>CM073123.1:3981539-6924039 GCA_037039145.1 Fundulus diaphanus
GAATCTCTTCTCATCTTGTAAATCTTTACCAGGGGGAGTTTGTTGGTGCTTCTTGCTAATAGCTCAGCTTCACATTGGGGTCTCCTCATAGTTACAGTGCTCACAGATACCTGTAGCTCTTCTGTGCCTCTCCTGGAGCCGATCATTGGCCGAGTCTTTGCCATTTCAGCTCCTCCTCCATCCGGTCAAATGGTGGTTTTCTGTTTTCTTCCATGGCCGGTTTAGGTTTCCGTTTTCAAGCGTTTGAGGAGCTCTTTACATGTCTCCCATCTCCAGTCAAGTTTTTAATCAACGTGCACGGGTTATTTTTTGACCTACCAGTGAAATATCTGCCATCAGCACCTGACTCCAGCAGGTTTTCTTGTTTTCTAACATAGTGCTGGCCATTTAGCATTTACTCTTCTATTTGCAGCATTCGTTTGTCTCAACTGTGACTGACAGCCGGCCGCTGAGGGAGCTGATAGCTGAGGCAAAGGCTGAGGTCACCGAGGAGATCGAAGAGCACAAAGAGGAAGAGGAGGAGGAAGAAACAGAGCCACATCTGGTCAGTAGATGTCTGTATGAGTCCGTGTCCAATTTACAGGGGATTTTATTTTCAGTCATAGGGTACCAGGTATTTTTAGCAGTTTAAAAAAAGGTTAAATTGCTCCCCGGGCGCCCCACAGTGGCAGCCCTCTGCTCCCCAATGGGGATGGGTTAAATGCAGAGCTGAATTTCTCCATTGTGAGATCAATAAAGTATCTATAAATGTCTATTGTGACCAGAAGAACTGTTGTCTGTTGTCTTTAATTTTAAAAGCTGTTGAGACTTAATTCTCAATCTGATGGCAGAGAAATATAGATTAATACAAATAACGCGTGTGGATCTGCTGCACATCCTGAAGGTGCTGCCCACTTTTAAAACAGAAGCTAAAATCCTGCACGAATTCAAAGAGAATCAAGATGGAGATGTTGGTTCATTGGGCCTTGGACATCATATTGGTTAGAAGAGAAGATCATCATTTATGGGCCACACAAAGACACAAGATGTCTACTGGATGGAAAATAAGACTCACTGGTCTCGTCATCAAACGCCAAGCAGATGCAGGAAGTGGGACTGTTACCAACAGAAAGTAATGCTTAATGCTTTTAAACTAATAAGTGCAGCTCTGCTTCAGTATTAACATCCTTCCTGTTCACTGACTGGGCTCCTTTTACTCGTGACATTCTTTATCATAAAGCCTGCAGCTCATAGAGACTCTGTTAAACCCACATGAACTGTAACATGACGTCACATTATGACCACGTCAAGTCAAACAACCCAGCTGCCTCCTTTTGAGTAAAACAGGGACGTGAAGGTGCAGCTGTTTGAATACAGCAAACTAAGCATTTAAATCGTTCTTTTTTGAAGAAGGAGAAATGGTCTAAATAATAACTTGCAAAGATGTCCTACTTCATAGATTTCCGGTGACTTGAGGTTTATTTTTCTAAGATCCGTCCGCACCAGCACTGATTTTATACCAAACAGAAACTACGACCTAGAGACCTACTTTGTTACTATTATTACTTTCTGCAGCAGAAACCATAACAACAACCACTCTGTCACATTTTTCTGATTCTGTCACCATAAATCCTCAAACATGAGCTGAAGGTGGTAATGTCCAAGAGACGAGTCTCTCCAGTGTTTAAGGAGACATGAGCAGCAGTCGGCGTTTTAGTCTTTTTCAGGATCATCTTTTGAATCTTCAAGTTGTTAATGTTTACACTTTGCTTTCTATTGACACGCCGTTTATATTTAAAAATGTTTTATTGGAAAAAAAATTACATCCATGATCAGAACCATGAACTGATCAAATCCAACAACACTAACTTCTCCATATTTCCTCCAGGGCCACAAGCGCGCTCGATCTGATGTCAGTGTCGCCAGCTCCGAGGATGAGAAGATCCCTCTGTCGCCCTTGGAAGCCGTCCCTGAGAAGATCGAACCCATCCTGCCGGTTCCTTCCCCAGCCGAGCTTCCTGTTTCCGACCAAGTGATGAAAACAGAGGATCCTGCTGCAGAGCAGCAAACAGAGGAAGCTCCAAACACTCCAGTTAAAGAAGAAGAACCTGAACAGAAACCATCAGAGGAGAACGCTCCAGAGGCAGCGTCTGATGTCACTTCACCAGAGTCGGAGGCTGAGCCAGACTCACCGTCTAAGGAGCTGCAGCAGTTGGAGATAGACGTGGAGGATGAGAAGGAAGTGGACACTGCTGAGGTTCCTCCTCCTCCAGAGGACGACACGCCTGTTGCTGGAGAAGCTCAAACTCCAGCAGAGGAAGAGGAGGAAGACCGATACAAACACCTCAAAGTGACGCTAACGCTGCCAGAGTCGGAGAAAGAAGTCCTAAAAGAGGAGAACGGAGAGCAGCCTGCAGAGAAAGACCGCATGGACGCCGAAGAGGAGAAGAAGGTCCCGGATAAAGCCAAAGATGAGAAAGAGAGAGATTCTGATTCAGGAAGGGGCTCAACGGCAGATAACAGCAGCGTAGACCTGAATCTGTCTATTTCAAGCTTCCTGTCCAAAACAAAGGAGCCTGGTTCTGTTTCTATACAGGTAAGACTCAGAACCACACCTTCTCTCAATAAGACCCGCTCCCTCTAAATCGGCCTCGTATTTTCTCAGGAATCCAAGCGGCAGAAGAAGACGCTGAAGAAAACTCGTAAATTCATCGTCGATGGTGTGGAAGTTAGCGTAACAACGTCAAAGATCATCACCGATAACGACACCAAGAACGAGGAGATGAGGTTCCTCAGGTGCTTACATCATTTCCTTTAGCTCAAACAACACTGTGATGAAAATAATGAGAACGAGTTGAACTAGGAAGCTGTAAGTTTCCCTGACCTTAATACGCCATGGTCCCTCCCCCCCAGGCGCCAGGAGCTGAGGGAGCTGCGTCTGCTGCAGAAGGAGGAGCAGAGAGCCCAGCAGCAGCTCAGCAACAAGCTGCAGCAGCAGAAGGAGCAGATCTACAGGCGCTTTGAGCAGGAGACCACCGTGAGTTCTCCAACCCTGACATGTTTTATTTGCCCCTCACAACGTTTCCGCCAAGTATTCATTCCCTCTGCTCATAAAACACGGGGAACTGGTTCCCTCTGTTTATAAAAAATGGGGAACTGGTTCCCTCTGTTTATAAAAAAATGGGGAACTGGTTCCCTCTGTTTATAAAAAATGGGGAACTGGTTCCCTCTGCCTATAAAATGCGGGGAACTGGTTCCCTCTGCTTATAAAACGCGGGGAACTGGTTCCCTCTGCTTATAAAACACGGGGAACTGGTTCCCTCTGCTTATAAAACACGGGGAACTGGTTCCCTCTGCTTATAAAACACGGGGAACTGGTTCCCTCTGCTTATAAAACACGGGGAACTGGTTCCCTCTGCTTATAAAACACAGGAACTGGTTCCCTCTGCTTATAAAACACGGGGAACTGGTTCCCTCTGCTCATAAAACGTGGGGAACTGGTTCCCTCTGCCTATAAAACGCAGGGAACTGGTTCCCTCTGCTTATAAAACGTGGGGAACTCTGCCTATAAAACACGGGGAACTGGTTCCCTCTGCTTATAAAACACGGGGAACCGGTTCCCTCTGCTTTTAAAACACGGGAACTGGTTCCCTCTGCTTATAAAACACGGGGAACTGGTTCCCTCTGCTTATAAAACACAGGGAACTGGTTCCCTCTGCTTATAAAACACAGGAACTGGTTCCCTCTGCTCATAAAACACGGGGAACCGGTTCCCTCTGCTTATAAAACACGGGGAACTGGTTCCCTCTGCTTATAAAACACGGGGAACCGGTTCCCTCTGCTTATAAAACACGGGGAACTGGTTCCCTCTGCTTATAAAACACAGGGAACTGGTTCCCTCTGCTTATAAAACACAGGAACTGGTTCCCTCTGCTCATAAAACGTGGGGAACTGGTTCCCTCTGCCTATAAAACGCGGGGGAACTGGTTCCCTCTGCCTATAAAACGCGGGGGAACTGGTTCCCTCTGCCTATAAAACGTGGGGAACTGGTTCCCTCTGCTTATAAAACGCGGGGAACTGGTTCCCTCTGCTTATAAAACGTGGGGAACTGGTTCCCTCTGCTTATAAAACACGGGGAACCGGTTCCCTCTGCTTTTAAAACACGGGAACTGGTTCCCTCTGCTTATAAAACACGGGGAACTGGTTCCCTCTGCTTATAAAACACGGGGAACCGGTTCCCTCTGCTCATAAAACGCGGGGAACCGGTTCCCTCTGCTCATAAAACGCGGGAAACTGGTTCCTTCTGCCTATAAAACGCGGGGGAACTGGTTCCCTCTGCTTATAAAACACGGGAACTGGTTCCCTCTGCTTATAAAACACGGGGAACCGGTTCCCTCTGCTTTTAAAACACGGGAACTGGTTCCCTCTGCTTATAAAACACGGGGAACCGGTTCCCTCTGCTCATAAAACGCGGGGAACTGGTTCCTTCTGCCTATAAAACACGGGGAACTGAAGACGTCCCAGAAGCTTCATTTCTACATGTTTCAATCAAGAAACCCAGCGTAGAGCAGCTTAAAGGGTTAAAATGTAGGGGCCTCAAAATGAGCGGAAAGAAAGCAGCATTAGTAGTAAGTTAGGAGGCCGTCCCTCACACAACAGATCAAACTGAGGAAGAAACCCGCTGAACCCACATAAAATTACAGCTAATACAAAGAACATATTTATTATTACAGACGTATGTTAGGAAAATAACCTCATATAACCACGATCGTCATATCGACTTACTGAAGTGTTTTGTTGTTGCCAATAAATGTCTATTGAGCCAATATTCAGGAAAGACCGTTCACCGTTTGACTCATAAAAGTAAATTATTAATGCTTTACCATTCAATGTTTGTCCAAATCTAATAAGGCCGCGGCTCCTGCGCTGGTCTAAATTTAGCAATTTGACAACATTTGTTAAAAGCACCATTAGGCAATTTTGGATCTACAATAATTTATACAATTTCTGCTTTTCCTATAAAGAAACAACCTGACTAATTAAAATTGTGCATGTTTAGTCTATTGTTGAGCATGTAAAGAAAAACATCACCATGGAGTGATTTATGACTTTGGTGTAAAGAAACTTTTGACTTGATTTTGGTCCACATGACCAAAATTTGCTTTTAAGACTAAAATGTTCAAATTTGTTTGGTTACTGCAGCGAAGGTTCATAACGGTTTATAGGTCTGTGTTTCTAGTTTGAAGCGACTTTAAGACAGTTTAAGGTTTACTTTTCAGGTGTTTATCTGAATTAGAGAGTAATAAATTTGGCTTTAAAGCTTTGGCTGCCCTTTAAGCTTCAGCCAGAATCATTTAAATCAGGTGTGGGTTTATTGGGTTTATATCTATAAGATAATCCATCTTAAGGTTTCTCAGAACGAGAGAATGACCACCATTCAATATACAGAGCATAAGAATATAGAAGTGGTGAAGATGTGAAGAATAATAATTCAACAAATCAGCAGCAACATTATTTATGGTTCTATTTCAAACGGGGTTTCCAAAAATAGAAAAAAAAATCTGAACGTTTCAGGGATGATTTAACCCATCCACCCATCCATCCATCCATCCATCCATCCATCCATCCATCCATCCATCCATCCATCCATCCATCCATCCATCCTTTAACCCAGAGATGAAATCTGGAGACGTTTGCTGAAAGCAGAGTTTACCCCAGAATGTCTTTTATGCACGTTTGCTTTTTAATTGTGTTCAGAACCACTGATGCAAACGAACGTTGCAGAGGGAAAAAACTGAGACATTATCAGGAGATTTATTAAAATGGCTTTCACTCAACCAATGCGCCGGTTTGTGTCTGGCAGAGCAAGAAGCGTCAGTACGACCAGGAGGTGGAGAACTTGGAGCGGCAGCAGAAACAGACCATCGAGAGGCTGGAGCAGGAGCACACCAACCGCCTCCGAGACGAGGCCAAGCGCATCAAAGCCGAGCAGGACAAAGAGCTGTCCAAGTACCAGAACGTGCTGAAGAACCGCAAGAAAGAGGTGAGTCTCAGCTTCCCACCGCCTGCTGCAGCCTCTAACAGCACAGGATGGGCCCCTAACCTGCCCTCCAGCCGGGGTTAAATCAGCCACCGCTGCCACTTCTGATTCACGTTCAGAGCTCTGCCTCATGGTATCTCCCTCTGTCGTCCACGGCTGCCTCAGAGCAAACAGGAAGCAGCACTTTCTCCAAAGCATGTGACAGATGCTATGGTGAAACGTACTAAAGAGGACATTATCCAAGGCCCACTACAGGAAGTAACAGGTGCTGGTTTGCTGTGGACTTTCTGTTCCAACACTCTGACACTGGAGCACGTTTATCCTGTCAAATCTGAGCGTATAGTCATTGTCCCGATGTCTGGAGCTCTTTACTGACGCCAGCATCACTAAGAACAGCCAGAGCTCTTAGCGCCTGAGTGTGTGGGAGGAGAACGGAGTGTGATCCACAGTCAGAGGCTCCAGGCTGTCCTCGCTGTGCGCCGCTCCCACTCAGCATGGACGTGGACCTCTGTGGGTGTGATTCCTCATCACATCTAATCTTTGGCCGGTTTCAGCCTTTACTTGGACAGAGAAGCACTGATCAGAGTTTGTGGACGATACCTGCTGATACAGATTACGCTTGAATAGATAGAATATAAGAAAAGACGAAGGTTTCTGGACACCCATCTCTCTCTTGGTGCTCCTGGTGCTGATTTTCCATCTCTGGCTGCTTTGCTGTGAGTCTGAGCCATCTGGACGCGTTACGGTCAGCCGAGCCTAGAATAGCATGGCCGACAGGTGAATCGGTCATTAATGCCAGGTGTCTAGTTTATCAGCTCAAGCCGCTCTTAAGCTGACAGAAGTTTGGCTGTGAGCCTGAAACCGACACATTTCTCTCACCTCTCAGACTCTGTCCTACTTACTGTCCTGGCCATTGGCTGCACGGTATTCAGACGATGGAGAGTTCGTCTGATAGACTCGTTTTTTCATAGTTTGGCCGATCCTGCCACTTGTATATAAATTTTAAACGGTACATCAAATTAACCAGCGTGAACCAGTAAACATTACCACCTATAGCCCCAAGAGGGCGCTGTAGGCTTGTAAAACTATCCTGCTCCTCTACCACAAAATTTATTGAAACATTAACTTATAGACAACAAAGACTGAACATGCTTGTATGTTGTTTCACTGTTTCACTCTGAATTCACCCAGCAGAGCGAGACAGAACCCTGTGAAGCTAATAGCAGCTAGCGCTAGCTTACAGCTCTGTTGTCTTCTTCATGCACTGAGCTTTATGTTGCTCTGAAACATCCGTGTTGTACTGTTAGCTTAGCATGTAGCACCGTTACGCTCACCGTCTAATTTAGATGTAGTTTTGACAACTTTCAGCACAACGGGCCGCTGACGAGAACTTTCTGGGTCGGTGTTTATCCTAATTTACCCCATTCAGCCTCCCAGGTATGTTTCATGCTATACAGCCGATTGTGGGGACTATTTGCACGCTCTAACTTCACAGGAAGGGTTGTTGGTGCAAGTAACACGAGTTCGGGGGGGGCAGGGACATTGTCTTGTTGTGTCTGTGTGTTACGTGTAATCTGTGTGTATTCTGAGCTGACGTCTCATTATTATTATATAATGGTAACACATAGTAACCATTAAGGTTCTTGATTATTTCTCTGGCAGGATGTTGGTGCATAAATGATCTCTCTGGCCTGTTTAGGCTCCCCAGAATGTCACAAGAAACTCACCGTTGGCTAAAGACCGTCTCTGCTTCTCCCTGCAGGAACAAGAGTTTCTCCAGAAGCAGCAGCAGGACCTTGACAGCGCGCTGAAGAAAATAATCCAGCAGCACAAACACGAGCTGGCCACCGTTGAGAGAGACTGCCTCAACCACAAGCAGCAGCTCCTCAGAGGTAAACCTGTTTCCACGTGTCAGACGGGTTCTACTGGGTTCTACTGGGCCGGGAGAGCACAGTTTAATACGTGTGCATAAAGATTAGGGCTGCACAATTAATCGCATTTTCAATATAATCACGATTTAAAAAAACTATTTCCAAATCACAGAGGTCAGCAATTTTTGGCTATGTAACAATTAGGGAATCAGACGCGTCCTTTAGGTGTCAGTAAAATGTTTAAAGTGGGTTTGCCTCCACATGGAAGGGAAGACAGTTGCAGCAGTAAGATAATCTAATTTTATTACTTGTTTTACAGTTTATATAATCATACTGTTTTACCAGAAACTTTCAGGAATCTCACCATAGCATTAAGTAGGGCAGCGCCTGGGGACCTCGTGTAAAGCGGGGTCTGGGGCAGTTTGGGGAACACACCTAACGGCTGCGCTTTTTAGCAGCGGCCGACTGGCTGTGTTCCTGGCAACGCAAGGCCTCAGTCAATCGTTCCCCCAAAATGTTTAAGTGTATGTGATGGACGGTTGTACTGGAACTGAAATTTCCATTTTAATGCAAATTGCAGTTGACTAATAAAATTGATTGATTGATTGATTGATTGGTTGATTGATTGATTGATTGATTGATTGATTGATTGATTGATTGAAGTTCTGGTCAATCAGTTTAATACATAGACTTGCTTGTTGGTTGCACTTTATGTTCAACAAGGATTGATGTCCAAATCAATTAAAAGCTGTTCTCTTGAATAATATTCTGATTATTAGAAACATTAAAAGTTCTTGTTTTAAATAGTCCTTGTTTACAAACATCTTTATTTAGAGGCCATTTTTGTTGCTTGTGGTTAATGCAGAGAAAAGTCAAAATTGCAATTTTGGTTGAAATATATGGTAGGCAGAACGCAATCATTTCTGCTCAAAGTTTAGATGCTGTGTGTCTTTTAGCAACTAATCCGCACGGCGAGGAAACAAATTGATTAGTTGTTTGTATATGTTTTAAAAGACATGATATATTTAACTGGGAAAAAATCGCATTAAATTGCAATATTAAGATAAAAAATCGCAATTAGATTATTTTCTAAAATCGTTCAGCCCTAATAAAGATCCAATCAAAGTTGCCTCTAACCAGTAGAAAGCAACTCTGAGAGCTAAATGAGCTGCAGCTGCTAACATGTGAAGTCGCTGTGTCCTAATTAAACTCTTAATGAGTCAGAATCTGTAGAAACATTTCTCAGAAATGTGGGTTTGACAGTCATGGGAGGCAGGAGCTTCTAACCAGCATTTATTTGACCTCTGAACCTTCATTTGTCTGAAATATTATCAACTATGATGTTGCCTCTAGAAAGCATCTTCATTTGAAAATGGCTCCTTAAAAAGTCTCTGTGTGAAATCGCCCATGTTCATGTTCTCCTCTTGTCTCCACAGCACGAGAGGCTGCGATGTGGGAGCTGGAGGAGCGCCACCTGCAGGAGAAACACCAGCTGTTCAAGCAGCAGCTCAAGGATCAGTACTTCATGCAAAGACACCAGCTGCTGAAGAGACACGAGAAGGTAAAGACACATCCCTGGAGCTGAAGAGCAGCTGATCGTTCAGGCAGAGCTTCGTCTGGAGCGTTTGCATCTGTGGGTTCCTGCTGCTTTTGGTTTGGGTCGGGGGGGCCGTCCTGTTTCCCCCTGTGAGTTAGTTTACCGGTGCATCCTGATGAGGACGTTCTGCAGCTCGTTGTTCTGCCCTGACATGAAATCAGAACCCGCTCTGCTGCTTTTAACCAATAACAAACACCAGCTGGTCTCTGGTGCTTCCAGGAGATGGAGCAGATGCAGCGCTACAACCAGCGTCTCATCGAGGAGCTGAAGAACAAACAAACGCAGGAGAGAGGCCGGCTGCCCAAGATTCAGCGCAGCGAGGCCAAGACGCGCATGGCCATGTTTAAAAAGAGCCTCCGCATCACGGCGGCCGCCATCACCCCCGAGCAGGAGCGGGAGAAGGTCAAGCAGGTGAGATGCTGTCCTCAGGTCGGAGAGATCCTGCAAGGCAAGGCGAGCACGGCTGAGTTTTGCATCTGTGTTCCCAGTTTGCTGCCCAGGAGGAGAAGAGGCAGAAGAACGAGCGTCTCCATCAGCACCAGAAACACGAGAACCAAATGAGAGACCTGCAGCTGCAGTGCGACGCCAACATCCGAGAGCTGCAGCAGCTGCAGGTCCGCATTTGAAAAGACGCTTTAGACATATTAAAATTCTGTTTTCGTGACAGAATGAGCTAAAGAGATGTTTGTGTTTCAGAACGAAAAGTGCCACCTGCTCATCGAACATGAGACCCAGAAGCTGAAGGAGCTGGATGAGGAGCACAGCGTGGAGCTGAAGGAGTGGAGGGAGAAACTCAGACCCAGGAAGAAGGTGAGCCGTCTGCAGGGAGATCCTCGTTTTCCCCCGTTGGGTCGCAGAGGCTCGGATTCATCCGATCCTTTTCTGATCAGTGAAGGCACCATATCTAAGCCCTACCGGATCGCCCTGAAAGCATGTTTCTGCCTAAAGTTATTTATAGTTGTAATAGAAAATTATTTTAGGATGTTGAGCTGTTTTCCATGTAGTGTATACAAAAATATGAATGTAGGTATTTAGTAACCAAAGTAGCAAAATTAGACATAATTGAGGACAAATCTGACCACTAGATGGCAGCAAAGGGTTTTTAAGATGATCCTTGGTATGTGTAGAATATGCCTCAACAGGCAATAGTGGTAAACATGCTATCTGTGGCCAATTAGCAATCCTCGTCCGCAAGGAGATAAATGGACTGAACTTATTTAGCGCTTTTCCATGCTGACCACCCAAAGCGCTGCACACTAGAGCCACATTCACCCAATCGCTCTCACTGACGCACACATTTATACACCCAGACGCAGCTCAGTAGGCAACTTGGGGTTAAGTGCCTTGCCCAGAGGCACATCAACATGCCATCAAGCCACAGTCGCCCCGAGATAACACTTGTTGTTTTGGAGGTTGTCACTGAGGGAAAAGGTCATGGTTAGCTATGTGTTAAACATGTTTTTATAAGGAAATCATTTTCTGTCGTATTCGGTCTTTCCATCCTGTGAGGGAGAGTTTCAGCAGATTACAGAAAGCTGCACAGAGGGCAACAAAAGTCGCTGTTTTGAAATTTTAAAGTCAAACTGTTGAGACATGGACAAGAATATAGAGTGAAAACGGACTAAATTTAGTAGCTTTGTAGTTTTAAAAGATGAAGTGCAGTCAGCTACTTTAGTATGAGTGATGTCAGTGGTCCTTTAGTTTCCTTTAGCTAGCCTGAGAAATCTGGCCACGCCGACACTTTCTGTGGTTTCTCATTAGACCCACTTCAAACGGGACCAACTGAGACAGAAAACTGAGCGCTTTTGAACCGAAAACCTTTTAAAACCTTGGTCTACCTTCACACTGGTAACCAGACCCACTCATCAGTCTTTATGCTTGTTTCGCAGGCGTTGGAGGACGAGTTCACCAGGAAGCTGCAGGAACAGGAAGTGTTCTTCAAGATGAGCGGCGAGTCCGAGTGCCTTAACCCGTCCACCCAGAGCCGCATCTCCAAGTTCTACCCGATCCCCAGCGTCCATTCTACCGGGTTCTAAGCCGACTTGGCCAACAGAGGAACGTCAGGTTCAGACGGTTTGAAACGTTCCCCCTGACGCGACGCCGGTCCATCCGGTTTATGAAGAATCCAGTGCCTGAAGAACCGGATGTATCCCACCTTTGGATCCCTGCAGCATCTTGGAGATGTTTGCACTTTTCTCTTTATGGTCAAACATGAATCAGCCGCATATTTTCTAAGTGATTCCAACACAGAAGGTATTTCTGACCAAAAACACTCCTGTTCGGGCGCTCAGCGTATTTTCATGTAGTTTTTAGATTTCGTGGTCCGGTTTGGGCTCCGATACTTTAATCTCCTGTGTGACATGAATCCAGTTTTTCCTCTTCAGAAGGCCTTCGGGTTCGGTTTAGTTTCCAGATTTTCTCTGGAAAATGAAGGAACATTTGAGTATTTTTATCTTCTGATGATGTGTTTTGTTTCCTGAAAATCGAACTAGGCCTGTTTCCACTCATAGCTGTTAGCCTTAATAATTCAGATGGATTGTAAATCTGTTACTGCGCCTTTAAGAAATCAGACACGTTGAAGGTTTTTATTCAGCAGATGTTTTATGTCTGTATTCAAACCAACTAAAACACAAAAATCTTTTTATTCTCTTTTCCTCTGATACAACAAATTGGACCTGACTGGTTTAGGCCTTTCTGACTGCTGATTGGTTCATCTCGGTTTGTTTTCTTTTCTTGATTGGCTGTTCTGAGTTATTAAATAAATATAACGAAAGAGTGCTGTGCACCTTTTTTTTTTTTTTTTAGAAAAATATTTTCAGTAACTATTTATACAAAAAAAACTGCTCAGCTTCCTGAATTGAGACAGAAACAAACATATCAAAATCATTCATTCATTTTTTAAATACATGTATAGTTTTTAGAAACTCTTGTATAATGTTGATTTTTCATTTTGCTGTAAATAAAATATTTCCTCTCAGGCAAAGGTTTCTCCTGTGGTGTCATACATACATTAGAAAAAAAAAACATAAAAAATATCCTGAATAAAATGCCCAGAATGAACACATCAACACCACAAATATCCCTCAGTACACAACAAGTCGAGCCGTCACACAACCCAGAGGAAAGGTCAGCGGCGAAATGGGAGAAACATCCGATCCCCTTAGAGCTCAGACTCCAGCGCTCCTCCTCCTCCTCGTTGTCAGCGAGAAATCTCCTGAAACGCAACGGGAAGTTCGGTTAGCAGCTGAAATGTTTCCCAGGTAAATACTACAGGTGTGTCTCTACAAGGGTTGGCGCACGTTTAGATTCATTACAGAAACAGTTCAGCTCATTTGGACCATTAATGAAAACCTGAAATTGTGATTTTCAAAAAAGGAGCGTCTAAGGATCTTGATGCGGAAATGTGGGCGTCTGTAGAAGGGCGTCCATCAGAGTGGTTGGGGCTCCTTTTGCTTAAAATAATGACTTTGGTGTAACATGGAGGTGAATCAGCCTGTGGTTCAGGAAGCGCAGGTAGCTTTACCTGAGGCCTCCGGTCCAGCTAAGACTCTTCTGATTTGGTCTTTTGTTCAGGAAAAGAGGAGAAAAGTGACATCCGTGTCCTAGATGTCTTATTGGGGCTCTGGAAGCGCTGCTCATACTTTGTTTTTCATCCCCCAGCCGGTTGCAGTAGACGGCTGCTCAGACCACACTTTCTTCTGCCTAAAATTGACTTTTCCTTCCCACTGTCGCCACGTTTAGGAAGAGGATGGCTATGAAGTCACTCACTGCAGGGTTCCTTTAGACAGAAAACTGTTTAACCAATATAAACGGAACTCAACGGCATTGTTCTATAACTGGGACCAAACAAGATGTGATTGACTGAATCTGGCTAAGTGACTGGTTGACTGAATATTTCTCTGTATAAGTTGGATCTGCTTGTCTTGTAATGTGCTTGGAGGCTATATGTTGTTAATAATGTTATTTTTTGTTTAAATGGTTACAATGCAACCACAACAGCAGTTTAAAGGTTCATACAAAGAACGTTGGGTTGGGTTAAGGTGGTGTTGGCCCTTCTGTGGTTAGCCGTTAGCTCCAGAATCTACTATCTGCAATAAATGAAGATGCTTCTTTTTAACCTGTCAGTTTTCCTAAATAAAACACTGCAGACAAATAAAAAATAAAGTGTGGTGACCAGAATAACCTGATGCTCATTTCATATGTACACTTTTTCCATGGATGACTGGGCTGGCTGCCGTTCTGACCCGTTTCCAATAGCAATGCTGGATCATTTTAAAACCAGTAACGGTTGGACAACTTCTAGAGTTTTGGATTCCTTAAGAGGAGTTTGGACTAAATAACACCTGGAACCGTTCCTCAATACCTCGATGTGTTCAGATAAGAGATGGAAACAACCAGAAGGGAGAAAAGCTTTAATCTCTCGATGTTTTTAGAATTTCTTGCAACAAACAAAGGGTAAAACATGACTGAGTTTCTAGAACATACCGAGGAAATGCAGAGATCTTAAATGTAGTTAAGAACCCTTAATGAATTCTTTCCTAAAGCTGAAATAACCTTCATGGCAATTATGTTGCTCTGAAGAAGCAAGGAAAGGTAAAACAATCCAATGTTCTCTGTTTAACAACTGACCTCTGTCACCTTTTGGTCCTCTGTGTCCCTGAGGTCCAGGAAAACCTCGTTCGCCTGGAAACACAGACAACATTCAGATGCTGCTGTTAGATCCTCCCATGAAAAGACACGTTTAAGTGTCGGTAAAAACATCAACCAAATTGAAAAGGCCAAGAACCAGGTCTTAAATCACTGCACTGGCCCCTTGTTTGTTAAACAATAGTTTTTACAGTTATATTTTAAAATTCATTTCTGAGTTACTGGGTTGGGAATGAACCATGCAGAGCGCTCAGGTCCTCAGAGGCCTGCTTACTCAGCGTTCCCAGGACCCGAACTAAACAAGGTGATCCTCAAAAACTTTTCCTTTAAATCAGGACTGAAAACATTTTTGATCAAAGAAACTGACTAATGATCGGTTTGAAACATTTGTTCCTTTTATTCTTTTAATGTACTTTTTTTCTTTTTGGCAAAACCTTTATGCTTTATTTTCTTTGCCCCATTTTTTTCACTTCCTGTAAAGCAACTTGAATGTCCATGTTTATGAATGCTGCTGCCTATATAAATGCTGGTCATATAATTAGAATGTCATGAAAAAAATGTTTTTCAGTAATTCCATTCAAAAAGTGAAAGTTGTATATTATATTCATTCATTACACATAGACGGACATATTTCAAATGTTTATTTCTTTTAATTTGGATGATTGTAACTGACAACTAATGAAAACCCCAGATTCAGTATCTCAGAAAATTCTAATTTTACTTCTGACCAATATGAAAAGTATGAACATGTACAGCACTCAATACTTATTTGGGGCTCCTGTTTCCTGAGTTATGATTAAGAGGTCGCAGGCCTAGCCTAGCTTTAGCTAGCTCTAATAGGTTCATGGTCACCTGGTGACATTATAAAGTAGAGCTGTGTGTCGTCAGCAAAGGTATGCAAACTGATCTTGTTGTTTGCTATAAACTGGGCTAAGGGGAGCATGTAGATATTGAATAGGAGGGGCCCCAACAGGGAACCTTGTGGGAACCCACATGTAATTTTTGTGGTCTTTGATTTAAAGTTACCTACTGACACATAAAAGTTGTCAGCTTGTGTCCCGGAGGTTCTGGGTTCAACTCCCACAGACTGCCACTCTGGGTCCCTGAGCAAGACCCTTAACCCCAGATTGCTCCCTGGGCGCCGCACAGTGGAAGCCCACTGCTCCCAAAGGGGGATGGGTTAAATGCAGAGGACAAATTTCATTGGAATGTATGTTGCATTGACCATAAAGATGATTAAATAAAAGTCCCTGTTCTTCAAGTAAGATTTAAACCAGTCGACTGATGTACCAGAACACATCTTTTCCTTCCCTTCGCCTCTCTATTTACACAGAGCTCTGTGAACAGCCAGCCTCTTTAGCAATGACCTGCTGTGTCTTGCCCTCCTTGTCCAAGGTGTCAACGGTCGTCTTCTGGACAACTGTCTTCCCCGTGATTGTGTCGCCTGCAGAACTAGACTGAGAGACCATTTAAAGACCTTTGCAGGTGTTTTGAGTTAATTAACTAATTAGACTGAGGCACCAGGTGTCTTCAGTATCGGACCTTTTCACAATATTCTAATTTTCGGAGATACTGAATTTGAGGTTTTCATTAGTTGTCAGTTATAATCATCAAAATTAAAAGAAATAAACACTTGAAATATACCAGTCTGTATGTAATGAATGAGTATAATATACAAGTTTCACTTTTTGAATGGAATTACTGAATAAAATTAACTTTTTCATGATATTCTAATCATATGACCAGCACCTGTATAAATAAATGTACCTTTTGCTCCTGTTAGTCCCGGAAATCCCGGGTCTCCTTTCGGTCCTGGTCTCCCAGGAGGTCCCACAATCGCTCCGTGACCTATGAAGGAATAAGAAGAATTCCAAAAGAAGTTATCCAACGTTCCCAGTCGGACATTTATGAGCAGTTATTTTTAAAATCATTCAGACATTTGTTACTTTTGATATAGTCCATGATGTCGACGACGTTTGTGTGAGAGCCAAACAGCCGTATCTCTCCTGCTGGACCTGGAGGTCCAGGTGGTCCCGGGGGCCCGTGGACAACACGTCCATTCCGGTTCTGTTCGACGCCATGCTTAAGAGCTGCGAAATAAAAGAGGCATTAGAAAGTGTTAGCAGTTCTACGTTTTAGTGGCGGTTGTTCTTTTTGTTCTCTGTAGCTTCTCACTTTGGATAATGTCCATTAGATGAGTGGTGTTCCCAGGGGAGCCAAACCAGGCGGGACCTGGAGGTCCTGGTGGTCCTGGAGGTCCTTGAAAGATCCTGCTGTTGTAGTCCCCTACGATGTCATCCAGTACACCGTGGGCTGCAAATGAGAAAGAGGTTTATTTGGCGCTTGTGATTCACTTTTTAACCACCAGTTAAACTATAGTTATGATCACTTCAGTAATTATCAATAAATATGCAAGGATGAATTTTTCCATGTGTTTCATTATTTTCATGTATTCTCCCTTAATCAGTGCGTGTAAAAACACTGGAGGATAAAACAGAACATGCATGGACTAAACATTAAAAAGAAATTTGAAAAAAGGGCTCATAAACTGCATTCTGTCTCCAATCTCTGGTCATCCTCTTTGGTTTCTTTTGGAGAATTCAAAGAAGTTCCCAAGTAAGGTTGGATATTGTCCCTCCAACTCTGGGTCTTCCAAGGGAATGGCAGCCCAGAAACAACAACCCATCTCTACAAACTGCATCGATGAAGAAACATCCTCCCCCATGGAGGAAACTCATTCCTGTAGCTTGTAACAAGGATCTTCATAATTTCCAACCAGATTTAAGAGCTGAAACACAAATGGATGAGTAAATCTAAAGTGTCTCCTTTTGCCTCAGCCAGTTATTTACCACGGAGGTCTGCTGCATTGTTTAGGTCTACCTCCATCAGTCCATCTCCTGCTCCATCCTGTTATCACTCCCAAACAAGACCTCAGGAAAACTGAAGTTTTCCACACGAGGCAGGATCTCAGAGCTGTAGGAAACATTCAACCTTTTCTGGTGGAGAACTATTGCCTCAGACAGAGAAGAGGACGTTCTCACCCAGGACTCTTTACACCTGCCACTGCAAAAAGGGAACTAAAAGTAAATAAATTTTCTTGAAATAAGTGCATTTGTCCTTGATTTGAGCAGCAAGTTTAAATGATTTGCCAATGGAATAAAATTTTTGCACTAAATATGGGAGCAACTCATTTTCATCATCTTATTTCAAGCACAGTTTATCTAATTATCTTATTTTAGGGGTAAAGACGCATTCCATTGGCAGATAGCCTTATTTATCTGCTTAAATCAAGGACAAATCCACTAATTTCAAGAGAACTTTACTTACTTTTAGTTCTCTTTTTGCAGTGTTGCATCTTTATGGCCTGAAGATACAAGCAAAAGCCAAATCATCTGCAAAATAGCCTTGAGATTCTGCCCGTGATCCCTAAACATGCTGGAGATCATGCAGATCACAGGCAGAGTCCAATGAAGCTGAGAATGAGGTTGGCATTGAGCTGAGGATGGGGCACGGGCCTGCTTTGGTTACACAGAAACTCAAAATGACCACCTGGTCCTCAAAAAACCTCAGCAGGAAGCAGACTTAGGCATTCCTCCAAAGCTCAAGTTGACTGGACAATCAGACCACCCTGACCTCCTCAATGTCTCTGGGAGGGAAAAGATCAGGTCAACTTTTCCACAATCAGCGCAGCTCCTAAGTTTGAAGAGAACCATTAGGTACTCCCTCTCAAAAGGAGTCAGAGGTTTAATTATTCTTTGATTCAACATCTAATGTGTTTGTCAGATATGAATAAATGGTTCAACATAGAAACTGACCATAAAACAATGAGATCAATTCCCATTTGAGGTCTTGCGCAGAATGTGGAGATACAGAAACTCTAAAACAGAGAAAACTCAGTTGGAAACTTTGTCATGAATATCTTTGCGACCTACCTTTGATGTAATCAGTTACTCTTTCAGCCATGATGGAGTAGTCAAGAGAGTTTGGGCTCCATTCAATGTCACCAGCTGAACCTGGCTCTCCCTTGTTTCCAGGGGGTCCAGGGGGACCGGGTGGACCAGGAAGTCCAAACATGGGTCGACCCAAACTGTCACCACCTGAAAAAGAAAACAAGGCTTCCCTCCAGTCCACCGTTCCCAGCAACAAGCTGTAGACCATTTCCATGTTTTATGTTATATGTCTTTGTTTTAACCACCGAGTCATCAGCAGAACAAAAACACGACCCGGTTCAGGTCCCGGATGTTGTGCTATCTTCTTTTAAAGCAAAGACAGTATATTGTCATGATTTCTGCTTATAACTTTTTGTTCTCTCTCTTTTTTTTCTTCATAGTAGGTACACCTGGTTTGGCGTTCTGTTATCTGAGACATCATCCAGAGAAGACAGATCACCTGCTATTACCATCTAATGTAGAACAGATTACTGGGTCAATGTGTGCTTCTGTGCTTTTTGTCTGTCTTGTTGTGTCTCTGCTCTGTCTTCTGTAACCCCCAGTGGGTCAAGGCAGATGACCGTTCATACTGAGCCTGGTTCTGGTTCTGCTGGAGGTTTTCCTTCCCGTTAATGGGGAGTTTTTCTTCCCACTGTCGCTTCATGCTTGCTCAGTATGAGGGATTGCTGCAAAGCCATGTACAATGCAGACGACTCTCCCTGTGGCTCTACGCTTCTCCAGGAGTGAATGCAGCTTGTCGGGACTTTGATGCAATCAACTGGTTCCCTTATATAGGAAATTTTTGACCAATCTGTATAATCTGATTGATTTTGACTTTGTAAAGTGCCTCGAGATGACATGTTTCATGAATTGGCGCTATATAAATAAAATTGAATTGAATTGAATTGAATATACCTTCGAACTCAGTCCGGACATAATCTTGTCTTTCGGGCTTCAGCTTCTCTCTGCTGTCATGGTCTGTAAAGGAAACCATTCGCCCAATTGGACCAGGAGGGCCTTCTGGTCCGGGGGGCCCCGGTGGGCCTGGAGGGCCTCTGAGGGAGACACCTGTAGGGAGGCAAAGGCTAAGTAGTGCTCTCCACAATTACGTTCTCGGACCTTAACTGAATATCTCCAGACTGGTGGACCAAACCCCTCCTCAGACATTCAGACAAAACACTGAAGGGTTCTACCAGCCGTCGAATCAGGAAGTGGACTTCCACATCACCACATACAATTTCCCTCTGAACTCACTCTGCAGGTAGTCATGGATATCCGAGCTAACATAGCTGCCGAATCCTGGTGGGCCGGGGGGTCCAGGTGGACCTTGTGGCCCAGGGATACCAGGTGCACCAGGAGGTCCTGGTGGGCCGATAAGAGACTGAAACCCAGCTAGATGGACGACAGAGATCAAAATCTGTTAGTTTCTCGGCTTTGCTGAATTTTCTTAATCTAGACGCGAATGCCAAAGCAGTGGTGTAAAGTAGTCTTCCTGGATACTATGGTGTCCGCTCTTGGATGAGTGAACTTCTTACTCGCTAAAAGGTTTCCAGGAGGACCAGGAGGACCAGGAGGTCCAGGAGCTCCAGGGGCACTCAGTGCCCCTCTCTCTGGTGACAGACAAATCCCACAATCAGACACAACTGAACTTGTTCCTTGCATGTAACGTAAAGCATAAATTAAACACTCACGATTCAGGAGGATGTAGACGCGTTCAGCCACCTCCTGGGGGTCAAATGTGTAGCCACCAATACCTGGAATTCCAGGAGGTCCTGGTGGCCCTGGGGGACCTGTGAGGTATGCCCTCACGTCGTCTCCTGGACACAAAATGTTAGCCAGGAAAAGGATATGAACAAATGAACTTTCAAACTAGAGGTCGACCGATACATCAGCCGGCCGATATTTTTGGCCAAAATGTGCGTTTTCTTTCCTGTATCGGTATCAACTGATATGTGCATGCGTTGGCGGACCCCTCAGCGCATTGAGATCACATGAAGCGCATACATTGAAGAGCGGCTGGTAATGTTGTAAGACTGGGTGCCAACAACCAGGGTACGTTTTTAACTTTTGGTGTAGTTTTAATTGTCTAACTTATCTGGCCTTTGAAAGTCTGTCGCTGTCTCACGGTGAGCAGAGGTGTGTCTGTTTCTGTGTCTAAAAACCCAACGTCTAATCTCCAGTTGTTCATTCCCATGAAGAATCATGTATCCACTTAAGCTAATTACCAATCACTACGTGTTCAGCATCTAACTTTACATAGAATAATGTCCGTACACGGCAGTGGTCAGTGTTTTCTCTTCCTTCTCCCCATTGAACTTAAGAAGCTCTGTTCTCACTTGGACACTTTCGTTAGTCATGATGCATATCTTTTCTGTATACCTTTCAAATAATTATCTGGTTATAATGAAAGTTGTGAGATTTGCGTAACATTTGTTATCATTGTGTCATTTCTAATCATGTAAATGTAGGAAGAAAATACAATATCAGCCTCAAGAATCGGCACTGAAAAGATCGGCAGCGCATATCGGGTATTGGTTAGACTCAGGTAAGAATATCGGTATCGGCCTTAAAAAAAACTGTATCTGTCGATCTCTGTGTCAAACATGGAATAACATTTTATAATGAACTGTTACCACCTGGCCTCGTTCACATGAGGTTCAAACACCATTCTGGACACCACTGGCACAGTTTTACAGACCAGCTCTGCGTTTATTTAAGGATTCATTACTATAAATACTTAGGATTTCACTGTGATGACACTTACGTTGCAATAGATTGATGATGTCATTGACAGAGACAGATCCTGGCGGAGCAGGAGGACCAAGTGCCCCTGGGCCTGAACCTGAGCAAACATTATAAGACAAGTCTCAGATCTGTTAGAGGAGGAGCTGTGTTTCACAGCATTAGGTTAGAAACGTGTAACTTCATGATCATACTCTGGATATAGGAGATAACCCGACTGGCAACCTTATCCACCAGGGCATCTTCTGAAAAACCAGAAGAGCCTGGTTCCCCTGGAGGTCCGGGAGGACCAGGAGGTCCAGCCAAGTACTGTCTGATGCTGCCACCTGTGGGCAGCAGAAACCTCTCTTTGGCTCTTTGATTCATCTTTGTTTATAAACCACGAGCATTAAAACTCATCGAAAGGCTTACTCTGGAGGTAGTCAGTAATGTACTGGCCCACATTAGAGGATTCACTTCCAGGTGGACCCGGAGGACCCGGTGGTCCAGGTGGTCCAGGAATATATGTGCTTCCTGAAAGAAATCACATAAATTCATTAGTGATTGAGAATTTATTCAAACATGCAGTAAAAACAGTGACTGTAGAAGTAATTCAGCGTGCACTCCCTGTAATCACCACTAGATGTCCGCACCAAGAAAACTATGTTAATCTCTTTAAAAAATGTGGTTATCTCCCTAGAAGAGATAAGTCCCCAAAAAGGAGTCTGTTTCTATTTCATTCTTTCTTTGTAAAAACAACTATGAAACAGAGCAGATTAAAAAACATACGGAAATAATAGAGGCACCCACTGCTTCCATAGGAAGTGGTAGTCTTCTGATTATTGGGTTTTCTGAGGTTCTAAGGACCATGTGTTCATGTCTTGCTTTGTTACAGAACAAATATGTTGCAGTATGCGTCATCCTGCTCTTTGTAACTATGTTAACATCTTTTATTTAAAATATCTTCTTACCAGGTTCACCTCCTGAGATTCGCGGGTCACCTGCAAGACAAATGAGACGAAAAGAATAATGTTTGCCTCTCATTCCTCAGCAAAAAAAAAAAGTTCAAACTGAAACTGTCCAAAATAATGTGCATCGTGGTCTGGAGGAGATCACTTCAAGTGTTGGTTTACCTTGAGGTCCTGGAGGTCCAGGTGGACCTGGGAATCCTGACATAGAAAGCATTGATTCAAAATCAAACCCTGAGGGATCATTACTAATCCTGAAAGGATCAAATCTAGATACAACAGTCTGTGGTTTGACCACTTACCAATTCCTGGCTCCCCTGGACTCCCCGGAAGACCAGGTTGACCTGGTTCACCTGAAACAAAAAAGTCACATTTTGTCACAGACGTTTTAATACAGACTTTTCCAAAATAACTGGATGTTTTCTAACCTCGGAAACCTTGTGCTCCTTCATTACCTGAAAACAGATTAGTTTGTGAGATCATGGAATCAAGGGAGAAGATATATTTGCTGAGCAGTGTTTAGGTTGTGCTACAGACATGAATGAGGCAAAGAAATCTGAACTCTATTGAGCCTACCAGGTGGACCCTGTGGGCCTGGAGGTCCTGGAGGTCCCGGTGGTCCAGCGAAGAAGGTTTCTGAGTTACAATGAGTAAAGATTTATGTAAATTTAATGGCAAGCAAAAACAAAGCCTTATTGTTAATTGTATGGACAGTAAGATTTTTTTTCCTAACCCGATGTTGGCAAGAAGCTGCCAGGTTCTCCTTTCTCCCCTCGAGGGCCTGGAGTTCCAACTCCTGTATGGACACAACATGGTAACAGTTCAGTTTCATGTACGACAGAAAACCTGTAAGTGCATCAGATACAGATCTCCCTCTATGCTGATGATACATTCTTCTATCAAATGTTGCTTCACCTGGATCCCCAGGAGGACCTCTTCGGCCTGGAGGACCCTGCTTACCCTCACCTAAACAACAGGGACAACATTGTTAGTTTGCTTTGAATTTATTTAATTCCAGAGAGTTAGTGTCCTGCAGGTTTCTGGTGCCTCCCTGGCTCAGCACACCTGAATGAAAGGAGTGGTTCATTCAGGATGACACGCTGAGGAGCTAATCAGCCATATTATTCAGGTGGGAGTGACACCAGAGAGTGGGACACATCTAAAGCATGTGGGACATTGAAGAGGAATTAGACACCCATGCTTTAAACATACCAGGAGGACCTTGAGGGCCAGGTTCACCTCGGGACCCTGGAGCCCCTGGTGATCCAGGAAGTCCTGTCCCTGAAATGAGTTTGTTGTGAATTAAAAGATGACTATCAAAAACCCGTATCAGTCTCTGACAGTGTTTATATGTTGATTCTGCTGAGAGTTCCCAGCAGAACGTTTTTACCTGGATCTCCACGTTGACCTTGATCCCCCTTGTCTCCCTTTTCTCCCTTATCCCCTCGCTCCCCTTTAGCACCTAAATCATTACAAAACACGCTTTGTTCAAGGCTTTTGTTTCATACAGCTACCATGTTTAATTGGGGTCAGGGGACTTGATCTACCTGATTGGCCAGGGACGCCAGCAGGGCCAATAGGACCAGACAAACCAGGGGGTCCTGCAGGACCTGGAGGTCCAGCCGGCCCTGGAGGTCCAGGGATAGCCACGGTATCAGAATTCACTGTAAATGGCGGAAATAGAAAGAAACTGGATTGAATACATTCTTGTATCTCACTTGGATTTTCTGGACGACGCTGATAGACGATGTGTGGCTGTTCTTACTTGGGCCGATGACTTTACCAGGAGATCCTGGTTCACCTGAAACAGAGAATAACCTTAGATTGTAGAATGAAACTATCCCACTTTTTAAAATGTTGCCTTCCATTAGATTTTTGTTGCAGTTTAAATCTTATGTCATTGGAAAACAAGTAAGCAATACCTCTACCGCCAGGCTGGCCGGGGATTCCTGCAACACCTAAATCAGGCACCAGAAACACCCGTGAAATCTACAAAATCCATTCATCTAGACTACAACAGGACATTTGTGTGTTGTGTACCTGGAGGTCCTTGGATACCAGGAGGACCTGGAGAACAAACAGTTAAGTTGGAACGATTATTAAATCCTATTTGTTTTAGTTCGCTGAGTATAAAACATCTAAACCTCTAATCCACATTTAATTTATTGGACAGTGTCCGATAAATTCTCTCTCGCTGAGCATAAATTGGTACAAGTACCAGAGAATACTACCTTGTGGGCCGACATCACCAGGAGTACCTGGTGAACCTCTAGCACCAGGAAGTCCCGTTGAACCTGATTCTCCTGCAGTTAAAGCACAGAAGTCAATGCTGCATTGTGGATCAGATGTTCTGCAGTGCTTCTAGGGAAAGATCCTCCACCTCTCCACTCACCAGCACTTCCTTTAGATCCCTTAGGTCCAGATGGGCCGTGAGGTCCAGGAGGTCCTGGTTCACCTTTAAATAAACTCTTTAATTATGATCTATAAAAACTTTACTTTGGGGCAGATTTTTCTGCCGACTGTAGCTCTATATATTAATCTCTAACCATCTCTGGTGGAACGTACCTGCTGGTCCACGTGGTCCTCGTTCTCCATTATCTCCTTTGATTCCTGGAACACCTGGTGCTCCACGGTCACCTGCATTGCATACAGACTTAATTACTACTTTTAAAAGGCACCCCGTCTACTTTTAAGACTAATCTTAAAACTTTCCTTTCTGACAAAGCTTATAGTTAGAGTGGCTCATGTTACTCTGAGCTACCTCTATAGTTATGCTGCTATAGGCTTAGGCTGCTGGAGGACATCAGGATCTATTTCTCTCACTCTGCTGAGTTCTCCTACTGTTCTCCAGTTTGCATTGCTTGTTGTTATTTCAGCTTTTAACTTTTTGTTCTCTCTCTTTTTTTCTTCATAGTAGGTACACCTGGTCTGACGTTCTGTTGACTGTGACATCATCCAGGGAAGACAGATCATCCTCTATTACCATCTAATGTAGAACAGATTACTTGATCAATGTGATCAATGTGATCAATGTGATCAATCTGTATAATCTGATTGAATTTGACTTTGTAAAGTGCCTTGAAATGACATGCTAATGAATTGGCGGTATATAAGTAAAATTGAATTGAATTGAATTGAATTGCTGTTCCACATGAGCTACTAGATGAGTCCTCTCTAGTTGTTGTAGGAGGATCCCGTAGATTTGGAAGTGTAAGCTGGGATAACGTTCCTCTACCTTTGGCTCCAGAAGGTCCAGCTTCACCTTGGAATCCCTTTGGCCCAGGAACACCTGTTTACAGTTATATGTAATGTAAATTATTGTCAATTATATCAGTGTAAACATAAAAGATGAACTAAAATCAACTTTTTACCTGGAACACCAGGCATACCCTGCTCTCCAGCAGCACCTTCAACACATATGAAAGAAATCTTAAAGCACTTTTATCTCAATTAGCTTAATATTTATTCCCAGTGTGAATCCCGTCCTCACCTTTTGGACCAACAGGTCCAGGAGCTCCAGCAGGACCAGGACCTCCTGGTTCACCATGAGAGCCTGTAGAGTCATAATAAAAGTCAACACCTTCTGCCCTTCCAGGACCTCCTCAGCTTGTTTTAAATAAATGTGGTCCAGTTTAACCTTTATCTCCTTTCTGTCCTAGACCAGGTGGTCCTGATTCTCCTCGGGGGCCCATTGGTCCCTCCCGCCCCCTCTGGCCCGGTGGTCCTTCTGGACCTGGTTCTCCTGGGCAGAAACAAGGAGAGTCTCAGCTCTTTCCTTCACTTCCCAACAGAGAAAATAATTCAAGTTCACATTACCTGGATTTCCTTTTGGTCCCCTTGGTCCATCCAGTCCCGAGTGTCCGATCTGCCCAGGAGGACCTTGAGGGAAAAAGAAAAAGATTAGATGGGAGGAGTTTGTTGCTACTCTGGAAGGATAAAACATGGAGTTTGCCCAGAGTCTTACCTGGCAGGCCGGGAAAGCCGCTATCGCCTGAAAAAGAGAGAGATTTTTATCCCTAGTTTGGGTTTATCAACCACTAAACATTCTGCAGAGTATTTCCTCACCTTTCTGTCCAAGTGCCCCTGGATCACCTGCACAGAGTTTCTCATGAGTATGAAGATGTAAACATAAGCCTAACAATTACTGTAAGGTCAGTGAAGTAATACCTTTGGCTCCTGGTTCTCCCTTCTCTCCTTTTAGAGAATAAGTCAGAGTTTCTGCAAAACAAAAAGCCCTCAGACTCAGAAATGCTCAGTTCTGTTTGCGTTTATCCAACCATGGTGCTTTGTTCCCACACCTCTCACAGCACTCGAATGTAGTTCAGCCCTGACCAGCTGCTGGACGGTTCTCTGCAGGGCAGCGCCGTCCTGTCCCGGTCCGCTTCCTGCGTCTCCTCCCGGCCCGGTAGCCCCAAGGTTGATTGAATTATCGGAGCGGCTGAGTGTGGAGCCGGACGAGGTTCTTTCAACGTATGGGGAGTCCAGCGGGTCGATGATGTTGATGCCGGAGGAGGACGACAGGCGGCTGGACCTGGCCGACGCGGTGCCGGTGATGGTCTCTAGAGCGCTGACGCGGTTCTTCAGGCGTCTCACCTCCTCACCTGTGAAATAAACATTTAAAGGTCACCAGGTTGAAACTTCCTCTCGACGGAGCCCTTCCTGGGAGCTGCCAGTCGGGTTCACAGGGAGTCTTAGGTCTGCTCTGAGGCCTCCCCCAGCCAATTACAAAACTCCCTCCTATTAAGGCATCCTCACAAGAAGCTCTAACCCTCCTAAACTGGCTTGTTTTGGGACCTTTGAGTCATCAACAGTAGACCGAGCTCCTCCTGAGTGGCAGACCTCCCTTTCTGGGGAAGCTCACCTCATAACCACAAGTACTGATTGAAACTCAGACTTAATGGTCAACTGAAAGCTTTGCACTTCTACTTAGCTCTCACTTTATCAGAACTTTATCAGAACAGTCTCCATGTCACAGCAGATACTGGGTCAATCTGCCTATCGGTCTCTAACTCTGGGGAAGTTAGATCCTTCCTCTTGGTAATACTTTATGCCCAACATGAAGATGGCAAGCTCCATGTTTCCGGTCCTTTCTTTGACCGAATCACCTCCTTATTGCCATGAAGGGCTTGGAGTGTCTCAAGGAGCTCAGAAGAAAAGTTCAATTCAATTTGGTTCTATTTCTATAGAGCCAATTCTCAAAACATGTCATCTCAAGGCTCTTTAAAAAGTCAGACTCCATCAGATCCTCCAGGTTGGTCAGAAAGTTTCCTCTCTAAGGAAACCCAGCAGGTTGCATCAAGTCTCTCCAAGCAGCATTCACTCCTCCTGAAAGAGCGTAGAGCCACAGTGGACAGTCGTCTGCATTGTTGATGGCTTTGCAGCAATCCCTCATACTGAGCATGCATGAAGCGACAGTGGAGGGTAAGTCAGGGTAAGTTGGGGTGAGTTGCCAATGGCAGGATGTCCTCTCATAGCCTCTCGACGTTGAGAGGTCACACTAAGTGCAATTTAACGACTCCTTAGATTACTTGAAGATCAAGGAATCAATTAACCTTGCTCAGATTTGAAGGACCAGGGCTGCACCTGGAGCCAGTTCTGCTGGTTCAACATCTGCCTCTTCGCAGGTGAACATACCTGAACCATCTCTCCTGGAAGATGTTCAGAAAGTCCTACCTGCAGATCCAAACCAAACCAAACCACAGAGCTCCTCCTCATCGTCTAAGCTCATTTTGTTCCACATCACTGCAGCCAATCTACCTATTTACCTCTTTACTCTGCCCCATCTGAAATTCAAACTCTGCATCTGGAAAAAGCAACTCATTCCCAACCTAAATATGGAAGAAAAAAACTTTCCAGCCCTTTCCCGGGGTAAAATATAATCTTCTGAAGGGATTTGAGTTCCTCAAGGTCCTTTAAAGCTGTTTCTGAATTCTTGCTCCAGTTAGTGTGGGTCTGACTAAATGAAGTTCAATAAGCCTTCAGGTGATTTCCAGATCACATGAGCAGACTTTGAATGCAAAGCTTTATCCTTTATTTAGGCTTTGGGACAGGGGCAGATCAGACCTTTACCATAGGAGCTACCTATGAGGAGGTCACCAGGAGGTTCTGCAAGGGACTGTTGCTGTAAAGCCTGGATGATAGCAGAATGCAGAGGCCACGTTGGTCAGATTGCCCCACAAATAACAAAATGTCTTTTTAAACAGAATCTCCTGTCTTACCCAAAGCGATGAGTCCAAAGAGGAGCCCTAGGAGGAGCAGGAGGCTGAGCACAAGGGCCAGCAGCCACTTCCACCAGCTGCAGCAGGAGCAGAAGCCAAAACCCGACTCATCTTTACGGATCTCTGAGAAACAAACAGGAAGGTGTGAGTTTGGCAGCTAGCTTCAGTGGGACGGAGGGATAAATCCATAAAACAGAACAGCTTAATGGTGAAACAACCCGATGAAGCCTACCTGCATAGGTGGCTTTGTCTTTTGTGGTAGATTTCAGGGTTGATGCTACAGTAATACAATTTCAAATCAATATTTTATTTCACAAAACAATCAATAGTGAAGACTCTAAACATCAAAACATCTGCTTACATTTGGCGTCAGTTCCTTCCTCCACTGTGCCGGATAAAAGCTTCTGTTTTTCCCTCTTCAGCGAGTCCTCAGAGAAAGTGCCTACAAGGCCAAACGTTAATTATCTTATTTCTGGTTAGACACAACTGGATCAAAGGTCAAAAATCTTCAAACAGATACACAAATAGAACTAAATTAGCACAAAAGTCCCGACATTTTGATTGCCATGAATCTGCTAGTTTCCGTGTCGGAGCGCTGGTTTAATTCAGACCTGAGTGAGCGGCAGGTGCGGTGGACACAAACTGCTTCCCCGTGTCTTTGGCCATGACGAGCTGCTCCGTCTCCTTTCTCACCGGCGCGTTCTCCTTCTCTATCAGCACAAAGTTGAAGTCTTTCCCCGGAGTCTCGTAACTTATGGGGCTGCTGGGTCTCACTATGAAATAAACGGCGGGTCATAGCAGTCAGTGCTTCACAGGAAAACAAGGGAGCAAAGATAAAGAGGCTTAAATCTACAATATTAAAAGAATAAGAGAAACATTTACGCGTCACATAAAAATAAATAAATAATAAAGTGCAATTTCAAAACACATAAATAGGAAATAGTTCTGGTCTTGGGACACTGAGTGAGCAGGTCGCTGATGTCATGGTTCATACTTTGCTGACAAATCTATAATGTGTTCTAGCCTGAGACCGTCTACTTTACCTAACAGACAATTAACAAGATTTTAAAATCTACTTGTTTACAAACAGGGAGTCAAAGCATTGAAGCAAGGAAATCCCTTTTCCTGCCGTTGGTCAGAACTCTGGAAGCACCGTGAGCTGCAGCTGCCTGATTGATTTTTAAAGACATCAGTACAATAAGAACCTTTATTTTCAGTCTAGTTTATTTTTAACCTTTCTGGTAATGGACTGTGGTCATGTGATGACATGGAAATTAAAAATTGTGTGTCATCAGCATTTGTTTGGTAACAGATGTAGTGGTGCTCTATAATTTAAGCAAAGGGGAGCAAATATATATTGAACAAAAGTGGCTCGAGAATGTAGCCTTAAGGAACTCCACATTTAGTCAGATGTGTAAATGGATTTATTATTTTTTTGTAATTTATTTATCGTATGCGATGGCTCTACAGATGACCGAAGCTTTTTCTGTCAACCTTTCTGACTGTTCTGACTGGCTGTTAACAGTTTTCTTTTTCCTTAGACTAATATCTGATTGTATTTGGCATAGCTGACAATGGTGAGCTGTTTTTCTTCAAATAACTGAGAAAACTGGCCAGTGGGGAACCAAATTTAAAAAAACCTAAAACCTGGAGGATTATTGATTAGAACAACTTTAAAGATTACATGAAAACCTGACCAGATGGAGAAAAAATAATATATTTTTAAATACAATCTGAGTAAAAACCAAATTAAAATCCTAAAAATATGGACAGCCTCCTCACCTGTGGATGCACCTATTCCAGATACATTTTTCTGCACACCATAAACTGCAAACAGACCAAAACACATCTTATATAACATTGTGGGCAGTTTTCTAGGTGAATGGAGCCTATTTTAACAGCATGAAGAGTGAAAATAGTCAGGTTTGTGGGATTAGTGGTTTACCTATCTGTGAGCTGGCCCCAGTCGGGGAGAGGACTGCTGGACTGCTCAGGTTATTCTGCACCCCGTATGCTGGCATTAAGACAGAGAAGACGACATTCAGTGAAAATGTGAAGATAAGAATGATAGAAAATCTCTGTGGGCTTTAAAAAGGAGAGGCTGAGGCTGACCGGAGCTGCTGACAGACTGTTCGGCGTTCCCGGGTGGAGAGCCGAGAGTCAGGTTGTTCTGGACTCCTGCACCTGACAGGACACAACAGACCCATTTATCCACCTGTCCCAGGTGGCAACCATGGAAATGAAACCTTCAAAGATCTCAACGGGTTCCTTCAAGCTTAACCGTCATTTTACACTTTAAATCAGCAGCTCAGACGGAGGAGTTTGAGTAATTTCACTGTGAATCATGTCGAGTATTTAACCGGAATAATAATTTTTTATGTATGTACAGGTTTCTGAAAAAAATATGGGTTCAGGTTTGTTCTTTAATCGTTACTATTTTCTTAACAAACGTGAATATTTTTTAATATCTAGTCTATGTTTGTGGAAAGTTTTATTCATTATATAGAAAATTTTGTTGCAGTTTCTTAGTCATATCTCTTAAATTTCAACCTATACTTCATCTTGTTTATTGTTAAACGTCACTCCTCCTCATCGTTTACTTTTTTTAAATCATAAAAAGCAACAAGCAATAAAAAGTTTTACAATATGTGTAATAAAATTATCAATAAAAGGCATCTAAGAAACAAGGACCAGCCTCAAGGTTGATGTTCTCTGGGTTTAAAAGTCACGAGTTTTTAGTTTTTAAAAGAGAATTAACATCATTTAATGTTCCATCAGAGGTCACAGATTCAGGAAGGCTGTTCCAGAGATGCACCTGAAGAAGCTCCTCATCTGGTCAGCGAGCCGAGTCCTGGGAACAACTAAGAGCTTTTGGTCCTGACTTCTTAGAGTGTAAGGGGGATGTAAAAGTTTGATACGGTAAACAGGTACCAGACCGTTGAGAAATAAAAAAAAACTGGGAGCAAATTCTTAAAGGTGATTCTAAAAGAAACCGGCAGCCAAATGGAGGAAACACAATCTACAACATCTTTGTGTCGTCTTGTCCTCATCGGCACATGGGCAGCTGAATATTGAACCAGCTGAAGATGGTGAAGAAGAGATGGGTCAATCCCACTATGAAGAGATTTGCAGCAGTCAAGTCTGGATGTTAAAATAAAGATAAAAGCATGAAATACCCTCTAAAAGGCATCACGAGGAACATAAATTTAGATTTTTGTAATAAACATCCTATGATAAAAGCTAGACTGTACTGACCTGTTCATCGAATGTAAAATATGAATAAAGGAACTCCCTAAGATTCTTCACAGACACACAGCCAGAAGAGTCCAATGGTCTAACATCACTTCAGCATCTTTTTACCATTTCTCTGTCTTTTTATCATTTAAATAAACAAAGTTCAGAGTTACCCATGCTCTACCAAATACTTGAGCAGACTCTCCAATGTGATCCACTGGATCTTAACAGAAGATAAAACTGAACATCATCTACATCAAAATGGAAAGACACATTATATTTCTGGAAAACGGACCCAAGAGGGATCAGGTACAGAGGGAATAAAAGTAGAACCTAATATGTGGTGCACCCTATTTAACAAACCTCTGTTGGTTAAGTAGGAGCAAAACTACTATTAATATGAATTTAAAACCAACAAAAGTCTCCAGCCTTGACACTAACATGACACGATCGACTGTGTCAAACGCAGCATTGATATCAAAAAGATTTTGATATCAGCAACCAAAAGTAAATTATTGCACATCCTGAGAAGTGCAGTGTCAGTGCTGTGCCAAGGCTTAAAGGGGACAAACCCCGCTTTCAAATCTTTAATTTTCACACTGAAATTATTCAGTTGTGTTGTATATTCAATTCAATTCAATTTTATTTATATAGCGCCAAATCATGAAACATGTCATCTCAAGGCACTTTACAAAATCAATATGTATGTATATGTAGTGGAACTCCAATGCTTTGGTTTGAATTCCTCGTTAATTTAACTCCATGTTCTCCTTTTTGCCCCTTTTCTGAGCTGTGTCTGAGAGCAACTCGTTTTGGTGCCGTCTCTTTAAATCTAAAGGAGTCACTTTGCACCCCGCCCCCACCTCCAGGTCACAGAGCATTAAGCCTGGTTTCTGCTTGACGCATCCGCGAGGTCTGCGCGGCCATATTACGTGATTTTGGCTTTCACGCCCCTCAGCGTGGCCAAAAGTTTCCACACTGATCACCTTGGAAAATTTGCAACTACGCACACATTCTCACACGGAAAAACATGGCGGATGAGCAAACGCTCCTTCTGCCGGAGGATTGTGAATATAGACAACTTCGTGATTCGGCCCATAAAGATCACTCTGATCAATGTAACAATTCCCGGACAGAAATCCCCGTCACTCTGGGAAAAAAGTGAGAAACTTAAATGTTGGAAACAACCGTGTTTTCTACATCTACCTGCAGTGGGGTGTAGTACGCTTGGCATAGGAGCGCAATGCTGCCCTCTAGAGTCTACGAGATGAGTGTCACTTCAGAGGAAGAGCTTCATGTGCATAAATGCAGCAGACAGATCTGCAGCAGATCGTGGATCGTACATGCGTCAAGCATAAAGCAACCCTTACACTTCACCCAGTTTGGCCATTGTTGTAGTCTGACGGGGGACAGCTGATGACTTAACCTCTTATAGCTTCTGCATCCTTCAGTTTGGACTACAAAATTGCTCAGAGAAATAAAAATTACAGCTTCCCGATAATAGTAAGCTGGAAATCCATGACCTTGTTTAGCAGCTCCACAGCAAATACTGTTAGGCAATAATTATAAAAACTAGGGAACAGAGAAAAATAGCTTGAAACATAGAACTCTAACATAATATAAAGATATGTACGCAGCGTCTGGACAGACTCAGAGAGACTCCAGTTACACAACATGTATTTAATGGCTAAAAAAATGGATTTTGCATATGTCCCCTTTAAAGCCAGACTAAAACTTCTCATGAATATTATGAAGCTGTAGATAGCTGACTAAAAAGATCTCTAAAAATCTAGAAAAATATATATTTTTTAAAAAGGTTTAGAAAGTTTGAGAAAACAATGGAATCCAAATGGCTTTTCTTAGGTGGTTGGACCATAGCATGTTGAAAAGCAGCTGCAAAACGACCTATAAAAAAAAACCTCCTTCAACAATCGGGGAATATTACTTTCACCAGGACAATATGAAGGTCTCAACTATCAGACTGTCTCTGAAATCTGAGAGCTGGACTTAGGCTCAAAATGATCTAAACAGCTGAAGATACAGGAGGTTTACCAGGGTCAAGTGACAAGTAAAGATAAAACCCTGGAGCAAGGAAAGCAACCTGTGGGTTCCCAGAATCTATACTGGTATATATATATATATATATATATATATATATATATATATATATATATATATATATATATATATATATATTAATCAGTATAAGTGTGGGACAAGTGTGTTTCAGCAGGATGTTGTATTGATGGAAGGTACCTGGGAAAAAGTATATTAATACTCTGTATATCTGGGAGCAAAAAAACTACAACTTCCTACTCCTACAGTAACACAACCCTGCAGCTACCTGGAAAGTATTGAGAAAGTGTAGACATTATAATGTCTGTTTTCCAGGGTGAGCAAACTTTTTATATTTGCTTTGGTTTCCTTCGTAGTGAACAAAATTGAGAATGAACATAAATGTGATTGTTATCAGCGACTGACCTGACTGGTAGAGATGGGAGGTGGTGGTAAAGTTGTTGGGCGTTGTGTTGTAACCATATCCACTGCTCACATCCCCTGACCACGCGCTACCATACTGGTCTGAAACAGAACATAAAGAGATGGTGAACGGTACAGAAAAAGGAAAGTTTAGCACAGATGAATGTTTATCTTCGGCTCGCTGGCTGAACCTGTGGAGCTGTCAGGTGTGGCTTTATTTTCTACGCTGGCCTTCTTGGGAATGGGCAGCGTGTTGTTGGGGGACTGAGTGGGACTGGTGCTGGTGGAGCGGTTTCCCCTCAGTAAGCGCTTCACGTCATCCAGCTCCGTCCCTGCAAGAAGCAAAGCCCGCCTTCGTGATTGTGTTTTCAGTCTGAGAAACTAAGTCTGAAAAACTTGGATGTTTAGAAATTCATGTGAGAATCCAAATCTGTGAAGTACTCACATCTTGCTGGAGGTGACGCGCTTTGAAGCCTGGCTCTGATCTCACTCTCTAAAAACAAATAAAAATTGTTATTTTATAATTATCTATGGACGATTAATTAGAAATCACGTTAAACAATGCAGGAACAAAGCCCTATTTACAGTAAAATATCATTAGTGCACCTCTGCTTTGAGTTCTCCCCCTCGTGGCCGCATTGGAAGTTGCGTTTAAACTCCCTGAAAAATAAAACCAAGATCAATGTGATAAAACACAAATTCTTAATTTAAATCAGGATTTAACAGAAAATTCACACTAAACATACCATAATCCTTCCTGCTGTACTCCAGGGAGGAATCTGTGCTTGAGCTTTCTGAAGCACACAAACACAAAACTATCATGAGAAAAGTTGTGCTGCAGTGAAAGTGCAAACATCAGGACGTCTGCTTGGTGACCGACCGTCAAAGACCTCTGACAGAGCGGCTGCCATGGTCGTCGTGCTCTTCCTCTCTTTTGTAGGCGAGTAAGCGATGGCAGACGACGATGACCCCTTCTTCCCTTCCCTGGACCCCCCAGAGGAGTAGCCGGTCTTGGTCACTGTGGAAACTGTCACAGCGCCAAGTCCCCCTTCTTTTTTCCCTTCTCTGCCACCACTTCCGAGACTGTAGGACATGCTGGAGGATCCTCCTCCTCTGGCCTCTTTGGACCCCCCCGAGGCCGCAGACCCCCCGCCTGAGGACAGGGCGGAGGAAGCTTCTACCGAGGAGATGCTGATGCTCCCGGAGTCCTTACCGGCTCTGGCTCCACGGCGGTGGGAGCTGCTGGATGCGGTCAGAACCGAGCTGCTGCCACCCTCCGAGCCTCTTCCTCCGGACCCACCTGAGCTGAGAGAAAAAGCACCTAGAAGAAGAGGAAGGAGAGAAAAAAGCAAGAAGATACTAGTTTTTGTTTCGTTTAATTTTTATCCCTCAGATCGGTCTAAAGTTGCTTCTGAAGCAAAATTCCTGGAGGGACCATTGAGTGGCATAGATCAGATTCCAAAAATCAATTTTCAGGTGCAAGACCCAACTAGCAAAGGCAAGATGTGATCTAAAAAAGCGAGAACTATGGTTTGGGATCTTTGTTATTTGGGAATATTCCAAAACCGCATGTCTTAACATGCTTTATTACAGTAAACCTGCACATCCCTCCCCTCTGATAACAGAACAATTTATTACTTGCACATATTTCCTGTGCTGGTGCTGCCCCGGGTAATATTTTTCCCCTTATTCAATTAAAAATGAAACGCCGTCAGCCAGATCTGTCGAAAGATTAGGCCTAATCATTTTGTACCATTTACCTGAACATACGATGAAAGGCTCACGACGTTGTAGTGTTGAGTTTTCTGCATATTTCCAGTTTTCTATGTTTAGTTTTACAACCCAAAAGTAAAATATCTTTTTACCTACCTATAAACCATAATCTTTCAATCCAACAATGTAGCATGCTTCAGACAAGATGTGCTACAAAGAAGTGAGCAAGTGGAGGAATAACATGCTGTTCTTTAGGTCCGGTAACATGCTCACATTAGTTAATGTTGGCTAAAACGTTATGCTATTCTCGCAGCAGCTAATATAATCAGCTAAAATGCTAATAATTGCTTTAACTATAGATTTAATCTGCTAGTAAATATTTGTAATATGCAAGCATTCACTAATATTTCAGCATAGCTACAGTGATGCAAGTGGCTAAAGCTCTGTTCTGACAGCCTTATATGCTGTCTGACATGCACTGATCGCCACTCGTTTCTGTCAATAATAGTTGGCAACTTAGCTGTCTAGCTACTTTTCACTTAGGCTGGCCATGATATTTGCTATTAAAACAAGTGTTTTATGTAATTTATTAATAGGGGAATTGTAAAATAGTCTTTCAAAATATAAAAAGTAACAGAAAAGTCCAGATGTTGCCAGACAGTAGAGCGGTTTCCAATTAATTCCTAATTGGTTCTAATTAGCTCCCGTTCAGTTAACTTGAACACCACAGTTTTGCTAGTGTGTAATTAATGACGGGAATTATTGTGTGACGTGAAAACAGCGAAACTTACTTTTGGATGCGAGTCCAGAGGTCGTTGCTGATTTTGTGACCGCTGCAGAAAAACAACAGTGAAGAATTAAATTCAACAGGAACTGAATCTGTTTTTAAAAAGCGGTCTCTAACTGGTGTCGAGTACAAACAGGTTTGATCAAACTGCAAAAATCCGAAATGATCAAACTGGTTAAATTTGTCACCGATTTGCAAATTTGCAGTAACAGACAGCAAGTGACCCTCTGAGCGGCTTTAATCTAAAGAGCTCACCTGCGGCCCCTCCACCTGAACTGACCACCTTCACTGTTGTCACCTTGTCCATCCAGTGGCTGTAAAAAAAAAAAAAGACATTATTCTGTAAAGCAGACTCCTAGAGTGTAAAAATAAAAGATTGCCATTCTGCTGAACTCAGGTATTATTACCACCTGAGGCAGTTCTTGTACTCAGCCGTACTTTTCTGAGATCATATTTCTCTCAGCTTTCTCCATCAGTGCATCATGCCTGATTTAAACGTCTAACCTGAAGGGTTACAGACAGGTGCGGGTGATAAATGTGGCTTTCCTGTGAACAAAGAGGCTCTGCTGTGTAAAGGAACCTCAGAAAAGAACCTCTGCTGGAGCAGGTGGTACGTTGTAGCAAGTCTCTGCACAAGTTAAACGTGACAATAAAAATGTTTCTCTCCATGAGGCTGGTGTTCAGTTCCAAAATTACAGTGTAAGGTTGTAAAAAGATTTGCATTTAAATACAGGAAGGAAATTAATCCAGCATGTTTAATTTTCTTTAGTTTAAATAAATTTACAAACCTAGCAAGGTTTAATGTCTGTTATTAGTGCTGTTTAGATCTGATGGTCTGAACGTAGGAAACTACATTTCAGCAGCAAGGCGGTTCAAAGTGTTTTCCATCATGAAAACATAAAAACATCATAAACACATGGAAACGGTCACTGGTTGTGACACCAGTAACAAACATTAAATTGTATCAAATGAAAACATCACATATGTTGGTCAGTGTTCCTGTTATTATGGCTGAAAGCAGCTCTAAACAGGTTTTCAGTCTGATTTAAAGGAAATCAGTTTTGGCTGATTTGCAGTTTTCTGGAAGCTTGTTCCAGATTTGTGGAGCATAGGAACTAAATGCTGCTTCTCCATGTTTGGTTGCCAGTTGTCACTAAATGAATTTGAAGTTTCAGGCCATGTTTTCTGTTTTTTATTTTATTCTCTTTGTGTTTAAAGCAGAAGTCGCAGAAAAACTGCATCTCAATGTGTCGGTGCTTCCAACGGTTTTAAAGAACAAATTCACCTGTTTTTGAAATACATTTATAAAAACAACCAAGAAGTTTGGTTTTACCTTTTAGATCATTTCTGCAGAGCGCACCGTCTGCCTCGTCTTCCCAGGAGCAGAAGCAGGGAATGAAGACTGGAGGTCCAGGTGGTCCGTGGAAACAACGCGCAGCTCCTGGGACTCTTCGGTGCATGGAGAGTTTTTGTATTGGCTGTGTGTGACTCATAGCGTCACTCGACAAGTTCCAACAGGGGATTGTGGGGTCGTTGCTGCAGCCCGTGGCGGGCTGTGCAGGAAAATAATAGCCCCGGGCTGAAGTGAAGAGCTCAGAAGATAGCGTAAGTGATTGGACAGCGAGCTCTTACAGAAATCACTTTTCACTGTTTATTGGGTAGTCAGGAGTTTGTTTGGTGAAAAGCTGCAGTGTGGGCGAAGATAAAAAAATGATGCGTATGTGTTTTTGATTGTACAAAAGCAGTGAGGCGTGCTGAGCTCGGCACATAATCACAACACATTTCTGGCCTGTTTTTGTTCTCTTTTCTACACAATGCATTCCAATTTCTCCATAATAAAAGCAAAACAAGAAACCTTCTTACCAACTAAAAACAATAATAAAACAAATAGTTTTCCTTTAAGGCAATTCAGTCCAAACGGCAGTGATGCAGAATCAAATGATTTGATTTGTCTGGATTGGGATCAGAGGACAGAAGTGGGAACAGACTGTCCACCAGTCAGTCATCAGAAACTGACTTGTAGATGAATTATACAGTTTCACCACATTTCTAATGACCTGATGATGGAACCACATGAAAGTGCCAACAGACATTGTGTTATTGCACATGGGGTTGAGTACATCCCTCCATTCATCCATTGTCTACATCCGTTTATCCTCATAGGGTCTGCGGGAATGATGCCATCTCCAGATTATGAGTCTTCCCCATGTGACAGTGCTTCCACCTCACTGGTTATCATGGTGGTCCATACGGAACAGAAGAGTCAGCTCTTCTGTGGCCCAGTGGTCCTCAGCCGGTACCAAGCCGAGTATCCTTTGGTACTGGGCTGCACAGAAAGCATAAATAACTTACATAATTTTCATTTTATTTATTGTTTGAATCTGAATGAAGTTTTATTTTGAAAAATGCTCTATTCTGAAAAATATCCAGACTCTGAACGCTACAGCCGCCTATTACTCTAGGTCAGTCTCGGTCACATCAACAGATGCATTGATATCATCAGGCATGGCAGCTAACTCTGTTGCTAAGGCTAAGAAGCCATTCACTATCGATACTGCCCTTCTAGGCGATGCGGCGCAATGATGGTGGCCTTAAAAGTACGTTTGTGATGTACGGTTGTTGCAACAAGAACGTAAAAGTACGAAGTAGACTAGACATAAGCAAAAGACTTCACTGTCTATGATAAACTCTACATGAGACTGTTTTGTTGCTGAGATACAAGCTCAGGGCTCCCACTGATGGCATTTTATGGTGAGTTGTACTATTCATGCAATTTATTTTGAAAAATGCTCTATTCTGAAAAATTTATTTTAGCTTCTGGTCAAGCCTGGTTCTGCATGAATCACGTGGTCCAGTCTGGTTTGGTCTGCAACACCCGGTCAAGTCAGCCTCTGCCTGCATCATCTGGTCTCCTGCCCATTCCTGCCGGCCTGTCTCATCTGCCACCACCACCTCCTTTTGAATAAAACTCTTAAAAGTAAACGCTACTCTGTGTTTGTCTGAATTATCGTATTCACCACGCACAGGAACATTACACGATGTGGAGTTCCACCTTCTGCGACATTCCTGACCCGTTTCTAGTCCAGAGCTGCAGCTCGTTGCTGTTTCTTCTCGTACGAAAAAATCTGCAGCTTTTGTTTTTGCATCTAGTTGAAGAGAGGCACACAAACCAAACTTTGGTTTGCACAAATGTATTACCTCCAAATGCTTTGGAAATCCCCCCTAAACGGTTTAGCTGTCAAATAAACCAGACTCTGGAAGGAGTTAAACCTTAACATGAAGTAAAGCTGTGGGGTCATTATGTTATTTGAGCTTTAGATAGCTTAGCGTCATTGATGAATACTCACGTAAAAGACAACATTAAATAAATAAACCACAAAAACAGCCTTAAAATCAATGCTTTTTAACAGAGATGCGTTCTAATACTCTGGATCTGTTGCTCAAACATGTCTGAAACGTGAGTAAATTCTTTTCTGACAGGACTTTTCTGATTCAGCACTGATTTTAATTTAACACTAATCAAATACTCCTCGGTGCTCTGACATTACTCAGGCAGTGTGTTATCCAGCCACGATGAAGCTGTCACTATCCATCACCTCCTTGGTTTATGTTTCCATCTGATCCTCACACAACTTCAGGAATGATTTGTCTGAAGAAATCGGACTGAGTGGCATTTAATCTCAATATCCAGCAGCTAAATGTTATCAGTCAGGCATAATTTGTCCTGGCAAGTTGGATTCAGACCCACATTCTTGAGAGCTTGGTGGATGAAAATAATTCCTGACTTTCAAATAAAATGAAGGAAAAAGTGAATTCAAGAGATAAAAGCTTAGATGTTTTCATCATTTATGACCAAAACTTTCACCTGTTGGATGAATCATTTTCAGGTGAATTTCACAGCTCCTGAAACGTGTTTTATTAGGCTTTCTAGGGGAGGCAGTAGGTGTGACTCATAAGTAGGCAATAAATCCTCATCTTGTTCCAATATCTTTGGGGTTTAAATAAGTCTGAGAATGAAAACATCCAGGAGCTGCTTTTACACCTGGGTTTAGTCCTGGCTGTGTCAAAAGAAAACAGTTAGTGAGCCACAAAGCTTCTCCAAGCATAATACAGTGAAAGCATAAGGTTTACATCAGAGGCTTGGACTGTACATTGGTTCAGGACTTACAATGACTGACATTAACTTTTCTTTTTCTGCATGAAATTTAAAAACTATTTAATGACTCTTAAAAACAAAAATTGTCTGTTTAAACTTGAATTCATGGTGATTTTTATGTAATCCACACAGACCAATCACACCAGCTCAAATTTAGATCTATTTGACATGTTTTGGTAGAGAAGGATCCCAGCTCAGTGTTCAAAGCAACAGATTGATTTAATGAAAACAAAAAGGGAAAAGCTTACAGAAGTGGGAGCACAAGGAGAACTAGGAGCATGGGCAGACATACGGAGGAACAGAGTAAGAAACGTATAACGAAAGAATCCATCGAAGAACAATGAGAAGTTCTGAGCATATTTACTGAGGGACAAGTGGAGAATGACATTGGATACAGCCAAGTCAATCAGAAGATGATGAGAACCAGCTGGGGCTGAATGAGCGCAGGGAGGCTGAGGAAGGGGGACTAATTAACATTTATGGAGCTAAACTGAGATTCAATCAAAGTGAGAAAAATCTACCAGATCTAACAGAAAATTATATTCTATGTACAAAGAACAGAATGTAAAATAATCCAACACAAAGAAATGAATTAATATGCAACACAGAATATATTATTGTAATAGATTATTGTAACTCTCTTCTTTTTGGCATCCCTCATAAATCCCTCCATAAACTCCAACTTCTTCAGAACTCAGCAGCTCGTGTCATCACCAGAACCCCCTCTTTCCATCATATTTCCCCTGTCCTTCAGCAGCGCCATTGGCTCCCAGTTCAATTCAGAATACAATTTAAAATCCTTGTGCATACTTTCAAAGCCATCCATTACCTTGCTCCTCCATATCAATTCAATTCAATTTTCAATTCAATTTTATTTATATAGCGCCAATTGATGAAACATGTCATTTCAAGGCACTTGATCACAATCAATCAGATTATACAGATTGCGTCACATCATACAGATTGGTCAAACATTTCCTATATAAGAAAACCAGTTGATTGCATCAAAGTCTTGACCAGCAGCATTCACTCCTGGAGAAGCGTAGAGCTACAGGGAGAGTCGTCTGCATTGTCCATGGCTTTGCAGCAATCCCTCATACTGAGCAAGCATGAAGCGACAGTGGAAAGAAAAACTCCCCATTAACGGGAAGGAAATACATGTATATATATATATATATATATATATATATATATATATATCCTCCTTCACATCGCCAGCTCCTCCCGCTCCCTCAGATCCTCCATCCACCTCACTGTACCCCCAGCTCGACTCGTCACCATGGGCAGCAGAGCCTTCTGCCGCTCTGCTCACCAGCTCTGGAACTCACTCCCACCTCACCTCCACAGTATTGACTCTCTCCCCCTATTCAGAACTAGACTCAAAACCCACCTGTTCCAGCTCGCTTATTTGTAAATACACTGCTCTTGTCCCTTTTCATAACTGTTTTTATGTTCCCTGTATTTGCATTTTTATTTTTTATTGTCTGTAAAGTGACCTTGAGTGTCAAGAAAGGTGTTGTTAAATAAAATGTATTATTATTATTATTATTATAAACAATAGGAAAAAAAATAAAACAGAGACACAAGTGGAGCCTAAAAACCTAACACAGAAGGATCATGACAGTATCCTTTCCCAGAGGGATGCAGAAAAAATATGTCTTCGGGCTTGGAGCCATCTGAGATGGTGATTTGGTGTAACAGACCAGTTTTCCAGATCTTTGTTGAGAAAATGGGTCAGGATCTATGACTCTATACTGGTATTACTGCTCTCAGCAAAGCTTTTGTTTTTCCTGTCAATTACAAGAATTATGCTGTGTATGAATGGTGCTTCCCTGCTGTGACGGCAGCATTAATGCTGGAATGTCCAGCAGAGATTTTAGAGCAATATGCTGCCTTCAAGAGCATACCGTTCTGAGGGACATCTGTGTTCACTTTGACAATCGAAAACCATAAAGATATGGCAGAGAGAGAGGAAGGTAAAGCTGCTGGACTAACCTTGGTCACAATCCTGACTTTTCCTCCTCAATATGTCAGAGAATTTGGAAACCAGAAATGGGATACATGTACGATAAGATGTCAAAGTAGGCAGCATGGGACAAAATTATATGTGAAATTCATCATAGCTTGGAAGCTACTCTCAGTGGTAAAACAGACATAATGTTGAGTGGTGCTTGCAAGTATATGTATTTTGCAAATCTTGAAGTCAATAACTCGGGTATTTGACTTATTTAGAAAACTCTCTGTGTTCTAATGGAATAATACAGAAACAGAGCAGAAGTCTAACCCTGAGAGTTTCAGAAGTGGTTGGTATGGAGGAATAACGTGTGGGTGGAGAGTTTCAGGGAAGCCACAAGGCAAATCCGGTGACAGCTTTGGCCTTTTGCCCTCGAAGCAGAAGGAAAATAAATCAGAAATGAGTCGGTTCTGACTCATCTGTAGAAACGCAGCAGTGAGGGAGATAAAGCAGTTTTTTAAATTTCCTGATAGGTAAAACCTAATTATTCTAAATCACATTATGATTATTAGTTTTGTAAAAAATAGATCTACCATTTCACTTTGGATTTAATTCTTTATTCACTTTAGTAATAATATTGTAGATATTTCCATAAGTCAAATATATTCCAGCAAACTGATTAAAAGAAATTGAATAAGATTAAAAAAAAAGATAAGATAAGATAAGATAAGATAAGATAAGAATTCCTTTAATGTCCCACAATGGGGAAATTCGGGTGTGACAGTGGCAAACACACAACAGTTGCACACAATTAGCAATGAAAAGGAGAAGAACAAAAGGAACAAATCAGTCTAATCTAAAATTAGCTCTCACGAAACACCAAAGGTAGAAGATAAAAGTAAACAGCAGAGTAAATATTGGACAGTGGAAAATAAAACTCCAGCCTTTTTACATAACACATGATAACAGAATATGCAACATGCATGACGATGCAGCTGCATCTCTAGCTAAGGCGAGGTACCTTAGCTCCTGGGAACAGTGTAAACAATTAATGGTTGGATCAGAACCTGTGCGTCCATTAGCATGATGTAAACACTTATTATGTCTGTTGGGAGCAGCAGAGATTATAAAGTCTGACAGCAGCTGGGAGGAAAGACCTGTGGAAACACTCCTTAGAGCAGGGGTCAGCAACATGGTGTCCGCGGGCACCAGGTAGCACCACATGTGGTGCCCTTAAGCCCGTTGTAAAACTAGCACAACCCCCCAGTGAGCTGCATCCACAATTTTATCTTAGTCTGTTGCTCTACTTTTGTAATCACACTTGCATTTATATAGATTTAAAAGTGACAATATCTAAAAAAAAGAAAAAAAGAACAGAGCATTGCAAATATGTTTATTGGTGAGCTCTGAATCTTCTAGGTCAAAGGTCAGTACCGGTAGCCCTTCATGTGAAACAGTACTGATAGATTAGCTCTCAGTTTCAAAAAGGTTGGTGAACCCTGCCTTAGAGCATAGGAGGCAGCAGTCTGTCACTAAAAGAGTGCTGTTGTTTCATTTAGTTGTTGTAGTTTTTCTCACATAATAAATCTACCTTTTCAGTTTGTACTTATTTCTGCCTTGGTAAAAAAAAAAAAAATATTCAACATATTTTTATATTTTAATAAATCTCCATCCATCCAGGGGGCAACATGTATCTTACAGGAGCAAACTTTAGTTTTCTAGTGATGCTTATGGTAAAAATAGAGGAAGGGAAACTCCTTCTTTTTTTTTTTTTTTTAGATCAACAGAATTCATTAATATCCAGTTTTCAACAACATAGATGTTGAGGTGTGGAGAAGAGGAGTCTGGGTGGAGAGTTGCGGTTTAAATTGTAACTGGGTTGACATAATTTAAAATGTCAACCCAGTCCAATACCGTCATGGATTTTATCAGAAGCAAATGTAGACATGTCAATAATAGAAAAGAAACAAGATAAATCATACACGGTAGATAAATATTCAGTACAGATACATATAAACAAATATTACAAATATATTCAAATTTATACAGATGCGTCAAAGATAAATGGGAAGATAGGAATAGCTTTTGTGGTGCCAGAATTCGAAGTAAAAATAGGAAAACGGAGCACAGATGGGTTATCAGTATACACAGGAGAAATGTTGGCAATATTGTTAGCCTTGCAATGGGTGGAAGAAATAAAACCATTAAAAACAGTGATATGTTCAGATTCAAGTTCAGCATTATTAAGTTTAAAAATTTTTCAATCAGATAGTAGGATGGATATATTATTAGAAATATTTTATACATTGTATAGAATACAGAATATGGGGCTGGTAGTTGTATTTGTATGGATTCCAGCGCATATAGGGGTAGAAGGAAATGAGAGGGCAGATAATATGGCAAAATAATAATAATATTAGTTTTAAAGTTAAACAAGTAAATATGAGGGAAAGAGTATGGTTAAAGAAAAACTGATGGAAAAATGGCAAAAAAGGTGGGATGAAGAAAAAACAGGAAGATGGTTTTATAAAATACAGAAGATAGTAGGAGAGAAAAGAAATGAAAGAAGAAATAGAAAGGAAGGAAGGGTGATAACAAGATTAAGATTAGGGCATACAGGTCTTAATTATACACTTTTTAAAATACAAAAGCATAATAATGGAAAATGTGATTATTGTGACAGATATGAAACGATAGAACATGTTATGTTAGAATGCCATAAGTATGAAAGAGAAAGAAGGTGTATGAAAAGAGAGTTTGAATGTATTAAGGAAAAGATTAATTTGATAGATATTTTGAGGAAGAATTCGGGGAGTAAACATATACAAATAATTATTAAATATTTAAAGAAAACTAAATTATTTCAAAGAATATGATTAAAATAGGTGTGTGTGTGTGTGAATGGGTGCATGATCTAGGGGGGTGGATTATAAAGATATATATAAAAATGGATGAGAGTATGTAGGTATATATAAATAGGAAATTCATTTAGTTAAATTATATATTAAAGGTAGGAGTAGGAAGATACAAATACTTATATAAGTTGATAGTCCATTTCGAACCACACTCCATACCAGTAGGTGGCGGTAATGCTACTTAAAGTTTGTTGCCAACCGCCAATAAAATCAAGAAGAAGAAGAAGAAGAAGCCACCAGCCGCCATATTGGTACTCCCTATTTTCCACCAGTAGCTAGGGAATATGTGCGCTACAGCATCGAACAACGATGGATTTCTCATGTACAGGGAGGGTTTAAGACTTTTAAAATGTCAAATGCCATATACTTTAATGTTATGTACTAAAACTATAAAGTACTGAGAAAGTAATGTGCTGAAATATTTTGCATGTTATTATATATATATATATATATATATATATATATATATATATATATATATATATATATATATATATATATATATATATATATATAACATGCAAAATATTTCAGCACATAATTTCCTAGTACTTGATACTGTTAGTCAGGGACGTGCAGAGACCGTTGGAGGGGCAGGTGCTCAAAGTTAAAAGAGGGCACATGGGCCACGGATTTAAAACACGATACAGAAACATACCTTGCTATACATCCGGCTGAAATGTACCAACCTATACTATGAAGAATGTAACATGGAATCAAGGGTGTAGGTTTAATTTAAACTTCAACCCTAGGGACACTTCATTGGTCTGACATTATTGGTCCTACGCAGTATGCATGCTCCTATTTCTTTATGCTTGACTTGAGTGTCAGGACGCGTTTCTTCTGTCTAAAGAAAAAAGCAGTATTTCTTGCTACATTTATACAAATTTTATAAGCACGACACACACCAGATGCTTTTTGTTAATCTGGTGGCCTAGTGGTTAGAGCATTGAGCTTGGGTCCCAGAGGTTCTGAGTTCAACTCCCACAGACTACCACTCTGGGTCCCTGAGCAAGACCCTTAACCCCCCATTGCTCCCCTGGCACCGCACAGGTAACCTGATTCACGCCAGATGTACGTGAGTTCACTCACATATGTGAGTGAAGCTACGCGGAGCGACATACATCTGCCGTGAGTCAGGTTACCGCACAGTGGCAGCCCAGTGCTCCCCCAGGGGATGGGTAAAGATGCATAAGTGAATTTCTCCATTGTGAGATCAATAAAGTTCAATTATTATTATAAATTATAAAGCAGCTTCCGATCTGATGAACGTTGAATTGGGACTTTTTTCCCACTTTGAAAAAGTTTGCATTTGAACTTACCAGCAACAGAGACAGATGGTAAAAACTTATCAATTAAACCAAATATATTCAAAATATGTCTGTTATCTAGATATATCCTCTATTTTCTTTTGAAGATATGGAAATGTGGAGAGATAAACCCCACCCTTTTTTTTTAATCTAAGATACTCTGTCTGCATCATAAAACAGCAAAGTTATACATTCAAGGGACTGCAAATACATGTACTGTATTTACTCTGCACTGGAAGTAGAGGCGTCACTGACACTGACAGCATTTCAAATACTAAATTCAAACTTCAACAAATGTACAACTGGGTTGTAGATGTTCTCCTTAGCCCATTTTATGTAATTTATCTTAACATTCCAAACACATTTCTTACATCATATATCTGAAGTGTAGACAACAGCTTCTCCTTACATACATCCTCTGAGACAACTAATTATTTCCCTAACAATAGTGAGATTTCAATGTTTAAATGTGCAGTAAACCTTTATACATAAGGAGCATGGAGGACCCAATACAGTACTTTGAGTAAGATTAGTGACACTAAAACTGATCTGTTACATGAGTGGTTGTCCATTTCATCACTCAAATGAGAACAACATACTATTGGTATATACTAGTAAGACTATTAAAGAACAGCAGATTAAACGTTAAGATATGTTAAGGCCTATATTAAATACATTTTACGACAACATCAACAGATTAAATCATTTTTACTTTTTTGGTGTACCAAATTACCCTCGTAATGAAGTAATATTTTTTGGGCTAAGCCCCTGATGATAAGAATGTCTAGCTCTGACCCTGGTTTGTATTAATTTACTAATGGACAGTGTGGAAAGCTTTGTACGATAATTATTTGTCGTAATTCTAATTCTAGAAGTAAAAATAGAGAAATAAATAGCACTATCATTTTGTGAAATCCTAATTATGCTATTATAAATAAGCAAAAGTCTAAACAAAATATAGCAGTTGTTTAGGCAGCATATAGTCTTGTTGTGTTGTATATCATGTAAAAGAAATATCACCTGCTATTTATACCTGAACTGCATCAAAGGGTCAACAAAAAATGAAAGCAATAATGACAACGAAATATTGGTAAAAGGGAAACCCTCACCTTTTCTTTTTCAGGCAGCTGTGGCTAAGAATCTGAATTTTTAATAGTCTAAGCTTACAGTCTTTGCTTTTCCATCTTTCCAGCAGTCTTCAGAACTCCTGCCTGGCACAGAATATTTAGTTTTAGAAAACAGATTAGGTTTCTGTTGATAAATGCATTCTACTTCAGAATTAGATGCTATTTTGAGATGCTAATGTTGGTTACTTACAAGTTCCATAAATCAAAACTCTCCCGCCTGCTTCTTTACAGAACTGCACTCAGCAGCTTTCACCTATTTTACTGCAGATATTTAGTTTCTTAAATGGGACTAGTTTCGTAGCCTAGTATTGATTGTGGTAACCGGCCGCGGTATCCCTGTATGAATCAAAACTGAAATCTCCGCTCCAAGCAAGCACCCACACAGACACACTAGAAAACAGCCAATCAGAAAGAGTGAAGGCGGGATTTAAAGCAGTATAACCAATGACAGTGGAGTTAAACAGCACAGAGCACAGTCAAGTGTGCTGCAGATTTAAAGGGGCAGGACAGACCAGGCAGCGCGAGGCAGAGAGAAGGGAGCTGCGAGAGGAAAAGTAGGGCAGAGTGAGGGCACGTTATGTGGATCATGTAACCAGCCAGGGTAGATCTAAATTATTATTATTTTGGACATGCATCATGCACACACACACACCAACAAACACACACACATAAATAATAATAAATAAATAAATAAATTTAAAAAAAAAAAAAAAAAAAAAAAACACTGACAAAAGGGCACTTTGGGCACCAGGGGGCAAAGGGGCAGGTGCTCAAGCCCCCTCCGCCCCCCCCTCTGCACGTCCCTGCTGTTAGTACATCCACTGACTGTAAAATTACCTGTGAAACGTTTTCCCACAGCCAGAAAACTGCTTTGTTGTTGCAGCCAAATTCTATGGGGTTCTGTGAGAGTAGGGAATAGCAAGATGGCGACCAGTGACTTCAGTTTTTCGGGCAAATCAGCAATCCAGTGATCTTGATGCAACAAATTCGACGCAATCCGTCGTAAAACACCAAAGAAGAATAGAAGGCTTGTCGGTGGACCATGTGAACCAGAAGGTGGCGGTAATGCAACTCAGCGGCTGCCAAAGCGCAGAGAAGAAGAAGAAGTGTCATGGCGGCGCCCTGAACCTTTCACCTGAAGAATCCAAACAGCGTTAGGTTTCAAAGTTTCTGTTTTTTCGGCCTCGCCATGAGTCTAAAGGACCCGATGAAGTGGAACGCCAGAGTGTCCGCAGTTTATGCTGTGGGCATCTGGACGATGGTGGGCTCCTACGCTTATTTTAAATACACAGGCCGGTATGACGATGTAGAAGGTGAGCAAACTGAGATAAAACCCCCATGGAGGCTGAACCCCGTCTATCCGACATGTAGCTTTTCAACTGTTTCTATCAAGTCAACCAAATTTGTCCTGATTTGGAGATTTTCCTCGCTTTTCTAGCGATCTGTTGGATAATTAACCTGTAACGGGCATCATTGAGAATATTCCCTAGAAATCGTCTGATTTTAAGATCTTTCCGGTTTACAGCGATTCTATGAAAGCTGACTTTACAAATTAAGGTACACGACAAACAATTCTACGAAACGACTAATTCGGCTGTATTTGTGTGTTATTAGCATTTAATTTGCCTTTGGAATTATTAAAATATTTTTGGACTAAATTGAATATTTAACATAGAAAGAAGGGTCAAACACTGGCATTGATTTCTAAGCGATTAGGTTACCTGAGAGCAGTAAGAAATATCTATAAATTCAGACATATAATTAATTGCAGTTACGTGTGGGGTTTAGTGCTAAAAATCACACTACTTAATGTAGCCACTTTCCTGAAGAAGCCTATTTGAAAATGTGTTTACATATATATATATATATATATATATATATATATATATATATATATATATATATATAGCACGTCAATTGTTTTCATAGGGCTATTATTAATGTGATATGCAGTCCCAGCCATTCAGTGACTTAAAAAAGTCTGCAAGAAGCTGTAAAGAAGTCTTTTATCATCACTTTTATTGTTATCACAAAAATACCACAATATATTGTGATGAAATTTAAAGTCCGTATTGGCCACTCCTAAACTGCAGTATGTAAAGCCATCTATCTTGGAGTAGATAATTTTCCACCAACAGCAGAACCTATTTTCTGAAACCTTTATTTGATTTGTGAAAGTTCATTAAAAGGCTATTTCAGCCCCTTTTTTTCATTTGGACCACATTAGAACTGGCAGATTATTTGTGAAACCTGTTTGTTTGTTTTTTCACTCCTAACCTTGTTAGATTTTCAATGATGTCATTGACTCTCGCTCATCTCAGAAATAACAATAGTAAAGTCTTTTTCCCTCCAACTCAGTGAGAAAAGAAGTCGAAGAGCCAGTAGGACCCAACCAGAAGGTCTACAAAACTGCTCACTCCAAATCCATCATCAGCTACAAGGAAGGCTTCGTCCCGTACAGCAGCAGGATCTACAACTTCATCAAGTCGCTCAGTGGAGAACCTGGACCTGAAGACAGCAAGAAGTAGCTGCTGGATGCGACACAACGTATTTTGGGATGTGTTGAGGGAATCTGAATGTTTGGACATTTAGAGAGTTGAAAAATTCCAGACTGATCATCTCTGCGAAACAATGATTGACAGGCCACAGAAACTCTCAGATTTCAATAAAGCTCTAGAGATTTGTGAGTTTTGCCAAATCAGGTGTTTCATCTCATCGGTTTTACTGCAGAAAATTTGTCCTGCCTCATGTTGAGAGTCACATTTAAGATTCTGGGATTAAGTAGGTTGATTTAATTTATTAAGTGTGAACAGAACTGCGCTCTTCAACGTTTATATGTGGAGCTAATTTACAATGCTTGTCCCTTTTATCTGTGCCCTCATCGTGTCCCTTTCCTCTTCCATTTTGTAACAAACCATTTCACAAACATGAACTTAAACCATTACATATCAGTTTATTTCTCTTGGTAGTTTAGTGTTTGTTGAATTAGTTATGGAAGTAAAGGATTGTAAATATTCCCAATGTGTAAACCTATAATATAACTGTTGCATTGCAGCTTATTTTCATTTATTTTGGCCCCTATCCCTTCTTGGCCAGCTGTTCTGAGATGTTATGCGCTACTTCTACAAAAGCTTGAAGGGCTAAACTGACCAGTTCACGATTTCATTTGGTTCCTATATTTTTTATGAATTGAATATAAGGATGAAGGAATTTGGTCATCAGTGGTTATTGAAAATGTAATAAAGGATTGCATTTGTTGAAGGAGGAAAATAATTTGTTCAATTATCCAAAAGACAGCAGTTTCATTACCAGGATAGAATAAAGAATAAGACAAAGTAGTATTTGTGCTTGTGTGAAATATTAGTACATTCCATCGGGGCAGGTTTTTACATGCTCCAACATTTACATTTATTTACCTTTGACTTTTGGATGTAAATGGCAACCCAATTAGTGGCATTAATGTAACCTTGTTACCTTACAGTACAAATGAAGGTACATGAAAAACAATTTATACAAAATTGCTAATTCGGTTTTATTTGTGTGTTGTTAGAATTTAATTTCCCTTTGGGATTATTAAAATTAACCTTGTTACCTTAATGCATCCTCTGCACCAACCTTCTCTGACATCTGACATTCTCTGATTGTTCTTTTGGGACAGAAGAAGCTTTCTTGGTAAATAAAATCTCTTTTGTGACGTAACAGGTCACCCCCCCCCCCCCCCCCCCCCACACACACACACACTCCCCCGAAGCCTTTAGCTTCAGTCAGTAGCAAATCTTGTTCTAACTTTTGGTGTTGCTTTCTTTGCATCCGATCTTTCTCTGGCAAATGAACGGGCGTTTGTTTACATGCTCATGAGAGCCGTTAATATTTTGGCAAAACGTGTCATTCTTCAGTGGAAAAAGAACCACAGATCAGAGACATTGAAGATTTAAAGTCAGCACTAATTGCTCCCAGAAAAGGTTCTAATTTCATTTTAATCTGGAACTCTTTTTTTGTTATTTGAGTGATCTTAGTCAAAGACAATATTAAATTAATTTCACACATTAAACAGCATTTTCAGCTTTGGTCAGACATTTAAATACATGTCATTGACATTCATATTAATTTATCATTAGCTTTTTATTTTTTCCTGATTTGTTCTTTTTAAAAGCTGAATTAAAATAACTCCAACTTTTTTAATTATACATATTTTTTTTACCACTCTCTTTTATCAACAAGCTTCTTTGCTGCATTGGAAGGGTTAATTTAGACAAGTTGGTTTCTAGGCACGTAAATTTTGTTTAAGCTTATGAAGACCATTGAAGAAGTTTAAGACAGGGTGTGTGTTTAGGGTCATCATCCTGGTAGAACACCCAATTGTGTCCCAATTTTCAATGATTCGACCCAAACTGTTCCTCTCAGATTTAATTAAATCGATTAGGTTGTTAAGAAACAATACGAAAACCACCAGGGTGCAGACAAGCCGAAGAAGCTTTTTGGCAACAATGACATGAAATACTGCATTTTCGACGAAGTCATGCATAATAAAACTGCATCGACTTTCAGTCATTGTGCTGTTTCACTGCCAGTGGAGCTGGAACATAACTCACAGTGAATCTAATAACGAAGAAGTGGGACTAACTCCAAGTTCCAACCTCAAATCAATAGAGATCAGTTAAACCCAGAGCTCAGTGTATGGTGTGCCCACATGGTTTGAATACCGATTCATTCAGAGGAAACACAAATACGTCAGAAAGAGTGGCTCAAACACGTCTAAGTGATTTTTAAAAGTGCAAACGAGCTTTATTTGATCCTGCTACCCAAAACCACACCAAGATGGAGTTGTTGTTGTGCTTCCAACGTCCACCGCTAGAGGTCGACAAAATACCACAGACGGCTGGAGGCGACCGGAAGCTGTGACGGCGTGCTGTCCAACAGAAGCACAACAATGAGAGCGATTATCCAGAGGGTGACCAAGGCGAGTGTGACAGGTGAGCTTTAGCTCCGAATCAGAAGAGTGGATTTGACCAGAGCTGAAATCTGACTGAGATAAACAGACAAACAGCCGGAAACAGCGCTCGCCGGCTAGCTCAGTTAGCCCGGTTAGCATTAGCATCCCCGCTGAAATGAATGGGGCCGGGCTCAGACCTGTGCTAACTGAGGGACAAACCAAAACAGAAGGGAAACAAGGTGATAAATCAATAAAATTAGTAATTATCACTTTTCCTTCTGACACATTGGATTTAGACGGACTTTCTTCATGTTGGTTGTTGCTTGAACAACAAGTAAAACAATTAAAATTCACTTTATTCACTTACAATTCTGTTTTTACCTACAGTTCAGACTGAGATTAACGCCCGCATAAATATCTTTTTTTCTATTTTAATAATTGTTTTTAAAATCCTGAAAGTACTTCGAGATTTTGATCATTTAAAATGCTGTACAAATAAAATGTATTATTGTTATTGAGGTTAAGCCCTTTAAAGGAAACTACTGCAAAAAATAAATACATTAATAGATCTAAAAGCACAATGAGAAAAATCAAAGATTAGATATTATTTATACTTTAGAATAACCAATAATCAAACACAATAACAATGACATCAAAATCCTGTTTTTTTTATAAAGATAATAATATTAATTATTGTTGTAACTTTCCTTCTGGAACTTAATTTAAAACAATAATTTATCACCCTGAAGGAAAGGAAGATTTTGGATGTGATTTATTACACAGAGTGATGAACAATGGGTTTGTAAATGTTTCAGTTTGCCAGGAGGAGAAACGTAAAACAGGCTATAAATGAGATCATTTGGACATGGTGCTACAGGCAGAGATACCACTAACCTTCTTTTTTCCTGCAAAAAATCTGCAGAATAATTTATCAGTTAACCCATTTATCAAAATATTAACTTTGCATCCAAAACATATCTACATTTTTCAAAAAAACAAGCCAGCTTTACCATCTATTGCATAGTAATAATTAAAATGTTAACACATTTTAAAAAAACGTATATTTGCTCACCTACTGAACCCTAGTTTGAGAGAAAAAAAACAATAAATGTTTGTGTATTTGAAAAGAAAATGTAACTAAGTAATTCTTATGCTTTAAATGTTGTTTACTTGATATTATCTAAGCAGTTAAATGTGTTCTAGACATGCAGAAGTTAAACTGAAAGTTATTTAATTAGTTTTAGTCTAGGTTTAAAATGTGTTGCTTCATTCCTGTTAACTGTATGGTTGTTTACTGTTTTGGTTAATAAATGCACACATTAATAAAGAACAGTTGTTTGTGCTTATGTAGCGTATGGTGATCGCTGTCTGAAGGTCCGTGCTCGTATCATCCTCTTCTGGTCTGATTATACCATTGGAGCTATGGTCATTTTTGATTTGTTAATTTTAATTCTTAATTAGGATTGTTAGTTCTTAAGAATAATAACCAGCTAACTGCAGAGGTCTGTTTGGTTGTCCTGCAGTGGGAGAGGAACAGGTCAGCTCCATCGGACGGGGAATCTGCGTCCTGCTCGGGATTTCTGTGGACGACACGCAGAGAGATGCTGATTACATGTAAGTGTCCGTTTGTCAGCTTCCTGGCGTTTGCTTTCTGTTGCACGGTTTTTAATCTTCGGCCGCCGCTGGATCTGTAAGCACTGATGATCAATCACGCAGACAGGTTGGCGGATGAAACGGTCGGCGAGTAAACAGGAGAAGGAGCAGCTGCGTCTCCACCTCCTCACATTCTCTTTGTGTTTTCAGCGTTCGAAAGATCCTGAACCTGCGGCTGTTTGAGGACGAGAACGGCCGGGCGTGGGCTAAAAGTGTCATGGAGAGGGACTTTGAGGTTCTGTGCGTGAGCCAGTTCACCCTGCAGTGCATCCTGAAGGGCAACAAACCAGACTTCCACTCGGCCATGCCTGCAGAGCTCGCCCAGCCCTTCTACAACAGCATCCTGGAGAGCATGAGGAGCGCCTACAAGCCCGAGCTCATTAAAGGTGGGGCTCATTTCTCAACCAGGGATGAGGCCTGACACGATTGATTTTAAGGTTTCTTAGTGAGCTGACCTGCAGCAGCTGAGAGCAAAAGCTGCATAAATGATCCGGATGTGGAGAAAGGAAGGCGTGTCGCTGTTTAAACCCTGAACACAGGTCTATTGTGCAGTTAAATGATGAGTTTAATGAGATGGTGCACTAACCTGCTGTTGATAAGCTTCAGAAGGAGACGGACACACTGTGGTTATAAAGACATGGTCAGCAGATCGGGGATGGGGGGGGGGGACATCATTACATCCCCACCACACTGCAAGAACCAAACTAAAAATAAGTAAAATTTTCTTAAAATTAGTGCATTTATCCTTGATTTGAGCAGATAAATAAGATGATCTGCCAATGGAATAAGATTTTTTTTACTTAAAATAGGAACAACTCATCTCCATCACCTTATTTTAAGTGCAGGATGTCTAATGATCTTATTTTAGGGGTCAAAATACTCATTCCATTGGCAGATGATCTTATTTAACTGCTGACGTCTAGGAAAAAAACACAAACCTTTAAGAACATTTTACTTATTTTTACATCCGTTTTTGCAGTGCAGCAGCAGTACAGCTCGTACAAGGCAGGGTGGATCCTTTACAACAGAATAAATCAAAGTTGTAAACCCAGAATAAAGTGTCAGTGAGTGTTAAAATCCTTCCTGAATCAAAGGGTCCCTACTCCGGACGTCAAAAGGCCCCGGTCAGGGCATGAGCGGAGATCCAGAGGGAGCTGGTTCCAGAGTCTGGGTCCAGCGATGGACAAATACGCCTGGCAGGCCAAATTAAAAGCCACAGAAACCCCCTTTGATCCTCCTCCTGATGCTCAGCTTCATCTTAGGGAGGTCATCTTCACCACATCTGGACGTCTGAATGCACCGAGCTGCTGCCTTGTGATTGGCTGACTCGCCTTGTGTTATGGAACAAGTGTACCTAATAAAGTGGCCAGTGGGTGTGTTTAGACAACAGGTGACGCCTCCTGCGTTCTCCGAGCCTTCGATCCTCTGACTTGGAGCAGGGTGTGCTGTCTTACCACCGTGGGTGTCCCGTCTCTCTAGGTAAACCTTTCACGGACGGCACATCCCAAGAAGATTCGGTGTGAGATGACATTAGAGAGCATTTATTTCCACACTGGGGAAGATTTTCCATTAAGATCGGAATCTGACGGCGGCCGTTAAAGTCGGGCTTAGTGTCACCGAACGGAGCTGAATCTCCTTCGTCCTTTCATTTCCTCTGTGATTAACACCAGAAGCAGGATTTCTCTCCAGTTTTTGGGCCCCGCTCCTGAGTTTGGAGCGGCTCCTCGTCCCCCTGCCGCTTAGCCGCCGGCGTTCCCGTCTCTGCACGGCGCCGGGGCCGCAGTGACGCGCTGGTATCGACGGTGAACTGGGTCGGCCCACTGGGGAGCAGGTGAGGAGGACACCTCGTCCCAGCAAGGCAGGCAGTAGCCTTCCTAATTAGTGCCCCCCCCCCTCCCACCAGCGAGGAAACCTGATGGTGCAGCAGTTTCAGCAGCTTCATTGTGCAGATGGTGTCATCAATCTCAACGAAGCGAGAGAAGGAAGGAGAGCAGTTCAAGGGAAACTTCCTGTCCTTGTCCAGCTCTTTCCATCGTTTGTCCCCAGACAGCAGCAGCCTGCTGGTTGCAGCCTAACTCTGCAGACCTCTACGTGAAACGGCATCTCATTTGGATTTTCTGTTTGTTTTTTTCCAGATGGGAAGTTCGGGGCCTACATGCAGGTCAACATTCAAAACGATGGTCCTGTCACCGTCGAGCTGACGTCCCCGGCTGGTCCCACAGACCCCAAACAGGTACTGGGCAGGATCGGTCATCTCAGCCACCGTTTGGTCTTCTTCGGCAGCTGGATTTGGTTACTGAGTAGCAGCAGTGAAGCTCAGGCGGCAGGTTTTCTCAGACCGTCTCTCATTTCTCCGGGTTTTGTTTGAAAGCAGCTTTTCCAGACGGTTTAGATAGGGGTGGGCAGCGGTGGACCTCTGTCCCAGGTGGGGAGGGCCGTAGCAGAGATTGAAATTTAGATCCAATGAAAGAAAAGTTTCAGATCGTAAAACAAGTTTTGATATTTGACAAAGATGGCTTCCCTGATAAAAAGCATCCAAACCATCAGGGACCTTTAGTGAAAAGGAGCTGCCTCCTAAATCTAAGAGCTGGCTGGACCACAACAGCTGCAATCAAGCATTTCCATTAACAGCCAATCAGGGCTTTACTTTTACATTATCAGCCAATCAGGGTTTAACTTTTACATTAACAGCCAATCAGGGTTTAACTTTTACAGTAACAGCCAATCAGGGTTTAACTTTTACAGTAACAGCCAATCAGGGTTTAACTTTTACATTATCAGCCAATCAGGGTTTAACTTTTACAGTAACAGCCAATCAGGGTTTAACTTTTACATTAACAGCCAATCAGGGTTTAACTTTTACAGTAACAGCCAATCAGGGTTTAACTTTTACAGTAACAGCCAATCAGGGTTTAACTTTTACATTAACAGCCAATCAGGGTTTAACTTTTACATTAACAGCCAATCAGAGTTTAACATGATGGAGGAGGAAGGATAAATGGCAACCAGTTTGTTTCTCATCTGTTCTTGAATATCTTTAGATCATGGCAGGATGTGTTGGTTTCTGGTTTCAGATGTCTTATCCTACTTCATCATGTCTGGAAGGTTCTGTTTCTGTGGGGGGAAAAAAACGATAGAATACATTTTAAGAAAAAAATCAATTTATTTGAACATCTTAAGCTGTTAATTGGGACAAAAGCAAAAACAGAAGAAATCTGTTAGGTGGTGTTAAATATTTTATACAAAAATTCTATGATTTGACATTTTAAGACGTGTTTTCTTTCAACACGGACACTTTGTGTTGAGGACTTTTTAAAGTTGTAGCTTTCCTGATTTGTGACCTACATATTGGATCTTGGTATAATTTGAGGGTGGAGCTGGGAGTAGGATGGCAGAGGCCCTAAAGGGCCTCAAAAGAAGTCATGATAGAGTTATGCATAAATATTCACTGGCACCTGCAAAACGGGCTCGTTAACCCGTTAAGCCCTGAACACCATCAGGCTGTCAATGGTGTGTTTATACAGCAGTCATCATATCTGATGTTCTCAGGTCCAAACAGAAAAGGCCAAGGTGGCCCGATAATTTAACCGTCTGTGTCAGGGTCTCTTGAAGATCCACCAACTACATCTGCTGTTTGGCTTTTGATTCAAAAAGAGCCTCACATCAATTTTATCACTGCATTTTTTTTCATTGTACCACAAAATGGGAAGGAAGTTGTTTAAGAACGAGGCTGAGATCTGATCAGCTGAGACCTTCATGAACTGAATGGGAAGGTTGGTGAACCCACCTCCGACGGGTCACCTGGACTTCTTAGCACCTCACCTGTTTGCTGGAGACCGTCTGTCTTCTCTGTCCATGTAGCTGCTGCTGCAGAGCGGCGTCCTCTGTCCCCGCCGCACCGATGGCTTTGTGTCGTCCAGCTGAGTCCGCGCCTCGTTGTGTTCACCTGGACAGGTCAAAGCTCTGCTTCTCAGGCTGAAGAAATGATCTTATCGGTGTCTGTTAACCTTTCTAAATGCATAAATAAACAGGAAGGTTTGAAGCTGTGGTATCAGGGAACGCAGTGGAGAATATTTAGAAAATCATCCGGTAGAAACTGAAGCTGGTCGACTGTAAGCTAGCAAACGGCTGCAGACGCTGGATTTAGTTTACCTCATACCTATGAGCTCAGGTCTGGTAATGACATCAAAGCCAACATAAAGTTTTAGATGAAGCCCTGGGATTCACCCAATGCTGTACTAAATACAAGGCTGATTGCTGCAGGCGACACGAGCTAACAGTGACGAGTCGGCTCAGACGCTGAGGCATGGACACGAGGAGAAGCAGCCAAGAGTTTAACGACACGCAGTCAGACGCTCATCACCGCCGCTCTCACACCAACTTTATTTACAAAGCGCTTTGAAACAACCACGGCTGAAACAAAGTGCTGCACAAACGACATGAGAACGATAAACAGGATAAAGCGATTAAAAACCAACAAAGTCAAAGTCTCAGCGATGTCAAACACCAGAGAATAAAAATGGGTTTGATCATGGGGTGCGCTCAGTTTCCAACACAGCTTTATCATTTTGGCTCGCTGTTGTCGAATAAATAATGAATCTGTTGTGTTTTTTTACTTTTACACGACAGGTGGGAGTGAGTGAGCAGATTGTAGAAAATGGAGCTTTAATGGCGTCACTTTTATGCGCTTTTCCTAGTGGCTCCAAGTGATGAACATTATTATTATTATTATTATTATCATCATCCTGTGAAAAAAGGTTAGCATTGACTTTAATTTAGAAGTCTACAAGCAGAGAAAGACTTTTTACAGTTTTACTGTTTATCGTGACGTTTTATGTCAGACGTTTCAGTGGAAAAGGTTTTACGGTAATATCTGAAAAGGAAGGAAAGCGTCTGACATTTTTGTCAATAAACACGCAGACCGGCTCGTGACTTTGTTAAATGTTAGCCGCCGTGTGTGTGAGCTGGACAGCCTGGGTCAGATGAAGCTGTTTTTCTCTTTTTCTCATCCCATCTCTGACTGGAAAGCAGAGAGTCCGCCCGTCCTGGCTTATCAGGCGCGCCGCTGTGTGCTGGATGCGTGACGAGGAGTCGGTGTGGGCCGGAGATGATTGACGGCGCAGAGCCACAAATGCAGTCATCAGGGAGCTTTGTGCGGGAGTTTTCCTCCTGGGAGCCGAGCAGCTTTTAAAACAGTGAATGCTTCATAAAACAAGGCTTAATCAGGATCCGTCGTCCTCCGCTGAGACCACAGTAACGCCACAGAGTTCATATATATTCAGATGCTCGGCTTTAAGATCGTTCTTATTGTGCTTCCATAGAAATTAGATCCATAGGTGACTTGATTCATTTTTTGCATCAGATAAATGAGAATGAAGGACTAAAAGCTGAACACCTAAATTATCTTTTGTACCTGCCAGAATATGCAGACAGGACACATTTTTCGGGATCTTTTAAAGGTCAGGGATGTCGCTTTGTTAAACATTTTTATGGATTTAAGCATTTTTTTCCATTTTACGATTATTTGTGTAGCAAAACACTTTTCAAAGTTTGCTTTTCAGATGCTGACTCATCATTTAGAAGTCATGTGATCTTTATGAACTATTTTATCCTGTTTAATATAGATATGTTTAATAGGATTTAAATCTTATATATTTTTATCATAATTTGTACGTTTTGTACCAGTTAAAAGATAAATTTGGTGTCAGCTGAATGCTAACTTTTTAATCAATTATTTACTGCGTCTTAATGTCGCCTCATCACTTGGCAAAACAGCTAAATATGGACAATAAAGACGATGTTCATGCATCAAAACGTCTGTTAGATTATTATCAGAGGAGCACCGGTTTAAGCTTAATCTACATAGGGTCAAAATTATACGTACAGTCCCCTAAATTCTTTGCAAAAGCTTAATGAAAGTCTTTTTAAAAGCTCTTTGCAGCATAAAAACGATTTGCTTGACAAAACTTCTTGGATTGAGGCAGACGAATATACTGAAATGTTCCAGTCGGAGGATCAAACCTCAAGGCCGCGATGACGAGAACGATGTTTGGAGGAGTGAAGCTGAGGCTTTCAAGCCCAAGAACACTACAGCAATGGTCAAGCATGGCGATGGCGGCATCATGCTGAGGGGCTGATTTGCTGCGGGTGGAAGTTGTGCCTTGCACACCTCACACCACCGGCTGGATGGAGGAAACGCAGCTGAAGGCTGACGTGAAGCACCTGGAAGATCCTCGGCCCCCCGTTAAAATCTGTGAACAGGCGCTCACCAATCTGAGTTTTAACCTGGAGATAATGTTGTTTTCTGTGGGATTCAAGCTCACCGCCTCTATCAAGGAACCTTGAAGGTTTGATTTCCATTGCCAAATTCTTTAGAAAGTGAAACTAAACTGAATCTCTCAAACGTGGGGTCGGCAGATCAGACCTCAGAGAAAACCAGAGATCGGCGTCAGCCGTGAAAACCTCCATGAGAGTCCTGCTAATCGCCTCCAGCTCCTCCTGCTAGCTGAAGGAGAAAACCTCAGACGTCTGTCCTCCTGATCTGCTTCAGGACCCCGCCGCCTTCGTCTGCCTGCTGGGCCGCTTTGTTCCCCTCAGAGGACGGATATTTAGGCGATCAGCAGAATTTTAATCTCGTCTGTTTGGGATGTTTTGCCGCGGAGGCAAACATGAGGGATAAAAAGGCCGGCCAGGCTGACGGGGGGGTTAAAGCGACAGCCAGCAGACACTGATTCAGGGAGTGAATCCGCAAACAATGGAGGCCATGAAAACGGTCCTGTTTGTGTTCGGGAGGCTGCTGGAAGCTGCTTCTGTTTGTTCATCTCTCAGGAATTATGTAATAAAAGCTCTTATCTGCTCAGGATTTAAGAGTTTGAGGTCTCTAACTTCATATGTTTACCTCCGTGATCTAATCACACGTTACATCATCACGGGTAGCAGGCCCGCTGTCATGCTTTCAAGTTTCCGTGCTCTTTAAATAATGTAATTTGTTACGCAACGCTTTGGATTTGTGAGATGGCTTCAAGTCCCAGAGAGCCGTGAACGTTTGAGCTTCATCGGCTCTCTGCCACCGAGGCTCCTGCGCTGGAAGGGATCCGTGATGAAGAGGAAGAGGAAGAGGAGAGGCTTCGGTTGGTGGACGTGTTCGTCACCTGAGCGGTCCGGTTCTGAGTCGGGTCCGGATGGTCGGTCTGTTTAACTACATTAGCTCTGCTGCAGCTGCATTTTATCTATTTTATTTTATTTTGTTTCACTCGTATATAAATGTTAGCTGCGATGAAGCCGGAGCCTGAATGGGGCTTAAAGAAAGTAGCTGATGGACTGGACCACGGCTTTGGTACCTTTACAATCCAAAGAGCCATTTCTGCCCACAGTCCAGCTAAATAAAACTTGTTAGAGCCACAAAGTTTACAAGAAAGAAACTTTAGGATCAATGTCTATTGAGATGACTGCCATGAATTGGCGCTAAACAAATAAAATTTAATTTAACTTAATGTCTACTGTAGGAAGTTTGTTGTCATTTTTAAAGTACCACCATTGTATTTCTAGTTTAGGTTTTAAAATATAGAAAAATGAAAAACATTTGCAGAAAGAGGATGGATACATTTTCTTCTATAGAATGTTTATGATGTAAAAAAAAACATTTTCCTACCTGATGACAAGAAAAATGATCTAAATAAATATTACCGGTACTTTCAGTGTCGTGCTGTTGTGGAAATTCAATGCAAATGTTTTATGGGGAAACTGCTAAATAGTGTATTTTTAAATTGTATCTACTGTATATTTAAAAAAAAACATTTGGTTCTTTATGATATTTATCTTTCAAGCCCCTTTGGGCCCTGGAGCCGCAGGTTGCAGAACCCTGAACCGGGAATCTTGAATTAATCATTCGACCTGTTAAACTTAAAAAGGAAAAATTTTATGTTATCCTAGAAGAATACCAGAATATCTAATCTAATATTTATTTAAAGAAGTGCAAAAAGTCTGGCCACAGACCCACAGAGGAGGTAAATGAAGGAGAAAAGTGTTAAACGTTTTTTTTTCCTGTTCCACATGCAGATGAGGTTCTGGTTCTTGCTCTAAGCAAGAAGAAGCTGTCTTTAAAGTCTGTTAGTCCGTGTTCTGATGGTTCTGCCCGTAAATAAGCGGTGGACGGGGTGGGAGCGGTCAACAGCGATGATCCTGGCTCTCTGCTGAATGAAGCCAAATCTTTTCTTTCCTGTGCCGTGGAGCTCCACTACCACACGGTTACACTTAGATAAAAAAGTTTATTTCTCACATTTAGTCCGGGAACCCGGGTCTAAAAGTTCTACTGCCCCGTCCGACCCGCTGACCTCTGCAGAAACTTCTGTTTTTAAAGGGTGAGGAGCTCCAGATATTTGGGCCTGGAAAGTTTTAAATTTGAGACAACAACCAAGTGTGAAAACTGTCCAGATAAAGTTCCTGAAGCTTCATGTCGGCAGCAGAATATGCAGCGTAAACCGCGCAGCATCCTCCAGAAACCCTGATAAAAATGTTCAGTGTTGAATTCTTCAGGCGTTTGCGGATGAGTTTCTCGACCGGATGTTTCTTTCATGTATTTTGGGGGCCAGCAGAGAGGCAGAGGGGTAAAAGTAGAGCTGGGTATCATCTAGGATGAGCCGATTCGATACATAGCTCACGATACAATACGGTTCTCGATATAGCTCACCCTGATTTTATTTGACTCCTATATAGTTATTTATTACTTTCAAATTAATTCTCAAAGTCATTTAAAAACCAGCCAAATATATATATATATATATATATATATATATATATATATATAGCAGTGGCGGCTGGCCCATAGGGGGCGCTCGGGCGCTGCCCTCCCTAGATGTGGAGGGGAAAAGTCAAAATATATATAGATTTTAAAAGTATTATTAATGTCAATTTTTACTTAATAGTATGTGGCTACATGTAATATGAATTATTAAAACACTTCTACCAATTGACTCTCATTTAACAGTGCATTTCCACCGACAGAACGTAGCATTTCTCCCGTAGGGTTATCACTCAAAGCGCCCCACAAGTGTAGCAAAATAAAGAATCGTTTAATGTTGCTAGGGAAAATTTATAAATATTTGGCCAATCAGCATCGCCAAAATGAATGGCTTTGGGGCTACTGGAATCTTTATGCACAGCCCTAGGTAAAAGGTTCTAAATTACTCCTTCAGCTAAACAATAACTAGAGGAAGGTGTGAATATCAGATTTAATATAACTAAAGAGCAGAGTTTTTAAAAGAAGGTTTAGATCACCAGTACACAAATCTGTCCATTAAGCATTTAAAGTCCTTAGGGGTGCTGGTGCAGAAAAATGCTACAGGAACAGCTGGACTTCACTCACACTGACTGATGGCAGCAGCCTCCTAATTACTGTTTACACAAAATTAGATTTGATTGCTGAACTGTAACGCCAGCCGCCTCCTCGGGTAGAACAGACTCCGCTGAAACGAGGATCACCTGCACACGTTTCAGCAAACGGCCGTAATGCTGTGCTTTTATTTTCTGAACTTGAGTTATCAACTTGAATTCATGAGGAGATTTAAACGAGTCTTTTCTCATAACAGAGGTTCCTCCAGAACAGGAGGTGTTTCCTTCTTGTCTCCATGTTGGACGGAGCGGCTTCTCTATTATCTCCTTCCCTTTCAGAGCAAAACAGTCTAAATAATTCAAACGGGAAAAAAAGAGCCACTTTTAAACTGTTCCACTCAGATTTAGTTTGCACTCTGGGTTCTGTAAGTACTCTCGAAATGTTCTAAAGATAGAACGAGATCAAATGTGAGCTTAGGAACTGTTTCTTGTGTTCCTTCAGCTGTCGAAGTTGGAGAAGCAGCAGCAGAGGAAGGAGAAGACGCGCTCCAAAGGACCGTCGGAGTCAGGACGGGAGAAAGGTTCCCTGCGCTCCAGACAGGATCCCAGCGCCAGCAGCGGGGCGGAGGGCGACGTGTCTTCAGATCGGGAGCCGTAGTGGAGCCGGGTGAGGAGGACGCAAACACACCGAGGCACGGAAGGCCGTCAAGGAATCCCATGAAAAGAAAAGTCGATATAAAGATTCTCAGTCGATAAATCTGAAAAGTGACTGCAGGCTTTTCTTCAGGCCAGGACCAAAACATTTTACAGCTGTGGTACACCACTTTACCTCGACCCGTGAATAATAACGACCTTCTAAACCCGCTGGTGTCGCCACTAGGAGGCTAATCGATCCTGCGTGGGATTATACAGCCAAATGACCGAAGTGCTGAACAAATATGAACAGCATGCCTGATAAACACATAACAGAAGTTACAATCAACTAGAGTAAAATACAATGTAAAACACGTTAGAATATTATAAGCAACTTGAGTAAAACAAAATATAAGACACTTTACAAAAGATGTAAGAAATGTGAATAAAATGAATAAGGTGAGCTCTGCCAAAAGCAGATTTAAAAATGAGTTTCCACTTGTCTGTCAATTTGATGTTGCTACAGATAAGTTTCATTACTGGAGGACAAATAAAGAGTCATTCTACAGTACGATATATGATTTAAAAACCAACATGGATCTGATGCGTACCAACCATCTTTCTTACAGCGTAAACAAGGATCTGGTCCATGCAGATGTGTTCAACAGCAGCCCGGTTCGGTTCCTTTCTGCTAATTCTGCTGAACATTTTCTCTGTAGATCAGCTACAGCAGCAGGGCTGGTCGCTGAGGGTTCCTGTTATTTCCGCTCTGATTGTCAGCTTCAGTCTACAGATGGCGACTCAACTTTGAGACTAAAGGTAGAGTTCAGTTGCAAAAGTAAAAGCCTTTGAGACTTAAACTTGTCTCTAAAGACTTGAGACTTGACTTGGACTCGTGGTCTGAGACTCGGGTCTTTTGGTGCGTTCCTTTTGCCTCGGAGATCGGGACAAACGAGTCGCAGATGACGTTATCTCCGCCTTTTTACGTTCTGGTTTCCCTCCATCAGACGGTAGGAAAAAAACATGGAAGGTCTGTTATTAAAACAACATTAGTGACAATAATGCTGGCTTCCCTGCCCCGTCATGGAAGGAATCATGCAAAACAAACCGAACCCCAGACAGAGATTCTCAACAAAATCAGAGACCTCTCCGTTTTTTGTTAGAGAAATCTGGTCACCTTAACTTAAAAATGTATTGAAACATTAATTTATAGACAACAAAGACTGTCATGTTTGAATGTTTTTTCACTGTTTCAGTCTGCTTTCCCGCAGCTCGAAGGACCCAGACCCCGACAGAACCGTTATTGGGCTGTCCGTGAAGCTAACAACAGTTAGCGCTAGCTTAAGGTCTGTTGTCTGGGCGGGTTACAACTTCACTGATGCTGATGCGTATAGTCCAGTGCGACTTATATATGTTTTTTTCCTCTTTATGATGCATTTTTTGACTGATGAGACTTATATTCCGAAAAATACGGTATGTGTCACGTAATGAAGAATAAAAGAAAGCCGGGATGTGAGCTACAGACGGCTGCTGCCGCATGTTTTACTGTGAAAGGATGCGTTTGATGATTAGCCAGTGAGGTTGGTGGATTACTTTGGGATGTTAATGGCTCATAAAAATCCGTTAATGTTAGCTGTAGCTTATTAATAATCATCTCATGAATGTCTCTCCAAATGAACGCTGTAATAAATGACTGTGGGTCATTTGGGAAAACAAAACAAATGTAACTTACCGCCGACATCTGAGAGCCGCGTTCCTAGGAAGCGCGTCTTGACTGAGAGTCTCAAGCTTGTGTTCTCTGAGAGATTCTTTATTTCCCTGTTTCTGATACAGGAACTTCATTGGCCTTTTATAGTTGTTTAAACATTAGTGTCATTCGTAATGCTAGCTTTCATTATTAGCTTTTAGCGTTAGCATAGCTGGCATGTAGCATGCTTTGGCATGGCATGTCATACAGAGCTGCACAAAATATCGAATCGCAGTCATCATCGAGATTTCAATAAGATTTGTAAACGTTTTCCGAGGTGCCATCTTTGCTAGTCTTTAATGCTACAAGTGTCATCCTTGTCCTTTATGCCCAGAGCATCTAGATTTTACTGACTGAGATACTAAAGCTGACAGAGAGTGGCTGAGACAAAATGATAAAGGAAAATGGAGCAAACAACTGTTAATTACAGGTTAATTACAATCAATGTTGTCTTTGCAACAGTTGGCAATTAAATCTCCAACAGTCATGTCTACAAAATGATCCCAGCAGCAAAAGTGGCGATCCTAGCAGTTTATTTTCCTGCTCCTGACATTGCTGATTGAAACAAGATATTATCACAGAGGGAATCATTTTTGGACCCCATCCATCCATCTGTCCGTCCATCCATCCATCATTCTCTTCTTGCTAAAAACAATGGAAAACTCTGGAAAATGTGAGACACTCACTGTTATAAAAAGTGTAGAATTGCGCTCTACAAACATAACTGACATAGATCCCTGCCACGTGTTACATCAGCAAACTGCACTGCAGCTGTCACAAGCCGCTGGTTTCCATATCTCCCTGTCCTGTCTGTGTCCACCGTTTTTATTGTTGTTGACATTTCAGGGAAACTTAGCAACAGCCACGCGACGCGGATCCGTTTGGTTGTTTTGTGGTCAGCGCTGGCCGCCGAGTTGAGGGGAACGTTCCAGTTCATCCAGTTTGCAAATAGGATTTGTTTGCCACCAAGAACAGGGGCGGCTGGGATGGAAGCACGGCAGGGGGGACGGTTTCCCGGTTTTCAGGCCGCCCGGCTCTGTGATCTGCATGAACACGTCGAGCAAATATCAGCCCTGACGTGTGGAAGCGTCAGCGTCTTAAGACAGGATGACGATGTTTGATGAGCGGATAATTTAGTCTCTGATCTGTGGGTTTGCTGTGGAAGAGGAAAACGTGGATGAGAGAAAGCAGTTAACTGGGAAACGTTTTTAAAGAGGACATATGTTTTTAAAATTGTTCCTTTTCACATTTAAATCATTCAGTTGTGGAACTACAGCACTTTGGTCTGAAATCCTCGTTCTTGTTGCCCTGACCATTTTATGCTGTTGCTTAGCGACCTATTTTTAGATGCAGACACAAACACTGAATTTAAACTCAACCCTTTATTCTACCAACTTTTTACCAAAACTGCAAGTTTTAAAAAAAAGTTAAGAACGCGTGCTCTCTGAACTCTGTGAAGGGGGCGGAGCTTGGTTCCTGGGTCTGCGTTGTGATTGGTTGGGAGGATGTAATGATGTAATATTAACCTACATGACTAGAATGCAAAAGGAAGGAACATTTTCATTCTGTTGAACTATTTATTGACCCTTTTTTTCTATCATTGATATACGTCTATTGATCGATAAATATTGTTACTGAATTATCATCCAGGCTTAAGTGTGGTTTGAAAATAACATTGTAAATAAAAACTAACAATTTTACAACACAAGTTCAAAGTTTGAAATTAAAATGTTTAATTATTTACCTTAATTGATTGACTTGGACAATAAATGCAATATGGCAATAATAGATTAGACAATGAATACAATTAAAACAAATATTAGACACTATATGGTACAAATAAAAGCTACAATAAATGACAACTATTCTTGACAACAACATATAGTTGTAAACTGTACATTAATGATAAACATATTACAAATCTAAATATTTAATAACAACACAAGTGGAACCGCAAAACAAAAATATTTACAAGATTAGAAAAAAGATCAAATACTTTTTTTTGCAACTCCATTCTCGTACATTTCCCACACACCACCTTTTTAATAATCCACCACCTGACTCAGATCCTAGGCAAGGCAAGGCGAATTTATTTATATAGCACAATTCAGTACAGAGACAATGCAAAGTGCTTTACATGATTAAAATATAGGAAAATAAAACAGAATAAAAGCAAGTAGGAACATTAAAAACAGTTGGACAAAAAAAGTTGAACTAATGATGTTTCAGTAAAACAGTTTAACTAGAACAGTCAAAAACAATCCTAAACAAATGTGTTTTTAATCTTGATTTAAAGGAACTCAGGCTTTCAGCACTTTTACAGTTTTCTGGAAGTTTGTTCCAGATCAGTGGAGCATAGGAACTAAATGCTGCTTCTCCATGTCTGGTTTTGGTTCTGGTTCTGCAGAGCAGGCTGGAGCCAGAAGACCTGAGTGGTCTGGAGGGTTGATGCACTGATAACAAGTCTGTGATGTATTTAGGTGCTAATTCAGGGATTTATAGACTAACAGGAGTATTTTAAAGTCTATTCTCTGAGATCCAGGGAGCCAGTGGAAGGACTTCAGAACCGGGTCCATGTTCTCTACGTTCTTAGTCTTAGTGAGGACTTCAGAACCGGGTCCATGTTCTCTACGTTCTTAGTCTTAGTGAGGACTTCAGAACCGGGTCCATGTTCTCTACGTTCTTAGTCTTAGTGAGGACGCGGGCAGCAGCGTTCTGGATCAGCTGCAGCTGTCTGATCCACTTTTTAGGCAGACCTGTGAAAACACCGTTGCAGTGATCAGTTCTACTAAAGATAAACATGGATTAGTTTCTCCAGATCCTGCTGAGACATCAGTCCTTTAATCCTGGAAATGTTCTTCAGGTGATAGAAGGTCCACTTTGTACTTGTAGGTTCAGGTCTGAGTCCATCACTACTCCCAGATTTCAGGCCTGATTAGTGGTTTTTAGCTGAAGCAGCTGAAGCTGTGTGCTAACTTTTGATCTCCTCTATTGGTCCAAATATTATTACTTCAGTTTTGTTTTTATTCAATTGAAGAAAATTGTGGCACATCCACGTATTGATTTCTTCTAGGCATTTACTCAGTGCCTGAACTGGTCCATAGTCACCTGGTGACATGGTGATGTAGAGCTGTGTGTCGTCTGCATAGTTATGGTAGCTGATGTTGTTGTTTTTTATTATCTGAGCAAGAGGGAGCATGTAGATATTGAGAAGGAGGGGACCCAGGATGGACCCTTGGGGAACCCCACATGTGATTTTTGTCATCTCTGATGTAAAGTTACCTACTGATACAAAAAAGTCCCTGTCCTTTAAGTAGGATTTAAACCAGTGGAGAGCTGGACCAGAGAGGCCGACCCAGTTCTCCAGACGGTCTAACAGAACGGAGTGATCGACAGTATCAAATGCTGCACTGAGGTCCAACAGAACCAGCACTGAGGTTCTTCCTCAGTCAGTATTTATATGGATGTCATTAAACACCTTGATAAGGGCGGTCTCTGTACTGTGGTGAGGAAACCAGACTGGAAAACGTCAAAGATCCTAAAGCTGAAAGAGAGTGGCTGGGACAACATGATAAAGGAAAACAGGGAAAAACTGTGGAAATACAAGTTTATTACAATCAATGTTGTCATTGCAACAGTTTGAGGTGAAAAATACCCTGTTACTTATGTTATGCTTTAAATAACAACCCCGTTGTTCTTTTTGTGACTTAAAGTGAGCGATGTGACATTTTTCCTCTTTAATGTGTCATATTTAGCCGTCCTCCTTTATCTTCTCCCCTCTGGCTTCCTGTTTTGGAACATGATCACCCCGGTCGGAAACACGTTTACTGCTATCACTGTTTCCAAAAGAGCGAATTACTGGACGGCTAAAATTGAAACGTAATGACAGAGCTTCTTCTGCTGGTCCCGTAGTTACACCGGGCGTTAAGCGGTCCGCTCCTCCTGTTCCATCTAATTTCTGATCGCTGAGTGTCGTCAGGGTGGCTCTGCTGTTTGCTCCGTTTTATCTTGGATCTAATTTCACACAGCTGGACAAAAAGCAAACTATAAACCGTTCAATTACCGGATTTTTACACATATGTTTAGACGAGATTGACGGAAATAACCAAATGTAGAAAATTGCAAATAACCTTCACTAGAGGTGATTTTCCCCTTTTCAGATAAAAAGTTTCAGCACTTGATGGAAGTTTTTAACTTTAACTGCCGTAAATCCATCCTGAGCAGGTTGTGCTTCTAAAGGAGGAACACCCAGTGCTCTTTAATAACCCCCACACACACCGAGAAGACATGTTTACGGGTAAATCATCGCAGGCTAAAGGACATTTTTCTCTGTGTGCTTCGCTCTGGTTTTCTTACCTGCAGCTGTTTCTTATGCTCTAAGTTTTAAAACTGTGCAGAGCTGCAAAGAGCAGGCTACCTAAAGATATAAAACACACAGAGATGCAGAGAATATCATAATAATCGTGAGTCTATTCTATGATTAGACCTTTAAAAATGTTGGAAAAAATTGGCAAACTTTATAGTTTCTTGTTTATATATATATATATATATATATATATATATATATATATATATATATATATATATATATATATATATATATATATATAAACAGAAAAAGAGAACCTGGATTAATACAGTATAAATGATGATTTTGTTTCTGCATCTAACCAAACTGTTTATGTGAAAAAGTAAGCGTGCTCTGTGATAAATCAGGACTTAAATGCGGTTACACTGTTTCGGTTCGGTTTCACCAGCCACACCCATGTCCGATTACCGCCAGTTCTTAAGAGCCAAGAAATCATTTAAATAGAACCTATCTGACAACGTGAAGTAGGTTAAAAGATATATAAAGTCAACACAAATCATGTAGATGCTCTCATCTAAAGAAAATTCAAGAACAATGAGAAACAAAGTTGTGGGTGTCAGTCTGGGAAGGGTTGCAAAGACATTTCTGCTCCAGTGAACCACAGTGGGAACCGTAATCCACACATGGAGAAAACATGGAACAGTGGAGAACCCCCCCAGGAGTACAAGAGCTCATCAACGACTGATCCAGGAGGTCTCAGAGGAACATTCGGTGGTGTCCTGGTGGTTAAAGTAGGACGCCTGCGTCCTGGGAAGGCTGGAGGTTCCTCAGTTCGTATCGACTCCCATTCTGGGGTTCCTGAGCAGAGCCCTCAGCCCCAGAAAGCTCCCTGGGAGCCACGGAGAGGCCCCCTGCTACCTGAGGGATGCATTAAATGCAGAAGATACATTTTACTGGAATGTGCAAAGTAGCAATGACAAAGAAAAAAAAGGATTATTTAAAGCTCTGCAGGCTCTTAGGCTCTGCAGAGCTTACATTTTAGTCAAGTTCATGGTTTAACATTAAAACAGAAATAAGAACAAGCGACTGTGTTCCAAGGCCAGAACCACTGCCGACCCGAAACAAAACCAAAGCACAGCCCAGATTTACCAAAAATAATCGGCTGATCTGGGAGCTTTAGGGAAAATGGCAGAATTAGACTAATTCAGCCACGAAGAGTGGATAAAAAAAAAGACTCAGTGGTAGTTCTCAGAGGGCCTCGCAGCGAGGAAGGATGTCTTCTTCTTCTGCTCCGTGGCAGGTGGTCATCACTGCCACCATGTGGTGGCGACACGTTTCTACCAGGCGCTGGTAAAGCCAGGATGGCGCCGATGATAGTTTCCTGTGGGAGGAAAGGTTTTATTTCCAGATAAAGTCAGGAGGAGAACCCACTGAGGATCACTCCACTGGAAGCTAGTTTTACATATTAGATTTTGCATTTTTAAATCTCCCTGACATGGAAGACGTTGAATAACAGAGAAACAGACTAAAAGAACCTTTATGTCTTTTTCTCCTCTTCTCTCTTTCAGAGTCCCAAACAAACTGCAGACACCAACGTGAGCCGGGTTCACTCAGGAAGAACTCTTAGACCCTGTTTCTGTCCGGAGAGCCGCGGCGTCCAGACCGACCCGTTCGGACTGAACCAGTCGCTCTATCTGCTTTTATCCCCATTTGTCCGCTTCGAGCCGCTCCGCTGGATTCTCTTCTCTCTGTTCCTACTTCACGCCTCTTCAGAGACATTCGGTCTCAGCTGAAACCCCAAAGCTCTGAGTCCTCTCCGGTGCTGCCAGACCGACTGCACCGGTGCCCCCTCCTCTGTTGCTGGTACATTTGGACCCATGCAGCCTCGTCTAAAGTCCTGTTTCCCGTTTCGAGCAGATTTCATGTTCTGACATCAATCTGGAAAGTCTCTGTAACCAACAGAGTCGCTAACAGATGCTTTAAATTACAACCCCATTATCCCCGTGCTCTTTCTGCACGCTTGAACACATCTTTGTATTTTTGCAGACGGGGTTACTAAACGAGCTCGCACACATGCATCATCGGCGCTTCAGTCTAATTAACTGGAGGCAAAATCCCACCGAAAAGCAGCGGAAAGGTGTTCAGGTTTCATATTTATTGTTGATGTGAGAATGTGTCAGGAAAGCTGCAGTAAATCTAAGTTTAGATCAAACAGATGTGACTGTGAGTCACTTTCTTCTTTCTGTGACGAAGGCATCGACACAGAGGAACGTTTAGGCTCTAGTTTTGGAGATCAGTAAGATAAGAAATTGCCTTAAAACCCCAGAAGAAGGAAAAATGGCCAACAACATTTAAAACGACTCCAAATCAGTCACTTCACCTTTTCGTTGCTTGTTCTTCTTCTTGCCTCCTCGGGACAATCCAGGGCGTAGAAATCATGAAACGCAGCGTTTGGTGTACGATTCCCACCTCGATGCTGTCCGCTTGTCTCCAGGCGGGTCTGAATGTGCATTTTGTTGCTGGATAAAAGTTCGGAGCGTTCGTGTTTGTGTGTTTCTTCACATCCATTTTCCTTTCGTGTCGTTAGCGCTTTGCAGCTTTTCCACATTTTTTCCGTCTCTCGACCACAAACTTCACAGGATTTTATGACAGACCAAAGCAAAGCGGTGCCTAATGAGGAAGCTGAAATAAAATGGTTTTCCACATTTTTCTTTCTAACAGATAAAAATGTGAGATGTGTGGCGTGTTTTAAGCCCTCTTTACTCTGATTGGCCTAAATAAAACCCTGTGCAACAAACAGCCGTTCTGTCCATCATCTGGACATGGAGAGAAGATGGACCGCCTGCAGACCCACCAAGACGTGGACGTCCACCTAAACCGACAGCGGAGCATTTAGAGAAGCAGCCAAGAGGCCCAGGGTTACTCTGGAGGAGCTGCAGAGATCCACAGGAAGTTGACAGGAAGTCTGGCCTCTGTCAAAGTGTGGCCAGAAGAAATCCTTTTTTTAAACGAAGCCACGTTAAGCCCTGTGTGAAGTTTGAACATTTCCACCTACTTCCTGAAATGCTGAGAATGCTAAACATACCATTCCCACAGTGAAAGACGGTGGCGGCAGCATCATGGCGTGGGAGGGTTTTTCGTCCGCAGAGACTGGAAGGTTGGTCCGAGGAGATGGAGCCTAAATCTGGAACATTCCTGGAGGAAAAGCTGTTAAAGACCTGAGACAGAGGTGGAGGTTGGCCTTCCAGCAGGACGACGACCCGAAACAGCGGAGCTGAGATGGAACGACATACATCAAAGCATGTTCGTGGTTTAGAGTGGCCTAGTCAAAGTCCAGACCTAAATCCAGTTAAATGAGCTTTCACAGATGCACTACCTCCAATCTGAATGAGATTGAGCTATTTTGCCAAACCCTCCAGGCTCTAGATGAACCAAGCTGGTAGAAATGCTGACTAGCAGCTGGAAATGCAGCAGAATCTGCGTCCTCAAAACCCAAAAGTTAAAGCGGTGTGAATACTTTAGCAGGTGCTGAATGTGATGCATGAAGCAGGAACCTTGTCCTTCTTTCTGCTCAGAACATGGGCAGCCGGCTGCTCTGTCCTGGCCTAACATTAGCTCTGCTATTCCTGGCCCGGCACGTCGCCTCTCTCACCCGGTTCCCTCCTGCGGTGCTGAGCTGAGCTTTCTCCACGCGGAGGTGAGGAGCGGCCCGCACTCGGAGAAGACACTGACCCAGATACGTCTGGCCGGCCACAGCTTTAAATTAGGCCCGAGCTGCAGCTCTTCCTCCGCGGTGACCGCACTGTGATGCTGCTGCCAGACGGAGAGGATGTAGAAAACGTCTCTGGGGGGGGGTGCCATCAATCGGAGCGGGTGTGGACAGGAGTTAGACTTTTGGTCGGAAGTTTAAGACGTAGAAAAGTGGCTTAAATTCCCGGCATTTTCTTACATCTCAGGCTGCACTGTTTCTGGGTTTCTGCAACTTATCTTACATCTCCTGCATGTCTGTGTGAGAGGCCTGTGCCAAGCCCACTGGCAATGGAAAAACAATTTAACTGGATTTAATTTGTTTCCCTCCTCCTCCTGCTGCCCAGTTTGTTTTTTTATTTCGGTGCTGTGCGTGTGTGTGTGTGCGTGCGTGTGTGTGTGTGTGTGTGTGTGTGTGTGTGTGTGTGTGTGTGTGTGTGTGTGTGTCTGGGAGTTTGGGAATTCATGCCCTGTCTGAACTCGCTCTGTGAGTTAGGGAAGGCTGTCTTTGTGGCCTGTTGTTGGGTCGGGAACTGTTTGCCGAGCCCAGGTTTCTCCCAGACCCACCGGACCGCTCGGTCGGATCCTTTCCTTTGTGTTTCTTGGCTTTAAAGGGTTAATAACACACAATGAAACCATCTGCTAGCAGCTCTGGCCACTTTTTGCATCCTGGCTGGAAAATGTCCAGATTAGTTTGAAATGAAACCTCAGACTGGAGACCTGTCATATCCAGGGGGATGAATATTTCTCACCTAAATCAACCAGAACCAAACCCGATAAATGGCACGAACAGCTCATCGTTTTGAGCTGAAGGAGTCAGATTTAACAGCAGGAAGTTTTATGTAAAGGAAAGAATGTTGGTCTTTGAGCCGATGAGCCTTCCTGGTTCCTCTTAACATGAGCTGTAAGTCCGGCCTGCAGCGCGCCTCCAGAGAAGAAGTCATCACAGCAACGTTCAGTGATGCTGTTGGGTTGTGTCCTGGTACAGCGTTCTCCTGTGACGGCAGCATCAATGCATCAAAGTCCAGCGCAGATTTTAGAGCAACGCCTGCTGCCTTGCAAGACCACTTCTTTTCCAGGGGCATCCATGCATTTTCCCCCCATCAGGCTGAGGGAGACGGGGGAACTGCGTGCGGACTGGCCTGCCCGCAGTCCTGATGTGTCGCCAGCAGGACCGACCTCTGCGGGATGCCTTAAGATGCATTTGCAACAAGATTTGGGATAAAATGGCACCGGAAGCTCTCCATGACTTGGGCTCCTCCATGCAGCTCTCTGCAGAAATACATGGCAACGAATAAAAGGCAAACGGTGAGCTCACAACTGAATCATTAGCTTCATAAAGTCTGCAAAAGGTTCTTATTAATACACAATGTAGAGCTCTCATTAATAAAGATGAACTATGGAGGACGTAGACTTCCTCACCTTCGTTTTTTGCTCACACACCGACTACACCGGTCTGTTAGTAAATTCCAACAATCCTTCTTCACAGTGCTGGACCTTTAATTTGCACAAGTGCACTCTGTTAAAGCAATCCTATATGGAAAATGTTCTTATTTGTGCTTTTAAACGCGCAGCAGATGGAGCTCACCTTTAGTTATGTTCACCTGAGCTGCAGGGGGAAGTTTTCTTTGCCACAGTTCCTTTCAACTGGGTCGGTTCATCTGCATTCCTCTTCACCGGCTGTCATAACCACTGGGGAAAACATCCACGTTGGCTCTACAGTGTTATGCAAGTAAACTTCATGCAAATATAAATGTCTAAAAAAGTATATCCTGATAATAATAATAAAAACTGGCAACAGAAAGTCTGTGTTTTTGGTTCCCATGTTTAAAGCCTGTTAAATAAGCGCCTTTATAATAGCTGTGGATTTGTTCAGCGCTTCAGATGAAGCCAGGGACGCAGCGTGGGGCGGAGGCAGGAAGACCCCAACCTGCCGTCTTTCTGCATGAAGGTTGCAGGTTCTGTCCTGGCTTCCTGCTGCAGCCCTAAAACACGACTGTTGGGTTTGTTGGTCTCCAAATCACCCTGAGGTGTGAGTGTGTGTGCATTGCCCTGCGATGGACTGGTGACCTGAGTGCAGGAGAGGGGCACCATTCCCCCCCCCCCCCCCCCCCCCCCCCCCCCCACGGCCCTGCGTGGATAAGCGGGGTATAGATGATAGACGGATGCTCACCGCTAAAACCAACCATCAGGTACTTTCCTAAACAAATCCTGGATAAAAACATGATTCAGTTCTGAATACAGAGACGTCCTGTGAGCCAGAGCAGCTAAAGGTCACGATGTGTCAGTGTAAGCAAATACGTCTTTAAAGCCTGTCGGTTAATTCTGGGTCCTTACGCTGGCCTAATGTCCCAGTAATGAGTGAAATGCAGTTTCAGTTGAATTTGCTCATAGATTTTATCAGGTTACCACACATGAACTCATGGCAACTTTACAAAAATACCTTTTTTAGCTGTGCTCTTTTAAAATTTTAGCCGTACGGTGATTTATCTCTGCTTTTAGGAAACTTTCTAGAAAAACAAACCATCAGTTTTAATTTAGTTAAAAGAAGTCACATATGATGCAGAACTGTTTAATTCAACAGCTGAACACTCTGGTTCTATAAAACATGCTTTAATATTAATACACAGTGTTATGTTTACATCTTTTCTCTGCTTAAAGACCTTATATCATCATTTTAGCAACTTTTTGGAGCTGAAAGTTTCCAGAGAGCAATGCATCAATGCATATTGCAGTTTTTCTCCAAAGACAAAGCTAATGAGAAAATCTCCTGCTTCATGTTAAATAAAGGGATGAATTTTATGGTCATTCCTCCAGTGAAGAAGAAGAATTCAGGTTAAATACCGGATGAGAGCAGTAGCTTAAATACTTAACAAACCGCCACCCCATGGAGGGGTTTAAAAGCATTCTTTGGCTGGTCCTTTCATTCGCCACAGTGACAAATTAACACTAATGTCAGAAACTGGAAACACAAAAATTCTGCCAGCATTCAGATAGACGTAACTCCTGTTCTATCTAACCAGCGTTGTTACTGTAACACACACAGGTGGCAATAATTCCCATTTCTCCCAAAAAAAACAACAACTTTATATCCCAGAGCAAATCAGCAGCCATGCAAATCCCACATAATCAGTATGTTGAATGTATGATTGTATTGTTGATTGTATTGATTGTATCAGTATGGTGATTGTTAAACTGCACCACAGTAATATAGTAGAGACACTGACAGACATAGAAAAAAAGAATAAATGCCTGGTCAAATTTAATTAGCGCGGCTAAAGATGCAGAAGGTACGTTTCTTGATTCAATGCGATCTGCAGACATCGGTGGATGTTGTGTACTGACAGAGGACGAGTAAAAACAAAATTATATCCATATCTGGCCAAGTTCCTGCTTAAAACACAAGCTTTGGTAGCCTGGCCAGCCAGACTCAGTTTCGCTTTCGCTTTGCTACCTATGATGTTAGCCAACGGAGTCTGGAACCTCTTTCCTGATACCGACCAATCACAGGCGTGGGCAGGCTTTATATGCTGAATGACGTACAGCGCCCGAGAATCCCTCAGCCAGAACAAACAAGATGGCCGCTGGAGCGTTCGTTTGCTAGCGTACGTCCTTCTGTTTTAATAAGGATCGTTCACTGTAGCCTCCGCTGGACCGCGGCTCGCCATGTTGAATTATATTCTGAAAGTTTGACAGTGGAAGTCTGATTTTGCCTTTTTTTTTACGTCCCGTACGCAGCTTCTCTGATTGGTTTACTTTGTGCCTGTTAACGACTGTGGCTTGATGGGTTGAGTAGTTGTCTGGCAATCAGAAGGTTGTGGGTTTGATTCCAGCTTCCCCTTGCGACATGTCAATGTGCCCCTGGGCAAGGCACTTAACCCTGAGTTGCCTACCGTGCTGCGTCTTGGTGTATGAATGTGAGTGTATTTGGATAAATGTGGCTGTAGTGTACAGCGCTTTGGGTGGTCAGCATGACTGGAAAAGCGCTATATAAGTTCAGTCCATTTACCATTTAACGCCGCCCCAGAAAAAGCGCTTTATGGGAGCAGTTCCAGACTAACGTCAGCCGTATGGAGGAGAGGCAAAACTTAGTGTTGGTGGCAGGGACGACGCTTTTTGTTAATTTCTGCTTTCTAAGTGAACTGAAATGAATCGTGGTGGCCTCTGGTGACGCTTCTAGGCCTGGAAGTCAAATCATGTACACACCCATCACCGGCCTGCATGTGTGCCAAATTACATACACACTTTGGAGTTGTTTTATTTATTTGTTTTTTATTATCAAAGGGTTCTGGGTTGGGCCCCAGTGCGTCCAGGTCCTAAGAGCGCCTCTGGAAAACAGATAAAAGGCGCTGGAGGTTGAAAGAAAGCGACTCTGTGACCGTAATAGTAAATTACTGTCATTGTCATGTTGATCTCTTTTGCCAGCAGTGCATCGCCTGCCCCGCAGATCGTTGCGTGACTGTGCGTGTGCGCGCTCCCCGCACCTCTCCGCCTCTCTGGCTCTGAGCAGCACGCATCCATGGAGCGCTCCCGCAGCCGCCCGCAGCCTCAGCGCCTCGGCAACCCGATTTCAACATGACATCAGGAGACAACCCGGCTTTCTAAGCTCGGTTCGGTTCGGTCCGCCTCACGGAACCTCCCCGGTATCATTGCCCAACTTTTAACAGCCCCCCTCTCCCTCCCGCCCCCCCGTAACTCCGGGACCATAAAGCCGCTTCCCGGGAATCGCAGGAGCTCCTGGTCCATCCCTGAGGCAGGAGGAAGGGGGGTCCGCATGGATGAGGCAGCCGACCAGGGGATGTCTCCGCCGGGCATCCGACACCGGGACGGAGCGACGCAGAAGCAGAAGTGGGTGAAAGCGAGGCGGAAAAGGCGAAAGGAGCTGGTTTTGATCCAGATCTGCGTGTTCGGGGGATTTCTGCTGGCAGTGAAGGGCTTTTCATACTTCAAGGAAAATCCAGGTGAGAACTGGAGGCTGAATAGTTTCTGTTTGCGTTTCACTCCAAACGGGCTGCTTTAATTGTTCCACATTTGCTGACGGCACTAATGAGCAAAGAGAAAGAAGCGTAAAAAAATAAGAACGTAAAACCGAGAGGATTAAATAAATAAGCTTCTGATCCTAAGGTGTAGCTGTGTGTAAATTAGGATAACACAAAAGCGTTATTTATTTCAGTAAGTCATTTCAGAATATGAACCCCGTAACATATAGATGGACATTCAAGTTTTATTTCGCTTCATTTGAATGATCATGGCTTACTGGCCGGGATAATCCCAAATTCACTCTCAGAAAAATGGACTAATGCAGAACACAAACCAAATCAGTGTTTTTTACACAGAGATGTTAGGCTGGCCTGCCTTACTGCTGACCTGACAGATGTCCAGCAGACAGTCATGGAGGGCAAGTCACAGAAAGGGTCATTCCTGAAGAAGCAAGCTGTGTTCAAGCATGTTGATGAAAAGTTTGGTGGAAGGAAAAAGTGTGGTATAAGAAGATGCACAAGCCAGAGGGATAAGCATTGTACTGAAAGAATCGCAAAGCAAAGCCCTTTTAAGAGTTTGAGGGAGATTCATAAGGCAGCTGGACTCACAGCCTCAAGAGCGACCCCACAGAGAGAGAGAGAGAGAGAGAGAATCAGCGAAGATCTGAGGAGCCACGTCATCTTCCGGTATCAGGTCCAAAGTCTGCTCCGCCGACATCAGGACATTTAGAGTCATTCCTGCTCTCCTCTGCTGACCAGCTTTATGGATGAATGGTTTTACTTTTCCAGCAGGACCTGGGTCTGCCCCGCCCTGCCTAACGTACCAGTAGCTTTAAAGCTGTGGCGTCACTGCAGACTGTTCTGACCCAAACCCCAGAGAAAAGCCTGCAGGCTGAGCTGAAGGCCACTATTAAAGCAACCTGAGCTTCCTGGACACCTGACGGGCTGAGTGCCTGCAGGCCACGGCGCTTTGAGGCATGAATTCATGCATAAAGAGCCCCGACCAAGTTCCACATCTCTGAATTATTAATGTTATGCAATAAACTAACCAAAATTAGTAGAAATAAATGCTTGAAATATATCAATATGTCTGTATGTCACTTTTAGAATTGAATTGCAGAAATAAACGAGTTGGGCGCCTGTTCTGCTTTAATTCATTGATTAACAGCAGTTGCAGGACAATGCAGCCCGTTTTTCCTTGCAGAGAGGCGTTCTAGTCGCTGCTATTTCCTGCAGCTCCCTGTTATTTCAGCTAATCTTAAATTTGTGGGAACTAGTTCAGGACTAAGATATATATGCAGAAGCCGTTTTAGGCTCAGGTGTTTTACCTGCAGTACTGTGAAATCAGGCCAAATAAACCCCAGGGTGCAAACAGCCTGCAGCCCCGTTGTTTCCTGCCAACAGATCATGTTTTCCATGATCCGTGTTCATCTGAGTGCTCCTTTAAGCTCCAAGCCTGATGTCTGAGGCAGCGTCAGCTCATCTGAAACGTTTCTAACTCTGAATCGACAGGACTGCTGAATAGTTGTGATTTATCAGCCAGTCCAGTCTTGGCGCTACGGTCGAGGCCACAAGTTGTGACACGATGTGGTGGAAGCTGACATTGGTTTTAGATTCTAATTCAGGCGGATCAGATGCATATTGAGCTTTACTGGCTTGCTTTACTTCTTAAGAGACATGTTTACTACATTTTTTTACCAAAATGTTCATCTTTACTTACTTTAGTTACTTCAGTCTAGTTATCAAACTGATTGCTATGAAAGAGACTGAACTCATCGTCTTCTGTTAGCGAATGATAGCTTTTCATGATGTCGGAGCACCGGGTCACAACGTCGATTAGAAAACCAAAGGGCCCAAAGATCTGTGCTCAGGAAGCTCCCTGAATCTTAATCCCAGAGATGCATCGCTCAAGGTTTTGCAGACTGATACCGATTTTCATTTAGATCAGAACTGCCGATGCTGATTTAGACCGATTCAGACTTTTTCTGAAGACTAAACACATGAAACAGAAACATAACGTGTTAATCCATCCCTTAAGGAGCAGTGGGCTGCCGCAGTGCGGTGCCCAGGGAGCATCCTGGGGCTAAGGGTCAGGGGTTCGGACCAGGGAATGTTCAGCCACTAGGACACCATTCCCCCTGATTATGACGCACAGAATAAAGTTTTAAGGCTTAGAGCGTTGCAGCCTCCTGACTGAGGCCTCTGCTGCGTTTGCTGTGGTGGACGTAAGGATAGGTGAGAAGTTCAGACTTCCCCTGAGGTCTATTGAATAACTTTCTAATTCCATCTGAATCCGTCTTTTGCGCCGGGCTTGTGGTTGGCAGGGTGGAAGAGGGCAGCGCACTCCTGCCGGGCTCCCTGAAGGATGAAATGAATTCTGCGGAGCTGCTGCTTTCTGGAAGAATGTGCAGATGTAGCCACAGTGGGAGCCCCACTTTGTGGGCTGCGCCGTTGCCCCACTCCCTCCCAAGAGGATTTTGTTTTGGAAAATGGTGAAATTCCCCTTTTTACTGAGTGAATTGGCTGACCAGACGAACCCAAAATTGACACATCTGTGAGTAGCAGCAATCCAGGGTCCCAGACCGACACAAACCGCCTCTCCGAAGCCTGAAGCCATCCATCCAACCAGATTGCCTTGGAAAGGCTGTTTGATCAACAGTTTTAAAAAGCAGGCGAAGCCCCGATAAATACTCTAAAAGACCGCCAGGAAGCCTGTAGGACGACTGATCAGGACCGATTTGATAGATTACAAGACTGTTTTTTTCGCACCACATATTTCTTCTGAATCAACTTTTCAGGACTTTGACTAGGCCACTTAGTGCAATCGCAGAGAAAAAGTCTAATTCAGATGGAAAGTTCTGGGCAGGATTTTAAAATGTGTTCCAACGTTAACTGGTAACTCGTGAAGGGGAGATGTTTGTGTTTCAGGTTAGAGGACTGCTGCAATAGTCCAAACCTGAGGATATGTTAGCAGGAAAAATCGTCTCCAATTCAACATTGGAGATAAGGGGTTTCAATTTAGAGACATTATAGAGATAAAACTGTTTTTCATTTACTCTTTAAAAAAGATGCTCCAATGACATTGCTGAATCAAAAATAGAAACCTAGTTAAGTTTGCAGCAATTCCTCATACTGAGCAAGCATGTGACAACAGTGAATGGTTATTTGCACCAAGTCAGCAATCCCCCATCCTGAGCTGGATATTGTAAAGAGTGGAACTTTGCAGCAATCCCCCATTAGGATCAAGCATGGGGTTAATTTGGGGTGGTGGTGGTGATAGTGGACATTGATTGTGTTGAGTCTAGGGCTGGACGATAATTCAGTAACAATATATAATCTATCAATAGACGTATATTGATGATAGAAAAAAGGGTCAATAAAAAGTTCAGTAGAATAAAAGTTTTCCCTCCTATGCATTCTAGCCTATCATGTAGGTTAATATTACATCATTACACCACAACCAATCACAACGCAGACCCAGCAACCAAGCTCCGCCCCCTTCAAAGAGATCAGAGGGCACTTGTTCTTTTTTTCTTTTTTTAAAACTTGTAGTTTTGGTTAAAAGTTGGTTGAATAAAGGGTTGAGTTTGAATTCAGTGTTTGTGTCTGTATCTAAAAACAGGTTGCTAAGCAACATCATAAAATGGCCAGGGCTGCACTTAAAATATATGTTTTGAATTTGTTGATAATTATCGATATCGATCAATATGATTTATTTTTTATTGATATGTTTTTTTCCCCTATATCATCCAGCCCTAATTGAGTCATTGACTTTGTAGCAATACCACATCCTAAAGGTAAAGGTGGACGGTTGATCGTATCAAGTTCTCACCTCCACTGCAGCTCCTCATCCTTAAAAGGCAAAGGAGCAACTCCCTTTAACCATGAAGGTATCTCAAACAGCTCCAGAACCCGGAGAACACATAAAAGCACTCCAGAAGTGCTGGTCAAGGACTACTTTCTATATTAAAGAAACAGTGAACCAAGTCACTGGCACCCTTCTCTGTGCTGCTTTACTTTGATGTGTTGTCTGTCCTGAATATTGGCCTAAGTCCTGTGATCTGTCAGATCCGGTCCTGTTGACACCATTAGTGCGGTGCGCCACCTTGTGGTTACTACTGTCCTTCTCAATAATGGCTAAACTACTACAGTTACTGCCAAGATCATGTCTAATCAGAGATGGGATAGCGGAGGTAGCAGGTCCAGGAAGGAAATCCAGACGCTCCGCTCCTCAGTGACGATTCAGGACCCCAAGGGGGACCCCATGGTGTGTCCAGGTCAAAATGGACATAAAGTCCATGCAGTGAGTTCTGGGTGTACCCTTGTCCTAGTGGGACATGTTCAGAAAACGTCCAAAGGGAGATGTGGAAGAGGTTGATACGATTCCCAAGCCGGTACAGTGATGAGTACCTGGAGGCAGCAGAGGCTGCTTCCAAGTGTGGAGCTTTATTCCTGCAAATGGAGCGGCGGACTTGGTCGGGATTATTGGTGTCCTTAATGCTGAGAAATTCAGCCAAATATGTATCCATCATGCATCGGTGAAGTGTTTGTTTGACCCCAAACCATGCAGCCGAGGTCATTAGGAACGATGATCAGCGTAAAGAAGCACAAGAAGTCCTGGATGTGATGGCGTGGCCCCCACAGAGCCTTGGTCTCAATATTATCGAGTGTTTCTGAGATTACATGAAGTGACAGAAGGATTTCAGGAAGCCTACACCCACAGAAGATCTGCGGTTCTCCAGAATGTTTGGAGCAACCCATCAGTAGAGCTCCTTCAGACGTAGCGAGAAGAACCGATGGTCACAGCAAATTTAAACTCTCTCCTACTCAGTCACTGCATTCTGGGAAATGAAGAAAATAAACCAATAACACTTTAATATTTTTTTGTCATACCTGCCTAAAACTTTTGCCCAGTGCTGAACATCTGATGACCATAAGGGTTTCCTATTACCTCCTCCCTTCTCCACCACGGCAGACAGGAGCAACGGCCTGTTACTGCAGGCGGAGCCCTGCTTCTCCTGCTCCATCCTGCATCCCGTTCATTCACTTTAACTGACAGTTACAGATTAAAATCCTGCAGTTACACAACATCTCACACCTGTTGAGGCGCTTGCATACAAAACCGACTGCTCTCATTTCGGGCTCTTATATAATTCAAACTTCTGAACTGAAATGTTTTTTTAAAGTTTCCTCTGTGAAAATAAAAAGCGGGAACTCTCCTTTCCACCCTCCAGATTCTGACGTCTCAGTCGAAGGCCAGCAGAGACGTTTGGGACGAAAGCTCCTGCAGGAGGCGTACAACGGCAGCCTGGAGGAGGCGGAGATTGATGAGGAACCCCAGAACTGCACCGCTCCAGGTAAGACGGGATGAAAGAAAGAGGACACAAGCGTCCTCCGCTTTCCTTTGCTCCAGAATTCAGCGGCGAGGCTAAAATAAGACGAGCAAAAAAATGGGAAACAAATCGTCCTCTCCTTGCCTCCCTTCCTCGGTGCCCCTAACATGGAGTAACCTAGTTTGTACGGTCATATGGTTTCCCGTGACTGCGGCAGTCGGTGACGTTCCAGCTGCCTCTCTGGTTTTCACAGCCCCCCCAACCCGGTACATTTTTAGGACTATTCTCACCTCATTTCATTTCTTCCACTGACTGTGTTAATCTCTCCGTCTTCTCTCTTTCTGTCCGTCATGTTTCCACACCGCTGGCCCTACGGCGACAGGCCAAAAGTATCCAAACTTTTTCTCATCGTAGCCTCCATGTGTTGCCAGGGTTTTAGGTGATCCGGTAACTCAAAGTTGTGAAGATGAAGGAAAATCCTTCATGGATTTCCAATATTTTAACAAGAAAATTGGAAAACAGCGGCGTTCTTTTAAAATTCAACCTCCTATTAAAACGTAGAGCATATGTGAACATCCATTTTTAAATCTTCCTCCAGGTTTATAAAGATTCTAAGGCCTGGACCGTTTTAACACATGAACATGCTATAATATAAACCAGGGGTGTCAAAAGTGTGGCCCGAGGGCCATTTCCGGCCCCTGGACTGGTTGTCTGCGGCCCCCAACTGCAATCCAGGAATGATTTGACCCACCAGCACAGGTTGATGCAGATGTAGACTTTTTTTTTTAAATTAGCAGATAATTATTACAGAGAAGTTAAAATCTTCTTACGATTTAAAATGTTAGGTACAACACCAATTATTTGTCTTTTATTAACCACACTTTTTTACATTCTCTTTAATTTCAGAGTAAATCGGACCACATCTATCCAATGACTTATACTCAGACTTTGGTGCACCAAAATCTTGTTTTAATTCATCCAGTAGAGAAGGCCAAACACAGTAAATGTTTTCAAATTGAAAGACTGACCCAAATCCTGTTCTTACTGCTGGGGACTGGCGCCAGTCTTTTCAATCAAGCCCAAAAGAATTAGCAAACCGGATGACCTTTCAATGACGCAAAACACTTTTGAAGTGTTGCATCTAGAATCATTTCCTTTCCTAGACAAAGTGTGACTAATTTGTTTAAATAAAATATTGCATGTTCATACCTGTGGGGCACGTAAAAAAATCCCAATATAAATGTTTGGTAATTTTATTTATTTTTTGGCCCTTGATTAATCTTGACTCAACAACTCGGCTCATGTGACAAAACGTTTGGACTTCCCTCATCCAGACCATAGCGGCTGCGACTGGAACGTCTCGGTTTAAGGTCTTCTGCGGCCTCCAACAGGTTTTCTACCGAGATTATCCCGTGTTTAGCTAAATCCATCGCCCCGTCATGCTGCCCCCACCGTGTTTCACCGTGCATTTTCCAGGTTAAGTGTTGTTATTTCTGAGTAGAGGAACAAATAGTTTAACTTTGGTCCGATCTGATCAGAAAATCTTCTTGTCCTCTACATGTCATGATTCTAAAGGACGATGGGACTTCCGATGCCTCTCTTCTTGCCATTTCACCATGAAGGCCAGATCTTTGGAGTCCAAACTTATAGTTTTCATGTCAACAGATAATTCCACCTGACATGTGGATTTCTGCAGCTCCTCCAGAGTTCCCATGGGGCCATTGGCTGCTTTTCTGATGAATGGGCGACCTAGGATGGTAGGTCTGCAGGTGGTCCGTCCTCTCTCCGGGTCCAGATGACGGGTTGATCAGAGCTCTGGGATGTTGTTGTAGAACCTGACCCGGCTTTGAACTGGACCAGAACTTCCTCCCCGACCCGTCTGCTGGGTTCCTTGGTCTTCATGGTGCCCTCTGATGTTCTCCAACAGACCTTTGGGGCCAGAAACAAAGCAGCTGCATTTATACTCGGATTAATTTACACACAGGGAGAATCTCTTTGCCAATTAGGCGACTTCTGCAGCCAGTTGGAGGCAGTAGATTTTATTTCAGGACATCAGAGTAAAAGGGGCTGAGCACAAATGTACGTCACATGTTTTTAGATTTGTTTTTTTGTTTTTTCACAGCGTGTTACCGTACCGGTCACCTCTCAGAGGGAGTGGCGGTTCTCTCATAAGTTTGTTCAGCAAAAGGCCATCATGAGTCTCCTTTCTCACTTTCCCAAGGTTACCTGCCTTCATCTATAAACAGATCTCAGGTCAAAGTTCACCTCATTCTTCTCCCTTGCTGATGACGCAGGAGCGTTCCTCCTCCTGCTGCTAAATTTAAAGCGGCCCGACCCGCCTTGCTTTAACCTGTGCTACCCTCCTGAGGACGGTGTCATTTCTGCTCAATAACTTCCATTTCCTCGAGGTTCTGCCCTGCTTTGGTGGTCTTTCCTCTTGAGACAGTAAATCACCTGTCGGGGGATAATTTACATCCTTCGTCCAATAATTAACACAAATAAGTTATTAAAACTTAACGCATGACTAAAATGTTTAGGGGTTAATAAGAACAAATATAGAGACTTTCTATTGTCGGGTTTCATGTATCAGCACATCACAAAGTTTATCTGCTTCTAAAATTACTTAAAATCCACCTTTTTAATGATTTCTTTCTGCACAACCCAAGTTTGAGACCTGCACTTTGACTGGGCTGTTGCTGAACTTTCTTTTCTTTTCCAGCCATTCTGTTGTAGATTTGCTGCTATGTTTGGGACTATTGTCGAGTTTCTGACTAGGTTTGGGTCTTTATGAGAGCTAACTCTGTTTTTTATGTCTCTGAGCATCGGGTCGTCTGACCTTGGGGTGGATTTGCGGGGGAATCCACCACAGTGAAGCTCGAGAGCTGTCTTAAACGTTATCCTCTCCTTTATAACAGTTGAACTTCTGACGTCTCAGGCCTTCGACTGAGACGTCAGAATCTGCAGAATGATGGATTTTAAATCGTTTGCCAGATTCTAGATTGGTGGTCAGTTGGTCATTGGTCCATGGATAAAACCAGCAAGGTAAAGAGAAAACCAGACGGCTTAAATACAGGGGAGAAGTGAGGAAAAGGTCAAAGCAAGCAGAGGAGAGTAATAAGAAGAGAAATGAACACCAGCTGAGAGTAATGACACAATGGAGCTGAGGAGAGAAAAGCAATGAACCGAAGGAGAAACATAGGAAATATAGCAAAATGTGTATAGAATGAACTAAGAACAAGATCCACTAACTAATCATCAAAAGAACTAAAATTAACAATCACTCGAGGATTGTTGGTCAACAGCTGCTTCCCTGCAGTCATTGCTGATATCTTTCCTTCCTGGCATTGTGTCAACACACCTCTGGAAGCTGCAGAGCAGCAAAAAGACAAAACTGCTGCTTTCATAGAGGTGTTCCCATTAATAGGCTGATTAAAGCACGTGGATCAGTAACTGGCTGCTACTTTCCATTCCAAACCCTACAGAATCAGCAAAAGGTGTACTTAGTTTTCAACATATAACTGTTTTCTTTATTATTTTTTCAATTTTGGCTTCATCTTTTTTATTAAACTATGCAAATATGAAATCCTTTGTGTTCTCAAGTTTAGTTTCTGAATAAAACTTCCTTCAAATCTTCTCTAAATGGATGCACTTGTTTAGCTACTCTGTGTGCCTAAAAGTTCAACCAGTGAGCAGTTTGGAGTAGAAAAGACATTTCAGTGACATCGCAGTAGATGTCAAGGTTGAACTTGGGTTAAATTTTGAGTTTTGCTGATATCTAAACCCTCATCATAGATGGGAAATAAATAGTATAAAGTCTAAATAAGTACTGCAGATTGGAGGTTTTGTCTGTGATTGATGGCTGGCCATTCCCAAACTGTTGACCAGAAGTTGAGGGCCACAATTCTCTCTGTGGTGGATTTCTAACCGTAAAGCTAAATATATTTTATCTGATCATGTATTATTTTAGTACTAATAAAGTGATTGACTAATCCTAAATCTGATAGCAAGGTTCTTGTGTGTTTCCTGTGGCTTTTAATGCCGTCTGATGAGGAAGAAGCCCAACGGGAACTCTCCGGTGCCGGCTGATTGTTCCCCTGAAATTAGAAGGCAACTGATGGAGAGCTGGAAACAAGCGGGGAAGGAAGAGCTGCTTGTTTGCTAATTTTCTCCTCTCATACCCGTCACCCTGAGCTTGATTGTGAGAACCCTGCCGCTTCTGTTGATTTCAGACACCTCGCCTCTTCGTCACCGTGTCATTTCTCAGTCAGGATGGAACTCTGCTCTGGGAGCTGCCGTCTTCTCTTAATGAAGGGATATTTATTTGTTTTGTCCCGACAAAAGAAGCGTTGCTAATTGTTGACCCCTCTCGGGTCCAACTATTTCTCAGGAGCTCGACGTTTTTCCTCCCATCAGCAGTAAAGCTGGGATCCACTTGTTAACACACTGCAGAGATTTATGCAGAAACAGTCATTCACTGATGTTTGCATCTCATTTAAATGCTCAGCAGTTATTTCAACCTGTGCTTGAGCAGCCCTCTGTGCGCGGTGACAGCCCCCCCCCTACATGTGACTAAACTCTCCAGGGTGTTTTCTTGCTGGCTGTCCTCCTCCGTTATTAAAACTGAGAGGGCTGCTGTGACTTAATCGGGGCTTCCCTGTGAGGAAGGCGGTGTGTGTCGGTGTGCCTGCGTTATTTTTTGGCTGAAGGTTTTAGAGCAGCATTGATTAATGCAGAGGCGCTGCCGAGCCTGGTTTCTGCAGCCAGTCACGCAGCGGGTCGGTGCGCCCGCCTCGCTTCACGTGGGAATCCTCCCGGCCCTCCCTCACATGTCTGAGGCGGATATGTGGCTGATAAATTAATCAGAACTAAAAAGAAAGAAGGGGTCTCGTCGTCAGCCTGTCACTAATCAAATATTAAATTGACCCGTGGTGCGCCTAGACTAATTTCCTCTGTGGAATCACTGCTTCCACTTGGCAGCGACATGGCTGCCTCTGAGTGGGCTGCTGCGGCTGCTTTCCCCAGTCAACTCACGGTGGCAAAGTTCTTTCGTGCAGATTGGCAAAGTCATCTTGTCTTGTTATTGCAGGATCAGGAGCTCGGTGCTCAGGGGAGCTAAACCGATCCATCACAGCAATTAGCCGAGCAGAGTCAGACACTTCCCTCCACAGCAGCTCCTGCTGCTCCTCTGCTTGTTTTACCCTCTTTAGCGGCTTAACAACATTAATCCAGCAAGACGAGTTTCTCGCCGCGTTTTCTTTAAACTTTTCCCCTGTTACTGTTTTTTTTTTTTTTCACTGTTTACCTGAATGTCAGGAGTGAGCAATGATGGCCGGAAGTTTTGTCTGTGACAAAAATGTTTCGTTTTCTTTAGATCTTCCCGCTGAAAAAAAAACAAATTCAGATTCAAATTCTCAACATGGGAAACTTTTCCAGCAGACACAGAGAAATCAATTAGTGACCTGAATCAGACGATTCTCAGCATGACCAACCAGAACAGACTCTTAAAGGCATACTATGCAACATTTTTCAGTTAATTAATGTGTTCCATACCGTTTTGGATGATTAAATGAGTAATTTCAAGTCGAACAAAGGTTTTCTTGGCCGCCCTGGTGGTCTGTAGGGGAAATACCGTACTTGTAATTGCAGGAGCCCTCGGCCCGCACCCACAGGCTCAGAAGTCTCGTGCATCACGAGAGTCGGTCTTGCTTTACGGCGAGAACTGCTACACGCCCCCAGTGAAAGGCATGCTCGTTGCTAGCGCAGTGGAGATATTTGTGCAGTTATCATGGTGGAACCGGCGATAAAACAGCGAAAGCCCATGTCGGAGCAGGCAAGAAAGAGGAAAAGAGCTCTGGACAGAAAGAGGAGTCGTACACGGGTGAACATCGGGCAAGCTTTTTCCGAATGGCGAGAGCTAAAAGAAAGAGAAGGCTGCAAGGCTGACGCGGACCTCGCGTTTCTGCTGATGCGATTGTAAGTAACATTGGAATGGTTTCTCTCTCTCTCTGTGCATGTTCATACTTTCACTGTGTTAAACCGGGCTTACACTGTATGAGTTTTTCAGTCGTGGTACTTATATACATCTCAAACTGTGCGACGGAACCACGGGGTTTAAAAGTTCACCGCTCATCTGTGCGCTGATCTGTTTTCTCAAACTGTACGGTGCGACGCTCAGACGCGGCTCGGGAGGCACCGGGCGTCGGGGGGAACGGAGGGGAGAGAGGAAAGACGAAACGCCCCGGTGGCCCCGCGGCATACCGAAACAGACGGCCAGCGCGTCGCACGGACCGGGACCCTCGCCCTCCCCAACCCCCCCGCGAGCCGACGTCCGGGCCCAGCGGGTCCCGGGCCAGGCGGAGGTCGCTTCGGGGACGCCCGCTCCCCTCACTCCACTGGCGGGGACGGAAAGGAGGGGAGGGGAGGGCGCCCCCTCGTAGCTCTGCTTGAACAGCAGGATGGTGATTCGTTGCGTTCGCCTGTCTGCTAAGCTCAAAACAACCGCGCCTGGCTTGACGGAGAAACCAGGAGAACAGCTGAGCATCTTTATGACAGTGCACTTTTACTTTCGCCCTCTGGGGGGAGCCTCGCTGGAAAATCAACCCCGGTTGCATAGTATACCTTTAACTGGGTTCAACCAGGTATCCGCAACGCTCTTCAGTGTGGAAGCTGTTACTGTGGGAAGAAGAAGTTAGTCATTTTCAGCATTAATGAGGCTCTTGAAAAAGAAGTCAGAGGAAACACAGAAGTTGTTAGAAGCTTCTAGAAAGCTTTTCTACCGAGGCAAGTTGGCTGCTTATTCAGACTGACTTGATTGTGTGCAGCGGCGTGGACAATAATACTCCAGGTCAGATGGTGGCGGCAAAATCAAACAGCAGATAAAGAAAATGATCAGATCGTGAGCTGAACAAGAAAAGCAAAAGTGACACTTGTCTTGAGGAAATGCAAGAAAGGAGAGAATATTTAGCATCAGAGACTGAAAGGATACAGAATATGCGCTGATATTCTGGTCAGAGATAATTTAGTTTGTTTTTCTTCTCTTCCTCTACATGAAGGAGGAGAAGAAAAATGGTCGTCTAGTATAAGACTTTAGTGAAAACTGTATCTCTTTGAGTTTAATGCAGTTATTCAGCTGAGCAAGCAGTAGTATTAATAGGAACACAAGTTTTATGGAAAGTCTAAACAGATCCAGTTCATGGATGTGGAGAAATATGTCAACATCTTCAGACTTCAGTGGATGCTTTTCCTTTACCTCCTTCACCCAAGGGCAGACCGTCCCTTTCATTGCTGGGGGCCACCTTCACCATTTAGTTCGGTTGCTGTTGTTTTATGCCTGAATTTCTTAATTAAGAAACAGAGGCATCTGCCACAGGAGGTGCTTCCGTACCAGTTTTTTTCATTAAACTGGCGAACAGGTGAATTGACCCACGGTTCAGCAGATACCCAGATACCAATCTGAACACAATGCAGTAACATACTCAGACTTTTGAGTTTGTCATGAAATATGCTGGATTTCTATGCTAGCTTTTAGAGAACTGACTGACTTGGGGAGTTTTCTGACTGCAGGCATAACATTAGGATTTGTTTTGAGTCGATTTGTCCTAACTTCACTCCAGTGACATGGTCCTCCAGAGATCATCACCAACCCACACCTGGATTTTTGGAAGAAATTGGAAGAAGACCTGGAATCAAGAATCTTTATTGTCATTATGCAGCCATACTGAAATTGTGGCGAGACGTCAGCTTTGAATGCAAACATAACACACAGACACAACTCAAAAACAACCACGGAAAAGCGAAGAATGAGCATTCCTAGAGAAGACCCTCAGAATTAAAAACACAAAAATTTAAGGTTAAGCTGTACAGCAGGGGAGACTTATCAGAAGGGGAATCATACTGTGCCATTATTAATAGGTAATATGGGATATTCAAATATTAATGAGATGTGTAAGTTAAAAAGGAAAGCAGCAGTCGATTGTCAGTGACCACTGCATGAATTTACCAGACAAACACTCCCTGGGAAGCTAAAGTGTTCAAATAGCCATTTTTTTCTTATAAAAGTGACATGCTCAAGTTCAAAAAGAGGAAGAACTGCAGTCTATTTACATAAAAACGTATAAATGTGCAATTTGCATGAATGTCCAAACACTGGAGGATCACAGCCTTAATTTGTGGAAGTGTTACTGTGCAGAGTTAAACCGGAGCCCAGTTCTTTGGATAAGATTAAACCACATGGATCATGTCAGGAAGCGTCCTTGTTGTCAACACACAGGGGTTGTGGTCACCTTTACCTCTGACCAGCTAACAAAATCAGATGGAGAATCCTCAGAAAAGATAACATGACTCAGTGTTATGCACTTCCTGCAGAATTGATGTAATTTCTTGGACAAAAGTGTGTTGTTTTTTTAGCCTTACTTTGATTAAAGTCTTCACCAGAATTTGCTTTTACATCCATCTGCTGCCCGGGTGGTGGAAGCTCTGCACTTCTGGCAACACAAATCTGTAGGAGACACTCCTGGAGTTTGCTGGATTCTTTTTAGACTTCCTGAAACCTTCTTCGCTGAACGCCTCCGCTTGAAGTTCCTGATGATTGGGAATCTGTTCTTGCAGTGACGATGTGACGATGGCTGCACACTTTTCTTCAGCAATAACTGCTGCTAACACAAGAAGGCAAGGAGTTAAACACATCTGCTATTCTTTTATGGCAATCAGCCTGCTAATTACATTTTTAGTGTGACTTCAGCTGAAATCCATCACACGACAATATGACTACACTGACATAAAGTTAACTGATGATATTGTGTCAAACCAAAAAAGTCAAACAATGGTTTTTACATACAGTAAAGTAAACCCATAAACATCTTTGCGTTAAATTAGTATGCATCTCATCACTCTGCACAATAATCTAAAAATGTAACTTTGGAAAAAAAACTGAAGCCGTGAAGTTTATAAGACACAGCTGAGGGGTCGTACCTCCTGCTTACCCTGCCGAATAATGGAGGCCTGATTGTTTACCAGGAGCAGGAAGGGCTCGACGCACATTTAAAGATTTATCCTGCAGCTGGGATTGAATACAGTGTTAAGACTATTTCCTTGGTTCAGCAAACATCCTCCTTTTACTGCTGCAGTCCCAGGAGTTTCAGAGGACAAGCGAGGCTTCCTCACAAAGTGTTTCTGAGCCTTCACAGCTAAACTACTTACAGGAGCGCTGACATGCAAAAGCTCTTTCCAAACTCTCTGCCTTTTAAACCCGTGGAATCTTTCTTTAAATCACATCGTCTTCAGTGATGGTCCAGGTGTAAAAGTGACTAACATGTAGGATGAAATTGTTCCAAAATGATGTAATTAATTGCCCGTTTTGGAGCTTTTCACAATGCACCGGGAAACAGATGCATCTTTACCTTTTAAATACAACACATGGGGATATACTGCAGAATCGCTCCAAGGCAGCAGGAGCTATGGCCAATTCAATAATTTGGGTATTAAACTGAAAATAAAGCTGAATTTGTTTTTGGGAAACCTTTTGATCACAGCTGGCTAATGAAGTAGCAGGTATAAACAGTCAGCACCTTAAAGCAACAGACATTAGTCGGACTGGCCTCAGTTCACCCTCCATATATTCAGTAAGGAAAGTAGCTACAGGTTATTATTCATTAGGTCATGTCATTAGAATATGTGCATGGCCATGTGCATGAAATTATGCAGTGTAATAGACAAAAAGCAAGTAAAAAAAATGCAGTTTTTCATCATCTCCAGCTGTTTGGGTTTTGGTTTTCTTTGGTCCTTATGTTTTCAGGAGTTCATTGTTGTTCTTTTACATTAATCTTAGTCTTGTCATATTAGTTTAAGTTTTTGTCTTTTGTTTCTGTGTGTTCTAGAATATTTGGTTTGTTTTAGTCCTTATCTTTTGTTGAAGTGTTTCCTTGTGTTGTAGTTCAGCTCCTCTGTGTTAAGTAGTCTCCCTCCCTCAGCTCTCCCTGCTTACCTTCTGGCTCAGTAGTATCTCCTAGTTAACTTCAGCATGTAAGCCCTCTGTTGGTCATTGATCCCTGCTTGATTCTTCCATTTTCCTAACCTTTACCAGGTGCGTTGTCACATCTGTAAGCCTTCCAAGTTGTTTCTGCCTGGTGCTCTTTCCATGCTCCATGTCCTGATCTCTTTGTGCAGTGGTGTTAGTTTCTTTATTTAGATTTAATTAAATCTTTCAATTTACCATGCCGTTGATGTTACAAACGGGAATCGGACCCCAATGATAACCCGAAACAGGTCAGTGGCGTTTTGAAACGTGTTTAATTAAAGAGAGGAGGAGTGCGGCTTCTGGGGCGCGTAGCATGCGCTAACCGTCTGGCAGCCCTCTGGAGGGAAGGGAACAGGTTAGTGATCAGCGGAGTCTGACGTGATGGTTTAGAAAGGCTGAATCACTAACCTGAACGAGCGCTGGCTGAGAGACGGCTCCGGGGTTAACTGCCGCTGGCAGGCAGAGTCCGAATGGGGCAATCCAGAGGAGCGTGAATCCAGGGGCAGTCCAGGTCCGTTCACAGAGAATCCAGAATCCAGCGGCAGTACTGACAGGGGTGTCCAAGATCAGGTTCCGGTTTGGTCCAGGTTCGGTGCACGGGGAAACAGTCCAGGGGGAAACGGGTTACGATCAGGCTGGGTCAGACGGGGCTTCGGCAAACTCAGGAGTCAGAAGGCGGATCAGGTCGGTAACGAGCAGACAGACAGACAGGCTCTCAGGATAGGCGCTGATAAGTTCTCAGTGGTTGGCACGAGACGATCTGGCACTGGAGACTGATAAGGACGGGCCTTTTATGCAGCTGGAGACAGGTGGAGCCAGTGAAGGTTGATTGCGCAGAGGTGGAGAATGAGCAGGTGTGATGGTAGAGAGCAGGGTCAGCTCCAGTGCCAGAATCATCACAGAGCCCCCCCCTCAAGGGCGGATTCCAGACGCCCTTGGCTGGTCTGGGTGGGCTCTGTGAAAATCCCTAATGAGGGACTTGTCCAGAACATGACGGGAAGGCACCCACTGGCGTTCCTCTGGGCCATAACCCTCCCAATCAATGAGGTACTGAGTCCCTCTACCCCACCTACGGGACTTCAGAATCCTCTTGACGGTGTATGCAGGAGAGCCATCAACAAGACGGGTGGGTGGAGGGGACGTGGAGGCGGGGACCAGACTAGAGGTTCTAGCAGGCTTGACAAGTGACACATGAAAGGTGGGGTGGACCTTCATGGCTGAGGGGAGGCGGAGACGGACCGCCACCGGGTTCACCACTTTGGAAATGGGAAAGGGCCCGATAAACCGAGGTGCCAGCTTCTTATTGTCGACCTTCAGGGGAAGACCCTTGGTGGAAAGCCACACCCTGTCTCCCACCTGATACTGCGGGGCTGGGACCCGCCGGCGGTTTGCAGCCCGGGCCTGGTTCTGGGAGGCAGAGAGTATGGCCCTCCTGGCCCTCCTCCAGGCACGCTGGCACCTCAGGGCAGACAGACGGGCAGACGGGACCCGTGACTCCACCTCCTCTATGGTGAACACCGGCGGCTGGAACCCGTATACCACATAGAATGGGGAGAGACCTGTGGAGCTGGAGGGTGTGGCGTTTATTGCGTGCTCCACCCAAGGCAGATTCTGGGCCCACTTGGAAGGGTCGGACTGACAGAAAAGGCGGAGCTTGGTCTCGACCTCTTGGTTAGCTCTCTCGGTTTGACCATCAGTTTGAGGATGGAACCCAGAGGAAAGGCTAACCGAAATGCCCAGCATGGCACAGAACTCCCGCCAGTAACGAGCCACGAATTGAGGGCCCCTGTCAGACACAATGTCGGTCGGTAGACCATGCAGCCTGAACACCTCCTTCGCCAGGATTAACCCCATCTCCTTGGCAGAAGGAAGCTTGGGCAAGGGGACCAGATGGACCATCTTAGAAAAACGGTCAACGATAGTGAGAATGACCGTATGGCCCTCGGAGGAAGGAAGACCAGTGACAAAGTCCATAGACAGACAGGACCAAGGCCGGGAAGGGACAGGGAGTGGGCGAAGCAAACCAGAGGGAGGCCGGCGAGAAGCCTTGGCCTGGGTGCAGAGGGAGCAGGCAGAAACAAAATCCCTTACATCATTAAGTAAGGTGGGCCACCAGAACTGGGTACGGACCAGACGGAGGGTCTTAGTGATGCCAGGATGACAAAACAGGCGAGAACTGTGACAGAATTCCAAGACCTTTAACCTGAGGGAGTCGGGGACGAAAAGTCTGTTCTTTGGGCAGGCCTCGGGGACGGTTCTCCCTTCCAGGGTGTCCCTGACCTCCCTCTCCAAATCGAGTCTGGTGAGCGCACAACGAACCGAATCAGGCAGGATAAACTCAGAGGCTCGGTCAAGACTCTCCCCCTCTGATTCGAACATCCTGGAGAGGGCATCCGGCTTAATGTTCTTTGACCCGGGTCTGTAGGACAGAGAAAAATTAAACCGGTCAAAAAACAAAGCCCACCTGGCCTGCCTGGGGTTGAGCCTCTTGGCGGTCTTGAGGTACTCCAGATTTTTATGGTCTGTCCAAACCAAAAAGGGGAGTTTGGCGCCCTCCAGCCAGTGTCTCCATTCCTCTAACGCCAGTTTCACAGCCAACAGCTCCCGATTTCCGACATCATAATTCTGTTCTGCGGAGGACAACTTTCTGGAGAAGAAAGCACACGGGTGAACACGACCATCCATGGCCTTCTGGCTGAGAATGGCCCCAACCCCAGAGCTAGAGGCGTCCACCTCCACAATAAACTGCTTTTCAGGGTCAGGGGACACAAGGACGGGAGCAGAAATGAATAAGCCCTTCAGTTGTTTGAAGGCTGCCTCAGCCTGTTCATTCCAGACAAACTTGGTCTTGCTGGAGGTGAGAGCGTGCAGAGGGGCAGCTACCTGACTGTAGCCACGAATAAAACGTCTATAAAAGTTGGCGAAGCCCAGAAACCTCTGTAGCTGCTTGCGATCTATAGGAACTGGCCATTCAGCAACTGCCCGAACTTTGGCCGGGTCCATAGACATCTTCCCGGGGAAAAGGATGAAACCAAGGAATGAAGTGGAGGTGGTGTGAAACTCACACTTCTCAGCCTTGACGTACAGTTGATTCTGTAACAGACGGAGCAGGACAGAACGAACATGTTGTCGGTGGAGATTGAGGTTCTCGGAGTAGATGAGGATGTCATCTAGGTACACGAAAACATAACGGCCAATCATGTCCCTGAGAACCTCATTGACCAGGTCTTGAAAGACAGCTGGGGCGTTGGTGAGGCCAAAAGGCATGACCAAATACTCATAGTGCCCGGTCGGAGTGTTAAAGGCGGTCTTCCACTCGTCACCCTCTCTGATACGGACCAGATGATAGGCGTTTCTAAGGTCCAGTTTAGTAAAGATCCTCGCCCCCTGGACCTGATCGAAAGCCAAATTCATGAGGGGAATAGGGTACCGGTTCTTGACAGAGATGTTGTTCAATCCTCTGTAGTCTATGCAGGGGCGGAGAGAGCCATCCTTCTTCCCCACAAAAAAGAAGCCCGCGCCAGCTGGTGACGAGGATGGGCGAATAATGCCTGCTCCTAGGGCCTCGTTTATGTACTGCTGCATAGCTTGGGACTCGGGCCGAGACAGGGAGTAGAGACGACCCCTAGGTGGAGTGGTTCCAGGTAACAGGTCAATAGCACAATCGAACGGACGGTGAGGAGGAAGACTCGTGGCTTTGGCTTTATTAAACACCTCCCTTAAATTATGGTACTCAGGAGGGACCTTAGACAAATCAGGGTAAATATCTTCAGTCTTACCCGACGGAGAATGAAGTGGCTGAGCTGAGTGCAAACAGGACTCAGAGCACGAGGAAGCCCATCCCATCACTTCGACCCGTCGCCAATCAATGTGGGGGTTGTGCTTCCTGAGCCAAGTGGCACCCAAAATTACTGGAACCTGCGGAGAATTAATTATCATAAAGACCAGCCTCTCTCTATGATTACCTCCCAAAACCAGCTCCACAGGCTCGGAGACGAGGCGAGAGTGATTGAGTTCGTGGCCATCCAAGGCGAGAACACTGCGGGGGGATGAGCCAGTGTGTAGTTGAATGTTTAACCTCCTGGCCAGGCCTTCATCCATGAACTCAGTGTCAGCCCCTGAGTCGATGAAGACAGAGAGTCCATGGGACTTGTTAGAGACGGTTAAGGTGGCAGGAAGTAACCGGTCTGAGGAGACAGCAAGTTTAGTGTAACTCAGTAGAGATCTCCCCCCCACCACTGAGCTAGGTCCTTTAAGTGGGCATGAGCGGACGCGATGACCAGCTCCTCCACAATAGAGGCAGAGACCCTGCTGCAGCCTACGCTGATACTCCTCCTTGGTCAAACCAGCCCTCCCTAGCTGCATGGGCTCCGGAAGCCTCTGAGAAGATGAGGGTGCGGCAGAGGGAAGCGCAGGGAACAGAGGACGTGGAGAAGGGGCTGAACGACGCTCTCTCTGTCGTTCCAAAAGACGGAGATCAACCCGGGTAGCCAGCTCTTCTAGCTGCTTAAGAGACCTCGGGTACTCCCGAGTAGCCAACTCATCCTTAATTCGGTCTTTTAAACCATAAATAAAAACGTCCATGAGTGCATGTTCATTCCACAAGCTCTCAGCAGCCAACAGATGGAAATCAATAATATACTCTGAAACAGACTTATCTCCCTGTCTCAGAGACAGGAGCCCCCTGGAGGATTCTCTGCAGGGTAACAATGGGCTGAACACCCTGGTTAACTCTCTGGAGAATTCATAATACGAGTGGCAAAGGTGGGAGTCGTTTTGCCACTCGGAAGCCCCCCAAAGTCTAGCCTTTCCGGCCAATAATGAAATAACAAATGCGACCTTAGATCGGTCTGTGGGAAAAGAGGAAGGCTGTAGCTCGAAGTGAATCTCACACTGTGTGAGAAACGCTCGGCAATGTTCGGGATCGCCGCTGAAGAGCCCCGGCGGGGTGAGACGTGGCTCGGGCTGAGACGGCGTCACCGGAAGTGACGCGTAGGCGGCGGGAGGCGATTGCGGAAGTGCGGGCGGGGAAGCAGCTTGACCGCGGAAGTGACTGAGAATCTCAGAAACGCCGGCCCCTAGCTGAGAAATGGATTTATCCACTTCTTCTCGCCACTGACTGTCGGAAGAGGGATCCATGGTGTGGCCAGATCGTTCTGTTACGAACGGGAATCGGACCCCAATGATAACCCGAAACAGGTCAGTGGCGTTTTGAAACGTGTTTAATTAAAGAGAGGAGGAGTGCGGCTTCTGGGGCGCGTAGCATGCGCTAACCGTCTGGCAGCCCTCTGGAGGGAAGGGAACAGGTTAGTGATCAGCGGAGTCTGACGTGATGGTTTAGAAAGGCTGAATCACTAACCTGAACGAGCGCTGGCTGAGAGACGGCTCCGGGGTTAACTGCCGCTGGCAGGCAGAGTCCGAATGGGGCAATCCAGAGGAGCGTGAATCCAGGGGCAGTCCAGGTCCGTTCACAGAGAATCCAGAATCCAGCGGCAGTACTGACAGGGGTGTCCAAGATCAGGTTCCGGTTTGGTCCAGGTTCGGTGCACGGGGAAACAGTCCAGGGGGAAACGGGTTACGATCAGGCTGGGTCAGACGGGGCTTCGGCAAACTCAGGAGTCAGAAGGCGGATCAGGTCGGTAACGAGCAGACAGACAGACAGACAGACAGACAGACAGACAGACAGACAGACAGACAGGCTCTCAGGATAGGCGCTGGAAAGTTCTCAGTGGTTGGCACGAGACGATCTGGCACTGGAGACTGATAAGGACGGGCCTTTTATGCAGCTGGAGACAGGTGGAGCCAGTGAAGGTTGATTGCGCAGAGGTGGAGAATGAGCAGGTGTGATGGTAGAGAGCAGGGTCAGCTCCAGTGCCAGAATCATCACAGTTGATGGTTCTTCCATGGATGGCATCAGAGGCGAGTCCTGTCCTAAAGGTCTATAAACCTTCAAATAAATGGGCCCCATGTGTTCAAGAGCAATATAAACACAACCAGTGTCCAAACTACTGCACATATTTTAAATTTTGGCCCCTTTTAAATTGAGTGGCGCTTTCTTTTGCAACATATGTTGTAACTACAAATTGCACACTAATGCATGCGGATTAATTGCAACACTATGGAATCTTATAACATTAACAACATGTATAACAACAAGTATGTTATTGTAATGGATCAGATAACCGCAGAACCCAATATTCGAGCCAGACATGGTTTCCCCCAGCATATCACAAGCCTGGCCAGGAAACCTCGTATAAATACCTCGGCATTCACCTCGACAAAAAACTGGACTGAAGACTGTAAAGCTGTCTACAAGAAGTGACAAAGCAGAATACCTCCTGAGGAAGCTTAGGTCCTTCCGGGTTTGCAGCAATGTGCTCCATATCTTCTATAAATCTGTTGTGGAGAGTGTTTTCTCCTCCATTGTCTGTTGAGGTAGCAGCATCAGAGCAACTGACAGAATCTCAGCAAGCTGATAAAGAGAGCTGACTCCGTTCTGGGTAATCTTCTAGAAACTCTGGAGATGACTTTGCAAAGCATGATTCTTCATAAAAATAAGAACATCACGGACAACCGTGAGCATCCTTTTCGTGAGAGGCGTCTCCAGATCTGCTGTAAGACAGACAGCTACAGGAGATCCTTCCTGCCTTCAGCCATCATCATCTACAACAACTCGTTGAAGAAACCTCTATGAGTTACACCAGCATTTCATTTCCCTTTGGGATTAATACAGTATTTCTGAATTTAATTGAATTAAATAAGTGTGAAGTGTGGGGAGAATGCTATGAATGCTGTTTTTTGTTATTTGTTTTAGAAAAAAATGTGAAAAGCGTGGCATTTATAGCCCCTTTAAGTCTGTATAACTAAATAAAAGTCAACTCAAATGAAAACCTTCTAAAGTTACTAAATTAGTTAACACAGCCCTCTTGTTTGTAACTTAATCACAGGATAAATTCTTCTGTTCTGTTTCTTACCTCAGGTGTTCATTAGAGAACATTAGAGAACAACCAGCATCATGACGACCAAAGAGCTCAGCAGATGGGTCAGGGAGGAAGTTCTGGTTAGACTCTAAAACAATATTCCAAGCTTTGACCAGTTCCTTTTTATTTAATTTAAAGGTAGAGAAGGCTATTTTTGCGGAAGTTTCACCAAGTCCCATTTTGAATAACTGCGCATGCGCAAGACCGTCTAATCTGCTCTTCTGCTCTTCAGGGGGATCTCGTGAAACAAATCTCCCAAATCCACTCTGGTCTTACTTCTTTCTACTGAGGCCTTCCTTTTCTCATAAACATGGAACACAGTTTGCTTCTTGCGACTCTCAGTCATGTTCAAAGTCTATGGTGAGAGCAGCGGAGCTACAATGAACGGCTAACACTGAAGCTAACCGCTAAGCTAACTGCTAAACTAACCGGATACATAAACACTAGAAGTGAGCAGCCAACAAGCAGAAACTGACCAAGGAACGAGCACGCACACTGGCGTTATGTGAGCGCGTCCCGTATGATGACATGTGGGACACCCAATGATTCCCCAGGAACATGAGGACCAGAGGGGGGTGAGAGCAGGAACAAAACGGACCAATCCCTGGTCTTCGGTGTGCAGGGCAGTGATTGGTCAGAGTTTTTACAGGCCTGCAGCTTCCAGAGTGATTTTTTAACCTCTTTTTTCTGAATACATAATGTATTAACTACTTTCAGGATGGAAGGACCATTTCACCCAGTATAATAAAAAGTGTTTCCGAACAGGATTACCAAGATCTCACAGAGCTTTGATTTATCTATCATTTGAACATCTTAGAGGATGATTCAACTGCAGACCTACTGAGACGTTTGCCAGCAGTGGCAGGTCAGGCTAGGAGAGCATTAATCAAGAGGCCCATGGTGACTCTGGAGTTTCAGAGATCAGCAACTCGGGTGCAAGGATCTGTTGACAGAGTGATTAGTTGGCCCTAAATACGTATGCCAAAGGCAACAATGAAGCGGTTTAGATCATTTAATATACATACGTCAGGCTGGGCGAGTTAATGATCTGACTTCAGTCTAATTGGGAAGTTTTCAGAATACGAAATAAGCAAAGCAGCCAAAGTCCAAGGAGAAACTCTGGAAGACGTCCAGAAAGCATGAAGAACTGTTGAATCTAACATCTGAACAGTCTGACTGATTGGAAGTGAAAGATTAAAGTTACTTTAGAGTGAAATCCACCGTAGTTGTTGTGGCGGACGGTGTAGATAAATGAGTTGGAGTCTTGTCAGTGCAAAGTCGGGAGACACAGCTCTGCAGATGTGTCAGGATTTTCTTTTCCAAGCTGAGCAGGCGTCCCGCTGAGGTCATCACAATGTGGGATTAATATGTTACTTTAAACAAAGCCCAAAAATGTCTGTGCACAACTCCAGTTCTGTCTTAACTGCAATCTAAATACATTACCAGCAGTTTGCTTCAACGTGTTTATGCAAACTGAGAGAGCGGCTGTACACCTTCTCTCCGATGACTCATCACCTTTTACAAACTGCGTGGAAAAGTATCTCACGGCCTTCGCCGGTGCGTCTTATCACTTAACAGAGATTAAACCGCTTCTCTCCTTCATCTCCTCCGAATGTCGCAGTCACTTTGTCCAGGGATGAGTCACGAGGAGGCGAGCTTTGTGCACAGCTTCATCAAGCTGAAGCTGTGCAGCTCCACGGGAGGCTGCGCTGCCCGCGTTGCCATGGCTGAGCAGTGACTCACCGGCGTTGTGCCGAGGGCTCGGGGTTGTGCCCGAACGCAGCCACGTGAGCTCTGCTTCACTGGTTGTTGTGTTGAGAAATGCAGTATAGATGATGGAAGCGGTAACTATGGAAACAGCCTATAACAAAACAGCCTCTGATGCTCTCTGAAGTGGAGAGCTTTGCCGTTATCTATGGAGACACAACTAGTTTTACAAGTGCGTCCCTGAGTAACTATTTGTTTTTGGGTTTTTTTGGATAAATCTTCATCCTGTGTTTGTCTCTTTTAGCATCATTGTGGATTTTACCAGACATTGACATCTGGAAGTTTCCTGGCATTATTACCACATGCTGGTGCAGGAAGCCTCTGGTGAGCTTCATCAAAGGGAATCACCAAGATGTTAATAAAAGGGCTCTATCAAACAGTAACCACATAGAAATGTTAACACAGAGACCAACAGGTGAAATCCTGCTAAGTCCTCCTTCATGTAAAATGGTGAGATTCAGATATGATTTTTAGGAATCCCATGCCTCACAGCTATGGTTGAGCCCCAAACAGTGTCTGACCTCTCGGCTAAGGCCAGACTGTCATGACAGGGCTGTGGCCCTGGACTTATGTTTTATTGTTGGTCTTATTGGCATTCTTTACACCATGGCGTTAAGTATTAGCCAAGAGTGTACTCCTCAAATACTCAAGTTAGTGTAATAGTTCTCAAACAACTTTTCCATAATTAGACTGTGAAGTTTCGTTATTGAGGTTTCAGAGTATCAGGATCCAGGATGCAGCAGGGAGGAACCTGGCAGTAAAAGAGTTGGACTATCCATGACGTCTGTACCACATGCAGCGGCGCGGGTTTGTCTTTGGCGAATACGAATGAGGAGCCACGCTGACATCATGCCAAGATTACAACCTTTACCATCCTTGAGGGGGCAGCTGCTATGCTCATCGCCTCCTGCCATGGCCCAGGCTACCGCCGACAGGAGCTCTGCTGCTTGGTGCTCCCAGCTGCAGAGAGCCGCACACACCTCCAAACTGTGCATTGGCTGGTTGTGTTTTGACGCAGTTAAAAGCCAAGAAACACATTTCTTGCTATCAAACAGAACCCCTGGTTTCGCATTTTAGTAATAAAGAGGGACGAGGAGAGGTAAAATGCTCACATGGTGTTGGATTTGTATAGGGTTTATAACTTTACATTAGTCGAAACACAACTTACTAAACAGAAAATACAATGATTTCACAGTGAAATAGACCGATTTTAGATTTTGTTTGCACGGTTTCTCTGATCAAAGAGAAATCATTGTGCAGGATGCTGTGCTTCAGAGGGTGGACTGTGCAATGTTCAGGAAAACCTCCCAACCTGCATCCTATCATGCTGTTAATAAGCTGAAGAAAATAATGATGGTTGTTCTGTTGAGATGCAGAAATCTCTCATATATAGGGAAATCACCCTTGTGAAGGTGGGATACTTCTCGTTACGGGAGGGCTTGGATAGCGGCAGTGAAAAACGTATTTGGGCGGCACTAATAAGGCCAATCATTGCCTGCACACAGAAATCAGGGTGTTCAGATTTATCTTGAATCAGCTGCATTTGAGTAGTGGAGGTCTTCTTCCTGTTAATCCAGGGTGCAGGAAGCCATGGCAAACATAAAAAATACATTGTGGTTGGCTTTAGATGTTCCCAGTTTGTGTTTTGTGTTCCTGACACCTGATGCTATATGAAATACATAAAGGAGTTTCTCCTATCACAGTGAAACCTTTCAGCAGATCTTTTTAGATTAGATATGCAGAGATAGAGGTGAGAGCAGATGCAGGTCACTACGTTTCCATAGGCATCCATGAAAAGGATTATTACACTGTGATTTTTATTTCTGTTTGTATAAGTAAAATAGACTTTTCTATACACACATTTCTGTAAAATGGACATAACGTACTAAGTCTCAGTATATTTTTAATCATCTATCATAATCGATCTTCTCACTTCACTTCTCTTCTGGTGCAGCTGTGCATTCATCAGTAAAGAGTCCATGCAGGTGATGACTGAGTAACCAGAGGGGAATCCGTCGCAGTCAAATCGGGAAGAAAGGAGCTGCATCCATGTCATCAGAGCGTGCACACGTGTGAGTGCATGCGTGCACACATGCACTCACACGTGTGCATGCTGCATGCGTGCCGCAAAGGGAAGGTTTGGGGAAAATAGCGGGAGTCCTTAATTGTCACACATTACCCAGCACGGTAACTATGTGGCCGACATGCGACGTGTCACCCCTCATCGTCGTCACCCACCACCCCCCCTCTGAGCATGTGCAGAACAGGCCCCCAGTCTTCTCTGTGCACTCAGATTATGCACGGGATTTGCACGAGAGTGAATTTGTGAACACCACCACATCGGCCCCTGTTGCTTCTCCGGATGCTGTGAGGGTCGGCGTCATCGTGGGCAAATGGCAGAACCTCAGAGGACGTCCCGGGGCGTCCATTTAACGTTAAATCCCCCTGTTCTGTCATGTTTAGGTCCAACTTGTCTGAGTCTTTTTCAGGCTGAAGGATAGAGAAACGAAAAGTTGAGCAGCTGTTGGAATACTCTTACATAATTTGTCCTTTTCATCCAAACCGACAGAAAAGGATAGAGAGATTAGGGGAGCAGATAACAGGTCTCCCTGATAAACCCAAACTGCTGGATGTTTAGAGATAAATTTGTTTTTCCAACAGCTGCGTGCCGAACCGTCACGCAGCTGTTGGAAAGTCAATATTAGTCCTACCCTTCTCTTTTTTTCTGTACTCCACGCTTCAGCGAACTTATTCTCTTTGGATGCAAAATAAGTGTTCTTGCCAGCTGTGGCGTGTTTTTATGCATCATTTAAGCACGTGGGTTTTAAAGCCGTTTCCAAAACGTTTGCATGGATCCAGATCCTCCAAAGGGCAAAGAGATGAGTGCAAAAACACGGATGAATCAGATCAGAACTGGACTTTTTTTTAGCCATTTTTCGTTCTCGTTTTCTCTCTAGACAGCGTGAAACGGCCGTGTCAAACAGAATCGCATCAGATTCACAGCTTGGGTTTCCATCATTTGGAGGTTTTCCCTGTTGCTTTTCCCCGCAAAAACACACATGAGAACAATTAGCCTCACCTGAGAGACAGAATTATAGATTCATCAGTAAAAATCAGCGGTACCATCTTGCTGCATTTACCCTGTAAATGTCTGGGTTCAGGACATTTGTGTCGGGTTCCAGACATCCAAACAGCTTCTACCTTTTATCCAAAATCGAATCGCTGTGAAAAAAATGGCGGATCAGAGATCCACAATCATCCCCTGTCCTCAGCTGCATCCTCCAATCCATCGGAGGGATGGGTTGGAGAAAGATGAAGTTACAATTTAAGCAGTTTTAAAGAATTAAGTATGCCCAAAGAAGACTGATAGGTAAAAACCTAAGATTTAAAAGGGGTGTACTTTCTTTTTACCACAACTCTATTCTCTCATGAGAAATGGGTCTGCATGAAGGCATTCCTCCTATCCAAACAATCATCCAGTTGCTTAAAAACGACGCAAATTTCTTCTGTTTTCCTTTTTTGTCCTCCGTAAATGTTTCAGATTATAATGAAATTGTTATTTGAAAACTGCTGTTTGACATAAAACTTTCTTACAGAAGAAATCTGTGAAGGAGCCAAAGCTCAGGGTTCTAACCCGATCTGATGGTTCCTTCACAGACTGAAATATATGGAACATCATCACAGCATTTTCTCTGGATAAATATAGAATCAGGAATGTCCCAATCGAATGTTTGTCTTTAGGACTGATCTGAGGATCTTAAGAGTCAAATTCTGAATCCTGCTTCTCTATTGCTTTTATATTCAGAATAAAATTATCACAATTTCTGCTTCATTGTGAGAAAAGTCCTTTGACAAAATCATGTGAAGCAATAACATGAAGCAGTCCAGTCTTTAAATTCCTGTTATCCATCTTTTTTTTCTATTTCTTCTAATATCACATAAATTGACATAGATAGACTCTTGATCCGATCTCCTCGTTTCTTTCTTTATCTTCTAAGGTCTGAGAGGACTCTGGGTCCATTCAGAAATGAGTTTTTGTTGTAAGTTCACTTTTTACTTAAATTTAGAACATAATTGGTCATAGAAATTATTTGGTTTGGTTTACACCCATTTATGTTGTTTCTGATAATAATTTAAGAGATTTAAACTGCTGATCAAAGCCAAACATGTCAGACATTCTTTTATATGAATAATCTCATTTAGTCTATGAATAAAGCTTTTGAGAATTATGACATGTTTAAAACTTCAAATATGAAACCAGCCTCAGTTAATTTGGCTACAGTGAAATGCTGCCATGTTTGGAGCTTAGTTCAGTTTTTCTTTATGTTTATTGTAGCTTATCGCTCATGTTACTCTAAGCTCACTTCTGATTGGTTGATCAGCCTCTCTGGATGAATCCTCTGGAAGATGCGAGTCCAGAGAACCGGAGAGCCACCAAGAAGTTTCCCAAACTGGAGACAGTTTCGCAGCGTTTGTCCAGTTTTATTTAAATTTACTGCGAGATTTGGTTTGTTTTTTTCCCCTTCCAAGCTTTGGACCTGCATGCTGCAGCACTCGGTATCTGTCTTTGAACGGTTCATTCCTTCGGATCCGTCCGTCCGTCCGTCCGTCCGTTGTCTTCCGCTTATCCGGGGTCGGGTCGCGGGGGTAGCAGCTTCAGTAGGGAGGCCCAGACGTCCCTCTCCCCAGCCACTTGGGCCAGCTCCTCAGGAGGAATCCCAAGGCGTTCCCAGGCCAGCCGGGAGACATAGGCCCTCCAGCGTGTCCTGGGTCTTCCCCTGGGTCTCCTCCCGGTGGGACGTGCCCGGAACACCTCTCCAGGGAGGCGTCCAGGAGGCATCCTGACCAGATGCCCGAGCCACCTCAACTGGCTCCTCTCGACGTGGAGGAGCAGCGGCTCTACTCTGAGTCCTCCCCGGATGACTGAGCTCCTCACCCTATCTCTAAGGGAGAGCCCAGACACACTACGGAGAAAACTCATTTCAGCCGCTTGTATCCGGGATCTCGTTCTTTCAGTCATGACCCAAAGCTCGTGACCATAGATGAGGGTAGGAACGTAGATCGACCGGTAAATCGAGAGCTTCGCCTTTTGGCTCAGCTCTCTCTTCACCACAACGGATCGGTACAGTGCCCGCTTCACAGCAGACGCTGCACCAATCCGCCTGTCGATCTCCCGCCCCATCTTCCCCTCATTCGTGAACAAGACCCCAAGATACTTGAACTCCTCCACTAGGGGCAGGACATCCTCCCCAACCCGGAGAAGGCACTCTACCCTTTTCCGGTTCAAGACCATGGTCTCGGATTTGGAGGCACTGATTTTCATCCCGGCCGCTTCGCACTCGGCTGCGAACCGCTCCAGTGAGAGCTGTAGATCACGCCCTGATGAAGCCAATAGGACCACGTCATCCGCGAATAGCAGAGACGCAATCCTAAGGCCACCAAAGCGGATCCCCTCAACACCTTGGCTGCGCCTAGAAATTCTGTCCATAAAAGTTATGAACAGAATCGGTGACAAAGGGCAGCCTTGGCGGAGTCCAACTCTCACCGGAAACGAGTCCGACTTACTGCCGGCAATGCGGACCAGACTCTGACACCGGTCGTACAGAGACCTGACAGCCCTTATTAAAGGGTCCGGTACTCCATACTCCCGGAGTACCCCCCACAGGATCCCCCGGGGGACACGGTCGAATGCCTTCTCCAGATCCACAAAGCACATGTAGACTGGTTGGGCAAACTCCCATGCCCCCTCAAGAATCCTGCTGAGGGTGTAGAGCTGGTCCAGTGTTCCACGGCCAGGACGAAAACCACACTGCTCTTCCTGAATCCGAGATTCGACTATCCGACGGACCCTCCTTTCCAGAACCCCTGAATAGACCTTACCAGGGAGGCTTAAGCTGCCTTCCTTCGGATCCAGTCGGCTGCAAACCCAAAGTGGGGAACCTCCAGCCAGCCCATGTCCCAGTGGCAGGAGAGACCGTTTCAGCGTGACCTGTGGCAGACAGAACCACCGTCTGTTTCAGAATCACCAGCTGAGCAGAAACCAGCCGACTGACCCACTCAGGAACTCTGTTCCTGTTCTGCTGGTTTCCCTGTTTTCCGTTTCCGCTTTCAGAATAATGAAAGCACTATAAGCCAAAACTAGCCCCTGTACTCAGGAGAGGCCGATGGACTCTTCACATTTCCTAATTGTTTATCATTTTTCATAAAAACATTCAATGCGCCTGTCATAACATGTTTCTAGCTGGAGTGTCAGTTATGGAGGAGAATTAGCAAATCTTTATTCTTTGGATTTGTAGAGTGATTAATAACAAAATCACTCTTGATTATGCCGATTACCAGGTTTTCTTGATTTTTCTTATAATCATTAATTGAAGTGTTCATTTAAAAAAAAAAATCTTCATACCAAGAAATAAACAGAAATCTCCCGATTGTTTTATTTGTAATAAAGATCACTCGATCCTTCGCGTTGATTTTTGGTGGATTATGAGACTGATTGATTCATGAATATTGATGCAGTTTAAAGTAGCTCAATCCGTCTGCATGTGCTGCTACAAACAGCACATTTCTCTCGTGGTCAGATTTGAATAAAAGATTTTTGTGCAGTTTTAGTTTCATGTTGTTGTTCCTCGTGTCTTTTTCTGTATTTTTTTATTTCTTTTATCTTTTGTTGAAGGTAAGAAAATCTTAAACTTTGCTCCAGTGGGCAGGTTTAATACACAGAGATACAGTCTCACCCCCATCCTCACTCATATCTGCCCCCCCCCTCCCCCCCAAACCAATCCAGCAGTGATATGAGTCCATCGCCATGGCAGCAGCCGAGAAGCATTATGTCATAACTTTCAGTGGAGTTGTGCAGGATTTTCTTTTCACTCTCAATCCTTGACACAGGCATTTGAAACTTTCCCTCCCCCTCCAGCTCCAGCCTCTCCCTCGGCGTTACGTAAGCGTGCCGTCCTCCTAGAGGAGCTGACAGCACCAGCGGCAGCACAGATGATGGAGTGGGCAGCAGCTAAAAACGTTCGGAGGGGGAGTGTTGCACTGTAAAGCGTAACCTTCCAGCTCCTCTTGCCTAAGTTTTACTGATTTCACGAGAAATTGTCCCCTGATGAACATTTTCTTATTTTTGTTCACTCAGTCGGACATCTTTCTTTAAGAGAATGAAGGAACTTGTGTTGCTGGTAAGTTCTTGCTAGGTGACGCATTTATTGGTTGGAGCGGCAGCTTTGCAATGATGGCTGAGGCCTGAAAGATTGATAAACAAACAAATACATGAAAACTAGTTTTAACAGGAGAGAAAATTTTATAATAATAAAAGATATTAAATAAACAAGACTAAGGATGTTACAGTTAAAAACACGAAATGGATAAATGAAAATAATTTTTTTTTATAAATGAATGCTAAAAAAATACATAAGAAAGTTTAAAAATATTGAACTATAATAAAATGAATAAATAAATTCTAAATAAAATAAATGGATCAAATGGATCAAAATACATTAAATAAATTGTAAATTGTTTTTTAATAAAAAGAAGAAACATCTTAAAATTGAAATTGATAAAAAAAATCTTAATATTAGGAATTAGAATATACAGGTGAAAAAATAAAAGTAAAGATGAACGATGGCCGTCCGTCCATCCATCCGTCCATCCATCCGTCCATCCATCCATCCATCCATCCATCATACATCGTGTTCTTACTGTATCCTACCACCTGGTTGAGGACCATGGTGTCATAATTAGGAGAACCAGCTCTCCTCCCAGCTCCTTCAAGCTCTGCTGCTAACCTCTCTAATACACGTCAAATCTCATGGCAGAGCTACATTTGAGATTTTTGCCACAAACTCTACAAACAGGATCAGTGAGAAGAAGCAGCCGTGGCTTGGCCCTGAATGCAGATGCATTGCATAAAGGGAAACAGAAGTAAGTAAAATTTTCTTGAAATGAGTGTATTTTTCCTTAATTTGAGCGGCTAAATAAGACAATTTGCCAATGAAATTAGTATTTTTACCCCAAAAATAAGACAATTAGATATCCTGGTGATGGAGATGAATTGTTCTAATTTTAAGTGCAAAATCTTATTCCATTGGCAAATAGTCTTATCTACCTGCTCAAATCAAGGACAAAATACACAAATTTCTTCACTTGTAGTTTCCTTTTTGCAGTTTGCAGGTCGTCCTTCAGAGGTCCAGGGGCTGTATAGGCTTTAAAGTTTCATCCACATTTCCACAACTCCGACCAAAGTCACATTGTTCCCACTTTATTCTTTATTATTGTTTAGTTGGTTGTTAACTAAACTGGGAAGTGTGATCCTTCAGCAGTGGGAACACTGGTCCATTTTCATGAAAAGTGGGACCACCCAGCTTGTTCTTTTGCAACAGAAAAGAAGCGTGGTAGATCAGATCAGGCCCACAGTGTCCAGAACCTTCATCCTCTGCGGCTGAACCTTTCCTGCTTCAGGTAGCCTGAGGAGCGTTTTAGCTTCCTCAGCAACCTCTGCCTCCGTGATGGACTCAGCCTCCCCAAAGCTCTCATTGGCTGCCTTCTCAGCGTGGGACATGGTGAGTGGCTTTGTTTGCAGAGCCTTCCTGTCCACCTCTCCGTTGTGGAATGTGCACAAAGACGAAACATAGGTTCAGCAGATTTGTGCCGTTAAAGAGGCATGAGTCAAACGGAGAGGAGGGCAGGCCCGCATCCTGATTCAGAGCTCGTCTTTAGTGGCTCACAGCGGCTCGCTCCAAATTGTGTGGTAAATGAGACTGGCATGGGATGATGTTGGCAGCAGAGAGCTGCAGAACGAGGCTCCAAGTGTTCCCCTCATGAACTGATGCCTGATTGCTGATTGATACATTGACTACGGCTGATTGTGCATCGTGAGGAGGAACGGGGTAGCCGGGCTGATTGCAGAAAGGGAAACAATCCCTCTGCCCTTATTTGTGTGTGTTTCTGTTTGCTTCGGCCAGCAGGAGTAATTCAGAGCAGACCATTATCAGCAGCTGTAGCTTCATCCCGGTGAAGGGGATCTTCATGTTTTCTTCTCCCACCTGTGAATACCTTTCCCTATGGTGTGATATGTCAACATGAGGACTGAAGGAATATCATCAGCTGAGCTGCCACCTTTAGGGAACATCATTAGCTCTGAAAGGCCCACTCCTATCGTTCTTCCTATCGTTTCTCTCCACTACCCTGAAAATTCCCCAGACATCATGTTCTTCCTCCGTTTCTCCAAACATCATCCATAATGCACCACATCCTGACCTCAGCTCTGCTTGTACGACGCCGACCATCATCTCTAAGTGTTCTTCCAGGCAGCTGCAGCGTCTTCATTTTGGAGCCGGCAGTCTTTATTTCTCATCCGCCTCAAGGAAACACTCTGTTGCACCGTCACAGCCTCTGACTTCCCTTAAACAAAAATTTTCAGTGATCTCAATATCTAAACTGCCCTCTGCTTTAAATGTAATCCCAGGTTAAATGCAGATTTTTTTTTTTTGTTGAGTTAAAGTTAAGGCTGCTGCAAAGTGAGCTCTGCTGACTGAAGGATGTGGAGAATACTGCACCTTGCAGGAGTATTCATACATTTTGAATTCTTTTCCATGTTTTGTGTCATGATAATCACCAGGTTCAACATGTTTTAAAGCTTGGGTCACGATTTTTCCAGAAGTTTCCCCAAGTCCCTTTTTAAATAACTGCGCATGCACAAGATCGTCTTATCTGCTCTTCCGCTCTTCATGGGGATCTCGTGGAGCTACAATGAACGGCTAACCGCGAAGCTACCCGCTAAGCTAACCGGATACATAAACACCAGAAGTGCACATGCACAGCCAGCAAACAGAAACTATGAAGGAACGAGCACACACACTGGCATTACGTGAGTGTGTCAGAATGATTTGTGGGACAACCAATAGAAAAGGTGATTCCCCGGAACCTGAGGGACAGAGGAGAGTGAGAGCAGAACAAAGCTCTGACCAATCACTGCCATTCGGACCGAACGGCAGGGATTGGTCAGAGCTTTTACAGGCCTGCAGCTCCCATAGAGAATACATTTTTTAACTGCCTATGAATACATAATGTATTGAATAATGTCAGGATGGAAGAACCATTTTACCCAGTATAACAAAGTATTTCTAAAGGATTACCAACTATAGCTTTAATGGGATTTTATGTGATAATCCAACACAAAGAAGTGCATAATGTGAAGTGAAAGGAATATGATACATTTGTTCTCAACATGTTTTACAAATAAAAAAATAAAAAAAATTGTGGTATGCACTGAAACATAATTGTTTTCAGTTGTCTGTAATCATTTGTCTTTTTAATAATATCTAATGTAATATTTCAGTGATCTGTCTGTGTAAATGCTATATAATTAAAGTGTAATTACTTTCTTACTATTTGTACAGGGTGTTTGTAGGGTTAGTTTTGCACCAGTACTAGATATTTGCTGTGTTCCCTACTTGGCTTTCAGCAAACTTTAAATTGGATTTCTGATGGCTTTGTTCTCGCAGCTCTCGGAGCTCCGGCGCTTCTTGGACACCTTCTTTGTAGGTTTTATGGGTTTATCTCAGTGGAGACTCACTGAATTGACATTATTTGCCTTCTGGAAATGCTTAGGCTCCTTTCTGAGCTGGCAGAACGTATTCTAGGCTTTCTCTCCCGTGCTTGTTTCATGTGACCGTCCATGTCCCCAAAGCCAGTTTCAGCAACAGCGGTTTGGATTGCCAGTGCCTCGGACGGTGAAGCCGGTCCGCTACACCACCTCCTCAGATGCTGTCTGGATCCTTGTCACAGGTCAGGGTTGATTGGAGCAGGACATTGGTGGATTTGGGCAGTGTATGAGCAAAAACGTGGCTCCTCTGAAATGAAAGGAGCTAAAACAGTCTATGTATGTGATTTTCCTGGACGCCCGTCCCTTTGAGGTTTTCTTTGGACGTCTCACTGGTAGGAGACCTCGGAGGAGACCCAGAACTGGCTGTGACTGTGTGTCTTTTCTGGCCTTGGGAAGAGTTGGAGAGCTTCCCTGGGCAGAGAGAGATTGTTACCGAGATCTAACTTTCACCCATTTAAAGATGGAAGTTACAGAAACCAGTGAAGTATTTGACCAAAACATCTTTGTATTTTATATTTTCCTCATATCTTAGTGCTTAATTACTTCCCAAAGCTTTCATAATCCTCTGCGTTGCATGTTGCTGTTACAGAACAGAACTGTTCATGTTTTATGTCAGCTCATTGTTCAGACATAAATCTCAGGGATAAAAGGTTCTGACCCACTAAAATAAAGAACTTAAAACCGAGGGTTGGAGGGGTTTCACCCCAAAACGGCCCGTTGAACTGGACCGTATAATCTGGGAGTGCCTCTGATTCAGCTGTAGAGAGACAGGGTGTGGTGAAGTGGAACCTGTCAGTAAGGATGTGTTTTAAAAACGTCTTTACTTGAAGGTTCGGTGGGTTTCTGGTGGGTTTCTGGTGGGAATCTGCAGCTCATCTCCGTCCCACTGATCGTTCTCTTCTGGGACTCTGGGCTTCACGCTTTTTGGACACATAATGAGTTCTGTGGGATTCAGCTTTAGATCAGCTCTCTTTACTCAGCCTTTTTTATCAACGCTGAGCTGAATCTTGTTTCCTAACGCTGAGCCTGACTCTGATCTGTCTGTTTGTTTCCCAGCCTGCTATCTGGGCTGGATGGAGTCTGAGCTAGCTCACACCGGCTCCTAGCAGTAAACATTAAACACATCCAGCTGTCACCCTGAGATGACTGTGTGCCACGTGGCTCTTTACAAGCTGCTCGCCGTTGTTTCAGGCTTGTGAAGTTATCGCAGCAGAACAGAAAGCAGAGGAAGGCTGCAGAGAGACGGTGGAGAGGCAAACTCTTCACCAACAATGATGGAGGAGCGGGAGACGGCAACCGGAAAGCTGTCTGAACTGAAAATACCAGAAAATGGAGGTGAAATGAAAAAGCACGAACCGATTTCTTCTTTCAGTCCATTCTTTGGTTGTTTAAGGTCGCCTTATGGGACTTTGGGTGTTCAGGAAGGAACCTGATGTTCCCTCATAGTCTGGAAAAGTCTGGAAGATGTTGAGTTTGATCCCAATATTTTCCAGATCAGCGGAAGAAAGAAATCTTTGTTCTCACAGTTCTGTCCATCCTCTCCATCAGTCAGTCAGTCCGTCCGTCCGTCCTCCCTCCTTCCCCAGGTTTTCCAATCCAGACATAACGGTGGAAAAAAGGGGAAAAAATCTTCATTTGTTCACCTTTGTTTTCACATCCAAAGAGCTGTCTTTGCATCTGTCTTTGCATCTATGGCAACAGAAAGATCCCGTTTAATCGGACTCAGTATTTTTGTTCTTCCTTCTTGTACTCTTCTCATTTAGAGGAACACTGTTGTCCTTTTCTTCTTCTGCATCCGTTCCCTTGTCCTCTACGAGGCTTGCTCGCGCACATCCAGACGTCCACGTCCTGCTCCGAGAGCTTCTCTGCCGGCAGGGCTTTCTGTCACTATACATGAGTTCAGCGGGTTCCTCTGCTCGCAGGACTGACCTCTGTGTAAGGAACATGTTCTCTGCTCGAGGCAGAGCGGTTCTAACTGCTGGTTTCTGTCTCTTGCAGCTCTGCACGAGTTTCCGACCGACCTGTTCACGCACAAAGAGAGAACCGAGGGAGCCGTGGCCCTGCACGTGCTCTGTGTAAGTCCAGCTTCATTGATACTCACAAATAAGCACCTAATAATAAAATTCACTATCTTCTCAAATCAAACATACAAGCAACAAACATTTATTTTTTACCACAAAATAAAATAGCTTAATAATGAGCAGGTGTGCAATGAAAAAGCACCGACACTCTGGAGGATTCTTTATTTTATGAACCTCTTTGGACCGTTCCACAGTTAATTTTCATAATTTTGCTCAAAGGTTATGTATAACTGCAGCTTTTTCTATATAGTTATTGACATAGAAACTCCACAACAGAAATTCTACGCCACAAATGGAGAAATACCTTTTTTATTGTTCAATATTTTTTTCATTAGGCTGCAAAACATTGTTTCAAACATCTTGGATTTTAGTGAACATAAACACCAGTTAGATGAAAAAGGTGAGCGACGTCTTAACAGCAGCTCAGTATGTGAACACCTTGATGCAGGTGCTTTGTAGAAGTCTGGCAGATTGGCTTATTGTAAAAGTTGAATTTTCATTATTTTAAAACGCTAAAAATTACAAATACAAAACTGATTCTTTTATTCAGCTGTAAATGGTAAATAGCTTGTACTTGTATAGCGCTTTAACTGGTCCAAGGACCCCAAAGCGCTTTACACTGCAGTCATTCACCCATTCACACCCTGACGGTGGTGAGCTATGTTAGTAGCCACAGCTGCCCTGTGGCAGACTGACAGAAGCAAATACACTATATTTACTGATTATATATTAAGAATGATAATTTTTTGAAGGGCTTTACAGCCCTAAAGTAATTTATTTACTAGAAGCAAGGGCTAAAATGGCTTTTTGCCTTGAAATGGTTGCTCTCTCCTGGTCTAATAGAACCTGAACTTCCAACCACAGCCGACATGCAGCAGATACGCATCCAAGCTAATATTTTAGCTCTTTAAAATGACTATTACCAATCCCAACCTTTTCAATATGCTTCCACTCCACTCCGTCCAGCCGTTTCTGTAGTATGATGGGGGGACGGACGGAGTAATGAATTGTGTGGGTTATTACACCTAACAACCAAAAACTTCCACTGAACCACTTGCAGCTTCGATATCCTTCAGCTCGGACTTCAAAATCACGGCGAAATTGGTAGGCAGGAAGTTCATTAACTTATTTAGCAGCTCTGCAGCAAACAGTGTGACGTAATAGTTCGAAAAAGACAACAGAGAACTGAATGTGTTTGCCTGCTGCTTTTGCTTGTCTTCAGTGAAAAGCAACCAGCAACTGGAATGCTTGTTTCACTGCTAATTTATTGCATGAAGATGGAAACAAGAAAGCATTTAAAGCCGTGGAAATAGCATACCCAGATGCCACATCACGGTGCAGCTCATGTGGCCTGAATAATCCTGCATTTGCTGCAGCGTGTGGTCTATGTTCAGGGATTTTGACCCAAACACGGGATTTAATTCAGATGCTTCTGTTTTTATGAAGCTGCTATTAAGAGATTTTAGTGAAGAACTTTATGCTTTTGTTTCCACAATGAAAAAAAGATGATCTCAGAAATGCACTGTTCTCTCTTCTTCACTGCTGAAATACCACCCTGTCTTCCACGTTAAAGTTCATTCTGCTGCCAGTATTCGCAGACTTCAGCAACTACAGCTGCTGATATTTCACCGTAAATCATATAAAACATTTTTACAGTGCAGATCCAAACTGGGTTTTGAGTGGAAAAAGGCAAGCCGGGATTATAGGAGCGATGGATGGATGGATGACAGACAGATGGATGGACAGATGGATGGATGGATGACAGACAGATGGATGGACAGATGGATGGACAGATGGATGGATGGATGACAGACAGATGGATGACAGATGGGTGACAAATGGATGGATGGAGGGACGGATGGATGGATGGATGGATGGATGAAAGATGGATGGATGGATGACAGATGGATGGATGGATAGTGGATGGATGGATGGATGGATGGATAGATGGATGACAGAGGAAATGATTGTAAGTGCTGAGGCCAGAAATAACTGCTTCCTTTAAAAATGCACCTGTTATTTCCTTATAAGGACTTTTTCCTGCTGCTGGAACTAAACAACATTCAAACCAGCACTGTGTCGTTTTTTTTGTGCTTACAGTTTGATGTTATTAATAATAATTTGCATGAGTAACTTTCCCTCCTGGGCTTCTAATGCCTCTGCGGTACTAAAGTCAGCACCACCTTCCTCCTTTAACGCTGTAAACTGTTAACTGTAAACGGTTGTGCTGTAGATTCACTTTCAACGATCCATCAGTGATGAATTCGTCTTAATTTGTGTCTAGAACACCAGGGTGTCTTTTATTTAAAAAAAGCAAAGTAAATGTTGTGGAAGATGGTAAACACGACTGTACTGAAACATCAGCTGATGAATCAGAGGGTTTCACAGACTGTAAACGGCTCGCTGGGAGCTCGTCTTCGTCAGGAGTTATCACCCTCGCTCCGCGTGGATGAATCACGTCTCACAGGCTTCTCACGCTTCACTTCTTCCTCTAATATTTATCTCTCTTCACAGACCGTCTACATGTTCTGCGCTCTGGCGCTGGTCTGCGATGACTACTTCGTCCCTTCCCTGGAGAAGCTGTGTGAGGTATGAAGCAGCAACACTTTGTCACACAGCCGCGTTGTGCTGCAGAAAGTTTGGCATTTGTTTAAAAAGAACTGAAAAACTGGATTTTCCTCCCTTAACATCTGACTACAAACCTGGGTCCTTACTTCTGTCTCCTTTGCTTCCCAGCAGCCCGGCTTTTTAAGGCCAGGTTGACAGATTGTTTTCCAGGTTCTCTAACGGTCTGTCACATTAAATAGAAAAGCAGCCGAAGCCTTAAAATAAGACTTTGAAAGAACTCCAGGACGCCTTTAAAAACTGCTTGTCAACAACACTTACATGGTTTAATATTCTTGCACAGAATTATTTCTTCACTGTGCAAAAACTGACATTAGAACAATGCAAAGTTTTCATCTTTTCATTACTACCGTATTATTTCGCTCATGCCCTGAAAGCTCTGTTTCCTCTGCTGTTCAGCAGTTTCCTAATTTCTTATTTTTTATTTATGTTTTTGTGTGTCCTGTCTGGCAGTGTAGCAATAAGAATTATTGTCTTAATGCCAAAAAGAGCCTAACAGGTTTTACCTTCACAAGTGGAGCCTCACTGCTTTCCATCGTGCTCCACTTGATTTATATATGCAAGAAGCTTTATTATAATCTATGCAGGGAATATTTCATATTCAGTGGACACTGAAACGGGAAGGTAGAGGAGGAAAAAAGGAGAGAAACAGATGAGACAAAATGCTAAAAGGCAGAAAAGGTGAAAGAGAAAGAGGAGAGGAAAGGGAGAGAGCAATATAACATCCTCTGAGTCTGCTTCTACACCTGCAAAGAGAGATATAAAGAACAGCAGAACCAGACGATAAAGTATTACAGGTACAAAAAAACAATGCATTGATACCATCACTGAAGAATATACAGGATTAATTAATATGAAATTAATGTCTTGCATTTTGTATATTCTATTGTCGTGTCTTATGTAAATAGGCTGCAGTTTTTTTCCGCTGTGCAATAATTACTTTGGTATTTACTTTTATCTTCTATTTTTAGGTTCTTTAGAGCTGATTTTACATTAGACTGCCTTGTTCTTTTTTCCTTCTTTTTATTGCTAATAAATGTGTGTTTAAACTGTTAAACTGTGTGTTTGCCACTGTCACACCCAAACACTAAAGGAATATTTATTCTGATAAATAGGTTCAGAGTCAGAACCAGCTTTATTTGCCAGGTATGTGTACACATACGAGGAATGTGACTCTGTATTCTACAATACTCACAATGTGCTTACTTATACAATAATACAATAATGCAGTGATAAAAATCAAACAGTATAGAAAACACATATGAACACACTAGAAAAAAGCAGATAGATTAAGACAATATTACAATTGTTCAATAATCAGAGTGCAAAAAGATGCAGGAATTATGGTTATTATTATAAATTTTATTAAGCAAAACAACTAAATTTAACTTGGCATAAAGCTAAACTGTGCAGAAAATGTCTGCTGACCCTCGGTGGATACCCAACACCAACCAGCCGCCGTCTTCTTGTTCTGCTGCTTTCTTCCAAGAACTGAAGCGTCAGCCCCGGTTTTGAGCACAGAAGACCTAAAAATGCCTGGTTTCCTTCAGCTTCAGACTCGGCTGATAAATCCCGCGCTGCACGGTGTTGACACGGGATTTTGCTTCAGCAGGCGACCGTCTGAAGAGCTGAAACAGCAGCTGCTGTTCCCTAAAAACTGTCCTCTGTTCTGTTTTCCGTCAGCGTCTCCACCTGAGCGAGGACGTGGCTGGGGCCACCTTCATGGCAGCTGGCAGCTCGGCTCCGGAGCTCTTCACCTCCATCATCGGTAACGACACGTCCGGACCTCATGCTTTAGCTTGGCATTAAAGTCGTCTTACGTAACCATCTCTGGAGCTTCACCCGGGCTGTAACTTCTCTGTGTCTGATGCGGCAAAAACAGGACTAAAAATAAGTTAACATTTTGTTGAAACGACTGTATTTGTACTTTATTTGAGTAGGTAAATAAGATAATCTGCCAATGGAATAAGATTTTTGCACTTAAAATAGGAAGAACTCATCTCCATCAGCTTATTTTAAGTGCAGTATATGTAATTATCTTATGTTAGGGGTAAAATGACTCTTTCCATGGGCAAATAATCTTATTTACCTGCTCAAATCAAGGACAAGTACAGTCATTTCAAGAAAATGTTACTTTTTTCTAGTTCTGTTTTTGCAGTGCAAGAAGTAAGAAGCCACAACCTCACTTTGATGCTGGCTTTGGGGACCCGTTCAGACGCATCCTTTCTTAATTTATGTTATTATTGATGTTTGCAGATGAATCTGCAGCGTAGTTCTGGGAGAACTTTATATCCCCGCTGCAATTTAGTGAGGAAGAAAATCCGCAATGCCAGAAATAAACCAGCATGACATCAATAAATTTACCTGAAGCATTTCTGTAATTAATAGTTCCTCTTAATTTAACCAGTGCGTAAAAGAATGTTAGTTCTAATGTTTAACTTCCTGTTTACCTGGGAGGTGACACAGGGGCTGATTTTCTCTTCAAATAAATTATGGATTTTATTTTTTGTGATGACAATCTTCATCAATAAAGGAAGAAAATAAAAGCTATTTACCATAAAAACACGAGCTAGGAACATCATAGAGGGTGGGGGGGGGGTTGTATTACTCTTATTTCTAAGCTGCATTATGGCAAGCTTAGATTTTCTTGAACATCTTTAACCACTTAAATTACGCAGATTGTTTCCTAAAGCTGCTGCTTTTCGTCTCTAAAGAGTTGTTTTTCTTCTCCCGGTGACGTTTTTCCCCTCCCCAGGCGTGTTCATCACTAAAGGTGACGTGGGGGTTGGGACCATCGTGGGCTCGGCCGTCTTCAACATCCTCTGCATCATCGGCGTGTGCGGCTTCTTGGCTGGCCAGGTATGATCTCAGCGCTGACCTGGTGGCACCTTCACAGCGTTCACCTGCTGGCCTGGTCTCACCTTTAACACGAGACCTCACGGCCGCGTGTCCCTGCAGACGACCGCTGGAGTTCATTAAATATGGGTTTAAAATGTTAAAGTTCAAATTCAGCAAAACTATTTTACAGAAAATAAATAAAATAAAAATTATAGGAGCCCCTTTAGTTCGAATTTCTGCCCCTGTGTTTTTCTTTGAACCTCGTTCTGCCAGAAATCCTTGTTTCGTTGGGATTGAGCTGCCGCTGCGGCGCTTCCTGCTGCAGGAGCTGTTTGCTGCACGGCGGAGACGTTGTGGCTCCGGTTCATGGAGGGCTGCAGACAGATGTTTCTGCATGCCAGTCATGTTCAGGTCTGAGCGCAGCCGTTCTGCTGTACATGGACTTCTGCGTTTGGGATCTTCGTCCTGATGATGACCCGGTTTGGGTCAGGCTTCTGCTCTCGGTCAGACGACCGCACGTTTGACTTTACGCGGCGGAAGTCGGGGAGGAGAGATCTCCTCCATGAGGCGGGAGGTTCTGCTGTCATAAAACAGGCCTGAATCATCAGCCGTCCGCCGCCGTGCTTGATTTGTTGGTGTGCGGATGATTTGTATTCGGCTTCATCCAGTAATTGTGCCGTGCTTAATGGGCAAGTATCTGTACATTGCTCCAGAAGTTTTGTGGGGATTTATTCTGATGCAATTTTTGTTGCCATATCATTTTCAATCCTCTTTTGCTGAAACAAGCAATCCATTTTTATCTTTAATTGTCTTGTTATTAACGTTTACCCTCTAAGAAGCTCACTGAAGCCTGTAGAGTCTACACGATGGTCTTGGTTGCCCCCAGGCATCGCTCTTTGTTCCACGCTCTGATACGTTTAATGAGATTTACAGTTCTGAGAAGGTTGGCAGCTATAATTTATTTTATTTTGAAATTAGACTGAGTGATAATTGGCAGATCAATAAGCAACAGTCACTTCTCTGTCTTTGCATCTTGGCGGCCCGTGTGCTCCAGACCAGCAAAGTGACAGAACTGCTCCTGTAGAGCTGGTAGAAATGAGCGAGGCTCAGCTGATCCAGGCGTTTCAGAAGGAATTTGTTCCAGATGTTTGGTGCATTTCAGCTCAGTTTCCATCATATTAACGTACACGCTGTGAAGCTGTATGTGTGCCATTTATGTAATTGTAAGACGTAATAGTGACCGTATTAATATTTATGAAGTCCTGATGCATAAAGCTGTGCAACTAAAGGAGGCTTTATTATTTTTTTAGCACAACTTACTTTCTTTGCATGAAAACATCGCCCAGAGCAGCTGCTCCTTGATGCCATCTGACTCGCTAGTGACACAAGGAAAAGTGCTCAGCTCTTAAAAGAATTTGTGATGGACTCCAAACGGCGATGCAGATTATGTAATCGTGCTGAGATAATGAACATGTAAAGGAGCTGGGATGGATGGGCTGGGATGAAATCTGCTTCAGACCCAAGCCCTGTTCCTCCCTGCTGTTTGCTGGCCTTGGATGGATGTGTTTGATTTCTCTGCTGTGCAACGACACGCAGTAGAAGCACACACCTGCTTTATTGTTATATCCTTGATCGACCTGAGATTTCCCGCCTGGGAGTGGAAGCTTCAAAATGGGACTTTTCCCCCGTTCTCTGATGTAAACGCGAAGCGCTGCGTGGGAGATTTACGCTCCTCATTGTTTGCTACCTAAGGTCAACAAACGCGTAGGATGATTCAGAGCGGGCGCCGTTCACCGCGGTGGTGCTTCAGGAGGTAAATCATGTCGTAAAGCGTCAGACGCCAGAGCCGACACGGCGGCACAAACTCACCGATCCTTTAACGTTGTCCGAGGTCAGCGCACGAAAGTCCAAGCAGAGGTATCCGAAACAGAGGCCTTCACCTTAATCTGTGTTCTGAGACCCTGCATACGGGCTTTTAATGATATCTAAGCCGTGATTATCAAAAGTACAAGAACCACAGGCTTGGAGTATTTTATTCTATGTGGGATGAATCTATGTGACATAATGAGGGAGAAAATCTGTTGAACCTTTCCACGATATACACATTTCTGCAACTGTACTCATGAATGTGAAAATGATGCAGTAAAACATTTAGAAAAGGCATGCAGCATAATATATATGCATATATATGTATATAGCATATATAAGAGCCAAAAACGAAGCTTACCTTCTGCTGTACAGTAACCCTCATTTCAACTTTTTAAACTTTTTTCGCAAGTTGTTTTATCTGTAATCATCTCAATAAATGACTAAACATGCAAACAAATCCATCAAACATGATGAAAATGTGACTCCGGTCTACATCTAGAAAACTGACGTACTCTTTCTGGGACTCTCAAAGAAATTCCCTGAACTCTTTTCTAACTTGTGGTTTACTGTCCTCAGATGGTTAGGGTTAGTTTTCCTCCAACATGGGAGGTGAACTCGTGGTCAGAGCGCCCAAGACCGTTGGGCCAAGAATGCTCCCTGGGCGCCCCCTAGTGGCGGCCCCCAGTGGCAGCCCTCCGCTCCCTGAGGGACGGGTTAGATGCAGAGGACACATTTTAGTGGACTGTATGGTGCAATGACAAAAATGATAAGCAATGTATTATTTTCCCCAGAATCTATAGGTTACAATCATTTCTAAAATTCTCAATTTGCTTCCACGGAACATGCTGATTGTTTTCTGGTGTCTAAAGGTTTGTTTCTGGATGTTATTGAGTTCTTTCTAAGTTTTTGAGTGTGCTTTTTATAGACAGTGCAGTTTAAATTGTTTAATTCCCAAATTACTTTCTTCTATCTTAAAGAAAATCCACAAAAGACTTAATCTCTCAAATTTATAGAATACTCTTTTGAGCTGTTTCTTATTTTATTTTACTTTACTTTAGGATTTTTACCAGAGGCCAATTTAATGCCATCCAGATTAGGTTATTGATTTCTTTATTTATTTTTTTACAAATCTTTCCATAAGCTTAGTTATGAACAAGTTGAAAAATACAAAACTTTAATTTCTTTCTCCAGTTCCTCTGAATATATATTTTCTGTTAAAAAAACATCAAAAGTATCTGAAGCAGCACTGCGTCTGAACCAACAAAGACATTCTCAACGCCGCAGTTACTGAACATTCAACAGACAACTCCCTGAACGCTGCTGCTGCGCTCGCAGGAGGTCTTCTAAGAACATCACGTCTGTGTGTTTGGATTTCATACAAAACATATTTTCTCTACAGATTCTGCCGCAGAGGCCCATCAGGTGAGATGGTGACCCTTTAACATGGTCCATCACACGCCTGTTTTCTCACGGCTGTAAGAATTTAACCCCAGGGTGTGGTAAGGGCAACCTGATGTTGGTGCTTCCTGAAGCTTTGGAGAGAAACATCTGTGTGCTCAAGCTCTAGCAATCAAGACACCCATTAACAGCAGAGATTTAGGTGCCTGCTATAAAAGTAGAATGGGAGGCAGATCCTTTAGCTATCAGGCTCCTCTCCTGTGGAACCAACTCCCAGTTTTGGTCCGTGAGGCAGACACCCCGTCTACTTTTAAGACTAATCTTAAAACTTTCCTTTGTGACAAAGCTTATAGTCAGAGTGGCTCATGTTACCCTGAGCTACCTCTATAGTTATGCTGCTATAGGCTTAGGCTGCTGGAGGACATCAGGGCCTATTTCTCTCACTCTGCTGAGTTCTCCTACTGTTCTCCAATTTGCATTGTTTGTTGTTGTTTCATCTTTTAACTTTCTGTTCTCTGTCATTTTTCTCTTCATAGAAGGTACACCTGGTCTGGCGTTCTGTTAGCTGTGACATCATCAGGGGAGGCAGATCATCCTCTATTACCATCTAACATAGAAAGTACTCCTGGATCAATGTGAGCTTCTGTGCTTTCTGTGTCTCTGCTCTGTCTTCTCTAAGCCCCAGTGGGTCGAGGCAGATGAGCGTTCACACTGAGCCTGGTTCTGGTTCTGCTGGAGGTTCTCCTCCCTGTTAAAGGGGAGTTTTCCTCTCCACTGTCGCTTCATGCATGCTCAGTATGAGGGATTGCTGCAAAGCCATCAACAATGCAGACGACTGTCCACTGTGGCTCTACGCTCTTTCAGGAGGAGTGAATGCTGCTTGGAGAGACTTGATGCAACCTGCTGGGTTTCCTTAGAGAGGAAACTTTCTGACCAACCTGGAGGATCTGATGGAGTCTGACTTTGGAAAGTGCCTTGAGATGACATGTTGTGAATCGGAGCTATATACATAGAATTGAATTGAATTTACAACATAAATGTTTTTACTTTAACAAAGATCCAGAGGTCCCTTTGTTCCTCCGTCTGTCCAGTGATCCAAAGCAGCTTCATCCTGGTGCGGTGGTTCTGGTACTGGAGCTCATCTCCAGCCGCCAACAACAGGGTCCACCCTGGACAGGGTACCGTCCAGACAGCCCTCCATGCGTTCAATCACTGCTGACGGGAATTAATGGCTTACTTTCCAAGAATATATGGGTTACTTTTAAAGAACCTACAGAAAACATTAGAAAACTTGTGTGTTTCTGTTTTGAACCTTAAAGGGTAACATTTACAAAAGTACTGATTTCTTTCCCAGAACCTTTAGGTAATTTTCTGGAGCTTACAGGTTGATTGCCTTTATTTATAGGGTTTTTACCCCAAATTAGCGTTTTTCATTATTTCTCAACAACATGAATAATGAATCTTTGACTCGTGGCCAGTTTTCTCTGCTGATGTTTATTGAAAATTAACAGTAAATATTCCTACTCTGAACCATGAAGTTCACTTTTAATCCAACACTATAAAAGTTTAAAAAAGTAACACCCAGCCTGTGAACAGAAGCAGGTTTAAAGAACCTTTTTTCTGTGTAAAATGCCGTGCTTCAAAAGTTCTTATCCCCGTGTTTTCTGTTGATCTCGCAGGCTGTGAAGCTGTCTCATTGGGCGCTGCTTAGAGACTCCATCTATTACACGTTTTCCATCATAGCGCTGATCGTGGTAAGAACCGTGTCTGTGGACGCTGCATAATTCAGGAAGCATAGCAGCAGTACCTGCAGACAGTTTCCTTGGTATCTGTCCCCTAACCGGGAAATCTTATCTTTCATTTGATAAAGGAAGATTAAATGTTTTCAGCACTAGATAATAAAGAAACCTTATAAAGCAGGAAATACTCTTTAAACAGATACTTGGTGGCCTGTCTGTTTGTAGCTATAACTCAAACGATGTCGTATTTTTGTCCCTTTCTCTTCCCTGCTTAGTTCATCTATGATGAGAAAGTGTGCTGGTGCGTATGATCTGTACTGTTAAACCAGAATTAAGAGCCAGGCAGGATCGTAAATGTCTAAACGTCTCTTGTGTTTGCAGGTGGGAATCTCTCGTACTGATCCTCATGTACGCCGTCTACATCCTCATCATGAAGTGAGTGTCATGAAACCTGCAGAAGCTCCAATTATTTTCTTGCTTTTATATGGGAGAAATGCGCAGTAGATACGGGCTGACGTGTGATTGTCAGGTTCAATGGAAAGGCTCATCGGTACTTCAGCCGAAGAAGGAAGGGCTCCGGCAACCTGGCCAACGGGCTGACAGGGAGCACGGACCTGGAGGATAACGTCTCATACGATGCGACGGCTGTTCTGCTGAAGAAAGGTACCAGACTCAGAGGGATCTGCACGAGCTTTTCCCTCTTTAACTTCATTTAACTTCCCAATACAGAAATCTGCTGTGAAAATCTGTTTTACATTTGCTCCTTTATAGGGAAGCTAATGGGGAAATCATTTAAAAAGTTCACAGGGTTAAGATGTTTGATTATTCCAAAGCGTTTGTCTGTGTCATGGAAATAATAATGCTAACACTGTGTGCTTTAACTATAGTGTTTTAGGAGCTTCAGGTAGTGACCCACATGGATCAGTTTGCTGAAATGTAAGGAAGTCAAACTGACTTGATTGACCAAATTAGACCTAAGCGTAAATTTGTAAGGTCTACAAAGCAGAATCTGCTTTATTTTCCAGCTTTGTGCAAAAATACAAGGAATTGGACTTCAGTCCTTCTTTGCTCTCAAGCAAGATATTCAAAATATAAATACAGAAAAAGCAAAACAATATCTATTTTTTATATACATATATATATGTTCAGTGTTTTCACAGAAGAAAATCTGGATCTGATCTGTGTTTTTTCTACATAGCGCTCTGTAGCTTCGAGTTGAAGGTACACGTCTAACGTGTTTATGTCCAGGATGTTTGGGCTCTGCAGAGATGTTTCCTGACCCTAGATCAGGACAGGTCCTGGATCAAGCAAAGGTCCGCCCTGGCGATCCTCTCTGCAGAACTAATTGATCGTTGTAGTCTTTTGTGAAGAAGCCAAACCACAGGTCCAGGGAAAGGGTGGGATTTGGGAACCAGAAGTGATCCACAGCAGACGGTGTTGCTGAGGATGGTGAGAGGAGACCGTGTGGGGGATGTTCTCCTTCATCTCCATGGTCCTGGGCAGGTTCACCTCCAGGTTGTTGAGAGGGAGGAGGTGCTCCCCAGTCTCCTCTGCCGTCGCTGGTCATTCAGAAAGCTGGTGATCCGCTGATGGTAGGGTGGGCCTCTGGTGGAGGATGTCTGGATTGATGGTGCTGAAGGCCGAGCGGACGTCCATCAACAGGTTCTTGCCGTATGTCCCAGTCGAAATCAAAGGATTTCGTGACCAAAGACCGGCCTGTAGTACTTTAATCCCACGATGGTGTGTTTCTTGGTGGCTGGGATGATGGTGGCGCGTTTGGAAGCAGGAGGTCACCTCACACAGCTCCAGCGACCTGTTGAAGATCTAAGTGAAGGAGCCAGTTGGTCAGGAGGAGGAGACATTGTTGATGTCTGGAGCTTTTCTGGTCTTCTGATGCTGAGCGAGCCTGTTGACATCTTCCTCAGGGATCTTACATCCGGGCAGACTGTCAGAGGGGAGGAGGGTGGTTGGTCGATGAGGAGCTTTTATGTCAAAGTGAGATGCGGACAAGTTGGTGGGAGATGTGAGCGGCTGAAATCAGCTCCAGAGAAATCAGCAATATCCTCAGAGAAGCAGCTATTGCTACTTTCTAATCATGGAAGGGTTCTAACGTCACGTAATTTCCAAACAATTTCAAGTCCAAATCTGTAAAGTGAGGAAGATTATTCAACCTTTAAAGGTCAAAAGGCAAAAAACCCATGCATGGTGGTGGAGGGGTCATGGTTTGGGCTCGGTCAGCTTTGATAAATTATCTGTTATGCCTTTGAGTTTCCAAGCTGTTTTGGGCCTGGTTGATTCAAAGTTAAGATCCAAGCGGCCAAAGAACCCAGAAAACAACGAGCTGTAATTGATCAGGCCCTGGGGAGAAAATAAATGTGCAAAAGAAAAGTGGAAAGCTCTCCAAAAGGTTTGTTGAATCATCGATGAAGAGCGTTTAAAAGGATTCCTGCAGAGGCTGAGTGTCTGGATACTAATATCCAAAAGACATTTGAAGTGGATGACAACTAAACAGAAAAGCAGTCAACGTCCGCTCAAGTGATCATTGACCGCCCAGGTTTCACGTTGTGCAACAGTTAGAGCAGCTTTGCTTCTTTGCAGCGAACTTCCACTGTACGCCGTCGGTGCTGATGGTCGACGAGCTGCTCTCTGCGTACCCCCACCAGCTGACCTTCTCCGAGGCCGGCATGAGGATCATGATCACCAGTCATTTCTCCCCCAGAACCCGCCTCACCATGGCCTCCCGAATGCTCATCAACGAGGTACGATCAAACTTAACCAAACGTACGCGCAGATACAAGATGCTTCCATTTGAAAAAGATAGAATTCACCCGGATGACAAACGGTTACATCTTTAAGTGCCGTTACTGTGAAAAATCAGCGCCGACAGACATCTTTGCTGCTGAAGACGGGATAAAATGCAGCAGCCATACTCTGTTGTCTGTGCTGATGTTTCAGAGACAGAGGCTTATCAATACCACAGAGACCCGAGTTAACTGCATCACCAACGGCGACTCGGACTCCGCCGCCCGGGTCGCCCGGAGGCAGGGCTTAGAGAACGGGACGGGCGGAGCCGAGCAGGGGTTCAACGGGCGGTGCAGGCTGCAGCGGCTGGAGTCGGGCAACGAGACGGAAAACGAGGATAACGAGAACAACGAGAACGGCGAGGAAGGAGAGGGAGAAGAGGACAACAAAGGCCCTCTGGTGCCGTTTAAAGTCCCAGGTACCACAATGTCTCCGTCTGAACACTTATTTCACCTTGAGTACAGATTCATCTGAATTCTAGCTTTTCAATCAGCAGCTATTAAAGCATAACCTGACTCTCGCCAGATGAATGTCGCTCCGCCTAGCTTCACGCACATCCATCTGGGACTGATCCATAGGAATGGCCTCTTTTGAAGGCTGGGCCTTATCAAAAATCCTTGCATATGATTGGATAAGCCACTTGTCTGTCATCTTTATCGACGTGCTATTTCAACCACTCACACCGAAGCTAACCTGTGACGCTGTGAGAACGACGCAGGAAAAAACAAAACTTTTTTTTTAAATGTGTTTGCGGCTCTACTGGCACGCGTTTTATTGACAGTGAGCTGACAGGAAGAGGGGGGAAGACAGGCGGCAAAGCGCCACGGGTCGGAGTCGATCCCGGGCCGACCGCGTCGAGGACTAAAGGCCTCCTAACATGGTTTGCGCTAACCGCTCCGCCACGGGCGCGCCCCCGAAAACAAAACTTGCCAAATCCGGTCGGGAGAAGGGCGAAAACATGGTTTCCACCAACAAAAGTCTTCAGAGCCGTTCTCTGATGTTCTTTTAATGAAATAATATTAGGTAGATTGGACAACACGGAAGAAATAGCAGCATCAATGTTAACGCTTGCTTCCTCGATGCGAGCCGCCATTGTTGTTGGAATCTCATGGTAGCTTCTCCACTACGTCACATCCATGAAACTCCCGCCCTGCGTCCTGATTGGCCAGACCATAAAATTGGTTGGAGAAATCACTCTCTATGGGAGATGTCCCTGATGTATGTGAGTGAAGCTAGGCGGAGCGACATACATCTGGCGGAGTCAGGTTAGTAAGGCTTCACTTGGGAAGGTAAAATCTCTTGGGCTTTTTTTGGCATTAAGACAATAATTATTAATGCTACACTGCCTGACAGGACACACAAAAAAAAAACCTTGGATGGGTCACCTGTCCACCGCAGGGAAACTCACGACACACACAACCATCCAGACTCACATCGAAGGACAATTTAGGACAATTTAGGTTAACCAACTAACCTAACAGACGTGTGAACTGTGGATGGAAGATGGAGTCGTACCACGACATCCTGGTCTCATACGGCTGGAGGCTGGAAAGAAATACATTCTAGGATTGTTTTGTGAAACAGGGAAACTTCAGCTGGGTTTTAACACCAACCAGCGGAGTCCAGAGTTGGTTTGAAGACTTAAACTTAGGTCTGCAAAACCAATCTGAGGTGATCTCTGGAGACCCGTTTAAATAAAGGAATCACCTGCTGCCATCATGTTGGATAAAAATGATTTTATTGACTTGTAGGAACTGTTCACATACTTCAGCTAGGGTTGTGTTTCTCCGCTGCTGCCATTTTTCTAGGTGAGAAGACAGTTTGGAAAGCAGAGTTTTAATGAAAAGTGTCATGGCTTGTGTCCAATTCTGCCGTTACTTTCCTTTGAGTGGCTGAAAAATATATAATTAGTATTTGCTCAAAAGAAAAAGGAAACAAATAAATTGTATTCTATTTAATTCAGTTCATGAAAATTTTAAAACAAATAAATAAAACACTGCTTTCCCTTTAGTCCTAGCACCTCTATGGATGATATTATAAGACACGATTTTAGGTCTTTTAGAGGAAAGAAACCAGATTCCCAGTAATGAGTCGGTAAAATCTCATCTTGACGTTTGAAGCGACAGTTAAGAACAGATTCCTGTTGATAGCTGAAGAATTTAATGCAGCGAGTAACTCTGTTGTCCTCCAGCCGGCGTCGGCGACAAACTGAGGTGGCTGATCATGTGGCCGCTGTCCCTGCTCTTCTTCTTCACCATACCCAACTGTGCCAAGCGGCGCTGGGAGCGATGGTTCATGGTCTCCTTCTTCACTGCCACCATCTGGATCGCTGGCCTCTCCTACATCATGGTCTGGATGGTGAGTTCAGTCGGATCACGCTGGAGGCAGATCATCGTGATCCGCAGTCGCAGCTTCACCATATTCCTGCTGTGGCCGTCATCGAGCCTCTGGGACAGTTCTCGCTGCATGTTTGACAGGTTTTACTCACAGAAATGGTGAGTTCATTTCAATCGGTTGCTTTTCCGGGAAAACTCAGCGTTTTGTACAAAAGTCTGACACCGTGGCACAGTTAGCCATCTTTATCCTTTCCACAAACAGTTACACTGCAAAAAGGGAACTAAAAATAAGTGGACATTTCTTGAAATGTGTATATTTGTCATTGATTTCAGCAGGGAAATGAGATGATCTGCCAATGGAATGAGTATTTTGACCCCTAAAATAAAATAATTAGATAAACTGCACTTGAAATAAGATGGTGGAGATGAGTTGTTCCCTATTTTAAGTGCAAAAATCTTATTCCATTGCCAGATCATCTTATTTACCTGCTCAAATCAAGGGCAAACACACTGATTTTAAGAAAATCTTGCTTATTTTTAGTTCAGTTTTTGCAGTGTGGGTTCTCTGTTGGGGATCGTCCTGTTTCAGATTTGAGGAGAAGTTGAAGAATTTGGAGGCAGTCTGCCTTCCCTCCCTCATTATTCCATCCCACACACCAGTTCCCACAGCATGATGCGGCCACCGCCATGCTTAACAGTCGACGCAGTGTCCTCGGTGTTAGACGTAACCGCACCCTGTTGCGCTCCTCCCCGGTTCTTTCCCTGTAAAAGTAGACTTCTTTAGTAATAAAAAGACTCTTAAGACAAAAAACTATGCTTTAACATTTAATCTAACAGGTCAGAGGAATGCTACAGCTTCAGTTCTGGATTCTCGTACATGAAACAAAGCAGGAAGGGTAAGATCTGGGAGCGAGAGTGCCAAAGTCTCACCTCCAGATCAGCAAGGACCAGCTCCTGCAGGAATGGTCGATCCCTCCCACGTCGTCTTTGTCCCTGTTAGACTGTGAATAGCCTGGCTCCAAGGATACCCCTGTGTCCATTCTGGCCCGAGATAACTGTCCATTTGTTTATGCGTGCCTCATCTGTAAAGTCCTCGGCGTCCATTTCCCTGTTAACTGCTTTCTGCAGCTCCAGCCTCTGATGTTAAAATCAGTGTGAAAGCCTCAAACTTGCTTTGTGTCACTTGTGGCCAAGCAGCTCAGTCTTTGTCTCACCTCAACATAAAACCCTGTTCCAGGAGATATTTTGGTTCAGTCAAGAATGAGGGTGTTTTTTAGAGCTTCTTTCTTAGTTGAGACCCTCCTGGTCCGTGGCAGTGTGGTTTCCAGGGAACAGCAGGTTGGAGCTTTGGTGGTTACTGGCTTGTTCTTCAACATCCTGACCAGTTTTCTTTAATATAAGGAGCAACTCTGGGTTAGATCATTGAAAATTGGATGCAAGTCGGGTGTTTCAAGTAGAAAAGGATCTCGAACATAACTCCATATCTGGTTTTCAAATGGACAAATTGGTCTGACCTCATCCTGAGTGAAGGCTTAAAAACCGGGTCTGTGCCAAGAAACCAGCTGTTTATAATGAGCGCTGCTGATTCTGCCAGGAAGGGCGTAGAAATATCAGGATTGTACCAGAAGCATGTTGACGGTGCATCTTGTGACTTTCCTTACCTTTCAAACTCATCAAGAACACCAAATATTCTCCCATCAAAGGAAACAAAGAAACCTTGTGGAACTTTATTTGTTCTTTATTCTTTATTCGGATCACCACAAAATGGTCACTAGTCTTTCTGGGGTCCTCAAAAAGTATAAAATGACAATGTGTATATCACAGTAAAATACACAAAATACATTAAAACCTTTACATTAGAAAAAAAACATTCAAGCACAGGAGTGATGAGAGTACAGAGCCAGAAGTCACGTAGCTGTGATTAAACCCACTAAATAAGATTTTACGAGTTATTTCCGGATGAGGACTTCTGGAAACAGATCGTCTTTGTTTATCTGTGAAGGTCAGGGCTCTGAGATGAAGTCTGCGTGGTTTCAGGTGACCGTCATCGGCTTCACTCTCGGCATTCCTGACGTCATCATGGGAATCACCTTCCTGGCGGCGGGCACCAGCGTCCCAGACTGCATGGCCAGCGTGATCGTGGCCCGGCAAGGTACCGACACCTGCTGGAACTCCTGCTGAGGGGGAATAATGCAAACGGGAGATGTTGCTCGCCGGACCGCTTCATGGTGTTGCTCTCCCTGCTTCAGGTTTGGGAGACATGGCCATCTCCAACTCCATTGGCAGCAATGTGTTTGACATCCTGGTGGGTCTGGGTCTTCCGTGGGCGCTGCAGACCCTCTGCATCGACTACGGCTCCAACGTGAGTGCCTGTCAACCCAGAATCAAACCCAGATCTGTGCATAAGGGATGAGATCAGACCAGGGGAAAGGTTTCTTAAACATTCAAGCTCATTTCCACCATTTTGTCTGACATCCGTCCCCTCAGGTCTATCTGAACAGCAGAGGACTCATTTTCTCTGTAGGGATTTTACTCGCCTCGGTCTTCTTTACAGTAAGTCTGTTTTTTTTTTTACTTTTGCATGTTATTTTAAGCATGCATTCTCCTTTTTTACTGATTAGGCTACACATTTTTTAAAAATCTTTGCAGGAAGTCTGTTTTTCTGGTCAGGTTATTGCTAAATTGTCAAATTATAGCCTCAAGCAAGAAAGTCAAGGAGGACATTAAACCAGGCCATTGAGAAGTGGCAAGAACCAATCCAAAAACCAAACTTCTTTACTAAAAGGATGAGCCAAGCTCAGTCAAGTGGATGTTTATGAGAAGAATCCATGTGTGAAAGATGTCCGGTATCGTCCGATATTTGTTTTCCAGTTATTAAAAAAGTAAAGCTATACTAGCCCCAGGAGACCTCACAAAAACTACCTGGGTTGTTTTTTCTGACATAAAATCATCTTCATCCTGTAGGAATACAACTTTTAATTCATCTGATCTTGATTTATTTTGCAAACCCTGTGGCAGTCCTCAGCCACCTCAGAAATAGTGTTTGACTTCCTCCCGTTCCTCCAGCAGGCCACGGAGCGCTCCACCAGCTCTCTGTAATCAGTCTGTTGTCCGTCTCCACTATGCCCAACAACAATAATGATACGAAGGCGATGACAACTAAGAATCCACAGCATTAATGTCAGCAAAAGCTTAGTCGGTGAGAGGCGGACCCAGGTAAACACAGGAGCTCTGGGTCAGACGTACTTTCTACCGTAAAGCAGCAGAAATATCCTCATGAGTGGCTCCTTCTGGGGAGGAAGCATTATGCCAGGTTAACCTTCTACAGAGCAGAAAGGCAATGAGAGGACACAAACTTAATGGCAGCAAAAGGCTTCATACGTTACTCTACCCTAGAAAGTAGCACAGGGACACAGAGCTAGAACTTTCTATGAGAAAGACAAACAAGGGTAGACAAAGCAAATGCAGCAGTAGGTTCAACAGTGGCTCCATCCAGAGCAGAAACGCAGCTAAACTCACAAACAGTGAGCCAGGGGTGCTTTCTATGGGAAAGAAAAACAGAGAGAATGCAGAGTTAAGGGTTGCAGTGATTGTTTTATCGCAGACTGACATGTTAACACAAGCTTACAGATACACAGGCTACATCTGATGCTCCTAAAACGCACTGTTCTACTTTATGAACGAGAAAAACCTCCAAGGAGGAAATGTGAGAAATTAAGAAAGCGCCAACATGGACGTTTTTAATATCTTTTATTTGTGGTTGGAATAAACCAGTATTTGGATATCAGCACCACTTCGTGTCACTTTGTTCATTCTAGTTAAACTGTTTTACTGTTTACTCATTAGTTCAAGTTTGTAGTCCAACTGTTTTTAATATTTGCTTTTAGTTTCCATTTTCCCATGTTTTGTTTTCTTTCAAATTTTCTACATTTTATTCCTATTTGCTTTAATTCTGTTTTCATTTCCCTGTATTTTAATCATGTAAAGCACTTTGCATTGTCTTTGTAATGAAATGTGCCATACAGATAAATTTGCCTTGCCTTGTGTATCCCTAAGTGAGTTCTGGTTATGACCTTTATGGACCTTTATGGATCCGTGTCAACCTCGCTGAGTCCTTGTTGTGAACTGATTGATGGTTGTGCAGGTTTTCCTGCCTTTTCTCCAGATCCAACCTCTCTTTTTGCGTGACTTGTGCCTCTGAAGTGTCTCTCCGTCTCCCCTGTCCCCGCAGGTCCTCGGTGTCCATCTGAACAACTGGACTCTGGACTGGCGGCTGGGCTTGGCCTGCCTGGTCATGTACGCCATCTTCCTGTGCTTCTCCGTCCTCATCGAGTTCAACGTCTTCATTTTCGTCAACCTCCCCATGTGCAGAGACATCCACTGACCTCCATCCTCCTCCTCCGCCTCCTCCTCCTCCTCTTCATCATCGTAGTCTGGCTTGTGGAGGGAAAAAAAAAAAAAAAAAACTCACCCGGCTTCCAGTTTGGTGGCGCCTTGGAAAGGAGTCGGACCTTTTCTTTGTTTAGGGAGCCGCGTCTTTGTGCGAGACGTCTTTGGGTGCAAAGTGAGCGCTGGAGGAAGACGCAGAAGGTTTGGTTTTGTCTCTGGAGCCGGACCGGAGGGTCGAAGACGGCGTCCCAGCAGCAGGGATTGTTGTCAGCTGCGCCGGGAACCGAACGGTTCTGGCTGAGGCGAACCCGGCTGTGTCACCGCGGACAGCTGGGCCTCTGCTGGAGAGCTGGCAGCCACTGCAGCTGGGAGGAAGAGAGAGGAACCAGCAAATTTAAGCTGCTTCGTTTGTTACTCTTTGTACAAATTTGGAAATAAGCACAAGATTAAGGTATTTTTAAGTGAAATAGAGATTTCTCTGTATATATATATATGAGGATTATGTAGGTACTTGTTTTAGCTGATGAAACGGAGCCTTTCCTGGACAATCGAAGCACCCTGTGAAATATTTTAGGTGATATTTGGCGTTGCTTGAACGTGTCCTCCATGCCCGGTTCGCACCAACGTTGCATGCCGTTTGCCACAGCCGTCGCTTCGCACCGACAGCGAGAATCTACGTATTTAACACTATTAATATATAGCGCGCTGTTTTCTTCCTTACCTAGGTAGATGTGGTCTTTACCCAAACCCACGAATGAAAGTTATCTACCCCAGCACTGTCACTTTAACGTCCAGAGATTCTATTTCCGTTGTCCTATCAAAGAGTGCAAATGTGTACCTGCAGAAGGTGAAGCTCCCTGTAGACCTCATGTTAGGCTTTTAGTCGCAGTTCTTTAAAACCAAAAAGTATTTTTTAGCGTAAGGGTCATAGATTGAGCTGAAGTGTGCACGGATCAGTGTGTGTGTGTGTGTGTGTGTGTGTGTGTGTGTGTGTGCGCCACTGCTACTGGGACGACATCATCGTGATTTATTTATGAATTAACTTATTCAAAGATCATGTCTGAACAGCGGTGTCAGGGCTCCCCGCGCTGCGTTGCTCTGCGATGCGCTGCACCTAGTATTTAACCCGACTACTGAGGACTGACTTCTTGTTGTTTATGTAGATCTTCATAATTTATACGTTTTGTACAGTTTAGTTCAAACACGTGAGACGTTGTGCAGCGTTCCCCTCCTCCTCGTGTTCAATTAGAGATGAACTGTGACCGTAAAAGATTCATCTGAGGAGAACTGGAAGCGAAGGCATGCCAGCATTTTGAGCTTTCACAACGTACCATTCCTCTGCCGCCTCTTTATATTTCAGGCTTTAATGCTGGAGGAGTTTTCCTGCTGCAGCAGCAGTTTCAGTCAGAAGAGAAGATACACTTTTGGCATTGGTTTGATCAGTTTCAGGGTCTTGCTGATTTATTTGAACTGTTGTTGTTTTCCAGGGTGGAATGATGTCAGAGCATTTCGCTGCAGTGATTTAAAACCCAGAAGCTGTTGCAGCAGTTTGAATATATTGTAGATTTTCAACAACATTAATATTTGATCGGACATGAAACTGCACAGCTTTGGCTGCATCTTAGTGTGGTGCTGCTGGTGCAGTGAGGCAGAAATGAAAGCCCCGCAGAGGATTGTGAGGAGAGCTGAGAAGGTCGCTGGATTGTCCCTACGTTCTGCAGAAACGTTGCTCACAGCCTCTGCAGGAACCTTCTGAACTGCAGCCATAAGGCAACCAACCAACCACCAGGAAAAATCAGTTGAATTTGAGCCAATAAGCTGGATAACTTGTGCTTCTGTATGACGGTTTGGTCCTTTTAATCCTGCAGTGGTTTAGAAATGGCCCCAAAATGACGTTCCCAGATGCATAAATCCCTAAACTTTCACCGACTTCCTTTGAATATTTCATTGTTTTGGGTATTTTGCTGTCAGACAAATACTTTTCATGCTGCCAAAGAGAAAGCATCAGCAGGCAGTCATTCCCGACCCCTGAGCAGAAGTCATTAAGCCTGGTTTTTGTCAAGTTAAAAGACTTAAAAGAGTGTATGTATACATTTGAGTCTGGTTAGATTAGAGAATAACTTCAATAAATTCAGACTTGTGCATCTATGCATGTTGTCTTCAAAGTGATTGCAGTTTTGTTGTATTGTTATTCCACCCTGGAAAAGGAAAGGTTAAATAAATTGTCAAAGGCCTAAAATAGTTATGATATTAAAGCCCATCATAGAAACTTCTCAACGCAGCAGTTTAGACGACATGAAGCATCCATTTCACGGTGTTACTTCTGTTTCAGCATGTGTTTAAACTAAATATGGAAGTTATTTGTTGTTATTTATTTTTTATAAGAGATTTAAACTGAGAGCGTCTGTTGGCTGTACTGATGCGCTCCTCGCTGCCACCAGGGGGCGGTGTGGACCGTCTGTACACATTCAGTGACACAAGCAGCAAATTGGGTTTGTTTTTTAACACATAGTGAAAAATACAGATTATTTTGCATGCCTCTATAACTCTAAAAATTATTTTGTGTAATATCAATGCATTTTTAACACCAGGAAGGCGGTGGCTGCTTGGATTATGCTGTACATATCAGGGGGAACATGCTACTTTAAACTCAGACTGGAACGTTTCATGATGAGCTGTAAGCAGAGTGTAGATCAGCAGCACTTAGTTCTCAGTTTATTATTGTTGTCTAAAGTCTTTTGAATTGTTTGTAAAAGCTCAATTTATGTTGATAATGGGCCTCTGGGAAGAACCAGACGTAGAAGAAAAAAAGTGCTCACAATAAACTGACTCACATAAGCAAGAATTGTCCAGTTTGTGTCTTTATGAGCCAGACTTGCACAGCAAACATAACTGATGCTGTTTTATTGCCTAAATTGTTGTTTTTGTGCCTCTAATCCAACTGGGAAACTGAAGACGTTCGTGTGAAGAACATCCGTTTCCCTTGTGGTACTTATTTCTTCTCGCCCTCCTTGTTGTTTTCTGGCTTTTTTACCTCCTCAGAAATCCCGTCATCAAACAGAAAATCGGCTAAACGTGTCTAAATGTAATTTTACAAAAGGATTATAAAGAGTCGGAGTTCACCTCTGGCTCAAGTGGACGATTCAGAGTATTGTGACGGCAGGATGGAGCTGAAGCTGGATGGATGGATCAAGACTTTGTCTGCAGTGGTGAGGAGGACGTTGCTTTGCTCTGTTGCTTTCCTGGATTTTACATAAAGGGGAAAATAAATAAAACTTCACCTCCCAAGATGTAAAAAGTTCCTAATCATAAAACAACCAAGGGGGTGACAATAATAAACCAGGATAAAAAGGAGATGTTAAAGAGATGTTTTAAGTGCTCCATCTGCTCTGGGAAAGTCCATCCATCCATTTTCTGACCCGCCTAATCCCTCATGGGGTCGTGGGGGGTGCTGGTGCCTATCTCCAGCGTTCACTGGGCAAGAGGCGGGGTACACCCTGGACAGGTCGCCAGTCTGTCGCAGGGCAACACAGAGAGACAAACAACCATTCAAGCACACACTCACACCTAAGGACAATTTAGAGAAGCCAATTAACCTAACAGTCATGTTTTTGGACTGTGGGAGGAAGCCAGAGTACCCAGAGAGAACCCACACAGGCACAGGGAGAACATGCAAACTCCATGCAGAAAGGCCCAGGGTTGGACTCAACCCTGAACCTTCTTGCTGCAAGGCAACAGCGCTACCTACTGCCCAACTGTGCAGCTTAAATCAGCATGCCAATATTGTTTTCCTTTGCAAAAGTTCAGATTTGTGGTAGATGGTTGTAGTGCTGGAGAGGTTTGAGGTATTTCGTGACGGCATTTTGCTCTTGGACAATCTAGAAATGACAGTTGAGGTGGTGTGTGCCACATTTTGTTTGGTCTAATCTAAATAATTTGGACAATGTTACTCTAGATCAGGGGTCACCAACCTTTTTGAAACCCTAACCCGAAGGACTACCTTTGAACTAGAAGAGTCCATGCTCACCTTAACTTTACATAATATAAACATGTATTTAATGCTTTTGTCATTTTTAGATCTATGCAAATACGATTAAAAAGGAAGAGCAATTGAATAAAATAGCCTTTTAAATGCAGCTAACTGGAGGGTCGTGCTATTTCTTTGAACAGGTTTGAGGCCGCCACATACAGTCCTGGGGGGCTACCGGGGGCCCGCGGGCCCCATGTTGGTGACCCCTGCCTTAGATGATCAAAAAGCATTGTTGACATTTTACTTTTACGAGTTTCTCCACAATGAGGATTTCTGGTACTTTTATGTGTTTTTGCGACAAATATTTCCTTAAAGAGGAAACAGATGTCATTAAATGTTCTTCACTAGAACTCAAAAGGGAGGATTGTTTATTTCAAACATTTGTTTTGAAACACTTTGACGTCATGAAAAGTAAAAACAGGGTAAACGCGGCCTCTTCAGTCAGCCAGCAGGGGGCGACATATCTCCCGACTCCTCTGTCTCCTCCTCCTCCTCCTCCTCCTCTCTTGTCTTTGTGTTTGTCTCTAAACCAAGCGGCTCTGTTTGGAGTGCAGATCATAGCTGGAACAGATGGTTTTCCTCCTGCAGAGCAGCGCAGAAGAAGACCAGGGACCGAGACAAGCTTCAGGTGAGTGGGTCTGCGTTTTCAGCCTGGGGAGAGTCAGAGCTGCTGCGTGTCTGCAGGAGAAATGAACCCTGAGTTTGTTTTTCTGCTCCATCCCTGAACTTGATCGCAACACACTTTAAAGTCCAACACAAAGTCGCGCAGAGTTACTATGTTCTTCCAACGCACATCGTCTGGCTGCTTGCTGAGGCGAGTATTCCTGTTCTGCGCAAAAGTTTGGAACCGCTTTTTTATTTTTATTTTATGTTTTTTGACCTTCAGAGAAACTTTCCCCTGAAACCCGTTTTGAGAGAGATGAGTGAAAAAGCAGCTAAAGTTTCAGAAAAAGGGTTCAGAAAGTCTAGAAAGCCAAGGATGAACTTTAGAAGTAATGAATAAATTATGTGACCTTCACCAAACGCGTCTTCCTACAGATTTAGAGCATTAGGTCAGTGTTGGGAGACCAAACTGTTTTCCTTTAGTCTGTCTTGCACACCCAGCCCTTCACTGGGCAACATCTCTGACGCGAGGAAAATAAAGAGATCATGTCAGATATTATTATATTATATTATAAACACTGTTTCCATCATGGGGGAAGAAGTGGAGGAGTATAAATACCTCGGTGTTGACCTGGTCAGCAGACCGGGCTGGAGAGGGAGTCCTTCAGGGTTTGCAGCAAGCGATGGAGAGCGTGATCTTTCTCTTCTGCCATCACCATCAGAGCTAGTGACTTAAACAAAATAAGGAAGGCTGGTTCTGTTCTGGGGACTCCAGAAGAAGCTCTGAAGATGATTGTCTTCATTGGACTGACGAACAACAACAGTGTCAGAAGCTTCTTCAGAGCCGCTGCAGCAGATCCTTCCTGCCCAAAGCAGCATCAGCATCTCTTGGAGTTGAGGAGCTGGCGTTACGTTCAGTGTTGGTTGGAGTTTATAGATGTTTAGAGTCCATTCTCTGTGTCTGATGTAAACGTCCAGAAGTCCTAAAAGGGCCCAGATGTTTACTGGGAAAGTTGAGTCCAGAAGAGCGTTTTAGCATCCCTCACATGACGAGGCTCCATCCTCCTTCAAGCCGCGCACTACTTTATGTTGGTCTGTTCCACAAATCCGAGTCTAGTGGCTGTAGTGTGATAAAATGTCGAAATGTTCAAGTAGTCTGAAGACATTTGTAGGGCCCGTTATGCATCTGGACACAAACTGAACCTGCTTATGTTCAGTAAAGCCCTCTGAGATGATGATTATTGCTAACTGGGACAATATCAGCAGAGTTCTGTTGAACTGGACCTGACATCCTTGGTCTCCTGGATCAGTAAAGTAAGTTTTCTAAATGACTGAAGCATATAATGTTTGATTTCTTTGTGTCTTTGTAGAAAGATTGCAGAAACAAACCCTCCTCTAGTTCTTGTCACATTCTTTAACCTTTCCGTCACCCGGATCCGGAGAACTCCAGGAGTTGTCCTGTGCCGACTCGTTCTGTTTTCATGCAGAAACATGTCCGTACCCGACCGCCTGTCATCCTCTGCAGACTTTTGCCTGTCTCCCTTATCTGAAGGACTTTTCTGCACTTGTTTATTAGATGCTGAGGCTGCTTGATTTGCTCATTTTAGTCCCTGTGGAATCTGTTGGAGAGATTAGCTTGACAGAGAAAAAACCTTTGGCACAGATAGCTGCAGTTCCATCCTGAGAAGGGAAAAGAGTCAGTAGAAAGGCATTTAAAGAAGGATAACTTGCAGCTTGTTGGTTTTGGGGTCATGAAGCTGATTAGTGTGGTTTAGGGCTCTGGTGTTGTTCTTCTGTAGCTTCCTCAGAAGTGGCGTTAAAGCGAACACTCTGCAGGCTTATGAAACCTGATCTCACGGGGTCTGGACAGAGAACGAGCAGCTCGAGTTACAGAAGTGTGAATGAACTGGTCTGGGTGGGATGTGGAGCTCGTTCTGCTGCAGACCTGCAGCCGAACGTGAAATCAGGTTTACCTGCAGAAACGGGTTCCTGGTTGGATTACCTGCACACTGCTGAGCTCAGCCCAAAGGTTTTCCACAGGGTTTAGGTCCAGGGACTAAGGATGGCCATGGTAGGAGGTGAATTTTCTCTGCAGAACCATTTCTGATGTTCTGGATCATCATCCTGCTGAGAGACCCAGTGATGACCCACTTTCAGTTTTCTGTCAGAGACCAAAATAGTTTTACTTGAAATGTGCCGGTATTTCAAACAGTTCATGACGCCATGCAAGGTAACAAGCTTCCCAGGCTTTTGATGGAGAAACGGGCCCACAGCATCACGGCTCCTCCACCATGTGGGCCTGAGTACTTGTGGACAAAGTCTTCCGCTGTTTCAATCTAAGTGTCATTTTCCCAAAGCCAGTCGTCCCGACCTGCCTCCTGAACAGCTGGATGGCCACACATGGCGACTCGGTGACCCTCAGATGCCATTGTTGGCTGCAGCGCACTAATAAAGAGCTTTGCAGGTGAAACGCCGGACAAACCTGGGTCGTCGGCCCAGTTCGGCTGCTCTGAGCGTAGATATGGGCCAGTCTAATGGTGAAGACATTTTCTTCTTTCCCAGCTCAATAACATGAACACGTTTCTGCTTCACTTGACTGATGTGTTCTCCCGTGTCTAACGTAGGAAATAAAAAGGCCAATTACATTTTATTTAGATAGCGCCAATTCATGAAACACGTCATCTAAAGGCACTTTCCAAAGTCAGACTCCATCAGATCCTCCAGGTTGGTCAGAAAGTTTCCTCTCTAAGGAAACCCAGCAGGTTGCATCAAGTCTCTCCAAGCAGCATTCACTCCTCCTGAAAGAGCGTAGAGCCACAGTGGACAGTCGTCTGCATTGTTGATGGCTTTGCAGCAATCCCTCATACTGAGCATGCATGAAGCGACAGTGGAGAGGAAAACTCCCCTTTAACAGGGAGGAGAACCTCCAGCAGAACCAGAACCAGGCTCAGTGTGAACGCTCATCTGCCTCGACCCACTGGGGCTTAGAGAAGACAGAGCAGAGACACAGAAAGCACAGAAGCTCACATTGATCCAGGAGTACTTTCTATGTTAGATGGTAATAGAGGATGATCTGCCTCCCCTGATGATGTCACAGCTAACAGAACGCCAGACCAGGTTTACCTTCTATGAAGAGAAAAAAGACAGAGAACAAAAAGTTAAAGATGAAATAACAACAAACAATGCAGATTGGAAAACATTAGGAGAACCAGGTCCTCTGTGCCGCATCTAGGGCTGGGCAATATATAATGATTTTAAAAATATAAATAGACTTTTTTTAAAGAAGAGATATAAGCTGAGACTATGTGTTGTCTATGCTGCATTATAATTGTACTTTTTATGTATTCCAGTAGGTTATTTTTCATTTATCTACAGCTGTTTGTTAGAAAATGTGCCTGTGAGACATTTGGAATAAAGCCTTGATTCAAAGACGTCCTTTTTTAATATCGTACATCGGCTTTCAGCCTACAAATATCGAGATATAATTTCTGGTCCATATTGCCCAGCCCTAGTCGCATCATATTTGAACCTGAGGAAAACAGGAAGTCATGTATTTCTAATTTACAGTCTGATTGTCGTCAAACATGCATCAGTTTATTCTAAAGGAATCCTCAGCGATGCCAACAGCTGTAGCAGGGAGTTTTTTCTTTATGTGGAATAATGGTTTTCCCCTATGAATAAAGGTACTCAGAACTTTGGATTAGTTTTATTTGATGCTGCTGCAATAAGAGAGGGATTTATGTTAAGACTTCTGAGCACAGATTTGTAGATCCGAGCTAACTGGAGCTGCCGTTGTTTTTATTAGCTTCCTTCCAGGCAAGCTTTCCAACGTACACAGCACGACTTAATTCAGTGTTCAGAGTTGAGAAACGCTGCAGGAACCCAGCAGCAGGTACAGGAATGCTAATCCTGCATCAGGGAAGGGGCCTGCACTATAAAGCAGGATTAGCTGCTTTATTGAGGTGACCTCAGGTTCAGTTGGGCCTTTTCTTCATCACGAAGCGCTTCATAGGTGCATACTGGTGAGGTTTCGGGATCGAATAAAAACACCAGGGCTTGTTTAGCAGGAGTCCCTTCTATATATATTTTTCCTGTTTTCTTTTGTAAATGGCTACCTAAAAACTACTAAGAGCTATTGATTAGCTGTTCCTTCTTCAGTAAATGTGAACATATGGGTGCATTATGCTCAGTAACTGTTGTGTTTAGATCTTACTGATCACCTGTTTCAAAGGTTTTCTAGGATCATGGGTCACTGGAGCCGCATCCAGAACCTGGACTGTAGACATTTACAATAATCTCTCATACTGGACTGAATCAGCTCCAAATTAAGTGTAAGGAATATTTCAGTCAGGGTTTCATCTTAACCATTATGCTTATAAAGATCTTCTCTGACTTTCTCCATCCCATCAGTGAACAGTGGACCGGTGGAACGGCTGGTAAAACCAGCCTTTCTCGTTGGCTGCAGGCAGAATCCCTCTTCCACCTCTGCTTTCCAGTGTTATTAAACGCTTTCCTGGAAACTATTTAAACGTAACACCAACAGAACTGCTGTTGTTCTACTGTAACACCCAGAGGTGCTTTCCAGACCCTTCACTCCCCTTTAGCTGTTTGGATGTAAAACGTTCCTGTGCGCTGATCCGTTAAAAGAGAAAGTCCAGCTTCAGGCTGATGATGTGGACCAGGAGCAACACATGCGTGAGCCGGGGTCTCCAACCTTTACAATCCAGAGAGCCGTTTCTGACCTCAGTCCACACAAATAAAACCCGTTTAGAGTCGCTAATATTCCTGGACCTTTGGAGAACCTGACTTTATAATTTATGTTAAACATCTACCGTGAAATGTGTTCCCATTTTAAAAGAAAAGCCATTTCCATTTCTATCTCTAGGCTTGGAAAAAAAGACATGTAAAAAGAGGATGGATACATTTTCATCATGGCATCATTGATATTTGTGGGACGTTATGGTAAAAAAAAAAACCCACATAGTTTCCAACCGTAGAAGAAAAATAGATAAATTTTTTTTTACCATTTCTTGTCATTGGGTTGAAATTTCAGTACATTTAATCCACGAAAAAAAAATTCATTATCTTAACACATGATGATTAAGCATCTTGTTTTCTGTCAGAGACCAAAATAAATCTCCATTATTGTAATATTTATATTTAAAACATTAGGTGGTTCTTTATAATGTTTAGCCAAAGCTATTAAGACCCATTGTGGACGGTCCAAAAAAAGCCACAAATAGCAGACAGTTGATCTACATCTGGACTTGACTGGATTAACATCGTTAACGCTGGAGCAGATGCCAATCTTCATGATCCACAGCTGGAAAAGGTTTCTAGTTTATCACAGTGGAAGATGTGAACTGTTCCTTTATGAAACATATGTATTTTTTTTGTTCTGACAGAATAAATATTTCTAAGTACATCTGATGATCCTGTAGCTTCTGGAACCACCTTAACCAGCAGGAACTCTCAGTCGCAGTTTTCTCTGACTTCCTCAGTCAGTCACGTCACGCTAACGAGTTGTGGCCCATTTTCTTACCCAGCATTGCTTTGGTTCATTGAGGTTTGCAGTTATTTGCTACTGTGCAGCTCTCTGAAGGTCCTTCCACAGCATCAGGTGCAGGTTTGGACTTTAACCCCCAGCCATTCCTTTGTGGATTTGCTGCGGGGATCATTTCCCTGTTGATGACCCAGTTCACTGCAAGCTTTTTACTCTAGAAACCTTTGCTGTATAAATGAGTCCCTGCTTGTCTCCAGAACCGCAGGGTGCCATCGTCCTCCCACCACCATGCAGGACAGTTATGCCGTTTGCAAACCCAGGTCATGGTGGCCTATTCTTTTTAGAAATGGATCTTCCATGTTCAGTCTTGTTCAACTTTTAAACTGAGGCCTTACGAGTCTGAAATGGAGCTGTTGGTCTTTTTTGTCATCTCTCTGTTGTATAATCAGACTTTGTGATGAATTTGCTTGGACTTCCCCTCCTGGGAAGTTTGGAAACTATCTGCACTGTTTCCCATGTGTGAATATCTTTTCTCCTTGTAGAACGATGGACTTCTAATAGTCTTGAAATGGCCTGCTTCCGTCTCTCCGCCTTGACATCGTGTTAGCACAAAGCCTGTATGCTCCAGACCGGCAAATGTCCAAACCTCCTGGCTGTTACTTTACCCTCCCAAAAGAGTCGGAAAACTATGCATTCCAGTTGTTTCCCTGTGAAGTTGGGATTTGAAGCCTGAGGACCATCGTATAGCTGTAGGACCGCTCAGTGTTTGATCTGTTGTTTTTCTCTCAGTCCTGGAAGAAAACAGGTTTTCTTTAATAAGAAGCTTCCCTCTCCACATCGTCTACCCGTCTTCCCTTCCTTCTTCTTCTCTCCCATGTAAACGTGAATGAAGACGTGAATCCAGAACTCCCTCTTCCCAGCTCAGAGCTTAACCTCATTCGGAGATTCGGAAGCAGATTTCGAGGTCCAAACCTTCTCGGTTAACCTTTCGTGTGGAAAGTCGTTGGGGGGGGGGGGGGGGCGGTGCTGGTGCCTTACATAGTTTCCAACCATTATTTAGATGAGAGGCGTTCTTATTACACATTCAGAGTGATTTATAATTAGATTGATTTTCAGTTAGCGGTAATAAGACCCTGAAAGCTGTGATTAGTGGTGACTGAGTTGGTTAGCTTGCTGTGTGACTGACCCACGACGCAGAAACATCCCATGGAAACTTCTCCTCTTGCACAAAGCTGTGAGTGATCGCATTCCTGAAGTTGTTTTCCTCTTTATTTCAACAACACGGAGCAGCAGGTTCAGCTGGGCTCAACGAGAATCCGTGACCCAGATACTGCTCTGCGTGCTGAGCCTTTCCGAGTCCATACTCCCTCCCTGGATCTGTTTGTTGTTTCCTGCGGATGCTCACACCCACAGCGGCATCTGGCTTGTTTCAGAGCACTAACGTGACCCGTCTGTGGGAGTTTTTTTTATCTGCAGCAGGTTTATGCAGCTGTTCTGACAGCAGCATGGAGCCTGCTGACCTCTGTCCTGCTGAACCTCTCCACTCGAAACAAGAAGCACTTCAAGTTCTCCTCACAGTTTAAATGTGCATTTGTTTTGGATGTATTTCAGTGCCAAAGGTACTGTCATACTAATTAAGAAAAAAGTATGCATGGAGCACCGAGGCAGATGGAAACACCTGCCTTGTACGCTCTGGCCTGAAATAAACTTCTCTTTTACAGATATTTTGGCTAATCAAGGAAGTCTGTGCAACAGTTTTACAATCCCAGCTGTGATGAACTCAACTGACTCTAGAGGAAAAGTCAACCCTGGAGAATTAGGACAAGACCAGTTTTTTATTGCCAAAGGAGGAGCAGATGTTGGAGCTTTGGTCCAAGATGGGCTTCGTCCATGTCTAGAGCAGAATGTCTTTCTTTATGCACACTGATTTGGAGTTTGTTGCTGTTGCATACTAACCTTTGATAAGGTTTGGAAGATAAAAGATGGCTTGTTGTGAAGGAGAAACTGCATGACCAACTGCTAGGGAGGTACTCAGCTGACAGAAAAAGGATGCATGGAATGTGGTTTGCTTGGAGACAGAAGCCGGGCACTCATAGACAAGCATCTTAGAGTTTACCTGCAGGAAACGGCTCACCAGTTTCCAGGGAGGAAAACCTCCAGCAGAACCAGAACTATCCCACCCCCATCTCCAGGACGACGTAACAACTAAACAGACCATCAGGCCATATGTAGCCACTATGAAAAGAAAAAACAGAGAGAACATGAAGTTGAAATAACAGCAAATAATGATAAATTGGAGAGTAGTAGGAGAATGTAGCAGAGTGAGGGAAAGTGGTCATTATGTCCTCCAGCAGCCTAAGCCTATAGCAGCATAACTATAGAGATAGATCAGGGTAACCTAAGCCACTCTAACTATAAGCTTTGTCAGAAGGGAAAGTTTTAGGCCTGGTCATAAAAGTAGACGGGGTGTCTGCCTCCACCTATGGCTCATCGCCTGGATGACAGGATGGGTTCTTTAAATACCCAGTCAGCATCTTTTGTTGCTATAAACGGGTCTAATCAATGACTAATTGGTTTGCAGCAATTATGCTAAATTTGGTAAGTGTTTGGTTTAAAAGTTAACAAATTAAATGAAGTCAAGAATTAGATTTAGATGATTTTCTGAAGTCTAAACGTAAATCTGTTTTAGCTGAGATTAGGTTGAAATTCAGTCATCAGTCCAGATGCCTAAAACCGCTTAAATAACAACTAGCATTCAGGATTATGTGTGTTAAATATTCATGCTGTGAAAACCTAGTTATTTTAACACAAATCCTGTTCCTTATCTGCTATTCTGGCAGCGCTACGTCCTCTCTGTGTTACAAACAACTCTGTGACAGTCTTGCTCTGTAGTTCTGGTTAGAAATCACAACTCTTGCTGCAAAACTGAAATATTTTCTGAAAATAAGATGACCCTTTAAACCGATAAAAATAAGAGTCCCGCTGGACATCCTGATGGTGCTGACAGCTAGCATCCTTCCATCCAGACAACAAAGCCAAGGGTCTGTTGTGAAACTTTTTTCCCAATGCTGTGGTGAATATCTTGAGTAAAAACTCAGCATTAATGGAAGACTCCAATCAGCCCATGGGTCGGTACGACAGTTGTGATGGGTGCTGCTTAGCAAGGTTTGATCTCCGTCATCTGAAAGAAAGTCTACTTCATAGATATCCTCCAGACAACAGAAGCTTTTTTCAGTTCAGTATTCTATATAGTATCTATAAACAGTGAATTGCCGTAATTTTCAGACTATAAGGCTCACCGGACTATAAGGCGCATGATATATTCTTCCTATATGTAATATCACTCCTCCCCTTCACGTCCACAGCTCTCTATGCGTCTCTGTCAGGAGGACAGAGTAGCTGGACTACACTGCCCTGTTTCTGACATAAGGCCAAAATAAACCTAACTTTTATTTTGAATTAACTTACTAGGTTTATTGTTGTTAGCGCGTACTCTGGGCGCGGGCTGCCTTACATAAATGCACTTCTAGTTTAGACATTACAGTCAGGCAGTCTGGTAGACAGCTCAGGGTCCTATCAGGTAGTGACGCAGTGTACCGTAATGCTCAGAATATCTGTTGAGCGGAGCGGCTCCGTTGCTAAACAAAGTCGTACTTACACATTTTAACAGATTTTTGAGCACCACATAAAATCAGTCAGTAAGCACAACGATAATCAGATATAAGACGCACAGTCAATGTTTAAGAAAATGTAAGGATTTTAAGTGCCTTATAGTCCAGAAAATACGGTATCATGTTTTTTCTCTTTCTATGTGTCTTACATGTAAGAGGGCTGCACTTTTTCTCACCGGTGCCGTAGGACGGCTCCCAGAAATAAAGGTTGGAACCGAAGCAAAATTTCAACTAACAGCGACCTTGTTATTTTGATATCTTTGATAGTTTTGTCTAAATAAATGAGAAACAATTGTTTCATTGATGAACCTTGACGGGTTGCTGGTAACAAAGCATATAAAAACAGTACATTTGTTTTAGTTAGTTTGTCCGGAGTCTGAACCTACACAGCACTGAGTTTAAGAAGCTTTTTAAGGCAAAATGATTCACAGCTCAGAGTTTAAGTGGCTCAACAAACAGAAAACCCACTCCTCCTCTCTCTGAACTAAAACTGGGTCTAAAAGCACCCAGATGTTTATCTAGATGTTTTAAAGTCCCAAGAAACATCTAGATAAAGAACTTATATGACATTCTGGCTGCTTGGAAGAAAAATATAATGAATTAATGACCTTTTTGAACAGTTGGAAATAAATGGTGCTTGGTAGAGATCGTGGTTACATTTAGTGGCTGACTTGTGTTGTCAGTGTTCTCTGTTTGTGGAAATGAAACTGAGCTGTTGATCACTTCATGTCTGAAACGGTAAGGCAACCGTAGCTGTGTGCACAGAGACACGCCTTTAGAGCAGCAAATATCAGCCACTGTAACATATATCCTTGTCCGTGTCTCCGTCAGTGTCTCTGGCTTGTCAAATCAAGTCATTCCTGCTTTGTCAGTAAAATTGATAACATCTGAACCATGAACTCGTCTATCTTTCTGTTAATAGCTACACTTTGACAGAGAAAGAAGACATTTCTCATACTTGTAGGTTTAATGTGATTTAAAGACTCGTTATGCATAATTACCAGCTTATTAAAAGTATATAGATTAAAAGTCACATCTAATTCTGACTTATATGTGTCCACTTGCTACGGATGAACTAAAATCTAAAGAAAAGAGGATATGAAACACTAACCTGCAAAAAAAAATGGTTAAACTTCTCAACTGCACATGGTTTAATAAATAAGAGCGAATCAAAGGAAGGACATTACTTTCTCTTAGAAATATTCCCATTCTTCACGGTTCTTCACTTTGGACTCGAAACTGGGTGTCACGTTTTGGAAAGCGCCTCTAAATGCTCAGAAAACGCATCTCAGGGTAAAAACCGACGAGGCCCATCCCCAAAGAGACGAGATTAGCTGTATCCGCGAAGGTATTTTGTCGTTTGGGTTGTGCGTCCACATGGATGCGGCGTTTTGGGAGGCCGTAGGGGATCGTTTTTGAAACCGAGTCCCAGAATGGGTGCACTGCAAAACGGTGTTTTCATTTTTCCGTGTGTACACGTGAGCCGCATCTTTTCTTACAGAATGCCTTAACAAACCCACATACGCTGTTGTGGCTTTGTTAAGGCAAGGCAAGGCAAATTTATTTGTATAGCACATTTCAGTACAAAAACAATGCAAAGTACTTTACATGATTAAAATATAGGAAAATAAAACAGAATAAAAGCAAGTAGGAATAAAATGTAGAAACAAAGTAGAACATGGGAAAATAGAAACTAAAAGCAGTTATTAAAAACAGTTGGACTACAAAGTTGAGCTGATGATGTTTCAGTAAAACAGTGTAACTAAAACAGTCGAAGGCAATCCTAAACAAATGTGTTTTTAATCTTGATTTACAGGAACTCGACGACTGATGAGAACTTACCTCTCATCAGTCGTCGGGCATGGACCGTGTTTTTGGGGCGTTTCTTTGGCAGTGCCACAGCGCCACCAATGGGACCGGCACACTTACTACAGCCGTCTCAGTTCTGCTGCGTCCTCTCGTGTGGACGCGTTTTTTTTTTTTTTCTAGTCGTTTCTGAAAACTTGCTGCATTCGTCTCTGTGTAGACAAGGCCTGAATCTTGCAGAGCTTTACTCAACGACAGACGGTAGATAACGGTACAGTGCAAACAATTTAATCCGTATAAGGCGCTCAGGACTCATGCGCGGGTCGGGTTCAGTTTTTTAATAGACAAAAGTTTCTTAATACTTCGCCTCTGTGTGTTCAGACACGGCGCGGCTTTCTGCTAAGTTTCCAGGAGAGGAGCCATCGCACAAAACTCATCCAATCAGAAGCAGATGTTGGCCTTACTAAGGAAATTAGTCGACGGTTTGACCTGACTAGTAAATATTACGTCACCAAGTCTGAGCTTCCTTTATGGAAGACGGAGCCGGTGCAGCTCAGCAGTCGCCTCAATCAGTGGAGCTTTTTTATTCAAAGCAAAAACAACCCATCAGTTTGGAAGCTCAGAAAATGGTTCATGATCTTCAGAAACCAGTTTATTTTTTAACTTTTTGGGCTGGAGTCCACCTGGCACACTGAAGCCGGCAGTGACGCTTTTTAAGTGAAAGGTCCAAATCCAACGGTTGGTTGTACACGACATAAATCGCTGCTCATTTAACCTCAAACTGTAAACTGAAGTCAACTTTGGGTTTTAAGATCTGTGACATTAACTAGTTAGAGTTTCTGTGGCTAATTTAGCAAACCATAATCCTGACGCTTTTATCAGCTCCACTTTCCTCCACGCGGTCTCCAGTTGAGCTTTGGGAAGGTGTCGCACGCTTCCTTCGCTGTTTTAGATAAAAGCGCCTGTGTGGACCAGCGGACGGACGGTCTGTGATCCTCTGCCAGGAAAAGAGGGGCTGCTTTAATAGTTTCAGTCTGGCTGGAGAGCATATAAAATGCATGTCAAAGAGTGATTTAAAAAAGGTAATGACAGAGAAAAAAGTCCATAAAGACAGGTTGTGACCTGTTAAGGGAAGTTAGACTGCTGAAATGCATTTGGGTGTCTGGTTCTAAAACGTTGCGTCTGTGGGTGGAGAGGAAGGCGGCGGTGCTGGAATACAGGCTGTCTGAGATGGAAAACGAATTTAAAGGACATGGGAACAGAATGTGGGAACGAAGTGACTGAAAATTTGAGGAAAAACAGAAACAGGTAACCGGAGGACGACAGCCGAGGCCAAGAATCAATGAATGAAGCAATTATCCTGGATTAAGGGAGTCAAGTAGGTGGAAAAAGAGGCGAATGTTCGGAGAGCGTAACGTCAGTCATAATAAAACCACGCGAGCAGGCCAGCAGCTTCATAAAGCCGACTGTGGCCGGAGCAGGAATTTCCTCAGGCTGTGCCACAGCTGAACGTGTCTGAGCTGAAATGTCTCTGACCCGCAGATCTCCGTCCTCCGGCCTCTGACGATCCGAGCGTCGCTCGCAGGAAGGCGACATGGACTCCTGCGCGGCAGCAGAGAGCTCCTCCGGCGGCCTCACCAACAGGAGCAGCAGCTTTTTCAAGGTAAACATGACCAGGAGAGCACACGCCGTTTCCTGTGCAAGAAAATGTTTGTTTTTCCAGGCAGATGTGACTCAACGCTGCGGCTGTCTGGGGGAAAAACAGGAAGCGGGCCATGAAAGGGTATTGTTGTCTTTCACGAGTAAAATCACCACCAGGCCACGTTGGTTGGGTTAAAACCCGACTTCACGTACAGACGTGTTTATTGTTACTGACCGTTTTCAGCGCCTCCTCCAGACAGCGAGCGCTGCTTTTATCGCCTCCCCTGGATCATCATCACTCTCTGCTGGAGTTACTTGGCCAGGCCTCCCTCTCACCTCTACAGCTGCGGCACAACGTCCCGTCACTGGCTTCACCTTCACTTTCTAATCCATTGGGAAATTCTTTTGCTCTGAAGTCTTTTAAGGCCCTTAATACCGCATTTATCTGGCCTGCTTCATCCTTACATGCCACCATGTGCTCTGAGATCAGCTGACCAGATGCTTTTTATAAAAAATACGGTTATAAATCCAGAGGAGACGGAGCCTTTGCAGTTTCGGCTCCTGAAACGTGGACAAAGCTGCTGCTGGAGGCCAGGTGGCTTTATCTCTTGCTGCTGCTTTTAAAACTCTTTTTTTTCTCCTTGGCTTTTAACCAAGAGGCGCCTGTGTCTTAATCTTTTACCCTTTCTAAGTACCTATAGCTCCCGTATATTAACGTCCAGTTGTTTTGTTCCTGTTCTATCTCGTACATTTGTTTGATCAGCTGTTGTGTTTTGTTTTGTTTTTTTAAGTGCTTTAAAATTAAAGGGGCATGGTATTAAAAACACTTATGTGCAAGTTTGCACCACCAAGAGGAAAAAAGGGGTTGTTTAACTGGGTGAGATTAAAACAAAGAGATTAAAGTACAAAACGAGCATAAAACACATAAAAAGATGTTGGGAAATATATCATAAGACTCCCTAAAGTTACATGTGCATCAGAACCATCCCACTGAGATACAGACATGAGGTAAAAGTTGAGGCTATTCCTCAGTAATGAGCTGTAAATAACACTGTTTAAGTTTAGACCTCTATTTAGCCAGACAGTATACATGCTGCGTCTTTCTAAAGTATTTAAAAGTGAGAACACGTTTGAGGCGCTGCATATTAAACAGGGCAGGACGATATAGGAAAATAAGCATATCGATAAAATAGAAATCATATTGATTGATAATTATCAACAAATTAAAGAAATATATTTTAAGTGCAGCCCTGGCCATTTTATGCTGTTGCTTAGCAACCTATTTTTAGATACAGAATACACAAATACTGAATTCTGAACTCAACCTTTTCTTCAACCAACTTTTTACCAAACTGGAAGTTTTAAAAAAAGAAAAGAACGCGTGTTCTCTGAACTCTTTGAAAAGACGCAGATGACGGAGGCGGCAGGGACTTTCATAACTTCCCTGAGTGGATCGGAGCTCTTCCACAGCTGGCATCGATCATTTCCAGCATTCATTTGGTTTGTGGCACAAAGTTAAGTAACTCCGTCGAGTCAAAGCTCTAACTGAAGACGTTCAGAATCACTTCTCTGCTGCAGCCTCTGGAAATATGGAGACAGCATCTTTAATTGAGGCCCAGTTGAGCCGCAGCTTGTAAAGCTTGATCTTCACACGACACTTTAGATCAGATATCTCTTCTTCTTCCAGCACAGCTAAATTAATATGAGTTCTGGTTCATCAACATTTATTTGCTTTTTAAAATCTCAAATAATCGCAAGTTTTATTTTTTTCTCACACGTTGCTATTTTTGCTGCTTCTTCTTCTTCTTCTTCTTTTGGTTTTCTCTTTCAGAGATCGTCACAGCGAGTTATCTGTCTCCATCTAACCGTATCTTCTGCATCTTCTTCTCTCACACCAGCTACCTTCATGTCCTCTTTACTTCCATCCATAAATCTCCTGTCTGGCAGATCCAACATCTTCTACTGATGTCCTCACCATCTCTCCTCTGAACATCTCAGTCTGGCCTCTCTGGCTTCATCTCCAGACCATCTAACCTGAGTTGTCCCTCTGATGCCCTCATTCCTGATCCTCTCCATCCTCGTCTCTCCCAGAGAGAACCTCAATATCTTCAGCTCTGTATTACTATTTTTACTGCAGTACAAAGATATATTTTTTTAAAAACAGCTGAAATCCAAGACGTAAAAGCTGCCTTTTTGTTTTGGTTTCTTCTCTCGGGTAGTTTTGCAAGATTTGGTTGAGGTCTTTGCATATCTTCTGTTCTTTCTGTGGCTCATTAAAGGGAAGTTACAGAGAATCAATCATAGTGCCCTAAAAGTATTTATACACTGCAAAAAAGGAAACTAAAAGTAGGTAAAACTTTCCCGAAATTAGTGTATTTGTCCTTGATTTGAGCAGGTAAATAAGATCATCTGCCAATGAGTAGTTTTACCCCTAAAATAAGATAATTAGACATGGTACACTTGAAATAAGATGAGGGAGATGAGTTGTTTCTATTTTAAGAGAAAGATCCTATTCCATTGGCAGATCAGTAAAACTCGCCGGCTCAAATCAAGGACAAATACACTCATTTAAAGAAAATTTGACTTATCTTTGGTTCCCTTTTTGCGGTGTATGCCGTGATGCTTGGTTTTCACATTTATTTCACCAGTAAAAAGATAAACCGGGGGTTGTTGGGTTGTATTTAACTCTTCTAAGCCAACACTTTATAGAATCTTAACCCGTCGATGTGTTTTGTCTGGATCTTTTCTAATAGGGTGTTGTGCAATTATACACTGTTTAAAGTTATTTAATGTTTAATAAATAACTCTCTGTCTGTTAAGTATTGTCTGGTGATGATCAGCTCTTAAGCTGATATCAAGACAACGGTTGAAAGGGATGAATTCGAGCACTAGCGATCTTTTAACAGCAAAACCTGCACACACATAGAATAAAGAGTGACAACTTCTTTTCAAGTCCAAGAATTTAATAACAGAAATAAAATGAACATCCAGAGAACATCACTATGTAATGCTGTTTACCTGAATTAACACAATATTTCGATTAATAAATCCTCTCTACTAGGCTAGTGAAACTTAACTAAACTATTAAGCTAAATGAAGATAAAAAGAAGCTAAGCTAAGGAACTATTTACATGCAAAAACAAACAAAGACAAACAAAAGTGGTTGATCATAATCAGATTAATTCAGTGAATCCCTGTTCACTACAGATCTGATTTCAAAAGCATGGAGTGGAGTTGAAACATCTGCCATGTATTTCAATCCATTCACAATGCAAAGCCCAAGTTAAACAAAATATTATTTGTTGAAATAATATTCTAAGGACTGTTTGTCCTGTAAAATCATTTAAACCCTTACGACCGAGTCTCCCTCCGGGCGTCTGGGGTCGCTGTGGCAACTCAGTGGCTAAGAGGTTACAACATAAAGTTCCCAAAATTGCCTTCAAAACCAGCATTAATATACCATATTGATGCGGGAATAAGGCAGATAACACCATCGTAGGATGGCGGAGCAGAACAGTTACGCTTTATGCTTTAAAACGAACTACTTTGAAATACCCGAGACCGGATGTTAGCAAGGCTAATATCCTGTTAGCTAGCGTGACCTACCGGTTAGCCCTTTGTTCTAAACACTACGGTTTACAAACATTTCCCAATAAACCTTTTTCTTCACCCTCAGAACGCTGCCCAACCTGTTGATGCCTCATGTGTGAGTTCTGTCCACTTTGGCCGTTCCAGGAAGAAGCGTTGAAGGAGGAAGTGGTTGGCTAGCGTTAGCGGGCTAGCGTTAGCCTTGCAGCAGCATGTGGCTAACGGCGTGGTCTGGATAGCTCTGAGGCCATGTTCTTTGACCGGGATGCAGTCCGATGAGCAGGGGTTTTCCTCAGCATCCAGCCTTCAGCTCCATGGGTGTTCACTTCCCTGTACAGGCTGAAGAAAAATACACAGAGCTGTTTCGCATGCAGGGATCTTTGCTCCTGCATCTGATTGTGGGTTAAGACAGCAACTTAGCTCTGTAATTGCCCGGACATGTTCGTCCGGATTCAGTCAGGTCCTCTGCTGAAGCAGGCAGTCGGGTCTAGCAGACCCTGGATCAATGTGGCTGGTCCAGGGAATCTTTCAGCTGCTGGCTTGTGTGTCGGTGAGGGCCGACCAGGCCCTCATGGTCTGGCCTCCTTTGTCTGCTCCCAGAGAGCTGTAGTGGAGCTGAACAGGTCTGCAGAAGAATGCTGAAGTGAAGAAGTGGGGACCCTTTGTCTGTGCTGTGTCTTATCTGTTAGGAGGGCTCACAGCTGACCTCCTGCTGGGAGAAAGGGCAATCAGGAGGGGAGAGAAAGAGGATAGACGCCGTCCTCGCCTTGAGAGTCTCGTGTTACGGCCAGAGTGGAATTCCTTTGTTAAACTCTTCCACTGTTCAGAATCCAATCTGAGATCAACTATTTATCATGGCATAACAAGGGCGACACAAAGCAGTGCTGCGTTGTTACGTCTTTTGTTTTTTTTCCACCTTCATGCATCTAGGGTCCAAAAATGTTCCCTTTGTTAATAAATCAGATCAGGTGGAGACCATCTGTAAGCATCAGTGTTCAAGTCTTCACACAGATTCTGACCTGACTTAGGTCTGTACTTTGACTGGGCCGTTCTCTGATCTGTCCCAGCGGTTCCCAGCCCTGGTCCTCATGGACCTCTGCCCTGCTTGTTTTAGGCGTTTCCTTGCTGCCTCAGCTGACTGAAACGATTTGAACATTAGGAGGCGTCTGCAGCGCGTGATTGCATGCAGAGGAAGGTCATGCAATGGTTTGAAGAGACACGTCTAGAACATGCAGGACAGGGGCCCCTGAGGACCAGGGCTGGGAGCCACTGATCTCACCCATCTATGCATCTATGTTCAGTCGTTGTCCTGCTGGAAGCTGCACCTCCAGCCCAGGTCCGACTGTCCTGCAGCCTCTAAGCTTTTCTCCAGGGTGTCCCTGTGTTTAACTCCATCCATTCGCCCCTCAGCTTTCACCAGCTTCCCTGATGTAGAAACGTTGCTGAAGACAAGCTTGTGGTTTCAAACTCTAATCCAGAGTCTGTATTCGCAAAGCTTCTCAGATTCCTCTCTGAGAGCTTCTGTCTTAGCCTAAAAAGAAGGAGTCTGAGCTTCAGAGCGATTCAGATGCTGCTCAGAGTCTTTTAAGAGCTCTAATTGGTTGATGGTACATCATCAAATGTTTAAACGCACCTTATTTACTTCCTCGTCATAAGTTTGATTTGCTTATTTATTTTTACTCGCCAGTCATTTTACTACTTTATCTATTTGCTATGAACGTGCTCTCACCTGTCAGCATTTTACTGGGATGGCCTGCTTGTATAAAGCGACTGGATTTGGCCGACATAAAATGGAGAAAAAAGGTGGAGAAAACCGAACTGGACAGCAGCGCTGCCCGGCCCACAGCCCACAGCTCTGGGAGAATAGAGACGCGTTGAAAGGTAAATTGGTCCCTGGATCTCGGTGCATATACACGGACGTTGAAGCGTGTCGCCGCAGCTCAAGGTGTCTTTTTCTCTGGGCGTCTTGGTGCTTTTACACACCAGCCTGGAAAGTGAGAAGAGAGAAGATGGCGTCACACAAGCAGACGTCTAGGTGACCATTTAGGCTTCTGACATTATCATGTTTAATACTTTCTAACCTCTTTTATATATGTTCTATGTTTATCTCTCCACTTTTTATTCATGATTATTCAGTATGTTTCCTATTATTCATTTATCCTCAATACAATTATGTTACTTGAGCCGTGCCTTTAACACCTCTATGGGGATGATAAAGGTTATCTTATCTAAATATGATAATTTTATGATTGTTAAAGAAGTTTATGTGCTCATTTCCTCCACTGTTTAGGCGGATCAGCCAATCAGATCTCTCTGTTTCCATATTCCTGCTTAAAACACTCTTATGCTCGCTAAAAGTCCTCCTCACTACTCCTAAGATTTTGTCACTTTAGGAGCTCTCTGACGGCCTAAGATGCTGTGTGAATAACTTTTGTCTTAGCAAGGTCAAATGCTTATAAAAATCTTTGGGAAATCCTAAGCTTTTTCCTAAAATGACGTCACTAAGAGCGACTTTTAGTCTGAGGAGGTGAACACGGGCTCTGGAGTTTAAGACTACTACTTTAAAGCTGTAATTGCAGCAAACGTTGCTCTACAAAGCATTAACGCAAGGGGCTGAATATAAATGTATACATTGGGGGAAAAAAACAAGTTATTTATTATGTTGTAATGTGATGGGATGTAAAAATGTTTAAGGACTATGAATGCAACATCGCCACCTGTCCTTTCCAAGCTACAGACTTTTCTTTATTCTCTAATTCTTTTCTTTTCTGCCTATCCTTTACTTGGATAGTTCAGCTTGGAAAGTGGTTTAATAACGAGCGTTTCCAGCGCATTTATTCAAGAAGAATATTAGTAAGCTTAAGGACTTCATCGTGTAAAAGATGCAATGCTCTGAAAAAAATCAAGTTCAGGATTCGCAGACGTTGGGCCGAGTTTTGCCGTAATAATTCTGGGGATTCTGTAGAACCGGTTGCTGTGCATGAAGCCAAACACTAAGTACTAGTGTTCAGCAGCTCTCCGCTCCTTCAGGGCTCATAGGATGACAATATTTCTTTAACACTTTTTATTTTATTCTGTCTTTACCGACTGTGAGGAAACTCAGATGCTTTCTCCATCTCTATTATTAGGCCCGTTAGACTCTGCGGCCCGCGTTCTGGTGACCGAAAGTAGAAATAAACCCAGACGACTGATGTCAGTCAGACACAAACCTTAGTTGTCGGGTTCTGCGTTTGTGTCAGTTTCCTTTTTGAGAGTTTTGGCCCAGATTGAGTCATTTAACAACTTTTATTGTCTGATGACCTTATTTCATCTCTCAGGAACTTAACGTGGTTTCCACACTCTCTTTGCTTTTATTCACCTATCTGATTCCCCGTCTCCGAGCGAGAGGTAAACGCTGTCCCGCTGTTTCGCATGGCTGAAGAACGACTTTATCAAGCCCTGGGAAGCCCAAATTCAATCTAATTACAGAGAGGATCTAAAGGTGCCCTGCATTTACATTTACAGACTTAATTAAATGTTGAACATTTTTAAAAGTTAATTTATTTCTGTAACTTCATCACCGATACATATTTTATAGATGAATTACACACATGCTGACATTTTAAAGGCATTATTTCTGTTATTTATGATGATTTTCTGCTTGTAGCGAATGATTATTTAATCAGACCAGTGAAGAAAGCAGTTTTATTCAATTCAATTCAATTCAATTTTATTTATATAGCGCCAAATCATGAAACATGTCATCTCAAGGCACTTTACAAAATCAAGTTCAATCATATTATACAGATTGGGTCAGATTATACAGATTGGTCAAAAATGTTCCTATATAAGGAAACCAGTTGATTGCATCAAAGTCCCGACAAGCAGCATTCACTCCTGGGGAACCGTAGAGCCACAGGGAGAGTCGTCTGCATTGTACATGGCTTTGCAGCAATCCCTCATACTGAGCAAGCATGAAGCGACAGTGGGAAGAAAAACCACCCATTAACGGGAAAAAAAAACCTCCGGCAGAACCGGGCTCAGTATGAACGGTCATCTGCCTCGACCGACTGGGGTTACAGAAGACAGAGCAGAGACACAACAAGAGAGACAAAAAAGCACAGAAGCACACATTGATCTAGTAATCTGTTCTACATTAGATGGTAATAGTCGGTGATCTGTCCTCCCTGGATGATTTCACAGTCAACAGAACGTCAGACCAGGTGTACCTACTATGAAGAAAAAAGAGAGAGAACAAAAAGTTAAAAGCTGAAATGACAACAGTCATTTCAATGTAATGCAATGCAAATCTGGAGAACAGTAGACTGGAGAACAGTAGAAATCAGTAGAGTGAGAAAAATAGGCCCTGATGTCCTCCAGCAGCCTAAGCCTATAGCAGCATAACTATAGAGGTAGCTCAGAGTAACATGAGCCACTCTAGTTATAAGCTTTGTCAAAAAGGAAGGTTTTAAGATTAGTCTTAAAAGTAGACAGGGTGTCTGCTTCACGGACCAAAACTGGGAGTTGGTTCCACAGGAGAGGAGCCTGATAGCTAAAGGATCTGCCTCCCATTCTACTTTTAGAGACTCTAGGAACCACCAGCAGACCTGCAGTCTGAGAGCGAAGTGCTCTGTTAGGAACATACGGAGTAATCAGAGCTCTGATATATGATGGAGCTTGATTATTAAGGGCTTTATACGTTAGAAGAAGAATTTTAAATTCTATTCTTGATTTAACAGGAAGCCAATGAAGGGAAGCTAAAATTGGAGAAATATGATCCCTCTTGTTGATTTTCATCAGAACTCTTGCTGCAGCATTTTGGATAAGCTGAAGACTTTGAATGGCATTTTGTGGACTTCCTGATAGTAAAGAATTACAATAGTCCAGCCTTGAAGTAACAAATGCATGGACTAGTTTTTCAGCATCACTCCTGGACAGAATGTTTCTAATTTTGGCGATATTCCGGAGGTGAAAAAAGGAAACTCTGGAAACCTGTTTAATATGGGATTTAAATGACATGTCTTGGTCAAAAATAACACCAAGATTTTTTACTTTATTACCAGAGGCCAAGTTAATGTCATCCAGATTAAGTGATTGGTTAAGAAGTTTATTTTTTGAGGACTCTGGCCCAAAGATTACAACTTCGGTCTTGTCAGAATTTAGATGCAGGAAATTTAAAGTCATCCAGCTTTTGATGTCATCAAGACATGACTGCAGTCGAAGTAATTGATTGGATTCATCAGGATTTATGGATAGATATAGCTGAGTGTCATCAGCATAACAGTGGAAATTAATCCCATGCTGTCTGATAATTTTGCCGATCGGAAGCATATATATAGTAAAGAGAATTGGTCCAAGGACTGAACCCTGTGGTACTCCACAGGTGACCCTAGAGTTTGAGGAAGATTTATTATTAACATGAACAAACTGGAATCTGTCCGACAGATAAGATTTAAACCAGCCTAATGCTTTCCCCTTAATCCCTACAGTATGTTCAAGTCTTTGTAGGAGAATATTGTGATCAACTGTATCAAATGCAGCACTAAGATCTAACAGGACAAGTACAGACACAAGTCCATTATCTGAGGCCATGAGAATATCATTAGTGACCTTCACCAGAGCCGTTTCAGTGCTATGATGAGCTCTGAAGCCTGACTGAAACTCCTCAAGTAGGTCATTGCTTTGTAAATGTTCACAAAGTTGATTAGCAACTACTTTCTCAAGAATTTTAGATAAGAAAAGAAGATTAGATATAGGTCTGTAGTTTACTAGCTCATCTTGATCAAGAGAAGGTTTCTTAAGTAAAGGTTTAATAACAGCTACTTTAAAAACCTGTGGTACATATCCATTTACTAAGGATAGATTAATCATGTCTAAAATAGGACCACTGATCAAAGGGAATACCTCCTTAAACAACTTGGTTGGGATTGGGTCTAACATACAGGTAGAAGGTTTAGATGAAGCTAAGATTTTAGATAGCTCAGAAAGCTCTACTGCTTCTAAACAGTTCAGACACCGCGCAGGTTCTAAAGATTCCTCCAATGCTGCCTTACTTACTGGGGATGAGGTAATCATGTTTGGGAGGATGCCAATTATTTTATTTTTAATGGCATCAATTTTATTTATGAAGAATCCCATAAAATCATTACTACTAAGAGCTAAGGGAATGGATGGATCAACAGAGCTGCAGCTCTGAGTAAGTTTGGCAACTGTACTAAAGAGAAATCTAGGATTATTTTTATTCTCTTCAATTAATGATGAAAAATATGCTGCTCTAACTCTGCGAAGGGTCTTGTTATACAACAATAGACTGTCCCTCCAGATTAAGTAGGATTCCTCTTGGTGTGTAGAGCGCCATTTTCTCTCCAATTTCCTAACATTGTGCTTCAAGGAACGCAGCTCTGAATTAAACCAGGGAGCCAGCTTCCTGTGAATTATCACCTTCTTTTTCAAGGGAGCTACATTATCTAATGCAGAACGCAATGACGAAGTCACACTGTTAGCAAATGTATCTATTTGTGAATGGGAAGAAACAGCATTGCTGCCATCTACAGGGCATTTCTGCAATACTGAGGATATTAAGAGGGGGACAGACTCTTTAAGTTTTGATACAGCATTATCCGATAAAGATCTACTATAATGGAACCCTCTTTTGGGGGTGGAGAAATCGGTTAGATTAAACTCAAATGTTATTAAAAAATGATCAGATAGGACAGGGTTGTGAGAGAATACTGTTAATTCTTCACAATCAATACCATATGTCAGTACAAGGTCCAAAGTATGGAGCCGAGAGTGCGTTGGCTTATGCACATTTTGAGCAAAACCAATTGAACCTAGGATAGTTTTAAAGGCTACACTAAGGTTATCACATTCAGTGTCAACATGGATGTTAAAATCACCCACTATAATAACCTTGTCAGTATTTAACACCAAATCAGATAAGAAGTCTGACAGTTGATCCAAAAACTGAGTGTAAGGGCCTGGTGGACGATACAAAACAATAAACAGAAGAGGTTTTATTGCTTTGCAGTTTGGATGAGGGAAACTGAGGGTTAAATGTTCAAAAGAACTGTAATTATTAATTGGCCTGGGACTAATTAATAAATCAGACTGAAAGATGGTTGCCACTCCTCCTCCTCTTCCCACAGATCTGGGAATGTGGAAATTTGAATAACTGGAGGGAGTTGACTCATTTATACTAACATAGTCCTCTTGTAGCCAGGTTTCTGTGAGACAAAACAAATCAATCTGATTATCAGAAATCAATTCATTAACTAACAAAGTCTTTGGAGGGAGAGACCTTATATTTAATAGACCACATTTAATTCTTTTATTTTTTGGTTCAAAGTGATCCGTATGGATTTTTATTAGATTTTTATGATTTGTTCCCTTTAGACCAGTTTTTGATCTGTTAAGTTTTGGCCATGGGGAAGACACCGTCTCAATAGGGTAATGGGTGGGTAACAGTACAGAAGCTGCAGAGAGGTGTGTTAAACTACGGCTCTGCTTCCTGGTCTGGACCCTGGGTTGTCAGCATTTAGGAGAACTAATAAATCCGGCCAGATTCCTAGAAAGAAGAGCTGCACCATCCAAAGTGGGATGAATGCCGTCTCTCCTGATCAGACCAGGTTTTCCCCAGAAAGTTCGCCAGTTATCAATGTAGCCCACGTCGTTTTCTGGACACCACCTAGACAACCAGCGGTTGAATGATGACATGCGGCTAAACTTGTCATCACTGGTCAGATCAGGCAGGGGACCAGAGAAAATTACAGAGTCCGATATTGTTTTAGCAAACTCACACACCGAAGCAACACCAACTTTGGTGACCTCTGATCGGCGTGACCGGGTGTCATTACCGCCAGCGTGAATAACAATTTTGCGGTATTTACGCTTATCCTTAGCCAGCAGTTTTATGTTGGATGAATGAAAACTTTGTTTAATACCTGCTTAAAAGTTATTTTTTAAAGGTACTTTATATCTGACAAACAAGCCTCTTTGCATCACATATTCTAATGTATTGAATATGAAAAAATTAGAGGATATGGAATAATTTTAAAACTTTCATCCACCTTTATTCTGACAATTCATCTGAAAAAAATACGTCTGAGGGGGAAATATATAAAAAAGATACGAAACTAAAAGTTTGTTGAAGCTCCTTTTGGTTTGATTTCAGCATTCTGTTTTCTTTGAGTTTATCTCAGTATCCTATTTCTGGACTTGGTGATATTTAAACTCTCTGCAAATGTTCTTCAAAACATCTTTTCTGCGATGCTTTTAGGCGATTCCACAAATTTTCTGTCAGATTTAGTTCTGGACTTCGGCCCCAAAGCTGTGATGCTAAAAAAAGCCAAACAGATCCATCTTCGTCTTCGGCTTTCTAGCAGACAACTGAAGGTTTTGAGTAAAAACTGTAAAAACAGGTATTTGTAGCCTTTGCCTGAAAACCGTGTTCTATCCACCAGAAAATCAACCCCACAGCATGACGCCACCACCGCCGAGTTGCTAAGGCTGTGGTGATCTCCGTTGTTTCTTGTGCCGGACGCAGATTTAGGAATTTTCACCGAAACATCCATTTTGTGTTCATCAGACCATAAAAGACAAAACAAACTTCCTTTCGTCTGATGGGGACAGTTTGGGTCTTCTTCCCAACTTTGCTAAAGTGGTGAAGCGTCTGAAAAAGCTGCTTCTCTAAACACTCGTTTAAAGTCGTGATCTTGGAATCTGCATTTGTGGAGAAATGATTCCTAAACAACTTATTTAAATCCACATTCCTCCTTCTTTAAATTCTTTTCTGAATGGCTTGGACTTTCCCAGAGGTGGGAGTTTTTAGTCCTTTTTAATCCTTTTTGATGCTGCAGAAACAAACTACCTGCTGCTGTCAGCCATGGTTACTATCCAGAGCTTTGTGAGTCTTTGCCTTGTTACTTCAGTTAAGATGAAGTGAGTGTATGTATATATGTGAGCCTGCTTGTACAAACTTGACGCCGTTAGAAACGTAATCTAAAATAAATCTAAACCTTTGCAGGCGTTTCAAGTTTTTAACCATGAAGATTCATCAATAAAAGCCTAAAATAACTTCCACATACATCGTGTGAATATAAGCCGGCCTCCAGTTTCTGTCTCGCAGCACTAAAACGACAACACTAATAAAAATAGCAGAGCAGGAAGCGCAGCATTGACAGCGTTAACATATCTGCAGCTTGTAAGGCTATTCAGAGGGTAGGAGGACGAGAATGTTCAATCCTGTGGTCGGCTGCAGGATTCTTACGCTCTAAACAACCACTTTGGGTGACATCTGGCTTCATGGATCGCAGCCTGTAACTAAAACAAGAAACTGTTGGGTGTGTGAAGTTTTGCTGCTTCTCCAGTTCTGCCCAGCTGCCCCAGTTGGGTCGGGGAGAATTTGCCAGTAAATAACTCAGGTTGGGTAATTGAGTTCCTACCTGCCACAGAGAGAGGTGGGGTGGGTGGGGTGGGGGTGGGGGTTGTTTGTGGCTTTAACTCAGCTGGTTCCACTTAGTCCTGCAAGGAGAGGGGGGTTTACAGAGTCCTGCGGTGACTGTGGTCTGGCTTTAAGCCTCAATTATTGGTAAAAAGGCGCCCCCTTGTGTTAAAAACCTGCAACGACTTATTGCGTCAGTTCCTTTCCAGAGGTTTTAATTAAGACATGGAGGACATTTATCCGCCCCTTTTGACACTTTTTACTTTAGACATTTTCTTGTTTTGGTCAGTTAGGATTGCTATAATCATTTATTTTTTTGCTAATATTTTTTTAATAGTAAAGAGAAGCTGCCAGTTGACAGCCATGCGTATATCAGAAACTCCTGTCTGCGCTTGATGGCTGAATACGGCGTCTCGATGCACCTGAATGCTGGATGAAAGTTGAGATTTGCTATCCTTTGGCAACAACTGACTGCGTTGAATGTTTCTGACAATGATTTTAGGCGATGCAGCTGACTGAATCTGCCTCTGAGTTGCATGCTGAGTCCAAGGCAGGGTTTCCGCTGGAAAGCCAAGATCTGGTATGACGTTTTCAGCCTATGAAAGTTGCGAATGGTTAAGATTTTTTAAAATAAAATATGTTGTGCAGTGCACCAGTCCCTCCTACAGCTGAACACCCAAACATCATGATGCTGCTACACCAGTGCTTCACGGTCCTGATGACGTTCTGGGGTTTACGAACTTCTTTTCGGCTACAGATGTAACCAGAATAGCCAAACCCTGCAGTCTTAGTTTCATCGGAGCGCTGGAGTCTTTCCGCTGGGGGTGATGATGCTTTCCATACCAGATTCAGCTGCATCTTCACAAGGTCTTGTTCTTTTTTCTGGGTCTGTTAAGTGAAGTCAGGTTTATTTGTAGCACATTTCAGCAGCAAGGCGGTTCAAAGTGCTTTCCATCTTGAAAACATAAAAACAGCATAAACACATGGAAACGGTCACTGGTTGTGAGACCAGTAACAAATATTAAATTATATCAGGTGAAAACATGAATATGTTGGTCAGTGTTCCTGTTATTATGGCTGAAAGCAGCTCTAAACTGGTTTTCAGTTTGATTTAAAGGTGTCATGGTTTTAAGGTGTTTGGCCCACATGCAGACACAGTCAGAGAACAGAGACAGTTAAAGATGTTTATTTAGGCTCAACACGAATCTAATGCACACAAGGTGAGCAACAGGCGAGGTCGCAACGTCAGAGCGAAGGGTACTGCGGGAAGAAAGAGGATAATAATTAAACTAAAATCGAACCAGAGAAATCTACGCAGATGCTGCTCTGCTTACCGCTTGGTAGGAAGGATCCGGGGAGGATGAGTGGAAGAAGGAGTTCTGTGACCGTATGCTTTCTGATGGAGGGAGATGGCTGAGCGACAGGTGAGCTGGCAGATGGAACGCAGCGGGGGGAGCCTGAGCAGCACCACAGCGGAAGCAGGCAGGAGGAGCAGCTGGAAGAACCAGGGTGAATCCAGGAGGGGGGGTCTCTTGTCCGGCTTGGTAATACCAAGTGGGCTCGAGGGGAACGCCAGAGCAAAATCTGAGCAGCAGGGATTCAGGAGCTGGTCTTCAACGCACGGAGACAACACAGGTGAGTAAATCCAGAGCACAACGGGGTAACACTGGCGTCCTCCAGCTGACTGTGCACTCCTTTTAAGCTCGAGTAGAGCAGCCTTAACGAGCCACAGGTGAGGGCCACGCCCACCCATCAACAACAGCCACCTGTGGAACAGAGTTAGTGGAGCACGGTACACAGAATCCTGACAAAAGGAACTCCGTGTTTCGGCTGTTTTGCAGTTTTCTGGAAGTTTGTTCCAGATTTGTGGACCATAGGTACTAAATGCTGCTTCTCCATCTTTGGTTCTGGTTCTGGTTCTGCAGAGTAGACCAGAACCAGAAGACCTGAGTGTTATGGAGGGTTGATGCACTGATAACAAGTCTGTGATGTATTTAGGTGCTAATTCAGGGATTTATAGACTAACAGAAGGATTTTAAAGTCTATTCTCTGAGATCCAGGGAGCCAGTGGAAGGACTTCAGAACCGGGTCCATGTTCTATCTTCCTGGTTTTAGTGATAAACATGAGCAGCAGGGTTCTGGATCAGCTGCAGTTGTCTGATAGATTTTTTTTAGGCAGACCTGTGAAAACACAGCTGCAGTGATCAATGCGACTAAAGATAAAACCATGGATGAGTTTCTCTAGATCTGGTTGGGACATCAGTCCTTTAATCCTGGAAATGTTCTCCAGGTGGTAGAACGCTGACTTTGTGACGTCTTTATGTGTCCTTGAAGGTTCAGGTCTGAGTTCATCACTACACCCAGATTTCAGACCTGATCACCAGTTTGTAGCTGTAAGATCTGAAGCTGCTGCTGACTCTGGTTTGTTAACTTCAGTTTAGTTTCTGTTCAGCTGGAGAACGTTTTGGCACTGATGAGAAGTTACCTACTGACACAAAGAAGTCTGTTCTTCAGGGAGGATTTGAACCAACTGAGTCTGACCCAGAGAGTCCGACCAGCTCTCCAGTCTCTCTAACAATAAATCATGGTCAACAGGGTGAAATGCTGCGCTGAGGTCCAATAGAACCAGCACCGTGGTTCTTCCACAGTCCTCTCCCTGATATCTGTGCTAATTCCTGTCTCGGCATCTTTCCCTTTGATATCCCTGACCCTGCTGTTTGTGTTTTTTGCAGTGTGGGACACAGCAGGGCGTGGAGTTTGTTTTCCTTCCCATCTGGTAAAGCCCAAATGTTTTAACCAGATTTAATCTTTAATGATAAGCTGTAAATGCTACAGCAGGATATTAATGATGCTACAGTATCAAAATGCATCCAGACATACTCACTAAAACATGAAGCATAGACCTTCCTTTAAATCCACGTTGTGTGCTTACTTGTTAATTGGAAGACGATAAACCGCTGGTTGTGATTTTGCTCTGTGTGCCATGATAGAAGGGAATGAAATATCATTTTTATTTAAATTATGTTTCTATCTTCTTCCAACAGGCTCAGAGCTAAAGAAGCCTTCTGAAATATTGAGTATTTTTAAGAGCCAAGAAATATTAGGTCCAGTTGTCTCCTGTGTAGCTACAGCCACATCCACGTCTGTGTCACCCCAGGTAAAGGTGTGCAAAAAGCCCCAAACATGAACTCATCTTTTATTTCAGCAGCATAATCTCACCCTGAAAATGTTAATTAAACCTTTTAATTTCAGCGCTAATACCAGACTGCTGTAACAATCGTGTCTATTCATCTAATCTAATTCAGTGTGGAAAAACGTTGAAAATAAATTGATTGATTTTTAAAACAAACACCTTTAAACAGAAACGATGTTCTCGTCAGATGAGCCAAAAATCCAGCAGGCGGGTCTGGCCTTAGACACAGGATGAATTATGTTGACCCTTGCTTCTCCTTTAAGCAGGACTGAACGCTGTCGTGCTGTGGGCCGGTTTCTCGCCAGAGATCCAGGGAGCCTTGAGAGAGAAGATGGCGTCATGACCTTTTTAGCACAGCAGGATATAGAAATGTAGTGGAGATGGGTCGTCACCTGGAATCAGCGCAGAAATGTTTCACCTGAGATAAAATCCTCCTTGTTTTCATGATCTGACCAGTTAGGGCCTAATTTAGGCCCCACTGATGGAGGCCTTATCTGCTTCAGTCTGGAAAAAGCTCATCATGAATCTTTAAAGTCTGCCGGGGCCTTCCTGTCCGACTGTTTATGTTTCAGTCTCTGCAGCGTGCCGTGGGAACGCGCACCCCCCCTCTCTGAACGTCACCGCAGGTCATTTCTCTGACGCTTCTCCGTCTCCACGTTTCCTGCCTGTAGGAAATGACACAGGAAAGCGAACCACTGCTTCCTCTCTCCTTTGTTCCATGTTTGTCCGGCCCGGCTAAGTGTCTTTTGTGTTTGTGATCTTTGTTTGAGCGATGCCTTCGGTTAGTTTACTGCCGCTCCCCCTCTTCTTTTCCTCCATCAATCAAAAGATTCTCGTTCTGTCCGCTTTCAGCTGATTGACACCTTTGCGCTGGAGATCGGGGAGCTGAAGAAGGAGATGGTCCAGGCGGCGCCAGCTTTGGACAAGGAGCCCGTGGCGTTACAAGGGTAGGACTGTTTCTGCATGTTTGACATCTCAAACAGTTTTTATTTATTATATCCTTTTGAATTTTAGTGACATATGATGATGTGCTCACATTAAAAAGCCAAATATAAACCCCAAATAGTAATTGGACACCATTTTAACAAAACACGAGGGAGTAAAGTGGAGCGGTTTTTCAAAAGAGCTGAAGAAGGAGAGGGTCCAGATGCTCGTCCCAGTCTGGAAAACCCAACTGTCTCAGTTCAGAGTTAGTGGGAACTTCCCAGATAATTTAGTGGATTTATTAGAGGCTTTGTAGCATGAAAAATAAACTTTAATGTGGGAAGTTTTTGCTCTTCTGTCCCAAAATGCATTGGTTATAACAATGCAGAATCCTGCCTGAGTTGAGTTTACATTTAAAGAGGGAGTTTAAATTTATGGTGTGCATTGGTTTTATAAAATTATAAATCGTTGTGAGCATGAAATGAAAAACTATTTTGCATTAAATTTGTCATTCTAGCTGTAGAAGAGAATCCTGTAGAAACACAAACTAAAGATAAAACAGGAAGACAGTTGTAGAAAACGACAAGCCTCGTAATGTAGCCATACAATTACACTGGAGCAACCAAATACCTGTGGATTCAAAATATTAAATATCATTCATGACTGGGATGAAGGAAGAAAACAATTAGTATCAGTTAACTCTGGAGTTAGCATTTGTTGGAATAGGAGCCTGGTATGGGCCTCTTTATGTCAGTGTTTTATTTTCTGTGGAGATATTTTGTGTTTGTGTTTTCCTGTTTCTGCAAACTATCCACTAACAACCTTCCTAGTTAAGGGAACAGCTTACTGTAAAAAGGCAGTTTTTTTGCCATTTTATATGACATTTACAGTTTTGATAGTTTTGCTATTGGTCTGATGTAATTTATCTTGTATGTATATTTATATTGTTATAACTGTTATTGTTATACTATGATTGCTATAAAGGAGGAGCTGTGAAGAGGATGAGTAGTTTTAATGCATAATAATGAAACTTACAGAAACTGTTGCAGCAGAGGAAGTGAATATTGTGGGCAGAGGAAACAGGGTGGCAGGAAGAATGAGTCCATGGAGAGGAGTAGAGGAATGGACAGGGGGAAGAATAATGGAGGCACCAGCAAACGTGAGGGGATGACCAGGCAGCTTATATACACAGGGGGAGTGAGGTGAGAAGCCATGGAGAGCAGGTCTGAGTAATCAGGTGATTAAGGCCAATATTTGAGAACAATGAAGGATGAGAGCTGAGGGAACAACAGACAATGATTAAACAGGAATTTAACAGACAAAAATAATCAGGAGCGGAGGATGTGGGATTACAGGCTCATAGTGCTGTCTTCATGTTCCGGTCAGTGTGTGGCGCCTTCCTCATGTTTAACGAGTGTACTGCATTTTAATTTCAAATCAGCATTGGCGTCGGCTCGAAGGATATTTTGACGTCACCCAGAAAAACTGATGTGGCGCCTTTGGGTATAAAAGAGGCTCTGACTTAAACATTCCTCCATAGCGAGTTGGAATGATTCACTTTGTTCACGCAACGTTTTATCAGGTTTTCAAGTTAGCAATTAATTAGCTTAGCATTCAGGTCTTTTATTTAGCATTTATTTACCTTGTTTTAGTAGCCTAGACCATTCCCAGCCCTCAACCCCATGTATACATTTAGATCATTAATCAGAAAAATGCAGCAAGTAGACAGGGGGTAAAGTCTTGTTTTCTATGAGTATGATGTTAATTGAAGATTCAATTGAAAATCCAGGATTTGTATGATTTTCACTCATGATAAATTGCTGTCTGTCTGTGTTTTAATCTGCATTTATCGTCGTGAGATATGAATCTTGAGCAAAAGAACCAGATCTTAAATACATGTGGCTGAAATTGGCTTCCTCCGTAGGGTAGCTGGGCTCACTGGCTCCAATCTCAGATAGGAGAAAGACTTGATGCTTATGTTAGTTTATTCTGGAGGTTGATGTCCCCCCATTCGGCTGAATAAAGTTTATCTCCTCATCTCAGGACAATATTTGGGTGGTAGTGACATGGACTCAGCCTGAGGAACGCCATTATTAACTGTGTGGATTCAGACAGAATGAACCTGATCAGTTGGAGCAGAAAAAAAATATATTTTTAATGTAATTAATGTTGCACAATATATGGCAACAGGTAACAAAAATGTGTCTGAACAGAGCACAATCTATTCTGAACTATACCTTCCAAAGTTAAGTATCAAAAATTAAAGATTGTTTTATAAGTGACAAAGTGACACATGACTGGCATGTTGGGTAATTATGGTGGAGGGCCTTCCCACTCTCCTCAGCGTCACACCACGTCGACGCTTTATTTCTGCTTTCTTTCCCCTCCATGCAGCCACATAGATTTTTGTTTTCTTGAGAAACTTTCTCACTTCCCTAAAGTTTCGATCGCCACTTGCTTTGGAAGCCGTAGCGGCGTGGCGTTCCTTCAGATTCATCCACGCCGGAGAGTGATCCCTGATGCATTTTTCACCGTTCCGTTTAAGTTTGGCAGACGCGGCGTTCCCCGACTCCGTCTTACGCTACGCAGATGACATTGTTTCCTCTTCGAGTCTGCTTGCAGTATTTGTTACTTTTCTACCGGCAGATGATAAAAGTGTTTTGGGCCGGCTGTTTTCCCCTTCTTTGCAGGCTGCAGGGCGGTGTGTACCTGCAGCCCCCGCACTGCGGCGGCTCGGTGGGGGAAAAGGATTCTGGCTATGACTCCCTGCGGAGAAGGATGAGCGTGCTGGACCGGCTGACCCAAACCCACCAGGTCTGGCTGCTGCTGGCGGTCAGTGAGGACGAGGCCTCCGGCATACTGCTCAAACAGCCACCAGGGGTGAGAGGTTACATCCCTGGGTCCAAAAAGGCATCTTTGAATATCATTCTGGAGGATTTCATGTTTTATTGTCTTTTCTTTCAGGTGTTTCTGGTCAGAAAGTCGGCGGTTCTGCAAAGGAAGGTTCTGTCCGTGCGTTTGGACGAGGGCGGGTCGGAAACTCCCATCAGCCACTTCCATGTCAGGGAGAGTCAGTACTGTAAGTCATTTCTCTTTGTTGGAACTCACATTTGCAAACCTTCCTTCTATCAAACTGTGAAAAACATTTTTCAGTGTTTTTCCCTGATTTTTATTGTTCACCTCAGTCGACACGGCTCGGACTGAGTCAGCCTCTCATCCCATTTCCTCTCTGCCTGTTAGAGTTCAGAAATAAGCTCACAAGAAAGAGGAACGGCAACGTTTCCGCTGGTAGTTTGGTTTACACGGATCGACTCTGGCCAGTAGAGGGTTATTTAGGACTTTTTTTAATGAGGTTGTCAGAATAAAAGCACAGAAGATTAGAAAGATCTGCTCAAATGCATCTTGACTCGTTTCATTTCGATTACTTCCTTCTGGAATATGATGTTATTTTGTACATCCTTAAAACCTGGACATTTGGATACTTTGGACCTTAAAACCTAGGTTGGGATTTCAATTATTTTCCAAAGCAGATGATACTAAATGAAATATCTCTGGCAGAGGAGGAGCGGCGGTGTTGCCAGCTAGTGACAACATAGCAGCTGTGTATTTTCCCTGCTGACATTACAGCACACACAGAAAAGGAAGGAGAGGCCTTTGGCCTGGTGTGAAGTTCACAACAAGGTCAGCAGACCTCTCATAATAACCGTAATCATCTTTATTTCTCATCGCAACTTTCTACCTTCCAATGAAATCTGTTCTGGCTAAATATCTGACCGCTCTTCTCTCAATTGGTGGAGCTCATTTAAACTGCTTGGTTCTGTTGCAGGAACCGGACGTCTAAGAATAGTTGACAAATATGAAGCCGGCTTTACGTCATGGCTCCAAAACCTATATGTTCAAAATCAGCTAAAAGTGGACCGCATGGACAAGCCAGACGCCTTTTAAATATTTTTCATCAGATGAGGAACAAACAGAACATTTTTGCCGCGGTGACAAAAATGCCTCCTTTCCATAGTTAGACATCGATTCTATTCAGCCTGAATCAGAATCTTGATTCAGAAACACGGGCGGATTTCCATTTCAACTGAGTTCCACGCCAATGTGGGCGCAGTCGACACAGCAAGGGTGGCGCCGAGCGAGCCGGAAAAGCAAGTGGACCCGTGGCGATCCGCTGTGAGTTGGTACCAATGTCTGACTGGAGGACGCTTTTTACATCAAGGAACCAAGTGGGGGAGGCCTCATGCTCTGGGACTGTTTGGGGGGGCCGTGGTGCTGCTACATGGAGGAAATAATGAAGGAGGACGTCCTCCAAAATATAAGCCAAAAATAAGGGAGTGCTTTTATCAAAACTCTTTAATCCTTTTCTTTGGTGTCTGGCTCGGTCATAAAACAGAGACAGGAGATTGTTAAAGCGTCGCCCCGACCATCGGTCTCATCCCTGTTCAGCAGAGGCCCAGTGGGTTGCCTCTTCTGTTTTAAATAACTCTTACGATGTTTAAAACAAGACGTTTTAAACCCAGCTCTGTTCCTCCTGCTGGAAACGAAACGCACAAACAGAAGTGACACACACACATTGGACCGCAGCTTTATCTTGGTTATCAGACCTCGCTCTGATTACGCGTTCTTTGATCTGGTGTGTGGAGCTTTGAGCGCTGCTATAGTTTATTGTTTTACGGTGAGATCCAGTTTTCATTTCCCTGTATGTGTCTAAGTGTATTATGAACCGCTGTATCGCTACTCTTACTTGAGGACAGTTTTTGGCTGCTCAACCAAAATAACTGCACATAACGCAACTATGAACCTGAACCTTAAACACTGCGACATGCACCAGAACAGCAGGACAAGCTCTTTGATTTCTGTCCTTATGATAAAGTTGTAAAAATGTCTTTGTTCTTGTGACAGTTGTGATGAAAATCTATTGTTTGTGCGTCGTTTTCATAGTTATTAAAGTTCCTTGAGATCCAGACTCGACGTTCCAGCCAAAGCTTTGGAAGACGCTGTTGTAGATTTATCAGTTCTGGATTTTTTTCCGGCTGCATGATCATTTGGTTCTGATCGTTTTTCTGTTTCAACCTGTCTGCGTTTTTCTTGTTTGCAGCCTTTTCCATCGACGGATCTGGGATCAGCTTTGCAGATCTATTCCACCTTGTGGCCTTCTACTGCGTCAGCAGGTAAACAACCAGCATTGGTGGTTTTTACTGAATGTGGGACATTTTATAGGAGGATGGAAAAGTTATGGGCGAAAATAATATTTGTGGAGTCAGCAGTTTGCACCCAGTGCTTAAAAAGAGAAAAACAAGACCGTGTTTCAACAGAAGCAACAGGGAACGCAGTTCTACATCGGACAGCATAGATGCACCTTAAATAAAATCTAATTAAAATCTCACCGATGCTCAGAGCAGTTCTGAACTGTTTTCAGAAAGTCCCATCAAGTGTGACTTTCATATCTGGCTGCGTAATGGAAAAAAAGAGTCTGTAAAGTTCAGGACTCGTTTTCACTTCTCTGTACGGCAGAAAACTGGAGGCAACAACACTGCATTTGACGGGGTGACCGCGCCACCTCAGGACTGTGGGCAGCAAAAAGGACCGAAACGCGCTTTGATTCCTGTTCTGGTCTGTGTTTCCCCTCACAGCAGCTTTTTCTCATTTTCTGTTTGTATTTGTTTGAAGAGACATCCTGCCGTTCACGCTCAAACTTCCTGAGGCCATTTCATCAGCAAAGACGCAGAAAGAACTGGAGGACGTGGCTCAGCTCGGTGCAGGTAGCTCTGTCTGTGACCAGCTCATGCTCTGAATTGACTCTGTTGTCTTTTATGTTCCTACATGTCACACCCTGTCACAAATAAAGGTAGTCAAGAAGATAATAGAAAACCCTACAATTCCTATAAAAGGGAAATGATCAACTAAGCAGGAAAGCATTATAGCTGAACAATGAGAGATTGAAGCCTTTGCTATTAAATGAGGTAACAGTGGTTAAATGCTGAAAATAGTCTCTTTTTTTGTGTCTTGGTCCCTCTTGTTGTAAAGAAAGAAACCATTTAATTAAACCAATGTAGTGAATTATTTTCATAAATTTGGAGATAAACAGGGATACAAATGTGTCTGACCTTTCATTTAATTGTATTTTATTTAAGGCTGGGCGATATGGCTTAAAAATAAAATCTCAGATTTTATTATACCAAATCTGATTAATCGATTTTTCCACCCCCACCTTTTCATTTCATCAAAAGAAATTAAAGAACTTATTTTTTTAAAACTTGCTTTTATTTCAAGCATTCGTCTGGGCGTTGACCTGAATTCAAAGTTTAACCAAATACAAGCTGTAAAACAAGATGGCGGCTCCGCTGTTGTAAACAATGAAAATATAACAAAATGTTTGCTGCTAGTGGTTTTACACAATGAGCTAGCAACTTCAAACAAAGTTTTAAAAAAAAAGTTAATTAAACTGCCTCATCTTACGGTAAAAAAAGGTTTCCTCTTTTCAATATCTTGACAAAATATTTTCCCAAACATATGTTCAGCATTGCGAGTTATTCTCTTCATGGAAGCACAAAGAGTGCATTGGCCAAAAAAATCCAGATTTTCCAATCATAATAAATTGTAAATTTGAATAAATCGATTTGTCGTCCAGCCCTAACGTTATTATTTTAAAATGTTTTAATCTCAGTTACATGGCATGGCAATGTTTTATAATAATCTGACATACAGTGTATTAGTTACACCAGGGGGCTCTTTAACATTCATGTTTTATTTTGAGTATGGTGCATAGGATAAAGCAAAATACACCAAACCTTGCTATTTTTAAGTATGAATGCAGAACATATTTAAAACTTTTTTGCCATTCTGCTATTTATAAAATAACACAAGTCTACCGGTCGGGTTTAGCAGGTTAATCAGGAGGATTATCTGCTCCGCTAGCCTGCAGTCTACGGCTTTACCTTAAATACTCATAGCTTGCTAGCTGTATTTTTATCTTAAAAGCATGAAGGGCGGTGCTGACGCAGTTTCTGCCACATGTATGTTGTTCCCAACTGAAAAAGTTGCTAAACATCCAGATTTATCTTCCCCACAAGCATTGGAAAGATGCTGCCCTGCTGGCCCTTTTCATCCAACAGGTGGAGAAAACTTTGGAGTAGTCCCAGTAACCGCTCCATACCCAGTCCCAGCATGTATTTCAGTATTTACGCTCATGTTGTGTGTTCTTTTTATTTCCACACAGTTTATAATAAAATAGATTCCAGTTCCCCATGATTTTAAGTCTCCAGATAAATGTGTCCTGCAGCTTCTGTGACTCCGCTGCGTCATTTCGGCCTTCGCTGGCTCAGCCTTTCGGTGGGAAATCACACGCCTCAGATCGCATCTTGGCGTCGTAGAAAGAGGCACAGCGGCCCTCATGCAGTTTAAACACACAAACAAACCCGCTGCAGCAGGCGTGACGGGGACGCACGAAGAGATGCGCCGCGCTGAATGTGCTTGACTGCATTCCTCGGAGGGAATGTGGGCGCGAGCACAGTTTGCATTTTGTTTTCTGTGAGAGAGACTCCACTTCAGCTCTGGAAGTCCTCTGTTTGAAGACAAAGAGGCGGCTGAAATTAACTCTGCTGCACATTTTCCTGTGAAAAGCAAACCTGACCAGAGACGTTGGAGGCTTTCTGTTGCTCTCCACGTTGTTTGCCGCACTAGAGGTCAGGGTGAGTGATTCTAGTGGAACTGGGTCAGTTGTCCTTCTTTAATAGTTTAAATGCTTCTAGTTTTATTTCTGAGCATATTACTCCAAAGTTAGTGAGTTTTACTGAGACTCATTCTGGAGGCGGAGCTCTGGGTGAAGCAGCAGCTTATGAAATCTTGGTGTGACATTCTTTAAAATTGAATCACAGGCATTAGTCATGGTGGAGACTATGCTGTCTGTTGCCTTTTCTTTTATGATGAAGGTTCGCAGCTGTTATAGGCTCTTTATCTGAAGGGAAAAGTGATGACCCACACGTCTGTAGTTCTCTCTGACATGCCGGATATAATCTTCAGGACAAACCCCTGACGGTGACCCATTCTTGTTTTCTCAGCGCTTGGAGTTGGTCACAGTAGGATGACTTGTGTTTCTCCACCAGTGTTTTAAGATCTGACCACTGGTCCAAAGTTTTATTCACATGATCTTTGAGCCACTTCATTCATCTGTTCTCCCTTTACCCATGAGACGCATTTCCAGTTGTGACTGCAACTCATTTCTTAATCATTTTGTGAATAAGGTAATGGGCTTGAAAGTTAAATCCTCCTGAGTTGATGGTCCTCAGTGTCTTGAGTCATTTACTTTGTTTTCAACCATCACATTTAATGATTGCCTTCATTTGTTGGCAAAATTAAACCCTCATCATGCTCCTTAGAGATGCTGCCTCCTTCCTTCTTGTCTGGGAGTCTCACCAGCATTGGACCTTCATTGCTGTCGGTCTTTAATAGCTCACTAAGACAAGCTTGTCTGCTGAGGTAACTCCACTGCTAACGAAACCCAATCTTGATGGCAGCTTTATTGGTAACTAGTGCCGATTTAGAAACTGCCTTTTCTTTGAGAATTATTACACCAAGTTGTAGAAAGTTAGTACAGATCCATCTACTATGTTAGCTACAGATTTCTGACTTGCTTTTGAAAACTTCTGATTCCCTAAAGAATCAGAAAGATTCACCAGAGAAATATATTTTCACTAATCTTCAGTTTTGCATCCTTGGACTTGTCGCACATTTACAGTCTGTCCTCGATGTTTTCTTCGACAGAAGCGGCTTCTTTGATGCTCTTTACCTCCGACAGTCTTCACTTTGGGTGGCAGTGTTGGATAAGCTCAGCACTGGTTGCCACATAATTCTGTAGCACCTTCCTCAGGAGGTCCTGCAGCTTGCTGGTCCCCCTCAGACACCCCTGAAGCTCGTCACCCAGAAGTTCAGGTAGAAAAGTTTCGTGCCACCCAAAGTGAGGATGGCTGCTCACTTTTCGTCTATAGTGATCTTTTCTAACACAGGAAAGAGATGGTTTTAGCACATCTGCAACTGATTAAAGAGGGATTTCAGCTTCACTTGTGGTGATAGTGTCAATGTTCTGGCCTGATGCTAACTGATTATTTTGGGCAGAAATACAGTGCAGAACAGGGCGGTAAGTTGTGTTAAGCTAACGCACCCGGTCGGCGGTGAAACACCCTCGGTGGACCCAGCCCGTTTTACCCGTCAGGCGACCCCCACTTAAATATTACGTTGGATGCAAGACGCATGGAACAGAAAAGTATACTTCAAGTTATTTTATCTACTAAAGACAGAGAAACAGATACAGACACATCAGTGCTGATGGGCTCTTGATCGGCAAGAAGCCCCGATTGCTCATCACACAAACATTATAAAGGAGTTTAGGTTCACACACATGCAGGGGCCGTACACATCCAAACTGTGTCATCAGTAGAGAAACTGTGTCACCTCCGGGACGCTATCTGACAGATTTGAGTTATCTCCTTGTGTCCGGTGCTATCTAAGTGTGGCATGAAGTTCTGGGTTAAGCGGTTCGTTCCACTTGACCCAGTTGATATTTTAACAGACCCCTTGATGATCACCAAAGATGATCAAAGTCAACCTTTCGGACCTTTTGCAATGACTTGATCCAGGGTCCCTGTACAGGCTGAACATATCTGGAATTTAATTTTACTATTTTCCAGGTCTGAATAAGTATGGAAAAAGAAAATGTGCCAAATTATTCGTTTTTCCATGATTTATTTCCTTTTATTTATCTGATGTTCCCAAAAACTGAATTGATTACACTGATTATAATAGAAGTTTACTTCCAGCTTGGTCATGGTTTCCATGATGTGAGCCGCTTCTTTATCTACCACGACAAGTCTTAAGTTTAGTATTGCAACTTTCTTAGAACCCATAAGTAAATGCTTGCATCTAGAGTGAATGTGTGCGTGGCCAGAGGAAGAAGGTAAAAATCTCTTCTTACAATTTCAAAATGACTTCAGGAAACAGGCTTTATATTTGTTCTAGCTCACCGGAGAGATCATTTATTTAAGTATGCCATTCATGCACAATTCACACAACCCATCAGAACCTTCTCTTGGTCTCTCAAAGAAGGAAATACAAACAGGGTTTTATGCTGAGGATTCTAAACAGTTCTTTACATCTTGATAAATCTTTCTGGGCGTCATGAAGCATTCTGACAAACTTAACGACATGTCTGGCTCTAGATGCCAGGTTCTATCAGGCAGTTTTACAGACATGTTTAACAGTTATCTTGACAGCCATTTTCATGGTCAAGTGACTTAAAGGTTAGGCTTAAGAGCGTTTCTGTGTGCTGTTTATAAAGAAACCTAGCTCATTACATTTTACTACTCAGCTGTTAATAAACTTTTTAGAGCTACAATAGAAAGCATCCTGTGTCTCAGTGTGACGGTGTGGTGTGGGAGCTGCAGGAGGACAGAGACTCAGCACAGGGGATCGTGGGATGCCGTCTGCTGCACGAGTCCAGAAAAGGGCCAGACTTGTCTCCACAGATCCCACCCACCAGAATAATGTACTGTTTGTCCCACTTCTGTCAGGGAAACCATTCAGGAACAATAAATCAAAGACTAATAGACTCAAAAACTGCTTCTTTCTAAAAGCAGTAAGGGTTGTAGCCCCCCCCCCCCCCCCCTCCCGCTAAAAATCAAGCCCAGCCAGTCCATAGTCTGTACATGTTACAAAAATATTTGTGGTAAGGCCTGTTTTCACACTCTAGTTTCTAAGGAAAGGTCTGCCTGGACACCCGTCTATGCAGATAGCACAGTTCTGTAAACTGAAGGTTTAAAATTAGTGCTCAGTATTTATGGTGGGCAGTGTTTCATTGATAGAGCGTTCAGATGACAACAACGCAGCAGTGGCATAGCCAGAAATTGCTTTTCGGCCGGGCCTGATAAAAAATGGGCGGGCCAAATGATTTATTTGTAAGTTGCTCATTTGTAAGTTCACTATGGAGAAGATACAGGCTGAGGGGAAGGAGAAAAGACCTTCTCTGTTCACGTGAACATCCTTTAATTGACAGTGGAAAAAAAATATTTAGGACCATCATCTGTAAGATGATTTAGAGGCACAAACACGGCGAAGGAGCTTCTGGATCATTTAAACTTCGGCAGCCTGTCAGTCATTATTTCTGTTTTACTAAGTCATGGTCGCCGTCGCATCATTGATGCAGAGGCCCAGGACACACGCCGTTTATCTAATGAATGGAAAACTTCTTTTAAACTTACACTTCTCTTATTAAACACAATATAACAGTTAAAAAAGGGGAAAATACGGTTGGGCGCATGCAGAGTTTGTTACGCTGCTTCATTACGCATGATCCTGCTGCTGAGTTTTCCTCTGATCTGCTCCTGCTCTTGTAGATTGTTGCATTTCATAACCTTTGTCGTCACCTTTCACAGTGACAGGTTTGTCATCTCAGCCTCTGCCCTGACCACACATTATTTCCACAGTATTAGCTCAGGGCGCAAATACAGTGTAAATAAGCATAATTACTCATGCCGAAGGCTGAGTTTGAAGCTGTCCTCCAGGCAGATGTTTCATGTTTGTGCTCCAAGCGGACTCAGTGAGGCATGGACTCCTGCTTTGCCTTCAACCCACCAGCAATAGTCTTAAGACTACAGGAAACAGCAATATAGAAAATAGCACTTTTATGTCGTATCCCCTTTAGGCCCTTTAGGAAATAACATTAAGCTATTTGGGAACTGATTTTCCAGTCTCGGTATAATTTACGATCAATGATACCCGGTGAGGGGGTGAGGGGAGCAGAAACAATTCTTCTTTTCAGTCCTGCGCTGAGCGTGAGGGATTGTGGGTAAAATGCATAGATACAGACTGCAAAGCGCTCTTTTTAAAGAGGGAGAAAATGCCCCTTAAATGTACGCGGCGACATTACTGTGACTAAATTGAGTACGTGGTCCTGAATTCAAGCGCAAGACGGTGCAGCAGCCGCACAGCGTCTCTTCCCCAAAAAAGAACCCGGCGCTCTTCTGTTTCTCTGAGCCCCTTAAGAGGAAAGTCCCGTCTGGCTCACATCATGACAGCATCCAACACCACCTTCACACGCTGACGGGTTCTCAGTAAATGTGACGTTTCCACCGTCTGGCTTCATCCAGTACCGCTGCGCCTAGGCGAGTTTCTCTCTGTGCCGCCGGTTCACTGAGAACCAGAACATGAAGCTTTCTGTTTTCATGTTTGGGACAATAATAAATTCTATTTTATTTTAATGCTTGCACCATCATATCATTAGGAAAACAGCGGATGTGTTCGTTCTCAGCTTATTGTTTTCCTTATAGTCCTCCGTTTTTACTAATACCTGTTTACTCCATCCAACGTAACCACTGCAGAAACCTTCTTTGTAAATTTGAGTTTATGCAAACAAAAAAAACCCCCACAAAATCTTAAAAGTGACAAAGAAATCAGAAATTGTTGAGTCTGGAAAAAATTTGGAATTTGGAGCTAAAAACAAAATGCGTGAGAAACACGGCGCTTGTGTCACTGCGGGTCGAGTTAGCGCCACATAACCCCGAGAGATCAGAAACATTTCAAATCTCCTCGATTATTTCCAGCTGAGTCTATCTGGGCCTCCAGAGTTTTTCTGCGTGACTTCTGCGTTTTCTGTGTTCTGCTGAATTCAACAGTCAAATTCCTCTTTAAGAAGACAATGAGGGCTGATCTTTGGCTAAAGCATCAACAGGCCCATTATTTTCTTTAACTTGTGGACTGTTTAGACTTAGGCTGAGCTCATCCCGGTAGAATCAGGCTCTGCTGTTGGCAGCCAGCGGGGGGTGTTTAGTTTGACTCTCAGTCAGCTGCTCAGATCCACCCATGAAAATACCACAGCCACATCTCTGTGCTGTGGATGTGAAGGTATTAATAGACGGCTGAAGTTCTATAAGGAACGGGAGAGTGGATGGTTCCATTTTTAGACGGCAGCGTTAGTCATCGCTCCGTCCACGCCTCTGTTTAATGTTGTCACGGCCCCGTAAATCATAGGTTTATGCCTGAATTCTGAATAATTGTTCCTTTTAAACAAACGAGGCCAGCATGTGTGTTTAGACGGAGGCTCATAAAGTCACACGAGCGTGATAAACTCAGGAGGGGATCCTGAAAGTGCTCGGTTAGGCGACGCGGAGCAGGAAGCTGGGAGTGGTGGAACTGGAACTGTTTGCTCTTTGGTTTGCTTCCAAGGCCGTCCCTCTCGCTTATGGGCAACTCCCTCTTTTCTGAAAGTGTGTTGGCATTTAGTGAATCAGAGCCTCCACATTCACTCCGTTTCTGCTTCAGAGGAAAGGTTGAAGCGGAGCAGAAAGACAGGCGGCAGGCTGAGGAGTTGTTTGTGAGAGAGTTTTTATTCTGTAGCAATTATTGATTTCAGGTACTTGGCTTTTCTTTTTGTCCGTTTGTTTGCACTCAGTTAAGGATTTCTCTGACCTTTGTTAATATTTGTATGACTCTGCTTGTCTTACAGGCTTCTGGGACTCTGCCCTGTGCAGTCAGCGACGCTCCTCGCCTTCGGTCTGTCGCCGTCTGAGCCGGACCCTCAGCCCGCAGCGGAGCAGACGGACGGGTGAGGTGGAGGAGTCACGCCAGGGACACGCTGGTGCTCACAGCGACAGTGCGCCGCCAACCTTACAGCCCCGCACTTCTCCTCCTGCCTTTTTCCAGCACGGCAGTCATTCCGCTGGACCCCTGTGCTTCGTGAACCCCCTGTTCCTGCAAACTCACCCCCACGGCCACCAGGCCAACCCTCCGACCCGGTCCGAATCGGAGGCAGCTCCGGATTCGCAGCCGCCGAGCAGCAGCGGCCGGTGCCGTGAGCCGGAGGTGGAGCGGACCAAGCTGAACGGTAAATCACGCCCCCCACCTCCTCGTCCCCCTCCTCCACGCTCGATGCCAAGCCGCCGGCCGGCTCCAGCCCCACCTGGGCCTCCGGCGGCTGCTTCCAGAACCAAGAGCATGCCGACAGCCGTGGCCAGCAGGAAGCCGCAGACCCCGACCAGGCGCCCTGCGCCTGCCCCACCTTCGCTCGCCGCCAAAACCAGCAGCTCGGTCAAAAGTGCCGTGTCACCAAACCGACCACCTCCTCGACCCAAAAGGCCCGATCTGGAAGCTCACCGCTGCCACATCGCTCTGGATGACGAAACCATCGCTAGGGCTCTGTCCCGCGCCAACCTCCCCTCCTGCCAGCCGCCCCCTGCTGCTGAGGAACCGTCGCAGAACCTCACGGAGAGCCTGTCTGGTCCTGATGAGAGGGGGCGGCAGCGGTTCAGTGACATGAGCATGTCGACGTCGTCCTCAGACTCCCTGGAGTACTCCAGGTCTCCTGGCTTCTCCCTGGACCTGGCCCCCAACCCGCCTCAGGACGCGGGCCAGGAGGACAGCACCGAGGACGATGAGGACGCAGAGGAAGAAGAGGAGGAGGAGGAGGAGGACTACGGCGTCGGGATGGAAGCAGATCTGGAGTCGCGCCTCGGGCAGGTCCTGAAAGCTCGAAGGCGAAGGGTCGGCGTGAGCCTGGGCGGGGGGTCCTTCATCCTGCCACGTTCTCTGAAGGGACGCTTCAGCAAGGTGGGCGGGATGCTCAGCTCCCTGATGACGCCGGAGAAACGGGCCATGAAACGCATCACCGAGCTGTCCCGGGACAAGAGCTCGTACTTCGGCTCGCTGGTTCAGGACTACATCAGCTTTGTTCAGGAGAACCGCAGCTGTCACACGTCAGGCATGGACTTCCTGCAGACCGTCCGGCAGTTCATGACACAGATGAAGGCGTACCTGCGGCAGAGCTCCGAGCTCGATCCCCCCTTAGAGTCCCTCATACCCGACGACCAGATCGGTGAGTCCTACCCTCTGGCACCATTTGCCGAATGTTGTTTGTCTCTAAAAAAAAAAACATTGCTGCTTACATTGTTCCTGTTGGGGAAGTAAAACTAAGTGTAGTTTCTTTGGAAAGGCTTCCCCAAACCACGTCTCAGATTGAAGATTCATAGCGCTGCTGCACATCTCCATGTCAGACTTCCTCCTCGTAGGTGTTTGGTTACAGAAATGCTGCAAGTTATTCCTGGTCGGAGCTCGTTGGTGTAACTTCAGAAGGCGGCTGAGGCCAGTCTGAAGGCCGGGGAATTTGTTTTACTTCTCCAGTTAGTTTCCATCAGATGACATAAGATCAGAAGCTAGAAAAAATTCATTAAATTGTATTTATATAGCACCAATTCATGATACATATCATCTCAAGGCTCTTTCCAAAGTCAGACTCCATCAGATCCTCCAGGTTGGTCAGAAAGTTTCCTCTCTAAGGAAACCCAGCAGGTTGCATCAAGTCTCTCCAAGCAGCATTCACTCCTCCTGAAAGAGCGTAGAGCCACAGTGGACAGTCGTCTGCATTGTTGATGGCTTTGCAGCAATCCCTCATACTGAGCATGCATGAAGCGACAGTGGAGAGGAAAACTCCCCTTTAACAGGGAGGAGAACCTCCAGCAGAACCAGAACCAGGCTCAGTGTGAACGCTCATCTGCCTCGACCCACTGGGGCTTAGAGAAATGTTTGGATTTCTGAAAGGGATAAACTCTGAATGATTTATGTTCAGGATACATTTTCCAGTCATTTTCAGGATCTTGCACACTATCCATTCATCCATCTTCTATACCCGCTTGGTCCCCCCAGGCTCACCAGCTGCAGATTCCCGCCTGGAGTTCAAACCTCAGAAGGTCAGACAATCTGGAGCAAATGCTGAAGCCGTCTCTCTTTGAATCCGTCAAAAATAACGTCTCGGTTTTATTTTCTGCTTCTAATGTTCAACAGAAACAGTCGACTTAACTAGAGGCGATTAGAGCGACTGCAGCTCAGAACGTTGGTCAGTCGTCTTACAACCCACAGTTGGTGGTTCGGCACATGTCAATTTGCCCCTGGGCAAGGCACTTAACTCCAAGTTGTGAGTTTGATATAATGACTCCAGTTTAAAGCACTTTAAGTAGAAAAAGCAGTATATTAATTCAGTCCATTTACCATTTAAGTTTGTTTTAAGTGACTGTATATGTTTGATTTATTTACTATAAATAAATATTGTCATTGAATTATCGTCCAACCCTACTGCCAGGTTCCTCAGCCCCACAATCAGGCCAGAAAATACAAGAAACGGAGAAACTTTTGTCCTCTAAGCTTAAGTTATCTCTTCAGCATCACCAGTCTGACGCCTTTAAATGGTTTTGACACGAGTTCCACCTCAAGGCGCTGCAGGCTGCGTTTCAGTCGGCTCGGTTGGGACTCATCTCGCAGGAATAATGTGAGCTTGTGTGTTTGCACACGTCTCCGACCCGTTGTTCATTGTAAACAATAACAGCTGAGCCTTGTTCTCAGACAGAGAAGTGATCCGTTCTGGTGCCGCTGACAGGCCGCAGATAATGACGTTTCCTCAAAGCCTGCCGTCGACTTTAAGGTTTGTGTTCGGATCGGAGGAAAAGCCGTCATCCCTTACGGTATTCCTCTGAACATGGAAACAACACATCAGCTCCATCAGACTTGTCGTTTCTTGAGTGCGTCTTAGTCAAACAGAAGGATGAAGCCTTTGAATGTGAGTTTCTAACTACCTGACTGCACTGCAGAGGTGTTCATCTCAGAGGGTTTCGCTGTGCGGCGGAGAACACTTAATCTGAGTTTAGGGAAGTCTTTGAACAGCTTGTAGCTCTGATAAGGAGCGTTTCCAAACACTGCTGCGTGAGGGGAGGAAATGGGCCGCTCTGGAAGGAAGAGCGAAGTCTGAGGTTGGAAAAACACGTTCAATCAGAAAGATCCGGCCCACACCTCAAGCTTCGCGCTGTTTGCTTTTTGGTCCCGTTGAAGAGCAGCCAAACCCTTCCTCTAAGTTACCTGCAGCACCTGTAGAGACCTGAGGAGTGAATCAGATCAGCCCGGCGCTCCAGTCCAGCTCCTCTGACTCACCTTCAGGAATTCATTAGAAGAAGGAGGCGTGCGCGCGCAGGCTCGGCTGTTCATGCAGTTACCGCGGCGGACATATCTCTGCATGCAGCTCATTGCCTGAATGTGGCACAAACTGTGCCTGGAGGCTGGGGATGAACACACAGCAGCCATAGTTGCGTCAGAACAATTATTGTGTGCATGCAACAGGCTGTGCATAGTTGAGGTAGGCAGGAATTAATGGCACGCTGAATGTGTGTAGGTCTGACTTACAGACTGAGCCTTTGTGAGGCTTAATGTTGCTCGGACTGGTGGTAAACAACTGGCTGGCTCAGAATAAAGGCTCGACTCTGACAAATCATCCACACTTTCACTGAGTAGTGAATATTTGGGGGAGTGGTGGCCTAGTGGTTAGAGTACAGAGCTGCGGTCCCAGAGGTTCTGAGTTCAACTCCCACAAGCTGCCATTCTTGGGTCCCTGAGCAAGACCCTTGACCCCCAATTGCTCCCCAGGCGCCACACAGTGGCAGCCCACTGCTCCCCAAGGGGATGGGTTAAGATGCAGAAGTGAATTTCTCCATTGTGAGATCAATAAAGTTCAATTATTATTATTATTATTCTGTGGTCTCTTAGGTTCAAATGTGTCCTTGGATAACCCTTTTCTGTTAATTCATAGTTCATTTTTGCTTTTTTGTTTTTTAGTCCAGGTTGTTAAAAAGCAGAAATTTAATGATTAAAAACAATCTCCACCAGGACTATGTTGATGATAAATTGTTGCACGGTGCAGCAATCGTTACATTGTAGCAAGAAATTGCTGGGTTGGAGTCCCAGCCTGGGGTCCTTCTGCAAGTTTCTCTTGTAAATAAGTGTCTCAGTGAGAGTACTTGTAAATAAAGGTTTAATAATAATCATAATCATCTCTCCGGGGCTCAGACTTCCTCCCACAGTCCAAAAACATCAATGTTAGGTTAACTGGTCTCTCTAATTTATCCTTAGCAGTGTGTGCATGGTTTTTTTTCTCCTGTGTGTCTCTGTGCTGCCCTGTGATGGACTGCTGGTCCGTCCAGGGGGGACTTCACCTCTCACCCAATGACCACTGGAGACAGACACCAGCCCCCCTGCCACGGATAAGCGGGTATAGATGATGGATGGATGATTTGAAACTCTCTATATACCGTTATAACAGGATTATTGATATAAATTTGAACTAATGTTCCTCCGACCTGATCCTTGCACCTGGGTTTTTACGTCATCCGTTACCAATAGTTTCCAATCCGGAACATTTTTACTCAGACATTTTTTCTTCTTTTTATAATAGTTGCATAAAAGACTATAGATTAAAATGAGGCCAATTGTGTTTTTTATTTGGGGTTGGACAAAAAAAGCATCTTCATGGATAATTTAGCACATCTGATTGTGAAACAGGACGTAGAGGTGGTGGTGCAGCAATTAACCGCTCCATGTATGCAGATGACTTGGTGATTTTTGTCTGTGTAGTCCTGCCTTTCAGCAGTTAATGACGACAGTCGTCATTAGTTACGACGCAAAGAAGAGAAACGCTTTGGCTGTAAGAAGTCGTGCGGCCAGAGTTGAGTATTCTGTCAGGTTTTGTGAGTTGTGGTTAATAAACTCTACAAACAACTCTGACAAACTCTGTTGTTGGATTTGCGTCTAAGATATCAAAACATTTTCTTTAGGTTCTTTCTTATTGCAAAGGACTACAGCAGTGATGTCCAAACTTTTGGCCAACTAAGGTGGAATTATGAAGTTGAAAGTAGTCAAAAGGGGACAAAGATTTGATGCAAAAGTAATTGTTTTGGTATTTTTATGGCCTGAACAATAAAACCGAACCATGAAAACTTGAAACATGAAAAAAGTAAAGTAGAAATGAAGTGGGATTTTTATCCGAAGATGAACTGTTATTCATGTTAGATTCTTACACTTTTTTCCTTTTCAGAAGAAAGGGATTTCATTTCTGAAATCCTCAGCAGCAGTGAAATTAGTCACAAATGGCCCCGGGGCCACAATTAAGAAACGTCAGGATATGTGTCCTTTAACAGGGAACTAGTTAAGTAACAAAGACTTTTTGTAAAACAGCCTCCTACCGATTTGCATTTTTCCAATTTTCTTCAAAACCTATTTAAAATTCAAGCCCAGCCTGTGAATCCAATTTTACATTTAATTCATCTGAATACATTTTTAAAAAGTGTAACATTCCCACCTGTTATACAGGTGATTACATAAAATCTTAAGTACTGCATTTTTTTTTTTTTTTTATCTCAGATTGCCAAATAGTCTCTTTGTTTTTCTTTTGGGTGCATTTGTTTAACTGCTCCTTTTAAGGAATTGTTGCGTCATCCATTTTCAGGACTTTGATCGTTTGTTCTGTGTTTATTAACTTCACGGCAGAGGCTGAGGTTACAGTAACAGTTTCAGCTTGAAGGGACGGACTGCTGGGAGTGTTGTGCAACATGCAATGACACAGTTTGACAGGAAGGAAAACACTTGTTTGAAATGATTTTAACGTCTGTGTGTTCCTGTAATCCCTGACAGACCGGGTTCTGGAGAAAGCCATGCACAAATGTGTCCTGAAGCCTTTGAAGAGCGTCATTGAGGTGATCCAGCACGATTTCCAGGTGAGACCTCCCCACCTGCTGCTCTCCAGAGAAAAAAAAAAACACAGATTATATACAGAGATAAAAAAAAAGAAATACTATTTGCACTCCGTGCACTTTTTTACATTTTGTCACTTTACAACCACAAACTGTTTTATCAGGATTTCCTTCGACAGACCGACACGGAGTAGCACACAGTTCCAGCTTGAAGTGTTTTGATGCATATCTCCATCAGCTTTGCACATCTAGACCCTGAACGTTTTGCCCATTCATCCTTCATCTTGCCACAGATTCTCAATTAGTTGATTGTCTGGACTTTGACTGGACCGTTTATTCTGATTTATAAAAACAAGCTAAATGGGTTTGTAAACAACTAATAGTTGTCCTGGAGAACAGATCCCCCTGACCTTTGGGTCTCTGCAGCTCCTCCAGAGCTACCGTGGGCCTCCTGGCTTATTAAGCCCAGCCTGTGAGTCCAGGTGGACGTCCGTGTCCTGGTAGGTCTGCAGCTGCTCCGTCCTCTCTCCAGGTTCAGATGAAGGATTGATCAAAGCTTGGGATGTTGTTGTAGAACCCGATCCCTGCTTCAATCTGAACCAGAACCTTCTCCCTGACCCGTCTGCTGGGTTCCTTGGTCTCCATGATGCAGATTTCTTTCTCTAATGTTCTCCATTAAACCTCTGAGGCCTTCATAGAAGAGCTGAAGTTAATGCTGAGATCAGATTAGACATTTTAGGTGACTTCTGGGTGAAATGAAAGGCAGTGGATTTTATTTAGGGACGTCAGGGTGAAGCGGGCCGAATACAAACGCACGGCATTTGTCGTTTCCTTCCGCTTCCTTCTTTGCGAGGCTCCGTGCATGCTGGTTTTTCTGCAGCAGGGTTTATTTTAACCGGCGCCCCCCGCCTCCCTCCTGCAGGTGAACAGTGGAGCTTTGCAGCAGCTCAGGGAGAACCTGGCCCTGGCGAAGACCAAGAAGCCCCAGGAGCTGGGGGTGGATGGAGCCGTGCCCCCGGACGCCGCGGCCATTGAGAAAATCCGCCAGAAGTTCCTGAGCATGCGGAAGATGTACTCCCCCGACCAGAAGGTGTCGCTGCTGCTACGGATTTGCAAACTCATCTACACCATCATGCAGGATAACTCAGGTAAGGAGAGCCAGCATTCGCTGCTTCCTGCTCCTCGCTCCAGCCGACCTCTGTGACCTCTTTCACGCCCCTTGTCACCACAGGCAGGATGTACGGGGCCGATGACTTCCTGCCCATGCTGACCTACGTGGTGGCTCAGTGCGACATGCCGCAGCTGGACATGGAGGTCCAGTACATGATGGAGCTGCTGGACCCGACTCTGCTGCAAGGAGAAGGTAGGCCCGGTTGGTTTCCGCAGAGATCCGTCCAGGATCTCAGACGTTTTCATAAAATCACATTTTAAACCGACTAAAACAAGCATCTGTTATGTTCTCCTACTGCTGACATTGTTGAAAAGTTTGTCTATTTCAGTTATTCAATAAAAGAAAGGGAAGCTCATGTGTAGCTCGATCACACGTAGTCGTGTATTGCAAGTTTTTTTTGTTATTTTTGGATTATTATGACTTATAGTTGATAAAACCCAAGTAATGAATCACATAAGTCCAGCAACAAAAAGGTGACTTCTAAAGAAGCTGGTTGCTTACAGACCGCAGAAAGTTTAGTGGAAGGAAAAAGTATCTTAAATCTTAAATTACCTTAAGTATGGGAGAAAAAATTTTCACAGTCCTGAGAGGATTGTGAAGCAAAGGACGTTTGAGAGTTTAGGGGAGATTCACAAGATGTGGCTTTATATCTCTGTGTGTAATCAACCCATTCAAGTGAGTTCAACGGTTTGACTCAATTTCTGATGTATACCAAAGTTTTCAATTGATTTCTAGTTTGAGACGCAGCTGTAGATCTACAGTTCTGTAGAAAAGTCTCGAGTCAAAAGTTCTCCTGGCTCGTTTTTCTAATCAGATCAAATTTTTCACGTTTTGGTTTATCATGACAGAAAAACACAAAATAGATTTTGGGGGTCTTCAAAAAATCCAAATCCGGCCCTCAAGAGCCAAAAAATGCACATTATGTCATTAAGTAGAGGCATATATCCTTTTAAAGTGCATAAAGTGGCTAAAACTGTGACTCCTGTAGCGAATGTTGATTTATTTATTTATTTTTTTATTTTTCTTACTGTGCAGTAACAGCACAACACATTGAAACAACCCAAAAATGTCCAAAAAGAGAAGAAGTGATGCAGAATGATGAGAGTTTAAAGTTTAACTCACCCCAATATCAACTTTTTTTTTTACAGATAAACTGTTTAAACTAATGTTACTGTGCATTTTTTATATTCCTACGTGACCTGGAATGAAATTCTGAAATTAAAAGTATCATCTATACAGGTGCAACCGGCCCTTTTAATGTTTTCATGATGCCAAAGTGGCCCAGTGTAGAAATGAGTTTGACAGTCAGCTGTAGAGGCTTTGAAACCGATCCTGTACAGAGAAACCTTCATCACCCTTTCAGCTCCCCTCACTATCCTCTGCAGGATGGATATTTGTTTCAAGTTTCCTCGTAAAGGGACGTCGCTCCGCTCGGTTTTTAAGGAACAAACTAGATTCTCGTTTTTTGCTGAAATAGAAAAATCGTTATGAATGAGCAGCTGACAGACGTTTGAGCACACGGTGCATCCAGCCTGCATGTGAGTAAAGAGCGGCTTTCTGCTGAAATCAGCCAAACGACTCATCACTGATGAGAAGTCATTTACAACATCTCTTTTCTTCAGAACCCAAACGCGTCTTGTTACCTTTTGTTTCACTGTTTGTGTTTAAGAGGCAGATTTGTATTTTGGTGACGCCGTCCCACGGAGCTGTAGAAAAACTGGAAGCTGTTTCCAAAAAAAGTTGAAAACTCCTGATTGATTTAGTTTTACAGACAAAAGCTGATTTTTCTCCATAAATGTACGAGTAGCTTTATTCTGACTTCTACTGCAGAATTAGATCTACTGGCTGGTTCTGTTTAACTCAGATCTGCAACACTTTCTGCTCTGGAAATATTGGCCGCATTTATTTAGGGATAAAAACATGGAAATAACGTCGTTGACAAATTTAGATCTGAAATTGTACCTTAAAATGTTTTTGCTATACCAACAAACTAAAACCATTTTTTTAATTGACTTTCTGGGAAATCTGCACTAAATCTAAAACCGTACATCATTTACAATAAAGATAGTTTGTGGTTCATAATCAGCTGCTTTCCTTCTGCTTAAAAACCGAATGGGCAGAAAAACAAACCGGAACAAAAGCAAATTCTGGCCCAAAAAGAACGATTCAAATCCAAAACTAGTTCAGTCAAACATTAGAAGCAAGATTAAAACTTTAGTTGTTTTAAACTTTGATTCTAATGTTGCAGCTACTTGCTATAAAGAGAAATGTTTGGTTGTGAGAGAATCCTTCAACCACTGCAGATTAAGTTTAGCTGCAAAGTGAATTTTCTCCCTGTTTAATTTTGCCTCATTATAAATAACTTGTATTAGTTTAATCTTTGAGGACAAACAGAACAATTACTGGCCGGACCTTTGCATTCAGCACATTTCAGCTAGAAGTTCTGTAAAGCGTTCCTCTGCAACCCAGAAACGCAGAGAAAAAAAAAATACAATCTGAAGAACATCTCTTGTTTCCAATCCTGCCTCCGTATTTCTGGATAATTCTGCCCAAAAGAGAAAAATCTTTGATGTATGAATTGAAAGATGAAACTAGATTCTAAATAAAAGAACAGTTCACGGCTAAGATTTCCAAAATAAAAGAGTCTGCAGGCTTTATCATGTCAGACACCATATGCTGCTTTTATTGACTTAAAAAACAAATGCAGCATTTTACTGAAAAAAAGCTGGTCCTTGGTATTGAGACAATAAACATGGAGCAGCTTCACTGCACTTTTTCTCAGAAGCAGCGTTCTCTGCAGTCAGATCTTCTCTACTGCTGTAGAGAAGATCATGTTCAAACTGCCCAAAAGGCTCTTTTTTCATTGAGAAAAGCTTCTGAATGTGCCATTAAGTCTACGTTGGAGACCTTTCTGGATCCATTTAAGCTCACTGAGTTTTCCTGTGATTATCGGAGCAGATAATTTGTTCTGCAGAACGTGCTTTAGCGGGAAACTCTGAGGTGTGTGCAGAGGAAGGAAAAGTGCTGGTGTGTATGGTAGGAAATACCGTTCTGCGTTTGATTTGAATGGACTGGACCGGATTCACATGAGGAGGAACGGGCGGTGCCCTGCGCATGTGAAATATTTTCCGACCTGTGCGGCACGTAGGTGAGGAGCTGCAGGTTCACGTCAGAAACAGTTTTTAAATGTGGCCTCTGACAGAATGACCCCATAAGTTTCTGTTTCAAAGAAGGACACTTTGGGCTTTTATTTCATCGTTCCCCTACCAACTGGTTTCATTTCATGATAAATTATCCAGTAGAGCTGTGGGTTTCTTAATAGCTGGCGGCATCAGTTTGCGCAACAAAAATATGAACCATACTTTCTCTGTAGAAAAAGACAACAGAGAAAGTCGGAGCGCTCCAGGTTCTGGTCACCAACAGCAAGATCTGTTATTTAAAAGTTTCTGAGTAAATCTGATTTTTAAGGGGGAGATATTCAACAAACATGAAGCAGCTGGTTCCCTTTGGATCGCAGAACATCCCAGCATCTGTTCTGGTTCGCTAATTTAAAAGCTCCTCCAGGTACAGGCGTGTCCCGGAGGTGCTTTACCTTCACCCAGATCTCCTCTGTTAAGAGCCTATTAGCAGTCATTGTCTTACCAGCAGCAGCTAAAACTCTGAGTGTCCCGTCTAAACTGGAGATAACAGCTCCTCAAGTAATCCGGCAGAACAAAGCAGATCTTAGAGCGACACTGATGTTTCATGGTAGTTCCTAAATCATTCAAACCAACGTCACATTTGGACTTTACTCCATGAAAGACGATTGGTCTGTTTTAAAATGTCTCCAAAACACACATTCAGATGAACAAAGTGACGGATGCTTTACAGGAAACCTCCGATTTGCTTCAAGTGAACATTAATGTCCTCGTTAACTTAGTCTTCAGTGTAGATAATCAGACTTTTGTTCAGTTTCAACGTGACGAAAAACGGTGAATCTAATGAACTGCTTTGATTTGCTTTGGAGACTTTTTCTTTTTTAAAGCAAAAAGGTTTTCACTGAAGTTTTCATGAAGACCTGAAAAAGTCTAGATAACCATTAGAGTTTATGGTATTTAAAAAGTAAGATTGATTAATATTCGTTCATTGTTTCAGACATTTTACTCTTAGCAGGGTTTTGGTTGTTTGTTCGTCTTTGCTTGTCCTTATATTTGTTAGTTTGGCTTATTATTTATTACTAAGTATAACAACTGAATATGTGTAAATGCATAAAGTTCATTTATTTTTCAGTTTTAGCCAGTTTTTGTCTCCGTTTTAGCCTAAAGTTTAAACTAAATTATTTCATAAACTGAAAGTATTTTTAGCCGGTGCAGCTCGAATCAGTTCAGAAATCCTGGCAGGATTCAGGCAGCATGTTAATTATAATTTTTAATCCCCTTCAGGAAAGCAGCGGATTGCACCAAGATTTGACTAGATGGCATTTCCCTCGTGGTGAGCAGCCACAGGGTGACAGTGGAGAATACTTTTTCATTATGTTGGAAACTATGATTTTGTTTTACATCATTATCCATAAATATCAACATCTCGTCCATCCTCTTTTTTTAAACCTCAAAATAAACATAAAAGGGCGTTTCTTTAACAATGACAACATATTTCCTACAGTAGATCTTTAACATTTGGGTCTGGAATTAAACGTTTGTTCAAACATTTGTTTAATACAAGTGGACTGTAGGCAAAATGGCTCTTTAGACTGTAAAGGTTGCCAGTCCCTGAACTAGAGGAACGGGGTTAACAGGAATGTAAACTAATAATTTCCAGGATATGCTGCTTTTTTCCTGACAGATTACACTAATGCAACATTTCCTACCTTGATAAACCTGGACTATTTTTGGCATTATTTTATAGCCGTTTGTTTTTCTCCCACTTCCCCTTTCTGGGTCTTTAGCTGCATAAAAAACTGTTTTTCCAACAAGTTTTACAACCTCTATATAGATGCAATAGTGTACTTTGTTAACTGTGACTATTCATCCCCTGCAGTAGATTAGTAGATTAAACGTGACCTGATAATGATAGAAAGAAGCAAACAAAGACATGAATGACCTGTGCAAACAAACAAGTAATTATAAAAGCCAACCAGTGTTAGAAATAAACCAGGATCTTTGTTTTTTTTTTAGAAAACAAATCTTTGAACCTAAAGCTTTACTATGGCTGAACATGTATGAAGAAAGTGTAATTGTAAGTCATATTTCAGAGTTTCTTCAGCTCAGTCTCACGTCTTTGTGTTTTTCCTTGTGCCTCCAGGTGGCTACTACCTGACCAGCGCTTATGGAGCCATGGCGCTCATCAAGAACTTCCAGGAGGAGCAGGCGGCCCAGGTTCTGAGCTCTGAGGCCAGGAACACCCTGCACCAGTGGCACCGCCGGCGCACGGCGCAGCGCTCTGTGCCGTCTGTGGACGACTTTCAGGTATCTCGCCTGACCTGAGCCCACCTTGAACATCCAGGCAGTGAGTCTAAGTCTTGCCAATTGAACCTGCATCGGAAAAGTGCATGAATGAAGCTGTGTTGTTACTCTACTAACACAGCACCGTGCGGGTCGGAGGGTGGACAGCCCCCCCTAGTGGAATAACAGCATGCATTCTTTAGTTTTTTTGTTTTGCTGCATGTGAGCTATGTCCGCATCCCGGCACAGATCAACAGTGGAAATTGCCTCCATTCCAAAACCAGCCTGGATGTGTGTTTGGGATCATTTTACTGTTGGAACATCCAACTGTGCCCAATTTACAGGCATCAGACCAAAACTGTCCCCCTCAGGTAGCATCTGAGGGACATCCTGGAACCCCTCAGGCTCCATGAACTGAAGAACTGCCGGGCAACCAGTGCAAATTTCCAAAGTGAAGCCAGTTTTACATCAACGGCTCGAATATTGATTCCTTCAAACTTGACTGAAACTTCCATCTGCCCACAGGCTAGGGCCGGACGATATAGAAAAAAAAGCATATCGATAAAATAGAAATCATATTGGTTGGTATTGATATTTATCAACAAATTCACAATTTTAGGTGCAGCCCTGGACATTTTATGGAGTACCTTAGCAACCTGTTTTTAGATAAAGACACACAAACACTGAATTCAAACTCAACCCTTTATTCAACCAACTTTTTACCAAAACTGCAGGTTTTAAAAAAAGAAAAAAGTGCTCCTTTAACTCTCTAAAGGGGGCGGAGCTTGGTTCCTTGGTCTGCGTTTGTGATTGGCTGGGAGGATGTCATGCAAAAGGAAGGAAAACTGTTATTCTATTGAACTTTTTATTGACCCTTTTTTTTCTTTCTATCGATCGATATATATTATTATTGAATTATTGCCCAGCCCTATCACAGGGACAATCTAAAGGTCTTCTGGGGAAAAGCTTTATGCTCAGACAAAACAAAAGTTTGAGCTCTTTGGCCAAAAAAGACAAGAAGTATGTTTGAAGGATTCAAAGTATTGCTTTCACACCTTCAAGCACTGTACCTCATGTTGGTGGTAGCATCATGCGGATGTTGAGCTGCCAGGAGGAGTGCGATAATGAAGCAGGACCACCTCCAAACCCTTCAAATCAACAGTTGGATGCTTGAGACATTTGCTTGTTCCACCAGCACAATGATCCCAAATACAGACCCTGCATCCATTTTCTCCTTTCGTGCTTCTTCGTGGAGGAATAACGAGAATTTCCCTCCACAGAACTTCCTCCGAGTCGCCCTGCAGGAGGTGGGCTCGGGCGTCACGGCTAAAACCCTGCAGGTGCAGCCGTACACCACTGCGGAGGAGGTCTGCTCCCTCTGCGCCTGCAAGTTCAAGATCCCCGACCCCGAGAACTACGCCCTGTTCCTGATCACCGAGGACACGAGCCAGCAGCTCGCCCCGGACACGCACCCCCAGCAGATCAAAGCGGAGCTGCACAGCCGGCCGCTCGAACACGTCTTCCACTTCGTCTACAGGAGGTTGGCCAACCTGAACCTCTGCAGCCCGGCTGACGTCGACAACGGGAACTGCCTGCAGGTGGAATAGGGCAGGACTGCCGTTGTGTCTTGTTGGGATATTTAGAAAGTTTATAAAGACAGATTTGAGGACGTCTGGTGTTTGTTTGGAGGGACTGGTCGATGCTTTAGGAAGGGGAATCTAGTTTAGGGTAGATTGTAGCACATGTGTTTATACGAAGTTTGGAAACGCGGAGGCCTCCTGCTTAAATTTGGCTTTAACTGCTGTCCCCGTCGTGTCTCATATATGAACCGAACACACTGTATGTCACTGAGAGCAGGCCCCAGGTTAAAACTTTGCTAAAATCTTTATTTAATAAGTAAAGCGGTCTTTTGTAAAAACTTGTTTTTATTGCTCCACAGCTGCAGGTCAATTGTGGATTATATTTCTGTGTAAAAATTATTTTTATATACCTGTTAAGTGACAAAGATTCATATTCTGATGTAATGTTTGTTTACTGGACTTATTTATGCCAGTTATTTCTCAAATGTTGGTGTGAAACAACTATATTTCAGTTGTTTGTAGTGAGAAGCTGAAATGTGATTCTGGAAATTAAAAACTTTCTGAACGAAACGACCTCCAGAGTTATGGACAATGTTCAATGTTTGAAGCTGTTCTGCATTTTTACTCTGATTCCACAGTGGCAATAAAATCCAACTTGTTTCTTTTACCTTTTAAAAACCAGAGAAAATCTGGGAAATTATTTATTGAACCAAAACCACAAAGGCATTAACAAAAAAGTATTATAATAACAATAATAATAATAATACACCTAGTAACATGACAAAAAATAACAAACCAACTACAAATATCAAAACTAAACAGAAAAAAATTAACTGTATATCATAAGAGTTTTTGACAAGAGAGCCATGAAATTTCTTTTAATCACATTTTTAAATCTATATATATATATTTAATTATCACATCTGATGTAGGTGTGATCTTGGTGGAAAAAAAAGAATCTTACAAACAACGAAGCCGGATTTTCAGTAGTGGAATATCTCTCAGCAAACTGCTCCTCAGTCACATGCTTGTTGGAGCCATCGACGAGCCTCTGGTACTGATGATGAGATGGATTTTAATGACTTACCGGTAATAACTTTTAATGATGGAAAACAATTGTATTCAAACTGCCGACGTGTTTTAACATTACAGAAGGCTGTGAACTCAAAAAGGGGCGCAAAGTTTAACAGAAAGTAAAATTATTATTCATCTGTAGCCTGTGCAGGTATGTGTGTTGGGTTTTATTTCCTAGTATGTATGGTATTTGAAAAACAAAACAATGAAGTTTTGGGTTTTATTTCCCATCAGGAACTATAACAGGGCGTGTTCTGGGAGGAGAGTTTCTCTCAGGGGTTCTGGGTTCAGGTGACGATCCATCCTGGCAGGCCTGCTTAACGCATCAAGAGCTTCGTAGTTTTACCAAAGCTTATCGATGTGTTAATTTCTCTGCCTTAACTTTGTATGTCTCATGGAACAAATTAATATTAATAAAATTTATTAAATACAATTAATGCCACAAAACTATTTCTGAAATTAATAAAAAGTCACCGGCAGAAACATCAGAAGATTTCTGGTATTTTATGGTCTTGAATGCCAAACCTGGGGTTATTTAAGAGTTTTTCAGGTCTGACATTGAGATGAATAAATTCAGGACTCCTTTATACCTTTTAAGATGATGGAGTTGGATTGTGAACTGTTATCCTGCCACTACACTAACAGACTAGTCTTAAAATGCCATCAATGATGGCATTTACCATTAACCAAACAAGAGGGCTTCATAATAAAATCACACAAACCAAACAAATCAAAATAACATGATTACTCAAAGGATATGAAAATGACCAAAAGGATCCTAAATAAACATAATCATGAAAACTAAAGGCTTGTTTAAAAGAATCAACTCAGAACGATTGAAAGACGAGGATGTGCCAGGGATGACTCCATAAATCAAACAAACGTCTCCAAAATGTTTCCTGTTTCAAAAATCTTGTGTTGCCAGAGTTTGAAGAGTCTACAGAAGGAAAGGATCCTGCATCGATGCAGTCCAAGATCATATAAAAGAGGCTGCACATGTCTGAAAAGCACCAGAATGCAACCAGAAGGAAGGGAGCCATTACAAATAATAAGAATCTTTATTTGTCATCACAACTTTACATTCCAGTGAAATGTGTCCTCTGCATATTTTCATTCCCTTTAAAACGCAGTGGCTGCCACTGTGCAGCACCTTGGGAGCATTCAGTTTAAAAAGGACTCATGCGATGCATTGGGATATTTATTATAGTATTTGGACACTTTAACAGTTTGTTTAATCCAAGGGTGGCTTTACATAATGGAGGATAAATATACATGGAAATAATGGGTTAGTCGATAAGCCTTATGCTAGCCAACGTTCATTTTGTTTTTTTTTGTTACATTCCATTTGCCAGGGAAATCGAAATATAGGCCGGGATTGGGGTAAACCCAAGTAAAAAATTTTCCAGTTAATATAGTTTGAGAAGTCGAGATTCCAAAATGAAATAACCCAAAAGGTTTGGAATCCTAAAACGTTATGGTGACGGCCAGGAAAGCTGTTGTTTTGTTCGTGGTACATCTTATAAACGTCCTTTAATTCTTTTAATTCTGTATTTAATTCCACAGGCAAACACCATTTTAATTTGTTCGGTTCAGAGTTGCAGCCGCTACATGTAGCGTTGATTTTAGACGCACTCTTAGAATTGTGTTATGTCAAATAAACGCAAGAAAAGCCTTTTTTTTGGTCCAGATAATACAGGCCTCCTAAATGTGACAACAGTACCCCCTGCTGTTTTGGTTATTACCTGCGTTAAAGATGAATAAAATTAATAAACTCCTAAAAAAAGTTAAAATCTTAATGTAGCTGAAGTTGATCTTTAATATTAATGGCTTGATATTAATTCTGCCATGTGAGGTCAATAGCTAGTTCAAAATTGACTGCATTTATATTGTAAATATTAAAAAGGTTTGACAATGTCGAGACACTATAGTTGTTGCAAACCGTTGCAAACCATTTGCTTTATATATATATATATATATATATATATATATATATATATATATATATATATATATATATATATATATATATATATATATATATAGTGAATCTCTGTTCAGAGGAGGCGAATCTGCAGTTTAGAGATAACGGAGAAGAACGTGGACCGCGTTATTTCCGTGAGACAAAACGGTATAAATACATTGAAAAAATGCAGGAAAAGTTGTAGATCAAAGAAATTAGCGTCCTTATTGGAGTTATTTTGTGTTTTAAATGTCATGTTTGATCGCTTTCTTTTTAAACACAATAAAATAAAAATAGGCAACTTCTGTGGCCTCCATCAGTCAACTGGCATTCATCGATCTATATTGTATCCGGATGTGACGGAGAAACGCATGAGTGAGGGACTTCTGTCTTATCCGGATGCTTTGGAGATCTAACTGCTGGGGACCTAGGGCTTCTCCGGGGCTCCCTGCGCTCTGCCTGTCGGTAAGTGAGAAGCTAACTGCTACACCTCCTGTCCTCCTTTCCTAAAAACGTGTCGGGGCTTCTGCGGTACATGTAAGTTTTAGGGTTGCTTTAGTTTATTATTTTTTATTTGTCCTGTTCCGACAGTAATTACTGTAATATGATTAAGACATTTGTGACGTTCAGCTAGCCGCTATCAGTACTAAAGTAAAGGTAGTTTTAGAGTGAAACAAAGTGATTTTACTGACGCAACATTGACTGAAGTTGATTTTTACAGCATGCTGAAACCGGGTTAAAAGTTCAAATTTTATTTTAATAAAAACACCGTCTCAATAAAAGCTGTTCTTTAATTTGATCTGCTGGATCTGGTTATGGCTACACGCATGCCTGTTCAATAAATAAATCCAATCCAATACTTATATGATATAGTATATCATAAACGTTGATAGTTTTTAACAAACAAAAATTCAGTAACAGGCAGGTCAAATTACTAACTGTGTTGTGAAGGTTTTAATTGCATTGCATCTCTTTATGCTGCAGTATTCACCCCTCCTCAATTACACATTACTTTCAGTTTCATGGGATACTATTATGAATCCCAGATGTTTCATAGCTCACTCACATGTTTAATGCTTGAAGTAAAGTTGTCATAAATATGGACTTTTTCAGACTACCAAAAAGAAAGTTATGAGAGCAGGGTAGTACATTGATTTTTTTTACCCATATCCAGTTGTAGAGAATTAGGATTTTAAAATATTAAAATCTAACCTTCATCGGGTCTTTTTCTTAACCGTCCTGCTTCCATGGGATTTAGGAGGGAGGAGGGCAGCCAGGTGCTGGTGTAAATAAATAGGTTTAATTATCTGATCATCACCAGTTTGAGTGGCGGAATAAAAGCAGGATTTTTGGTAGGTGTGTTGTAACACAATGCCAGAACAGAAAGAAGTCAGCAATTACCTGAGAGACGACAACCGTTGCTGTTCTTCAGTCCGGGGAGGGTTCAGGTCCTCCAAGTCCAGTCCTCGAGAGCTGCTGTCCTGAAGCTTTTAGACGCGTCCCTCCTCCAACACTTGTTACCAGGCCTCTGCAGTCGCTCCTTAGATCCAGGATCTAGAGTTAAAACTGAGCTAAAAACTGATCAGTTCTGAAGAGCAGAAAATGAAAGATTTCTGGACATGGAGGGCACTGGGGGGCGTTATGTTGGCAGACAGACGAAAAAGATGGATGGTTGAAGGATGAAGGCCCTTTTCTCTAAAAAGAAGCAAGACCTGTGGTTGTTAATGTGCATCTGGATGACCTGGATGAGCCCAAAGTAGAAACATTTGGCCATGATGGACGGCACCATGTTCAGAACACAAAACCCAATCATAGTCATTCAGCACAAACGCCTCATCAGAACTGTGACGCACGGAGGTGGAAGGCTGAAGAATTGGGCTTGTTGTGCAGCCACATGGCACCTTGTAGTCACTGACTCATTAATGAACCACCGCTGTTAATTAAAAATATTACTTATAAATGCATATAAAGTTGATATTGTTCAGGGTTGGTTAACTTTTAGATGCTCTCCTGGTTCAATAAGAAGTCTCTGCACAACTTGATGGCACTGAGGAGGTAAATCAGCCGTTAATTCAGCTGTTTTAGAGCAGGAACACATAAAAAAACATGTAATGATGATTTATAAATGTTATCATAGTTATGGAGCTTAAACTCTAGCATCCGTTACTCTCTCCAGAGAGTTCCTAATGGCCTTCTTTATTTGTGTTTATACTGTGACTAATGTTATCAGCAGCGGCCCAGACGACCTCCTTTTCACGATTTAATAACTTTTAAATGTTTTAAAAGAGGTCTGGTACTTAAGGACGTCTAGGTTTATCTTGTTGTTTAAAGCAAGTTTGTCGATCAGCCTCTTCTTTTAAACGAGAAGACCCTAAGCCTCCTGGAGCCTATAGCTGCTGCACTCGCTTTTTATTTTATTTACAGCGATCTGCCAGGAAGACAGGTTGTTTTCTGCTTTCCTACCGAATGTTTCTGCTCAGGAAATGAACCATAAAACTGGAAACACTTAAACATCCTGGTTTAAAAAGAAAAAAAAGAGGCCCAACCCAAAATGTGGCAGAGCTCCATGTTTAATACAAAGCGCCTGTGTGGCCCGATGTTTAGCTGTGCAATAACTAATAACGCCTAATTCACATTTCTGTGCTCAGATGTTCAGTCGTTCCTTTTGTTGTTGCTCTTTTTATTATGTCTTCACCTCTGGAGCTGTTTAATTTAGATCCGTTCCTGCTTTGATCCCTGATTTGATCCACTCCAGCTCTTTGGTGTTTTAAATTTCCTCGGTTTTCATCTTCAGCCAGCTTTTGTTTTTCTGTGCCTTCCTGTAATATATCTGAGTCGTTTTCTCCTCCACGCTGCAGCATTGTAAAAAAAAAAAAAAACTCTTCCCTTTTTTTCAGCTGGAAATCTTTTGTTGAGTCTATTATTTCATGAAGGAGCCTTTATCCTCGGACTCAAACAGATCTGCAGCTTTGAAATACAGTAAAAAATAAATATTTGGGTCTTTTAGGAAACTTGGGATAATTGGAGTAATTCTGCCGGAGCTTAGTATCACATGTTGGTGTTTACGAGGGTTGTCAAAATAATAAATATCTTGATATAATCAACATTTTTAAAGAAATCTGTTATTCAGAGATATTAATTTGTGTAGAAATTGACACAAACCGACCCGTTAACAACCCGGCCTCCCTGCAGACGCTCGTCTCAACCGTTCAGACAGAAAAACACGTGAGGAAAGTGTTATTAGGAGGATCCTTCCCTGTGAGGCTGACGGACGGGAAAAAAATCAAATGCCTAACGATGCTACGTGCTACGCTAACGCTACGACACTGATGGGCGAGAGCAACTGGAAACTTAAAGCTCCTCCAGCCAGCAGAGAGGACGACGTGAGCTAACGCTATCCGGTTAAATGTTGGCATCAGACGGCCCATTAAGGGGTTCTGAGCTCCACCGTCAAACACAAACCAGGCCCAGCATGGATCCGGCAAGTTATTTCAATTTAGAATGATCCTTTATTTGTTCACCAGTGGTAGCATTTATCTGTTGCAACGAGTATTTTCTCAGTATCTGTATCCAGTTTTAACAGTTTAGCATCGGGGACAACCTTAGTTTGCACAAAATGCCCCAAAAACATGTTGTTGTCGCCCTGCAGAACCGCCTGGGGTCCGGTAAGCGTCAGCTTCCTGTTTAGGCGCCGTGCATTCAGACGCTCTGTGTACATCAGAAGACGCTTGTTGTTTAATGCAATGTAAAAACATGTGCAACTAAGTTGTTTTGATGGCAAAACAGCAGATTGCAGCCAGAAGCAAAAAAAACAGTTTTTTCACCAGTAGCTGCGTAAAACATCCATCATCCTTATCGTAACATTCACCAATATTATCACGTTATCCTGTTATTAGGCAACCCTAATTACATACCATCACACAGCTTTATGTTCCAGTTCTCAGCTATGGGGAACATTGCGTTAAGAGCGGTTCTGTAAGACTGACCAGTAATATGGAAATTACAGCGTTCTGTTTTTGTTGAGACTACGTGAAATCAGTGGACGTAACCCTGTGGTCGTTTCGTGGAGAAACGGTTCTAAAATGCTCACTTCGGAGCTCAAATATTCATTTTTTGCGGCTGTTTGTACACAGCTAGAGTCACTAAAGTTCATTCTGTGACATTAACTGGAATAAAGCGACCTGACTGAGCCCAGCTGTTTGCTACGATTTAAAACACACGTTTTATTTTTTTTATTCCTTCTCCAAGCACTTTCAGCCCTCCGGCCTGCAGAAGGCATCTTGTTTCACCGACACCATTGCTTGTCTGTTCTGTTCCCTTTTAAGGTTTTCAGCTCGCTACCTGATCAAGATGTCGGTTCCTAATCCTTTGTTGAGGCTGGAGCAGCGAGCAGCCGAGGCCGACAAGCTCATCGAGTACCTGAAACAGCAAGTCCAGCTGCTGAAGGAGAAAGCCTGTAAGACACGTTCCCGCTCGCATGCTCCAAGCCGTCCTGTTCTCCATTAAAGCAGCGCTGATCTGATCGCTTCCTGCATTCAGAAAAAAATCCACGATGTCTTTATTTGTTCTCACTAAAACGTTTATTAAAGCTGCACCGTTTGCTCAGTATGTGCAGAATCGCAGTTCTGCTTGGCTTTCCCCGTCTTAAACGGGTCCGCAAAGACATGTGGCAATATGCTGATGACGTGTTAGCATTTCTAGCTAAAGCGCAGGCTTACACCCAATCTGTCGGGGAACGAGCTCGTTCTTAACTGCTTGGTGACACGCAGGATTACGTCTGTCGTTGCAGCCGTCCAGGCCAGCGTGAGAGAGGAGAAGAGGCTGGCGGTGGAGAACGGCAAACTGAAGAACGACATCGAGGAGCTGAAAAAACAGCTGCTGGAGAAAGAAAAAAGGAGAGGGGGTGCGTAAACTTTTGTTCCCCCTTCCCCCTCCTAGTTATCCACGCGCACAAAGACTTCTAGGTTTTCTGTGGCGAGCTTCAGTTTCATCGCAGCCTGCACGGTCTGATGAGGACAACATGCACATCAGTAACTGTGCGTCCAACGTACGTCGATGTTTTCCAGGAAGGATTTGCAGGAATGACATCGGTCTGGAAGAAATAAGTAATTTAATTAGGTAAAAAGTGGAAATCTTCAGAAAAGTGTTCCAGTGCACTGGAGACAAAGTTTTTCCACTCAGTACGCATAATGGTGATGTTTGTTTCTGATTGCTTAGCTTAATCAAACATAGATAAATACTGTCAGGGCTTCTCTGATTTGGTTTAGAGATTAAAAGACACACTGTGTAGCGCGGCATTAATGCCCTGCAGAGAAGAGACGCAGGCCGCTTATCCAGCGGTTGCTTCACTACATCATCTCGTGGGATCAAACAGGGTTCCAGAGCACAGGGAGTAGAACTTTATTAAATAGCTTTATATCTGTAGTCTGAGTTGAATATCAAGTGACTGGAGCATTTATTTAGAGTAATGTTTCTCAGAGAGCTAGATTTACCTGCAGGGCGATCTAAAGGTTATATGACTCCAGCCACCCATATGTAACAAACAACACTGCCTATTTCTATCAACATGACGGCTGCCACGTTTCCTAAAAGGGAAAGAGGGATGAGTTCTTTGTGGACATTAGGAAGTTCCTCCAGTTTGTCGTGGGGATTAATTTATTGCTCCATCTACATTCCAGTCGTCACCAACAGTGCCTGGAAAAAGGGTCTTTAGCCCTTGAACTTATTCTCATTTTGCCACATCACAACCACAAAGATAAATATCTGTATGCCGTGCATTGGTAACACGTTCTGTTAGGCTAAAAATCCAGTTTTACCTATTGTCTTTAATTAGCCACATAATTAGTAAATTAGTTGTTCCTCTGTGTGTAATTTAAGATCAGTATAAGCTGTTCTGTTTCTGGCCTCAGAGGTTCCTCAGAGAACATCGGAGAACATTCAGCATCATGGAGATGGACATGTAAGGGAGAAAGTTCTGGTCCGGTTTGAAGCTGAGTCAGGTTCTACAATAATATCCCAAGCTTCAAACGTCTCCCAGACCTCTGATCGATCCATCATCTGGACAAACTAGGGTTGTCAAAATGAATCAAAATGTCATTATTATCAATAACAGGAAATCAAATTATTCAAAGACACTAATTTACGTTAGAACTCGATAAAAACTGGCCTGTTCAAGTTTGCCAAAATAGCCTCGCTTTACATCACAGACACTCAGGCCCTCCCTGCAGCCGCTTACCTGAGCGAAGCGATGAGCCGCTGCAAGCTTGAAACTCCGCTAAAACGGTGAGGAGATCCAGAAAAAAGAAACCCGACAGGGCAAACAAAAGGTCCAGAGGTAATTTCCATAAAAGATTAAATGCTGAACAAAGCCCTATGCCAGCTAGGCCACACTTACACTGACAATCAGAACAGAAAAAGTGGGAACTTGTAGCTGCTGTTGTTGATCACTGAAGAGAAAATGATGCAAAAAGAGCAGAAAGACAGAAATTGCACTGAGTTGCTGCTGAATACTTGGACCAGATCCTGGTTTACACTGTAAAAAATATGTCTAGTGTGCACCAGACAGATCTATGTTTCATGGAGAGCGTTAATAACAGACAGTAGCTCTGGAGGAGCTGCAGAGATCCACAGCTCAGGTGGAAGGAGCTGTTAACAGGACAACTGTTAGTCGTGCAGTGTAAAAAAAACTGAGAGGAAGGAAAAGAAGCCAGTTTTGACAGGAAGCCATAAGAACGTTTGCTGTATGAGACCAGAATGAAGCTTTTTACCCTCCATAGAACACATCAGTTGTGGGGAAAAGCCCACATCACCTTGAAGACACCAACCCACTGTGAGACATGGGAGTGGCTGCATCAGGCTACGTGAATATTGTCATTTAAAGGACAGGGAAACTGGTCAGAGTTGATGGGAAGATCAATGAATTAATGTCCCTTCTATAAAATCGTACATTTCTGTCATTTCGCTGCTTCAGACACTGCCCTCCTCTTCCCAATCAGCAGCTTGTCGCTTGTTTAACCCACCTCATAGTCATGAGTACAGTCTTTACCGCTTATTTTTGTTAGTCAGAAAAAACAGATTTGCTCCTTTCTCGTCATGTTGCTTCCCCTAGTCCTGAAATAATAATTTAAATGTACCCACTGACAGGGAAACGTATTGTTATAGTGCATTTTCTTTCATTTCTTAAATTCCTTTTGGACAAGTGTGCCTTAACATCCACCAGGGGGCGCTGCAGCATGCCTGTGCTCTAAATTCTCAGCCTCACTCCAGCTGCTGTTTGTAGTAGAAGACAAGAGTTTAGATCTCTCAGATTTAGGCATGAAATTAAACATTTAACATCACCTCCAGTTCAGGTGCCAACCAAACATCCCCTGTATATTTATTTTTCAATATCCATGATTTCTAGTATATCTCGGGTTGTTTATTTAGGTTAGTTTTTATGTTTAGCAGCAAAACAATGTGCATGTCTATCAGTAAAATCTCGCACGCTCTCTGCATGAAAATAGGCTGTGATTTAAAAAAACAAAACGATCCAAAGCCTGTGTGCCCAACAGGCGGGTCAGCGCGGCACGCTCAAACTCAGCTCACCAACTTGATTCAAAGTTTGCAGCAAGGAGGAAACTCATCACACATTGAACTTACGATGCTTATAACAGAAATGAATGAATGGCTTTATTGTCATTAATAGCTAGCTACAACAGAATTAGGAATGAGCTGCTGCTCTAAGGCGTGTTACATATGCTTACATATTAAATGAATATTATTACAAATGATTATTAAATAAAATGATCGTTAAATGCAATTAAAAATAAATATTAATTGACAAGAAAAGGTCTGTAGACTGATTCAAGTACTTTTTATGTGTATATACAGCAGCAATGGCTCTAGGACAGAACACTGTTCCTGAATCTGGAGGTGTTTATACCTCCTGCCTGATGGGAGGAGCTGAACCGACAGTGGCCACTACTGTCCTTTAAAATGTTCTTAGTTCTGCTGAGGTGGCACGACTCTGTTGTCTAGATTAACAGAGGGATCTTTTTTTGTGTTGTGTGAATCACATGCTACTGAAGGACGCCTTCTTCTTCAGGTTGTTACTGACTGCAGTGGTATTAGTAGTCCAGGGCAGATTGCCGGAGCTTTAGACACTCAGGTACTTCAAGTCCTGGACCAACATCACACCGACTGCATTTACCAACAGAGGAACCGTTTCCAGCTGCTGCTTCCCCCAGAAGTCCAGGATCAGCTCCTTTGTCTTTATGGTGTTCAGTTGGAAGTTATCTGTCCTGCCCAATGCTGACAGTTTCTTAATCTCCACCTTGAGATGAGCCCAACAACGGTTGTGTCATCTGCAGACTGGATGATGGTGTAGGATGGGTGAGAAGCAAGAGGACCGAGTACACAGCCCTGTGGCGCTCCGGTGCTGAGGAGATACCCGACCCTGACAATCTGAGAGTGGTTGGTAGAGAAGTCCTGTAACCAGTAACAGAGGACTTTCTTACATTAATGTTAGATGTGTTGTTTGGATGATTGTGGATCTACAGTAAGCGCAAGATGATGTAACAGGATCCACGTAGCGAAAGAAAACACAACGATGCTGGGAAGAGAAACCTAGAAGGACAAGACTTCCACCTCCTGGGTGTTCCTAGATCTGTAAGGACCATTACCGCCAGTGCCACTACCCTGGTAATGTCTAAAGAGGGAAACAAGGGGAAGGAAACTCTTTTAAAGGAGCAATAAGCGACATTTCACCACTAGGTGGCGTTTGAGCACTGTCTGTAGACCAAAACAAGACTTATGACAAGCCCCGCCCCTCTACCTCCACCCGGCCCCTCCCTTCCCTTCTCACGCGTCGCCTCCTAATCTAGTGGAGAAGTAAGTAACTCATAACTTTATAATGTTGTTGGCAAGAGAACGTTTTGATCTGCTGGTGGTGCTCTCCGCCATGTTGGAGACCGGAGAACAACATAGAGAGATGCGGTGTCATACATAGTCCGTCTGAAATGTTACCTTTAGTTCTTCGCATCAGTGGTTTTTAGTTCTTTCTATATAAAGTAATGAAATTTCGCTTATTGCTCCTTTAAGAGCTCCAGAATTTCAATGGTCAAAGCCTTGATTTCCTTAAACTTAGATGGTCAAAAGGAATCAATCAAAACCCACCAGTGTTCAGTGTTTTTTACCACCTGGTCTCTTCAGAGATGGACCTCTGGCCTTACATGTGGAATTATTGGGACTCCAACCGCCTTAAAGGTCCGTCAAAATGTCGCAGAAATCCTAATCGGGCTTATTACTGAGAAAAGTTGAGTAGTTTGCTGTTTATCGAAGAAATTATTTGTATTACCTGTTAGAAAAACACCAGGAGACTCGAAACTTCTGCCTGCAGTTTCAAGGTTAACCGGCCAAAGTTCAGATCTCAGGCCTCAACATAGAATTAAGGTAATTAAACGCATTATGGCGACGGTGGCGTGCCTGCAGACCGATGTTTGTCAGACTCGGGCTCCACGTTTGCGGTGGTTTCAAACACCAGGCGCCTCAAATGAGGGGTCATTTCTCCTGGAAGGCCCGTCGTCGGACACGGTCCTTTTCTCCTTGGCTCCGTTTCCCTGCTCTCCATCAGCGGGGACGCTATGTCATTTACCCATCAGAAGTGTTTGCACCGGGCGAGCAGTCCTCCCACTGGCTGTGTAAATAAGTCTCGCTCTGGGTCATTTGGTCGTCTCACGGCGGATGCGAAGGGGGACAACAGAGGTGTGACCCGTCTGTTGTCCAGGGGAACATCCACAGCTTGTTCTCATGTCCGTTCTCCGCCGTCTAGCGTCTCGTCTGCTCTCCCTGCAGTGCGGGACGTGGCTGTGCCGTGTGGCGACACCGGCGCTGATCGCTGTCCGAAGCCCACTCCCCCCCAGGCTTCTGGCGCACCGCCCTCCGTCTCCGCTGCGGCCGCCGTCCAGAGCCCGCCTCCCAAAGACGAGCCCAAGAAGAAGAAGCCGGAGAAAAAAGGTGCGTCTGAGGAAGATGGTGGAGGGTTTAGTTTTTGTCACGTTTTCAGGATTTGTTTGGGTTGAGCCCAGAGTTCTTGGTTTGATGCCTGGAGTCAAACATTAAGATTCTGGGATCTGAGGCCCGGTCAGAAAGTCCTGATAAATTATTCAATGTTTAGTTTATGAACCAGGAAACAGATTACAGAATCCATCCATTCATCATCCATCCATCATCTGTCCATCATTCATCCATCCATCATCCATCCATCCATCCATCCATGATGAATTGAACTAAACTATCTCATAAATTGATACTGAGCTTTTTAGAAAAATTAGTCTGGAAATGTTGTGAGTTTCCCAGCATTCAGTGTTCGGTGCATTCAGTCTTTCCTGCACCTCATTATGAACTGAAACATTTTTAAAAGCCTGAATATCACGGCCACCAGATTTCCAGCCTTCAGTTCTGTTATTTGGGATGGAAGACCTGTTCAGGTGGAGCTGGTTTTCTGCTTTATGATTCTGGAAGAGGAACCAAAAAGATTAACCCAAGGCCACCTTCAGGCCATTCATCAACCAGGTCTGTTTTCAGTTAGGGAGGAAATTTAATCAGATTCCAACGAAATGTCCTGCAACGCTTCAACTGGTTTTTAATTTCTCTGATATTTCATAAGGCCAATATCAATTATGGACGCATTCATCTTTTTAAACAAATATTTGTATTGATATGCACAGTTAAAAAGCAAGAAATCGTCCACAGATGCTTGCCTTTATGACCCAGCCATTTCATTTTCCCTCAGCTTGACCCAAACTGTATGATTCCAGCCTTTTTTTACTGGAGCTCTTGTTATGTCAGGAGGTGAGAAAGCGGAGAAGAAGCAGGCCGCACCGAGCCAAGAGGACGCCAAGGTGGACGTGTCGCGCCTGGACCTGCGTGTCGGTCGTATAATCACGGCGGAGAAGCATCCGGACGCTGACAGTCTGTACGTGGAGCAGGTTGACGTGGGCGAGGCTGCTCCACGGACTGTGGTCAGCGGACTAGTCAAGCACATACCTCTGGAACAGGTACGCAGGTTTGAAAACTTTAACTGCAGACGTTTTTATCAAGAACTTTGTCCACTAATTGATGACAAACAGACGGGCAGAGCTCAACGTGAATGACAGATGTCGAAACTTCCCTTTTCCTCATAAATATTCTAAGACTGGCTAAGGGAGGACGCGTGGTTCACATTACTCACGGCTGCGTTGTCCTCAATCAAACCTGCACGGTACTCCGGTGTAAACGAGATGACAGACGAACCTTTATTCAGGTTCCACAGTGAAATCTTCTTACAGGAGATGTTCAATAATGATTGATTATCCAAAATAACTGAAGCTGGCTGATACTGCCCCAAAATTTTAACAGCTACGGTAAGAAAACTGGAGCTTCGGCCACTTTTAGTCTTCTTTCCGTCGGAAACTCCCCCCGAGCCACAAGGAAATTCTCCCCTATAATAAAGGGCAGCTATATTAAATAAAGAATAACAGCTCTAAACAAATAAAAACATTTTCCTGACCGATATTCTTAATACTACGGAAGAGGATTAGGCCCATTCAAAAAAAAAAAGTCTATTCAATTCTGACTTTTTTCTCAGATTTCTGAGAAAAAAGTCAGAATTCTGACTTTTCTCAGAAATCAGAATTAGGTTTATTGCCAAGTAGGTTTGCACTTACAAGGAATTTGACTTGGTGTTGATGGTGCAGACAAAAAAAAAAATAAATAAATAAATAAATAAATAATAATAATAATAATAATATATATATATATATATATATATATATATATATATATATATATATATATATATATATATATATATATATATATATATACAGAATCTATATCTATATACACAGTAGACTGAGGCTACGTTCACACTGCAGCCTGAAGTGACCCAATTCCGATTTTTTTGCCCATATGCGACCTGGATCTGATCTTTTCATTACAGTCTGAACGACACAGATCGGATTTTTTCAAATGCGACCTGTGTCTGTACGGCCAGGTCGCATTTATCCGACCTGTACGTCACTGATACTCTACAAACGTCACTAACGGTGGACCTGGCTATGCCAAAGAGGTTGGCTAAAATAAAATAAAAAAAATAGGTTGGCTATTGTGCGGTAACAAGCACCTGTTGCAGGTCAATACAGCCCCGCGGCAACGCGTTTACTCGCTGCTATGACCGCCGAAGATGTGTTTTTACGTGAGAGCGCTAAAGAGAGCCATTCAGACGCACATAAAGGTTGCCTTTGTCATTCGAAAATTATGAATGAAGTCCGTATCAGTAAAGCCGCTCACCTCGCTATAATCTTCCTTTTCGATCTTCTTAAATGGATTGCGTTGGTAATGTGCTGCTCCGGTTGGAGAATAACGTAAAGAACGCAAGATACGCTGCAGCATTACGATCCAGGTTTACTTCCGCAAACAATGAGCACGCTTGCTACGCATGACGTCATCGCGTCCTCTACTGCGCATGCGGGATACTTAGGCGTATGAATGCAGTTCACACAGGAGATCACATACAAGTCGCATATATTTGGAAATGTGAACGGACACGCAAAAAAATCCGATTTCACAAAAAAATCGGAATTGAGCATCAAGGCCTGCAGTGTGAACGTAGCCTGAGATTCTGAGATCAAAGTCAGAATTCTGAGAAAAAACTCAGAATTGAATAGACTTGTATTTAATTTTTTTTTGAATGGCCCTAATCCTCTTCCGTAAAATACAGCCTTTAGAGTCATAAAGGTAAACATATTAATCAGAATAACAACAAAAAAACAGCATTATATAGCTGAGTACAGTTGTTTTTGGCTCCTGAATTTAACTTTAGTCTCCGACTATAGATAACCAATTTGTCGTAAAATAAGACTAAATATGAGTCCATGTTGTTTCCTAAGCGCTATCTGGAGAACCTTGGCTCCTGCAGGAGGACTTAGCAAGAAAACTCCAGCAGTCTGTCACAAAGACAGCTCTTTAAAACACCAAAAGATCATATGAAAAGAAAGGATTTTAGCTCCAACCTGACACATTCCCTAAAACATGGTCACCAGGCCACATCCTGGTTAATACAAAACCCAATGTTTAACACGTTCCAGCCACAAAGCTGAATACGCTGCTTTTATTCTGAAAATGCAACTTTTATGTTACCTGCACCGTCGCCGCTGCTCCACGGCTGGCTCAGGCTAAAAAGAGCAGAGCGCCGACCTCTGAACCAGGTGTGATCTCTGAGTAGAGCTGGGTATCATCTAGGATGAGCCGATTCGATACGATTCTCGATACATAGCTCAGCTTGATTTGATTTGACTCCAATATCGATATTTATTACTTTCAAATTAATGCTCAAAGTCATTCAGTCAAAAAAACCAGCCAAATTTTATACTTATGTTGAATTTATTGAACACTCCTCAGACACTAACCGTCTGACTCTGTGTCCCCTGCAGATGCAGAACCGGATGGCGGTCCTGCTGTGTAACCTCAAGCCAGCCAAGATGAGAGGCGTGGTGTCCCAGGCCATGGTCATGTGTGCCAGCTCGCCAGACAAAGTGGAAATCTTGGATCCTCCGAGTGGATCCGTCCCTGGGGACAGAGTTGGTGTCCAAGGCTTTCCAGGTGTGCAGGGGAACGGGGATAAATGGGTAGCAGGAATCTGTTGTGACTGTTTTCATCTTTAGTGCCTAAAAATGGTTCCTGCCTTTAGGAAGTGAGCGGTAAAACGTTGGCTTGGCAGAAATGACATAAAGGGCAGCACAGAACAGGTTTCCTTACACATCTCAAAGCTGCGGTCGGAGGCCTCCTGGGTTCTGTTTGCTGGTGGCTAAATGTTCTGTGACTGGTGGTCTTAACGACCAATCAGGCCCTCCTGCCTCCCACTGAAACCCGATCGGAGGAGGAAATGAGCGTCCTAATTATTTCTGTTAGGTTTAACCAACGTGGAGGAGTTTAAAAAGAACAACAGGTCACCGTTAACTTCGCCTCTATTAAGACATGAAGCAGAGCAAAGAAAAGTTAAGCAAAGACACGTTAGCCGTGTTTCCACCCAATTCTCATCACTTTTAAAATATCGCAAAAAAACAAAAGGCGCATCAGACGTGTTTCCATTTACTGGTTTGTAGCGAATTAACCAGGAGACGCACAGCGTAGCGTCGTCATACGTCGGCGTTGGCTGGAATAAACAGGAAGTAGAACACGGACCTCAGATCAGTAACGGAGCGAGGCTTTAATGATGTGCCGACCTGTTTTCTAGCGTTACGGGAATATCTGAGAAGACGCCGGCAGCAGAAACAGCTGATCAGGCATGTGACGTAAACGTCCGCCACGTCAGAACTGATGCGACAAACGTCTTTCCATCTCCTCTTTAGCACATTGACTGATTTTCGGAAAACTCCAAAACCACCTGAAGCCGCCTTGCCAAATTTAGTGAGTTAATTCAAATTTTGCCGTTCCCATTAACCCTTTCTAATGCGATACTTCAAAATGTGCATTAAAAACATCAATTCAATTCAATTTTATTCATATAGCGCCAATTCATGATACATATCATCTCAAGGTTCTTCACAAAGTCAGACTCCATCAGATCCTCCAGGTTGGTCAGAAAGTTTCCTCTCTAAGGAAACTCAGCAGGTTGCATCAAGTCTCTCCAAGCAGCATTCACTCCTCCTGAAAGAGCGTAGAGCCACAGTGGACAGTCGTCTGCATTGTTGATGGCTTTGCAGCAATCCCTCATACTGAGCATGCATGAAGCGACAGTGGAGAGGAAAACTCCCCTTTAACAGGGAGGAGAACCTCCAGCAGAACCAGAACCAGGCTCAGTGTGAACGCTCATCTGCCTCGACCCACTGGGGCTTAGAGAAGACAGAGCAGAGACACATCATTGATGGAAATGCGACTGATGACGAGCCAAGTCCAGTTCTGGGAGCTCCTTTTAAACGCAACAACCCTGAATCCAATTAGCGGCTCGTTAGCGGGCCTCTGCAGAGCCGGATGACTGGATGATGACGATGAGGGAAGTCCTCCCAGTTTTGTTGGAGAAGGGATGTGACTAAAGTTACAGGATAAGGGCTCTTCAGGACTGAACCCGGGATGCAAAATCTGCCCAGTTTGGAAAGAAATAAAGATTTCTGTCCACAAATCTTTCCTTTTCAGGTTAAGTGTATGAAGATCTGATGCTGTGTCCCTTCAGGCTGCTCTTCTTTCTCCTCAAACCGATGCTGAGCGCCAGAGGAGCGTTGCTGTTTCCACTTAAACGCAGAGGAAGCGTCACCTGTAGTTGCTCGGGGACGGCAGATCCCGGCACCGCAGCCATGAGCTGTTCTCCTGGAAACGGTGGCAGGAAAGTTTGCTGGTCCCGTCAGTCTGGGTCATTCTGACTGAAACTAATACTGGCATACTTTGTAATGAGTGTCATAAACTGTGTTAGAAAAGCACGTTAAGGTAGAGGGAAAAGAAGCGTGTTGGTGGGGTTTTCTTTACCTTTGCTCTGATTGGCCCTCGTCTCCCATTATGTGGACTCAGCCGGGTTCAGGAGCGAAACCTGAACACGTCTCTAGCTCCTCCGGGGGGGGGGGGGCTCCGCAGGTTATGCCGGGCCAGGAGGGATCTGTTTAGACCCCGCACAGAGTTCTGGATCTGGACCAGGACCGGGCTCGCCTCCCAGACGGACGTGTTTGTGGGCTACTCAAAAAAAACTGAGCTGAGATCAGAGATGCTGATTCTCATATGAATGATTTAGGAGTTAATATAAAAGGGATTAGATGAACATGTGTCCCCTGGCTTCGTTATCCATGTGATGGCATAAGAAGTGCTGCAGCCCCCAGGGGCCTCATTCAATCTTCATTCAGAATATACAGCTTGCTGCTGTTATCCCCCCCCCCCCCCCCCCCCCCAAGCTGTCACTGGTGTGATGTGGCGAACAGAACCTGTTAGCTTAGCGCCGCTAAAACGCAGCGACACCGGCAGGAGGGCAGGCGTGTAAAACCACAGCTCAGGTGGGACGTTCCCAGTCTGCAGTGGTCAGAATCTGTCGGAGGTCCAGGGAAAGAACGGGGACCGGGTTATGGGTCCGAACAAAGACTGGCCCGATCCAACAGAGCTCCTGCAGCCCCGGCAGCTGAAGAAGTGACTCAGATGTTAGAAATAAGCAGAGCTTGCTGCGGCGGCCATGCTTCCTCCTGTCCTCTAGTCCAGGATGGAGAGAGGCTCTCCTTTCACTTGAGCTTCTTCCTCACCATGACAGCCCAGATCCATTCATCCATCTCCCTCCATCCTACCAGAACCTGTTAACCGAACCTCTTCTCTGGCTTCGGACCAGCACGGAACTTCCCAGCTTTTTCCAACGTTTTCTTTTTAGTTCAGGTTAAAACTGTTAAAATACATGAAGTTTTTTTTTTTTTATTCACTCCCCCCAATAAACCTCCTCGGTACAGCTTTTTCCACAGCTGACGTGTGTGTCTATAATTACTCACATTTCCCAAAAGGTGAGCAATTGTATCTACAGTTTTAATCCCTAAAGCAGCTGGGAGCGTCTGCTGGAACCCAGAAATCCACACAAGGACCCAATCAGAACCTCTTTCTAAGCTTCTGCTGCGAATACTTGTAATAATCTAGGGCTGGACTCCAGCCTCCAGGAATGAAACGTATCTGGATGAGTTTTGACAGCTGCTAAGGGACATCAGAAGCAAACTCATCAGGGAACCAGAACCTCACCTCTCTGCTTCCCTGAGATAAACTCTGGGATTCAGAGCGACTCTGTTTCTAATGTTTTAAATTACTGCTGAGAACAAACAGCGTTCTTACGGGCCGAGGCTCAAATGGAACATGACGGAAAGTCAAACTAAGTATATTAAAGCTGTGTTCCTGCAGGTTATACCCTTGTCTGGATCCAGCTGTGTGCTTTAGCAGAACCAAGGATTGTTTTTGTTGTTGTTGGTCAAGCAACCCTTTTTTCTTCCTTTCAGGTGAACCAGACAAGGAGCTAAACCCTAAAAAGAAAGTGTGGGAGCAGGTCCAGCCGGACCTGCGCACCGATGACTGCTGTGTTGCCACCTACAAGGGCGCCGCCTTTGAAGTGGCCGGGAAGGGAGTGTGCAAAGCCCAAACCATGAGCAACAGCGGAATCAAATGAAATACCAGAGCTGCCTGGAATAGCTCGGTGTTTACTCTGCGCTCGTCTCCGCTGATGACCGCAGATGGTGATGAATGAGAGGAAATGCTTTAAAGATGTTTAATAAAGCATTTGGATTAGCCGTGGTGTGTTTGTGCGTCCCAAGAATCTGTCCCGTCACTGTCACCTCCAAACTACATCCAGTCATGGCCCATAAAGTGTAATCAGGACAGCAGCGTCTGTGCAGAAAGTCTTCCCTCCCATCAGCCTGATTGGGCTTTGATCTGCGGCCTGTAACTCTAAAGGACTTAATAGAAGAGACTGGAGAGACGTCTCTGGGCTATTGGCAGAGATTATTTACATGGCTCTGTGTTGCATCTCTTCAATTTCCTCTCATGCCATAATTGTTACAATACTCAGCCACACTGAGAGGAGAGCGTTTCGTACTGTGATAAGAGATGAGATATGCCATACACCCGCCTCTCCTTGGTAATAACAGCTTTATAAAGCACTTTTACAGTAATTAGAGGATAAAACAATACAATTTAAAGACAGATATAAACAGAAACAACATAACTTTTGTCTTAGAATTAAGGTGTAAAAGATAAAGTGAACAATTGGTTCTTTAGGTTCTTTTGAGAATAAAATGGGACACATAATTAAACTTTATAAATCAAGCTGTGCCAGCAGATACTGTATATAGATTTCGTTTAAAATGCTGGTACTTGTTCTTCAGAACCGTGGTGCTACAACGTCACGGCTCTGCTCTGATGACGGGACCGAAGCGGCGGGAGGCGCCAACATGGCCTGCTCCGCTTCTGAATTCACAATAAGTCGGCCTTGCTGGTGTATGCGGGTCCAACGTCACGGAGGTACTGTCCAACCTTAAACAGAGGAGGAGGCCTTAGGTTCCAACTCTCTAAAATTTATAATCCAGCTATAGGATTAATTCCGGCCAATCAACACCTCAATTCTCACCCTCATACGGGTGATCAAAACATCGTTCCTTTAAACCAGGCCAATAACAACCCTAACGACTCCCCGTTACAGAGGAGTGGACCAGTTTCGGTTTAATCTGCTGGTTTAATGGCTTTAACGACTTCCCATTACTAAAGGGGTGGACCTGTTTCTGTTGAATTTGCATGTTATCTAAGCCATTACAAGGCCTTTGTTGGCAGTAGTATAAAGCTTGATGCTCCACATTACTCCAGACTTTTTGAATTGAGAAAGCTTCCTGGAGAGGAAGCGAAACGTCTTCAACTATGAAAAATAAGTCCAGTTGCTTTGTTTTTTACTTTTTTTTTTTGGAATGAACATGACCTGGATGACTGAGAATCTTCACCAGCTCCTGAAGCTTTAGGCATGCATTAAACCCTCAGGGAACTCCCTCAATCACATGGACCCGGGAGCCCTTTGTGTCTGTAATGACCCCCTTTAAAGATCTCAACTAGAACCTACAACAACAGTCCACCTTTTTAGCAGTATTTAAAGGGACTTAGCCGGGGGAAAATACGTAAGCCACAATCTCAAGAAAAGGAGCTGAACTGTAAAATAAATGCTTGGCTCAGCTTGTGCTAGTTTAAATTTTCTTGAATGCTTCTTTTACTGAGTATTTTTTCGCTTGATGCCGTCACTCAGACTGCTGCTGCACACCTGCAGAGGTTTCTTCTCAACGGTCAGGTAAGCTACTGCCTGCTCAGGACTAACCCACACAACCCCACTAGAAAGGGAAAAAGGTGCCTGCTTTAACTACCCCTCTGCAATCCTCCACAAGTTAAACCTCTTATTTGGGTTTACACAACATAGACACTTCCCTAAGTGAGACTAAAACATTCAGTCGCATGAACTGACTTGTTGTTTTTGGGGGTTTCTTCAACCACATGAAGTGTTGCAATACGGCGGAGCGTTTACTGCACAATGTTTAGATCCGGACAGAAAATTCAACGCAGAACTGTTTTGACTCATAAATCCTCCTCATGCTGCCCATACATGATTATTGGATTTCCTTTTTTTGTTTTTGGTGGTTCTGAGCAACCATGATGTATTCGGTCTTTAATTATATAATTTGGAAAGGAAAAAATAAAATTTGACAGCCATGCATAAAAGTTCAACTTCAGGAAAAACCCACCAACTCTGTGATGTGACAGAACAAAAAAACCATAAAAGCATGATTTGGTAACAAAGGCTGAGGCAGATTTTATTTATTATTCACTAAATATTGGGGTTGAACCTCCACAGCACAGTCCACACTAGAAAATGAAAACATGTATTCAATGATTAATGTGTAAAATAAAGCTAAATTCGACATGGAAGAACATCTGGGATAAAAGTTTAAATCTTATTTGGACAATATGAGTTTCCTCTTCATATTGGTGTAAATAAAATGTTTCTTGATTACGTACAGATCCTTGGATGTGTGTGGGGTTCTGTCAGATTGATGAATATGTTGTTTTTCCTCATAGTTTTTCCCTCAAATAATGTTGGGCTGTTTTGTAGATACAACCTTAATCTCACAGGATCATCTGAAATGTTGGACACACAATGGCATAATATCTATAAAATGCTAAACCAGTTGCCCTGGTTGAGTGCCTATTTAAGGGAAGGCAAGTTTATTTGTAAGGCACATTTTACTAACAGGACAATTCTGTCCTGCACATGAACAGAACATTACGGGGCAAATCACATTGCAGTGGGATAGTAGCAGCAGGTCAGGATATAAGACAAGTTGGATGGCAAACTAAAACATTAAAGCTGTAGTTGGTAATCCTGTTCAGAAACACTTTGTGTTATACTGGGTAAAGTCGTCTTTCCATCCAGAAAGTAATCAATACATTGGCTCAACCCATGCCCTTATAAAAGCAAAGACCAAAGTGGAAGAGTGTCAGCGGTCACCATGATAAGGGCCGTCTGAGTAGGGCATTCCTCAAATGACGTCAAACTACTAAATTTAGACACATGCGCGGCGGCCATCTTGCGGTCATACAAACAGAGCAGTAGTGCTTGAATAGTTTGTTTGAGTCAAATAGTGAGCCGAAGGTGTTTGATTGTTGAAATCCAGCTTTTTCAATAATCTTACTGATAAAGGGGAGGTAGATCTGCAGATGTAGATCTGCAGTAGCAGCTTGTCCTAGTAGCTATATCGAAAATACAGAAACATAAAGTTAAAAGTTGAAATAATAGAAGATTGGAAAGTAGTAGGAGACTGTAGAGCAGAGATGGGGATAATTGTCTTGATGTCCTCCAGCAGCCTAAGCCTATAGCAGCATAACTGTAGAGATAGCTTGGGATAACCTAAGCCACTCTAACTAGAAGCTTTGTCAAAGCGGAAAGTGTCAAAAGTAGACAGGGTGTCTGTCTCACAGACTTCAACTGCGAGTTGATTCCACAGGAGAGGAGCATGATAACTAAAACATCTCTCCAGTATATCTTACAGCATTTACTGATTTTTTTTCTTTGGACTTTGTAGCACGTTTACCCACTATAAGTCTGCAGCATATACATATACCTTTATGTGCAATGAGATTTTTTGTTCTTCTTTGTTTTGTTTCGCTTTAGAGATTGTAATTTTTTTTTTGTTTCAGCTGCTTGGTGAGATCCGTTTGTTGAAGGTAGAATAGAAAGCCATGTAAAACGTAGGTAGAAGTGGTATAAAAAGCCTTGCACTGAAGTAGACCTTCCAGCCCGGTGTGGACATGGTTAGGTGGGTGTCCAGCATGCCCTGTCCTACTTCAGATTCCCTGATAATGAACCATAACAGTTTCACCACAGAGGTTTTCTCACACTCTCAAGCTCCATCAGGCGTCCTGGATTGTGCCTCGCACTCTGTCCGCCCCAGAAGACCTCTCTAAGACCCTGCAGACACCAACCACATCGAGACTGATTTCTAAAGATGTGGCACAGTGAGGACAGACCAAAGAAAATAAACCTTTTAATTCAATCTTTAGGTTCTTTTTTCAGCATTTGTTCTCAAAGACAGCTTTTGTTGGTAATTATTTTGTGAAATGTATAAAAAAAAGACAATACAGCTCATCTAATCATGGGACAGGGTTTTAGCTCCAATCAGGTGATTCCAAAGAGCAAATCTGGGATGCATTAAACACTCAGCAGAAGCAAAACTCTTTTTTTCTTGTTTCTAAATGCCATGCCTTTGATACACAGTTCTTATGCTGCAGACTGTAATCATGGCTGGCATTTCTACTCCAGCCCTCCTCGCTTCCACCTTCCTTTCCTCAAGCACAAAACACGGTGTCCTGTTCAGTGACAAGACTGGGCTGTGGGACTGGTGGTTAGAGCCGGGTGCTCACAGACTCCAAGTTCTTTGGTGCAAATCCCACAGACTTCCACTCTGGGTTCCTGAGCAAGACCCTTAGCTCCAGTATGGCAACCGACATTCAATGACAACTAAAGATAAAAAATGATTATTAAATTATTGGAAAAGTCAGCCAAAAATGTAGGAAAAACTACGAAACAAAAACCTGGACATCTACTGACCTGGGTCACTGCAGAAGATTTCACCGTGGATTTAGCAGACAACTATAGCAGCAGAGAGTGAAGAAAGTTAGTATGAATTCACCCAAATAAACATCTCCGTGATGAACATGTTTGCCGGACTGAACAAATGAGAATAATTAGAAGAACAGCTTTGTTGTTAGACAGCCTGATCACGCTGAGGGATGAAACCCCCGCTGATGCGCGCTGAGAGAAAGATGAGCCTCTGCAGACACATTTTGGCTGCATTTGAAAGAGAAGTTCTTGCATGCTCCTCGCTGCGGTTTGACGCTTCAGAGACGTTCACGATGAACAAATTATCTAAGCTTCTTCTTCAACTGAAGGAAATCTTTTATCCAAGTGATGAGCTCCGGCAGACATGTTAAAGTTCTGGTTACACACATAAAACACGTTGCTGTAGCCCAAACAAACCAAGTATTTTATAGTAATTCAAGGCGCTGAAACGCTGTTAGACAAACACAGAGGCAGGGTTAGGGTCTGTCTTGGTTTGGCAGCATTACTGTGAGCTGCTATTAGCCATCTGGGAAACATGCGTTCACTGGTCTGACTTAAAGCAACTGATCAGGCCGTTTTTGCTGGAATCAGTAGTAAATATTCAAGCATGTTAAATTTGCGTTAACAGAGCTGACCGAAACATTCCAGGATCTTTTATCTGAATGGAGAAATAACATGGTGTTTGGTTACACATCAAAATGTTTTGCTTCATTAAAAAGAAAAACGATAACATTTGTTCAGATAACACATGATATTCTGAAAACCAATTTTATATTTTTTAACATTTTTGAATTATTTGTTCAGTAATCGCTTTCCTCCCAGACATCACCAAATTGTAAACCTAACAAGACCCGTTGCTTTGACACGATTTGCCATATGTGAGGATAACTCCAATAACCTGAAATAACCATTAACCATTGGTATTTAAAATAAAAAATATCTTCAGGATTTTTTTAAGGACAGGTAGGTAAAATAAACATAGATCATTACTTCAAAACAATACTAGGAGGACATTTAACAGCTTAATTAAATAAGAAGTGAAAATGAACAGTTGAAAGTGATATACAGGTTGAAGGCTGTCTGTCCAAAGGCCTTCCTGCAGTATTTTACACTCATGATTTGTGGAGTTTCTACTGATTCCATTGCTTTTCTGTCTCTTAACAAATGTAGATAGTGGCTCAGGTACTAAATGACTGGTGCATTTATGGATAAATTAAAGCCGACAGGAATTGATGAAGTTATCAAAGCTCATTAGATTATGTTTCTTAGAAATGGTACAATTATGGCGATTTGTTTTTTTTAATCCATAATTTTATGCATTGCAGGGCTGCCTGGTTTGGTCTGTAGTTTTCTGATTAGTTTGAAACAAGTAATATAACTTTGCATTGGTTTTGATATTGTCTTTACATGTTTATCAAATTTAAGTTGAAGATCTAACACCAATCCAAGATACTTCCATTCCATAACTGAGTGACTTTCTTTTTCATTTTGTAAATTAATATTACATTTTTATTTTAAATAACCTTTCCTTACAGAAAAGTACATAGAGACTGTTTTCTAAAGATTTAGAACTAACCGGTTTTGGAAGAGCTGCTGGACGTTGGACATAAAGCTTTTTCAGGTGACTTAGCGGGGACATAAAGAACTGCATCGTCTGCATAGAGCACATAGCTAGCACCTGAGCAGTGCAGAGGTAAGGCATTTATGAAGACAGTGATCTACTATAAATTGCCCTCTAGACTGAAGATAAAATGTAAACCAGCTTGGTGCCTCAGCTGAGAAATTAAAACATGACATTTTAGATAAAAGCCTACTATGGTTAACTATATTGAATGCCTTTTTAAAGTTGATAAATACCGCTCCCATCACATTATCCCACACAGTCTTATCTGTTCCTCATCTCCACCTGATTGTCCATGCATGTTTAGCTATGCCATTCTCCACACCTCCCTCTGCATATAAGCTCTCTGGCTGTCATTGCTCCCTGCTGGTTTCTTCCGTTGGGCTGCCCAATGTTTTATTGCTCCGGTCCTCTACCTATTGCTGCCTGTGTTCCTAGACCTGTTCACCTTGCAATCCTGCTGTAAGTTATCTTTGTTATTAAATGAAACTATGTTTTCTATTCAGTCTGCACTTGGGTCCTTCACAAACTGATTCAACATGAAACTTGGTGTCCCTGAATTTGTGGTCAGTGCCTAAAGATGCGATTACTGATCTGAAAATTGAGGGAAGAGCAGTCAAAGTCCAGAAAAAGTCAGCGATTTTTCTGGAAATGTAAGTAAGAAATGCTCAAGTCCCTTTTTGAATGACTGCGCATATACAAGGACATCTTACCTGCTCTTCCACTCCTCAGGGGGATCGTGTGAAAAAATCTCCTAAATCCTCTCTGGTCTTATTTCTGTCTACTGAGGTCTTCCTCTTCTTCTCATAAACTTGTAAGATAGTTTTCTTCTTGCGACTCTCAGCCATTTTCAAAGTATACGGGGAGAGCAGAGCTACAATGAACGGCTAACACAGAAGCTAATCGCTAAGCTAACCGGATACATAAACAATAGAAGTGCACATGTGCAGCCAGCAAACAGAAACTAGCAACGCAAACGAACACGTACACTGGTGTAACGTTAGCGTCTCACATTTATTGGCATGTAGGACAGCCAATAGATGAGGCGATATCCCCGGAACGTGGGCAGGATGAGACATGAAGGCATCTGATTGGTTCTTTCCATTCGGACCGAATGACAGGATTGGTCAGAGTTTTTACAGACTTGCGGCTTTCACAGAGATAGAATTTTTTAACCTCCTTTTTCTGCATACATAATGTATGAACTACTGTCAGCATGGAAGGACCATTTCATCCAATATAACAAAAAGTCTTTCTGAACAAGATTACCAACCATAGATTTACAGAGCTTCAGAAACTCTGGAGAACCATCAAACAAGACCAATTTGTAGATTTTCAAAGTAGACTGGCACTTTAGTGACTGAAGAGTTTGCACAAACCAATTGGCCCAACATCACACAGCTGACACCACTGAACAGAGAATCCTGATGTCCACAGATACCTTGACATTTACTGTTTTGTCCACAGGAAGGCAGAACAAATGCAAAGACTGGGCTCTGTTCAGTAAACAGGTAAATGCACTTTATCAAACTGATCTTCAACACGAACTGCCTTATTTTAAATGTATTTTCTGGTTAACATGAAGGTCAGTATAAGGTAGCAGGAGGAAAGAAAACTGCAGCAACTTGTAAGGCGATGCAGGGAAGGACGAAGTATTATATGACTGAATAATTATCCTTCTGAACAAGATGCTTTGTTTATTCTCATCTGATCTATTTGTGATGCTGATCCATACGAGGTCGGTCCATCTCACCGTCCATTCCTTATCGATGAGCTAAGTGATGAAAGCCTGCATTGGAAACAGAAATCTAAGTTTCCATCAGAACCAAGTAAATAAGGATGTGGTTAGTCTCACTAATTACTGGACCTGTTGCCAGAGAAAGGAAGAGAACTCAGAAAGCTGCTGAGCCATGTGTTTTTAGTTGCAACCTTACTCCCCTCATTTGTCTTAGGAGATGACTCAGAAACAAGAAGTCAGAAGGTTAGACCTGCAGCACTGGTCGAGGATCAGCTCGGTCTTATTTGGCTTAAAATAAAGCCCCTTGCTCATAAATGACCCCCGAAACCAGCATCTGCGGAAAAGAAAAGCCTGTGTTTGTTTTCCAGATGGAGTCATTCGTCTCTCGACGACCTGCAGGGACACTCCAACGCAGATAAGACCCCTAAAAGAGAGAGTTTGACACCGCTTAGACTCGTCCTCGTGCCTCCCTGAGACCTCATGGAGGAGCTGGGGGCGGGAAGTTCCCAGCGGGAAACTTTTGAGGTGAGCACCGTAATTACAATCAAACAAGGACACTGCTGTCCCTTGTTTTCAAAAATGAAATCCAAGATTACAATGAGCCTAGATGGGATTGGGAGCCTGCAGATGAGACCCTTACCTGTTTTGGTTTGCTGATTTGTCTGCGACTTACCAGGGTGATGGGTTCATCGGCTGGATGGTTGATGACAGCTAGAAGTGTGCGGTAAGGGTAACTTTATACCCACCAAGCCGGTGAAAGCTGTTATTTGATTTACAGAGAGAGAATTGGACACAAGGAGCTCTTGTTTTGCTGTGGTTGTTGTCTTATCATGCAGAGAATCAGTTTACCTGCCAGGGACGAGTGCAATTCACGTAACAGCTGATGGCAATGAAAAGTGGCCTATTACCATATGGGAACAAGTGATCCAGTGATGTTGGTTAAAGGTAGCATGTAATTCAATGTTGGCTTGAATAACATGAGGTGCACTGAGCAGAACATCTGTTTTAGGTATAAACATGGAGACAGGCCTCGCTGGTGCCCACAGTCCTCGGTGCAGCTGCTACATTACAGATAATGTTCCTGTTGTTTGTTCCTGATGATTCGATTTATTCGCCCGTAGCATTTGGGGAAAATCCCTCATTAATGGACAGAAGGGGATGTGCTGATGCAGGACTTTCACATCCTCATGCTGAATCACTAAATAACCACACATGTGCACAAACACACAATAAACCAGAATAAATATTCTGGCATGTTCTACCACTCCATCCAGGCTCTTTTGCAGGTCTCCTCCAGGTGCTGGGAAATGCCGAAAATTTTATGGCATGTTTTCTGCTCACTTGATTTAAATAATTTTGAGAAAAAAAAATGTAATTAAGTTTTCATCTCAATAAAGTATCTGCATTTCACTGTGCAACATGCATACTTGGTTAAAACCAGATATTTACATAGACTGTTTGAAAAAACATATTCCTTTTTTCACACTTAAATCAGACTAAACCTCTATTTGACTTTTTAGAAAGTGTAGCCTATTAGTCTAGACTCTAGCCTATATAGTCCTTCAATCCATCTTCTAACCACTTGTCCTTATGCAGTTGATGGAGGGGAGGAATTAGGTCGCACCTCCCTTCAGCAGCCTCTGGGCGAGAGGCGAAGTCCACCCTGGACAGGTCGCCAGTTCATCTCAGGGCAACGCAGGACAGCCATGCACACACACACACACACACACACACACACACACACACACACACACACACACACACACACACACACACACACACACACACACACACACACACACACACACACACTTTAGGGCGATTTCATGTTTTTAAACTGTGGGAGGAAGCTGAGTACCCAGAGAGAACCTATGTATGCAGGAGAACATGCAAACTCCATGCAGAAAGAGCCCAGGTAGCGACAAACCAAGGACCTCCATGCAGCAAAGTAAAATGCTACCAACTGCGCCTCCATACAACCTTAAACATCTCGTTTTACCAGCACAGACATTATTACTTGACCTGTAATGAAGAAGGCTCTAAAAGCTTCTTTGCTTCCTGACTGTTCATATGTGGCTGCGTTTCTGATTTCAGTCAATGTTAATAAAAATGGCTCAAGGGGAGTCAACCTTTCTTCTTTGAGTGCCCTCAAGATATAATTAATATAAAGTTTTAATTCAACTGTGATGGACTGGGGACTTGTGCATGAAACTAAAAAACATTTAAGATTAGAATATTACATCAGACCAATGAGAGATGACATTTTTAACACAGAAAGGTGGACTTGAGGTAAACTTAAAGTATTTTCAACACCTACTTAAAGGTTGTAATTTTTAAAAGGTATTTCTAATCTTACAAACGATCCTTTTTTAGATGCATATTCCGATTTATGACATATGATATGACTGTACAAATTGTGTTGCCCACAACTCACAAAAAATATCTTATAGATAATATGTATATGGAAAGATATCCAGCAAAGTGTAAAATTACTGCTGTAAGAAAGCTTTTGTCTTCTGGACTTCCAGCGGTTTAGTTTCTAAACACCAAACCAACAAAATGCAGTGGGATAGAACCCTCAACATCATCTTTCAGAATAGAATAAACATTAAAATTATATTGTTTAAATAAATATATCATGTATGTCTAAAACACAAAAAGCAGCAGAGAAACATTGGAACAATGTCGTTTTCACTTTTCATTCTCACATCACTAAACATAATGCTGGTTCTTTATAGCTAATTTACATGTTATTTCAGGTAATCAAAGGGTAAATCCTGATTTTGCACATGTATTCATCACATAAAAAAGAATATGTATCACCACCAGAGCCTAGAAAAAAGGCCCAAAACGGTTTGAATTTACAAATGCGTGCGTTTGTCTAAGAAGCCTGGTTAAATAAGACGACTCTGAATTCATATCTGTGGAAAAGCCTGAACAACACAAAAAGCAGCTATCAGTGCGAAACTTTCACAGATGTGAATAATGGCGCAGCTTGCAGAGAAACAGACATCAGACAATGGAAACACTGAGTGTAAATGACTTCAGGGTTTCCTAACAGTCGGCTGAACTTACAGCTCCCAGCCGCCGTCACCTGAGTTAGCGGCTGACTAACCCCTCTGGATCCCGGCTGGAGCCGTGACTCAGCGCCAACCGGGCCGGGCGCCGTTAGGACAGAGAGTATGGAGGCTGTGGCATCAGCTGCCTCCCATCGCTGGCGTCCCAGGTGATGCTAAATCAAACGTGATCCTCGTCTTGGATGTTCATGTCTGCTTTGCTGAATGCAAGTCCAGCAAAAAGGCTTAAATGAAAGTCATGAACAAAGATGGATTTGCTGGGGAATTATTTGGTTGTCCAGATCTTTGTGTCAGATTGCTTTTTTCTTTGACTCCAAACACTAAGAAATGTTTGTTTTTTTAACTATGTGATGACAGACTAGGTAGTTTTCTCTTTTTCTGTGTTAAAGACAGTGACGCCTGTTGAAACGATGATGTCGCTCTCATTATTATACAGAGGTTTTATGTTTTAATACTTGTTTATATTGATTCCCATTAACCCTACCCATAACCGATGAGTGGCCTCTTCACACTTGATGGCAATAACTTTAATCTTTGTGGATGAACTGCACTAATATCCAGATGCATCAAACCTCTGTTTTTATTTTTCAGAAATTGTGTTTTTCTGTCTCTGTGATGAGAAACTTCTGTCCCAAAGCTCTGATCCCACGTATCTGCTTAAGGCTTCAGCTCTGGATCCCGACAGAATGATGGCGTGTTTCACGGTGCTTAACCCCCGAGTAACATGATGTAGAGTAGCTAAAATGAATCCGCACATTATCTTAATCTGTTTTTGCATGTAATCGGCCTTGATTACAGATAACTGCCGGATGTCGTCCTGGAGAACAATACAGCCACTGCAGTCTAGTTGTTGAATGCAGCCAGACTTCCAGCAAATGTCCTGCTGAGTGGGATGAATCACAGGCTGCGTGTTCACCACCAGGGCCTTTTTTTTTTCTGTTTTATACCGTTGTGTCGTTACAGAGACAGGAAACGGATTATTTCAAAAAGACATTCTTGTTTCTGGGGAGACACCTTTTTCCTATCTGAAAGCATTTTCCCTCATTTAAGGGTTTAACTCCTTCCTCTCCGCTCCGTATCAATTCTAGCCAAACCAAAGAGGAAGTGATCCATCGGTTTTCTTCATATTTGATGTAAACTGTATTAGCAGAAGGTCCAGAACCGTTCTGACTGAGGCAAAAATACTGAAGAGGGGCTGGAGTAGCAATGGATCCATACCAGCTTAAATTAAACTAAGTATTTTTAGATAATTACACATTTTGGGCTGTTTAGTGAAGTTTATTAGCTCGTTCCCAGTTTTTTCCACTATAATCAGTTTGGATGAAACCATTAATCTTCTACCTCTTTTTTAAGGTCAGTCCATGAGCGCAGTCACTTCAACAGAGATGCCCTGACCTTCCTCTCCTTAGTCCTTATCTACCTCCCCGAGCTCGTTGGAGACATCTGAGGCGTTCCCAATAAAAGATATGATACAGTCTCTCAAACAAGTCCTGGGTCTTCTAAGAGACCTTCTTCTCACTGGTATACGGCTAAAACATCTCACTTGGAAGTTATTCAGAGGGCAACTTTACCAGAAGCTCAAACCCTTTCAGTACAGAAGAGCAACAGCTTTGAGCTCCTCACCCCATCCCCAAGGAAGAGTTCAGCCCCCCAACATAGAGGGGGTGAGAAAACCGCCACGTTTTTGTGGTAGGTGGATTTCTGTGTCTCAAGAACCTCAGAAGGATATTTAGAGTCCTGAATGGACCGTATAAATCCTCCCTGGAGACACCGCCTTCAGGAGGCGCTGTGAGGGACCGGTGCATGGTACGTTGGGAAACAGCCGGAGGCGGAGGCCTTCTTGGTTTGATCCGTTGCTGAAACTGGCTGTCAGGAACATGGAGGTCATTTTACAACAAGTTCAAAGCTGAAGTCTTTGTTCAGTTCTCAGGACTGCGGACTCTTAGCTTCGTACTGGTGGATTCAGCGAGAAAAACAGGAAAAAAAGAAAAGAACGAGGAAACCTTGACTCTGGAGACAGAGCTGTTGGGTGTAATTAATGACACTTTCAACAACTTCACAGGTAAAAATAAAGTGAAGAAATGTGTTTTTTTCATAGACCTCAGACCAGGAATCTGCCTGAGTTTAATAACTGCCGGTCATGTTGTCTAAGGAGCTGATTTACAGATATGTTCAGTCTTTAAAAATATAAAGATTGGCCTTCCACTGATCTGAACTCACAGGCCTCTGATCATGTTGCAGGAGTAAAACAAAAGATTATAGAGACCAATTTATCCACATAGTGTAAATAAATACACATTATCTCAGCGGACCAGGAGCCTCTACTAACATGCGGCGATTAAACATTGTTTTAAAATCAGTGGAGAAGATTTAAACAGAAACTAAATGCGAGAGAAAAAATTCCCACCTTGACATAAAAGGATTGGGATCATTTCATGTAAATACTGATTATTATATTAAGTTTACCCTGGATCTGCCTTGTTTATTCCAAATTCATTTCTGTATTTCTGTGTGTACGGGTTTCTATGTAAATGAGAGGTGTGCTGAGCACCTGGCGGTAGTGTGAGAAGATGGATTGCATGGGAATTCAGAGTGTGCACTGAAGAGTGGCATCAGTCGGTCCCGTGGAGACGCTTGGATAAACGCACAGCTAAAAAAGACAGAGAGTCGAGTTGCACCATGAGGTATTGGGAAGAGAAAGGAGGAGTGAAAAGCATTGTGAAAGCATTGTAGTCGCTCTATTTTCTCTCCCCCCTAACTTTGTCTCCCCCTTCTCTGCAGACCGGACGCCCATAATTTTCAAACAAACACAAAACAGCCTGGAAACAAAGGCCTGGAGACCCGATCTAATAATTTGAGTTGGGAAAGGGTGGTGGGTCTCAGGAGTCGATTATGACCCGAGGAGACAGCCGGACCGAAGGGGGCTTTGACCAGGTTGATGCTCAGAAACAATGAAGCAGTAGAGAAACCCGGCGCTGCTGTCATGGGAGGACTCAGCGGACGGAGGAGGCGCCCCTGAATGATGGTTTATTGTTTAAAACACAGTTTCTCACCTGGGCTTTTTCATATATGTTGGATAAGAAATAAATAATGTTTCACTCTAATGACCAAAGTCATTTTTCACCTCTGAATCTGACAGAAGTCGGGTTAAAGTGTCCTGCAAAAGTATCCATGCGCCTTGAAGTTTCTCATGCTTTATTCTTTTACAACTACAAAGTTCAATGGATTTTATTGGGATTTAGTTGTAATAGCAAAAGTGCAGCATTATTCGTGGAAGGAAAATGAAACAAAATAAAATAAAAAAAATTGGCCAACTTAAAGTTGGGCCCTTTTTACTTTGATACACCTAAATAAAATCTAGTTCTTCTAATTCCTTTTGGAAGTCAGAGGTTTCTTAGAGATCAAACAGCATCATGCAGACCAGGGAACCCAGCAGATGGGTCAGAGAGGAAGTTCTGGTCCAGTTTACAGCAGAGCAGGTTGTGCAATCAATCCATCATCTGTACATGGAGCTCTGACGGACCACCTGCAGACCGACCAGGACATGGACGTCCACCTGGACTGACAGGACAGCATTAATCAGAGAAGCACCCAGGAGGATTATGGTACTCTGGAGGAGCTGCACAAATCCACAGCTCAGGTGGGAAAAATTATCTTAAACAGGAGTAACAGAACAACCCAGCAAGGGAACAGAGAAAATCAGAAGGTATTCTACGGAATGTGGGCAGAGCAGTGAAAAAATAAAAATAAGCAATCAACCAAGGAATCGAATTTTAATAATTCATTGTGAATTATTAAAAACGGCAGCAATAAGGGAACACAGACAACAGAAAAGAAACAGACAATAATGAAAGAAGATCTGGCAAGGAAATGAAATATATGGCAAAACACAAATGGCAAAAATAACATTATATGCCAATATCTTTAGGAACATAAAAAAATGCTGAAAACATTAAGACAAATTAAAACCACAGCCTAACACCTCAGATTCATGACAATAAGAGTTTAAAGCTACAAGCCATGTAGGGGACTGCAAACACAAGTACGAAGCTGCTCTGGTCATTTCTGGGCTACATGCAAAATGCCACGTGTATCGCATGAGTAACATTAGATACCCTGCAAAAAGGGAACTAAAAGTAACTAAAATATTATTGAAAGTAGTGTATTTGGCCTAGGTGAGCAGGTAAATCAAATGTTTCTCCAGGTGAAAACAGGGAAACAGGGAAGCTGGTCGGCGCTGATGGGAAGACTGATGGATGTAAACATAAAATATCTGAGACCGGGGCTGAAGTTCACCATCCAGCCGGACGACGATCCTAAACCTGCAGCCAGAGCTACAACTGAACGGTTCAGAAAAACAAAACAAAGGCTAATTTCTTTAAACCAAAGCTGGAGCTTCGTGTTCTTCCACAGTAATTGGATTTCTGAGCCAAAGGAAGAGAAAGTTTCCCTTTGGCTCAAAAACTCAGTAATAAAGTTCAAAGATGCAGCTGAACGAAGCTTCCCTGCTCTTGTTCTCTCCAAACAAAATATGGGGTTTAAGCATTTCAGCCTGAGCGAAGAGGATTGGTGAAACCTCATCCACTAGTTTCAAAACTTTGTGCTCCACTCACACGCCGTCGTGTTAGCAGTTACAGACTGCATGTCTCTCGCTGGATGTCGTTGATTTTCTGAATATTAATTTGCTTTGACAGTGCCGGATTTAGTGCCGGATTCTGATAAAAGATCAGAATTTCCCGCCAAGTAACACAAGACTCGTGCAGCGGTGCCTCCTGCTTGGCTGCGCTCGGTCAACAGAACCGTGTTATTTCTGGTTCACATTTGCAAGGTGTCAATGAGAACTTTTAAATTACAGCTGTCAAGCTGCGTCCCGGAACCTGTTAGACGTGTATCTGGTCCAACACACCTGAATCAAACGGCCAAATTACCTCCTCAGTATGCAGGCACGTTCTCCAGAGTCCTGCTGATGACCCGATCATTTGAAGCAGACGTATACAAGTAATGGGACGCCGGACGTCGAGGTCTGAAGTTTGACTCCTCTGCTTCAAATAGATGTTCAGTTGTTGGGTCATAAAGCTCACAAGGCAGGTTGGAGGATGAAAAGGAATGAGTCTTCCTACATTTACATGTGCAAAAAAAATGAAAATGAAGCGAGCCTTAACAATAAGGCAGATCAGGCCATTAGATGAGCTCTATTAGGAGCAACATCTCATCCATGTCAGACATGACACCCAGTGGCCAACATTTCAAATGAGCAGGAATCAGCTGTTCCTGAGGAGTGCCAGAATCTCTGATAAAAGAAAAAAACATGATAATATTTCCTCAAAAGCAAAAAGAACAAAAGAAGAACCACGGCGTCACACAAAACGAGGACTACAAGGAGCAGATCTTAAATGTAGTGTCTGTGGCGTACATGTACTACCATTAATCTCTTCTTTGATGTTGGCTGTTTTATTTGTGGATACCAGCTGCTTAAATGAAAAACACATGTCCGACAGAGACACTAATCCGAACTTTTCAAGAAGACATTTTCCTTTCATGTGATTCCTCCCAGGACATACGGGGTCATTAATGGTAAATAAACATGGTGGTGGTGGCACCGAAGCGGCGACTAGATGACATAACCTTCACGGTTTTGTGAGGATAAAAAGAAAAAAAAACTCCCAGTGAGCTGCTCATAAAGGGCGACTTACAGTATGTTGCAGCAGATTGTTTTCAGACACAAAACAAGGAAATTCAAGGTCGATATGAGGATGTTGGTGGTGCCAAGAGTCTCCTGTTTGTTGTGTTTGTGAGTTTAAAGAGCAGTTTCTCAGTGCATATGGAGGAATATTCTTCTGCTTGTTCTTGTCTAGAAAGTCTACAAAGTTCCTCAAGGATGTATTCTGGGCCTCGTCTTGTTTTAAAACCTGTTAAGCCGGTCCGTACCGGTACCGGTATGAGCAGAGTGGTGCCCATTTTCATCAAGATTTAAAGGTAGGTCAGAAGGTAGTTTAGTGCTTAATGGAGGCTTTCAAGTTTCTAAAACAAGTCCGCAATTCTTTTTTTCACAAACGCTTTTAGTTTTGCAACTCTTTAAACACACAGATGCCATTTAAATGTCTATCAAGCATAGCTGACTTGATGGGAAAAATACTTTGCTGCACAGACATGCTTAGCTCCCTCCCCAGATGGTCAGTATCATTGGAAACTAGAGAGTCTTACCTTTCCAACGAGATATGGCACGCTTTGTCCGACATGTACCAGTGAATTAATGTCCATGCGTAACAAAGCTTGCAACACTGCCAGTAACTGCTGATTTGTGCACGGGTTGCTTTACCCAGACCTGCAGATGGTGTTTTTTTTTCTCTTTGAATGTCTATGGTTATATTGGTGCCGAAGAGGGAATTGACCATTCTAGAAGCTTTGTAAGAAGTTATTAGGACAAGTGACATTGAAATAGAAGACTCTTCTGACACTAGCGGGGATTTTGATGAAGAGGAAGATGGAAACAGCTTATTTTGGACCTGGTTCATGAGTAAGTAAGAGTTACTTTTCATTTCCGGCTTCCTTACATTGCATGTCGGCTGTTTCAAAGAAATATAATAGGTCATTTAAAGCTTCTATGAAGCTATTATATAATTTACACTTATATATATATATATATATATATATATATATATATATATATATATATACAACCGCTGTTTTACAACACTGTTGTTATTATGTACATTTTGTTCATGTTGATTTTAATTTTTCAAGGCTTGCTTATAATTTTAGAAATGGTTGATAACAGTGCTATATACTTTATATAGGCAAGTTCGGTCCTGCAGTAACAAATGTTTATTGGTCATAAATAAATTGTGTCATGCTTTACACTTCACAATACGGCTCCTTATAATATTTATACATGTTTATTAGTCCAATGCAACTTTACGTTTAGCCTGCCAGTTAGATAAACATAGTCGTATTGAATCTTCAACATGTGTCTTTGTTTCCTCAGATATGATGATGCAGCAGCAGAAGAAGAGGAGTATCAGCCACTTGCCCATCGGATACCGACTGCCTCAAGGCCTGTGAACCGTAAGGTACATCATAGTTGTTCTGTTGGGAATTGGGTTTTGCAAATTTGGTTACTTATTGTTTTATTGATAAGCCTTTTTATCAATGAAGTTCCTGTTGGTGGATACAAAAGGACATAATTCAGCTCATTTATGCTTCATATTATTGATTTTATGCTGTGCACAATGGTATATTTTGATGATACACAGGGAATATGTCTTGAACAAAGGCTGTAACATATCCAAGAGGTGGAAATGGACCCTTTATTTAACCAAATTCCCTTTTACCCGGTGAAAAACACATTTATCACAGTTTTGGGTACATTTGGCTAAATTGTGCCAAAATCACAGCTCCGCCGGGCACACCGCCCACTGAAAGCTTTGTGGAACAAATATGCTTCAGTTGTTTTTTGAAGTAAACATTATTTTTTCTTTTTTTACTCACCTATAAATCAGACACAGGAACATTTGAAACAGTGGTTCCACTGGGAAAACATTATTTAATGCCGTACCTTCACACAGATACCAAAAGTTTGCATATAGACATTATAGCTGTGGAGCTGCACTTGATTTATATCAGGTAGGTAATTTCAGGTAGAAATTGCTTCTAAAGCCAACTGTCTGATGGTTTTAAACACTTTGGGTCTTCATCTACCTTTTCTTTTGTTCTATCAATGTACCGGATCATGAGAGTTTACCCACCAGAGTAAAGGAAGTGGCTTGGATGAGCTCTGCTTTCCTTTCCAAGTGATCAAATGCTTTGTCAGACAGTCCCTGGGACTGGCTGAAATTTCTTCCACTAATTCCTGCCACATCTGAGGTCAAAACTTACTGTTTGCCTTCCTAACTTCCTCCACTCGGTACCCCTTGGTGTCCCGGAGACACTCTGTGCTTCGGAACGCCCCGAGGACATAGAATGTCACCTTGTTGGTGGGACAGGAGCTAGCGCTGGTGTGAGAGAGGGACTGATAATGAACAGATGTAGATCAGGGGTCACCAACATGGTGCCTGTGGGCACCAGGTAGCCCTCAAGGACCATAAGTGGTGCCCTCAAGCCTGTTAAAAGAGCTGCACTTAAAATGTTATTTTATTTAGTTGATCTTCCTTTTTAATCATACTGGTATTTACATGATGAATGCATTAAAAATATGTATATATTAAAATTATGTATATATTACATAAAGTTAAGGTGATCTCTGACCCTTCTAGTTCAAAGGTCAGTACAGGTAGCCCCTTGTGTGACACAACACAAATGAAGTAGCTCTCAGCTTCTAAAAGGTTGGTGACCCCTGATATAGACCAGTTCACGCGTGACGTCAGCGCTACATCCGGATCTCGGTGGTTGGCAAAAACAGTACTGTTCTCGTCTACTACATGACAGAACGGGTGATTTAGAGCGTACTTTTAGTTAGTTTACTTTTGGAATCTAAACAATGTCTACCACTTGTTGTGCTCCCGGTTGCACACAGAGGCATTCCAAATCGTCGGATGTACGTTTCTGTCGTTTACCGAAGGAGGAAGGACGAATAAAGAAATGGATAATTTCAATGAAAAGAGCGCAGGCAGACACTCCCAGTGGACTGGGGGATCCATCATACTGCGACAGAATTTGCAGTCTACACTTCATCTCCGGTAAATACAACTTAATTCTGCTCTAGTCATTGTTCTACTTAAATAGCGGCGGAGGGGAGGTGATGATCGCTACACGGGCCGGAGAAGCAGTATCAGCAGCCGCTGACTATTCCGGCCCGTGTAGCGATCGCCACCTCCCCTCCCCTCCGCCCGTTCACGGGCGCTAGTACTTCTGTGTTTACGCTGCAATGTCGCCGACACCCCCACCAATTTTAACAAGACAAAAACACCAAAATAGTCCGTAGTAAACAATGTTTTTTTTTAACCTTCCGGGCGGGTCTTCCTCTCTGCTGAGACGCGGTCTGTATGACGCCGCTTTGTGATTGCACAAACGTGTGAACAACATCCATCCATCCATTTTCTGACCCGCTTAATCCCTCATGGGATCGCGGGGGTTGCTGGTGTCTATGTCCCGATATAAGATAATTGTAGCCGTCCAGTGGTTTCATGGCTTTCGTGCTCTCTCGTCTGTACTGGCCTGCGTGTTTATAAGGTAGCTGTATATGTCGCGGTACGTAACACTTGGCAGCATTTCACAGACTCGCTCCGTCCCTTCAGGCTTTTGCTGTGTGGATCTGGCAATCTGATACCATCAACCATCAACTTAGTCTTAAAACGATCTTGTGATACGTTATCTAAAGAAGAAAAAAACGCGGAGAACTCGTCAGTTTCTCTGTTTGCGTCCGCCATTGTGTTCGCTTTTTGCCAACCAGTCCGGCGCGCATGCGCGAAAAACCCGCATCAAAACAATAACAATGAACTGGTCTATAGACCTTGGCAGATTTCTTTTTGTTTTCCTTGATATTACACAGGAAGCAGAGTGTTTGAGGTCTTAAATACCCGCATATACTGGCCTCCAAACTAACTGAAAATCAGTAAACTGACCCATCAGAGGTCATCAAAGCCGTTAAGATCTGGACTTTTGTAAATTATTTCAGAGGAAAGTGAACTTTGTGTATGAAGGTTTTATTTATTGCTCTTGTTTTTCGTGTGTGGTTGCCTTGCTCACTCTGCAATCACCTGGTGCAGCTTTTCTTTGTGTGTAAAGGGTTTTATGTAGAAAACTGGCGTTTGACAGTGTGCATGCATCGTTTGTGCTGAAGCAGAGACATGGGTGGGGAGACGGATCTGTCTTTTTAAATGAGCAGAGAGAAGAAGGATGTCTCCGACTTTGACTGTGGCGTCCCTTTGTTGTTCCCAAAAACAAAGCAAAAAGAGGAACAGGACAAGAGGGGAGTGGGGGATGAAGACAACAATGAAGTCTTCTCTGGAACAGAGACATGATGTCACGTTCGTGGAGTCCAAACGGTGGGGGTAGGAGATAGTTTGGCTGGGTGGAGTCATACCTCTGTCCTCCTCTCCCCCCCACCCCTCGCTTTTAGTGAATGAAGCTTGGGAAACATAATGAGCCGGGCTCGCAGCTCCACTTCCGCACATCCGTCAATTGAAACAGTGAGATTTCCAGGTCATTCATTCATGTTCTGGTCCCAGCTGAGCTCTGCTCGGAGAGAGTGAGGGAAGCCTGGTAAGCGATCGCCCCCCAGGGACCGCCTGGGAGTCTGAGTGTGTGCGGGAGGGGTCACAGGTGGGGAAAACATGGGAGGAGGAAGAGGATTTGTGAATGAACGCATGAAAACAAATTGCTCACATTACACGTGGAAAAATCGGCCAAGTTGAAGGGAACAATTTTGGCCACTTTCATCATTCTGACAGTGAAGGTTTCTAATTTAGCTCAAAGTCAGAAACTCCAACGTTAGCTGAAAATACAACTTTCTGTGTTCTGGTAAAGAACCCCTTTTTGTTTTGACAGGCGGTTGCCTTTCCTCGAGAATCTGCTGTAGTCGGAGTAAAACTGAATCTCTTTCCCTTAACTTCTAAATGATTAACTTTAAGACTGTCTGGGTTGGGGATAAGTTGCTGCCCCAAAGTGTCTCCTGTTGTTGTTTTCACTGCTTTCCAAAACTATTCACACCCTTCTCAGCTTTCTCATTTTGTCACATCACAACCACAGCCAGGGTTTTATGTAACAGACCAGCACAAAGTAGTAAATCTGTTTGAATTAGAAGGAAAGTCATACACGGTTTTTACGAGTTTAGACCTCTTTACTCCAAGTCCCCTAAATAAAATCCGATTGTCTTCACAGCTCATCTAATTGGTAAAACTACCTGAGCCTCAAGAATCCCATTGTTCTGCTTCTGGCCTCAGAGGTTTGTTGGAGAACATCCGAGAACAACCAGCATCATGAAGACCAAGAACCACGGCGGACTGGTCAGGGAGAAGGTTCTGGTTCAGTTTAAAGCAGAGTCGGGTTCCCAAGCTGTGAACACCACCCAGAGTGCTCTGTCCGATCCATCATCTGGACCTGGAGAGAGGACGGACCACAGGCTGAAGGGAACTCTGGAGGAACGTCAGAGATCCACTGCTCAGGTGGAGAACATGTTAACAGAACACTGTGTTTACTTCACATACCTGTTATGCCAGAAACCTGTTTGATTATGAGTATTATTATTAATTATAATTTGCTATTATAATTTTAATAATAGATCATTCAAACTCAAATGGTAGCTATAACAAATGTAGTTCAAATGGTTGTGATCCAAGGGCTACAAGCCTGTAATGACTAACACTAACAATGCATTTATTAATTAGCTGTTATGAACTTATTTATGCTGGAAAAGAGTGTTCTGACCGGTTGTTGACCAATCAGACTTATCCAGGAAACGCTGATAACTCAAATTGTAGCTGCAATTGGAGTTTTAACCCTTGCTTCTTTATCACAAACCAATGAAAATGTCTCAGTTGATTTAGTTGTTAACTCAAAAAGAGGTAATTCTTTACTCTTAGAGACCATCCCACTTCTGGATTAAAATAAACACAAATAATTACTATTCCACACATTATTGCTTATTAAACCAAAACAATTCCATGTCACAGTAATTATTATGTTTAATGAACACTAGGAAACTACTCGCTACTCAAGGAACATGCAAAAGAAAATAAATTAAAATAAAACAAGTCAAAATGGGTTAAATGAGAGGTAGCAATTCTTAATTCAATTCACAGTTGTTTAAACATCACATTCAAGACGTCGGCGCTTTGACGTCGCAGCATTGAAAGACAAAATAGCTTTGAGAAAACGGACCTTAGCTAGATGGGCGCTCTTGGTATTCCACAACAAGCTAAGCTAACCGTGTTGAGCTACTTTGGCCCTTTCAAAGATGGCGACTATGACGACATATGACCTACGACCTTGCGTGAGGAGGAGGTCCTAATGACGTCTTTAGCGCACACGCCTAGTGAAGGGCGGGCTTTGGCCAGGAGGCAGTTCCACTCCTGAACAAAGGACTTCAAAAGAAAATGCGGGAGAACTGAAAATGTAGACAAAGATCGAGATGAAGATTAGAAGAGAAAGGGAAAAGTGACTCTTGGCGGAGTCCGCTTCCAATCAAACCAAAAACAACACGGCCAAAATCACTTATGAAATGCATGCACACTTCACAAATATCCAGCACAGTTAAAACTACTCCTTCTCGGATTGATTGAGCATTAAACTTCCAGTATGATCAAAATGAATTCATAGTACTTTTAAAGTCGACCTCCTGCATAGGCAAGCAGGGATAAGTTTGATTCGGAAGTTCTCGGTCCAGCGAGAAATCGAAACACGTGCCACATGGGAAAATCCCAACGGGAGAGAAACAGCGGCGTTGTCTTCCCAGTCGGCGTGATGCCAGTGAAGAAGAATGAGTTGAGTGCGCGGGCGCTTTTTATATCCTCTCATAGCAATGAGATAACGTTGCTAGGGCCGGTGGTCGCATTGACCGTGTTGCATGCTGGGAGTCGGTGGCCATTTTGACCATGTTGCACGCTGGGAGTTGGAGTCTGTCTTGTCATATGGCATTATATACCCAAAGAATATTAGGAGGAAAGAAACCCCTGTGTGCCTGAAGCAGTATGGGAGAACGAGCGAGCACGGGGAAGTAGGAGCTCTGGTCAGATGAGCCTAAAATGTAGCTTTTTGGTCTATGTGTAAAATGCTTTAGATGGCTGAAAAGTACAGCTGCATATCACCATGAACGCACCATCCCCACAATCAAGGCTTGAAACTGGGGGTTATGCTTTAAAATAGAGCTGGGTATCATCTAGAATGAGCCGATTTGATACGATTCTTGATACATAGCTCACTATACAATACGGTTCTCGATATAGCTCAGCCTGATTTTATTTGACTCTTACATCGCTATTTATTACTTTCAAATTAATGCTCAAAGTCATTTAATCAACAAAACCAGCCAAATAATATATCTAAAATATTATATCAGTGTTTATTGAACACTGATATAAACACTGAAAATAAAGTGCATTTGGTTCAATGCATTTATGTATCACAGAAACCAAAAATGTGCCCAAACGTCTGATTTTAGGGATGAAGGTGCTTCTAAAATCCTGTCGGCCATTCTGCAAATTCATCTCACTTGCTCTTCCTCATGTGAACAATAATGGCGCACTGTAATAACGCCCCCTAGGGGCTAGGGGGTATATCGATACTGAAAGCCAGTATATCAATCTTAAATCGTTTTTAAAAACATCAATATTAATCTTTGTATCGATTTTTATGCACAGCCCTACTTTAAAATGAATGTTTTTCTGTAAAAGCTGACTGCACATGAGCTCTCTTACTGGAGAATGGGGATTTTTTTTCAGTCTCTACATTAAGTTCTACGAAAATGGTTGAAGTTAGTGGTCTTAAGTTGAATAAATGTGGAGTAAAAATCTTTGCAAGGCACCATAAATATCATTTATACTCATCTACCTTTTTCACGCCTACCATTTGCATCCCTTTCTCATGAGTCAGCAGCCTGACCCTAAATATTTCCAACACTGACTTGAACTCATGAGTTATCATCTAAGAAAGTCCAACCACTCCTCATCCTGAGCTACGTCATGATTTTTAGCAGCTCTCTGAACTGCTTCATTTATTCCTTCTTTCACCGTTCAACATAACATTGTTAAATTGGCAAAGGAAGTCCACATTTGCCATGCGGGGTTGTTGTATTTGCTTTAATTTGGATGCTGTGTGCTTTCAGGCTTTTGGATCTCCCGGGTCGTTGTTCTGCCATTTCCTCTCCCACAGACACCTCCAGCTTGATTGAGGAAATATCTTGCCTTAATCAGCAAACCTGCACAGATTCAAACAGTCCAAACTCACACGGAGCTCGTGTAAAAGCACCTGGGCTCGGCTGTTGGAGCAGAGGAAATAGGAATTAGCTCGCAGGACTGCAGTTCTATTAATAGCCCAAATTAGCTGCAGTACATGATCAGGCCCAGACGGGAATCTGAATCCCAAAGCTTCTCAGACTAATTTGGAGCAGGCGGCCGGAGAGAGAGCGCAGCGGAGCCTTGATGTGATGCGAACCACCCATCGAGCAGCCGTCTGTAAATGCACAACAGCCTCCCTTTTCAGGGGGAATCAGCCCCGAAACAGCGTTGGTTATATTCGCCATTCCCATCGTGCCTTTTCCAATTTGCGAAACAGAACAGAGCTCATGGCAGCTTCCATCTCTGCTTTACAGCAGCGCCCAAACTGTAACGTCAACACTGTGCTCAATTAGGTCTACATGGAGTGAAGGCGATGTTTAGCAGAGGCCGGGGGATGTCTTGGTGTAAATAAATAGTTTGCGAGTAAGAGCTTGCATGACTTTGTGATTTTTTTTGCATGTGTTTGTCTCATTTTCCTGATTGCTTACAGAGTCAACTGGCTCCTGCCATCGCTTGGAATATTCCACTACCTTCATCGCCGAGGAGGAGGAGGAGGAGGAGGAGGAGGAGGAGGAGGAGGAGGAGGGAGCCCCTGACTGATTGCTGCTGGTTTTGAACAATAGCGAGACACTTGGACAGAGAGGCAGGAGATTATGGACAGAAGGACGGACAAATAGAGAAAGGATTCTTACATCCGTCATGGGAAGGCCCCAGTGATTGTTGGACTTTATTATCTAGCTGCAGGAAATTGTACCCTTTGCCACCCACAAGCACTCAATAGTAACTATCAAGTTAAACTGCCAAAGTGCAACGTTGTGACAAAGCCTCCTTTTAGAGATGAGGGATGACAGAGACGGGGCCGGGCGGGGGGTTCAGGCCCGTCCTCTGGGAGTAGGAGGGGCGGTGTCGGCGTTTGGAGCTGCTGAAAGGAGCACAATGAGGCCCGGCATCGGGTTGGCCTGTCTGACAAATGGATCTCCTGCTGCGGCCGTGGCGAGCGTAAGAGCTCTTATCTGCTACAGCGAGGACAGGGAGAAATCCCAAGCACGCTGACGGGGATCCGCGCAGCATACGTAACCAAAGTGTTTAAGGCTCCGCGCCGTAAGAAACAGGTTTAAACCACCTCAAAATGTCTTTGTGTTTTGCTTCCAGGAAGAGAAGCTTCTTTTCTGTCAGGATTCCTCTTTAGACTTTGGCAACCTTTTAACTTTCCAGACACAGGTGACAAGAAGGGAAGCCGTATCACGTGTCCTTATATAATCTGAGGAAACTGAACAAGTGGAGGTAGGAGGAGGGTGAGGAAATCCATTTCCAACGCCTAAACACTCTAAGAGCCCTGTCATTGGCCCCTAATGGGATCCTAAGTCATTGTTCTGTTATCTTTGGAGATCCTGCAGACTGCATGGGAACAGATCGTCTTTGTGACAGGCGGCTGGTGGCAAAGTGTCCAAAGGTCAAACTCAGAACTGGCTCTTTGCTCTCTTTTCTGTTATGTGTCAACACAGCACTGGGTTTCCCTTTGAGCCTGGCAGCGGGTTGCAGGGCTGAAACTGAGCCGAGAAGCAGCCAAAGTCCAAAGAAAGAAGTCTGAAAGGCCTTCAGAAGGCCTGGGGAGCAGTTATCCTGGATCCGTTCAGGAGATTCCAGGAAGCTTGGAATGCCTGAAAGTAAAGCATCAATAAAACTGGACGATTAAATGATTTATTGCATAATATAATTACCCAGTTTCTAGTTGAGCAACTACAAAACCCACCAGCCACTTGTCTGTGGTCGTGGTGACTGAGCTGCTAAAAGCTGCCACTTTCCCCCCCGCATGAATGAAAACCCTCATTGACTCTGACTTTCAGAGGGGCCTTGGCAAAGCAAACCCAAACCTTTTTTTGTTTGCATTCAATCAGTCTCAATGTTCCAACTCATGCTGATGTGAATTAAAGTAGTCATCACCTCAGAAGGTTCCACCCTGACGCCAGCGAGCAGTCAGGAGACATTATTGGGGTAAATTGGCTTAAAAATGTGAAAATCCTCCTTTTTTATTTTTCAGACTTAAACAGAAACTGTTAAGGAAGCAAGCGATCAACAGCTGTGGTTGTGTCTTTTCCGTTGTGCCGTGATGAGACTGGAGCAAAGTGTCCAGACCTCAAAGCGTGTTCGCTGCAGCTTTGGTCGCCTACAAAGAAGCGATGCCTCGCCACACACAGGCACACTTTATTTAACGTCCAACCTGTTTTGACAAATCCGACCATGAAGCGAGCGCGGCCCCTCGGCGGTCGACAAAGACACACCCTTTGAACTGCAGAACCACCGTCCCTGACTTACTCTCACCAATAAAACCGCTCACAAATCTTCAGTCCAGGCCTGTAAATCAGAGCGAGCGCTGATCAAAGCGTGACTGTGAATCTTACATGACATACGCTGCATTCCTCCCTAAACACATTCACATGCCCGACTCCTAAGGGCAGCACTTGTTTGTTGCCCCCCCCCCCCCCCCTCGCCTGAAGTGCACACATCTGTCAGAATGTAGAGACATACCCTAAAAGACGTGCATCTGGAATTGGTTCCACAATGCATTGACTTAAGGGGATGAATACTTTTGCACAACGCCCTTTCCAGTTTCTAATTTGTAAAAAAAAATGAGGAAATCATGACTTAGACTTAGACTTAGACAACTTTATTTGTCATTCGGTATGCACAAAGTGCGTACAGAACGAAATTTCGTTTCGTACAGCTTTTGTAAATCACAGTAGAAGTTAAATTACAGTTTTAGGTGCGGTAGAGATTTAGAAGTAAACAGTAGATTTTAAATATACAGTATACAAACAGTTGAAATGTAACAAAAAAGAGACATTATTTATGTACAGATTGGATTGTGCAAGGGCATTTGTGCATGAATGCATTTGTTTGTGCAATTTTAAGACTAGGAGTCCAATAGCATTTTTAATGCTATATGAGCTGCAATGATGCAAAAATGTGCAAAAAAATGCAAATGTGTGAATATATGAGCTACAATGATGCTAAAATTAGCAAAAAATGCAAATGTTGTGCAGAGTTTGTGGGTTGTAGTTTGGCAGTTCAACAACAGTTTAACAGTTTAACAGTCTGATGGCAGCAGGGAAAAAGCTTTTGCAGAACCTGGTGGACCTGCAGCAGATGCTGCGGAACCTCTTCCCAGAGGGCAGCAAGGAGAACAGTCCCTGGACACACAGCGCTGAGATGAAATGTCTTTTATGGAGGGAAGAGGAGCCCCGATGATCCATTCTGCTGTCCTCACCACTCTCCTCACGTTCTTCCAGTCGGAGGCACTGCAGCCTCCACACCACACAGAGAGACAGCTGGTCAGAATGCTCTCTATGGTGCTTCTGTAGAAGGTTGTGAGGATGGGCGGGAGCAAGCGGGCTCTCCTCATCCTCCGCAGAAAGTACAGTCGCTTCTGTGCCCTCTTCACCAGTGACGTGGTGTTCACAGTCCAGGTGAGCTTGTCCGTGATGTGCACCCCCAGGAACTTGGTGCTGCTGACCACCTCCACAGCTGAGTTGTTGATGAGCAGCGGAGCGTGGTGAGGCTGGTTCTTCCTGAAGTCGACGATGATCTCCTTCGTCTTCTCCACGTTCAGGATCAGGCTGTTGTCTCTGCACCAGCCCACCAGCTGCTCCATCTCCTCTCTGTAGTCCTGATCGTTGTCGTCTCTGATCAGGCCCACCACCGTTGTGTCGTCTGCAAACTTCACGATGTGATTGGTGGTGAACCTTGGGACGCAGTCATGAGTCATCAGAGTGAACAGCAGGGGGCTCAGGACGCAGCCATGAGGGGAGCCCGTGCTGAGGGTGATGACATCAGAGGTGTTCTGTCCGACCCGGACTGACTGAGGTCTGTTGGTGAGGAAGTCCAGCAGCCAGTTGCGAAGAGGTGTGCTGAAGCCCAGATGTTCCAGTTTTCCCACCAGATGCTGTGGGTTTTTTAGACAAAAGCGGCAAAAATCGTTTGCTGGAGAATGGTTACAATAAAGCCTTTTAACGTTTCTGAGGTATGTTTTACAAAGCCAGGACCTTCAGCTGCTATTTCACCAGTTTGTGTCACATCTGTGATTTTTTTTTTTTTCTTTCGCCACAAATTACAACAGGAGTCTGATCCTCCTCTGGGAGTTATTATTAACCGTGGTTGCCAGGGGTTGTAAAATGATAATTTAATAAAGAACGGGTAATGTTTGTGTTGGAACCAGAGATAAGTTGACCTCAGCCTGACTCAGAAACATAGGCAGTCTCAGCTTGTAAACTCTTCTGTTCTCTGTTGTGAAATGTAACAGAAACCCAATTGATCTCCTCTAAACATAGCCTTGGCAGAAACATTAAAACATGATTACTAATTAGGAACAGTGTCCAACATTAAACTTGTTATATTTGAATCAAACTGACTTGTTTTGATCACTCCCCTGATTGTTTTCTGCTCTCTGTCTCGTCTAACTTCCACTGCTCACATCTGAAGCTTTTTGCCGTTGTGTGCCCTTTGTCTTCTCATTACTCTCTCTTTCCTCTCTCTTTTATTCTTGTGTGGTTTCTGGAAACCAAAATCAGCGTGTATACCTACAATACGCTCTCTGCGGGCGTCTGACATATTTTAACACTCCACAGTTTGGCAGAGGCGTGGAGTCCGTGGAGGCCCAACCAGATGTTCCAAGACTGGAGCGGGAGAACAAAACCACGAGGCTGAACGTATATTTAAGATCAGACTCAGGCAGGTGGAAATTATACTATCATATGGATGGAAACTATGTAGAGAAACCAGTGTCTGAAACAAACATGTAGGTTTAACAGATTTGGTTAATAAGAATCAAAACTTTCTCTCCTTCCATGTGAAGTTCTTCACTCATAAGTCATAAAAAGTCAAATCGACGTCCTAAGCTCAGTTCTAAAACTATTTTTTTTTTAATTTTCTTGCTGTTTTTATGCACAAATATACATAAACATCTTGTACTTTTTTAAATTATCCTACTCAGTACCACATTGCTTTGAATCTGAGGATGCTAACTACTGTATTGTTTTTTGTATGTTATAATTTTGCCCCTACGCTACAGTATCTTATGCTTATTTTTTGGTTTTCATATATTCAGTTTGTCAGTATCTGCACACTTCCATCTGCTTTTGACTTTGCTGCTGCTACACATACATTTCTCCACTGGGGGACAATAACAGATAGTTTTATTCTGTTCTTTTTTAATCAGTGGTGAGAGGATAAAACCAGAATTTTATGTTTTTCAGGTTGTTCCAGAAAGAAGCCTCACTTTGTCTGGAGCTAATCTGAGTCGTTTAAAAGAAAAGAAGCAAAAACCGCTACAGTAATCTGAACAAGAGGAAAGACAATCTGTTTTCTTTTTTTTCTTTTCTTTTTTTTCCCCCCAATCTGTTTTCTGACCTTTGACTAGACCGTTTTATTCATCTTTTCTTTTTCAGCCCTCCTTACGCAGACCGACGGCGCTGCTGTGGAAATGGTGAGCAGCACCAGGTTTTTGGGAGTCCACATTTCCAAGAAGCTCACCACTTTGTCTGGTTTTTTGTTTTCATTTTAATTGTTTATATTTATACATAGAGAGAAACGGTAATTGTTCCGTTGCTGACCCAGTTTGGACCAAGCTTCAGCAGACAGACGGACAGAAAGCCTCACGCTTCAGGCTTGAAATCTGCAGCATCCAGATTAGTTTGCGGTTGACTTAAAGACTCAAAGTGTTAATGTTGTCTGGCTGCAAACAGCCCCAATCATCAGTCCTCCACCGCCGCGCTTACAGCTTCCATGAGATGTTTGAGCTCAGTTCAGGGCAGCTGATCAGAACGGCCCCATGGCGCCTCTCTTTGTGGGTTTCCCAGACATGTCCCACTGGCAGGAGAACCTGGAGCAGAACCAGAACCTGCTGGAGGGACCTCAGATCCCCCAGGAGGAGCTGGAGGGACCTCAGGGAGAGGGATGTCTGGGTTTCTCAGATCAGAGGAGGACATTATATGGATGGATGTTTGTGCTGATGTGTTCTGCTCATTTTTCCCCCCTGATGGCCTGGCATTTCTAATTTTATTATTAATACGTTTATTTGAAGGGACAGAACAAAAAAAAAAACATCGTGCAACGGATGCCATGTTCTTTGGTCATCTGGCTAATAGCTAATTTGCAGACCAGGTCCCTAAGACAAAACAAATAGAAGCATGAAAAACATACAGAACATGTAATACAGACTGTGTGCAAACGTTGCTGTAATGTTCACAGCTCTGAGCAGATTTGAGCCATTGTTTTACTTTGTTGTTGAACTGTTTCAGGTCTGTGAGGGTTTTTAATGGGCAGGTAGGGTGTTCCAGATCTGAGGCCCTTTTACTGTGAATGAGCTCCGTGCAAATGTGGTTCTACGTCTGGCTGCTCTGCAGTCACCGCTGGCAGCGCCTCTGGTAGTGACACCTCGGTGCTTACAGCACACAGTATCAGGAGCAAAGTTATTGACACATTTAGAAACTCATTTTAAGAAAGAATATTTTTATAGTTTGTGCTTTTTTTGAATTCTGCAGGAGTGCTGTCGTACGAGCTTTTGGTCCAACACTTTTAAAGCTTGTTTAGAAAAAGAGACAAGACTTTCATTTGCTGACTGGTTAGGCTGGGCCCAGACTGGGGCTTTATCTGTCCCATAGAAATCCTCTGTTTTGTTTGCAACTTTGTAAATCCAAGCCAAGCTGCCGTATTTCCTGATAAGGCATACTCCTACAGCGTTCTTCTCCTTTTATTTTCATAAAACGCAACAGTGAACCTGAAAACCTGGGGCCTGCAGTGTCTGAGATGGTCTCTGAGCTTCACGCTCTGACATTGGGCTGAATCCGCTGGGACGTCCCCTCCTGGGAAGATGTTCTCCGGGTGGGAATAATCTCTGTCACAGTAGAAGGAAGAACTTCAGAGAGGCTGGAGATGGCCTCATATCCCGTCCTCAGATCGATGGGCAGCAGCAGCTGCTTCACAAAGGCCGTTGCTGTCACCTTTCCATTTTGTCACTGCACAAACCTGCATGTCAGAGGGCATCGAGACATGACGAGGATGATCAGTTATAAAGTCCGTTTAATCAGCAACACATGGATGCTTCTTTTCCTTTTTACACAGTGAAGATGTACTTAGCTTAGCCCACGATCGCTGACACTGAAAGCTGAATGTGAGCAGCAGCTGGAGGCTGATTAAATGCCTCGTTGAGCTTAATGGATGCTTCTAACCTGTTGCCAGAAGGGCTGGAGAGTTTCCTCCTAAAATAACCATGAGTGCTATGAACAACTTTGATTTGCAACGACCCGCCCTTCCGGGTCAAGTGGGCACAATCACAGAACCACCGGATCTCCTGACCTCAGGGGTAATAATTCAGGACATTGCTTTAATTTATCCCTCTCATCTGCTTCAGAACCAGCTGGGTTCTGATGCAGATGTGAGGCCCTGGAAAACAGGGATCATTGGAGCACATGTTGTTAATTCATGCCTTATCTATGACATAACTGCATGTATTATGTGGAAGTCCTGCTAAATGTCTTCAGGAACTGTGCATCTGAAGACACGCGTTGAGTCGCTCTGACGTATTTGGTTAGTTTTGGACGCTCTTATAATGTTTCATTACCTTGACGTATCGAAAGGGAATAAAAAAAATAAAAATAAAGACGAAGTAAATACGAAAATGAACTGTTGGAGGTTCTGGCGCGCCGGCCAGCATTCCTGCCTCCGCTGCTCAACCTGTTTCTGATGGGAAACGTCTCTTATGTTATCTTCCTGGGCCGGCTGAGTCTTCCCAGACCCACAAGTGTTGGACTTTTAAATGAGTTTTAAAACAAATAACAAACTGGCTCAGGTTTTAAAGTGATTTACTGCAAAATCTGTCAACCAGATGATTTGTGACATTCGTAGAAATAAAAAAGCTCCTAAAATCTTAAAATTAACATTCATGGGCTTTTGAAAGAGGCAGGGCAGCTTTAATTGTGGGTAATAGCATGTTTTTAAATAATATTAAATTAGATTATGTATAAAAACACAGCGGGAGTACAAACAGGGACGTTTTGCACGAACAGAACTGAGGCATTAAAATGACCATGATCCACATTTATGGAATGTCTGCAAAAGAAATGTCTGCCGAGAAGTGTCTGGTTTACCGTTACGTTTCAGTGTTTGTTTATATAAGCCAACATTTATCGGATCAAAAGCAGCTTGGAGGCTCCGTCACGCTCTAACGCACAAGTTAGTACGACGTGGAAACACGAAGCCTGCAGACACACAGCGGCGGGGGGGAAAAACTCCCCAACATCTTGCATCATTTCGTTTGCACATTTATTGGCTCTTAGTTTGCTTTTAAGAACGTGTTGGTAGTTTGTACAATCATGTGTTTCATCAGACGGACTTTAAAAGAAAACATATCTAATTCCATATTTACAGGAGCCTGTCTATGACAGAAAGCAGACTCTAAGTAATGAGATGAAAGCAGTAGGCAATGATTCCCCCTAAAAAACACTAAAAAATTCATTAAATCTCCTAAATTTCTTTCCTTTTCCACTGTCTAGTCAAGTGGTATTAATTACTGGTTACTGTGAACTTTTTAAAGCATGCGAGTTACTGCCAAAGCATCACAGATGTGTTTATCTTATCAGATATAATGTATATCACGTATCTGATCCCAGTTTTTCTGTGTTTATGGTTTTTAGACTTCAGCTGCATACATAAAAGACAACGTAGCTGAGTAATGATGCCGAAGGGGCATATAGCTCCAATTCACAACACATATCATCCTAAGGCACTTTCCAAAGTTAATTCCAGACTCTAATTTTCTCTCTAAGGAAACCCAGCAGGTTGCATTGAGTCTTTTTCTTGCAGCGTTCGCTCCTCCTGGATGAGCGTGGAGCCACAGTGGACAGTCCGCTGACGTTGAGTCGTTGACTTTGCAGCAATCCCTCATGCCGAGACTGCACAATACAGACCTTTGCTGTCTTTAGAAAACTAGAAATGATCGTAAGGTGATGCTCAGTCTCTGCAGAGGGGACCACCAAAACATCTCCCACACCATTACGCCCCCCCAGCGCCAGCCTGAGCCGTTGACCCAGAGCCAGAACGGGTCTGAACGTCACAGCTGAAATCGGGACTTACCGGATGTGGCAAAAGTTTCTAATCTTTTATTGTCCGATATTAGCTTTCCTGTGGCGTCTTTAACTGTGGTTCTGCTGTCGCTCATCTGCTTTAAGGTGCTGCGCGTTTGGTTAAGGTTCGGTTGGACTCAGGGATTATTTGAGTTGCTGTTTTCTTTCTATCATCTCAAACCTTCTCTGACCATCAATAACATTCATCCCTGCAACGGCTGCTCACTGGATGTCTTCTCTCTCTTTTTTGGATTATTCTTTCTAGAGCTGCTGGATGGTTGTGAGTGCAAATCCCAGCAGATGAAATAAATGTCACTTTCAATGTCACTTGAATCTTCGCCATTGTGATGCTCGCTTTAAGCTTCAGGAAGTCGTCCTCTGCACATCTAGATTGGCTGATTTGTGTCAACAAGAGCTCAGATCTAGAAAACCTTTTTTTTGCTTTACATGAGGAGGAGTTGATTGATTTTCTTGGGTTATTGCCCTGGTTTTAGTACAGTACTTTTGACACCTACTAAAGGAATGAAGAATCAGATAATATGGTGATAAACGACAACTTGGTTTCAGGTGGGAGAGTAAATGAAGACAACAGGACGAAATATTCCTTATTTATTCAGAATCATTGTTATTTCAAAGCCTAATCAGAAGAAAAAAACTACTGATGAAGCCTTAATTGCATCTGCATACTTGCATCTTTATTCAAACCTGACAAGACATGAAGTCATAAAGTGGAGACATCCAAACATCAAAATAACTAAATGTGCAAACGTCCAGTCTACCTTGGATGCTGCCATGCATGAGTCGAGACAAAAGTACCTGGAACAGTGTTATAGATGGATATTGATAATGTTAGCCTCTACCATGTATTTATAAAAGTCTCGGTCAAAAGCAACCCTCCCACAGAAAACCTTCAATAAACTTCAGTTGGTTCAGAATATCATCACCCTAACCTCCAACACATGCTCATCTACAGCCACACCGGCTTCCCATCCGGTCCAGGATCCAGTTTAAGTTACTCCTCCTTACTTTAAGTTACTCCTCCTTACTTTAAGTTACTCCTCCTTACTTTCAATAACCTTGCCCCTCCTTATTTGTCCCAACTTCTCCATATTCACACCCCCTCTCGCCCCCCCAGGTCTTCCTCTTCCGTGTGTCTCGCTGTCCCGTCTTCCAGCTCTGAAGTCAGCTGCCTCCTGACCTCCGCAGTGTTGACTCCCTCCCTCATTTCAAAAGTCGCCTCAAAACTTACATTTTTAAAGCTGCCAACTCTCTATGAATGTTTGATTTCGTATTTGTTTTAGATTATTGATGCTTTGTTATTTAATTGCCATTTGCTTGGTTTTAATTTTGCTCAGTGTCCTTGAGTGTTGTGAAAGGCGCCTTTCAAATAAAATGCATTATTATTCTGTGTCACGATTTGGGTTTTGTCTTGGTTTATGTTATCAGATTTATTAGTTAAGTTTCTGATTTTGGGGTCTTGTTTGGTTTTGATTTAGACATGTTTTTCTGTTTAGGTTACCTGTTTTCCACCTGTCACTTTATCAGCTCTGTTCGGTCTCCCCTCAGCAATCTGTCAGCTTTCTTGCCTTGATTAGATCCACCTGCTCACTTATAATTAGCCTTCACTCCTGTTCACCTGCTCACTCCCCTATATAGTCCTGCCACAAACCTCTGCTATCTGCCAGATCATTTAACGAGCCACGGTGAGTTTAGTTCCAGCATTCTTTATTCTGATTGACCTGTTGACGATAACCCGAGAGCCTTTTTGATTCTGAGCCAGCCTGTTCCCTGATCTGTTTTTCCTGCCCTGTCTGACTGATTTACCGGTTTACCGACTAGTTTCTGTCCTATGGTTATCCGAGCTTGCTTTGCCCTGTCTGTACCTCTGCCTATTTTGGACTGCTTTTTGTGTACCGAATTTTGGACTGCCCTTTTGACTATTGAGCTCGCCTGTTCCTGTTTTCATTATTAAAATCCTGTTTTTTGCCTTAACCTCACTTGTTGGGTTTGAATACTGGGTTTGCCTGATTCACGATCATAACAGAATGATCTGGCCCACTAAAACCTATCGCCCAACAAGTTTTTAGAGGTTTTTTTTTTTTCCCCCTCCACACGCTATGGCTTGGGAGGGTTCCAGATTGGCGTTCTGTCCCCCTGGTATCGGTCCCAGACGCCATCTCTCCAGCAGCCGCAGCAGCAGTAACCCGCTGCCTGCTCCGAGTTTACGATTGGGAGGGCTCTTTGTCACAAATTCAGATTCAACTCAGAATAGAAGGGATCACTCACCCAGCGACACCGCTGTCGGCTCTGCCCATGGGTTTTATCCAGAACCAACTTTGTTTATGGAGGTCGAAGCGGAGGTGGTGCGGGATCTTCGTCCGGATCTTTTTTTCTCTCTCCCTCCAGAGGAGGAGATGCAGGGAACGCTGTGGGCTCCACCGATCCCGGCTCTACCGACAGGATCAAACCTCCAGCAAGTCCTGCCGTCCCGCCGTCGGAGGAGGGGAGGGAAACCTGTGGGTCGCTCCTTCACCCGTTCTGTTCGGCCGACAGGCGAGTCAGTACCGCGCCCGTCCGTTGCCACTTCCTGCCCAGTGGATCGGAGTCCGGTGCTTCCCAGAGCTGAGCAGCCCACAGCGCCTCCTGTTGGCGCCCGTGATGCTGAGGATCTGGCTCTGGAGGACCAGTTAAGAGCTTTTGCCCCTATTATTAAAGACCTTAGGGAGGCTCTTTTCTGCCAGTATTCAGAGGAGCTGGAGGCAAAATTAAAGGAGGTCGAGGGGCACTATAGAGCGGCTCTCCAAGGGTTCTATAGTGGACTCAATCCTGTCCCCAAGGGTCCAGCCGACGCCCCGGCACCTGCACCTGTCCCAGAGGACCCGCCTCCTACCTCAGCTCCAGTGCCGGCCTCCGGCAGCTATAAGGCAGCACTGTCTGCGCAGCCGGCCCAAGACGCTGCAACCCCGGAGGCTCCGCAGCCGGCCCAAGACGCTGCAACCCCGGAGGCTCCGCAGCCGGCCCGAGACGCTGCAACCACGGAGGCTCCGCAGCCGGCCCGAGACGCTGCAACCCCGGAGGGTCCGCAGCCGGCCCGAGACGCTGCAACCCAGGAGGGTCCGCAGCCGGCCCGAGACGCTGCAACCCAGGGGGGTCCGCCGCCGGCCCGCGACGTGGGAACCCAGGAGGGTCCGCCGCCAGTCTGCGACGTGGGAACCCAGGAGGGTCCGCCGCCAGTCTGCGACGTGGGAACCCAGGAGGGTCCGCCGCCAGTCTGCGACGTGGGAACCCAGGAGGGTCCGCCGCCAGTCTGCGACGTGGGAACCCAGGAGGGTCCGCCGCCAGTCTGCGACGTGGGAACCCAGGAGGGTCCGCCGCCAGTCTGCGACGTGGGAACCCAGGAGGGTCCGCCGCCAGTCTGCGACGTGGGAACCCAGGAGGGTCCGCCGCCAGTATGCGACGTGGGAACCCAGGAGGGTCTACCACAGGGCCACGATGAGGGGGTTCAGACGAGCCCTCTTTCAGGCCGCAACTCGGGGGCTCATCGGGACACTGGGCGCCGTGGTCCTCGCCCAGACGACAAGCGGCGCCGTGGCCCTCGCCCAGACGACAAGCGGCGCCGTGGCCCTCGCCCAGACGACAAGCGGCGCCGTGGCCCTCGCCCAGACGACAAGCGGCGTCGTGGTCCTCGCCCGAACGACAAGCTCCGTCGGGGGCCTCGCCGAGAAGACAAGCACCCAGAGCCCCATGGAGACTTAGAGGCCCCTGGACCTCTTCGGAAGCTCTTACCCCCTCATCTTTGGCTTGACAGCCAATTTCCCAAGTGGCTGACCAAACTGTCTTTGTCGGAGGTTCTGGAAGGGTTATTGATGAGGTTCTGGGTGTTAAAGGGTCTGGGAGCATCTGAAGTCTGTGGTCCGGGGCCTCCTGAACCTGAAGCCTGTAGCCCGGGGTCTCCTGAACCGGAAGCCTGTAGCCAGGCCCCGTCTGAACCTGAAGCCTGTAGCCAGGCCCCGTCTGAACCTGAAGCCTGTAGCCAGGCCCCGTCTGAACCTGTAGCCTGTAGCCAGGCCCCGTCTGAACCTGTAGCCTGTAGCCAGGCCCCGTCTGAACCTGTAGCCTGTAGCCAGGCCCCGTCTGAACCTGTAGCCTGTAGCCAGGCCCCGTCTGAACCTGTAGCCTGTAGCCAGGCCCCGTCTGAACCTGTAGCCTGTAGCCAGGTCCCGTCTGAACCTGTAGCCTGTAGCCAGGTCCCGTCTGAACCTGTAGCCTGTAGCCAGGCCCCGTCTGAACCTGTAGCCTGTAGCCAGGGGCCGTCTGAACCTGAAGCCAGTAGCCAGGGGCCGACTGAACCTGAAGCCAGTAGCCAGGGGCCGACTGAACCTGAAGCCAGTAGCCAGGGGCCGACTGAACCTGAACTCTGTAGCCAGGCTCCTCCTGAACTCTGTAGCCAGGCTCCTCCTGAACTCTGTAGCCAGGCTCCTCCTGAACTCTGTAGCCAAGCGCCTCCTGAACTCTGTAGCCAGGCGCCTCCTGAACTCTGTAGCCAGACGCCTCCTGAACTCTTTAACCAGGCCTCTCTTCTAGCTCTTAGTCCGGCGTTGTCTCCAGCCTTTAGTCCGGCGGCAGGTTCTGTTCTTTCTCTCTCCAGACGTCGGTTCCTGAGGGTCCGGTTCTACCGACGGTCCCCGAGGTTGCTGCTCGGCCGCCGGCCTATGAGAGACCTGCTCCGCCGCCGGTCTATGAGAGACCTGCTCCGCCACCGGCCGCCGGACATCGTTGCTAACCGGGGCCGTCCTTCAGGACACCCGCCGGATTACCTGTCTCACAGAGGTCGTCCGCCGGAGAACCTGACACGCCTAGGACGTCCGCCGGAGAACCTGACACGCCTAGGACGTCCGCCGGAGAACCTGACACGCCTAGGACGTCCGCCGGAGAACCTGACACGCCGAGGACGTCCGCCGGAGAACCTGACACGCCGAGGACGTCCGCCGGAGAACCTGACACGCCGAGGACGTCCGCCGGAGAACCTGACACGCCGAGGACGTCCGCCGGAGAACCTGACACGCCGAGGCCGTCCTTCGGGACGTCCGCCGAACAACCTGACACACCGAGGCCGTCCTTCGGGACGTCCGCCGGACAACCTGACTCGTCGGGGCCGTCCTCCTGGACGACCGCCTGAGAACCTGACTCGTCGGGGCCGTCCTCCTGGACGACCGCCTGAGAACCTGACTCGTCGGGGCCGTCCTCCTGGACGACCGCCTGAGAACCTGACTCGTCGGGGCCGTCCTCCTGGACGACCGCCTGAGAACCTGACTCGTCGGGGCCGTCCTCCTGGACGCCCGCCTGAGAACTTGACTCGTCTTGTTTTGTTTGAGTTTTTATTTGGACATTTATTTGATTCTAGCCCTCCATCCTGTACCTCCCTCCACCCACCCGAGCTAGTCTGTTTTGTTTCTGAGGCCGTCTGGAATCCGGCCTTGAGGAGGGGGTTCTGTCACGATTTGGGTTTTGTCTTGGTTTATGTTATCAGATTTATTAGTTAAGTTTCTGATTTTGGGGTCTTGTTTGGTTTTGATTTAGACATGTTTTTCTGTTTAGGTTACCTGTTTTCCACCTGTCACTTTATCAGCTCTGTTCGGTCTCCCCTCAGCAATCTGTCAGCTTTCTTGCCTTGATTAGATCCACCTGCTCACTTATAATTAGCCTTCACTCCTGTTCACCTGCTCACTCCCCTATATAGTCCTGCCACAAACCTCTGCTATCTGCCAGATCATTTAACGAGCCACGGTGAGTTTAGTTCCAGCATTCTTTATTCTGATTGACCTGTTGACGATAACCCGAGAGCCTTTTTGATTCTGAGCCAGCCTGTTCCCTGATCTGTTTTTCCTGCCCTGTCTGACTGATTTACCGGTTTACCGACTAGTTTCTGTCCTATGGTTATCCGAGCTTGCTTTGCCCTGTCTGTACCTCTGCCTATTTTGGACTGCTTTTTGTGTACCGAATTTTGGACTGCCCTTTTGACTATTGAGCCCGCCTGTTCCTGTTTTCATTATTAAAATCCTGTTTTTTGCCTTAACCTCACTTGTTGGGTTTGAATACTGGGTTTGCCTGATTCACGATCATAACAATTCTGATTATTTAGACGAAGACACGTGATTGTTCACTCTGTATTAGGATGATCTGTTCTTATTGCCCTTATTTTGGAACAGCTTCTGCTTTTGCTCTACATGCTTATAGCTGCAGCTACATATTATTCTCTGATAAACTCAGTTAGAACCAGATACTGAAGCACGGTTACTCGCAGACAACACTGATACATAAAGAGAAGTACCCTAAGAGGTGCAGCTTTGTGGATAAATAGAGAAGAAGGCTGATGCTCGGGGCCACACAGTTCTCCTAAAGACGGCTTAGCTGTGGTCCAGCTCTGGGGGTAAACTGATTCTCTGTATTATTCACATTGTGTGCTTACCTTGTTATTTTGCCTACTATGGAATAAATATTGTTAATGTTGAACTTCTTTCTTCTTTTGCATTATTTGTAGAACTGATCCCTCTCGAAGAAAGAAACCGGGTCAATAACAGTGAAAAACAAAGATACTCACTTACATCCACTCTGGTTGCAAATAGACCAACTTATTAACAGTTTTAGTTTTTAAAGTTTTTTGCAAACCAGAATAGAGTATTTGATTTTTGAGGTGACCTTTGTCTATTTAAATTAATCTTTGAAAGTTGAGGTACTTAGACTACACTGCAAAAACAGTAAAATTTCCTTTAAATTAGTGTTTTTCCTTGATTTGAGCAGCTAAATAAGACTATTTTTTACCCCTAAAACAAGATAATTAGAATTCCTGCACTTAAAATTAGATGATGGAGATGACTTGTTTCCATTTTACATGCAAAAATCTTATTTGATTGGCAAATAGTCTTCTTTACCTGCTCAGATCAAGGAAAAACACTCATTTTGAGAAAATGTTATTTACTTTTAGTTCCCTTTTTGCAGTGTAATCACTTGACAGACCTACGGCTTATATTTTAATCCACAATGCAGACTAGAAAAGCTGTACAAACTTGTTTTAACCAGAGAAACTGCAGTTGCAGACGCTGCCACTGAAAACTGCCAGCAGTTCAGTGTATTGTTTGCACAACAATCTGGATATTTTCTTCCTTCGACAGCTCAATAGAAATAGACATTTCTGGTTCTAGTTACCAGTTGTCTTTATGTTCAGCAGAGATCAAGCTGGTTTCTTTATCTTTAACGTTAGACACATAATTTCAGTTTTATTTGTATAGTGAGAGCCAGTTCACACCTCGGTGAAATTTATAAGACAGGCTAAAATGTCTGGTTAATCTTAAGGCTCTAGTTTAGCATCATTTCTGCTGTAAACACACTAAACAGGCCTGTCAAGAACAACAGATGCAACAAATTTATACCAAATTTGCACCAGGTTGGAGTTATCATCAGGACAAGGAAACACTTTCTAATTGAATTTTACAAAATAATAAGGTTTGTATTGCAAATTAAAAAAGCTGTTATAATGGGAGTTAATGCAGAGTTATACAAATTTATTAGGCAAGGCAAATTTAATTGTATGGCACATTTCAGTACGAGGACAATGCAAAGTGCTTTACATGATTAAAACATAGGAAAATAAAAACAGAATTAAAGCAAGTTAAAAATGATTAACGATCTTATTTTAAGTTACAGAAATTGTACTCAACAATTTCATACAGACACACTGGAAGAGGATTAATTTTACTTTCTCAGACAAGCAGCTTTGGAGGTCCTCTATTTTATTTTTATTACTTTTATTCTGGGCTAAGGGTTAAGTTTAGCACTATGGTGTTATATTTAGGTATAAAGCGGTAAAGGTTAAGGTTAGGACTACCCTGCAAAAAAGGAAATTAAATTAGGTAAGAGTTTCTCAAAATTAGTGTATTTGTCCTTGATTTAAACAGGTAAATAAGGCTACGTTCACACTGCAGGCCTTGATGCTCAATTCCGATTTTTTTGTGAAATCGGATTTTTTTGCGTGTCCGTTCACACTTCCAAATATATGCGACTTGTATGTGATCTCTGTGTGAACTGCATTCATGCAACTTAAGTGTCCCGCAAGCGCTGTAGAGGACGCGATGACGTGACGCATAACAAGCGTGCTCAGTGTTTGCGGAAGTAAACATGGTTCGTAATGCTGCAGCGTATCTTACGTCCTTTAAGTTCTTCTCCAGCCGGAGCCAGCACATTACCGCCGCAAGCTTTTTAAGAAGATCGAAACGAAAGAGCCAAATTTTTGGCAATGGCGTTTTGTGCGGCAGTAACGTCCGTACAGAGAAACGTGTGTGTGCGGAGTCGAGGCAGGAATGGTGGGATAGCGAGGTGAGCGGCTTTACTGATACGGATTTCATTCACAATTTTCAAATGACAAAGGTAACCTTTATGTGCGTCTGAACGGATCTCTTTAGCGCTCTCACGTAAAGACGCACATCTTCGGCGGGCTATAGCAGCGAGTAAACGCGTTGCCGTGGGGCTGTATTGACTTGCAACAGGTGCTTGTTACCGCATCAATAATATGTATCAATGACGTGTCAGGTCGGATAAATGAGACCTGGCCGTTCAGACACAGGTCGCATTTGAAAAGATCAGATACGTATCGGATTCAGGACCACATATCCAAGTGGCCTGGGTCGCATTTGAAAAAATCCGATCTGTGTCGTTCAGACTGCCAAAAAAAGATCAGATACAGGTCGCATATGGGCAAAAAAATCGGAATTGGGTCACTTCAGGCTGCAGTGTGAACGTAGCCTAAGATTATCTGCCAATGGAATGAGTATCTTTCCCCCTAAAATAATATAATTCTGTTACGATCAGAGACTGTGGACCTAGAATTCAAACCAGTCAAACAGTGAACGATTAAAGACAGTTTATTGACTGGTAAACTGCAGCAGGTTGCGGTATAACCGTCAGCGTCTATGGTAGGAACCTCAGGAAGCAGAGACAGCAGGTTAGTGACCACACCAACAGAAGTAATGGTCACTAACCTTCTCACGGTCCGGAGACTGGTGGGAACAGTGAGTGCTGGCTCCGGCTGGTTGGTCGGTACGCTAATGGTCCCCGATCTGATCAGGGAAGCCCTGAGGTGGGCTCTGGCTGGTACTCGGTGGTCAGGGGACAGGCATAGGGTCAGAACCATGATAACGATGACAAGCAGGAAGAACTGGGGGAATGTCCAGAATACGTAGTCCGAGGTGACGTCCATTGTCAGAATCGGGTGATCCGAGGTCCAGAGAGAATCCAGTGGAAAATCCAAGGCAGAGTCAGGGCACAAGTCCAGGTCCGTTAACAGTCAGGCAATCTGGTTAGGCAGGCTCAGAGAAACAGGAGGCAAATCAGGTCAGAAAACAGGCAGGCAGGAGGTCAGGAAAAGATCGCTGGAATAAGTCTCACCAATGGCTCGAAATAATCTGGCACTAGTGTCTGGTCTGAAGGCTGGTTATATGGCAGGCGGAGCAGCTGGATCTGATGAGTGATGATGAGAGCGGGGCGGAGCTGTAGATGTGTGTCTGGAATCAGACCAGCACTAGTGCCGAGATCATGACAAATTAGTTATCCTGCACTTGAAATAAGAAATAAGATGATGGAGATGAGTTGTTTCTATCTTGAGTGGAAAAAAATCTTATTCCATTGGCAGATAGGTATATTTACCAGCTCAAATCAAGAGCAAATTCACTAATTTCAAGAAAATTTTACTTTTAGTTCCCTTTTTGCAGTGTAGGGTCAGGGTTAGGCCATAGAAAGTATTGAAGATAAATGGAAGTCTATGGAAGTCAAGGCACGCTCCTGCTCTTCCATTACAAGGTGTGACCTACAGGTGATTCACCTGCAGGCTTTTTAGACCAATCAGGAGGAGCTTAAGAGGAGCTGCTTTCCCAGAGGCAGATGGCGCATCGTTCCTAAGATATGTCCTATGTCCTTCTGTTTGCCTCCTTATGTCCTCCGTTCCAGATAGCCTCGTCTCCGGTCCCTGACAACGTCCAGCATCTCCCTCCACCGTCTCCTGGTCCTCAAAGTTCTTGGAAGAACTCGCTCTGGAAATGAGGAGTGAGGAAATCTTCCCAGCGCTCCTCTGCCATCACCACCTCCTCCTGGGAAACAAAGCCATCACTACAGACCATTTACTTACCTGTTGCTGCCAATAAACCACTGAAACGTCCTCAGCTGTCTGCAGCTGTTGTTACAGAACACAGACATGATACCATGAACTGGTCTGATGGTATTTTCCAGTTACTCCTGCAAGCCTTGATCGCTAAGACCGGTCCGGTTGCCATCTAGCTGAGATGTAGCTCCAGTAAAAGACACCATGCATGCATGAGCGGAGTTCATTTGCACTATTTTCTGAGTGTGGCTGACTATGACGTCGGTGAGTTCGGTCTGTCAGCAGCACCGTAGCGGAACATGCTGTGTTTGTTTCAGCCATGCCAGCTGCAAGGAAGAGAGGCCGACTCTGAGCCGACCTGAGCGACCTTTGACCTCCTCAGCCTGGCCTCCTTGCCAGACGTCACAGATGTACGCCGGCCGTGCTGAGCTGTCACGGTCGCGGCTCCCCCTCAGCCTGTGCTGGTCTCCTCCGCCTCCTCCAGCTTTCTCACGTGTTTCTCATTGTTTATGTTCTGTTTAATATCAGTCAACAGTCTTTATATGAGGCGGTAATATTTGCTCCACTAACAACAGTAAATGTTTCACACTTTTATGCGGCAGTAATAAAAGAAAGTATGATGTGATTTGGAGGAAAGTATCAGAGACAGATGGTGAACTCTGCAGAGCAGCTGAGGATTACAGCCGACTAACAGAAGTTATCTTTACTTCTTTAGGGGTTTTTTCTGAGCTAAAAGTGACATTACATTTAAAACATTCAGCACTTCAACACTCTCTTGACTTATAAAAAAATATCAAAGTGTTATTTCGCCTCGTTTTTTTTGCGTCTCTATTCAGTGACAGATTGACGAATGTCAGGAAACATCGATCCGCGTTTGTTGTGGTTGTCAGATTGGAGTTTCTCCTCGGGGCTGTCTTGAGTTCTGCCGTTGCTCGGGATTATTTGTTTTTGTGGTCAGAAAAGACACGAAGGCTGGAGAAAGCATCAGACAAATAAAAGTCCCCCATGAAAGCCGATGACATCTTCATTTTCATCGGCTCGCAGAAACCGTGAGTCCGACCCAGCGTCTGTGACGCATGAGAAAGTGAATAAAAATCATTCTGCCTGCCTGCCTGACAAGACTTTCCCTCTCTGCCACGGTAAATGATATGAGCCATACAGAACCAAATTACATTTATGATTTACATAACGCCAACGCAGGCACGAAATCAAAGCCTTCCACTGAATCATTTAGCATATTTATGTAGCTGGCAGCGGCGCGGGCAGTCAGAGCTGCCTGTCTGAACCCCCTCATTCGTATTCATTTGTGTTTTCTGCTGACACATGCTGGAAAGGGCCGACACGGTGACAGTCATTCGCTCATTAGCAGCTTTTTGATGGAGGCCGAAAAAGCTGTGGGTGGCCTGGAACCAGACAAGAGGAGAGAAGCGCTTTCTTTCTGTTGCGATCTCCTCTTTCCATGGAGACCTGGATTCTTTAATGGCTTTGGATGCAAGGTTTCTAGTATCTGTGGAGATTACACAAAAGCATCCGACACTTTAGCAAATATGAGCCCAATCCAAGCAAAAGGTATGGTGAAGTTATTACTTTTAATCAGAAAAACATCTGAGGAAAGAATGTATTGGATGTTAACTGCTGACTCATGCTGGAAAGGGCAGACCCAGCTCCAGGTTTTATTTTAAGGGGATTTTAACCGTTTTGTCACTGAGAGGAACCCTGACAGCCTTTTATCAGCGTGTCTGCTGCTGATCCAGGTTGGATAAAACTTTGGACTCGTGCTACGGGTCTGCAGACCAGAGCCGTGTCCATCTTCTTCCCAGATAAAAAAAAAACAGCCTTCAGAAGGTTAAAGTTTAGATTTGTCTGCAGGGATGTTTTCCTAATAAAATAATCCTCTTTATTCATCATCACTGTAACTTTGTACATTCCAGAGAAATGTGTCTCCCTCATCTAACCCAGGGGAGCCTTCTGGGGCTGAGGGTTTTGCTCAGGGACCCAGAGTGGCAGCCTGCGGGATTCAAACCACGGTACGGACCGGGAAATGTTTAAAGACCCGTGTGCGGATCGGAAAGATTCAACAGATGTGTCGTGTTCATATTGCGGCGCTTTCTGCAGAGACGTGATTGCGCCCAGGGGGCTGAAATCTACCCCACTAATGAGCTGGAGATCCGGGTATTCAGACAGGGAGGCTGATCAGATCTCCATAAAGTCACAAAAGGACTGAAAGCAGAGATCTGCTCATCCTGAAGCTGAGCAAAGCTGTAAAATACGACTGGAGACAAAATGGCTTCCAATAACCTGGGCTCGGCCTGGCCCAGTGTGAAAACTACTGCTGCCGTCCAGAACCACAATCATAGCACAGCTTTTACTTTAAACGGCTTCAGCTCAGATACTGATTTGCCAATCCTCTTAAATGTTTAATTGGTTCGATTTTAGCACAGAAATACAAGAGCTCAACTGGGAACTGAGACAGTCAGCATTTTTCCTGTTACAGTTACAGGTTGTTGAAAATATATTCTTCGAAACAAGGGTCAGCAAACACCAAGGACCAGACAATGTTTGAGGTCTGATAATTTGGTCCTGCTCAAAGGAACTGGGACCAATTTTTCATTTTCTTTTTAATTGCTCTTTACAAATCCAGCTTGTTCCTGGTTGCTTCGCGGGGCCTGGGCTCCATGGCCCTCGATGACATCTGCAAAGCATCGGCTCGTTTTGGCTTTCATGAGGTTTTGTTTGTGCTCATGAAAACATCTCAGCTGCTGAGTCTGTCACTTGGGGTTTCGTGAACCTTGGCTTTTTAAGGACTTTGTTTTTTAAAAACTACAAAAAAAAAGTCCACTGACATGGCATGGCTTTATAACAAGCCTTTTAAAGTCTCCTCCTATGTTCATCTTTAATTTAATGACAAACAGATTGTTTTTCCTTCTTCAGCCAGAAGAAAATGACAACATCACATCATTATTTCCTAGTTGGAACAACACGGGTCTAAAGCACTGCAGAGGGTGACCAGGTTCTTCTTTTTTATCCAATAAATTAGAATCTGTGTTCCTTGTGAGGCTTGTTTGTCAGACTGAAAGTACCTTTTGAAAATAATAACCTTTAAGCAGGTATTAAACTGGATTTTCACCAAACCAACATTTCTGTTTAAAATTTTTTTTAATTACATTCTAATCTTTGGAAAATTATCATGATTAATGGAAAATGTTTGAAAACATCAGTTTTAGTTTAATGTGATTCATTTAGTGATGGAGTTACTAAAATAAATTAAAATAATTCTGACTGGTCTGTTTTATGGCTTTTTGTTACACATCCCACAAAGGAACTTCCATCCATCCATCGTCTATAACCGCCCATCCTTGCAGCGTTGCAGGGGGCCTGGTGTTCGTCTCCAGCAGTCATTAGGCAAGAGGCAGGGTCGCCCCGGACAGGGCAACACAGCACAGACAACCAGGTACGCACACCTGAGTATAATTTAGAGAAGCCAGTTAATCTGGCATTCATGTTTTTGGACTGTGGGAGGAAGCTGGAGTACCCAGAGAGGACCCATGCATGCACAGGGAGAACATGCAGCCTACATCCAAAAAGACCCCAGGCAAGGATTTGAACCCAGGACCTTCTTGCTGCAAGGCAACATAGCTACCAAATGCAGTCCATATATATATATATATATATATATATATATATATATATATACACAGTATATATAGTTGTATTTTATGTACAACCGAAATTACAAGTTGAATCTACACAGTAAAGTTTTTTTATTTTTAGTAAAAAACTTTGGCAGCTGTGGTTGCCAGAATCTTTCAGCAAAAAATACAGTAAAAATGTAAATCAGTTTCCAGAACCACCTGTATATTTTACATGATAAAACTATAGATTGCTTGTTATCTTTACGTTTTTTTAATGTATATTTAACAGCTATGTTTTAAATTATATTTTTTAGGAATGTTTTTGGCCCTACTGCTGATTCTTGCATATTTCTTAAAAAAATAAACACATTGCTTTGGAACCACTAGTAGAGCATGGTGACATATATCTAGTACTGTGCAAAATAACAGGTTTTAACCACTGTTTATATCTGGATAACTGTTTTTCTTTTTTGTCATGTCCACCTTGGCAGCTGGCTGCCATAGTTAAGCCAAACATACGTGCTTTACCAAGGTAGGCTTTATACCCATAAATCCTCCCTTGACGACTAACCCTTTATGATTTATTGTATTGGTGCTTAGGTATTCTGTACAAACTAATGCCAAACATGACAGGGGGCAAGGGGTAGAGGAATAACAAGAACAGAGCAAGTGAAAGAGAGAAAGAACAGAGACACAAGGAAAACATTTAGACAAAAACTACAAAGCCCAACAATCAGCTGCTCCTCTGGCCACAAAGGGGAAACCTGGGAAAAGACAACCACGAACTACAGCAAAGATACAAAACTAACTTAAAAACAGAACAAAACTCTGGAAACATCTGGAGATTTCCTTCCATGCATTCAGACTTTCTTGTAATCTTCGAGCTACCTGGTTTTAATCAATAGTTCTCAAGACTTTCAAAGGAAGAAGTTTGAATTTTGGTACTATTGTGTTTTTTTATGCTGCATTTGGGACATATGTCCTTGGAAAAATGAGAAAGCAGACAAGGCCAAAGAGAGCACATTGGTCTAAAAAGGAGAGAAAAGTCCAAAGAACCAACAAAGCAGACGTTCAGAAATGCCAGAAAGCTGTTGACTAAAACTACATGAGATGACAAATGGCTGCTGTGAAGGAGAATGCAAAACGTGACGGAGTGTTTAGACTGTTACAGAACGGCCCTTATGTTACACCTTACTAAGGATTTACATCTTTGCCGGTTGGTAGCGATGATTTGAAAAAGACGAAGGCTTTCTCCTAATGAACAATGTGCTGGATTTTATCAGTGAGCCACATTTAAAGCAGGCGACCTTGCTGACACTTTCCAGCTCATAATTAGCATTATGTGCATTTTTAAGGCTTCAGTGACCTAAAAGTCACCAAGAATCTTCCCCTAGGAGACAGGAAACATATCTTATTGCATCTTATCATGCTGTATGATATCGTATCATATGGTACTGTGTTGTACTGCCGTGTATCGTATAAAAGATATTGTAGCATGCAGGTGCATTGGGCTGATCCCTTTCTCATCATATTCTATCATATTGCTTCATAAATGTGTAACCCTGGTCTTGGCTTGGAATTTAAGATAATTCAAAAGTTATGGACCAGTCGTTAGGTTCGGCAGTATTACAAAAGGAACTAAAATGAGTGCAAAACAACGCAGCTGGAAGCAGGAAATGAGCAAAATGCTCATGGGTCACATATGCTAAATAACATTCGGCTGTATTATGTAATGTTATGTCATGCCGTATTGTACTATAATTATATTGTATCATGTTGTACCATATCATCCAGATACGTTTGTATCATTTTCTGCTGTGTTGTACTGTTTCATATTTATTGTGGGATGTCAGTTTCTACCATATCAGAACGTGTCATTTTGTATTCATCTGTACATTTTCTGTTAAATTGTATTAAATGCATCATATGGTATTGTGTCGTGATGTGTGTATTGTACTGCGTTGTATTGCATTGTACCACATTATTTTGTTTTTTGTTCCATTGTAATTTTGCACTAAAACAGATTTTTATGACAATTCTTTGCTGTACAGCATAACATTGTATTGCAATGATTTGTTACACATCAAAACTGTTCAGTAATGTACTTTATCATTATTGTGTTGCATCATCTTGTGTCAAATTATGTTGTAACATAATATTTTGATGTATCATATTGTATAGTCTGCACATGTATTATATTGTAGCCATGTTTCACGTTGTCTCGCATTATGCTGCAGCGTAAGAAATTGTGTATCATCTTCTATCATTGTCGTCTTGCAGCACATAATATCCTATAATATCCTATCATATTATCGTGTAATACCACATTGTGTTCTGGCATAACACATCATATTGTCATATTGTATCATTTTGTATTTTTATGTTATTATGTTGTTAATTTGATCACCAGATTTTCCAATGGCAGCGTCATTATGGCCCTCTTATACCACATGTTTCTCTTTTGTCTTAGTTTTTTTACCTTGGAGGCTTGCAACAAAATTTCGCTTCAATGTACATCATGAATGTGTAGTTGAATGACAATGACGTCTGTCTATGTCTATCTATTACAAAATATTATAATAAAATCAACATTTTTACATAATGTCTTTATTTATTGTAATGGTAATTTAAAAAAAACACATTAATCTGTGCACTGAAAAGAAGAAATTGTTTCAAGTACTTAGGGAATGTAATAATAATGTGTAGATTCTACATAATATGAAAAATTTGCATGTTAGCACGTTCAGTTTAACTTGATTGAAAGTTAAATTGACAAAAATGTGCCATCATTATGTTGTGTACTGATGGGACTACATGTTCAAGATGTTTAAGAACTAATCAAGATAAATGCAATGAGAGAAAATCATTTTCCTGAAATAATCTGTTGCCCAGGTGGCAAAGAATGTGCTGTTGGTTCGCAATCTCCTCCTCACCGGCCTGCTACCCACTAAACTTAACATCACGATATAGAAATATACCTTAAATTGTACCATATCATGGTGAATCGTATTATACTGTATCATACTGTTTCCTATTTTATCACACCATACTGCGCTGTATCATATCATACTGTATAATAGGGTATTGCTTTTATTATGTTGTTGCGTAATATTGTACCACATGTTGTATTGTATCATATTGCATCATCATATCCTGCTGTACTGTGTTGCCCCTTTTGTTTTGTAAGTTCATATTGTATCATACTCTGCTCCCTTAGAAGGAGATTTTGAATGAAACGTCCAAACAAATAAACACGCCGCGTGTGATCAGTGATACGAAATACATTCCTTTTATTCTTCCATCATTTCAAAAACACAGAAACAAACCAATATTCACACAAATCATTTTAGTGGGATATACATCTTCACACCATTTACACACCTTTTGCACAAAATATTTGGGAAATTATTGTTCTAGCTGTTACAAGCTGTCCTTTTTTTAAATGCAGGCAGTCTGAGAAACCAGCCAAACATTTTTGTCTCCACCCTCCTTATCCACCGTATCGCCTCTCTCCCAGATCATTTGGCTATGTATGTACATGATATACATTTGTTCTTAAATATCGCTTCCAGTCTATTTACATAAAAGAGCTTATTGATATTTCAAAATGGTTACAAGATGTATGCTTTAAAGCGATACTATGAGTGTCAGCTTTGGGGCTCGGGCTGTTAAAAAAACAAAAAAAAAACATCCAGAACAAAACGAAGGCCCACCATATTTCATGAGAAGAAAGTATGTGGTGGTATTTAAAAGGCTGAAAAATAAACAGGGCTCGGTGCCGCCCGCAAAAACAAAGAATCAAACGGCGGATTCTCTTTGAACACATCAGCTTTATGTAATCAATCTCCCCACGTCTCCATTCCTACGGGCTTCGCTAATGGAAAAACAAAAAAAAAAGAATCTGACTTGGAATCCCTTATATCCCTGAGCCTCGTTAATGTGATTGGGAAAGCAGAGCCGCTTTCCGTCTGGTATCGGTACCGCCGAGTCTGCAGCCGAGCTACACCTCACACACCAAGCGCTCCGGCTCTCGTCCCGACGGCTCGCAGCTGGATCTGACAGATCAATGGAGGCCTCCAAGGCGAGCGCCATCAGGCTTTATCTCTGGTCTGCCGAGCTAACGCGGCACATGCAACTCATTAGCCGCGACGTGAATGCGCCGTGATCCTTCGGCTCATGCATGAGGCGTCACATGGGAGCACATTAACACCAGAAGCAGTTTGAAGGAGGAAAACTATATGGCTTTTTAAATATTTAAGAAATGGGGGAATAATTCATTTAAAATATTTTAAAGTGATTTGAGAGGCTTATAATGATATTTTTTTTTTGGTATTTTGGCTTAAAAAAAAAGAAAGAAAGTCTGCTACATCTGTTGTCTCCACCTTGACAAAGTGCACACCCATCACAGCTTCTGCCGGCTATCTCTGTGGCTCCCTGAATATAATCCGGACATGTTTTATTTCTATTCCTTTTTTTTTCTAATGGCGCAAAGCTCGTCCATCTCTCAAAGCTGCGAGGAGGATGCGTGCTTGTGTGTCTTGAAGATGCGTGCTTGCGTGAGCGCGGGGATGGCGGCTCGCGGCAAACACATCAGAGCGTTTCCCATTTGCTGCCCGCTTGCAAGTTTTTGAACCCACGCCTCAGAAGTCTGTTCTGTCTCTTGTTAGTCTCTGTCTCTTGCTCCCTCTCAGTGCAGCCACAAGCCATTCTTTTCTTAAAACTTTCCGTGGCAGATGGAGACAGAGGCCTCAGCGCCTGTGGCAGCTGCCTTGGCTTCAGATCTTCTGGCACATGTGGAGCCGGGACTTGGACGAGGAGGTGGCATCTTTCCACACCTTGCAGGAGAGGCCCTTGGCGCAGTCGCAGCGCTGGAAGATCTCCAAGCCGTGAGAGCCTTTCTTCCTCTGCTTGGTGCACACCTCGCCCTGCCGCAGCACCGGTTTGCAGATCTTGGTCCAGAAGTGACGCGCGCAGCAGTAGCCCTCCGAGCAGTCGGACGAGCGTAAGCAAGGATCCCCCTCGTGACCTTAGGGGAGACAACGGGAAACACAGACGACGGGTCAAAAACGCAGCCGACAACAAACCAAAACGCCCTCAGAGTGAAACTACAAGGTCTGGCAAAAAGTCCTCAGACTCCTTTTAACCTTTTTGACATTGTGAAAACAAGCAGCGCCTCTATTCAGACCCCTGGAGCCGATTAGAGAGAATCATGTTTCATTGCAGGTCCAGCTGCAGGTCTCCTGGGGTATCCTGACCAGGGGTGGGTAGTAACTAGTTACATTTACTCAGTTAATTTTACTTTTAGGAGGAGTTTTACTGCACTGTACTTGTACTGGGTGAGTGTTTTACTTGAGTAAAATGTCGGGCTGCTCTCCTCACAGTGAGTAACTTCACTGAATAAAGAACAAACTTGTTTTAACCAAAAATACAACAGAAAGACACAGTTTATGTTAGAGTGAGGCTTCTTGTTTTATACACAAGCTTTGCTGTTTAAACCTTATTTTCTGTCCGCTGAGCTCATTGAGACATTCAGAGGTCAAGTGAACATGCAGTGAACCGTAGATTGTGTCAGTGGAAGTACTTCTGACTTACTGTGCATATCTTAAATGCTGTAAATGTTGTTTTCATAAGTTTTATGTTAACAAAAATGAGTTTAAAATTTGTTAATTCTGCCTAAACTTATTTTTTTGGGATATTTTCTTATTTAAGTTTTTAAAATACCTGAATTTGCATCTAACTTTATAAGTCTGTCTGTCTGTCTGATTACATAATTTCTGAATTTTAAATCAGAGGTCAGATTAGTTACTCAGTACTTGGGTAGCTTTCTGTCCACATTCTTTTTCTTGATTGGCTACTTTTTACTTTTGCTTGAGTAAAAATATGTTGAAGTAGTCTTCAGCTTCAGAATAAAAGTCCAGTTGTTTTATTGTTTAACCTTTTTGGGATTGATCATGACTAGTGGATGACTGAGAATCTTCACCAACATGTTGTAGTAGCGCTACTTTTACTAGTAAAATGCCACAAGAAGGTCTGGTTGCCAAGAAAAACGCATAAAGTCATACAAGTATGTTTAAAACCTTTGTCTAGTACTATACTAGTGGCACTATTTTGCCTTTCAGCCAGGTGCCTTGTGCATTTAGATATTTTTTTCCAGGGTCTTATAATAAATTGAATCAGGTGACATGGGTGCTAAGCAGGAGTCTCAGTGAGTTAACAAACCAAACCTCCATTCTGTGGTTTTACTTGAGATTCACACGAAGCGTGCTGCTCTCAGAGAAACCGCCAGCATGGCTCCAACTAGGTGCAGAAACAGCGAGGCGCATTGTGGTTTCTTCTCGTCTCATAATGTTATGCTTTGGGTACGCCATTGCTGACACATGAGCGGAGAGCCAATTATCAACATAGTTTGTGGACTGGCAGCGTCCATGAATACTTAAAGACCACCAGAAGGAGAACAACAGACAGATTTAGACACTTAGAGCCTCTACAGGTTCATTAAAGGCGTCATGTGTGGTGAGATCTTACCCTTTAGCACATGCTTAGCCTGGCCCCGGCCTTTCTTCCTCCAGGTTTGGTCTTTGGCGTTCAGCACGTTGGGATTATCTATTGCAGAGATGTGAGGTGACAGCACACTCTCGGAGATGGAGACACATATATCTGCAGCGAAAAGGAAAAGATAGACGTCCAGGTCATATAAACAGCAGAGATTTGAATCAGTCTGCCATGTTGACATCATTCCTGTTCTGCAGGATTTCTCCATGGAAGCGATGGAGGATCTTAGAAAGACAAAGTAAAACACAAGGATGTATTAAAGCCCTTATTTTAGGAATACTAAGCTCTTGGGCGTGTAAAGCGCTGCCATTTTACACTTTCTGGTCTCAGGCAGTCTCTGCAATGATCTATGGGATCTGTAGGATTAATTGCTTCTGTTCTTAACACAGCAGACAACCTTTATGAGTTGAAAAAAAAGCACAACTTAAAAAAAAACTAATGATATGTGTGTCTAAACATGGAGGAATTAAGGGGATTTTGTGGCACACCTAGTCCTGTCACGTCTGTGATGGAAGTCTGTTGCTTCTGATGCACTCTGGTTTGAACCGTGATCTGTTCTGGGATAAAAACTGTGGAAATCACAGTGTCCTGCTGCACTAGGACAGGGTGCATTACATTTACCACGACGTCACCATTTTCTTTTATTAATTTTAATAAAATGACCTGCTTCAGCCATGCAGCATTTAATGACCTGCAGAATTGAAGCCTAACAATATTCTGCACATAAAGATGTGAGATCCCAGAGGTTAAATAACTTTCTACTGTTAAATGACAGCAAGTCAAAGACGGTTATTAATGGTCCTTAAAAACACGTCTACAAACACTGCGTCATGCTTTGCTCCACTGTTATTCAAGCTTCAAGCCCAAACTATGAATTTTGGTTGTGTCTGACGATCAGTTAAAGTTTAATGAACAAATGATTGTTTGATCAGAACTTCAATCCACTCCTAACAATAATAATAATAATAATAATAATAATAATAATAATAATAATAATACTAATAATAATAATAATAATGAAGATATAAAGACCAGTGGGCCAGTCTCTGCTGTCTCACCCTCCAGTATCCTCATCCCTTACTGATAAGTATACAGTTTTAACATCTTGTTTGTTCCTAAAAAGGTTTTCATGTTTTGTAACCTGGATATATTCCTGAACACCTTCCCTACTTCTTTAATACCAGCTCTTGGCTCATCTTAATGGTTCCTTTTAGACGTAGCTGTGTGTGTGTTGGAGGACCGAAGCTGAGGGACAGCCTCTCACTGTCTGTCACCTATGATTCCTTTATTAAAGTGATTTTTAAATAGCCTAAAACACTTCTGTTTTTGTAATTGTTGATGTAGGGCTGGACAATATAGAAAAAAACTATATCGATAAAATAGAAATCTATTTTTGATTCCTGGGTCTGCGTTGTGATTGGTTGGGAGGATGTAACGATGTAATATTAATCTACATGCTAGGCTTGGATGCATAAGGAAGGAAAACTTTTGTTCTATTGAACTTTTTTATTGACCCCATCGATATACCTCTATCGATCGATATATATTGTTACTGAATTATCGTCCAGCCCTGTGTTGATGTAAATAAAGTAAAGTGCTTTATTTGTCATTATACCTAGAACGTACATACAATGAAATTACATAGAGGGATGGAGGGTTAGCTCTATAAATAAAGTTTATACATGTAATCTGTTGTTATATGAAATATATCTTTTGAAAATGCGCCTTAGGAGACACCAGTTTACTCCTGATGATCTAACCTTTAGTTTCAGTTAAATGGCTCCTTTTGCTTTCTGCTCTGTAAAAATTGAGAGAATGTGCAATTGATTATTTCTGCCTTGACTGGGTCATGGTTTCATGTTTACTTTCTAATCTGCATGTATGTTAATGCTTTCCTCTGTAACGTAATCTTGTGCGGTCCTGCAGCATGAAGTTTATTTCTGTTTGGTCCGTTCACTGATTTGTTTGGATCTAAGAAACACGGCTCCGTCTTCTCTGGTTCCAGCCCACCGAGAAATTTTTACTGATAGGAGAAAACCTGTCAGCTCAGCTGTAAACCTCTTTGTTCTTGTCAGAGCCACGCTCTGATTCTGGGTTGGGTGCTTATCATTTGTAACCAGGGGCGCTGGGAGCCATTAGGCAGGCCAGGGAATTGCTTGGGGCCACCAGGGGCCCCCAGAGGGCCGACAAACCTTGAACCAATTCAGACCCACAACAGCAGAAAAGTTACATCTCTCTCTGAAAGTCCTGCTTAAGTAAGCAAACATGACCACAAGACCCTCAACTCCGTTAAAATTAAGGGAAATAACCATTTTGGAAGTGAAAAAAGACAGAAAAGACAAAATTAAACACAACAGTGGTGAGTGTCGCCTTGCTGCTTATGCTTATGCTTATGCTTTGAGGTGAAAAAGTTTATGTTGTTTGCTGCATAAGCACGGGCTGACAGTAGCATCAACCTCCCTCAAAATGAAAAGAAATGATCCTTCTGGAAGCAAAAAAAGAAAGTTAAAAAAGGAGGAAGAAGAAAAAAACAGGACAGTTGTGAGTGTGATAGCTGATTGTGGCTTATTTAGCTCAAAGCAATAGATCTTAATGCAGTCTTAACCTAGTCAGGCCCGTGCTATGAACCTGCCTGTAAAGACTGTAACTTGTTAAGCAAGTTTGCTGTATGTGAAAAACTCTCTAAAACTAGAACTTTCCATTTTTTACTCATAAAACTAAATTACTGTATGTAGTACCCCCCCCCCCCCCTTTAAGGAGCAGATAGGATGGTCTTGCTCATGGGCAGTTATTCAAAAAATCATTTTTTAGCTACATTTCCAGAAAAGAAAATCCTCCACTATGCTTTTTAATGACAGAACCTTTAAAATTCTGATGTGCACTTTGTAATTATTAAAATTAAAAGTTTAAATGTTTTGTCATCCTGGTCTGAGGCCCCCTTGTTTTTTTTTGTCTTGGGGCCCAAATAGACCCGTGCAGCGCCACTGATTGTAACACTTGGTCATAAAGAGGATTTTTATACCAAAGGTTTGACGCTCCATCCTGGAACCTTTATTCATCTGATTACTCCCCATCAGTGCTGCCATGCCAACAGTTTCTTACTCTAATTATTTTCTGCTTCTCTTTTCTTCCAGCACAGATTTCCTTGGTAGCAACCTGTGTTCAGAAAAGTACGTTTCAGGAAAAGGATTTGGTCAACTGTCAACTGAAATGCATTAAACATAACGACCACACTAACATGAAGGGATCTTAAAGGGCCTACATCATGCAAAATCGACTTTCTTTAGCTTGTAATAATGTTATTCCTTCATCAGAAATCATGGACAAAGTGGTGTTTTGCATGATTCACGCCTGTCTGAGTAATTCTCGTGAACTCAGCTCTCTGCGCAGCAGCCCATCCTCGTTGTGGAAAGCCAGCGGTTCATTCGAGGTCTAAAGTTGAGACAAAGCCGCTCTTTTAGCACCTAATCTGCACAGTGACAGCAACTCTTCTTTTTTTAGCTATATATAAAATGTCTAAGTGGTGAAAATGTGTTTTCAGCTGCGAAAGGTCTCGGACTTTGTTCAGCCTTCCTAAAGAGGAGCCTCGTCGCCAGAAGTGGATGGATTTTATTTTTGGGAGCACATTACAAACCCGCAAACTTGTGTTTGCCTTGCTGAACCTTGATTGTTCGGGAACAATCACACCGTAAGTAAGTAAATCACACCGCTTGCTAGACTGTAACAGTAATATGGAGTGACATCACGCTCAGGGTTTCCCCCACTGTTTCATAAGCCTGCGGGCTAATCAAGCACACAGTTTTTATAAATTCAGCAGTAAGCAGAGATTTTGAATGCAACACTGTTCTGTCTTCACCCAAATTTATTGAATGACAGCAAAAGAAACTGCAGAAAGATCGCAGACAGCCACCTTTTATTATTCAACAGCTAACCCAGCTTTTAGGGGTACACAATTTCATTGTTGATGTTTTTTGTTGTCAGATTGAAAGGGAAGCTAAGAGTCCAGTCACTCTATTCAATGTTGGCCACTTATTTCTCTGGTGTATAAAAACATGCAGATTTAAGTGAATAACGTTTCAGCCGTTTCTGATTCTGTAGCATACGGATCACAAGCTAAGCCAGGCTGCTGAAGATTTCCTTTGGCAACTAAAAAAATAATAATTCTTGCAATGAAACACGAAAACATGGAGAGGAATCACTTGTTGCAACTTTGAGCTGTTATTATCAAATAACAGCTCAAAGTTGCAACTTGAGTAGTACTTACTCGCTTATTGAGTAGTACTTACATAACCCCATGGTATACTATGCAGACTCTCTGTCTGCACTGATAACGATTTCCACATCTTTGCATGCAAAACGCTAAGTAGAGGTGTCTCCCCACTTCACAGACGGTGTGCAGAGCTTTGAACTGCAGCCCAAGATATAAAAAAACAAAGCAGTGAAAGCAGGCATGACAAATGCTCTTGATTTCTTTATGTTTCGACCCACATTCAGAGTATTCCTAGATGATGAAATCAGGTGTTTTATACATGACCACCACAAACATTTTGATTGGTTGTCTCCATGAAGCTGCCGCCAGCTCCTCATAACCATTTATTGCTCGGCTTCAGCTGTGATTTGTTTCTGAGGTGGTACAGGTTTTTTATTTAACTTCTTTTGGCGGTAGAAACAGGTAAAACTTTTATAAATAGTTTAGTATGTACTTTATTTCTTGGTTCGATGTCTTTTGTTTGCCTAATTTTGTACAACAGTTAAGTTGAAGTTGTTTTTTGAATGTGGTTTATAAATGACCTAGACTTGGACTTGATGTTAAGCTAGCAGGGGGTTTCCAGTCTGAGTCATTTTGGTTGGATAAACCCTTAAAGGGATGAGGTCAAAGTCTTGAATTTAGCTTTGAATTTCTGGATAACTCAAAATGTTGCTCACAGTTGCTGCAGCGGTTCCCGGGGCAACACATGGCATCTCGGTGACAGCGCTTCTTCTTCCTGCGGCAGGACAGGCAGCGCGACGGCGCCTGCTGGGGGCTGTGGCAGTAGCTGCCAACACTGCACTCCTTGTCATTACTGCACGGATACACCTGCTGCGGACAGAAAACAATCAGTTATCGGGTCAGAACGTTTTCTATGGTAAAACAACACAAGACAACAGATAATATTTGATGAAACCTTGAAATCTTTCTTTAAAACATTGAATTTTATTTAAATAAAACCTGAAAACAAAAGGACATTACTCAGCTGATTATATTAAACATTAAGAAACCTGTTTTTTAATCAAATTTCAAAAATTAAATACAAAGTATAGTTATAAGGTGAAGTTTGGTTTGTACTGAGAAGGATTTTAAAATAAAACATAAAATACTCAGAAAAGAAACAATAAAATTGTACTTGTGTGCTGGACTTCATTGGATTAACTGAAATCTGAAGGCAATTAAAAAAAGTTAAAGAAAAGCCATGGAAAATTACAAAAAATAAGTAAGTGTAAACATTTTAACATAAAACTACAAATATAGAAATATCAAGAAATTTACTTGTTGAGTAACGGACAGTGTTAAAACTTTCAGCGATTGTCAAAGTTAAACAATCAACCAAAATGTAAAGAAAAAGCAGGATATGAATTCTTAATATTATCATTTGGGGAATAAAATTCACTTTGATTTTGTTATTTTGATAAATAAACTGAATTCAAGGCATAGCGTCCATTTTTAACATAACTGACCCATTTTTTATGCATCCCTTCTAATCTGTGAGGCACAATGAAATTATTTAAGGGAGATTTCTGACTTGGCGATGCTTCTGCGCTACAAAGTTGCTTTTTTCCAGTGCTGCACAGTATCTAGTCCCTGCTTACCACAAGTTCTACCTGTTTGCACCTCTGAAAGCACTGACTGTTTCTCCATCAGGAAGTACGGTCTGTTTTTCCTTTTCTATTGCACCTAAACATCTCAGATTGTTGAACATTAGATATCAGAATACACAGTACAAGCATGAAGCTGTCGCTTCATGTTTGCTCAGTATGAGGGATTGCTGCAAAGCCATGGACAATGCAGACGACTGTCCAGGAGTGAATGTTGCTTGTGAGGACTTTGATGCAATCAACTGGTTCCCTTATATAGGAAATGTTTGACCAATCTGTATAATCTGGTCAAATCTGTATAATCTGACCCAATCTGTATAATATGATTGAATTTGACTTCGTAAAGTGCCTTGAGATGACATGTTTCATGAATTGGCGCTATATAAATAAAATTGAATTGAACTGAATTGAACTGCAAAAATCTATTTTTCAGTGAATAATTAATTCATTAGGAGTGAATAAATCATCTAAGTGAAAGCATCATTTTTCCACTGTTTCTGATTCAGAATCAAGAAATCACTTAAACAGAACCTGTCTGGCAACATGAAGCAGGCTAAAAGACATCAGGTGAGAAACAAAAAAGTCTCTGACAGCCGTGGACATAGGATTACAAAGCCATTTGTTAGGCTTTTGGACTCCAGTGAGGCAAAGCGAGAGACATTATCTACAAACGCAGAAAACATGAAACCGTGGTGAACCTTTCCAGGAGTGTCCAACCAACCAAAATTACTCCAAGAGTGCATCAGCGACTCATGCAGGAGGTCAGAAAACAACACAGTACAACATTTAAAGCTCTGCAGACCTTTAAAAATGGCCTCCATGGGAGAGGCTCCAAGGCCAGAACCACTGCTGGCCCAAAATGTACATTAAGGCCTTTTTTACAAGAAAACATCTTGATGATCCGCAAGACTTTTGGGAAAAATATTCTGAAGACCAATTAGACAATTAGTGGTTGAAAACCAAAACAAAATGCAGGTTTCAGAGTAGTCTAGCCAAAGTCTCGACTTATTTCTATTCAGATGATTTGACGTGACGTTAAACATGTGATTCATTCTTAAAAAGCAACAATCCTGCAAAGAGGAGTGGGCCAAAATTTCTCATTATCACTCTGTGTTAAAGGCATTTGTTGGGCGGTAAGATCAGTCATTTGGTTTAGTTGAAATGACTTTACGTTGGTTTTCAGGGCAAGTTTGTTTTCTTGCTGTGGAAAATCAAACCGGTTCTTCAGTATGTTCTCACAGAACCGGTTAAGAACCATGTCCAGAATCTGTCCCAGCTGAAAAGTGGAACCTGAGAGAAGGAAAAAAAACTTTTGCTGTGTTCTGCGATGAGGTGGGGACAGTAATAAATTCATGAAATATATGGGAAACGATTAACTTTGTGGCATTGCTGCTGAGGGCTCAGCAGCAATGCAGTCGAAGCGTTCAACTCCAAAACGTTGCTCTCATGCCATTAAACAAAAGGCATTCTTTAAGGCCCTTTGTACTAAAGGGAAACCTTAACCAAACCCAACCATCTTAGTTTTCCATGATTTATTAGTGATAATTGCCCTGGACTCTGTCTGCGATGCTTGCAGGAGTTCAGAAGACGGTTTTGAGGATTTTTGTTCAATTTGAATAATTCCAACATTTCTTTTCTACATCAAAATAATCTTTATTGGAATTGCTCTTTCCCAAAAACTGTAGCCTTCAATTGAAAATAAATGTCATTAGGACTGCTTCTCTTTCACTCAAGCCTGACAAAGTGTTCAGAGCTTTAATGAGCTGGAACTGCAGGAAATTTTAGCAAGCAATCATGCTCCTTCATAGGTAATTTAGCTGAAATTCAACTTTGATGCCTTGTGCTGAAAGAGCAAATATTCTCCAAAGTGCAGCAAAGGATACAAGGAACCCAAGTCACCGCAAAAACAAAAAGACACACCTTAGCAAATATAGCGTCCCCTTCTTTTTAAAGTCAAACGCACGGTCAAGGCCGGCTCATGTTTTCCACATATAGTGAGGAGTTTTATTGGAACCAGCGTCTTTATGAAATTCCTTTCGCATGCAAGTTCTTTTGTTCTTGGACTTGGAGCAGGAGCAAAGGCGTTTGCCGTGAAATGCACCACAAATCAAATAAACTTTGTAGGCATATGAAATAAAGCGATGAAATTTGCACTGAGTTAATCGAGAAATAAAGATGTTAAAAAAAACAACAGCTGCATGAAAAGGCTGCGAGGCGAGCACGCTCTGTGTTCATGTCTGCGGTGCCTTTTCTCTCTCTCCATCCAGCCATTTCTATCCAAATCTTCCAGAAACAATCAAAGGTGTGAAGTTTTTCCACACAAACTACCAGCAGGGTAAACACACAAACAGCCGAGGGAACGGGAAACCCAAACCAACGGTGCAAACTGTGTAGCTCTGGAGGCCGGCAGCAGCGGCGCTTGTTCAGCTGCCACACCAGCAGCTCCACCGCATCCACATTCAGCTGGCACTGCGCTGACAGACCCGATTTACTGTGGCTTACCACTGACAAACATGAAACGCTCAACATGGGACTGAGCATGACATATCCCAACGATCTGGCTAAAATAATTAGATACACAATCTTAACAAAAACAAAAAAAAAACTCGGTTCAGGGTATCAACGTCCAGAAGGATGGGTGGTCGCGCCAAACAAACAAAACAAAAAAACCAACAGGCATCATTTCAGACAAGAATGTTTAAATCAACAGCGTCAATATTTCAGTATGTTATAATTTCTTTCTCCTGTGCTTCAGCTTTGGAAAATTAAGATGATTAGACTTTTCTGGATGATTGCCAGTCGGACTCACTGGGCTGAAAACAGATGGGAGTCAGCGACGGAGCCAAAGAAAAATTAGCTTGAATGCAAGCTGAGTGCTCATCCATCATCATGTCAGATTCCAAGAAATCAAACACTTAGCATGTTGATGAAAGTACCAGAGCCCTGATGTTTTAGAGATTTTCACCAATTCATCTTAAGCTAAGAAAAAAAATAAAAAGACGGCGCTCAGGGCTTTATGTATTAAGAGAAGAAGAAAAAGGAGGTAAATTATTTAAGCTGATCCATTCACCTCAGGTTTAAACATATTTGCACACGAGTTAAACGGTGTGACTGTGAAGATTACTAGACTCCAAACAGCTCTCCATCCAAACATCTATTATCTAGACTTGCTTTTCTATGTAGGGCCGTAGACAGGGATGGGTAGGGTGGGACAGGGCAGCATAGAGACTCACACATCTGAGGGCGATCCGGAGAGTCTAATTAGTCTAACAGTCATGTTGTTGGACTGTGGGAGTGAACCCAGCGAGAACACACGCTTGCACAGGGAGAAACACGCAAACGACATGCAGATAGACCCCAGGCTGGGATTCGAACCGTGGACCTTTAAGCAGGGCCACAGTGCTCCCACCTGCACCACCGTGCAGCCGCTGCTCTGCGATCCGTCGACAGAGAATCCAAGGGAGGATCAAACGTTTCCTGAGAAAGACGTTGCACTGATCCGCTCTTTGTTTGTTTTCTGGCTGGATCTCGGCCCAGTTCTGGTCCAGCACGGACACTTCATGAGACACTGATACGAGCATGTGGAATCGATCTGGCAAACTCACAGTCGGCGACAAAACTAAACACGCCCCGTGATTCACCAACATGCAGACACCAGTCGGTGGGAGGCGTTCCATCTTTCTCTAGCTTTCCCCGTCGTGAACGCTAACGTTTAGCGTGCTAATTCAACTCTGGGTGTGTGTTTTTTATTCTTTTATTGCTCTGAACGCTGTGCGCTCTGACTTTGGCATACATGTCTCGGGTTCTTTAAGAAAGATGACTTTTTAACTGGCCTCCAGGTTTTCCCCTTTTGAATATTCTTTCTTTCTGCAGAATTATGGATGTGAAAATGTACAAAACTCCAACCGAGGCTAATGATGTGGCACTGACAGTTGTCTCCTTTGTCTTTCCGTCTTGGCGTTGTGTTGAAAGACTCCTGGATCATCATCAGACCTGCCTTGTATCTCTTTCCCAGATTAATGGGCAACAACTCTTTGATTACTGTTCATATTTTCCCCTTTGGCATCCCTATCAGACATAAATTTGGGTTTCAGAGCTGGCTGCTTTGGGCTGGCTCTGGATGATGGAGCCACTCACCCTGTCCCTGATGCTGAGCACAGCCACCCTGCAGATAAAGCTCATTTCCATCCCTTCAGTTCAGGATCTTGGTGTTTTGGTCTGACCAGCTACCACCTTCTCTGGTGGAGAACCGTGGCCTCAAACTGATTTATCGATATATGTCGATCAAGAGCATTCGATCCACAGCGGGTCGCTATAATTTCCTGTAAAAACTATCGAAGCAGCAAGGCTGTAGCTATGTTTTCCCATTGGAAACTTTATTTTTCCCAGACTCTAGACAGCTGAATTGCTGCTGTCCTGTTTGGTTTTTGGGAATCTGACCTTTTCCTGGTGTGAATCACAAACACATGCAGACAAATGTGGTCTTTCCAAACCACTTAGTCTGCAAATCTTATCCCTGTTTAATTATAAGTTACAGAAATCCTCTAATCATTTGTTTAATTAGTTCTTAGCTATTAATGTGTTTAATGTAAAATCGCAGAAGTGGTTTCCACTTTTCTTAGACCCTTGTTTACTATTTATAAGGATTAATGCAGTAAATGTTGTGCATTGCACAGCATTATGAACTGCAGCTCTGCCATGTTGCATAATACATAACAACACATTCAAGGCAGGTAATGATACTGGATACCTGGCTGCAATTTAAGGAAGGTTTAAAGGCATTAAAAACTGAGAAGAGCCCAACCCTCTTGTGCCACATCTGTACTGTTTGTCAAGCAACGTCTCTGTGTAGAAATGAAGTGTTTACAACCCTCAGCCGTCTCTTAAAGCATAAACTATCATTTTAAATTTCTGTTTGAGGATGGATTAAACGTGCAATAATCGGGTTTGGAGACTCTGGTGTCTGGAGAGGACCAGGTTAGCTGCCGTCGTCCTAATCACCCCGCGGCTCCAGTCCCATGCCTAATAAACAGACATTAAGATGGTCCTCATCCCCCTCCTCAAGAAGACAAATAGTCCTGCTGCTTAATTACAACAGTGTGTCGTAACTCCGGTTACTGCCTTAATCTGATCTAATACTTCTCAGATTGTGTGAAAATCCTTTTTTTTCTGAATTAAAGCATTAACTTCAAAGCTGGAATCTGTGTATTAAGAGAAATGCGCACATTCCCGAGGGCCGCCGCCGCAAACACGAGCGGGAGGTGAACTGGCTGGAAATATGAGGAGAAGTTTGGGAATGTACAGCTGGAATTTTTCTCCCCCTGACAAGAAAAATGTGCTGTTATCTAAATACGAAGACAAGCGGGGCCGGCCGCATGCTGGGCCACTTCAGATGCGTCCGTCCAGCGAAGCTGCAGCTTTAGATCAGTCAATGCACTTTAAAGGCCGGCGTAGACGAGGACCGGAGGACACCTCTTCCATCAAGACTGAAACTGAAAGACGGATCTTTGAAAGCCGGCGCTGCCTGAACCTCAAACCACAGCTGATAATCTTGCCACGTCCTGTCGTGTTTTCAAACACCTCGTCTGCTGCTTCTGAGGGACATTTAGATGCATCATCCTCATCTCATATCTGCTCCCTTATATTTACCTTCACACATAAAAGCGCAGGCCTGGATCCTGCACAGGAAGTGGGTAAACACGCCGTATACTCTGGATCCTCTCCTGGCATGCTGGTGAGATGATAAAGGAAGAGACAGACGGCGATCCATATGGGAAACCTCAGGTCTGCTGCGGGAGCAACAATCTACAAGGGATTTATTGCAGGATATACACGGCTTTGAACAATCTTCCCCAGTCTCTGAGATCCCGTATTTACCTCCACACACCCATATCAAAGTGATGAGGTCATTTCCAAGGAAGTGCTCCGCATACAAATAGGTATTTTCTACTTAGGTTTAGTCTGCATAAAAACAGTAAAAAAAATCAACAGTGACAACAAAACAGCATGTTCCCATAAGGTTACATCTGCTTTAACTTTATAACAAAAATACTCGTTTGACCACAGTGATTATCCTGGAGAGCAACAACTAAAAAGTCCTGATGTAGTCTTCTCTTCCTTTAATAGCTTTATGCATTTATTTCTGTACGCAAGGAGGCTGTTATCTTGGAGGCTTATTGCATTTAGAATGGTGTTAGCTCCTTCAACTGACTGTGCTCTACTCTGAGTCCTCCCCGGATGACTGAGCTCCTCACCCTATCTCTAAGGGAGAGCCCAGACACACTATGGAGAAAACTCATTTCGGCCGCTTGTATCCGGGATCTCGTTCTTTCGGTCACGACCCAAAGCTCGTGACCATAGATGAGGGTAGGAACGTAGATCGACTGGTAAATGGAGAGCTTCGCCTTTTGGCTCAGCTCTCTCTTCACCACAACGGATCGGTACAGCGCCCGCTTCACAGCAGACGCTGCACCAATCCGCCTGTCGATCTCCCGCTCCATCTTTCCATCCTAAACTCCTCCAATTAGGGCAGGAAATCCTCCCCGATCCAGAGAAAGCATTCTACCCTTTCTGGCTCAACAATTTTTTTATGTGAAACCAAAGCCAAGTTTACAAATCATGGAAAAATTAAAAACGCCATAAAAACATAACCACTTTGGTCACTTGAGAGTTGGCACCTTCAGGCCATGGAAGTCACAGTTGGGTCAGTTTTAGACGACAAGTTTAAGTGTTGTTGTTTTTGCTCTTTTTAAAGAGACGCACTAATTGTCTTTGGAGCATTAAATTGTCAACAATTAGATATGAATAATCAAGAGAAGTTTTTTGTATTGGTTGGAACCCAAGGGCACCATGTATGTAGCTAGTGTAGGATATAAAGACGGTATAACAGCAATGCACCACAGAGTCAGTCAGTCAAATTAGGAATTTAGTCTTACTCATCTCTGGCTGGCTTGAAGGAAAACTGTATTTTTGTTTTCTTCTCTTCATTAAATGCATCAGAAAAGAAATCTCCATCTTATTCCATTCAATGAACACATGCATAAACAGCTGTTTGTGGATGTCAGAAGGAGGTTATGGACATATGGAGATGCAGAGACAGTGCCAGACAAGATGCGCACCGAGATTTTAAAAGCTATAATAATAATAATATATTTTATTTGTAATGCACTTTGCCTGAGAATCTCACTTGTAGCACTTTGAGGTTTTTTATTATGTAAGCAAAAGCATCAGTGTAAAATATATATGTATGTATGTATAAATAGTGCAACAACATTATTGTGTGAGGTTAAAACTCATAGGTTCTGCTAAAAATAAATGTTTTTAGTTCTTTTTTAAAAGTCTAAATTGTCTGTGGTTCTTTCAGACGGTCAGGGAGGGCATTCCAAGTCCGGGGAGCGGCCGAGCTAAAGACCCGATCTCCCATGGTGCTCAGCTTAGTTCTGGGGAGTGAGAGGCGATTTGAGATTGTTGAACGGAGGGATGGTGTTCTAGTGAGAGGAGTGAGCAGTTCTTCTAGGTATGGTGGAGCATCTCCATAGATGCATTGGTGAGGATGGAGACCTGGTATTCAATCCTAGCAGAAACAGGAAGCCAGTGAAGTGAGTGGAGAATCACTGTGATATGGTCGTACTGTCATCAGGATCCTTGCAGCGCAGAGGACAGGAAAAAAACATGTCGATGAGGCGGCCAGCATCGCTGTCCCAGGTTTTAAAGAAGGGGAGATCACACGACTCACGAGGAACGATCCTGGGTGCTGAAGAGGAGCGTCCTGGTCATGGAACAGTGGAGCAGATCTTTGACCTTGCAGAATTGCTGAGGTCCATGTGTGTTTTGGGAATCTGGAGAGGGAGACAGCTCTGGGTATCTTGCTGGGGTTGCTGCTGCATTATGCAGTGAATTTGTATCTAAACCTTGTATAACCAAAGTAAGAGCGTTCTCAGCACAAAGTTTAACTTGTTCCCAGTGTGGGTTTCACTCCACCAGGGCTACCACGTTCTCCAGATCTTGTTTATGGCGTAGTTGTTGGGAGGAGGTTGCCTGGTTTAGTCCAAAAAAAGGTAAAAAACAAAGCAGGTTGTATAAAGCTTGGCACGCCACATTACTCCAGACTTTTTGAATTGAGAAAGCTTTCTGGAGAGGAAGCGAAACGTCTTCAACTAGGGAAAATAAGTCCAGTTGCTTTGTTTTTTACTTTTTTTGGGTTGACCATGACCTGGATGACTGAGAATCTTCACCAGCAAATTGCCTGGTTTAAGAAAATCCGGGTCTCGTCTTTGCTTTTTGCTGGGATGAGAGTTCGAGCAATCAACCATTGCCTCTGACAATGGTTGATTGCTCCCTTCGGTTCAGGGAAGATCTTCTGTGAATCACAGTAGTAGCTTGGTGTGTAGTTCATGAGTTACTGTCGGATGGTGCGGAGGATGGATGGAGGTACCGTTGCTTCATCTGCAGTGATGTTCAGGGCAGTGAAGAAAGACAGAAACAGCTAAAGCAAAATGCTTTGACTGAACGGACAATATAGCTGGATAAGCTCATCAGGAGGGCCAGCTGGGTCCTGGGACGCTGCCTGGACTTTATAATCGCTGCTGCTCCCAACAAGCTCAGTCAGAGTTTACATCATGCTAATGGATGCACAGGTTCTGATCCGACCATTAATTGTTTACACTGTTCCCAGATGCTAAGGTACCTTGCCTTAGCTAGGGATGCTGCTGCACCATCATGCATGTTACATATTCTGTTATCGAGTGTTATGTAAATAGGCTGGAGTTTTTGTTTCCACTGTTAGATATTTTCCACTGTACAATATTTCTCTGCTATTTACGTTTATCTTCTACTCTTGGTGTTTCTTTAAAGCTAATTTTAGATCAGACTGGTCTGTTCTTCTTTTCATTGCTAATAATTGTGTGCAACTGAACTTCTCCGTTGCAGGACAATAAAGGAATTCTTATCTTATAAAACTTTAAAAATGGTTGTTTGGGCATTCTTTCACCTGGGAGGAGGTTTGCTTTGCCTCCTGCTTTGAAAGACGATTTAACGATAAATTTGTAATCTTTGTTATGAACGATCCATATTTTGATGTTAGTCAACGTTTTTTCCGGTGTTAATACCGATGGCGCTATTTAAAGTTAAGTGGTCTGGATCTAAATTAAAAATCTCCCTTATTATCCCACGTTTACATTTAAACGTGGGATAATAAGGGACCTTTGTATCTGTGATTATCTTCTCAATCTGAGTGTGCGTGTGAATGATTTTCTTGATTAAATGGGGCTATTATTATGACCAATATTGTGTCAAAGTATGTCTAAACCAAATACAAATATTTTAGTTGTGCTTGGGACTAAAGCTGATTAAGGATGGACAAGTGAAAAGAAATTACGAGTTTTGTTTTTAAGCATGTTGTTCTGCAGGGGCCTCTTTGGGTGCCAAAGGGTCGAAATGGTGAGCTTTTCTTAGGGGGGAAAAGAGATAGTTCATTCAGAAAACTTTCAAACCCTATTTTTCTGAATCATACTTTGAATGGATGTAACTGCAAAAACATTATTAATGGTCATACGGGGAAATTTAATTTCATGGATCGTGATAGAAGTGAAAACTCACCTTATAATTCAGCTACAAAGACTAGTTAGCTGTCATCCATTAACAGTAAATTAAGTAGCAGTTTAAAATGTGATGGTGATAGCTATCAGGCTCCTCTCCTGTGGAACCAACTCCCAGTTTTGGTCCATGAGGCAGACACCCTGTCTACTTTTAAGACTAATCTTAAAACTTTCCTTTCTGACAAAGCTTCTAGTTAGAGTGGCTCATGTTACCCTGATCTACCTATATAGTTATGCTGCTATAGGCTTAGGCTGCTGGAGGACATCAGGGTCTATTTTTCTCACTCTACTGAGTTCTCCTACTGCTCTCCAATTTACATTGTTTGTTGTTATTTTAGTTTTTACCTTTTTGTTCTCTGTCTTTTTTCTCTTCATAGAAGGTACACCTGGTCTGGCGTTCTGTTAGCTGTGACATCATCAGGGGAGGCAGATCATCCACTATTACCATCTAACATAGAAAGTACTCCTGGGTCAATGTGAGCTTCTGAGCTTTCTGTGTCTCTGCTCTGTCTTCTCTAAGCCCCAGTGGGTCGAGGCAGATGAGCGTTCACACTGAGCCTGGTTCTGGTTCTGCTGGAGGTTCTCCTCCCTGTTAAAGGGGAGTTTTCCTCTCCACTGTCGCTTCATGCATGCTCAGTATGAGGGATTGCTGCAAAGCCATCAACAATGCAGACGACTGTCCACTGTGGCTCTACGCTCTTTCAGGAGGAGTGAATGCTGCTTGGAGAGACTTGATGCAACCTGCTGGGTTTCCTTAGAGAGGAAACTTTCTGACCAACCTGGAGGATCTGATTGAATTTAACTTTGGAAAGAGCCTTGAGATGATGTTTATGAATGAATTGGCGCTATATAATATAAATAAAATTGAATTGAATTGAATTTGAAACTTGACCTTTTACTTATTTGTGACTTGGGAAGTAATGACTTGTTCCCATTTCTGCCACATTGACCAAAATAATCTCACTAAGGCTCACAAATTCACTGACTAATGGGAAGGTATCTTGAGGTTAAGTGCCTTGCCAGGGGGCACGTCGAAATGTGACAGGGGGGTGAGCTGGAAACAAACTCACAATCTTCCAATTGCTTCCAAACTAGTCTGCCCACTGAGTCACAGAGGTGAGATCTTTACTCTTCCTGTTATTCTTCTACAGAGGAAAGCTGTGATAAAGCGTCAATGACAGACGTGTTCTCTGCAGCCGAGTTTTTCACGCCCCGTCTTGGACGGCAGGAGACGCGTCAGAGCTCCGGCTCGTAACCTGAAGCCATGAATGGTGTTAATGAGCGCCAGGGGCCCGAAGGAGTCAAATAAACAATGTCAGTGAATAAACAGACTTCATATGCCCTGGAAGCACAGACGGCCTGTATCGGATAACATAGGGATGACTGCGCACCAGTCACTCACACTAACCATGTCTTCAAACACTGCTTCTTTCATCACCCAAAACACATGTGTTTACATCCAGGACTGCAGAAAGTAGACCGTTTTTAGCCTAAGTATACGCTCAACACAAGGAAAAGGGATCTCTTTAAAGAGCATCATGGGCCAAAAGGAGGAGGCCTTCCCGGGAATTTGGGAAGTGTGTTTGCTCTTTTTTCAGTAGATACCGACAGGTCTCCTCGGTCATCAGAGGGAACCCCACACACAAACGTCCCAAAGGGAGGCTTCGGTTTATATAAAGTGGGGTTTGAGGGAGTGGTCCTGAGCAGTTAGTATCTTACCTGCAGTCAGAAGGGTCTGAGGCAGCGAGAAATTCTCATAAAGTCTTTAAACAACCGCTTGGACTAAATCAGGAGAGAATCTGAGTCGTTTAAAATAACTCAAACTGATTATTATTTCTTTTACAGCACAACACTTTTGCATCATACTGGGTAAGATTAACACAGGTCATTAAGGAAAGCACTCAGGACGTGTGGCAAAACTCACAGACTTGAGTTTAAGAAATCATTTAAAACAAATTTGATGCAGTATGAACTTGACCTGGACAGCTAGGGAATGTGTCTGATGTGTCTTAGATGTCTCAATAATGTGCTTTGGAGCGGTTCGCTGCTGAGCGTGAAGCGTGTGGGAGAGGATTTAACAGCGGCCAGGAGGAGAGTCCTCCACCTGAAAAGTGGAGGAGTTTAAGCATGTTGTTGTCTCGCTCAGCAGTGACGGCAGGATGGAGGAGATGGACAGGCGGATCGGGACTTCATCTGCAGTAACGCGGGTGCTGCTCTGGTCTGTTGTGGTGAAGGAAGTGCTGAGCCAAAAAGCAAAGCCCTTGATTTACCGGTCCGCCTACGTTCCGACCCTCACTTATGGTCAGGAGGTATGGATCATGACCAAAAGAACGAGGCCACGGATAGAAGCAGCTGAAATTAGTTACGGGCTCAGCCTTAGAGACAGGGTGAGGAGCTCTATTTTCTGGAGCCGCTGCTTCTCCGCATCAAAAGGAGTCAGTTGAGGTGGATTGGACGTCTAATCAGGTCGGGCCGGACGATAATTCAGTAACAATATATATCGATCGATAGACGTATATTGATGATAGAAAAAAAGGGTCAATAAAAAGTTCAATAGAATAAAAGTTTTCCTTCCTTTTATTAACCGTTTAGGTTAATATTACAGTCATTACATCATCCCAACCAATCACAATGCAGACCCAGGAATGCTGCATCACTGAGCTCCACCCCCTTCAAAGAGTCCAGAGAGCACAAATTTTTTTCCCTTTTTTTAAATAGTTTTGGTAAAAAGTTGGTTGAATAAAGGGTTTAGTTTGAATTCAGTGTTCGTGTCTGTATCTAAAAACAGGTCGCTAAGCAACAGCATAAAATGGCCAGGGCTGCACTTAAAATTTGTTGATAATTATTGATATTGATCAATATGATTTCTTTTTTATCCAATTTGCTTTTTTCCCGATGTCGTCCAGCCCTATGATCAGGATGCCCCCTGGGTGCCTCTCTTTGGAGGTTTTCTGGGTACGCCCATGGCTGTAGTCCAGATTTGCCCTCATGAGTAAAACACCGTCTTATGTGGAGAAAAGTGAGAGTTACATAATCCCTGCATGGCTCATTGATATAAAGCATTCAGGTGGCATGGTACTCACATGTTTCTCTGTTTTACAAGTGTGATATTTCTAAATCCCTACTTCTAATACAGCGTAGTCCAAGCATATTATAAAAAGAAAAACGTTTTACTTTCTTTCTTCCCTTTTCCTAAACAGTCACCTTCTGTTGCAAGAGGACAGGCATGGAGAGCAATCCTAAAGGGACATCTGCTGCACAGATTGTTCAAGAAAGTTAATCTTTGTTTGCACAGAATAAAGCAACTGGTCAGATCTGATCGCGATGATGCTTCCTGCACCAGCTGTTTGTCATCCCTCTTCTTATGTATAAACGTAAATGAATGAAAATAAAAGCTCTAATAGAACTTCCTCTGTATCATTAAACTGTCTCTGGGACCCCAAAGCGCTGCACAGCTGCCAGTAAACTCCCAGAGAAAGGTGTAACTGGATCTATCTTTATCCTGCAAGCAGTGGTGGTTCATGCAAGAAGGGCGACCTGGGAGAGCCCCGTCTTACGCACACACATGCCTGACAAAGCCTGTTCTCCAAGTCAACTAACTTCTCACAACGCAACTTCCCAGAACCACGAAGAACTAAGAAAATGCCGCTCTGGTTGACGTTAGACCTCCAGCTTCCACATGGATGTACACAGACAGACTGATCCGTCTATACGCTGTGTTTTACTCACTTGTTTCAGCGTAAAGTGGCCCTAAAAATAATGAAATAAAATAAAGGTATCATGAATCCCACACTGTGTTTTAAAGAATCCGAGTCAAGCAATCCAGTTCAGGAGAGTCTAAGAAAGTTTTCCTTTCAACAAGAGTCCATATTTCATTAAATAATTTAACTTAAAAGTGCTAATCGCATATGAACTTTATCCTCCTTAGACAGCCCCGGAGTACAGCCGCGTTGTTTTACGCTTTTATTCTGTACCTAACTTAGGTGACGGCCAATACCCGCTGACTGGGTCTACAATAAGCCATAGAAAGGTGCTAACTTTTTTTATTTGCAGGTAATAGAGGGACCTTCAGACCTTGACGCCTTGGGTGGCAAGCCACAGTGCAGAGGAGCGATAATACATTCACCCACTGACTCACAGCTGAAACAAAGTAATGCAATGCATACTGGCACCAGGGTTTTTCTAAATTTCAGCTTCAGCGTGCCCATTTTCCAAACCTGCACCCAGAAACTTTAATCGCAATAATTAGCTTCACAAAATGACGGTGAAAATGTATTTAGGTGCCCACCCTGAGGCACTTTGGGAAGTAAACCCCACAGTGATTAGTTCAACAGTAAAACTGAGATGTTTAACCTTATAAAAAAAGGCTCTGAATGATGAGATGCAGCAGCTTGAGTCCACTGGAAAAAATACTCTACAAACCAGAACAAAGATGCACAACGAGCGTATGACGTCTGAACCGTCAACCTGCCATAAAAGCTGCGAGGCATCTTGATTTGGATGAAAACCGCCATGGCATCGTGATGGTCTCTGCGCATGCATATCGTTTCGCCACAGTCCACTTCTCCAGAACCACCAAGGACCACTGCAGTCTCACCGACATAAGCAGGCGTTCAATTTGCGGTTTGGCAGCGCTGCTTGAGGTTGGTTTTCCACAAAGTGTGGCTTTTCTAATAATTCCTCCATCTGAGCTGGCCGCCCCTGCTGTCAGCACTTAGCAGGTATTAAAGGACTTCACCGCAACAGCAAATGATATCGCAGAAAAACAAGAATAAAATTGGCATTTTTAATCTGAAAACAGAGCCGAGAGGGAGATGGAGAAAAGCCACCCGCTGCTCACAGAGACACAGAGAGGCGGTTTTAACAACCCCGACTTTAACTTTTAAATCCCAGTGATTAGATCTGATGTCTACAGCAATTCAGTATTTAGGGATGTAAACCCGATCAGGACTGATGGGACTTTGTTGAACCAGTGTTACCGGACCACATTCTGCGCTGGTGTTAGCGTATCCCTCAGAGGCCCCTATAAGAGTCCCATAATCCCAGCAAGCGTCTGGACCGCTTTAATGGCACTAAGACCCAGACAGAAAATTACCCCAAGTGTTAACTTTTTCTCCCATTTCTGCTGCATTAATGATTTACTGTGGATGTGAGCAGCTCCCGACGGCGGCGTCAGGTTTGAGAAGGCAATTAGAGGTTTACGAGGGATCCGATGCTCAAAATTTCCACTAACGATTCACACATGACAGGAAGAGCTTGTTTTGATTTTTAATTCTGTGATTTCTGGGCGAGATCCTGAACCAAATCACAACTTCCACATTGGGAACTTTAGTAAAATTTGATACAATGGTTTTTTAAAGACTTTGGACTGCACTTGATCATTGCTACTTAGCAATCTAACACAGAAATGTCAAACCCAGCCTGAATTATCCCACAAAGAATCCTCTAAATGTTTTACACCGTCTTTTATTTTCTTTTTAAGATACAAAAATTAGGTCATTGTAATGTTTTTTTGGCATTTAGACCACAATAAAATAAATCAAGTGTGAAAACTAACCTATTTAGGCTGGTCAGACAAAAACTGGATCATCTGCAATAGCGGAATAAGCTTTAAAACACATCTTATGATCTCTGTTCATGGAGATACCAGAAAAATGTCTGTTACAGTGGTATTAAGATTATTAAGAGCACCTTCAATGGTGTTTAGAATAACAGTCACAGTCTGTAGACTGATTAAATCTGAACTGAATTATTATCAGAGAATTACGGTTATTGGGAAGTAAATGAAACCTTTACTCTTTATGTGGAAGAGGATAAAAGAGCTACTTCAAAGATTTGGGGAATTTAAGCCCATTTTAGAATGACGGCTGTTTGAAAACTTCTTAGACCACTCAGACCTAATTATTTTTACAATAAAGACAGATTCTTGATAATGAATTATCTGATTTATGACACATTTATTCTTTTTGCATAAATAAGTGAATTCAATGCTTTCCAGAACATTAACGCCCAGTGAAACCTTTGCTTCAAAAAACTGCCTCAGCATTAAGGGTAAACAAAAAAAAAGCTTTGATTATTAGACTAGTCTGAATTATTACAGATTGATGAACGTTTCTTTACAAAAACGCCTGTTATTCATGAGACCTTTTTTTCATCTTGTGAAAACTCAAACATGTTTTAGGTGATCAAGACTACTTTAAATGGTATCTGGCATAAAAGCTGCAAAACCTGGACAAGTTTAACCTGAATCAATAAAATTATCTTGAAAGTTCAAGTTGTGAAGCCTGAAATACACCAAAAAGGTCATTTTAGTGACTTTTTAAAAAATTGCGTAGACCACCTTAAATGTTTTAAAGCCTGAAAACCATGAAATCATCCCTAGACTGATTTATTCTACAGTGACTGAAGAATCTTAGAAATACGGTTTTTAATGTCTGAGACACTTTACCTGATTTCTATTTGTGAAAACACCCAAACAATTTCAATTTGAAAGCTTTTTTAGAGCATAAACAATGAAATCACAGCGTGTTTGTGGTTGTTTTAACAGAGTAAAGGATTTCCAAACGCCAACCAGTCTGTAATCAGAGCAAACTGTCCATCTTTGAGGCTAAACGCTTTAGATTCTGATCCACGGCGGATTAAGTGCAGTCCAGGCTTCTAAAAAGATGAGACAGCCCTTAAAGTCTCTCAGTTGCATTTGTGGAAAAGAAGAAAAGAAATTGATTGATGATTTTCATACCAGGCTGTTTTATTGCTGTGAGTAAAACCACGGCAGGCATTACATCCTGATAACCGGGATGACAGAAACCTACCTGCGGGAGGATGCGATGCTTCCTGGTCACCGGGGCGGAACGGTTCGCCGCCGGGGTCGGCGTCTCCTCCAGGGAAGAGGGCCTGATGGAGTTCGCTTTCGGGCGCGCCTCCGACACCTGGGATGCCTCCGTCCTCACAGAAGCGGCGAGAAAGAGCACAACGCAGCATCTACTCCAAGCTGAGACGAGCATCCTCTAAATGATTACCCTGGCTTAAAAACAAGAACAAAGCTTTGTCCCGTGGAGCGGCTTAACGTTTGTTTCTGAGCGGGGAAGCGTGCGCCCCGGCACTGTTCCTGCGCCGCGCACAGAGCGCACTGATGGAGCTATGCGAGACGCGCAGAGAAACGGGCAAGTTTCAGGATGAAGGGGTGTGCGAGGAGGTCTCCACCGGGTCCCCGTCAGGCTCTGAGTGGCTCTCCGTCCTCCAGCAGACTCCTTTATGACCTCAGATACTTTCTTTTTATAGGAGTCTAATGAGTTTTCTTCCTCCGCCCCCATTCAGCATCTGACAAAGACTGAAACTGATCTGTGTGCCGCTGCTCCTCCACCCCGACTGCAGGAGCCTCCGTCAGGAAAAGCCTATAAAATTATACACTGTGTGTTTTAACTTGGGCACTTGACCCTTTTTACTAGGAGGCAAAATGGGGAAAAAGGGAGTTAAAGAAAAAGTCCGAGTTTGGCTGGTTTAAAAAGGGTCTTTGTAAGCGCAGAGGAAATGTTTCCGCCTTCACAGTAATAAATACATTTATATTTGAGACTCAGCACTAATTTAAGGGACATTCTGACTCCGTGATGAAGTAAAAACTTTCCCTCCGCCACAGACATGGCGATAAGGGATAATCCAGGAACCATGGAGGCTGATTTTACAGTTCCTTACAAATTACATCTTGAACTTTTCCACATTTTTTTTACCGTTACAAACGAAACCTTTAATGTATTTTATTGAGATTTGATGTGACAGTCGGAATAAAGTTATTTAAAAAAGTGAAGTAGGAGGAAAATGATACATGATTTTAAAAAATGTCTTGCAAATAAAACTCTGAAAAATATGACATGCATCCCCTTCACTCTGACACCCCTAATTAAAGCCTGAACTGCTTTCAGAAAACTCTTGGTTACTCTGTAGTCGCTCCAGAGCGCCACAGCTCAGGTGTGAGAATTTGTTTACAGGAAAACTCTGCTTTGTATAGTCCAAAAATCTAGCCTTTATGGAAAATTCTGCAAAAATGAAGTTGTTGTTCAGAGAAAGCCATAAGAAGCATCTATTTGCCACAAGTCATGGAGGGGACACGGCAAACATGTGGAAGGAGATCTTCCAGGGGTGTAAGATCAAAATTAACCCATATGAACATCAGACACTGACTTTAGACGTCACCCTGAAACATGGTGATGGTGGCAGTAAGCGGTGGGGATGCATCTCTTCAGCAACAACAGGAAAGCTGGTCAGGGTTTAAAGAAAGAACGATGAAGCTGAATAATGAGCTGTCCTATAAAAGAAACCTTTTAGAGGGTGCAAAAAAATTTAGATTAAGGTGAATATTTACCTTCCAGGTGGACAACCAACCTAAACGTACAGCCAGAACTGCGTGCATTCATGTGTTAGAATGGCCTAGTTAAAGTTAAGACCTAAACCCCGTTAATAATCTGCAACAGGATGTATAATGTGCCGTTGGCTGATACTCTGCATGAGTTTCAGATCATTTCAGATAACTTATTTGTAAGGCATCTAGAAACCCACATTTCATTTTCCTTTTACTTCAAGATCAAGTTCTACTTTGTGTTGGTTAATCACGAAAAAAAAATCCCTGTAAAACACATTGAAGTTTGTGTTTTAATGTGAAGAAATTGTCATGAATCAGAGCAGAGGACCCAGAATTCAACTAGACCAGCAGAGGTTTGGTAAAATAATATTTATTAACAAAATCCAAAAACCAAAAGGGCAGAGAAACAAACAGTCCAGTTGGGCAGGCAGGGCAGGAACAGACAAAAACAGGATGGCACAGATTTCTGGAGACAAGGTGGTTCAAAATCCAAAAAGCAAAACATAACAGAACTTGCAAGAGGAGAACTCATCTACACTCAACAAGACGACCTGGCACTGATGTCTGGTCTTGACTGTTTATATGGAGGTGGAAGCAGGTGAAACCGGTCAGAGATGATTGCAACAGGGGTGGAGTAAGGCAGGTGTGCAGAGTGGGTAATTAGACCAGACATCAGTGCAGAGGATCAAAACAAGAAATGAATTCAAACCAAAGCTAAAAAGCTGACAGGACAAGTGAACAGAAACTACATCAAACTTACTAAGAAACAAAATCATTCTAAAGAAAAAACCTAAAACAGAAAATAAAGCTTAGACTAAAACAGATGACAAAACCGGATAAACCAACAGTAAATAAAAACCCAGACAGGACAAAAACTCAAAGCAAGCAGAGAACCTAAAGCAGGAGAGTAAAATGACTCAAAAATAAAACCAGAACAGAAACCAGAATATTACAGAAATGTGGAATTGTAAAGGGATCTGAGAAGATTTGAAAGGATTTTCAGTATGACTCCATTCATGTCATTCGTCTGGGGAAACAAGCATGAGTTCTTTTAGCTTCAGGACGCTAATTCACTTTCAGCTCATTTTTTTCTCATCATTTCTGAAGCTCTTATGAGTTTTTAACTGGACTTTTGCTGCTACTCTTTAAATCTACTCTTCATAGCCAACATTAAAGTAGAAACTGTGATGCATAGATAAGGAACTAAGACATGTGAATGAAGCAAAAAGGCCGCCCTCTCAGTGTAGAAATAGACAGTCTACAAAAGTAACTTTCCCACAATGGCTCTGTGACTCCCCACCTAATAATGCTTTAGTCTTGACAAACACACACACCAACACACACACAAGTCCGAACCGCCTATTCAAGGCCAGAAGCTTGGCTGGGCTGGGATGAAACCAGTACACCAGGTAAAGGCTTCTGACCTCAAAGGCGATCCATCACATCCTGCAATTCAAAGTGTCAAGTTCTTTTGTCGAGGACAATGGGAGACCAACTGAACTGGGGAGTGGGAGGAAGTATTGGACTTGTCTGATGTAACCGTAGACGCTCGGAGGTGATAGTATTTTAGCCGTCGTTGTCACCTGAGCACGCAATGATTTACCATGAAAGACTCCCATCCGACAGATGTTTTTAACAGAATACGTCTTTTAAAAAAGAACTTTACGTCTGGAGAGGAAGTTTTTACACAGAGTACAACCCTACAGTCATTTGATTTTCCCATATTTTCTGAAAACAGGCTCTAATATCATGTTTTCAACTTATCTGGGCTTTGTGCAGGTAGCTCCACTCTCCTAAAGATCTTTTCCAGCTTCTTTAGGCCTGATGTTTCCTGTAGTGCAGCTCAGACGAGGGTTACGTCCCTCGTTGATCAAGGTTGTGCCGTTGCTGCCAACATTTTAAATCACCCTAATATCTGGATGTTTTCCTTCCAATGACCTAGACCCAAATGCAATCTTGATCACTTGTTCAAAGTAATGGACATCCATGGATATCCTTTTATCTCTATTCACGTTGGACATGCTTCATTTACAGCGGATTTATTTTAACCTCCATGCCCTGGCCATGGTTTTCAAATAAAGATAATACTTTTATTACTATTACAGTTGAATATCATCAGTAGCTCGTCAACCACATATAGACATCAGCAGATGTAATTTTCAACCCATCAGTCCCACTTATCTAACACTGGGTTGTGCGACTAAAAAGTCTGGGAAGGAAACCCAGTCCTTTTGGGGGGGGGGGGGGGGGGGGGGCTCAAGAGGCATCCTAACCTGATTGATGCTGCCTTTCCCAAAGTCGTCACACTGTCTCCTTCACGAGAGACTTGATTACTGGGTTAAGGAGATCTTCGAAGTACTCTTTAGACAGACTGAAATAACAAGAATATATAAACGGATGAATAAATAATGATAGCAATAATATGTAATTGCAACATACATTCATTGTTCAATTTCTTCATTTACGGTCTGCAAATTGCCTTTCATTTCATTTCATTTCAAAGTTTATTTGGTAGGGACAGACACACATCGACATAGACAAACTGAACAAAACAGCAGTCCCATGTTTAGGTCGTAGTGCAATAGCAGCAGCTAATTCGCAGCACTTGTCCCTAGATGGGCTTTTAAAAAGTGATAGTCATTTAAAATAGCATAACATAATATTGACAACATCTACAAACAAATGGTGAAACATAAAAATATCAAAAATGGATACAGTTCTGTTTATGCCATAACCAGAGTTTTGTTTATTTTTTGAACATACTGGTTAAACTGGTTAAACTTTAAATCAACAGGAATTGAGTTCCAAACTGCAGATCCTCTCACGGACAGAGCACTTTGAGCAAAAGTGGTTCTTCGAAAGGGGACCTTACAATTTCCATCGGCAGCCGCTCTAGTAGATCTGCTATTGCCCTGCAATCTCTGTATGCAATTGCTTAATGGTGTAGGTGCATATCCATTTAAACACCTAAAAATCAATTTTAAAAGATTGTAATTTATAAAATTAGGAAAGTCCAAAATGCCAAATTTAGCCAAAATGTGACAGTGGTGGAATCTGATTGGCTTTTGATATAAAACCTTTAAAGCCCGATTATAAAGACTTGCTAATGGTTTGAGTATAGTTTGGCTAATCTGAGACCAGACTGTGGCTCCATAGGAAAAATGTGAGAGGATCATGGAGTTCAAAAACATCTCAGCACAATAAAGTGTTAAACAATTTCTAATTATTTTATAACAGTTTAGATTTGATCTAACAGTTTTGCTGATTTTAATTTAACATGGCTCCTGAAATTTAACTGAGCGTCCAGAATTATTCCTAAATATTTTTCTTGTGATACTTGCTCAATAGGGACCCCGTTGATCTGGATATTCAAGGACTGTAATGACGTTTTCTTGATTGAAAAAAAATAGACTTAGTTTTCTTTGTATTAAGAGTTAAGCAAGAATCATTTAGCCATGATGATAGTCTCTGCAGGCTGTTCTGAAGTTTTTCACTGACTACAATACCGTTCTTGTCCGATGTATAAACAATGGTGTCATCAACATACATTTGCAAGTTAACTCCAGGACAAATTTCAGGAAGACTGTTAACATACAGACTAAAGAGGACCGGACCTAATATAGTTCCTTGTCGGATCCCTGTTACTATTTTATGGAAGACAGATTTACTATTATTAATGACAACACATTGTTCACGATCTTTCAAATATGATTGAAACCAAGACAATGATCGTTCTGAGAAATTAAATGATGAAAACATTGAGATCAGTAAATTGTGATTCACCGTATCAAAAGCCTTTTTCAAATCTCTTCCCAAACTAAACACTCCTTTCCGTGTCATCTGATGGTTTACCAGAATGTTCTCGAGGTCAAAGTACTTCTCCACAGAGTATCTAAATTCCTCCCATTCTTTGGTTTTTGCTTCTGCAGCCACAGAAGCTGCAGCCCTTTTGGGCCAACCGACTCATCTCAGCTGTTCCACGGGTCCCATAGTCAAGAAAGCCCTGAAAGCTTCCCTAACTGCTGGTGTCCACCACGGGTCTCTCTGCGCTGCGGCAGGTACAAATGACCCTCAGGGTTCAGTGCCTGAAACCACCACCTGCAAGGAGGCCCTGACCAGGGCCCATTCAGATATCAAGCATTCAGCTTCCTTAGGCAAAGTAAAAAAAAAACTGGAAAACCTTGATGACCAAACTTGTGGATGTATCTCACCCAGAATATGGAGGCTGAGGAACCTACAGGAGTCAGTCCCAGGGGAGAGCCTGCTAGTCGAACCTTGACCCCAGGGGCTCAGCCAGGCATTGTTTGGGGAGGTAACAGATGTCTGTCAGGTGCAATATACACTGGGTGACATGCTGGGGCGTGGACCTGCATCATAATACGACTTTTGGGACATAAATACCCCGTTTACACTACCCCTTTTTAACCGTGCCGAGACCAGTCCGAGCTTGGTAACCGAGATAACTATCAAGTGTAAATGGAACGCAAACTGAACTGAACCGAGCCAGACACAACCGGACCGCGCTAAATGCAGACCAGTTCCATGTGTGGGCTCGGCTCGGTTTTTCAGTAGCCCGGTTCGCTAATAACAAAGAGCGCATGAGCAGACCGCGTCATCTCCGTACAGTCAGCTGACATTTCAGACATTCATAAAAATACTAGCTTCCCTACCGTGACACACGATTTCCAGTGATGATTCTGCTTAGCAGTGTGATGAAGTTCAGCGTCTGTCGTTGTTTCCTGCGTCTGTAAATCCTTATTAGACGTTCGTTTGTCTTATCAACGTCCCAAAAGCCGACTCTGTCAAGTAAATTCACCAAAAGTTGCCGTCTTCGCCTGACTCGCCGCAAACAACGACGTATCACAATTATAACCAAGCATAACTACCTGAATGTTACGGGCGCCGCCTTCAATCCCAGAGAGCAGTAGTACCGCAGATCGTCACTAGGAGGCGAGGAAACCAAGGAGCCGAGATAGCGTGATGTGTAAACGGTCGTCAAAACCAAGCTCGGCTTGGTTAACTGATCCAAGCTCGGACCGGATCGGTTTAACAAGGGTAGTGTAAATGGGGCTAAAATGTCTGGGGTGAGAAAAAGGGAGCTGAGTGTGATGTTGACCATTACCAGCTAAGGTGATGAATAAATTATTGTTATTTCCTAATATTTCTATTGACGAGAAATCCATATCAGATTCCAGCAACAACCTTGGTAATGACAGCTGTGACCCATTCTTCCCCACAAGGTGAGCATGTTCATCTTGCTTTCTTTACACAGACAGAGCTGATAATTGATCCCTACCTGTCAGTTGGATCTGGTGGCGAGGGAGGATCCAAGAGATGATACAGACCTGAGAAACCCAAATCTTTCTGTCTCTATGAGGACAATTTTTCTCCTTTTCACTTTTAAACCACATTAAAATTGAAAGCTGGAGGAGGCAAATTTAGAGGAGTTCTCCAAGCTTTCCGAAGGACTTTCCTCTAGATTAAAGACATGCCTTTCAGACAATGTCCATCTGTCACAGCTTTGCTAGGCCTGACAAGGTTTTGGTTCTTTTTGCCCTTTTTTAATGAAGCCCAGTCTGCAGCTGCTATAGTCAGACACAAGGATTGGACTGAAAATTAGATAAAAAGCTGCCAACCTGAATTTTCAGAATGCCTGGAGAAAGACTACTTTCCTAGTGTTTCAGGACGCTACCTTGGACCTTAAAATACCAGGGATAATCTTGTGACAATCTACAAAAGTACATTTAATAATTCATTAAAGTTTCTTTTTCATACAGTTTTTTTTAGATCATTTAATAATTGTGATATCATTGGATAAAATGGGTTATGGTTGTTAGGGCTGTTTGTAGTGTCATTATTTTATTTCTTGTCATTTTGATCTATGCCATTTTAATTCAGCCATTTGAATCCATAATCATTACAGTTGTTTGTTTGTGTTTTACAAATGGAAACCTTTGGGATAGTATTACAGGAAACGATAAAATGACAGACGAAACATGTCTTAGGTCCTATTTTGGGCCTTTCTGGGATTTTTTTCCCCCTAAAAACATACCTGTCAGATAAATATCATCTGCCTGAACAACATTTGTCTTTTTCTAGAACAACATTCTTTTTTTCTAGTTGTCCAAACACTACACAAAATACCTGGTCAGGACCAGATTAAAGGAGGTGAGTAAAAAAGCAACAAAAGTCTAAAGAAAAGCTGAAAAGGCCTAGAACTGTAGATCAACACCACTTAAAACTTTAGTTGGTAATCCTGTTCAGAAACACTTTTTGTTATGCTGGGTGAAATGGTCCTTCCATCCGGAGAGTAGTTAATACATTATGTATTCAGAAAAAAAGGTTAAAACAATTGTATCACTGTGGGAGCTGCAGGCCTGTAAAAACTGTCATTCTGTCCAAATGACGGGATTGGTCAGAGTTTTGTTCCTGCTCTCACCCCCCTTTGTCTCTCACGTTCCGGGGGTATCACCTTATCTATTGGTTGTCCAAATGGCAATCATTCTGACGCGCTCACGTAACACCAGTGTGTGTGCTCCTTCCTTCCAAGTTTCCGCTTGCTGGCTGTGCATGTGCACTTCTAGTGTTTATGTATCCAGTTAATTTAGCGGTTATGTTAGTGGTTAGCTTAACCATTAGCTTAGCGGTTAGCTTCTGTGTTAGCCGTTCATTGTAGACTTTGAACATGGATGAGAGTTGCAAGAAGCAAACTGTGTACAAGTTTATGAGAAGAAGAGGAAGGCCTCAGTAGAAAGAAATAAGACCAGAGTGGATTTGGGAGATTTTTCATGCGATCCCCCTGAAGAGCGGAAGAGTAGATAAGACGTTCTTGTGCAGGTATTCAAAAAGGGACTTGGGGAAACTTCCGGAAAAATCCCAGACTCTACCTTTAAAACAACTTAAACTTTGACCTGTTTCAAAGGAGAATGCAAGACTTAGTTAAAGGTCATCTATTATGCTTCCTTTTAAACATTTAGGTCTGTGGGCTATACAAAACATATTTATTAAATTTTTTTGCACAAAATCATTCTCAGATAATGAGATTTCACTTCCCCAGTTTTATCTATTTCGAGCTCCTTTCAGAATGAGCTGTTTTTTTATGCAAATACACTTTATCTGACTGCATCCTCAGCTCAATGTTTACACTAGCACTTCATACACGAGAAAATAACTGCAAATAGATGCACAAGGATTAGAACAGTACATTTTTGACCCAAAAGCTGAAGAAGTGGAGCCTCCTTCATAACCAGCAAAGATGCAACAAAAGTTGCTGAATGGTGAGCAAATAGGATATTCCTTCAGGGCTACCTTGGAGAGAGTTCCAGAGCTACGTTGAAAGCCACATTTCTGCAGTGTTAAACTGTCCTGTTATATTTTCTCAACCGCCTGGAAACATCTGTCTGTGAGTGTTATGTTTTTATAAAGTCTTGGTTTGTGTAAGAAACTTCTAGGAGGCATTTTGGTTGTTTTAGGTTGAAAGAAAATTAGAAAAAAATAAGACGTTAGCGTTGCTAGCGTCCCTACAGGATTTTCAGTTCCAATTAGCATCATGCTAACCATTAGTTGTTTGTATCTGTGTCTTTTAGTTGCAGTTAAGTATAAGTATGAAGGAATTATCTGCACATTTATCAGCATACCAATGTTAAGTTGTGTATGTGATTTATTCCAATAATAATTATAACATCAATGTAAGATGTGATATAAAAGTAATGTGTTAAAGTTGTTTATGTTACCGTTTTACTCTGCATGGGTTGCTAGGCAAGATGGTCCCATCCAATTGTGAAGTAGGAGGTTTTTGAAACAACCTGTTTTCCAGACACCAAGAAAACATTTCCTTATTGGCAAAAAAACAGCTGGATTTAAAAATATATATTTTTAGCACTTGGACTGAAGCAGTGGAGACCCAAATGGAAGTAGAAAATGTGCAAAAAGTGAATTTTTCATAATAAGTTACCTTTAAACTTTTTCACAATAAAATAAAGTTTAGTTTGGCATTTTTATGAAAGTTTTCTAGGTGGTGAAACATGGTTTAAAATGCCATTAAATTAAAACAAAACCAATGGCTGTGCAGGGCGGTGCCCGGCTGAGTTCTGTCTGTCTTCGGTACAAAAATGAAACAGCTGAAAAACTGCCTGAAAAAAACAGGGCGATTACGTCTAACATGGGTTTCAGAGCATCTGAAGCTTTATGGGTCGATTTATCACATTATTAGACGCAAGCACAAAGAAGAATACTCTGAAAATGAAACACTGCTGAAAATGCAGAGAGAAAAACAATCTGCTTGGTGCTGATGAGAGTGGAAACATCCAAGAAAACTGCAGCAGATGAGAAGTGACAGAACTGAGCAACCTGGATGAATATTCTGGGATCCGCTGCATCAGATGAAGGTTCTCCAGCTGGGTAAATCTGAGCAGAGGTTTCTCTTCATACTTTTTCACAAAGAGTTGGATGTCAACAGTTAAATAGAAAATATGAAAGCTGCGCACAGAGTGTAACTTGCTGCAAATCTGTAACATTTTTATTGGATCAGTTGAGTGGAAAACGTTTTCCAGGGATTGTCTCACGTGCCGTCGTCGCCATTCCAGCCACAAAGTGACTCTATTTTTGAAATATTTCAAGCTGCTTGTTTTGAGAACTCACAGCATCATGTTAAAGCAGGAGGTCTGTCAGGTGTGGTGATCTCATTAGAGACCATAGTCTCCGAACGCTGTAAGGCTAAAGATTTTTGGCTTAAATTGTTGATTTATTCAAACCAGACTGAATAAAACAGACAGTTCCGTGGATATTAAAGGTACCCTGTAAGTTTCCTATCTTTCCTGCCTTTGAGTGTTTTCCATTTCATTAAACACAGACACTTTTACTCCGAAATGGATGCTTTAAAGTTTTCAGATCATGATTCTTCTAAAGTTTGTATTTTTAAGCTGGTAAAACTGAAATGAATGGAATCCACAGACTGATCCATTGAACTGGGCCCAGTCTTAATGCTGAAGTCAAACTGCCCTGACCAGGACTGTCAGATCATTTTAATCAAAACTCAATCTTTGCTTTTAGGACTCCTTTTAGCTTCACATTCCAGGCAGATCAAGTGAAGACTGCATCCAGCAGCTGGCTCGGCTTTGTTTAAAGGAGGACATATTGCTCAGGAGATAATTGTCTCTATCCTCTCATTTCCCCGGAAGATGGATTAGGCCGTCTCTGAAGAGCCGGGTCTTCATTTGGGAACATGAATGCACCCTGTTACTATCTTCAACTGACTCAGATTATTTAATCGATAACAGCGACCCTGCCCTGGCAGAATGCTGACCACATGAAAGCACGAAGCACTGTGGTATTCAAGGATGCAGAAGGCCATTACTGCCTCTAAATCAAAATTTGCCCTCTTTGCCTCAGGCTGTGGGAAGCAGGAAGCACACAGAAAGTGTACTATTGCTGCCGCTGAATGAAATGTTCTCCAGGTCCTTTTAAAGGAGGAAAAGCAGGTTTTGGTTGCTGTCCAACATACACTTTCATTTATTTCTTTATTTATTTAACATACCCAAGGTCCTCATAGGCCTACAAAAGATCCCAACAGACAGCAACCGTGTTTTCAGAAAGACGACTGGTAGCACAGTGCACTGGCTGAAGGATGAGACACATTCCAATGAGACTGTTCTGAGAGCTGTAATACATCAAGTTTCTTACGAGTGCCTGAAATGTCCTGCATTACAGAACATCTCACTTGCTCTGCTGGACCTGGGTTTCTCAAGTAGCGTTCTCAAGGAGTCGTTTTAGCAAAGTTAAGCTTCTGCATACTTGTGTTTTTGAATTTAAACCACAAAGTATACAGAGCTTTACTTTACATCATCTGAGCACGTTAACCTGCATGGACTGCATGCAACGCTGCTGATATATGTCATCTATGTCTAGGTGACCCAAAACACAGTAAAGACACGATATTTAAAGCTATAGTAGGTAATCCTGTTCAGAAAAACTTTTTGTTATACTGGGTGAAATGGTCCTTCCATCCTTAAAGTAGTTAATACATTGTGTATTCAGAAAAAGGAGGTTAAAAAATTGATCTCTGTGAGAGCAGCAGGCCTGTAAAAACTCTGACCAATCCCTGCCGTTCGGTCCGAATGGCAGGGATTGGTCAGACTTTGCTTCCTGCTCTCACTCTCCTCTGTCCCTCATGTTCTGGGGGTATCACCTTCTCTATTGGTTGTCCCACATGCCATCATTCTGACGTGTTCACGTAACGCCAGTGTGTGTGCTCGTTCTTTGTTAGTTTCTACTTGCTGGCTGCGCACTTCTAGTGTTTATGTGTCAGGTTAGCTTAGCGATTAGCTTAACGGTTAGCTTCTGTGTTGGCTGTTCATTGTAGCTCCGCTGCTCTCACCGTAGACTTTGGACATGGCTGAGAGTCACAAGAAGCGAACCGTTTACAAGTTTATGATAAAAAGAGTAGAAAGAAATAAGACCAGAGTGGATTTGGGAGATTTTTTTCACACGATACCCCTGAAGAGTGGAAGATCAGGTAAGATGGTCTTGCGCATATGTGCAGTTATTCAAAAAAAGGGACTTGGGGAAACTTCTGGAAAAATTGCCGGTGCAAAATGGGACTAAATGTAAGGAAGGATGCGTACGAACAGGATTTTAGTCGCACCAATCAGTTTTTCCTCACATCTGTGAGACAGCCCTGTAAACTGCCAGGTCTTTGTGATCAAACAGATTAACTAAGCTTGATGTTCAGTGTCTTTGTTTAGATTTCATTTAAACAGAACTTCTGGGCAAAGATAAATCCAATTGCATACCAGCTGTGGCTTCAAAAGTCTACACAACCATTTAAATGCCAGGTTTTTTGATAGAAAAAATTAGACCATGCCAAATAAGTTAATTTGATCATTATTAATTTTCACATTTAATTTGGCATAAGTAGAATTCAACTGAAAAACAAACTTGTTTGGAAAAAAGATTTAGACACCAGATCAACTTTTGAGTTTAGTTCTGGACTTTAGCTAGGCTATTCTTAAATTACATTTGGATGTAGGCTGGACAAGGCTGGACTATTGTAATTCTTTACTATCAGGAAGTCCACAAAATGCAGTTTGAAGTCTTCAGCTGATCCAAAATGCTTTAGCAAGAGTTCTGATGAAAATCAACAAGAGGGATCATATTTCTCCAATTTTAGCTTCCCTTCTTTGGCTTCCTGTTAAATCAAGAATAGAATTTAAAATTCTCTTTCTCACGTATAAAGCCCTTAATAATCAAGCTCCATCATATCAGAATCAGAATCAGAATCAAGTTTAATCGCCAAGTAGGTTTGCACTTACAAGGAATTTGACTTGGTGTTGATGGTGCAGACAAAAAATAAAAATACAGTAAAATAAAAGGATATATATACAGAAGCTATATACACTCAGTAAAAATATATCAGAGCTCTGATTACCCCGTATGTTCGTAACAGAGCACTTCGCTCTCAGACTGCAGGTCTGCTGGTGGTTCCTAGAGTCTCTAAAAGTAGAATGGGAGGCAGATCCTTTAGCTATCAGGCTCCTCTCCTGTGGAACCAACTCCCAGTTTTGGTCCGTGAGGCAGACACCCCGTCTACTTTTAAGACTAATCTTAAAACTTTCCTTTTTGATAAAGCTTCTAGTTAGAGTGGCTCATGTTACCCTGAGCTACCTCTGTAGTTATGCTGCTATAGGTTTAGGCTGCTGGAGGACATCAGGGTCTATTTCTCTCACTTTACTGAGTTCTCCTACTGCTCTCCAATTTGCATTGTTTGTTGTCATTTCAGCTTTTAACATTTTGTTCTGTCATTTTTCTCTTCATAGAAGGTACACCTGGTCTGGCGTTCTTTTAGCTGTGACATCATCCAGGGGAGGCAGATCATCTGCTATTACCATCTAACATAGAAAGTACTCCTGGGTTTCCTTAGAGAGGAAACTTTCTGACCAACCTGAATGATTTGATTGAATTTGACTTTGGAAAGTGCCTTGGGATGACATGTTTCATTAATTGGCGCTATAAAACTAAAACTGAATTTAACTGAATTGAATTGAATGTACACTTGGACTCATTCTGATAATGAAAACTGAAATCTCTCTTCACCTTGAGCTCTCTGACAAACACCTGAAGGCTTTGGGTTAAAACTGACTGGTATTTCAAACTGTTCATAATTTCATCCACCTTGATTAGAAAATAGATATATAAAGAACAATAGATATCTATATCAGGGGAAACACTTTTTATAATTTACATTACCCATATGGGCTGCATTCGGTAGCACTGAGGTCCAGTCTTTCTGCAAGGAACTTGAATGTTCTCCCTGTGCATGTGTGGGATCTCTCCAGGTATTCTGGCTTCCACACACAGTCTGAAAACATGACTGTTAGGTTAATTGGTCTCTAATTAAGTGTGTGTGTTTGTCCTGAGTGTCTGTCTTGCCCCTAATGGACTGCTGGCCTGTCCTGGATGGGCCCCGCCTCTCAGCCAGTCACCGCTGGAGATAATGATGCATTGCCTTGTAATAAATAGAATATTTTTCTTATTTAATAAAGTGAATTATTACATCTGTACAATATCTGAGAATGTTGTAGCATGAAGCTGCCCTGACAGTCAGTCTCTTTGTGTGACATAACTCAAAAAGCCGGGACATGACACATGAAAAAGTACAGGAAAAAAAGAAGAATGTGGTTGGTATTCATTAAAGATGTATGAGAGTTATAGGAGTTAAAGTCAGAAAGTATTTCTCCAAACTGTGACCACACAGGCTCCTTTTCTTCCTTTCTCTCCTTCTTTCCAAGCTGCATCAGTTTTTCAGTCTGAATTTCTCTGTGACTTCAGATTAATCCCTCTGTGGGTTGATAGTTGTCATTTTCATCTAATGACGTGGCATCCTTTCCTTCCTAACACATTACCCATTCCATATCAGGATGGATATCCAGCAGGATTTTTTCTTTTTCGAAATTGAGATCTGATGTGTCTCCAAAGCGTTCCTATGATTTTTTGAGCACTGTCTTAACATTTGAGACTAAAGTTATTCTATTTAAGTAGTATTAGCCATTCTCAGTTCACGTTCATCATTAAAAAAAGCTGAAAATAATAATAAACAGGCTCCAATCCGATACCAACATCACTTCAGCTTGACATGGCAGCGACATTAAGATTAAATATAGTCATTTATGTTGAGGCTGTCACATTAAAAGTCTTATTCTATGACTCAGATGAACATGAAGCATGAATAATAGGCTCCAGGTACAGATTCAGCAGAGCTCTGTGGATGGCAGCCAGTGTTTGGCAGCCTGTGGCCAACCATTCGAACTAGATCTATGGTGTGCTTGACCAGGAAAGGCTATAAATACACTGTTTTCATGATAAACTGGGACTTTCAAAAATATTCAACTGAATCAATATGGTAAACCAGAAAATTAGATAATACCATCTGTGGGACTTTAATAGCATGGTAGAGCCTCGACGTGCGTGGACAGCACCGATAAATGCAAGCTTAATTATTGCTGCTGAGCTCCATAAAAGGAGTGTTGATTGGTTTTGACAGTAATAGAGTTTTAATTGAAGCCAGCCTCGGCCGCATGCATGTGAGCCTTGCGGTATAGATGCTACGTCTGTAGCTGTAGCGTGCTTTCAGCAGTTTACCCCAAAGTGCAGCTTTAAAACGTCTGCAGCCATTAAAGCTGCATACTCTCTGGCCTGTAATGCGCAGAGCTGTCTGTGAACGCCCACTCAGAATGTTTTCTGGGTTTGTGGGTACAGCCCACAGTTGTTTCGGTGCATCAAGAGGTCTGATGACAACATGTAAACACGGTGAAGAAAATGTTAAATACGTTATACCTTTAGCGTTGAAGACTAAACGGATTAATGTGTATGACTCTTTGTTCGGACTTGTTTTGGCTTCCGGCTGGTTTCAGGTTTATTTATTCAACTACCTGCACCTGCCAGCCATATGCATTTTCTTAAATCGTCATCAGCAACTATGCCCAACAACGGGTGTTTGGTGCTCTGGAGCAAACAGCTGTTTGTTAACACAATGCCAGGAAGGAAAGACAACAGCAATGACCAGACAGAAGCGATTCTTGCTGCACCTCAACCTGCAAAGGGACATGAGAAAACATCCAAGTTACCTAAAGTCGATCATTCTCCAGAGATAAAGAATTGTTACAAGTGGAAAATATTTAACCTTCCCAGAAGACACCCTAACAAGTTCACCTCCAAAGCAAATTCTGCAATGCTCAGAGAAATTACACCAAAAGAAAGCATCTTAAATCTTAAGGTTTACTGGAAAATTAGAAAACAACTGAAAACTATTGAGTCTTTTAAAGGGTGGAAGGAGAAAACATGTTTTCTTTAAAAGTATGTGAAGAATATTAGAGTAGCCAGAACGTGCTGGCTGAGAATGATGGATCACCCGTGATGAACCGACGTCTTTTTGATCTTGTCTGTTTGTTGTCTGTCAGCAACAGTGAAGAGGAAAACAACCGCATCACGGACAGCTCGCTCCAGACCGTCTCCCACCGGAGGATGCTGGGAAAGGCCAGAGCGGCGAGCACATTTAATGTTAATGACGTGAACCTCTATCCATGCTGACATATCCGATAATAACAGTAAACAGACAAACAACCAGGTCCCCCTCAGCAAAATCAAAGGATCTGGTGAGAAAACTGAATTTAACTGGAGAATACCACAGAAGAAGAGGTAACCAGGGGGTACCTGAAACTAAAGTCACATGTCCTTCACTGATCCAGGGGTTTTTCAGGGTATTTACACTCAGGTATGTGAATTTGTCAGGAACATATTTTACTTCTTTTCCCCATGACTGCCTGTTTAATGATCAGGCTTGGATTTCCAACCCTAGCTGTAGACATTTAATAGATGTTTGCACATCATGCAGCTGTTCGAGTCTAATTGGTGTACTCCCCATTTTAGAAAGAGTTCAGCATTTCTCCGGGTTTCTGTAGTAAATTCATATTTTGATTATTTTTAAAAATCATGTTTACGTCGCCTGGTGTCTTTCTAACTAGACATTGTACAATTATGAAATATCATCATTGAGCTTTGCTACAGGACAAAATTAAAAATATGGAAAAGTCTGCAATGAAATGAGCAGAATTTCTACTCTCCAACTGTTTGAAAAAACAAAGTTTTTGACATCTTTTGTTGTGAAATTGTCATTTTATTTTTATTCAGTTACTTCATGACAACTAGACTAAGACTAATCTGCACAGGAGACACATTACCGCCCATTTTCCTCAGGCTCGGCTGCTTTTATTTGTATTTAGGGACGATTTTAAAATGAGTCATTTTGCCTCAGTGCAAAATCTTTAAACCTTATCTCTCCTCGTTACTTCGGGTGATTCGCAATCTGCTGCTAGAGAGTTTTGATACTGAAAGCAGAAAAAGGGTTTTGAACTCTGAGACTCTTTTTTTTTTAACAAATTCAGCTGAGTAATGGTTTGTGTGTGATATGTTTCGTACCTTTTAAGCTTTAAATTTCCCCTTGGCTTTAATCTAGTTTCAGGTTTTCTCATCCTAAAAGGTTCTTCTTTGTTTTATTTTGTGTAAGCAGCTGTGGTGACATCACTTCTCTGAGATTGCTAACTATCAGCGTTACAGCGCAGGACTGGATTAAATGACTTTAACACAAAGCTCCATTGTCCCCAGACCTGTGGTGTCGGTGCACGGTGAAGTCGCACATATGGAGGACTCCTCACGCTGCCAACATGCCCTCCTTTCTGTTCTCGCTCTGTCGTTTTATCTCTGTCTGTCTGTCTGCACACGGTTTGTTTTAGAAGCTTTAGGATGTGATTCACTTCAAGTTGAGAATATTAAGGCAGGGACTGTTTTCATCTTCTCTGTGAACAGTAGGCCTTTCTTAGGATTCACTGGACGGCTTTAACAATGTTTTTAGCATTTAGTTAGTCGGTGATTGAGAAATAAAAGAATAAAAGAAAAAGAAAAATATAATAAGCTGTATAATCAACAGAGATTTGACACTATTTACAGTATAACAGCTTAATTTTATGTTCAAAATGTGGTAGGAAGAAGTTTTATACACTTATTAAATCCTCCCTCGGCATCTGAAAAGCAAAGCTCCTTGTCTCATCGTGTCGATGGATGCGTCGGCAGCCACGGGGCTTAATGCTGGCGTTAAAGCATTCGTCATTGTCTATAACCTGGGAGAAAATTGGGTTATTATGGAGTTACAAGTGGCATTATATTGTTTTCTCACATATACAGAAATGCAGACACAGCAACACAAACCATGTCTCACATACCTACCGTACAGACACAAACTCATGTCCTGTAAATAAGTCAGGTCCTCCTCAACTAAATAGCGTTCTGGTGAAATATCTTTAAATTTGGACGTTCCTGTATTTTCAGACGGAGACTCTTCCACAGTTTCACTCCACAGCGGACCACCTGAGGGTTAGAGTTTGGCCCAAGATGCCCCAGGGCCGTCTGTTTACGGCTTATAGTTGCAAGAAGGCAGGTTTTCCGTGGTTATGCGCTGAACAGTTGCTCAGATTTCTCCGCCGTCTTGTAGGACCTAGAATATGACCAGAGGTTGTGAAATGTGGGACTCTTCTGCCCTGGGGGGCTTCAATGCAGATGTGGTCGATGAGGGGAGTCACCTGAAGAGTTGTGATTGGGAGGAACAAGATTCTGTCATTTGAATCAGAGCTTTGTCTTGTGCTTTACATGCTAGGCATGGGATGTCCACAAGAAACGTCCTCTTTGGGCTCAAGGTGCTTCATAAGGGCACATACTGCCTGGTCACCTTGGACCAAAGGTTGATAGTAACCATAATATCATAGAGTCATGGTGAGTTGGATCTGGTGGTAGGGAAGGCTGTCAAGAATGGGCGGAAACCCCTGACCTTCAACTCACATCTCAAGGATAGTTTTTCTCATGGGTGAAGAGAGATTAAATCTGAACCGGCTGTGTTGAAGTCCTCCGCTGCAGGTGACTGCCTCAAGGCCATTACTGCATGTTGCAGCGGCAACCAGAGGACCTACTGGTGGACACCAGCAGATGAAGGAGGCCTTCAGGGCTTGGTTGGCTGTGAAACAGCCCACGGAAACCCTTGTGACCAGAAGGACAGCTGGTTCAAAAACCCAAGGAGGCTCTGACATGGCCAATTGTTTGATGACTCGAGAAAAGAAAACAGAGACCACCCCAGGCAATCTTTGGTCACCATGCCCTTCTCAGAAGATTATAACGTCTGCAGAGCTGGGGGACGGTGAGTCCACCATGGCAGAGGTTTCTGAAGTAGTTAGAAAGCTCCAGAGCTGACACCAGGGATGGATAGGTAAGGTCCAGGGTTGCAGACGGAGCTGGACATTTTTCAACGTCGTATGGAGACAGGGACAAAAACTAGGGTGGCAGACAGACTAGAGTGGTGGTTGTAATTCTGAAGAGAGGGGAAACACCTTAGCCTCCCTGGAAGGTTGATGGGGGTTTGAAAGGAGGCCCAGACTGATTATGGGACCTGACTGAGTGACTCTCTTCTCGTCTATAGAACAGTGAATCAGATCTTTGTGGACCCGAGGATGATTGACCAAATGAGTCTCTGTCTTGGGCCCAACCTGGAGGGAGCATTCTACCTTTTCCTGATTCAGAACCTGTCCTCAGACTTAGCTGGCTCTCAACGCAGCTGCTTTAACCTGGGCTGATCCAGACTCCAACCAAACCACATCAGAGGCAAAAATAAAAGAATAAAAGACTCTGAGATCCCCAGACTAGATACCTTCTTCTTCATGACTGCACCTTCGACATCGGTTCCTTAAGCACTGCAGACAGAGACAAAGGACAGCTCTGAGGGGAGTCCAATCTGCACAGGAAACATGCTTGAATAAAAACAATACAGAAAACGCATTTGAAGAGAGTTTGATTAGTTTGATAATGAGAACAAACTCTCTGATACCTCAGCCAGCCTCCCCTATGAGCTGCACTGTACGGAGTTCATTCCTGGATGCTAAAGTTGCACTGCTTATTTCTTATTATACGCAAAAAATATGCAGATAACAAGAAGAAGCTCTTTGTTAATTTTGTTGTAGTTCTTTCATGAATAGAACACAAGAGTCTCCGGAACAGAAAAACTAAAGAATTTCTTACTCTGCAAACAATACCACCATTATACCACAAGCTCTGCCTATTGATGGACGTTTTTATGGTCCGGTCCCAGCTGTGCTGGTCAGAGCTGGAACGTTTCTGGTTGGGATGAGTTAATTAGTCAGAGCCCAAACTATCCGACCTTTGCACCACAAAGTGATCAATTATCTCAGGAAATCCAAGATTCCTGGTCAACAATGGGATGGAGCTTCAACTCTCGGTCATACCAGCTGACCACTTTTTCATAGGGAAACTATGCTAACACATCCTTTGGCCGCAGTTTCCTGCTCAATGACATGAAGACGAGTTTCAGATGCTTAGGTCCTAAATCACTGAAGTCCTCATGTCTGCCGGACCTCAAATGTGGACATCTGAGCCGGATGTTAAGAGTTTGGCAGATTTGTTGGGGAGAACGTTTTACTGTGAGTAAAAGTAGCTCAACACAAACCAGTGGACTGAGATCAGATGTAAAGTGCAAGTAAATGCACTTCAAATCTGATCCCAAATCTGCTAAAATGGCAAAAAGATAAAAACAACAACTAGGCAGAGTGTGCCTTTCTAAAAAAGGTGAGTTTTAAGTTCCTTCAGCTCCATCCGCCCTCCAGTCGGTTCTTACTAGCTTCTCTATCCCTGGTGGAAAAAAAGCATCCCCAGAGCATGATGCTGCCACCACTATGCATCATAGTGGGGACGATGTGTTCAGGGTGTAACATGTAGGGTTAGTTTTCCACCACATATGGACCATTTTCAGGCTTTCTTCAGTAATGGGCAGATTTATGCAGTTCATAACTAACAGCTATTAGCTCTGATTCTCTCCTGATGCCATTATTCGTGCTCGCAGGGACTCAGATGTGTTGAATCATCATATGCATGTGGAAGAAATTAAAACCAAATCCAAGACGTGAAATAAAAACAACCATGGTGTTGCTTTTTTTTAATCAACTTTTTTATGTCTGTGTAGATTAGCCTTAATCCTGTCGATATTAAACTCCGGCTTTAGCTAGAGAAACAGTCAATTATTGAGAGGCAGCAGTGATTTCTTTGGGTGAAGTTAACCGTTTGCTGATGGAGGCATTACTGCCACACACTGGCCTGGCATGGATTTAAAAGGGTTTTTGGAAATTATCCATTTTAATCTTGACTGAAATTAACTTTTACAGGAATCTGCAATCTGCGGGCCAAGCTCAGCCACCCAAATGCAACATAATAAAAATAAAGCAACAGCTGACATGATGGAAACTGGCTTGAAGTGATGAAATGGAGGACCAGTAACTACAATCTGACATAGACCAAAGCAAATCACAGCTATACGTATGTCATCATCAAAACCTTGGGAGCAGGGAAAAAGTCACATGTGGTCTCAGTTTACGCTGCTGGGTCGCACCCGGGTAATAAGAAAAGCTTTAAAATGCAAGCAGAAGAAACAGGAGGAAGAGCCAAAACAAAAGCCGGCAAATGATTGAAACTCAAACAGGCGGTTCATCAGCTAAAAAAAAAGATCATGGCCCAAAAACTCAAAAACCCAAACCAGAGCTCAGAGGATGAGGAACAGACTCAGTCGGACCGTGGAGCCCGCTGTCTTTAAAATAGCGCTGATTATAATTATGTCACAATATGATCAGTCGCAGTCTTTAGTGTTGCTGATTGGGGCGAGGTTCTCCAAAGAGAACCGTGGGTCAGATGGAAAACCCAGGAGCTGTGGGACAGTCCAACGAAAACCCCCAAGACAACAAAACCATGGATAACTGGACTCTCACCGGGGGAATTAAATACACACACTGGACCGGTTCTGACAAACACGCAACGAGCCGAGGAAATTCTGACTGGTTGCGTGTTTCCACAGCTCCAAATGAACTCAAAGAAACAGAGAATTAGGAGACATATAATCCTAATCCCAGGATTTATCTATTTGTGTTTTACATATTTTATTAAACCTTTATTTAACCAGATAAAAGACCCATAAGACCAAGACCTCTTTCCCAAGGGTGAGCTGGCCCTGGAAGTCATAGCAGACAAGACAGACAACACGAACAAAACCACCGTTAAAATATGTAAAGTGTGAACAATTTGACGAACAAAATGTTATTGTCACGGTAATAATTCCAGATTAAAAACACAGGCTGTGTTGTAAGGATTTCTGTTGCTGTTTTTTTAAGATGGAGCTTCTGACGGTTTCAGTTCAGACTGGAGAAAACCTGAAGCTTTCCTTCCCGCTCCAGTTCGAGCACGAGGAGCAGAGAAAGGCTGAGCGGCTTTTAGTTCTTTGAAGAAAAGGGCAGAAACAAGTAGGACTCAAGCCCCTCAGAGCCTTGTAATGAAATGTTCTACAGTAAAAGTCAGACTTCCATCTGGTGGCCCTCTCTGGGCTCTCTGTGAACAAACAATTGGTCCCTGTGGTACATTCATGATGCATGTTGGGGTTTTCTGCAGGAAAACGTCTAACTTGTTATTGTTGGCTGATTTTTATTGTAAAAGCTTCTTCTGACACATCTTTATGGACATAAGAGCAAGAAAACAGGAGACAGAACTCTTTTCTCTAAATGGTCCAAAGAAGCCCCGACTCTGGATGGGTTCATTACTCACAGATGACCTTTGACCCACGAGGCAGGGAGCGCCCTCATCCACTGACTGCCTCTCATCACCGGCTCCTTTGTGCTTTGTTGACCAATGCTTGTGATGCATTGGCTTCTTATCTTCCATTGCTCAACTTTCAGCACTGAGTAACAGAGGAAATGTCTGTTTGTGGAAAGCTTGGAATATTTTCATATTAGTGCTGCATTAATCGCAAACCTCAGATCAGTCATATCTGCAGGAAAACACACACAACCTCCCCTAAATGATGGAGCAAGCTGATGTCTGGCTGAAACTTGTTTTAGGTTACCAAACAAACGCACGTCATATGTTTTTGGTTTTCAGATTTTAGAATGTGTTTAGTTGAACTGGGCATTCAGGAGTCGTCCAAAAGAAGATGAAGCAATTTTAGACAGGAACAATCATGGCCCGTCTTCAGAGCAGCTGCACTGCAAAAAGGGAACTAAAAGTAAGTGAAATTTTCCTGAAATTAGTGTATTTGTCCTTGATTCGAGCAGCTAAATAAGATTATCTGCCAATGGAATGAGTATTTTGACCCCTAAAATAAGATAATTAGATAAACTGCATTTGAAACAAGAAGATTGAGATGTGTTCCTATTTTATATGCAAAAATGTTATTCCATTGGCAGATCATTTAAACCTATATGGGGTAAGATAACTGTCAATATAGACGTGTGCGGAGGTGTGTGAATTTGTAAATGTAACTTCAGTAAACGTGAATAAATTACAGATTTGTATTTGTTCCTTGTCGACTCATACATGAGACATCAGATGTTTCATCTGTGAGTATACAAATTTAGAGGTTATGAATACAAATTACAAAGACACAACTTTGCAACTGTATACAAGTACAAATCACACATTTATGAGTACGAATCTACAACCCCTGAGAAAGCTGTTACACACCTTCCAGTTGGTGGCAGTAACGCACCTGAAAGTTGTTCACCAACCCCCATTAAACCAGAAGAAGACCAAGAAGAAATCAGGATTGTATTCTCACAGACGGAACATTGATATCACACATATGCATGAGTTGAAAACAAATACAAATCTTACATTTATTCACCTTTATTGACTTACATTTACAAACTCAGACATCTACACATATAGTTTTATTGACAGTTATCTCACGCCATAGACTTACCCACTCAAATCAAGAGCAAATACATTCATTTCAAGAAAATCTTACTCACTTTTAGTTCCCTTTTTACAGTTTGAAATATCTCTGATTCTCATCTGGTTCACGGCAGGGTTTCCAGACGAGAGCAAATCAGAGATTTTTTACTTCTGTGTCGTTCACACAGCCGTTCAAAGAAGAAACAATTAAAAAAATATATATTTATATAGCACCAATTCACAACACGTCATCTCAAGGCTTTTTCCAAAGTTAAATTCCATCAAATCCTCCAGATTGGAAGCCCAGCAGGTTGCATCAAGTCTCTCCAAGCAGCATTCACTCCTCCTGAAAGAGCGTAGAGCCACAGTGGACAGTCGTCTGCATTGTTGATGGCTTTGCAGCAATCCCTCATACTGAGCATGCATGAAGCGACAGTGGAGAGGAAAACTCCCCTTTAACAGGGAGGAGAACCTCCAGCAGAACCAGAACCAGGCTCAGTGTGAACGCTCATCTGCCTCGACCCACTGGGGCTTAGAGAAGACAGAGCAGAGACACAGAAAGCTCAGAAGCTCACATTGATCCAGGAGTACTTTGTGCCTCAAGTCACCCTATTCTGCCAACAGAATATGTTTATGTTCGAGGCAAGAAACAACTTACTTCCAAATAATGTTCAAGAAATGTTGGGAGACAGAGACTGAGGTCACGTGGAGAAGGTCTTTTTAAAAAGATATGAATCCAGACAACTGCTAAGAGTTTCACTGTGTCGGTCTGCGGCGTGGATTGGTGGAACCAGTTGGATAGTAGATAGAAACAAAGTAATCACATGAATCAGTTTATAGGAACGATCCAAGGAGAAACTGAATGGGAGAAATGTGCTAGAAGCGGGGCGACACTATGGGTGAAGTTATGCTTTCTGGTTTTGATTGTGAGCAGCATATATTAACTGTGCCGACTGATAGTTGTCCTGTCAACAGATTATTTGACCTGAGCCATGGAGCTCTGCAGCTCCTCCAGAGTTCACATGGGCATCATGGCTGCTTCTCTGATCTATGCGCTCCTGGTCCAGCCTGTCAGTCCAGGTGGACGTCCATGTCCTGGTAGGTCTGCAGGTGGTCCATCCTCTCTCCAGGTCCAGATGATGGACTGATCAGAGCTCTGGGATGTTGCTGTAGAACCTGACCCTGCTTTAAACTCATCATATTTATGTTGTATTATGTTTTTCTTTTAAGGTTAAAAATGCTCCAAATAAATCCATTATTTTTTCATTCATTCACTTGATCAATCTGTATCCACTGGATGCAGGTTTACAGTTAGGGTAAAAGATGTTAAATTCTCTAAAAGTCCAGAGCACCTTGTGTTTACACCCTCTGAAGTTTTTTTTTCTTACTTGTCAAGTCACATCAACAAACTGCAGTGCATTTTGTTGGGATTGTGTGCGATAGACCAACACAGAGTAGTGCATGACTGTAAAGTGGAATAAAAATGGAAGTGAAGATGGGTTTTAATGTTTTGCCAATAAAAATCTGAAACCTACGGTCGGCACTGGTATTCAGTCCACCTGTGGCAGCAGCTTTTGCTGCGGTTGCAGCTGCAGGTCTTTTGTTTCCAGCAGCTCTCCACATGTTGCATCTGAAGGTTTTGGCCATCAGTCTTTACAAAATACCTCAAGTTGTGTTAGACTGGATGAAGAACATCTGAGAACACCAATTCATAAATATTGCCACAGATTCTCATTTGGATTTAGGCCTGCACTTGGACTGAACTTTCTAACATTATGCTTTGATCTAAACCATCCCAGTGGAGCTCTGGCTGCATCTTTAAGGTCATTTTCCTGCTGGGGGCTGAACATCCAGAGCCCCGAACAGTTTCCTCAGTCATTACACTGTTTATATGTCAAACCACCTTCCCATCAACTCTGACCAGCAAAGGAAAAGCATAACTTCAACAGTATGCTGCCACCGCCATGTTTCACCATGGATGCATCTGTACACACAGGTGCCTTTTTAAGGTAGTTGGCTGCACTGGACTAATATGAATATTAAGAACTTTTTGTTGTTCTGTCACAATAAAATTCCAGAACACCACACTGAGGTCTGATAACATATTGTATGTGTTCAAAATATGTCAAAAAGCCATGACTCTTTTTTTCCTGCCATTAGACTTTTAGAAAGACGTTTCTACGTCATTCAATTGCACATTCACAATATACATTTGAGCAAAGTTTCATTGCAAGGCTGCGAGTGAAAACAGACAAAAGAGACAAAAGAGAAACTTTATTAATATAATTATTCGTCATTTGTCAGAGATGTAGCAAACCAAAAAAGGCATTTTATATGTACAGAAAAGTCAAATGCAGCAAATAAATCACAATGTCTGTTTGAATACAGTTTATGCTATTAGACATCAGGAGGTACCCCAGAAAATGTGGTGACACATGACAGCGATACAGGTTTGGTTTAAAATACACTGAGAGAAGCTCTTCAGCATCTCCGTGAGACAACACAACTTGATGAGTGAAGTGAAGAGCAGTCATGTAAGGCAAGAGTATTTACACAACAGATGTTTTCTTCACGGAGGTCTGCTACTAGAGAAGAGACTAGAGTCTGAGTCAATCCAAATTAAATGTGGTTGAACTGGCAGCGAGTGTGAGACAGCTCAGTCGAGGAGAATCAATTCAAACTTTCAGAGAATGTCCTGATCACGCTTCAGGACTCTGCAACATCTGGTCAAATATCGTTCGGCCATAATTGATGTGCAAAGCCACATTTGTCACGGTGGTTTTGACATCACTTGAGAGCTTAAAGGCTCTTGGATTTCTGGGAGACATTTTGAGCCATTCTTGTCCTGGACAGTTGTTGATATGTGATGCATATTGGATGCATTTTGTTCTTCAGTCACTGCACACATAACGCTGGCTGGAATGTGGCTTTGAGAAAGTGAATAACGCGTCTGTGGCCAGGCACAAAGAGATGAACCGTTCCTTAGTCAACAACAAGGAACAAAATATCCCTTTTGGTTGAGTGTAAATGAAAAGATCCCATGTCGTTGCACGTAAATTATGTCCCAAATCCTTTCCCAGAAATTGTTTCATAGCACAGTGGCTTCAGGCAATGTGAAACTAGAGCCTCTGGTAAATCACATTAAATCCTAGAGCTAAAGTGTACATTCCGTAAGCTTCAGACACAAAAGTGATCTGTGAAGAGTATCTGATTTAAAACCAATTAATTATAAAGTAAATATAGGGGGGAGATTTTCAGCATGGAGACACTGACAGTGAATACAGCCTTTAACGCAATCTTAGATTGTATTGGCTTGACCCAAAAAGTTTACTGTCCTACCCGCTCATGCCATCACACCCTTGATCTTATCCTCACAGAATGTATACCTTTTTAACTAATAACAGTAATTCTTCACAAACTGTCCTTTCCAACCACGTTTAGATCCAAAAAAACACATTTGAAGCAGATAACTAAATTTCATTAATTTCAGAAATTCTGTGGGGGTAAAGATGTGTTCTACCATCCCGTGGCCAGGGTGAACACCACAATGATCCTCCTGAATCCAAGGATTGACAGTTAGTCTGAGCCTTTTACGAAGAGTGACAAGAGGAAAGCTTTTGCTAAAGAAAAGCTATAAGAAGTCCTGTTTAAAGTCCATGTAGAAAACCCAGCAGACATGTCAAGGACAGTGCTCTGGTCAAATGAGACCGAAACTGAACTTTTAAAACTACATGGAAAATATCATGTGTGAAGGAAAGCTAACACTGCGCATGAACCTAAACACATCACATCTATCCTGAAACACAGTGGTGGCAGCATCATGCTGCAGGATATTTTACATCAACAGGGACAATGAAGCTGGTCAGATGTGATGGACAAACAGATGGAGCTAAACGCAGGAGTGAAAAGGCATGAACTGAATGCTTACTGCTGGAGAACCCGATATTTGTTTTAAAAAGTTTATAGCGAAAAGTGAATAATGGCAGATGAGACAGGAGACCAGAGGATGCAGGTGACCAGAGGATGCAGGTGGGAAGACTGACAGAACCAATAGAAGAACTGAATAGAAGTAGCATGCAGTGACAGACTTGAAGACATATGCAGGGTGATGGCTCACCAAAGCGGGCAGAGCAAGCAGCAGGAACCCACGTGAAACAGGGCAGATATGGGCAGCACTCAGACACTGGAAAACCTCCTCAGTGAGGGCTGATCATAGGCAGAGAAACTGAGTCCAACAGGCTGAGCACACAGGAACTGGGAGCATCAAAGCGGCGTTCTGGCAGGGATGGGTTGGCCGAGGCAGGTATAAAACGTGAGTGACAGGTGAGCGGAGTTGGCAACAATTAGATGTAGCAGGTGGAGCTGATCAGGTACTGAGTGGTGGCTGGGAGGTGACAGAGCTGATTGATTAAATCAGTCCAGAATGTCCCAAAAAAAACCAAAAGTCCAAAATTATGACATATATGCTGTGTTTTCTGTGGTATTGATGAGCAGAGTGTGTGTGATTTTATTTTAAACATCCCTAAAGCATCAATGTGCTTCCATGGGTGTGCTTGACAGTTAGGAAGACGCACAGTGAAGTGAAGCGGATGACAAGGATGTGAGGCTCCATGGACAAGAGGCCGTAAAGCGGTGAGTTTTGTTCTCTGCGGAGTCCCCAGGCATTAGACCGGGCCGATGGTTCCCCCAACAGCCAGACCTACAGTGGAATAGTTTGAATGAAAGCACAACCATTTACACTGAGCTACCTCTATAGTTATGCTGCTATAGGCTTAGGCTACTGGAAGACATCAGGGCCTATTTTTCTCACTCTACTGATTTCTACTGTTCTCCAGTTTTGCATTGCATTGCATTGAAATGACTGTTGTCATTTCATCTTTTAACTTTTTGCTCTCTCTCTTTTATCTTCATAGTAGGTACACCTGGTCTGACGTTCTGTTAGCTGTGACATCATCCAGGGAAGACAGATCACCGACTATTACCATCTAATGTAGAACAGATTACTAGATCAATGTGTGCTTCTGTGCTTTCTGTGTCTCTGCTCTGTCTTCTGTAACCCCCAGTCGGTCGAGGCAGATGACCGTTCATACTGAGCCCGGTTCTGCTGGAGGTTTTCCTTCCCGCTAATGGGTGGTTTTTCTTTCCACTGTCGCTTTATGCTTGCTCAGTATGATGGATTGCTGCAAAGCCATGAACAATGCAGACGACTCTCCATGTAGCTCTACGCTTCTCCAGGAGTGAATGCTGCTTGTCGGGACTTTGAAGCAATCAACTGGTTTCCTTATATAGGAACATTTTTGACATGGGCTTTTCTGCCAGGAACCTGATTAACAAACACTGAACCGAAGTAGTTCCCTGACTGTGTGTTAGTTTTTTGATGAATAAATGTCATTTTCCTACACTTGAAGACAATGTTATTTCCACCAGACGGTATTCTGTTTGAACAATGTTAGAAATAAGTTTACACTGCTGATTAGATTGTAAACTCTGTTTAAATTTTATGTTTACTTCTTGGAGGACAGAGATGAAAAGATAACAGGATGAAAGCAGCAGCAAAACTCAGGAAGATGGAAGGAATGATGGTCGTTATGCGAAGGTGAATTTTAACTTACTTAAAAATTTAAAAACCATTTAAAAAAATTAGTAATTGGCAACACTTTGAGGCTTCATCATACAATGTTACATTGAAACCAGACCTGGAGACGTCTGCTTTCAGAAAAAATCAAGATCAGTTTGAGTTGAGGTAAACAAACAGATTTTTCTTTTCACAACCAGTGAAGATAAAACTGATCTGCGTGTAAAAACTTTTCACTTTGGACCCTGACCGTGTTTGGAGACTTGAGGCAGAGACGACGGTGTTTACTTACGGGAGACTGTGAGCAAACCATCACGCTGCGGATCATCACATGTTGGCATCTGAACACAGCCCATCATAGCGTTGGAGTCTCCCCCAGGATACACATTCGATACTGTTGCTGTGCGCTCATTTTCCTCTCGGTGCTCATGGGATTTTCTTCCCAATAAGAGATGTCAACAGATTCCAAGTGTTGCACAATAATAGCGAGGCTGGCTTTGTTCTTAAATCCCACTCACGCTTTCACCGGGACAAATTTACCCTGTTGACAGCAGTTTTATTTTAAATTACTCCTTTTGGCAAACTCCTGGAGTTCAGGAAACTTTATTTGGTATCCCAATAGTCCAAAAATACTAAACTTACAAACACTTGATCTCAAAAACAAAGCGCTTTTCAAACATATTCACATCCCTGCAAAGTTTTCACATTTTATGATGTTACGACCATAAATTTCACCCTATTTTATTAGAAGTTTATATGCCTAGACGAAGCAGTGCATAGCTCTGAAGTGGAAGAAAATGGTGAGACTTGGTGAGTGTGGCGTGCATTTATGTCCAATCTGCAATAAAATCTGTCACAACCAACTGTCCAATATTTACTAAACAAGAGTTAACTGCTGTGTTTTATTGTCTTAGTATAAATGCAGCTGCTCTGTTTCTGTCCTCCGAGGTTCTTTAGAAAACAACCAGCATCAAGGAGCTCAAAGAACCACAGCAGACGGGTCAGGGAGGAAGTTCTGGTCCAGTTTAAATCACGGTCGGGTTCTACAGCAACATCCCAGAGCTCTGATCCATCCATCATCTGGATCTGGAGAGAGGATGGACCACCTGCAGACCTACCAGGACATGGACGTCCACCTGGACTGACAGGCTGGACCAGGGGAGCATTGATCGGAGAAGCAGGAGGACCATGGTGGCTCTGGAGGAGCTGCAGAGATCCACAGCTCAGGAGGGGGAATCTATCTACAGGACAACTATTAGTCTTGCGATCCACCAATCAGGCCAGTATGGAAGAGTGATGAGAAGAACGCTGCGTGTGACAGAAAACTAACCCTGAACACACCATCCCTACTGGTGGTGGCAGCATCATACTGTGGGGATGTTTTTTTTTCTCAGCTGGAGCCCAGAAACTGATCAGAGCTGTGAGGAAACTAAATGGATGAGATGCAGTTTCACCTTCAAGCAAGACGACGAACCTAAACATGGAACCAGGACTGCATTTGGATGGTTTAGATCAAGGCATGTCATGCCTTATAATGGCCTAGTTAAAGTCCAGACATGAACACAAATAAAAAATATGTGGTAAGACTTGAAAAAAGATGTTCACAGACCCTCTCCATTTTATCTGACTGAGCTATTTTGTAAAGAAGAAAGTTTCAGTCTCCAGATGTGCGAAGTTGGCGGAGGCATTTTCCAAAAGACCTGCAGCTCTAACGGCTGTAAAAGGAGATTCTAACAAAACGATTCAGCGCGACTGAATGCAAATCACACAACAGTTCTCAGATCTTATCAGTAAAATATTTCTAAAACTATGTATTATTTTTCACCTGTCTGTCACGTAAAATCTCAATAAAATAGATTGAAGTTTAGGGTTGTAATGTGCTTAAAACTAAGAGGATGCAGAAGCCAAATTTAGAATTACAGGGTGTGAACTTTGAGATGTGGTTCTGTGGCTGGAGTTAATTTATCAATCATCTGAAATCATGTCAAACTCCAGAGAAAAATGATCGATTCCTTCAAAACCGAGATCCAAATCCAAGCATTAAGGTTGGTTCCTTACCTGTTTGTGTATTTTCTCTTTTTCTGTCAAACAGCATTTGAGCTATAAATAATGATTTATAATAACATCAGAGCTTGGAACAATATATTTAGGGGTTGTCGTTTTTGGTTGTTTTTGGCAATAGACAGAAACTAAATTAAACTAAAAGCTAAAATAAAAGCGATAAATCAGTTTAATTTAATTTAATGGTAAACTTGTGTTTCTGGTGACACGTTCCCAGGAGCTGCAGCAGACCACAGGAGGGATTACATCTCACAACAGTAAAGTTTTTACTATGATAAGGAGTTCATTTTGTTGGGAATTTTTGGCACCGTATTTATGGATAACCGCGCTGAGATTCCATCACGACCGGATGCGCAATTCCCAGAGATGGAGGTCCAAGTGCTTCCAGGAAGTTACCGTGCAGTTGGACAAGAACCCGAATTGGAAAGTGTTATCACGGTATGCGGGCAGCGTTCTTAACGCCGAGAGGAAGCTACACGAACATTTTTTGCATGCACAAGAAGGAAATCAGCACTTCATAAATCGTTGTTGGCAGCCGGGGATTGTTGCCGGTTCACAAACATTTGTCTGCTGCCAGATGTACAGATCTGCTGACTCACAGGAGGATGCCGAAAACTACCTGCTTCTGCAGCTCAGCACCCTGAATCTGGAGCATAGTTAATTTTGTGATACCTGTGCATAGAGGCAGCGTTCAGAGAGTCGATTAAGCCTCTCACCCGTGTTCCCACAAACTCTTGGCCTCTGCATCTGATGCTAATGCCCCGGCTTCTCCTGTTGCACTCATTGTTTCCAGAGGGAAGGATAAGGCCCGGAGTAATTACCCCAATCTGTGATCAAAGCTAGAACAATGTCCAAGACAAATACGATCGTGGCATCGGGTAGCAGAACATCTGAAGATATGTGGGAACATGAGATCGGCTGAGCGAACTGTGCCAAGTAGGGCTGAAAGCACATCGCCTTATTTGTTTGTGAGGAAACGCACCTGGAAGCCAATCTCAGGTATTCAGAGGAGTCGACACGCCAGCAGAATCTATTGAGCCTGAACCCGGGATGAGTAGCCGGGTCAGTATTTGTTTTTATGTATTTAAATCTCAACAAACGGCACTTTATTGGGGTTTTATGCGACGGACCAACTCAAAGCGGCTCGTAACTGTGAAGCAGAAGGAAAATGATCTGTGATTTTCAACATGTGTTGTTGTGGTTTTTCAAAGAAAGAATTTCCCAAGAGTTAAATTTGTTTGTTTCAAATGTTTTTTTTTCTTCGCATTTTACAACCACAAACTTTATTGAACTTTGTTGGGATTTTATGAAACTATCCAAACAAAAGGTGTTTTTTGGAAGTGGGAAGTGAAAGGAAACGGGTAGTACAAATAAAAAATATAGCCATGCATTTCCTATAATATCACTAATGTATGAACTTTGACTAGGCCATTCTGACACATGACTCTACATCCTATTGTAGCTCTGGTATGAGTGGGTTGTCCTCCTGCAGGTTCAACATCTCAAGTCTTTTTCAGCTTCAAATGTTGTTTTTTCCTTCTTTCCATGCCAGTGTTTTCAAACTTTACGGCAGCTCTCTTTAACTAGGCTTTTATGTGTTGCAATGCATAAAGGCTTTTATGCAATTTTCCAGAAAACTTTCTGCATTGGAAAATTGCCACCAGTTAAAAATGCATCAATGGATGTTCCTATAGAGGCCTAAAGCATGTGTTGTTTTTTATGCATAAAAGGGATTTGTTTGAAGCACTTTTTAAAGCGAGGTTCTATTGTGAGGTTATGAGCCGTCAACATCTTACCTGCAGCCAAAACCTCTTGCTGAGGTTGGAGTTAAGGTACTAAGGATGGCAGAGCTGCACTTTTTCCTGCTCTGACTTGCTGTCAGCTAGAAAACTAATGTGTTTCTTCAAGGTGAGTTTTCTGTGCCACTTCCATCCCTCTCATGAAGCGCAGCAACAAAGCACTGGGGAGAAATAAAGTACAGTATGTCTGAATGTGGGATTGGTCCGCGAGTCTTTAGCGCTGTCGCTAAACAGCAAGAAGGATTTCGGCTAAATGTGAGCTGAAGCGTACAGAATATAGTCCCATTGCTTCATTACGGAAAATTTGACACTTTAAGCACTTTTTGGGGTCTTGAAAGACTGGAGAGAAATTGGAGAAATTGCACACTACAAACATTTAATTTATGCAGTTGAAACTAAAGAAAATTCATCAAAAGTTTTTTTTTTCAGCTGATCTACCTCCTGTTTGCCAAATCGTTGTCAGAAACCGTCTCAGTGGAAGGGAAACGTCAGGAGGTGACGAACGAAGTGAATCAGGGATGCAGATTGAACGCACACTGCCCTGAACAATTAAGCTACAGCAGAACAGAAGCTCAACGGTGAGTGTTTACAGCCATCTGTGAGACACGGCGGAGGTTATGTCATGGTTTGGGATGGAGAGTTTTAAAAAAATAAAATAAATAACGAACGTTAATAGTTGAAAAGTTAGTTTCCATCTGGAGAGAATCTGAGGATGTCCAACATTCAGCAAACGTTCACAAAGATCAAAAAGCACAGAGTGGAAATTCAGTGTTGGTGGGGCGGCCTCCAGGCCTGGAGCTCAACATTGTTTAAATAGTTTGGGGCAGATTATCTAATAGTTTCATCTGTCATCGAAACAAAATACATTGTAATCTAACATAACATTTATTACAGGGTATGCCAGTGACAAACAGGCCTCGAGGGTCGTAATAAGGATGTCGACCACATGTCAGAACTTCCTGAAGAATCCAGTTCAGGAAACGAGATGTGAGACGGTTCTTCCTTCCACCATCAGCACCGTCCAGACTGATCCCAGACGCTTTCCCCTCCGACTCTGCCCTGCAGACCGAGCTCAGGGCCAACGTCGAGGAACGCTCCGTCCCTTGAATCCCAACCGTGTCCTGCGCCGCCGCACGTTTCAGAGTAAAGCCTGCTTTTATCACAGCGGGCTTTGAGGGGAATTCAAACCAGATGGGAGGAAATTAAAGCTAAATGCGGCCGGAGTGCGTGTAAAAATGAAACTTTCGAAGGATGACATGTGGCAGTGGTGATGTCACTGAGTGCATGACTGAACGCGTTTACGGCGATTCTGCCCTCTTCTCAAATTACGGATAGGAAAAGACTTTCTGTGCTAAGCAATGTGTAAGGAAGAAATACATTAACACGGTTTTAGGGTTTACTTATTAACAATGAAGTTATAGGGAACATCCATCCATCCATTTTCTTACTCGCTTTATCCCTCATGGGGTCGCGAGGGGTGCTGGTGCCTATCTCCAGCATTTTTAAATGGGCGAGAGGCGGGGTTCAACCTGGACAGGTCGCCAGTCTGTCGCAGGACGACACGGAGACAGACAGGACAAACAACCATTCACACACACACTCACACCTAAGGACAATTTAGAGAGACCAGTTAACCTAACAGTCATGTTTTTGGACTGCGGGAGGAAGCTGGAGTACCCGGAGAGAACCCACGCATGGACAGGGAGAACATGCAAACTCCATGCAGAAAGACCCAGGGTTGGAGTTATAGGGAACAAAGCTCTAAATTTCTCCACTCAAGTGTAAAAACACACGCAGCACAGAATCCAATAAAGTTCTGTTCATCTGACAGAAAAAGCTGAGAAGTTTGTGGAAAACAGAACACCCAGGAACCATTAATAGCTACAAAATACACAAAACGCCTGGATTTAAAGGGGCTATCCTTTTTATAAATTACCATGACTCATTTGGGTGCCTAAAGGGCACATACACAGGTACTTACTGTGTACTTATTGGAGTACCAGGTTGCTGTAAGGGTACCATCTGGATAGTTCTGGTCAGGAAACTGACATGGTAGCAACTGGGTCCTTGTATACCTGTACTTACCTCCATAGCCACCCTGAACCTACTAGGTGTGTGGGTAATCATGAGGGCACTTACAGGATACCTGTGGGTCCAGTAAATCTGGATAGTGGGCCGCATACCCTGTACCTACTCATTACTATGGGTTGGTTGCAGGGTAGCCATGGTGGTACCTGCCGTTCATCTCCAGAGTTCTTGCATGGTACCTACCCTACTGACAGGTTGTTTGTGATCATTTGGAACCATATGAATAATTTCCAAAAGCCATTTTTAATGAAAATATAAATAAAATGTCTTTTTTCTATCTACTCCTTTTTACGTGGTTTTATCACCTTCTGATAGACGCCCGGCTCATCGACTTCTAGGTTGAATTAAAAGTGACTCTGCATTCCATATGTTCCTAACAGAGCACTTCGCTCTCAGACTGCAGGTCTGCTGGTGGTTCCTAGAGTCTCTAAAAGTAGAATGGGAGGCAGATCCTTTAGTTATCAGGCTCCTGTCCTGTGGAAACAACTCCCAGTTTTGGTCCGTGAGGCAGACACCCTGTCTACTTTTAAGACTAATCTTAAAACCTTCCTTTTTGACAAAGCTTCTAGTTAGAGTGGCTCATGTTACCCTGAGCTACCTCTATAGTTATGCTGCTATAGGCTTAGGCTGCTGGAGGACATCAGGGTCTATTTTTTAATCACTGCTGCACTTTATACTGTAATTTACAAGCTGTATGCAACGAAATTTCGTTCTGTATGCATTCTGTACATACAAAATGACAAATAAAGTTGTCTAAGTCTAATTTCTCTCACTCTGCTAAGTTCTCCTACTGTTCTCCAGTTTGCATTGTTTGTTGTTATTTCAGCTTTTAAATTTTTGTTCTCTGTCTTTTTTCTCTTCATAGAAGGTACACCTGGTCTGGTGTTCTGTTAGCTGTGACATCATCAGGGGAGGCAGATCATCCACTATTACCATCTAACATAGAAAGTACTCCTGGATCAATGTGAGCTTCTGAGCTTTCTGTGTCTCTGCTCTGTCTTCTCTAACCCCCAGTGGGTTGAGGCAGATGAGCGTTCACACTGAGCCTGGTTCTGGTTCTGCTGGAGGTTTTCCTCCCTGTTAAAGGGGAGTTTTCCTCTCCACTGTCGCTTCATGCATGCTCAGTATGAGGGATTGCTGCAAAGCCATCAACAATGCAGACAACTGTCCACTGTGGCTCTACGCTCTTTCAGGAGGAGTGAATGCTGCTTGGAGAGACTTGATGCAACCTGCTGGGTTTCCTTAGAGAGGAAACTTTCTGACCAACCTGGAGGATTTGGGGGGATAACAACAGCCTTGCCTTTTTCTTGTCCTGAAAACACAGCCCTTCTAACTCACTCTAACTGTGACAACAGCACCCCCTGCTGTTTGGTCTGTACCCGCGATCAGTAGTGTGATGAAAAGTATTAATGAACTCCTAAAGAGGTACAAAAGTTAACGTAACTGAAGGTTGTCTTTAATATCAATGGCGTTGATATTATTTTTGCCATATGAGGTTCATAGCTAGTTAAAAGTTGACTGCAGGTATGAGTCGGGCTAAAAGCCTTTTATGCTGTTGTTCACATTACATAGTTTAAAATGTGTGGAAATTTTGAACCATTCTAGTTGTTAGAAACCTTTGCTATGTGTTATAAATGAATCTATATATAATGTTATACATTTTAAAATATTCTGGGTAATCTTCAGAACAACATCTTTAATGCATTAAACAGAAAATTATTAAAGTTACATTTTTGACCCATTTTGTTGGGATGGGGGGGGGGCTGAAAAATGTTCCCTCTTCAAAGGGGGGTGCAAAAGAAAACATTTGAGAGCTACTGGTGTAAGGAATTTATGAAGGAAAATTTCTTATCATTAGTTGTAAATTATGTTCTTTTTTATGTAAAATTTCCATAGCAATTGAATAAACTGAAGTTAATGCAGTAAACTGGAAAGCAAAGATTGCACTATTGTTTAATCTAAAAAGCAAAGCCAATATTAGGTATCATAAACAACTATTTTGTTTTCGTTATGTTGCTTTTGTTTAGCTGGACCGAAGGCAAAATTTTTCTTTGGGGTTGTAAAAGTTGCTGAACCCTGATCTAAAGGTTTACATTCAAGTTTGTGGTTATTTACAGTAAAGATCAAGGTTGGCCTATTTATAAGGTTTCAGCCAAATGCTTTCTAATAATGCTACAAGGCAAAAACCAGCCCCCTGACATGAGGAGAGAGCAGCTTTTATGGACATACATCATAAACATGTTACAGCGAGGAAATGGTTCCAGCTGAGCAGCGTCCTGATTCTCTGAGACTTTTACTTCAGAAAAAGTCAGCAGGAAAATCTGATTTTTGTTTAAAAACGCCAGCAGGGACTCTGAATTCTCTGCACACAGCCGTTCCACATAAAGGAGGCAGCGCCGAGGCAAAAAAGTCAGAAGAGGACGAGTTGTTCTGGCACCTTGCAGGTTTTTTCCTGGCAGTGTGCCGCCGACTAGTAACACACCTTCAGAGGGAGGGAAAAGGCCCAAAGCAAGATCTGATTATCTGGCAAACAAGCTGAAAATTGACCCAGAACTAAAATAGACTGTGCGTGCTGCAACCGAGATAACATCAAGAGGTTATGGATACGCACGGTAACAGACACCTGCATCATCCAGAGAGCACGGATCTCCTCCAGACAGTTAAAAGGACGACAGAAATCATAACGCAATCTGGCGGAAATCATTTGATCTTTTCAGGCTTTTGAACTCTCACAGAGGTCCCGGCTTAAGTAACATCTGAGACCGAACAAGATCTTGTAAAACATACGATAAACTTGTTCTTGGCAGAGTATTCAGAGACTCTTGCAGCGGTTCTCCAACCGGGTTTAAGCCCTTAGTGTTGTGCTGCATCTGGAAGGCAGCTGCGGCTTGTGATAAACACCTTTTCAGCGTTTGTGAACCTGACTGGGGTCAGCAGAAGGTTTGTTGTTAAGTGTTGGACCCATCCCATACGTTTAGGAGACTAATTATGCCTCGGTGATTTACAGGGCAGAGGCAAGTGGCATAAACAAAAACATGTTCCTCTGAAAATCCTCAGATACTTGACTAAAAATGGCTCGCAGGAAGTCTGTTAAACCATTGATCAAAACCACATAAGCAAGGGAGTGGTTTCTTTCCACTGTTACCACATGCTTGCTCATTGTGAAGCATTGCTGCAGAGTCAGGAAACCAGTGCAATTGCTGGGTTTTTGTTTAGATTGAAAACTTTTTTACCAAAAGCAGTGGCAGCTTGTCAATAGGGAGTGATATTGCACCACCCCCATTGAAATTGCAGGAAATATTATAAATGCAGTAAACATAAATTACAAAATAAAAACTACTAATATCTCTTCTCTCATAAAATGTCTGACTTGATTTTTCAGCATCCCCATTCCATTTTGGTCTAAATAAAAAATTTTTAAAGGTGCTATAAGTGATATTGACACCTTGTGGCTCAAATCGGTACAACCGCTTGCCAGTCACAACAATCTTTTTGTGTGTGTCCTGTCTGGCAGTGTAGCATTAAGAATTATTGTCTTAATGCCAAAGAGAGCCCAACAGATTTTACCTTCACAAGTGGAGCCTTACTGCTTTCGCCATCGTGCTCCGCTTGATTTATATATGCAAGAAGCTTTATGAGAATTTATGCTGGGACTATTTCATGTTTAATGGACACTGAAATGGGAAGGTAGAAAAGGAAAGAAAGGAGAGAAACAGATGAGACAAAATGCTAAAAGGGAGAAAAGGTGAAAGAGAAAGAGGAGAGGAAAGGGAGAGAGCAATATAACATCCTCTGAGTCTGCTTCTACACCTGCAAAGAGAGATATAAAGAGAACAGCAAAACCAGACGATAAAGTATTACAGGTACAAACAACCAACGCACTGATACCATCACTGAAGAATATACAGTATTAATTAATATGAAATGTATAAAGTGACAGCTGAAGATAATAATAGGGGTTTATCTGTAAGGAAGTGAGTCTGTAAGTACCTGGATCCAAGCACCTGTAGGTGTTTGTGTCTGTGAGGTTTATCCATGAGAAAAATGCTCAATAGTGGATGTGAGGACTCTAGCACTCACCTGTGTGGTAAGTGCTAGTGTGGTCCAGGCACCGGCACTCCAGAGGGGTATCCAGCCCCCATGTTTTACTGGGGCAATTGAAGCAACCCTTCCCATAAGTGAAATTGGTAGAGATTTCCATCTGCCAAGATCATCTTCTATCTTCTTTAAAAAAAGGGATGTGGTTAAGTTTTGTTAAATCCGCCAATTTAGACAACACAGTAATACCCAAATATTTAATACTCCCTGACTGTAGTTGTAAATCTAGGTGGTTTTTTAAAGAGCAGTTAATTGTCAATACTTTATTCTGAGACTTTTGAGAAAGATTCTGGTAATTTAATTACTTGAGAGAGAGAGGTGTTTGAGTGCTGAAAATACAGTAATACATCATCTGCATAAAGACTAACTTTATGCTCTATTTTCATGCATTTTATACCTTTAACAACATTAGTTTGTCTAATTGTTGCTGCTAGTGGTTCAATAAAAATGGCAAACAGTGCGGGGGAAAGCGGGCATCCTTTCCTAGTGCCCCTCTGGAGACAAAAGCTGGAAGATGTTTGGTTTTTTGTTCTGACACAGGCTGTTGGGAAGCTGCATACATTTTTTTTACCAATTTCTAAAAAAAGTTCCAAAACCAAATTTATGTAGCAAACAAAAATTTCCAATTAACTTTATCAAACACTTTTTTCTGAATGACAATATATTGGATTCAATGTATTACTATAGGAATAATCTATTAAATAAAGTAATCTGCGTGCATTTGTGGATGACTGCCTTCCTTTAATCAAACCAGTTTGATCAGGGTGGATTACGAGAGGAGTGACTTTATCTAATCGTTTTGCAAGAGCTTTACAGATTATTTTAACATCCCCTTTAATAAGGGATATGGGACAATAGCTTGTAGCAAACATAGGATCTTTGCCTGGTTTAAGCAGGAGACTAATGGTAGTTAGCTGGGAATTTGCCATTTTCCTGAGTTTCCAGCAACATTCTGTGGAACATTGGTGCCAGAATATTCCAGAACTCTTTATAAAACTCAGCAGGGAATCCATCTGAAACTGGAGCCTTTTTATTGGGCTTGCTTCTTAGAGCTTCCTGAATTTCTACTGTTGTCAGCGGTGAATCCAGGGTCATTGTTTGACTATCTGATCATTTAGGAAGTGTTATTTTATCCAGAAGTTGCTTGATGTCATTATCTGATGGATTTATCTGTGATGTGTATAAAGATTTGTAGAAATCTCGGAAGGTGTTGTTTATACTTTCAGGATCATATAATGTATTACCAGTTGAATCTGTAACTGCAAAATCTAGTTTTTTTCTTGCTTCCTGACTTACTGCCATGTTAAAAAAAATTCTATTCGAAGTCTTTGTATTAAAATTAAATTTTGCTTTTCAATATATTTGTTTAATTCTAATTTAGCTTTACGTATTTTACCCAGCTTTTCCTCTTCCTGGGAGGCTTCTAGTAACTTAATTTTTTCTTGTATTTCCTGAATCTTTTTTTTTTTCTTTTTACAAGATGAGAATGACATTATTTGACCTCTCATCACTGCTTTACCTGCTTCCCAGAGGATAGACGCTGATGTCCCCGGTAAATCATTGTACTCCAAGCATGAACCCCGCTCTATGAACCCCGCTCTCCTTTAAAACATTCAATAAATTCTTCATCTTTAAGGACTGATGTATTAAATCTCCAGCTTTTGTTTTGTGGGTTACTTTTTTATTTATTATGGTTAAAGAAGCAGGAGCATGATCACTGACAGCAATAGGATGTATTACAGTATCTGAAACGTCAGACAGCAGCGAGCTGCTGATTAAGAGTCCAAACAGGAGTAGGAATGATGGACATTTGAATCACAACAATCTAATATGCCGTTTTTAAACGGTGTGGGGCTGTTTTTGTTAATGTTTTTTTTTTTAAACATCAGCATATTCATGTAGGTAATATTGCTTGTCTTTACATTGGGTCTGGTGGTCAACTCCCCCTAGTGGCATTTCCATGTCTAAGAGTGAGCAAACAGACATATGTTGGTGAGTTTGCAGCTTTTTTTAATGTGCTGATGTTTTTGGTACTTAGAGCAATTTTTCTTTAAAATTTGCTTGAGTCTATTTTCTGTTATTGCAGCATTTTTCTTTTGCTGCGTTTTTCTGTTGCATTCGTTTTAGTGTTTGCATCATTCATTTGTCTGCAGCATGCCCCACTTGGGCCAGCTCCTCCGGGGGAATCCCAAGGTGTTCCCAGGCCAGCAGAGAGACATAGTCCCTCCAGCGTGTCCTGGGTCTTCCCCTAGGTCTCCTCCCAGTGGGACGTGCCCAGAACACCTCACCAGGGAGGCATCCAGGAGGCATCCTAACCAGATGCCCGAGCCACCTCAACCTCTCGATGTGGAGAATCGGGAAAGAAAATGTAATCCCACTATGAAAACTATAAAAATGTTCAAATTGAAACTTTGTGGGTTCACATGTAGATAAGCTGGTAGTATGAAAATGACCCAATTTGCTAAGAGCCAGTTCATGTAGAACCGCAAAGAGTGGCGATTCTATTTGACAGGATTATGAATAGAAGTTAGGTACCGGTTGAACCAGTGGAGATATGAGGGAGCTGATATTTAGTTCCTTGAGTCGACAATCCGACATGATTTAAACCTCATTATTTGCAGGTAATGTTGAATGTCTCCGTTTTGGTCACTGTCAGATGCTTCAGTAACTGCATTATGCTGCCACTGCATGTGGACCCATCCAGATCAGAATATTCCTTTCAGGGCCTGGACTTGGTGCTCACTCGTACTTTGAGAATGTGTCACATATTCAGCGTTAATCTATCACATAATACGACTAGTCTACAATTACATTTTTACTTTTCTCCCTGATAGAAAGTACTCCTGCGTCAGTGCTTCTCTGCCCTTTAGGTGTGTCTCTGCTCTGGGTTCTCAACCCCCCAGTCAGTCGAGGCAGATGAGCGTTCACACTGAGCCCGGTTCTGGTTCTGCTGCCGGTTTCTTCCTGTTAAAGGGGAGTTTTCCTCTCCACTGTCGCTACAGCATGCTCTGTATGAGGGATTGCTGCAAAGCCATCAACAATGCAGACGACTGTTGCAATTGGCTACGTGGGAGTGAATGCTGCAAGTGAATTACTCAGCGTAATCTGCTGGGTTTCCTTAGATGGAAAACTTTTAACCAAGCTGTCTGTAAGAGTCGGGAGAAATGAGTTTGTAAAGTGCCTTGAGATGATGTGTTAATTGGTAAAATATAAATAAACTGAACAGAGGTTGAAAAAAAAAGTCAGACTATTTTTTTTCTCTAAAAAATGGTTTATTGAACAGGGTCTAACTGATCCCAACCATCTGATTCAACTGACAAACTTTTAAAAATGATTTACCACGGGGAAAATATTAGCAACTGGAGGTAGGAAAGAGAAACTTAAAACACAACAACATGCACAACAGGGTTAAAAAAAAAGAAATCAAGAGTTGGCATAATAAATATGGTTAAAAAGAAAATACTGGGTTGTTCTGACAGTTTAAGAAGGTTACAGTAACATTTATCCACTTTTCTTCATCCAAGCGTCATTTCAGTGTAACAATACAACCAATCAGGCAGAAGGCCTGTGTGTATCACCTTCAACCCAACATGGTGTGAATCATCTTTGTGGAGACCAAGGCACTGGACTTTTACCAGGAGAACACCGCGCATAACAACAGTGTGACTGCTGCAGCCTCCCAGACGCATCCCGTAAAAAAAACAACAACCCGACTGGTTTAGGAGGCCCAGCAGGTGCGTCTGCGACCAACATATTCAGGTACCGATCAACAGTACGCACCAGGCAGAACATTTCAGGCCGTCGTGATCTTCAGGTTTACAGATTATCTACTTTGATGTGCGTTTATCTAAATATACAGTTGGAAAAGAGGTGAGCAAGACACTAATATAAAAAAGTATGTGGACCTCTGCTACAGTGACATGATGAGTGGCGGCGTAAATAAAGCACAACGATAGGAAGAAATGTAACAGGACTAAAAGCAACGTTCATGACAGGAAGTGAGACGAATAAAAAGCCGGCGTGAGGTTTTTTCATAAAACTGAGTGGTCCCCACGTTCCTCATTTTTGGCAGCAGAAGACACGGAGTTCCTGTTCCCCTCGTCAAAGCTGACACTTCCCACTTAGGCCTTCTCCAGGGACTGGTAGTACTCCTTCAGAACAGCCCAGGCTTTCTGGGCCATGAAGCCGTCGGGGGGGTTCTCTCCCTCACGAGCCATCCTCCGCATGCGTGTTCCCGAGATGAAATCATAATCCTGATGGCTGCAGGTAACAGAAAAACACCAGAGAGGCATTAGGAGGTGAGGGTGCTGTTCCCTCTGCTCCCCCGTGTGTGTGTGTGTGTGTGTGTGTGTGTGTGTGTGTGTGTGTGTGTGTGTGTGTGTGTGTGTGTGTGTGTGTGTGTGTGGGGGGAGGAAGAAGAAAAAAATGTTTTCTAAAGGGTTTTTTGGGTGTTTATTTGAAGAAGAGTTTGAGCGAGCTGCTTTGTGCACCGAGCTTCCTCATCATTTTTTTTATTAATCTTTGCTTCCAGCAGCTCTTTAGGTTCCCCTGAATAAGACAAAACAGGAGCAACATGACAGCTTCGAATGTTTAAACCTCTCTAGACTCCGATTCTGGGAGCTAAATGTTCGTCTTCTCCAGAGCGACATTTCAGAGCAGTCGAAAAACAACACAGAGGAAAAAAAAACTACAAGGTAACATATTTTTATTCTGCTTATTAGTGGAAAACCAGCGAGGCAAGTCAGCTGCATCTGGATAACAGAACGATGAACTCTGAGCAGCGGCGTCCCGTCTGCTGTTTTGCTCTCCATGTGTGATTCTCGTGATGAACTCATTTTGTCAGAGTCAAATATATTTGTGAAACGATAGTTTTCAGATAGTTTGTTGCATTGAGCAGGCCTGAGCAAGCCCAGTCATAATAATATTAACAGTAAAACCGTGTTTAACTGCAGAGCTGTGTAACCCCGACTGCTCTCTCTCCGTCTCACACAGTGTGACGGAACCTTGACAGAAATAATCAATGATGGGTTAAAACAAAAAGGCTCCTCTTTAGTTACAACAAATTAACGATTTAACAATCTTACACATAACAGGAAATCAAATGTGATTTTGCACACGCCTACTTCTACAGTAGAGGGTGACACGGGAGTGGATTTTCACTCCTGTCCCATCCCACTCAAAAAAATTGTGTCCCGTCCCACTCCTGGTAAAATTACTCCCAGTTTTCTGGCAATACATTAAACCTGAATGTCTATGAAGGGTCAGTTAAGTTCCTGTTTTAGCTGTAGTAAAGGCCAGTTAAAGTAAAAGGAATAATAATAAATAAATAATAAAAGTAACAAACAAGGAAACAGACCATGCCTATCTCAGTTGAATAAACAAAATGTACAATGTTGCCTTTTACTAATTCATTAAGTAATTGTTTCACATGAACAATGAAGTTACTTTTATGTTTCAAATTGCTGAAACTAAAGAATAATGCACCGAGCAAGAGCTCTATACTCAATTAAGAAAAAAAGTGCATAAAGGCATTACTGTCACAATTTAGATAATGTACCTCAATGGTTCATAAACTCAGTTAGTAAAAGAAAAAGTTCAATATCATTCAAGCATATTAGTATTTTTCCATTTGCAATAAAATATCCACAAACTAATTAGGGTTTACTATCAGAACCAATACATTAATCGAACATTAAACACATTCTTAGACAGACCTCTCAACTTTTATCAAAAATTGAGAGTGAGATTATACTAAATAAAATAAAGTCATTTTAAGTTATTGGCCGTATTATTACACTGTTGCAAATTGGAAAATGAGTCCAGGAAACACGTTTTACAAGCAGGGTACTGAGTGTTAACACCGTGACATTTAACGCTCCTCAAGTTTGTTAATATTTGCAACTTTACAGTCGCTCTGTGAATTTAATAGATAAGTCCTTACTTCAGACTTTGCGTTGCAAATCCAACTTTTCCAGGTTGAGTTCGCCACTAGCGGTTGATTATGGAGCGCTCCATAGTTGATCCCCCCCATTCTGTTTTTGAGCGCTGGCGGAAAAAATAGACCGGAAGCGCTGTTGGCTTCTGGGTCGTGTAGTTCTTTTGCATTCTTGCATTATAGTTTAGGTTTCTTGGAAAAAAACTATAAAATGGCGGCTGCGAACCTACATTTTTGATTTTCTATTTTATTTTTATTTTTTGGCATCAATCCTAGTTTATTGTACCTGCTATTGGTTTACTCCCGCTCCCGTCTGCTCCCGTTGATATTTAATCCTGTACCGTCCCAATCACGGTATATTTACTAATGTTGACTCCCATCCGCGGGATTCCCGAAAGAATGTCAGCCTCTAGTCTACAGAACAGGTTAGAGAGCTATAAAGGAGACAGTTGATGTTCAGTGGTTCAGAGAGGCAGATCTGAGACTTCGGGATGCTGTTTCATTAGAAATCATAGATTAGTAACAAGAGTTACATTTCTGATTTTTGCAGGAAGTAGAATAAAAGTCTTTTGTTGACATTTGAATCTGATAAAACCAGAAACAGCAACTTAGAGCTTTAATGAAATCGGTACATCTGTCCTGATGCTTCTTCCTTGATCCAACACCCGCCTGCAGGCACACGCTGAACGACAAGCAGCCACATTAAAAAGGTACATAGCAACATTATACGCTTGTAAAAAACAAAACAAAAAAAAAACGTTTGACCATGATAAAATAAGGTTATATACACCAAGCCTCCATCATGATTGTTCTGATGGTCCCTTTTCAGCCAAAACATAATTTGCTCTCGGGCGCGATGACCAGATATAAACAGTCGTGGCGCCATCTAGTGACAGTATCGCAGAACTGCCATAATGCCGGTTTGCTTAAGTAATAAACCAAAATTAAATAATGCGGGACTGAGCCTGACCCTCTGCAACGCCTCGCAGTAAAGCGGCAGGTCGACGTGATCAAAGACCAGCCGTCATTAATTAAATAAAACGATCTACAGCAACTTTAAGAGCCTCATATCAGGACATTTACTCACGTCAGTCAACTCTGCGTCACATCTGAGCCTCTGCAGGTTTAGTGTCTGATTCAGTGAACACCAACGTTCAGACTGTATTCCCAGAGACATTCCAGGCTTTTCCCTCTTGGAATCAGATTTAATTGTGTTTTTTTTCACTGGATAGTGGACCTTTCTGTATTGTTTCACCTGATGATGCTAATAGCCGTTAGCTCCTTCCTTGTTTTAACCCCTTTGTCACATGCGCAGCACGTGCTTTCATTAAAATCGTAAATAAACACCAAAGGCTTTATTTACTAACAAATTGAGCACAAACAAAGCATAAAACACGAAAACAACAACAACTAATATGCCATCACAACGTGATAATCTTTCATAAAAACTTTGTATGTAACCAGAGTGATGCTGCTGACGTATAAATAAATAAAAAGTCAAATAACTTGGCTATGCACCTTTAAACTGAGCTTTTCCCTCATGTGAAGAAGGAATCCAGGTTAAAATGTGCCATATGAAGCAGGACTATCATAACTTTGATCAACAGTTGGATCTGAATTCTAATCCCAACTTTGCATCATGGAAAACTTGACTAATCATTTGATTAATCTGAATCTTTCCCTCTGAATGCAGCTAAAGTTATTCAACCTTCTTCGGGCTGAGTGGAAAGGCAAATAAACGGCGTGACTTTAGCTAAAAATCATTTGCATTGTGCAGATTGGACTTTAATCAGCGGCACGTCTGTGATTCTGAGCAACATCAAAGCTGAAAATGCTGCAACTCAGAGAAAGAAAACAAATGGTGTTATTGTTGGCTCGGACCTTCGCTGCAAACAGCAGAGACACGTGGAAGGCAGGAGGAGGGGGAACAGGAGCCTTTTTCTAAACAACACGACCTTGATGTGAAATGAATTTACAGAATATAATTTCTGTTTAGGCTGCTTGGCCTATTTGGGCTAAACGTGACATATTACCTCAGATTAAACGTGCAAATAAACTTTTAAATTGACCTAGCGAGAGCTCTTCCTGTACCACCAAGACAAATGGAGACTAAAGAGTCGAGACTGGAAGGTCTCTGCTTTGAAGGAGGAGTCAGGACCAAAGAGTGCTTACTTCTTAGGCTCGTAGAAGTCCATGGCTCTTTTGACCTTGTTGTAGGCGGCGACCTTAAAGGGGACGATCTCCAGGGAGACGAGGCCCGGGGCCATGGTGAGGACCTTGGCCCCATGAGTCGGCTCGTACAGGTCTTTGCCTGTCGCAGGGTGGGGCATGCCTGCAGGATCTCGACCCACGATGTAGAAATTGGCCCCGGCCACCATACGTGCCCGACAATGCCACTGCACCTGAGGGAGCAGGAAATGAACATTACGACACGTTTTCAAATAACCGTGGCTTTGGATTTATGCTGGAGAACAAAATAAAGCCCATTCTGACAGTTTCTCTAACGCATTAAGAACAGCTACGGGGCACATGAGGGCTTCACTACCGGCTCTGAAAGGAGGATTTATTCCCGGTGTTTATCATTTTTTGCAGGTTCTGGTAATGCATGGCGCTCTCCTAACTTTACATGCATTATAAGCCAAAGGCTCACGCTCAAAACAATCGGAACGTATAGATCATCCTGTGTTATCTCTGCAGAGTCACATCCACACCTGCTGCAGGCAGGGAGACGGCCCAGCTGGGTGTTAGGAGTACGCAGCTGCAGCCTGATGCAGCTATGCTGTTTCACTTTATTAAACATGAACACACACCATGTGCTGCTTTCAGCGTGCCGCAATTAAAAACAGAAGTCTTAATATCTTTTAAGATTTTGCTTTCCAACTTTCTGTTAAATCAAGAATAGAATTTAAAATTCTTCTTCTAACGTATAAAGACCTTAATAATCAAGCTCCATCCTATATCAGAGCTCTGATTACTCCGTATGTTCCTAACAGAGCACTTCGCTCTCAGACTGCAGGTCTGCTGGTGGTTCCTAGAGTCTCTAAAAGTAGAATGGGAGGCAGATCCTTTAGCTATCAGGCTCCTCTCCTGTGGAACCAACTCCCAGTTTTGGTCCGTGAGGCAGACACCCCGTCTACTTTTAAGACTAATCTTAAAACTTTCCTTTTTGACAAAGCTTCTAGTCAGAGTGACTCATGTTACTCTGAGCTATCTCTGTAGTTATGCTGCTATAGGCTTAGGCTGCTGGAGGACATCAGGATCTATTTCTCTCACTCTGCTGAGTTCTCCTACTGTTCTCCATTCTGCATTGTTTGTTGTTATTTCAGATTTTAACTTTTTGTTCTGTCTTTTTTCTCTTCATAGAAGGTACACCTTGTCTGGCGTTCTGTTAGCTGTGACATCATCAGGGGAGGCAGATCATCCTCTATTACCATCTAACATAGAAAGTACTCCTGGATCAATGTGAGCTTCTGTGCTTTCTGTGTCTCTGCTCTGTCTTCTCTAAGCCCCAGTGGGTCGAGGCAGATGAGCGTTCACACTGAGCCTGGTTCTGGTTCTGCTGGAGGTTCTCCTCCCTGTTAAAGGGGAGTTTTCCTCTCCACTGTCGCTTCATGCATGCTCAGTATGAGGGATTGCTGCAAAGCCATCAACAATGCAGATGACTGTCCACTGTGGCTCTACGCTCTTTCAGGAGGAGTGAATGCTGCTTGGAGAGACTTGATGCAACCTGCTGGGTTTCCTTAGAGAGGAAACTTTCTGACCAACCTGGAGGATCTGATGGAAGCTGACTTTGGAAAGAGCCTTGAGATGATGTGTTTCATGAATTGGCGCTATATAAATAAAATTGAATTGAAAAAATTGAACTAAAGCAGCAAAATTACCCTTTAGCTCATGAAATGCTTTAATTGGGAGGAGTTTCCTATACATCTGCTCTCAAAGGATTTAAAGACGTTGGCAAAGAAGACGACATAATTAAAGTAAAACTGACTCAAATGTATAACTTGTTTTCTTTAAATTAGTTCATTTAATGAAAAAAAACACTGATGAAAATGATTTCCCATAAACACCTTATAAAGAGAGTTTTATTACTGAGAGCAGACCGAGGCATTCTTGCACCGACACGGGGGACATTTGTACCTCTGGAGTAAAAAAAAACATTAAAACTGACAAATGAGGGAAGAATAGCGACTTCTTGGTCTTCTGTGAATTCCAGCTTCATTTTTTCCGAATAAAGCTCAAAGGGGAGCAGAGGTTGTTGGTTTGGAGCCTATAAAAGTCTAAACGTGAGATTTAAAACGATGCCTGCAGAAGTAAACCTGTGGGGGTGTCTTCCCAGTATGCCAGCTGTCGCCACTGCAGCTCTGGACATGAGCGCCTTCATTTCTAATGAGAACTTTCCACAATAAATCACAATCAGCTTTATTGGCCAGGTTTGTGCTCATAAATAAGGAATTTGACTTTCCACTTTGCTCTCAATGCAAAGACATTTTAAAGGTGCATGACGCACGTTTTAAAGTTAAATATCAATTTTCTTTCCCATAGATGCGCTTAGAGTTGCCCGACGTAGTTGGCTCTATAGTCTGAGCAGAGCACCAGCTGCTGTTTCCCTTCCTGTCTTTAGTCCGTCTGAAGACTTATCAGCCAGAACGTGACGGTCTCTTGCCCTGATTCACCCGTCATCACTCAGGTGTACTCAGACATCACTGTCTGAGAAAGCATGACGGCTTGATCACGATTACCTCAGTTGGTCCCGCATACATCATGGGAGAGGGAAAAATCGCAACAATGGTTGAATCTGGATCCAGCACGCGCTCCTCCAGCACCGCGGCGTGCTGCTTCATCCTCCACGGCAGCGGAACGTCGTCGTCTTTGGTCCAGCCTCCCAGCGGGTGGAGCAGCAGGACGGGCCGGCGGTAGCCTCGCTCGACCAGCCGTTTCTGGGTGTCCTGCATCAGGAGGGCGTGGCCGTTATGGACCGGGTTACGCAGCTGAAAGGCGAACACTGCATCTAACCAGAGGGAAAGGCAAGACCGGTTCGTTAAAATGACAACAAAACCAGGAAGCGGATCAAGTTAGGTTCTCCTTCGTGCGTACTGTCACTCCTTCATATATTTAAGACGTGGTTCCATACCAGCGTTCATTTCTTTAAACTTCTGTTTGAGCTCATTGGGTGTCAGTCGGTACTGGTCCAGACCGTCATTCCAGGAGATCTTGTCTAGAACTTGCAGGTCTCCACCAACCAGCCAGTCACCACTTTCCATCACCATCTGAAAACAGGAATAGAATAATCATGACAATTGTGCCGAAATCACACACAACACCAAAAAAGACTAATTAAAGCTAGAGTCACTGATTTTTCCAGAAGTTTCCCCAAGTTCTCTTCTTACCTCGCTGTTCCACTCTTAAGGGGGATTGAGTAAAAAAAATAAATAAAAAAATCTCCCAAATCCACTTTGGTCATTTCTTTCTACTGAGGCCTTCCTCTTCTTCTCAAACATGTACGTGGTTCGCGACTCTCAGCCATGTGCAAAGTCTACGGTGAGAGCAGCGGAGCTACAATGAACAGCTAACACTGAAGCTAACCGCTAAGCTAGCCGCTAAGCTAACCGGATACATAAACACTGGAAGTGTTTATGTAGCCAGCAAGCAGAAACTCAGAAGGAAAGAGCCTGCATGTCAGAATGATGGCATGTGGGACAACCAGTAGATAAGGTGATTACCCAGGAACTTGAGGGACAGATGGAGGTGAGAGCAGGAACAAAACTCTGACCAATCTTTGTCCTTCAGACTGAGCGGGAGAGATTAGTTAGCGCTTACAGGCCTGCAGCTCCCACAGAGAATGATTTTTTTAACCTCCTTTTTCTGAATACATAATGTATTAACTACTTTCAGGATGGACGGACGATTTCACCCAGTATAACAAATTGTTTCTGAACAGGATTACCAACTATAACTTTAAAAGCCCATCATGTGGTTTAACGGAGTTTGGTTTGTTCCCAAATCCAACACTTTGGTAACTGATCTGGACTTGAATAGGTCAATAATGTCATTCAATTGGATCCAGATGTTCCCACTGGCTGTCAAAGACCGGAGGGGGAGGAGCCTTGCTAAAGTCTACAGTCTACGTACATTCTCTTCATTTTTGACACGTTAACCAAAAAGGACAACACCAGGAAATCCAGCAGGACAGTCGGGGCATCAGGGACGCAATGGCTGAGCAAACTGTGTGATACGTTGACTCTCATGCTGACTTTGGCACATATTTGTGTAAAACACAAACAACAAAGGTGACAAAATGCAATAGAGGCACACTTGTAGGAGACACCACAACATCAGACAGTGTGCCATTTACCCTGACCTGCTGTGCCCTCCTATCTGTTAGGAAATCAATTAGCAGCAATAGAAAGTAGAAAAAAAAGATGAATTAAAAAAGTTCCCTAAAGACAAACTAAGATCTTGACGTTTCTAGTTCACTCAGCCTGATACTGATCATTAGCCTGTTGTTTAAAACAATTCCCAGATTCAGGTTGATTTCTAATTCTTTGATTTGATCTTTGACAGTACGGCCGTTTGGATGTCTGGCTGAGAGGTGATCTGGTACTGTAGGAGAGTTCTGCTGTTACAAATTAAAACTAATCTGGACTCAAGGGGGTTTAAGAACACAGAGCAATTAAAACCCATAAATGTGAGCATGCAGCTAAACCAAGAAGCTGCGGCTGAAATCCTGACCAACAGCAGGGACCTGCGTCATACTACCACAGTCCCCAACTCTCTGCACTGAGCCCCTGTTTGTCTAGAGATGTAATTTAAAATCTTTCTGATGGTCCATGAAGTGCCGAATGGTCTTGGGCCCAAACACATTTCACAGATGGTGGGTTGTAAGGTTAATTTGCCATCTAAAAAAAAATATTGCTGACAAATTCAAACATCAGCAGAAAAAAGTTCATTCAATAAAAAAAAAAGTGTTTCTTTGTTACAGCAACTCCTGTTTGCGGGTTCTGGTCTAAGATCCGATCCGGCTTCATTCCACGACAAAGTGACTTATGTTCTCATGTCTACAAAGAAAATAAAAAAGATTATTAAAAAAATAAATAATCAACCAATGGCACTGAAGCGCTGCGGCTGCAGGAACAGGGTGATTTTGTGTCAGGCACTATCTTTGGACTCCCTCCGGTGGTCCTTATCACACCTGGGCTAGAGTTACTGAAAGCAGAGGTCTGCATGAAAGAGACAAATCTAAACAAGAAGAACTCCAACCATCTCACTTATTTCATTAACATGTAATTCACTCTGGCTGCAGTTTGATTCAAACCGGCTTTTAAATCACGATGCTGTCGGCAGCAGAGGCGTCTCCGTGATCTGATCAAAATCAAGTTCATGTGAGAAAGTTCCAGCATCACTTATAGATTTTGTCTTTTCTACATCAACTCATCCAGTTTGTCCACTTTTGGCTGGGAGGATTCGATTCATATGCGGGAAAAGGCGGGAGAAGTGTCTCAAATGCAAGCATGAAAGAAAGTCTGACAGCTTCACATGAGAAAAGGGCCCCGACCGAACACACATCCACCGCGCCGTGGCGGGAGGGTGGGGGGGGGGGGGTTGGGGGGGGGCGCTGCTCGACAGACAGGTAAACAGGAAAAAGTGGATTAAGTACGTCTCAAGCGGAGCGGCTCATTTGTGGCTGACAGCAGACAGAAACAAAGTCGCAGAGCTGTCACTGTAAAGGGGCGCTGACAGATCGGCTCCGGTGCAGCCAGTGAAACGTATATTCATGTAAACACACACACACACTTTAGGGGGAGGGGGGAGGGGCTTAATCAGCGCAGGCTGCACACACACATCAGGTTAGACGGTCTAGAGACGCAGCGCTGAGGAGCGTGTGTGGCGGCGGCACCGAGGCATCAGGTGTCAACAGTGGAGTCATGGTCCCAATTTAGGACACGTGTGCCCCCATCCATCATTTAACACATGAGCCCCATTTCACCACGGCTACGGTGGGAAAAGCATGGAAGCTGAAGTTTTCTGGGGCTCCGACTCTGCAGACTGGTTTTTATTCACCAAAAAGGCTGTGAAATAAGTCGGGAAGCAGTCAGTTACTGTAAAGAAAGTTAAGCCAGTTAATAAGGACTGTACCTGTTTCCTTTAAAGTTTATATAGTTATAGTTGGTGTCTGTACGCCGTTAGCGCAACAAGCCAAAGTCAAATTCCTTGTTTTGGACACAATCCTGTGCAAAACATCTGGTTCTGGATGGATGGACGATCACAACCCTTCAACGTCGCACCGCAACATTATTTCCCATTCAGCACTGAGATTTCACCGTCTGGCTCAAAATACAATTATAAAATGTATGTTTCAAACATGTATCCCTTGGAAAATGCTACATTTTACAGACATGTTGACTTAATTTGTCGATATTTGTTTGTTTTGGGGGATTTCTGGTAACTAAAATAGGTGAGGGGAAAAAAAAAGCTTTTCTGGGTTGTGCAACAACATTGTGTCCCATCAACAGCAGACAGCTGGACTAAAATACGACAGAAGAATTTGGAGAGAAGTGGGATGAGCGGAAACTACAAATGGCAAACAGATTTTTAGATTTTTTTTTTTTTAGGTGAAGCAAATATCTCAGCATCCAAATGTAACAACTGCAGGAGGAGGGTGGAACAAAAAGATCAAGCGATTACACAGGAAGCTCGATTCCTGCAGATGTTTGATCTTCCCATAGCTGGGTTCTGTCTGCAGGATCTGAAGGGCAGCTTTCTTTCACACACGCTTTGTCTTGTAATGTTGGGTGTAACGCCGTGTCTTGTTGCTCCAAAATAAAAGTCTCCATTTGTGGGAATCCAGGGATTCCAAAAATGCAAACCAACAGATGAATTATCTGGTATTTTTGGGCTGCAACTTTTTGCCGTATTTAAAAAAATATAAAACACCACAAAAGTAGAGGGCAACCGCTGGTTTTTATAAATGAATCGATGGTTCATGATGTGCCTTTTCTAAATTGACTGTACAGTACCGCGCTACCCTTCAAACAGAAATGTTACGGTTAGCTATACAGTGAATCCACCGCGGTTCCTTTTAGATGCAAACACCTCCGCTGAACCAAGTCTCTGCGGATCATTTCTGAGAAGCCCTTCCAAGCCAACCCCAAAACACTCGATTTGCGTCGCCGGTTTCACCGACATCTCATCAAACACGGGATCCAGGGTGGTTCCAGTTTGTTCTGGCAGGCCTACAGTAAAGATCCGCGGGCCGTCGGCAGCAGAGGTGTCCGTGTGACGGGATCAATAAGCACTCGGCTCGTCCCAAGAATGTTTTCAGGCTCACGCAGCAATTTGTTTCCCCACACGCTAATAAATCCAGCCTGTCCCGAGCTGGCTGCGTCTCAGCCGGGAAGGAAGGAAGGAGGATCCGACAAGTTCTCGCTCTGCTAACGTACACGACCGGGAGGCAGACTGTTGGGATGAAAACAATCAAAAAGGCAGAAGCAAAGCAGAGAGCGGCCCGTGTGAAGGCTGAACTAAGCCCAGGCGAGGCGCTCCGTCACCTCAGGGCGACACCAACCTTGATGTACGGGTGGTCTTTGCAGGTGGTGCCCCACTGCCGGGCGCAGCGCTCCTCCTTTCTGTGCTCGTAAAACTCCGGGTTACGAAGGATGGCCACCCGCCTGCCCTCGTAGACCAGCGCCATGGCCGTCACGCCGTCCAGACGCTCTTTATCTGCCGCCGACAGCGGCAGCACGACGGGGACCGAGAGGTTAATCACGCCACCTGGAGAAGAGGAAGAGCATTCGTGTGAATACACGCCAACGTCTGCACAGCATCGTCTTCATCAACACACGGCGAAGCTTTTTACGGATGCTGTGCCCCTGTTCGAGATTTCACTGTTGGAAGGGGGAGCTACTGCCCTAACGGTTATTTTTATTATGATGATGATTGATTTCTGTAACTTTTAAGCCGATACACGTCTTTCTCCGTGGCCCTGAGAGCGGAGAGTAGCCCCTGGCTGCAGGCAGTATGTGGGGAACATCTCTGCACCGCTCACCGGTCACCACCCTCCAAACCGATTAGAGGATTTAAGCTTCAGTAACAAGTTAGTCGGGTTACACAAGTTTCTTTACACCAACGCTCACAAGGCCATGGAGAAAGATTTGTTTATTACAGAACTCAGTTGGTTCAAATCCTCCCTAAAGAAGAGAGACTTCTTTATGTCAACAGGTAACTTCTCATCAGAGTGGACAAAAGTCACATGTGGGGTTCCCCAAGGTTCAGTCCTGGGAACCCTTCTATTTTATATCTATAAAGCTCCCACTAGCTGAGGTTATAGCAAGAAACAAGATTAGTTACCATAACTATGCAGATGATACTCAGCTCTATATCACAATGTCAACGGGTGACTCTGAACCAATTAATGACCTGAACAGATACTTAGAACAATCAATGCATGGGGGTGCCAAAACTTTCTCCAGCTGAACAGCAACTAAACTGAAGTTATTATCTTTGGACCTAAAGAGGAACAAACCAGAGTCAGCAGCAGCTTCAGTTCTTACAGCTACAAACTGGTGATCAGGTCTGAAATCTGGGTGTAGTGATGGACTCAGACCTGAACCTTCAAGGACACATAAAGACGTCACAAAGTCAGCGTTCTACCACCTGGAGAACATTTCCAGGATTAAAGCACTGATGTCCAAACGACATCTAGAGAAACTCATCCATGCGTTTATCTTTAGTCGCATTGATTACTGCAGCTGTGTTTTTACAGGTCTGCCAGAAAAATAAAACAGCTGCAGCTGATCCAGAACGCTGTTGTTCACATTCTCACTAAAACCAGGAAGATAGAGAACATGGACCCGGTTCTAAAGTCCTTCCACTGGTTCCCTGTGGCTCGGAGAATAGACTTTAAAATACTTCTGTTAGTTTATAAATCACTGAACGGCTTAGCACCTAAATACATTAAAGAACTGTTGTTGCTGTATCAACAATCTGCTAAAAAGATTTAGTATTTTCTTATTTCTGAAAGTGAAACCAAAGCATAACTTTACAAAATACTCAGGATTCCTCCTTCTAACACGGTGGGGAAGACTGTGCTTCTTTGTCAGAGTTCTAATAAATTAAATAAATCAATTTACCTCCTTATTCTTGTAATTTACAAAAACCAAACATGCCAAAAACGGGTCACCGATCTCTGGCGCTGTTACTCGCAGAGCCTTTCAAGCTCTGCGATCACTGGCTCCCAAGTGACGGTAGAAAAAAAAAACACTTTTTTGGTAACGTCCGATATCAGCATAATTTACACTTAATGATACCGGTTTGAGGCTTTGAGGTGGGCGGATTTTACCCCCATTGGTGCGCTGCACGTGAGGAATGAACAGTGGGAAAAATGCATAAAGACTGTAAAGGGCTCCTTTATAGGGAATAGATAAATAAAGAAATAAAGAAATGGAACTTTATTGATCTCACAATGGAGAAATTCACTTCTGCATCTTAACCCATTGGGGAGCAGTGGGCTGCCATGTGCGGCGCCCGGGGAGCAATCTGGGGTTAAGGGTCTTGCTCAGGGACCCAGAGTGCAGGCTGTGGGGATCAAACCTGGTACTTGTTACCTCCTCAGAGCGCAAGCGCACTGCTCTAACCACTAGGCCACAACCCCCCTTTAGGAGGAATGATGGGTCTGAGCTAAAATTGCTGATGTTACAAGTTCCTAAAGTGACCCCTAAAAGTGCGCACCTAAATTACATGTAACGGAATTATGCGCACCTGAATTAAAGTGCAAAGCAGCACGCCCACCGAAGCACCACTGGTTCTGAGTCGTTATAAACAAACGAGCATGAAACACAGCTACCAACTCTCCTATCGACTTTAACTGGCACATTTTGCTACGGGTGGAAGGACATTAAACGTAGTGATTCACGTTTTGAATGGTGATGGCTGATAAAAGCACCTGGGTGAGAGAGAAGGGAGGGGAGCAGTAAGAGCGTTGAGGCACAGAAACACAGCGCATGTAGTATCTGGTTAGCAGAACTGTTTTCTGATCCAGCATGCAGCTATGACTGGTTCTGAATGAAGGCTTTATCTGGCAGCCGCCCTCCCCACTTCCCTCCTGTGTACGCAGCACCGGCTTACTCTTACCACTGGTTAGGAAATTATTTATAACTCTGATCACTCTTCTTGATGGCCACAAGTTGTGAAAGAAGCTGAAACGGCTCCGTAGAAGGCGGGGTTTAGACTGAGCTCTGGATGGACAGAGCTGTGAACGGATCATGCGCAGCCCAGATGGGCTTCGTTATTTTTATGCATGAGAAATGCGATGTGTTGCGTGTCAAGTCACTGAAAGTCAGTGAAATGCGTGTGTCACACGGTCAATGCGTGAGAGTTGAGAGCCTTGTGTTTATGTATGCGGTTAGCTTAGCGGTTAGCTGTTCATTGTAGCTCCGCTGCTCTCACCGTAGACTTTGAACATGGCTGAGAGTCACAAGAAGTGAACCGCGTTCAGGTTTATGAGACGAAGAGGAAGGCCTCAGTAGAAATAAATAAGACCAGAGTGGATTTGGGAGATTTTTTCCACATGATCCCCCTGAAGAGCAGCTAAGTCGATCTTGCACACGCGCAGTTATTTAAAAAGGGACTTGAGGAACCTTCTGGAAAAAAATCACAAACTCTAACTTTGAGGTGAAATTGTGTAAAAACCATAAAAGTATCAAATAATCCAGTCAGATAATTGTCAACGTTAGAGTCTAATCCTGTTAGCACCGCTAAGCTCACAGCTAAATTAAGCAGGTTCAAAGTGGAATTAGTTTTCTCACTTCTATGGACAAAAATTGACAAATTTCCTAATTTTCCTTAAACACCACAAGATGGATGGCTACCAAAGGTCACAGGACGCGATTTCCCATCCAGCCACACATTTTAACGCATTTTATTTAAAATAAGTTTTTATTTTTCCAATGCTGAGGGAGTAGGTATAAACTGAAAAATAATAAAAACCAAAGAACAGGCAGATGGGAAAAACGTGTGCTTCATCTGCTCCCTTAAAGTCTGGAGACGGACCAGATGGATGAAAGCAAACAGGCCTCCTGGAGGGAAAAGAAAGCCGTCGTCTGTTTTCTTAACGACTTTATGGTCTCAATCACAGGACTTTGAGTCTTCTGTGCTGCAACATGAGCTTCGTTTTGTAGAAGAAGAATGGAAAGTGAAGCGCTTGCTTCAGGGCAGGGCTAACTTTTAACTTGCTCAATTATAAACAACACATGGTTACAGCGCTCTGTACTCAGACGCTCAGCAAAGGACACGCCAGCGTTCACGTAAAGATTCTTATACACAAGTTTACACACAGCAAGAGTTTCACGGTGACCCAAAAACATGGCAACATGATTTCCATCACGGGCTCAGTTTAAAAGTCATACTGCTTGAAAAGGCTGCAATGGCTGAAAGAATCCCCCGATTCATCTATCACTTAAAGTTTTTCCTTTTTCAACAACTTTAGTTTACTGCATTTTTTATTTTCTACCGTTTTACCCTGTAGCTCTTTGAGACGTTTTAAATTGAAAAATTATATAGGAATAAAATGTATAATAATAATAATAATAATAATAATTATTATTATTATTATTATTATTATTATTATTATTATTATTATTATTATTATGAATTTGTAATGAGAATAAGAAAATTTTCTTAGGCCAAATCTGGAAGGTACTGAGACGACTCAAGATTTTGCTCCTCATCAGCAATTGTTTGTGTAGTTATCTTCATCTAGCGGCCATTTTTAACATAAAAAGTTGTGTTTTTATTCAGCGCCCTTACCATCCAGCAGACAATCGAAGTGAAGACACTGCAGATACTCCCTCTCTCTCATAAAGCCATTGAGAGGAGTGGCCCAGCCTTCAGCCAGCACCTGCACCCACTGCATGTCCAGCTGAGGATTAAAGCAGGAAGCAGCAGGTCAGAGTCCATCACATGCATGCTGAAACGCACAGAATGTGGCTGCAGGGTGAGACCCACTACAAGAAGGTCACCTTTCTGATCTGGACTGCAGGAAGAGTCTCTGCGTCAGCCTTGGCCAGGTCCAGTTTATTCTCCTGCACATACAGCTCTTTGACTTCATAGGAGGCATCAACAGGAACGATGTCCTGAAGGACACAAGCATTTAATAGTGAACCGGCCTGCAGATGGAAGCTTTGGGGATTTAAAATGCAACGTAACAGAAGGGAAGATTTGGCCTCAACGTTCATGCAACTTTGATTCCTCTCTGCCACCTAGTGGCCAAAAGGAAAACAACATCCTGATAATGTTTAACGTTTGAAGCCAGAAAAGTTTAAACGGTTTTGATAGACACGAGAACATCAGGAATAACCGATAACTGGGATGTGGTTAATCCACGCTTTCCTTAGATAAACTCCATCATCTTCCAAAGTTTAAATCTTTAGCGATTTTGTTGAAGAAATGGAATATAGTACATTTAAAGAGGAAATTTTAACACTGCTTCAAACCCCTTGGAAAAAAAAAATAATACTGCCAGTCGATTGTGAAAAACAAAACATATTTGGTCTCAAACATTACAGGGTCGGTCCAAAGTTCTCATTATTTGTTCAATCAACCGGCCAAAGAAATCATCTCATGAATCAACGTAGTACAAAATAAGCCGACATCATGGAAAAAGCCACAGTTTTCTATGAAGTCAGCAAATTATCGAGCAAATTATTTCCAGGAACTTGGGTCCTTTCAAGAAAATCAAGCTGTGGACGACGAGCATTGTTCTCTTCAGACCTGGAGCGTAACAAACCGGACCTTCCTACTCTTCCAGGAAGCACAGCAAAGGTCGTCCGTGTGGCCCTCACCCGCTCCTGAAGCAGGTCCACCAGTTGCTGAATGCACTCGTTCACGTTGCACGAGTCGGTCTTCAGCACCAGCTCCGGAGCTTCCGGCTTCTCGTACTCAGAGTCGATGCCGGTGAAACCTGCGGAGAGAAAAAGATGAAAACCTCTTTGGTTTAGGCTCACTGGTCACCAGAGCAGCACTTTATAAAAAAAAAAAAACTCTTACTGACATATAGCTGATCAGACATAATCAGGTTAAAATGTTTCCTCCTCATTCAACACGGGTTAGATTATTAAGTATTTAAAGCATTGAATCAGATCAGAGGTAAAGGTCTAGAAAACAAACAGGACTTAAAAAGGGATGAAATGAAAGATAATGTTGAGATCATGTTTTTGAGATTTAGGTTGAAAACTTCTCCAGACTCAAATATTCAGTTTTCAGTCCGTTTTGGTCTGTTTCCACGTAAAAATCAGAAATTCCACATTTAATTATCAACTTTTAGGAAAGGAAACATGGAAGGAGAGGAAATAGACGGACGGAGACACCCTTTAAACAACGGAGGGTGGGTCCAGATTCTCTTTTCTCTTTTCATTTTCACCCCGACCTGGAAAACGCTTAAATCCAAGTCTAGAGCGGTCGAGGCTGTGCAGGAACTCTGTACCTGTGGAGGTTAAGCACCTTCACCCATCCTCTAATTTAAAGTTCTGACAGAAAAAATAAGCTCGTTCAAAAATTAGTCAAATTAAAAGAAAAACTTGTTTCAACCCCTTATTGGAAATCATCCTTTACTTATGACACCTGCTCTGAGACCGAAAGGGTCGAACACATTCAGGTCAAAACACTGAAGGTAAATTTTAAACATATTCAGATATTTTAGAATATTTCCTAAGAAAAAAACACACAAAAAAAACACGTTGCATCAAAGTTTCGGACAGTAATTTCCTGACTCAAAAAACAGAAACGTTGCTCTTTCAAACGAGAGTCTAACATTTGATGCTGTGAGGAAGCTGGCAGAAAGCTCCGTCTGCAGCTTCATGTTGAGCCCAAATGTTCCAGATGTGTTCGGTCCAGCTGGGTCCGGTTTCCTGCCGCCGAAGGTGGAAGTATTCCAAATCTGATGCTGGTTTTATTCATTCAGCACCTCTCACAGATCAAAATTACAAAGTGCCTCACAAAGAGCATAACAATAAAACAACAATAGTCATTAAACAATATAATATTTTATCCTAAGGAGAGGGAAGTCCTAACAAGAATGCCTTCAGCTGCTCTGTAAGGGAACGCCCATGGGACAACCAGTGCATTTTAGACTCAGGTCCTGAGGTCTTGATTATATCTACGCTCACAGTCCTAACAGAGCAGAGCAGCTTTCTGATGCTTTTAGATCATAAACTGCTGTTTTATGTTCAGCAAAAGACGGATAAACCTGAAGGAACCAGAGCAAAGTGTTCAGCCATGATCCTTCAATTAGCAACTACAGGAAAACCTGTTTCCTTCAGACAAATGCACTTCCTCTTCCCCCGAAGGTCATTCTACCTAACCACCTAATAATGCAGCCTGGCGGCAGACAGGCGACCTGTCCAGGGTGAGGAATGGTGACTCGACTTTGAGACTTAGGTTGGAAAAATAATAAAAGGACTCGAGTCCTAGTCGGTTTTTACGTTGTGTATTGCAGAGCGACAGAAAGCCGGGATGTGAGCGGCAGCTGGAAGCTGGACCAGCGAGCAGACGGCAAACCCAGATCAGCCTCCCTGTATCGGCTCAACGGGAGGCAGACGCCGCGGAGCGCGAATATCCAACGTTCACCCTAAAACTAGCTTCACAGCTTCACATGATTCATGGGGAATTTACTGAAGACGGTTTCCAGCGGCTGAATGCACGGCTGTGAAGGCGGCGAGCTCCCCGCCGCACCGCGGTCTGGCTGGCTTTGTATTTCAGTCCCACTGCGCTGAATCACGCGGCCAGCTTGGCCTCACCTGTCCGGCATCCTGCAACACTAATGACTTCCACCAGCCATAAAACCAGAATATGGATCTGTGACCGAGGGCTGCGCCAAGAAGAAGGAGGGACTTCAACATGTAGGTAGAGCCGCATACGGTTACCGTGCCCCGCCTTCTCACTGAGGAGGAAACCAGGCCTGCCAAAGCAACCCGCTACAAAAAGGTGACATTATTGTAAAGAAATTTGTTGGAGAATTTATATTTGCAGCAATATCAACTTTAATGTTTCTAAAATAAGTCAGAATGTTTATTTCCACAAGTACTTTCAGATTTACAGCACTTTAAGCACTCAAGACGCCATTAAAACGTCCGTCATGGACAGCACGTTGAATCGTCTACTGAAAAGTGCTAAAAAAATAAAAATAAACTTACCTTATCAAACGCTGCACAAACATGCTACCCCCCCCCCCCCCCCCTTTCCTTTCCACCAAAGTACAGCACATGTTTGTGACATAATATCCTGAGTGCATCGTACATTATCTAAAACTAGCAGTCATGGCGAGGAAGAGGAAACTGGCCGTTCTTTGGAAGAAGTTATGAGGATGAGTGACGCTGAGACGGAGGATTCTTCTGACACTAGCGTGGATTCTGAAGAGGAGGAAGATGGAAACGGCTTATATGGACCTGGTTCTTGAGTAATAGTTACTTATTATTTCCAGCTTCTTTACATTACACATCAGCTATTACAAAGAGAGATAACCGGCCGTGTTTTCTTGTGTTTTGTATTCAGAGTTACTTCCCTTCCCGGCAGAACAAAGATGCACACGTGTCATTTATGTTGGATTGTCTAAAAGCCAGCATGAAGCCGTTTTATCACTTACGCTTTTCCAAAACCGCTACTTTTCTACAACATTGTTTTATTTTATTTGTCTACTTTTGGTGTACATCAGGAAATAATGTATTGACTTGTAATCAGAAAACTAACCTGTTTTTTTTTTTATCTTCTTCAAGGTGAGAAGTTTATTCTGCACATCAAAATCAGCATGATGTGTCATTGCAGTGTTAACATTGTGTCTCTAAGCTTATGATGAGCTGCCGGCGTTAGATTTGTCAGCTGTCAGCATCTCATTTAGCCAAACAGAGCCAGATTTAGTCAGCATACATCTTTCTGTTTCTGCAGCGACGATGGCGCAGTAGATGATGAGGTGTATTCGCCACCTGCCCGTCAGCTACGTTCTTCTCAAGGTCTGAGAAACACAAGGTTGCTTCTGGCCCAAAGACAAGGAAGCAGCTCATCCAGGCCAACAAAGGAAAACAAGCACGGAGGCGCCGAGTCAGGCTGCCTGCCTGGGGATGACAACGAGAGGCTAGGCGGTACGGCATAAAAATAAAATCTCTGAGCAAGTAAAGAACACATCTTAAAAACTTGCTTTTATGTCAAGCACTTCGTCTGCGAGTTGACCTGAATTCAAAGAGCAACTAAAATACAAGATGGCGGCCCTGCCGTTGTGAACGATGAAGATATAACAAAATGTTTGCTGCTAGTGGTTTGACACAATGAGCTAACAGGCTAACTTAAAAAAGAAGTAAATGAGTAAATTAAAAAGTGCCTTGCATTTTGGTAAAATAAAAAAAGTTACAACATTTTGACAATATATATTTTCCCAAACATATATTCAGCATTGCTTTCTCTTAATGGAAGCCCAAATGAGGTCATTGGCAAAATAAAATCCAGATTTTCCAAAAAAATGTATCTTGTAAAATTGTAAATTCGAATTAATCGATTTATCGCCCAGAACTAGATGTGACGAGGCATCCTCCTGGATGCTGGAGTTCAAACTTCCAGCAGATCATCGTTGAGATGAGCGTCTGCAGAGAGGCTGAGTGTTTGTTGTCGCAGCGCCGCCATCGGAACAAGGGCCACAATTTAGTCAGACGTGAACAGGTCTGTTTAAACTGACATAACTAAATAGATCTTGGAACAACTAATGTTTTTAGTATCAATTACTTTGACAACACTATTAATTACCCACAGCGCTGCAAACTGGACTAGCAGCCCATGCTTCAAGGTGGTTTACAAAAAGGCAGAATTTAGTATTTACACACAGCTGAGTGATAAAGTTTAGTCCTTTTTGGAAGAAAAGATTCTGATTTACTGATAAACGCAGCTGTGTTGTAGACGTGCCTACCATTCTGAAAAGACAAACTAACCCGACTGTCCCTGATCAAGACGGTTTACAATATTATGAGCCAGTCTGGTAAGCAGGCGTTAAGCCCGAGTTATACTCGCGCAGGTCTGTGCTGACTGAACGCGAGCCCATAGAAGCCCTGTGGACGTTTATACTCCACACAGACGTAGTTGCAGTATTTGCATAAACCACAGGGGGGCAGTACTCAAAATAACCAGTGGAAATGCAGTAAAAAGGACAGAAACAGTTCACGCATGCAGTATTTTAAACAATCATGAAGAATAGTTGGTGTGTTTCTGGCAGCTAAACAGAGATAAAAGGAGGGCTAGAGACGTAGAGGAGGGCAGAAAGATGTAAAGCTCATAGGGATCTTATTTAAATAGAATATAAAAAATAAAAAAAACTCCGCTTTACTAAATAAAAGCTGATGGATGCTGTTTTAGACTTGATGTACGCTGCAGGTGATGGAAACAGAAATCAAAATCCTTGTTTGTACTTGTGGCCAATAAACTCGCCCCTGACAGTATACCTGTACAGCTTTGATGTTTTAAGTCACAGAATAAGCAGCAGCAACAGAGCATTTAACTAAATTGTGCCGCTTGACACTTCTGGCCATTTGATGTCAGTACAGGTGAACTTGTTCGGCAAAGGCTCCTTTGAATCCCCCCGTTTTTAATCAGGCTTTCCGTGCTAAGTTCAATTCGGAGGTGCAGGACCTCATGCCACGGGAGCTAGAGGACGGATTGCATCACTTTTGATGCACGCAACCCTCAACGCGGTGAGTACAAACCTAGCTTTCAGAGTATTATGAAAAACTACATCGTTCACTGTGCAAACCAAATCACAGATCATCACAGCCCTCAGTTCAGCTGCAGCGCCTTAAATGAAACCTAGTCTCACCAAAACGCTGAAGAGAAACACAGGACAGAACGTTCCTCTGGTTCAAAATAAAACAAAGACTTAGCAAAGAATAAAAGTCCACCTCTTATCTCTCCGGCTCGGGCTTTCTTGTACAGCCCCTTCACATCCCTCTGCTCACAGACGTCCAGCGGAGCGTCCACAAAGACCTCAAAGAACGGTAACCCTGCCGCTTCATGGATCTTCCTGGCATTCAGGCGATCCTGCCAGGAGAAAAAAAAAAAAAAGAAATCAGAGACACAAGACTCTTACCAGCCATTTATTAACAGATAACCTATTCCCAGACTTTAACTATGTGACTTGGGTACTGAGAAAGTCACAGTTTGCGTTCCTGCCTCAAATCGTCCACTCACCCTGCTGTAGGGAGAAATGAAGCTGGCGAGGCAGACCAGACCTGCGTCTGCAAAAAGCCGCGCCACCTCAGCAATGCGCCTGATGTTCTCTTCGCGGTCCTCCGGGCTGAAACCCAGATTTTTGTTCAGCCCCTGGCGGATATTGTCCCCGTCCAGAGTGTAGCAGGGGATACCGTGACAAACGAGGTACTCCTCCAGCGCCATGCTCACCGTGGTCTTCCCTGCTCCAGACAGACCTGCGCCGGGAGGAAGGAAGCAGGACTCTAGAAAAGCTTCGGTCTGAAATCTGCGGAAACCTCCCAGCAGCACGCGGCCTCCTACCTGTGAGCCAGACGGTGCATCCTCTGAAGCCTCCTCGCGTGCCCACAACCTGCCCGCGCTTGTTACGGCTGACGTGGTGAGCTTGGTAGGTGACATTGGTCGCACGTTGCATTCCCTTAAGTTAAACGATTCATTATGCTCATTTGAGAGTTTGAAAAACAAAAATCAAGTCAAACAAACTTCAAAAGCACAACATAGTCCAACAAAGTGAAACTGCACAACATGTGGAATCACAAAGAACTGCTCAGACGTATTATTTGGCTGGATATTATATTTAAAGTGTTATTAGAGCCGGACAATAATTCAATAGACCAGTTCATTGTTATTGTTTTGATGCGGGTTTTTCGCGCATGCGCGCCGGACCGGTAGGCAAAAGACGAACACAATGGCGACGCAAACAGAGAAACTGACGAGTTCTCCACGTATTTTTCTTCTTTAGATAACGTACTACAAGATCGTTTTAAGAGTAAGTTGATGGTTGATGGTATCAGATTGCCAGATCCACACAGCAAAAGCCTGAAGGGACGGAGCGAGTCTGTGAAATGCTGGCCAGGGGTTTCATACCGCGACACAGCTGCTTTATAAACACGCAGGCCAGTACGGACAAGAGAGCACGAAAGCCCCTGAAACCACTGGACGGCTACAATTATTTTATATCAAGAAAAAGGCTCCAGCAACGCCCGCGACGCCATGAGGGATTAAGAGGTCAGAAAATGGATGGATGGATGTTCAGACATGTTTGTGCAACAGCACAAAGCGGCGTCGGACACAGACCGCGTCTCAGCAGAGGCCCGGTAGGTTAAAAAAAAACATTTTTCACTACGGATTATTTAGGTGTTTTTGTCTTGTTAAAATGGGTGGCGGTGTCGGCGACATTGCAGCGTAAACACAGAAGTACTAGCAGCAGCAGCTTACTGCTGCTACTGCTGCTGCTACTGCTGCTAGCAGCAGCTTACTTACTGCTAGCAGCAGTAAGTAAGCTGCTGCTAGCAGCTTACTTACTTACTGCAGTAAGTAAGCAGCAGTAAGTAAGCTGTAGCCGCTGCTGCGTAAACACTACTCGGGCCGGAGAAGCCGCTGCTGCTGCTGCTGCTTCAGACAATGGCTGCTGCTGCTGTAGTAGCCGCTTCTGCGGCCCGTGTAGCGATCATCACCTCCCCTCCGCCGCTATTTAAGCAGAACAATGACTAGAGCAGAATAAAGTTGTATTTACCGGAGATGAAGTGTAGACTGCAAATTCTGTCGTAGTATGATCGCTCCCCCAGTCCATTGGGATTATCTGCCTGCGCTCTTTTCATTGAAAATATCCAATTCTTTCTGCGTCCTTCCTCCTTCGGTAAACGACAGAAACGTACATCCAACGATTTGGAATGCCTCTGTGTGCAACCGGGAGCACAACAAGTCGTAGGCATTGCTTAGATTACAAAAATAAACGAACTAAAAGTACGCTCTAAATCACCCGTTTTGTCATGTTGTAGACGAGAGCAGCTCTGTTTTTGCCTACCAGCGGGACCCGGAAGTAGCGCGGACGTCACGCGTTACGTCACGCGTGAACTACCCTATAAAAATATTTATTGATCGATAGACGTATATCGATGATAGAAATAAAGGGTCAATAAAAAGTTCAATAGAATAAAAGTTTTCCTTCCTCTTTCATTCTAGCCATGTAGGTTAATATTACATAATTACATTCCCCCAACCAATCACAACGCAGACCCAGGAACCAAGCTCCGCCCCCTTCAAAGAGTTCAGAGAGCACGAGTTCTTTTTCGTTTTTTAATAAACTTGTAGTTTTGGTAAAAAGTTGGTTAAATAAAGGGTTGAGTTTGAATTCAGTGTTGGTGTCTGTATCTAAAAATTGGTCGCTAAGCAACAGCATAAAATGGCCAGGGCTGCACTTAAAATATATATTTTCAATTTGTTGATAATTATCGACAGTTATCAATATGATTTCTATTTTATCGATATGCTTTTTTCTCCTATATCGTCCAGCCCAAAGTCCTATAAATTTTCAGTGGTTTTAATATTAAACTTCAAATAATAACGGGAACATTTTAATGGGGGAAGGAGGCGGCTGGAAAAATTTACTTAATTGATATTGCATCACAATATTCAGCAATAACAGTTACGCGTTTTCCTAATAACCGGCAGCCATTATCAGGAACTGCGGTTAAATTGTATCAACAGAAAAGCATGTTGACTTGTTATTCTTTTACCTGAAGCGTTTTCTGGTGTCGTGCCTTCCTGACTCTAGTTATGAAGCAGCACTGAGATCAATTTATGGTACAGTTTGTGCAAACGTCCCTCAGCTGCTGGTCCTTCACGCCTGCATTAAAATCATCTTGACTGACAGGTTTTTGTCAAGGTTTTCCCGTTGGCTGAAAATTTCCAGAAGACTGTTTGTTGGGCAATTTAAATCATTCAACCCCAAAATGGTTCTTAGAATCAACGAGGGGAACCAGGGACAACAGAACTTTGGGTTATTTAGGGTACTTGTTGCTAAGCCAAACCAGTGGCCTCACTTTGAAATGAGCTTGATGCTCGACATTTTATGTTGCTTTGCTTTTTATGCAACTTTCTTAGAAATTGTTTATAGATTGTTTGGTGGTGTAAACCAATTAAGAAGAAGGCTTACACAAAAGTCAAACTGCTAAGAACGAAAAATAACAAAAAGATAAATACGTGAAAGACTAAAAGTTTTGAACAGTGTTGCATATGACAAAAAAAAAAAGAAGTGTTAAACATTAGACTTTAAAACATGTTGATGGGCTGCACATTTTTACTACCAGATTGGACAGAAATGGTTACATAATCTCCTATATTAAGATAGATTTAAATGGATATATCGTTAATGTGGATTAAAATAAAAAATACCTGCACATGTGCACACAGTGAGACCCTAAAAGTTTGTGCAATAGTTTGCAGTGAGCTAGGGTTAGCCTCGGTGCTTTTAGCGGCTAACCTGTAGCGGCTAATGCTAGCGACGCTAGCTCGTTAGCTAGTTAGCTCGTTTAAATATAGTTTCTGAAAACAGCAATAAAACAGCGCTTGAAATCGGCGTGAGAGAATTACGACTCACCCAGTTCTCGATGGTGTTGCCCAGCTTCTGTTTCTTGTTCGAGTTCCCATGAGTCTCCATCATGAGCGACCTCAGGAGTCACAGCGGCTGTCTGAGCGTAAATGTGCAGAAAAGCCCAAACGGAGCAGCAGGATCCACAAAGGCCCGTTTGGCTCCTGGTGCAGGTGAACGTTCTCGCAGGCGACAGGTATGTTCATTCAGCGGAGGAACTCAGGGCAGAGCAGGTTCTCCCAACCTGGAAGGCTCCTCCGGCAGCCACGTCACCAGCGAAACGATGACGTGTTTCCGGGATCTGTGGCCCGCTCAGAAAGCTGATGTCAGTTTTGCTTCATCATTAAGGCAGGCCGTTGTGGCATATAATCAAAGCACGCGTCTGATTACATTTAAAGGGAAAGTTTGGATTGTTTTTAGTGAGGTTCTGTTACGCCGTTATTAGTGAAACAAATACAGTATATTTTTGTTTGTTTATTTAAACACCACAGTAAAAAATAAAAAAGATTAAAAATAAAACAAAGACTTCTATTCAAAGCTGAAGACGTTTCGCTTCCCATCCTGGAAGTTTCCTGGATGGGAAGCAAATAGAAGTCGCAGCCTCAGAATAGAAGTCCAGTTGTTGTTTTGTTTTTACCTTTTTTCGGATTGATCATGACCTGGATGACTGAGAATCTTCACCAACACAACTGAAAAAAAAAACATGTTTGTTGTATCTATATACACACTGTGAACTCTTTATTTTAATTTAATTATTTTACTTCTTTTCCTTCTTGTAAATGTCTTCATCTGCTGTGCAGTTTAATAATTGTTCACTTCAATGTTAGGATCATTCCTGTCTATTTTGCTTTAGTAAAAAAACACCTTTTCAATTCCTTGGTAAGTCTATATGTGAAAAGTTATACAATAAAACAAACTTTGGCTCATAAAACTATAACTACTGATGTGAATACCATCAATTATTTGTTCATCATGTCACCTGTTGGTGAGTGGGATTTATTTGGTGTCGAGTGATCACTGTGTCCTCCAAGCAAGAAAAATGAGCAGACGTGAGGATGTGAGCGAGTTGGACACACAAGGCTTGGGATGTGGGTCTGGTCTTTGTGTGTTGTTGCTAGGCTTTGGTGGTCGTGATCTATTAAAAGAGGAAGGAATGGTGGTAAGAGTCATGGGCAGGATCAAAGATACAGGGGGTGAGGAAAGGCCAGGCCCATGTGGTTCAGTACAACAGACGAGCTACTAGTGCAAGCTGCTGAAGAACTTAATGCTGGTTCTGATGGAAAGGTGTCAGAATACACAGTAGATGTCAGCTTGTTACGTCAGGGAACCTATGCTGGTTAAAACACCAATGTTGTTCCCTTATTATTGTAAAAAATATTTCACAATTAATTACTATTTTTAACAACTCAGACAGAAAATGCCTATATAAAATGTAATGGTATGGAAGCTAGTTATCATTTTGTATCTTTACAACAGTAAACAAGTTAAAATGTGAGTTTGGCCAGATATTCCCATGCTGTTTATACTTGCATATAATTGTTTCAACAGAAACCTTCAGTACCCTGAAATTGCAGAAGTGGGGAATCCAGGTTCAAAAAGTAAAAAGCTGGTCCAGAGATTAAACCATTTACATTTCCTACTCCACAGCAAAGACAGGGGCTGCATCTGCAAACCTTTTGGGTAAGGACTCATCAGCCAAAGTAGAGGAGCGTCGCCATGATAAACTCTGTCCGAATAGTGCAGTAGCTCCTTTACCTTAGGATTATTGCCAAAATTAGAATAATTTTGTCCAGGAGTAACACTGAAAAACTAGTCCATACATTTGTTACTTCAAGGCTGGACTATTGTAATTCTTTACTATCAGGAAGTCCACAAAATGCAGTCAAAGTCTTCAGCTGATCCAAAATGCTGCAGCAAGAGTTCTGAGCAAAATCAACAAGAGGGATCATATTTCTCCTATTTTAGCTTCCCTTCATTGGCTTTATGCTCTGGGAAATTGTAACCGATGAACCAAACTCGTGAGGGTCTGCTGTTCCTGGCCAATTTCTTCTGATTCCTCAATGAAGTAACACTTAAACAAATCTGCAGCATCGCCGCTATTTCCCTCAAATGCTGGGAAATAACCTATAAGAGGCTAGCAAACAGTGACACCACCATCCGGGCTTCCCCAAATTGTTTCTAGACATTGTAATCTGGATGTATGCAAACTTATGACTTAAAAAAAATCTGTAAAAAAATTATTATTATTACTCTGGCTTTCAGAAATATACAGGAATTAATTGTAGTGATCCTAATTGACCTAAATCAACAGAAGTTTGTAATGTCTTCCTTCCTTCTACTTGTCACACAGTCTTCATTGTAGATTCAAACTATTACTATTACTAATAGTGTCCGAGTACTTTTTTTTTACCTGCTTTACTAATTTCGCGAGTAACAAGACATTTTTACTGTTTTCAAGGATGAACGGAATCTTTATTATATGATACATTTGCTTGCCATACAGGATCGGTTCACCTGATGGGGTTTTTTTGGAGGATGGAAAGGAAAATTCCAGTCAGACTTTGTATTCTAAAAATAATTATAAGCATTACTGAATGTACATAAAAAATATTATTAAAAATGACCAATTGCTAAATCCACGTCTCAATAATATTACTGGTGTTCAGTTTATATAGATACAGGGCTATATGAACATGCTCTCTCTTTTTCTATTTTTCTTGTAAATAAAACGCAGAGCTGTTCCCAGCAGGTTTTGTCGCACACAAAGGCGAACTTTCAGAAGCAGCCCCGTTAGCTGGGACGTTTTCAGGGAGATGGATGCGCTGATTACAGGAGGACGGATCTGAATTAAAGGGGAGGGAGGGAGGAATGGAGGGAGGGATGGTGAACATGCAGGCGGCTTCTGGGGCTTCAGGGAGGAGCGCCGCAGCGTCGCTCAGTGCAACAGTCCAGGCTGTGAGAGAGGAGCAGACAGCAGCAGCAGCTGATCCAGGGAGCTGTAACTCCAGGAAGAGCTGCGAGGAGGCCCGTCCAAGGCAGGTAGGATGCTACAATCTGTGCTATATGAAATAAAACCAGCACACAGGTGGACATTTTACTGTTGCAACTGCTTAAAAGCTGAGCTGGACGTTGTCATGAAACTGAAGATGAAATGATGATGTTCAACTTTTGCATCTGTGCCGTTTACAGGCAGGTTTCAGTACTATACTACAGGCTGTAGATGAATCAGCGTACCTATGGCTAGTACTATTCAGGGTTTAGTGTTTCTATAGAAAAAATTGTATTTTCTGATTTTATGGCTGCAGTGCAAATAGTAAAACCACGTGGTTGTTCCTGAATAATTTATTTCAAGTAGAAGGAAGAATCTCCCTTTAATTGGAAATTGTCAGGGCTCAGGGGGTCATTTAGCTAGTCCTAAATTAGAGAGCCCCTAGGTAGAAGACCTGCCACCCCACCCAACCACGAGTGGAACCTGGTGTTTAACTCCGTGTGGGGGCCACCGAGCTACACCCCAAAAGTAAACTTCAGAAGTGACAAGCATCCCATGCCGCCCTGTAATAAACTGAAGTGCCAGGAGACACCCAGCCCCAGCCGCTTCTATTAAAGAACCCAGGGTTCGAACGGGTGGGACTTTGCACATCAGGATTATTTTCAGAATCAGACATACTTTAATAATCCCAGAGGGAAATTACTTTTCACAGGCCAAAAAAACATAAACTGCTTTACAATGAAAGCAAAGGTAGAAGACGCAGAAGATAACGGCACAGCAGCAAAGACAGAAGCAGGAGCGGAGCCCGGGGACAGTTGCCACACTTCATGTATTTGACTCTGTTACTCAGAGACGGTTTGGATTAGACGCGCCATATTTTTCTACAATGACCTCACATCTGTCGGTTAGTAGTCAAAACCATTTAACGCCGATTAAAGAAAGCACATTTTTCACAATTTGCATCTGAATGCACAGAGTCAGATGTTGCATCTGACCCCGGGGCCCGGGACAGTTGCCACATGTTTGGGGATGGGTGCAACGTCTCACATATTAAATATATGTCACTGTTATTACATTATTATCACTATATATTGTATTACTATTTTTATTAAAAATACATAATAATAATAATAATAATAATAATTCCAAAAAAGAAAGTAAAAAGTAAAACAACTGGACTGGTTTTCTGTAGTTTGAAGACGTTTCGCTTCCCATCCAGGGAGCTTTCTCAATTCAAAAAGTCTTGAGTAATGTGGAGCATCAAGCTTTATACTACTGCCCAACAAAGGCCTTGTAATGGCTTAGATAAGATGCAAATTCAACAGAAACTGGTCCACTCCTCTGTAACGGCGAGTCTGTGACTCGCCGTTACAGAGGAGTGGACCAGTTTCTGTTGAATCTGCTGGTTTAATGACTTCAACGACTTCCCAATACTAAGGGGGTGGACCTGTGTCTGTTGAATTTGCATGTTATCTAAGCCATTACAAGGTCTTTGTTGGGCAGTAAAGACCTTAAAGCTTGATGCTCCACATCACTCCAGACTTTTTGAATTGAGAAAGCTTCCTGGAGAGGAAGCGAAATGTCTTTAAACTACAGAAAACCAGTCCAGTTGTTTTGTTTTTTACTTTCTTTTTTTTGGAATGACCATGACCTGGATGACTGAGAATCTTCACCAGCAATAATAATAATATTGCAGTGTTATTTATCACCTTTGTTCAGATGGCTATTATGAATTTGCCGAAATGCAGATGTCAAAGTCAAATGGATAGAATACAGAAAGCTTTCAGTGACATAGGAAGAAGGGAACAATTTGTGAGCCAATTAAGTTTTATTTAGTCAGTTGCTGGTGCTTCCAGCCATTATCATTATATTTGTTTTTTATATAATTAGACCATTCACTGTTTCCTCCTCAGCACATAAACACACAGTTGTAAAAAAGCAGAGACACACACACATTCATAAACCTTTTGTCACTGCTCTGACCTCAGGAACTGAATTATATTTAAGTAAAAATGAATGAAAAGATGTTTAAAAATAGTGTTATGTGGTCTGTTTCATATTAATGGGAACGGTTGCAACAGTAACCGCCCCCTGTTCCAGTTAGCCATGATAAAACCTTATGTAGCTAAACTAGGTGATCATATTAGCCATAAGTAAACTTATCACTTGTTTAAACCATAGAGATTTGAGTTAAATAACAAAAAAAGTGACAACAGTAAAACCAAAACAAAGCTAAAAAAAAAATAATTAAAATAAAAAAATACTTCCATACCTTAAAATAAATAAATCCTGGAGAAACTCTTGAATCTACTTGATTTTTGTCTGCAAGGGGGCGCATCCAACACAGCTTTCATCATTCTAGCCTTTTCTGATTGGAGAAAAATTGACATGTGGCAACCAAACCCCTACATGTAAGATCCTGTATCATAAAACTGGTTAAAAGTCAGTCCTAATAAATTAGTCTTCAATTATTCTCAGATGAATCAACAGAATCAAAACAGAGCAAAGATGGCAGCAACACATTGCGTTGGTTCAAAATATATAAAAAAACAACCTAGAATTTGGTATTTGTTTCTTTTTGCTATCATGTCCAACCCGAATCAAACCGAGCTTCATGTGATCCCTTAAACTCTCAATGCTAAATGTCTACTTACCCTATATATGGTGTAATGGTAAACACTAGAGGAGTATTTATAGCCTTTCCCAAAGTACACTTTGACGTATGTAAGAGTAATTATTCAGGGTGTTAAAAACCTCTGTAGAGTTGAAATGATGCGAAATAAAATGTCTTGGAGGAGTCTGTCTCACAAAGCACCTACCCAGCTGGAGTTAGCACGATATTGTCAAGTCAAAGTAGGGTTAAAGAAATCCCCACCGCTTGAAGATGGTTTGCGTCGCAGCTGTTCTGTAACCGACTAGAAGAAAAACAACAAAACAAAAAAAAGACGGAAAACCTTTTTAGAACTGTGAGAAAAATTGCTGTGGCCCAAACCGTGGCTGGGTGACGGCGTCTGTTTCGTAGCTTCCTGTTCGTAGATCAAAATTTAACATACGCATTGGTTAAACCTGAACTAAAACAGCTTACATTGCTTAGGGATTCTTTCAAATCCTGTTTGGGGTTTAATAAAGAAGTCTTTGGATCATATCATTATTTATTTCTTCTAACTGGATGCTATATAAAGGGGTTATTAACCAAAGTCCAGACTGGAACCTAATGAAGACTCTGTGGAGGAAGCTAAAGATTAGGGTGATGGCACGGAGGCCTTCTAACCTCAAAGACCTGGAGCTCATCACAAAAGATGAATCATAAAAATAAAGAGAATCGCCATAATTTTTACTTATCTATTGAGAAGGGTATAAAATTTTTGACATATAATGTTTTTAATGAAAATGGAAAAGAAAATCGTAATTTTTTTTACATCGTTTTATTATCTTTAGAGACATGTCTGAGTAATTTCCTAGTGCAAAGAAACATCTTAAATGAACAAAAAATTATTTGCCAAGAGGATGAATAATTATGTGTTTATGTCATTATTATGTTGGTAGAAACAGAAAAAAGCAGGATTTTAGTACTTTTTAAGCCTAAAGTCCCAAAGCTGAAGTCAGCATGTGATTGACTCAGTAAAGGGCAATTTCCAACTTTTTAAGGAATTTTAACTGCATTTCACCATCTATAAACAAGGCAACTATTTAAAACAATTAAAACCTACTCTGTATAAATGAAAGTTTCTGAACAGATCAAACAAATTTTGTATACTGTAATTCTGAGGGGTAGGCAGGATTGTTCTACAGGGACTCTGGATTATAAAAAATAAGTGTTTTGATACAATAATCTTACTCTATATGTGAACTTTTTTTTAAATCTCTTTATAAAAATCTTGCCTCATCTGATGAACCTGCTGTAATTTCACCCAATTTCTGAATGTTTTGTCTGCTGGCATGCCCGCTAAAACAGCTAATGAGAGCAATAAAAGGGCATCATGGACAGCAATAAAAATTTAGACATTGCTTTAAATGGTAAATGTCTTGTACTTGTACAGCGCTTTATCAAGGCCGACAACCCCAAACGCTTTACACTACAGTCAGTCATTCACACATTCACACCCTGACGGTGGTGAGGCGGTCGAAGAGGGGGGTTTAAATTACATGTCTTGGTCAATAACTCCAAGATTTTTTACTTTACTACCAGAGGCCAATTTAATGCCATCCAGATTAAGTGGTTGATTAAGAAGTTTATTTTCTGAGGACTCTGGTCCAAAGATTACAACTTCTGTCTTATCAGAATTTAAAAGCATGAAATTATAAATATTTGCAGTTTATTGAATTCAATTTTATTTATATAGCGGCAATTCATGAAACATGTCATCTCAAGGCACTTTATAAAGTCAAATTCAATCAGATTATACAGATTGGTCAAAAATGTCCTATATAAGGGAACCCAATTGCATCAAAGTCCCGACAAGCAGCATTCCCTCCTGGAGAAGCGTAGAGCCACAGGGAGAGTCGTCTGCATTGTCCATGGCTTTGCAGCAATCCCTCATACTGAGCAAGCATGAAGCGACAACTTTATTTATTTATTTGTTTTTACTTACTACAATTTTACAATTACAATAATACAATTTTTATTTGGTGACACTTCTGTGTAGTAAAGCTGCTTTACGTATTTTGGGGACTTTTTTCTTTTGAAGTTTGTTTTTATTTCAGGCTATTTGTATTTCATGTTCTTATATTGAAATGAGGGGGCGGGGTTTTCTGGTCTAGTCAGAACTTTGCAGAGCGAATGAACTTACTGAAGTTGGACTACTTGTCTGCTTTATCTTCAATACATTGTCTTACATTTTAGTATTTAATTGTCTTTAAAGCTCTTAATGGCATTGCCCCCCTCATTTTTCTGAGATATTGAGCCTTTCTATTCGCAGCGGTTCCTTGAGATCAACATTTACTCACGTTTCCACAGACAAAGTACAGACCAAACATTGGCTTGACCGAACTCTTCTGTGGCCGCACCTCGACTCTGGAATCAGCTTCTTCTAGCTCTTTCATCTCTGACTGAACTTGGCCTTTTTAAATCAAAGCTCAAGATTTATTTATTTTTAATCAGGCAGACTTTTAATATTTAGAAATGTGGAGCCACTTTTGCCTTTATCTACCTTGTTTTAACTATTATGTTTTATTTATCTGGTTTTTAACCCGCTTTTATGTTTTCTTTTATCTCTCTTTGAGAGTTGATTGATTGATTGATTGATTGAGTGATTTATTTAGTTATTTATTGATCGGCTAATTGATTGAGTGATTGATTGATTGATTGATTGAGTGATTTATTTAGTTATTTATTGATCGGCTAATTGATTGAGTGATTGATTGATTGATTTATTGCAATTATCAATATCTCAAAGGACTAGTTGGATTACAAAATGGGATTTAGACATGTAATGGTCATCCATCATATCTGTGCCTCACATCTTTGCTCTGGATGCCCATATTAGACATCTCAGATGGACCCTCACCGCCCACAGTCAGCACATCTGATTTTGATGACAGTGGCTGAGATGCTTGAACACATGGAGAGTTTTGAGAGCAGGACTGTGGGAAAAGAAAGGAATAAGAAGATTTTTTTTTGCCTTTTTTGCCTTTTTTTGTGATTTCTCCACCGCTCTGTGTTCCGGACAGGAAGGTTCTGCCTAATGTGCTCGAACCCAGACGCCACTGCTCTTGTGCTTAGAGGCTGTACTTGTGCTGCCATTATTAGTGCCTCCATACTGTCTACATTTAGGATTTCTCGCTTTCTGTTGTTATTCAGAAAGTTTTGCTTCCAAGCTGTTCCCTCCTGCTCATCCTCTCCCTGTTTTTTTTTTTTTTGCTGTATAAAACATTCACGTATCCTCCCATGTTTAGGGCCCATTATTTCTGTCCTTCCTCTTTCTGCCGCAGACAGAAATGAACGAATGTGGAGACAATGAGCGCTTTATACTGTCATGTTCTTTGTTAACCTAGTATGTAATGGTTTTAGCCTTAATATGGCTGAAGATGGACACTTTGGCTTTTCTTTTAAACTCTCAGAACCTTGTCCTGATCCTTGAGTTTCAGTGGTTTGTAAAGGGCAGGGCCACCTCTTGCTTAACTTATTTTTAGCGCTCTCTTTTACGACAACAGATCAAACGCTGCAAAAATGAAAATTAGTGGCTAGCAAGAGAAGCATGTAATTATGAAGACCCAAAATACAGTAAAAAAAATAACCCTGGTTCTCCCAGAGTAAAACACAGGCCTGGAAGCAACTGGTGGACTTCTCCTGAAATAGCCTGGACCAGCGCAGGCCGCCTAGTTATACATTACAACATTCAGTTTCCAGGTGGGATGAGTTTTTTATGCCAGTTTTCCACCAACACCCATCTCTGCAGAGGTTTCTGTGGAACAGTATGGTGCAATGAACACCATAAAGGACCGTTTTGCTCCAGAGATGTGTTTACATCCCGCTCCCTTTCAATGTCCATATAATGTTATGTGACAGTGAAGTCCCACTTTTTCAGAAAAGCACAACTTAATCGTTGCTTCTTTTTTTAATTTTACCAAAGTACTGCACAAAGTTTAAAGTTAAACCTGCATATGTAACAATTTATTTTATTAAAGCAATAAAAGTGATAAAATGTCAAAAGTATTTTCAGAACTCACATAAATGTCAATCAGTACAATAATAAATTTAAAACAACGTTGGCTTAAAGCCTATCAAACAAAGACAAGCAAATGATTTGATGAATTAGGTTTTACAAATGCTAAACACTGAATGCTATATGGTTGTAGGAGGTTGGACGGATAAAAGGAGTGTGTCCATGCTTCAAAGGTCAAAAATAAAACCTTAAAATTAGCTATAAGATTAACAGGAAGCCTGTAAAGTTCAACAAATATAATTAAAGATCAACTTCAGCTTCTTAGATTGAGTGCTACCATTAAAGGGAGGCCTTCAACTAACAGCATACAAAAAAGAAAAAATCCTGGTTGGGATGACAAAAAAATTAAACCTTTTATGTAATATTTTAAGAAGTATTGTGTTTTTTCTAACCACTGTAAAATACTTTTGAGTTTAATTTTTTAATTTTAATTTTTTTAAATTTTATTTCACAAAACGTTTTATATTTAATTTTTTAACAGGATCAAGGCTACCCAAATCCAAATGGGATTTACTGCATGTACCAAGCAGTTCAAACATCATTAATCCAGGCTTTACTTTAACTTATTACAAATACAGCTAGTTTAAAAGAAGAGTTAGTTGTCACGCTTAACCTGCAAGCCTTTCTCCACAAGATCAAAATTTTGTTGGAAAGACAGAAAAGATAACTTTGGCTTGGACTTGGTAAACACAGTTTTAGAAGCCCTTGATTAAAAAAAAATCTACTAAATCCAGTTAGTTATTTTGGGCTCAATTTGGATCTTATGTAACCGGCTAACCAAGCCTGACTTTCAGCATCTTTATTTGAGCTAACTGTTCAGGGTATTTATGCTAAACCAAGTGAAATTTCTACCAAACATTTAGGGCTGAACACAAAGGCTGTCCCATCTAAAATAACTGTTAACAAATATTTCAGGTGTTTAGGGGGTGGGGTTGTGTAAAGTGAAAATATATTGGTTTAAGTATATAACCTTGGGGAACTCCTAAACTGAGTGTGACTGATAAAGAAACAGCCACTGAGGACTACAGAAACCGTTCTATTGGACATTTAACACCTGGATTAATTTCATGTAATCTTTTATGCAGAGAAAGAGAAAATGTTACCAGGGGCAAATGACCTGAATGTCCCACCCATGGGAATGGGCGCCCCCTTTGATGTTCATATGAAAGGAAAATGCCGCTGAGCAGTTGATTGATGACAATTAAGTTGGAGTCGGATTTGAAGTGTATGATTTTGCATTAAATTAAATGTAAAAAATCTCAGTTTTTTTATGCATTTGACGATCTCTAGGTTAAAATGAGAACTGCTCAGTCAACTGGATTATTCCGAAACAAAACAGCAGTGAATGTGCTGCAGAAATTCAACAAGGTTCTTGATTTTGACCCCAGAGAGTGCTGTTTTTTTTTTTTTTTTTTTTTTTTCAGAAAATGAAGAATAATGAATGTTGTGTAATTATGTACAAGTCAAACTTGAATATTAGGAACTCATCCTAAAACGCTGTCGGCATATCGGGTGAAAACCTGCAGCATAGCTCTCCTCTGAAAGGCTTCACAGCCTGACTGAAGCATGAACTTGTAAGCAGTTTTTAATGGCCTCAAAGCCTGTCAGATGATTTTGTGAATCATTCTGTCTGTCACTAATGTCACAGAACCTGAATTAGCCCTGCTGTGTCCCTTTTCCATTGATATATTTTCCACAAAACGGATTATCAGGTAACTGATATGTTCAGGGCCTATCTTGGAGCCGGCCAATCTTTGATCTCCTGTAAATGCTTTATTTTCCCCGCATGTAACCAGGGCATCCTGTGAGTCTCCCAGAGGAGATGTATTGTGATGCATTTCAGTGCTGAAAACAACACTCCAACACAAACCATTATAGAGGCTTTTAAAGGCACTATAGCTCCTTTAGAGTTGAAACAATGGAAATCCTCAACACTCGATTGCACTCGTGTCATTAAGTTGAAACGTTTTACTCGCACATGTTCAGCTTCTCTATAGACCAGGTCACGCGTGACGTCAGCGCTACGTCCGGGTCACGGTGGTTGGCAAAAACAGTACTGTTCTCGTCTACTACATAACAAAACGGGTGATTTAGAGCGTATTTTTAGTTAGTTTACTTTTGGAATCTAAACAATGTCTACCACTTGTGCTCCCGGTTGCACACAGAGGCATTCCAAATCGTTGGATGTACGTTTCTGTCGTTTACCGAAGGACGAAGAAATAAGAAAGAAATGGATATTTTCAATGAAAAGAGCGCAGGCAGACACTCCCAATGGACTGGGGGATCCATCATACCACGACAGAATATGCTGTCTACACTTCATCTCCGGTAAATACAACTTAATTCTGCTCTAGTCATTGTTCTACTTGAATAGCGGCGGAGGGGAGGTGGCGATCGCTAGACGGTGCCGGGAGAAGCGGAGTCGATGCGCTGCAGCAGCAGCAGCTGCATTACGCCCCCGTTCACGGGCGCTAGTACTCCTGTGTTTACGCTGCAATGTCGCCGACACCCCCACCCATTTTAACAAGACAAAAACACCAAAATAATCTGTAGTGAACTATGTTTTTTTTTAACCTACCGGGCGGGTCTTCCCGTCCGACTCCGCGTTCGTATGTTACACAAACATGTCTGAACATCCATCCATCCATTTTCTGACCCGCTTAATCCCTCATGGCGTCGCGGGTGTTGCTGGAGCCTATGTCCAGATATAATATAATTGTAGCCGTCCAGTGGTTTCATGGCTTTCATGCTCTCTCGTGTGTACTGGCCTGCGTGTTTATAAGGTAGCTGTATATGTCGTGGTACTGAACACTTTGCAGCATTTCACAGACTCGCTCCGTCCCTTCAGGCTTTTGCTGTGTGGATCTGGCAGTCTGATACCATCAACCATCAACTTAGTCTTAAAACGATCTTGTGATACGTTATCTAAAGAAGAAAAAAACGTGGAGAACTCGTCAGTTTCTCTGTTTGCGTCCGCCATTGTGTTCTTCTTTTGCCAACCAGTCCGGCATGCGCGAAAAACCCGAATCAAAACAATAACAATGAACTGGTCTATTGACGTGTTTGCCGGCAATGAGACGTGAGTCGACACAGCAGCTACATGTTAGGGCGGCAGCTTAACGTTTTCCAAGAATAGGTTTCCTAATGCAGCCAAAATCACACGTAATTCAGTGGCTCTGAAGTGTAAAAGAAAAGAAAAGTTTAACTATTTCATACAATTTGAAGAATGGTTGAATGTCATTTTAAATATTGTTGCATGAATAAAACATCTGTGATCCCTCCTGTCTGTATGTTTCCAATCCGCTACGATTAGGTAAAATACAGTTCACAGTCCACCATTGTCCTGTCCTGGTGAAATGTGGCTGGCGTTATGATAGCGTCATGCTAACATTTGAGGTTGGGCTTTTGACCCCATGACCGTAACTGACTCAGTTCAGTTCAGTTTATTTATATACCACCAATTCACAACACATGTTGTCTCAAACCACTTTACCAAAAAATCTATTTAATCCAATCATTTAGACAAATTAAAGTCATTCCTTATTGGTCACAGTCATCAAACAATGCAGAAAAGTTCAACTCTTAACAAGCAGCATTCACTCCTCCTGAAAGAGCGTAGAGCCACAGTGGACAGTCGTCTGCATTGCTGATGGCTTTGCAGCAATCCTTCATACTGAGCATGCATGAAGCGACAGTGGAGAGGAAAACTCCCCTTTAACAGGGAGGAGAACCTCCAGCAGAACCAGAACCCGGCTCAGTGTGAACGCTCATCTGCCTCGACCCACTGGGGGTCAGAGTAATCAGAGCTTTGATATATGATGGAGCTTGATTATTAAGGGCTTTATATGTGAGAAGGAGAATTTTAAATTATATTCTTGATTTAACAGGAAACCAATGAAGGGAAGCTAAAATTGGAGAAATATGATCCATCTTGTTGATTTTCATCAGAACTCTTGCTGCAACTGAAGGCTTTGAACTGCATTTTTTTGGACAGTAGAGAACTGCTATAGTCCAGTATTGGAGTACAATGTGTGGACATCTTCTCAAAGCCATATTTAACCTCTCGTCTCCCCGTGTCTCTGCAGCTGAAGGCTCCACTTCCTCGGGTGGACAGACAGAACGCGCATCCATGGCATCACCCGAGCTCGCCAGTGCTGAAGACTCTTCCACTCGCAACCTAAACTCAGGAAAGGAGGATGGTTCTGTTTCCGGCACAAAGAAAACCTGTCCTGTCCACGCCCCCGCCGGAGAGGAGGCGAAGAGGAGTTTTCGGAAAGGGATCGCCCGTCACAACGACTATGTGAAGATCTCTGTGCCGGAGTCCAAAGTCAACCGTCTTCCCACAGAGTGGTGGAAGACAGTGATCGCTTTCTTTTATGCAGCTTTTAACCTGGTCTTGACCACAGTCGTCATCACAGTTGTGCACGAGCGCGTCCCTCCCAAAGAGAGCAGCCCTCCTCTTCCGGATAAGTTTTTTGACTACATCGACAGAGTCAAGTGGGCTTTTACAGTGACAGAGATCAACGGGATGGTTCTGGTGGCCATCTGGTTGATCCAGCTCTTCTTCTTTAAATACAAGTGAGAGCCAGCTCTGCTGCCAATACCACACAATGCATTATGGGAAAATGTTTGCTTTTATGCTATTTAAAGAAATGCAGATACAAACATTCAATGGAAATTAAATGTTAGTTGAGTTGGCCGTAGTATTGTCACTAACTTAGCTCATCAGTGTTCTGCTTTAATTAAGCCTAAAATTATTCACACCCATTGCAGATTTAGATTTAAAATTATTTTCATTCAGCAAAGAAGTTTGTCTCTTTTGAGAGGGAGCTCTCAAAAGATAATAAAGCAATATAATGCACATGTTTCTATTTACATTTTATAAAATAAAGCAGGTTGATTATTTTCCTGATAAATAGAAACATCCTTGTTGGCATTACAGCCGTCAAACCTTTCTTAAAGTTTTTGACCAGCTTTTTGTACATATTTTTACTAATATTTTTGATAGTTTGATGTCTGGTAAGCACGCCTTTAAGGTTGGAAGGCCTCTCTGCCATCACCCTAATGTTTAGCTCCCCCAAAGGGAATCAAATGTTGTCAAACATGATGCAAGATACATTTCAGACAGATTTCCTTGAGTTCAATTCTTCTTCTGACTGGAAATAATAATATTTTAAAGGGGTCCAGCCTGCGCCCTGACCTGAATCTGAGGGAGAATCTATGGCGGGAGCTAAAGATTAGGGTGATGGCAAGGAGGCCTTCCAGGCTCAAAGACTTTGAACCTATCACCAAGGATAAATGAGCAAAATGTCAGTGAAAACATGCTAATTGCTGCAATGCTGATACTTTTTTTATCTCCTCTGGTTTTTGAGAATGGCAGAAATAATTTTCAATATTACATTTATTATTTTTTTTTATAAAATGCTAATGAAAACCGAAAACTTTTTATTTATTTTTTCTTCCAAAACTGGTCTATCTCTGTTTCATTTCTTAACAGCAACAAACCTCTTAGGTTGAATGAAAATATTTTAAATTCAAACTCTAAAGAGAATTTTGATTTGATACTGGTAGGATAAATAATTTATTTTATTAGACTGACATATTTTGATAAATTAAATGTAATTTAACCCTTATCCATCTCTACACCTTCACATGGTGCCACTATGGGCAGAGATCCAATATGAAACACTAGAGCTACAGCAGAAATCCCAACATCTTCCTGATCCGTTTCTATGGCTTTATGAATATTGAGCAAACAGATCTAATTTAGACTTTCTACATTGCCTCGAATACTTCTATGTGTGACGGCCTCACACGCTGCCAGAGCCTCAGAAAACACTGTTTCCCGTCTAGAGCTGCAGAGGTAGCTCCTCATACTGTGCATTTAAGGTGGTTTGGTTGATAGAAGTGTATTTAAATCGCTGAAGTCACTTTAATTCTGCAAGATTTAAACTCTCTTCATTCACCATTTGCATTTATGGATTATTTGGCTTCCACGCATGAAGGTATTGTTCACGGGATTCTGGTAGAGAGATTGGGACATAATCTCCAAGTCTTTCCTGTCGACAGGTCCATAGCCTGCAGACGGTTCTTCTTCCTCATCGGCACCTTGTACTTGTACCGCTGTGTGACCATGTACGTCACCACCCTGCCTGTCCCTGGCATGCACATGAACTGTGCTCCGAAGGTGAGTGGAAACAAATCAGTCTCCTGTAATCACAAGCCGCTCCAGCTTTTGCTGCTCCAGGAGGACATGGAGCAATAATGGGGTTCATCTGCAGTTTGTGGGTTTTGTGCTCAGACAAAATGATCAGCGGCTGAAGATGCTCGAGGAGTCTTTGTTCTCCAGATTTTTTCTGTCGTCTCTGAGGGGATCCAGAAGAAATGCAACAATAGAACCCTACTGGTTGATTTTACTGTTTACTTTATTCCTGTAGATCAATGACTCCAGGATGTCTGAGTAAAGAAAAAAAAAACCCGAAACAGAACGAGGCCAGGGGTTTAAATGTTTCCTTAAACAATCCTGTTATGCTTTTAATGACCAAGTGGTAACACCAAGTTCATTTTATTCCCCACTTATTATCCTTTTAAACTTTCCTTCAGAACAAGACATCTTCAAGTCATGTTCCTAAATAAGAAAGATGTTCTCAAGGAGCCTGAGATGTTTGTATTCGTCACAACAACCAACATTTTCAATGTCTGTCTTAATGTTTGGAGCTTTGTGATTAAGTTTTTCTGCAGAAGTAGTTTGTCAGATATGTAGAAATAAGTGTAATTTGCTTCCTTACTGTCGCTGCTGGTCCAGGGCTCATCCCCACCGTTTTTAAACCTCTCCTCTGTTCTTCTCCATCAGCTCCAGGGAGACACCCAGGCGAAAATCCAGCGCATTCTGCAGCTCATTTCAGGGGCCGGCCTCTCCATAAACAACTCCCACCTGCTGTGCGGAGACTTCCTCTACAGCGGACACACGGTGATGCTCACCCTCACTTACCTTTTCATCAAAGAGTGTGAGTACTCAAACGGTGGCTCTCTCCGAATAATTCTCCAGCTTCTCCGGTTAATATTTAATGAATTACATTGTGCACTTCTATTCTGATCACCCATTGCTCTTAATGTTGTTATGCGACCTTCTAGATTATGTCTATTTATTTTAATTATTAATTATTCAAAGGTTGACAACATAGACTGAACGTTGTTTTTCCCCAATGGGTTGGTTATGCCGTAAGGAATGGAAAAGTCGAACATGTTGTTGTAATTACTGACAGCGCTCTGTGTTTCCCTCGTCTGAAGACTCTCCGAAGTCCTTCTGGTGGTACCATCTCGTGTGCTGGCTGCTGAGCGCCGTGGGCGTGCTCTGCATCCTGGTGGCTCATGAGCACTACACTGTGGACGTGGTCGTGGCCTATTTCATCACCTCCAGGCTCTTCTGGTGGTACCACACCATGGCCAACCTGCAGGTCAGGAAATTTCACAGAAACACCGTTTTTTCCCCCAACCATTTGGGATTGAAAAGAATGGTGCAAATTAAAACATTGTATTTTTTCAATTCAGTGGCGGTTCTACAACAAATTTAGTGTTTTTCATGGGGGTACAGAACAAAAACTTGGGGAAAAACAGGTCAGTATTTCGTCGTTTAATATATTAAATATGCCAATTGTGGCTCTTTGAACTGCAGTTTGCAGACCCCTGATCCTATCTCAGTACGGCTGGAGCTAAATGTGAAACAGCTTAATTTTTTAATTATTGTTAGAGTACAACTGTAAAGGTAAAAAAAATACAATTGGTCCAAGTGACCAATCAGTTACGGTATCTTTGTCAGCATATATCATTGTAAGAAATGTAATACCATGTCTTTAGTACAGGAGCTATAACAGGGGCCAGGACCAGTTCTACAGGGGCACTGGCCCCTGTTGGCCCCCGTCTAGAACCACCCCTGTTTAGGATTAGAATAGCGCCCTCTAGTGGCTGTGGTGCAAACTGTGTACTGTGTGTGTGGATCTAAAAATAAGTTTTAAATGTTTTAGGCGACAGAAAAGTGAAGATCCTGAAAAAGAGTTAATCACTTTTTGTTTCTTTAAACAACCAAAATGTTTGTTTTTAGTAAGCTCCTGTAACTCATCAAGGGAACAAAACAACATTTTTAGCCGCTAAAATTAATAAACTCTGACATTATGGTGGTGATCCATCCTCTCTGAGGAGGGAAAATATGTCAAACTAACAGCATTGTTTGAATATGAAGACAAGGCACTGATTATAAATGTCAGAACATTAATAATCAAACAAAATTGATCATAAACAATACAAAATCACAATAAAATGAAAGTAATGGAATACAATAAGTTAAAGGTTTTGATTATAAATATCAAAACATCAGTGATATCAGAAATGTTGATTATGAGTAGTAGACGGAAATCCATAAAATAAAACAAGTTTAGTTTTAAATTATTTAATATGATTGTGAAAATAAAAACATTTGAACTCTACATAACGGAATTAGAACAATAAACTGAAACACAATAAGTCATAGATATATAGATATCAATTTCATATGTATAGATAAATGTTAGAAGCTGAGAAATAAATAAAATGATATATTTTCATAAAAATGATGGAATACAAAATATAAATAAATATAAATTAAAAATAGATCCTAATTCATAGAGTGCCAATGAAGGAGCTCCTTCTCATGCTGCACACCAACAGGATGATGCAGACTCATCATCATCCTGTTGGTAGAACAAGAACAACAACTTCCAGCACTGTGGCGGGCTGGAAACATGGCCGTCCCTGCAGGAAGTTTCATCATTTTGCAGGTGGAACAGGCTGTTTTTGTGTCTTAAACCTTTTAATTCAATTCAATCCAATTCATTAAACACGTCATCTCAAGGCTCTTTCCAAAGTCAGATTCCATCAAATCCTCCAGGTTGGTCAGAAAGTTTCCTCTCTAAGGAAACCCAGCAGATTGCATCAAGTCTCTCCAAGCAGCATTCACTCCTCCTGAAAGAGCGTAGAGCCACAGTGGACAGTCGTCTGCATTGTTGATGGCTTTGCAGCAATCCCTCATACTGAGCATGCATGAAGCGACAGTGGAGAGGAAAACTCACCATTAACAGGGAGGAGAACCTCCAGCAGAACCAGAACCAGGCTCAGTGTGAACGCTCATCTGCCTCGACCCACTGGGGCTTAGAGAAGACAGAGCAGAGACACAGAAAGCACAGAAGCTCACATTGATCCAGGAGTACTTTCTATGTTATAATATGTTGTTGTTCTCAAAGTCCTGCAATTTGATCAAAATGCACAACTGCAATATTTTTTTACTTCATGTAGAATCAGTAATTACACTGGTTTCTCTTTTCTTATTCGAGTCTTTATACCTATTTGTTGATAAAAGTTAGTCAGCCCATTTTACTGTTCAGATTCCATTATGTTTAGTTTAATTGACTTAATTTGACTTGTTAGTCGTCTTAGTTTAGATGTCCCATCAGCACTGTCCCACATGATCGTCAGGGTAACTGAGGGAAAAGGATTGCGCTGTCGGAGTTTACCTTTCTGGACCAAAATAGTAGTTCCTGTAGCATCTGGAGGTCCTAAAGAGTTAGTTTTTCTTCTGTCCTGACAGATTCTGAAGTGCTCGCCCAACAACTACCTCACCAACACCTGGTGGAACCCCCTGTTCAACTTCTTCGAGAGGAACGTGCAAACGTCGGTGCCATGCTCCTATAGCTGGCCCATTACCTGGGCCTCCGCCTGCCTCAAGAACCCCTGCAAGAAGTACTCCATGGTGCAGAGCTCGCGAGAAGAGTGACCGCGCCTCGTCTTGCTTCCTGATCCTCCCGGGCACAAAAACCAAAAGGCGCTCTGGTCAAAGAAAGATTCCAGCTGGAGGAAAGAAAGAATCTCTGTTTCTTGCCACTGTGATTTATTTATGAAATAAAGTGCTGAAAATTGTCCGTTTTTGTAGACGACACCTCTGTCCGGTCTGTTTGCTGTACCTGATCTGTATGTCCTCCATGCTAAGTATTTGAATTATCGGTGTATCTAAGCCACAAGGTGCCTTAGTGTGGTAACATGTAGATGTATCGAAGCTGCCATGACCTGTATCTCAGTCTATTTTTATGTGCTATGATATCATTTGTTTTGTATTAGTTTCAGCAGTCTGAGCTTCCAAACTAGCCTCAACATTGTATTAAAATGAAAGCAAACCAAATGTTACGTGTTCTGGATTTATCCCATCAAAGGATCTGCAGGAAAAGAAATATAGATTAGAAAGAATGCTGTAAAATAGGGTTGTTTTTCAGGAGCTGGGCTCGGCCCCTCCAGTGAACATAACGCTGAACGTTCCAGTAGACCAAGAGATTTTGGACGACTTCATGCTCCCAGCTTTGATTGAACAGTATGGAGATGGTTTGAACCCCATCAATTTGGGTGTAAATATTATTTACAGTATATATATATATATACACATACATACATACATATTTATATATATATATATATATATATACACATACATGCATACATATATATATATATATATATATATACACTTTTTCACTGTTGAACAAAGAAAAGCCAACTCCAGTTAAGTATATGTTTTTAAACAGTATAACAATAAAATAAACTGCTATCTTGTTTAAAACACAAAACTACCACTTTTAAATGTAACTGATTGAAGTTTACTTGCCTATTTTACTGTCTAATTAAATCCAACATTGCCATCTATATATATATTTTAAATAACCTCTCAAAATTGGTAATTTTTCCAGTCCATTTCTACCATGCCCCCCCCCCTAGGAGGCGCCCCCCACTTTGGGAACCAGTGCACTGTAAGTGAATTGAATTACTGTTAATCTGATTTTCCACTTACAGCTAATGGCATCACAACATTTAGGTTTACACTAGACCAACAAAAATAACACTTTAGAAAAATAAATCAATGTCAGGTATGTTTAATATCTGCTTAAAGATCATTGTCTTCAAAGTTACCTTTTGATTCTAGCTCAAGTTTATTGAATATGACCCTGTAAAAACTGTTCATGTTTACCTCTGTTAAAAAATGGTGACCCTCAGTTATGAATAACTACATGCTAAATCCAAACGTTTCAGTTTTAGCCAAGGTTTTAGAGAAATTGGTAAATGACCAACCAAACAAATATTACAATAGTACAATCACTGCTACTAAGGTCATTATTGACATATAGATGCATAACTTTAATAATTACCTGTCAAACTGAAAACAGTGTGTTTGTGCCAATGGATCCTTTTCGGGCCTTTTAAATATTAATAATGGTGTACCTCAAGGGTCAGTGTTGAGACCTACATTGTTTATTATTTATTTAAATGATGTAGGTCAACACATCTGCATGCTGATGACACAGTTGCTCTTGCTGATGAGCAGCTGCAATCTCCATTTGATAGGATTCAATCACAAACAAATCGCTTCAGACCTGGGGTCCGTTCTTCGTACGTCGCTAACTCAGTTAGCAGGATTTCATTGTTGACGATTTGGTATGATCTTGGATCGTTTGGTTCTTCGAAAGACATCCTGCACTTGTTGTCATAGCAACATGTGCGCCAGCTTAAGCCTGCTCGACAGCAGGCTTATTTCATGTAAACAAGATTAGATCACGGCTGTATAAGCGGAGGAGATAGGGAAGTCTGCCGTAGCCATGTCAATTTTTAGGACTGCAACCTGTTGCGGAAGGTGCAAGAATAATTTGCAGAGTTTTTCCGAATTAATCGCGTATTGCGCAATAGACAGGATCCTTGAGCGCAGCGCGACAGTAGAGAGATTTTCTTGGTGGCTGTTATAAACAGACAAACACATCATTTAACAGTGGCTTTTAAAGAGGAAAAGGTGGTGTTGGAGCCATAAATCTAAAATATTTAAGTTATTTGTATGATGGTTTGCTTTTTATTTTTATCCTATTCAGTAAGAAGATTTGTTCGGGCCATTTTATTGTGAAGTTTAGTTTACTTTGAAAGGCTTGCTTCCTGTCGAGCCGTATATTGTATCAGAAAAAACTATGGATGGATTATCTAGCCACGGAGCAATACAGTTTTACCGTGTAAACTGTGGATGACTTGGAAAAGGAAAATGTTCATTTTTTATGGATAAAGATTTTTTTTTTGTTAAAATTCCCAGTTTGCACATGTCCTTTACTTCCCGTGTCTAAGGAATGACACTGAAATTTGGATCTCTTGACATAACAAGTGTCTTTTTAAAATACAGTATAATAATTAAAGGCTACCATTTTGTAGAATATTCTTGTATTTCACTTTTACTTGTCCCCGTGTTCTAGTGGGTCCCGTGGAGGCTCTGACATAAAAGAACAAAGTAAATATGAGATTATTAAAATGCAAAAATTCATACTGTAGAAAGTGATAGAAACATCTACCATGGACAGTATTTACGCATTAATTTGTCTGCTGCTTTATGCCAGCCCTCTCTCCTGGCTTTAACAGATTTTGAGGTGTTTTAATTAATGACTCAAATTCGGCATAACCTTCCAAGCTCTTGTTCTGCTTGGGAGAAAAACTGTGGGCGTTCTTTGCCCACGCTGAACAGCCAATAGCAGCGTTGCTGATCAATGTTTCTACTATCGATACATTTCCCCTTTTAAACAAACGCATGAACGCGCCGTTGTCTCAGATAACTCAATCCAGCCATACTAATCGTAAACAGCAGGTGTGTTCGAAGAACCCAATTAGCCGGATCATGATTAGCCGGATGAAATCATCTTGGATGTGTCATTTGATCTTGGATGTTTTAAGCAACGTACGAAGAACGGACCCCTGGGGTCCGTTCTTCGTACGTCGCTAACTCAGTTAGCAGGATTTCATTGTTGACGATTTGGCATGATCTTGGATCGTTTGGTTCTTCGAAAGACATCCTGCACTTGTTGTCATAGCAACATGTGCGCCAGCTTAAGCCTGCTCGAGAGCAGGCTTATTTCATGTAAACAAGATTAGATCACGGCTGTATAAGCGGAGGAGATAGGGAAGTCTGCCGTAGCCATGTCCATTTTTACGACTGCAACCTGTTGCGGAAGGTGCAAGAATAATTTGCAGAGTTTTTCGAATTAATCGCGTATTGCGCAATAGACAGGATCCTTGAGCGCAGCGCGACAGTATAATTGAAGAGAGATTTTCTTGGTGGCTGTTATAAACAGACAAACACATCATTTAACAGTGGTTTTTAAAGAGGAAAAAGTGGTGTTGGAGCCATAAATCTAAAATATTTAAGTTATTTGTATGATGGTTTGCTTTTTTTTTTATCCTATTCAGTAAGAAGATTTGTTCGGGCCATTTTATTGTGAAGTTTAGTTTACTTTGAAAGGGTTGCTTCCTGTCCAGCCGTATATTGTATTAGAAAAAACTATGGATGGATTATCTAGCCACGCAATACAGTTTTGCCGTGTAAACTGTGGATGACTTGGAAAAGGAAAATTTTAATTTTTTATGGATAAAGATTTTTTTTTTTTGTTAAAATTCCCAGTTTGCACGCGTCCTTTACTTCCCGTGTCTAAGGAATGACACCGAAATTTGGATCTCTTGACATAACAAGTGCTTTTTTAAAATAAAGTATAATAATTAAAGGCTACCATTTTGTAGAATATTCTTGTATTTCACTTTTACTTGTCCCCATGTTCTAGTGGGTCCCGTGGAGGCTCTGACATAAAAGAACAAAGTAAATATGAGATTATTAAAATGCAAAAATTCATACTGTAGAAAGTGATAGAAACATCTACCCTGGACAGTATTTACGCATTAATTTGTCTGCTGCTTTTTGCCAGCCCTCTCTCCTGGCTTTAACAGATTTTGAGGTGTTTTAATTAATGACTCAAATTCGTCATAACCTTCCATTAAAAGCTCTTGTTCTGCTTGGGAGAAAAACTGTGGGCGTTCTTTGGCCATGCTGAACAGCCAATAGCAGCGTTGCTGATCAATGTTTCTACTATCGATACATTTCCCCTTTTAAACAAATGCATGAACGCGCAGTTGTCTCAGATATATCAATCCTGCGATACTAATCCTAAACAACAGGTGTGTTCGAAGAACCCAATTAGCCGGATCATGATTAGCCGGATGAAATCATCTTGGATGTCTCATTTGATCTTGGATGTTTTAAGCAACGTACGAAGAACGGACCCCAGGGGTCCGTTCTTCGTACGTCGCTAACTCAGTTAGCAGGATTTCATTGTTGACGATTTGGCATGATCTTGGATCGTTTGGTTCTTCGAAAGACATCCTGCACTTGTTGTCATAGCAACATGTGCGCCAGTTTAAGCCTGCTCGAGAGCAGGCTTATTTCATGTAAACAAGATTAGATCACGGCTGTATAAGCGGAGGAGATAGGGAAGTCTGCCGTAGCCAGGCATGGACTGGTAATCGGGCGTACCGGGCATTTGCCCGGTGGGCCGACGTGCTGTTTGGGCCGGCAGACCCGACATGTATATTATTAATATGTATTATTATTATTATTATTATTTTATATATCTGCCTCGTTATATTTGCATAATGCATGAAGAAAAATAAAATCAGCAACGCAAGCGTCTGTTCCGATCATCCGGCCCTTACCACAGGCTACTGCAGCCCATTGGTTATCATCCCTGACAGTCTAAAGGGCTAGGCCAATCATAAAGTAGAAAAACACCTTCACGCTCCATGTGGAACTTTGTGCAGCGGTGTTCACAGTAGTAATGGATAAGAAACGCAAGGGAGGCGCAGAGAAACTGCACGAAAAAAAGAAACCGAGTTCTTCAAACGGACGCTGCGAAATGTGTCAAACTGACATGTTCCCAACAGCAGTCCCTTCATCTGCTCCGGTTGCTGATGAAAAATATGGTGGTGGACGGTTGTAGTCAGTGACGTGCGGTAGAGTTCATAGCTGGTGAGGGACTGACGTCATCAGAGTCAGATTTATTAATATATACACTCTACAGAATAGACTCATTGCAAAGTGCTGAAGGCGACTGAGCCAAATTAATTCACCAAGAGACATGGAAAAATATTGATTATTTGATGAAAAAATAAATATAATTATTTGTCATTTGCCTGTAACAGTTTATGAGTTATGATGGATTTCTGCATTTGTAACACATTTTAAAACTATAACCCACATTAAGCACATTTCATTACAGAAACAAAACATGAATAATTATCGCTCTTACCTCTACTTATAAATTAAGTCCATGCACAGCTCTTTCTGCACAAAAATATCTTCATTTTCCAGTAAAAGTTCTCTTTATCTTCTTCAGTTTTAAAACTCTCTCAGTCTCAGTAGAGCTCACTGCCAGGGAGGAAAGCCTTCCTTCATCAGTCCTGTTCCAGCTGTATGTTTAGAGTCTTTTTAGTGCTTTACTTGTTTAGCAAAACTCGCTAATAAAACATCCATAACTTGCTGTCACTCTACAGTTTTGGATCAGGAGCGGTGCTCCTTGAGCGCCCCCTGCCTAGAGGCCAAGAAACTGCCGGCCTCACCTACAACCAGCTCTTTGCCTTTTATGTTTGCGCAGCAGCACAAAAACATGTTACCTGCACACAGTTTGAAGACCAAAACACAATTCGTAATCCAAATATATTAAATTGTGGAAAATCAGCTCATAACTGTTTGAACAATTGAATTTATGATCTAGAGACAGGATTATGCATTCACAGAATGGAAGCCAGTGCAGTTAACATGGGATTGCGCAATCCCAGGGGAGGCCAAGCGCGCCTGTTTAGGAACCATGACAATGTGGTGGGCCAGTCTAATCCAAAATGCCAGGGCCGATTTTTTGTCCCAGTCCACCCCTGGCCGTAGCCATGTCCATTTTTACGACTGCAACCTGTTTCGGAAGGTGCAAGAATAATTTGCAGTTTTTCGAATTAATCGCGTATTGCGCAATAGACAGGATCCTTTAGCGCAGCGCGACAGTATAATTGAAGAGAGATTTTCTTGGTGGCTGTTATAAACAGACAAACACATCATTTAACAGTGGCTTTTAAAGAGGAAAAAGTGGTGTTGGAGCCATAAATCTAAAATATTTAAGTTATTTGTATGATGGTTTGCTTTTTATTTTTATCCTATTCAGTAAGAAGATTTGTTCGGGCCATTTTATTGTGAAGTTTAGTTTACTTTGAAAGGCTTGCTTCCTGTCCAGCCGTATATTGTATTAGAAAAAACTATGGATGGATTATCTAGCCACGGAGCAATACAGTTTTACCGTGTAAACTGTGGATGACTTGGAAAAGGAAGAACTTCATTTTTTTATAGATAAATAATTTTTTGTTAAAAATCCCAGTTTGCATGCGTCCTTTACTTCCCGTGTCTAAGGAATGACACTGAAATTTGGATCTCTTGACATAACAAGTGCCTTTTTAAAATACAGTATAATAATTAAAGGCTACCATTTTGTAGAATATTCTTGTATTTCACTTTTACTTGTCCCCATGTTCTAGTGGGTCCTGTGGAGGCTCTGACATAAAAGAACAAAGTAAATATGAGATTATTAAAATGCTAAAATTCATACTGTAGAAAGTGATAGAAACATCTACCATGGACAGTATTTACGCATTAATTTGTCTGCTGCTTTTTGCCAGCCCTCTCTCCTGGCTTTAGTAGACTTTGAGGTGTTTTAATTAATGACTCAAATTCGGCATATCCTTCCATTAAAAGCTCTTGTTCTGCCTGGGAGAAAAACTGTGGGCGTTCTTTGGCCATGCTGAACAGCCAATAGCAGCGTTGCTGATCAATGTTACTATCGATACATTTCCCCTTTTAAACAAACGCACGAACGCGCAGTTGTCTCAGGTAACTCAATCCAGTGATACTAATCCTAAACAACAGGTGTGTTCGAAGAACCCAATTAGCCGGATGATGATTAGCCGGATGATGATTAGCCGGATGAAATCATCTTGGATGTGTCATTTGATCTCGGATGTTTTAAGCAACGTACGAAGAACGGACCCCTGCACTGAATGCAAATAAAACCAAAGTGAAGTTGTTTTCCTGTAAAAATGGAGTGCTTGCTATTTTAATTTCAATTGTGTTCTCAGAAGGTTCCTCTGTTGAGTTATGTAGTCCTGCAAATATGGTCATTTTATAAATGAATTCTTTATGTGGCGGGAGCAGTGTGATAATTGGGAACTTAAGTTTAAAAGACACTATTTTAATAATTAGTTACAACAACTCCGCTAAAAAGTTACCTTTAAAGCACACAGACCCGCTACAGATGAGGCTTGAGACACTCTCACAATGTAACAATTTTATTTATTCTGCAATTGTTTGTTAATCGAAAATACTAGTCTAAAACCACTCACACATTAAAAGTCAGTGTTAGCGCAACTCAGGGACGGGGGTGCAAATTGGGGTAGTGTCCTCAAAGAAAAGAAACACAGCAAACGAAACAAGGCAAAACAAAAGAAAGTCGTGCACCAAACCAAAAAGGAGTACCACCACCCGGAAAGTCCACCACCAACACCACGAGCTGGCCGTTCCTATCACAAAAAAATAGAAGAGAGACATGCAGATTACAAACAATACAATTATGCAGTTCAGCCCACAATCAAGCAGCAATAGTCCAAATTAAGAGTCGTCCAGGGAGAAACCGATCCGCCGTAGCAGACGCCACTCAGAGCGGCAGTAGAAAATTAGTCCGAGCTGATCACCAATCGGCCCAAATCAGCCACACTGGGCGAGTGGTAGGAGCCAACTTTACGCCGACCAGGACGGCGGGCCTACAGCCAGCAACCAGGACGACAGGTAGGCAGCCGACAGATTATCCAGTTGACAGGCGGACCGTCGGTCGAGGACAACCAGAACAGCGGGCAAACAGCCGGCCAAGGACAAACGGCAGCGGCTATCAGAAATAAATGTTAGAAATGGAATCTAAAAGCATCCAAACTTCAGCACTACACCTACCGCTGAGTTCTCTATGTAGTGCCTCTAAAAGGAAGGAGGAAACGTAGAACTTGTACAGGCGGCGGCGATCAGAGCGTCGTTAGCGCATCATTTGCGCGCATGCATTAATTTGCAGCTGTTATACAGAAAATGTAAATAAATCACAAGTAATAAGTTTGCTTGAGAGAGGTGAAGCCTGCCTTACCTAGCGTGCAGCACCAACCAACCCCGAGGTCTGAACCGGAAGGAAAACAACGTCATGTCAACCAGGTAGGGGAGGGTCCTTTATATACAGGCAGCCAGCGCCACAACCAATTAGATTTAGGCACTTGTGTGGTGCGTTCAAAGGCCACAGGCATACTGCCACATTCCACCCCCCCAAACTGCATCGACGCCCCGACGATGATCCCACTTAACACCAAGGTCGAAATACAGCCGACATGGTACTAGATGAAGGTGTTTCTCTCACTGCTGGTCTTGGAAGATGATGGAGATTATGATGCTGGCCAGCAGTTGATCGTGCCGATCTACGCACCGACACCTCGCTGGGCCCAGACTCTGCTGCCGGTACAACTGCTAATGAGATAGGTTGATTCATAGTCACACCCGAGGGAACCACAGCAGGAGGTGGGACAGGCGGTACCTGCTCCTGAGGCCATGGCCTCAAGAACAAATCACCCTCCAAAGACAACTCGTCCTCTGAAATGGAGTGATGTTCAGAAGGCGCACCTTCAACAGAAACTGAATTAGGTGCATCAGCACCAATCAGGACCTTCAGCAAAGAGCGATGTACCCTCCTTACCCTGGTCTGGTCATGAACTGGTGCCACTGAATACACTACACCCCCCTCTCTTGGGACTTGAATAACCACATGTGTCACTGAACTCCAAAAATCCTGAGTTTTCTGACGACCTTTACTCCCCAAATTTCGGATCAACACAAACTGGCCCTCTTTAAGAGGAGCTTCCCTGATGTTTTTATCATGATTAGCTTTTCTGCGTCCTGCAGACGTTCTCAATTTTTCTCTAGCACCCTCAAATGCTATATGCAAGCGAGTCTGATGTTCTTTGACCCACTCATGAACAGTTCCTGCCACTGGGTTTTGTACTCTTCCCAACAAAAAATCAACTGGGAGACGTGGTTCTTGACCGAATATTAGAAAAAATGGTGACTCACCAGTTGATTGATGCGGGGTGGTGTTATATGCATAAAGCAACTGGGGCAAACAGACACTCCAGTCTCGTTTCCGGGACGTGGGCAAAGTTCTCAACAAGTTGTGAAGCGTTCTATTAAAACGTTCGCATTGACCGTTACCAGCTGGATGGTAAGGTGTGGTACGAGATTTAATGATGCCATACAAACTACAAAGCTGCTGGATCAGAGTGCTTTCAAAATTGCGGCCCTGGTCTGAATGGATGCGTGCTGGTACTCCAAATTTTGCAAACCATTCAGTGACCAGGACCTGTACTACAGTGGAGGCGCGCTGATCCCTGGTTGGAACTGCCAATGTATATTTGGAAAATACATCAGTCATCACCAATACATTTTCTAGCCCAGATGGAGTTGGCTCTAACAAAGTAAAATCAATGGCCAAAATTTCATTTGGTTTTGATGCCAGCAAATGGCCCATGAAGCCACGAGCAGGTGGTTGGCTATCCTTAGCAACCTGGCACCGCTCGCAGGTTTTACACCAATCTGCTACCTCTTGTGACATACCTGGCCAATAGCAGCGAGATCGTAACAACGCCAAGGTCCTTTCCACCCCCTGATGCCCATGCTCCTGATGGACTTGAGTCATGATGTCCTTGGTCAGGGACTTCGGCAGGAGAAGTTGGTACACTTCCCCACTACCATCTGGGCGAAACACTCGCCGATACATTAGACCATCCAGCTCAGCCAGGCGATCCCACTGTTTGAGCAATGCAAGAGCAGATTGTGAAAGCCTTTGCCGCTCAGTACGATTTGGCCGCTCTTTTCTCTGCCAAAAGACAAGAACTTCCTGAAGTACCGGATCAGCCTGCTGGAGGACCTGGAGATCACCAGGAGCAAGAGAGGGAAAGACAGTTACAGAGGACTGCGTGGTTTGCGTTTGCTCACTCTGCACAGCTAACTGTAATGGCTGAGGCACAAGAGTACCTGGAACCAAAGAAGTCACTTCCAATGGAGCCGGCCAAGGCTGACGAGACAAAGCATCAGCATTTTGATTGGACTTAGCAGGTCGATACTTTAACTCAAAGTTAAAAGAAGCAAGCTGGGCTGCCCAGCGCTGCTCCACTGCTCCAAGCTTGGCCGAATCCAAGTGGCTCAGAGGATTATTGTCTGTATAAACAATACACCTGTGGCCCAAAAGGTAATCTCTAAATTTTTCTGTCATTGCCCATTTAAGGCCCAACAGCTCCAGTTTCATTGAGCTGTAATTTGACATGTTTCGCTCGCTAGGTCTTAACCCGCGGCTAGCAAAAGCAATGGGTCTTATCTTGCCCTCTTGTTCTTGTGACAAGACCGCTCCCAAACCACTATGGCTTGCATCCACCTCTAGAATGAAAGGGAGGGAAAAATCTGCATAAGCAAGGACTGGAGCAGATGTGAGCTTCGTTTTAATAGCCTCAAAGCTCTGTTGACACTCCTCAGTCCAGGCTCCGACAATACTCTGGGCAGCCTTCTTTTTAAACTTTTCACTAGTAAGTTCCGCTGCTCTACGGTGCAAGGGGGCAGCCATCTTAGCAAACCCCTCTACAAACCTACGGTAGTAGCTAGCAAATCCCAAAAAGGAACGCAACTCAGTGGCTGTGGTGGGCACAGGCCAATTTGCTACAACCTCAATTTTAGCGGGGTCAGTGGCTACTCCCTGGTCAGAAATTACATGACCCAAATAGTGCACCCTCTGTTGGAAAAAGCGGCACTTACTAAGCTTAGCTTTAAGGCCCTCTTTCTGAAGCCGTCCTAACACCACGTCCAACCTCTCAAGATGTTGCTGCACAGAGGATGAAAACACAACAATGTCATCTAAATACAGCAAGAGGGATTGGCATTGCTGATCACCAAAAATGCGCTGCATCAAGCGTTGGAATGTGCTCGGAGCATTGCATAGGCCGAAAGGCATGCGATTCCACTCAAAAAGCCCAAACGGTGTACAAAAAGCGGTTTTATGGCGATCGCTTGCTGTGACCGGAACCTGATTATACCCACTGGCCAAGTCCATAGTGGAAAACCACCGGGCCCCTGTCAGAGCATCAAGGGACTCCTCGATACGAGGGAGTGGAAAAGCGTCCTTCCGTGTCTTGATGTTAAGTTGACGATAATCAACGCAGAGCCTAATACTACTATCCTTTTTGCGAACAATCACAATTGGTGACGCATAGGGGCTGGAGCTTTCCCTGATGACATTTGCTGCCAAAAGCTGATTTATGTGCTCCTTCACAAGTTCATACTCCGATGGAGGAATTCGACGGTATCGCTGCCGAACAGGAGCGTCATCAAGAAGTGGAATGTCATGGCTGATCAGGTTGGTGCAACCCAAATCCTGATCATTAGTGGCAAACACAGAAGTGTATTTACCCAACAAGGCTCGCACCCGACCCTGTTCCTCCTCTGACAAAGATGATAAATCAATAGTCTTGATCCCATCTGAGGCAGGAGCAGCAACTGTTTGGGAAGACACATTTGCAAACAATGGGACTTCAGTTACGCCCGCTGGAAGACTCACCACGCCAACACTATTTAAAGTTCCCACAGTGCTACGAGGATAAAGCAATACATCCGTGTTGCCCACATTTACCACTGGGACATAAGCAGTCCCCCGAACAACCTGAACTAAAGCAGGAGATGCTAACAAACCAGCTGGTAAGCCAGACTCTGATGGTTCAAACAAGACAGTGGTGCCTGAGTATTGCTCACAGCAGGTGGTAGGCACAATCTTCATCACACCTCCTGGAATGCGGCAGGCCCTCTTTCCTCGCACCCTAACCTTACTAGGCTGCTTAGGAGTGTGCTGCGTTACAGCTGCATGACATTTCTGTAAGGCATTAACCAAGGGCTTGGGAAATGACACAACAGGGGTTGTATTAAACAGAGCATTGCCATGCTGTCCAAATAGTTCTTGGTAACACTTATTTATGACGTTCATCCCCAACACACCAGGAACTGAAGCTGAACTGCTATCCGGGGGATTTCTCACCACCAACACTCCACAGTGGGGCATCAACTTGCCACACAGTTCAATCGATACTTCCAAATAACCGATATAAGGAATAGGGAGACCATTGGCCGCTTTTAGCTGTAGCCAGTGGCAAGCTCTTAAACGCTCTTCACCCCAGGGCTCAAAGAATTCAATAAAGAAGCTCTCTGTAATGGTGGACACCATTGAACCAGTGTCAACCAAGCAAGGCACTTTCACTCCAGCCATGTTCACTTCAATATGTGGACAAGAAGCAATTAATTTAGGTACATCTGCTGAACATAGACCACTAGTTGAGCCTATGGATACCCCACCCGAGCCTTGGCTCTGCAACTCGGTGGGTGCTAGTTTCCCAGAGGCTGACTTCCCTGACGTGATTCTGACAAAGATGACTGACGGAAGGAACCATGCGGCCCCCCACACTCCCTAGCAATATGTCCGGGCTGTTGGCACCGTCGACATATAATAGGTCCTCGACGTGGAGAGCGGCTGCGCGCTTGTGCAGTTTGGAGGAGGGTAATGCTGCGAGTAAGCTGATTAAGCTGCTCCTGTTGCTGTTTTAAGAGCTCTTTTAACTCATTAACCTCTGTTTGAGTGGGGCTAGCAATAGCTGGTAACCCACCACGCACAGCAAACTGAAAGCTGGGTGCTGAAGGCAGAGAATTACTCCGGCCCCGCATACTAGCTGGCAAACCCTCCAATTCCCACCTCATTGCCTCACCTCTGACCTCAAGCAGTGTTGCTGCCGGTTTCAGACGAACGTACTGTTTTAGCGCACGACGAAGTGCACCATCAAGGACATATTCTATAAACTGATCACGCAAGAGAACTTCAGCGTTTGGCATGTCCCTAGGGGCCTGTGCTTTTACTTTCTCCATGAGGCTCATCAAAGCAAGGGAGAACTCTTGCAATGTTTCCCCATCCAATTGCTTTCTGGAGAAAAAGGCCTCCTGTAATGCAACATGCGACTCATTACATCCATAAAGCTCCTTGAGGATAGAAATGATTTTAGCCGGATCCCCTCGTTCCTGACTAGAGCGATATTTGACCTCATCCCTAGCCTCTCCTTCTAAATGGTCATACAAAAAGAAGGCCTGATCTACTGCTGACAAATTTCGTGCCCGCATACACGCCTGCACCTCCTCAACCCACTCGCTCACACTAATCCCCACCCGTCCCCTAAACATAGGACACTTACGATCGCGTGGAACAAACACTAACCTGTCCGTTATTTGGGCGGTGGGGGGTGCAGAAGCTGAAGACGGCCCGGCACTGGAGCTAGATGTGGAAGGTGAACGCTCTGCACGCAGCTTCTCATTGTCAGCCTTTAATTGAGCAACCAGGGTCTTCAATTCCAGTAGCTCTTCCTCCATTACTACAAATGACCAGCTCAAAATAAATGAACCGCTGCCGTTTGTCCTTAACACACCAAAAAAAAATATCAATACTTGAACATAAATGTCACAAAATGCAATAATAGTGAAAGAGTCTCAGCCTCAAAACTGTAAAAAAAACATCCTGTCAACAACGCCAAAATGTGGCGGGAGCAGTGTGATAATTGGGAACTTAAGTTTAAAAGACACTATTTTAATAATTAGTTACAACAACTCCGCTAAAAAGTTACCTTTAAAGCACACAGACCCGCTACAGATGAGGCTTGAGACACTCTCACAATGTAACAATTTTATTTATTCTGCAATTGTTTGTTAATCGAAAATACTAGTCTAAAACCACTCACACATTAAAAGTCAGTGTTAGCGCAACTCAGGGACGGGGGTGCAAATTGGGGTAGTGTCCTCAAAGAAAAGAAACACAGCAAACGAAACAAGGCAAAACAAAAGAAAGTCGTGCACCAAACCAAAAAGGAGTACCACCACCCGGAAAGTCCACCACCAACACCACGAGCTGGCCGTTCCTATCACAAAAAAATAGAAGAGAGACATGCAGATTACAAACAATACAATTATGCAGTTCAGCCCACAATCAAGCAGCAATAGTCCAAATTAAGAGTCGTCCAGGGAGAAACCGATCCGCCGTAGCAGACGCCACTCAGAGCGGCAGTAGAAAATTAGTCCGAGCTGATCACCAATCGGCCCAAATCAGCCACACTGGGCGAGTGGTAGGAGCCAACTTTACGCCGACCAGGACGGCGGGCCTACAGCCAGCAACCAGGACGACAGGTAGGCAGCCGACAGATTATCCAGTTGACAGGCGGACCGTCGGTCGAGGACAACCAGAACAGCGGGCAAACAGCCGGCCAAGGACAAACGGCAGCGGCTATCAGAAATAAATGTTAGAAATGGAATCTAAAAGCATCCAAACTTCAGCACTACACCTACCGCTGAGTTCTCTATGTAGTGCCTCTAAAAGGAAGGAGGAAACGTAGAACTTGTACAGGCGGCGGCGATCAGAGCGTCGTTAGCGCATCATTTGCGCGCATGCATTAATTTGCAGCTGTTATACAGAAAATGTAAATAAATCACAAGTAATAAGTTTGCTTGAGAGAGGTGAAGCCTGCCTTACCTAGCGTGCAGCACCAACCAACCCCGAGGTCTGAACCGGAAGGAAAACAACGTCATGTCAACCAGGTAGGGGAGGGTGCTTTATATACAGGCAGCCAGCGCCACAACCAATTAGATTTAGGCACTTGTGTGGTGCGTTCAAAGGCCACAGGCATACTGCCACATTCATAGAGTTTTTGATTTATTAGATTAAGCTTATCAATTTTGGTTTATTCCCTTAGTATTTGTCCCCTTGGGATGTCACCTAAACAAATACATTCCCTCTGTGCGCCATCAGTCCTCAAGTCTTGTTGCACCCTTGTTCAATATGCGTTTTTAAACATCTCAAATAACAGCACACCACATATATATGTTATATATATATTAAACACATCAACTACTATTCATACATTTTTGTCACTTTTTATTCAATAAATTGTATAATTCAGTGTTGACAGTGTGTTGTTGACGCCAGCAAGACAAACAAGAGGAAAGTCGGTACAGTTAAATTGAAGTCCAAATCTCACCAATCAGAGAAGGCCGAGGGCGGTGCCAGCCAATAGGAATGCAGTATCGGTGTCGGCCTCCGTCCACGTGACAACAACACAGGAAGAGCATGCGTTCGGCTGCTGCTGTTATTCTGTAATCCAGGAGATGTCCGCTCTCTGACTTCTTCCTGGCGGAGCTCAGGCAGCATGGGTTCCCTATCATGGCTGTTGGAGCTCACCTGCGTCGCCCTGTCTCCCCCAAATCTCGCGGCTTTACTGCTCTTCCTCGCGGTGTTTCACCTGGCGGACTTTTACCAGAAGCAGCGCGGCGTCTACAGGAACATCCCTCCGGGTCCGCGACCGTGGCCGGTGGTCGGCAACTTCGGCGGCCTCCTGCTGCCGCCCTTCATCCGGAGGAGGTTCGGACAGACCTCCGACCCGAACACAGGCGTGATGGAGGCTCTGACGGCCCAAGCCAAAGTCTACGGGGACGTCTACAGCCTGTTTGTGGGCAGCCAGCTGCTCGTCGTTCTGAACGGCTACGAGGCGGTGAAGGACGCCCTGTCAAACCATCCAGAGGTGTTCTCCGACCGCCCAGATGTTCCTGCGATCTCCATACTCACCAAACGCAAAGGTAAGGATAATAAAAAATAAAATAAAACTGCAGATGGGAACGAAAAGTAAGTAAGATTTTCTTCAAATGAGTGTATTTGTCCTTGATTTGATCAGGCAAGTTTAAATGATCTGCTGCGCATTGAATAACGTGTTTGCACAAGATGTCTCTCTCATTTCAAGAGCAGTATCTCTAATTCTCTTATTTTAGGGTTCAAAATACTCTTTCCCTTGGCAGATAATGTTATTTAACTGCTCAGATTAAATTAATACACTTATGTCAAGAAACTTATTTTTAATCAGAGGTGTCAAGTAAGTAACTAAGTACAAATACTTTACTTAAGTAGACATTTTGGTTATTTATACTTTAGTGGGAACATTATTTTTTTCCTACATTTTACTTCTACAATTAGAAATTATCTGTACTTTCCTTACAGTTTGAAAATAGTCTCATTACTTCTATTTTATTTAGTTTGTTTTTGTTCTGGCTTGTCAATAAAAAAACAAAAACAATATTCAGATAAATGGCGCTTTGGTGGTTTTGATGGTGGTTGGAGGCAGCACTGCACCAAGTTGTTTGCCAAACGGCCCAAAAAAAACTTAAGAAGAACAAAATGTAAAATAAGAACATTGGATTTTTAGGATTATTTGTTATTTTCCTACTTTTTTATTAAGTTTTTGATGAACCGCTAGGATGAATCATTCATTTTGACAACACTGTCTCCTGTATACAGACAACCGTACAAGGGTTAATGGTTATAAAAAGTTAATGCACTCATTTGCATGTCCAGTTTTCTTATCTTACATCTGTTGCCCTCATCAGTTCCTGTAGCTATGCTGGATGTTCATTTACAATCCAATAATAACAAGTAAAAGGTTATTGATAATATGTCTGTTTGCACCAATACTTATAGGCAACCAGACATCAGATGTTCTGCTCCATGAAACCATGTTAATGCTCAGTGTTGCACCAATATGGAGCTTTAATATATGTGTATTATACAAATGGTTCGTTTTCAATGCACATATACAGTATGTGGGTGAAACAGCCAATGTGAAGATGTGAGCTACAAGTATTTTTAAATAATAAATACATAACAGATTTGATTTCTCAGTCTAAAGAGGATAATTTATGAAAATATTGACCTACAAGTTTTACAGGTTTGCAAGTTTATTTTTTCAGATTCTGGTCCTCAACCGGAAAAAGGTGGTCAGTCTGTGCCTGAAGCAGAAGAGTTTCAGTATCTTGTTTACCATCAGTGACGGTAGGAGGGAGCGGGCAGACGGGTCGGGGCTTCTTCTGCGGTTGAGGCCATTGCAAGCCTCTCTCAGTTTTCATGGAGACTGGATAGCGATGGCCTCGCTAGTTTCAGGCCCAGAATCACTGCTGACTAGACAGAACATAAACCTGGAGTTCTGCTCTCTGGAGAAAGTCTGACCATCAGTGCGGGAAACGAAACTCAAGAGTACTTTGGTTAAACAGCAGGTTGGAGATCCAAGGCACACCAGCAGCAAATAAGAACATAATAACAGATAAAGAAATAAACAGGATTGTGGAGTGTCCTAGTCAAAGTCTGGCCTTGAGGAGGCAGATCATGCTGGGAAACGGTGCAATGTGGCTAAAGTTCCTCCAGAGAAATAAAAACAGGCTGTTTGCCAGTTTTCCCAAATGATTGATGGACATCTTCGCTGCCCAGAGGGACATAAACTTTTATTAGGTTTAGGGGGGATTACTTTTTCCTGAGGGTGGGGGTAGTTTAGAAAGCTGTTTACCTTAGTAAATAAAATAGTTTTATAACAAATTTAGTCTAAATTCAGTTTTTTATGTTAGATATGTTTTTAATTTTATCTTAAGCATCTAGGTGAGATAAAAACAGCAGAAACATTTCCTGACGCCGCCGTAATTGCCTGGTGGTTGGTTCAATTCCAGGAATCGTGTTTGCTCCTTATGGGCCGGTCTGGAGGAAGCAGCGGCGGTTCTGCCACGCCACCCTCAGGAACTTCGGCCTGGGGAGGCTGAGTCTGGAGCCGTGCATCCAGCAGGGCGTGGCCTCCCTCAACGCGGAGCTGCTGAGGCTGAACGCCGAGCGCGGCGCCTCCGGCGTGGACCCCTCCCAGCTGATCAGCAACGCCGTGTCAAACGTCATCTGCTCCCTGATCCTGGGCCGCCGCTTCCACCACGAGGATCCTGAGTTTCGCACCATCCTGGACCTGATGTCGCGGGGGTTGGAGATCTGCGTGAACAGCCCCGCGGTCCTCATCAACGTCTTCCCGTCGTTCTACTATCTGCCCTTCGGGGTGTTTAGGGAACTACGGCAGGTGGAAAGGGACATCACGGTGTTCCTGAAGAGGATTATCGCAGACCACAGTGAGAGCTTAGACCCGGACAACCCCAGGGATCTCACAGACATGTACCTGATGGAGACGCTGGCACAGCAAGCTGCAGGAGAGGAGGGCAGCAGCTTCACAGAGGACTATCTCTTTTATATAATAGGGGACCTCTTCATTGCTGGAACTGACACCACTACCAATTCAGTTCTGTGGGTTCTGCTGTACATGGTCTTATACCCTGATACCCAAGGTAAGAGCGCCACCATAAACTCTGCTTTGTATCGAACATGGGCCTTTACGAGATTCTCAGGGTTTCATCTCTGTGAGGAAGAAGTACAGTTTTTGTTACATTTAATAATCTTTACAGTTGTAATATAAAAGTAAACATCTGCTAAGTTTTACAAAAACATCTAATGCAGAATATCAGAGCTTTTAGAGTCCAACAGGCGGGTATTATCTGCTTCATTAGACTGCAGGTCTGCTGGTGGTTCCTAGAGTGTCTAAAAGTAGAATGGGAGGCAGATCCTTTAGCTATCAGGCTCCTCTCCTGTGGAACCAACTCCCAGTTTTGGTCCGTGAGGCAGACACCCTGTCTACTTTTAAGACTAATCTTAAAACTTTCCCTTTTGACAAAGCTTCTAGTTAAAGTGGCTCATGTTACCCTGAGCTACCTCTATAGTTATGCTGCTATAGGCTTAGGCTGCTGGAGGACATCAGGATCTATTTCTCTCACTCTGCTGAGTTCTCCTACTGTTCTTCAATTGGCTTTGCTTGTTGTTATTTCAGCTTTTACCTTTTTGTTCTCTGTCATTTTTCTCTCCATAGAAGGTACACCTGGTCTGGTGTTCTGTTAGCTGTGACATCATCAGGGGAGGCAGATTATCCACTATTACCATCTAACATAGAAAGTACTCCTGGATCAATGTGAGCTTCTGTGCTTTCTGTGTCTCTGCTCTGTCTTCTCTAAGCCCCAGTGGGTCGAGGCAGATGAGCGTTCACACTGAGCCTGGTTCTGGTTCTGCTGGAGGTTCTCCTCCCTGTTAAAGGGGAGTTTTCCTCTCCACTGTCACTTCATGCATGCTCAGTATGAGGGATTGCTGCAAAGCCATCAACAATGCAGACGACTGTCCACTGTGGCTCTACGCTCTTTCAGGAGGAGTGAATGCTGCTTGGAGAGACTTGATGCAACCTGCTGGGTTTCCTTAGAGAGGAAACTTTCTGACCCACCTGGAGGATCTGATTGAATATAACTAAATCTGATTGAATATAACTAAAATAGAATTGAATTATTTAGTTGAGTTATCTGTTCAGTTAGCTATCCCACATTCAGCTGCTTGGTGGACATCATGGGTCACCACTTGGAGTAATAACTGTACCTGTTTTTCATAACTAGAGCTATTTCCAAATATTTCCAGATTTGTCCTGTCAGCAAAACAAAGGTGTAGCCGGCTGTCTTCAGCCAGCTGACTGTCAGTGTGCAGCAAAAGGTGACCTTACCTTCTAACGCGGCCCACAACAGAAACTTCTCTTTAAAAGACCCGTAGGACTGGGATGACTGATAAATTCAATCGTATTTATCAGCGACGTCGGCTTTCATTCATCTGTGGGTTTTGGCAGAAGTTTCTTTCATGTAGGACTTCAAAGCGGTTCTGATCAGCAGTTCTTCAGACTTTCTGCAGAGTTCCCGTTTGGACTTGACCACTTTTTAGAGAAATGTATTTCGGGTCGGTGAGCAACTTCCCTCCTCAGAGACTTTGTTACATAATTTGTTAACCAGTTAATCATCTGTCTTTATGGTTTAGTTTGATATTTTATGTCTCATATCAGATTTATCCAGTTTGGTTTTGTTATAGTGAGTTTATGCTGAGATGCACAGCTTTCTGTAAGTCTGTCACCTGAAACCCCAACGGAAGACATGAACGTTTGTGGCTAAAAGGTGACAAATCGGTTAAAAGGCCAGAAGAAAAAAGACGTTTGCATCTATGAAGAGAATTTGTCATATATTTTAGATCTCTAGATGTTTTCTTCATGTCATGCAGAATATTTGCTTCTTTATTAAACATGTTGCGAAAAAAGGAATTAATAATCTGTGGTCGGTTCGCATGTCTCTTGTACTTCCTGATTTTTTTTATTTTTTGTCAGCTTGCCAGTCTGACTCGGTAAATATTCAAACCACATCTCAAAATAGACGGATGTGTCAGCATTTTCATTCTGTGTCATTTTAACCAGGCTGCACTGGTTTGTTCTGTGAATTTTGTCCATTTTTCATGCCTAATTAATCCAGAACCATGCACCTAGCGAAGCCTCCGTCCATCTGTTTGGGTTTCAGAGCAGGTCCAGGCAGAGATGGACAGAGTTGTGGGCAGACGGCGTCCTCCATCCTTGACAGACAGAGGAAGCTTGCCCTTCACTGAAGCCACCATCATGGAAGTGCAGAGACTGACTGCAGTGGTTCCTCTCAGCATTCCTCACATGGCATCAGAGACCACAGGTAACCACAAACCAGAGAACGGGCTGTGATGTAACCCAGAACCTATTGTCTTACGGGCTTTTCTTTTCAGAGTTCAAGGGCTACACTATTCCCAAGGGAACGGTCATTATGCCCAACTTGTACTCAGTCCACAGAGATCCCAGCGTCTGGGACGATCCGGGCGCGTTCAACCCGGCTCGGTTCCTGGACGATGAAGGAAAATTGCTGAGGAGGGAGTTCTTCATACCGTTTGGTGTTGGTACGGCACTCACAATGTACAGCTCCGTCTGAATAAATCAGAATATCTTCAGGAAGCTTGTTTATTTCTGTTAGTTATGATGATTATGGCTAACAGCTAATGAAAAACCCAAAATTCAGTTGCTCAGGAAATGTAAATATGTTATTTTATGACCATTTTATGGCATGATGGAGTACGCCCGCTTTAGAACCATCAGCGTCGGCGCCCCTCAGGAGTGTGTTCTCGAACCCCTCCTTTTCTCCCCGTACGCCAATGATTGGACCTCAGCAGACTCGGTCGTGTAACCCCTGAGGTTTGCGGCTGACACCGGTGTCATACAGACAGGAAGTGGATCGGCTGGTCCATTGGTGTCGTCAGAGCCTCCTGGAGCTTAACTTCCTCAAGACAGTGGAGATTATGGTGGACTTCTGCAAAAAAAAAAACACTCTCCACACTGCCTGCCCTCTCCATCCTCCACTGTACTGTCTACTGTGGATCAGTTCTGGTTCTCTGGACCTGAGGCGGTCCTCACACACAGACACCATCTGAATGAAGACCCAGAAGACATTGGACCTCCTCCAGCAACTCGAGAAGTCCAACCTTCGACAGGAGCTGCTGGTCATCTTCTGCAGGGCCGTCATTCAGTCTGTCCCGAGTTTGTCCACAGAACAGGACCGGTCCAAACCAGCAATCGGATCCACAGAGAGGCTCATCACTGCTGGCCTTCCCTCCATCCAGGACTTGTACAGGTCTATGGTTCCAGAAAATGGCTCCTAACATCTCGGCAGACCCCACACATCCCCGACACAAACCGTTTAGTTTTTAACCATCTGGTCGGGGCTACTGAGCAGTTTCTGCTAGAACCAGCCTCCACAGAGATGGTTCTTCCCCCAGGCTGCCTCTCTGATGAACACAACCAACACCTTACAGCCTGATTAGTCAGCTACACCGCTGTAAAGCATATGGCACTTTGACAACCTCCACCTTCTTCTTTTCTCTGCATAAAAAACACTTTTTATATAGTTTACTAAAAGCAGCAGCGCTCCAACTGCAGGTTGCTCAGTGCGAGCCGCCAGAGTTGACTCCGATTTAAGCTTGTCCCGGATATCTGCACAGGCAAGTTTACTAAATGTTTGTACGCTGTGAGCGCTTCAACCAAAGTCAAGTTGAATTTGAATTTATTTCAGACACACAAGTATATAATAAATGACAACATATGTCCTTGTAACCTAAATTAAAACAGTCTGAAAAAGGGTGTCTTGGCAGAAGCAATAAGCTTATAAAGCCCACCCTCCAAAACCAATTTACACTGGACTAGAAAGAAAAAGATAAAAAGATGGCTACCTTTTATAATACATACCAAAATATGGTTTTAGTGAAAAAATTATTCTACAATAATAACATTTTGAAAAAAGATAATACACCCAGTATCTTACTGCTATTAATTACATTCACATGATTCAAAATGTTTAATCACATTAGTCTTAAATATCTTTTTAAACCTTATTAATGTTGTACAGTCTTTTAGCTCCTGATCTATTTGTTCCATACATCAACCCCAACAAAAAAATACAATGTTGTTTTACATTTGTTCTTGCTTTTGGTTTTTTTATACCCTCTAAGATCCTAAGCACCGTCCCTGATCAAAAACAGACCCTGAATGTGTGCTGGCAACAAATTATTCTTTACTTTGTACATGATTGAGCAGTTTTAAAGTCAACCAAATCTTTAAATTTTAATGTTTTTAAATGAACAAAAAGTTGGTTTGTATGCTCTCTATAATCTGCTTTATTTACAATTCGAATAGCTCTCCTTTGAATTATGAACAATGGGTTTAAATTAGTTTTATAGTTGTTTCCCCACACTTAAATACAGTACATCAGGTAAGGCAAAACTAATGAACAATACAAGAGATATAATGTTTTTTATTTTAAAGGTCTTTAATCAAGTTCCTTGACTATGTGCTCGATCATGAGCAGATAAAGGTGATGGACATGCGCTATAACTGTTTGGCCACGGAGGAAAGAAGAAGACCGGACCGCTGCTCCTCTCCTCCGTGACGCGCCCCACTCATGCAGTCATTATTGCTAAAGGAGCACGGACCAAATATGGAGTGAATATTTTTGATAGGCAGATATTTCTGTTTAAAAAAAATCCTGTTTTGTCTTGTGCAATATTCCAATTTGAATTTCAGTTTTGCTGTAAGCCGTAATCATCCAAATGGACAGAAATAGACACTTGAAATGTTTCCTCCATGGTGGAATTCATCTACATGAGTTTCAGTGTTTGAAATAACTAAATGTTTCACTGATTTATTCTAATTTACTGAGCTGCACCTGACCTGCTGAGTCTCTTAGATCAGAGATCTGACGGTATGTGTCGTGTTGCGGTCAGGTCGGAGGGTGTGCATGGGCGAGCAGCTGGCCAAGATGGAGCTCTTCCTGACCGTCACGGGTCTGCTGCAGGCCTTCAGGTTCCGGCTCCCAGACGGGAAACCCGCTCCGTCTCTGCAGGGTCGGTTCGGCCTGACGCTGGCGCCCTGTCCCTTCGCTGTGAGTGTGAGCGCCCGGACCCAGGAGGGTCTCAGCTAGACGTCTGCTGGGACGTCTGGCAGAACCCCAAGATGCTTCTCAGGTGTCCGACTCTGTGAATCAGAGAGTTCTTAAACCAAAAAGTGGCTCTTTGCAATATTTTATTATCTGTTCATTTCAAGAATATTTCTCTAATTAGTCAAAATGTATTTGACTACAAAAACTAGGATTTTATTTTCAGGTTATTTAGCACATTGGAAGATATTTATCTCATTTTAGAAGTCATTTTAATCTGTTAATAAGATCAGGTTCTTTTTATGTTTCTATAAGATACCAGATGAAGATTTTATTGTTTCATGGCAAGATTTACTGCGTATTTTCTCTGTATATATGATTAAGAGAAGCTTTGATTTTCTGCTCTGTAGTGTAATACAGATAGGATTACTAGAAGTTGGAATATTAATAAGGTTATTGTCCTATTTTAAATGTTTTCTGCTTTGTTTTTCTAAAAAATGGATGCAGCTCTGTTATAGGAATTACAGGATGTTATTGGAACGTTTTAATAGGAGAGGTTTTATTTAAACAAATGTAATTTGTATCTGCTGCTGAAATGTCCGTGGAATCGGATAAGAGTTATTTTTTCACAAAAAAAAACATGTGAAATGACATGACTGATCTGAGATCAATTAAAATGGGAATCATGTTGGGACATTATTTATTCATTTTTACCAAAATTACCTCAAAGTTCCCAAGTGCAGTTTTTGATTCAACCAGCAGAGGTCGCTATATTTCTGAATGATTTCTTGAAGCTTGAACCTCTTTCTGTTCCTGAGCAGCCTGGGAAAATCAGGGAAACGTCAAAGTCCTTCGTTCTTAAAAACTTTAAAACCAAAGCGCAGAGTTAAGCCAAAGTCTCGTTATTTGTTTCTGTCTGGGGAAAGTTGCCTCAGACAGAGAGGTTACACTGCGCCGCCACATTGCACCTTTCCATAACACCACAAACATAAGAAAAACATAGCTGTCTATTATTAAATCGTTATTAAAAAAAAATAAAAACACAGAAAACTAGTTCATTAAAAATCACATCACTAACAAGGTTTCATTGGAAACTGCATGTAATAAATCACAATAAAAAGTTAACTAACAGAGAACAGTGCAATGTTCTCATAATTAGAAATAACTGAAGAACAGATGTTCCTCCAACCTCTAAATACATTAGTTAAGGACTAAATTGGTTAATGAGTTAGTTATGTAGGTAACTTTGCATGCAGCTGGATGTGTTCATCTCCTGCTTTGTGTTCATTAATAACTTGTTAACGGAAGGAGTTTGTGTTTGGACCGGTTCCGTTTACAGAGAAGAGGTTGTCCTGACCTTCGTCCTGAGGTTAATAAGGTCGACGCAGAACGTGAGCGGGATCTGTTAGAACACTGAGGACGGTCTGCTCAAAACAGGAGCTTTTGTTTTTACTCTCAAGTTACCAAACCAGCTTTCAGTGCCGTTCCTTAAAACGGATCCAGTTGTCACGCTGCAAAAAAGTCATCGGAACATCTGAACGAGCACCAAGCAGTCGAAAGTAGGAGACGTTCTGCACTTCTTCTTAAACTAAACAGCTTAAAATGCCAAGAAAGACAAAGTAATAATATCACAGATCATAAACCATTCAATGTAGAACAATCTGGTCCGGATTGGAAATTGAAAATCTAGAAAAGAGTAGAATTCAGAAATAAAAGATTTGAAGGAGGAAATCTTATCTGATCTTGTCGGAGGCCCCTGTTGGAAATTATCTGTAAACCGTTTTTTTTTAAAGGATTTCTGAGGCGAGTTTCATAAAGAAATCATCTTTCAGTCTGTGTTCAGGTCATATTTTAGTCTGACTGAAGATCTGCTGCATTTTACTCAGGTTTTTACAACCATCTGAGCAGCTCAGAACATTTTCTTCGTTGCGATCTTTCAACTTTTAAACTTGATTATAAAAAAATTATTTTTCATTCCTCCAGAAGGTTTTTTGCTCAAAATGGCAAAAAAAAAAAAGACTGGCGGGACTGTTTCCTTGCACCAAGGAGGTTGTGGGTTTAAATCCTGGCCCTGGGTCTTTCTGCATGTTCTCCCTGTGCACGTATGGGTTCTCTCCGGGTACTCAGGCTTCCTTCCACAGTCAAAAACATGACTTATGCAGCGTCGTCTCCGGCATGATAAGTTAAGTGGGGCACAAAAACTCAACACCTGTTAACAGAAACAATTTTTTGTGATTAATACAATCTGACTTTGATCCGTTTTAAATTAAGCAGATAAATTAGAATAAACCAACACACTAGAAACCCCATTTTATATAAAATAAATGTAATTAAATGTTTATACGTAAAATTATAAATAAACACTCACTCATATTGTTCATTTATTGAACATAAAAGATTCATGTCAATCCTTCAATGAGCCAGCAAGGACAACCAACACTAATATTTGCTTTTAGTTTCCATTTTCCTAAGTTTTATATTGTTTAAATTTTCCTACATTTTCTTCCAACTGTTTTTTTACTTGCTTTTTTTTTGTTTTTATTTTCCACTGATTTAATCATGTAAAGCACTTTGCATTGTCCCTGTACTGAAATTTGCTATAAGAATAAATTTGCCTTGACTAAATGATCGCACACTATCCGTCACACTGTAAATGTCACGTGTGCATTTCCAGTATTTCTATTGGACGATCCCACTGATTATTAAGAACATTGAGCTCCACAGGGACAGCTGGTGGGGCCCCATTGGCCCCAGATGCAGAGACGCCACAGATTTTATGTTAATTGATGTCTCTGAGTTGTTCTTAGGTGTGAGCGTGTTTGTCCTGTGTGTCTCAGTGCTACCCTGTGATGGACTGGCAACCTGACCCCACCTATAGGCACCAGCCCCCCCTGCGACCCTGCACAGTTGAGCGGTTACAGGTGATGGATTTGATGGCTCTGATCTCTTGCTCCAAACAGATCCATCAAATCTGGTGTCAAATGTTTGTGCTGCAAGAAAAAAAAAATCTGTTTTTGCCATCATTCATTTAAATATACTCCTAAAAGTCTGCAGAGTTCACGAAAGATAGATCAGAAATGTAATGAAATCAAAAACAATTGTGCCAATCAGTTGTGCAAAGAGATGGAAAGACACAAGACATTTCCAAACCAAGCTGATTAAAGACGATGAGAGAAGAAGACGACAATTAACAGAAATAATAAAGACACTTAATTTCCAAAACTAAAACAATTTTAACAGATATGTGTTAAAAAAATCAACTTTTCTTTAATGTCATCTGAAATAATCAAAAGTGCAACATAATTAAACAATCTAAAAACAGACTCAAAACTGCTGGAAAGTTGCTCCACAGATCCGGACAACTTACTATGACTTTTAGTTTTCACCTTAAAGCGTCAGAACCAGCTTCATTTGGCCATGATTGTTTTCACAATCCAGGAATTAGACTTTGGTGGCAGCGCTCACGGCGTTCAGACATTAGGTATGAATATATTAACAGCAGGAAGCACATGTGTGTTTTCAGTATGTAAAGAAAAAAAGAGAGAAACTGCCAAACCCTGAGAACGCCAGATGGAAACAGTCCACTAGGGGGCGGTAGTGCTGTTTTCAGGAGGCTCGCTGGCTGAATCTGAAGGCTTCACAGATGAAGAAGTAGTCTGCAGACGACCTTTCACCCAGTACCGAACCTCTCTCCGGTTCTGCGCGCTTTAGGTTCGGTACTTTTGGAGATGATTTGCTCCAGCATGGCTTTCTTCACCCACCACATCAGCAGGAGCTTCTCTTCTTCTGCTGCCAGGAGTGTCGTCATCAAAAACGTGACGATCATTGGAGGAGGTCAGATGGGGGCAGGAATTGCACAAGTAAGAGAGGCGCAAACGCATTGCAGGTTTTCAGGGAATTGCATGTTTTATTTTCTCCATCTTGCTCGTTTTACGCTGATTTGTATTTCGTTGAACCACCCGGGCCACCGTAGATTTGTTCCACTCTTTAATCTGAGTTTTTCCTCTGGTTCCAGCTGCAGTTTGTATTCGTGATGGATTTTTTAGGACGTTCTGACATCTGCCTGTGCATTTCACCTTTGACCCTTTAAACATTTTACAACATTTTCAGCAGTCCGTTCCAGTCCGCTGGGTTCTGCCCGGTTCTGGACACATGGTGGCTGCATGTGGATCACCTCAGTTTATAAACTTTAAACTAAACTAAATTTCTCAGGACTTAATTCAACAAATTTCTGTTTATTATTATTTATTTTTTACATCACCGATTATTCACAACGCATCCTCCCTCTTAGGGTTCTTCTATTCAAACCAAACCTAGACTTCTTCCAGGTCCACTTCTATTGATGCCGGTTATCAAACCACGCAGTCAAGTTCAGTTTATTATTCAGCTTAATTCAAAAGTTTTCTATCTAAGGAAACGCGGCATACTTGCAGCATTCAGTCATACTGAGCATGCATGTGGCGTAGGCCTGGACAATTAATCACATTTTCAATATAATCACAATTTTATAAAACACAATTTCCAAATGGCAGAGGTCTGCAATTTTCGGCTACGTAACAATTAATGGATCAGACGCGTCCTTTAGGTGTCGGTAAAATGTTTAAAGTGGGTTTGCTCCACATGGAAGGGAAGAGATAGGACATTTTTTTGACCAATCTGTATAATCTATTTGAATTTGACTTGGGGAAGAGCCTTGAGATTACATGTTTCATGAATTGACACTATATAAATAAAACTGAATTGAATTGAGTTGCAGCAGTGAGATAATCTAGTTTTATTATTTGTTTTAGAGTTTATATAATCATACTTTTTTTTACCAGAAACTTTCATGAATCTCACCACAGCATTAAGTAGCGATCAAACTGTTTAATACATAGACTTGTTTGATGGTTTCACTTTATGTTCAACAAGGATTGATGTCCAACTCAATTAAAAGCTTTTGTCTTGAATGATAATATTCTGATTGATAAAAATAGTTAAATTTCTAGTTTTAAATATTCCTTGTTTTCAAACATCTTTATCTTCAGGTCATTTTTGTTGCTTGTGGTTAAAGCAGAGAAAAGCCGAAATTAAATCGCAGTCATGGTTGAAATATAGCACAATTTAGATTTTTGGCAAAACCGTACCGCCCTAATGTAGCGACAGTGGAGAGGAAAACTTACCGTTAACAGGAACAAGAGCTCCAGCAGAACCAGAACCAGACTCAGTGTGAAAAACCAGCATACATCCATCCGTTTTTTTTTCTTCCAGGTTCCTTATTTAAACCCTGACCTTTGTAGAAACGCTTGCCCCAAACTCATGGTGAACTTCTGCGTTGCTCTGAAAGCCAGGTCTGATGTTTTGACGTCAAAAATAAGCAGGAGCCCTGAAGATGGTGGAACAAGTTGCGGTATAGACCGGGATGTGAAAACTCGCTGACGTGAAAACGCCAACAGAGCAAAAATGAATGCCGTTACCGCGTGAGGCACCAGGTGTACCTCCGACTCAGCTTCTTGTCTCCTGGAAGGTCGCTGCGTCCACCGGCCACACCGTGACGCTGGTGGACATGTCCGAGGACATCCTGAGGAAATCTGTCAAAGGCATCGAAGGAAGCCTGAAGAGAGTGGCGAAGAAGAAGTTTGCTGAGAAGCCAGAGGTGAGGAGCTGCAGATCCACGGAGGATCGCTTAGAGACGCCGAGCAGCTGACAGAGAACCTGCTTGTTTCTCTCCAGGCAGGAGAGGAGTTCATCCAGAAGGTGCTGCAGAACGTGTCGACCGCCACAGACCCTGCGGCTGCCGCTCCCACCTCGGACCTTGTGTTGGAGGCCATCGTGGAGAATCTGAAGGTCAAGCAGGATCTTTTTGGTCGCCTGGACAAGCTGGCACCCGCGTAAGAGTCGGAGGTTTAGATAAGATAAGATAAGATAAGATAAGCTTTACTGATCTCACATTGGAGAAATTCACTTGTCACACATCGGCTTAGTGATCAAAAGAAGGTGCCAAAAGGTGCATGAGGTATAAGGTATAGACAATGGGACTACACATATATACAGTGTATCAAAGAAAAAATAAAAAATACAAAGGAAATAAAACAGATTTGAGATGACTATACATTCAGGGTGGCTTATATACAAATACAAATTGTGCATTAAGGTGGTACCAGGTACAACAGTGAGGTAGTGAGATAACTATACAGCTGGAGTCGCTTATTTAACAGAATTATTGCACAGGGTATTAGATAGTAATTGCATTCTAGTTATTGCACGGTTATTACAGTTATAGTGCAGTATTATATAATCTGATAGCAGCAGGGATAAATGATCTGCGGTAGCGCTCATTTATCCAGGATGTCTAAGTCTGTCACTAAAGGTGAAAACGACGGAGATGTTCCTCCGTCTTTAGGTCCGGGGTTCATCTTGCTCTGGATGTTTGCCCCGTTGGTTGTTTTAGATCAAAGATTCTGGCTTTTCAAAGTATTTCCATGAGAACTTATTTCCTCCATGAGTCTCATTAAACATCGTCTCGCGTCACAAACCCTGACAGCAGCCGTCCTCCTCCCAGCGAGACTCAAAGACCCGTTCCTGCTTTGATTTAGGTTCCGTACCTTAGCAGCAGGGACAGATAAACAGGAGTTTGGACACACGAAGCTTCTGCTTGACAAACAGCGAAAGTATCACGGCCTCCAGTCGACAAAACGTTGGCGGACAACAATAAACGGGTTTTGTTGACAGATTTAACAAGCGTTTTGTGTTTTGAAGCAGAAAACAGGATCGCTGTCGGCGGTAGCGTCATGGTTGGGGTTCGGCTTGTTTCATCTGAACCGAGGCAAGAACTTCTGATTAAAAATGTACATAAATAAAAAAAAAACGATGCAACATCTGAAAAAAGATGCACATAATAGGAAATACCAAAGACAGGTTGAACTAGACCACTGGTTCTCGGAGGCTGAAGATATTCCTTCTTCAAAGGGGGGCAGAGAGAAAATCTCTATCCAAACAAAATGGTTCAGAAATGAAACTTTTATCGTTTTCTGCTTTAATGCATTTAAGCCGTCGTTCTGAAGTTTACCCAGAATCCCTTTAAACATATATATGTGTTCATTTATAACATATAACAATAGTTTCTAACAACTAGAATGTTTCAACATTGCCACTTTTTTTAACTATATAATATTAACAACAATATAAAAGGCTTTTAGCTTTACATGATTTAACTAGTAGTGAAACTCATGTGGCAAAATATCAATTAATATTATAGACAAACTTCAGTTACATTAAGTTTTATGCTTTATTTTTATGAGTTTATTACTAATATTCATTAGACTACTGACCGCAGCCACAGACCAAACAGCAGGGGGTGCTGTTGTTTTCTGAACAAAATAAAAGGCAAGGATTTTCTTGCATTTATATCCCTAAAATAAAATAATTAGATATACCGCACTTAAAATAATGATGGAGATTGGTTGTTCCTATTTTAAGTCCAAAAATCTTATTCCATTGGCAGATCGTCTCATTTACCTGCTCAAATCAAGGGAAAATACACTCATTTCAAGAAAATTGTACTTACTTTTAGTTCCCTTTTTGCAGGAGTAAGAGGTTCACAGACATATTCATCACGTTAGGTTGGATCTCCTGCAGAGGCTTGGGTTTCTGATCCGCATCCGTCCTCGGCGCCTTCCTTACATGGTTTTCTGGTGATGTTTCACTCTGAGGAGAGCTTTGGGGCAGAACAAGAACTTGTTGAAGGGAAGATGTTTTTTCTGTTTGATGCAGGAACACCTTAGAGCCTCCCTGGAATAACGGGGGATTGTTGCTGTGGAGAAGGATGTCCCAAACCAGACCAGCTTTATTTATAGAGCACTTTAAAGAGCCACTGGACCAAAGTGCTCTACACAGAATAGACAAAACATCAGTCACGTGATACAATGTTGAAGCCACTAATAAAGAATCAATATGACCTATAAATAAAAACAGCCCTGCATTAAAATAGTAAAAAAAATATATAGTTAAAATTAAGTAAAAATAAAAAAATGTAATAGTTAAAAAGCAATTCAAAAGTTATTTTTCTCTTTCTTATGACGGGATTTAAAAACGTCTTATGGTCTTTAAGAGCTGCTAGTGCAAAAGCCCGGTCTCCTCTGGCCTAACTCTTGGTCTCCGGCTGAGGGGAAGGGAAGGTCTGCAGGGATGTAGCAGGTCAGACGGATAGGGCGGGGCAAGGCCAGACTTTAAAAGCAAGTAAATTAATTTTAAAATAATCCTAAAATATACAGGCAGCCAGAGCATGGACGTAAAAATATGGGAATATGGGAAATTCTCATTGAACTTTAGAAAGTTTACAGCCATCCGGGCGTTTGTCACCCACAGCTGAAAACACGTCGCTCAGAGGGTGGCAGTCCTTTTTCTTTAGTGCTGTATATGTCTGGGTGTCATCTGCATAGCAACAAAAGCCAAAATAGATTCTGATAATAGAGCCAAGATGGAGCAGGTACAGCGTCAAAGAGGAGGGGTCCGAAAACCGAGCCCTGCGGGACCCCACACAACAGAGATGAGCCCAGGCAGAGGATGTCTGGGCTGACGGGATAAGCTGGAGATGATGGATGGTTTATGGAAAACTGGGTTTAACAGAACATATTCATTCAGAACTAAAGCAATTCAAAAGGCCTCTAAATGGTTAAACATGAAAATGTTACATTCAAACCCCACATTTTTTATCATCGTTATGAACAGATGAGTTTTTTAATGATTTCTTTTGCAGACACTCGATTTTCGCCAGCAACACGTCGTCTCTGCCCATCACCGACATCGCCAGGTCCACCAGCAGGCAGGACAGATTCGGAGGCCTCCACTTCTTCAACCCCGTCCCCATGATGAAGCTCGTAGAGGTGCGTCACACACACAGAAAACACCGGTTCCGTTTTGTTTAAGGCAGACGAGCATTTTTATTTTTTATTTTTAGATCAGAACAAAACACATCAGATCAGAGCCGAACCCATAAAATGTGGCAACATGCTGGATGTATCGTAATATACTGGAAGTCAAATAGTTTCAGTCCCAATGGCATTTGTGCAGGTCTCCTTCGTCCTTTAAAATGTTCGGATGAAGTTACGTCATTGTTAAAAAGAAAAACTGGATATTCTTGAAATATTCTCTAAGAAATAAATACTTTTTAATTTTAAAACGACATATTAGAGCACAGAGATAACGAGTAATGAGGCGTGTTTTCTCGTTCAGAATTTAGACATGAACCTACATGAAGACCAGGAGGATTATGGGAGTCTTTCAAAGTTACAATAGATTTTATTAACATTTTGGCATCATTTTAAAATAAGGCTCCCCTTATAGATGGGTAATAAATAGCTTTTAGATAGGATAATAATCTGTAAACACTTACTCAATCACAAGTGTTTATTATGCATCAATTAAGGGCGAGCAAGAGACAAAACTTACTCGTTTGTGCTTACAAGGTAGTAATTTAGTCTGACATTTAATCTAAGCCACTCTTCACTTAGTGGTCCTCCAGAAGCACCCGAGCAGCCGGGTAAGCAGGCCGGCTGGGTGACAGTTCGTAGGAAGCATAGCTCTAGATTTCAGCCCCCAGTTCACCACCAACCCGTCTGCGTTTCTAACAAATTTTCCCCACTCAGCGACACACCCGCTGAGAAGCCGACCCTGATAATTGGGAGCTCAATAGTCAGAAACGTGGCACTAGAGACACCAGGGACCATAGTTAAATGCCTGCCAGGGGCCAGAACGGGCGACATAGAATCTTACCTAAAACTGCTGGCTAAGGATAAGCGTAAATACAGTAAGATTTTTATTCACGCTGGCGGTAATGACACCCGGTCACGCCGATCGGAGGTCACTAAAGTTGGTGTTGCTTCGGTGTGTGAGTTTGCTAAAACAATGTCGGACTCCGTAATTTTCTCTGGTCCCCTGCCTGATCTGACCAGTGATGACATGTTTAGCCGCATGTCATCATTCAACCGCTGGTTGTCTAGGTGGTGTCCTGAAAACGACGTGGGCTACATTGATAACTGGCGAACTTTCTGGGGAAAACCTGGTCTGATCCGGAGAGACGGCATCCATCCCACTTTGGATGGTGCAGCTCTTCTTTCTAGGAATCTGGCCGGATTTATTAGTTCTCCTAAATGCTGACAACCCAGGGTCCAGACCAGGAAGCAGAGCCGTAGTTTAACACACCTCTCTGCAGCTTCTGTACTGTTACCCACCCATTATCCTATTGAGACGGTGTCTTTCCCACGGCCAAAACTTAACAGATCAAAAACTTATCTAAAAGTAACAAATCATAAAAACCTAATAAAAATCAATACGGTTCACCTTGAACCTAAAAATAAAACAATTAAATGTGGTCTATTAAATATAAGGTCTCTCCCTCCAAAGACTTTGTTAGTTAATGAATTGATTTCTGATAATCAGATTGATTTGTTTTGTCTCACAGAAACCTGGCTACAAGAGGACTACGTTAGTATAAATGAGTCAACTCCCTCCAATTATTCAAATTTCCACATTCCCAGATCTGTGGGAAGAGGAGGAGGAGTGGCAGCCATCTTTCAGTCTGATTTATTAATTAGTCCCAGGCCAATTAATAACTACAGTTCTTTTGAACATTTAACCCTCAGTTTCCCTCATCCAAACTGCAAAGCAATAAAACCTCTTCTGTTTGTTGCTTTGTATCGTCCACCAGGCCCTTACACTCAGTTTTTGGATGAGTTGTCAGATTTCTTATCTGATTTGGTGTTAAATACTGATAAGGTTATTATAGTGGGTGATTTTAACATCCATGTTGACACAGAATGTGATAACCTTAGTGTAGCCTTTAAAACTATCCTAGATTCAATTGGTTTTGCTCAAAATGTGCATAAACCGACGCACTCTCGGCTCCATACTTTGGACCTTGTGCTGACATATGGCATTGATTGTGAAGAATTAACAGTATTCTCTCACAACCCTGTCCTATCTGATCATTTTTTAATAACATTTGAGTTTAATCTAACGGAGTTCTCCACCCCCAAAAGAGGGTTCCATTATAGTAGATCTTTATCGGATAATGCTGTATCAAAACTTAAAGAGTCTGTCCCCTTTTTAATATCCTCCGTATTGCAGAAATGCCCTGTAGATGGCAGCAATGTTGTTTCTTCCAATTCACAAATAGATGTCTTTGTAAACGGTATGACTTTGTCATTGCGTTCTGCATTAGACAATGTAGCTCCCTTGAAAAAGAAGGTGATTATTCACAGGAAGCTGGCTCCTTGGTTTAATTCAGAGCTGCATTCCTTGAAGCACAATGTTAGGAAATTGGAGAGAAAATGGCGCTCTACACACCAAGAGGAATCCTACCTAATCTGGAGGGACAGTCTATTGTTGTATAACAAGACCATTCGCAGAGTTAGAGCAGCATATTTTTCATCATTAATTGAGGAGAATAAGAATAATCCTAGATTTCTCTTCAATACAGTTGCCAAACTTACCCAGAGCCACAGCTCTGTTGATCCAGCCATCCCCTTAGCTCTTAGCAGTAATGATTTTATGGGATTCTTCATAAATAAAATTGATTCCATTAAAAATAAAATAATTGGCATCCTCCCAAACATGATTACCTCGTCCTCAGTAAGTGAGGCAGCATTGGAGGAATCCTTAGAACCTGCGCAGTGTCTGAACTGTTTAAAAGCAGTAGAGCTTTCTGAGCTATCTAAAATTTTAGCTTTATCTAAACCTTCTACCTGTATGTTAGACCCAATCCCAACCAAGTTGTTTAAGGAGGTATTCCCTCTGATCAGTGGTCCTATTTTAGACATGATTAATCTATCCTTAGTAAATGGATATGTACCACAGGCTTTTAAAGTAGCTGTTATTAAACCTTTACTTAAGAAACCTTCTCTTGATCAAGATGAGCTAGTAAACTACAGACCTATATCTAATCTTCTTTTCTTATCTAAAATTCTTGAGAAAGTAGTTGCTAATCAACTTTGTGAACATTTACAAAGTAATGACCTACTTGAGGAGTTTCAGTCAGGCTTTAGAGCTCATCATAGCACTGAAACAGCTCTGGTGAAGGTCACCAATGATATTCTCATGGCCTCAGATAATAGACTTGTGTCTGTACTTGTCCTGTTAGATCTCAGTGCTGCATTTGACACAGTTGATCACAATATTCTCCTACAAAGACTTGAGCATACTGTAGGGATTAAGGGAAAAGCATTAGGCTGGTTTAAATCTTATCTGTCGGACAGATTCCAGTTTGTTCATGTTAATAATAAATCTTCTTCAAACTCTAGGGTCACCTGTGGAGTACCACAGGGTTCAGTCCTTGGACCAATTCTATTTACTATATATATGCTTCCGGTTGGCAAAATTATCAGACAGCATGGGATTAATTTCCACTGTTATGCTGATGACACTCAGCTATATTTATCCATAAATCCTGATGAATCCAATCAGTTACTTCGACTGCAGTCATGTCTTGATGACATCAAAAGCTGGATGACTTTAAATTTCCTGCATTTAAATTCTGACAAGACAGAAGTTGTAATCTTTGGGCCAGAGTCCTCAAAAAATAAACTTCTTAACCAATCACTTAATCTGGATGGCATTAACTTGGCCTCCGGTAATAAAGTAAAAAACCTTGGTGTTGTTTTCGACCAAGACATGTCATTTAAATCCCATATTAAACAGGTTTCCAGAGTTTCCTTTTTTCACCTCCGGAATATCGGCAAAATTAGAAACATTCTGTCCAGGGGTGATGCTGAAAAACTAGTCCATGCATTTGTTACTTCAAGGCTGGACTATTGTAATTCTTTACTATCAGGAAGTCCACAAAATGCAGTTCGAAGTCTTCAGCTGATCCAAAATGCTGCGGCAAGAGTCCTGATGAAAATCAACAAGAGGGATCATATTTCTCCAATTTTAGCTTCCCTTCATTGGCTTCCTGTTAAATCAAGAATAGAATTTAAAATTCTTCTTCTAACGTATAAAGCCCTTAATAATCAAGCTCCATCATATATCAGAGCTCTGATTACCCCGTATGTTCCTAACAGAGCACTTCGCTCTCAGACTGCAGGTCTGCTGGTGGTTCCTAGAGTCTCTAAAAGTAGAATGGGAGGCAGATCCTTTAGCTATCAGGCTCCTCTCCTGTGGAACCAACTCCCAGTTTTGGTCCGTGAGGCAGACACCCTGTCTACTTTTAAGACTGATCTTAAAACTTTCCTTTTTGACAAAGCTTATAGTTAGAGAGGCTCATGTTACCCTGAGCTACCTCTATAGTTATGCTGCTATAGGCTTAGGCTGCTGGAGGACATCAGGGTCTAATTTTCTCACTCTACTGATTTCTACTGTTCTTCATTCTACGGTTCTCCAGTTTTGCATTGTATTACATTGAAATGACTGTCGTCATTTCAGCTTTTAACTTTTTGCTCTCTCTCTTTTATCTTCATAGTAGGTACACCTGGTCTGGCGTTCTGTTAACTGTGACATCATCCAGAGAAGACGGCTCACCCGTTACTACCATCTAATGTAGAACAGATTACTAGATTAATGTGTGCTTCTGTGCTTTTTGTCTCTCTTGTTGTGTCTCTGCTCTGTCTTCTGTAACCCCAGTCGGTCGAGGCAGATGACCGTTCATACTGAGCCCGGTTCTGCCGGAGGTTTTTTTTTCCCGTTAATGGGTGGTTTTTCTTCCCACTGTCGCTTCATGCTTGCTCAGTATGAGGGATTGCAGCAAAGCCATGTACAATGCAGACGACTCTCCCTGTGGCTCTACGGTTCCCCAGGAGTGAATGCTGCTTGTCGGGACTTTGATGCAATCAACTGGTTTCCTTATATAGGACATTTTGACCAATCTGTATAATCTGACCCAATCTGTATAATATGATTGAACTTGATTTTGTAAAGTGCCTTGAGATGACATGTTTCATGATTTGGCGCTATATAAATAAAATTGAATTGAATAGATGAAATATATAGTTGCGCAGATCAGGCTCATTATTTGGCAAGAAACCAGTCAGCTTTGTCTCCTGCTTGCCCTTAATTAATGCATCATAACCACTTATGAATGAGGTATAAAGTGTTTACAGATTACGAATAAACGATTTATTAGATTTCTATAAGGGGAGCCTTATTGTAAAGTGGTAACAATATTTTGAATGATCAAGACAAAATAGTGACAACCGTATTTTTCGGACTATAAATCGCACTTTTTTTCATAATTTGGCCGATCCTGCGACTTCTATTCAGGTGCGACTTTTATATCAGTTTTAAATGGTATATCATACTAAACATGAACCAAGTGGTAAACATTACCGTCTATAGCCACCAGAGGGCGCTCTAGGCCTGTGAAATATATGCTGCTCTTGCACCACTTAAAAATGGATTGAAACATTAACTTATAAACAACAAAAACTGAACATGTTTGTATGTTGTTTCACTGTTTCAGTCTGAATTCACACAGCAGAGCGTTGCGTGGTGCAGCTTGAAGGAACCAGACCGCCACAGATTTTGTTATTGGGCTGTCTGTGAAGCTAATAACAGCTAGCGTTAGCTTACAGCTCTGTTGTCCAGGCATTTTTACAACTTCACTGATGCACTGAGCTTTATGTTGCTCTGAATCATCCGTGTCGTACTGTTAGCTTAGCACGTAGCTTAGCATGTAGCACCGTTACGTTTACGTTCAATTTCAGCGTTATTAGACCGAAATGCTCTGATGAGAACTTTCCGGGTTGGAGTCGGCGGATTGTTGTGCTAATTTACCTCATTTAATCTCCCAGGTATGTTCCATGTTATTCAGCCGATTGTGAATACAGCTGTGCAGTTGAATAAAGTTGCCTTACCAGATTAAATGTTCGTTTTTAGTCTTGGATTGTGTGAAATACATAAAAAAAATAAAATTGACTGATGCGATTTATATTCTGGAGCGATTTATAGTCCAAAAAATATGTTAACTGTGGCCGTCAACCTTAACTTGCGAGCCGCGTCAGGAGAGGAATAATCAGGGGAGCAAGCATGGAGGTAACTCTGGAGGAGCTGCAGAGGTGTGGGAGAACTTGTTAACAGGAAAACTATTACCCCTCTGAATGAGCCATCTTTTCATAAAAAGGCGTCTCCTGTCTTCTCGTGTCGCACCGAGCCTGAAAGCGTGAAGTTCAGGCTGATCCGTTAGTGTTGTTCTTCTGCAGGTCGTTGCGACACCGGCGACCAGCCAGGAGACGTTCGATTCCCTCCTGAACTTCAGCAAGGCGCTCGGCAAAGCCCCGGTGTCCTGCAAGGTGAGCGGCGTTGCTGCAGGTGGATCAGATGTCCCGACGCGGAGCTCCGTTGCTGACCCGCTCTCGTGTGTTTCTCCAGGACACTCCTGGCTTCATCGTGAACCGGCTGCTGGTTCCCTACATGATGGAGGCCCTCCGGCTGCATGAGAGAGGTGGGCTTCCGTCTCCCTCGCTGCTGAAGTCGCCGCCGTGGTTTAACTTCAGCTCGCGCGTCTCTTTCTCCAGGTCACGGATCCAAGGAGGACATCGACATCGCCATGAAGCTGGGCGCCGGCTACCCCATGGGACCGTTTGAGCTCAGCGACTACGTGGGGCTGGACACGATAAAGTTCATCATAGACGGTGGGTCAACCCCTGCAGACTGTGTGTAATCCATCCTTTAACGTCAAACATCGGGACGGAAATGAGCGTCTTTCTCCTGAATCTTTAGGCTGGAGTGAGAAGGACCCCGACAACCCGCTCTTCGCTCCCAGCGAGCTCCTGAACAAGCTGGTAGCCGAGGGGAAACTGGGCAAAAAGACGGGGGAGGGGTTCTACAAGTACAAGTGATTGGAGCGGTTCTGGGAACCGGACAGAACAGTGCCTCTCAGGACATTTCCATCCAGACGATCGCTGAATGTAAAACCTGAATAAACAGATTGAATACTGCTGTCAGGGCTCCTGTTGTCCATCTTTCTACTCCCTGCAGAGCTTCAGGTTCTCCTTCACGACCTTCCTGAACAAAAGCAGCTTCTCTGCTGCCCTTCATCACCAGGATTCTTTGCCTCACTTTGCGGGCAGATGGAAAACTTTACATTTTCGCCTTTTCCAAGTTGACAACTGTGGAAAAATGAACACCGAGTATAAAATATTTTTTTTAATTGGCAGACTTGGAGCATATTCTGTTAGTCTAAGAGAATAATCAGAATATCTAGAAAAGCAAACACTCGATTAATATTTAGGCGATGACCCACTAGCTTTGGTCCGTCACAGCTTGAATTTTTCTCCATCTCGTCGATGGTTTTGCTGTTCTGTATGAATTAGAAACTCAAAGAAAAACTCCTGCTTTAATCGCTTTCACGGTGTCTAGACTCTTGACTTTAGGACCAAAGTGTCTCTGGCCTGACCAGAAAACCCAACCAGGAGAACATTGCATATTTAAATGTCTGATGCTATAAAGATCTGATGGAAAACCTGGAAACCTCCGAACATTTTGAATTGAAATATTGCGGTAACTCAGTCTGTTGCACCTACTGCCAGGATTTAATAAGCTCTGCACTGGTGGCAACATGACTCCACACACAGCATGAGACCGTCCTGAAACTTGAATCCTTCTGGACGCCCGGTTCACCGCAGCAGAACCTCTGGCCTTGTAGTTCTTGATGATCCAGGAAACATCTTCAGGAGGGGAGACCTTTTAGCTGCCTCCTCATTCAGGGGTCACCAAAGCAAGTCACTACAACGAGTGTTCAGACTGGATGCCTTTCCTGATGCAGTCGGGATTTGAACCAGAGTCCCCCATATTAATGAATTAATTCGAAATTAGTTTAAGATTTAGTTTTTGGAAAATCTGAATTTTATTTTGCCAATGCACTTGGTTTTTTTTGAAGAGAATAGAATTAATATGTTTTGGAAAATATACTGTCAAGATATTGTAAAAAGGAAACTTTTTTTTAACCATTAATACGAGACACTTTAATTTATTCATTGAAATTTTTTTAAGTTGGTTTGAAGTTAAAGTGAAGTGAAGCCTGTTCTTAGCTTAACGTGTAAAACCACTAGCAGCAAACATTTAGTTGCTTAAAATAAAAGCAGGTTTGTTTAATTGGATTTGGTATAAAATAAAAATCTGAGATTTTATTTTTAAGCCATATCGCCCAGCCCTACCACCATGTGAAAAACGTGGACATATCCCGCTACACCAAGGGATTTTGAGCTGTATTCTATATATAATAGCCAATAATAATAATAATAATAATAATAATATGACCCCATACTTAACACCCATGGCTTCAGCTCCTCCTGCCCAGGACTCTATGAACTCAGTAAAACTGTTTTTGGGTGTTTTCCATCATTTCTCTCATCTCCAAGCTGAGTCAGGGTGGATGAACAACCAGTTATCTTGTGTTGGAAGATAAGTTGTTGGCCAAATCTGAGGTCCAGGGTTTTCCAGAGCATGATGCTGCCACCACCGTGCTTCACAGTAGAGATGCCTTTAGCAAAAATGAGTATCTGCTTGTTTTCCTCCAAAGTTTATGCCAAAAGGTCCAGTTCTGGTGTCATCGGCCTGCAGATGATAGTTTCTTCTGGACTGAGGATGACTTGGCAGGCTGTCGTTCCCATCTGGTTGGTGGAGCACATCAGCAGTGCTTGATCTTCTGGAGGCTTCAATCTCCGCAGAGAGAAACCCTGGAGCACTGCCTTAGGGATCATTGATGAAGTGAAACAATTTTCCACATGAAAAAGTGGAAAAAGTTAAGTACTGAATGCTCTCCAGATGCAAAGTGTGGTAAAAAACCCAGTCCAGCCTTAAAGAGCACCCGTCTTTTCCTATTCGACTGTGTAGCAGAACAGAGATCCACATAATCACCATCGCGTTCCATTCAGTAGGATCCAGTCTGGGGGGGTTAGGTCTATAAACTCGGTGGGAAAATATTTTTTCCCAGTAGTGTTGCCTGGCATCCTTCTTCAGTGCAGCCTGTGGTTTCTCTGAAGTGGTTGGAGCGCACAAAGAGAACCCGACTACTACAAACATCTGCTGTAAATTTCCGTAGCTCCACATAAACAACCGGAAGGGTTAATGGAGAGATTCGATTGGAGGATTTTGACACGGACTGGGTTTAGAAGGCCCGACGCGCTGGACTTTTTTCCACACCCAGAATTTGTTTCAGATCCAAGCTGAATCAGGGTTTTTGTGACGTTAAAAAAGCCCTTATCAACTTTTTCCACCTTTAATCTGACATTCATCCTGTAAAATCCATCTGAAAAAATAAATTTGTTAGCAGGACGAATACAGAAAAGTGGTCCGATTCAGTGTTCAGTCTCCGTTACGGTTAATCTGAGGTGTCTTGGTAGGGTCGTTTACATCCTTTAGACTCTTAATTTGTAGAGAGCTTACAAACGATCAAGATGATGCCATTGTGCAAATGTATATATTGTCTCAAGGTGCGATTTCCCAATAGTACACCTTCACAGGGCAACACATGCATTAACTCCCTCCATCCATCCATCAGGGCGATGCAGGGAGACCCATTTACCCTAACTTATGGTTTGGGGCTGTGGAAGGAAGCCGGAGTTCCCAAAGCCACGCGGGGGAACATGCAGTTTTGAACCTTTAACCTTCATGATGCAAAGCAACTGCCTAATATACTGTATGTGTAGAAAGAGACAAAAGCTGGTAATTTCTCCAAAACTAAAAGGAAAGCAGGAACTGGTGAGAGAGGCGGGCGGCAACGATTCCCCACACGTCTGAAAGGATTCAAGACAGAAAACGTTTCCTCCAATGAAAATATCCATGAGTGGCAAAAATCTCCCAGAACCTGGTTGGATAATTTTTTTTCTGGTCCGATGAAATCAGACTTGGAACGTTTGGGCCAGCGAGTCCCAGCCTGCATCCTAAAATGTAAAGTAGGACTTCACCAGAAGAACATTTCATATGGTCTAATTAAAGTCCAGAAAGAAATCTGATTTAAAACTGCAGCATCACCTAAAAATAGACAAGTCTGAGAGACTTTGCTAGATAGAGAGTTAAGATATTAACAAATCAGGATGTGAGATGCTGATAGACCCCTACTAAAGAACACTAAACACTGAAATTAAGTAAAAAGGTGCTTCGGCATTAGATCAGGATGTGAACAATAAGGCAACCGCTGGCCTTCCACGCCCGGCATCATCTTACGAGTCTAAACGGAGCTGCTTTTCATTTCAAATACATTTTTAACCTTTTAAAAATTGTAGATATTCTTATATTTGATTAAATAATCAAAAATCTGGTATTCCACCAGGCGCTCGTAAACTCATCACGTCTGAGTTTTAAAGGTGATTAAACTGGTAAATGTGGCTGTTGACCACAAGGTGGGGCTGTTTCACCGCAATTGCAACAAGACTGAAGCCAAACGGCAAGATTCAGACTTGGCCTTGAATAGATCATCAATCCTTTAATCAACATGTTAATGTCTACAGTTTTATACATCATTAACGAGTTTTTTTTTTTTTTTTTTTTTTTGAGAAAGTTGTCAAGCTCTGTTTCTTCGAGCTTTAAAGCCCAGTAAGGTTCCAGTTTCAGCTCAGGTGTTTTCACCACACGACTCACCAAATGAGACAATGGTGCCTTTTATTTTCTTTAAAAAAAAGAAAAAAAGAACAAAAAAAAACATGTCGAAACAATTCAAATATGACTTCTTGGGAGGAAAAATGCTCTTCCAAGACAACAGTGACCCGAAATATAATAATAATAATAATAATTAAAAAAAATTATAATTTGTCAAGTAATACTAAAATAGAGCATCAAAATCATAAGAATGTTACAGATATGGAATAAACAACATGGCTAAAAAGACCACACTATTAGCTACCAGAGAGAGAAAAGACAAAAGGTCCATTGCAATAAAAGAAAGACTGTCAAGTGCTGGGGGTAAATATATATATCTGCTTCATTTGTTCATGTTTCCGAGCAATAAAATATAGGCCTCTGAGCTGTTACTCCTGCCCGTGTCCTGATGTAGCCTGCAAAAATATCCAGAAAAATCCAACATATCCTGACAGTTTGTTTTTTAAAAGTACACATACCGAGCGTTTATGTTACAACCGAGCCGACCCGAGGTCACCGTTTGTTACAAATAGTTATCAAAAGAAGCCTTAAGTTTAGATTTTTCCGCAAGACGCTCCAACAAGAAAAAAAAAATGGCTTTCTTGTGTCCAAAGCTTATTTTCATATATAACACTATTAAAAAAAAAGAAAATCACTAAAATATACACCGAGAGGATGAAACAAGATACAAAAACAAAAAGCATTCAAAATAAAATTCAGTCTAAAGCAAGGAGAGAGAGAGAGAGTCAAATGGTTGATCCTCCCCCCCCCCTGCTTCAACTTGGTCAGCGACTCGGTAAAACCTCAAGGACGTTTAGTGAGACGAGATGAGATCCCTCCCTCCGTCTTCCTTAGTGCAGTCTTTCAAAAACAACAAAAAAAACAACAAGGAGGCGTTTGGTCGCTCGGGTGGAAACCCGAATGGTCTCAAAAACATTTCCAGTGAGAGATGGAAGAGAGGGAGGGCGTGGCGGGGCGAGCGTGGGCCCAATGGACTATACAAAAAGGAAACAGGTGACGAATAAGTTAGAATAAGTTAGTGCCGGCGGAGGAGTCTGTGCTGCGGTTTTTCAGTGCAGTGCCCTCAGAGACGAGAAGACAGACGGGGGCGTTTGTGGGGGTCCGGTGTGAGGGGGTCCGGTGTGAGGGTGCGGTCACATGGTGGCGCTCCTGCAAATCGTGATTGTCTTGTTCAGTTCAGTGTCTCCAGAGCAGAGGCGCCTTCAGGGGGTGTGGGAAGGGTTCAATCTGTTCCGGTGTGGCCGTGCTGAGGTGGTGGGGGGGGTGTTGGGTGGAGAAGGGGGGGGGGGGGGTCCTCTGAGAACTGGAGGCTTCAGGTTGGAGATTTTAGGGTCTTCATGGGATCTAACAGGCCTCCATCTCAAGCAGGGGGCCCGCTGCGGCTGCTTTTGCTTTGCACGTGGAGAAGTTGCTCCTCTTTCCTCCTGAGGAAGCAGAAAGCAGGAAGAGGGTTTTAGTCACGTGCAGCGAAACACGGCTCACATTCCAGACAAACACATCAGGATGAGTCAGATGGCCGGGAGGGGCCTCCCCCCGCAGGCATGCACATCTTCCTTCCCATCTACTCCATCCATCATTAGTGTTTTTTGTTCTTGGGGATTGGGCTGTCTGAACGCAGCGTCCAGCAACGCTCTGAACTGCGGCGGGGTCAGAGGTCAGCAACAGGATGCTGGCCGGCCCGGCTTTGATGCGGGCCGACACACGTGACCCAGCTGGCAGCTCTGCTCTCGTCTTACCGTCTCGCCCAAACGTGCAGCTTCTGGCTGACATTGAAAGCTCCGGCTGCAGGCGAGTGACGTGAAAACCATAAAGGAAGAAATAAATCTGTCTTTTTCCCCCTCATGAATCCTCATATTATGCATTTAGGGCAGCAGGAAAAGGTGCCAACTCAGAAAAATAGTGGCCTGAGCCCAACTGGCCCTCTGATGGCTCCCAGTCCAGGTCTTGGCAGCTGGGACTGGTTTTACAGCTAATATTCAGCTATTAGAAAAGCAGGTGCATGTTAAAGTGAAAAAGCTTCGCTGGTATTATTATTTCATACACTCCTTTAACACCTCCACCTCTTTGGTTTTCCAAACATCTATGTCACAAAGTACTTTCAGCGACGCTGTGAACGGATGTCTTGAAGCTGCTCATCTGATTTATAAATCCTGGTGGTGTCTCTAAACTGTCTTTACAGTCCTGACCTCTGATCAGTCCAAGCAGCGCTGCAAACATGCACTATTGCTTCAAGCAGTTGAAGATATTAAAACTTTTTCCCCGAAGTTTGACAACGTTTCGCTTCCCATCCAGAAAGCTTTCTCAGTTCAAATGTCTGGAGTAGTGTGGAGCTCCATGCTTTATTACCCAAAAAGCCGTTGTCATGGCTTAGATAACATGCAAATTAAGCAGAAACAGGTCCACCCCTCAGCAATGGGGAGTCGTTAGGGTCACTGTTGGCCTGCAAATTAACCCGAAAGGGGTGGACCTGTTTCTGCTTAATTTGCATGTTATCTAAGCCATAACAAGGCCTTTTTGGGCAATAATATAAAGCTTGGAACTCCACACTACTCCAGACATTTGAACTGAGAAAGCTTTCTGGATGGGAAGCAAAACGTTGTCAAACTTCGGAAAAAAAAGTCCAGTTTTGTTTTTTAACTTTTTTTGGAATTAAGCTATATTTCCTAGCTGAGAGGGAGTCTGGGTTTTCTCAGGAATGGCGACCTTGGAAAGCCTCTCATTAGGCGACCAACAAAAGATTGGTTCATCATAGGGTTTTAGGCAATGTACTGCAACCCAAAAATTATGTGTAAGGCTGTGTTAAAATACATAGATGCGTTTTCAACATTATGAATGGAAGAAGTCGGATGTTTGATTGGCTTGAGCCTCCACAGGTGGAGAAACGCTTCAGCAGAAAGTCCGGGACGCTCGGTTCTCCAGGCAGGAAATACAAATATTCACCAAAAACTGTTTCCCAAAATATTCAAGTACTGACCTCAAAGTTTAGGAAGAAAATCTAATTCAAATGAATCACAGCAAAAACGTCATTTTAGGGGTTCTGAACACAGAAATCTAATCATCTTCATGGTTCCCCATTCGGCCGCCGTCACACCACGAAAAAAACAGTTTGTCCTCAAATTATTGTAAAAACGTAACCGGATTGAACTCAAGCGGACAACTTCAACACATTCATGCACCACTATCCAGATCTGTGTAGATTTAACTTTGGTTTAAGTGGCCATGGGCACATCAGCAGGAAAGGGAGGAAGCTGGAATCAAATCTACATCTTTTTACACCTACATCAGCTTGTACTGAAATAGCCCCATTTTCCAGTGGAATTGTTAGAAACAAAGATTTGGTGCCAAGCGAGCTCCAGAAACCTTTTTAGGTAAAATTTAAATAAAAAGGACAAATGTGTTGGTTATGTGTATAAATCTGTATATCATCAACATAGAAACGAACATTTTGACCAGACAAATGTTCTAAAAAGCAGAATTAAGGGGAATTGTTTTTTTTTTTTTTAAATCTGGAGAAGGTTGTTAAATTGGATCACTAAATATGTTTCATATTTATTCTTTTTAAAAGACACACTAAAGAAAGAAATTTGGATTTTTGAACGTGAAGGTTTGAAATTTGTTTTACAAGTTCCATCTTAAAAAAACATAACCCCACAGCATGATGCTGCCACTACCGTCTACCTCCCTATGAGCGAGCCGGTCTGGTGATGCGCAGCGTTGATGTTACTGGAAACAAACGATCTGCGTCCAGATACACTCGTTACGTAGTTCCATCGCTTCTTTTCCTCATGCGAGGAAACGTTTTAAACTTCGCCACGCCACGTCCCAGATTCTCCATCTCCAAACAGAACTTCCTCGGCAGGCTGGCGGATCACAGCGACGACCCGGCTGGTTAGAACCGACACAAAGGTAGCCGTCTACCTGAAGAGATGCTCGGGAAAGCGGCCCCCGCTGCCTCACCGGGAAATTGTTTGTCAAACTGTTCTTTTCCCCCCTGTGATCTCGGCTAACATATCAGAGTTTGTTTCAGCTATCGACAAGCTATAACCGAGTTATTTTAGACAAGAGCAGCATCAAATAGAATCAGTGATCAAAGTGGAGAGGCAGAGGTGGGTAGATGCCTCCTGTGACTCAAACCGTGTCTGAACAGTGAGGATGAGTGGAAACAAAGCAACCGTATTAGCTTGCTTCTCCCTCGTGGCGAAGCCGGCTGTCTTTTTGTGCGAGCGAAGTCGGTCGAGTCCTGCGGCCCGCCGCATCTTAACGCTCAAAAGTCCCAAAAACACGCGTGCAAACACAAAGACGGCAGACTGCTTTACCACATGTGGATTTAAAAAGGGAACGGGACAGAGGCCACCTTTCCCGAGGAGAGCTGACCCCGGAAAAAAAAAAAAAGAGAGCGATCTCCTGTCGCTTTTATTTACCTCCGCCGCCCTCCCTCTTTTCATCCCAGGATCTGAAAGCAGGCCCTGCGCGCCCGGCCCCTGCACCCAGTTTCCTGGGGAGCGTTTTTCCTTCCCCCACGGCAGACATCAAAAGCACCGACCTTCCTGCCTGGGGAAAGAGTCCTGAGGGCTCCGGGGCGACTTTGTTGCCGTGTGTTTGAAAAAAAAAAAAGGAGTAAAAAAAAAAGTGCTGGTGGTCACAGCAGGCCTGGTGGTTGGCTGTAAGGGTGCAAAAGGCCCCGGCTTCACAAGGTCTGGCCGACAAACGCTGGGATTCAGGAGCGACTTGACCTCTCCTCACCTCCCTCCTCTGCCTCCTTCGACATTAGAGCTCAAGAATGCTGGCTGGATTCCTTCTTCTTTTTTTTTTTTGCAGGAAATGAAACGCTCCTCTGTTTGGAGGTTGAGCAAAGGTTTACACTCCCCTCTTTTCTCTCTCCCCCAATTCCTTTGCCTTTACACGATGGGCGGATGGAGGGGAGAGGGAGGAAGGAGTCCCCCCCCCAGCTTTTGAAGTGTGGGAGGTTAAGATAACTGGCGCAGCCTCGCGCCTCAATCGCTGCTTTCACCTCGTCGGCCAAATCAAAGCACCCACAGCTGGGGCCCCCTCCAGCCTCCTCTGTAACCCCCCCCCCCCTCCCCCCCTAACCCAACCCAACCCAGAGCACTGGGGTTTTTCTATTTGGAGTCATTAAAAAGAAAAACACAGTCGACAAATTACTCGCGAGGAGAGGTGTGAGCAGCAGAAGCCGAGGTGCAGAGTCTACGAGCAGACAGAGAGAGGAAGGGGGAAACGGGGGAGACTTCACGCCTGAGAGACCAATCCGAATGTTTAAGCCCAGCTCTCATTCTTTCACACTTTGCTTTCATGTAATCTGTTTAAATGCCACTCGATCATCAGTTTTTCAGGCTTTCTGAAGGGGTTTCAAAGATTTTCTGTGGCCTTTGCTCCTTTTTCTCCCCCTCCAAGGCTCCTTAAGTCTGAATGTATATGAATGAATATCTGAATTCTTAAACAGGTGTTGTGCCGATGTCCTTTTATGTGGATTTTGTAGATAATCCATGGAAACAGAAGTGCATCCTTCCATGTCTGTCCAATTATTCTTCCCTTCCTCTATGCATCCATCCATTTGTCAGTCTGTACATCTGCCCATCCTACCATCCATATGTCTCCATCTGCTAATCCTTTCACCTTTACAGTTTCTAGTTTTAGCAGTTTCCATGTCTAAAGCTTAACTGCTGTAAAAAAAAAAAAATACAGCTAATTGTTTTTATTTATGAACAATAGCTCCAGAACGGACACAGAGCCCTGGACATTTGAGCAAGGGTGAAAATTAGCACCTGTCGCCGGCCAAATGCGGGTAAACTTTAAAGTGACGGGAGAACAGCTTTCCATTTTCACCGCTGACCTGTTGGGGGCAGCAGCGTGCCTGAGCTGCATCGGCCATTATTAGCTGAAGAGCAAGTGAACAGTATTGTGTTGTTGCATCCTTGGTTGGAAGTAGTGGCCAAACTGTCTCAGGAGGATCTCCAAGACACAAATCAGCGTTTTTAGAAAGTAGAGAGGAAGTAATAGTGACGACTTATGTGACGGGCTAGTTTTCAACACAAGCAGGAAGTCAGTTATATCATCCCAGTGTTGGTCGTTTTGTCCCTTCGCCGTTTCGTACACCTGTTTTTTTGTAACTTTTTGTACTACAATTATGATTTAATTTTCCAAAAATGTGTACAATAAGGTGCTTATGTGATTGCATTGAATATTGTGCACCTTTAGGAATCTGTCACCATTTATCAGCTGGTCCAAAGTGCAAAGAGAAAATAATGCACAATTACACATAGGATTTCAATATTCTCCCTGATTAATCTTATGATTCATGAAAAAAAACAACGCCTACAATCATCTTTTTAGACAGTTGGTAATAGGTTAGTAGAAGATTTTTTCAACAACTTAATCGTTGATGTAGTCTTTCAAAACTGTATTATGTTAAAAACCATTAGTGACTTGCTAGATTGTGGAGTGCATTTTGTCCTAGAAATTGTGTAGAAACCTTTTCTGTTCAATTAGCCAAAAGATTGGTTCCTTAAAATAAACGAGGAGAAAAAGAAGAACTTTTCACACTTAAAAAGACGCATCTCTACAGCAAATTAACCGTATCTAAAAGTCACTTCCTCCAAATGTGAAAAACAGTAGCAAACACCACCAACGTTTTCCTAAATTTCAGCTGGACTTCCAGCAGAACTGCCTCCTTTCTAGCCCACTTAGATTGGTGACGTTTTCTTTTTTTTTAAGAAAGGCTCTACTTTCCAACATTAAGTGCAGAAGAGAGGGGATTTATTTTCTCTACCAGGGCGATGAGGAAAAGTCCGGAAGGGCTGAAGCGATGAGGGACGATAGCGAAACACTGCAGAGTCGGGAAGGGTGAGGTCTGATTGTGGTTAGAAACGGGGGAACGGGCCGGGTACAGTCACCAAAAACCCCAAACCTCAGGCATGAGTGGGCGAGACTCCGAGAGCAGAGAGGAGGAGGAGGTGGGGTGGGGGGGGGGTCAGTGGGAGCCATCGCCCACATCTGAGGGAACGTCGCTGGGGGCCCGAGCAGCTGAAGTCTGGCCCCGTGCCCCCGCACAGCTCAGTCTGAGCCTCTGCAGGCTGGAGGAGAGGAAGGAGGGCAGCGGGGGGTGCGGCGTGTTCAAAGAGCCGGCACAATGACTGCTCCCTCTGCTGCGGTCGGGCTTCAAAAGGACCCGGCTGCCGCTCACATTCGGCACCGGGACAGAGGAGCGGGGCAGGAAAACCGCAGCAGGGAAAACCCGCCGAGTAAAGAGGCAGAAAATGAGCGAGAGAAGAGCCGGAGTTCAACTTCCGCCTCGTTCTGCCGCGACCGGGAAGCAAACGAGCCAAACCGTCGTCCGCACAGCAGCACGGAGGGGCCGTGTCCACAGATGGAGTGCTCTAGGAGGTCACAACTCTCCAGCCCTTATGAAAGACTGCAGGGCCCTGAGGAGTCTCAGGGAGGGGGGAGGAAGAGAGGAAGCAGAGAAGACATGACAAAAAGCAACAAGACCGGACCCTCATAGAGTTACTGCAGCTGGCCAAACCTGAGCACAATGGGCCCGTGGCTCCATCAAAACAAACCCTGCCTTCCAGTCTAAACAAGCCGGTGGGCCGGCAGCGCCTCGTTGGTGTGAGCGCTCCACAAACTTTAATTATGCAGGCTCAAGCTGAGCGCTGAGAGGGCCGTTTCAGCCAACAGAGCGTGCTTTGTAAAGGTCGGGGGGGAAGAGGAAGAACATTTCCTACTCCATTTCCTACCGCCAGAAACATTAGCCGAGGTGTTGCTCCGTTTCGGGTCCAAATTTCCACCTCCTACCTCCAGCTATCCCACGTTCCCACCGGTTTTGAAGGTAAACATCCTCTCGCTTTGCATTCGCGGCTCAAAGCAAGTCCCCCGGTCGTCTTTTTTACGGATCCAGAGTCCTTTCCTAATTACGCGGGGTCACTAATAAGGCAGGGTGTGGAGGCACTGGGCTGTGCCGCGGTGGCCCAGAGGCTCAGTGTCAAATTGAAGCGGCTCGGGAAATGGAGGCAGACTCTGAATCTCGCCTAATTGCAGCCGGGGTGTGCGGCTGGCTGCTTCGATCTGCGACTGTTGTGTGTCGGGATGAGGCTCAGAGAGATAGCAGGACAAAGTTTGGGGATGGAGACTGGAGGATGAGTGGCAGTTGGGTGAGATTGGCTAAACTCGAGGTTTTTTTTTTCCTCCTTTTGGCCTGTTTTCTCCTAACACACACACACACACACACACCCTCTGTCATCCTCTTTTCTCATCAAAGACGTCTGACAGCTGACTTCTGGCTGCTCACATCAGAGGGATCGGAGCGAGGTCACGGCTTCCAACGAGTCCAGGACGGCGGGGAGGGGCCGCCGGAGCCAGAATAACACTTTCATTATATTATCCGGAGCAGCAGCATTAGCCGTTAATTGCAGAGTTTTGTTTTAGAACGACATCCTGGATGTGACGGAAAACAAGAGAAGGATCTGGAGTTATTTTTTGTTTTGTTTTGTTTTAGCCGGTTTAAAAAGCCAGCTTTGTTAAGGTGTGAAGCGAGGGGGAAAGCAGATAAGCATCACAGCGGCTGTGAACCGGCGACTGACTCAGACAAAAGGCCAACGGCGTGGCTGGAGGCAGGAGGAAGGGAGCGAGAAGATGAGGCCGAGGTGGCAGAGAGCCACCAGGAGACGAGCTGCTCCGCTGGAGAGATAATCAAACACTGAGCCGGGAAAAAAAACAGAAGATATGCAGCTAACTCCTCATACTGTGTGTCCAGAGTCATCCCTCTGGTTTTGTTTTAGGTTTTTTGTCCAAGCAGCCAGACGTTTGTTTAGTTTTCATTGACCCGTAGCTCAACACCTAAAAAGTTCAGCTTTGAGCTCCTTTCATCTTTTCACCTCAACAAGTGCAGTTTCTACTCCAGATCAACAGTTTCCAGGCTTCCCATGCAATCTCAACCCCCCCGGGGACTTTAAGAAAAGTTTTCAGTCTAGAAACGCATCAAAAAGGGGATTTTATTCTGTGCCGACAGTAGTCCAGAAAGCCCGGTGCTCTGGAACCGTCAGGTTGCCGTTTTGGGCCTTAACACCAGATTCAGGTTTCGTGCCAAACAAGCAGATCAGTTTGTTTCAGTTACATAAGGTCACCAAAGAAAACCCGTCATGTCAAAACACGACCTGTACATCACAATCCGGGCTTTTATCACCGCTCGACTATCCATCCATTGCTTATCTGTGCCGGGTTGCGGGTGTGCGGGGCTCTGGGTCCTGGGGGGGGGGTCGGGAGCGGTCCTTCACTGGCCAACATGGAGACGCAGAGCAACAACACGCTAAACCTAAAGGCAGTTTGGAGAGACCAGAGATCCCAACATGTTTTCAGACCGTGGGAGGAAGCCGGAGTACCCGGAGAGAACTCATGGGTGCAGAGAGACTCCGGGCCAGGATTCAAACCCAGGACCTCTGCTGCAAGGCGACAGTTTTACCAGCGATGCGTCTGTGCATCCCTCACAACTGGACTAGGTACTGCAGTGCGGTCTCGTTCCAGCTCGTTCAGAATAGGGCTGGACGACACAGAAAAAGAGCGTATCGATAAAAAAGAAATCATATTGTTCGATATCGATAATTATCAACAAATTCAAAATATATATTTTAAGTGCAGCCCTGGCCATTTTATGGTGTTGCTTAGCGACCTGTTTTTAGATACACACACAAACACTGAATTCAAACTCAACCCTTTATACAACCAACTTTTTACCAAAACTGCAAGCTTTTAAAAAAAAGAAAGAAGAACGCGTGCTCTCTGAACTCTTTGAAGGGGGCGGAGCTTAGTGATGGAGCGTTCCTGGGTCTGCGTTGTGATTGGCTGGGAGGATTTAATGACTAATATTAACCTACACGATAAGCTAGAATGAAAAAGGAAGGAAAAATGTTGTATTGATCTTTTTATTGACCCTTTTATTCTATGGATTGATATATATTGTTATTGAATTATCGTCCAGCCCTAGTTCAGAACGCTGCTGCTGTTGCTCGTCTTTTAACCGGCAACCAGCAAAAAATACCTTGTCAGAAAGGCTTTTTCTCTTGCGTTTTTAGGCCTCTCTAAAAAACTCACTGATTTTACGGACTTCTGACGCAGTTTTGGGGGTTATTCTGCTTATAATTGTTTTCTTGTTCAATTTTCTTATCAATACTCGTGTCTTGGTTTGATCATTTTTAGTACTGTACAGAACTTTGGTTAAACTAATTTGTTTTTGTTTTTTAACAATGCGCTTCATAAATAAAACGGATATATGGAATTAGAATAACATAGAAAACATGGATATTGCTCTTAGTATTTCCCAGGTTTAAATTGTACAGTAAACATGAAAATAAAGTGTAAATGTCCATAATTATTTCTATATTCCAAGGTCTTTTAAAATAAAAGTCACATTCTCAAAGAGATTTAAGGCGTTCTTGATTGGCATTCCTCCAGTTTTTCATTCAGACATTGCCTGCTTTTTTATTTTTTACTCAGTTTCTGATCAGTTTCTGTGGATTTCTTTTGTATAAGCCTCTTAACTCTGGGACATGAATCTTCTAAGCAGAAAAAAGCTTCCCAGTTTTGGGTCAAACTACTGATAAAACAAAAGCAAAACGAAGCAGATTTAAATGTTCTGCCCTTTTATTTCTACCAGCAGCCTGTCAAAGAATCCTAAAACACATCACAGTCGACAGTAGAAAGGATTTTAACTCCAACAAGGCGATTCCCAACGAGCTTTTAGCTGAAAGGTCGACAGAGATGACGCGGCTCTCGACTCCTGACCACCGTTTAGGTTTGGGTTGAATCTCACGGTATGACGAGCGTGAATGAAACCAACTCTGTTTTACACAATCACATGCGGGGGTGCCAACTCCCACCGACTGCTGGTATGTATAAGCAACAGAAAACCCAAGGCACAAAAAGATAAGTCGTCAGATATTATTCTACTGCTTGACCAGACCTCTTTTAAATGCCGCCCTGGGCAATTTCCCATATACAGCACAGAAGGTTATTTAACATTTTGCACTAAATCTGAACTAAAACATTATTTAACCAATATTTAACCAGTTATTTAGAGAATTTTCACCTGTTGGGACACAGAAATAATGATTAAGGTGTGGAGACACGCAGGGTTTTCCTTATTTATGCTGATCCCTAATTTTCATTAACGAAGCTTTACTTCTCCGTTGTCTCACGCTCGCACTGCACAAACCCTTCAGCTACAAGGAGAGAAACAGCCAAAGTCCAAAGGAAAACTTTAAACCTTAAAACAGCTGCAAAAACTATCGATCAAACTCTCTTAACGACTGCAAGAAAGTCCAGCTGTTTGGAGGCAAAACGAAGACTTAAGATGTGGCTTTAAACTTTTGCACATTTCCCTAAACTCCAACGTTCACATCATCATTTTAATCGTCTTCATTGCGACTTTAAAAAGGAAGACAAAACAAATGTTGGAAGTTAATTGAAGAATCAATTAAAGGAACAGGTTATTAACAACACTTCTCCCCGACTGTTGAAACAGAAAGAGAGACAGATGGGACGGATGAAAAGGAACAGACAAACGAGTTCATTTAAAGATGCTTTTGGCATCTACAGCAGGCTAACCTCAATCCAGCTCTCTGGGATCTGCATAAATTGAGGGCTTGGGGAGTTGTGGCAGTATCCTCGGTATTATGCATATTAGTTTAAGGCTGTCACTGGGAATCAGCCGGGGTGTCCATCCCGCTGCGGCTAGGCGCTGCTAATTATTGGATCAGAGATAAAGTGTTTTTTTTTTTTTTTTGTGCCTGCGCTGACTGCTCTTTGAAAACCGGCTGTTTGTATATAAAAAAAAGAAGACAATGGAGAGAGAAGGGCGGCCCAATTTTGGGTTCAGAGACATCCACTGGGTCAGGAATCGATCAAGTGGAAAACCTTTGTGTTGTTGTGGCGATTTGTCACATCTGCCCGGCTTTTTGTGGAGGCGGAATAACGGGATACTGCCACACTCACAGGGAGACGGAGAAGGAAGACCCGCGGGGGGGGGGGGGCATAGAGGGGGACGTTGATACATACAGGACAGAGGAGAAAACAACGGGGCAACATTTGACATGACGCGACTCCTCCGTGTTAAATAAACACGCCGCTTGTGTTTTCAGAGCTTCTCAAACTCCTTCAGACCCCCGGAGCCATGAAACCTTATTAAGGTGCAGCAGCTCATTAAGCAACAGCCCCCATCCACCCAAAACAAGGCTTCATCTAACCTGTTCTGCTTTATAAAAGGCCACATATGTAGTCCATATGGGGCTGAGCCGACACCCGAGCCACCAGCAGCAATAAAACAAAGTGTTCCAAGTCTGTTCAAGGCTCGTCAGATTGTGTTGTTGGGGAGAGATGCAACGACTGCAGTTTTCTAGGCCGACTCCAGGTCTGACCTGCCAATTTGGATTTTACTGAAAACTAGACGCATCATGATCAGTCATTTTCAACAACACATCCAGAGGCACTAGAAATTGGTAGGTGACCAAAACTGGGCTTTTTCCCCCTGGTTGGTGACCAGCCTGGTGACTGAAACTCAAAAATCCGATTTTTTTTCCTGATCAGCGACCACACCGTAATTAAACGCTGCCAATTATCCCAAACATGTTCCAACGTGTGATTTATTGAGGCTGAAAAAAGAGAGCTCATGATTTTCAGCAGGTAACAAGAAGGCTGAGCATGCTACAGCAGTGGCGCTTCCTGTTTTACCCTTTTTGAGCTTCCACCTTGGATTTGGAAATGTTAGAGTTCATTTAGCGGGTTTCATTCTCTTGGGAACATTAAGGTTCATGTCTAAAGTTAGTCAAGTTTACTGTGCTAACTGCTAACCTGAGACGGCTTAAAACATCAACTCAATCATTTTGTCATCTGTGTTTTGTAACAGCTGCTCTTCAGTCTATGCAGCGACGTCACCTCTGTTACTCTACTACATAATAATAATAATAATAATAATAATAATAATAATCGTCAGCCAACATCAGAAAGGTGACAAAATACGTGTTTTCTTATATTGTATTCCTTAAAGACTGGTTTAAATTGGTATCTGCAGGCAGAAGCTTTACAACAAGTTGGGTTTGGAGAGTCTTATTTTGAAAAAAGGGTTACTAGATTCTTTTGGTAGCCTTTTATGCTTCTCTTGCTTCTTCCACTGTCTTCCTCTAATCGGAGATCAGGTCAGTTGTGTAACAAATTCAGGGAAGAATCCCAGATTTCCCTTCCCCCAGTTATACTCCAGCATCCTTTGAAGAACTTCTCAGACCAGAAGGGAAGTCATCCCTCTGAAAAGTACAGGCCCTTCTTTGGGGTCTTTTCCCAGCCGGATGTGCCCAGAAAACCTTAAAGGGAAGATACCCAGGTGCCTGGGATGTCTGAATAAGATGTCAGACTGACTTCAGGCGACTCCTTTCAACGCTGAGGTGCAGTAGCTGTTTCTAAGGCAATCACCCTATAATAAAACTCACAACAGCCACCGTCTCGTGCTTCGGGTGTTGACCCACGTCTCATAGCCTTAGCTGGGGGCTGGAACTTAGATGGACGGGTAAATCTGGAGCCCAACCTCCTGCCTCCTCCACACCACAAATGAACCGACTGATTTGCCCTCATCGCTCTTCCATCTGTCCATCTCCTGTCCCATCCTGGTGTCCCTAACCCAGAGAAGGCACCAGGAAACCCGAGTCTCCTGGACGCAGACACGGAGGAGGCACCTCTCATCCTGGCCACAAACCTTCACAGCTGATTAGACTCTAAACGTCTTAAACTTTCATTTCTTAAAAAAAAAAAAAAAAGAAGATGCGGCGCAGCTAGCACGAATTAGACGCTTTGCGACGACGTATTCATTCACAGACCAGAAAAAAAAAATATATCAACGAGAGTCAAATCCAACGGTAACGAGTCAAACCTTCCATGGTTTGGACACGTTTTACAGAACAGAACAGGACACACACTGACATGCAGGAATTGTCGAACAGTGACTGTGGTGAGGTTATGGTGGACCTGTTTAGGATTAGTCTGTGAGCACAAGCTCTCAAGTCAGCGTTTAACAGTTTAAAAAGGAAACTTGACATGTATTAACCAGACAGGGAGGGCATAGAGGTGGTGTCTTACCATATTCTCAGATGTACGCCGTTTTCATTCTCTGGCCTGTACCTGCAGAAAATCGCATCTTTAAAATTTTGTCGTTTTTTATTTTACGTTTCTGGACGATAGCCGTCCACGTGGACTCACACAGTGTACAGACCATGAAAATACTGACATTTAACCTCAGGTGTAATTCTCAGTGGATTACAGCTGCAGAGCTAAGAGGAGGCTTAAAAGCGCAGATAAACAAGGTCAGCAGAGAGACATACTGTGGTGCAGCAGGCAGAAAAATAGTGCAAAGCCCACAATCTGTAAGTACTCCAAAGAAAAGGACAGACTAATCCCAAAGTAGGTGTAATATATGGAGGCACCGACGGGATAAAGAATGAATGGATAAGGGGATGTTCGGGATACAAAAAAACAAGTCGGGTCAGAATGCTGATGGTTGATGAATTCGGATCACATTTGGCTCTACTTTGATTTGCATTTAGCCCCATTTTAATGGGATATAATTATACAGCAAAACCCTAACAGATTATTAATCCCCAAACTCCTAAATGCAAAAAAAAAAAAAAAACAGAAAGAAAGAAAGAAGCCACAAACAAAAACAAACAGGCAGGCAGCGCGCTCACCTGTGGCCGTTTCCTGCATCTTCTCCCTCTTCCGCTTCTTCTTCTTCCCCTAAAAATATACAGAGGAACGCATAAAGTGTGGCTCCAGCACTCACGCTCACTAGACCACTCGGATATCCTGCTGCTGACTGCCATGTTCACTCATCCCCTGCTGGGCATCCGAGCAGCAGAACCCCAGACTCCGGAGTCCACCGCAACCTGCAACTCTGAGGGGGGGAGGTGGGGGGGGGGGGGGTGGGGGGGGGGTCAACCTGGAGCCTGATCTGAGAGTCTCGTATTTTCTCAGCCGAGCAAAGGGAGACGTATATACTCCCGTTACCCTTCTGTCTACCTCTGAAGTCCTAAAGATGGCAAACATTGAGAGCAAATTAAAGTATTCTCTAAAATTAGAGCAGTATCCTCTGCGAGAGACGGCGCTCTCCTTCCAGTAAGGACATGTGAGGATTTATAGTTTCAGCTAAATCCCCAAAGGGGGGTACTAAAGGTATAGATAGCAGGGAAGAGTCGCTCTAGTCAAATATGAGAAGCACTTTGGTTTCCTGCTGCAAAGTCGTCTAATCCACTTATTCATGAGCTAATCTGCCTTCTGCCGCTGCGGCAGGCAGGCAGGAGGACAGAGCGAGCGAGTGTGGATGAACAGCAAAAGGATGAGAGAGGCGCTGCACAGCTGAAGCGTGCACGCTGCAGGCTCTCTGTGCCAGCGAGGGGTTTCCAGGCAAGAGATGCTTCCGGTCTACAGCTGACGATACAGATGCAGTCACGCCGTCATCTCTGTGCCGTGAACAAAAAAAAAAAGCTGGGAATAAATCAGCACCTGGGCTGTCCGTAGCTGAGAGGTCCCCCTCAGAGTTGCATGTCGGCAGCAGAGCGGCGGAGGCAGAAAGAGGAGGAACGCTGTCGACGTCCGAGGGGAGGCAGGTAAACACCACAAAGCGCTTCAGTGGTGGAGTGAAGGTGAGTGCCGGAGCCACACTTTTAATAAAAGCTGGTGCTCTCTCTCAGAAAAGTTCCCACGCATCACATTCACGCGCACACGAGGACACACACACACACACACACACACACACACACACGCACACACACACACACACACACACACACACACACACCTAAAGTTATACAGGACTGGGCAAAGGTCACTTTTAAACGGAGCGTTTCTTCTGTCCACGCTGCCAGCTGGTGTCCATCAGGCCTTCAGAAAGTCTAAAGTTTTCTTTGGACTCCGGCTGCATGGTGCCTCTTCTCTTTGGCACCGTTTGTGGAGCAAAACTCTTTATTTTATGAGCTCAACTTGTCAAGGATTCATCTGATAATGTTTTAAAAGTCCAAAGAAAACTTTAGCAGACCTCCACAAGGCTTGGCGAGCGACTGATCCAGGCGGTTTGGCTGCATTGAGACAAACTCGTTAATACTTTTGCGTAGAAGTTTACTCTGAATAACGCCGCTGGTCCTAAGCTTTGCTGATTGAGGCACACAGAAAACAAAATGAGCAGCTGGGGGGAGCAGAGGTGAACGCTGGGAGAAACAGCCCGGCCTCCTCGGCTCGCTCTAACAGCTGCTTCTACATCTGAAGCTCTGCGCCGATACGGCACATCAAAGACCAGCATCACCATTACAAGGCAATTTTCGCTCGCAGTGACAATAATAATCGCCGTGATCCCAACATCCATCTCTGTGCGGACGGTATCCTCACGCTGCTATGAATTACACATTATGCAGAAACAAAGGCTCTGCAGGCCGGGCCCCATTAGCACGGAGAAAGGCTCCGCTGAATTAATGTGCGTGTGCCTTTTTTTAAGACTAAACCGCACAACACAGACACACAGAACCCACACCAACGAACGCACGCACGCACGCACGCACCGCTGCCGGTCTGTTCTGGTCATACTTACATAGTTGTCTCGAGCGGACCAGCCGGGGTAGAGCTGCATGTGGAGCTGCCGTTCCTTGCGGGCTAACTCATAATACTTAGCTTGCTCTTCCCGAGATAAAGCGTGCCACTGTTACAGTACAAAGAGAGATTAGAGGAGGAATACCGTTAATTGATGGCATGCAGTTGAGTATTCAGTCAAGAAACTGTGAATTGTCAAAAATTTGGGGCCAAAAAAACAACAACAAAAGAAAGAAATCTGATGTAAATGATCTAGTGATATATCCAGCATATTTATAACCAAAGAAACTTAAAATATGTCTTAAAATTAATGTTAATTACTGCAGCAGAAGGGGGGACTCCTTGTGCAGCTTTGTTTATCACAGTTCTGCTTGTTTTAAACATTTTTCAGTCGTTTTCTTACAGAAATGTCCTGATTTATGAAAATCAAAAACACATCTTTAGCTAAATGCCACGAAACGAGCCACTGCTTCACAGGAAGTCATTGATTCCTAATTAAACGCACATAGTTGCTTAAAATAAAAGAATCACTTCAAAAATGCTTCAATTTTATAGGGAATTTTAATAGCAGACAAGGGCAATAAAAAAGAAAAACCATGAAGTCCAGTTGATGAAGGCCTTTTTCAGTGTTCACGGTGAGGCTATGTTGCTGCAAATAGAGAATCATTTATTTTTGAGCTTTTTCTCCATCCTTACCAGCATTGCCAACAGATGTAAGTCATATCTATTAACTATTTTCATGCTGTTTAGAAAAAGGGACAATCTTCATCCAAATAAGAACACAGAAATCAACAAAGATATAAATACTCATGCCAAGCAGGCAGGTTGGGTTATTTCTAATGCTTCCCAGAAACCTTATTTTTTTTATTAACTTTTCCACTTTGGCAAACTTTCAATCCATGACGGCACTACTCTGGATAATCTTTGGATTGTTTGAAAAAAATAACACTTCCGTCTGGATAATGACAGAGAAACTTTTTTTTTTTTTTTAACACTCATGTTGGGTCCATTAGTGGACAATATTTTCTTCACTTAGCCTAAAGTGACATTTTGCACGTGGCTGAGAAGTTCGTGTTGGCAAACCTCCACGGTGGATTGGTATAATAACTGATCTTATATCAAAACATGGCTGCTAATTTAGCGTCACTTTCTATTAAAACCGTCAGTTGAGCAATTATCGTCTGCAGGCCACAAACCGAGGCGAGCTGCCGGATCGTTAAGGCTTTTAACGCGGCTCTGCGGATCCGCCCCTTTGCCAGTCTTGTAAAGGGACGCGTCTCCAACTGTGCCATTATCCAGGCAGATTTTATGGCACGCACTCTGACAGAGGTCTGTATCTGCAGTAATTGGCTCGGGCAATCATCATCAGAGACTGAAAAACACACCGTCTTAACACAGATGGAAGGCTTTGTACTTGCTCGACCACTCGCATTTCCAGGATCCTGACCTGTGATCTCTGGGCGGTCGACGTATAAAGAGCAGAAAACATGTGTGGGATAGAAAACGAGCAGCGAGCGAGCGCGTGACGTACCCGTCGTCCCAGGATCTGATTGATGGCGGCGCTCTCCTTCAGCGTGCACTCAGCGACCACATTTGCACGCATCTCTTTCATGTAGAGCATGAAGGCGTTTAGCGGCTTCTTGATGTGCGGCCTTTTGGGCTCCTGCTCCTTTCTCTGTTCGTGCTGGGATTTCCTGCAGACGGCATGGACGGAGGTGAAAAAAAACAAAGGAACGAAAAACGAAAGGAAACGGTTGGAAAAGCGAGACTATAAAAAAGAGCGGAGCTGCACAGGGAAGAAATTGCGGTGCCACAATGTCGACAAATGGGTCTGGTTGCTCCCGGCCAATGGCGAGGCAGCGTGAGAAGCCCTGCCACGCCATGGGCTCCTGCCTCTTTAATCATGTGCAGTTGCACACTCGCAGCCCTTCATGCGAAGAGATTACTTCACCATTAATGGCAACCAAACTTTGTCCACAAAACATTGGAAACTACTTAAAACCCAAATGCTGAATTCCCCCCAGTGAGAAGCGCTCTCCTCCCTCTCCTCGTTCCCTCATGGTACCAATGAGCCTGTAGACATGGGAAACCAGCCCTCTGCACACAACCAAAGCTAATCTGTGGGCTCTCGGTCACTTATCAGAGGAGCGCGGACCTTCAGCTGCTTATCAGCTCACATCAGGGGACCAACAGCGAGCCTGTGACATAGTTTTGCCCTCGACTGCAAAGCTCGGTAGTCTGCCGCCTCAGAAACGGTGCGAGGATTTAAAAAGCGTAGCTGGACTCACATGTGCATGATGTCACTTTCATGTGAAGGCTCCTGCTTGACCTGCGGGTTGACGATGGCTGGATGAGGGATCCCTGTGGCGTGGGGGCCAGGGGGGCCGGGCACCATGTGGTGAGAGAACCTGCAGGAGTAATCAGAGCCAAACATGATCTTTTTTTTTTTCCCTTTCTTTGAGGTTAACAGACCATCTAAAAATCTGGGTGAACATTTTAAAGCATTTCAAATGATTCCAAATGAGTCAAATTCTAAAATACTCAGCTGCCAAATTCGCCTTAGAGATAAATCTGCATGAGGGAAAAGTTGCAGAAGAACTGGAGTATTTTTACTAACAGAGGATGCATTTTATAAGGTTTGAGATGATGTCGTTTTAGAAATTAAACAGATTTAGCATTGGAGTGCAAATAAGGCAGGTCTGGACAGGAAGGACTGCGTGCTTCGTAACTTCCTATCGTTTTACCGAAGTCTCTTTGTTTAGGGTGTAACAAGATGCTAAGTAATTTAAATGTGACAATTTTTTTAGGTTAAGTCTCTTTCAAAAACCAACTCATCCTCAATAGAAACCATGACGTCATCTGCGTAAATTGGCATCAAAGAAGCTCCCAGCTATTTTAAAATAGTTTTTATCTTGTTTTTGTTCTGGTAGTACGACGGTTTGGGAGTTTGCTGTACGGCAAACTGTTTTAAACCATCTCCGAGTCAAAAATCCCAAATACCTGAGATGGATCAAACCTCAGCCAAGGACCTTTTTTTACTCGCTTGGTGAAAACACAAAGAATGTTGCAGATCTGTCAACGTACAGTTTCTGATTTGAGAAACTTCTACTGCATTTGCAAAGAAAGGGGCGTGGAGTGAAGTTCAAGCTCAAAAATATGAAACCCATCTCATTCTCGTGAGCCAAATGTGTCGTTACAACCCCGATTACTGCATTTAAATGCACTCAGAATGAATTAAAACCTGCATGACGCTATCAAATATTTAGGTGGCTTTAATCATATTTTATTATTAGTTTGTTTAGTGTGAAAAAAGAAGTAGATCAAATCAAATATAACCAATTAACTGGATTCCCTATAGGAATTGTGAATAAAGATGCTTCCTGGGTGGTTGCGGTCTACAAACATTGTCCACGTTTTAAAAACCCTTTAAGTTTCTGGAAAACTTGCAAAAACTTGAGTTGGTTTTCATGTTGAGAAGTGCCACCAAATGAAAAATGGAGCCAAAAAGCTGTAGTTACTCAGACATCCGGTGAAGAAAGGATGAACGAGTGGTCTAAAACTTTTCACATTGCTCATGGCTTCACTCAGAATCAAATGAGGACGCCGACACAGAAACCGACAAAGAAAGATGAGAACATACAGAGAGAGGAGGAGGAAGAAAACCTGACAGAAAACAGACAGAAAAAGGAGGCTAAAAAAGCATCTCAGAGAGTCTTAAAGAGACGAGCGCTTCCAAAATCTTTGATGGAGGTTAAGCAGCCACGTGGGGATGCAGCGGCACACATGCGGTGATCTGCTGGATGCACACAGAGGAGCAGTGTGGTTGGAGCCGCAGCAGCGCTGCAGAGCCAGCCAGAGGCAGACCTCCCTGCTAGAGCAGCTGCTGCACACCGGCCTTTCCCCTCCGCTCGGCACACCGGGTCCAGGATGAGGGACGGCTCCGTGTCAGCGTTAATCACCCAGTCCTCACACTTTAAGTGCCGTCTGTGACTCACCATCCCAGAGGAGGCGTGATCTGCCCCACTCCTCCAGGAGACAGCGAGTAGAAGTTGGGCATGTCTGGACCGGGATGATGCCTGGGCATTCCTGTAAGACACAGTCAGAGACGACAGTAAGACACACGTTATACAGCAACAAACCCCCGTCCCTCTGCATCAGGGTGGAGGCGAGGCAACCAGTACAACACGCCCAAAAGGAAAATTAAAACAATGAGCCACATCTTTTCAGCTTGGTCTTCCAGAACTTTGGAGCTTTTTTTATTTTAGGAAGCTTTCCTGTCCAACAACAATGTTTTCCAAAGACCTGAAGGTCCACACGCTAAGGTTTTACCCTATTATACGTACTACCATCTTTATTTATAAGGCCCTTAAAAAACAGCCAATAGCTGAAACAAAGTGCTGTACATCGTTACAAGCTAAAACACATCTGATTAAAAAAATAAGATGAAAGGATAATGCATGAAAACAATTCAAAGAAACAATAAAACCAATTTCAAATGAAAACTAAGTCTTGCTAGTGTTAAAAGCCAAAGAATAATAGTGGCTTTTAAGGCGAGTTTTAAAGGTGGCCAGTGAAGGAGCCTCTCTTATGTGCAACTTATTCCACAATTCAGGACCAACAATAAAAAAAAGATGCTACATAGATGTAATCGTGGCATAAAAGAGCGAGGCCTGCTTCCAGTTCTTATGTCCAGGTGTGAAAATGGCTTCTGACCTCACGTCGCTGACGGAGAAAGAAAGGATTGGTGCAGAGCTGGACCTCCTCCAGTGTCTCTGCTTCCTTAATCTGGAGAGCCGAGGCTTTCTTTCCCACTAAGATCCTCAATCTGCAGCTCCTACTGAGCTTCAAGGTCAAGAGGTTTATTTTTGTGACACAACGTAGTAAAAACAGAGCTGCAGGAGGACAAACATCTGCTTTACTTCCTGCTGAAGTAACCCGTCCCTCGCTTCTTCGCATTCATCTTCCAAGCAGCCAGACGCCTCTGAAACCGTTAAAGGTTCTCCTGACACACATTTCTCCAGGTTTTCTGGAGGTCTTTCTCTGGGTTCTGTTTGCTTTTTCACCTATTTTCAGTCCACTACCTGACCACTTGACCAGTTTAGTCCCGTTTCTTCAAATATATGAACCCTAGCGACCGTTTGTTTGCTTAAAATCTTGTTTTCGCCCAAAAAAATCTCTGTTCTCCTCCACTTCTTAAAGTATTTTAAGCACAGACTGCACAACATGCAGTGACGTTAGCTACAGCATCTAGCACATCATGTTTCATTGTATTTTGTGTACCCACGCATCATGATTTTATGATTGCAAAGCATCTGCCAAATGCATAAACAAAGGGGACGGAAAAGTCATACAATGCATTAAAATCATTTTCAAATAAAAGTCTAAAAAGCATTCAGAGCCGAGTCAGCACTTTACAGACCTTTAGTCATGTCTCCACCAATTTGGCACAACAAGGGGGAGAAATTCTTGCCGATTTTTCTTTGCAAAAACAGCTCAAGCTCCGTCGAGCCGGATCCGTTTCTTACAACGGCTTAGCATCTGGATTTAGGTCTGGAGGCTGACTGGGCCGTTCTAATGCATAAATGATCCAAACGCTGCCACTGTAGTGCCGGCTGTAGGTTTAGCAGGAAGGCGTTCTGCCTCTTCCTGCAGCCTCAGCCGGGTTTTCTTCCACGATTATCCAGGATTTAGCTCCAGCCTCCCTTCAACTTTGACCAGAAGCTCTTTCCCTGCTGAACAAACTCACCTCCACAGCATGATGCTGCCGCCGCCGTGATTTACAACCTGCATTCAAACTGACTAAGAAAGTCTGGCTACTTGAAATCATTAGATTGTTAAATAAAATCAGGAGAAGTGTGTCCCCATAAGACATTGGGGGAGACTTTTGCACAGAGCTGCACAGCTAACGCAGTGACATGCATCAAAAAAAATAAAGGTCAAATGCCTTAAGATTAGATTAAACTCCGCGGGAGCTCCGCTTCGCCTCTCCATCATTTCCCCGCTGAGGTCTGCGGAGGCCTTCATCCTCTTCCTCGGAGATGCGGGTCGAGAGGGAGCCGTCCACGCTATGAGGCACTGGCTCTGCTCCCCGCTCGCTAATCCACCGGCTCACACTCCTTATATAGGACATTTTGACCAATCTGTATAATCTGACCCAATCTGTATAATATGATTGAACTTGATTTTGTAAAGTGCCTTGAGATGACATGTTTCATGATTTGGCGCTATATAAATAAAATTGAATTGAATTGAATTGAACTCCTTCAGGGAAGGGAAGGAGGCGAGGGGTGAAGCAGCGGGGGAGGCATACACATCCCTGGTGTGTTAACCTTGTCCCCCTCACCTGTACAAAACCTGATTCTCCACACGCTGCCAGTGAAACCCAGCAAACATCTGCAGCCTGGTTGCCTCTTAAGACAAGCGACACATGTGGACTCGCTCCATGTTCTCATTTCTAGTCCCCATGTTCACTTTTTTTTAATCTCTCATGTAAAAACGAGCAGAGCTTCTCCTCCACCCCCCCTCCCTCCCTCCCTGCGCTCGACCTTCCATCCCACGCAGCAGCCCCGTGCATATTACAGCTCATAATGAGAAAATCCATGATTGTTTTTCATAATTAACGAGCAGATCAAAGTCTGAGCCCTCTGAAGGAAGCGGAGCAGCCATTGGTCGATACGAGAGGGAGAGAAAGAGCAAGAGGGACAGCTAAAAAAGACGGAGATTTGGTTTTAAGCATCCTCAGCTTAGCTCCACCGATACACACATGAATACGCCTGGGGAAATCATTTGCAGCTAATTCTGCAGCCGGATTGCTTGGACATGGATTTCTGTTGAATTGTGAGACCGCAGATCAAATGCGAAGAAGAAGAAGAAAAAAGGCCCTCTGGGGGATTTTTTTTCCTCTTTATTGTCAGAACCTGATGTGAAAAGTAAAACGGTGAGCATTTTCTCTGAAACCCTGTTTTTTTTTGGTTTGTTTCCTGTTTGTTCTTTCACGCTTCGACATCACAGCACATGTTGGCAGACGCGTGACGTATGTGGAGCACGGCTCCTTTACATCTCCGCTCCACGCCGTTATTTATAGCCGGTCCCTCAGAAGCTCCCGTCCTTATCGTCTTCATCATCGCAGGGAGAAGACGTTAGAAGGTGCCGGGACGAGGCTCCTCTCCCTCCTCCCACCCCCCACCACGCCGAGCATCAGCGAGGAGCCGCCGAAGCCTCCTGCGGCGCGGGGCCGAGGGGCCGCGTCCAAACGGCGGAGGAGCTCCTCGGCAGCTGTCAGAGCTGCGAGCTTGATCTCATTCCTCAGAGCCGAGCGGGGGGTGGGGGGAGAGGGCAGCGGGGGCTCGGAACGCCATCCGACGGTTCGTCTTCAAACCGGCTCAGACAGACGGATGACTTTACTGTGACACGCGCGGGTTTGTGCGTCTCTGCTCATTCCTGACAGCGCTGACAGCTGAAGAAAGACGAAAAACACTGGAGTGTTGCATGAGTTACGTGGAAAGTCGGGTTCAAGAATGTGTCGCCGCATTATTTTTAGGTAAAGCGCCGTTTCAGACCTTGAAGTCTTTTATCAAAGGCTTGAACGATGCCTCCTCTGTTGTTATCGGAGAGTTTATTTTAAGGCCGAGCTGTTTTACATGTTCAGAATTGCACGATAAGTCCTTTTTGGTCTTGTTTTATAAAAACCGTACGGTCCATATTGTAGCTTAACATAGTGATGAATGCATCAGTTGTCCTACTCTATTCCTTCTGTCCTGTCATCTTGCTGACCCTTGACCTCCTCCCATTTAGAGACCCAGAGGCCCGGTGAGAGTCCCTCTGGGAGACGCACTAGCTCCAACGCCTGGAACACAACAGCCCACTAAATATTGCCTCCATGCAATCTTTCCTATATATTGCATACATTGCAAGAGCGATTGCAGTGCGATGCGTACTGCAGCTCTAATGTCAAATTATTCTGATTATCTCAAGCAGTGGGACGAGCAGAATAAACGGAGCTTTTTTATGTGGCTTTAGATGTTCTGAAACAGGACAAGCTTAAAAAATTAAAAACCAAAGCTTACCAACCCGGATAAATGCAAATGGATCTAGACTAGTTGTAATATTACTCCTTAAGGTTCAGCCGGGATCTTTCCAATGGTAAAGACGAAAGTTTCATCTTGAGCCATCAGCTGAAGATGATGAAGTGTTTGCTCTTTAATATCTCAGACAGGATCTGAGATATTAAAGCATATTGCTGTGTTTATGGAGCCTGTTTTAAACTACGCAGGCTGCGTGTTTCACACTGACGCCCATTTTATGCCAATTCAACGAGTAGCCATGCCGAAATTTTAACTAAACAGGCAAAGGCTGAGCCGAGATTCTTACAGTACGATACCCTCAAGTAATTTATTTATGCAAAACTTATAGCTTGATGGAACTGCTGTAATTCATAACAAAAAGCAACAATCGCTCTGGATGCTGCCTAAATGATAAAATGTATTGATCATTATAGGTATGACATTATACATATATAGCATCATATTTTCTGTAAGACTTGTTTTTATGCACAGACAACATATTCAATAAACAAAGCAAGCCGTAGTTTTCAATTAAACATGGTTATTGTGCAGGAAATGATCCAGTTTCAGCATTTTTGGTCTTTATACAGTAATGCAGCCAAATCAAGCTAATTTTAGCCATTTAGTTAGTCAGGCTATCTGCTCCCATACACCTTCCAGTCAGCTGCCGTTCTTCCATGGCCAAAAAACATTTTCTAACCACCAATACGGTCTAAATTAGAAGTGAGGGATAGCGGCAGCAGCAGGTGGGGGCGGGGCAGCGCTCTATAAAGCTGGACAACACCCTGGTACCGTTAGAACCACTTCAAACCGGTATAACAGAACATTTCAGACATTTCCAAACCTTCTTAAAACCTCAGTAAACTTCTCATGGGCCGGTTCCTAAAATTAAAACCCAAAAGGCCCATCTGATGTTGCACCCGTCTGCGTTCTGTGCGTTCTCTACCTTGCTTGTTGCCTCCATCCTGGGGGTGATGGCCGGAGTGCGGTCCCGGAGCGAAGTGCTCGTCGCTGTACGTGATCAGCGGCGTGAGCGGGTGGACGGCGTGGGACGGCTGCACGACGGGAACTTTGTTGGACTGCGGGAAGAAAAGCAGGAAAACATGAAAAACCGTTAGCTCCACCTGCTTTATGCAACACAAGGTAGCTCCAGGTTTTACAGCAGAGAACCTCCACGTTCTGGTGGAGAACATCTCTGAGGTTTGTCTAAGAGGAAAAAACATTCTCTAAATATGCCGGCTTTAGGCCCGGTAGCTCCAAACGTGCTTTTAGCCTAGGTCAGCTGGAAGAAAACAAGTCAAGGAGGAGCGTGAAAGCTCGTCTGGGGGGGGGGGGACCGAGGGAAGGGAGCGGATGGGAGGAGCGAAGCAGAGACGGCGAGCCATGGAGCGAAGAGGAGAGAGAAATCAGAGAGTTGCAAGGTAGAGCTGGAGCAGAGGTCTGAGGCGGGAGATCAAAGGCAGTCATTAGCTGGTGAATAAGGGGAGTTCATTACAGAGCCAGAGCCGGGGGAGGGAGAGATGAGGGCATGGGGGAGGAAGAGGAGAGGAGAGGAGAGGGTAGACTGCAGAGAGAAAGCAGGAATATCTCTTAGCAGAGGGAGGATCGTGCAAACGGTGGCCCGACTGTAAACCCCCCCATCCCAGCTGACTCAGAGAGACGACCCCAGAGCCAAACCAGTCCACAACAGGTCTGACCCCCCCCCCCCCCCCCACCGCCCCGCTGACCGCCTGTCCTCATGTGCTTCAGCTGCAGCACACACATGGAAACAGTCAGCCATGCTAAATCTACCGTCCTCCATCTGAGTCGGGCTGGAGTTCACAGGATGTACGGCTAAATCTGGATGAGACGCCCATCACCCCCCCCCCCCCCTTTATTAAAACTGGACTCACAGTCAATTTCCCCTCGATCGCCTCTGGTCGCTGATCTAATTCAATAAGTGCATTAAACGCAGGAACTGACTTCATTCCCAGCCTGTAAACGCATCATCCAACAGGCCGCGCTTTGACACACTTTTCTGACTTTAATACAAATCTGACAGAGATTAGAGACGCGGGCCATTAAAGGTTGGTCGTCTCTTTTTGCCTCCATCGAAGATCCTCCAGCTCATCTCCTTCTCCCTTATATGTTGGTTGGTCTTAGAAAAACAATCGGGACATATTCTGATATTAGGCACCTAGAAGAACAGTGGGAGGAGGCCAGGAGAAGCTGACTGGTGCGTCTCCAAACAAAACTTCAGCTCCTCTTCATCGCAGCGCTCTGAATACGCTCACGGCCACGCCTTTCTCCACGTCTTCCTCCATCCAGGCGTGGGATTCTGGTCCTCAAAGACCGACGTCCGGCTTTAACACACCTGATTTAAACTGTTGAATGATCTCTTTAGCTCTGCAGGAGCTTTCTAATGAGCCGTTTATTTAAAGCAAGCGTATATAAGCAGGAAAACATCTAAAACATGCAGGACTCCTGGTGCTCAGACTTAAAATAATCTGCTTCAAAGCTGCACCCTTTTCAGAGAATCTGGCGCATCGTCAGTTGTTGCAGATTCTTTTTAGTCTCACCAAGTTTTGAATCCAACAGAAAATGAAGAAATTTCAACAGTATCCACCTTTTTGCATCAATGCAAATTTCCCAAATCATTAAACCTCAAAACGAAGGGCATTAATAACATGATGTTGGTCGATGAGCTCACAGCGCGGGAAAAGTGCGGGAAAAGAGGACAACAAAAACTCAAATATCTTTTAGTGATGCACAGATCATCGTTAAGCCCCAATCAAGACAAAAACTCATTTACAACAAAATGAGGAATATTTAGCTTTATTTATCTAAAACGACATAGAAATCAAAGCTACTAAACCAAACACGTCAGTGTGCATCAAGATACTCAGTGTGACCAAAATAAATATGTTTTTATGAAAGAAAAAGCCCCAGTTTCGCAATTTTCAAAGCTAGTTAAATCACATCAAATGCGGTAAATAAAAAATGTATTTAACTGAGGAAATACGGACATTTATGAGTGTTAAAGTGCAACAAGAACAGAAAAAAAAACGCAGCTTCACTCCCGTGATTTCTAACTTTTTTAAGGATGGGAAGGATGTGCCCATCGCCACAGAAACACCTGGGAGTTAATGGGGGTTTGTCTTTAATAAATTTGACCGACTCTTGAGTAAACATGGGCCGGTGTGAGAGTCTCATGGTCTGATAACCTGCAGTGAAAACCTTATAGGATCACCGGATTTACCCAAAAATTTAAACAAAGTGTTTGAGATGAGAGAAAATCAACAACTTTTGATTATTACAGGTGTCTGTTTTAGATAACATCTTGTTTTTTATACACACGCTTAAAACAGTATAGAATAACCAACCCCTAAATATAGTTGGTGTTTAAGTGCTTATTATGCAAAATATTTCCCCCTTTTCCCCTCGTTTAGGAGCCTGGGAATATTCCCATATAGCCTAAAAAACATTCCTGGCTGAAATCTTTCAGCCAGCTGACCTGCAGTGTAGCACCAGAGTAGGGAGGAGGAGGGTCGCTGCGTTACTCTTTGCTCAAAGTAGCGTCTCATTTAAACAACTTTAAATTTAAGATTTCTTTTTTCCATTTCTGCACCGTAACCTTTTAAACGTTTATGGACCTGACTCTGATAACAAGCCAGCGGCTGCTGCTGAGGTTCAGGTTAGATCCATTCTTCAGACGAGCATCTCATGTGATCACAGATGTAAGGCAGACATATTTGCTTACAGATATTTAAGGCTGCAGTGAAAAGAAGTCAACAAAAGTTGAAAAAAAAAAACAACAACAAAAAAACAATCTGCTAAAGTCTGCAAAAGGCAGCAGCTCACTGACCAGTTCATAGTGTTTGATTGAAATTGCTAAGCGAAAAGTTCTCCAGGGTATCTCAGTCCAACGGGTCCTGCTGTCAGTTATCTCGGTGTACTTTGGTGTTTTTACAGGTTACTGTTCCTTTAAAAAGTTATTCTCTTACAGGGACAATATAACAAACTGCTTTTATTTTACTTGCGTGCTAAAGCGACGTTCCTGCAGTGCCAGGCGCCGACTGGTTCCCCTCTCCCAACACACGTGTTTGTAAAACCGCTCAAAGACAGGGCGCCTGGAATGTCTGAGTTCCTGCGATCCTCTCACAGGCTGGTACCGTCTTAAGACCCCCCTCCTCCCCCCTTCCCATCACCCTTTGGGAATGTCCTAATCAGGAAAGGAAAGGACAAAGCGGGAGCGTCCCCCGACCAAATGAAGCATCGTTTACGCCTGCTCCCTAATCAGGCTCCGATCCCTCCTGCCAATTTAGCCGCTCTTTCCAGTTCAGCTTTAAGCTTCACGGTGCTCCATCAAACACGGCGGACTCTGCGGTCCGATGCGCGGCCTGCTTCAGGGAACACAGAAGAACCAACAGGACAGCGATTCAGCTCAGGTTAAACAGCTTCTCTGACCTCCAGTCACAAAGAGTCAGAGGTGACGGGATAATCTAGAAGGGAGGGAGTGTCCAACGACATCCCCCAAGAGGGCCAGGCTTCTTAATGAGGCTGCTAAACCTAAAGGGAGGGACTAGGCAGGGCTGCCCACACCAGAGGCTAAATTACAGCATTCTCGACCATATTATTTTACGCCTCTCCACTCCCATTTGTTCTCCTGTGGGAATGAGATAAGAACCTCATGGTTAACCAACTTGTAGAGACATACGAGTTGGTCCCTCCACTAAAACCTGTCCTACTCTGGAGGAGCATCTGCTGAGCTTCTTCCGGTTCCAGCTGTCAAATCCCATTCTTCATCAACTCCTCAATAAACAACTTCCATTCAGGGAGAAATAAAAGATAAATCTACCATGGAAGAAGCTGTAGACCTGTGACCAATACAGAATAAATGGCTTTTTGGCTCCACAATTACACGGACGACGGGGACCAACCAACAGAATCATTCTGACAGCTTTATGACGCTTTACAAAGACACAAGACCTGATCTGCAAAAATAAAAGCAAGGACAGAGATCATTGGTCTTTGTAGCTGAGGGAGTTTACCAGGGAGCTCTGGTGTTACCACTAGTACAGACCAGTTCATCGTTCGACCTAACCCTACGTTTTACCGTGTTCACACCAGCAGCTGAGAGGCAAGAACTGTCCTGGCCTTAAAAACAGACGCACTTCACAGAGCTCCTCTGACTCTGGGGCCTTTGGTCTCAGCCAGGAAGGGGTGGACTGCTCCCTCCAGGTGAGAGGTCGGTTCCCACAGGATGGAGCAGGAGGTGGGTAGCTGGATTTGGGCCTCCTCTGCAGTAAAGTGGCTGAACAAGACCCTGAATGTAAGAGATTTAAGGGAGTTTTTCTCTGTTGGGTGGCTGGGCTTTGGCTTTGAGCCTGGCTGAGTAGCTCTGTCACCTGTAGAGCTGGGGGGTACGGGATCCCGTTACCTCCTTTTGACCCGGGAATGCTGTGGAATTCCCTATGAGCAACAGGAGCGTTCTACTGGGAACAGGAGCACCTAGGTTCTTCTCTTGGACTGGTGGTCTGACCAACAGGACTCTGGATGGACGGACGGACAGAGACGCATCCTGAGGACCTCCCTTTGGAGGATTTCTGGGAGTAAACCCTGAGCTGGCCCAGAATTTGCCGAAGAAACTACAAATCCCTTCTAGTCTGGGAACAACTAGGGGTTCCCTAGAATGATGGTTAGATTTCCCTCTTGGATGTTATCATGGATAAAAATGACACTTCAAAGTGTCTCTCTGCTGACAAACATTGGGTGGCCAAAGTGACCCGTGTATTTTTATTATGCAACGATGTTGATTATGAAAAGCTTCTGTTTTTTTTTTTAAAACAAAAGGAAGGCATCAACCTGCACAACGTTACAGCATATGGGAAAAAAATGTTCTCACAGATAAATGCAAATGGTAACGACTGAATGTGCTTCTGGTTTCATTTAATTTCAAATAAGGGAAAAAAACTGGGAAATCGGTGTAAATATCAAACACCATGTAACTAGTTTCAAATGCAAACTAATTAGAGACACAGCTCTGATCCCGTCTCATTCCCACCATGACTCTGAAAGCTCGGCTCCAGTGGAAGGCAGCTATACTGGAGGTCCCTTTTAGTTGTACTGGATAAATAATAGGCTTAGGATTTCTCTTTTCATGTTTTTCTTTGCTTAGGACGAGCAGAAGAAGAGAGACAGAGACGACTGAAAGGCAAACGTTCCATTCAGAGTATCAGATGCAGGCCTGTCTGGTCCTTCAGATGTGGTTTAAGGCGGAAATGGAGCAGGCAGGAAGCCCTCGATGGACGACACACTCCAGTGTGTCCCAGTGACAGAAACCGGCGGCAGAGAAGCTGAAGGGGTCGCTTATTTGGTCCTGTTTTCTTTCTGCTCTAATTTTTCTGACACCACACCACCGCCGCCCAATAAAGGCTGCAGATCATCGCACATGAAGCATCCACCCCTCGTATATTGTCTTTTTAAACCATCCCTCTCTTCTCCTTCCACCTCACAGCGCAGCTTTTGTGCTCCACTCAATTATGGCACTTCTGCAGAGAGGAGTGGGAAAAAAGGAAAAGCGGGAATTTTATAATAATCACTTCCCACTTCTGTAATTTATATGCAATGAGGACTCTTGGAGCCCGCAGCTACAATCAAGAGTGTAGAAACCGTGTGAGGCTCTTCACAAACAGCTGGGGAAATGGCAGCTCGGGTGGCGCTGGTGGATTCCCATGCTGCTAAATCCATGATCCAACACAAGTTTGGACAAAAATTACACTATTCTAACAAATTAACTAAAAACTCTTAAAATACATTATGCAGCAGTTAAGCTCCTCCTCCTCCTGCTGTCTCAATGCTGCACCCACAGCCATCTTTAACATTTTTCGCCTGTCACAGCGTCAGATTGGATTCATTTAATAAACTCGTCCCCTGTGCCTTAAAAGTTGCAATTATTAAACCACAGATGGAAAAGAATAATCTGGAAAAGTTGCTTATTGCAAAGTTAGAGGCCCATTTCAGATCTCCTATTCATTATGTCGTTTAATTAAAAAAAAAGCCTTCTTAAAAATTACCAACAGCTTTGACGTCCTTCAGTCAGGCGTCTTTAAATCTTACTTGAAGGACAGAGACTGACTTGTGTCAGCAGGTTACTTTACATCCGAGATGACAAAAATCACATGTGGGGTTCCCCAAGGGTCCATATTAGGGTCCCTCCCATTTGATATCCATGTGCTCCCAATACGTCCATTTATAACAAACACAAAGATCAGTAACTAACTGTGCAGACGACACACAGCTATACACCAGGTCCCTATCAACACATTCAAGTGTTGAGTGGATGCAGAAAACAAATGAATGCATGGATGAGCCATCATTTCCTCAGTTGAATAAAAACAAAAGTGAAGTAATCATTTTTGGACCAATAGAGGAGAGATCCAGAGTTAGCTCACAGCTTCAGCTGCTTCAGCTAGGAACCACTGATACGCCTGAAATCTGGGTGTAGTGATGGACTCAGACCTGAACCTCCATCTAAAGACAATCACAAAGTGGACCTTCTAGCACCTGGAGAACATTTCCAGGATCAAAGGACTGATGTCTCAGCAGGATCTGGAAAAACTAATCCATGTTTATCTTTAGTAGAACTGATCACTGCAACGGTGTTTTCACAGGTCTGCCTAAAAAGTGGATCAGACAGCTGCAGCTGATCCAGAACGCTGCTGCCCGCGTCCTCACTAAGACTAAGAACGTAGAGAACATGGACCCGGTTCTGAAGTCCTCACTAAGACTAAGAACGTAGAGAACATGGACCCGGTTCTGAAGTCCTCACTAAGACTAAGAACGTAGAGAACATGGACCCGGTTCTGAAGTCCTCACTAAGACTAAGAAGGTAGAGAACATGGACCCGGTTCTGAAGTCCTTCCACTGGCTCCCTGGATCTCAGAGAATAGACTTTAAAATCCTTCTGTTAGTCTATAAATCCCTGAATTAGCACCTAAATACATCACAGACTTGTTATCAGGGCATCAACCCTCCAGACTACTCAGGTCTTCTGGTTCTATGCGCATCCTTAGAATAAGAGTCACGAAGGAGAAGCAGCATTTAGTGTTTATGCTCCACTAATCTGGAACAAACTCCCAGAAAACTGCATAAAATACTGAAACCCTGAGTTCATTTAAATCAAGGTTAAAACCTATGTTTAGAGTGGCCTTTGACTGATATTTAAACTATTAACAGAAACATCATTAATTTCAATCCGTTTGTCCTATCATACCACTGCAATGTACTTTATTATGTGTCTTCATCATGTAGACAACTTTGAATTGTCTTGTTGCTGAAATGTACGACACAAATAAAGAAGTGCTCTTCACTGTGAATTTGCTCCTTACCATCTTGGATTATTTCCTGAAACCTTGAGGGGAAAAAGATGCACCGTAAAACGGTACGGGATGTAAATAGATGATATAATATAATTGCCTCTTCAGTGCCTTTTTAAAATGACATCAGAGAGCACACCATTTACAGTCCATTTTCCCCCGTAGACAATACACTCAAAGCATCAATAAATGCCAAAGGTTTGCATATGAAGCAAGGGTGTGCCGTCACTGAATTCCTGCAGTCATCCAGGACCAGGTGTGTTTGTGTCCAACCTTTTTCCCCAACAAAAGAGAGCAAACAACATCATGTTGTAGCTTCCCCGTCGCTCCCTTTTCAACCAACGCACAGGAGATCAACCTGCGGAAGCCTAAATAAATAACCAATTACCATTCGCAGAGCCGCTTGAACTCCACCAGCTTCGAGTGAAGCAATAAAAATGGAATATTTCTCCGGCAGGATTGCCCCTTGGCCAGGGGGCTTAATGTAACCAAAACCCAATTAATGAGGAAGAAAGCCAGGCAGCCAGCGAGCGAGGCTGCACCGCGCGCCCAGGGTAATGAAGCCAACCATGGGGACAGAAGCAGCGGGAAAAGCCTGCCCTGGAGACGAATATCCATCTGTTGTAACTCCCAATCTCTCCTCCTCTCCCCCCCTTCACTCCAATCAAAATCCCCTTCATGTTAATCAGAGTTCAACAGTAGAAAGGAAGCATTTAAGGCGACAGTGAGTTGATAGAAAAGACCACAGAGTTGGGTTTGAGTCAGGTTTGGCGAAGCAAAAGTAAGCAGGTTCAATTACAGCTTTTAATTTAAGGGGTTTGGTGGTTGTAGGCTGAATTTACCTGAGTTGTCTCAGCAAAAAATCCCGATACCATAACATAAAAATGAAAAAAAAAAAAAGCTGTGGTCATGTTGCAATAAACAGAAACCAGGTAGCTGATGAATTTAATCCTAGCATGCAGCAAATGAACACAAACACCAAAAGCTATTAACAGAAAAGTGTCTCCTCTCCCAAAAATCAGCAAGCGCGAGTGAAAAGGACCGAGATGGATTACCCGTCATGCAGAACCTGCGCTCCGAGCAAGCCGTCATGTTTTCAGCTCTGTGTCTCTGACATTCCGCACGTGCACAGGAGATAATGCGTGTGAAATGTGCATGCCTCAGATGAAAAGACTTTATCCGCCTTTCTAAGTGTTCAACTGTTAATATCTGTGCGGTGCTGGTGCCATTAACAAACCAGGGAACACAGAACACAAATTATCCAGCTGCAAATTTCCCCAACATGTTGTACGAGACAGGGTAAAGGAGCTAAGAAATGAGAGAAGAGGAAGGAGGGGAGGATGGTTTTAGGAAAGCTACGCCTGAAAAAAGTTGCATCCGAGACGTTTAGACCAGAGACAACAGATCTAATATTTCACCAATATTGATTCATCCCGTACAAGGTTTAGCCAGTGAAGCTGTACTTTTTGTTGATGTTTATAGTGATACCTAAACTGTTTACTGTGTCTGTTAGCATTATAGACCAGGAATAGAGATCGTCCATATAATCGCTGAGTTGGCCGAAAGCAGTGACAGAGAGAGACTGTGTTGGTCTCTGCAGCTCCCGTCCCAAAATATCACCTCAAAGCGGACAGGAAACAAGCTCGCTTTAGCAAACTCCTTGATATTAAAACGTCCTTACTAGAAGACTTAATATTAGCTGTATTAGATTTCTTTAGAAATAAAGGCCAAGTTTTAGAGAAACAAAATATTCGTCACTATCAGCAAAAATGGACCGGCCATCTTCTTGTATTTCTATCGACGGCGTTTAATATTTAAAAATCTTGACACATTTTATCCCTGAATTGCTGAATTCTGATTAATTAACTGAATAATTAGACACAGAATAAAAAAAAAAACAACAACACAAAAAGCAGGAGGCACTGGTTTATCCTGTGCATGGAAGGATGTTAGCTAGCAGCACAGCTAGAACGTCCAGCTGGATAACAGATGCAAAGAGCCTGATATGGAGATGGTCAAAAACAAAACCACTGTCCGGTCTTAAATGCTGCTTTAAATGTTTTATTTACTTACAGCCGATATCCAAGGGATATAAGGGATATAAGCTGGAAAGAAAATCAACCCCCACATCATTGAATGCTTATTTTTATGACCCTTAACACAAAACACTACCAAAAAAATAATAACCCGCAAAGTTTACCAGAGTGCATTGCCTCTGTCCTGAAGCACGCCACCTTATCTGCAGTTATGGGTCTCAGCTGTGATTAAACATGCTCCTCACACAAATATTTTTTGCAATACTGCTTGCAAAAAATACAAGGGTTCAAAATTATGAAGAGCTAAAAGAATCAGCAACCCCCACTGGTACTTATTCACCAACGTTAGCTTGGTTTTGTGTGCGTTTTTCAACCACTTTACTGTTCAGTAAATGTGAGAATCGTCAATGGACGGAATTAAGGCTTTTCTGTTTATACCGAACACTCAAAGTGCTTTCCACTAGAGACCCATTCACCAAATCCCACTCACAAACACACACATTCGTATACCGATATGCAGATCAGTGGGCTTGCTCGGGGGCACATCATCATGTGACGAAGGGAACTGAACCAACAACAAGATGAGGACTCTTCCCGTTTAGCCACAGTCGCCCCAATGTTCCAGAGAGCTGCAAAAATGATCGCAAGCTTTTCGAAATTTTCTATGTTTACCTCATTGCGACACATCTCTATAACTCTGCATCCGTTCTTGTGAGAAATACACCTTTACCCGGAATAGGTTAGCTTCAACGGGCACCGACTGTGGACTGGAAAGGTTCCAAATGACCGTCAGCGTCTTCTCACAGTCTGTGGAAGTGGACCAGCTTTGAATGGAGATTGGCTGCTCGACTGTCTTGTTGAGGCTGTGTGTGTGTGTGTGTGTGTGGAGGTTGGGAGGCTGCACTGGCAGAGCCTTGGGCGAACCGCAGGATGTTCACCTTGCGGCGGGGCACAGGGCTCATTATCCCAGCAGGACCTGGTCACATCAAAGGAGCAAGGAAAGGGCAAACATTCTGCTGAAGTGCCACTGTCAGCAGGCCTGGAAGCGCACGCACACACACACTCACACACTCACACACACACACACACACACACACACACACACACACACACACACACACACACACACACACACACACACACACACACACACACACACACACACACACACACACCTCTATCCCAGTAAACAGGACGGCTCTCAGTAGCAACACAGAAAACACAAACTGAGAAGGAGAAAAAAAAAGATCTCCCTTTAAATCTGAATTTCTGTGGAGGATCCCGCTGCATGAAGACAGACCGTCAACTCAGATTAGCGAATGTCTCGTTTTCCATCAGATAAACAGATCAGGATCCTGTTTTAAAACTGCAAAGTTGGCGAAGGTTTCAAGCTGACTGTTGTGTCACACAAATCCCACCTCGACGTGAAAAGTTCACTGACTATTTAGGTCTTATCCCATGAAGAACAGACGTTTTCCAACAATACATAACCTTTTTCATGTCGGAAAACACACAAAATTACCCAAATAGCAACAGAAATAGACATAAAAAGAAGTAGATGTGAAGTATCAGGAGAATCAGAAGCTACTGTGGGTGCACCCTGGCTTTCTGCACTAAAACTACAGCAAAGGTGAAACAGTTGCTTTATGAATTATTCCCCATCTATCTCACCTTGTCGTCACGGTTTCCTTAAAACTTTGAATGGAAGCTGAAAATGTTGCAGCCGGAGAGGCGACACCACAAAGTGTCAAAGAACCCTGAGCTAAAATCTTAAGCCTCGTACACTTTAGACACCATCAGGGTGTTTTTGTGAACTTTGATGTCGCTGATGTCTGCGTTAGCGCCACCTGCTGTCGTGGTTTGGGTATTATTTGAATATCACAGACTATGTAGACAGATATTTACGTTAGAAAAATGTAATCTTTAAATAAATATCCCGACTAGTGCATCCCACAGTTAAGAGCCCAAACTAAACTAAACTCAATATTTTATACGTTTTCAAACTGATATTTCTTCAGTTCGTTTAAATTGCCCTTTACAAGAAATGTTTAAACCAGGTTGTAGACGTGTGCTACAAAAAAAAAAAGTCTAGCACAGCTGTTAAATCTCCGAGTTGCCAATGGAGGCAATCCCTGAGCCGAGTTTGCAAGTGTGTGTGAAGTGGAGAACAAGGCGGACTAAGAACAAACATCGTCGAGGCAAGCAGGAGATTTCCAAAGGGCCGAAGTGGCTTCAAGGACAACTTTTTACACCTCCCGCCTCAACCGTTAGCTCAACTTTGAACTTTAAAAGCGGACAAAGAAGGCGAGCCACAGAAAAACATGTTCAAAATGGCTTCAGTGTTGTGCAAGAAGCAGATCACGCATCTCCGTTTGTCACGTCCAAATAGATCGATCGCTAAATGTTAGACAGGAATAGTCTTCTCTCGGTGTTTGAAAGCAAAAACTTGGACCATAACTTGGACCAATTCCTAACAAAATCACATCTTTGCATTGATAGAACTTCTTGTCTCCCTTTTGTTGGTCTTTTAATGGTTGAACCAAGCAAAGCAGAGGAAAAAGCAAAAAACCGCCGCATTTCTGCCTTATTCATTGATCAGCTGTGTGCTTCAAACCAAATCTAATGTTGGACTTAGCCTTCGACGCTGACCAAAAGCAAAAAAAATAAAAAAAATAAAAAATGTTTAGAAAACACTTTTCCTGAATCAATGTGCATCCCCCCCCCCCCCCCATTTCACCAACTATTTATAGCGGCCCCACTGCAGCATTAACCCACTGCATGATTTATCATTAGGAGCCAGCTCTGGTCTGCTGAGTAGCTACATTCATGCCAGGCTGCACAGTGGTGCCAACAACAACACATCGAAGGCCCTGAGAGATGTACACAAATAAAATCGCAGCACAAGCTAACCGTGCGGAGCTAAAGCCTCGGCTCCTACAATAACACAGAAAGACAGAGAGAGAGAGAGAAAAACGACGCGCAGAACCAGAGGAAAAGTGCTGATGAGTAGCGCTTGTGCAGGAGCTTCACAGATCTGTCGAACAAGAGCGGATTTGCCTGCTACACCTAGATAGTGTTCCCCCCCTCTGCTTTCGCCCAGGTATTCTGGGCATGAATGGCTGTCAGTTTGGATTTGGGAGCTCAGCGTTGAGGGGGAAAATAGAGTCTGGTGGGGGTCTTTGTGCGTCTCCATTGGCAGAGACGAGCGCTAGAGACAGTGCCCTTCTCATCGAGACGCTAGAATTTCACATTACAGTAGATCTAGGGGGGAAAGGGGGACGGGAGGAAAATACGGGGGCGGCGGATGAAGCAGCTGGCTGCTGAGGACTGCCGCGTCTGTGGGGAAGGTTTCTGATGGCAAAGGCACCAGGAAAATGTGGACGGGGAGGTGGTTTGAACGAGAGCGGCTTCTGCCTGAGCTGGAGAGAATATTGACCCAGTTTTCCTTCTGTGTTTCGCTCAGACAGATTCACACCCACCCACATAGCGAGCGAGAATAGCATGAATAAAAATAAAGATGGATTACTTGCAGCTGATGATGTCATAGAGAGAGGGGAGGAAAAAAGAAAAAGAAAAGAGTGTTTCAGAGGAAAAGAGTTCAGAATAATTGCAAAAGTGTTGAGTTTGTTGTAAGAGGATTTGGTGAGGTGCAAGCAAAGCTCTGCTGGCCCAGGTGTGACGACACCTGCGTCCCTGTTTCAGTCTGAACTTCTGACCCAGTTATCAGGAAATCACTGACCTGGTCACCTTTTAACCACCTGTGTTTACTTTGAAGACGTGTTTGTCTCATTTCACACGTTTATCAGTCAGAGATCAGAACGGGCTCATTTTCCCTTCACTGGCTTTGATCGATGAGCGGATGGTCAAATATTAAATTATCCCCCATTTATGAATCCATTTACACTGAATATGTCGTGAAATTTAGGCTAATAGATGCAATCATCAAATAACTTCTAACACCATATTAAAAAAATTGAGTATAGGACAGGCAGCAATCAGGCCAGGGTGTGACTACTGAAATTTAACTCAATTCTCCTATGAAAACATAGGGCCAGGTTGTTTTTGTCACTTACTAAATTAAATCATAATTGTAAAACAGTGTTTTAAAAAAAAAATGTAGACTCAAGAACCTGTCAGAGAACATGAAGTAGGCATTGTCCGATCTGAAGGTGCTGACAGAGCAGATGTGACACCATCGTTACCATCTATCAGTTTGTAAAGGGTTATAAAAGATCTTTTTAAGGCTTTGGGACTCCAGAGAACAGTGAGAACAAATTTTCACTGAACGCGGAAAAAATTAAGAGCCTTACTGGGGCTGGCCTGCCTGCCAAAATTACTCCAAGCACCATCGACAAATCATCCACGAGGTCAAAAATAAGCCCAGAAAAATGACCTCACTGCCTCAGTGGAGGTCGATTCAGCAATATTAAAGAAAGGAACGGGGCAAAAATGGGTCAAACCCCATTTCTGAAAAACAGAACCACAAACACCTGTTCAAAAAAAAAAAGAAAAAAAAAAACATCTTGAGGATCAACAAGACTGTGGCTAATTTTTATGTCGTCTAACCAGGCAAAAGGGGAACGTTTTGGGAGGTGTGGGTCACTCAGCAAACCTTTAAACATGAACATCATGGCTACATCCAAACGTGCTGTTGTTGGTTTTCTGCTGCTTCAGAACCAGAGCGACTCGCTATGCCTGATGGGAACCATGAATTCTGCTCTCCAGCCGAACATCCTGACATTGGTCCAAAGTACACAAGCAAGTCCAAGTCTTACAGGTTTGAAGAAAATAAAGGTTTTACAGTGGCCTAGTCAAAGTCCAGACTTAAACCTGAGTAAGATGTTGTGGTGTGACCTTCAACAGGCTTTAGATGCTGGAAACGCCTCTGATGTGTCAGAATTAAGAAGATTGGGCCAATATTTTCCCCCAGAGATGACAGACTCAGGTATCAGTCACCGCCAAGTTTTAGGGACACTTAGTCTTCATAAATCCAGGTTGGTTTGGATATTTCTTCCCTCTGAATCCTGATTTTTGTTTCAGTCAGTTTATCTTTGCTGGACAATAAAGTTTGTTTGATAATCTTAAACTTTTAAGGGTGACAAAGAAGCAAAAAAAAGGGAAAACATTTTGACTGCAATGGACATGAGGATAATCTTGTAGTTCTTTAGTTTCCTGTCGGATTCAGACAGCTTTCTCCGTCTCAGTTTCTTCTCTCACGTGTCCTTAGAGAAAAAGAGGAATCAGTCAAAATCGGCATCTGCAAATCTCCAAGAAGATCTTGGATCGGTATCAACAGGAAGAAGCCTGATTGGAGCATTTCTGCTGTTTGTACCAGCCAGAATAAACAGTTTTTTTAATGATGTTCCTACTAATGTGACTATTCTGGTTCAGGTTTTAATGAGGCGTGCTCCACATCAGTGTCAGGGAGCATTCATGGCTGTGGATAACGCTGCAAACCTCTCATTCACATAATGGACCAAACAACAGTATCAGCAGCCTACTGTCTGGGTGCAATTCCACGTTTCAGGGGATTAACTGGTAAAGACTCCCGACAACTGCCTTTCACCGGGGAATTAGTCATTAATCGAACCACACATTTCAGGATTTCTTTCCATCAGGCAGCACACGCCCCTGCTAAGATCTGAATGGCAAGCACAGAGCCATTCAGATCTGATCCGCTCCCAACAAACGGCTTTTCTCCAACCACACAGAGGCAGGGAACTCTTAAGGAACCTCTTCAAGGAACCGAGCGGCCACAAGGAAAGCCCCGCCCCTTCAATTAGCTTTGTGGCGAGGCTTAGCGGGCTTTAACACGCCAACAAAACAATGACCATGTACAACATGGCAAAGGGCAGCGTCTGCTGATCCCCCCCGATACACTCAAACAAATGGTAATTTCTGCAACACAAAGGGCGCAACTGGGACTCGGGGCATATGGTTGCTGCAACATCATAAGCGCACGCATGCACCTGATTCAACAAGACTGAATGGGCTTTCAGGACACCAACACAACGGGGTCATAATTCGGCACTCGACTGGATTAATGCAAGACAAGCCACTGCAGTTTGAGTACTAATTCAGCGGCTTATTTATAGCATAACATCGATGGCTGAAAGGTGCAGGAACATCTAGACAGTTTTGATTCAACCCCTTCACAGATTTACACGTTTTTTAGGGCTCTTGGTTCCTTCAGCTCTTTCCCAAAAGGTTGCTGCCAGGTGTTACCGTGAAATAGTTATATTTGAATCATTTATCCATTTCTAATGAAGATTTTCTATCCCACTGCGAGTTCCCTGCTGGCTTAGCTGCGTCTTAAGATGTTCGAGGGTTTTGATGACTGATCAAACCAACAGAGCTGTCCCTCCATCAAAGTTTCTGTGAAAGGCAAAGTCGTCGATCAAATGGGCAAACCGAGCCTTCTTCATCTGGGTCAGCGTCTGAGACGAGAAATGGTCTAAAAAAAGTCAAATTTCCCAAGAATAAGAAGCTGTTGAACAGTGCGAGCCAACTCCTGCCGGTACATAGTTTTAATTTAGGTCTCATAACCCCGTTTTCACACAGTTAACTATGAGTGAAGTGCTGGAGATCATACTGACTCATGCCGAAGCGTGCAAGAAGACTCCAAAGACGTGAAAAGAGACTTGGGCGAACCTTTCTCTTTCTTTCCCACAAGTTTGGTGCAAAGAGACCAAAACTGCTAAAAAGTATTAGATTTGAAGAATTGTAGTTATCCACCAGAACATGAACTTAGAACTTCAAAACAAAAACAAAAAAACACTTCAACGCTCCTGCATGAATATTAAAATGATTGATCCTTAAAAGTACAGAGGGAGAGGATTGTGAGTAAAGCAGATCACTCACTAAACAAATTCAGCGATTTTGTTTTTTATTTCATGTTGTCGATCAATCCCTGAAAAACAGTCTTCCCAGCTAAGGGTCAGTTTATTTAGTTTCATTTTGTACCCCTCAGCAAACTATTTCATATGAGGGCTGAAACAATCACGATTAATCAATTAATTGAAATAATCGTCAACCATTTTAGTAGTTGAATAATCATTAACTGGAGTATACAGATCCTAACACACAATTTGCTTAAGGAACAACCCGATGAGAGCAGTAATCAAGCCAAAACTCTACACAGATGTATAAACTTTGTAAATGAAAACACATGTAAAAACACAAACAAAAAAGACAAAATGAGAAAAATATAAAAAAAGGTTTTTCATTTTCAATGCAATGCATCTAAATATGTAATATTTGTCTTTTTAAGTTCAAAACGCTTGCTTATTGGACTTTACCAACAGTATCTCTTTTTAGATTATTTGATTAATCTGAAAAATAATCAATTAATCAATGCATTGATCGATAGCTGCAGCCCTGCTACCTTCCCATTTACTTAACCGCTGGCATTAGTTTATCTGAAGCATATTTTGAGGAATTTGAAGGACAAGCTTTTATTCTAAAAAGCCTAAATCTAACTACTAAACTGCAGGTCGTGTATCTAAAGATTTCATGTTACATGTTACTTTATTTCTTAATGTGTCATTCTGATCCCCACTGAACCCGTCGAGTCTTAGAACATTTGAGACATCATGATGACAATAATGAACCGAAATGAAATATCTAAACCAGACAATAACTGGGCTAATATTAACTTCCACTTATAAAAAAAGAAAATAAAAGCTTTCCATGAAGGTCCAGTCAATAGAAGACATGAGGGAAGTCCTGACGGTAGATTTGTTTTTCTTTTCAGTCTAATATTTTGGTTTATGGGTGAATTTTAATAGGTTTAATTATTCCATTGGCTGCAAAGAAAGCAAGTATTAGTATACAAGTATACAAAAATACCTTTTTTGTCCTAATTAAAGTTAAGGAGAGCAAAGCTATACACAAAATAACCAGAACCATCAAATTAAAAAACTAAATGATTCAGAACTTCCCTCTGAATAACACAGGCAGCCCTTTTTTGTTCTTATTTCATGTCGTCTACATATTTCTCTCAAAAGTAACCTTTTCATTTGGTGCCGTTTTATTTAACCAGTTCGTAGGTGAATATTTTGATCCATTACGGTGATTAATAGCAATAAAGACACTCAAATCTTAACGATTTGTAAAGGTTTTGTTTGTGATACAGCAAGGAGGAGTCTAAAAGAAAACACTGTGAAGATTTTTGTCTCATTCAGATGAATTTATCATCATGCCTTGCCTGATCTTGTGACCTGCTCATATCGTTACCGTCCTCAAACTAAAGCCTGGTCGTTCAGACAGGATGTACGGCAGACGGCTCTTTGTTTTATGGCCAAGTTCAGGCCCTGAAACAGAACTCTGACTTGTTCTTGTCCCAGAATCTTTAATTTGCCCGACGCACAACACATGTTGTTGTTTACTTGGAGTCTCCAGGTGAGCAGAAAATGTGAAAGTGTGTCAAGGAGCTGCGTAGATATCTTTACATCCTGTTCCGAGCCGTTCAGTGTTCTCTGTTCTCTATTACATTTTTTTAACTACTACCTCACAGTATTTGCTGTGGAGCTGCTAAACAAGCTCATGGACTTCCGGCTTATCAGTTTTGCGAATACATTATTTTCTGCTGCAATTTTGTAGTCCAAGCTGAAGGATGCTGAAGCTACAAATGGATAAGTCAAAAATATTCAGTTGTTAACCCACAGATTTCATCACACAGTCCCCCGGCAGACTACAAAAATGGCCGACCGGGGTGGAGTGAAATGGTCTGCGACCTGGAGGGGGGAGGAGTGCTAAGTGCCTCCTTTAGATTTAAAGAGACGGCACCAAAACGAGTTGCCCTCAGATGCACCTCAGAACAGGGCCAAAAAGGGGGAACATGGGGACAAATTAATGAGGAGTTCAGACCAAAGCGTTGCAGTTCCACTTTATACAAACCACAAACGAAGGATTTCAATGTGAAAAGGAAGAACAGCAAAGCATGACATGTTCCCTTTAAAACCACAGCTAATTAAAGCAAAAGATTACGACATGACGGATTTACTGCCTCAAACATTTCGAACGAAAGCAGAGAAATTCCTGTCATCTTAAAAAAAAAAAACGAACAAACAACTTTTGTACCTTTTTTAACCTTTTTTGGATTGATCATGACCTGGATGACTGAGAATCTTCACCAACATAGAACAACAACTATTGTAGAGTTAATCATTTGCAGAAACATAGGCAGGGTTTATGATAAAAAGGCAGACTTATTTGGGTAAAGATAAAAACTATTATGTGTGACTGAACTTCCTGCGTGTTCCTGGGTGTTTTTATCCATAGAATCGACGTATGGGGGCGAGATGGCCGCTTGCATTTCCTCCACCTTTCATCTTGGAGGATAGGGGCACAGTGGAGGTGGATTGATTAGAGGTTTTGATGCATTGTTTGATGACGGCTGCTGAAAGTGTGCGACGCCTCTGTGATGTCTCTCCACTGGAGGACATGAAAAGCATCACCTGGCCTCCGAGCCGAGGGTCACGGCTGATGGTGGATTTAAGGGGCTCCCGCTGGGCTCGACGGTGGCTCCATTCAGGCCACATAATCCATTCAGCGTGACCTTTATATTTTCAGAGCCAGCTCCACTTCCTCTCAGCCCGTTTCGTTGAAACGACCGCAGACACGGAGATCCGGGATACGTCTAATTTATTTAACATGTCCGTCCCGTGAGGAAGCAACCGAGCTCTCCATCAACAACTTCCCTGTCCGACGATCAAAAGGAGCGCAGAGTACGAGGCGAGCTCATCACATAAACAAAAAAATAAATATCTTGCTGGGTTTCTTTGTGGGTTTCATCATCCTGCATCAAGTGACTGCGAGGGGGAAGAAAACAAAGCCTTGTTTTCATCCCTGTGGCATCAGCGTGTGCAGACGGAGTGCAAGAGAAGAATCCGAGTTTGGAAAACTGTCTCTCAATTTGCTGCTTGAAAAATGGGGGGGGGGGGGGGGGTTGTGTTTTCCAGCTGCCTTCCAGACAGACCTCGGATGGATTGTTGTTAAAACACCAGAAAACACGAGAATAAAAAAAACCAAATCTCCAGGCAGGATTAGTCAAACTCCTACCATGTTCTAGATTTGTCTAAACTTGGAGCGGATATAATTGGTACGAATCTCCTCAGCAGACGTATTGGAAACTGGAGCTGCTGAAAGAGTTGCAGGGACAGAACAGAGAAAAGGGAGCAGCATTCAGCGCCGCCGTTCCTCCTCTGTGACTCGGGGGCCGCTGAGTTTTCGCCAGCCGTAGTAAATTGGGCGCCTGGGGCGGGAGCCTCAACCGAGCTCGCATTTCAGAGCCGGGCCCGGGAGGGCGTGAGGGACAGAGATATGGCACTGGAGAGGGTGCTGTTGGGAGGGGGGGGGGGGCACTGCGGAGGTGACATTACGCACATGCTCCAGCACAAAGGCGACCTGGCTCGTTAGCGCCCTAACCAGCAAGCTCCATGGCAATCAGCGCTCTCCAGTCTCGTCACAAACATGGCTACATCTGCAAGTGTAATCACTCCGTTGTGCTCAGATTTTCTGCTCTGCTGGGCAGCGGCATGGCGGCCCGCTTTTCACCACCTTTCCTCCCCCTTCGGCGCCCCCACCTCCCGTTCCCCGGCCGGCCAGCTCCTCTGCTGCTGCTGCTGCTGGTCAGGCCGGTGCGGCTCACAGATTACAGAGCCCCGGTCGCTCAGGTAACAAGAGTCACTAATCTGGCCGGGGTTGAATTACACATAATTGCCTCGGCACTGTGATTGATTTCAGCCCTGGAAAGAAGACGACGGTGCCCCCTCCCCTCCCTCTCCCCACAGCCTCCCTTCCCTGCCTCTCTCCAGCGCTCACGAGCGGCAGCCAAGACTCTCCATCTAGTAGGAGGCAGGAGGCTTTGAAGAGATCAAAGCCAAGGCCGGGAGCAGTTGCGCGCCCAGGGAATACGGGAGAGAGGCTTTCTGCTCCTCAGCCTTATTTTCTAGCGTCATGTTGGATTGCAGCTGTATTGCATTTCGCCAGTTTTCTTAATGCTCTCGGTTTTGACTTTGACATCAGTGATCCCCCTCGGTTTCTTCAAAAACAAGAAGGGAGGAGTTTTTTTTTTTTTTTTTTTTTTTTAAGTGGGGGAAAGCAAGGAGAAGGAGGTAAATGGATCCAAAAAGAGATTTCTATTTTTTTTTTATTTTTCACAACTCCGTAATTGGACAGTTCAAAGGAGAGGAGGAGAAAATGTAGCATTTGTTTTCAATTCCACCGCCGATATGAAAGGAGCGACAAACTTTTATGGCCTTCCCAAAAATTAAAGACAGGCTTCCACCCCCCCCCCCCCCCTCCACAGTCAAAGAACGGCGTGTTTTTTATGGCTGAGACCACACAAAACGAAGTGATAGCTAAAGCCTCTCCTCTTTGTCCTCCGCGGTGGAGGGAACCTCACACACACACACATGCGGGTGTGTTTGCCGACAGAAAGAAAAGGGTTTGATGTTCGGCACAAGAACACAGAAGGAGGCATGGAGAAAAGGACGCGAGCCGCATCCATGTATTCATTTAATGGCCCTGCTAATAAAGCCTGGTGGCAAGAAGGCACCCTTTGTACTGTAACTATGCAGGCCCTATACCCACCTCCCACACTGGGGACCATTAATATTTCAGGCCGTCAGAAACGCGTTGCATGTGAGCGTCTTTAGCGCTCACACCCACAGCACAGAGAAATAATGAGCTTCTGAAAAAATATGAAACAGCAAAAAGAAAGGAAGGCCAGAGCGAGAGCCCGCCCGCCCGGCCAGAGACGGAGCGGCTTCATCCAACAGAGCGGCTATTGATCAGAGCTCCGTCTCTGAGCGGGACAAAGTGAGGGCTGTTTGAGCTCCTCTGAAGTCTGGACACAGCTGGCAGCGTTTGTGGCCATGTTTTTACCCCTGTGCGCCCATTGTTCCCCTCGGTTGCAGCTCACTACTTGGAACTGCCGCTCGTCTCTTTATAGACCCACGAGCTGTCGGGATGAAGTCAAAAACTGCTTTTCATGATTTTCCTCATTTTGCAGCTGCAGCAGAGAGCAGTGAGCCTTCAAGGGACAAGCTTCAGTCTCTACTTGGGCACTAAACCTTTGACATAAGGTTGCGCAACTTTATTACTAGATGAAAAACAACTATTAAAAAAAAAAAAACATTTACAGTTGAGTTGTTTTTCAATAACGTATATTTTGAGCTACATTTTTTACAGCATGCTGGAGACAGCGGAGCAGTTTCTCAGGTCGTATGTAGCTTACAGTGACTTCCCTTTGCCTAAATGGTGATTGCAAGCTGTCAGTCAGCTGTATACTGAGGGCAGCAGAGGAGAAACCCCCAAACGTTTTGGCACAAATAAGAAATTGGCAGATGGGACATTCCTGTTGTAATTCTGATGTTGAATTCTAAGCTTGAGCCCATATTAAATGTAGTCACAGCTATTCATTGGCACCTCTGTGTGACCCCTGACCCATTAACCATTTAAGCCCATAGGGTTTTAGGAGCAATTTCCTGGTGAAATTACATATCTTTTATAAATCAAGTACAGATCAAAAGTTATAAAGTGTACATGTAAATTTTAATATTTGTGTGACACTAATGTGAAGGCATTAACGAATATTTTTCAAGTGGAACCACTATTACAAATGTCACTATGTCTGATTTATAGGTAATTAAACATAGAATGAAATAAAATGTTCTGAGCCTCGTCTAAATATTTTATTCAAAATAAACACTGCTAAAGTACATGGAAACCCTTTTGAAAATATCTCGACTATAACAGCAGCAAATTTGGATGGAATCAGCTAAAGTATATTTTTTTCACAAAGGTTTTAGTAATCAGTGTGACAGGTACCTCTGATTTTGGTACAGTTTATCCTAACAGGCCAAAACTGTGCCAAATGTGTTTTTCACCTTATAAAAAGGGCATCAGGTCAAATAAAAGTGCTGATTTCCATCATAGGACTCCTCCTGCACATGCCAAAGCCTTTGGTAATAAGATTTACCCTGTGTTGTATCAACATGTACCGTTGTGCACAGCAACAATCAAAATAAAGAGAAAACCCATTGATCATGACTCATAAAAAAAACAGCGCTGCAGAAAGTTACATTGTTAATTGGTCACAGCTGCAGCACGTGAGAAAGTGATGCACGTCACTTTACGCACAGCAGCAGGGGCTGAGAGTTTTGTAAGCTCCGTTACGCAGTGGGATTATTTAACCACCACAGGTGCGACAGAGAGGTGCTGTATCTCTAGTTTTTAATAATACAAACCTCGGGGGGTGTGGAGTTAAGCATGTGTGCACACCAAAAAAAATTTCTGAAAAAAATCAAAATCATCCCGATAACTCATATTTATAATTTTCTTTTTTGGGGCCCCTGTCTTTTAGGGGCCCTTGGAATTGTCCAAAGTCCCCGCGCACCCCCTCTATGGTGCCCTTGCAGGTTCCATTGGTAAAGGAAGGCATAGAAAAGGAAATAAATGCACAGCGGTCAGCTGGTATTGCTGATGACACCAGAACAACTTGCAGATCCAAGCAGATTTCCTTATGGTCTTCACTAAGGTCTGACATTATTCTCTGATCCAAACTTTGACTTCTGAGACAAATCAAATGCCGCATTATTTTTTTAAAGGGGGCACCCTTCATCAAGCTTTCTAAGGGAACCTAATTTTGAAACAAATATTTGCTAATTAACTCGTCTGGTGGATAAATACACAGACGGTCCATCTGAAGCATTGTTATGGAGCCCTCCCTGGTCTGCAGTCCCTTCCAGTGTTCACAGATATTTGCCGCTGAGCTGAAGCGACAACCCTGACCTTTTACCCCCCGACTGTAAAAACAAAACTATATTAAAAACATTCTTAGTTCTCGCATTGTGATTTGGAAACAAATTTGCAACAGGAATTTTCAGCAAACCCCGCCAGCCAGGACTTAAACATCCTTTGACCATTTGGGAAATGATTGAATGGGAAATAGGGAAACACACAGTAGCTGGAGCACGCACTACGTTTTAAGTGGTGCCTTTAACACACATTGGATTCATCTCGCTAAAACCTGTGAGAAAGAACAGATTATTGAACTTCTTCCATGGAAGGGTTCATCAGAAGCGTGGAAGAATCTCAAAAGGACCTCCAGGCCAGACGCGGTTGGTGTGGGCGGGTTATAGAAAATGACAGAGGTACATTTTAAAAATGTCTGCCCGATGAAACTGGTGAGGATTGCCATTTACTCTTCAAGGTGAAAAAGGGACGAGCGACTGCATCATAATAGTCGACCTAAAGGTAGGCCAGCTTGACTGCTTGACAGTTTGATGTAGCGATACCTGATGGTCAGCTGACTACGGGACTGAAGGTGAAAACGCAGAGAATGCTGTTAACATACATAAGCTCAGAACTGAACTTTAGTTTATTCAGTAGCTATGACGTTTCAAAATAAAAACCATACAAATGTAAATGAGAAGTGGGTTGTTTTTTGAAAATAATAGAGCTTTTGATCAATATTATACACCTCTGATATATGTGACCTCTTACAATGAGACATGTGCGACACATTTTAAGCGTGACGCTCCATTTCTACATTGTTGGGTTCAACTCTACACCTCCTGCGCTTCTGCAACGCTGACTTCAGTCGGGAAAACCGAAGTCTGATTGCTACAAGGGCGGTTCGACAACCAGTAAAGACGGCAGGCTTACAGACGCTGACGTTGGACAGAAATGTTTTGTGAAGGGAAAGTTGTGGCCCAGGGTGGTGCGGGAGTTAGAAACCATGCCGTACAACTAAAATACTACAGGTACAAAAGCTAAAACAGGGACAAATAGTTAATTAACTTAACAGATAAATGGACTTCCAAAGCAGCCAATGGTATGAAAGATGAGACTCCATGTTGGCTGCACAGGACTCCATCTTGATACAGCAAGATGGACTTAAAGGATGAACGGACGGATGTTAGGCATTGCCATAATTGCCATAATTTAGTATATAGAGCCTATATGTTAATATACTTTACTTATGTTTTAGCATAATGTTGATTTTAATGAAAAAATTTCACTGAAATGTTTTTAAACTCTGTTCCAATTCTTAATTAAAGAAATGCGAGCCTATCCTACAATCCCATAAATACGTAGTAATAACATTACAATAGCTACAAGAGTAGAATGAAAACAACAACCATGCAAACGCAGCCTTCCAGTCTCCACTTCTTAGCCTCCTTTACAGGAAGTCCCCACCCCCTCTAATCAACCAGAACTAGGAATTGGGGACAACCATGGCGAGGCCCTCCACTGACCCCTGGAGATCAGCAGCAGGCTGCTGGTGAAGAGTGAAGCCCTGTGAGCAGCTGCCTGGGCCTCCAACCAGAATCCTGGCTGGCTGGCTCCAGGCGGTGCGCCGTCCAGTTCTGTAGGCCTTCCGGAGACGAAGGAAGCGTCTTCGTCAACGAGCCGCCTGCTTTCTCAGAACCAGCACGGGTCCAAAGTAAACATCACTCAGGGTGTGTTACATGCGAGCCTGCATGCGATGCTCACGGGCTATTGCCTTTCTCAAACACGTAGAAACTCAGTTTCATGACCCTCAGCACTGGAGCTCGATTATTGTTAACAGATGTCTTTCTTCTGTCTCTGTAGCGTTTAATAGCAAATCGCAACAGAAAGGTGATGAGTTCAACTGGTTACAGGTTTTAAGCGATAAGAACAGAAATAATGACAAGATTTATGTGGGGGACAAAACAAACACGCATCAAGAAAACATTCGGTCGTCGTCTCCTGCTGCAGCACAGAACGGCTCTGCTGAGCTGCGTTAACAGGATGAAAACACAGACGAGGCGATTACAACCACATGGTGCCGTTTGCACCGTGCATACGGAGCAAACGTGTCGACCAGCATCACCAGACGTCGCCGTTAATGGGGCTGTTTATAAAGCTCAACACAGCAGCGCTACAGAGAGCATGGCGGTGTTTTTCCCCCTGTGCGGGTCATCACTGCGCAAACACGCATAATTCACCGGAGAGATCTGCACCACAGATAACACCGATGTCACTCTGCAGATTTGTTTCATATAAAAAGAAATTCAGCAATGCGGCTTTTGACCGTTTCTTTTTATTTTTTATTTTTTTTACTGAGGTTACAGAATAAGTTGAGCTAAGGATGAGATGCTTACAGGAATTGCAGCCGCGTAAAGGCAAGCCCAGCCCTAAAAACGCAGTAAAAGGTGTCAGAGGTGCCGTCGAGAAGTTGATGCGCAGACATGGAAGGCTGCTGGGAGATGCAATGTTCTCTCTAACAGGGATCTTCCATGGTAGCACTAAGGGCATGAGCTCAGGACACACATGCCACTAAGGGACACCGGAGCGGTCCGACCAAATCCCGTTAGGTAAGCCCGGGTTAGCGATTCCACGCTGCGAGACACTGGCTGGCAGATCCGTCACGTTCCCACTACATCAAAGGAAGCCCAGCGCTGCAGCCCCTTCACTCCCTCCTCCTCATCCTCACCATGAGGATCCGCAACCAAGGATCCAAAGGGGATCAAAAAAAAAGGACTGCAATGGAGACATAGCTGTGAATCCTTACCATCAGTAAAAAACATCAGTAATTCAGTCTTCAAGCTGTTTTTCTAAGACTCACCAGACTGTTCTTCCACAGCAGGAGGTCACAAACATCCCCACGGTCAGGTGGAAACCCTTGTGCCTCATCTCTACGCCAAGATTTCAAACCAAGCAGTTGTTGGACTGTTTCTATCTCATCAAACACAAGTTTGAGGAATACAGCCGTGTCACAAAGAAAAGATTAAACCCATAGCATCAGATTTTAGCAACAATCGTTGCTAAAAATATATTAAATACTTTATAGTATTTGAATTTAAATATTAAATTCAAATACTATAAAGCCGATACTCCTTTAATTTATCGCTACTACAACCATCTATTTAAATTTAGACTTATTCTGATTTTCAATAAAAACAAATATACAACTTTCAGAACTATGATAAGAGTTCTGCGCTGTTTTGGGGTCCCAAAGCAGTGGCTTAGCTCACTTGTGCCTTGGGCCGACTCTGAGGCTTAATGTCATGATCTCGGGTCTTTGGGGGATATATTCAAACTTTCACTGGAGCACAAAGAGTGGAAGGTTTTCGTTCTAGTTTTAGCTAAAAGTGAGATGCTTGTTTGACATCATCTGTGTCCTCCACAAACAGATAAGTTTATCAAAAAATAAATAAATAAAAAAGGAGAACAGTGTTAATTAGGAAACTGTCATTTCTGAGTCCAACCCTACTGTTTGGGCATTGAGTTTAATGCGATGACAAAAAAACAACAACAACAACAACTCCTTAAAGCAGTCAACTCCTCCACACTATATGAAAATAGTGCTCTGGGATTGCCAGACTATGCAATTAACACTGAAGCAAACATAATTTAATCACCGCTGATTTAGGTTGAAAAGTTCCACGTCATTAGTGCCCTGGCTCTCGCGTTAGCGCCATGTATTCACCAGTGCTACAGCATTTATACCACAGCTACACAAAAATAATAATAATTAATTAATTAATACATCGCAGGAATTGATCCCATTGCAAACATTACTTAATCTCATGCAACACTATGCAGACACTCTGTCTCCACCAGAGGTTCCCAAACTTTTTGCAAAATACATACACGAAGTAGTTTGATTTGTGTCCGATGACGAGCGAGCGAGCGACAGAGAACTGGTAAAGCAGCACAGAGTAACAATAACTCTAGCGTTCCATAAAGATGTTATTAATCACAGAAATCTTTCTAAATGTTTCCCAGCGGTTACCCTCAGCAGGTAAACACGCCCACAGCAACACACCTCGGCTCCCCCAGCCCGTTTCTGTCTGAATATGCGCTAAAACTGCCTCTTTAAAACGAACTGCACGGTGCAGTCTGCGCCTGTCTGAATCACAATGAAAAGTATTACAGATCTGTGCGTGAGCATAGTCAAGAAATCGTGTCTATCACCACTAATCCCCCCCAGGACCAGCGGTAACGCGTCAGAACTCGTCACCGGTTCAAAGTCACGGCACCATGAGCAGCAGCGCTGTTTGTAGGTTCTGCGCGATCCATAGAGAGACTGAGTCACTCAACTTAATCTCGGAAATAAAACTTTCAGCCCGAATTAAATTTTTCCACTGCTGACGTAAACGACGTACACTCAGGAGAGAGAAAGAGACATTTTCTGATTCCGGCTCGTTTTCCTCTCCTTTATCCGTTGCGATTCTCTCCTTTGTTGCCTCCAATTTCTCTCTCACCTGTTTCCCTGATTTCAGCCAATTGAGCATATTTGCGAGAATGATTGAAGCAGAGACCACAAGCCATGTGCGCATATGCAGCACAATGCGGATTTTTCATCTTAAAATGAAGTGTAGAAGAAGATTTCTTCTAAATAAATACATTTTCGTGTTAATACTGTATCGTTCCGTTATGACACCCAAGCACCAGACCGAGGTTTTGCTGCTAACATTTTATTTTAGGACGAACAGGACGTGACAGCTTTCACTCCGCCAGTCCCCCGAACCGCTACTCCTCTCCCCGGAAGCCACACATTTCTTCCGGTATGACCCCAAAGCGATCTGATTTAAAGGAACAGTAAGTGTGCAACAGCACTTAGCAATAAAGTCTAATACGGATCATTACAATACATTTTTATTTATTTATTAAATTTACAGTTTTTTAAGCTTTACAAAGGAAATGCTTATTTACACGTCTTTATTGTGTGGGGGGAAAAAACACGGTCAGACGCCATTACAGTTTTCGCCTCGCACACCCCCTAGTGGCAGCTCGCGCACCCCCCCACACTTTGGGAATCCCTGGTCTACACTGATGAAGATTGTGTAATTTCTCTACCACGCCACAAATTGGTTGCATGTTTCAAACACACCCTCCCTTCTTAAAAAAAAAAAAAAAAGGCGTCGCTACTAAGCTCTGCATATGCCAGGGTTCCCCTATGCAGGAAGATTTTGTTTTTCATGTTTACACGACAATGAATCATGGGATGCTTTCAAAACGTTAACACGCTGGAACCCGTTTTGAGGGAAAATGCATGCTGAACAGTAGAAATACAACACCAAAGCGGTTCATTTGTGGTTCATTTTCACCAAAACGGATTGCCGTGTAAAGGGGGCCTTAGCCAATTAAAAATCATGCTAATTAAGGCTGGATAGCTGCTTTGAGACATAGATTTAGTTCAGATGAGAAAGTCTGTGAAAATTCAATATCGTGAGACCTTATTACGTCCCTCCATCAGTGGCGTAACATTGTATTGCTTCATTCGGAAGAGTCAGCACACATATCGCAGCCCTGTTCATTTAATTGCACAAAAAAATATGTGATACAGTCGATCCTCCCTCCCACTCAGCAAAAGGACAAACACGTTTTCAATGCTTTCTGTAATGTTTCTGGACAGAAATACCCAATATAAAGCAGTCCACACCAAGGCAATGCAACAATGGCTGGTAATGACGCAGAAGCGGGAAGCTAGTTTTAAATTAGTTTGAAACCGTTTCTAAATTCTGGTAATTCAGTGGTGAGTTTGTGGTGAAAGCATGGATAGACAACTGTGTTTCCGTGTGTTTAATATCTGCTGCTAAATAAACCACAAGTTCTTAACAAGCAACCCTGCGTGCTCAACCAGTGCCACTGTAAGTGAATCTGTTGGAACACCAATATTTAAGTAACATTTTTCCTTGCAGGATTGACACCTGGTCTTCACTTAAAGTGACTGTCCTTATAAAACAGTCGATATGTTTCGGCATAAAGCAAAACTTCATTACCAAAATCTGAGCTTCTGTGGCCGAATCAGCCACAGAGTTGGGGGTCCCCAAAATCTGCTGACAATCAGCAAATACTAACATCTCCATCGAGAGTGGACTCCGGCATGTGCAGGAATGTCATGGTCAATGGAAATCAATCTAAACTGCTGGGATGGAGGGGGTGGGGGGTGGGGAAAGGGGCTGAGGATGGAAGAGAATGAAAGAGAGAATGTGGCTTTGATCTCTGTGAAAACTGATCCCAGGCCTGCAGATACTGAGGCTGCGGCGGCCGGCAGTAGCAGAGGGGGTGAGCTGACATCAGTGAGAAAGCCAGGATTCTTCCACCGAGCCTGGACTCAACTTGTTATTGGATAAGCAAGAGAAATGCTTATAAAATGACGAGTGTTTTATTGGAGACAGGGTGGGGGTGGGGAGGGGGGGCTGCCCACAGTAAAAGAAAAGGTTTTAGAAGTTTGGGCAGAAAGTTTGCCTCCTAACTGTCTGGTTTTACACATCTGCAGTGAGGGGGTAATTTCCTCTAACACTCTCAGCTGGTCTCCATACAGAGGTTTATGAGTTTTTGCGGTGCCATGGACTAACCCAGACCAGAGAACGAGCCACCCGAGCAGCGATCTGAATATCAGAACCAAATTTCCAGAAGTGTTTTACTTGTACACTGAGCAGAAAAGCATTTGAATTAATCCCATTTTCTCCACACCGTCATACTTTTTCACTTCTGCAACTATTTCAAAGGAGAAACGACGCAATTTTAACATCATCCCATGATAGAGTTGCGTGTGAAAGAAGCTCCTTTACACTCAGCATGTGGCCTCTACCCCCGACAATCACATCTGCTTCCCAAAAACAGACTCTCACAACAACACGGAGCCCACACTGCACAACTTTCCGCCGTTCCAAACCAACTCCCAGGATGTGCAAAATTCACAACAAGAAGGGGCCCTTTTGTTCTTCCCGACCAGGTGGGAGCACTTCCTGCGTCGGGCAGCCAGCTACAGACAGCTTGTCTGCCCAAGACTGATACAGAGACCAAAAATGGATTAGGGTGGACAGCTGCTGCCCACTTCTGAATTTCGTGCAGGAGAAATTTGCAAAAGGGACAGCGGCCATCAGGGGAACAGCAGCTGGCCTGAAACTGATACCGCAGGCGGCGATTTCTGAACCAAACGGCACTTATGGACAGAACCAAAAACCTCGGAGATGTAACTTCGGGCCTCTTCGGTCATGCCAAGCTAATTAGTTGGGTTAACTTGGGTCATGCAGACATTTGGTTGCTAAAAGTGAAGAACGGAACTTGAAGATAAGGGATCTGGAAACGCTCCTGGTTCCTTAGATCAATCTTGATGCTCTTAAGCATCAGGTACACCGGCCTCCTGTAGATATGAATCACGCTTCTTACTTTGCGTGGGTAGAACTGAGAACTAGACAGAGGGGGGGGGGGAGGAATTAAAGGCACTTTGCCGACTTTGTAGATAAAAAAAAAAAAGATTTACATGTGGTTCGTCTAGCAGGTTGCAACCAAGCTTGGTCTTCATCAGGGTCGCTGTCTGTTGTCTGCTGCAGCTTGCAGACCTGCTGTGTGTCTCTGTCCTGCAGTTCAACAACAGCAGAGCTAACTGGTCCTCAAAAGAGGACACGGCAGTGTCAGACTGCAGTGGACAAAAACAAGGGGCAAAGAAACATGGAAAAAGGGAGAACAAGCTATAGTAAATCAATCCAAATCAAAATAAAATATAGTTCAGATAAACATTAAACATGTCGTTTTTTTATTTCTACAAGAGTTTTTTCTTCTTATTAACTTCAGGATATCTTTGTTGATTTTAGCTGAACAGTCCAAAAGGTCGTTTTAAACAGTCACCACCCTCCCGTCTTTTTTTTTTCTTCCACAACTTTCTGTAAAAAGACAAACCTGAAGGTTTGTCACGAGGACGCATGTCAACAGGAGCAAAACTGGGAACAGCAGCAATGAAAAGGCTTAAAAGTAAGGCAGCGTGGTGGCAAAGATTAATGCAATTTAATTAGGTTTAAGTGGAATTGTTATGCTGGGTTCCTGGTTTACTGATAACGTTGTTAACGTCATTTCTGACATTTTTTAATGAAGATTCTGAGCATGTCAAGTGTGACTTTACAACAGACCTTCTGTTTTCCTTCAGTTTAGCTCGATCCTGATGAAATAACTGCTGATGAAAAAAATTCTAATCTGAGGAGCCCTAAAAATAAACCTTTTACTTTTACTTAAAACAAGAAGAGGGGTCAGTTTGATCGGTTTCTCAGCAAGTCTCTTTAACAGAAACTGGAGAGGAGCAAGATGCTTTTCTTCTTTGAATTTTAAAAATGTTTGATGCACAAATGTATGAGCTGCTAAATTGTGACAAAATCTAAAATATCAGCCGAGATCAGCGGCAGAATTAAATTGCATTTCTATTGGTCCTTTTGACTTCCTTGTGTCTTTATGCCTACATCTACAGTCATGGATGAGAAACCAAAAGGCTGACAGGAAGTTGTGTTAAGCATAGTTTTTATGCCTGTAGATTGAAAAATTAAGCTTTTTTAAATATTTAACTGAAAACAAAACTGTTTTGTCTGCAAAGAGGCCGCCGCTTGGAATCAGGAACCTTCTGTTTCTTCTGACTCCAGGTTTGGTTTAATCTGGGTTTTCTTTTTCCCCCTTCTACACTTTCGGGTTCGAGTTCCTTGTTATTCCAGAAGCAGAAGCGAGCTGGTACTCACCGTTCTGGCCATGGGCGGCGACAGGGAGCCGTTGTTCATGTAGGAGTCGTTGTTCATGTTGCCCATCATGATGTAGCCCGGATAGGCCGGGTACGGGTGGCCTTTACTGTACATGTCCGGGTGCTTTCCTGGCAAAAACACAGCAGAACCAGAGTAAGCCTGGGCATCTCTGGCTGAAGAACACTGCATCCGTTAAGCACCAGGACTGACACAGAGTGGTCCTGAATGGATTTCACTGAACAAAGCTGCTCTGAAGTTCACCTGGTCTGAGACGCGGCAATGATATCGCTGTCTGTGGCTTTAACCCCTCGCCCCACTCCGCCTCGGCCTTTTGTTCGCCTCCTTTCTTCCCGTCAAAGAGAGGAGGGCAGCATTATGCCGGGGAACAATGGAGCCCCTCTGTGCCAATTAGCACCAATTAGAAGAACATACAGACTGTGTCAAAACAGGAGACGCCCCAACTGTTCCTCTGCGCCTTTGACCTGAGAGGGAGCGCTCCATTCAAGAGGCCTCAATGCCGCAGCACTCAGCTGCAGCAGCGTGTAATAAGGCCGGGGGAGGAGGGAGGGAGGGGTCCTGGTATACAGGCCGATGGCAACATGGATACCGTTGTGGAGAGGTCCAGTGTTTGGTTTTGAGGGGGGGGGGGCTCATTCAGGGAGTGAAAGAGGAACAAAGAGGAGGCACGCTCCTCCTGAAGGGCCCCGACAATGACCTGCAGGCGCTGGGTCAGACTACAATGAGCAGGGAGCAACGAGTCCCGAGGGGCGCAGCAACACGTTGCCTGTGACACCGCAGACCCTGCAGCTGATGGGGGGTCAGGTTGTCGAAAACGCCCGGATTCACATTTTCAGGACGTCGAGAATTTATGCAAAAAGAGAAAAAAAAAAACGGAGACATAGTCGACCTCCTTTCTTGTTTTTTTTTTCCACGTTTCTGCAGGCGCCCTGATCTCTGACGGAGGTAACAGGTAGCCGTGTTTATGGAGGCGCAGCATGTCCGGACTAGACTAGGATCAGCAGCATCAAAATAGCACGGGGTGGGGGGGGGGGGGGGGGGGGAGAGGATCACATCTGCTGGAGTCGCCTTTACCTTCACTACTACTAAAGCCACAAACGTGGCGCTTTACAGGTGAAAACAGCACCGACTGAACGAGCTGCAGCTCCAGGCCGGGTCACTTACCGTCATCGGGATGATCTCTGTGCTTTTCATGGTAGGAATCTGCCACTATTTGGGACTGTCTACCTGCCTGGAAGACAAAACCACAAACCAAGCAGTCAGGAAGGTCTTAATCCACACTTACACGCTCTGAGACGTGCACGGCCATGCGGCACTCGTTTGTGAACACACACACACACACACACACACACACACACACACACAATGCACAAACCGCAGAGGGAAGATGGAGCAGCCTTCATCAAAGCTTCAGAGGAACCACTTAATTAAGCTTCATGTCCTTAAGGAGCGGCTTACAAATTAACTTATTTTCAGTACCACTGGTCCACTCTCATCTTCATCTCAGAGTTCAAGCCTCCTTCCAGATTAACGCAAACCGAGAAAATGTTGATGGATGATTTTTAAATTTGTTTTTATCTCTACACAGATGATGCTCTTGGAAAACAATCGTCTGCAGGCGGTGCTTCATTTTACTTCGTCTTTTCGAATCCCAAGTAAAGATTTATTATTCTAATTATTCCTATTTTGGGGGGACTTCAGGTCCCCTCAGGAAGACTTCAGAGTGAGTCAGGTAACCTCATTAACATGCAGCCTCCGTCCCACGTTTCTCCAGGACATCTAGTGACGAGCCTGAGCTGTTTTGTGTAGGTGGTAGCCCAAAAAAAAAAAAAAAAACTTTATCTGCAAAAAGAGAGGGTGAAAAAGTGCAGACAAGCTGTCTGACACGCTGCAGGGACAGAATACACTGTATAAAAAGTGACATTTCCAAACATAAAAAAATAACCCTTGATCATGCAATATAACAGACGCTTTAAATGCATTTAGAATCAATTTCACAAATGTATACGTTCAAACATTTATTCTCCGGATCCCACAGCAATCATTTTAACCAAATCAGGTTACAAAAGTGTTTTAAAGCATTTAAATCCTGCAGCCACCAAACGAGGCTTTATTTAAAGCGTGAAAATAAGGTGTTATTGGAATTAGCTGGAACATGATGAGCTCATTTCCAGGCGCCGTTATTAGGATGAATTGGTGGTTTTTAAGTCGATTTATGTGCATCGTTGCGATCAGCTTATCACCGGCTGCTCACAAGGCCTCACATCTCCCACCTCCATCAAGTGTGTTTGAGATTTTCTTTCATGCAGCCTTTAAGATGCATTTGTATTCAGATTTCCCTGCTAATCTCGGTTTGGGTGAATTTAATAAATGGGGGCGTCGTTAAGGTTCCTGCAGGTAACCTTCACACTTACTTGCAGGCTTCCTGCTACAAGTAAGTGTGAATAGTTTTTTAGTCTTGTGCCGAGGATGCATAACTAAAACAGGCAGCTAAAAAGGCCCCAATCCTTGGATCTCAAATGCGATTTAAATTTGCTTTAATGCATTCTCTTTTTTTACATGCTGATTTATTTATTTTTAAGATTTTCCTTTAGCAGGAAAATCTTTAGCACATTCCTGTAGTTGTCATATAGGAGCATCTTTAAGGTTCCTGCAGGTAAACTTTAAAATGTCCATGTTGTCAATTAGGAAATAATTGGTTTTAAATGGGCCTGGGTCAGCTGATAAGACAGAGGCTAAGTAGAGGAAACAGTTTGAGGCCTTTCAGGGTTTTTCAGTTTTAATTCAGCTAAAAAGCGCATTTGGAGCTCTGACCAGAAGACTGAGTTTAAAAGCAGCAGCCGCGCTGCGGACCGGCCCCCATCAGGACTCACGTCGTGGTTGTTGCTGTTGGGGCTGATCTCCGACTCGTTGACCAGGGAGGACTTGATGTCCGCCAGGTCCCCCTCCTCCTCCGAGTGGCTGAGCTCGGCGAAGATCTGCTCCTTCTGCGGGTCCCCCTCGTCCTTGAACGGGATCATCTCGTCCGTGGCGCAGAGCTCCGGGTCTCCGCCGCCACCGCCCGACAGCTGAGGCATGGTTCGGCTCGCACGGTGCGCTCCGAGGCTACGGGAAGGTCAACTCCCACCGAGATCCGGCCAGAACCGAGCGGCGTGGAGACGCGGCGCAGCCGGTGAGTTGTTCCCGCTGACGCAACAGGAGGGGCGAAGCCGCTTTTTGCGCGTTTTTTTGTCTCCAAACTATTAAAAAAGCTTCAATCTCTGAGCCAGATGGGAGAGATCAGAATCCGGAGCACTGATTAAAGTCATGAGGAAACAATAATAATAAAAAACAACAAGTTCAAATCTCAGTTTTAGTTTAAATTCATCTGCCGTCCGAGTCAATGGAATAAAAAAAAAAGTGCATTTATAAAAGTAAAAAAATATGTCCTCGGTGATCCAAGTGACGATGGAGCTGCGGCGTTAAAAGTGGGGCTGGGGGAATCAGGTGAAAAGGTGAGTGGATGCGTAACCGCAGGAGAAACGCGCTTCAGACCAGCAGCTGCCTACAAATACATCCTCCGCGCTGCTGGCATCAGGACGGATGAAAGCAACAAAAAAGTCCCGAAACAATCAGAAACGGAGCCGAAAGACGGAGAGGAAGAGACGCCGTGGACCGACTTGCCACCGCTCCCGCAGAGCTTCCAGAGTCTAATGATAGCAGTGTGTGTGTTGATAATGTAGCTGCTCTCCTCTCCCTCCTCCTCCTGCTTTTCTTCCCCCCTCCAGTCACTGGGAGGAAGGAGAGATGAAAGGGAAGCCGGGGCTCTGATTGACACTCCTCCTGAGAGAGAGATTTAGCTCCCAACAAATGGGGAGACAGGAGGAGAAGCAGGAGCAGCAACACACGCTGCCTGCCAGCAACCCCCCTAAAAAAAAAACAATTAGGAAAAGTTCACATCACACATTACGAAAAGCGAATATTCTAAGATGGCTTGTTGGTAGCAAAAGAAATGGAAAGTAATTATTTATTCAAATGTATTTTTAGACCCCTCAATAAAAGTATTTATTTTTGCTATTTGGGGCAAAAACAAGTGCAATTGAAACGCATGAAATAGCTGCAGTTGTATTTTCAAAGAATGTCTGGAAACAAAAATAAACAAATAAAAATAAATGCTTAAGTAATTAAAATAAATAGGGTTAAATGGAACCCAATGTGGCCAAAAATGATCCTTTTGTGTGTGTTTGATAATTGCTTTGTTTTCCGCCTGTTTGTCCAGAGATTTCTGTAGTGATGAGGCTCAGCAGCACTGCTTTTTGGAACAGACGATAAACTATATGAATTTTAAGACATGGGCCTGATCAAAACAGAAAATAGGTCGCTAAAATACCGAGATTATATGAAATATTTGGGATTTTGGATCAACATAAATAAGCAAGCGCAATGAACGACTGCCTATATAAAATAAAATAATTTTTGCTCTTATTTGCTTATTTAATTTTTATTTTATTTTGGCAAGCAATCACTTTAGATCTTAGCCTTGAATGTTGATGTTTAAATATTACCAATAAATAAACAAAGAACTGTGGAAACGCGTAGGCCTATATATGATGAAGATTAAAAACAATAATTCACACACTATTTTTTTTGCTCCGTTTTAAAAACGATTTGAATATCACAACAAGCACTAAAACCCATTAAAAGCGCAGGACGGGTTGGCTCAGCGTTACAGCTGAATGTGTTCATTTAAAGATGCAGCAAAGAGAAATAAAAAGCGGTGGAAAAAAGGGGGGTTTGTTTTGTGCCTTAGCGCTGAGAGATTGCGTGAGAATCCGAGTTGGGATGTGGAGGCAGATCTTTATAAAGCGCGGGGGCGGGGTTAGCGGGGCGGAGCCGCGGCTGCCTTTGATCTAGCGGCGGCTGGCTCTTTCATCCCCAACCCCCCCCCCCTTCCTCCCCCTTCTCTCTCTCTCCCCCCTTTTCCCTTTGTATGACTAAATTTGGGCCGAGTGTGGACCCGAGCCAACGTTTCCACGTGTGCGTTCATCCCAGCTGAGAGAGAGAGAGAGAGAGAGAGAGAGAGAGAGAGAGAGAGAGAGAGAGAGAGAGAGAGAGAGAGAGAGAGAGAGAGAGAGAGAGAGAGAGAGAAAGAGAGGGTTCTCTTCCGGGTAAGGAGACGGCGAGGGAAAAAAAAAAGAAAAAAAAAAAGATCAAAGACTTTTGGGTTTTGGATTCAAAGCGCGAGACTGGCTGCATTCCAGAGTATAGCGGAAAGCGCGTGCTCCTCCACGCGCGTACAGCTCGCGCTCTGAAAAAAGAGAAAGACAGAGAGAGAGAAAGAGGACGGGAAGGGGGGCTAATTAGACGGATTTCACACAGGCAGATAGAACAACCGAACCTTTCATTTAAAAGACCCCTTCAACATTATACAGTTCTTGTTTCCAGCCAAAAAAAAAAAAAACCTGCTATGAAAAGGTTATGGGGGAAAAACCCACTCTGGCTGTTTCCCTTCCCACCCTGTAGAAAAAAGCAACAATAACTTGGTTCTACCTCATTACACTATTTAATTTAATTATCCGGCACCTTTTTCTCCTTCTTCCTGGCACAGTTTACCTACATTCACCTAACAGGAGCCACCTCCTTTTCTTTCAGCTACCTTTTGATATGGTTCAAATCATGACGCTGGGAGGAAATAACAGGGAAGAGATTTTTAGGTCGCATTAAGGCCTGCCAGGATGGAGGAGCTGGGCCTGCTGGGCCCGAGGAGAGAGCTGTGATCCAAAACAAGCAGATTATATAAATCACAAGCTTAAATTATTCACCTTTATTCATTCTTTCTTTCACTGAGGATCAAAGACACTCACAGTTTATCAATACAAAATAAACCTCTGTAATTTCAGTTTTTATTTGTGTTTTATGTTTTTGGCAGATTATCAGATTAAATTATTGAGTTTAATCAGAAAAATAGAATAGTCAGCCCAAGACGGTTGGATACTCGCAAATTTAATTTTGGGGGTTCCACCTTGAATTAAAAAAATTAAACTCCCATTATATAAATTGATTACACACAAAGTAATATCATCCAAGTGTCTGTTTCTATTGCTTCTGATAATTACAGTTTGCAGCTAGCAAAAATCCTAAATGTAATTTCTCAGACAGTTAGAATAAATGTTGAGTGTTAACAAGTGCTGAGGAGACCAAAGTGAATATTGCATAATACCAACAGGAAATAGTTTTTATATGTACTGCATGATCAAGAGAAAGACTGATGACTTGACAGCTGCCCACAGACAGATATTGACACCTTGGATAAGTCATAAAAGTCACAAAAGTTAATTCCTAAAGAATTGAATATTCAGTCGTGTATTCAAACATACAAATGGAAAGTTGAGTGGAAGGAAAAAGTGCAGTAGAAAAAGGTGCACAAGTAACAGGTGCCTTTTCTTATTAATCTTTTGTGATGCAGAATTTTCAGAGAGGCTGAATTTTAGGATTTTATAAGCTGTAAGCTATATTTATCATTATTAAGTGAACAGAAATAAATGTGTTTATATATATATATATATATATATATATATATATATATATATATATATATATATATATATATATATATATATATATATATATATATATTTTACCTTTTTTGGGTGCATCACTCTGTGTGTAATAAATCTAGTATTGTAAAATTAATGTTTTCTAATTGAGTTATTGAAATAAATAAACTTTTCGTTCATTCTAATTTATTGAGATGCACTCTGACCTGCAGGGGACGCTAAACAGTCTCCTGGTTCAGTTCTTTCTCAGACCGACCCTGAAGAAAACAGATAAAAACATACGTACAATTTAAATACAAACAGGTTTCACCCTAATTTTAATTCAGTTCAGTTCTTGATGTGAACCAAAAGTTTTAACAAATATCCTACTGTTCAGTCTCTTTCAGTTTTAAAGGCTCAAAATTCAAGTCAAATTATCCCATCATATAATCAGTTCAGTCCAACTTAGCTTACAACACAAGGTCAGGTGATGATACCTTTCCCAACCTGGTTGGTTTTGGTTGCTGTGCTTCCCTTAACTAAACAAAAACAACATCTGAAAACCAAGTTTTGTATTTACTCGGGTTATCCTGTTCTGAAACGTTTAAGGGATTGAGTACTTTTCCAGAGCTCTCTACAGCATCAGAACTTGTTGCAAAGCTGGAAACAAGGCGGTCACTGTCCAAGCTGGTGAGGCTGTTCAGCATGACTCCTCTGTCCTCTAAAACCGCTGAGGTTGCTGTAGGAATGACCTGTGAAAAAGTGAACAGGTTCAATGGATGCAGAGGTGTTGTTCTTAGCGCTGTAGTGAGTTTAACATGTCTGTCAGCTATAGGCTGTCCTGTATCAGTTATGTCTGAGATGATTGTGGGTGAGTACAGGCAGCCGGAGGGGCCGGACCTGGTTTAAATGTGCTCCGGGTATCTGCTCTGGACTAAAAAAGAAGCAGCCACAGTCCAAAGAAAGACTTGCAGAGTTTCAGAAGGCCTGAAGAACTGCTTATCAAGTGCAATTAAAAAAAAAGCAGACGTCTGAATGCTGGGAAACACGGTGTGAAGAAATTAGAGGTTGTTTAGCAAAGCGCCATACTGTACCAGCCGCAGCAGAAGCGGTGGCGGCTTGTCAGAATTGCAGGAAAAATTAAGTTCCGAAATAAAAAGTAATTATCATGTCGGTTCTCTCAGAAAATGTGTCTGACTTTAGATCTTTCAGCATTCCCATTCCACTTTGCCTTTGTTTCAGTCTAAATTCATGTTTTTTGATGAGAGACGCCGACCAGATGAGTGCGCACGTATGTTCTTACACTTTTGGTTTCCATGTGACTTCGCACTGGCATCTAATTGGTTACTTAAAGATTCTCCCCAGGTGCAGCTCTTTCCGCCCCTGGCCAATCAGCTCTTTTTGTCTCACTCTTTATCCAGTCAGATTAACTGTTAGTAACTGTCACAACCCTGGCAGCGAAGAGACACGGGTTTGAATGTCACTCAAACATGGATGCAAACAAAACGGTCAATAAAGGAACTTAGACCGAGCCGAGCAGACCTCAAACCAGCCGACACTGCTGAGGTCAGAAGAAAAGAGATCATCCATCCTGCAGGATACTCCACCGACGTGCAACTTCTTACCATTTGTTAAGTGAATCTGCAGCAATCGGCAATAAATCTTCAAGATAAAGACAAGGTCTTGCGCAATAACTCTGGTTCAGAGACATGATGACAAGGCTGCAAATGACAGACTCTCTTCTGAAGCGGTGCCAGGACCGCCTGAGACACTTTCACTCAAGATCAAAGATTCCTGAGCGAGTCTTCGTGCATCACAGCTCCGGTTGTTAAACTCACCAGGAAAGAAGTTGCAGAAAGGAGAGTGAACGGATAAAAAAAAAAAAAAAAAAAGCCACATTTGCATTTTTTTTCTCCTAATGAGTTCATAAGAGTGACCCCTCTGGATCTCACGCGGAAAGCAAGACGTCCTGCTGTGCTGTGACCTGGATTCAGTTGTCTCTCACTTCAGATTTTCCATTTTTCATGTTGTATAAAGGAAGAGATGTATCTACACACAGAGCATAATTTATCACCAGCACATTCAGAAGCTTTATCTCCCCGCTTTAAGACCGCCGGTCCATCTAAAGGATGAAATAAATGTATAATCAGCCAGAACCCGTGTTGATGAACATTATAATGCATATTTTGTTTCCTGGTGTTTTCCCTCCTCTCGTAACTTTGGAATAGAAACTCAGTTTATCCCACCAAATGAACTGTGTCAAACAAAATGGTCTTTGTTAAACAATGCTCAGTCAAGGTCCTCCTTAGATCTATTATTGTCTCATCTTTTATCTGTTCTATTTTAATTGCAATGTACTATACTTCAAAGAGATATCACCCTAATTATCTCCTGTTTGCTCACTGCGCTGCAAATCTTTCCGAATGTTTGCTTGTGGGATAGGATCCCGTTTAGTGGGTTGGTTTATCAATACCCGTCAATAAAACCGCCTTCCAGATGATCTCACTGTTAAAATGGGTTCTTCACCGTGAGCTCCACCTGCTACTCATTCATAAAAATAAAAACACCCTTGATGTTGAAATTACAGCCTTTTGCGCTCTCAGCCACGCTCGGGAAAACGACAGGAAGCAAACATTAAATTATGATGAAAAGATGGCAATTAAACGCAGCGGTAGACACGTTTATCACAGGTGCAGATCTGAACTTGGGGAGGTCCAAGGTGAGTGATTATCGTTGCCGCTCTTTGATTGGTGCAAGATGAGTCACGTTCCTGAAGGGGAGAAAAAATGTCTCCCCACCACGACGGTGGAGGGGGATGGAGGCAGACCTGTGATCTGTCGATTTATGACCCCAAACGCTGTCTCAGACTGACTGTCATTAAAAAGAAATTATCTCCTGAGTGGAAAGAAAAAAGTTTGTCCACTCTAGTGTGTGTTTGCGCTGACTGTATCCGGATTTTAAAGCAGAATGATTTATAGCTGACTAATGACATCCCAAAACTCCAGTTTGTTTGGCTGCTAAGTACCGTGGCGTCTACACGGTAGTTGTTGTGAATTGGTGGTTAATAAATGAATGTAGAAAAAGTTAATATTGAGACTAAGATCCAGCGTCTGTGCTTAAAACTGTGATGTTGTTCAGGTTAAATAACCATCTTGCTCTCACTTATTGGCCCACAGGTCTGCTCTGATGGGGCCTTAAGCAGAACTTTATTTTATTTATTTATTTTGGGGGGGCGCATTTGACTGGCTGATCTTAAAAGCAATCAGATGTGAGGTTAATATTATTTTATGAGAAATATTTGAGAAGAAAATTCTCTGTTCTTCAGGAAACATAATTTATGATTACTTTAAATCTTAAATTAGAATTTTTAACAGTTTAGAATCTTGTAATTTATCTATTCTGAACCCATCAGATTAAATTTAGGAGCAATTTCATTGTCTACAAACAAACATAAAAATATTAGAGCTATGATCTGTGTTAAAATTCTAGCATTTATGAGAGGCCCCTGAGAATTTTTGGGGACCTAAGCAACAGCTTAGTCTGAATATGCCTCAGGCCGGCTCTGTTGGCACCCATGATTAAGATTTGTTAAAATCCTTAAAGTAACTTTTAATTGCAGTGGTTTTATCTCACATTAAAAATCATCTTTTCCTTGACTCTGAATACATCTTTTCCAGAAGAACCGTGTGCCACAGTCCTGCTGTTAGCTGATGGTTGGCGGTTGAGTTGATCATGGTACACCTTTCTGATTCTATTGTTACCGAACATTACTTAGATAATTGTTTTAAATCTGATGTTTCACATAGAGCATTGTCATTTTTCTGCCGTTCCTTAAAATTGTGAGACATATCAAAGCAGGTAAATGTCTGCTTACAGCTCGCTCTGATTTTAATAAAAATCTAAATAACTGCAGGTGTTCCATCCTCCACGTTCAGATGACGGATTGATCAGAGCTCTGGGAGATGTCCAAACGTTGGGATGTTGTTGTAGAACCTGACCCTGCTTTAAACTGAACCAGAACCTCCTCCCTGAGACGTTGGCCGGGTTCCTTCGTCTTCAGGATGCTGGTGGTTCTCCAATGTTCTCTAAAGAACCTCTGAGAAAATAAATAAAACATACACCAGGGCACAGTTTTACTGATAAAGTGAAAACTGAAAGTAGCTTTTTACACCTTTCTTTTGGGGGGGGGGGGGGGGGGGGGGGAGAATGAAAGCTGAATAAGAAAGCATGACGCGCCTTATATTTTACTCATTTTGCTACATTTTATTTCACCTTTTTATCTCTAATGCTTTTTAACCTCATGAAATGCATAAATAAAAATCAAACTGACATTTACAGATTTATGTTTGCAAGAAAAAGAAGAAAGAAACCATAGATACTTTTCTTTTGACTTCACATTTATGCTCTTCGTCATGGTGGTCTATCACATAAATTAACAATACATTACGTAGAGGTTTGTAGTTTAGATGTAATCAAATGTAAAAGTGTTAAATGGGTATGAATGACATTTTAAGGCACACTTTCCTCTGGGGAAATAATATAATTGTTTAATAAAACAGTCGTTCCCTGACAGTGAAATATATTTATACAGTAAATAAAATAAGTTTATTTGGAGGATGGACTTCCTTTTATGGCATATCGAAAACTGTTGTCTATCACGCTGTTCAATAAAAAAGTGATTTAATTGACTCCTGACTTAAACTTCCTCATCTTCACACATTTTTCATGGTGTTGCTGATGGAAAAGACACAAGAGCAGAGTTAGAGATCACTTCTCCCTTCACAGGAGAAAAGCTTGAAAACAAAAAGCTTACACGCTTCCCTCCCTGCCTGACAACGTGCAGAGGCAAAATCTTTACCACTCCGGCTCTCGGCACACAGCACTTTCATGCAACCCAGGGAGGTGCAGCCAGAATAAAAATACTCCAGGGCTTTTGATATGAAAACAGAAGGCTTGTTCCTGCATTGCGTGAACCTGCAACACCGTCCCGCCATCAATCCAACGGACTAATGAGCAGATTAACACTTGGCTGACCCAGAAGCCTGGAGGGGAAAATCTCTGGAAGGATGTTCGTCTACAAACTCCCACCAGCTGGAACAATGTTGAGGTTTTTCCTAGATTTTATTGGTTATAAACTAAGAACAACTTTTTGCATCTTTTAACCAGCATTTAGCCATTTTAAATATTCTTTTTGCAGGTTAATTGTGGATAAAAAAATCCACAAATCCCAAATATATCTGCATAAAAGAGGAAAGGTTTTACGTTAGCATGTTTTACAACGTGAGTTCACACGCAAAAACACAAGAATAGAGAGTGAAATAAAATTTCACCTCCTTACATAGCTGTACAATGAATCTTGTAGTCTTGGCTGAAGAATATGGCTCTGACACTTTAGCGTTCAGGTTTTGGTGAAAATAAATAAAACTGACATGATAACTGAATGTGGCCGAACAGATCTGAAGGTTGCTGAAGGAAAATGTCGTCATATCTTTCTTTATGTTTGGAGAAGTCTGTTCAAAATCCAATCAAAATGTTTCAATTAAAAAAATGTTTAAAGAGCTACAAGTTGAAACAGGATTACTAAAATATTAATTTCAATAACCTAAAGCCAATTAACAAGCTCAAACCAGATATTTCCCAGGTAAACATGTATATAATGCAGTTAACAACGCATAAATTCTATAGATATGATTGTGGGGGTAAAAGATTTAATAAAGGCGTTGTTGGATTTATCTTGAAGGAAAACAAGTCAGTCTGTCACAAGTCAGGATTTTGGTGATCAGAGGGCAACAGCGAGTGCTGACTAAGTGATTTCTCTCTGTAAGACGAGTTGTTTTAGTTATTTTTAGTGTGGATTCTCAGTCACTGGTAAATATGAAATGTTTAACACTTCGGGTTGTACAAAAATCCTAAAGCTACAGTGGGGAGTTTTGAGAAAACCATGAACTTAGCTTGAAAATTTGAACAAGCACCCCTTCCAGGTCCCTCCTCCTTGCTCTCTGCAGCGCTGCAGTCCTTCCTCCAGAGCTCCTCTCCCACAGCGGAGCCGGCTGTGTCGCTAGGGTGTTTACCCCGTTTTATTTCAGGCTCAGGCTCCATCGAATTTGGACAGCCTTTAACTCCGACCTTATCATCTGACGGAAACGCTCATGGATGATGAGTCAAATTCTGGCCTACAGCCTTCTGAAAATGAACTAAAAAGTGCGCACTCTCTTTTCTCCGGACATTTGCATTGATTTCTGTGAGGGGGCTGTGCTGATACATCATGTCATGTAAAGAATTGCGGGATTCCTAAAGGGATCTGGGTGCTGATAAGTGAAATTGCAAAACTAGCCGTGGGAGGAGGCATACAGGCTCCTTTTCCTACCTCCTTTCTTACTGCCAGCACTATTCGGACAGCACTTATCATGGCGACAGCTAACGCACTTCCGCTTTGGCTAAAGAGTCCAGGCTCTATGAGGGTGTTCGGATTGAGCCTCAGCCTAATTATTTCTTCATGACTTGCTTTTTGTCCTCGGTCTTCTTCTGTTTACCTTTGCTTTCTAAGCTGGTGCCACTCGAGAAATTTGCAGTTTTCCAGTATTGTTACTTTGCTGCTTCACCGTTTCGCCTCACTGCTGTAGCACGCTGGCAACCTTGAGCTAACAACGGTATGCGCTGTGTTGAGAGGAGAGGTGTGAGAAGCATGACTGACACCAATCATGGCCAGACATTCCTCTCATTGGTTGTTTCTGTGCGGGAGCAATGTCTTTCTGCAAATGGCAGTAGGACCACTGGGAGGAGCCAGAATCGCTGGATTTTTTCCCACAGATTATCTGTCACATAGTTTACTGCCAGGACATAGTGACAGTTTTAATCAGGGCTTTGAACCGGTTCAAGGAACGAAAAAGTAAACCGGGAACTTTTTGTATTTTACAGGGAACAGAAAAGAAACCGGAAACGTTATTATTTTTTATGTTCTGGAACTGGAACACTTATTTAAAAATAATGGTAACCGGTTAATACCGGTTTTATTTCGTTCCTCAAAGTTCTGTTGCCTAATTAACTAAAAAAAAATAATTATTATTTTCCTGCGCACGTTACATTACGTGACGGCTGAGGTTCACTTCCTGTGTGATCACATCACACATTCGCTGACTGAATGGAGAGAGAGCGGTGTCTCTACTAGAGCTACACATCTTAAATAAGAGGTAAATTACGATCCATCGTTAAGTAAAACGCTCATTCCAAACACAATATCAATAGCTATATTTGTCAAATCCACGTTAATGATGGACTAGCGAATATTTGGCTAAATGCAGTGTTTCCCGCAGCGCTATCTTTGCGAGGCGGTAGCTTCGCCAAACTCACGCTACCGCCTCGCTAACATTCCAAAAAAAAAAATGTTTATTTGACGTTAACACGCGGTTGTTTGTTGCTTGATTGGCAGGGAACAAACAGCCCCCCCGCTCCGCGAGTGGTCCGCGCAAAACTTGTCTTCTTCCGCGCATCCCCCCCCCGCTCGGTCAGTCAGTCTACTCACCGCCTCGCCTAAACAAATTCCTGCAGGAAACACTGCTAAATGGCGCCAACACCTCTGTTTGCCTAATGCACAGATAACTAGCTATTCTTTTATTCGTTTAAGCTGGATGAGAAAGATGTGACATAATTCTATAGCATTAAACAGCTGACAGGAACGAAATTAACCGTTCCGGGAACAGTATTTTTTTGTTCTAACCGGTTCGGGAACGTCAGTTTATTGGTGGAACTCATAACCGGAAACGTTATAATTCCGTTTTTGTTCGGAACGAACCGATTGGGAAAAAAAATTGGTTCAAAGCCCTGGTTTTAATAAATATGTAAAAATTGCTTTTTTACAAGTTACCTATTGCAGCTTTAAAGAGGTTTGCCACAATATCAGACATTTAATGACGCAGGACTCAGAGTTCTTTAAAGCTGCAGGTGTCAGAGCGCCCTCTGGTGTTTTTCTGGCAGTAGGAGCACTTATACTTGAAATCTTTAGTGTCTTTGTGCTGACACTGAGACACTCTGTTCATTCTCACATTATTTAGTCTTCTCTCATAATAAAAAATGTTAAGCTGCATATTTAGACCTATGAAAACACATAGTAAATGCCACAAAAATGGGACTCTGGGGAATCTCAATGGAGTCGGTGTCTGAATAGTAAGGGAGTTAAACGATTGAATGTATCTGTGAAGTTAGAAAATCTTCAGTAGACCATGTCACGCACGTTGCTCAGCAGTCGTCTTTTTCCCAACTCCAACCTCCCGACCACGGCCACCAGCCTCATGGCTGTGATAAATCACTTCTCTTAATTCAAGAAAAAACAATAACAATCTGCAAACATCTGTGGGTGTGGATCACTATTGGACACAGATGGTTTCAGGGTTTAGGAATCAAACGTTGCATGAAAGAAATGTAGAGTTTATCATTATTAGATGTTATTTGCACTTAATGGTTGAAGACGAGCTCCTTGGGTTCCTCTGATTGGCCATCTTCACCATTCACCCCTTCCTGATGAAAACCTTCCTTCTCAGTGCGTGAGAGCTGTGCTCACTAATGGGACAGAGTTAGCATGTTGGAAATCTTTGTGTGCATTCATACTGTACTTTATTGTGCTTCCAAAGAACTAGACAATACAGCTATGTTACATATTTCTGGGGAAGAAAACTCAAAACCTTTCCGACTTCGCTTGCTCTGTTACATCACTGCCCATATGGGGTTAAAGGAAAAGTAAAGTGTTCTTAAAATGTTAGTTTGATGTATTGTTACTCATTTTCTTTGTCATTTATTTTCTGTATTTATTGGTGGAAAATGGTGAGAAGGGACAAAATCTTAAACCAGAAGGACTGGTTTGATCCGGACATGATTTGGGCCACATGCAGACCAAACGATGGGTGGGCAAAGGATTTGATTGGTGAGGAGCTGGAACATCTGGACCATGTCAGGGGAGGCACAGTCAGCGAGCCGATGCTGCTTCAGGCAGCTGCTGGAGCGTCTGACAGTCAGTGAAAAAAGTAAAGGTGAGCACACACAGAGGATGTCTCGCTAGGAGTGAGATTATCGATGATGATGATGACATTGGTGGACATTTAATTATTTGGTATGGAGGTATAACCGTGTCAAAATGAACTGCGGGTGGGGGCTAGTGGACACATGCATCTATCCACAGGTGTCAAGCAGATGTGCCTCTGCCTCAACACACCCAAGTCAAATAATTGGGTCGTTAGCAGGACTCTGGAGAACTTGTTTGGCTGTTGAGGAGGTAATTTGGCCTTTTTTGATTCAGGTGTGTTAGAGCAGAGACACAAAGGTCACTGTCCTGCTTTTAAAAGAAGGGCTAGAGTTTGACTCCTGCTCTCCACACCTCTTAAAATTACAGATTAGCACTTGAGGATTTCCCACAATGCAACTCAATCATCAAAGATGTTCTTGAAGAGAATGTGATTGAAGAGATTTCTGGTTTTCCACGTTCTGACTGAACGTCTGAAAGGAATTTCTTTCAGTTAAGTGAAGGACAATGTCTCAAGGGGTGTGACTGGAAAACAAACCTCCTTTTTATTGCTCGGGGTCTCCACATGTCCAGCGGCTGACACCAGCTCCTCCGCCAGCTGTCTTTCACCGTGTACGTTCCACAGGTCTGAAGGGGAGGTGGGGCAGTCCTCTTTCTGCCGCTCCTTTCATCCCACTGTGTTATTAGAGAAAGCACCGAGTGGTGTGTCACGGCCTGCTGTGGAGGGGTCAGGGGTCAGAGCTGACCTGCTAAGAGGTCCCGGGGCCCCCCATCCAATCTGTAATCAAACACACAGCACACCTCGCTCACCCCACCCCTCTGTCTGGGCTCAGGCTCCATCTCTGGGTCGACCCGAGCTGCCGGAGATCAAACATGGAGCGGCAGCACCTCTGGCCCCGTCTTATCAGCTCGGGTGTCTCTTCACGTCAGCATGCAGGACCGAACCGTAAACACAGCCAGCCTGCTCATCGGCTCATCGGGCTTTTGGGTGCAGGTTTGTGCGCGGCCCCACACACTGCAAGGTTCAAAAGTACGCTCTATTTCTGGGTCCTGTAGAACACCAGTTAAAATTATTTAAAAAATATGTTATTTTAAATTTTTAAATTTCTTTTTTATTATTATAATTTTAAAAAACATGTATTATTATTATTATTATTATTATTATTTTATTATTATTATTTTATTATTAATAATTATTCTATAATTTTTTAATAAAAAATATATTAAAAAATATGTTTTGTTCTTTAAATATTATTTTAGTTCATCACTTTTAGATTGTTTTGACTTTTATTCATCATGTTGGTTCAGAAACACAACCTGTGTTTTCTTAAGTCTATGATGTGATTCTATGATGTGTGAATGTGTGATTTTAAATGTACTTGAATTAATTAAAATGTGAAATCTTTTGAAACTGAAGATGTGCAGTCAGTTCAGTCCTATCATAGAGACAGATTGAAACTCAGATTTATATGCTTTCTGATTCTATCTTAGTTATAAAGCAGTGCAGTAAAATTCATCTTGTTATATGAGAATTACCAAACGTGACTGAAAGTTTTTCTTTGGTGTCTGGCTGCTTTTTCAATAATTTTCTCTCCATTCCTTGAACCTGAGCATGAGGACATGTTGAGATGCTTCTTTTTTGTGGCCCTTGTGGTGTTTATTTGACAGTTAAGTGACAGGAAATGGGGCTGAGAGAAAGAAGAGAGGGAAGACACAGCAAAGGTCCACGAGCCGGTACTTGAACCTGGGATGGCTGCATTGAGGACTGTGGCCCCCGTACACGGGTCACACGCTCTACCACAGGTTTAGGTCTGAGGCTCTGTGTTGATTTTCTTTTCCAAATGTTGTGGATCATTATCCACCTGAAAGATTAATTATTTTTAATGGAAACTTTGGAAGACAACCAGACCCACAGCATCATAGATCCTTCACCATACCCAGTGGTGAGGATGAGGTGATGTTTGGCCTTTTCATCCATGAAACATGTGAAAAACTGAATCTTAGTGTCTCTGAGCTCATGGTTCCAGTTAAAGTCCCAGCAGAATTTAGCCAACTCCTTATCTTTATGTTTGTGACGTTATGACAGAAGAGTGAAACGTCTTCAACCACAGAACTTTAGTCCAGTAGTTTTATTTTTTTAACCTGTTTTGAAATTGTACTTTCACAGATCCCCCCCCCCCCCCCCCACCTTGTTTTTAAACTGTGTCCCAAATATCTGTACGCTGCGAAGATTCTCAGTCATCCAGGTCATGCTCAATCCAAAAAAGGTAAAAAAATAAAAAAACTGGACTTCTATTCTGTAGCTGAAGATGTTTCGCGTCGCATCCAGGAAGCTTTCTCGGTTCAAAATGTCTGGAGGCCTCGCCTGCAGGTCTATAAAGCCAGAAACTCCACACTACTCCAGACATTTTGAATTGAGAAACAGTGGCGGCTGGTGAAAAAATTTTTTGGTGGGGCTGGCCATTAGATTTCCCTGCCTAACCCAGTACATGCATTTAAATTAAAAGTCGGAAAATTACTACGATACCACAATAAGCATTTAATTAATAAAAAAACATTGTTCACAAAGGATTATTTTGGTGGTTTTGTCTTATTAATCCTTTTCACAGACTCATGCCAGAGGGTTTGCATACATTGTACATGTACGTATATTATTGCGAAACGAACGTTTACGTCTTGACTTAAATATATATCCTAATTATTTATTTATATAATGATTTAAGTAAGGCAAGGCAAGGCAAGGCATGGCAAATTTATTTATATAGCACAATTCAGTACAAGACAATACAAAGTGCTTTACATGAATAAGATATAGCAAAATAATCAAATGTAGATAGAAAATAGAATAAAAGCAAGTAGGGATAGAATGTAGTAACAAAAAAGAACATTAAAAACAGTAAAACTGTTTAACAAGAACAGTCAAAGGCAATCTTAAACAAATGTGTTTTTAATCTTGATTTAAAGGAACTCAGGCTTTCAGCACTTTTACAGTTTTCTGGAAGTTTGTTCCAGATCAGTGGAGCATAGGAACTAAATGCTGCTTCTCCATGTCTGGTTCTGGTTCTGGTTCTGCAGAGCAGGCTGGAGTCAGAAGACCTGAGTGGTCTGGATGGTTGATACACTGATAAAAAGTCTGTGATGTATTTAGGTGCTAAGCCATTCAGGGATTTATAGACTAACAGAAGTATTTTAAAGTCTATTCTCTGAGATACAGGGAGCCAGTGTAAGGACTTTAGAACTGGGGTGATGTGCTCTACTTTCTTAGTCTTAGTGAGGACTTCAGAACCGGGTCCATGTTCTCTACGTTCTTAGTCTTAGTGAGGACGCGGGCAGCAGCGTTCTGGATCAGCTGCAGCTGTCTGATCCACTTTTTAGGCAGACCTGTGAAAACACCGTTGCAGTGATCAGTTCTACTAAAGATAAACGCATGGATTAGTTTTTCCAGATCCTGCTGAGACATCAGTCCTTTAATCCTGGAAATGTTCCTCAGGTGATAGAAAGCCGACCTTGTAACTGTCTTTAGATGCTTTTGGAGGTTCAGGTCTGAGTCCATCACTACACCCAGATTTCAGGCCTGATCAGTGGTTTCTAGCTGAAGCAGCTGAAGCTGTGTGCTAACTTTTGATCTCTCCTCTATTGGTCCAAAGATTATTACTTCTGTTTTGTTTTTATTCAGTTGAAGAAAATTTTGGCACATCCATGCATTAATTTCTTCTAGGCATTTACTCAGTGCTTGAACTGGTCCATAGTCACCTGGTGACATGGTGATGTAAAGCTGTGTGTCGTCTGCATAGTTATGGTAGCTGATGTTGTTGTTTTTTATGATCTGGGCTAAAGGGAGCATGTAGATATTGAATAGGAAGGGACCCAGAATGGACCCTTGGGGAACCCCACATGTGATTTTTGTCATCTTTGATGTAAAGTCACCTACTGATACAAAAAATTCCCTGTTCTTTAAGTAGGATTTAAACCAGTGGAGAGCTGTACCAGAGAGGCCGACCCAGTTTTCCAGACGGTCTAACAGAACGGAGTGATCGACAGTATCAAATGCTGCACTGAGGTCCAACAGAACCAGCACGGTGGTTTTTCCACAGTCTGTATTTATATGGATGTCATTAAACACCTTGATAAGGGCGGTCTCTGTACTGTGGTGAGGAAACCAGACTGGAAAACGTCAAAGCGGCTGGAACAACGACTAGTGCAAAATTAAGTTGTATTTACCGGAGATGAAGTGTAGACTGCAAATTCTGTCGTGGTATGATGGCTCCCACAGACGATTGGATCCTTTTCATTGAAATTATCCATTTCTTTCTTCTTTCTTCGTCCTTCGGTAAACGAAAGAAATGTACATCCGATGATTTAGAATGCCTCTGTGTGCAACTGGGAGCACAACAAGTCTTAGGCATTGTTTAGATTCCAAAAATAAACTAAAAGTACGCTCGAATTCACCCGTTTTGTCACGCTGGTAAGCGAAAACAGTACTGTTTTTGCCGACCACCGTGACCCGGATGTAGCGCGGATGTAGCTCGTGACGTCATGCGTGAAGTGCACCTATCACTGTGCAGCTAGGGCTACGACTCCAGGAGCCCCAAAGCCATTCATTTTGGCGATGCTGATTGGCCAAATATTTATAAATCTTCCCTAGCAACAGTATACGATTGGTTATTTCGCTACACTTGTGGGGCTCCTTCAGCGGCAGCCCCACAAGTGTAGAAGAAGAGAAATGATACGTTCTGTTGGTGGAAATGCACTGTTAAATGAGAGTCAATTGGTAGAGTCAATTAGTAGAAGTGTTTTAATAATTCTTATTACATGTAGCCATGTACTATTAAGTAAAAACTGACATTAATAATACTTTTAAAATCTATATATATTTTGACTTTTCCCCTCCACATCTAGGGAGGGCAGCGCCCGAGCGCCCCCTATGGGCCAGCCGCCACTGCTGAGAAAGCTTCCTGGATGGGAAACAAAACATCTTCAGCTTCAGAATAGAAGTCCAGTTGTTTTTAATTTTTTAACCTTTTTTGGATGTACGCTGTGTGCGCTGTAATCAAAGTAATTCCTTTATTCTGGACACAATCATGGCCGCAAAAAGCTGGTTATGATAAGAAATCAACCACTGGCCCAAACCTGCTCACCCAGAGCAATACTCAAAAGGTTTAAAACACCTGGAGTTGTAGCAAACACGGCTGGACAAGAACCTCAATTTTTCTGCTCACCACTCCAGAACAAGCATTGAACGCTGCGATGCCAGCCTGTTGTTTGGGTTTGATGCTAAAGGCAAAGCCTTTTCATTCTCAATTCAAAGCAAGAGCAGGAGAAGCTCCTGGACGACTGGGAATCTTACTTTGTTTCACAGCAGTGCAGCTGACTAATTGGGCTGTAAGGTGTGCTTTGTGTTCATCAGATTGGGGTAAGAATTTCTCTGTAGCGCCGCCCTGAAGGTAAAAGTTTAGTGTCCAGGAGATGCTAGGAGCCATTTTCCCGGCCGCAGACCTGTCCAGGTCCTGGATGGAGGGAAGGCCAGCCCCGGTGAGCCTCTCTGCAGACCTGGTTGTTTGTTGCACTTTGGACCGGTCCTGTTTCGTGGATGAGCCGAACCGCAGTGATGGACGAACACGGGACAGACCGAATGGTGGCAGTGGGGAAGATGACCAGCAGCTCCTGGGGAAGGTTGAACTTCTTGGCTTTATACCCGAGGAAAAAGTCATAAACGACTAATGAAGGGTACAGAGTAGAAGCTGAGTGTAACTTAAATGTTTTAGTTGTATCTATTTTATAGTGACTGGTAGAGGTGACAGATTATGTTTTTTTTTTGCTTAATTGGATTTCTTAATTTCAAGGTTGTATTTTTCAGTGTTTTTTGATGCGAGTGATTTTATTTTAAGGCTTTTTGCACATTTTCAGCAGGCGTGAGTGGAGGGTGCACTTTTTTTAAGCAGCTCCATGTTAATAGTTGTTGTTTTTGGGCTTGTTTTAAAGCATTCCTTTCAAATGCGATGGACAGCCCTGATGGCCCAAAGCTAACGATGGAGGGCCTGAACAGGATGTATTAACTCAGCATTTTAAGTGGGATGACTTCTTCATGCTGATTGATGTCTCTTCCACTCATGCAGGAAAAGTCCAGGAGCTGTTCCAAGAGAGGGATGCATTTTTAAACTCTTGCTGCCAAGTTGACAAGTTCAGTTCACACCTTGGCTCTGAATCCTTGTTTTAGTTGAGAATAAATTAAATGAGTGCTATTTGTTATTGCTCCAGAGCAGGTAGATGTTCACTCATGCATTTTTTTCCCTTTCTTCCCCGCTTTGCTCTGGACTTTCCCGCAACGTCTCCCAACATGAAGGACAAAAATGAGTCAGCTCTTCTTGGCAGGCCCGGGGCGAGGCAGAAACAAGAAGATCCACGATTTTATGTGGACCACAGTGTAACACTTTTAATTAAAAGCAGCGATTACTCATTTAACATTTGTTCTATCTAAAAAATAGGTTCAGAAAATCTCCAATGCAACGTCTTGCTTCTCAAGCACCCAGATTGTAGAAGTTTCTGTGTGTCTGAGTGTTTTGTTGAGGTTTTTGTTTGTATGTAAGCCTTCATGCGACTATGAATGAGTGAGTTATTGTTTTTTTTTCAGCCCGGCAGCCGAGATCAAAGCCAGGCTCCGTCTCTGAGGAACTGCTCTTCATTTCTGGTGACTGGAAATGTCACATCTTCTCTCTCCAGGTCTTAAAAGTTGGAAAGAGTCGTAGCTAGATAAATTAATATTTATGCACTGACTAGCAAAAGTATTCACACCCCTTGCAATTTTCAAATTTTGCACACATTACAATCACAAACTTTAAAATACTTAATTTTTTCTTTTAGATTAAAATGATGTAGAGGTTGATTACGTAACTGAATATATGTATATATTGTTACATATGTATGTATGTATATATATATATATATATATATATATATATATATATATATATATATATATATATATATATATATATATATATATATATATATATATATATATATATAAGAATATTGATATATTTTCATGTCCTCCCATTTTATTTCAGCTGTACTTGTAAATTCAGCACAAACCTGAAAGAAAGCATGTTAGAGCCGGCAGAAGACTTGAGCAAACTTTGCAAACTGTACCAAGCAAATGTTTCAAAAAATACTTATTCAATGCAAAGAGGTTCATTAGCATAAAAAAACCTCCCAAGTCTGCAGTTTTTCTTCCACACATTAAACTGTTGAATCACAGATCACTCTTTGTTAATCTAATTAGCGGACTGACTGCTGTAAAAGAGAGGCAGATATGATTGAGATCATGGCATTCTTGGAGTAATAAAGACTTACAAGCAAAGAAATGCACAAAGCCATCACTTTGTGCTGGAAAAGCTATCAGACCCCAGAAATGGGTTTCTTACAGAATACTTTTGCCGCCAGTGCAGAGCTTTCACAGCGTTAGCAGCAGGTTGGAGTCAGAAAATTACACAAAACTTGACTAGAGTTTGATATAAAGTTCTTGTAACCAATTAAAGGTTTTGATTTTCTTCAGCATACCATAGAAATAAAGATAAGAAATAAAAAAATGTAGCCTAAAAATATGACTTCTCACTGGAACATTAGTGTGACATTAAAAAGGTCACCAAACAAGCCTCTGCATTTCTGCTTGTCTTCATTTGGTTCCACCTATTGTGAAAGACATTTGACCCCTCCCTCAATATGAGTCTTAGTTGCTTTGTCCTTTATGTTGAGCAACACTCTCAGAGACAAAGACTGAAAGGGAATGAAAGATCTGACGGAGTGAAAGTCCAGATATGAACTTCTGGAGCTGACAAAATGTTCACACATTTCCGTAGGCAGAAAACCTCCCACTTCAAATAAAAAAACGGTAATGTTTCCTCCCTTTGTAGATTTCCACTGGTCCAGGTTCAGACTTAAAAGGCATTCCCAACCTCTACATTGCGCCCTTGAGCCTCAGTTTTATATTTTCCTTTGCTTTTATCCAGCAAAGCCAAAGACTCTTCTCATGTGATGAGAATTCCCCGGGTCAATCATAAATGTTGCACTAAATGTTATAATTTAATCAGCTGTGGCAACAATTTCCTTAGTTTGTTTCTCAGTAGATTACAGTGATGTGAAACCTTAAACTTAATTTTTAGTCCTGGAGATTAGCAAAAAAAGCTACAATAACTTACATTTTTCCTTAAATAACTCTATGTTCCAACACAGACCACGTCCACAAATACTTTGCAAGACAGACATTACACCTTTTACTGAAGTGAGTGAGTTAACAGCCAGTAAGAAGAGTTTTTTCTTAAATATTGGAGAATTTTAAAAACGTCTGTGTAGTATCTATGTGGACCAAATATAATATAGTACAGTGGGGGGAAAAGTCAGCTGATGACAGAAATTGGTCAAAAGTTATTTGTCAAGGGACCGATTGCATTAAATCACTGCAGCAATCGCTCATCCTGCGCAAGCATGTGGCGCCAGTGGAGAGAAACAATGGCATTTTAACAAGAAGAAACGTCCAGCAGAACCAGGCTCGATTTAGGACACCATCTATCATCATATTGATGTGATTGAAAAAAGTTGCACAGGCTGTAGAGATAACTGCAGCACTGAGAGGATTGCAACTGGAGCCCATTCAAGAGTTTGAAGGGAACTCATAAGACGTGGACTCCAGCTGGAGTCAGAATGTATCCAGAGTACGGGGCAGAGAGGTCCTCTTCTTTCTGTTGCACAACTCCTGAACCATAGGAAACATCAGAAGAATCTTGCCTGGGCAAAGAAAAAAAGATCTACACTGTTACTCAGTATCTCAATGTCGTCTTTTCAAATAAAAGTTAATTTAACATTTTATTTGATAATCTAAGTTCGAGAGACAATCTGGGGAGGAACTGGAGTTTTCCATACTGAGAGCTTTCCATAATTTAGGGAGCCATGTCATCTGCTGTTTTTTTTCAGGGTCAGCCCAGGGTTCTCCGGCTCAGCAGCAGGGTCAAACCGAGTGGACTCGAGAGGAGTTTTGACATGAACACCCTGCTTTTCAGTGATTGGCCGAGGAGAAACAACAAGGTTTTTCTCCGAAGGTTTAGAAAAACTGGTGTTATGCAATGAGATTAATATTAAGGACCACCATGAACGGAGTGGGACAAACCCAAAAATTGTACTATTTACAAACCATGAACCACACCTTGAAGGGAAAAGAAAAGAAAAAAACACCCTTCAGCTTTCTATGCACAGACGCGCTCAATCCGATCCTTAGACAACTTTTATTGTCATTTTGTATGTACAGAGTGCATACAGAACGAAATTTCATTGCATACAGTTTACGACAGTGTAATGGGATTTCAGGTGGAATAAGGCAGCATTACAATACAATATAAAGTGCAGCAGTGATCAGATGTAACAGTGCAGGAGAAAAACAGTGTGCAAGAACAGTGTGCAGAGAATTGTTCAACCATTGTTTATGTGCAAAAATAATGGTGCAAAAAGGCACCTGTATGCAAAAGTATCATGCAGTGCAAATAATATGTGCAAAAATGTAGTAAATGTTGAGTTGTGTACTATTTAAATGGATAATAAAAGTTTGGCAACATTGGTAGTGCCAAATAAAGATGCAAATCCACGGATTTACCGAAGCTTTCTCTCATTTTACGCTGAAAGCTGATAAGTTTTGCCTCTGAAGAGTGTCCATCCATCCACCATAACCGCTCTCTGCCTTTCAGACTGAGAGTGGCCGGGCTGAGCAGCATGGCTGCTTTATCAGAGCTGTCTGCTGAGAAGCAGCCCACAGCCGGGCGATGCCTGAAAACTCTCCCTGGTGAGAAGCAGTACATAGCCGGGGTGAGAGGCCCGACTGCCAAAGATCTCTCAGCACAAAATCCAACCTATAAAATAATTTTATCGCTGCTCTTCTGGACATTTCCACTGCAAAGTTAAACCGAGCGGGTAGGAGCCGAGCTGGACGGGCCAACCTGAGTAAGGTCGGTGGGAATGGGGCTAATGTTTAAGTCAGCACAGCCGTCTACCTTGGTATTTAATATTACTTCCTGTGTCCCTCTGCTGAAGAGCTTTATGAAGATTCTAATAGGATTTAAAAGCAGGTCTTATGACCTGTGCACACTTAAAAAAGTACCAATATCTGCTTTAGTGAGCTTGGTATTCCTGAGCTGGATCAACCAGCAAAGTGGCCTCATCTAAACCCCATGGAGAATCCACAGAGTTTTGTCAAGAGGAGAAATTAGCACATACGATCAGACAACAGGAGAAAGTATCTAAAGTTTTCTTCACTATAACATAAATGGCTCATATAGCGCTTTAACTGGTCCGACGACCCCAAAGGGCTTTACATTACAATCAGACATTCACCACCTAGTAGCCACAGCTGCCCTGGGGTGGACTGACAGAGGAAGTTGCAGGAGGAACTCCCTAATTTCTGTGCCACTGTCGCCCCTAACACAAGTGTTGCCTTTTAGAGGTAGGATAGTTTAAGTAAAAAGGACAATCAAAAGGAAACTATGTGTAATGTGGTTTGTGCCTGATGGGAGTGGTACCCTTTGTTCTCATTAAAGCTAAATATTTTTCAAATGAGACCAAGAGAGAATTCCTTTTTAAAAGTCCAATTAAAACTCGCCATTTGATCTAAAATTAACACGTAACCTGCCAGTTAAGCTTAGTGATACTTTGTTTGTTTTCCCCATGAGATAGATTGTTTTTAAAGAAACATATCAGACGCAAAGAAATGTGAACATTAAAGTTCTGCATATCTGTGACTTTTCTTCTTGTGTAAACCGATGCTTAAGAGAGAGTTTCGCTGTGTAAAAACAGGCCGCTTCAGTTTAAGAGGCAAGCATAATGGGATTTTTTTTTTTTAAATAAAAGATGCCCTGCAGGAACAAAGCCCTCTACAGTAGCTACCCCTCCAGTTTTAAACAGATGACACTTCTTTAGCATATATTACACATGCATATCGTCTTCTCTAATCTGGCTGTTTGTGGGTCTTATTGTGGAGGTGGATAAGACGTAGCAAGGAGGGGACTCCTTTGTGCCGGAGCTAATGATGTCCCTTTGTGACTGGGCTGGGTGCGAGGGTTGAGGACACCGGTATAGACTCCGAAGAGTTGCTGTATGGGTCTTAGTCTGACTGGCAGCTGCAGTAATCCGCCCTTTGTGTCTTCGGCAGGGCCCCACTGAGCTCCCCTGACAGGGACCGATGCTCCAAACTCCACCCGGCAGCCCAGATGGGCTGAGTGACACCGAGGGAGGAGAGGGGAGGGCTGCAGGGAGCATCATGATAAAAAGGGGAAATGGATAAAGAAGATGGAAAGAAACAAGGCGTGAGATAAACAGAAAGGACGCAAGTAGCATTACAGTAGAATCATGGGAAGAAATGATCCAATAAGAGCGTGGAGGAATGAAGACCTGGAAGACCGGAGAGCTTTGGCTTCACATCGCAGCAGGACCGTTTGCCCAGATATTGTTTTATTTGTTCCTTTGAGGTCACCCTGAAGCGTGCCAGGGTAATCCCTCTGATTGGTGGAGGCTTTCTGCCTCTGTAAAGTTCACACACAATTACAGAGATATCATGTTGTTTCCCCTCTTTCTGTCAAATGATAGTGTTAATGTAAAATAATTGGCCCTGTCATGACGACTGACACAAACAGCATTTCTCTGTTGCTGTTGTTGGATTGTTTCCCATCTTGTTGTTCTTAATTAGGGCTTTTCGGCTAAACCGGCCTGGGGTTAGAGCCAGTTCCTCGCTGGTTCCTCACAGCTAAGAGGCTGTTTGTTTTTCCACAGCCAGAGAACCAGCTTAAATATGTTCAATGTGTCACTTAAAAATGCCAATTTTATTCTTAAACAGTGCTGCAGGAGTCAAAGTATCCTGGAGATTCTCTGAATGTCATTAACGAATCATCATCCGTGTTACCACCTCCAAAAACACATAGATCTACGTTAAAACAATGGCAAGATGAGAAGACTTTAGCAATGATCTGAGAAAAAAAGCTATTTTTACTGTCCATCTTCCTCTGAAAAGTTACAGGCCACTTCCTTCACAAGTTGAAAAAAAAATTAGGACAAATGCAAAACTTCACAGAAAAACTGTCCCAAAGTTAGACGATGCAAAGCTCAGAGCATTTCAGTCTCTACTGGCTACAGTTAGCTTGTTAAAGTTCAGAACAGGGCAGCTATGAGCCTGGTTCTGATTCTGCTGGCTTCTTCCTGTTAAAGGGGGCTTTTCCTCTCCACTGTCGCTACATGCATGCATTGCTCAGTATGAGGAATTGATGCAAAGTCAACAACACAATGCAAGCAACTGTCTGTGGCTACATGCTCATCCAGGAGGAGTGAACAGCTCATGGATCGCTGTTGCCTATTGATGCTGTCATGCCATGCGGCCGCCATCTTGGAACACACACACACACACACACACACACACACACACATATAGATAAAGCTATAGAGAGAAATATAAGGAGATATATATATATATATATCCTTATATTTATCTCTATATAAAGATATATATAAGGATATATCTATATAGCATTGTCGAAGGATCCCAACAATTTCACAAAAAATGTATAACAACCTTCGGCTAGACATTAGTGAAATAAATTAAAAATGAAAGATTTTTGTTGGTTTTGTGGAATTGGTCTTTGTTGTTTAACATTTGTTTTGTCTTGGTAAAAAAATGAATCTAGAAGGATTAAGGTTATGAATTCTACATTAAAGGAGAAGTCCGGTCAAAATCAGAATTCAAACTGCTGAAAGTACTTTAAATATAAAACTACTACATACTGTGCAAAAAATTAAAAGTTTTTTTAATTAATAATAATTCTCATTTAATCATGTTTATGTGGAGGAATCCATCTTGGTCAAGAATAGTACTGTCACCTCCCATTTTTTGACGTCACTCGGCGGACCCGCTGTTGAGCAAGTTTCAACGCTCTGTTTGTCACGGCGCACTATTTTCCAAGATCAAACTCAGTCGGGTCCTACAGTATATATCTATACACGCGTGTGTGTGTGTGTGTGTGTGTGTGCGCGCTACGCGCAGCACGGCTTTTTTTTTTTACCAGCAGAGCGCGCGCACACACACACACACACACACAGCGGAGGAGAGATCGCTGAAGTGACTTAAGTTAGCTGATTATTATAGTATAAGTATTAAAATATAAGAGCATTCCAGCACATGCTGGGCTGAGCACGGCTTTGCACCGGCGCTGCAGCTGAGCGCGCGCACACACACACACACACACATACACACACACACACACACACACAGCGGAGGAGAGATCGCTGAAGTGACTGTGTTGAAATAAGCAATGTTTTTTCCACTTTTACCGGTAGTGTTAGAACATCCGATGGCCATGCACATGGGCATTGTTGCTTCAGCAATAGCTCTTGGGAATGTCAGCGGTGAAGTCCTCTGGAAATCCGAAATAATTATTGATGATCGCAGCTGTGTAGAACGGCTCCTATTGACTTTGCATGGAAAGCGGAGAGAAATACTGTCGCCGCTTCCGCTCTTCCACGTCGCAGGATGTGATGTCGAACGCCCCTTACTGCCCATATTTGGGCAGTCATGTCAGCCCCCATACACAGTGATTCAGACGACAATTTATGTTTTTATTTTCTTATTGATTAAAGATAAGTTCATTAAATAACCACAAATGTATTAGTTTTAGTTATAGCTAATGATACCCTGATTTTTCCTTGTTGACCGGACTTCCCCTTTAAGGGTGTCCTGTTCGCTTGTCCTCTCAGGTAGGCACATACGTAATATATACCACTGTAATATATAGCAAATATGTCTGTGATGAGAGGAATAATCACAGAAACAAAAACACCCTAGATTAATTTGTTCCCATGTTTTGAGAGGGGAAAGGGATATTTCAGACAGTTGAAATATTAGGTTCCCCTTTTATGTTCCTAAAATTGTGTTTTTCTCGTTTTAAAAGAGAGGAAATATGTTTTCATACTTTAGTGACAGTATGTTTGATAGAGGAATATGTAAATAATACAATTGCCAGAGCTGATTACTTTACACAAAACACAAGACGATCAATAAAGATGTGTTAGAAAACAGTGTGTTGGTGGCATATCAGCGATTAAAAAAGAACACGAAACTCTGTAAAAACAATCCATGAGACCAAGTTTACTTTGTTATTTTATTTTATTGTCTTTAAGTAACAGATTTAGAAATAATGCAACAACCTTGACATGATTACATGTCGATTTACCGACTGTGAGATCCTCCTCTCTGGCATCCTTGTGCTGTTGTGGTTCAACCAAGATGTTTGCAGGACGACCGCTCCAAGATGGCGGCTGTATTTTATGCGCCCCAACCACAGACATATATACGTAGACTATGGAGTTAGACTCCTGCCAAAACGTTGTACACAAAAAAATTTGTTCTTTACGAGAATAAAGTCAGGAGAATGAAGTCAAAGGGATACGAAAATAAACTTATAATATTACAAAAATAAAAATATTACGAATATAAAGTATATCCTGAGATTAAACTCCCTCTGATACTGTTTAAGTGACTGACTCTAACTGCAGATTTGCCACATTCAACATGGCGGACGCTCTGACGCATCCGCAGCATAGGCAGAACCCGCAAAACGAGGCGTCTACGTATAAAATGTCTATGGCCCCAACAGTCAATGCGGGGTGTGACGGCCAAGGCCGCCTTTATTGTGAAGAGACTGCTCCTCTGGTTTGTGCTTCCAGGAAGTGGGCGGCGGACCTGAGTACCACACCTGCAGTGGCCTCCTATAAAGTGGCCCAGAGCACATGGCTGCGTCTCTCTCTCTGGCTCTGCTCTCCATGGACTCCTCTGGCCTCCTGCTCCAGCTTTTAGTTTAGTTTGATCCATGTACACTTTCACACACCTTATACATCTCAACATTACATACACCACTGACCTACACTAGCACGTTTAGTTACTTTAATAAATTGTTAAACCTTTCTTTTGTGTGGTCTCCCCATCATTGTTCCTACCCTCCTGAGCCAGGGTAGTAACATGTGGGGGCTCGTCCGGGAGACAAACCTGGACTTTTGGTGAGTTTGAACATTTTTCATACTTTTTGTCACAATTCACCCAATCAGGTTAAAAATAATTAGTCTTTTTGGGGAGATCACACATGTTCAGTTAGTATTTGGTCAGTTTTTCCTATGGAGCTGGTGTGCCATGAGTTTGAGCAGAGTTTTGTGCAGACCTCATTTTTTTAATTTTTGAAGCCTATTTGAGTTTTGAATAGATATTTTGTTTTGCAGCACCTTTGTTTGGATTGGGGCTAGTCTCTTGTAGGCCTCAGGAGCATTTCCCCCTAGGGGATTTGCGGATTTTTGTTTTGCTTGAGAGCATTACTGTGGAAGTACGTGCGGGTTGCAGCATCCTTTTTTTTTCCCTTACCCCTTCCATCGGCTCGGGAGTGCGCCGTGGTGTCAGTAATTTCCAGCTTGCTGGTTTTGCTGCACCAGCGGTATAAAACGGGGCAGACAAGCTGCCTCTGGCACATAAAAACCCACCGCCAGGCTTCCTGAAGACTAGGGTCCAGTTAGCCAGATTTTTGGATAGGTAGATAGTGGGACTGCCTCATTTCCTCGTGCTGAATTCTTCTAGGAAAAATGGCTTCCATTGAGTTTTTCACCCAGTCACCATCAGAGGAGCATCTGAATAGCTGTACAAAAGATCAACTTTTGCAGTTAGTCGAGCACTATGGGGTTGACATTGGGGATAGGAAATTAAAAGATGAGATTAAGTTGTGTTTGAGGTCTGTTTTGGTCCATAGTGGGATTTTGCCAGGGAAGAATATTGGTTCTGAGTTAACTTTTGAACAGAGAGAGAGATTACTTTTGTTGGAGATGGAAAGGGAGAAAATTTTGTTAGAAAGGGAGAAGTTGTCAGCTTCTACTAACGTTTCAAGGCGAGAGTTTGATGTGGTGTCCAATTTGAGACTTGTTCCGAAATTTGATGAAAGTGACCCGGACACATTTTTTTCACTTTTTGAGAGGATTGCAAACTCAAGAAATTGGCCAGATTCAGACAGGGTTGTGATGTTGCAGTCAGTCTTAAAGGGAAGGCGCAGGCAGCATATTCAGCTCTTAGTGAACGTGACAGTAAAGTTTACAGGATTGTCAAAGAGGCTGTACTGAAGGCTTATGAATTGGTTCCAGAGGCCTATAGACAACGTTTTAGGTCATGGAGGAAGTCTGAAAACCAGTCACATGTTGAGTTTGCCAGAGATTTGACCAGGCATTTTCAGCGATGGTGTTTGGCTTTGGATGTTTCGACTTATGAGAAACTTTGTGATTTGATTGTTCTTGAGCAGTTCATAGATTGTGTCCCACCAGAAGTTGCTATTCACATAGTTGAACGTGGCCCAAAGACAGTTTCTGAAGCAGCTACGATAGTAGATGAGTATTTCTTATCTCATAAAGTTAAACCTAGGAGAAGTTCTGATTTTGTTCCAGCCAGACCTGTTAATAACTCTGCCAGATTTCAGAGGTTTGAGGGTTCTAAGCCTAATAGTTTTTCGAAGTCTCAGAATTCTGGACAGTTTTGTAACTACTGCCGTGAGAGAGGGCATTGGAAATCTGAATGTCCTGTGTTGAAATCTAAGGGTGGTCATTTTAGTGGCAGAAGTGTTAAAGCTGCAGTTTTCACAGCACAAGCTAAGACCTCTTCAGTTTCCAGTGAGAAGGTTAAAGGCTACTTTGGATTTGAAGCTTTTGTTTCCGATGGTTTTGTGTCCCTTAGTGGAGATAGCAGGAAAGTGCCTGTGAAAATCTTGAGGGATACAGGGGCAACAGATTCATTTATCAGTGCTTCAGTATTGCCGTTCTCCAAAGAAACGGATACTGGTGAATGTGTTATAGTTCGAGGTGTTAGTTTAGTTCCACTTACTGCTTCTTTGCATAAGGTGTTTCTCTCTTGTGGTCTTGTCGAAGGAGATGTCCATATTGCTGTTAGACCAGCTCTTCCTTTAGAGGGAGTGGATGTTATCTTAGGGAATGACTTGGCTGGGAATCAGGTTTGGGCTACTGGTTCCCCTGTTAAAATTTCAGCTCTGAAGGAACCAGACAACTGTGAGCAGCAATTTCCAGAAGTGTTCACAGCTTGTGCGGTCACCAGGGCCATGACCAAGGCTAAGTCTATGAAACCTGAAGTTAATAGTTGTGACTTTAAACTTGTTTTACCTGACTTTTTTTCAATCTCCCAGCAGGAACTTGTGTCTGAACAAAAAGCAGATGGTTCGTTGAGTGATCTTTTTGAACAAGTGAAACCTATTTTGGAGATTCAAAGTTCGGCATCTGGGTATTTTCTACAAGATGAGGTACTCGTTCGAAAATGGCTTCCCCAGGCCAGTGAGATCCTGGGAAATCCAATTTTCCAAATTGTTGTTCCAGTTAAATTCAGGCAGAAGGTTTTGTCAGTTTCTCATGATCGGACAGGTCATTTAGGAGTTAAGAAGACCTACAATCATATCCTCCGTTATTTCTTTTGGCCTCGTCTTAAACGTGACGTTGCAGCTTACATTAAGACCTGTCATACATGCCAAATTACTGGTAAACCTAATCAGTCGATAAAACCAGCACCGCTTCATCCAATACCGCCTGTTGAGAATCCATTTGAGCATTTAATAATTGACTGTGTCGGGCCTTTGCCAAAATCTAAATCAGGATCTCAATATTTGCTAACTGTAATGTGTTTGGTTACTCGCTATCCAGCTGCTTATGCACTTCGCAATATTACTGCCAAATCTATTGTCAAGGCATTGTCTCAATTTATTGGCATTTTTGGAATACCAAAGATAATTCAGAGTGATCAGGGATCAAATTTTTCGTCTCACCTCTTTGCCCAGGTCTTGGATCAGCTCAACATTAGGCACAATCAGGCTTCAGCGTACCATGCACAGAGCCAGGGTGCACTGGAGAGGTTCCACCAAACTCTCAAATTGCTGTTACGGTCCTATTGTATAGAGTTGAGTAAAGATTGGGAAGAGGGGTTACCGTGGTTACTGTTAGCAGCTAGAGAAGTTTTCCAGGAAAGCACTGGGTTTAGTCCTAACGACCTAGTCTTCGGCCATAAAGTCCGAGGTCCGTTAGCAGTACTTCATGATAGTTGGGCCACCGAGAAACCTCCCGTAAACTTGTTGGAGTATGTTAATGGTTTCAGACATCGTCTTTACACAGCTGGACAATTGGCAAAAGAAAATTTGGCTAAAGCACAAGGGAAAATGAAGTCACATTATGATCGTCATTCAGAAAAGCGTCAGTTTAGTGAGGGAGATCAGGTTTTAGCGTTGCTACCTATTGTTGGTTCTCCATTTCAAGCAAAGTTTCATGGTCCTTACACTGTAATCAAGCAACTTTCTGAACTTAACTATTTAATTTCTACTCCAGATAGAAGGAAAAGTCAGCAGCTTTGCCACATTAACCTTCTAAAACCCTACTTTGTTCGTGAGTCTTTGCAATGCACGGCTGAGGCTCCGGTTCCTAATACAGTTCTGACTGCCTGTGACATCCAGCAGCCAGCTCTTCATGGGGGGGAGGAAGGTGTAATGCCAGATGAAGCTATTCTTTGTGGTAGGCTTAAGAATTCCGAAACATTACAAAAATTAGATTTGCAACTTTCCCATTTGCCAAACGATCAAGCCTTTCAGTTGTCTGCTCTAATTAAGGAGTACCCTTGTTTGTTTGGAGACACCCCTTCAAGGACAAATTTAATAGAACACGACATTGACGTGGGTGATGCCAAGCCTATTCGCCAGAGGTTCTTCCGAGTCTCAGAGGAAAAGCGGCAGGTTATTGATAAGGAAGTTAAGTACATGCTTGACAATAATTTGGCTGTTCCTTCTTCCTCCAGTTGGGCATCTCCATGTTTGATTGTGCAGAAGGCTGACAAGTCTCCTCGAATGTGCACAGATTTCCGTAAGGTAAACTCAGTTACCAAACCAGACTCTTTCCCATTGCCCAGGGTTGAAGATTGTGTGGATCAAGTGGGTAGCGCCCGGTTTGTGAGTAAATTTGACCTTCTTAAGGGTTATTGGCAGGTTGCCTTAACTCCAAGAGCTCAGGAAATCTCAACATTCATTACTCCATCAGGCCTGTTTTCCTATACAGTAATGGGTTTTGGTTTACGAAATGCACCTGCAACATTTCAACGTTTAATGAACAAAGTTGTAAGCGGTTTGAAGGGTTGCGCAGTTTACTTGGACGATGTGGTTGTTTATAGCCATAGTTGGGATGAACATTTGAACCAGATTCGGGCACTGTTTGATCGCTTGGCCAATGGAAACCTAACACTGAATCTTGCAAAATGTGATTTTGCTAAAGCTACAGTTACCTATTTAGGCAAAGTTGTTGGGCAAGGTAAAGTTTGTCCTATCTCAGCAAAAGTTTCAGCAGTTTCGGAATTCCCAGTGCCTACTACCAAAAAAGAACTTATGAGGTTCTTGGGGCTCGTAGGTTATTACCGTTCATTCTGCAGAAACTTCTCAAGTGTAGTCGCTCCTCTTACCGATTTATTGAAAGCAAAAGTTAAGTTTATATGGTCTCCGTTATGCCAGAAAGCATTGGAAGATGTAAAGTCTCTTCTCTGTTCAGCTCCTGTACTACTTGCACCTAGTTTCAATCAGCCGTTCAAGCTGCAGGTTGATGCCAGCCATGTTGGGGCTGGAGCTGTTCTCTTACAGGCTGATGAACAGGGGATTGACCATCCCGTCAGTTTCTTTTCCAGGAAATTTAATTCGTACCAGCTTAACTATTCAGTAATCGAAAAGGAAGCGTTGGCTTTAATATTGGCTTTACAGCACTTCCAGGTGTATATAGACTCTGGAACATGCCTGACAGTTTATTCCGATCACAACCCTCTAACATTTCTAAACTCTCTCCAGAACCCGAATCAGCGGCTCATGCGTTGGGCCCTATTCCTGCAGCCGTACCATCTTGACATTAAACATATCAAGGGAACAGAAAACGTCATGGCTGATGCCCTGTCCCGTGCCCCTGTTTAAGACCTCGTCTCTCTCCTCTAGTCTCTCCTCTTAATTTGCTCCCAGGCGCCGGGTTGCTGAGCAGACTGTGACTGGAGAAGGGGATGACTGGGCCGGACTTCTTTCGTTCACTGACCCACCGTGCTATGTTATTCCGGGACAGCACGGTGGTGACCCCATGTCCCGGGGCCATCATGGCCATAAAGGTACAGCGAAACTGGAACCGGGCTTCTCTGGAAGGTCCCGCTGCGGGGCCCTTTTCTTCTGGGGGGGAGTGTGACGGCCAAGGCCGCCTTTATTGTGAAGAGACTGCTCCTCTGGTTTGTGCTTCCAGGAAGTGGGCGGCGGACCTGAGTACCACACCTGCAGTGGCCTCCTATAAAGTGGCCCAGAGCACATGGCTGCGTCTCTCTCTCTGGCTCTGCTCTCCATGGACTCCTCTGGCCTCCTGCTCCAGCTTTTAGTTTAGTTTGATCCATGTACACTTTCACACACCTTATACATCTCAACATTACATACACCACTGACCTACACTAGCACGTTTAGTTACTTTAATAAATTGTTAAACCTTTCTTTTGTGTGGTCTCCCCATCATTGTTCCTACCCTCCTGAGCCAGGGTAGTAACAGGGGTCTACTCTTTAGATATAGCTATGGGCGAAATGTCAAGTGAGCAAACGCACACGAATGATGCAGAAAATCCGCTGGAATCACATTCGGCGTGAACGTAACAATTACCTTTTGACCAATCTGTCTGGATGATTTGATTTATTTGAATTTGTGAAGTGCTCTGAGATGACGTCTTGTGAATTAAATGAATAAACTGAATTTAGTTGAACTGAAAACTTAAAATTTTTATTTCCGAAAACACTGGAAGTGACACAAGGCGTATTCTTTTTTTTTTTTTTTACCCTGACTGGATACAAAATATTAACGAGCGGCGCTTGATTCTGTTTGACTGAATGTGAAACATTTCTGAAGACACAATAACTAAAGTCATAAGATCTTGCTCAAATCCAAAGTCCTGCACCACCATATTATCTACTGCTGCTGCATCTGCAATGACACGTCTTTGATTTTAGCGTGAATGAGCTCTTCACTTGAAACATCAAACAACTTGCACTGAGTCCATTGATCTTCCGCTTTCTTCTTAATTTATATTTAACCAACAGCTTGGCACCAAATACAGACTGTGTTTATGGCCTTCCCAAATCCATCATTAATTTTTCACAGCTAAACCCAAGACAAACAATGTCATAAATATCATTAATCACAGATGAAACTGCGAGATTTCGTTTTTACCATCAACAGCGGCGCAGCATTTACACCAGAAGCTGATGAGCCTCACAAGCTTCACGCAGTTCAGGAAGCTGAAGAAGAGACTCTGAATGCTGATTGGGATGGGCTCAAACAGGAACTTCTGTAAATGTATCTCCTAAAACTGATTAGAAGACAGAAAGAAAACAGCTGTGTTGAAGGGAACCAGGTTGAAATAAATAACCCACGTTTTGTGAGTGAGTGGTAGGTTACATCCTAACAGTTAGAGGAATTCAGCAGATATAGAAGTCAATCAGACAGAATGTTCTCAAAGACAGGAGGTTTTAATCTTAATATATATGGAATAATAACTGACTAGATAGTGTAAATCAGCAGAGATTATGAACTACTAAAGGTAAATACAGAGGGGGGAAATGTTTATTTTAAATTTTTATTTATTTAAATACAATTCAATTAAATTTTATTGAAATTTATGAAACATGTCATCTCAAGGTACTTTCCAAAATCAAATTCAATCAGATTATACAGATTGGATCAGATTATACAGGTTGGTCAGAAAGTTTCCTCTCTAAGGAAACCCAGCAGGTTGCATCAAGTCTCTCCAAGCAGCATTCACTCCTCCTGAAAGAGCGTAGAGCCACAGTGGACAGTCGTCTGCATTGTTGATGGCTTTGCAGCAATCCCTCATACTGAGCATGCATGAAGCGACAGTGGAGAGGAAAACTCCCCTTTAACAGGGAGGAGAACCTCCAGCAGAACCAGAACCAGGCTCAGTGTGAACGCTCATCTGCCTCGACCCACTGGGGCTTAGAGAAGACAGAGCAGAGACACAGAAAGCACAGAAGCTCACATTGATCCAGGAGTACTTTCTATGTTAGATGGTAATAGAGGATGATCTGCCTCCCCTGATGATGTCACAGCTAACAGAACGCAAGACCAGGTGTACCTTCTGTGAAGAGAAAAAAGACAGAGAACAAAAAGGTAAACATTGAAATAACAACAAACAATGCAAATTTAAAATATAAAAAACTGTCTTCAGTTTGATTCCATTGTAAGGCAAAGCAATATTTGCATTTACATCACCCATTATTCATTAACTAGCACTTCTGGAAAAGATTTGTAAAAATTCTTATAACTTTTTAAAATGTATTTATTTTTGTTGCACTAGTGGCCTTTATTGACTCTGTTCATTCTTTTAAGAAGCAGTTGAAGACCCACTTGTTCCTATTGGATTTTAACTAGTTTTTAACTAGTTATATGATATGATATTGTTTTATTGTTTTATCTTTTTATGTTGTGTGGTTTTATGGTTGTTTTTATTGCAGGGCACTTTGTGGTTTTTATTCTGGTGCTATATAAATAAAGATTACTTACTTACGTACTATTTTGAAAGGAGGCTGACAGGAAATGAGGTTGGGGGGGTCCAGGACCTTTCTTGCATTCCGTTGACAGTCGAAACTTGTTAATCCCAGCTTCCGATCGGAAAAATCATCTATAACGGGTGCTATAGTCAGACTGTCCTCTTGGGAAGTCGAAGAAATTTCTTTAAGGCCGATTGTCAGATCCAATATGGCAGCTGCTCTCATCTCAACAGGAAGCTGTGATAAGACATGTTTATTTTACAGGACAGTTGTAAGAGTGTGTCTAAAATTATTGTTACATGTGACTGAAACTCTGAACCGAACAAATTAAAAGTGGTGTTTGCATGTGGAAAGTACAGCTGTCATGGTGCTCGCCATATTGGAATCCTAAACTTTCGTTTTTATGTTTTTATGTTTGAATCCAGATTTCTCCGACTAGCTGGGATGCTTTTTACCTGGGTTTACCCCATTCCCAGCTCCTATTTTTGATTTCTGAGGCAAGGGAATGCAACATCAAACCTGGGATGGCTGCTTTGAGGACTGAGGCCTTTGTGCATTCATCACACCTACAACTCTGTGCCACCACCACACCCCTAAATCCTTATAATTCTTTATTACAGTTGAAATATCTTATACTGAACAAAATCACCACTGTCACACTGACTGGCACCCCGAAGAATTCCTGTAAAATAAACATTTAGCATAACTGGTACTCTTTTGTAATTTCTGCTGTGATAAAATCTGATAAGATTCTCTTACCTAGTTTTATCAGCACCTCTCAGATTGCATAACATTTCACCCAAAACAGAATAAAATAGCTGCTCTCCTGAGCTAGCTCAGCTCTGCAGTCAGAACAACAGTTAAAAAGTACAAAACACCCAGAAATGTAACTAAAAAGGCTCAACGACAACCAAAGATCCCCTTGCCACCGCTCACACTGAGGATGATTGTCAGGGAGGTAAAACTAGATCCCCAGAGCTAACCTTCAGAGAACTGCAGCAAAGAGTGCCATCTTAGGGATGCCAAACTGGTCGTTTGGGAGGAACACCAGGAAACATCCTTTTCTATTTTTCCAGCACAAATCTAGAATGTGGAGTTTGCTAAACTCTTCTTAAACTTTACTTGCAACCGTGCGCTTTAGTCAAAAGAGGCAAACATTCAGCATTTCAGCAACAGAACGTGTCAACGCATTAAGACGGACCTCTTTCCCACTGCCAGGTATGTTGGAGGATCTGTGATGATGTGGGCCTGTTTCTCTTCGAGTGGCCTGGGGAATCTTGTTGCATGTGCAGAGAGGAAGGCTCAAAGCACTTTCTCTCTGTGAGCTCCAAGCTTATGAATGACTGTGGTGCTGCTCTATTAACAAAAGGTTAAAAACTGTTATTTCTAAACAAGTTATTCCTACCGTATAGAATAAACGTTCCTAGATTAAAGGTTAAACATTTGTTAATTCAGTTTAGGATTATGATACTCTTACAAAATAAGAGTTTCGACATTATTTACAGACAACTTTGCTGGTCCAGATCGCCAGATGTGTCGGTGGAAGGGCAGCGAGTGAAGCAAATCCGTCTGCAGCCCTCCCAGTTTAGGAAGCGGATTAGAAACAGGAGAGCCACACATCCAGCCGTCCATCTGTGTCTAATTGGCATGTCAAATTGCAAAGTGGGAGCCTTTTGCACCCCGCATTCTCTGGATTTCTTATAAGACTTGCAGTGTTTGCGGCCCGCAGTTTGATGTGTGTCAGAAACTTGGTTTGCCTCTTCCTTGATCTGGGACATGTGAGAAGATCTGTTGGAAACCAACTGCAAGACTACAAACGGGCACCATGAGTGGATCCCCACGACTCAGAGAAGCAGTGCGTAACTGCAAAGGGTGCAACAAAACTTTCCAGGGAGTTTATGCTAGTTTCACATAAGTCATATTTGAGCTTGGTCTCAAGTGTTGCTTCATGAACATGATGAAATGGCCTTTTAAAGTATTCTCAGAGGACCTAACACTTCAAGGGCTTCTTAGAACCCGCACTAGTGCCTTATATCACCCCGGGAGACAGGGAGAAGAGAGCACCAACAAGAAATAGAAAGAGAACGCCAGAGACAGCAAGCAAAGAGGGAGAACTCTCAAAAACCGAAATGCAAACGAGTCGTAGAGGCTGAGATGAGCAAAGGAAGAAAAAAGCAGTCCAAATGAAAGCAACCTCTCCAAAAAAGAAACTTTTACTGCAAGCTGATCCTCAGATCAGATGAGATAAGAGCACAGTAAGTTCAGTCTCAGCTTGCAGCTGAGTTCAGGCGTTTCTTTCTCCAACTTACTGGATGTAGGACTAAAAGGAGGACCAGAGGAAGAAGGCAGCAAGAGCAGCATGAGCATGCCCACTAGCTTTTAGTCAGGGAGCCTAATGAGCTCCTGTGGGATGGGGGCTGGCTGTCAATCAGCCTCATTCTTCTCCAACACTATACCACCATATCGTCCTGTACTCGCAGAACCAAGGGGCATGAAATAATTAGAGGTGGCCAGCCAGTGTGACTTGGCTGTCTGGCAGAGGAAGGATGTCACAGCAAGTCTCAGTCGTGTGTGGGGATGATTAAATTTGTCGGATCGGGGGTTGGAAGATACTGTACCTGCCTTTGCCGCTATGCAAAAAATGGGACAATGAGGTAATAGTGTTTCAGCTTGTTGCGTAATGTCGCCAGGATGCCTCACTTATTGTGAGGGTGATGAAATAATAAAAATGGTGAGCAATGGATTCAGCATGATGAAAGGGAGCCCTGCAGATAGGGCAGCTGGAAGTCTCTTTTAAAGACAGAGGGAGGGTGAAATGTGAATACATCATGCTGATTTTAAAAACACATGAATGCAGGGAGCATTATGTGGTTCTTGTTAATTGTGTTTATTGATCATCATCTAAACCAATCAAAGTGAAGGGGCTGCAGCTCATAGCCGAAGAGAAATAAGGACATTAACGCAAAATCTCAGAAACAGCACAAAACGCAGATTTAGCCGCAGACCTGCATAGAAATTCAGCCTAAAATCCCCGGCAGCTTTAAGAAATTATAATGAAAATTATCACCAAAATGGCATTTATGAAAAGGGAAACCTCTTAGGATGAGAAACAAACCCAAACCTAAACATTCATCCATTCTGAAAACAAAGTTTATGTTTGCGGGGTCGGGTGCCGTTCTCCAGGGGTCACTGGGTGAGGCCAGGGCTATACCCTGGAGATGTTGTCCATCCATCCCCTTTAAGGAGGAGGTTAACATCACATTGATGGTTTTACACACTAGCTGTGTTTCCATCCAATTCTCATGTGAATTTTGAGCGAACTTTTAAAATATCACAATTTACTAGTTTGAGAAGCACAGCGTAACATCGTCGTACGTTGATGTTAGCTGTAATAAACAGGAAGTAGATGTTGCTAACTAGCATGGACCACAGGTCAGTAATGGAGTGAGGTTTTAATGACTATGCTGAGTTTTTTTCTTTTTCAATGGATGAGATTTAGAAATACTCGCGTCTCTTTGTTGCTCCACACATACCTGTTGTTGCTTCCAGACCTGGTTTCGATTCTACAAACGTGTTTCCATCTCCTGCTTCTTCTCTGAGCTACCTTACCACAGAGACAGGTTGGTGGGTAAGTGTGAAGTGAGGCCAGCTCCATTGTAGCCAGGGAAAAAACTAGATCTCTGCACTCCCTAAGACAAGAAAACTTGTGCTTCTTCCACAAATGCTTCTGATTCTGAATCCGAGAAGCTCAGCCCTGAGGTAATCCATAGTGGCTGATAAACCATGATTCAAGTAGAAAAACAAATGGTAGAAACCTGCTTTTTTATCTGAGGAACATCTAAAAAATTTGATCACTGGCGTCAACAGTTGGACTTCACTTAAAGGTGCAGAGCCGCGTTGACTTTTTAAAATTTACACATCAGTAGCTCACTCTGATGGAATACAAAGTTTTTATTATCACGTCCTACTGCCATATTAGTTATCTTGGTGTTTTATGCTTTGTTTTTGCTCTGTTCATTAGTACATAAAGCCTTTCAAGTTTATTTATGATTTTAACAGAAGTACATACTGCGCATGCACAGCAGGGGTTAAAAGAAGGAAGTGGCTAACGGCTATTAGCATCTCCAGGCGAAACGATGAAGACCCTGATGTCCTCCAGTAGCCTAAGCCTATAGCAGTAAAACTATAAAGGTAGCTCAGAGTAACATGAGCCACTCTAACTATAAGCTTTGTCAAAAAGGAAAGTTTTAAGATTAGTCTTAAAAGTAGACGGGGTGTCTGCCTCACGGACCAAAACTGGGAGTTGGTTCCACAGGAGAGGAGCCTGATAGCTAAAGGATCTGCCTCCCATTCTACTTTTAGAGACTCTAGGAACCACCAGCAGACCTGCAGTCTGAGAGCGAAGTGCTCTGTTAGGAACATACGGGGTAATCAGAGCTCTGATATATAATGGAGCTTGATTATTAAGGGCTTTATATGTGAGAATCAATATAAAGCAGTAGGACTTACTGAGAAAAAAACTCTGTATAGCTCTTGGTATGGCTCCAGTTTAGACAAATGTTTAGGGTTTTCTAACATTTCCTCCCTAGCAGTTCCCGCCCCCGTGTCAGAGATATGCCACGAGACAATGTTTACTTCCTTACAGACTCTACAGAAATGTATGATATGTATGTTAAATGTTAAAGTTCATGACAGGTCAGAAGGTAGAATTCTGTTAAATGAGTATATGGCTAATTTAAAAGGCTTTCTTAATAATGTCTCACTATGACTTAGGTTTGCCACAACTACAAGTCTTCTGGAAGAATGTTTTCTTTTTGTTAAAGATGTCTGACAATGACGTACAGCTTCATGTTTGGAGAAAACCAAACTCAGCCCATCCGCTCAAACCCCTCATGCCAACTGTTAAGCACGGCGGTGGAGGAGTGATGATTTTAGCTTCCTTTGCTGTCACGGGACCTTGGAACCCTAATGGTCATCTTTCCACCTTGATCTCTTCCATTTAGCAAAGTATTGTAGTCAAATGTGAGGCTGTCTGTCCAACAGCAGAAGCTTGATCAAAGCTGGCTCATCAACAGAACAATGAACCCAAACGCAGCAGGAAATTTACAACATGATGGCTGAAAAAGAACCGAGGAGAAGAAGGCAGAAGAATGAGGTGTGACGATGGCTCAGTCAAAGTCCAGACGTGACTGAAATGCTGCAACGAGACTTTATGTCAGAGACAAAATAACAAGTTACTCACTTAAAGACGATTCTGCAAGCGGGTGAATAGTGTGTGCATCATTTTTCCCACTTCTGTGTTGTTTCTGTTTCATAAATGTCAGGAATTTATTTTGTGCTTTTGGACAATCAAGGTTATTTTTTTCCAAACATTTGTTGCATGTCCTGCAGCATAAATCTTCCAGAGATTAAAAGTTGAACCAAATGATTGTATGTCTGCATGAATGCTGATACTTCGATATGTCGGTAATTTCCAATAGGTCCCTCTTGAAAAAGAGATGTTAGATCTCAGTGAGGTTTTATCTGGTTAAATTAAAGGTTGTTATTATTATGTAGTATTTTAAACCCCAGTAATAGACTCCTAATTCCAAATTTCCCCTAAGAATACTATTCTTTTCTCCTAATAAACTGCACTATAAGATCCGAAATAGCACACACAGCATGTCATATAATTTAAAATATCCCTATAAAACACAAACCTAGCAAACCAGGAATTCAAACGTTCATCTCAGCAATGGATCATGATGGGTATGTGTGTAAAAAGCTGGCAGGGGAAGGCTGGTGGTCTCCGTGCCAGAGGTGAGACGATGGATGCCGGCTCATGGGATGGAGGGTTGACCTTTTGGGCAAGGCAGGAGAACTGGACGGGGATCTGAGGCCGCAGGGTGAGGACCCTGGGGAGCAGCTCTATCTGTGGGCGCAGAGCCAGCTGTGATCTACTGTATTTCCCCATCAGACAGACAAGGAACAGTCCGATCCCAGGAGGAGAGCAGAGAACTTCTCCCCCAAAGAGACCGGATAAGCAAAGTGGTAATTGTTGGTAAAATAATGAGGGGGGTAAACAAACATGATGAAATAAACTGTACATTTTGTTCAGTTACTGTAATTCTGTGGTAGTTTCTGGTTTTTTGAGCTTGTTTGGTAACGTTTAGCTCAGCTGTTATGTTCATGTTTGCTGTTTTTTTTGTCTGTTCTGGGTTCAGCTCCCAGGTCAACCGGCTGTTAAGAGACCCGGCCCCAGGTTCTGTGTGTTCAGAGCCACCTGACTGCACATTTGCTGCGACTTGGCCTTGTTACTCCGTTCTCCATCATGGGAAATCCACAGGTCATTACAGGACTGGACCTGTTCAGTTCCTGGGCAGAATCAGATCAGAATCCACCCCACACATACACGTAGGGCTGCACAGTGTCAGGAAAACAGGACAAACATGACATTGTGATATTATTCTTGGACAGTGAGATGATGATATCAGCTATGACAAACCCACAAGTCCTAGCTTTCAGATCTTGTTTGCTAAGGGTTGCATCAGTCGTTGCCATAAAGGAAACATTGATCCAAGCGGCCAAATATCGTAACGGAAAACTCTCCCTCAAAGTCTTACAGCCAACCAAACACCACAACCTGGCACTCCCACATGATTGGGATGCGTCACACATTGATATTCCATTGAGGATCGTAGTTTTGCATATTGTGCACATTGGCCGTTTCTGTTTTCATAACACCATGTGTGAGCTCTTCTTTTGACCAGTGCCAATTTGTCAATAGAGGCACTATAGCACCGCCCCATCCGAATTACAGGAAAAACCTATAGACACGGTGAACATATGCTGCGAAATAAAGAGTAGTTATAACATCTCTTCTCTTATGAAATGTTTTTACCAACGGCCGCTACAGCTTTTACCACTGCTTTAATGCTTCTCCATTGAAGGTGGTGGTTCTTGCACCAAAAACAATGAAAATGCTATTTTTCTATGATACTTGAGGCTTCATGACTGTCAAATTGTGTTTTTAAGTATCTTTATTTAGTGAAGATTAATTAAATTCAGGTTTGATTGGATCAAGTACTTTATAAGAAGATAAGAAATGCTTTTACTGTCCCACAATGGGGAAATTTGGGTGGGACAGTATCAAAGAGACAGACAGAGTTACACACAGTTTACAGTAGTTTAAAAAATAAGCTAATCACATCTAAGCTAATTCTAAAGCAGCACAATATGACCTTTATCAGAAATGGCAAAATTAAAAGTTAAATGCCAGTGTAAATATCAATAATATGACATCCTCGGGTAAAACAAAATCAAATATTCAAATTAACAGTGGAAAAAAAGAAAAGCCTATTTACAGAACAATATGCATGGTAGTACAGCAGCATTTTGAAGCAGCTAAGGCGTCTGCAAATGTACCTTTGCACCTGAGAGTAAACGATCCATGATCAGATCAGAACCCACGCTACCATTAGCATGTTGTTATTGAGCCTGTTGTGAGCAGCAGAGATTATAAAGTCTAAAAACCATCTTATATTTTGAAATAGAGAAAAAAAAAACACATTTTGATCCGCTTCTTATCCTCTGCATTGGAAGAGGTGAAACTCGGGTCTCCCCTGACAGAAAGGCGCCCTGAGCAGTGAGCCATTTTGCTCCAGTACTATAACTAACGTTAAAATGCTTATGAATAGCGTCAATAGGCATCACTGTTGGTACGGCAGCAGATATTAGTTACTTTAAAATATGAGGGGTTCCTAACTGAATCGGTCTCATTGGTTTTTAAAAATTAAAAACACTTTTGTGACGATAATAACTGCAGAAGAAATCGTGACCAATCAAAAACTGCTCCTCGAAGGAGGAGGTGGATGCTTCTTGTTATTTTTGGGAATCAATAAGTACTGAAAGAATTAACACAAAGACTTGAGGAAAAATCCCACCTATCACAGATTAATAATTTTTACTGATTAACTGAAAACTAAAGCTTTCTCAATTCAAAAAGTCTGGAGTAATGTGGAGCATCAAGCTTTATACTACTGCCCAACAAAGGCCTTGTAATGGCTTAGATAACACGCAAATTCAACAGAAACAGGTCCACCCCTTTAGTAATGGGAAGTCGTTAAAGCCATTAAACCAGCAGATTGAACCTAAACTGGTCCACTCCTCTGTAACGAGGAGTCGTTAGGGTTGTTATTGGCCTGGCTTGCAGGAACGATGTTTTGATCACCCGTATGAGGGTGAGAATTGAGGTGATCATTGGCTGGAATTAATCCTATAGCTGTATTGTAAGTTTTTGAGAGTTGGAACCTAAGCCCTCCTCCTCTGTTTAAGGTTGTTTTTTCTCTCTTAACGTAGATGGCTTCCTTCACCCCCTTTCAAACCATCTTTCTTCTTTGTCCAAAATGTGGACAAAGAGTGTCCTTTGTCCTTAAGGTGTAGGTGGACAGCAGAGTCTTGTCCTGAGGAGGTAGCTCTCCTGTGTTGAGCCATGCGTCTGTGGAGAGGTTGTTTGGTTTCTCCAATATAAAGATCAGAACATTCCTCACTGACTGAACTGCATTCACCACTCCGCTCATCTTAGGTTTGGGGGTTTTGTCCTTGGGATGCACCAGCCTCTGTCTGAGGGTCCTGTTTGGTTTGAAATGTACTGGGATTTTGTGTTTGGAGAAGATCCTCTTGAGTTTTTCAGAGACTCCAGCAACATATGGGATGACGATGTTTTTGCGTTTATTCTTCTCACCATTATGTTCTGCAGTGGGTCTTTTGGATTTTCTTGCTGATTTGACAAAAGCCCAGTTAGGGTAGCCACAGGTTTGGAGGGCATCTTTGATGTGTTTCTGTTCCTTGTGCTTCCCTTCTGTTTTAGTTGGGACATGCTCGGCCCGGTGTTGTAAGGTTCTGATGACCGAAGGTTTGTGCTCCAGTGGGTGGTGTGAGTCAAAAAGAAGATATTGGTCTGTGTGTGTGGGTTTCCTATATACTTCAATGTTGAGGTTTCCATCTCCTTCCATGCTCACCAAACAGTCGAGAAAAGGTAGCTTGTTGTGGTTGGCATCCTCTCTGGTAAACTTGATGTTGTTGTCCACCGAGTTGATGTGTCTTGTGAAAGCTTCCACTTCTTTTAACTGGATTTTGACAAAGGTGTTGTCCACATATCTAAACCAGTGGCTTGATATGTGGACGACATACAGTCGTATGTCGTCCACATATCACATATCACATGTTCCCCGGGCGACGAGAGTTTCCTCCAGATGTTGGCTTGTGTATCGGTCAGGCCCATGCAGGGCCCATGGTCCGAAGTGGTTTCCTGGTCTGCTTCAGGACGAGGTGGTCTGAGCAGCTGGTGTCAGGAGAAAGTCTGAAGAGTCTGGGGAGAAGAGATGTGGGAGCTGCAGGAGAGGGTCTGAAGAGGGGGTGGTCAGAAGCACCCTGCTGAGAGAGGAGGTCCTTTGTGCCTGTGAGGGTCTCATGTTTGCAGCAGGAGTGGAATTCCTTTTGTTACCTCCTCCATACTACATGGCCAGAATTCAGTCTGACATCAAATATTATTATCATGGCGTTATTATGGCACAGCACTTCCTTTTGTGAGTTCAAAAATTTTAATAATGTGGCAAAGTTAAGTATTTTTTATAGATTCAATGGACAGAGAGGAAAATATTTCAAGCCTTGATTTATTATAATTTTGATGATTCTTGCTCACAGAGAATGAAAACCCAAAACTCAGTGTCTCAGAAAATAAGAAGATTACATAAGATCAATAAAGGATCTTTTACAAGGAAATCTCAGGCTTCTGAAAAGCATCTTCACTTCAGTCCACTGACTATTCAATATGACTGTACAGGCAAAGGTATAAAAATTAGAACATTGTGAAAAGTTTTTAAATCCACTCATTCTGATGCTGCACTAAATGGATTTTTCTTGACAATCCTCTCTGGGCTGCAGTTCTCCCTGTTGCTGGTGCACCTTTTCCCACCACACTTTTTCCTTTCTCTCAACTTTCTATGAATATGCGACAACCTTATTCAAATTTTCTGACACACTGAATTTTGGGGTTTCCGTAATCTGTAAACTGTAATCATCGAAATGACAAGAAATAAAGGCTTGAAATATTTCTGCTCCCTATGTAATGAATCTATATGATAAACGAGTTTCACTTTCTGAAATGAGTGACAAAAAATATTGCACTTCCCCACAAAATTGTTTAGCTGTGCTTCTTAAAAAGGAAGGTAAAGGCTGTTTGTAGATGTGTGATTTTACATGTAACTACTGCAGGTCAAGATTGTAATTTTTTAAATGGACTATTTAAACTTACACCATGAACCCTTAAACAAACTAGCAGTGACTCCATTTAACTTTATCTCTTCTCCTCAAACACCATCTCCCTTCTACTTCTTGCCTTTTCTCCACTTTTCTCTCCTTCTTTTCCAATTTCCCCTCCCGGCTCCTTTGCCTCTTCCTCTTCTCCTGTCATTTTCCCCATTTTTCCATTTCTCCCCTTTCTCCTCGGCCTCTGCTGTCCCCGGGGGGTACGAGACAGGCTGGGAGATTCTCCGTGCGCGCTGCTGTCATGGCCTGAGCTCCCATCTGAGGAGCCTTTGATGGTGCTGGGGATTATTCATCCTGTTCGTTGGGCCATGTAGCGCTGTCACACAACAGCAGCGGCATCGCATGAATGTACAGACGTGCACATAAAGGCACACTCTTGATTAATATAGCTGCTGCAAAACTTCATACATTGCTTTACTTTGAAGTTGCATCTGTGGTTGTTATTAGGAAATTGTGACGTTAAGATGCAGTGATGATTCTTAGCTCATCCAGCAGCGCAATCATCATTTAATTGATGTTACACATGTATGGTGCAGGCACATGGATTTGCTTTTTCTTTTTTGTCTCCTGCGGCAAAACACGCTCAGCGTCGCGCGAACAAATGTCATAAACTGGTGGCAAAATGAAAAAATAACCCCATGTAAATATTCTGTTTAATCTCTTTTCAGTTGGGATAATTTATACAGAAAAAATAATTTTTTAACGCAAAATGTATCAGAATTCAACATGTCTCAATGTGATTTACTGCACTTCCTTTTAAACCGGCTCCTATTAGCTTGACATTTCAACGGATCCTCTGGTACCTTAGTGTACAAGAATAATCTGCATGACACAACTACATAAAATGAGCTTAAAATGGTGAGGCGCTAATATTGTCTGTACCGTGCTGAGCAAAGGTTTTAAACAATCCTTCATCCATCATCTGAGAAGCCAGACGTCCTTTCCTGCGCATCATTTCTCCAGGTATTTTCTGGACTTTGGTATCTTTTTTTTCACTGTGGAGAATGCTATGATTCTGGCCTGCCCTCCCTGTTTTCCCCTATCATCTGTTTATTAGGCTGGCTGGTTTCCACTCTCTGCTCTGCTCATTAGCAGAAGCAGCAACACCTGTATCTGACCCAATTACCTTCATTCCTCCCACCTGCAATCCTGCCTTTAAATACCGGTCTCCCACAGTCATTCCCAGCTAGATTGACGCAAGCCACTGAGTGAGTAGGTCCAGCATTCCTTCCATGCCAAGTTCATAGTCAAGGTCTTGTTTTTTGGAATTTCCTTTTCTTGCCTTGCCCTCGTTTGGACACCTCATCTCAGGACACTGACCTGAACAATCTCTTGACCACTAACTTTACCTTGCCCACAAATCTGTTGTCTTCATATGCACTATGGAATATTAATTTGTCATAGAATATTAGTTGTTTTCTGGTGCTTTTTTCCCGTTCTTTCACTACGACACTGCCTCTCCTGTGAGGTACTGTCCATTTCATCACATCGCCCTAGAGCCGCTGCAGCAACGTATCACAGAAGAGCAATTCCTGTCACTGTGCAGATTAGTTTAGCCACTTCGCCTCAACTTTGAGCAGAAATGATCTCGCCCTGCCTCACATCTCTGCTCCTGGACATGTTGTTTACTGGACAAAGTAGGTACTTCCTGGAGGGGGCAGGCACCAGGATTGGTCAGACATGCACGAATCAAGTAAAATATTTGTTTGGGCATGAAAAAAGTAGATTTTGCAGGATATAGGCCCTTTAAATATATTTTCTGCCCGTTTATTTTTCTTTAAAACAAATTGCCATTAAAGCTCAGACCAACATGACTAACAAATGCGCTTTATCAAGTTCGATGACTCCAAAGCACTTTACACTACAGTCATTCACACACACATTCACACACTGACGGTAGTGAGCTATGCTAGTAACCACAGCTGCCCTGGGGCAGACTGACAGAAACAAGGCTGCTGTACTACGGCACCACCAGGGCCTCTGACCACTACCAGCAGGCAATGCGGGTGCAGCGTCTTGCCCAAGGACACAACTAGGTATTGTCTTCTGGTTATCTGAGAAGGGTGGCACAGGATCCAAGAGAGAAACTCAGACATTCCTCTTCCCATTGACACTCTCCATCTTATTCTGGGGGCTCTCAGGGTGTACCTATGCCAGAATGGACATATAGTCCCTACAGGAGATTCTGTGTCTTTGCCAGGATCTCCTTCTTGTTGAATGTGTTCAGAAGACACTCAAAGGAAGGCAGCGAGGAAACATACTTTGAGCTCTTTAGCCAGTCTATAAGACCAGCCAACCTACGGAGGAAGCTCTTTTCAGCTGGCAACTCTTGTTCACGTTCCATATCTCTTGACTATAGTTCAAACATTCAAGCTTTATTTATAGAGTTTTACACACTCAAAGTGACCAAAGTGCTGTACAGGTCAGTCGAATAAATTAAGTTATAAACATATCTACAGTAAAACTAATCAAATCAGGGCAATAAAAACAACAACAAGATAAGAAAAAGAAAAAAATGTTTCCTGCTGAACTAGAATTAAAAGCCAAGTCAAAAAGACTAGTCTTTAAAAGAGTTTAAAATGGGACACATCATGCCTTTTAACCATTTTCCCGTTGAAATCATTTAGTTGTGGTCTATTTAAAGTTTAACTGCGATGCTTTGGTCTGAATTCCTCGTTATTGTTGCCCTACATCCCCTCTTTTACCCCTGTTCTGATATGCATTTGAGAGCACCTTGTTTTAGTGCCTGCTCTTTAGACCTAAATAAGGCACTTTACACCCAGCTCACTTTACTCCCCTTCCAGGTCGCAGAGCAGTCCACTCCACCCAATTTGGCCATTTTTGTAGATTACACCGTGATCCGCATTTTTGTAGTATGCCGATTACGGTGTAATCAATTCTGTGTGGGTTAAAACGGCAAACAACCCAACATTTTTACTTCCAATTAGCTTAGGCATCCTTGAACTTGGACTACAAAATTGCAGTGAAATAAGCGGCAATATTGGTGATCCAGAAATCCATGACCTTGTTTAGCAGCTTCGCAGCAAACACTGTGATGTAATTGATCAAAAAACAAAGAAAACTGAACCGCTTGAGAGAAGTATGACCCAACCAGAATATAAAGATATCCGCGCAGCTTCTTGAAAGACTACATTAAACATTCTGCTCTCCCAGAGACTCCACGTACACAGCTAAATGTATTTATGGACTAAACAAGTGGATTTGGCATGACATGTCCACTTTAAAATCATTCTAAGTACAGCATTGGCCAATCTAACAGTGAGTGGAAGATCGTGGAAATGTTTGAGAGCTGCAGCAGAGAAAGCTCTGTCTCCTTGGCTCACAAGTCGAGTCCAAGGAACATCAAAAAGCAGCAGGTTACTTGACCTAAGAGTTCTGGTAAGAACATGCTTGTGTTCCAAAGCAAAAGTAAAAGCTTTAAAACAATCCTAAAACATACAGTCAGCCAGTGCAGGAAGGACAACATGGGAGGAATCTGCTCACGTCTTCTTTTATCAGTCCGCAGAGGAGCAGCAGCATTTTGGACCAGCTGCAGTTGTTCATCCCAGAATGGAGAGAATTGTAGTAGTCCATTCTAGAAGTAATAAAAGAGTCAATCAGCCTTCCAAGAGCACATAGAGGTAGATAGGGTTTGATTTTAGCGATGGAAGAAGCTAGACTGGACTACTGCACTGAACTGTTCATCAAATTTAAAACCAAATCAAAAAATACCCCAAAATTCCTAACAGCTTTAAGACCAAAACGATTTATAGGACCAAGTCAATTGGGATAACAATTCCCAACATCAACTTAGTCTTTTTCCATTCAGGTACAGGAAGTTAATCTCCACTCAAGTTTTGATGTCATTTAAATAGTTTTCTAGCTGAGGGTTGAAATGTTGCAGTAAACCAGGCACCTCTACCTTTCATCTGAGTTCTTCCTTCACCAAACAGGCAGAAACATCTTTATCAGAGCCAAACGAGCCGATATGTTCATCCATCTCCCAGTCCATCCTGTCATCGCTCCAAAATACATGAGCTCCTCAAGTAATTCAATTCAATTTTATTCACATAGCGCCAATTCATGAAACATGTCATCTCAAGGCACTTTACAAAGTTAAGTTCAATCATATTATACAGAGTAGAGACCGGACAACACCTTCTCATGGATTTAGATCCACACCCGGAACTTCAGTTCTTTTCAGATGTTTTCACAGCTTGTAGTTGTCTGATGGACTTTTCTGGCAGACCTGCGAAGACACCGCTGCAGTAATCAATATGACTAAAGATAAATAAATGGATTCGTTTTTCCAGATCCTGCTGAGACACTAGTCCTTTAATCCTGAAAATGTTCTTCAGGTGATAGAAGGCCGACTTTGTAATTGTGTTTAGATGATTTCGGGCCTGGCCGGTGGTTATCAGCTGAAGCTACTGAAGCTGTGAGCTAACTTTTGATCTCTCCTCTATCGGTCCAAAAATTATTACTTCAGTTTTGTTTTTATTCAATTAAAGAAGATTTTGGCACCTCCATGCATTCTTCTAAGCATTTACTCAGTGCTTGAATGTTTTTATAGTCACCTGGTGACATGGTGATGTAGAGCTGTGTGTCGTCTGCATAGTGATGAACTGATGTTGATGTTTTTTATGATCTAAGGTAGAGGGAGCGTGTAGATATTGAATAGGAGGGAACCTAAGATGGACCCTTAGGGAACCCCACATGTGATTTCTGTTGCCTCTGATGTTAAATTACCTTACTTAAGCTCCCAAGTTTGATACCAACTTTTTATGGAGCACTAACTTTGATATAATGTTCCCTTTTCTTAGTTTTCACCATGTTAATTTAATTTGTAACATCTCTGACTGGTTTGAATGTGTGTGCTGGTTTAGTGACATGGCTCCTTGCTCTTAGTTCTCACCTCACTCAAACTCCAATCTGAAGACCTGTTTTGGATGTTTTTCCCATCTTCTTCTTCTTCTTCTTTTTTTTTTTATCAGGGTCCCTAGAGGAATTTGGGTGCTTCTCCTTAATGATCCTGAATGGTGCAGCAGTGGCAGTATGTGGGCTGCTGGTGTAGGCGATGGGAGATGGAAGAGCAGAGCTCCACAGCACCTCATTAGGCCCAAAACTCCCGAGCTGGAGGCACATTAAAGAGCAGCCATGCCTTTCAACATGTGCCTGCGAGTCTGCCTTCCCCGTTCTCCCCGCTGCTGGAGCACCTCCTCATCCTTAAGATGCATCCATGCACAGAATGTAAGCAGAGAGACAGAGTGGACTGGTGTGATTTAAGGACACGGCAGAGCTTGTCTAAATGGTGCAGTAAATACGGTCAACATATATGTGAACTGTGATCAGATGAAAATACTAAATTCTACCAAAACTGAGAGATGGAAAATAAAGATGGTGATAGATTCTGCTCAGACGCTCTCGTTTTTTTTTTTTTTGTGTGTGTGTGCCGGCAAGGCAGGGATCACTGTAATCCACTAAAGCCTTCCACCTCTTCACGTACTCCACTGAAGTGGAGCTGGCTCCTCTTCTCTCTGTGAAGTTTGGCTTTGGAGGCTTCAGCAGGTCAGGCCCCTTTGTGATCGCTGTCATATTGATGAAGCACCCGCTTTGCGGCTGGTCCGAGACCTGCCCAGACTTCAGCCAACATCCCTGCGTCTTCAGGAGACGGGTGGAGCTGCTCCCTCGGCAAGAACACAGGAGAAGCAAAAAGGACTATTTGTTGATGATCGCATTCAGACTGCGGCGGGAAATTTTCATGTTTACGACCGAGGCGGTTGTAGCTGTAAACAAGCCACCAGGAGAGAGCGAGAGCTGTTAGGAGGATTTGATCAAATGCGTTTCTTTTTCAAGCGCTGAAATCAATATCCGCTGTCATAATAAACATGAGGGCATTAGAGATGGATGCTCGTAAGGACGTACAGCATGTCATTAATGCAGTTTATTTCAATTAGCTCCTCGCTGGGCGGGCCTTGAAAGCCCACAGGGATATTTTGTTGAAAAACTGAGCCGCGAGAGGAGGATTGCCAGCTAATGTGATGATGTGATGAGAACGTTTGGTGCCATAACAAGCAACAAACCGCAAAGTTTTAATTAAAGCCATAACAAGCTTGCGATCTTTTGCTCACTAACTCGAACAGCGAGTGAGCCAAAAGGTTTTCCAACGGACTCGAAAATGCTTTTAGATGAAAGAATTAAAATCCGACTTGTGTTTTTTTTTTCTCAGACTGTCAAAACAGAACTAATCCTGAAGTTAAAAAGCTCCTTGCAAGCAAATTTAAGAACAGAACAGTGATTGCCAGCAAGCAGAACGTTATTATGGAATAAAATACAACACAAAGGAGAGCCTTTAGGTTTTACCTCCGGAGTGGCTCCCTGTCATGGGTGACACAAGCCATTATTTTTCTGTTTTCACTGTATTTCATTTAAATTTCCATTCCGCGTCTGAGAAATGAATATTTGATCTTCCCCCCCCTCTGAACCTGTCACTGATGGGCCTTTGAAGCTGCAAGACACTGCATTGTGTTTGTGACACTGCGGGATATACAGGGGGAAAAGATCAAACTTCTCTGCAGAGCAGGGGGAACAAGAAAAGGTAAACACGCCGACCGGCTGCTTTACCTGTTTAGAGGCCCCTCTTTGTTTCCACGGCTTGGACCAACAAATGTTTGGAGGCCACAGTCCTGTGCAGTGTTTGCTTTTCTGGAAACGACAGTCGGCTTTAATGTTTTTTTTGTATGTTTTTTATTTATTTATTTTGGGGAGAGAACTGCTTCAGTTTGCAAAAAAAAAAAAAACTTTCTCTATGAGACTTTACTGTTGCCATGCCTCCTCTCTAAACCGTCAACAGGAGTTTCTAGGCAATCAAAGCAAGGCACGTGTATTTGTGTTTACACCATTAATGCACAAGTTTATTGGATTCTTTTACAGGAAAGTAGAGAAACACGGTTAAAGTAAATGACACGAAATACATTAAATTCTAGCAAACATTTAACATCAAAGCTAAATTACAGTAAGTGACTAGCTAAAGATATTTAACATTCTCTCTATCTGCAGATGACAACGTTGTATTCCTCTAGTAAAAGTTTGGAATATCTTCTGAATAAGGTTGAAAGGGAGCTAAAGGGTTTAAAGAAATTAACACAAAAGGCAATATGTAAAATATGTGATGTTTAGCAACAGCCAAATAAAAGATGAGCTCATCTTCAATTAAAAGAGGGGATGAAACCAGATAACTGATCAGAAGTTGAGTCAGAAGCCTTATGTTAAGCAGGTAAAAAGTAAAATGTCCAAAATTATTGGATTAATACATGAAATCAGATACAACCCAAAGCGCTACACCTCCTCCTTCTCTGCAACTCATCCAAGACTTATCCCAGGTTTAGGTTCATCCAGGGGTGTAACACCCCAGTCCTTCTTTCTATGTGCAATATATACAATGCAATTTATAGTGTTTACAATTATTTGTACTTTTACATGATTTACTTTTTTTTGTCAGACACATTTTTCCGTTCTGCTTTTTTACAGTTATTTTTTTGCAATGCTGATAATTTTATTTAGAAAAGTGTGCTATTGCTTTGGTTTCTGCACCTTTCCTGAGCCACTGCAATGAACTCTCATCCAGAGATGTGTTTGATGATGCAAATCTAAATGACAATAAGGTTAAGTCTCACTGCTGTCTCACAGTCCCATACACAACTTACTGTGTGAAAGTATAGGGTAATACAGATAAAACACTAATCCTGTTTATATAATTCAATTTAAGTTTATGCATATAGCTACAATTCACAGCTCACGTTATCCCAAGGTCACCGGGCCAGTCAGATGGACAATGTGACAATGTTCTGCGCATTATCAATGTGGGACTACTCCTATTGAATCCGTTTGAGGAAAGGAGGGACATGCAGCAGAGCTCTCCAAGCTGATTGGGCGATGCGACACCTAGTGCCCACCTACCAAAGGCTGGTTCTAGCCAAACCACAACAAGTTACCCTGGTTCTGGCTGTTCTTCTTTCAAATAAGCTGAGACAAATTCTGACAAAATGTGATATGTGATAGCAGCAGCTACGCGTGCATCCACCTTCGCTGACATGTTTATGTTGGTTGGTTATGTTGTTGCCTTAAACCACAATGCCATAACGTGATTGGCCCAAACCGTTTTTTGGTTTGGTTGAAGAGGGAGTGGTACAAGATGGATTCTCGTGTGTTAGTCAACGCACAAATACCACAAGAACTCCATCCATCCATTTTCTAACACGTTTTATCCCTCTTGGGAGAGTGAAGGGTGCTGGTGCCTATCTCCAGTGTTCAATGGGCGAGAGGCGGGGTACACCCTGGACAGGTCGCCAGTCTGTCGCAGGACAATTTAGAGAGACCAATTAACCTAACAGTCATGCTTTTGGACTGTGGGAGGAAGCCAGAGTACCCGGAGAGAACCCACGCATGCGCAGGGAGAACATGCAGAAAGACCCAGGGTTGGACTCGACCCTGAACCTTCTTGCTGCAAGGCAACAGCGCTACCTACTGCCCAACTGTGCAGCCCCAACAAGAATTCATCCCAGGTACTTTACAAAGTCCATTTAATCAAATCAGTCAGACTGGTTATACATTTTTCTATCTAAGGAAACCCAGCAGATTGCATGGAGTCACTGACTTGCAGTATTCACTCCTCCTCACAGCAACAGTGGACATTTGTCTGCACTGTGGGTGGTTTTGCAGCAAACACCGAGCAAGCATGTAATGACAGTGGAGAGGAAAACTTCCCTTTAATAGGAAGAACCCTCTTGCAAAAGCAACACCAGACAAAGCAAAGACACAAAAGGAGCACAGGAGCACTGATCCAGGAATACTTTCTGTGTTAGAGAGGTTAATGGCAGACCAGCTCCATAGGCGGCCGTGTCCAAGAGAGAAACACAACCAAGCACACAGGCTCTGAGCCAGTTTTCTGGTCAAGAGGATTAAGGAGAGCACATACAGTTACTATCAAAGGTTCAGCCAACAGCTATGTCTAGGAGAGACAGGGGCAGCTGGATCATCTATAAAATGAAGTTGTTGACAGCAGTAGCTCAGCCAATCTGCCCCCAAGGATGGTGTCACAGCTAAACAGAACGCCAAGCCAGGTGTAGCTACTTTGAAGTGAAAAAACAGAGAGAACAAAAAGTTGAAATAACAACAATTAATGCTAAATTGGAGAACAGTAAGATAACTCAGCAGAGTGAGAAAAATAGATCCAAATTTTCTCTAGCAGCCTAAGCCTATAGCAGCATAACTACAGAGATTCTTAGGATAAGATAAGCCACTCTGACTAGAAGATTTATCAAAAAGGTTTACTACAGAACAATACTGCAGGAAACATAGACGGGTCAGATAATAATGATCCAACATGTTTATCAAATTACAGGCCTTTGTATTAAAGAGTCAAGGTGTAAATCTAACAGAGGGCTGACATGTAAATAACTGTGATGAGGAATTAAGAGAAGTCTCCCTTACAATGTTTAAATCTGTATAAAAAGCGAGTGGTGGACAAATATCAACCTAGAGATTTTGAGATCTGAACCCATTCCTGCACACTTAGAGAAATAATTCTCTGATGTTTATTTTCTTCTCCTTCAGTCTTGATAAAGAAGCATACCTTCTGCCATTAAAGGGATTGTAAAATAGTGCCGGCGTAATAAGCTAACTAACCCTTCTGTGTGCTCAATATACAATCAAAAATTTATTTAACTACACATGATAAAACATCTTTGACAAAATAGTAATGTGCCGTTATGGGAGGGCTGCAGCAAACAGCAATGTATGCCATTCCTAATTTAGAGGAAACACTTTCTGCACCTCTTCAGTTTTCAGGAACTAGAGCTGAGGAGTACAGGAACTAAATACAGCCTCCTCTTGTTTGGTTCTGGTGCTGCGATCTACATTAACTATTTATGTGTGTGTCCGTGTGTTCTCATTTCCATTTGCTACTTAAGACCTTTTCTGATACCATCTTCTGAAGACCGCAAGGCATTATGGGAACAAATCACTGGACTCCTTGTTTTAGGGTAGGGTTTAGGTTTAGAGCTGGGACTGATGGCCTAGTGGGGAGAGCAGCATGCTTACGCTCTGAGAAGGCTGCAAGTACCCAGTTCAAACCCCACAGACTGCCAGTATGGGTCCCTGAGCAATAGCCTTAGCCCCAGATTGCTTCCCGGGCGCAATCTTCTGTATTTAACCCATTCCTAAGGGATGGGTTAAATACAGAAGAATAATTGTGTTGGAATACACAATTGCAATGATAAAGATTTCTTTCTAGAGGTATGTTGTGAATTATGTTTAGGTTAAGGTTTGTGTGAGGAATATACTGGTAATGGTTTGGGTCAGGCATTACTTCAGTTACTAAAATGAATAGAAATCATTTGCCAAACAATTTGCATTGTTTGTTGTTATTTCAACTTTTAACTTTTTGTTCTCTGTCTTTTTTCTCTTCATAGAAGGTACACCTGGTCTGGCGTTCTGTTAGCTGTGACATCATCAGGGGAGGCAGATCATCCTCTATTACCATCTAACATAGAAAGTACTCCTGGATCAATGTGAGCTTCTGAGCTTTCTGTGTCTCTGCTCTGTCTTCTCTAAGCCCCAGTGGGTCGAGGCAGATGAGCGTTCACACTGAGCCTGGTTCTGGTTCTGCTGGAGGTTCTCCTCCCTGTTAAAGGGGAGTTTTCCTCTCCACTGTCGCTTCATGCATGCTCAGTATGAGGGATTGTTGCAAAGCCATCAACAATGCAGACGACTGTCCACTGTGGCTCTACGCTCTTTCAGGAGGAGTGAATGCTGCTTGGAGAGACTTGATGCAACCTGCTGGGTTTCCTTAGAGAGGAAACTTTCTGACCAACCTGGAGGAGCTGATGGAGTCTGACTTTGGAAAGAACCTTGAGATGATGTATTGTGAATTGTTGCTATATAAATAAAACTGAAATGAACTTAATGTAAATACTAGTATGAGTAGAAAGGCGTGTATGTGTGCGTGTGTTCTTGTATTTACAGCTGAGTGAGAACATTTTTTGCTCATTTTACTAGTAAAGGGAGGACCTTTTTTTTGGTCCTCCCTTTTTTTCAGGGCTACAGGTTAGTTTTAGGATTAGGCCATAGAAAGGGTTGAAAATTAATGGAAGTCAGTGGAGGTCAAGGCACGGTCCTCACTTTGCATTTTAACCAACGATGTGTGTGTGTGTGTGTGTGTGTGTGTGTGTGTGTGTGTGTGTGTGTGTGTGTGTGTGTGTGTGTGTGTGTGTGTAACAACCTCATTGGAGGTCTTTGCCAGTGCAGCTTGTGGAATTCCCCTTTCCAACATCAAATGGGAATATAGGTTTATGCAGCTTTCCAATTAACACCAAGCCTGAATATGCGATGAGATGAAAGCTGATGGAAGCAGCCAGAGGTGGACGGAGAGTGTAAAAAAAAAAAGTAACATTAGTTGTCAAATATAAATATATATATATATATATATATATATATATATATATATATATATATATATATATATATATATATATAAAAAGAATAATAAACTCCGAGCTGTGTCTCAAACACCCTGATTCTCTGCTCCTAATTATGAAAAATAGAGGGGAAACATGGCCTAATAAAAAGTGGAAATTGAGCAGCCTAGTTAGTCATAATTGACTAATTTTGTTTGTAAGGTCATGATAGCACTTAAAGCCTCTCTGGATCTCTTCCCGCAGAAATGCAGCATGCAACACAGGAAGCTCTTTTGTGTGCCAGCGAGCGCTGATGTGCTTTCTGTTTCCATGCCAACTCACTTTCATCTTTCATCTTTCTTACCAGCTCATCCTACGCTTCAGATGAATTAGGTTTGTTACAAATTCTTTTGAAGTGCACACACACACACACACACACACACACACACACACACGTCCCCCACCCCACCACCACCGTGCAACCCCACTTCAGCGAAACAAAACAAAAACACTGAGGAGCTACAAATGTAAGCCAGTAATCTTGCTCGTTTCGGCTCCTTGGCTAACCAATAGCGCTGCGGACAGGATATTTCCACTTCATTTCAATTTGGAAGACGTCCCTCGCTCCTTCTACCTCTTGGCTTCCATTTTCTGCTGTTGTGTGCAGCGCCGCGTTGCACAGTTCATTTCCATTATGAGGACGGTCGCTGAGAGGGTTGTATTGTGGGTTAGTAATGATCTTCAATTACACTGATGCCAGTACCTAAGGGGCAAAAAGAAAGGTGGGGGTCTCTTGAGGATCAAAGGGTTAGACCTGAAGAAGACTTCTGTGTCCTTGCAGATGCATTTTCTCAAAATGATCCCATGAATTCTGCCTCCGGACACAGAAAGGTAATTTTTAGTCCCGGAGCTGTGTGCGTCTATAATGGAAGAGATGGAAAATCTGGTTCAGCCTCCAACCTTGGCCTTGGAGATATTTATGATAACCTTATCAACTCTATATTTTGCAGCTCTCTTTTTGACCTCAGATTCAGTCCTATGAAAACAGACTTAATTCCGTGTTTCTGAACATCATGTTTAATGATGCTTTATTCAACAAAAGCATGTACAAAGTGTGCAGTTCGATGCTTTAAAAGTCAAATTCTTGAAGCTTTAGTTGTTAAACAACCAATTAGGCAACACAAGATGCTAGATGTTCATACAGTCTGGAATGTCACCAACCCTGTCTCTAAATTGTCTCTAAAGGTGCGGAAAAAAAAGTCCTTTTAAAAATGTTGAGGGAGAATCATCAAAGTCGTACATTTCATGGGGCTGGGGGGCCTAAAAAGTCATTGTCTAGTCAGGAGAAACAAAATTGTGTTTCCTGAAAAAATGCTGTGTATTATTGCCCCCATCAACCCCCAGAACTTTTGATTTTAGGCTTAAATTGACATTTAAATACACATATCATGGGATTTTGATAACAAGTGCAAAGGGATATCTGAATCAGTTCCCAAAAAAACCCTAAAGGACTAATGTGCTAATGTATTTGTTACTGCCAAATGTGTGCAGACCGTCGGTCTGTTCCTGAGTTAGTGGTACAGAAACCATAATGTCTACACTTGCATAAATCATTCTGCAGGTATTCAATGAAGCAATAAGCAGTTTTTCACCACTAGGTGGAGCTTGACCACTGTCTGTAGACCAAAACAAGATGTGTATCAAGCCACGCCTCCCTCCTTGCTCCAGCACTTAGTGCCCATTTTCCCTTTAATTACATAGCAGAACAGAACGACCTTTCAGAGGAACATGTCTAGTGAAGAAGTAAGTGACTCATAACTTTATAATGCTGTTAGCAAGAGAACAGTTTGATCCGATGGGGGTGCTCTCTAACATTTTGTGCCTGATGATGGCATTTTATACGCAGAGAGCGGCTAAGTCCTGGGTGGCAATTTTTTAGTTCTATCTAAAATAATGAAATTTTGCTTATTGCGCCTTTAAATATTCAATCGTATTACCATTGAATTTAAAAAGACAATGCTATATACCTCTCCAATAATCTTGGAACAGTGAGTCTAATTTCTTTATTTGTCTGGAGACAGCAAACGAAATCTCTAATGTGAGGCTATTAAAATAAAACAAAAATATTGACTAAGAACTCATTACCAACTCGAGGAAAACACATAGTACAGAATTAAGTTACAAAACCAACACTGAATACAAAACTCACATAGTCACAATTAGAAAAGATGTTTCAGTTTTTATTTCCAGGTTAAAGTCTAAGGGTTAAAGTCCAAAGATTAACTTGGCCAGTCCAAAGCCATCTGCCATTTCTTACCCTTGGGAACTCAGGCAGCCTGCTTTGGGTGATCATCTTGCTGAACTATGGATCTCCTGCTTAGTTTGGTTGCATCTTCCTTCAAATTGGCTGGCAACATTTTTTCTGAAGACCTCTGGGTATCTATGAACATCCCTCAGGTCCATAACCTTCCCAGTCCACAAGGCAATGAAGCCCACGATCACGTCTTCTGGACCACAGAATGCAGCGAACAGTGTAGACTGGGTCTCCATCAACGAACCGGGTGGGTGGAGGGGTGCCGAAGGCGGCCTTCAGACAAGACTGTAGAAAGGTTTTTACCTTGGAGACAAAGAAAGTAGGGTGAATCTGCTGTCTGACTGCAGCAGGGTCAATGATCTTAGAGATGGGAAAATCGACCAACAAACCTGGGGGGCTAACTTACAGCTTTTGACCAGAAGAGGGAGATCCTTGGTTGGCAACCAAACATTTTGTCCCACCTTATATCCAGAGGCGACACATCGACAATGATTGGCAGCCTTTAAAGCAGATTTAAGTTTGTTTGCAGTTGCAACGACCCGGACAGCTGAAAATTTGCACATGCATTTCCTAACTGTTCCAATAATTTTGGAGAGGAGTAGACAGTTTAGGCTAACAGTCATCTGTAGGTAGCAAATGTACACTTTGGTTACAGAATCCTAAGAGGGTTTTATTAATTCCTGATCTACCCTTATTTGCTTTCTAATGCAGTTTTTTTCTAATCACAGTGCAAGTTGCAGGATTTTAATTTAAAAATTCAATTTGGTACAGAAGCATACTTTTATGTGATGATATATATATTTTTTTCAAATCTGTCATGATTTGTGCCCATCTGCCACACCTCCCTGCTTTGTTATAATCAAGCTCATTGCACACACCTGTTTCATACACTTTATAAGCTCTCCACAGACAGCTAGACAGCAGCAGATTACTGAGAACTGTGTGTGAGTAGATGTCAAGCGGTCCTTTCTGCCTGATCACCACGTCAATATCTGATTCACATTTCTTGGCTTTCCCTGCCTTGCCTCTCCCTTGTTGGACTTCTAGGAAGCTTCTGTCTCCTGGACTGTGACCTGGATTTTTTCCTCCATGACCTGCAATCCTCGCCTTGCTCCTGGATTTCTCTGCCTGTCTTTGTTCGTCCAATGTGTGACTTCCACCTGTCCCCTGGACTCTGATCAAGCCTCGGACATCTCTGCAGGGAGTAAGCCAGTTCTCATTCACTGTCTGGTTACCAGAGTTCCCTTGCCTGCGTCCAGGTCACGGGGGAAGAAACTGCCTCTGTGGCAGTTGGTCTTTGTAAATAGTGCTGGAGAAGATGCGCCACAGTCTCACCTGCTGCTGCTGGTCAGTCAGAAAGCTGGTGATCCACTGACATGTAGACACTGGCACTGTTAGCTGGGAGAGCTTCTGGTGGAGGATGTCTGGGTTGATGGTGTTGGAGGCCCAGCAGAAATACTCAAACAGGATCCTGGTGTATGTGCCTGGATGGTCAAGGTGGTTCAGTTTGAAATTTGGTCGAAAACTAACTTTGTTGTTGTTCCTGCCACCCGAACAACAAGAGCAACGGACTTACCAACATAGAGATGGAAACAGTGCTCAACTCAACCAGATCCTCAAAGGGCTTCTTCCTTAGCTTGAAGATGTTTTCCTGTCCAGGACTTTCCTGACCAAACCAGACATCCTTGGTTTGAAGGTGCGGAACAGTTTCCTGGAGCTTTTGTAGGTCCAACAAAAACATCTCCTACCTATTTTAGGTAAAACCCAGCACTTTGGGTCACGTAGCTGTTTCCTGTATTAACAGACTCACATGACAATACAGGTGAAATCTTAATAATTTTACCTAATACTCTGCTCTCCCTGGTCTGGCTGCAGGATGAGGCAACTGTCTGTGAGACTGTAACTGCAGAACGATTGGAGCTTTTATGTGTAGTCGCCAAAGTCTCCAATAACACAGAAATAAGTCGCTAGAAGGGTCTGACAAATCGGTAAATATAACGATAAAGTCACTAAGTCGGATGCGAGTGGATGCAAAAACAAACTGGTACTGTGCTGACAAGTTCCTCTGACCAGAGATAATTTGCTTTTACAGTGTATTCATCTACATATTGTACATCTAAATTGTCTGCACAGTCCAACTTTAACTTTAACAACCTCCATCCCTCCATCTGCTGTGCCTGTTTATCTTCATTGGTTAAAAAGTCAAATAATAATAATTTAGTTCTATAATGCCCACATTTTGTTTGTTCCTCTTGGTTGACGCCAACTGAAACTGTACCAAACCGTGATTTTAGAACCAAAGTACATACAGAACCATGCTGTTTGTGTACCGTTACATCCCTGCTTTACACCTCTGCTCTACTTTTCCATTAAGCAGCCACGACAAATATCAGCAGATTTAGCAGAAAACTGATCACGACCAGGTTGTGCGTTGCCTTTTATGCCTGCATGGTAACGTTCTGGGTCCCAGTAACTGACAGGGGCCTGCATAGAATATATTTGTCCTAAATTCTGAAAGGAAAGGAAAATAAAAGGCATTGTTTAATACATCTATCTGCTTTGCATGATTTTTTGAAGGAAGGAGTGACGTTCCACCCAGACTTTTCTGGAAATAACGCAGAATGTTGTCATCCAGCCCAGTGCAGAGGATAACCAGGTCATTTCATGCATCTATCTATTTTTCTAGAAAAGATCTGAAGTTAATTTATGAATATGATGAATATGTGTAAATCTCACAGCAGCATTAAAAGGTCTTTATATTCATCTAATTTCAAAGATGACTCAATGAACAACAAGCTAGTAAATCATCATCCCTGCACCCATTGCGAAGACATCATCCGTTGACCACCAAACCAAGGAAAATATTGATTAAAATATTACTAGCAATGCCAGAGCAGATTGCATCCTGGATGCAGTGAATGGAGTCATATTTTACTGGGATTTCTTACAGTTTGACCTCTAATTAGCTTTAAATCCTTGACAACATGTTGACATTAGGTTGATGCAAATCTCATTGAAGCCACTGTGAAGATGCATGCAAACAGACACAGAGTATGTCCATGTAAAAAAAAACACCGTGCACTCAAACCACATCCAAGATCAACTCATTTAACGCTCGATTATGTCTGGCAGTTTGTGAGGAAAATTATAGACACTGAAATTCCTTGGTCAGCCTTTCAAAACCGGGATACGTTGGTAATTTACTTGATTGGAATACAATCTTGAGGTTCAATTAAATCCAAGCCAGTTTGGAATAAATTACAGGGAGACTGATTTATTTAGGTTAAGCTGCCACTGGTGCCTTGCAGAAAAGTGGGGAAGCTTTAATGGAATGATATTTCATAACTGAAGTGAAAAATATTCCAGCCCCTTGAAAAGACGTTTAAGGAGCATGAAAGGAGCCAAGGGTGATACTATAACCCTACAACATTTGGTTAATTGGAGATTGGTCACGGGCTGTAATATTTGACTGTAATCTGAAAGGCCTGTGAAAGCAGGAGGAGAGAGAGACAGAGAAAGAGAGAGAGAGAGAGAAAGAGAGAGAGGTGATAAGATTAAACCCATTCACATCCCATGAAGAGCGAGCAGCCGCGGTTCCTTTTTATCGGTCTCATTTTTTACGCCGTCTCTTCTCTCGGTTGTTGTTGTGTTCATAACAATACTTGATCTCATAGTCAAAGATACATGTTGCAGGGCTCTGACTACCGGGAGGAATCAGGGTTGGACAAATAAGAGCAGAAATATATCAGCCCTGGCCTTATTCTCGCCCTGTTCCTCTGCGTAACCAAACTGACTCATTACCAACTTCAAAGACACAGATAGGAGTTTTAATTAAGAGAAATGCTGCGGCGCCTTGCAGATAAGTAACATTCCCCCTCCCCATCCCCTCCGTGCTCCCCCGCCCGCATATCCCCACCTCTCGGTGCTCAGACAACATCATTAGGACGTTACAGAGGCTGCCGGTGCACAGCAGCCAGCCGTCATCCTGAACCCGTAAGCACCGCGTGGCTTCTGCGTGGTAATCCTCCCATGGCAGCGCCTTTGTGTTGGGTGACGCTGTGCACGTTTCAGTAAACACCTGCTAACACAAACATGGGATTACCTGGCTTCAGCAGCAAAAAAGGTTCCCCGCTGCGGAGCCAAAAGGAAAGGGACGGCTCGTTGTTTCCGTTATGTAACAGTTTTAGATTCAAACTTGACTCTGTTAAACCAAAACTGACACGTTTCTTCCATCCAGCCACTTTATTGGCTGCTTATAGCAGATTTTACTCCTTTTTTCCTGAGGAGTTGCATTATTCCTTCATATCAGACTCAAGAAATTGTCAGAGTGTCAAGGCTTGTCACCTACACATTCATGATCACACAACCCAAAGGTCCTCTGTTGGTCTAAGATCTGCCATTGGAACGCAGTGAACTCCTTCAAGAAACCAGTTTGGGATGGTTTGCGCTTTAGACATGCAGCATTATCCTGTTGGAGGGAGCTATTAGGTGATGGGTGCACTGTGTTCGTAAAGGAAACCTCATCATTACACCGTCATCACCAGATCGCGCATAGACTACATGGATCCATGCATGGTGTTTATGCCAAATTTAAGCCCAACCATCTGAACAGCAGCAGCTGAAATCAGCCCTCGTCGGATCACGCCATATTTTCTCACCTCTTGTTGTAAAATCCGGTACAAGGCGTCCGATAAGTCAACCAAGCAGAGAACACGGCTTATAAAGCTGGAACGTCTGAGAGCTGCAGAAGACTGATGAGTCAAAACAAGCCAGAGTGTCGCTGACCTCCTAGCTGATAAATCAGCTGCTCGGCTTCTAAACACGTGAACCTTGGAGTCCACACAGGTGAGTTAGTGAGTTGATCAGGCATGGGGCGAGCTAAAGGCGAAGATTGAAATCTGAGTCCAGAAAGCAGCTAAATGTAGAGTCCGACAGGCAAAATCCAGAGGCCCAGAGCAAGGTCATACCCAGGAGATCAAAAACTGCACTCAGAACTGCTGCCACTAACCTGGTAAGACATCTGGGGCCTTTTGTGATGTCATCAGGGGTGCGAGCATATGGGAATTTGTTTTTATGAAGGCTATTTTATTAACTATTTTACAAAACAAATAACAAAACAAAGCAAATAAAACTGACCATGACATGTTCTATCCAAAATGACTTTCAATGATTTTACTGAGCAGTGCTTCTCGTAGCTTTATAGTAAAAAAAAAAAGATATTCATGACATGTTTAAAGCACAATGTTAAAACGTAAGAATTTCTGTTTTAAATCAAGCAGAGAAGTAAAAGAAAGAGGGGGAAAAAAGAGCTGTAATTAAAAACCACATCTGACATCACTTCATCACACCGGGCGGGTTGCACCGTTTCTCACGTCTATCCCAAACTGCAGGTGTATCCACTCCTGTTTGAGGAGACCGGGCGAGCCCACACCACCCCAGGCTCGCTCTGTGTTGCAGCGGAGAGAAATCTGCCCCCCCCCCCCCTCCTGAGGGAAGGCCTGATATCGGAGAGATTAATTACAGACTACGGAGCTGCAGCACGCTGGGAGCACACATCGCTCGCGGGCCATAACAGATTCATCTGCGTACGCACAAACACACACAGATGTCCTGTCTCCTGCTTTTCCTCGCAAGCAGGATCCATCAGCATGTTGGGTCCCAGGTGAAAATCCAGCCCCCCCCCCCCCCCTCCTCCTAAAAGGTGATGCTCTTTTGTCTCCAGGTAGCGCTGCCTGGCGCTCAGCCCGCCGCCTCACCGCTTTCATGTGGCTGCGGGAATTATCCTGCTCTTTGAGTGTGTGTTGGTGCAGCGTTTGCTTCACAGGTACGAGCTTTCATAGCTGCTGTCTGTCCTGGCACTGGGCCAGCCAGCCAGCCACCTGTGAGGTTGTTTTCCCGGAGGCCCCTGAGCAAGGCATTGCTGTGGCTGCATCCGACAATTAGGAGCGCAGGAACATAACTCTCAGACTGCTGCCCTGCACTTAGTGGTGAGGGGTTGGGAAGTGGTTTGCCATGTGTGTGCATGTGCCGTAAATCACCGGAGCTTTTTCATGCATCCAGCACGCTCCTGAAAAGAGTTTCCCTGTGTGTTCACGCATGGCTGTGTGTTTGTGCCCCCATATGTTTAGTTTTATTTGTACAAGGAGAAAATGGAAGGTACAAACCCCGCAGTGCACCGCTCTGCTTATTTTGGGGAAAACATAACAACTGGTATTTCCCACTCTTCAAAGAAAGCTGCATAATGCTTGGTTTTGCCGTCTTTGGAGTGCACTTTGTGGAGATCCCCACGGTGAATCCAACTTAAATACTTTTCCATCCCGCAAACTCCTGACTGAGCGCAGCAGCGGAACGAACCTTGAAGACGGCTCTAAGTCTGCACAGCAGAGATCATCTGCAGCTTTGGCCGTCTCATCGGGCGTGTGCGATCATGTTTCTCTGTGTGTGTCAATAAGGTGTCATCATCAACTTTAATTTGGACTGGGACAAGTTCAGCCACGAGTTTGTGAGTCTACAAATATATCAAACCACCCCAAAACTGATTCTGACTTTGCCAGAAGCAAAGCTTTTCGGTAATCTTTTCAAATAACCTTTATGAGTGTTTTGGGGGGTCCTTGGGTGCTTTTTTTACACATTTCTGGGGGCCCATTATGGAGCAAGCTGAATTTGACATTCTGTTGGCACAAACGGGAGCAAAGTTATCAGTAAAATCAGCACCTGCTTGGAATAGGTTTGGCGTGTGTGCAGCTTTTCCCACATGCTGCAACAGAATGGGCCTACAGGAAATGTTGCAGGTGGCCTTCGTCTCTGGTGAGGACAGACGGGACCTGTTTGTTGACCCTAGATTACTGAGGAAGGACAGGACTGTGGCACAATACCTCCACACTATCCTGGTTAATATTTATTTTGTTAAATGTTTACAACAGTAGCAACAGCGGCACTACTGCATTTATTAAAACTAAAGACAAGCTGAATCTCAGCTGATTGCTGAAAGTTTGTAGCATCAAAACTTTAAAGGGTAACTCATCCCCAAATACATTTTTTTTGCTAATAAGCTGTTAACAAGGTTGTTTTATAGTACTGACTACATATCCTGGTGATTATTATTTTGACAATTTATTGCATATTTGTATAAATCCTGTTTTTGTGTCTTCCTAGGGTTAAACGGTGCTCTTGCATTGAATTTCGAATAAATATTGCTATTGGTTAAAAGGTTTTTGTGACATAATTTGGGGAAACTGACGTGTCCGCAGCTCTGCCGTTGTGGGGTACAAAAGCAGCTCCATCTCGTGCCTCCGTACTCCGGGCCCATTTCTTTTGCTGCTATTCACAAACCTCCTTGGACCGATCGGACAGAAGTGCGTTCAAATTTCACGGCCAAGCTCCTTCTTCTATTGTTGAATTGTTAGAGCCATACTCTCTGAACTGTGTGCTCAAGTCTTTTGAAGACTTGGGGGGGGGGACCTGTAGGTGTTGCACCTGGACTGTGGAATGAGCTTCCTTTGTTTTCATGCTTGACATGAGACTTGACTCGTTTAAAAAGCAGCTAATTTCCTGATTCATATTTGGGTTTGTTTTTGGTTTTCATATGGGTTTGTAGTTTTAGGTCATGGTTTTTCTTAAAGTGTGGCCCTCCGAATGGTAAATGGCCTGTACTTGTGTAGTCCTGACGACCCCAAAGCGATTTGCCTTACATTCACACGTTGATTTTGTGCGGCCCTTAAGTTCAGTTATAAAATGGAGTTAATTTGGCCGCAAACAAAGCCGGTTAGACACTTTTTATTTAAAATAAATAATGTTAGCAAATAAATACTGTTAAATACTGTTAACATGATTTATTTCTCATTCCTTAACCAGGTTTCTGCATTCATGTTAATTTGGGGGTAAATAAAAGACCATACATCCAGCGACATTTACTGAAAGCCAGCTTGGGCGGTGATGATTTCGGCCCACATGGAAAACAATTTAGACTTCACTGATATAGGTTGTTCATTATTGTCAGTAAGGTCTTGCATCAGTTATTTCCTCTCATTTTAACGTTAGCCTTTTCCCCTTTGGTTTGCTAATCCTTTTAGTGTTTTGGTGCAGCTCCTTCATGTTTATTCTGTATTTTATTGTCTCCTCTCTCTGTTCCTGCTCAGTAATATCCCTCGACGGATCAGTATTCCCCTGATTTTACTCACCTGGTTTCCACGTCACTGATCACACCTCTGTATTTAAACTTGCTAGTTTTCATTGTCCACTGCCAGGCTTCCACCATTGTTCTCACCCTGGTTCCATCTTTTTTTTATCATTAAATCATTCTCACTATGCGCCTGTCACTGTCTTTTCCATGTTTTGATCCATCGCAACCTTAAAATGTGACAGCTGAAGACATTCTTATGTAAACTGTACTTTCATTTAAGATATTTTCCAAAACATTGCATATTTTCATATTATCAGTTTGCAAATATTCATATTGTTAAATTTTCTATCTTTCAAATCATGTTTTTAGTTGGATGCTCTAAATTAGTGAAGCCTTTCTTAACGTTTTAATCTGAGAAAAGTACTATATACCTCCTTTACAAGGTCAAATCATGCAATGCTCAAGATGTCCGTCTCAGACGCTCTGGCCTCAGTCGGCAGGTTAAATGTTGGAGTTCATAGCAGGACAACAGCTCTGATATTCATGAGTCAACATGTTGAAAGTCTGAATCTTTCTTCATGTTTTACCTGTTAAAATTTTTCTCAAAGAAATAGGGCAAACATTGCAAAGTCTTCCACTTCATGTTCAAGCAAAAAAAAAAAAAAAAAAAAAAAAAGGTCCACCATATCCGTGATAGTTTATAATGGTTTGATTTAAAGGGGGAAAATCAATTTTTAGATTCTGTAATAGTACATATAAAGCTGGATAGTTCATCACTCTGGTGCCTAAAGTCAATATGTCTTCCAAAATAGAAATCCATTCTCCGACCTATCCCTCCACCCTCGGTTCACTTTGATGTGTGGGTGTCTGGGTCTTACATCAGACATCAGGGTCAAAGCCTGAAAAGCCAAGTCAATTTCCAGACAGACATCAGAGGGAGAGGCTTCTCTGTCACAGGTAGAGTCGGAGCGGCAGCCCTGCAACCTCCTCATCCGTCAGACTTGAATGGAACAGACAGCTCAGACGGCTCGGCTAAAACAGTTTCATTGTTGGGCTCGTTACATATATCGATTTATGAGCCGGAGAGCAGACGAGCCGAACGCGCGGTCCTCAAGGTGGCGTGTCTACCGACGGCTATGAGGGTTTGCATGTCTACACATCAAAGACCGGAGAGAGTGTGGTCCATCAGCCAGTGAGCTTCTCCGTGGTAGTCCGCTTTTAACCCATGCTCCTTTATCTCCAAGGCTTCTAAAAACCACAACGTTCATCATGAAGGACATGAGAGGCAGGCCAAAACCAGTTGGTTCTGACTGGTTTGTATGTAATTTGACGCAAGATAAGGCACTATGCACCAGAGCGAGCCTTGTTTACCTGGTCAGGTCGATTGTGGTTTGAGTTTTGAAGGTGTTTTCACTTTCTGGCAAGGCTGTTTGAATGATTTATCTTCTCAGAGGTCAGTGACACTCTGGCTTGTTTTAACTCATCAGTCGCCCAGACCTTCCAGATTTGTTAAGCCTTGTTCTGTGCTTGGTTGAGTTATCGGGAGCCTTGTACCAGATTTTACAACAACAGGTGAGAAAAGGTTGTGTGAGAAAAGTTCTGATTTTACCTGCTGCTGTTCAGATGTTTGGTTCTTTCTTTATATCTTTTTATCACGAGTCCTGTCGGGCTATTTTACGCATGCATGCCTGCATGTTACTCTACAAAGTAGAGAGTGTCCTAATAGTGTGACGGACTTTATTAAATCCAGCATCAAAGTAGGCAGGCCACATTGATGTAAGAGCAACCTGTTTGTTTGACCTCCAACCATTTGGGTGTATTTGTGCCACACAGCACCCAATGCCATCAGAGACCCCCAGGCCATGGTGCTCCCCCATTGCCTGCAAGGTCCATCGTTCCCAGACATTAAGACCCTACTGATGTGTTGCATATGTTGGAGAGGGGATAGGTGCCAAGGTACGACTACACCTGAGGACTAGCTCCCCCTCTCATGTCCCACCTGAGAGGGGGAGCTAGTCTCCAGGGACCTTACACCAGTACAGCGCCAACTGAGGACAGGGACCAACCAGAGATCTCCAACGACACCAATAGTAAGCCAAACCCCCTTTTGGCGCTTGTTTTCTTTCTTCATCTTCTTCTTTTTAAAGGCTGGAGGGAATAAATCACAAGAATAAAGTCATAAAATTGCGAGAATACATAGTATTTTTTACAAAAAAGTTCAGCCTTCCCCCTTAGTTAAAATGAGGAAGGTTTAGCATCTTGTAAGGTTATAGTTTGGTATTGGTTTCATAAATAAATACAACACCGTTTTAGCATATTAACATCAAATCATGTCACAACCCCCGAGAGGTGTCTTGCGACCCCCCAGGAGGTCCTGACCCCCACTTTGGGAACCCCTGGTCTAAGACAATCCAGCCAAGCATGCAAAGTGAGCCCAGCAGCATTGGTCCAAGACCCAAAGATCCTTTGGCCCACGGCTGGTGCACCCAGCCAGCCTCCAGGTCCCACTGTCCACCCGGCCATAACGAAAAGCCCTTAAACTCCCTCATAACCCCAGATTTCTTTTTTCTTTGAACTGCACCGAAGTCAAATGCAATACACTTCTTGGTATACATGGTTCCCAAACATCAAATAGATTCTGGGGTTGGTTATATTGCATCCTTTCATGTCTGCCTCAGCTGAATGCTGCGATCTCAAGCTCACAGTGGATTAATTGCTCTGGTTGCAAAAAGAATTTTTGATTTCTTAATAGTAGCTTGTTTAAAAAAAAACGACATGAAGGTAGTTAGTGTGAGAGAACAAGATGCAGAATATAGGGTTAGATAAAGACAATTGACTCGCTGTGACGACCACTGAACGGGAAAAACTAAAAAACATGCAGGCACAACATCTAACTGAAACATAGGAAACAAACATTTTCATGTTGCTAAATGTGTTAATTATAGTCATTTATTGACACTTTAAACAAGATTGTGAAGATATTTTTCTTCTGTAATTTTGTTCATACCAGATATGAAAAAAAACTTCACTTTCTCCAAAGAAGACAAGTAGATAATCAGCAGACAAATAATAATTTTTGCCTGGATCAGACAATGCCGAACCGGCAAGACATCAGCAAACAAAAGAATGGGAAAGAACATTTCTGAGCTCAGTAAAATCCATCTTTTTACAGAGAGAAAGATTGTTCACAAAAAGGAAAACATCTTAATGGCCAGAGTTGCTTTTTCCCATTTCAACAGCTCTACAATAACAATAAGAATGTGCAATAACCTGTGCAATAATCCTGTTAAATAAGAGATTTCAGCTGTTATAGTTATCTCACTACCTCACTGTTGCTCTTTACCTGGTACCACTTTAATGTCAAATCCATATATATAAGTCACCTTGAATGTACATAAGTCATCTTAAATCTGTGCTTTATTTCCTTTTTTATTTTTATTTTTTTTGATCCACAGTATATATGTGGACGCACTGTATATACCTTATGCACCTTTTCCTCCTTTTGGCACCTTCTTTTGATTATTGAGCCGATGTGATAAGTGAATTTCTCCACTGTGAGATCAATAAAGTCTATCTTGTCTTATCTTATCTTAAGAAAACAGCAGGATTAAATGCTAGGTCAAATCTACAACAGTGTGGCTGAAAAATAAAAGAATCAAGGTGCAGCAGTGGCCTAGTCAAAGTTCAAAGCTCGACCTAATTGAAACACTGCGGGACGTTAAGAGAGCCGTGCAGAAACAAATGTCTGCAAACCTCACTGAACTGTAGCGTTAGAAAGACCCACATACAGGACCTTTAATTAAAAATGCAGTTGTTTTCCCACAACTGCATTTCTTTTGCACTATCTAATAAGATGGATGTACTTTTTACTTGTCCTGATACACAAGCAATAGATGACGAGAAGTCAGAGAGCGACACACTTGTGACCGACAGGCTCTGATGACCACATCAAACACAAACAGGGATGAAAGATGAGCACCTCCAACACAGCTCCTGTCCGTGCCCTTACTTGCAGCAGAGTTTATTAGGCTGAGTGTGTGAGTAGAAATAAAGGCCCCTGTGTCGGGGATTTCCCCCTTCAAGCATGTTGCCCGAACTTGACTGCCGCTGCTGCACAAACGCATGGCTGAGGGCGGATTCTCATCAGCTCTCAGATCCCGGATCCTGTCGTCTCTCCACACACAGATGGAAGTTTTTTCTCTTTATGGCTTGCTGCTTACATACAGTGATGGAAAAATGGCTTTGATGCGTATAAAAATTGATTTATGGCTCTACTTTTATCATTGCTCACTCAGAGCCGGCTGCCCCGAGCTCTCTATCCTATGGAGAGGTATTTTTGGGACGGAAACCACCTGCTTTGATTTATAGACCCTGTAACCTGAAAGTTTTGGTCTGCACCGTAGAGTGTAAAACCCTAGACATCTCTTTTCAATTCAATCACACTTGTGAGCTCTGAGCAGACCCTATCTCACAGTCCGATATGTTGAGTTAGAGTTTATTAAAAAGTTAGAGTCGGACGGCCGTGGGAGTAAATCAGTACTAAAAATACTTTGGTTAAATTAAGACGTGATCTCCTTATTGCTTCTGATAATAGCCTTCTGCATGTGCTGCTCCTCTAAGATATTTGTTCTGGATTCCCAAACATTCTGTTGACTGTGTATCAAAGATACTCGTTTAAATCAGTTTATTATTTAACAGGGTTATTAAACTTCTTGATGAGAATCAGTGCCTCCAAATCCGAGGCTACGGTCTTGAGCCGGAAAAGGGTAGAGTGGCTTCTCCGGATCGGGGAGGATGTGCTGCCCCTAGTGGAGGACTTTAAGTATCTTGGGGTCTTGTTCACGAATGAGGGGAAGATGGAGATCGACAGACGGATTGGTGCAGCGTCTGCTGTGAAGCGGGTGCTGTACCAATTCGTTGTGGTGAAGAGAGAGCTGAGCCAAAAGGCAAAGCTCTCGATTTACCGGTCGATCTACGTTCCTACCCTCATCTATGGTCACGAGCTTTGGGTCGTGACTGAAAGAACGAGATCCCGGATACAAGCGGCTGAAATGAGTTTTCTCCGTAGTGTGTCTGGGCTCTCCCTTAGAGATAGGGTGAGGAGCTCAGTCATCCGGGGAGGACTCAGAGTAGAGCCGCTGCTCCTCCAAGTCGAGAGGAGCCAGTTGAGGTGGCTCGGGCATCTGGTCAGGATGCCTCCTGGACGCCTCCCTGGTGAGGTGTTCCAGGCACGTCCCACCGGGAGGAGACCCAGAGGGAGACCCAGGACACGCTGGAGGGACTATGTCTCTCTGCTGGCCTGGGAACGCCTTGGGATTCCTCCTGAGGAGCTGGCCCAAGTGGCTGGGGAGAGGGACGTCTGGGCCTCCCTACTGAAGCTGCTACCCCCGCGACCCGACCCCGGATAAGAGGAAGAAGATGGATGGATGGATGGATGGATGGATGGATGGATGGATGGATGGATGGATGGATGGATGGATGGATGGATGGATGGATGGATGGATGGATGGATGGATGGATCTGCTCTAACCAGACCTCACAGCGCCTTGTAAAGCTATTAACAGCCTTTGAACCTTTATCCCCTTTTTGTCACATCACAACCACAAACTTCATTATTCTGAGATGGACAAACACACAGAGACACATGATGGAGAAATGGAAGAAAAATTAGAAACGGCTTTCAGTTTTCCGATAACAAATAATGTGAAATTGTAGATTGGAATTCTATTTAGCATCATTTATGCACATACCCTATAATAAAAACCAATTCAGTTCATTTCAATTTTTTATTTGTATAACGCCAATTGACAACACATGTCCTCTCAAGGTGCTTTACAAAGTCAAATTGAATCAAATCATCAGTCTGATCAGTCGAATTAGTAAACTTATCCATCTGTCTATGATTTAACTTGAGTTAAAACTGTTTTTTTACGGCCTCAGAGGTTTGCCACCAGACATTAGTGAATGTTTAACCTCCCGAAGACCAAGAAAAACTAATAGAGACAAAAATGGATTTCACAACAGCAACCACCCAAGTCATGGCCGTTCACTTAAGCCAGGCCGGGCAAAGAGAGCGTAATTCAGAGAAGCAGCCAAGAGCCCCATGGTGACTCTGGAGCAGCTGCAAAGATCCACAGCTCAGGTTGGAGAGCCTATCAACGCGACAACTACGAGTCAGGCGCTCCAAAAATCTGCCCTTTAGATCAAAGAAGCTAAAAACAGGACAGATTTGGACTGAGGTGGAGGTTCGCCTTCCAGCAAGTCTACAACCCTAAATCTATACCCAAAGTCACATTGGTTTAGATCAAAGTATATTTATTTTTTAGTACGGACTAAAATGTTAGCCTCTGGATGCAGACAGCTGGTAGAGACCTACCCAAACAGGGTTATAGCTGTTATGACAGCAACTACAGATATGTAATAATGACTCAGGAGGGCTAAACCATCAGCCCTCATCATAAAGTCTCAAACCCAGAACAAACCGACAGCAACAAACAAACAAACAAAATATTTAAATATACAAAAATTAACACAAAACCTTCAAAATCGTGACAGAGAAGTTTCAAGATGATGCTCAGACAACTTTGTTAATCCAAAATTAAGACCTTCAGAGAGGTTTCCACTGTCGTTTAGATACTTAACACTGATAAGCACTCCACAAAACCCTTATTTGAAAAATACAAATCTTTTATGTTAATGCTTTATTCGTCCATTGTCTGCATGGTCGCAGGGGACTGGGGTCTTCCAGCGGTCTTTGGGGCGAGGAAGGATACACCCTGGGCAGGTCGCCAGTCAATCCACAGGGCAGCCTGCCATGCACATTCTCACACCTAAGGGCAATTTGGAGAGACCAAATAGTAACAGTCATCTTTTCAGACTGCGGGAGGAAGCTGGAGCACCCAGAGAGAATCCACACATGCACCGGGAGAACATGCAAGCTCCATGTTGAAAGACCCCAGGCTAGAAATTAAACCCGGACCTTCGTGCTGCAAGGCAACCGTACTACCAACTGTGCAGCCCATTGATCCGCTATGTCTTAAATATCGTGAACTTTGAGAGCTGGGTTTTATGGATTTGTCAGCTCAACAGTTTGGACATGGGACGTCCTCTAGAGAAGCTCGCTGGTGCCGTACGGCGCTCCGAGATCTGCTGTGGAAATGCAGTTTGTCTCCCAGGGCTACGGGCCCTCCTTCATTGTTTCACGCCTATCTTGACACCCACTCACCAGAATGGAGGCACGCCGCACTGAACCCTGGGATCTGTGATCCTGCCACCGATAGGCGCAGCATCGGCACTGATTCCATTAAGCTCCAAATTAAAGCAGGCACATCAAAGAGGCCTGCGAGGAGGCAGCATGGAGATGTGACGGGGGAGAGAGGGAACAAAAATGAGTGAGGGGAGGAAAAAGGGAAAAGAAAAACCTTCTTTATGCAATCCCCGAACGTGACAGAGCCTAATCCAAATCAATATCTGTGAGTGGTGCAGTGTTGCCACAATGCTAGTTTGGAACACATTAGCAGAAGATGAAAGCATCAAAGTGGTTAGCTTGATGAAAATATGTCTTTTATGCCACGAGACAAAATTAGAAAATTCTGTAAGAGCCGTCATACATTCTTGCCACAAATGTTCTCGTGTAGGAACTGGTAGTGGCCTCTTTCTTTAGCCTCTCTTTTTTTTCCTAGTGACTGAGGTTGGATTTTTATCCCTGTTTCTAAAGCCTCTTCAAAGTCAGCACAGAGATAATTGAACCTCTCTCAGTATCAAGCATGTAAGATTAGATAATGGGACTTTTCATACAAACTATTCCAGCACAACAAAATGAGAAGCAGATACAGTTTAACCCAAAAGTATACATACCCCCAGCAGATTATGGGTTGAAGTAATTTTTTAATTTTACCAACATGTTTTCTGCTGACTGGGAGTAGCTTTAACGGTTCGCTCAAATCTGTTAAGTCATCTATGGAGGGAGCTGAAGATGAGGGTGATGGAAAGGTGGCCTTCCAACCTGAAAGAACTGGAAAATACCTGTGAAAACATGCAAAAAGCAATTATGAATAGTTTGATGGCTGTAATATCAGAAAGTGGTTTTCCATTAACTATTGAGAAGGGTATAAATGATGTTCAAGAAATCACTTTTAGGAAAATCTAGATTAAAAACAGATGGATTATTTATTTTTCAAAACTAATACTGCTTTTGCATTGTTTGAATACCCTTTGAGAAATAACCTGTCTCAGTATCAGAAACAAACTTCTTAGATAAAATATTTTTTTGGAAATAGTTTCAACTGATGTTAAAAAAATGGGGGGGGGGGGATATTACTCAACTTAAAAGTCTTTTCCAACCTTTTACACCACAAAACAAATATAAATGAGCAGGAACAACTAAAATCTAAAGGCTTGATTATGTCAATCCCATTATGAGCCAGATGGCAAAAACTCTCATCCTTACCAAATGTGGAAAATGAAAAAGAGAAAAACCTATGATTTTTAGCTTGCTTGTTTATGTTGTTGGAAATATGACAACATGTTGCACTGCCAAGTTTCATGTTAAGAGCAAGCAACCATGGGAATATCCATTAACCAATCAGTATCTGACACATCTCCTCCGCTTCCACTGTCAGTTCTGGTTTTATCTCAGAGAAGCATCATAAACCCGTGATAAGTTACTTCGACTGCAGTCATGTCTTGATGACATCAAAAGCTGGATGACTTTAAATTTCCTGCATTTAAATTCTGACAAGACAGAAGTTGTAATCTTTGGGCCAGAGTCCTCAAATAATAAACTTCTTAATCAATCACTGAATCTGGATGGCATTAACTTGGCCTCTGGTAATAAAGTTAAAAATCTTGGTGTTATTTTTGACCAAGACATGTCATTTAAATCCCATATTAAACAGGTTTCCAGAGTTTCCTTTTTTCACCTCCGGAATATCGCCAAAATTAGAAACATTCTGTCCAGGGGTGATGCTGAAAAACTAGTCCATGCATTTGTTACTTCAAGGCTGGACTATTGTAATTCTTTACTATCAGGAAGTCCACAAAATACAGTTCAAAGTCTTCAGCTGATCCAAAATGCTGCGGCAAGAGTTCTGATGAAAATCAACAAGAGGGATCATATTTCTCCTATTTTAGCTTCCCTTCATTGGCTTCCTGTTAAATCAAGAATAGAATTTAAAATTCTTCTTCTAACGTATAAAGCCCTTAATAACCAAGCTCCATTATATATCAGAGCTCTGATTACTCCGTATGTTCCTAACAGAGCACTTCGCTCTCAGACTGCAGGTCTGCTGGTGGTTCCTAGAGTCTCTAAAAGTAGAATGGGAGGCAGATCCTTAAGCTATCAGGCTCCTCTCCTGTGGAACCAACTCCCAGTTTTGGTCCGTGAGGCAGACACCCTGTCTACTTTTAAGACTAATCTTAAAACTTTCCTTTGTGACAAAGCTTATAGTTAGAGTGGCTCATGTTACTCTGAGCTACCTCTATAGTTATGCTGCTATAGGCTTAGGCTACTGGAGGACATCAAGGTCTATTTTTCTCACTCTACTGAGTTCTACTGTTCTCCAGTCTACTGTTCTCCAGTTTTGCATTGTATTACATTGAAATGACTGTCGTCATTTCAGCTTTTAACTTTTTGCTCTCTCTCTTTTTCTTCATAGTAGGTACACCTGGTCTGGCGTTCTGTTAACTTTGACATCATCCAGAGAAGACGGCTCACCCGTTACTACCATCTAATGTAGAACAGATTACTAGATCAATGTGTGCTTCTGTGCTTTTTTGTCTCTCTTGTTGTTTCTCTGCTCTGTCTTCTGTAACCCCAGTCGGTCAAGGCAGATGACCGTTCATACTGAGCCCGGTTCTGCCGGAGGTTTTCCTTCCCGTTAATGGGTGGTTTTTCTTTCCACTGTCGCTTCATGCTTGCTCAGTATGAGGGATTGCAGCAAAGCCATGTACAATGCAGACGACTCTCCCTGTGGCTCTACGGTTCCCCAGGAGTGAATGCTGCTTGTCGGGACTTTGATGCAATCAACTGGTTTTCTTATATAGGAACAGTTTTGACCAATCTGTATAATCTGACCCAATCTGTATAATATGATTGAACTTGATTTTGTAAAGTGCCTTGAGATGACATGTTTCATGATTTGGCGCTATATAAATAAAATTGAATTGAATTGAATTGAATTGAATAAGCAGACAAACATGATGCGAGCATACCTACAGGTGTAAACAATGCATCCTGCTAACAAACATCAGAGAGGAAGGGACAAAGGTTTGACGAGGAACTACATTCTTTCTGCCCTGGCAATCCATGGACATCCAGTAAATTTGCGTTTGGATTTGCTACATATTTGTCTTATTGTAAGGAACAACAAACAAGAATAATTTTCAATCCATTCCTCCAACATTTGTAATCATAAAGAACAGCAGTCAGAAATAAATACTGTAAATACCCCTCAAATACCACATTTGTTTACATTAGCATGCATTGATGAAAATGACCAATTAAAAGAATTGTGAAATTGTAAAACATAAAGCCATGCAGCAAAGCCATGGACAATGCAGACGACTCTCCCTGTAGCTCTACGCTTCCCCAGGAGTGAATGCTGCTTGTCGGGACTTTGATGCAATCAACTGGTTTTCTTATATAGGACATTTTTGACCAATCTGTATAATCTGACCCAATCTGTATAATATGATTGAACTTGACTTTGTAAAGTGCCTTGAAATGACATGTTTCATGAATTGGCGCTATATAAATAAAATTGAATTGAATTGAAAGATACCAAAGAAAATAAATGTATTTGCTACACACCAAGAAAATGCTCATTTCAAATTTTAAACAAAATTACTACAAATGACACAATCTGGGTCACCCAGGTATCGGCTGCTCAGTCAGCTTGGTCGTCACGTTGTACGGGTATCAGAGGCAGGAGTGTCTTAGCAGTGTCAGTCGTGCCATTCACACCCCTCCCCTGCACAGAGCCGTCGGTCCAACGCAAAAAGACTGGTGGGCTGCAGCTGTGCAGAGAAACAACCGGCTTTAAGGGAAAACAGACAATTTCTCAAGTGGTGTCTGATCAGAAAACAAAGGCAAGTAAACACAAGAACGCTGATGACCAAAAGCAAGCTAATTGATGTGATTGGCTGATTAGAAATTTAGATTAACGGGCAGTTAGACAGGTGTACCTAATAAAGTGGCCGGTGAGTGTGTTTCATAATATTGAGGTGATAATTTTATATGCATTCAGTTATGTCACAATTTCATGGTCCCTTTGTATATTTATCTCTTATTTATTCAAGTGAATAACCATTTAATAAACATATTTAATTCTGAGCACTTTGGCGTTCCATAGATGATGACCTTAGGTTTGATGTATAAGTTAGCTCTGTAGTAAAAACAACTGCGACAAATTGTGAAAATCAAGACAATTTTGTGCGGGCAGGATTTTGTGAAGATCATTCATGTCTTAATTATCGTAACGCGCTGCATTTGGGGGTCAGACAGGCTCTCCTCTCTCTCAAAATGCAGCTGCTCCTCTTTTAGCTCGATCACATAGGCGAGAACACGTCATTCCTGTGTTGGCGGCTCTTCACTGGCTCCCTGTGTGCAACCAAATTGATTATAAAATGATTTTATTTGTGTTTAAATATCTTAATGGCCGTGCTCCACCTTATCTTTCGGACTTGCTTTACCCGTACTCTCCTCCTGGGACCCTGAGGTCAGCTGACCAGCTGCTCCTGGGTGCTGAAGCTTAGAGGTGATCCGGCTTTTCAGATTGCTCTTCCTAAGTTATGAAACAGGCTGTCTTATACACGTTAGCCCCGCTCCTTCTCTGTCTTCTTTGAAAATCCTTTTTGGAGACTCATATTTTTCCCCCTGGTGTTCAACACACAGCATGAGTTGTTTGTTCTTTTATGTAAGTTGTTGTGGCTAAGTTTGCTTTATGTTTTTATTTTATTATTTTTATTCTCTTACAGCTCTTTGGTTCAACCATTTGTTTTTTTTTAATTATGCCTTATAAATAAATTGGATTGGATCTTGTTTAGGAATCTGATGATTTAAAACATTATCTGTTTGTGGTAATTAAAATTGGTTTCATGAGACAAACATTTCTAGCACATCTAATTGAGGAACTTTAACTTTAACATATACATTATACCCTGTCAGTATAAGCCGGTATAGATGATGGATGGATGGATGGATGGATGGATGGATGGATGGATGGATGGATGGATGGATGGATGGATGGACATTACATTTGGTTCTCCTCTACACAGTTCCACACACTTATTCTGTTATGTCTGTTTGTTAAGTCTGTTATGTATAAAATACATACCTTTTTCTTTAAATTAATCATAAAAACTGGAAAAACATTTAGAGTTGTGCATCCATGTGGTTCTGCATGTGCCTGATGTTCAATTAAGACAACCGGAGATGTCCTAATTGACATCTCCTGATCAAATAGTTGATCACAATAAAAAAAAAATGCACCTAATGGGACACACGGACAAACTTGAGTTGAAACTGAAGTTTCAGACTGTAACTACTTGGGCAACAGTACATTTTCTGAGTTCCAGGCTTGATAGAGTAAAATAAAATGTGCTGGTTGCTTTGAAACTTTAAAGCTGCATAGCCACATTATTTGGCTTTTTTATTTATATGTCAGTAGCTCACTCTTGTTGCAAACAAAGTTTTTATGAAAGATTATCACGTCCTGTTGCTGCATTAGTTGGTATTTTTGCCGTTTTATGCTTAGTTTTTGCTCAATTTGTTAGTAAGTTAAGCCTTTCATGTTTATTTACGTACATACTGCATGCGCAGCAGGGAGGCAGCTAACAGCTATTAGCATCTCCAGGCAAAACAATGAAGAATCCAGTGAAAAAAATCGCTAAAAAAATCTGATACCAAGAGGGAAAAGTCTGGAATGTCTCTGGGAATCCAGTCTGAACGTTGGTGTTCACTGAATCAGACGCTAAACCTGCCGAGGCTCAGATGTGACGCAGAGTTGACTGACGTGAATAAATGTTCCGATATGAGGCTCTTAAAGTTGCTGTTGATCAGTTTATTTAATTAATAACAGTTGGTCTTCAATCACGCCGAGCTGCTGCTGTACTGGGAGGCATTGCAGAGGGTCAGTCTCAGTCCGCCATTATTTAATTTTGATTTATTAATTAAAGAAACCGGCATTGTGACAGTTCTGCAATACTGTCACTAGATGCCGCCACATCTGTTTATATTTGTTAATTGTGCCAAGTGCTGGGGTTATATTTATCCACAAAAAGGACCATCAAAACATTATCAGGATGGAGGCTTGGTGTGTATATAGCCTTATTTTATCATGATCAAACAGTTTTTGGTCTTTTTTTTATAAGCATATAATCTGGCTTTATACCTTTGAAAAAGTTGCAAGTAATCTGAGGATGAACTTTTGTGTACGGAGATAGAAGCCGCTTGAAAAGTAAAGACTCTGCAGATGACAATCATTTAAGAGGTAAACATTTCAATTAATAAACTAAATGTTATTTAAAGTGATTGAGCTGTTCTAGGTACATAATTTTCTATTCTGCCCAGGGGTCCTTCACAAAGACTCTCTGAAGACAATGAGACGTAGCGGCGAACCTCGGTGAGGAAATAAAAGCATGGTGATTGGTTGAGAAATGGTGCTTTCATGGTCATGAGCCTTCATGTGGAAACCTGACCTTCAGGTTACTAGCATGAGTTACCATGGTGACACAGCTGGGAAAGAGTTGAATCAGCTGCATTAACTGAACCTGCAGGTACCGCGATAAACCTCTGCTCCTGGTCTGCAGTTCAGACCGCAGATTAAAAGTATGTTGTGCTGACATGATTTATGGAGAAACTGATGAACGGTGCCATCTTTCAACATCCATCAGGTTAACTCAGAAGACTTTATCTTATGAAAAATTAAGAAATGAACATGCAGCACAGACTAGAGTTTGTTTTATTCGGTTTGAATCTGAACTGAAATCAGGTGTTGAAGGGTGAATATTTCATCCAAATGGTTAGTTTTGTAGAAAATGTTCTCCTGACAGCCTTCCTGTCCTTAATTTTCTGTCACGTGCATTCATCTGAATGATATTTCTCTCGTTTCTAAGCCTGTGGCTGCTAACTGCTGTATCTGCTTTGCATTAATCACCAAACCAGCTCAAACTGCAAAACTTTTAGACCTGGACCTTCTTTTAGAATATGCAGTTAAACCAAAAATACATGCCGGTATATATTTTATATACTTTCCAAAGAGAGAGATCATTCATTGACAAAAAAAAGTTTTATGTTTTCTGGATCAATCGTTAATTTAATCTTCTCTAGAGAATGTGTGTTGAAGTATAGCTACGGGTCTCCTGTAATGTTCAGTTTCAGTCTGAGATGCATGTTTAGTTTTACCCCTCAGTATCTGTGAGGCTTCATCTGTGTCATGTGGAGGGTAACACAAGGGGGACCACTGGGATCCCGTTGTCTCTCTTGATAATCTGTATTTATTTTGCTGTGAAGGGTGGAAAATTTGCTGCTAATCCCTCAGGTTTCTGTAAGTGTTTTATCAACCAGAGATTCTGTACGAGATGAGACTGCTGATTAGGGGGAAGGGAAGGACTCTACGTGATGCCGTCCGCATAATCCCAGCAAGGTTTGTCCAGGAGATTTTCCTGCTCTGCCAACACCCGGAGACCCTCGGAGCTCGCCGTGCGCATCCCTCTCTTTGTTTGTTTCCAGAAGCAGCAAAAGGTGAAGAGGGGTAACGCACAGCAGCGGTGAGGGTGGTGTTTGTGGCCCTACAGCAGTCTGCCTGATTACATCGCCACACAAGCGTGTCTTCAAAGCCTTCCCCTCCCCACCGCCCAGTTTGACCAGATAAGGGCCCCCTCTTGCTGCGGTTCAGCTAGGGGACAGGAAGACACACGAAGGGGTCAACAGTAGTGCCATCTGCTCCTCGTGTTCAACAAATACTGCACGTCCATATCAACAAACCACCTTACTGTCCAAACACATCCACCAGTGATCATACTGAGACTTTCCCAATGCAGCAGGTTTATTTGGCTGCTTCTACGAGTTTTACTGGGTCACTGTTGATTTTACTTTTGCTTCAACAATGAAGACAGACTATCATGCAGCAGTTAAAGTTGATTAAAACTCTGGCACCAACTAGAGTTTCTTCATATTTTTCTTCCAGGGAAGCAGACTTTCTTGTAACCTTTGACTGATCTTGATCAGTTGTTCTCCAGGTCTTTTAATGTTCTTTCAAATGAAAAGGTACATTATCCTTAGTGTATGAAAAATTCAGAATTTCTGGAGAAAGACAACACAGTAATTGTCTTTTTTATCTTGGTATTTAGCAAATAGAAATAATTTATGCAATCCTAACTGACTTAAAACAGGAAATATTTAATGTCAGTGAGTAAAAGAGAAGTGTGTTTACACCAGAATTACACTAACTCTGTTTTTCTCAACCTCAATAGAGATTTTATTCAAAGAGTAGTTTCTGCAGGACAACCTGAACTTTTACCAACATAAGGTTAACTCTGTGATGAAAATCCTGTTGCTCTGACAATAAGTGTCGTCTAAAACAGGCATGGCTTCATTATTTGTTTCCAGGGATACATCTGAATCAACACACGCAGCTACAGTCTTTATTAAACTCATGTCTTCCTTCTCACTGACTTTGTGCAGGGTAAGAAACATTTGAAATGCCGGTGAAAACCCAGATTAGTTATATCAAAGAATAAAATGTGCATGGGTTAACATCAGTGACGTGCGGTAGGGTTCATAGCTGGTGAAGCCCTGACGTCATCAGAGTCAGATTTACAAATATATACACTCTACAGAGTAGACTCATTGCAAAGTGTGAAGGAGACCGATTGAGCCAAATAAATTCACCAACAGACATGGAAAAAATATTGATTCTTTGATGAAAAAATATACTAAATTATTTGTCATTTGATTGCTAACAGTTTATGAGTTATGATGGATTTCTGCATTTGTAACACATTCTAAAAATATAACACACATTACGCACATTTCATTACAAAAACAAAACATAAATAATTAGCGCTGTCTTACTTCTACTTATAAATAAAGTCCATTCTGCGCTCTTTCTGCACAAAAATATCGGTCATTTTCCGGTAAAAGTTCTCTTTATCTTCTTCAGTTTTAAAAGTCTCTCAGTCTCAGTGGAGATCACTGCCAGGGAGGAAAGCCTTCCTTGATCAGTCCTGTTCTGGCTGTATGTTTAGAGTCTTTTTAGTGCTTTATTGTTTAGCAAAACTCGCTAATAATACATTCATAACTTGCTGTCACTCTACAGTTTTGGGATCACGAGGGGTGCTCCTTGAGCGCCCCCTGCCTCTAGGCAGGGGGCGCTCAAGGAGCTGCCGGCCTCACCTACAACCAGTTCTTTGCCGTTTATGATCGCCCAGCAGCACGAAAACATGTTACCTGCACACAGTTTGATGTCCAAAACACAATAAGCTATCCACATACATTAAATTATGGAAAAACAGTTCATAACTGTTTGAACAACTGCATTTATGATCTAGAGACAAGGAAGATGCATCACAGAATGGAAGACAACGCAGTTAACATGGGATTGCGCAATCCCAGGGGAGGCCAAGCTCGCTGCGGCCTCACCGGCTTCGCTATCAAGCGCCACCAAGGATCAAAAACGAGGAAATTAGATTAAAAATAACTTATTACGAATGACTGAGTGAATCACAATTTATATTATTTTATCATTATATATTTTATTTATTTATTTCCATGATGACAGGTGAGGCCTGGCCTCACTTGCCTCCCCTGACTGCACGTCACTGGTTAACATTCAATTTTGCAAGCAACACAAACAAAAAAAACAAGCTGATTGTGAAAAATTAGCTTTGTAAAATGTGCTAACGTGGTTCACTGGCCTAAACTAGGGGTGTGTTTACAATAAAACAGGTATTGGAAGCTGAGTTTCGACAGGAATTAAAAATTACTTGATCAGTGCTCACATCTAGTACATGGGAACGGACATGCCTATTGATAACATCAGTTCATCATTTCAGCATTTAGACATTGGGGTAAGTAGACAAAATGAGTAATAGAACAAATATTTAGAAGTTTACATGTCAAAATCAGATGTGAAATAATGAGTCAGTAAAACACACTTTTTGCATGTGGATAACATGGATTTGTAACATTGTTGTGTTGTATTTGAATCACATGTAAAATGAACGCATTCAATTTGACTTTCAGTATGTTTTATAGTCTATTGCACAGTCAAAGCACTTTTACACTTCAGTTAACACACACTGACAAGTAGATCCCTGAGAAGTTTCAGTCCAATACCAACTCGGCATGTGGAGTGGAAGCTGGAACTGAACTTTCAACCTGCAAGTCACCCAAACAGCAGCTCTTCCCTCTGAGCTGCAGCTCCTCCGACTGTGATGCCCACAGGAAACCCACTGGATAGTGATCACATAAGTCAGTCCCCACTTCATGTTTTAGTATAAATGTGACAAAAAAGGGTAGCAAACACTTCTTCACATTTAGATTTTTACTTTACCATCAAAATTAAGAGATTAAATATACCTCCCTATTTTACAAATAAGGCAATCTAGATTAAAATATAACAATTGACTCTTGTGACTGCTTTTATGTCACAGAAGTCAATTGTTAAAAAATAAGAGTCTGCCTACTCGAAAACAAATGCTATAATCAGAATCTGGCTTCCCGTTGTCAGCCTTGAAAGGCTGAAAATCTTAATTTCTCCTGGATATTATATAAACAAGGTGCTCTGTGACCTGGAACAGAGCGCTACTGAACTGCCTGACCACGTTGCATCACTGTCAATGACTTTGGCTGCGAAAGCTATCTGCCATAGTTCACAAACTAACACACACATGACTACACTAACACACACAGAAGCACACGAACCACCTTTGCTGCGCTTTTCCTCTATTCTGCTGCTTTCTGTTTTAGCTGCAGTGTCAGAAGGGTCAGATCAGACCGGTACTTTTACACTTTTAATGAGTAAAAAGCTATACTTGATACTTCTAGAGAAATGTTTTTAAACCCTAGCATCTATACTTCTACCTGAGTAATAAATGTGAATAATTTTGACACCTCTGCCCCCACCCACCCCTTTGTTGGTACAGTGGTTCAGCCCACTGCAGTAGCTACTCAAAACAAAACATGTCCCACATTTTATTTACGTATACTTCTCTATAAAATAAAACAAGTCTTACAGTTAATTTCCACTTTTGTTTAAATAATAACTTACTGTATGTTAATTACTTTTGATTCTCACGCTCATCAGCGAAATTTCACTTAATTCTTCCGTTAATTTGTCCAACACAGCCATGGTCATGGGTCACTTCCTATGAGGTGGAGATGAAGGATTCGCTGTCATGTTTGAGAACAAAGACGGGACTGAAAGTGGGAAAAAATGCACCCAATGGTCAAAGAAGGACTTTGAAAATATATTTAAAAACCTGGACAATCACAGATTAATCACCAAAATAAATGAATCACCAAGATAAATTGGAAGCAAACTAAAAAGAAATTAGGTTTGGTTAAAACTTTTTTTATTTACAGTTATTTGGACAGCTATCATCCACATCTTGGATAAATGTATCAAGACCAAAATGGACACAGCCATATTTACTTAGCATTTCATCCTTGTAAGGTGAGTGTACGGTAGAATGAAAATTAATCTGTAGCTAATATTTGCACAAATAAAGGATATTTTATCATGGACCCAGTGAGATTTTTGTCCACCAACAGCAGGATCTGCCTTTCATTGAGGTTTTTTATTTCTCCTCACACACAATGTTGCTTGCACCAAAACTAACGCATCATCGAACTAATCATGAGATAATAGCCATCTTCTCTGCCTATGTTTAAGTAGTTTCTAACAGCAACATTCCTCTTCCCTTATCCTTTTAGCCTCCCACCTTCAGACGACTCTCTCGTGACCTCGCCAGAAGGGTGGTTTCCACTGTTTGGTAGGTAGACCTGCAGGAGTCTGCCGAGGCCCCCCACAGTCTGAGATTTCACTACAGATTTTCAGTTGCATTTGTGGTTTCAAGGGTTTGACAAGTGAACGGCTGACAAGCCGGGACAACAGAGGAGCTGGATGCAGTCACCATGCTAGGTAATAAAATCCAGGAATATCAAAGTCAGTTTAAAGAGTGAACTGTGGTGCCTAAAAGGAGCTGTTCTCCAAGCATGAGTCTGAGTTGTGTGGGGAGCTGCCATGTGGCGACTTGAAAAGGAGCCAGAGAAAACAGAATCGGCTTTGCATCAAGGAGAAAAGTTACACAACAGAGCCTGTAATACCTGGTCAAACAAACCTGTGACTGGAGGAGGATTTCAGACAGTTGACTTGTTCAAGATTGAAAAGGATCACAAGACTGCAACCAAATAGACTTTTGATTTTTTTCCTTTTCTTTTCTGGGAGGCTCCCGCAGTGCTTCACCCATTACTAATGATGTCGTGTAAGGAAAACTCTCATTTGTATTTGGACTAATGGGAAACAAGGTCTGAGCATGTTTTTGCTTTCAGACTGAGGGTTCCCTAATCCTGAACCAAAAAGCAGAAGCAGGCCTCAGAACTTTGGTTTGGTGAAGAAGGATTGAGACAAGACATACTGAAAGAGCCAGGACAAACCCCAAAACAACTATGTTTTGATTTTTTTGTGGCATAGATTCAACAAGGTACCAGAAACACTTTTTAGAACAGGGGTCTCAGATTCAAATCCCTGAGGTGCGCTGAACCAAAGCAAAAACATGTTATTTTATTTTTCATGGCTTTTAAATTCCAAAGGTTCCTTGTTAATATTCATTGTTGACTCAATGCCACATTTTGCTGCACAATTTGTACTATCATCATTGTTCTCATAGAATATACAAACAGTTGATTTAAAAAGACAAAAAAGTCTACTTTAATTAACATTTATGGTTGAAATCCAAGAAAATAAAAAATAATTGTACAGGTTTATCTAATAAAGAAGTATGTGAGAGTATATCTTTTTCTCTCAGAAGTCAGACTTTTTTTATCTAATGAAGAGGACTGCAGCTGAATGGTCACAAGTTGTTGTTGTTTTTTTTTATTTAATCATGAATCTCGATGAGGCACAGAAGATATGTCCTGGGGGGATGCACCACAGTAAAATTGTTCTGGCAGCGTAACATAATATCACATAATATTCCCAAAAAAGATGAAGTCACACTAAACAAGAGAAAGCATCTGGCTGCAAGCGGCCGCATACAGACCAGAAAGCAGAACAATAAAGCTCTTTAACTGATGGCGTGAGGAGGAGGAGAGATGCTGATGAAGAGCCACTTTCTGTGCAACTTTTACGATGAGGCCAGATGCATCTGAGTGGAAACACAACTTAATTTCTACTTTTCTCATCTGTTAAAATTTAGGATGAGGTGAACGTACAGCACGGTGGCTTCACGTAGGGGTCTGTGTGTGTTTTCCGCCTAGAAGGGATTGTTTGTGTATGTGTGCGTGCCTACAGTGAAAGGGTGGGGCACTGAACAGAGGGCCTCTCTCGCCCAGACTTGAAAAGGCATTCTTTCATCATTGCTAATCTCCCAAACATAAACATGAGAGCATCCACACAATCTCTCTCTCTCTTTCTCTCTCTCAGGACCAAAAAGGGGGGGGGGGGGGGTGACCCTGCCAGTACTGGAGACGAGGGACCTTACAGGCAGAGGGCCATGCGTGCTGTTTGTGTTACTGAGAATTACGCCGGCCGTATCAATCAACATATCAGGTTTATAACAGCAGATTTCCAGCGTATTTGTGGGTGTGTGTAGGAGAAAGCGTCATCGTACTTGTTTTTAAGGCGTGTGTCTGTTTTTCTGTGCTGCTGCATAAACATCCAACCAGGAACTGTTTCAACCCTTTCTCATATATAAGCATGGCAGGAATAATTGCATGTGAAAATTAAGTCAATGTTGATCATCTAAACTACCAGACAAAACGAGATTCAATGTCTTTGACAAAAATCGCTGCTCGGATCTGCTGGGAATTAGCCTGTGACTTTCAGTGACCTTAAATAGTTGAAGCTACACAAGAGACAAGTCACCTCTTTACATTTCAAATAACATAAGATAAATGGTTGTGTTCAATGCCAATATAAAGATCAGATTTACTTTCTAGCCCTAAACAAGTGTGTTCAAACCTAAACCCAAACATAACCAAAAAGGATGTTTCTGTAGGTAAAGAGCAGCAGGACTTAGGAACAGGGGGAGAATCATAATTCAAATGGGACTAATTGATAACTGGGTGTCATGGTTTCGGTTAAGGAGGACCCAAGGACAGAGGGTGATATAGGCAGAGAAGTTTGACAAACAAAGAAAACCTGTTATAAAAATGTTCTGAGCCATGAGTGGCAAGAGGAATAAGTCCAAGTAGAACACCGGAGGAACCAGCAGGGAACAAAGAGAATTAAGAATCAAGAGACTTTATTGTCTTTACATAACCATGATGATGTTTTTTGAGAGACACTGGCTCAAAATGTAAGCAAAAAATGAGCATCCTTTGATGAGACACTCAAAAATGCAAAAACACAGAAGAAAAACATAAACATTAAATATTAAACGCCCATCTTTAAAGAAGATATGAACATCCTTCAAGGAAACCTTATGTACATGGAAATGTAACCTGTGGTATTTACACAAAGTGCTGCTTGTGCTAAGCAGTCTATGAAATGGGCTGCTGTTTGATTGGAGTTTTAGCCTGCAGAGGGACGATTCACAGCTTTGGGAAAGAAACTGTTCTTAACACTTGAACTGAAAGCAAATCTGCAAATACTGAGATACCTGGAATATTATCTTATTGAAGAATTTGCACAAAGAATTAGAGACCAATTTATCTAACCTAAAACTAGAATAACTTGGGTTTAGCAATTTTGTCAAACACTGCCAAAGTGGGTTTATTCATGGGGTGGAGTTACATGATGTCAACTGAGTCATGGCCAGCTACAACAAAGCGCAGAAGAAGCCTTTTGTGAATATGATGAAATGTCATAAATCCTGGTCATTGTTTTTGTTTTGCCCAGATTGGCTCCACTTTCCATAATTAGCATCACCTGCTGCCACCACTTATCATTAAGCCAGCTCACCTGGGGCTCTTGGTGTTTATACCTGCCTCACTCAAGCATTCCCTGCCAGAACATCTTGTGTCGCTGCCTGTATGTTGGTTCCCCAGTGTCTGTGTGCTCAGTCTGCCAATCCCGTTTTCCTGTGCTCGGCCTGCCCTCACTAGTTGGCTTACTAGTGCCTATGAGCACCGTCTGCTTCGTATGTTCCTGTGTGGATTTATGCTCGCTCTGCCCTCCTTTAAGAACTCATCGGCTGCTATTCTGGTCATCCCGTTTCATCATCACCTGGTCAATCTGTCTCAATCATTTTCTGCCTTCACCAGCCATTCCTGCCTGCCTGTAATCTACATTCTCACCAATAAATCTTTTAAAAGCACAACTGCATGTCCAGCTAGAACATTGGGTTCCCATCGCAAAGAAAGGTTAATTTTGGACAATTTTGTGGGAATAATTAATAACAGCATGAACCTGAACCTACAGCTGGATCTCTGGAATCAAGTGAGAACTTTTCAGATTGGGGTTCGGATTATGAGGACCATCATGGTCCTACCTACGTAAGCACTTTAAATCTAGAACTGCCATGGTTGTAAATCATTTTGGCCGTAACTTTGTTGCATGTTTTTTTTTTTTGCTCGTTTTTAATATTTAGCGATTTGTTTGATAATACCAACTAACTTACCATTGAAAAGCAGACTACAAAAATGAGCGAACGAAGAGGAGTGGAACACTCTGTGACTCGAATGGGGCGGGGTTGAAGTACCTCCTTTAGATTTAAAGAGACAGCACCAAAACAAGTTGCTCTCAGATGACGGTGCAGGGCCCTTGAAGGCCGGCAAGTCTGGTTCAGTTCGCCTGCCTCACCTTCCACCACTAATCTTTACCAAAAACTTTTTAAAATTAAACTCTGTGTCTGGCTCATTATCGGGTTCTCCAGTACTATTCATAACAGATTTCAATGTGAAAAGGAAGAACTGAAAAGCATGATATGTCCCCTTAAATGGTTTATGCCACGAAGAAATGTTCGGGCTTCAAAATCTGATGTTCTCTAAAAGTAAAATGGGAGGCAGTCCCTTTAGCTATCAGGTTCCTCTCCTGTGGAACCAACTCCCAGTTTTGGTCCGTGAGGCAGACACCCCGTCTACCTTTAAGACGAGGCTTAAAACTTTCCTTTTTGGCAAAGCTTCTAGTTAGAGTGTCTTAGGTTACCCTGAGCTACCTCTATAGTTATGCTGCTATAGGCTTAGGCTACTGGAGGACATCAGGGTCTATTTCTCTCACTCTGCTGAGTTCTACTGTTCTCCAATTTACATTGTTTGTTGTTATTTCAGCTTTTAACTTTTTCTTCTCTGTAATTTTTTTTTTTCATAGTAGGTACACCTGGTCTGGCGTTCTGTTAGCTGTGAAATTATCCAGGGGAAACAAATCATTCAATTCAATTCAATTTTATTTATATAGAGCCAATTCATGAAACATGCCATATGAAGGCACTTTCCAAAGTCAAATTCCATCAGATCCTCCAGGTTGGTCAGAAAGTTTCCTCTCTAAGGAAACCCAGCAGGTTGCATCAAGTCTCTCCAAGCAGCATTCACTCCTCCTGAAAGAGCGTAGAGCCACAGTGGACAGTCGTCTGCATTGTTGATGGCTTTGCAGCAATCCCTCATACTGAGCAAGCATGAAGCGACAGTGGAAAGGAAAACTCCCCTCTAACGGGAAGGAAAAACCTCCAGCAGAACCAGAACCAGGCTCAGTGTGAACGCTCATTTGCCTCGACCCACTGGGGCTTAGAGAAGACAGAGCAGAGACACAGAAAGCACAGAAGCTCATGTTGATCCAGGAATCCTTTCTATGTTATATGGTAATAGCAGGTGATCTGTCCAGCCGCTATTACCACAGTGGTGGCAGTGGACAACTGTCCACTGTGGCTCTACACTCTTTCAGGAGGAGTGAATGCTGTTTGTCAAGTCTTGATGCAACCTGCTGGGTTTCCTTAGAGAGGAAACTTTCTGACCAATCTGTCTGGAGGATTTGACTGAATTTGACTTTGTAAAGAGCCTTGAGATGACATGTGTTGTGAATTGGTGTTATATAAATAACATTTAATTGAATATATACACAGGGCTTTAGGATGACTCTGCTGTCAGCAAAGAGTAAGGTCTTTAAAAAATACGTTCAGCTTTAATTTTAACACATTTTGGACAGACACACCTGTGGTCATGCCAACATTTCACGACAACAGAGTCACACATAAGACACCCATGCATACACTAGGGACAGGGGTAGAGAGGTACAAGGGTGGGGGTTAGGGGGTAGTGTGGCCTTCCTTTGTTCCTGCCTTCACACTGCCTCAAGGGGATTGTTGGTGCAGAGACAACCTTGGGTCTTTGGAGGGGGTTACTGTGGGTGGACCAGTGGGGGAGGGAGGGGTGAAATATAAGGCCCGTTTACACTACACTTTTTTAACCGAGCCGAGACCAGTCCGAGCTCGGTAACCGAGATAACTCTTGTGTGTAAACGGTCAGCAGACTGAACCAGACCGCGCTAACGATAACCGGACCGCGCTAACTGCAGACCAGTTCATCAGCAGGTCTCGGACTGGTTTTTTTTATCCCGGTTCCCTGATAACGAAGAGCGCATGAGCAGACCGCGTCATGCCCTTACAGTCAGCTGACTGTCAGCGGGTTTTCCGGCGTGTCTGGCTGCACGTCCCGATTCACACTCCATTCAGACAGATTTCAGACTGGCGACCTGTCCAGGGTTTACCCCGCCTCTCGCCCATTGACAGCTGGAGATAGGCACCAGCAACCCCCGTGACCCCATGAGGGATAAAGCGGTTTGGAAAATGGATGGATGGATAATAATACTAGCTTCCTTACCGTGCCACACGGTTTCCAGTGATGACTCTGCTTATGAACCTCAGCGTCTGTTGTTGTTTCCCGCGTCTGTAAATCCTTATTAGACGTTCATTTGTCTTATCCACATCCCAAAAGCCGAATCTGTCTAACAATAACATCCTGAATGTGACGGGTGCCGCCATTTTGATTTGCTCGGTCCCGCCTTCAATCCCAGAGAGCGGTAGTACCGCAGATCGCCACTAGGAGGCGAGGAGCAACCAAGGAACCATAACCGAGATAACTCCTGTGTGTGTAAACGGCTGCATTTATCTCAGTTAACTGGACAAAGCTCGGACCGGTCTCGGCATGGCTCGGTTTTTAGGTGTAGTGTAAACGGGCCTATAGTGGGCTCCTGGTTAGAGGCCTAAAGTTCACAGCTATGTTCCAGGATTGCTGTGGGCTGCAGGGACTGAGCTGTGCACTGGTGGGGGTCCCACTCCCTTGATCTCCCTAAACCTGTCCGATTGGTTGGTGTGGCACGGAGATGTAAAAGATACATTCAAAGTTATCACAAATACCTGGTGGCAATTGTTGCCACCAAGTGTTGCGAAACAATAATTAGGTCAATGTTAAAACAGTTGAGCTCTGCAATAGAGAAAACACTTTTTCATGTCATGGTACTTTGAATACATCACAGGACATAATGTAAAAATACACACTTCATTCGCCAATCCCTTTGTACTCATTAAAGACTCTTTATGAGATTTTGTGGTAAAATAAAGCCCCATTTACACTAAATTTGTTAAACCGATCCGAGCCGAGCTTGGTCCGAGCTTGGATCAGTTAACCAAGCCGAGCCTCGTTCTGATGACCGTTTACACACCACGCTATCTCGGTTCCTTGGTTGCTCCTCGCCTCCTAGTGACGATCTGCGGTACTACTGCTCTCTGGGATTGAAGGCGGGACCAAGCAAATCAAAATGGTGGCGCCCGTAACATTCAGGATGTTATGCTTGAGTATTATTGTGATATTTCGGTATTTGCGGAGAGTCAGGCGAAGAAGGCAACCATTGGTGAATTTACTTGAGAGAGTCGGAAGTGGATGAGACAAACAAACGTCTACTCCGGGATTACAGACGCTGGAAACAACGACAGACGCTGAGGTTCATCACGCTGCTAAGCAAAATCATCTCTGGAAATCGTGTGGCACGGTAAGGAAGCACGCCGGAAAAACCGCGGACATTCAGCTGACTGTAAGGGGATGACGCGGTCTGCTCATGCGATCTTCGTTATCAGATAACCGGGACAGAAAAAAACAGGCCGAGCCCACACCTGGAACTGGGCTGCATTTAGCATTTGTCTGGCTCGGTTCAGTTCAGTTTGCTTACCATTTACACTCGATAGTTATCTCAGTTACCAAGCTCGGACTGGTCTCGGCTCGGTTAAAAAAGGGTAGTGTAAATGGGGTATATAACACAAACAGTAGCTTTTTGACCAAACACTCAGATATCCAAAACCTGAATGTGGGCCTGTTTATTGAACCTTGTAGACTCTCCTGAAAACCTTCAAGATTACATCATGATTAATCCTAGTTCCAAGAACCATAAAATCTAAGTTACACTTCCAGCAGCACAGCTGATGTGCAGCCTTATGTGCAGCTTTTTGAAAATGTGAAATGAACATATCACAGCCTGCCACAACTGTGGTTATTTTAGCTATATCCTGTTTTTACAGCATTGTGCTTTTCATATTCACGATGAAACTGTATCAGGTCATATGACTAATAAATTTAGGGAGACTTCAGTGCAAAGTTATGAATTGTAAATGGACTGAATATTGGCATGTGAACTAGAACCAGAGTACAGCATGTGCTCCACTGTGTAATACGGACACTTATTTCCCAGGCCTTAACTGCTGGCATGAAATAAGCTCGACTCACATGAAGTATGCCTATGAGCAAGCACACACACACACGCCCGCACACACATGCACAACCACACACACACATGCTAAAGCTGTTTTTTGCAGAGCATTTAAGAGATAAGGCCAGCGAGTTAATGCAGACGAACCTCCATAATCCAGTTTTCCCCCCTTTCCCACTCTCATGCCCCTCTCTGCTCATCTCTAACAGCTTCTTTGCGCTTCAGCTGCATATCTGTGACAGATTAGGGCAGATCACTGAGGATTACCGCCACCAGACACAGCCCCGACACGCTGACCAGAGACACCCCCGCGACACCCCTGCAGGGAGAGGGCGAGCGGCAGGGGTCCAGGACTGGTTTTAATATTTAGTTGCTTAATTTATTGATCATGGGCCAGAAGGGGCTAACTGGCAGTACTCTCTGGGGTTAAGAAATATTCATGAGACTGATTATATTTGGTTTAGATGTCATGTAAACACTCTAGGCCTTATGTTGGGAGTTATTACAATGCTAGAAGGATGTGTAACACCCCGGTACCTGTTATTCAGAATGCAGAATGAAAATAGGTCAGATTTATTTAAATTATTTACATACGATTTTTGAAAGAAACGGGTCCAAAGTACTTGGTAGCAGCTAATAATCATCTAAAAACACAAAAACTCTCCAGCACCTAATGCCAGATGTCTGACAGAGAAATAATTTCCCTGTTTTCTTTATTCCAGACTCAACAACTTCATTTTCTTTGGCAGCACATCTCAGCAGCACCCAGTGGTCATTTAAGAGTACTGCACTCTGCAGGGAAAGAAAGGGAGAAACACGCAGGGAAGGAGTTTATGACATGGATTTGATGTGAGTTTGAGATGAAATTAAACTGATATCCCAGCACTTTTAAATGTGATGGTTGTGGGGCTTTTTAAGGGCAACATTTCATGTATTAAATTAATTTTAAATGGGGGAAAACTTTCCAGACAACTTTCCCAGAGTAAACTGTTATAGTCCAGAGAGAATATTTCACCCATTTTCATTAAAAGGAAGTCAGAATACATTATTATCATCTTTTATCCCTCCCTTTATCCCTCCTCATCCAGCTACAGCACATCAGTGACACCAGTGATCTTGTTTATGATCAATAATATATGACCAGAATAATATGCATATGTGATGGGTATATATTAAATCCAGCTCCACTTGAATATGATCACAATTACATTCATTTTCTTTGTAAAGAGGATTTTTCTTGAATCTTCAAAATATCTCTCCATATGTAATTGGACTAAAGCAATCAGATCAAAGAGAATATTTCAGTGTTATTCCACCATGGATGGGTAGTTTATTTTATAGTCAGGTTGAGATTAGAAGCAATTCTCGCCTTCTTTACTCTCAGGAGGAGTGAAAACAACATATGTTTCATGCATTATATAATTTTAACTCTTGGATGATATTGCATTGCTTTATATCTACCTGTAGTGCTTGGTGAAGAAAATTAAAATGTATATCATAATGTCTAATAATGATTTGTATCATTATAAAATGTATCAATCTGTACCACATCAAAGTGTTTTGTGTTGTATTACATTGTATATTATTTAATTATATCTTCTTGCACTGTCATATTGCAATGTATCCTAATGTATCATGTTGAATTGTATAATTTTGCGTTGTATAACAATGTATTGTATCTTATCGGATTAAACATCATATTGTATCAAATTGTGTCTTAAAGCATTGCCTCATTTTATATCTTATGTCAATGTAATATACTGTATCATGCTAAATTTGAGTATTTTGTGTTTTATAATACTGTATTTCATCAAATTGTATCTTTTTGCACCACATGAAATTGGATCAAAATACATTATACATTTACTTCTTATTATAATGTAACTTATTGTAACACCTTACAAAGTATCACGTTGACTTGTGTCCAGTTGCATTGAGAAATATGTAGAATTACATTATCTTGTACTGCATTTAATCACATGGCAATTCAAATATACCATAGTGTAAATGCAAAACTAAATTAAATGAAGACTATATATTGCACTGGCACGTGTGGAAACAATAAAGTTAATTTGTGGGGGATGGAGCTGGTGTGTTCAAATGTTCAAAGGACATACACTGTACGGTTTCAAAAATCATGGAGGATTTGAATGTTTCACGCTGTGTGAGCAACATTCAGTAGCTCTGTCACATTGCACGATGGACAAAGCACAACTTTTTGTTGCATCAGACAGACCCAACAGTCATATCAGTCAATCAATGAATGAACAGCAACTATTAATGCACTTATTATTAGAGTAAGATCTCAAAACGAGAGCGAGGAGGAGGAGAACGGTGATGGAACATAACTGCTAATGTCAGGGCAAAAGAAGACAAGAATCAGACGACTGTCTCAGCAGCAGTCACACTGCATGGATTTCCCAGAAAATCTTTGAAACTTCTTGATGTTTGTCATAGCTTGGTTTCGGTCCTGGGAGCTCTAAATTGAAACTTGGTGTGTCTGTCACACTGCACGACAAAAGACGCCCGATTAAAGATCACGACCAGATCATTTTATTCACGTAGAAAGAATTTAGCTGAGATGGGCAGTAACGGCAGTGTCAACACAGATAAGGATATGGGACATGGGACATGGTGAGGGGGAAGAAACTCCACCAGGACACAGAAGAAACAAAAAAAAAGCAACTGAGGACCTGATCGCAACAAAGCCACATAGTTTGTTTTCTATATTGCATGTTTAACTTTTTGGGTTCAATGCAACGTTGTTTTCGTATTAAGCTGACAGAAATATTGTAAATGTTTGATGCATATCATACTGTGTTATATTGCATCACATTATATTGGAGCAATTGCCATGATCTGAGGGCTCTCACAGTTATGCACGCACCTAACATCTCTCCATACTGATTAACTCTCTACCAGCCTAGTTGGTCTTTCAGGAAAGGAAAATTATGCATGGCTTCGTGCACCTTAGTGTGCATTATTGCACACAACATGCTGGATTTTGGACTGTTTTAGTTACTTCTAAGATTTTCTGTGAGTTTCATGCTTCACTTTATTAAAGCAGAGGGCCTTTTTGGTCAACTAGAGGGAAACCAAAGTTAGAGAACGCACTAGTGACATCACACTGAATAGAGTGTTGCGTCATATTGCATTGTAACTCAAATGTAGGTTTTTGCATGGATTCATATTTGATCATGTTGAATTCTGTGATGTATTTAGTAATTTTGTTCCTTGTTATACTATATCATTATTATATCATGATAAACTGTATCATTTTGCATTGTAACATATTGTATCAAGCTATTGTATTGAGTTGCAGCAGATTCAATCGTATCAATTTGTGTCATATTGTATTGTCCCTTATAGTAATATTAGTAATATTTAATTTTGCCTTGTATTGTGGGATATTTATATCTTATTGTTCTGTATTACATTGTGTTGTATCAAATTGCATTGTGTCATATTGAATTTTATAGTGTTGTGTAATAAATAACTCAATTACATTTGATCATATTGCATATTGCTATTGTATCTAATTATGTTGTATAGTACTGCTTAATCTCTTGATGTTATGAATTGTAACATAAAATACTTTATATCAAAACAAGATGAGTGTGTTTGTGTGTGCGTGTGTGTGTGAGTACTTGTTTATATTGCCTCCTTAGGACCTGTTCTGGCATCATCGCGTCTTCTGAAGACCATCATGCATTGTGGGGACCAAAGTGTGAACCCAGTCTGGCAGAAAATAATTTTTAGAGTTAGAGTTAAAGTTAAGCTATAAAATGGGTTTACATTAACAGAAGGGTTAGAACTGTACTGATAATGGTTAGGGTTAAGGCGTCTGTCAGTCTGTCACAGGGCAGCTGTAGCTACTAACATAGCTCACCACCGTCAGAGTGGGAATGTGTGAATAACTGATTGTAGATAAGGCAGTTCTGGGTCGTCGGACTAGTTAAAGCGCTGTACAAGTACAAGACATTTACCATTTATCATTTGGGGGAAAGTGTCATAGTTGGGCATAAATCATGTAAAAAAATTAATTGGTCACCTAATGTGGTTAGAAATACAAACTATATTGGATAATGCGGGTTTGTCTGCATTAATTTAATGGCCTTATCTCTTAAATGCTCCCCAAAACTGCTTTAGTGTGCATGTGTGTGTAAGATGGAGCAGGCGTGTATGTGTGTGGTATGGGGGGGCCTGAGACTCCACCTGGACTTAGTACAAGCAGGAGACCAACAGGGGACACGGACACTGCACAACACACTACAAAAGGCTGGCGGGGTGAGGTGCACGAACGCCATAACACAGCCAAAGTCCCATTGTTCTGCCCCTGTTTCATCTCTCCTCCTTCTCTCCAAATATTTGGAGGAACGCTCTGAATAACATACTGGTACTGAGAATATTGTGCTCTGTATATTGTTGAAAGGAACTCAGCCAGTCTGAGTTTTTTGCTCTTCAAAGACGCTTGCTTTGTTTTGTTTGGGTTTTGTTTGCTCCTGCATTTGAATTGTGCACCGTGATTTCGTGGATATCTCATTGTTCCAGGATTTGAGATTGTTGGACAGAGAAGAACCCACTGGCTCATTTATTTTCATTGCGTCACGTGACTCATTGAAACTGGAACACAGTGGGAGAAGCAGGCTGAAAAGGCTGCAAAAAAATAACAACTAGCTCTTATTTCCCATTGCTATAGCTGCTGTTTGTGAGAGAAAGTTTCATTCCCCTTCAACATTAGACACCCATATAGATTCCAGGGTGCTCATTTCCATACCCAAGCCAATGGGAAGTTGCTGATTAAAAATACAAGACCAGAGCTTTGCTTCAGAGTTCAAAAACACAAAGCTGAAAGTGAGGAACTGAAGCTTTAATCATGTGATCAGTGGGGGATGAGCATGAATCTCAACACAGGGTTACAGCATCGTCTTACATAGTTGTTTGATGGCCCTTTCTGGGAACCCCAAAGCTGATTGGGCCCTGAGGGCACCCTGCAGCGCTGCCCTGTCACAGGGGCCTGACTGACAGCTCTAATGAAGTCAGCCTTGCCATGGTCGGGCATGGGACCACTCAAGAGAAGGCGCCGAACTTCAATCGGGCTGCGTGACGTCCACAGAGTTTTGATTTCTCAGCAGTCAGGGGGTAAAGAGAAGGACCCCGGGGGAGCCAGGCGGTTCCCGGCCTCCCTTTGAATATTCCTCCATTTACCGCTTGTCAGTTCTTGGTGTCTGAAATGTGCGGAGGAGATGTAGGGGACGACTGTTGTGAATTTTTCATAAGCGAAAGGAGAAAAAGGGAAGGGGCCCTCAGTCCCAAGAGAACCATTCTGGAAGCTGTCATCTGAATGCAGACTGTCCCGATGTCACTGTGCCAGTTGACAGATACAGCTGTTTTCTGAACAAAGTCCCTCTGATGTGTTTGTACCTGCAAAACCGTAAAAAACTAACTCAGGTAACTTTTGTTTTGTAGTTTGCAGGGGAAAAAAGTTGCAACTTTTCAGAATCTCACTCTCTTCCATGCAAACAAATCCCTTCTCTGCACGATGGAGGGATGTTGAAGAGCAGCTGAGCCTCAGTAGACCCATCCTGACTTTGTTCTATTATTCACCAACTCTGGCTTCAGAACCCTCCAGAATCTCCACGGGGTTACACGCTCCGTCCTGATGGAAAGACTCCTGTGCCACTGAGAGCCTATTTACTCTTGGCCCTGTGTGCAGACGGCACATACAAGCAGTCGCTGTACTTTTAACGCACGCATCAGAGCCCTTCAAACGCAAATCAAAAACAGAGCGCAGCAAACCATTTGTAAATCACATGTTCGCCGGCGCTTTTCGAATCCTCACACTGGATCAAAAAAAAAAGATCTCTGAGACTGGCAGCTTGCTTTTAATTATGACATTTGGACAAATGTCCAACAGCTTACGCTGTACTCTTCCTTGTTGTTGTTGTCTATTTTAAACCATCGGCTGATATGAGCCACTCTCCTCTCACAATGCTCATTTGTACCCACATAAACAGTTATTGGAAAGATAAAAGCAAACATGTTTATTTTTTATTTGTCTACTTACTTCTCCATTAACTCCCCAAAGGCTTTTATGAGCTCTTTGGTAATAAGGAGCAGAGCAGGATTTTGCTCATGCTTTGATGTACTCTTAGATTAAGTGAAGTCTGGAGCGATGTCTACAAAAATACATGCGGCGCGTAGACGCTTTTCCTCTCCGCTGGCCCTTCCTCTCTGCTCCCAAACCACCACGGCATGAAAAGACACTCTGGATGTTTGGTAGTTTGCAGGAGACTGGTACGGACCCTGTCGAGAACTTCAGATGAAGCATTCCCCAAAGAAACACAAGCTGGGGAGACTTTTTTTTACCCTTTCATAAACTCGTGTTTCTCCCAACAGCCCCCTCTCCTTGAAAAACGTCTGTTTTCAGAGCTGCTTTGATATTTTTGTATGTTGCTCATCTTAAAAGAGATTCAGCAACAAGTCAAAACTCAGAGGAAGGGAAACGGTTCTGAAGATTGAGTCACAAGACGATGAGAAGAAGTTTAAGATGAGAAGAAGTTTAAAGTGATAAAAGACTTTATCATCGGTCACAAAACTTTCTCATTTAACAATATTGCCATTACATTTTCTGGGATGAGTTGATTAACCAGAGGCAGCAGCTGTAAATCATATCTTTTAGAATGTTTTTATGACCAAAAACCTAAAATGTAAATTTCTCTGAAAACCGTTGTACTGGCTTTACAAACCAGGACATTGTTCATCATGGGTTTGATTTGGTTGATAATGAAAGCCGGCATGAATAATTCAGCGATGAAAAGAGGAGTGAATTCAGATTTCCAGCAGCTCTGAACGCACAGGAGCTGCTGCGATGTGCCGATATGATGCTGACCTCTGCTGGCAGATTCTGCAGCCTGATTCAGGATTATTGCCACACTTGGGGGAGAACTTCAACACAACCACATCATAAACTAAAATAAACAATTAAACTAAATAAACAAATGATCTGGTTGCATAACTGTAAACACCTATAAACAGACTTTGTTTTAACACCTTCTATCATAAAGCTACATAATGACTTGGTAATATCTGCTCTCTCTGCCTTTCAGATGTCCTCAGATTGTGAATCTTCTGCCCCACAGTCCTTTGCGACCAACTCACACATTTTCTATCAGGTTTATTTGTGGACTTTGGCCAGACCAGAGTTTACCCGGGGCCAATCTTGAATCAAATTAGGGTCTGGTGACCAGAGCTCTGCGGAGCAGGAAGGCTGAATGTTCAGACATTTGATTCAGACGTATTGCAGCAGGGATGCATCAGAGTTATAGTATCATATCTCTCCAGGACTGGAGTTGGGCATTCTGGGCTAGATCTAAAACTTCTTCTGATTGAGTCATTCTCTGATTGATTTTGATGCATACTTGGACTCATTGGGATGATATAAAATTAATTTTCCCTTTATCTTCAGCTTTTAGAAGGCGCCTGAAGGCTTCTGGTCAAAATAGGATGGAATGTCACACATCTGACTGAATGCAGCTCATGAATCTAAGGGTCCTTCAGCAGTGTACTTAAGAGATGTGCGAGCTTATGCAAGCAGGTAATTTACTGTTTCCAGTTTAATTATCTAGGATATACTGTATGTTCCAAAAAAAGTAAAAAACAAAGCAACTGGACTTGTTTTCTGTAGTTGAAGACGTTTCGCTTCCTCTCCAGGAAGCTTTCTCAATTCAAAATGTCTGGAGTAATGTGGAATACCAAGCTTTATACTACTGCCCAACAAAGGCATTGTAATGGCTTAGATAACATGCAAATTCAACCGAAACAGGTCCACCCCTTAGTAATGGGTGGTCGTTAAAGCCATTAAGGCAGCAGATTGAGGCCTTTGTTTGGGCAGTAGTATAAAGCTTGGTACTCCACATTACTCCAGACTTTTTGAATTGAGAAATCTTCCTGGAGAGGAAGCAAAACGTCTTCAACTACGGAAAACAAGTCCAGTTGCTTTGTTTTTTTGTTTTTTTTTGGAATGACCATGACCTTGATGACTGAGAATCTTCACCAGGATATACTGTATGACACATTAATATTGGAAGAAGTTTGGAAATGATCTACCATGGCCTCATCTTTCACATCCCAAAACCCTTTTGCGATCCACGGTTGGCATTTACTTTTGCTAACTTTTCTTCCTTTGAACTATAAATTTAAACAGTCTGAAGCCATAATCTGAGTAGATTGCTATATTAATTCACATCACATAGATCCATGTATTGTTTTCACAGCTTTTTGTCCTAAAATAGCACTTCCAATTGCAGCTTCAGTGTCTATTACTGTTTAATTTATTTCAATATCTCTATAATTCCCTGTCATAGTTTTAAGACTCAGAATGTCACCTAGAGGCCCTAGAATATGTATAAATGGGAAAATGTGTGTTGACTAAAGAGTAACTAACTGGAACATCCATCCACCCACTGTGTGGAGATTTGGAGAAATAATTAAAAAACATGATATATTAGTTGTCAATGTTGCAGAAAAGGGCACTTTGCATCAAACACAAAATTGGGATTTCTGGATGGTTTTAGATTCAAAATTACTGAAACTTCAAGACCTGGTTCTTTATCACACAGCAAAGGTTGTGTTTAAAGCTAACAAGCATTTACAGTCATTTAACATCCAAAGTCATTTCACCCTGAGAGATGAGAGTTATGATTTACTACGGAACACAAACTTCATAATACGCTTAGTGAAAACTACAAGGAACAGTTGTTGTATGTCTGTGTGTCTCGTTAAACTGTGGAATGGACTAAAGGATGAACTCAGGCAACGTCCAAATATATGTTTTAAATCTTCATACAAGAAAATGGTCGTCAATAAGTACTAAAATGAGGGGTAGTGATGTCTATCCGTTTTATGATTTTTATTTTTATTTTTTGGTGATGATACTAACGTTTTTTTACTGTTGCTATTGTTTTGGTTGTGGTTGTTTGATTATTGCAAATATTATTGTCAATATTAAACTTATAATGATGACGGTTACTGAAAGAAAGGGTATTTTGTTGATGTTACTGATGAAATAATTATAACTGACATTATATTGTTATTACTACTATTATTATTATTGTCAGTTTCCATGGTTTTGTGATAAACAAGTATATAAGGATGTGTGTATATATATATATATATATATATATATTTATTTATTTATTTATTTATTTATTTATTTATTTTATAGTCTTATGTTCAAAAAAACATTTTCATCCATCCATCATCCATTCATCCATCTATCTTCACTTTAGAGTCTGTGACGCAGCTTTGAGGACTTTTATTGTCTGTGTTTAATGTTTTCCGTTGTTAATAATCCTTCCAACTGTCAAATGGTGGCCTTTAAATAATTTGCTTTGCCCTCATCAACCATCCCCAGATTGGTGTGCAGCAATAGTTGCTTGGATAATCTCTGATCTCTTTCTGTCTTGATATTATGTTAACCCTCCATGCTCCAGAGCAGCAAACTGCCAGATCGCCTGCTTTTCCAGAGGCAGCCGCACTGATGATGAACAGCGAATGAAGGCAGAGGATCAGCAACACGGCTGGACGCTACTTTTGCTCTTAGATCCAATGGAAGCAGCAGGGGTATACTTAGTTTGGTCACAAATGGTTTGCCGTCATCTTTGTTTAACAATCATGAAACCTGTTGTGTTTTTGTAAACTTGACCAGATACCTTTTATTGCTGTTAAGCCCAGAATTATTCATACCCTCGGCAGATTTAGAGGAGTCGTTTTACGCAAAGCTAAAAGGTTTTTATTATTTTAATGTTGTTCTTTTTAATTAAGCACTTTGGATTTCCCTGTGTATAAAAACTGCTATATGAACAAACCTTCCTCATCTTTTGATCTTACCAACTTGAATCTGATAGTCTGTGGCGGGAGCCTCAAATGATGGAGCTCTTCAATGTTGTCATCAAGAGGCCACTGGAAATAACCAGAACCTTTTCCCACCGATTATTGAGACGGGTAGAAAGTTTTCTAATATGCCATTTTCATTCAGACGTAACTAGAATATTCACATTGTTCCTGAGCATCCTTCTATATTGTTTTCTTTTTTTATCTTTTGAGAGAGGACTGTCTCGTTTTCTACCGAAAACATTCTTCCTGGTTGAATGAAAATAAATCACCATTTTAACCTGCCAAGGGGTATGAATGATTTTGGGCTTAACTTTATGTCCCAATATATAAACTGAAAGAAGGTGTACTTTCTTTTACCAGGCCAGTATCATGTCTACACTTTTTATTCAAGACACAGCTGTTGCACATTTGAAAATGAAGCTACGTAGAAGCTGATGAATGATTAGACACCAAGACAGCAAACCGGCTTAAATCGGAGGCAGCCGGACTTTCGTTCAGTTTCTGAAAACGTTTCTACACCTATCCAGGAGTCAAGTCTGGTGGCTCACACTGAGCAACCTGCAGTTGGAGCGTTGCTGTTTTTCAGGACATGGAGGCCCATCCTCCTCGGTCCAGTCCAGGTCAGATGTAAATCAGTGACCCACCGTCACTGTCCTGGGGCGTTAGAAGCTATTGCTCGATGTGAGTGGAGTACTTGGTCACCTGGATCATGATGAGATGCTGATGTAATCTCTTTAGTGTTGGAGGACCGAGCTGTAAACACTGGGGAGCTGGAAGCTCAACCCCCCCCCTTGTTCACTGATGGCTTTTCTCTTTTGACCAAGATGGCTTCTTTCACCCCTCTTTCAAACCGTCTGTTCTCCCCGTCAAAACGTGTTTCCTTACCAAAACGTTGTAATTGTTGAAGATAAATCTTGTGAGATGGCCAAAGTTTTCTGTGACCTGTCCTACCCTATCCCTCTGTATCTAACTCTATCAACGGGTCTGCAAGCAGAGCTGAAAGAACTGGACTATTGAATGTCTATACGCTGGGAGTTCAGCTGCAGCTTTTCGTCGGACTCTGACTGAAGACTTCAGCCTCAAACCGCTCGTATTTTCAGAAACAGCTGCAGCAGCGAATGAAAGAACTGCAACCTGGAGAAGTAAGTCTTGGTCTCAGCTCCTGTCTGAGTCAGTGGGGCCGCGGGGTTTTATTTCTCTCGTTTTGAGGATTCTGTAGTGAAACCTATAAGCCTGTTGGCTTACTGACGAATACGGGTAGATAAATTAGAATATTTGTTCTGATGAAGCTGGTTTGTCAGATTAAAGTTATTATTTAGAAGAAAACAAAACTTTTAAGCAGGTACTAATAATGTTTTTCACTGAGCCCACATCTCTGTATTGACATTTTTGTATTGGTCTGATCTAATATTTTAGTCCTTAATGTCATTATCATTAGGTGTAAGAGGAAAATCGTCATAATTAACAGAAATAAAGGGTTAAAAACACCAGTCTGTGTGAATTCAATCAATATTATGAGTTTTACTTTGTTAATTGAGTTGCTTGAATACATTAACTTTATAGTCATAATATCATTTACTGAGTATAATGTATGAGGTGATGAACTTTGCTCTGTTTCAGTTTAAAATTTGCATCCATGGAGCTAAAACTTTGTGTGCTGTTGTATGTTTAAAATTAATTGATTTTTCCCATTCATCTTTTAGCTTCCTACTCTCCTGACCTCATTGGTTTCTATGGGCTTATCGTTCTCCATCCCATTATGAGGCGACGCTGACGACTGTTTGACAGCAACTACAGCAGATTGTGGAATTATAGTTGCTCAGTAACGGCAAATATCGAGTAAAAATCACAAACACACATCCAGCCCAACTGCCACCCCGCCCGGCTCAATTAACACTGTGGTTCCAGGGGTGTGAATTATTTATCAGTGAATTATTAATAAATAATAACAAAGGGGCCCAGGAGACGCAGTCTGGTCAATTAGGAGAGAAGCGAAAAGTGAAAGCAGGCGGCGGGGGGTTGGTGCTGCTGATTTGATCTGCGTCTCATCATTATTGCTGCCCGTCACACTGAATTAACCTCACGTCCACACACCCCGGCACTTCAAACGACGGCCTCGGCCTCAGACGGTATTCTGGCCAACACGCAATCTCCAACAGCACCAAGTAGATGTTGCACCATGACTAAAATAGCAGAGAATAGATTTAATTAATGATTCGTCTAATATTCGGGTGGATTAGGGAACACATGAAAGTACTTTTTTCATCTTTTGTGTTTTTCATCTTTGAAACTCCTGATTCACCGATCCACCTACGGTCCGGAGGTGCTTCCTCCGTTGGACGTTCTGGTGTCTGATTGTTTGCTGCTTGATCGTCTCACTCTGAAGGTTTCCTGGCACTTCCCACAGGGAGGAGACCCCAAGCAGAACCAGACTTTTATACTGCTTTTATACAGCGTACTGTGCATATAAATATCATACATTTCCCCTGTTTAGTAACCCGAGTCCAGCTGTTTGTTATTTAATTTCAGGATGCAGATGCGTCGTAATAAATTAGCCTATCTGTACTTTTCTTCAGCAGGGACAGTCAAGCTGTTCAGAGTTGATGAGCAGCTGGATGGAGTTAAACACAGAGCAATCCTGGAAGAAAGCCCTAAAGATGCCCACTTTCCAGCAGAATAATTGTAGACATAAAGTTTCCTCATGAAAGGTCAAGGAACAGGAGCAAGGAGCAGGAGGTAGGAGTTATAATCAGAACATTTCAGATGTAGCCGCGACCTTTTCATTTTTCTCCTGTATTCATCCAAGACTTTCAACCCCCAAATAATATTCAATTCAATTCAGTGTTATTTTATATAGCGCCAATTCACAACACATCATCTCAAGGCTCTTTCCAAAGTCAGACTCCATCAGATCCTCCAGGTTGGTCAGAAAGTTTCCTCTCTAAGGAAACCCAGCAGGTTGCATCAAGTCTCTCCAAGCAGCATTCACTCCTCCTGAAAGAGCGTAGAGCCACAGTGGACAGTCGTCTGCATTGTTGATGGCTTTGCAGCAATCCCTCATACTGAGCATGCATGAAGCGACAGTGGAGAGGAAAACTCCCCTTTAACAGGGAGGAGAACCTCCAGCAGAACCAGAACCAGGCTCAGTGTGAACGCTCATCTGCCTCGACCCACTGGGGCTTAGAGAAGACAGAGCAGAGACACAGAAAGCTCAGAAGCTCACATTGATCCAGGAGTACTTTCTATGTTAGATGGTAATAGAGGATGAACTGCCTCCCCTGATGATGTCACAGCTAACAGAACGCCAGACCAGGTGTACCTTCTATGGAGAGAAAAATGACAGAGAACAGGAAGTTAAAAGCTGAAATAACAACAAACAGTAGGAGAACTCAGCAGGGTGAGACAAATAGATCTTGGAGTCCCCGAGCAGCCTAAGGCAAATTGTCAGTTCTAATATCAGGTATTAGATCTGAATAGTTATTTAAGCTCCACAGAAAAAGCAATAAATGCTTAATTAAAGTTACACTTTAATCAGCTTAGATCTTTTTTTAGTAAATTCCAGTTCAGAAAACATTTCATTTTTCCCTGAAATAATATTTTCTGCATCACACTAAGACAAGGGAAGTTTATTAGTGTTGTGTTTCTCAGTTAACTCAAAATGTGGTATAGCAAAATAAAATGACAAAAGGGAATGAAATAAAAGTAACATTTAATCGCCACATAAACAGAAACATTGAGATTCTCATTTAAGATCAAATAAAAAGCTAAGACGTGAAAAATAAAAGAAAAATGAATAAACAAATGCAACTTCCTTTTAGGATGGATCCGCTTTAGATATGAATTCACCATCAGGTCAGAGGAATTCAATTTGAGATTTATTTTGGAAAACTGTGGAAACTTTGGGACACAATTCGCTTTTCATAACTCCGCTTGTTAACTTTAGTCACACTGAGACTCACGCAAGCAAATTGATTTAATAAATACATTTTGATATCATTTCCAGTAATCTACCACAAGGTGGTGCTATAACGCTTCCACCAACCATCTGTTTTCTTCACACAGAGCCAAAACCTTTTCCAAAAACCCAACTGGACTTCAGCGATGTTTATGTGTGGGTCTGGACCAGTCTTGCGTGAAACAAACTTATGCTCCATATCAATGATAAAATGCTCTTTCTCCTGTGAACACCTCTACCTCAGAAACTAGCCATGCTGGTGACATGTTAGGAACTGAGTGAAGACTCATCTCTACCTCTGAAAATAGTTTCTTTGCATAACTAACAAAATTTACTTAGATGAGGTTTTCCCCGCAGCGATCCCTGGATCACTAAGTATTCAACTATTAATAAGAAATTTAAAAAAATATCAGAGTTGAGAGATTTAAAATCTCAAGTTTTACACTTAGACTTAGACTTAGACTTTCTTTATTGTCATTTTGTATACACAGAGTGCACACAGAACGAAATTTCGTTTTTCACACAGCTCAGAAAGATTGCAGTAACTCTACAGGATACCTTGCAGTGAATTACAGTACAGGATAAAAAGTGCAGTGATAAATCCCAGTCACTTACAGGATAAGTTTCAATAGATTTCCGGATAAAGTGCAGCAGTGAACAGTAGGCAGTTGAAATATAACCAATGTAAAACAAATATAAACAATATGCAGTAAGGTGCATCAGTGATTTACCAGTAGACAGTTGTGCAGCGAGGTGCAGCAGTGATTTAAAAGTAGGCAGTTGCATTGTAAACAGTTTTGCAGTACGTTTCCGGGTAAGGTGCAGCAGCGATTTTGTAGGATACGATACAAATGTGCAAATGTGCAAATCAGCGAGTCGAGTGTGGTACACAGTCCGTTTTTATACTTCAGCAGTTCAGCAGTTCAACAGTCTGATGGCAGCAGGGAAAAAGCTTTTGCAGAATCTAGTGGACCTGCAGCGGATGCTGCGGAACCTCTTTCCAGAGGGCAGCAGGGAGAACAGTCCATGGTGGGGGTGGGAGGGGTCCCTGATGATGTTACGGGCTCGAGACACACAGCGCTGCGATGAAATGTCTTTAATGGAGGGAAGAGGAGCCCCGATGATCCCTTCTGCTGTCCTCACCACTCTCCTCACGTTCTTCCAGTCGGAGGCACTGCAGCCTCCACACCACACAGAGAGACAGCTGGTCAGAATACTCTCTATGGTGCTTCTGTAGAAGGTCGTGAGGATGGGCGGGGGCAGGCGGGCTCTCCTCATCCTCCGCAGAAAGTACAGTCGCTTCTGTGCCCTCTTCACCAGTGACGTGGTGTTCACAGTCCAGGTGAGGTTGTCCGTGATGTGCACCCCCAGGAACTTGGTGCTGCTGACCACCTCCACCGCTGAGTTGTTGATGAGCAGTGGAGCGTGGTGAGGCCGGTTTTTCCTGAAGTCGACGATGATCTCCTTCGTCTTCTCCACGTTCAGGATCAGGCTGTTGTCTCTGCACCAGCCCACCAGCTGCTCCACCTCCTCTCTGTAGTCCTGGTCGTGGCTCTCTGATCAGGCCCAACACCGTTGTGTCGTCTGCAAACTTCACAATGTGATTGGTGGTGAACCTGGGGACGCAGTCGTGTGTCATCAGGGTGAACAGCAGGGGGCTCAGGACGCAGCCCTGAGGGAAGCCCGTGCTAAGGGTGATGACATCAGAGGTGTTCTGTCCGACCCGGACTGACTGAGGTCTGTTGGTGAGGAAGTCTAGCAGCCAGTTTTGTAGGGGTGTGTTGAAGCCCAGATGCTCCAGTTTTCCCACCGGATGTTGTGGGATGATGGTGTTGAACGCTGAACTGAAGTCCAGGAACAGCATCCGCACGTGCGTGTTCTTCTCCTCCAGGTGTGCCAGGCTCAGGTGAAGAGCAGAGGAGATGGCGTCCTCAGTGGAGCGGTTCCGTCGGTAGGCAAACTGGAACGGGTCGAGTGTTGATGGGAGACTGGAGACGATGTGTTCCTTTACCAGCCTTTCAAAGCACTTCATCATGATTGGAGTCAGTGCAACAGGCCGGTAGTCGTTGAAACAGGTGACTTGAGGTTTCTTTGGCACCGGAATGATGGAGGCAGACTTGAAGCATGCTGGCACTGTGGCTTGGTCCAGCGAGGTGTTAAAAATGTCTGTGAGGACACCAGCCAGCTGACCTGCACACTCCTTGAGCACCCGCCCAGGTATGTTGTCGGGGCCTGGGGCCTTCCGCGGGTTGACTCTCCTCAGAGTCTTGCACACGTCGGCGGTGTCAAGGCAGAGGACCTCCTCTTCCTGATGGGGAACAGCTTTCACTGCTGGAGTGCTGTTTAGTGCCTCAAACCTCCCAAAGAAGTTATTTAGTCCATTGAGGAAGTCAGCATCAACTTCACCCACCGGGGTGGAGGGCGTGTTGTATTCAGTGATCGCCCGGATGCCTTTCCACATGCTCCTGGTGTTGCTGGCATCATGGAAAAGCTCCTGGATTTTCTGACTGTGGTTCCGCTTTGCTAGCCTGATGGCACGGTTCAGGTTCACGAGAAGTGTGATTACTTTTGAAGTTATGAACAAAACTTTTATTATGAAGTCTAACTTATGTTAGATGCAGTTTTGTTCACTATGGAACAACATTACTTTGTCCGCTCAGTTTTAATTTTTGTTCCATGTTTTTATTTTCATTTCTAGTGAATAGTCTGTTTTTATGCACAAAGGTACATGCACATTTTTATAAACTTTTTAAATCACCCTACTGAGTTGTGCATTTCTTTAATCTGAGTATCTGTTTTTAATAACTGCACAGTGTATTTTCTTACGTTGTAAATTTGTCTCTTATCCTCATTTTTTAAATATTTTTACCTTTGGGTGCAGCTGCTTCCATCTAGCTTCCTCTTTGCTGCAGTTCCACCTGAATTTCCCCACAGAGGGACAATAAAGGATATTCCTACTCTATTCTTTTTATGTATTTTGCTGTATTTCTACATAAACAGGCCTCTGTGTGCGTAACATCTTTGATGACATGACCTTCTGCCACTGAGCAGAGTTCTTGTGACTGTCTACTAAAACTGTTCTTGTCTTTCCTGTTTTTTTACCTGTTACTTTTAGTCATTTTTTCCTTGGTGAATGGGAATGAATGAATTTGAAAATGGACTTTCCTTTAGTCCATTTTCGTTTGCTTACATTCTGCTCGAGTGTAGCAAAACAGAAGACAGCGTGCATTTCAGGAAAATTCAGCAACAATGAAAAACATGTTGAACCAGTTTGAGAAGAAGACCTGGACTGACTGGAATGGTCAGATTTCATGAAAAAAAAGCTCTTTATCAATCATTTTAAGCCTGGGTGTTATATATTTATATGGAAGATAGTTTCCAATTAAAATATTTACAGTTACAGCAGAACTGCTGCATTGCCTTCAACTCAAAATGATCTCTAGGATCCAGACCAATAAAAAGCCAAGTCTTAGCAGTTAGCTCCACCATGCACGTCACTGTGGTCCAGCCCATCCATCCATCATCTATGACCACTTATCGGGTATAGACAACCATCCATGCAAACACTCAGTCCTAAGGGCAATTTTAGAGTAACCAATTAACCTAACAGTCATGTTTGTGGACTGTGGGAGGAGGCTGGAGTACCCAGAGAGAACCCATGCATGCACAGGGAGAACATCCAAACTCCTTGCTTCAAACCCAGGACCTTCTTGCTTCAAGGCAACAGTCCAGCTCACACAATCAACATGATTCCAGTCAACTCCGGAGGGAACAAGTGAGAAAATGATCTCATCGCTCTGCAGTCCAATGGAGATCAATTGTTTTAAAAAGTTAAAGTAGAATGAAATCAGACTGCCTGCGCTGCCAAATCCTATAACTAATAGGGGCGACACCATTGATGAGGGATCAAGTCTGCGACTCTGACTGGAGCTGCACTTAAGGTGCAAAAGTAAAGACGGACGACTTAAATTTAGACAACAGACTTGACTGGGACTCGAGGTCTCGAAATATTCAGCTCATGAAATCAGAGCAGTAAGTGAGTTAGTAAATGTAGAGCATTTGAGGAAATGGTTATTATTGTTGTCCCGTAAGCGCTACTGTAGTATGGATTAAACATTAGTTGTCATGACATCATGCACAGTTTATTTTGTCATTTTTTGCATAACTTGTAACCTGTTTATGGTTTTTCCATGAAAACAAAAACAGTTTACAGCAGATTTAGTTCATGCCTCAGACCTATCTAGTGTGTTTGTGGTAAAGCAGGTGATTTGTGAACATTGATACTGACGCTGCTTCAAATGTAAAAACATTTCTGTTTTGACTCATGAAGAAACTTGGTATTAATTGGTGTTAAACTATTTTCTCTTTTTTTGCATAAATGTATATTTTTAGTGGTGTAAACATATTGTTAGAAAAATGTGAATGTAATCATTTTATTTCTATCAAGTTACAGGTATTTGGTTTGTTTTAAGAATTTGCTTTCAGGAAGGTTTTGTTGTATTTACCCCTAGGCAGGAATAACAAATGGTTCTCTCAGATAAGGAATGTCTCCCTTATCCGGCTGTGCATGAAGCTGGTGAGAAATCACCATCTGCATTTCCAATTGTTTCCTTCTTTGGTTTTAACCTCCTGACCGTTTTTAACTAGCCTCGTGAGACCATCCTGATCTCGCGAGCTTTCAAGGTTTCACTCGCAGATCAGTCTGGCTACTCTCCGTTAAAGAAAATTTGGAGCCGTTCACCAAACGAACGTCCAATCAGCGTTGGCTTTGAGGCGGGTTGAGGTGTGACGCAACGAGAAGCGCGACGGTTCAGTCTAAAGAACATGGCGGCTTCAGCCGATGAAACTAGCGTTAGCGTGGCTATCGAGCAAGTTTTATCGGAATTACAGAGTATTTCTTTGCTGAGCTAACGAGCCTTTACCTGCAGCAGCAAGAGTAGCTTGGCTTGTGGTTGTGTTTTCGTCGTCGCATATGACGAGTAGGTCATATGCTTCGTTGATCTGATTGGTTTATTTGGCCCGTCTATCACCAACATAGGCCAATCAGCTAACCAGTATTTTCGCCCCTTCCCAAAATTACTTCAACGGAAGGTTTCCAGATGGATATGCGGAGCAAATCCATCTGGCAGAGTCAGGTAAGTTTTTAACCCCCATGCTGTAAATTCCTGAAACCTCCTGACCCCCTCTTTGATGTGTGATAATAAAGGTAGAAGGACAGAGATGATCCGACACAGACGATCCTAAACTTTCAGGGAGTACAGTTCTCCGTTTGGGTTCATCCTCTGTCCTTTTCTATAGAAATGTCTAAAACTTGTGTTGTGTGGTTTTCGTTCTAGGATAAAAGGGGTTATCTTTAATAACCCTATCACATATCTTCTGCATTTTCAAATAATATAAATAGTATAGTTGAATACCATTTTTTATAGAATGTCAAATGTTTAAAGATGTTAGATGCTCACGCTTTTAATTAGGCTTAAGGAAAATAATTACATTTCATAATCTACAGCAATTCTGTGCTACAGTTAGATTAGATCAGGGGTTCCCAAAGTCGGAGGTTGCAGTTGTGAGATGATCCAAAATTACTGACGTTAAAATGACAGAGAACTAGTTGTTTTAATATAGTAACTGTATGCTTTTAATCATGGAAAAATATTTTTTTCTTGAAAGTTTAAGACTTTTTGACATCAGAAAACATCAGAGTGTTTACTTGCAAATATGTGAAATTAAGTTCAGAATTTCTGGGCTTTTTCTGTTTTGTTTTTTGTGGAAATTTACTCCTCTGTGGACGATACTTTATCTTCTTTCTACAATTCTACAATGGCTGTAAAACAATTTTTTATTTTTCTGGGAAATTACAACGATAAAGTCATAATATGAGATGTGCCAGAATAAAGAACATTATGAGAATAACGTCACACAGTGGTTTACATAATGGTTTCAAAGTCCTGACACAAAAAATAATTTGATGCAGATTTGCTAAAAAGATTTAGTATTTCCTTATTTTTGAAATCGATACCAAACTTTACAAGATGCTCAAGATTCCTCATTTTAACACAGGGGGAAAACTGCACTTTATTGTTAGAGTTTTCATAAAATCCCTACTTTATTCTCGTAATTTCTATAAAGAAAAATAAATTAGACTTGAGAGTTGACTTGGATTTCCCTCTAAACGAATCGAGATTTGAATTTGAATTGGACCTGCAACTCAAAGACTTGAGTTTACATTTATTCATTTTATGTGAGGTGAATATGAACCAAGCAGGTGTTAAAAATTCAAAAAGAAGCATAAACAGATTTATTCCAATTAAAATCTAATGACTGTTTTAAAACCTTTAAATTAACCATCCACAGCAGCTACCATTATATCTCAGGGAATCATTGAAGACTAACTTTGACTCATGTTAAACAGAGTTCCCTTTTTTCACCTCAGGAATATCGCCAAAATTAGAAACATTCTGTCCAGGGGTGATGCTGAAAAACTAGTCCATGCATTTGTTACTTCAAGGCTGGACTATTGTAATTCTTTACTATCAGGAAGTCCACAAAATACAGTTCAAAGTCTTCAGCTGATCCAAAATGCTGCAGCAAGAGTTCTGATGAAAATCAACAAGAGGGATCATATTTCTCCAATTTTAGCTTTCCTTCACTGGCTTCCTGTTAAATCAAGAATAGAATTTAAAATTCTCCTTCTGGCATATAATAAACAAATAAATATTTCCCTTTATAGTCTCAGAGAGGGGAGATTTGTCTCTGTGTTTACCGCATCCCTCAGGGAGCAATCTGGGATCTGATAACTTAATTGCATTGTTTGATAGCTAGGATCAATAGGAATGTATATAACTGACTTGGAATCTGCCTGTAGGATTGGTTTGAATGGACTTTTTCTCGAGAAGCCTTGAGAAAACGTGTTGGGAATTGGAGCTATAAAAATAAACTGAGACTGAAATTAATTGACTTCATGCAACCTAAATGGAAACCCTAAGTGTCAATTCTTGTGACTCCTGTGATGTCATCAACCCAAACACATTCAAAACAGAATTAGCAGATTATTTTAGTCTTTATTGAGTAATAATTCTGCATTGCATTGAAAATCCACACTTCACTAAGCAGCTACATTTTTCATTCTGTGTAATTTGTTGTAAAAAAAATGCCCGACCGAGTTGTATCTTTAAGTCTGTCTTTACGTTAAAACTAACTAGTGCTGCAGGCGTCTGCTCAGCAACAGCTCTCAGACAACTCTCTATGCAAGCAGACTTGTTTTATACTGAAGTGCTACTTCTCCTAATTACCCAAAGACCACCTGCCAACTCATTAGTGAAAAATGGCTCCTATAAATCACCTCTGTCAGCGGGACTTTAATCTGACTCCATCAGCAAAGCAAGAGGATAAATCACCCGGAAAGGAACAAGAAAAAGAAAGACTGGAGGGAAGAAAAATATTTATCAACAGTAAATTTGTTCTTCCGGCCCGCTGACAAATTTGCCGAGTCCACTGCCTTTCCCGCCATTGATCCTTGGTGAAAGTTTAACAAAATGTCATTTTAAACCAACATGCATGGTCAGTTTGGGAAGGAAGAATATTTTTGCCACAGGCAGTATATTGATCATATCCCGCAATCCCCTTTTCTCTCAGGGTGTATTGATGCCTGCAGCCAATCTTACAGGGCTCAGTGCACGTCTCCATGGGGGACTGTAGTTAAGAAAGGAAGCCTGCTAAATGAACTGCTGCTTTTACAATCAGAGCCACGATGTTTTAATGGGACATGGAGGGAGGATTAAGGAAATTTATCCTACTATTGAGTATTTCTGACTATTTGCAGAGGACAGTTTTGGAGAGTGGGCTTAAATTGATCAATTGTTGCACGTTGCAGATCTTATTAACCAGGCTTCACTTTCCTATTACGGGATTAAATATTCATGAACAGATCAGACCCGGCTGCAGACTTTTCCAGACTGGCATTTTGCTCCGTGTTTGGCTGTCCTGGGTGTTCATCTAAAACTGGGTTTAAACTGTTACAACTCCTTTTAAAAAAGAGTATAAATGTATATTTCCTAACGTCCGGTCTGTGATTCGACCGCAACAAATGATAAACTGTCTTGACTTGGATGCATATCCGATACTGGACGGGTTTCTTTGCTGCAGCTGTGTTATTAGGGTCGGTGCTTCAACACACATACAGGTTCATCTTAATAAATGACAATATAAGTAGATTTATTGAATATAACTCAAAAGGTGAAGCTGATACATTTCAACCATGTATTGCTGTTAATTGTCACAATACTGGCTTACAGCCAATGAAAACCTAGAAAGGAACCATAAAGAAGGGTAAAATGCTAATGAAAAATACATTTTCTCAGAAAATTACATAACAGCAATGAAGTTATTTTAATACAAAAGTATTATGTTATGGCTTACACGATCACAGGGATGACTGCTGACTCAGGCGTTGGCACCATCCACAAGGAGGGGACACTACAGAAGGTCACTGCCACAGAAGCAGGCAGTGCTGTATCCAAGTTTATTAATGGAAGGTGGAGTAGAAGGAAAACGTGTGGCAGAAAAAGGAGCACAAGCAACACCTGGTGACACAACCAAAAGAACCAATACCTCCTTTAATGACCAGGAAACTGGCCTGAACTGTATGGACTATGGACTGAGATATGGACTATGGACTTCGTTGACACGCCTCAGCTGAGCCACAGGCTGATGGCCTCCATGCCTCGCTGCACCGATGCAGCATTTTATGCAAAAGGTACTCCAACCAACTACCAAATGCATATATGCTAAGATGTGATAAGATAAGAGATCCTTTACTGTCCCACAATGGGAAAATTCAGGCGTGACAGTAGGACAGACACAGAGTTACACACAGTTTATAGTAGTGAAAAAACGAGCTAATCTAATCTAAAGTTAGTTGTAAATCAGCAGAGGATGAGCTTTATCAGAAATGCTAAAATAAAAGTAAAAAATACATGCCGGAGTAAATATTGCACAATCATTGATAATAGGTCTTATCTTGTGGGGTTTTTTTTGTTTGTAGTGTAGCAATAAGAATTGTTGTCTTAATGCCAAAAACAGCCCAACAGATTTTACTTTCACAAGTGGAGCCTTACTGCTTTCGCCATAGTGGTCCAATTGATTTATACATGTAAATAACTTTATTATAATTTATGCAGGGAACACTTCATGTTATATGGACACTACAACAAGAAAGTAGAAGAGAGAAAGAAAGGAAACAAGGAAAAAAAGGAGAAAAGGTGAAAGAAAGAGGAGATAAAAGGGAGAGAATGATAAAACAACACCAGTCTGCTTCTTCACCTGCAAAGAGAGATGTAAAAAGAACAGCACAACCAACGGATAAAGTATTACAGATACAATAAAGTAGCGCCTTGATGCCATCACTGAAGTATCCACAGTATTAATTAATACGACATGTATAAAGTGGCAGCTGAAGATAATAATAGCAGTTTTCTTTATGGAAGTGAGTCTGTAAATAAATAAAAATGTTTTGTTTTTTCTGAGAAACTGGATTGTGTGTTTTGATTATTTGTAACCATTAGAATTAACATAAATAACTGAAATGTTTTAAATGTATATGAGTTTAAATTTCTGAACTGAACTCCTGAAATAAATAAAAAAAAATTAAATCATATTCTATTTTATTGAGATGCTACAGGCTCTGAGGGGGGGGGGGGGGGGGGGACCCATGTTTGCGCCCCGGGCCGCTTTATTTTCTAACCCGTCCTTGCTGTAACCTGGTCCCCCACCCCAGTCTGTGAGAAAATGCTGAGTTACTGTATAACTGACGGGACGTGATGTGAATGCAACGCGGGGGGGTCGCTCATCACCCCGGACTGGGCCGGACCGGGCCGGGCCGGGCCAGCTGGATGCTCCACCCAGACAGCCCGAGCAGAAAAGCCGCAGAAAGGAAGCAGCGCTCGGCTGCAGAGCCGCGGATGTGGACGGGAGGAAATGCTTGGCAGCTCAGCCTGTTGTCTCCACCTCCTCTCCTCCTGCAGCTCCCATCCGACCCGCTGTTCCCACAGAGCGCCGGCGGCCCGGAGAGGAGCAGCCGAGCGGTGACGGTCTTATTGGGGCAGGACGCTCCACAGGAATGCGGCGGCGGCGCTGTGGCGGCGGACGAACATGGCTTCGGTGCGGCTGCTCGCCAAAGTTGGGACGGGACTTTGGAGAAGTCTGCAGCCTTTTCAGGGCGCCTCGGCGGCTACGGCTCTTCACAAGGTAACAAGCGAACCGACTCTCACCATTTTGTTTCCACGCCGACGCGCAGCGGGCGGCTTGCGGCTGTTTCCGGCTCCGCGTCCGCAGCCAAGTTCCATCAGAAACTCGGATGGAGGGCGGAGGTCTTGCTGAAGTATTCGTGTCCGCGTGTTGATCAAACATCAAACGGGTTTTATTTGGATTTATGTCGCAGATCAAGTGCGAAGTGGAGGGAAAATGATACATAGATGGTTTGAAAAAAAAAAAAAGATTTCCAACCACAACAATCTGAAAAGTGTGGTGTGCCTTTTTATTCAAACACGTAACTCTGGAATCCCTAAATGAGTAAAAGTAGATTTAAAGGGTAACTCACCCCCCAAAAAACTTGCTTTTTTTCAATAAACTGTTAACATGATTGAATTATACTACTGTCTACATATCCTGGTCATTTATTTTGAAAATAATAGTGCATATTTGTTGAAATCCTGCTTATTTTTGTCTAAAATCGTTGGTGTGGCGCCCTCCTAGGGTTAAACGGTGGTCTTGCATTGAATTTCAATCAATGTTGCTTTCGGGTTGATGTGACGTAATTCAACGGTGGTGTTTAAAAGCAGCTCCGTCTTAAAAACAAAAACACAGCTCCATCTTTTTGCCTCCACGGCGAGCACTGTTGCACTTTTCAACCCCTGTAGCAACTTTTGTTCTTAAAAAAAAGCGAATGAAAACGAATCTACCAACTTTTTATGTGTTGTTGGGGAATTTACGTGAAAGCATCCAGTTGTTCTGCCGTTAGTGTCTTGCGGTAGCCAGGGTGGGGTTGCGGTGAAGTTAGTTCTAGGTAGGACATTCGTGCTCCGCGGCGTCCGCCTCCTGTTTGAGCCGATACAGGGAGGCTGACCTGGGGCTGTCGCTCTCTGTCAGCTGGCTGTTGAAGCTGCGGAGCGCGAATATCCAACAGAAAACCAACTTCAGTAAACAGCGCCTGCTGTAAACTTCCCTCTCTAGATTAACCAGGCTTCGTGTCCATGTTATAAATTAAAATTTGGCAAATCAAGCTTGCAGCTGCTTCCCCCCCATCCTGAACACAGCCCCTCCCGTTGCCGCCTATCCCCGCCCACTTTGATGGACTTTATCAAATTTGTCTGGGTGCAGAAATATGCTTTCACATGGGGGTGAGTTACACTTTAAGCGCTACTTTTTTTGAAGCCAGCTTCACTGCAGTTTCAGCATCAGCTCCTTCGGGGGGTTGGTCTCAACGACCTTTTGACCCCCACAAACTGAAACGTTTATTCTTTGCAAATCAGCTCAAGCTCTGTCCGGGTCTGTTTTTCAGTCTTCCCACAGAGACTCAATTCAATTTTATTTATATAGCGCCAATTCACAACACATATCATCTCAAGGCTCTTTCCAAAGTCAAATTCCATCAGATCCTCCAGGTTGGTCAGAAAGTTTCCTCTCTAAGGAAACCCAGCAGGTTGCATCAAAGTCTCTCCAAGCAGCATTCACTCCTCCTGAAAGAGCGTAGAGCCACAGTGGACAGTCGTCTGCATTGTTGATGGCTTTGCAGCAATCCCTCATACTGAGCATGCATGAAGCGACAGTGGAGAGGAAAACTCCCCTTTAACAGGGAGGAGAACCTCCAGCAGAACTCCATTGGATTTAGTTTCTGTATTTTGACTTTTAATGTGTGAATATTCATTGGTCTAAACCTTTGCAGCTCTGGCTGCATGTTTAGGGACGTCGTCCTGCTGGAAATTAAACCTCCGCTTCGATCTCAGGTCTTTTGCAGCATCTCTTCCAGGGTTTTTCATGTATTACGCTCCAGCTTCTCTGTCCCTGCTACAGAAATGTGTCACCACAGCATGATGCTGCCACTAAAGGTGAAACACTACCGTGTTTCACCTTGGAGATGGTGTGTTCAGGGTGACGTGGAGTACTGGTTTTCCTTCAAACGCAGTATTTTACATATGAACTAGACCTGCACAACTAACAATTGTTGTGTCAACACATCTTACCACCTGAGCTGTGGATCTTTGCAGCTCCTCCAGAGTTGCCACGGCTGCTTCTCTGATTATTGCTCTCCTGGTCCAGCCTGTCAGTCCAGGTGGACGTCCGTGTCCTGGTAGGTCTGCAGGTGCTCCATCCTCTCTCCAGGTCCAGATGATGGATTAATCAAAGCTTGGGATGTTGTTGTAGAACCTGACGTGGCTTTAAACTGGACCAGAACCTCCTCCCTGACCCGTCTGCTGGGTTTCTTGGTCTCCATGATGATGTTTGTTTACCAATGTTCTCTGACAAACCTCTGAGGCCAGAAACAGAACAGCTGGATTTATACTCAGCTGTTCTGAAGGCAGCTAATTCTTTATTCCACTTCACATTTATGCCCTGCTTTGTGTTGGTTGATCACATAAAATCTCAAACTATGTGACAAAATGTGCAAAACATAAAGTGGTGTGAATACTTTGGCAGGGTGCTGTATATGTGTATCGTCTTTTCTGCCCGTGTTGCATCATTAGCTAGACGGTATCATTCATCACGGCATCTCCAGTTCCCAATGAAGCGCAGCAAATGACTTTGTGCACGAATCACTGAATGCACCTTTGGGTTCAGTGCAGGAGAGGAAACACCGCCGCGCGTGTGACCACCTCGGCACCATCAGAAGCTTGTCGTCGCATCAAAACTGTACGCAGATTCATTTTAGAAATATCATTGTTAAATCTGTTTCTCTGGAAACTGCAGCAGTCAGACCAACGTGCTGCTGGCTGGGCAGGGAGAGCCGCCCTGTTGTGTTCCGTGTTGGAGGAACGTTTACGTTAAGGAACATTTATGTTGGGTCTGCAGGAACATTAATGTTAGATCTGCAGGAACATTAATGTTAGGCCTACAGGACTGACAGGCAGGCTGTCATCATGACTCACTTCCCTGCAAGAATGACTAAGATGAGCTGGGAGGCCAGATATAAATTTATCCCAGCCAGTGCTGTTGAAGCTTGGAGACTTTCCTCTGCAACCTTACCTCATGAACATAAAGGATTCAGACTGAATTTCTAATTTTAATAAAGGAAAGCTGCACTAAGGCTTTTCTTCACAGCAGGCGCAGCCCTTGCTGGGCAAGAACATTTATTAGAGCAGGAGAAGTGCTGAGTGATCAGATTTCAGAATCCACACAGCACATCGTTGTGTTTTACGACACTATTAAAGGTGAACCGCTGAGAAGACTCACCTGAACTGATGTAGGAGTCGGTCGTTGAGGTGGAGTCTCGATAAATCCCTGGTTCAAGCTAAACGGCATTAGCTCCAAGTAGAGATGCAACGATCAGGTTTTTCCTGCAGAGACCGGTTCCTGGCGTTGGACCGACTGATTCAACGTTTGATCAAGGACTATAAAACGTAAGAGGAAAAGATGTGCTGGAGGTTCTTTTAAAGAGATAGTAGCTCTAAATCTGACAGAAAGGAAGGATTTCCAAAATTATCCCCTTTTTTTTTATAACAAAGCACATTTTTGAAAACCTTTGTCCAATCTTTTTAAACTACAAAAAGATACAATTTGTTGGTTTATGCTTGTATAGATTATACAAGAGAGTAGTTATTAGACATTTATGCATTTAATGAATAGGAGGAAAAACAGATTTTGCAGTAGTTGACTTGAAAATAACCATTAAAGATGGTGCAGTTCTGATCTCTGATTAGCGCATCTCTGTGTGCACGATTGTGTAACGAGATCATTGCCCCTTCTTTAACTTGTCTAATTTTCCTCAAACATATTTGTTTTGTGGCTGATTCGTACAGGACCAATGTCGCATTAAGATGGAAAAAGGAAAAATTTCAGTTTTTTGTTTTACGCCACAAAATGCCTTCCTATAACTAAACTTTCTTAGCGTGTGCAGTAATTTTACCCCTTTCATATTTCTACAGTTTTGGTTTCCTATTTATAAAAAAAGATCAACTTGCAGTCATCTGAAACATAGCGTTTAGAATATATAAATGTAGTATAATTAAATTAAATTACAATTTGAGCATCTTTATCATTATGTGTCTCATGGAAATTCTGCACCATATTAAAAAAGACATGAAATTGCAATAATATCTCTGAATATTACAATTACAATATAAATGGAGATTAGCCCAGATTTTTCTCACTCTTCTTTTCTGTTATTATGACAACCTCACTGCTCTTACTGGGCTTTAGCATCTTGGTCATATAGACCTAAATCAGATGTGAGAACATTAATACTGCATCTAATCGGCCAAATATCTATTTGTCCGTGTATGCTGCATAATACACACCAAGACCACCATTTACCGCACCCGAGCAGACCTTTTGGATGCGATGTTACACATAACAACATTGTTGTTACTGCAGTCAAATATATTGTGCAGCTCTACCCAGAGTTGGCTCCAGCCTGCTCTGCAGAACCAGAACCAGACATGGAGAAGTAGCATTTAGTTCCTATGCTCCACTGATCTGGAACAAACTTCCAGAAAACTGTAAAAGTGCTGAAAGCCTGAGTTCCTTTAAATCAAGATTAAAAACACATTTGTTTAGGATTGCCTTTAAATGTTCTAGTTAAACTGGTTTACTGAAACATAATTAGTTCAACTTTGTAGTCCAACTGTTTTTAATGTTTGTTTTTAGTTTCCTTTCTCCTTTTGTTTCTACATTTTATTCCTACTTGCTTTTATTCTGTTTTATTTTCCTATATTTTAATCATGTAAAGCACTTTGCATTGTCTCTGTACTGAAATGTGCTGTACAGATAAATTTGCCTTTGCCACATAAGAGCACAAAATGGAAGCAGGAAGGGGGCAGAAATTAGTGAAAGGATAAAATGTACTGGTTTTAAACAAGAAATCTTCTGTTGGACAATTTTTGAAATGCGTTTCTCTGGAAGTTGAACCTTCTGTGAGACGGAGATTATCATCTGATTTCTGTGCCCTAACCCTAAATCCATGCTTTGATTTATTAAAGCGATGCACTGTTGGCTCGGTGGACTTTCTTATGATTCTTTGCCTTAGAGAAGTCACGGCGGTGTTTATCGCGTGGTAAACATGCAGAGAGGAGGATAGGAAGTTTCCAAAGTTTGATTCTAGCTGTTGAGCTCTGAGGTTCGCCCAGAGCTTCCTGTCTGGCTCTTTGATCACAACAAAGAAGACAAACTGCCACGTGCCTCTTTTCTCCCACCACGGCTGGAAGAATATTAATGACGTGTTTTTAACGTTTAATAAGTTTACTTTATAGCCTGTAACTCTATTTCTGGAGATCATTGGCTTTCTTCAGACGCCCAACCTCCTGTGATTCCTCTCGGCGAGGACAAGCGGTCGTGTGTTTTGCAGACCTGGAGAAGGACGATGACTGTTATCTTGTGAGCAGTGGCGTTTTTTTCTTGGCTTTCTGCATGGGGCAGCAGCTGTTGCACCACTTTGATCTCTCAGCCCAAAGCTTCTATGACTGTGTGGTGATAATTTCAGATGTTCTGTAATTTCTGCTGTTATATCTACTAAAAACCGCGTTTAACAGAGCAGCAGTGCAGACATGCAGCTCAGGCTAATCCTGCCTCCTTTGAGCTTCAGGTCGCCTTGTGACCCTGTGATGAGGACACAGCAGAACTATATCTGAACGGAAACTATGATTCACTCATGCGGCTAAAGTTGCCAATCCCCAAACAGGCTTTTTTATTTTTTTTTATTTCCCTTCAGTCTTCGCTGTGTCCAGAGTGAGCCTTTGTTGGCCCAGACCTGTAGCTGACACCCAGAAAACAGCAACAGGTGGGGGAGGGACAGTGCTGCTGCACTCCGGTCTCCATAAACTCCCCAGCACTTCCTCTGCCACCTCCTCACAGGGAGTTCAGGCTTTAGAAAATAAAATATAGGACGTTTCATGGGAACCGTTTAAAACCTGCGTTTAGCTCGGGCGTCGCTACCCGACCCGGTTCTAGTTACGGCCGTCCAGCCGTGTGGCAGTATGGCTCTGCAGTCACGTCCTCTGATTGATTTCCTGGCTGAGGCGGATCATTAAGTTGAGAAGAGAAGTGAGTTAAAGTAAATGATTTTCCTGAAGGGAGGAGACGGCGGTTCTCAATCACATCGCTGACAGGAACTAACTGGGCTTCTCCTCCTGGCAGATTTGTGCTTCCCTCCAGCCTCCAGGCGGTAATTTCGCCAACTCTGACCAAATCTCTTTCTCTATTTGGAGTCATGTGAGGCGTCAGGCTGTTGTTCAGCACCAGACGAGCCCGTGTGTTGGAGAAAACGCCGCCCTCCTGCTCCCTTTGAGTGGGAGGAGAGTCCTTCAGGAGGCCCCGATGTGGCCCACCGTAGCTCATATGTGACAGAGCTCATATTAGAGCGACCCGCTGGAAGGCTGCAGGGAAAATGGAAGGAGGCGTCGACGTGGGCGCAGGAAGTCGCGGCCCGCTGGGGGGGGGGGAGCTTATTGCTGTATTCCTGGGAGTTTCCCTCCATGTTGCCACTGTGGCATTAATTACTGACGACTGGCTCGCGGGGTAAATATGCCCTCAGCCGAGTGTTGCCTCAAGGAGCAGCTTGAATAAATGGTTTTATGAAGGGGTGCATATGTGCCTTGTTGATTTCTGACGCCGGTGACCACCCTGCATGACTCGGCAGAGACATGTCAGTTCTACCCGCTCTGTTGGTTGCATGTTTGTAAGGACTGGGCTTGTTCAGACTCTGCAGTGACTAATCGGCGCCGTGTTCTTGGCTCTGTGTGTCATGCAACATACGGGCGTGTCTCTCTTTGTTAGAAAACAGCCTGAGGGGAAAACCTCGGACTGTATGTAGAGCACATGGAAAATGTTGAGGCTGCGCGCTGGAGTCACGCCCATCGAGTGCCAAGCGGGTGGAGGAACGTCAAGCAGCAGCAGCAGCTGGCCGGTTAACATTTTACAACACAGCCTCATACAGCAAAGAGCAGCCGACCTGTTTGTCAGGCGGATATAACCTCTGACAAACAAAGGCGCTGTGGGTGGTGCTGACAGTGAAGCTCACAGCGTCACCAGAGGCTTCTTTGCCTTGTCCACCAACGTTAAGGCAAAGATGACGATGTTCAAACGAGTTGTGAATCGTGTCGGTGAAGTTATTTCAAGGTAGCCACATACAAATTGTACGGCCCGAGTTTAAATAACCAATTTATACCCATCTTAAAATGTATATTAGTAACTTAAAGTCGTTACCGAAGATGTTTTCATGCTGCCATTGAGCATCCGTGGCAATAAATGACTGTATTAGGAGGGCAAAATTTACTTTGCACCACCTATTAAATGCTTTGTGCATAACTGGAGTCCTGTTAACTGATCATTGGTAACAGAGACGCAACCAGAAGTTGCAACATACATAAATGCAGAATACACAAAACACTGTAGAATTATCATTTAGCATTACCCTTTAATTTAACTGCTAAGCATAAAATGTAATTATGAACAAAACACAAAACATTTGCTTGCAGTTACCTTCGTTATAGACGAACATGCGATCACTGTTGTGTTCAGCCGCTCATGAGGTTCCTAGACTCCTTTTAGGTTTTGGGAAAGGGATAAACTCTATTTCACCCTCTAAACGTTCCGTATAACGCCTGCCTTAATTGTATTTTCCCCACTGATGACGTTTAACCAGTTTTTCCGATCCACTTTAACGAAATCCCTCCGACTGCAAATGCTTTGTTTATTTTAACCGATCGTTTGACAAGAACGTAACAGAATATTTCCTGTTAACCGCACTGCATCGTTTTTCCAAAAAGATAATGATTGTTAAAGGTGCATAGGCTGAGTTCTGAAGTTAAATATTATATATTTTCTTTCCCAAACAGGCCTTTAAAATTGCCTGATGTGTAAAATGAGTTATCCTCTACTTACTGCAGGTGCCTGTATAGGCTGGATATTCATTTTCTGAGTATTTCCTGGGCGTGACGCGCTCTCCTTCACCCGGCTACTTTGTGGAGTCTCCGCCGTAATCGATGCATTAGTGGGAGAACACGGGCTAACTTCAATATTTTTAACTTTCTTACCTCAGAAGACATCATGTCTCTAAGGAAAAGACCTGTGCAGTTACAGGGGCAGATGCTTTTCCTCTTCTCCTACACACGTATACAAACACTGGTGTCATTGCAACCTGTCGCCAGAGGGGGCAGAAGTCTGCAAAAAAACTGGATTTGTCGACCTCAACCTTTTTTATTATTATTTTTTTCACCAGTTGAGCAACCCACGCAGATTGCACCTTACCTGATGCCAAGTACATTTATTAACCCGCAGGAATGCTTTTCCCCCTCCAGATCTGACCCTTGCTGGCCTCCGTAGTTATTGGACCGAATTCATCTTGCGTTTTTCTTGACTCAGAGGGATTCATGCTATAGCCACATAATAATAATAGTAATAATACATTTTATTTCAAGCGCCTTTCAAAACACTCAAGGTCACTGTACATGTAAAAACAATAAATGGTAAAAGCAGTCATCATAATTAAAAGAAACAACACAAATTACACAGAGGAAAGTAATATAAAATCATAATGAAAAGGCAATCTTGAACATGTGGGTTTTGAGTTTTGATTTGAACACGGGTAAAGACTCGGTGCTGCAGATGTCAGGGGGGAGAGAATTCCAGAAAAAGCTCTGCTCCCCATGGTGCTAAGACGGGCTGAAGGAACAACTAAGTGAGTGGTAGAAGAAGATCTAAGTATGCGGGAGGGAGTAGAAATTTGAAGTAAATCAGAAAGGTATGGAGGGGAGAGATTGTGAATAACTTTAAAAGTAAGTAGGAGGATTTTGAACTGAATTCTGAACTTCACAGGTAGCCAGTGGAGCTGCTGCAGGACTGGGGTGATGTGATGGAAAGAGGGGGTTCTAGAAATGATGCGAGCTGCTGAGTTTTGTACTGACTGAAGCTTGTGAATGGATTTTTGAGGAAGACCGAAAAGAAGAGAATTACAGTAATCGATGCAGGAAGTGACCAGACTATGAACAAGAGTGCAGGTGGAGCTAGTGGAGAGAGAGGGGCGAAGGCGATTGATATTGCGTAAGTGAAAGTAAGCGGAGCGGGTAAGGTTGTTAATGTGAGAGGAGAAGGACAAGGTGCTATCAAGGATGACACCCAGACTCTTGACCTGAGGTGAGGGGGAGATTATGGAGTAATTATGAGAAAACTGTCAGCTTTGGCTAAAGCAGATTTTGTTCCCACTAAGAGGATTTCTGTCTTGTCATTATTCAATTTAAGAAAGTTGGAGGTGAACCAGGATTTTATTTCGGTTAAGCAGGAGATTAATGAAGGAGGTGGGAGTGAAGAGTTTGGTTTACAAGAAAGATAGAGCTGGGTGTCATCCGCATAACAGTGAAAGTTGATGTTAAATTTCCTAAAGATATTGCCAAGGGGGAGAATGTAGATGATAAAAAGTAGGGGTCCTAGAACAGAGCCTTGGGGAACACCGGTGATAACTGGAGAGGAGTTGGAACGATATGACTTAATCTGAACAAACTGAGTGCGGCCAGAAAGATAGGATTGAAACCAGGCTAGGGGAGTATGAGTAATGCCAATTGTATAAAGTCGATGGAGTAGGGTAGAGTGTGAAACTGCGTCGAAGGCTGCACTTAGATCAAGAAGAATGAGGATGGAAATTAGACCAGAGTCAGCTGCTATTAAAAGATCATTGATTATTTTTAAGAGGGCGGTTTCAGTACTATGACGGGGACGGAAGCCAGACTGGAACTGTTCATAAAGGTTGTTGTGAGTTAAGTGAGAATGAAGTTGAGAAGCAACTTTCCATTTCCTGTTTTTTCCATTACATTCCCCGATTGCATCAAAACTCGCACCCACACATCCGTACGCCAATGCACAGCTCAGCCGGCACCGTTCCCAGGGCCGCAGCCCCCCCGCTCTGCCCACTGAGCCCCCGTCGCGTCTCTGGGGACCAAACAAATCACCACCGTTGGAAAACCAATGAGCTCGAGTCGTCAGGTTAACGGCTTCCTGTTAAAGCCGTGTTGTTGCAAAGGTTTTCTAAATGATTGAGCCGCTCCATGCGGTCTTTGTTGTTGCTATATTTAGGTGGCAACCTGAAAGGATCTGTATTTAAAGTGCAGCGCGTCGGAACCAGCAGTAATAGAAAGCCAGAGGCGTAGCCGTGGAAGTGGGCTCTTATTTATCACTGGGCTCTCAGGCTGGATTATCTGCCACAACAGCCACCTTCTGTTGATGTACAGGGGGATTGGTAATATGTGCGCACAGCAGCACGCCTGGGGCCAGGCGGCTTTTCAACCGGCTCTCAAATATGACGGTTCACACACGCAAAGTCGTTCTCATTAAAAAGTCAAAGAGCCTCACGGACCTTTGATGATTAGTTTCAGATCTGTGGTTTTCTTGTTAACAGGATACCGAGAATCACTCCGAAACACGGACTGTTGAAGCATGAGAAGCATGTTTACGGCGTGGATTAACGTCCAGCGACTGCACCTCACCGATGAACAGAAACATCTGCATACTGCCGTGTGGGAATAAGGGTTGGTGGCTCTGTGGGATTTATCTGTCCGTCTAATAATGTCTCTGAGACTCTGTCCGCTTTAACGGACAGCAGTGTTATTGGTTCCCCTTCCCCGTCCGTTTGTTTAGTTCCAACTTAATCAAAGAAGATATTTCAAAGAATGAATCTCTGATCTGCAGGTTCGTATTAAACGAGTAAATCAATATATTTTTTTTATTTACTGGAAAACCTGAATGTGTGTTCAACATAAAAGAAGTATATTTAAAAAGACACATGTCTCCGTGTTGCAGAGCCTTTATGTTGGTCACCAGTGAACTAAAATCTTTTATTTTAGATCTGAAAAGAAGTGCAGGTTTAAGCAGCTTTACATGTTATTCAGTGGATGACTCCATTGAACACATCAGAGACACTAAAAGTAGCTGTAATATCTTTTAAGATCCATTTAGGGTTTTTGTAACATAATAAAAGTACAAAAGAAATCCTCTTTTTGCAAAGCTTTTATGTTTTCCGTCCGTCCGTCCGTCCGTCCGTCCGTTGTCTTCCGCTTATCCGGGGTCGGGTCGCGGGGGTAGCAGCTTCAGTAGGGAGGCCCAGACGTCCCTCTCCCCAGCCACTTGGGCCAGCTCCTCAGGAGGAACCCCAAGGCGTTCCCAGGCCAGCCGGGAGACATAGTCCCTCCAGCGTGTCCTGGGTCTTCCCCTGGGCCTCCTCCCGGTGGGACGTGCCTGGAACACCTCTCCAGGGAGGCGTCCAGGAGGCATCCTGACCAGATGCCCGAGCCACCTCAACTGGCTCCTCTCGACGTGGAGGAGCAGCGGCTCTACTCTGAGTCCTCCCCGGATGACTGAGCTCCTCACCCTATCTCTAAGGGAGAGCCCAGACACACTACGGAGAAAACTCATTTCAGCCGCTTGTATCCGGGATCTCGTTCTTTCGGTCACGACCCAAAGCTCGTGACCATAGATGAGGGTAGGAACGTAGATCGACCGGTAAATCGAGAGCTTCGCCTTTTGGCTCAGCTCTCTCTTCACCACAACGGATCGGTACAGCGCCCGCTTCACAGCAGACGCTGCACCAATCCGCCTGTCGATCTCCCGCTCCATCTTCCCCTCATTCGTGAACAAGACCCCAAGATACTTGAACTCCTCCACTAGGGGCAGGACATCCTCCCCAACCCGGAGAAGGCACTCTACCCTTTTCCGGTTCAAGACCATGGTCTCGGATTTGGAGGCACTGATTTTCATCCTGGCCGCTTCGCACTCGGCTGCGAACCGCTCCAGTGAGAGCTGTAGATCACGCCCTGATGAAGCCAATAGGACCACGTCATCCGCGAATAGCAGAGACGCAATCCTAAGGTCACCAAAGCGGATCCCCTCAACACCTTGGCTGCGCCTAGAAATTCTGTCCATAAAAGTTATGAACAGAATCGGTGACAAAGGGCAGCCTTGGCGGAGTCCAACTCTCACCGGAAACGAGTCCGACTTACTGCCGGCAATGCGGACCAGACTCTGACACCGGTCGTACAGAGACCTGACAGCCCTTATTAAAGGGTCCGGTACTCCATACTCCCGGAGTACCCCCCACAGGATCCCCCGGGGGACACGGTCGAATGCCTTCTCCAGATCCACAAAACATTCTGTGCTCGTCATGGATTGTCCATCACAAACACCATGTTCAGGCATAAGGGTGTCCATATGTGCTCTTGGCACCAGGACACCCTAGGTCGCAGTTCAATGATCGACTTTGTTGTCGTTTCATCTGACCTGCGGCCGCATGTCTTGGACACTCGGGTGAAGAGAGGGGCGGAGCTCTCCACCGACCACTACCTGGTGGTGAGCTGGCTCCGATGGCGGGGGAGGAAGCCGGTCCGACCGGGCAGGCCCAAACGCACTGTGAGGGTTTGCTGGGAACGTCTGGCGGAGTCCCCTGTGAGGCGGAGCTTTAACTCCCACCTCCGGGAGAACTTTAAACACGTCCCGAGGGAGGCGGGGGACATTGAGTCTGAATGGACCATGTTCCACGCCTCTATTGCTGAGGCGGCTAGTTGGAGCTGTGGCCGCAAGGTTGTCGGTGCATGTCGTGGCGGCAACCCTCGAACCCGCTGGTGGACACCAGCGGTGAGGGAAGCCGTCAAGCTGAAGAAGGAGTCCTATCGGGCTTTTTTGGCCTGTGGGACTCCGGAAGCAGCTGATGTGTACCGGCAGTTGAAGCGGCAGGCGGCTCGGCTGGTCGCCGAGGCAAAAACTCGGGCGTGGGAAGAGTTCGGAGAGGCCATGGAGAAAGACTTCCGTACGGCTTCGAAGCGATTCTGGTCCACCATCCGGCGTCTCAGGAGGGGGAAGCAGTGCAGCACCAACACTGTTTACAGTGGGGGTGGTGTGCTGCTGACCTCGACTCGGGACGTCATGCGTCGGTGGGCGGAATACTTCGAAGACCTCCTTAATCCCACCAACACGTCTTCCATTGAGGAAGCAGAGCCTGAGGACTCTGGGTCGGGTTCTCCCATCTCTGGTGCTGAGGTTGCCGAGGTTGTTAAAAAGCTCCTCGGTGGCAAGGCTCCGGGGGTGGATGAGATTCGCCCTGAGTACCTTAAGGCTCTGGATGTTGTGGGGCTGTGTTGGTTAACGCGGCTCTGCAACATTGCGTGGACATCGGGGGCAGTTCCCCTGGATTGGCAGACTGGGGTGGTGGTCCCCCTATTTAAAAAGGGGGACCGGAGGGTGTGTTCCAACTACAGAGGAATCACACTCTTAAGCCTCCCTGGTAAGGTCTATTCAGGGGTTCTGGAAAGGAGGGTCCGTCGGATAGTCGAATCTCGGATTCAGGAAGAGCAGTGTGGTTTTCGTCCTGGCCGTGGAACACTGGACCAGCTCTATACCCTCAGCAGGGTTCTTGAGGGGGCATGGGAGTTTGCCCAACCCAAAATGTTTTCTTGTATTTTAAATCCTTATAATGGAAATAAAATGGTGGTTCTTTAAAAGATTACATTTCTATGCCACAGTTCTTTGTATATTCCCACAGTACATATTTAAAATTATAAGTCATCTTTCCTTAAAATATCAGATAACATTAGTGGCTCTAAACGAGTTTTATTGAGCCGTACTGAGGGCAGAAATCCACCTCTTAGCCCTGGGCGGCGCTGAGAATCGAAATGATATTTTTTAAACTCGCAACAGAAACTGAGCGGATTCTGAGCTTTAAGGAAAACACTTAAATACCATCTTTATTTATAAAGCGCTTAAAAACAGCCAACAGCTGAAACATCGCTACAAGCTAAAACACATCCATTAAAAAAAGTAGATAATGAATGAAAACGCTTAGAAGAAACAATAAAACCAATTAAAAATGAAAACTAAGTCTCACTAGTGGAAAAATAATAATGGGTTTTAAAGGTGGGCAGTGAAGGAGCCTCTTATGTGCAGATTATTCCACAATTGAGGACCAACGATAGAAAAGGTCCCGCTCCCTCTGAGCCTCCTCTCAGACCTCGGTACCTCCAATAGATGGGAAACTGGATCAGCGGCTCGTTGTGATACCAATCAGGCCCGGTTACGTTTTTTGGACCGCGTTTGCCGTGACGAACTCCCCCACTTTGAGGTGGTAGTCCCTGGTAACGGAAAATGACCCAAACCACGTGGAGCCGAGTGGAGCTGAGCAGGTACCAGTGGAAAACAGAAAAACAGCAGGGATAAAGTCCAGTCAGACACTTTTCTGACACAAAGAGTCCATCAGAGAATAAAACAGACATTCAGCCTCTTCTTATTGGTGGGACGTCTGCCTCCTGGGAGTCCACATAGAGGAGAAACTGACCCGGTTGACAGGATCCACACACTGGTGGTACAGAAGGGAGCAAATGCTCCACTTTCTGAGAATCCTCAGGAAAATAACCAACTAGAGACTGCTTGTGTCTTTCTAACGCGGCACCACGGCGACCATCGTCTCAGGCTGCCTCTGGTTGGCCAGCTGCAGGTAGGAAAAAGCTCCAGGGCAGCCGCCACTGCAAAGGCTTGCACCTTACTTGTTGTAGTTTTTACAACGATGATAATGATTCAGTATCAGTAGACTGTATGAGCCGGAGGCGGAGAGAAGACGCACTGACTACGCTGCACTGAGATTACAACACTGAGCCTCGCTAAAGTATTCTGTCCTTTTTACAGCTAAACTTTAAACTGTGGTGTGTTTTATTTAGATTTTATGCGACAGACGGATGGATAGTTGCGACCAATTACTATGCTAAAAATGATTCTGAAAAACGTACAAACAAAAAGTCAGAAAACTGTGGTGAGCATTTGCTTTTAGTCTAAGTCAGAACTTTGCAGAACCAATGAAAGCCGATTCTTCAGGTTGTGTCTCTGCTCTCTGTCAGGTTAGACGGAGACTCTGTAAGCAGTCCTGCCACAGATTCTCAATTGTATTTAGGTCTGAACTTTGACTAGGCCATTCTAACACATGTACCGTATTTTTTGGATTATAAGGTGCATTAAATGTTCTTCCCAAGTGTGTAATATCCCTCCGCCCATCCATGTCCACAGCTCTCTATCCGTCTCTGTCTGGAGGACAGAGTAGCTGGACTACACTGCCCTGTTTCTAAGGGCAAAATAAATGTAACTTTTATATTGAATTAACTTTCTAGTTTTATTGTTGTTAGGGAAGACAGATCACCCGCTATTACCATCTAATGTAGAACAGATTACTGGATCAATGTGAGCTTCTGAGCTTTCTGTGTCTCTGCTCTGTCTTCTCTAAGCCCCAGTGGGTCGAGGCAGATGAGCGTTCACACTGAGCCTGGTTCTGGTTCTGCTGGAGGTTCTCCTCCCTGTTAAAGGGGAGTTTTCCTCTCCACTGTCGCTTCATGCATGCTCAGGATGAGGGATTGCTGCAAAGCCATCAACAATGCAGACGACTGTCCACTGTGGCTCTACGCTCTTTCAGGAGGAGTGAATGCTGCTTGGAGAGACTTGATGCAACCTGCTGGGTTTCCTTAGAGAGGAAACTTTCTGACCAACCTGTATAATCTGATTGAATTTGACTGAAGATGACATGTTTTTTAATGAATTGGCGCTATATAAATAAAATTGAATTGAATTGTTGCTAGCGCGTACTCCAGGCTGCCTTACATAAATGCACTTCTAGTTTAGACATTACAGTCAGGCAGTCTTGTAGACAGCTCAGGGGTCCTATCAGGTAGTGACACAGTGTACCGTAATGCTCTGAATATCCATGGATCGGAGCGACCAAAGTCATACTTACACATTTTGACAAATTTCTGAGCGCATTATACAACCTAAAATCAGTCAGTGAGCACAACGGTGATCATTTATAAGGTGCACCATCTATTATTGAGGAATTTTAAGGATTTTAAGTGCGTCTTATAGTCTGAAAATCACGGTATGTGCTTTGATCCATTGCCATTGTAGCCTAGGTTGTACATTTAGGGACATTGTTCTGCTAGACGCTGAACCTCCGCCCCAGTCTTCTAGTCTGCTGCAACCTCCTCCAGGTTTTCTTCCAGGATGGTTTTGGATTTAGCTCCATCCATCTTCTCATCAGTCAAAAGAACTTGATGGTTGTCAAATGCCTTCTTCAGATCTAGAAATGCTGGTCCTACACAATGATTCTTGTCCAGCAAACTCTTGATTTTCTCAATAAAAAAAACAACCAGTAGCTGTTTCAGTGGAGTGGTTGACTCCAAAACCAAACTGCATTCGATTCAGTGGGAAATGGCCCTTCTCAAGATGTTTAATCAAGTGACCTTGGAGTCAATGGGTAAGACACTCAGTAATTAGCTACGTCTGTCTTAAGTCCAGCCGGTGTAATTATAGCTACCTTCCAGGAGGAGGGTACTATCTTTTGATTAGTTTTATACCATGACTGTTGTAGAACTGGGTTCAGCTTTAATCTAAAATGAACAACGAAGCACATAGTAGTTTTTCTTTAAATCCCTTTGGCTGTGAAAAGTGATCAAAATAAGTTCATTAAATTCTTTGCCGGCACATTTTCATGGCTTCTCTGCCTGCTGCTTTCTGGTTCCAGCACCACGGTTTTCTTGCACAGCTGTCCTCGGGTTTCAGGTTCCCCGTTTAAACCGAAGCTTCTCAGACACTCCATCTCTCCTCCGGTGGAGCGGAAAGTGCAAGACGACACGCCTCTGCTCGGTCGCTCTGCCCCCAGCTCAGTTTCTCTGACGGCTCCATCGCTCCTCTTTAATGTAGTATCGATCGAGCGGAGAGACTCCCCGGCGATCAGGTGAAGGCAAAGATCCAGTGGGATTCCTGCAGAGGAACCGCTTTAAACTATATCGCTGTTGGAGTAATGTAATCGCTATTAGAAAAGCAATAATCTGGTGCTTTGCTGACAGAAACGAACACATTCCTGTGTTTTTAGTTGATCCAGCTGTCTGTAGCAGAGCTGAGATGGGTCTAACAGAGAGCAGAGGAGGGTGCAGAGCTACACCCGCTGAATACCAAGCGCTGGACGTAGGGACTAGAAGCTCGCTGTTTATTATCAGCAGTGGCTCCTGAGGTCCCTTCTCACAATCTGCCGCTCCATCAGCAGACACGGAGGGACCGGAAATTAGTAGGAAGGTCAGACAATCTGCATCTCCACCTGGTCTGATTTCTGCAGCTGTTGGAAGCAGGAGAGCCAAAACCCGGCGCTTGTTATCAGGGTTGTTGGGAAGAAAACAGAGTTCTGCAGAATCGGCAGCTTTGCTGGCAGCCCGTCTGTTTACTGCGTGCGATCTGATGACGGGACGGTTTACCAAAGGCGGGGTGTTTGGTTACACCAAGAGCAAACCGTGGAAACTCCCTCCTTCATGATCTTTGTTCTGTTTCTTTCCATTCAGGTTCATCCCAGACATCCTTCATTGGGACACTGTCCAGCTCCCTTCTCCAGCTCCACTGCTCCCCCTGGTGGTAAAATACTCCTCCTGCATTCACACCATTGTTGTCACACTGCCCGGCTGAGCTGTTTGAGCTTTTTTACACGTCGTCGTGTTACAACCACACACTGCAGAGTGTCTTACTGGGATCCTTATGACTGTAAAATGCTGGGTAAAAAACCAATATATGGTTTACAAAATGAAATGAATATAAATCTGAAAAGTATGCCGTGCATTTTTCTGCCCCCATTGTCCCCGATGAACATAAATAAAATCCACCAGGACCAAATTATAAAAGTGGTTTGAGTCAAACTGAGTAATTTAACCTCAGTTCTGTGTTCTAAACACAGCTGTTCTGGAAAAGAAAACTTCTAAGGTTTGTTAGAGAACATTAGTGAACAAAGAAACTACAAAAGAAACTCTGGAGGAGCTGCCGACATCCACAGCTCAGGTGGGAGAATCTGTCAACAGGACAACTATTAGTTGGCCACTCCAGGAATCTGAAATCTGCCAAATCTTGGATGAAGTTTGCAGAGCCGAAAGCCACAGGAAGTCCTTATTTGGATTCTTTGGTCTAAATGCAAAGCGGACCAACATGTGGCGAACAATTAACACTTTACCATCCCCGTTAGGAAACATGGTGGTTTGCAGCTTTGTGTTGTCATGTTACATAAAACCCCAGTAAAATACGCTGAAAGTTGTGGCTGACAAAGAGCCAACTAATGTTGTTTTTTAATTTGGGTATAAAAAAAAAAACAAGGAAATCTGGAAAACGTGAAACAGTAAAAGGGATATGCACACAGCTGCAGTCTGTGGATGTCCGCTCACCTGTTTCTGGCTGTAACATATATTTAGGCATGTGTTATTAGATTAGAAGGCAAATTTCGTCTCTCTCTCTGTTGCAGACGTGTCTTTGAAGCACAAACATGGCCGCCTGGTTCTGGAGGTGCCGTTGCCGTCCAGGAACGAGAAGTGTCTCTTCTACCTGCGGCCCATGCTGATGACTGTGGGCGACCTGATCGCTGATCTGCAGAGAGAGGACACAGGAGCGACCGCCTCTCTGCTCGCTGCAGGTAAGAGGCTTCGTACCACAGCAGGTCCACGATATGCTGCCAGTGGTGCTGGTCCGGTTTGTCAGGCTGGGTTTAGTTCAGCCGGAGTATGGACTAGTTTGACAGGATGTCTCTAGAGCGGGGGTGGCCCAATGTGGAGCCCGGGGGCCATTTCTGGCCCCTGGAGAGATTTTGTGCGGCCCCCCAACTGCAATTCAACAGTTATTTGATGCACCAGAACATGAGAGTAATGCAGATGGTGGCTATTTATTCTTAATTAGAGCAAAAATTTCACAGATAAGTTAAAAGTTTTCTTACAACTGAAAATGTTAGGTACAACACAAAGTATCTTTAATTTCATTGTATAAATAGGACATTTGTTCAATGACTTTTACTCAAATGCAGACTTTAGTGCACCAAAATCAGCTTTTAATTAATTTTTTTAATTGGCTAAATACAGCACCTGTTTAAATTAAAAAAAAATTCTGTTCCTATTGCGGGAGAATAGACAAAAAAAGTTAAATCACCATGTGTTTGTTTTGGTAATTAAGTATAAAGAGATTCCCTGTTAGGCTGCAAGACACTTCCTCTTTAGGTTGTGTCCGTTTGTTGTTTTTGTGATGTTAGGTTTTATGGTTGGAGCAGTTGTCTCAGGGCCAATTGTTCCGATCTGTCACAAAGGCCATAACAAAAAGGAAGATACACCACGTATACCAGGCTGCCCCTGTAAAGATGTGCCAGTTTAAATAAGGAGGTCTCTTTCAGGATTGGTGGCGCAATCAAGGTGAGTATCCAATCGGGAGAAGAGGAGAACTTTAACAGGAAATGATGCAGGAGGAAATGCAAGAAATAGCCCAGGAGAAGGTCTGCATCAAGATCCCATAGCGGAGCCAGCTGGCAGGAAGCAGCAACTGCACCTGAATTTAAATAACCTGAGAAAAGAGAAAACAAACGAAGGCCATTAGGAATTAGTTAAATGGATGTTTATCTTTTAATACGACAAAAGATGCAAAACACTTCTAAATCTTGAATCCCCTTTGAACATAAAAATCTCACAAATGTAATTAAAACAGTGCATGATCATAATAAGTTGAGCTGGTAAAAGTAAAATTCACAAGATATTTTTGGGGGGATTTTTTTTTTTTTTTTTGGCCCTCATGTACTTTAGACGTGACAATTTTGGCATGGGGATGAAAAACTTGGACACCTTTGCTCTAATTTTATGGAATATTATGTAAATGACCCTGGTAACGCTGCAACTCTTCAATTAGAGAAGAATTAGTTGCTTGTGAACCACATTACTTGTATAAACGGGACATTTTTTTTGTTCTCACACGTCCTTTCCAGACGGTCAACGTGTTGCCAACACGACGCTGTTGGACACCCTGCTGGAGAAGGACTTCCAGCTCGTCATCAACGAAGACGTTTACAGCGTCATCGCCCCTGAGAAGGGTAACGCCGCGCCGTCGGCAGATAAACGGGGGCTCCTTACCTCGCACGAGACTCCATAGCGGGATAATTTCCACCTGGTTGCTTCCTCTGTTGCAGTGATCCCCAGCAGTGAGCATGCCAGGGAGCTGGAGGACATGAAACACGTGGTGCACCTCCTGCACGCAGCGCTCCACCTGCCTGAACACCAGCTGCTGCAGGAGAGGCAGCTGCTGGAGAGACTGGACAGCATCAAGCAGGAGCTCTCACCCCTGGAGAAGGTAGCAGGTTGACCTGTTCGTTTTATAGCCTAAGAACATCAGACTTCTAAGTGTGTTTAATCCTAAAACGTGTTAAAATGCCCCTGAATTTAATGTCTATGACCATAATGATGTGCGAAGAGGCTCACTGACCCCGTTGTTCCTTTCAGACCAAGGCCCAGCTGTCCCGGGCTGCAGAGTTTCACACCTCCAGGGCGGTCTGGACGGGCATGGCCCTGCTGTCGGTGCAGGCCGGCGCCCTGAGCTGGCTCACCTGGTGGGTGTACTCCTGGGACGTCATGGAGCCCGTCACCTACTTCATCACCTACGGCACCAGCATGGGAGTCTTTGCCTACTATATCCTCACCAAGCAGGCAAGCTTCACACAGATTTTCTTTTTCTCTTAGAAATCTGCCTTTTACTCAATATTTAAATGTTTGGTTTGCAAATAAAATGGTTTTCTTTCACTTTTAGCATGTAAGAAGAATGCAGTAAAACTGATAATTGTTTCTGTTACGTTGCCAAACAGGAGGTTTTAATACCGTATTTTTCGGACTATAAGGCGCACCTAAAATTGTTAAAATTTCTCAAAAATTGATGGTGGACCTTTATATATGATTAAAGTTGTGCTTATTGACCACTTTTATGTGGTACAATGCGCTCAAAAATCTGTTAAAATGTGTAAGTACGACTTTGGTTAGCAACAAAGCTGTATGCTCGACTATGAAGGGTAAAACGTCCGTGGAGAGTCAGCGTGGCTCACAGTCTCAGCACAGTACGCCCGAGTCTGTGGGAGCCTCCACACTCAACTCCAATTTTTAATGTCATATTTTTAATAATGCACCAGGTTAGTATCCAAATTTAGTGTACCGTTTTGTTTAATAAAGTCCTTTTGATTTGAATTGAATAGAAATAGCAGCTGCAGATATCTCCGGTGTACCCTGGATCTGTTTGGGTTTTCTGCCCCACAGCTTGTTTGTGAAAATAAAATTGTCTCAACATTCTGGGCTTTGGTCCTTCCAGCCGTCATTAACTACCATTATTTTATTCATTTGCTATTGACTGTTAATATTATACTAGTATCAAAATGTTGCATAACTACAGTCATGTAATTCAGGTAACTGCTAAAAAAAATGTTTGAATACCAGTAATCCAATTTGAGATCAGATCGTATCGATTCTAAATCTCGAGAATCTGAATAAAATCGATACATTGAACCCTAATTTTATCAATGAGCTCTGTTTTTTTTTTTTTAATCTTCACTGGATCATTTATTCCGGTTGTTTTAAATGTTTGAATTATTTCTCTGTCTATAGCTGTGATCGGGTTTAGACCAGGAGCTGTTCTTGTAGGCGTTTCCTAACTTATTCAATTCACTTTTATTTATATAGCGCCAATTCACAATATATGTCATCTCAAGCCACTTTAAAAAGTCAAATTCCATCAAATCCTCCAAGTTGGTCAGAAAGTTTCCTCTCTAAGGAAACCCAGCAGGTTGCATCAAGTCTTTCCAAGCAGCATTCACTCCTCCTGAAAGAGCGTAGAGCCACAGTGGACAGTCGTCTGCATTGTTGATTCAACCATTCCCTTAGCTCTTAGTAGTAATGATTTTATGGGATTCTTCATAAATAAAATTGATGCCATTAAAAATAAAATAACTGGCATCCTCCCAAACATGATTACCTCGTCCCCAGTAAGTAAGGCAGCATTGGAGGAATCTTTAGAACCTGCGCAGTGTCTGAACTGTTTAAAAGCAGTAGAGCTTTCTGAGCTATCTAAAATCTTAGCTTCATCTAAACCTTCTACCTGTATGTTAGACCCAATCCCAACCAAGTTGTTTAAGGAGGTATTCCCTTTGATCAGTGGTCCTATTTTAGACATGATTAATCTATCCTTAGTAAATGGATATGTACCACAGGTTTTTAAAGTAGCTGTTATTAAACCTTTACTTAAGAAACCTTCTCTTGATCAAGATGAGCTAGTAAACTACAGACCTATATCTAATCTTCTTTTCTTATCTAAAATTCTTGAGAAAGTAGTTGCTAATCAACTTTGTGAACATTTACAAAGCAATGACCTACTTGAGGAGTTTCAGTCAGGCTTCAGAGCTCATCATAGCACTGAAACGGCTCTGGTGAAGGTCACTAATGATATTCTCATGGCCTCAGATAATGGACTTGTGTCTGTACTTGTCCTGTTAGATCTTAGTGCTGCATTTGATACAGTTGATCACAATATTCTCCTACAAAGACTTGAACATACTGTAGGGATTAAGGGGAAAGCATTAGGCTGGTTTAAATCTTATCTGTCGGACAGATTCCAGTTTGTTCATGTTAATAATAAATCTTCCTCAAATTCTAGGGTCACCTGTGGAGTACCACAGGGTTCAGTCCTTGGACCAATTCTCTTTACTATATATATGCTTCCGATCGGCAAAATTATCAGACAGCATGGGATTAATTTCCACTGTTATGCTGATGACACTCAGCTATATCTATCCATAAATCCTGATGAATCCAATCAATTACTTCGACTGCAGTCATGTCTTGATGACATCAAAAGCTGGATGACTTTAAATTTCCTGCATCTAAATTCTGACAAGACCGAAGTTGTAATCTTTGGGCCAGAGTCCTCAAAAAATAAACTTCTTAACCAATCACTTAATCTGGATGACATTAACTTGGCCTCTGGTAATAAAGTAAAAAACCTTGGTGTTATTTTTGACCAAGACATGTCATTTAAATCCCATATTAAACAGGTTTCCAGAGTTTCCTTTTTTCACCTCCGGAATATCGCCAAAATTAGAAACATTCTGTCCAGGAGTGATGCTGAAAAACTAGTCCATGCATTTGTTACTTCAAGGCTGGACTATTGTAATTCTTTACTATCAGGAAGTCCACAAAATGCAATTCAAAGTCTTCAGCTTATCCAAAATGCTGCAGCAAGAGTTCTGATGAAAATCAACAAGAGGGATCATATTTCTCCAATTTTAGCTTCCCTTCATTGGCTTCCTGTTAAATCAAGAATAGAATTTAAAATTCTTCTTCTAACGTATAAAGCCCTTAATAATCAAGCTCCATCATATATCAGAGCTCTGATTACTCCGTATGTTCCTAACAGAGCACTTCGCTCTCAGACTGCAGGTCTGCTGGTGGTTCCTAGAGTCTCTAAAAGTAGAATGGGAGGCAGATCCTTTAGCTATCAGGCTCCTCTCCTGTGGAACCAACTCCCAGTTTTGGTCCGTGAAGCAGACACCCTGTCTACTTTTAAGACTAATCTTAAAACTTTCCTTTTTGACAAAGCTTATAACTAGAGTGGCTCATGTTACTCTGAGCTACCTTTATAGTTTTGCTGCTATAGGCTTAGGCTACTGGAGGACATCAGGGCCTACTTTTCTCACTCTACTGATTTTTACTGTTCTCCAGTCTACTGTTCTCCAGATTTGCATTGCATTACATTGAAATGACTGTTGTCATTTCAGCTTTTAACTTTTTGTTCTCTCTCTTTTTTCTTCATAGTAGGCACACCTGGTCTGACGTTCTGTTGACTGTGAAATCATCCAGGGAGGACAGATCACCGACTATTACCATCTAATGTAGAACAGATTACTAGATCAATGTGTGCTTCTGTGCTTTTTTGTCTCTCTTGTTGTGTCTCTGCTCTGTCTTCTGTAACCCCAGTCGGTCGAGGCAGATGACCGTTCATACTGAGCCCGGTTCTGCCGGAGGTTTTTTTTTCCCGTTAATGGGTGGTTTTTCTTCCCACTGTCGCTTCATGCTTGCTCAGTATGAGGGATTGCAGCAAAGCCATGTACAATGCAGACGACTCTCCCTGTGGCTCTACGGTTCCCCAGGAGTGAATGCTGCTTGTCGGGACTTTGATGCAATCAACTGGATTCCTTATATAGGACATTTTGACCAATCTGTATAATCTGACCCAATCTGTATAATATGATTGAACTTGATTTTGTAAAGTGCCTTGAGATGACATGTTTCATGATTTGGCGCTATATAAATAAAATTGAATTGAAATTGAATTGAATTGTTGATGGCTTTGCAGCAATCCCTCATACTGAGCATGCATGAAGCGACAGTGGAGAGGAAAACTCCCCTTTAACGGGAAGGAAAACCTCCAGTATATTCACAGTTCTGTGTGCAGGTTGCTTTGGTGCTTTGCAGCAATCCCTCTGATATATGATGGAGCTTGATTATTAAGGGCTTTATACGTTAGAAGAAGAATTTTATATTCTATTCTTGATTTAACAGGAAGCCAATGAAGGGAAGCTAAAATAGGATAAATATGATTCCTCTTGTTGATTTTCATCAGAACTCTTGCTGCAGCATTTTTGGATCAGCTGAAGGCTTCAAACTGCATTTTATGGACTTCCTGATAGTAAAGAATTACAATAGTCCAGCCTTAAAGTAACAAATGCATTTTAAGATCTTATAAAGATCAAGACACTTCTACCTCACATGAACGGCTCATTCTCTTGTCTTTCCCATTTTGAGGAGCTATTTAGAGTAAATGGGTGGATTTTTCTAAATTTTCCAATGTGATATTTTTATACACCCACCAGTAATTACAGAACCTTCTCACTACCTAACTGCTTTTTTCTAATTAGCTTTCTTTAGTATCCCGATGTTTTCTGTTATTGTATCTATATTTTGCTAAACAGGCTAATTTCTGTGGAAGATCTTTCTAGACCCAGCTCATCTGCACTGAATCATCACGTGAACCGACGTTTCTCCTTTAACTCTCTCCCTCAGGATTATGTGTATCCAGACGCCAAGGACAGACAGTTTCTACGCTACTTTTATAAGGGGGCCAGGAAGAAGCAATTCAACGTGGAAAAATACAACAGACTGAAGGACGAACTGGAACAGGTGACCCAGTTATTATATTATATATCAGACTTCTTGTTTTTGGATGTCCAGAACCACAATCTCTTCACAGTTAAATGTGACTGGATTTTTTTTTAGGTGGAAGAGGACTTAAGACGTCTGAAATATCCAAATCAACTTCAGCTCCCACTGGAACAGATCCAGATGAAGCCGTAAACCAAGCTGGAAGGATTGAGACTCAAACGGAGCCAAATGTTTGTTTTATTCTGATAATGCCATATTTTTACCTTGAAATCTATCATTCTGTATTAGGAACATCTTCATGTTGATGCCATATTGTATCCTCAATAAATTCACAAACATTAACGATTAAAGTTTGTTTTTCTGATCTGTTTTTCCATTCTAGTCTGTCAGGCTGTGTTCCTACATCCTTGTTTTCAGCATGATCAGCCAGATGCCGGGACTTAAAAACATTGTGCGATAGGGCTGCACAATTTATCGCATTAGCAATGTGTGCAATGTTCCTTTTTTTTGGAAAGGACTATTTGGAGCGCAATAACAAGAGTTATGAACGTGCATATTTCCTGCTAATGTTAGAGCATGACATCAAATGTCATTGGCCAAAAGCTGAAGGTCATAGAGTGATGGAATCTCAGATTAGAAATAAATAAAATAGACGCATATCCACCTTTCCTTTAACAGATCGCTCAGTTCTGGTGCGTGGCGGAGATTTTGCTGATCTGATCCTTGGTTTCAGCGGATTTAGTGGCGCGACATTAAGGGCTAAAAAGCCAAATCTGTACAGCAGGTTGGCAGATGCTAGGTAACTATATCCAGCTGTTGATGCTCAACCTCACACAGCTGCAGCTCTTCCTGCCGGTGAGGTATTTCCACGTCCCAAAATCCGAACTAGGACACCGCCTACCACCAAGGACTCCAACGTACAGGTGGTTTCCGGTACTTTTTTTGGGCCAGGCTGGGCCCCAGCAGCTACATGGTTAGCACAAAGTCTGTGCATTCAGCTCCAGTACCAAGAACCGTACTCAGTGAGGTCATGTGACATTGATCATCCTGACTCAGGTAGGGCGTCTTCAGCTGGACGGACATCCTCCCCACACTAGCTCGGTGGGACTTCCTGCTAGCCAAGAGCCCAACAACGAGACAGGTGTAGGGAAACTGGTTCTCGACTAAAAGATTGGATCGATCTCTCTGGACCTGGGGCCAGTTTTAGCTGTTCCAGACTTCACCTCTTGTCATGAAACATGGATTATGAGAAAAACATCCTGGACACAATTAAGCTGCTGAAATGAGCTTCCTCTGGAAGGACTTTGCCTTAGTGGTGTGGTTAGATGTCTCCATCGTGCTAGGGGGGCTCAAAGTTGGGCTTCTGCTCTGAAAGAATCAGTTGCGCTAGTTTGATTTTATATAAGGATGCTTACGGTACCGGGGGAAGACCCCTGGGTAGAGCCAGAAGTGCCATAAATGCCAAATGTGGGACATTTAGGACTCTGTTCAGTCTTTGCCCGCTGATTGGTGAGAACGACTGCAGCCCCATGCAGCCTTTATACGGACAAACCAAAACCACAAAAATGTTTCCCCTGCACTTACCCACCATAGACACCAGATGGTGCTAAAGAGATCCCAGTCATATACAGGAGGATTTACGCTCATGACATGACATAGTAAAAACATGCGCAGAACGCTGTTACAGGTGTTCTGCGCAGCCTCCATGGAGGTTCCAGGTATTAATGTCGTTGACATTTTGGAGTTTTTCCTCCTCCTAATGAATGAAATCACTTTAAAACAGATTTTTTTTACTCAGGTCATCTTTATGCAATATTAAAAGTACTTTGATGAGCTTAAATGTTTGCCTTTTTAAATGTTTAACTTGAAGTTTCACAATTAGCTCAATCTCATGTTTTTACTCAAAATGATTTTTTTTAGAGACATCAACTTACATATATGACAAAATAAGACAGTGTTAAAGGGGTTTAACAAGTAAGGCAATTTGATAAAGTGCAGGTTTAACCTCCAGGAGTTCACAAAATTCATATTTATAAAGGACACTGAATAATAATAATAAAAAAAGTAATCAAGCTTTGTGTGTATTAGGGTCAACGAGCAATCTTTTCTAACCCTCATCCTCCCTGAGTTGAGGAAACATTTGAAACTCTTGAAACACATCAACTGAATAAAAGGATCTTTACATCTGATTATCTTAAAATATAGAAACTAAAAACTTCGGGCAATTCCAGGCCAACCTGGTTGTTCCAACATGTCGCCTCCGTCATTTATTATTGCCAGATTTTCCTGAAATCCAGTAAATATCATGCCCATCTGTGACGTGGCCAGAGACGTGTATGAGCAAGCTGTTTTTGGAAACATTTTAAAGAGAAGCCTGGCTAGCAGCTTTAAGATAAACATTTCAAAAGCTGATTGTGGTGAAGAATTTAAATGTTTAAAATAAGGATTTTTTTTCCAGAAAAAAAACACTGAATTCAGAACAAATACAGAAAACAAAAAGGCCACAAAAATGCTTTTATTCTTCACAGCTCATGAACACAGAAACAGGATCAGAAAGACAGTTTGAAGTGATTTAGGTTCCCAGTACAGCTTTAAGAAAAAAAAAACCTTTCTGAGGCTTCCTGAGGGCTTGTTTTCAGTTTGGTGCAAATCTGCATCGACGACACACATGAATTCCCTTTTTTCTCTTTAAGGCACGGCGGGTAAACCAAGTGTTTGTACTGTAAGCTGCAGAGATCAAACTGGAGCGCTGGAGGCTCGGAGGAGGTACCTGAGAGGAGAAAAGCCCTGAACCGTACGCTGCTACCCAGCAAACTCCAGTAGGAAAGATGTAAAGCGCTGATTGTACCAGATTTATCAGCTCCAGTGATTCATGAGAGGAAGGCTTCTCTGCAACAGATCTGCTCTTTAGGAATGTTTAGCGGCCTAGACATAATAATAAGACGTTGTAATAAACCTGCTGTAAAATAACTTCTTAAAAGGACATTTGTCCTGATCTTTGTGGACTGGAGATGATGAGAATTCGGTAACGCTACAACCTGCAGCACCAGGTGAAACACAAAGCTTTAGAAAAGGATCGAACCTCCGCCGTCCACCCATCAGATCGGACGCAGGACGTTACTTGTTCGGACGGAAGTAGAGCTTCTTGGTGAGCATTGAGGCGAAGCAGGGCACTTGTTTCTTGCCGATGGCACTCCGGTCGTTGCTGTTCCCGACGCTCCTCATCGACACCTTCCTGTTGACCAGCGTTAGCAGCTCCGTCAGCTCCAGGGAGCTGCCGTACTTCCGGAGCAACTCGCACAGATCCTGGATGTACCACGAGCCGTTGATGGTCTCCCTGTGGGAGTAGTAACCTGAAGGAAAGATGAAATGTCGGCTGTGTGAGGTGTTGGAACGCTTTACGGTCCAGATGAGAGACCCGGACAGCCACAGTCCCTGAACTACAAGGTTTGCAGATGATGTTGTGATGGGCGGTGAGGGCAGGGAGCAGGTGGAGGAAGGTTAGCCGTAGCGAGAAAGAATCCATGTGAGGTTAAAGGGAGCAGAGATGAAGAAGGTGGAGGGTTTTAGGTACTTAGGGTCAACAGTCCAGAGCAACGGCGAGTGTGGGGAAGAAAAAGAGGTGAAGAAACATCTCTGAGCAGTTTGGAATGGGTGGAGAAAATGATCAGGTGTGTTGTGTGATAGAGAAAAGAAAAGAATGAAAGGAAAGGTGTAGAAGACGGCGGTGTTGTCTGGACTAGAGACAGGAGGTAGCAGAAGATGTTGAGGTTCTCTTAGGGCTGGACGAAATAGAAAAAAAGCATATCGATAAAATAGAAATCATATTGATCGATGTCCATAATTATCAACAAATTCAAAACATATATTTTAAGTGCAGCCCTGACCAACTTTTTACCAAAACTGCAAGTAAAAAGAAAACAAAAAAGAACACGTGCTCTGAACTCTTTGAAGGGGCGGAGCTTGGTTCTTGGGTCTGCGTTTGTGATTGGTTGAAAGGAATTAATGACTGTAATATTAATTTACATTATAAATTACTTTCTATATTGTCCATAATGTATATATGTTATATACATTATAGACTAGAATGCAAAAGGAAGGAAAACTGTTATTCTATTGAACTTTTTATTGACCCTTTTTTCTATCATGGATATACGTCTATCGATGGATATATATCGTTACTGAATTATCGTCCAGCCCTAAGTTCTCTTTGGAAATGACGAGGATGGAGAGGATCAGAGGCCCGACTGAGATGGTCTGGTCATGAACAGAGGGACAGGAGGACAGTAAGTGGGAGTTAGGGCCGCCGTCTGCGTCTTGGAGCGGCCGTACCGATAAATGGTTTGAAACTGGGAGGAAGACCAGAGAGGAGATTTATGGATGGAGCTAAAGAGGACATGAAGGTAGTCGGTGTGATAGAAGAAGATGCAGAAGAGACGGTTAGATGGAGACAGCTGATTCCCTGAGAGCCAGGAAGAAGAAGGGCTTCAAACCTGTCTGAGTCGAATGAATCTGAACCTAAAATATTTCACTTTGTGCGTTCCTGAAATCAGCCATATTCTAATTTATTGAATATGACTTTACATTAAACAGGATATATTGTCACAGGAAGTACTTTGCACTGTTCTGGCATACTTTATATTATCTACTGCAGTTACTGGTTTGTAAATAGATTAGCTAATGGCCTAAATGTCTTATTTTCTGCAGCTGTCTTTAACTTTTAATGACTTATGTAACTTTATTCTTTAAATTGTTTTCACTAAATAAATCAAACGTTATGATCACAGTTACTCAGCATTTATTTTTATTTTTTTTACCAGATACGGTTTTCACTCTTCGTTTGGTAGATACTTTACACTTTCACTCTAAAAACAACATATATGCCAACCTGTTATGTGTGGATCTACGAGAAGTTCAGCGGTTAATGGAGACTTTCCTCGTGTCCAGCGGTGGGGGTCAGAGCGGCGGGAGTGACGCGAGCGGCTTACCTTCTGCTACAGAATAGCACATGATGAAATCCGCCCCCGCCGGGAGGGTGTGGACGGCGCAGGCGTCGACCACCGTCTCGTTCGTCTGCAGGTCGCTGTCCACGACGTCACAGGGGGTCACGCCGACGTCGTGCTGGTCCCCACGGCACGCCTTTCAGAGCCACACGGGGACACGCTCGTGTTCAAACGGCGTCCATTTCTAAAACCAGAGGATTCACAGCGCCATCTCAGACCTACCTGCATGATGAAGATCTTCGGTTTGCCCACGAGGGTCTTGCACTTGTCCCCTTTGAACATGGACGTGATGTCCTGGATGCTGAGCTTGCCGTCGTGCGTGTAGACGTGGTCGTCCTCGCCGTGGCTCAGGAAGGCGAGCAGGAAGCAGTCTGCGTCTGAGTGGTCGTCCTCGGCAGCTGGAGGGACAGCGCGTCGGTGGCAGGTTGGTCTAACGTCTTCTCAACCCCCCCAACAAGGAGTCTGGGATCACGTACCTTCATGGATTTTGTCCAGGACTTCCACCTGTTTGTAGTCATCGTAGCTCCTGACCTCGAAGTTGAGCTCCTGCAGTCTGGACACACAGGAAGAAGGAGCTCAGATCAAGTGAAACATGGTTTCAGCTTTTCCACTGGGAAGAAACCCGGGCGGCTCTTCGTCTGACAGCCGGCGGAGGGAAACGGACCTTCTCTCCAAGTTGTAGCGGTCCGCGTTGGTCCCGCTTCTGTTGTTCAGGCCCAGGCGCCAGAAGAAGCGCTCCTGGTTGAAAATGAGAGCGAGGCCCCGACGCTTGTTGGTCATCTTGTACTCCTCCGCAGGGTCCAAAACGAAAGGGCTGCTTGGTAAAGAAAGGTCGGCACACACACACACACGGGCGGGTAAATCTGCATGTTGCTACCCTCAGAAACATTCAGCTGGGGGCCAACCAGAGCAAGAAAAGGGATTACCTTCTGAAGAAAGCATCAGTCTCTGTTAGATTCCCTGTAGATGCTGAGGAACAAGAAAACACTTTTCAGTTAGCGCCAATTCATGAAACATGTCGTCTCAAGGCACTTTCCAAAGTCAAATTCAATCAGATTGGTCAAAAAGTGTCCCAAGGATAGGAAACTCTTAAATTAAAAATGCACCAAATGTAAAATCTGAAACCATTTGTTATTGGCCGTATTAAAGCAAGTTAACAAACACTTGCAGCCAGTTTTTCAGGCTCTGGTGTCTTTGCTACAGCGTCATAAACGGTCCACCCTGACTACAGGAACGCCCTCCTGGCTCATCTCCCAGCCTGGGCTGACAACTCGCTGCAGACGGCCCAGAATGCAGCGACGCATCTGCTCTTCAATCAACGAGCGCAGGTAACAGTCGCCCAGAGACGTCTTCACATCAAGTGTTGGCCCTTCGTGCAGCAGCCTGCAGAGGACCCCACACCGCAGCTCCACTGGTGGCAGGCTAGGAAAGTCCCTGAAGACTTGAGCTGCTGCTAACGCGTTCAGCATCTTTTTTTTGCAAATTGCATAATGTGTTACGCGCCGTTTGTCGCTGACAGAATAGTCCAGCGAAGACCGAGCCCGAATGAGACGGCAACGTTCTGACAAAGGACAGAAACTTTTGCTTCATTCTCCTTTTTGTTGCGTTGATCGTTTATAAGACCCACATGCTGAGCTTCGGTTTTCACATCATTTTTAATTAGAGCAACCGTCTGTTAAGCATATCTGACACTTTTTATGCGTTAACTGAGGTTATCTGTATTTGGCAGCAGGCCAGTTTGACAAGGATTCTGCAGAATAACGCAGTATTTCTATTCCACTACAGAGGAAACTACATAAACTGTGTAAGTTGGTCTAAAGGGGAAAATATCGCCATCGGTTATCAGCGTATCAGGTTAGCAATGATGCACCCACGGTAATTTTGTTCTATTCAATCGTCCTGACATCCAGGACTCTCCACTTTGATTGATGGGATCAGATCGGTTTAATTATCCATCATTGACCTCAGAAGTTATTAATGGCAGAGAGAGTCCAACATCGCATCAAAGTTGTCCTTCGCCAAAATAGCACGTAATTATTTACAATTTGTTTTATTGAGCAGCTCTAATATTTATTATTGGACGTTACTGCAGCTGCAATTTAAAGTTCAAACCAGGTAGAGACTTTACTTCTTCCTCTGTCAAGCTCAGCTCCGTGCCATTCTGCGATACCTGAGGTTTAAAACAATGGTAACGAAGATGGCGTCTCGGTGTGGTGAAGACGACTCCCACCGAGCATGAGAATGAGGAAGAACAGGAATTAAAGTGACACGGTGTCAGATGTGCTGGTCTGCTGCTCTACAGGGATTCTCACACACACCCATCTCTCAGGTTTACAGAGAATGGTCCAGAGGGCGAAAGGACTAACTGGATTAAGAAGACAGACTCGTTACAGCCAGGGTATGCAGAACGCCATCTTTGACAGCATTGCTTTGAAGCAGCAGAAGAACACGTTTCTGTCAGCTAAGAACGGGAAGCTGAGGATATAATTCACAACCGATAAGTCTCCAGCCGCAACATTCAGACGGTCGGTGCAAAGGAGAGACGGACCGGGTCACGTTTTTTAAGGCCCATCACGATTACTTTGACATCAGGCTAGCCGGTACCCGACATGTGCTGACGATTTTTGGGGCCGATTCTTGAAGCCGATGCTGTTTTTACTTCCTCCATTTACGAGATAAAAAAGAGACAACGATAACAAATGTAACAAGTCTAAAAACCTGCGCTTAAACCAGATAATACTAACGATCGGCTTCAAACCTGCATCACAACTCTTACGGCAGCGCTTTGCTTGCACTTAATGAACGTGTCACAGCGAGAAAAGAGCTTCTTTGGTTCGGTGGGGAGAAGGAGGAGAAAAAACAGTGACCACTGCTGCAGGGTACGGACATTCTGTGTAAAGTTAGATGCCGGACGCTTAGTTTGGTCATTGTTTTCATGTGCATACAGGATTCTCCATGGGAATAAACAGGCACAGCAGCGGCGGCAGCTCGCCACCTGGGGATCAGAAAGGACTGGACGATAATTCAACAACAATAAATATCGACCCATAGACGTATATCCATGATAGAAAAAAAGGGTCAATAAAAAGTTCAATAGAGTAAAAGTTGTCCTTCCTTTTGCATTCTAGCCATTTAGGTTAATATTAGTCATTACATCCTCCCAACCAATCAGAACGCAGACCCAGGAAGCTCTGACCCTTCACAGAGTTCAGAGAGCATGTGTCCTTTTTCATTTTTTTAAAAAACTTGCAGTTTTGGTAAAAAGTTGGTTGAATAAAGGGTTGAGTTTGAATTCAGTGTTTGTGTCTTTATCTAAAAATAGGTCGCTAAGCAACAGTATAAAATGGCCAGACCTGCCCTTAAAATATATGTTTGGAATTTGTTGATAATTATAGATATCGATCAATATGGTTTATATTTTATCTATATGCTTTTTTTTTATATCGTCCAGCCGTCGGATCAGACGTGCGTTTTTAGATAATTGGTAAACAGATAAATGCATCGACCGATGCCGATACAGGGAAAAAAACGCAAATATCTGCTGGCCGATGTATCCGTCAACCTCTAGTGCAAAGAACCCTAAAGCCTGGTGCAGAAGATAATTAAGCACCAATTGAGGTTAAACATCTAAGCCTACCCGGGTATTATTGCAGAGCGCGGCATCCCTTTAGGACCACCGTGTGCCACGTCTTCTGTCAGACCAGATGTCTTAGGAGTGTTTTTCTGACGCCTCGTTGAATCTACACCACAAACAGTTGACGCGGTGATGAAGGCAAAGTGTGCTCTAACCCTGGAGTAGCAACATTTACCTATCCTGTGAGTTTCAGGCATGTGTTTGCATGCCTCCTGCTGCAGGCTAGTGGTCACATCTGAGCAACCTTTATTATAAATAAACATCCAGGTGCTTTCCATCTAATTAGCACGACATCAGGCACAGGTTCTAGTTCACAGGAGTTATTTCCAGAGCAGACTGTGCCCACAGAACAGCTGCTATTTTGATGTTCAGGGGTGCCGATTTGCACGCAGATGTAGGTCAGAAAGTGAGAATGGAGCAAAAACACGTCTGCACCTCCTGCTTGTATAAGAGGGCGTGAGGTGGCTCCACTGGCTGCAGCTTTCTGCAGCGCGTCAAAATATCTTTGCTTCACATTTACAGTCAGGTCTGGCGCAAAAGTTGGCACCATAATAAAAAGCTATTGGTGCAGATGTAACAGTGGGTTATCTTTTTATTTGCACAATAAATCCTGATATTGGAAATTAGAGTCAGCTGTTTTTGATCCAGCTTTTTTTTCTGCCCCTCTACTTCTTAGTTTCGCTTCTATATTTTTAAAGAGGCACTGAAATATGTGTTCAGGTTACTCACCCACGCTGTCTGTGGCCGTGGACGCACTTCCTGGTGAGGTGGACAAACAATAAAAACTATTTCAGTAAAATCATTCAATCACATACCTGAACCTGTCAAACAAGCTGCAACAATAACCAACAAACTGAAAAGGAAAGCAGTTTTAAAAACCTCCCCTTTGCTGTGTGTTTTGTATTCGCCACTCATACACGTAATAAGTCAGTTATTATTGCTTTATTAACCTGTATTTCACCTGGAGGAGCCCACTGAGATTAGTGGGCAGGTCCGGCTCAGTAAACAGCCGCTTTAAATCACAAACGTCATGAAGTTTAGCTACTTTTAGAACTTTAAATGTTATATACAAGCCGTGTTTTACGTACACTTTAGATTAAGGACATAAAGGTGCATAAAAGTTATTGTTTACCTGCGCTGCCGCCCGACATGTCGCCTTGTCTTCGCTGCAACTGGGAGACACAGATCTGCTTCCTCAAACAGCCAATAAGTGAGTTCCGGTCTGGCCCCGCCCCCGTGATGTGATTGGCTGGAATTTAGAACCGGAGGTAGTGATTGGCTGTCACGGATCAGAGAGCAAAGAAAGGAGATTCCTAAAGAACTTCACTGATGCGGAACCAGGAAGTAGATGCTTTAAACATGAGCAAGGCAGGAGTGTCCAAAGTGCGGCCTGGGGCCATTTGTGGCCCCTGAACCAATTCTGTTCAATCCCTGAATGCAACTCAAGAATGATAAAAAGAAAGATCAAAAGCACAGGTGGATGATAGAGGTGGAAGCTTTTTGTTTTGGCTAAATCAGGGGTCACCAACATGGTGCCCGCGGCACCCAGGTAGCCCCCAAGGACCACATGTGGGGCCCTCAAGCCCGTTCTAAAACTAGCACAACCCCCCAGTGAGCTGCATCTAAAATGTTATTTTAGTCTGTTGTAATGACACTTTCATTTATATAGATTTAAAAATGACAATATTTAATGGAGCAAATGTGATCATTGGTGAGCGCTGACTCTTCTAGTTCAAAGGTCAGTACTGGTAGCCGACACAGCACCGATGAAGTGGCTCTCAGTTTCAAAAAGGTTGGTGACCCCTGGGCTAAATTATTACCAACAAATCAAAATCACAAGTCTGAGGCTTCGGTCCTCAACCGGGGAAAGGTGGGCTGCGTCCTCTGGGACAAGGATCCAGAGGCTGGAGATGGACAAGCTGGGCTTCCTCTGCAGAGGCAGGGTGAGGAGCTGTTATCAGAGAAGAGCCGCTGCCTCTCAGCATCAAGTCGGTTCAGGTATGGACACCTGGATGCCTCCCGCTGGCAGGAGACCCGGGGGAGACCCAGAACTCACAGCAGAGACTATATATCCCGTCTGGCCCGGGAACACCGTGGGACCCTCCAGAATCAGCTGGAGGACGTTACGGAGAGAGGGATGTCTGGGTTGCTCTCCTATACCAGTTGCCCCGGTGACCTTTTCTTGGATAAGCTTAAGATGAAATTAAAACCTTCTTAGAGCTGTAAATGTTTGGTACAACACAAAGTATCGGCCTCAGAATAACCAAACTTTTTATTCTTTTAGCATCACATCCACTGACATTTACTCAAAAGTAGACTTTCTAGTACCAAAATCTGTTTTTAATTAACTTAATAAACCTGGTCAAATACAGACCCAAAGCCTGTTCTTATTGCTAATAAAGTACATTTCCAATTTATATATTTTATACTGGATGCATTTCTTTTAATAAGGCAAGTTTTTTTTCTACAATTATTTACACTTTCCTTCAAAAATGTTTACTATTTAATTAAAATGTTGCATGCTTTGGGGGGGGGGGGGGTGGTGCATTCTATAATTCTTTTTTGTATTTTTTAATTTTTAAGTTAGGGATTTTGGGGTCACCGGTCTGGGGGCCATTTGTGGCCCCTGGACTGATTTTATGCAGCGTCTGAATGCAATTCAAGAGTTGATCCACCAACACAGTACTGCAGTTTGTTTTATTATTTTAATTATATGTAAAATATTATGAACAGAACAAAGTATGGATTTTTCAATAATTTTATTTCATAATAAACGCCACCTGGGTGCACCCACTGCTGCACAGGATCGATTAAACACATTTGGCTAAATATAGCAAATGCTTTTAAAGAAAGAGTGAATAAAATGGTGTTTTTGCCCCAAAGAATAGACAAGAAATTAAAATCAGTGGACCCCCCCCCCCACCGGGTGAGGACAGAAAAAAAAACCCAGTGTAATATGCTTTTCTTTTTAATAAAATCAAGCCTTGAAGAGGTTTTTTTATGCTTTGGCTTCACAATGATTTACAGATTTACTCTCTAAAATTGTGCATATTTAAACTGTGAAGAAGCTAAAGAAAAAAAACTATTTCTTTTACATAAAATCTGTTCTGTGACCCTTAAGTACTTTTGACTTTTGACTGAAGTGGCAGGAAGTTTTTTTCACCACTGATCTAAGTTAGGATTAAGGGCGTATTTGGAAAAATTGGGGGAGTTTTTAATTGATTTAGAAAACCTTTAGATTATCTTTGTATCAAATCTGTATGTTTGTAAACTTGTCTTATTGTTTATATGCAACAAAAAACCAAAACATATAATTTTGGAATTCTGAAACGTATAAAGGACAATAACAAAATATTTACAAAGTGACCAAAAAGAGGATGATAACTGTCCAAAATCGCTTCAGTTTTTCATGAATCACCATAAATAAGGGTTTCTCAAATTCATAATGACACTAAATCAATAACAATGTCAAACATTTAAGAACATTTACAAGTACAATACAGCTTAATGTTAAAATAGCACAAAATAAAAAGCCATCAACAGTCCTCTTGTTCTGTTGAGGTAAGAATAAAGTTTATAGCTGGTTAAACCTAAAGCAGAATTTGAAAGTGTGAAACATTTCACAGCTGGTAAAGCATCGGGTTGAGGAGGAGCAGTAGACCAGAGGGCCTTTTTCAGGGTTCTCTGCTCCTTACTACCCAAAGCCAGGGCACGGTGCCCCTTCACACCAATCATTAGGTTTTCCCTCTACTGTGCAGCCCCCAGAGTTTTCTGACGATAGTTTTTCTTTGACGTTTTCTCTAGTTTTCAGTCCTGAGTAATTTTGGAGGAATGCATTTTTACAGCTCATCTGCTGTAGATCCGTTTTTTATCCTGAAACGTCGTCTTTTGTGCTCCCCCTGCCTGCGTTTCTCACTTCTTGGAGCGCGGGCCTGATGGTGTCAGGGTCTGGCACGAGGGCCGGGAAGAGCACTTCAAAGAGAAAAACAGAACGACAGAGACCGGCAGCACGCCGGAACAGTTTGAACCAGAAATATTTTCCCCTACGTTTCGCAGAAAGAACGTTTGCTACGTGACGTTGCAGGATGTTCATGTGAGCTTTATTGCTTCTGTTGCACTGTAAGCTGACTTTAAACACTTAATTTAGTGACGTTTGTTAAAATGTTGCGTTCCTGCCAGAGCATGAATAAAAACTCATCACAGGACTCTCACTGCTAATTGTTTTTACCAAAATATATAAATAGTGGATCGCACAGAGACACACATTAGTTGCCACCTAAAAGAAAAAAGATTTTTTTTTTTTTTTTTACATTCACTTTGCATTGCACAGTTAGTTCTAGTTTTAGCCAAAGAGGCTCCATCCCTGAGAAAATCTACACGTTTTAAGAAAAGTTTATTTGCGGGCTCCGGGTTTCAGAGTCTCTGTGCTCGCTGGCGGTCACAGCTCCTTCTTCACTTCATACTGGCACACGCACGCCTCCCGCTGGCTGTCCAGGTACGGCTTGCAGCCCAGGTGCATGACGGCGTCGAACAGGAGGGTCACCGCCGACTCGCACGCTGCGATGGGATGGAGAGCAGAGACACGGAGGAAAAATCAGCACACAGGGTACGATGCTGCCTGCATGGACCAGCTCACAGTTTATTTTCTGTTGTTGCCTCACAACCTGGAATTAAAATGATTTGATTTTGTCATTCATAGAACATGCATACAGCTTTGGAGAGATTTTATTTATTTATTTTACTATGAAACAAACAACAAATAGGACAAAGTAAAATAAAACTTCATCTCTGTGAGCTTCAAACATCCTGGAGGCTCAACACCTCCAGCTCCTCCATGTTGGGTGGTTTTCACTTATGAGCTTCAAGTCTAACCACAGATTCTCAACTGAATTGAATGCTGGACTTTGACTAGGCCAGTCCAACACATTTAAATGTTTCCCCTTAAACCAGTCGAGCGTTGCTTCAGCAGCCTGCCGGGCCGTTGTCCTGCTGGGAAGTGAACCTCCGACCCAGTCTCAAATCCCAGCCAGACGGACACCGGTTCTGCTCCAGAACATCCCTGAATTCAGCACCATCCGTCTTTCACTTGACACCGACCAGTTTTCCGATCCCTGCTGCTAAAATACATCTCCACAGCATCACCATGGGGTGTTTTTTTGTAAAATTACTCACACTTTATATAATTTAATGACTGTTTAGTTCTTGTTGTTCGTCTATGGCGTGCGCTGCTGACTTTCTTCACCCTTGTAAAAGATATATAAGATCTTTTATCTGTTTAAATAAAGTTTTAGTAATATTTTTTGAATGCATGAAGCTGTTGCAGAGCTCCTTCAGCGACAGACTGCTGCATCCTGGGTGCACAAAGGAGCGTTATCACAGGTCCTCCCTCCCAGCAGCTGCTAGACTTTAGAACCGTCACTGCTCCCAACAAACTCAATAAGTGTTATAATAATTGTTGCTGTTATTTGCACCGTTTTCTTTTTCCATTTCTTGTAAATACTCTGTTGGTGACAGCAAACCGGACTTTCAGGATTGCGATGACCCAGACTACACAGGCAGTCTGTTGGTGTTTATCATCCTTAAATAAACCGTACATACACGTTTTGCACATTTTTAAATTCACTCATCAGTTGCACACTTCTTTAATCCAAGTATGCTATTTTCAATAAATGCAAAGTATTTTTTATGTTGTGAATTAGCTTTGCCCTTGCTGTACTGTCTCTTATTCTTATCTTTTGTTTGTATATGTTTTTTACCCTTGTGTGTATCTGCATGTCTCCGTTTTCTTTTCACTTTGCTGCTGCTGCTACACCTGCATTTCCCTACTGCGGTACAATCACGGATATTTCTGAAAAACATGTCCTTTACTATATAAAAGGCACTGATTAAGCTTTGACCGTCTGACACAGATTTACGGCTTTCTTTCACGCCTAAAATCGCTAAACATGATTTCTATCTCAGCCATAAAGCACAAAGAAACTCGACATGAAAAATTTGGTTTTAATCCAAAAGTCAAATGTGACAAATCCAACAAGATGTGGCTTTACATCTGATCAAATTGTTAATAAAATGTTGAGTTTAGCTCCGAACGACTAGAAAAAAAAACATTACAGAATTTTGTCACATTCTGTGTTTTGTTCTACGGATAGAAAGTACCTAAAAAGCAAGGTGTGTAATGATTTGTTTATGGTTTTGATATTCAGTATAAAAACGTAAAATATTTCAGTGTTCAACCTGCGGATGAACGATCTGTGGGTCTGAGCTGATCACACAAACATTGGGAAGTTCTGATCAGTAGCTGACTGATATGTGCATTGCTAAGTTAAAAAAATGTACATAATGTCACACACATAGGGATGGGAATCGAAAACCGGTTCCTGTTCAGAGCCGGTTCCGTGTGTTCCAGTTCCATGGCACCGTTTGGCAGCTCGCTTAACGATTCTCTTAAAGATTCCAGGCAGCACCAGAGCCGGGCAGCACGACTTACGTCACGTTTTTTACGCAAGTTACGCACACGGCATTCAGTAAGCAAGTACGACGTGACCAGGCGTAAGTCTAGAAAAGCAAACCAAAAAAAATGACGCCCCATCGGGTAAAACGATCGAAAGTCCGGTCAACAAGGAAAAATCAGTGGATCATTAGCTATTCCTAAAACTAATACGTTTGTCGTGATTTAATGAATGTAGCGTTAATCAATAAGAAAATAAAAGCATAATTTGTCGTCTCGATCACTGTGTATGGGGGCGGCCATTATCGACCGACATCACATCCTGTGACGTAATGTCACGGTAAGGCACTGCGCTCTACAACAACAATTATTTCAGATTTCCAGAGGACTTCACCATTGAAATTCACGACAGCTGTTGTTGAAGCAACAATGCTCACATGCATGGCAGTTGGATGTTCCCATACATCGGGTAAAAGTGAAAAAAAACTGTTTTTTCACCTTTCCGATTCATGATCCACCACGGGCTCTTTTGTTGGATTGCCAACTTGCCATCGAACTTCTGGTCAGAGAGAAAAAACGTCGTCGGTAGCCAACATATGGAAGAAGAATGTCGTCAAGATGACATGAGAGCGAGACTTTTCGGTAGGTTTTTCTTTTTTATAATGTAGAATTTGCCAGAACATTTGTTTACCGACCAGAGCGGCGGAGGGATACGACGCACTGCGATAGAATGCTCACTGTTGTGAAGCCTACTTATTTTATACGACTTTGGTCTTAAGTCGCTTGTAAATTTCATGAGTTGTAGGGTTTGCAGTTTTTTGGGCTTGTTTCTGAAAGTGAAGTCGATTGTTTGGGGTCTTAACTAAGTGACGCTGAAATATCCCTCTGCCTCATAACGCACTGCAGCTCCTCCTGACAGGAGCAGAGTAAACTCAGAAGGAGCCGCTCTGCCCGTATTTTCTGCAGTTTACGGTTGCAATAACTGATGATAACTGCTGAAAGTAGATTAGTCGGTGCAGATCACCATTTAGAGCAGAGATTGGTTCTAAAGACGAGTTTATACTCATAACATTGCAGAACCCAACCTATAAACCGTACTTTAATGTTTATTTGTTGTCTTTTTATGTCTCTAAAATGTTAAATTAGTATTACTTTAAATTTAAATGCTTAATACCATGTCTATTTTTGTTTAAGAGGTTAAAAAAATGTCCCCAAATTGGAATCGATAAGAGAATCGATAAGAGAATCGAATCGTTTCACAGAATCGATAAGGGAATCGGAATCGTGAAAATCTTATCAATTCCCAACCCTACACACACAGCTTGCTTTTAGAGGATTTGAAGAGTCAGAAACTAAATGCAGCACAAAGTGTTGAGGTTTTACCTGCAGCTACACCAGGAAGCAGCTTAAAAGCATCTCTGTGGTTAAATGCTCTAAAGGCAGCAGGGCTCTTCTGTCTGCTGCCGTTCAATAAGCTGAGAACCAAGTCAAGTTCTCACATCTACCAATTAGTGTTACAAAGAACTAGATTTAAATCAGGATGTTTATACTGTTAGATATTTTGAGGACGCATCTTTGGCTTTGTAATAAAAAAAGGAATAAATCATAAGATTAGGTTAATTTCTACCAGTGAAAAGAGAAAAAGAACCCTGCAGACCAAAGTCCTACCTTGGACACTCTGGGCCAATCCCAGAGTCCTTTGCACGTTCCTGCAGATGGTCTCCAGGCAGTCCTGGAACTGCTCATCGCAGTCGTGTTTCTCTTGGCCGCAGGTGTCATAGCAGCGGTCGTGCCGGTTGCAGCATTTGGTCATGGAGGGAATCCCTAAATCAAACTGGAAATAGCAGCACAGTCAGCATAAAACTGTGCAAAAACAACAACACACTTCAGCAGGGATGCACGAGATCAGCTAATAAAGCTGCTTCTTAGCGTCTTCACCTCACCATGCATGAGAAGTTCCCAAACTGGAGCAGATTACCTGAAATCCAAACAGCGGGGAGCCACATCCATTGGGCGGGGGGTGCTTGTAGCCGGGACGAGGCATCGGCTTGTATCCTGAGAAACAGAAGCAACGGTTGTTTTCACAATCTGATGCGACCTTTGACCCCAGATCTCCTCATTGTGTGACTTTGTGTGATGCCAGCCCTCTTCATCTTCATCTTTCTGACAAATGCCTGTGGGGTTTTGGGCCAAAACTGACTGGAATTTCAAAAGGTATTAATATCTAAACCAACCTTGATTTTAAAAACTAATCAGTTTCATCTAACCAACCCTCCCCCAGCATGATGGCGCCACCTCCATGCTTCGTCGTGGGTGTCAATGTCATTTTCATGCCAAACATTTCAGGGAAAAGCTGAATTTTGATTTCATCAGAGCAGATTTTAGCCTGGGTGTTTGCTTTGGATAAAAAAAAAAAAAGAATCTCTTCATTTATCCGCACCACTCCTTAGTCCAGACCAGAACATGGTTGTCATACATACGCTCATATTCACTAAATTAGAATATATTCTGATGAGGTTCATTTTTTTATTGGTCTAATCTTTGTTTTAAATAAGTTTTCATTCACTGTAAGCATAAAGGGAACATAGTTAACAGAAATAAAGGCTTGGAAACATCAGTCTGTGTGTATTTCATCTGTATAATGTGTTTCATTTAGTGGAGTTACTGAAATAAATCAACTTTTCAATAATATTCTCATTTATTGAACATGACGGCAGAAGACAACCAGTACTGACTTTACATTAGTTTACAGCCGGGTGTCTAGAGTAGGGCCCCGGGAGCCTTTTGACTTTGGTGAGCGACAATCTGCCTTTAATCTATTTATTAAATTGCCTAAATGCAGCAACACAAAGAAACAGAGACCCATTTTCTGCACCTTTCTGGTCTTGAATGATTTATCATTTAATGTGACAAAAAACCCTGATTTTAACAGAGCTGTGCAGCCTTTGGTTCAGTTCGGCCCACGGAAAAGGCCCTGGAGTCATCAAACTCACCATCGCTGCATCGGTACCGACAGAGCCCGTCGTGTCCGCCGAACAGGTCCAGTGCTGCGTTCAGGTACGTGTCGATTCTATGAATGCCGTTCCGGATGGTTTTCAGCGTCATCCTCCAGTCCGGGGTCTCTGCCTCTTGTTTACAGGCAGACACATCTGGGGCGAGTCCACAGCAGCAGCAGATCAAGCCGAGCAGCAGAACCTGAACGTTGCCCCCGCAGAGGAGCGTTTCCCGACATGTCATGTTAGCTGAAGTTTCTCCTCACCTCCCGCTCCGACTGTCATGTCACCATTCAGCTCCAACTCATTCCCGGATCGCCCCAAAACAACACGAACTAGCGCACATCAATCGGATGTGACATTACTTCCGGGTTCGGCAATGTCACGTGATCCTGGACAAACAAGTGACGCCGTCACACGTTCGAACCCGACGCTGGTATCCAATGAGCTAGCGTTAACCGTTACGTGGGTCCACTGCGAACTACGTTACCCATAGTTCATGGCGGCGCAAACTCCTCGGCAGGAACGTCCTGATGACGACGCTAGGAGGGAGCGGCGCGTTGACAGCAACATTTGAGTTTAGGAGTTTAATGTTTTCATGCAAATAACGTTTTCTGGCAGGAAATAACATTTTCTCGCAGTTCTGACCGCAATAATAAAAGTTCACGTAAAAATACAAACCCTGTTTAAAAAGTGTTACAGCACCCCCTGCTGGATAGAAAATATTCAGAATACTACAGCCAGATTAAAAGTTCCCTTTGAAAAGAACTAAACCTTTTCATTAAGCACACATTTGTATTAATTTCTTTTAATTGTCTGATTCTGATGAATTATTCTAATCTTAAATATGTTATTTGCTGTAAGCAAAAATAAACGCTTAAAAACATCAATGTGTTATTGATCTATATAAAATGTTTTACTTGGTGAACTAAGCTACTGAAGACAATTAACTTCTCAATACTGATTTATTAATAAATAGAGAATATAAATATATTTTATTGTCCCAAGTCATATAAGTAGCTCCTGGTGAGTCTGAATTATTTCTTCCTGCTCTTGGCTGACAGGAGCAGCACCCAATGTGGTTTTCTGCTGCTGTAGCCCATCTGCATCTGTTCAACATGTTCATTGAGTTATTCTGAGCCTGGTTCAATGCATCTGCAGCATCAGCACACGTAGTTAAAAACAGCTCATCTGATGTAGAGAAACACTTTAACCCAGTCTACAGTACCAGTTTGGCTTTATTTAAATTATCAGGCCAGCACTGAGTAGAAAGCTTGTTTCCTCTAGAGTTACTTTAAATAAGTGCCAAAATTTTAAACATTAAAAAATGAAAGTGTACAACCATTCATGGATGAACGTGTCGATGTGCGCCGATTTTCAGTTTCAACCTGATTTACGTTTTGCAGATGAAAACCACATTTTCTCCACAAACACACCGCTAGGGAAATAAGCTAAAACCCAGTTTGCTTCTCTTGCTCCTCCATGATGTGGATCTCACTGAAGAACATCTCCTGATGAACCCGCCGTTGTTTTTGATTGCACATTCATGATGAGCAGACGATGCAGAAAAGTAAATCCCTACAATCAGGTGTCCTTGTCCTTCGGGTCACCAGCAAAACAAGTAAAAATACAAAATAAAAATGAGTCTGGGATATTGAACAGTGCAGACTGGTTCATTTCGATGCAACACGGCGATTCCTGGGATCAGGCTGGAATGAGGAGGAAGAGCCATTCACAGGACGGGATACGAGGTGTGTGACGTTTTTAAACCTTAACCAGGCCTTAAATAATTTAAGAATCTTTTGCTCCTAGTGTAAAGCCTCTCGTTAAAATAAAATTTAAAAAATGAACATAGACATCTATTCTCATTTTCTACAAGCCTCCACACTCATCCGCCTCTGAATAGGTTATTTAGTCTGTCCAGCTCCTTGCAGTTATCCATGGTCATGAGCTCGGCCTTCTTCCGCATGCGGTCGTCTCTGTAAACCTTCGCAGCGTAAAGCAGGTCTGTTTCTGCACAACAAGCACAGAAAAGCAGAGTTAGACACTGAAAACGAGGAGGGGAAGAAATGAGCAGCGGCTACTGACTTGTCTGCCTCTCCTTCCAGCAGTTATTCCTAACATTAGTTACATAGTCCTCTTCTACATTTTTCTCTATTTGTTGCAGAGCTGAGCCCTTAAACTCCGATTTGAAATCTCGGGTGACGTAGTAGTCGACACGCAGGTTCTCCGTCTGTCTCTTCACAGTCTGACCCGTGGACCTGCAAAACACGGCGGACATGATGGTGGTTTGACAGAATACAAGAGAGAAACTTCTGCAAAAAGTAAAACTCTTAAAATTCACCCACGGCAAAAATAAGAAATGTTATAATTAGAATAAAATAAACATTTGAGGCCGTCTATGATTTATGTTCAATAAAGGTCTAAATAACAATTTGTTCTCCAGAACTCCTGAAGGGCTGTTGAGGGTTTTTTTTTTCCTCAGGACTGACTATTTTCGTTTATTTTCAGTTCAAAACTTGAACATTACTGTATATTTTACAGCATGTGCTTAAAGAAATGATTAAAAAGGAACAAGAGACAAAATGAAAGATCCATCTATGAACATTATCTTAAAGTTTTATCTCTTAGAAAGTGAAGAAAATATCGTAGGAGACAGAACCTGAGAGATACTTCATGATTCAGGTAACCATCTACTACCGTATTTTTCAGACTATAAGACGCACTTAAAATCATTAATTTTTCTCAAAAATTTATGGTGCTCCTTATACATGATCATCGTTGTGCTTACCGACTGATTTTATGTGGTACAATGCACTCAAAAATCTGTTAATGTGTAAGTACGACTTTGGTTAGCAACGAAGCCGCTCCGCTCAATGGATATTAGGAGCATTACGGTACACTGTGTCACTACCTGAGGACCCCTGAGCTGTCTAGAAGACTGGCTGACTGTAATGTCTAAACTAGAAGTGCATTCATGTAAGGCAGCCTGGAGTACGTGCTAGCAACAATAAACCTTGTAAGTTAATTCAATATAAAAGTTACGTTTATTTTGGCCTTATGTTAGAAACAGGGCAGAGTGGTCCAGCTACTCTGCCCTGTTTCTAACATAAGGCCTATGCGTCTCTGTCCTCCTGACAGAGACGCATAGAGAGCTGTGGACGTGAAGGGGAGGAGTGATATTACACAGTTGGGAAGAATATGTAATGCTCCTTATAATCCGGTGCGCTTTATAGTCCGAAAAATACGGTATATCTGGGACTCTGCACATTTTTCAAGTTATAGTTCTACACCCTTTGAGACTCAAATTTCCAGCTATCAGTCCTTTTAAAGTATGAATACAAGAGTCGATGATGAGGCATCAAAGCATGCAGTTGTCCGTCCTCTGCTGAGGAAACCTGGGTTAGATCTGGGTTGGATAGAACCAGCTACCTTAGCTAAGTCTACACATGTCTCCAAGCTGCCTTTTCTGAGTCAACTACTGGAAAAGCTTGTTTACTCCCAACTCAAGGACTTCCTGGATGAGGAAGTATTTCAGTCTTTTCTTTTTTTAAACAATTCCACATCACAGAATCAGCTCCGCTCAGTTTTTAAATGCCATTTTTAGCAACTGACTGTGGAACGCATTTACTGCTGGTACTCCCAGATCTCACTGCTGCCTTTGGCACGCGACGGCATGATATCCTGATTTCACAGCTGGAGCAGCGGGTGTCAATCAGAGGGGCAGCTCTCCAGTGGATGAAGTCCAACGTCTCTGATAGAAGTTTTATATAAAATATAAAAAGTTATATATAAAATATTCTATTCTATTACTGAGGATTGGCGACTCTGCCTCATCTCATGCTCACCTGCCTTTGGGAGAACCACAAGGCTCTCATCCTGGGCCACTTCTTACTCCTGTGGTCACCAACTTAAACATTAAAACACACGGTGCCCTTAGGTTTGATAAGTCATCTCTGGAAAATTCATTATTTATTTTTTATCTCCCCTCTCCTTTCACCTGAAATCAGTGATCCATGCTTTTACAAGCTCTCGGTTGGGTTTTGCGACAATCTTTACAGGAATTAGCCAGCTCACTCTGTTTAGCCTTCAACTAGTCCAGAATGAGGCAGCACCATTTTAAACAGGCTGCCCATATATTTCAGGATCAATTTTACAGTTGTTTTGTTTGTTCTTAAGTCTCCTAACGGACTTGCTCCAGTATACTTGTCCAACCTGCTGCACCCCTATACCCCATGTTGTTCCCTCGGGTCAGCTGACGAGATGCTGCTGGTGGTTCCTGAATCACAGGAAACAGGCGATTGAGCGTTTTGTTGAGGGTTTATGTCTCCATAACTCTGGTTCATCCTTGAAGGATAGCAAGGTCAGAGTCTGGTGGAATAACAAAAGAAAATACTGTCCTCCGACAATAATCAGTTAATGTCCTGAAAACCAGTGAAAAGTCCAGATAAACCTCAACGAACTTCAGAGAGTATGAAGAATTTTATGAACATGTCACCAACCTGCTTTCATGTTTGTTATGTGCATCAAAGGTCAAACCTTTTTCTGATTTTCAGCCAAACAGCACCATCCTTGTTGAGCTTTGTTTTAAAGCTGCAGTAGTTTGGAGAAAACTGTGGACTTAGTCTGAAAATTTTAAAAACCACCCCTTCCAGGTCCCTCCACTTTGCTCTCTGCTGAGAGCAGCGCTCCTCCCCCACAGCAGAGCCTGCAGTGCTGCTCCAATGTTTACCTGAAACACTTTTCCTGTAAATCAGGTTGTTTCTCCATTTCTCCACACAGCTGCAGTCCACCAGCCATGTTGAGCTAGAATGACGGCAGCCCTGTGCGGTGGAGGGGTGTGAGCAACGCTTACAAAGGAGTGAGTGACACTCCTAACAGCCAATCAGAGCCAGGAGGAATGTCTGGATCTGATTGGCTGTTTCTTATCGGGAGCGGCAGGTTTCTGTAATTGGCAGCTGGACTACTAGGAGGAGCCAGCGGAGCTGGATTTTTAGCAGATTATCTGTCTCATGTTCTACTGTCAGGACATAGTGAGAGTTTTAAAAAATATGTAAAAAGTAACGTATTTTTCGGACTACAAGTTGCTCCGGAAGTTGCATCAGTCAAAAAATATGTCATAAACAGGAAAAAATAAGGTTTAGCATAGCAAGCCACCAACTCCAACCTGGAAAGTTCTCGTCAGCACATTTCAGCGTACAGCTGCTGAAATTAGACGGTTAGTAACGGTGCTACGTGCTAAGCTAACAATAAAACACGGATGTTTCAGAACATAAAGCTCACGTGCATCAGCGAAGTTGCAAACCGCCCGGGCAACAGACCTGTAAGCTAGCGCTAGCTGCTAGTAGTTTCATGGACAGCCCAATAACAGGTTCTGTCTCAGTCTGGGTTCTTAGAGCTGCACCACGCAACGCTCTGCTACATGAATTCAGACTGAAACAGAGAAACAACATACAAACATGTTCAGTCTTTGTTGTCTATAAGTTGATGTTTCAATTAATTGTTAAGTGGTGCAGGAGCAGCATATAGTTTTCACAAGCCTAGAGCGCCCTCTTGTGGTTAAACACAGTAATGTTTACTCCTTGATTCATGCTGGTCAATATGATTTACCGTTTAAAATCTATATACAAGTCGCACCAAGTCAAAAAGTGCAACTTAGTCCGAAAAATACAGTATGTAAAAAAAACCACATTTATACAAGTTACCTAAAGCCGGGCTTACACTGTACGAGTTTTTGCCATTTTCGGCCGTCTCGTCTTTCCTCTCTCCCCTCCGTTCCCCCCGACGGCCGGTGCCTCCCCTGGGCCTGGTCTGGGTCCCTGTCACCCACCGTCGCTCACGTGCCTCTGCCACCAAAACGCGAGGGGGCACGACGTACAGTGTGAGAACACAGATCGTGAGCGGTGAACTTTTAAACCCCGCGGTTCCGTCGCACAGTTTCAGATGTATATAAGTACCACGACTGAAAAACTCGTACAGTGTATGTTCGGCTTAACGCAGCTTAAAATTCAGTAAATAACATGAAATGAAATTACTACAGGATTATTAAACATCAAATCGTTAGCCAATTGATTTTATTTAAACTTCTAACCTGCAGCACCCTTTTTCTCTACAAGACAGTTTGTTACACTCAACTCTTGAGTTACCTTTAGTTTAGCAACTGCATGTTATTGGAGGCAGAATTTGCATTTATATGTAAACGTCCAGCGTTTTTCTAACAAACAGTGTGGGGGGGGGGCATTGTTCGGTCAAAATAAGCATCTCTCCACCCGTCAGAAATTATTTAACAGTTTTATGTCTTTCACAAAAACATCTGATCTATTCTCAACTGTCTGATTTAGGAAGGACTAAAAGAAATGATAGAGAGGAGACAGGAAGGGGACTAAAGAAGAAAGCAAAGCAATGAAGGGCACAGGAAAGGAGGGGTAAAAAGGAAGAACACTGCAGAAAATAAAGAGAAAAAACTTATTGAAGGAAAGAAGATGAGAAGGAATGAAAGAAAACCATTCATTAGGAAGGAAATGAGTGAGAAAGAACCGAAGAAAGGACGTCAGGAAGACAGTAAAAAAGGAAAGTGGAAAGGATGCAATAAAGGACAAGAAACAAAGAACAACAGACACACAGGAGAGGACACTAAGAAAGGAAAGGAGAAAAGGCGTGTGTGTGTGTGTGTGTGTGCGTACGGTCTGGAGTAGAGGCTGTACGGTGGGGGGGACACCATCATCTGGCTCAGAATTGACACTAAGATCAGGACCACGATGGGCATCAGCTGGATGAACATTGAAAAGCCGCCCTGTGGACAAACAGAGAAGACGTCTTCAGGACGGCGGTGACCCTTGGAGACAGAAAGACACGCGGCGGCGGCGGCGGCGTCCACGTACATCTCCTCGTTCCTCGGTCCTCTCCTGCCTGTGATCCGTGTGATGGCTGTAGCTCGTCCTGCCGTTGGTGAACGTGTGTGCGCTAGCTGCGGACAGAACACCACAGCTGAGGTCAGAACCGTGCTGCCGCAGGGTCCACGGCAGAAACAACGGTTCTCATTTTCACCGCGTCTGCTTACAGGAGGGGAAGCCGCCCCCGAAGAACATGTTGAAGAGGTCTTCGGGCGTGATGTCGGCTTCGAAGCCTCTGTGGAAGTCGAAGCCTCCGCCGTTGGATTGGCTGGGGCTGGTCGGCTCCTCGCCGCCCGTCAGGTCGTACTGCCGCCGCTTCGTTGGGTTGCTCAGGACGGAGTAAGCGTTACCGATCTCTGAAGGGGACAAACGAGATGGACGAACGCTCTGTGAAGTGATGTTCTGTCCAGGCTACAGAATTTTACCTGGTTTCACTAAGAAAAACCTGACCAGTTCTTCTATCAGCGGTCAAATGAAGATCAGATGTTCATCTACACGATGCATAAATACTCCAGTCTTTATTTCCTCCTCAGCCAAGGTAAGACATCTCTGACATCTGTGCTTGTGCACCTCTTTCTTCCAGGGTTTTTTCCTTCCGCTAAACTTTCCATTAATATGTTTGGATGAAGCACTCAGAATAGCTTCTTTAGCGAGGACCTTTTGTGACTTAACCTCCTTGAGGAGGAAGGAGGTTAATGACTGTTAGCTGTGGCCGCCATGATGGCGTATCCATAGCATGGTCATAATATTTCTGATTATCTTTTGTTAACTGACGTCAAATTTTTATTCTATGAGACACTGAATTGTGTGTTTTCATTGCCTCAAAGCTGTAATGATGAAAATTAACTGAACTAAACATCTAAAATGTGTTGCTCTGCATTTAATGACTCTTTATACTGAAAGTTACCTTTTAAAATCTAATCCACTTAGCAACAAAATATCTAAAAATGCATAATTTCACTGATCTATACCGGAACAAACCAGGGTGACTCTACTGTAATGCAAAGAAGCTGGCAGGACTGTTTTATTCTCATTTATAAATTAAGCTTCCTCTGTTGCATTCCAGAGATTTTTAACTTAACATTTAGTTATATGCATTACTACATGTAGAAAAGAAAAGAAAATATATCCCGAACCCAGTCTGAAGACTGTAAGGCGAATACGTGTGAATGGAGTTACTTTTAAAGGCCTCTGTTGCTCCGGGCGCGTGGTTTTTGTCTGGATGGAACTTGAGGGCGAGCTTCCTGTAGGCTTTTTTGAGCTCATCGTCTCCAGCTTCTTTGACCACACCGAGGACTTCGTAGTAATCCTTACTTCGCTTTATTCTGCAAGACAAGGGACATAAACAAGGGCTGGGCGATAGGGCCTAAAAATAAAATACAATTTTTTTCACAATACATCAGATTTACAATTTTAATCGATTTTTTTCTTCTTAAAAAAAAACAAAAAACACTAAAAACACAAAAAACTAGATAGAAGGAAATCATTCAAATAAACTTTGTTTTTATTTGACCAAACAAAAATTAACAAACCAAGAGGAATTTCCTTATTGGGCTTGAGGTGCAAACCTTAAAATAAGGCAAAATAAATAAAAGGTTCTGCTTGAACAAGGATGAGTATCCCTATTGTGATTATAAACTTGCCTTTTCACAAAACTCACAGCAGCTTCTGCAGCGGTAGACAGATCGCTGCTTTCAAGTGAAGCTGCTGAATTTTGGAAAAAAAAAAAAAAAAAAAAGGAGTCTGAAAAGACCTGAAATATGAGTTACTAAGTAGGAAACACTGGACAGTCAACTAGTTTTCCTTCTCTACCAAGACCAGAGCAGCGAAAACCAGCAGCTTTATTCACCAGCAGCTTCGCCGTGATACAGACAGGAGGCAGAGGAGTTGTTTTTCAAGTTAATTTTAACATTTCATGATATTTAAATCCATTTTAAACTCTGATTATGATTATAATAAGTGCACAAATACACAGTAGCTATGCTAAATCATATGCTTTGCATTGTTTTGACATTTTGTGAATTGATTCTGAAGGTGTGGTGGCATTTATTTTGGTGTGCCACGATCCAATACGTGTAGCGGAAACCTTCGGTAAAAAAAAGTTTCCTCTTTAGAGTATATTTTTCTAAACATATATTCAACATTGCAAGCTTTTACCAAAATAATTCCTCTTTCAGGAACTAATATATATATATATATATATATATTTTGCATCTCAAATTTCCAAAAATTAAATCTTCATAGATTACAAATTCGAATTAATCCGTTTGGGGAAAGGAGGCACATTCAGCAGAACTCTGAGCTGATTGGTTGAAACGACACCAAGTGCCCGCCTACCACAGGTTGGTGTCAGCCAATCACGGCATCAAATGAAAATGACGTAAGCAGCAGGCGTCATGAGAAACCACAACAGGGTTAAGCTAGTCAAGGTACTTCTTGCTGTTCTTCCATCAAAGAGAAATGGTGGATTCTGACCAATCAGATGTGAGCGCAGCAGCTCTACTGTACTGCCATGTTTACGTTGGTTCGGCTGTGGGCTCAACCGCTCTTGCTTTCATCACAGCTGGTGTGTCCCGCCTTAAACCACAATACTGTGACGTGATTGGCCCTAACCGTTTCTAGTTCGCTCACAAACGGTTGAAGCCGGAGCGGCACAAGATGGATTCTCGTGTGTTTCGTGTGAACGCACAAATACCGCGAGAATTCATCTTGCAGGCAAGGTTAACACTGAGGGAGTCAGGAGGGAAATATCTCTGTTCTTTCAAACAGTTAATCAGATTTTGACCGTAGGAAACTCTCATGGACTGAAAGGCTGAGAGTAGAAACACAAACAGATCAGAAAACCAGGCCTGAGCGGTAAATAAAGGACATGAAAACAGTAATGATCGACAGAAACGTGCATCATCAACAGGAAAACTTAAGAGTCACAACAGCAATAACGGCCTATGGCAAACGTCAAGTCCATGAGGACAAAGAGAAAAACATTTAACAAAATTAACTACCAGGAATGACAAGATGACTAAAAAAATAAAACAATTCCGTAAATAAAAGAAAATACCTTGATAACAAATGTAAAAGTGGCAAAACTTCAGCAATAACTACACCAAGAAACTAAATGTCATTAACAAGCTAAAATATTTTTTTTAATATCCCCTCTCTCCAATGGGACCACATGTTTGGTCCCATTCTGCTCCTCGGTTATAAAGCGCCAGAAACTCTTCAGGCTGAGATGGACTGTGCCGACAAGCATTTAATTATCATTTTAATAGTTAGATTAATTACTACATTTAGCAAGTGACCAGAGGGTAATTATTACCATCTGAATGAGAAGTGGCAAATTCAACCATTTCTGCTCTCTCTCTGCGTTACACCTTCATCTCCCCTTCCCCAATGCTCGGCTCCTCCATCCCACGGTTTAAACGTCAACCTGTCAAGATTTAACTGAAGTAACGAGGTGAACTAAATTCTGGTCTATTCCAAATCTTAACATGTTATATTTGCTTGAGAAGTGGAAGTAAATGCAACACCCATTTCTTTTCTTGTAAGTAGCAAATTACTGGAGATCCAGTATTCTAATGCTTTTTAGACACGCCTCCTCAGACGACTCTGCTGTGTCTGTTTCCAGGTGTTCCAACCATGATATAGCTATACACTTTTATATGTTATCCATCTATAATTGCCGCATTTTTTGGACCATAAGGCGCACCGGATAATGAGCCACATCAAATATTCTTCCCAAGTGAATAAGGTTTTTGCACTTAAAATAGGAACAATTCATCTCCATCACCTTATTTCAAGTGCAGGATATCTAATTATCTTATTTTCGGGGTAAAAATACTAATTCCATTGGCAAATAGTCTTATTTAGCTGCTCAAATCAAGAACAAATATACTAATTTCAAGAAAACCTTACTTACTTTTAGTTCCCTTTTTGCAGTGCGCCCCTCCATGTATACAGCTCTCTCCTGAGAGGGAGAGCTATCCGTCTCTTTCTAACATAAGGCCAAAATAAACTTTTATATTGAATTAACTTACTAGGTTTATTGTTGCTAGTGCGTACTACATTATATTACAGTCAGGCAGTCTGGTAGACAGCTCAGGGGTCCTAACAGGTAGTGACACAGTGTACCGTAATGCTCCTAATATCCGTTGAGCGAAACGGCTTCGTTGCTAACCAAAGTCATATTTACACATTTTAACAGATTTTTGAGCGCATTGTACCACATAAAATCAGTCAGTGAGCACAACTGCAATCATATACAAGGCGCACCATCAATGTTTGAGAAATTTTAAGTGCGCCTTATAGTTAAAAAAAATATGGTATATCTATCTCTCTCCCTCTATACATGTCCTTTCTTCTGTTTTCTCGTTTTAGTTGCCTGGTTTCGAGTTCCCACTGTCAGCGTCTCTCAGCCGCCTCACGGGAAAAGATAAAGATGCACAGGTTCCCTTAACAACAGGTCCATACACACCGCTCAGCTGTGGGTAAAGACTCAGTCACTTATGATAAAAATCATTAACCTCCAGATAAGCAACAGATATCCGGCCAGCCTCTCCGGCACAGTGTTTCCCAGCTACCCCCCCACTGCCCCCCCCCACTCTCACCTTTGAACACCTTGCACCTGCTCGTCTGTGAAGCTTTTGGAGTCGCTGCCTGCAGATTCCTGGCCCTCTGCTGCTGGCTGGTACCCGGCGGGTTCTGACGGTTCTTTGGGCCGCCTGCGATACGCGCCGTTAGCTGCTGAGCTCCCATTCTTCAATAACGCTTCCAACAAAGCTGGAGAAAACAAGAATCAAGGAGAACGATTCAATTAATGAAACGTGGCATTAAATTCGGTTCATGGAGTCAAAATTACCAATTTAAACAAACAAAATAAAATTATTCCAGGCTTCCTGAAGAACTCCCTGAACAATCATGTTAGTATGAGACAACGGCACACTGATGTGTATCAGTGGCTGTAAAACTGGGTGTAAAACAGACTAAAATTAGGAAAAAGTTGACCTTTTTCATTGCCCTCAGCACCTTATAAAGCTTAGGGTGGCTAGCATTGCAAAAACCAAAACCATAGATTCTTACTTTAACGCTGCTTGTTATACAATTAAGGCTAAAAACAAGATCAGGAGAAAAAATAAAATAAAGCAGCACTGGTGTAGAGCCTTCCTGTTATCTGCTGAAAAGCTCTCCCTCATGCAGCCCGAATAAAACGCAGACATGTCTGTACGTGTTGCAGAAGTTAAGGCTTAATTTCAAAGGTGCTGTTACATCATTCCATAAACCATTTTCATGTAGCTGATATTGCTGCATAGGTAAATTCTCCAAAGAATCTCATTGAATAAAAAAATAATAAAAAAAAGCACCATCAGCTTGTTGTTTTGTCAGCCAAAAGTCTCCCCTTGGTAAAAGGGTTGGGTATGGTAATGATATGCAGCTTTACAGAGTTAAATTTATGTTGGCTACAAACATATTTCAAAAACCGATCTGGATTTGCCGTCTGCTCGCTGCTCCACCTTCCTCCTCTCCAGTGGAGCAGTCAGACCGGTGCAGCAGCTGGGGGGAGGAGGGGAGGGAAGCCTGTTTGCTTGATGGTACGCTCTGATTGGAGATTATGAATTATGTAGAAAAATAACCTGTTTTCTTATCTGACCGTTATTGAGCAAAGCGGCAAAGCTAACCGCCCCTGAGCAGGTGATAAATATTCATTCTTGACATTCACACGGCATCATCAGTGCACAACAGATCATATTATGCTCCCAAAACCTCAGAAATTAAATGTGTTGTCATGGCCCCTTTAAATAGCCTCCCTGTGCTTTTGTCTTCCTTTGCTGTTGGGTTTATGAGAGCAGCCAAGGACAGCTTTCTCCAGGGCTCCATCTGAATACCCTTAATCACAGCTCCTAGCTCCTGTTCCTTGACCTTTTACGGGGTCAACAGTCTGAACTCTATCTGGGGAGGAAAGGAGCTTCGGACTGCTGTGCTGATTTCAGACAACCTTTAACTCCGACAACATTCCATGACGGAAACGCTCATGGATGATGAGTCAGATCCGGGCCTACAGCCTTCCTAAAATGATCAACAAAGTGTGCGCTCTCTTCTCTCCGAACGTCTTCGTTAATTTCCGTTAGGTGGGTTGTGCTCATACGCAAAGGATTGTGGGATTCCTTATCGGTCCTGAGAGTCAGAATGAGACATCTCCAGGTTCCTAAGCTAAACTCTAGGAGTGGTTCCTAGAGTCTCTAAAAGTAGAATGGGAGGCAGATCCTTTAGCTATCAGGCTCCTCTCCTGTGGAACCAACTCCCAGTTTTGGTCCGTGAGGCAGACACCCTGTCTACTTTTAAGACTAATCTTAAAACTTTCCTTTTTGACAAAGCTTATAACTAGAGTGGCTCATGTTACCCTGAGCTATTTCTGTAGTTATATTGCTATAGGCTTAAATGCTGGAGGACATCAGGGTCTATTTCTCTCACTCTGCTGAGTTCTCCTACTGCTCTCCAATCTGCATTGTTTGTTGTTATTTCAGTTTTTAACTTTTTGTTCTCTGTCTTTTTTCTCTTCATAGAAGGTACACCTGGTCTGGCGTTCTGTTAGCTGTGACATCATCAGGGGAGGCAGATCATCCTCTATTACCATCTAACATAGAAAGTACTCCTGGATCAATGTGAGCTTCTGTGCTTTCTGTGTCTCTGCTCTGTCTTCTCTAACCCCCAGTGGGTCGAGGCAGATGAGCGTTCACACTGAGCCTGGTTCTGGTTCTGCTGGAGGTTCTCCTCCCTGTTAAAGGGGAGTTTTCCTCTCCACTGTCGCTTCATGCATGCTCAGTATGAGGGATTGCTGCAAAGCCATCAACAATGCAGACGACTGTCCACTGTGGCTCTACGCTCTTTCAGGAGGAGTGAATGCTGCTTGGAGAGACTTGATGCAACCTGCTGGGTTTCCTTAGAGAGGAAACTTTCTGACCAACCTGGAGGATTTGATGGAGTCTGACTTTGGAAAGAGCCTTGAGATGATATGTTGGGAATTGGAGCTATAGAAATAAAATTGAATTGAAGAAGCATACAGGCTCCTTTTCCTGCCTCCTTCCTCACTGCCTGCACTATTCAGACAGCTCTTATCATGGCGACCGCTGACACACTTCCTCTTTGGCTGAAGAGTCCGGGCTCTGTAAAGGTGTTCGGATGGAGCCCAGGTTCACACGCTGGCGTTAAACTGATGAGCCATTAATAAGCAGCTAAACTTCTGACATCCTGTCAGATAAATCATTCCTGTGAATCAGAGCGAGATCTCCAGCCCCCAGAACCAGGGCTGAAGGACTGGGAAACCCGGCTATTTGCTACCCAACATGATGATGCCCTGAATACCAGAACCTGCTGATCCAACAGATCCCCTAATTTAACAGCCTGGCAGCTTTTGCAACTCTGTCAACGCTTATATAGAAATTCAGAAGTTTATTCATGTCCTATTAAATTATCCCAGCCAAAATTGTTTTAATTCCGGTTTTGCAAACAGCAAAAAGCTTAAAATGTAACAGTTGGCATCTATTATATGGCTGGATTATATGGACAAAAACCTATATTACTATACATTTCTTAATTTCTGTCCATACAATATAATCACGATATCGATATAAACAAAATAAATGCCTCAGAAAGACTGCAAAGAATAACCACAACAGATCTCTGAACAAACTTATGACCATTATTTACCATGTTTATAAAACTCCAATAAAACATTTTAGAAATATCTGCTTAATAAATAAAAAATACATAAAACCTGGAAACGTCAGTCTAATCATAGACTGTGACGCATATTGAAATATCGGAAATGTCCTGACCGTTATTGATTAAAGTGATATTTTGAGATATATATATATATATATATATATATTAAATTATCATCCACCCCTAATCTATTTCTTTGTACAAAAGGGACTGAACAGATGCAACAGGTCCGTCGCAGCAGACTCGGAGTAGTGAGCAAAATGTGGGTTTAGTAGTTGGTTTTTTAAAAGCAGCTAAAAGAACCTGTTCAAAATTGCTGTTTAACCAGTTAGATTAATGTATTATTTATGTTTTTGTTGTTTCCTTTTTGCATCAATTTGTGATTTTTGTTTTGAAACGTACCATGTAAAAAAATATCTTATTTATGGATTAATGGATGGATAAATAGATGTGGACACACATGAATGGACAGATGGATGATTTAGACCAGCGATTCCCAAACTTTCCAGCGAGCAGCAGAAAAGCACAGCCTGTGTTAAAATAAGAAATGCTGAGCATCTTGTAAAGTTAAATATCTGTACTGGTTTTACAAATAAGAAAATACTAAAACTTTTTAGCACATCGGCATCTAATTATTATTAGTATCAGGACTTTGAAATGGCTGTGCAAACAACTGTGTGACTTTATTCTTGTACACCTTATATTATGACTTTATTCTCATTATTTACACATACAAAAATATTAGGGCAATAGTACATTGAAAAATAAATCATTGGCCATGCAGGAGTAAATTTCCACAAAAAAACTAAGCAATTTTAAGATTAATTTCACAAATTTCTGAGAAAACAGGACGTCCTCTGATATTGAAAAGTTGTAAATATTCAATAATTTTTTCCCACAATTAAAAAGGTATACATTTGCTATATTAAAACTACGATATTTTTAACATCTCATCTTGCGGCCCCCCATTTGCTGTCTAGCGACCCCCCTGGGGGTGCAGACCACCACTTTGGGAACATCTGATTTAGACAAAGGGTTGAAATATTGGAATTACAAATATTTCCACTCTACTCTTTTTCTAGACCTGGAAAATAGCTGAAGCAAATTTCATCATTCCTGGACCCCTGCAGCACATTTTAAGAACCAGGACAGTCACAGTTGTCCCCTCTATAGTAATCTGTGATTATGCAGGCTTTTGCCCCAGCTGGACATTTAAGAGCATTCCTGCCATCCTTCCTGTTGTGCGTCCTGGATTATTATCCTGAAGCTCAGAGCGCTTTGTGGGCCAATCAACCAATTAAAGGATTGCTGCTGCTGGCTCTAAACAACCCGGCCTGCATCCTTCCTCCAGGCTAAAACTAACATCTTACAAAACCCCTCTTCACAATAAACTGTGAACACAAGGGAATCTGAAATACAGACATTAGCCTGTGAACTGGTAAATAAACATAAGAGGAAAGTTAGGTTACTGATCTGAAACCGAGCTTAGACATGTTTAGCAAGTACAATTTAACTACGTCGTCAGTTTTTAAAGAGTGTTTCCCTTTAAATGGAGCACAGGCTAAGCTAAGCTAGGCTAGGCTAAGCTAAGCTAGCCAGGCCGACCGCTCAGCTAGCTAACTGCGATCTTTGTCGCTAAACTGACCACAAAGCTTCATTCTCATCTAGTACGGCTGTTTCTGGTCCTTTTAGTCCACCCAGAGGACCTGGAGGGAAGTGTCACCGACAAAGATGTCAGGGAACATCAGCTACAAGCAAACAGCAGGTTGATTTCTACAGAAGCGGAACGGAAGGAGCTAAATTAGCTGCTTTCCAAGAACACGCAGCCTGACCTTTAGCTCTGCCGGTCGGGTACAGCTTCTCCGCTTTGTTGAGGAACTTCACGGCCTTTTCCTTGTCTCCCGCTTCCAGGGCTTTCGTAGCGATGTTGATACATTTCTCGGCTTCGTCTCTGTTCCCTTCCATCTTCTTCTTCTCCTCTTCCTCCACCTCCTCCCTGGCAGTCAGCTGATTGACTCAGACCACGTGGTTTACATGGCTGACAGGTGTGAGCCGAGGCTGTACACTTAGCCTACAAGTATACGTCTCAAAAAATATGTTAAGTCCTGAAAAAGTACAATGTTTTTCGTCACGCTTTTCAGAAAATGAAAACTGTATCTGTACCTGTGATATTAAACATTCAGTCAGTCAAACTAAGCTTTATTAATAGACTTAACTTAAGTCCATGGTTACACAGAAAAACAAACATACATTTATTTAATGTTTACTAGAAAAAAGTCTAATCTGTTTAATCCCACAAACAGTTTATGTGTTAACTTAAATTAAACGTTAACATAAAGTAGACAACTGTCCTGGTTCGCTTCTTTGAGTGTAGTGATGGAGTTACTGAAATAAATTTTCAATAATATTCTAATTCCTTTAAGTATAATTTTGTATGTTTTTTTCACAGTTTTTCGTCAAAATCAACAATTATATCCAAAAGAACATTAAACACTTAAATTACACCAAGATGTATGAATGTTAAAATATTTTTGAAGCTGAAATTGTGGGGTAATTTGTGTCAACAATTTACATCGAAACATGGGATCAAAATCCCAAAACGTCTTTGTTATTTATGATGTTATACTATGATGGCTCGTCTAAAGTCCTCTATGTCTGTTTAACATTTTAATATTACTTATTGTGTTTTTACTGTGAAGGAGTTTGTGATTTTTATTTGGAGAGAGCTAAATTTATTAGCAATATTTTCTGCAAGTCATCATAGCAGAGATAGAAACAGATTTGTATATTTTTAAGTAATGGGGACAAGTTGCTTGTTAGTTTTTTTGCCTGAGATTTGGAAGTGTGGATTGTGATATAGGCCGCAACATTTGTGTGTATTTTCTTTCTATCTAGAAATTCTGAGTTGAAGGCAAGGCAAGGCAAGGCAAATTTATTTATATAGCACAAATGAGTACAGAGACAATGCAAAGTGCTTTACATGATTAAAATACAGGAAAATAAACAGAATATAAGCAAGTAGGAATAAAATGTAGAAACAAAATAGAACATCAATAAACAGTTGGACTAAAAAAGTTGAACTAATGCTGTTTCAGTAGAACAGTTTAACTAGAACAGTCAAAAACAGTCCTAAACAAATGTGTTTTTAATCTTGATTTAAAGGAACTCAGGCTTTCAGCACTTTTACAGTTTTCTGGAAGTTTGTTCCAGATAAGTGGAGCGTAGGAACTAAATGCTGCTTCTCCTTGTTTAGTTCTGGTTCTAGGTACGCAGAGAAGGCTGGAGCCAGAAGACCTGAGTGGTCTGGAGGGTTGATGCACTGATAACAAGTCTGTGATGTATTTAGGTGCTAATTCAGGGATTTATAGACTAACAGAAGGATTTTAAAGTCTATTCTCTGAGATCCAGGGAGCCAGTGGAAGGACTTCAGAACCGGGTCCATGTTCTCTACGTTCTTAGTCTTAGTGAGGACTTCAGAACCGGGTCCATGTTCTCTACGTTCTTAGTCTTAGTGAGGACGCGGGCAGCAGCGTTCTGGATCAGCTGCAGCTGTCTGATCCACTTTTTAGGCAGACCTGTGAAAACACCGTTGCACTGATCAGTTCTACTAAAGATAAACGCATGGATTAGTTTTTCCAGATCCTGCTGAGACATCAGTCTTTTAATCCTGGAAATGTTCCTCAGGTGATAGAAAGCCGATCTTGTAACTGTCTTTAGATGCTTTTGGAGGTTCAGGTCTGAGTCCATCACTACTCCCAGGTTTCGGGCCTGATTAGTGGTTTTTAGCTGAAGCAGCTGAAGCTGTGTGCTAACCTTTGATCTCTCCTCTATTGGTCCAAATATTATTACTTCTGTTTTGTTTTTATTCAATTGAAGAAAATTGTGGCACATCCAGGCATTGATTTCTTCTAGGCATTTACTCAGTGCCTGAACTGGTTCATAGTCACCTGGTGACATGGTGAAGTATGAAGTATTGAAGTATTTATTGGTGGGTAACTTACAACCTGAATTTTCACGTTTCTTTTTTTTATTTGACATCGATTGTAGGCCAAAAGTTCAAATGCAATGGAAAGAGAGGATGCAAGGCAAGTTTATTTGTATAGCACATTTCAGTATAAGGGCATTGCAAAGTGCTTTACATGATTAAAACATAGGAAAAATAAAAACAAATAAAAAAACAACAAAAAACTGTAGGAATAAAATGTAGGAAAATTAAAACAAAATTAAAGATTGCAAAATAGAAACTAAAAGCAAATATTACTGATTTTAAAAACAGTTGGACTGCAAAGTTTAACTAATGGTGTTTCAGTAAAACTGTTTAACTAGAACAGTCAAAAACAGTCCTAAACAAATGTGTTTTTAATCTTGATTTAAAGGAACTCAGGCTTTCAGCACGTTTACAGTTTTCTGGGAGTTTGTTCCAGATCAGTGGAGCATAGGAACTAAATGCTGCTTCTCCATGTCTGGTTCTGGTTCTGGTTCTGCAGAGCAGGCTGGAGCCAGAAGACCTGAGTGGTCTGGATGGTTGATGCACTGATAACAAGTCTGTGATGTATTTAGGTGCTAATTCAGGGATTTATAGACTAACAGAAGGATTTTAAAGTCTATTCTCTGAGATCCAGGGAGCCAGTGGGAGGACTTCAGAACCGGGTCCATGTTCTCTACGTTCTTAGTCTTAGTGGAAGGACTTCAGAACCGGGTCCATGTTCTCTACGTTCTTAGTCTTAGTGAGGACTTCAGAACCGGGTCCATGTTCTCTACGTTCTTAGTCTTAGTGAGGACTTCAGAACCGGGTCCATGTTCTCTACGTTCTTAGTCTTAGTGAGGACGCGGGCAGCAGCGTTCTGGATCAGCTGCCGCTGTCTGATCCACTTTTTAGGCAGACCTGTGAAAACACCGTTGCAGTGATCAGTTCTACTAAAAATAAACGCATGGATTAGTTTTTCCAGATCCTGCTGAGACATCAGTCCTTTAATCCTGGAAATGTTCTTCAGGTGATAGAAGGTCCACTTTGTAATTGTCTTTAGATGGAAGTTCAGGTCTGAGTCCATCACTACTCACAGATCTCTGCTCTGATCTGTGTTTTCCAGCTGTAGTAACTGAACTCTTGATCAATCCTACTTTAGAATTATTTCAGTTTTGCTTTTATTCAGCTGAAGAAACATATGGCACATCCATATTGATTTGTTCTATGCATCTAGCCAGTGCTCTAATAGGTTTACGGTCACCTGGTGACATTATAACGTAGAGCTCTGTGTCATCCGCATAGTTATGGAAACTGATCTTGTTTGTTATAATCTGAGCTAAATGGAGCATGTAGCTATAGATGTAAAGATGTGGGTTGATATTAAAAGATGTACAAAATAAAAACAACTTGTGTTTTAGTTTTCCTTTTTATAAACAAAGCAAATAAATGTCAAGTAAAGCAGTGATCAAAGTTGCCACTGCATAAAATACCAGGAAACAACACATAATGACTTTTCAATCATTTAAAATCATTGTTTAATAACAATTGTAATAAATCTGACTTTCATCAGACCAACAGGCGCTTTATATGGAATGCAAGGAAGGAAACAGCAACACGAGAGTCTACTGAGGATGAAGCGCTAGACCAGGCCATGTGGACGATCCATGCTCCATGTCTGTCCACCTTTGCTCTGTTCATCTGTTTAAACAGGCATGAGTGCAATTAACCAGCAACCTCAGCTGAAACTCATCTAAAATAAATGGCTTCAGCATCTCAGGAAAAGCCCCACATTTGTTAACTTAGGGATTTTTAAGCCAAGTCTCAGAAAGCTAAAAGAAACCTTCACTGCACTTCCCCTCACATAAATATATTTGTGTTTATCAAAGCAGTGATCATTTCCTCTTAACTCGCGAAATTAAATGCAGGCGATGGCTGTAAACTTTTAAATTTTTAAGTACATTCTGTCCTATGTTTATGGTTAGTGTAATCTTTAATACATCTGCATTATTCAATACATTTTTACACTCAAATATTTATAAATTACACAGAGTTGCAACTCCAAGTCTTGTCCGACAACAAATATGAAAGCCAATGGCTTCAGAGACATGGAGAAGATTTGAATACAGTTTTAAGTACCACCTCTGCCCAGCTTTCAGTCTTTCAAGCCGGCGTACGTGAAGGAGGAAGCTTGGCTTCAAACGAGCCCATGGTGTTGAGAGCTGCATGGATGCGGAAGTGCAGTCTGGACTCCATGCTGTAGTCTCTGTAATTCGTCCTGCAAACAAGATCACCTGTTGTCACCCGTTTGTGCACCATGGGAGTGTTTTTTAGCTGGGACTTGCACCAACAGGTCATTAAGTTTGTGCCTTTCAGTTTGAGCTTATTAACATCTCTGATACGTTATTATTTTAAGCCTAGGGTCAGCTTACTTAAAAGAAAGACCTGAAAACACTTACTTTGCATTTTCGATGACCACAATGGCCGCATTGATGTCACCTCTCAGCTTGTGCAGTAAACCCAGCTCGTACATGGTAAATGGCACCAGGTAGGTCTCATGCTTTATGTCCTTCTCACTGCAGGAAAGATAAAGAAACAACAGAAGGTCTGGTCATTGGCAGCAGCCAGTAGTCAGATCTTTCAATCAGTTTTGAATCGACAGTTCAGTACGTGTTTTGATAAATGTTACTGTGCCACCGTTTCTTAATGTTCTTATTCCAAGCAGCCAGATTTTTATGTAATCTTATGACGTCGTGTTGATCAAAGCTTTCTGGAGTCTTTTACCGCCGTGGTGGTGGTGGTCTGTCCGGGTTGTACCCCATACTGGTCCTAAGACCGCTGGAGATAGGGACCAGCCCTCCTTTGACCCTGGATGTGTGGATGGATGGATGGATGGATGGATGGATGGATGGATGGATGGATGGATGGATGGATGGATGGATGGATGAAGGGATGCATTGATAGATAAATGTGCGGATGGATGCATGAATTTATTGATGAACGGATAGAAGGTTGGATGGACAGACGGATGAATGTATGCATGGATGGATGGATGATTATAGATGGATGATGGATGGATGAATGGATGCATTGTTGGAGGGATGATGATAGGCGGATGGATGTCATGGCAACCTGTGAACCCGTTAGTCAAAGAAGAAAACATTCAGCCGGTGGTTGGCTCTGGAGACTCCTGAGAAACCTTACAGTTATTGGAAGCAAGGAGTCAGCTGTGCATTCACAGACGTTATTGAGAAGGACCTTCTGTTGACCTCTAGGAAGTTCTAGACAGCCGTTCCCTGCTCAGAAAGGAAAAACAGGGACCCCCCACGGAGAGTTTGGTTTTATGGAGGAACTCTAGCCCTGGATTGACGATATTGTCAGGTGAACTTTGGGCAAGGTGAGTCCATCACTGTTGGAGTTGTCACCAACCTCAGGGTCTCATCTTCTGGTGAATGAGGGGCTTCTGTTGGCATTTTCAAGCCATGATAGTGAAGGAGGAGCTGTTAATTAGAGGGAACAGCTGGAAAGAGTTGGGGTTGATTGCATCTTCAAATGCTACATATCGATTTTACCTTGGGCAAGTCACTCAACCTCAGGTTTTCTACCAGTCCGTGCTTTGGTGTATGAATGCGTGTGTTTGAGAACGTGGCTGGGTGAAAGTTCCTGTCGTGTAAAAGCTCTTTGAGTGGTCAGTATGACCCTGAGTCCATTTACTGTTTACTGCCCTTCGGTGCGTAATGGAGCAGATCCCGGCAGAGTGTGAAGCAGCGTAGATCAGAGTTGGCTCCACTAAGTCTGAGGTCATGGTTCTCAAGCTTGAAAAGATGGATTTCTCCTTCTGGGCCAGGAAAAGTCTCTACCTAAAGTTGGGGAAGTTCGAGTATCTTGGTGTTTAGTTCAAGACTGATAGTAATACGCAACAGGAGATGGATGGATAGTTTAGAGACTCATCTGCGGTGAGGCAGGTACTGCTCCAGTCTGTCATGGTCAATAAAGACCTGACCCAAAAAACAAAGCAGTCTGTCTATCATTCAACTCATCTATGGTTATGAAATATAGATTATGACTGAGTGAATGAGATCCTGTAAACAAGAGGCTGAAATGAGCTTCCTCCGTTGGATGGTTGGATTTACTCTTCGAAATATAGAGAAAACCTGTTGCTCCTTCGCATCGAAAGGTTTCAGTTGACGTGGTTCAGGCATCTCATCAGGATGCTTTCTGGGAGCTTTCCTTGGAGGTTTTGCCGGCACACCCACTGGGAGGAGACCCCAAGGGAGACCCAGAACATCCTGGAGGGGCTGGATTACCCTTCTATCTTGGGAAGGCTTTGATTCGTCAGACTGGAGAGTGTTTATCTCCTGTTGGACCTCTTACCACTGCAACCCAAATATAATAACTGGAAGAAAATGTGTTTTTATGTGTATATGTATGTATTTTACAGATATTTTTTAAGCTACTTAAGTGTGACATGTGAATCATTTTAGCATAAAAAGCTCCTAACACTGAGGCACTAATAATCTGATCCTAAATGCTCTGTTTCTATTAGCTGCAGATGAAAAAAAAAATCATAATTAATAAAAATAAAAGCTTTAAAATGTAATCAGTCTGTGTTGATCTATGTAATGTGTTTTCCTTAGTTACCTTTTCAATAATATAATTTATTGAATATGACAGTACATTTAAGATATTTTTTATACACTTTCTGCACTTAACTATCCTGTTTTGTACAGTTTTGTTGAGGTAAAAAGACAAAAGGTCTAACTGAACTTGTAATTTATACTTGTAGAATAAAGAAATGTTTTAAATTGTCTTGAAATATTTTATGCTTTCATTTGGAATTGTATGTATGGGATTAATAGTCATGGCATCAGCAATTACCTTAGAGACGCAACTGTTGCTGCGTATCAATCTGGGGAGGGTTATACAGCCGTTCACAAAAATATTTACACCCAACGTTGCATCTATAGACAACAGAGATCTTAGCAAAGAACAGCGGTGTGTCTCAGATACATTTTTAGTGAATTTATGACAAATGCTGATAGTAACAGAGTTAAGCAGCAGCAAGGTGGTTCCAAAAGAGCATAGGTGTCATTTTATGCAGATGACATCCAGACTGATTTACTTCTACTATCCAGTGGAGTCCTGTGTATAGATAATTTGCAGAAATGTTTACAGGATGTTGAAACATGGATGGAGCTGAACTTACGCTACTAAATGAAAGTAAAAAGGACTCATTGTGTTTGGCAAAACAGATCTGCTGACAGGATACAGCAGGTCTTTTGACTCCTTAGACTCATCTGATTCTCCTTTTATTAGGAGACATTGGCTTATTTTTCCAAATAACTTCACGTTTTACATACAGGTCAGTGCTGTAGTCCAGTCCAGTTTGAGGTTAATCAACAAAGTCAGGCCCTGTCTTCCTCATGATGAAGCTGAAAGAGTAATTTACGCCATAATCTTTTCTAGACTTCATAACTGCAACTCCCTTTATAGACGGATTGACCAGTCTCTTCTCCCCCGTCTCCAAGTGGTCCAAAATTCAGCTGCTGTCTCTTAACGGGGACAAGACGGTGTGAACACATTACCTCAATATTGCATTCTCTTCAGTGGCTCTCTGTTTCTTTTAGAGTTGTTTTTAAAATGTGACTTCTAAATTTTTAAATAGTCTGGCACCAGATCAAAGGCTCTTGGTGGTGCTTATAGGACTTGACTTGTGGCGAGGAGAGACTAGGGGAGAAGGAGCCTTTACAGCTCCTACACTCTGAAAAGGTCTCCCTCTTTCTGTATGGTCAGTCAGATCTTCTAATGAGCTTAAATATTATTTAAAGACTCATATTTTTAACACTAGCTTTAACTCCAGAGAGTACGACCGGTAGGTCTATCTTGTATTTTTATTCAGCTATACAACACTTTGGGTGCCTTATGGTGTTTTAAAGCGCTTTATAAATAAAGTTTTGATTTATTGACTGAAGGGTCTTTGTTGGACTACTTTTTTATAGTTCTTAAAGACAACCCTTTAGGTCTTTCAATACTTTTATATAATCAAAATGGTCAGATACAGGAATGAAGAAAGAAAAACTGAAAAAGAAAATGCATCCTGGAGAGAAATTGATCGAGATCATAATAATGCTTGGCTGCTTAAAATGCAAAATGTCATAAAATAATGTCAAGATGTCCTGTTACAATTCATTGAACATAAATAAATGAACACAGATACTGTAAAACAATTGACTAAAACACACAAAACACCACAAATTCAGGTATTTTTAAATTTAATCTTAATAAAATAAAAAGTAGGTAAATTAATTTCTTAGAATGATTAGGGATGCAAGATATACTGTTCTCTAGTTTTGCATTGCATTGAAATGACTGTTGTCATTTCAGCTTTTAACTTTTTGTTCTCTTTTTTCTTCATAGTAGGTACACCTGGTCTGGCGTTCTGTTAACTGTGACATCATCCAGAGAAGACAGACCATCGCTATTACCATCTAATGTAGAACAGATTACTGGATCAATGTGTACTTCTGTGCTTGTTAGTCTCTCTTGTTGTGTCTCTGCTCTGTCTTCTCTAACCCCCAGTCGGTCGAGACAGATGACCGTTCATACTGAGCCCGGTTCTGGTTCTGCTGGAGGTTTTCCTTCCCGTTAATGGGGAGTTTTTCTTTCCACTGTCGCTTCATGCTTGCTCAGTATGAGGGATTGCTGCAAAGCTATGGACAATGCAGACGACTCTCCCTGTAGCTCTACGCTTCTCCAGGAGTGAATGCTGCTTGTCGGGACTTTGAAGCAATCAACTGGTTCCCTTATATAGGAAATTTTTGACCAATCTGTATAATATGATTGAATGTGACTTTGTTTGTGTATTTATACACACACATATCGGTAAATATTTGTTATCGGACATAACAGCAATATTAATATCGGAAAATGATATCGGCCCATATTTTCCTGTTGGTGCATCCTTAATAATGATAACTTCTCATGCAGCCTGTACTGTTGTATCTTGTTGTTGCAATGATATAAACTCACCTGGAAATGACAAAATTGAAACAGATCTCAGCCTGAACCAGGTGTCCCAGCTGCGTTAAACACAGGCCCTTCAACATCTGCACCACGCACAGGTCATCCATGTGGTACTCTGATGGAGCTGCACATCACACAGGCTTTTAGTTAGTTTCACCCAAAGGGTTCATCTTTCAGTTTTACTTCTGCCATCTCACCTGATTCATTCCTGAGCTGCTCCTCTGCTTTCTCCAGAGTCAATAAGATGCTCTCAGTCAGCTCGGGCCTTTTGCCGACTACTGCGAAGCCGTTCCAAACATACATCATTTCCTGTTGAAGATGATTTTGATGATTATTGTAGAAGATAAAACAAGCTTACAGCTTTTACTCAAAGATTTTTGCACATGTTCTGACCAAAGCAGGGACCACAAGCTTCAGGGGCTTCGGGGAGGAGTATCTCTGGGCCTTCTTTGCAGCAAACTTCTCGGTTGGAATTGATTTTCCTGCTATTCTTAATCTGAGGCCATCCACCTGCCTGCAAACCAAAGTCCATTTAGTTCATTTCAAAATGCACAACAACAGAACGATAAAGGCGAGGCATCGTTCATTTCTTTGCACACCTGAATAGTGCCACTACATTTTCTCCTAGCTGGGTTACTTCTTCCTCTGGAAGCATGCTCAAGATGGCAGCTTTCTGATATACATATGTGGCCTGCGAGACAAAAGCAACATTATAATATGCTGGCACAACAAAAGGTGGAAAAAGTCCTGGAGGATACCTGGGACCACTTGTTCTCCTTGCAGAGCAAGTCGGCGTATCGATACGCCTCGATCCAGTTTTGCTCAAAGGAGTACGCCCACATCAGCTCCCAGTAACACAGGTGGTGAATCTGACGCCACTCTTCCTGGGTCGCTATACATGCCAGGAACTTCTCCTGAGCCTGCAGAGAGAGCCGAAACTCCCTGAATATTAGTTTTCATTTACAGCGACAAGAGTGCTCAATTAGACACTAAACACTTACAAATGTGAAGTTCCCTTTAAGTACAGCTATTCTGGCAGTGTAGAAGAGCATCAGGGCTCCCTGTGGAAAAACGTACCTAAGATTCAGTCCAGTTTCTTGACTAGAATACAAAAATAATTAGTTAATTCAGTCGTGAAAAATCAGAGTTTCCATGTCTGTGAATAGAATCATGGTAAATACCAAGTATAACTAATAACAAGTGCTGCTTATAAGCCGCAGTCATCATCACTAAAACCACCTCTATGTAAAACCAAATGTTTGGGCAGAATCTGAAACATACAGGTGTGCATTACTGTAATGCCAAGGCAGCAAGACATCAGCAATGCCCTTCGACAGGCAACTGCTGCTGCCCGTCAGTCTGGAAAGGGTTCAAGAGTCATTTCAAATTTGTTTGAACATCATCATTCTCCTGACAGAAAACACTTTTCCCAAGAAGAAGACGTTAAACCCAGCGGCAGATGTTTCCAGGACTAAACTTCCCACCAAATTCAGATCTTTTTCTTATGAGATTGTAAAATATCTAAGTATCCTCAGAGTCTACAAGGAGAACAGTTTGAAAAAGACTGAAGAAGTTTGGTTTGCTGGGAAAGGTTGATGGAAAAAGCCTCTTCTGTCAACAAAGAATATGGCAGCATTGCTTAGACTTGCTAAGTTGCAGCTGAATAAACCTCAACATTCCTGGAAAAATCTCCTTTAAACAAACTGGACCAAAGTAGAGATTTTTGTCCATCTAATCACAGATAACAGATACAAACAGCTCACAGCAACTTTAAAAAACAATGTTAGTTGGGTAATGATTTGGGTTTATTTTGCAGCCAAAGGTCCTGGGAGGCCTCTTAAAAACCTTCTGGAGTTAAATGTAAGCCCTAAATGCTGTCCTGAATACGCTGATCAAAAGGATATCGAACATTCACACTAGCAAATCTACCACCAAATGGCCTTATCAGTGGCCCAGTCAAAGTCCAGACGTCAACCTGTACGACAACCTGTTGTACGACTTTAAAGGAGCTTTGCAGAAACCAGTGCGTTCATCCCTCTCTGAACTGAAGGGATGCTTCAGACGTATAAAGCCAGGAAGAAACTGAAGTTAAAGTGGGTTTACTAAGTGTTGAATCATGGGATGCACTTAGTTTTCTCCTTGTAAATTAGCAGATGTTGAAACCTTCTTTTTGCTGCGACTGTATCTTTGTCAAGAAGATCAGAGGTGCTTACATTCGGGAACTTATCAGCATACGGTTTTAGCAGAGCTTCAGCCTCGGGAAGGTTTCCTTCACCAGTACCTGTGGGAGCATCAGTTTCAGTACACTACCATCTCCAAGCATCTAATATTATGCTTCATATTGAAAAGTTATCTCACCAAGTATCACACTCATGTAGAGGTGAAACATGAGCAGCGTCAAGGTGCTGAGGATGGAACGGAGGCTGTTGCTTGCTGCCCCCTCTCTCAGCTGCGACAAACCCAGCTCCTGCAAAGCGGTTTGCATAATACACATTAAAACCATTTAATGTGGTCACACAGATACATTACAAAGAGAAGCTGCTGAAGTGCACAGAGGAACGTCTCCTACCCTGTCTCCAGAGAAGCCCAGAAACTCCATGAGTCGGAGGACTCTGGATGGCAGCATGGACAGTATCTGATGATGGACAACACATAAAACTAGGTGGTTACTCTGAATTTACTACAAGAAAAGCAGCTTGTTGTGGAGTGTATTTTTAACTGTCAGCATCGTATAATCTCAGTTTGGAGAATCATTTAAAACTTCCCAAGAAGGAGTCAATCTTAAGCTGCGCTAAGACTGTTTAGACAAATGTGCATTTCTCATGAGGGAATTAAGGAATTTTGTGAAACGTCAGTTGCTTTCGTTTCAGTCTGAGTAGCTTTTGATTTGCTCCTGACTTGAATAGTGCATGTGTGTTGGAAACAAGGATGTGGACTTCAGAGCGTTCAGCTGGGTCAGGATGCGGTCGATGACATTGGCCATGTCGTCGCTGAAAGAATCAGCGGAATTATGTTTTTGTATTGCTATGTCTATATATTTTTTTTCTTCCTGCTCGTGGAGAAGGCGGACGCTTTTCTTTCTCCTCTCCTTTCCTCTCTCCCTCCCCCGTATCTGCCTTACTTCTATGAATCTTTTTGGAGCTTCTTATTACATTTCTTCCAAACTGTAAATTATTGATCTGGTCAGCTGGATTCTCAACACAATTGATCAAATCTTCTCAACGAGAAGACTGGGTGAAGGAGAGCCCCTGTGCCCCGCGGGGACATTTGCAGGATCGTGTGTCTGTCTATTTTGTCGGTCAAGGATGTTGAAAATTCGTACAAAATTGGATTTATGATAACAGGATATCTGCTTTTTGGAGGTGGCGGTTACCTGGAGTATCGAGAAATTCTGAAAACGTTGGCAGCTGTTTCGGTCCATATAAAGGCTGCCTGAACTATGTGAGGGATATGCCGTGCTATCTATAACCTGGAACAGAGCGCTACTGAACTGCCTGATTATGTTGCATCACTATCAATGACTATGGCTGCGGGTACTATTTGGCACAGTACGAAGACCTACACTAACACACACATGATTACCCTAAAACACATACACGCACACACACCGTCTCCGCTGCGCTTTTCCTTTATTCTGCTGCTTCCTGTTTTAGCAGTAGTGTCAGAAAGGTCAGACCTTAAGTTGTAAATTGAAGGATTTACTTACTTATTTTTATGACAATGAAACAAAAAGAAGTCTAGTTAATTGTGGCTCTTAGAAAAGTTGAACAAAAGTACTTTAGATCAGAAACCCTAGAGGATTTACCCACTTTATTTCTTATTATTATTCAAAACAATGAGCGATGAAACTTGTTCCAGTGAAACTAAAGAAGTCTAGTCAAGGATTTACTTAGCTTATTCTTATTGCAATAAAAAAGTTATTCTAGTTGTAGCTTTAGAAAAGTTGACAAAACCACTTTAGATCAAAAACCTTCCAAAGAATTTCCCCAGGTTATTTCTTGTTGTTAGAAACAATTGAGTACTGTGATTTTATTCAATTCAATTCAATTTTATTTATATAGCGCCAATTCATGAAACATGTCATCTCGAGGCACTTTACAAAGTCAAATCAATCATATTATACAGATTGGTCAAAAATGTCCTATATAAGGGAACCAGTTGATTGCATCAAAGTCCCGACAAGCAGCATTCACTCCTGGGGAACCGTAGAGCCACAGGGAGAGTCGTCTGCATTGTCCATGGCTTTCTGTATGTTTGTTAATGTATGAATAGAAACAATTAAGCTTTGAATGTTAGTGATTAAGCTTGGTCCAGTAAAACTAGTGTGGTCAAGGTCTTACTTAGCTTATTCCTTTGTTAATATAATGTTTTTTCTTTTCCTATGTGATATTTTCCTCTGTAATGTTTTTCTGTTCATGTACAGCACTTTGAATCATCTTGTTATACATAAATAAACTTGCCTTGCCCATATACCTGTATTCTGATTTTTATTCCTGCTGAAAATCTGCTGTCCTTCTCAGTTATGTCAGTTTATTGCCAAAGCAAAAACACACTAAATATAGCGTTAGAATGTGGCCTTTTTCTGTGGAGATAAGAGGATATCTGTGAGAGTCAGATTATAAAGAAGTGGTTCAAGGGAGAGAGGAACTCCTGACTGACTCACTGTCTAAATGTGATTAGATTTGGAAGTGTGGGCTTGTCAGGGTGGCTTTGAGTTCAGATGTTTTTGATGTTGGACGTTTGAGTTGTACCTGCTCTGTGGGGCTGTTAGCTTGATTCCACCATTATTGTTTACAGTTAATCATAAGTGAATGTGTGGATCTAAGTTTGCTTGGATCCACACAAGATCCACCACAACCTGTAAACTTTACAGGTTGTGGTGGATCTTGTGAGAACAAACCATCTCTTGGTAAAGTAACTCAATGCTGTGTATCATTTCTGTTTCTCCCCTGTATATTGTGTTTCTTTTCATTGTATTCTCCAGCTTCTATCCCTGTCCCCCACAGCTGCACATCTTATGAGCTTTGACCACAGACCTCCATCTCAGCTGGAAAAGACAAATGTTTCCCCCACCCCAGTTCTGTCTGCTCTCTTGCAGTGCTCTTGATCAGTGGTTATTCAGGCTATCTGAAGGTTTCTATTACAATGTTGGTAGTTGTTTCTTTCTTTTATCCCTGAACTATCAGGAGGCCTTTTCATTTATATATTTTTTCATTGACACATGGTGATTTGTTCCAATTTCTTCAGCTGATTTCTTTCAGCTACAAAACTTGTTTAGTCCTTTACCCTTTAATCCAAGGAGTGGACAGGTAACAAATCAAATGCTGCCAGTGTCCAAAGAAAAGCTGTAGAAAACCTTCAAAAAAAAACAAACACCTATTGATCAAGATCACCTTGAAAGTGATGCAACATTCATCAAAATACAAAGATATTAGGAGCAGCTTAAAACAATGAAAAGTTCTGTATGAAATGAATGAAAAAGTTTTGCTTTGTTCACTTCTTACCAGGTTGAATGATCCGATGCCCATGTTGACACCACCTCGAAAATGAATGTGTGTGTTCTTCTCTTTTTCTGCATCTTCTATAGCATTTTCCATGGCCTGACAATTCCTATTTTGGAGACATGATGTATCAGCTTAACAGAACTAAAATAATTATTTAGTTTTTGTTTTAAGAGTGTTTTTTGTTTTACTTGTAAATGAGATAACTGTTCCTCATTCCCATCCCTCCTTTGATGAAGCCAATGATGCTTTCATCCAGGAACGTTAGCGCTGCCTTTTGCATCAGGACTTCGGCGTAGCATAGCTCAGCGTGCATCTCCTCTGTCAATAAGACATGCAAAGAATAAAATAAAAAAATTAAAGCTACTTGCAGTTAAAGACGTGCACATACCAGCAGAAATACCACAACGTGGGTTTTTGCTGGAAAATGTAAAATTTCCTTTCAGAAATGAACATGTTGTATTAATTAATCAGAGAAGTCTGAGGACACAGTTGTCCACTCACCTTCTGTCAAAGTGTCAACAGTTTGTCCGTGCCAAAAGTTGGCCAAGCTCTCCATTATTCCCGTTTTCCTCCGAAATCTAAGTTCGGAAATAAGCTGTGTTAAAGCATTGCAAATACTTCATCGTAAAATGCAAAATATTAATGAGGTTATTATGTCATTCAACTTCAAATGAAAGATATTTAAGATTTAGACTTCTTAAAACTATTTGTGTAACTATTAAGCAGCGTCATTAGTTATTTATTAGCTGATTATTTTTTACTTGGCTGTAGATCAAGTATTTATAAATAGATTTAATCTAGGATACTGAACATCCTGATTGCATGGCTCACAAACAGCAGACTACTGGATGCTGTGTAATGCCTATCTGCATTAGGTTCTAAAAAGCTGATTTCCTGTTGTCTTTTGTAGGGTTATTATCTTGCAAAGAGGGACACAGTAAACTGTGGAGTCTGGTCAAAGCCTTGCTGGGTACACAGGATCATAGCCTCCTGTCACATCTGATTATAACAGCTCTATAATGTTAAAATCATCCCAACAAACAGCAGAAATCAGCCCTGTTCCTGGCCTCCTCACACATTAGTTTTCCTGGACTGTTGGACATCCGTGCAGAGTTGAGCAATTAACCATGAACTGAGAAGGTTTGACATCGACACTACATACAAGATGACGACAGAGATGCGGAAGGATTCAAACATACAAGCACGTCACGCTTTGGCATGACCTATATCCGTGTCAGGACTGAATGATAAGCTGGTTATTTTAGCAAAGACCCATGAAGGCTCTAGTTTAAGATTTAGGCTAAACTTCAAGCTTGTTTAATACAAACTAACAATAATTGTTCTCCCTGTTAATTAGATTTTTCCCCCACCTACTTTGAATTGTGTTTTCTGAAACTGCATAAAGATGAACAGAATGTCAGGATTAGCACGTAAACCTGGGTTCTCCTCAGATGCTCAGTGGTGATGCAGAATAACAGCGGCGTACTGTTGATATAATCTGTTAAATCCTAAACCTGTAGCTTTTTCAGTGGTGATAATCAGCACGAGAGCCTTTATAGTCTGTTGGTGTCAGATCAATATTTTTTATTTTTATTTTATTAGCTGTACTAATATACTATTAGCTTTTACCAGGTATACCTTTATTAAAATGTAATGAATTCATTCTACGATTCAGTCCAGTAATGTGGGAAAATTACCACATTGTTCAATTCTGTCATCAGTGGAAAAATAAATATGCTGATGCTTTTTCAAGCCATACCTCTGGCAGGTGTGCAGAGCTTCCTTCAGGGACGTCATGGCAACATCCATGTCCTTGGGGTCAAAGGTCATAGCAGCCTGCATCAATAAGATGCTGCTGTAGCCCATAGCATGATACATACTGTGGCTCTTCCTGAAGGAAACACAATGCTTCAGTTAAATAAGATCAAACGGGATTTAAAATGAAAGGCAGCGGTCAGTATCTGGATGCAGCCACACGGTCAAACATGTAAAAAGATGAAACCGGCTGTTAAATTGTGCAGTTTTTTGGAGGGAGCTTTTACTCAAGGAGGAAATCAGTCAGTTTTTATTCTCATCTGTATCAAAACCATGGATTAAATCACATGTCTGGGGATCCAGTATGCAGCTTGTGTTGTGTACTTTGTGGTTAAATAACATTTAGAGAGCCCAGCAATGCTTTTGGTTATCACCCTTTAAAAAAGAAAAGTAAAAAAAAAAGGTCTGTCCTCCAACTGTGGGTGGACTTTGACTAACATGCAGATTTACCCTGATGTGATCAGCTCTTATTGTGTGTGGTGCCCTGCAGCATATCAGCAGTAAAGGGCAGGATAAGGCTGGGATTTATCTTCCACCAGAACTCTCAAGACTTTACCCCAACAAATGAGGATTTCTGAGACTGGAAACTGAAGATCTGTAGAGCAGGCAAATTGCAGTCTTCCAGTTGATTGAGAAGACTGGTTTAATTAATGGATTCAATGCGGTTCGAAGTATTTCTAAACTGTCCAGCCTTTATGACTGTTCTTCAACCTGTTACTCCAAACTCCTGAAAACTCACGGTCAAAAACACATAGGCGATCAAAAACGATCAGCTGGCAATCACACATGTTTACTGATGTTTTACTTTTAATGTTCTACATTCCAGCATGAACATCAGCGACTTACCGGGGTTCTAATGCAGTCAACGCGTCTGCGAACCTGTTGTTCAGAAACAGATGGAGGGCAACGTTACATTCCTCCAGCGCCGTCTCCAAATCCAGCTGAAGTGGCCTAAATTGGAGCGAGATCAAAAATTCACACCAAACGTGCAAAGCGTGCTTACAGGAGAACCGGAGTCTCCTGCTTGACTCTTGCAATTCTGCACACAAGTCTAACATTGTCTGTCCTTCATTTCGTTTGCTTACTGTTTTTACTACAAGATTTTAAACTTTGCTTTAGTTTAAATAAAGTCTTAATCAGTAATTCCAGATCAATGATCAGGCCGCTCTTTCACCATTTTCTGTCAAAAAAACATTATTTATTGCCATGTGTTAACTTCAAACTTGTTGAGAATCACTTGACAGATGGATAATAGGATTTTGGCTGCAGCTGGGTGATTCCTACAGAGCTGTTAGTTGAAATCTTAGGCTGAGTAGAATTTCTTTCCTAGTCTTGCTTTATTAAATGCCAAAAGCCTGACAAAAGTTTATAAAAGGTTAAAGAGGTTTTATCCAAGGCCGACTGTTAAGTTGTGCAGTTGAAGGCCTAATTTGGTTTAGTCTCAGAGAGAGAAGGAGCACAGATAGCGGCAGGCAGACAGGATTGCTCCAGGTGTCGTGGACTCGTTCCTGAAGGCTGCCTCTAAGCCAGATCTGTGGAAGAAAACAGTTTTTCTCCGACTAGTTTATAACAGATTGCACACCTTCCAGGGACTGTATCGGTTTTCATAAAGACTGAAGGAATAAAGACCACAGATCTCCTTCTTGTCAATTCTGAACAGGGATTTTTTTTACATCACTACATAACATTTAGCATTACGTATACAAGTGACTGGACATAAAATTAAAGAAAGAAGCAGCACTGAGTCTAAATAAAATCTCGAAGAGCTTCAGAAGGCATAAAAATGTAATGATCTGGGAAACTTTGGAGGATAACATAAGAAAAAGGTTGTCAGGTTCAGAACTTTTGCACGGTAGCACTTGGTCAAAAGAATTACTATTTAAATAAATGTTTCTGTATAAGATGTTTGGTGTGACTGTTCACTAAAAGTAATGCATATTTGGAGAACTATATCTCTACTTACATCTCATCCTCGCTCACATGTTCCCAGTCCACCTAAAAACCCACACAGAGACGCCCAGAGTTCAGAGAATTGGACAAACATATCAAAGCGTGGCTTTTCCATGATGCAAGAGGGTACTTTCTGCACTTAATGAAACGAGTGTAGAGAAAATTTTCCAGCCCCTGTTAGATGTTTCCATGTGAATGATCCAAATTATTGGACAGCGAATCATGAAGCTGAGTGAATAACTAACCTAATGCATCAAGAATACAAAACTATACATGAGAGCATTTTTCTGCTCTCATTCATCGTCATTTCAGCGCACTATTGTTTGTGATCTTCATCAAAAAGAGACAGACGACAAACAGGTGGTTAAACGGGGATCTAACGGGGAAAACAACAGACATGGTAAAGGGAGGATCCAGCAGAGAACGATGGTCCACAGTGAACATAGATACAGAGGGGAGTGTGGAGGATAACATGGGAAAGCCATGAGTTAATCAAAGGATAAGGAGGGGAAGCTGAGGCAGGAGGTAAGCAGGGAGACTGAGAGAGGGAGACTAATTAACACAGAGTGCCTGATCTAAGACACAAGGAAACACTTTACTAAGGGAAAAGAAAAACACTAACCTAAGGGGAATAAACTAGAATACACCAGGAATGAACTAATATGGATATACTTTAGAGACAGTAATAAATATAGAGGAATTAACATGATAAGGGAGGACATTATGAAACATAACACACAAAAGGTTTTAGTGAAAACAAAACTTAACAGTTATGGGATCTTTGGCAAACAAAAAACAAATACTACTGCCAACAATGACAAGTGACATTGTTAAATTCCCCCCCCCCCCCCATTTTTTACCAGCAACACAATCTGCACCGTTATCTTAGAACATTTACGTTAAAAAGGAAAACTCACCTTCTCAAATGCACCATTGTTCATCTCCATTTGAGCTCTGAACCTTAAAAAAGAGATAGAGAGAGAGAGGGGGCACCAGGGTGGAAGAGAGGTGGATGTCTTTCCCTGCCAAAACTCTGGTGAGAAAGACAAACAAGTTTGTGTCCCCGCTTCTTATCATGATCTACGAAGCCGGGAGGGACCTCCGTTTAACAAGCTCAGCCCACAGCTTTCTGTAACAGAAAGGCTGTGAGCTGGTTGGTTTACTCCGTACAGTCCTTGCGTTCTTAAAAAGAAAAATCAACCTAAACTTTAAAGGTGGGAGGCTTGAAATCCTAAAGAAGCCTCATGAGCCGGGTGTAACAGGCTGTTTATGAAAAACACAATGTCGCAATAACTGTTTGCTCTCCAGCTTCAGTGGGAACCGAGAAGTAAATAAAAAATAACCCCACAATAATCCCACAAACAGTGACAACAAAAGAGAAAGTATTGCGTGTCTAGTGTTTATATAAAGGGTATATTTTCTGTATTTAAATTCAGTAGTTTACCTTCTGTAGTGTTCTGTAGCATTTCTAAGATTGCCTTAATGAATTGGGTCAAACATTTTGGGGTTCCGTCCATGTGTTTTTCTACAATTTGCTAGAATTTTGGCCCATGCCTCAATTTTCTATGGGACTGAAATCATTACTTTTATGATGGAAACTCTAAAATGTCAGCTTTGTTGTCCTTAAAGTCACTTTTAAAGTAACTTTGCAGCACACTTCCTGGCTGATGCATTATAATGATGTTTTAATATTTCCACATAATGTTCTTTCCCTCGTGTTGCTTAAGGAGTACCGGCTTCTTCCTTTCTGAGTGGCCTTTCAGCCCATGTCAGCGCAGGCCAGCGCTATGGACAACAACGTCACATGACCAGGATTGTTAAGCAAAAGCCCTTCGTGGATTTCAGGGAGCTTCATGAGGGGTAGACAGAGGCTGGAGTCAAGCATCAAGAGCCCCAACGCACAGACGAATCCTACACCTGGGCGTCTCACCTGGGCAGAGGAGGAGAACAGCTGGACCATTGCTCAGTGGGCCAAAGTCCTCTTCAGATGAAAGTAAAAGTTGTATTTTATTCATAAATTAAAGTTCCAGAGTTTGTAGGAAGAGTTGAGAGTCCCAGAATCCATGTTGGTGTGAAGTCTCCACAGTCAGTGATGATTTGGGGTACCATGTCATCTGCTGGTTTTGGTCCACTGGGGTTTCTGTAGTCCACAGTCAATGCAGCCATTTGCCAGAACATTTTAGAGTTCTTCAAGCCTCCCTTATACTGATAACCTTATGAAGATGCTGCTTACAGTTCAGCGCAGCTTGGTACCGGCCCACGCTGACCAAAGGAACCAGAAGCTTGCTCCAGTGACCATGGGGGTACTGCGCTTGATTGGCCTGCAAAGTGGCCGGACCTGAACCCCGTAGAGAATCTGGAGTGGGGGAGAGGAAGATGAGCGATACCAGAACCCACATTGGAGGTGACAAGAAGGCTACTATGAAAGCAAGCTGGGCTTCCTGAACACCTCAGCAGAACCACAGGCTGATCGCCTCCATGGCACGCTCCATGCAAACAGAGCCGTGACTGAGTATCGAGTGCATAGAAATGAAGATGCTTTTCAGAAGACTGGCGTTTCTGTTTGAAATAAAATGTTTTTGTTGATCTTATAAGCATTTTAATTTTGGGATTTCATTATCTCTAAACAAAAATCATTATTTATATATCAAATAAAATCTTTTCCTAACTGATCTTTGAAGGATTATATTATATTAAATTAGAATTAGGATTGCATTAAATCCTTACAATCTTAATGTATTTAGCATTTTGTTGATGCAAAATTGGGTGCCTCTGGTTTTAATTTTGCATTGTATTTTTCTGTTTAATCCCCAGAATTTAAAAATAAGATGGAAGCATTAACTTTAGGTAATGTACCAAAGTTAAATGCAATGACTTAAAAAAATGGCAAAGTGTAAGTTCCAGTTCGTGGAAAGCCAAGGAGAAAAATGCTTCCCTGAACAAATCCCTTGAGTTATTACTGAACTTTCTCAACAGCAACACAAAGTCTGACCTACTTAGAATTTCCTTTATTTCTGATTATCTGCTGGCATGTGATGCATCAGCCTAAACAATTTTTTCCAGTGGTTTTTGTGATTCATCTTGCCGTAATACATCTTTTCTTTTAAAACATTTACTGACGCAACCTGCTAGAGTTTTCCGGCCAAAAGAACCAGGAAGATAAGTTCATGACTGGTTTCAGTCTTCCTGCCCGTCCATCCGTCCACAAGGATTTAACCCCAGTCAGGGGCCATGTAGGAGCCAAGACGTGTCAATCTGTGGTGTTAAGGGTTAGAGAAAATCATTACCGGGGTCTGCCTGCAGTCTCCAATTCTACTGAAAGAATTCAATTTAAAATAACATTTAACTATTTGATGTGATACTAAATATTGGATTTAATAATGCATTCATATACAGTGCTGTGAGAACCTATTTGCCACCTCGCAGATTTATTCTCTTTCTGCTCTTTTGAGGCACTTAAAGCTTTAAAATCATAAAGAAAATATATATCATAGATAGCCTGAGTAAAAAAAACACTTTTTAGATGCCGATTTCATTCATTAAAGGGAAAAAGATATTCAAACTAACCTGGCCCCATGTGGAAAAAGTAAATGCTCCCTAAATCTAATAACTGCTTGTGCCACTTTTAGCAGCAATGACTAACATTAAGTGTTGTGTTAATTGGCAAAAAGTGTTTTTCGTCTCTGCGGAGGAACTGTGGCCCGCTCTCCTTTGCAGAACTGCTTTAATTGAGCCAAGTTCAAGGGACTAACAGCCTGCTAAAGGGTATGCCTGCATGTCAGCAATTTTGAAGTCCAGACTTTGACTAGGCCACTTCAAAACCTTAATTTTGTTTTCTTTTTAGCCATTTATTCTTCCTGGTGTGCTTTGGATCATTGTCACGTTGCATAAGTCAAGAGTAGCAAAGCTGATGGCCGGAGATTGCCCTTCAGGAATTTCTGCTAAAGAGCAGAATTTATGGTTCTGTCAATTACATCAAGTTGCCCAGGTCCAGTAGCAAAGCAGCTCCAGAACATTACACCACCACCACGCTTGATTGATGTTTTTTTTCTGAAATTCGGTTGAATTTACATGAGATTTTAAGGGACAAACACTTTCCACTTCTGACAGTCCACAGAATATTTTCCCAACATTGTTGGGGTTTCACCAAGATGTTTTTTTGATAAATATGAAACAGGTCTTTGTGCTCTTTTTGGTAAGCAGGGGTTCTGGCATTGGAGCTCTCCCATGCAGGCCATCTTTGCCCAGTTTCTACTTTATTGTTTAATCAAAAACTTGGACCTTTACTCAGGCAAGCTGGAGATTTAAATGTTTTCTTCTACTTTCCTCTGTGAATTCCTAGATGATTTGATATGATCTTGGAGTAATTTTGGTAGACTGGACACTCATGACAAGGTTCACAGCAATTTCTTGTTTTCTCCATTTGTGGATGACGGTTCTCACCATCGTTCACTGGAGTCCCTTAAAAAAATCAAAAATAACCACTTTCAGACTGATAGATGTAATGGCTTTCTTTTTCATCTGTTCTTGAATTTCTTTAGACCAGGATTTGACGTGTTGCTTCTTGAGATCTTATAGCCTCCTTCATGTTGTCACACAACTTCTATTTCTAGGATGTATTGACAGTTGGTAATCAGGTCTGGGTGTGAATGCTGAAAATAAACCACAAAAAAAAGGTTAATCACTGTTAATGGTTTAATAAAAGGGGTAGTTATAGTTCCAAATTGGGCTGCATTTGTTCAAATAGTTGTTTTGGTAAATTAAATGATGGTTACTGTATTTTATTTACTCAGTAAAATGTGCTCTGAAATTAAAATTTGCTAAATGATCTGAAACAATAAGGTATGACAAAAAAGGGAAAAGCTGAAGAAATCTGTAAGGACATAATTTTTTTTTACTGCACTGTAAATTAAATATGAATCAAAGTAAGTGAATTTTTGTTTTACTTAAAACATTATTAAGGACTTTTTCTTTATTTACGCAGATAGGCTTAGCCTGAAATGAAGCAGATGTGCTTGTGTACTATTAAGTTATAGTTAGAATTGGTATATTATATGTCAGTAACTATGAATTTCTGCACATCTCCATTTAATTACCCTCAGGTCAGCAGCACATTTGCTAAAACCAGCCACCACAAACAGCTCCTTCCCCCTGGTTGTCTCTGATGAACACCTTACAGCCTGGAAATTATTAGTCAGCTTTATTGCAGTGAAACAAAATAAGTATTTTGCACTTTCGCAATTTACAGCCCCCCCTTTTCTCTTCTCTGCTTAAAAAATGTAGTTTTTATATTGTGTAACAAATGTCTGTATGTTGTGAGCGCTGTAACTGAAGTCAAAGTCATTGATTGTGCACATGATGGCCAAATAAAGATGATTCTGATTCTTCTACTTCTGGCAGCCATATTGGATGTTGAGGCCGGGATTGTTGAGGCTCCTGCCTAACAACGAACCTGTTGATTCGCTGGTGAAGATTCTCAGTCATCCAAGTCATGGTCATACCAAAAAGAGTAAAAAACAAAACAACTGGACTTGTTTTCTGTAGTTTCAAGATGTTTCGCTGAACGAAACATCTTCCAACCATAAAAACACATTACCCATGATCCTTTTCGGCCTGGTGTCGGACTTCCTGTCGTTGTAAACATGGCGGCGCCCGAACGGCCGGAGGCAGCGAGCAGCAGCATCCCGGACTATGAGTGTGTGAACGTGAACAGCAAAGCCTTCCACATCGGCTCCTTCAGGGACGAGTGGCTGAAAAGACTGCAGCCGGAGGACTTCTCCTTCCAGCAGCTTGACCAAGACACGTTTGAAGCCAAGTTTGCTGCGGAGATGGGGATCGGGGAGGAAACCATGGCCGAACTCAGAGCCGTCTGCAGGTCGGTGGCACCGACGGTCCGACCAGCAAGTGTTCCCGGCACAGGATGCGGACGTTAAAAGGTCCAGTTGTGCCCTGCGGGAGGCTTTAATTAAGCTTCACACGCAGCTTTAGATAATTGAACAGCTAGCTTTGGTCACACGGTTTCATCTAATTTAGAATACCGTGTTACATTTAAAAAAGACGGTGAAACTGTGTTATACAAGAGTGATCTGTTTCACGGGTTTATTGCAGTTACTTTTGAGGCTTACAGCTAAGCCAGAACTTTGCATGAGACCAATGGACAGACCTCTCAACTTTTATCAAAAGTTAAGAGTGAGATTATGCTAATGTGGGGGCGGGGCTTGTTTGGGGGCGGGGCTAACCGGACCCTGGAAGAGCCGGTGGAGTCAACTCCATCTCATTTTTATCCCACCAGACATTGATGTAGACATGTATTACTTTTGGTAAAAAGAGAAAGAGACGTATTAATACTTTATTGTTCAGTTAATGGATTAAAACATAAAAAATACACAATTGTTCAAATAATACTGAATAAAATTAAGTAGTTTTAAGTTATTCACCGAATTATTACACTGTTACACATTAATCTATGGGTTTGTTTATCATTGTAGATCTATAACCTGATTGGTGAATCAGGCTGAGTTTCATCAAGCCTTTATGGTCAACAATTTCCCCTCAGCAGCAACACTAAAGCACACAGAGGTTCCCGCTGCGTCTTTACGCACGATCCAGCTGCTGATGTCTCCTCTCTTTTCAGCTCAATGCACTTCTAGACTGTTACAGTTTATAACCATTATCACCTTTCACAGCGACAGGTTTCTCAGTCAGTCGCCGCGCTGATCAGACGAATCTCTATTGGAATCTCTATAGAAAGCACCTGCTCCGAGGGAAAGGAGGGGGGGGGGGGGGGGAGGAGCAAGCGCGGAGGTACAGAAATACGGTGCATGTAGTTAAAAAATGCAGAATTAATAAAAATGAAACTTATAAACAGACCAAGTGGCGTTTTAAACTGCATCTGGTTAGCAGAACTGTTTTATGATCCAGCGTGCAGCCATCACTGGTTCTGAATGAACCGTCATCTGGCAGCAGCTCTCCCCCCGCCCCCTCCCCTCCTGTGTACGCGGTACAGGACCTTACCGGCTTACTTTCACCACTGTTAAGACTAAAATTATTCATAACTCTGATCACTCTTGCTGCTGCTCTGTTAACATGAACTGCAGCAGGAATTACTGATGGCCACAAGCTGTAAAAGAAGCCGAAACAGCTCAGCAGAAGGCGGAGTTTTTTCGTCCGCAGCCCAGATGGGCTTTGTGATTTTTATGCGTGAGAAATTCCATGTTTGCGTGTAAAATGTCATGTGTTGCGTGTGAGCGTGTGAAGTTAGTGAAATGCGTGTGTCACACGGTCAATGCGTGAGAGTTGAGAGCTATGCCAATGGAAATGGTTCTTAATACCGAAATGTTCTGTATTGGTCCGCACAATGATGGGGAAACCTGATTTGACAAGGAAAGCCACTGTAGGTCAGTGATTTGTGCTGCATTCAAGCATCTCAGTGGAAAGTTAAGTGGAAGGAAAAACTATGGTCCAAAAAGATCAACATGTATTGTGATGTCAAGCCTATTTATAGCTATAGTTGGTAAACACATTTTGTTATGTTGGGTAAAATCGTCCTTCCATCCTTAAAGTAGTTACTACATTATGTATACAGGAAAAGGAGGTTAAATAAATCATTCTGTGGGAGCTGCAGGCCTGTAAAAACTGTAACCAATCTCTCCTGTTAGGTTTGAAGAGCAGGGATTTGTCATAATGGCCCTGTCTCAATATTCACACTAAACCCTACACACTTCATTGAAGTGTGCACCCGGCGGTAGTGGACTTAAGGGCTCTAGTGCGCAGGTTACAAGCGTGCAAAACATGGAGAATTGGGACAGTGCGGGTTATGTTGTCCACTCTGTGTGTCTAAAACATATGTTGTGTGACTTTCATTGCACACATTGATTCATGCAAAAGGAGCCCAGACCAGGCCCAGTTTTCTGTATTTAAAAAAAAAAAAACTCTTTTCTAAAGAAGATTGATTCAAACTTCACATTGTATTAAGAAATAGGTTTTTAATTAGCTGTAAGGCATAATCACCAAAATGATAAAAAAAAAGAAATGTGAAATAATGTGTTATCTGTTGGTAACATTTATAGGTTTTACTTTTGTAGTTTGATTAGAGGTATAATAGTTTCCGATGATATTCCAATGTGCTGGGATGTTCTGGTTAATGGTGGGTGAAGATGACCCAGCTTACCTGGATGGATGGACTGATGGTTCTCTGGTGCCATCGCCTCATTAGAACAAGTTCTCTTTATTTTGTCAGAGTATAAATTCCTGTGTTTTCCTTTCTGCTTGAAGTGTTGACTCGCTTCGCTGCCATCCCGAGGATCAGGAACCCGACAAAGAAGTCCTGCCTCCGAGCCCGACACTGAAAACGCTGATGTAAGTGGGGCTCTTTATCTGAAACCAGTACCTGTGTCTCGGATTCTCCAGTGGGATGACTCGGTTTGTTTTGTTGACAGACACAGAAAGAAGCTGACGGAGAAGAAGTCGCAGAAAAGTTTCAGAAACAGACATGAGCTCTACGCGGGGGAACTGGTGGGTGAGCCGAGTTCATTGCGTATTACCAATAGCAGCAAACATTTTGTTATATTGCTGGTGAAGATTCTCAGTCATCCAGGTCATGGTCATTCCAAAAAAAGTAAAAACAAAACAACTGGACTTTTTTTCTGAAGTTTGAAGACGTTTCGCTTCCTCTCCAGGAAGCTTTCTCAATTCAAAAAGTCTGGAGTGATGTGGAGCATCAAGCTTTATACTGCTGCCTAACAAAGGCCTTGTAATGGCTTAGATGCAAATTCAACAGAAACAGGTCCACCCCTTAGTAATGAGAAGTCGTTAAAGTCATTAAGCCAGCAGATCAGAGTCGTTAAAGATTGACTTTCAGGCCGTATCGCCCAGCCCTACCCGCTATTGATTCCTCGTCCTGAAACTTGGACCATCATCCTTCACCTGTCCACAATCCTTAGTTGTTTTGTTCTTTTCTTCCTGATGCTGAAAAAAATCCAGTAAAGTGGAGAGAAAAGGAGTAAAACAGGAGGTAAAGTTGACCCTCAGACAGCCTGGGGGAGTAGAACCATTTAAAGGACTAAAGATGTCTGGCTCCTTGGAAGGAAACTGTAACATGAACACTTCAGATCTGTGTATGTTGGCATGAATGTTGTTGTGAATCCACTCCTTGCGCTGAGGAAGTGACAGACGCTTGTAGTTCCACCCATCGACTGATCCTGGTCTCTCTGGCTGATTTCCAGGACCGTCAAACAGTCGGGATGGTACCAGAGACCAAGGCGGACATGCTGCCTGAAGGGGAGGTCATTGTAACCATCAACATCTACTTCCCTATCAATCTTGGGAAAGTGAGCATTGCTCTCTGTGTTTTTTAAACGCGTCAAAGTGCCTCCGGCCGTCAGTCGGCGCCACGCTGTGTTTCCTGACATTTTCCCCTCTGAACGTCCCCCAGTTTAACGGCATCAGACCCCGCATGACGCTGCTGCTGACCGGCTCCCACACACTGGCGGACCTCCGGGACGCCATCTGCTGCGTCAGCGACCTGCAAGTGTGCGGCGAGTTCAGCAGCACGCCCGACATAGTTCCAGACTTCATCAGCAAAGTAAACCCCCCCATCTGACAGCGGGACATTAACGCACATGTATGACGAGCGGGCGGCCCAGCGGCGCCGTCTAACCATCACGTTTTCATGTGTTTACTTTCAGGATCTTTTCAAATCGGCCTTCTTTTTCTTTGAAGGGGTTTTCTACAACGACATGCGATACCCGGAGTGCCAGGACATCAGCAGGTCCGTTTCCAGCTTTTCTGTATTTTCTTAACGGGGACGTATGTAAAATCTACTTTTTTAGCTCTCACATACATTTAGTTGTCTTCAGGAGTGCAGAAAGGTTAAATGTACTCTGTCCAGCAGCTGCGTAGATATCTTTATTTTCTGTCTGGGTCATATTTTTAGTTTGCTCTGTTCCCTATTATGTTTTTTTTTTTTTTTTTTTGAAAAACAAAGTCACAATATTTGCTGCAGAGCTAAACAAGGTCCACAGCCAATCCGCCATTTTTAGTTTTCACTCCAATTTTGTCGTCCGTGTTGAAGGATGCCGAAGCTACAGGAGGATAAGTGAAAATGTTCAGTTAGCCCAGAGGTTCCCAAACTACTGGTTGATTACGCAAACATTTCTACAAAATCCACCAACCATGGAGATGATTCTGATACAAACGGCATCAACAGCCAATTTATTTGGTTTTGTCTATTTCTAAGTGATGTTTCTTTGTCTCTTTAAACACTTTAACATGCATCTGCTTCATCTTTATCCTTTTTTTCGTACGGTTTAATTTCTGCAGAGGATCTTAAGACCTCGCCCCATACTTATTTATCCACAACCGCAGGTGGAGTCCCAACCCTAACATTGGGAATAGGTGTGTTAACTCACTCAATTCACTACACCGTTCCCTAGAAGACTACAAAAATGGCTGACCGGGGTGGAGTGGACTCTCTGTGACCTGGAGGTGGGGGCGGGTGTGAACTTCCTATTTTAGATTTAAAGAGACGGCACCAAAACGAGTTGCTCTCAGACGCACCTCAGAACGGGTAAAAAACCCCCCCGAGGAATTCAGACTAAAACATTGCAGTTCCACTTTAGATTGAATGATTTCAACTTGAAGAAGAATGATTTAAAAGCATGATGTGTCCCATTTAAGCCAGATAAGATGTCAGAAAACCTCCATAAATCGGTGACCGGCAGCATAAAACCAGACTTCAACTCCCCTTCTGGAGCACTTCAGCTGCAGACGTGTTTGAGCTCAATGTTGAGACTTTTTGAGAAAGAAAGCAAAGATTTCTGCTCCTTCTGGGTAAATTTTTTTTTTCTCTGACCATTATAGATGTAACTATTTTAATATTGCAGGTGATATGAGGAGGAATTATAGTGAAATTCCTGCTGAATGTGAACATGCTGTATTTTTCAGACTATAAGACGCACTTAAAATCCTTAGATTTTCTCAAAAATTGATGATGCACCTTATATATGATCACCGTTGTGCTTACTGACTGATTTTATGTGGTACAATGGCTCAAAAATGTGTTAAAATGTGTAGGTATGACTTAAACTGGATATTCAGAGCATTACGGTACACACTATCTGATAGGACCCCTGAGCTGTCTACCAGACTGCCTGACTGTAATGTCTAAACTAGAAGTGCATTTATGTAAGGCAGCCGGAGTACGCGCTAGCAACAATAAACCTAGTAAGTTAATTCAATATAAAGGTTACGTTTATTTTGGCTTTATGTTAGAAAAAGGCAGTGTAGTCCAGCTGGTCTGTCCTCCTCACAGAGACGGATAGAGAGCTGTGGACGTGGAGGCGTGATATTACACATGTGGGAAGAATATTTAGTGCGCCTTATAGTCCGAAAAATACGCTAAACATCATTTTTGTTTAATTATCTATAAACAGCAAAAAACAGAAAAAAAGTTTTTTCTGTTGGAGAAACTGGAGGCAGTTGTGCTCATTATCTACTGCAACAACTGACAGTCCCTCAGCATGATGCTGCCACCGCCATGCTGGGACGCTCGCTTTAGAGCAGAGAAATGTTTTAAATGTTTTATATTAAACTCACAGTTTAACTAGACAAATCAGAGCAAAGCACTAAACCTGCAGTGGAAGCAAAATTATTGATCAAATAATTTTTCCTGTTTTTAAAGGCTGGAAATTGAGCCACAGGTTGATGAACGTACTGAAAGTTTTTACCTTGTGAGACTAAGTTTCTTCCTTCATGCATGTCTTTGCTACTGGGATCCAGCACGACCATGGAATGGGCAAAATCCCACAACTACCCGTCCTTCAGCCAGGCCAAGATGGAGGACACGCGGTTCGTGGATCTGACGGTGAAGCTGGGGTTCCCGTACCTCTACTGCCACCAAGGAGACTGCGAACACCCCGTCATCATCACAGACGTCAGGTCAGTGCTCCCCTCCTGCGGGCCGGCCTCCTTCAGCACGGCGCGTGTTTTAAAGTGCGACCGTCATCAGCGGCGCCTCCGCTCAGTGGCCACGCCGTTGCCCGTCTCGGGGCGCGGAAACTAGACGACATGAAGCCGTTTCATAAATACACGGAGCTCCAGTCTAATCACTCCGTTTTGCTGCTTGTTCTGTTCTGCGTTCGGCACGAAACATGATGGGTTTTGACCAAAAGCACATCGAATTTGAGAAGCTTTTGGCCAAATATCTAAAAACGTTTTTTACTAACGCAGTAAGTTAATAATAAACTGTCCTGTTTAAAAGGAACTGTGGCGGGACTTTTGTTTTAGGTTATGGCGCCTCGTTGAATTAGGCTTCTGTTCAGAGTTGGGCGCCAGTGAACTTTTATGGAAAAAAGGCTTTAAACCTCAGATCATGTTCCACGCCTTAATAAACTAAACTGAGTTCTTGCTGCTGCTGGTCTGGGTTTGGTTCTGTCAGCCTGTAGCCTAAAAAGCATTTTCTCTTTGACTGTTGACTGAAAAGTCATTCACACTTTACCTTTTTACACACATTACACCCGGACTTAATCGTATTTTAATTAACTTTAGGATTTTTTATGATGGACCGACACAAGTTAGTGCAGAACTTATAAGCAAGGATCCCTGTTATTTTGTTGTTGTTGTTTTTAACGTATAAATCTGAAAAGTGTGGCATTTCTATTCAGATGTGGTGGAGCAGCCATAAATTTTACTGAGTGCCGTTACTTAATTGCATAAATAGCAATAAAAATGAAAAAAGTAGAGGACAAAATAATTGGACCAATGGTGATCAGAGTTAAAGTGCATTTTTGTACAGGTGAGCTTTAAGCCCGGATTTAAAGCAGGAAGCACAATGAGGCGGACCCAAGAGACGAAGGAGCGAGGCGATGGATGGCCTTTAATGCAAAGAGCAGGATTTATAATTCCAGGCGGCATCTGATTGGAGCTGTTGAAGTGCAGATGAAACATGGAGCAGATGGAGTTTGAGTGGATTTACAGGGGAGACTGAAAAGGAGAGGATTGCACTAATCCAGAAGAGATGGACCAGGAGTGGCGGTGGTTAGTGAGGGATGGGTGGAGGCGGCTAATATTACGTAGGCAGACCAGGCCATGTTGATGATGTGGGTTTAAAAAGATAAAGTGCTGTCAAAGATGACAGATGACTTTTAACCCGAGTGGACAGAGAGACAGATAAGTTCAAAATATTACTACTCAAGTAAAAGTAAAGTGCGCTGCAGGAAAACCACCCCTGGAAATACTCAAGTAAAAGTAACTAGTTACTAGTCTGAGGCCAGAAACAGAGCAGATACACTGAGATTATATTATCCATTTACCAAATATAGTTGCTTTGGATTTTATTTTGGGGCACCAGAGGTTTGTCAGAGAACAACCAGCATCATGGAGACCAAGGAACCCAGCAGATGGGTCAGAGAAGAGGTTCTGGTCCAGTTTAAAGCCGGGTCAGATGATGGAGCTCTGATCCATCCATCATCTGGACCTGGAGAGAGGATGTAGCACCTGCAGACCTACCAGGACACGGACGTCCACCTGGACTGACAGGCCGGACCAGGAGAGCATTGATCAGAGAAGCAGGAGGACCGTGGTGGCTCTGGAGGAGCTGCAGAGATCCAGCTGTAGAATCTATCAACAGTATTTGCTGCAGGCTCCTGGTCTTTATGGAAGAGTGACGAGAAGGAAGCCGTTTGATAGAAGTCCAGTTTAAACTTTACTAAAAACCACGAAGAGGGACAGCAAACATGGAGGAACTCAACCTCTAGCTTTGCATGCAGAGCAACTTAATGCTGCACATCACCCTAAACACGGTGTTGGCAGCATCATTCTGTGGGGATGCCTAAACCTCACAACAATCCGGTTGTTTTTGCTAAAAACAGACAAACTTCAGCTTTTAGACGTGCATCAAAAGAAAGTTCTTCAGGCTGAACGCTTTTCAGATTCTAGTTGTGAAACGTTTTAAAAGCCGTGTGTTATTTCCTCTCTACTGTGCCCGTCACATAAAACCCTACTAAGACAGTGAAGTCGTGGTTCTGATGTGGGAAAGTGGCGTGCATGCCTGTGTTTGTAAGAATGGAAGCAGAAACGCAGATAAATCTGAGGAGTTTGCGTAAGCGGGGGAACCGGATGAAAAGGATCTCTGGGCGTCACATTTCTAACGGCGGCATCGTCTCCTTTCCTCTTCAGACTGGTCCATAAGAGCGACTGCCTGGATAAGCGGCTGTACCCGCTGCTGATCCACAAGAACCGGTCGCTGAGCCAGAAATGTGCCGTTTGCCACGTCTTCATCGGCAGGTGCCTGAACCGCGTCGCCTGAATCTTTCTAATCCATCGTCCCACTCCTCTGACCTGTTGTTTTTTCTCCAGGTGGTACACGACCCAGGACAAGTTCGCTCCCAGTGATCCGTGTCTCTTCTGCGACAAGTGCTTCCGCATGCTGCACTACGACAAGGACGGCAAAAAGCTGGGGGAGTTCCTGGCGTATCCCTACGTGGACCGAGGTGCCTTCAACTGAAGCCGCCCCATGTTAACGTTGGGCTGTATAAAACTAGTTTCTAGAGATGTTTTCCTGTTTTTGAATAAAATTATTTTTGCTTTATGTCTTTGTTTGTGGTGAGGCTGTAAATGTCACAGAAGCTTTTGGTTAAAAATTAACTCTCCTCATTTTCCCTGCGTAGTTTCTCTTCTATTTACCGATTAAGTTTAGCTGCTGGATAAAGGCGAATCAATAAGGATATTAACACAGCGTGAGCCTACTTTAACTGGCTGTCCTGCCAGCCTCCATCTAAGTTTTCCACCTTTTGTGCCGGTTTACACTGAAAGGAAGACAACGATGTGCTGTAGCTACCACTTTATTACTGGATGATGACACAAAATACTCTTATTTACATCTAGATTTCCAAAGACACATGAAGACACTTGAACATGGTGGTAAATAAAGCACTTGCTTGGCTAAGCTAACTTTGGCAAATTCCAGTTTTCTGTTTGTGCATCTGAAAGGACGACCTGTTAAATGTGCTTCACAGAGCGTAAAAGCCGCTATTATCAGACGTTTTACAGAATCTGTACTTCAAGTCCAGGGAGGTTCGGTACTTCCAGAGTTTAAAGATCAAATGGACTACAAAACACATTAAGATCAAGGAGGAGGAGGGGGGGGGGGGGGGGATAAAATGGTCCTGACCCTGTTTCTCATTAACATTCACAATCGCAGCTTAATCTACACTGACATGAATTAAATACATCCGACAGCAGGCAGCACGACGTGTCCGAGTACAAAAATAAAACTATGCAACAAGACATAATTGGGGAAGTGAAACCTTGGAGCAGCAACACTAAAGTTCAGTAAACCGGAAACCGTTTCCAGTACAGCAGCGGGTCTCTTCCTTCGGGTCGGCAGGAAGCTCAGGTGGAGTCCTGAGCCTTCAGAGGACTGCAGGCAGAAACAGGAAACATTATTAAAATCCAGACAAAGTAGCAGAAGATTGAGTCTGAAACACAGATTTTAGATTATAAGACCCAGAATGCACCAGAAGCTGTTTAAAACAGCCATGATTGGCAGATTTAATGATTCCTCCCAACAGCTTTCAGACTTTATAATAGGGCTGGTTGATAAATATAATATCAATATGTTTAGGCTGAATGCCGATATATGATATTTATCTGTTTTTCTTTCCATGAAATAATTATACTAAAAAGGCATCTCTGAATCAAAGCTTTATCCCAAATGACTCAAAGACACATTTTTTAACAAACAGCTGAAAAATAATCTTCTGGAATCCAAAAGTGGAATTATAACATAAACCATCTCGATATAAACGACAGTCTCATTAAATCTCAATATATTGCTTTGCCCTGTTTTATAACCATATCTGCTCCCAACAAACCCAACAAGGTTTTGCCATCTCTGCTGTTTTTTGATCTTTATATCAAAATAGGTTTTCATACAGAAATCTACAAACAAGGGCTGCAAGTGTCTTAAAATCCCCTTCCTCAGGTCCACTGGTTTCATTTCAGTACACCACTTTTTATAACCACTTTACTTTCTTTGCTTATGTAGTAAATGAGCAGCAGGTACACCTGAGTTATGTTTTCACAAAAGATGAGATCCTTCCATGTTCCCAAGCTGGGAAAAAGGGTCTATTTTTCTCACTCTGCTTAGTTTTCCTACTGTTCTCCAATTTACATTATTTACAACTTTTAACTTTTTGTTCTCTGTCTTTTTTCTCTTCATAGAAGGTAAACCTGGTCTGGCGTTCTGTTAGCTGTGACATCACCAGGGGAGGCAGATCATCCTCTATTACCATCTAACATAGAAAGTACTCCTGGATCAATGTGAGCTTCTGTGCTTTCTGCGTCTCTGCTCTGTCTTCTCTAAGCCCCAGTGGGTCGAGGCAGATGAGCGTTCACACTGAGCCTGGTTCTGGTTCTGCTGGAGGTTCTCCTCCCTGTTAAAGGGGAGTTTTCCTCTCCACTGTCGCTTCATGCATGCTCAGTATGAGGGATTGCTGCAAAGCCATCAACAATGCAGACGACTGTCCACTGTGGCTCTACGCTCTTTCAGGAGGAGTGAATGCTGCTTGGAGAGACTTGATGCAACCTGCTGGGTTTCCTTAGAGAGGAAACTTTCTGACCAACCTGGAGGATTTGATGGAATCTGACTTTTTAAAGTGGCTTGAGATGATATGTGTTGTGAATTGGCGCTATATAAATAAAATTGAATTGAAAATTGAAAAAGTGAACAAAGCTTAACCCTCTATGGTATAATGTTGCCATTTGGTAACAAACCCATTGAGTTCCTTCCACACACACACCGTACCTCCACTTTTAAGATGTATTGCACTGAAAAAGAGATGTAATCCTAAAAGAGTGTTTAAATATTTGTCACATGACTCTCTGGTGGAAATTTTGACGCCCTTTTCTGCAGACCTCTTTGCAGGGAGGAGCTTCGCCATTTGACTCCACAGAAATCATAAAAAAAGTATTTGTTTATGACATTATTGATGGGGGGGATACATACTCAACATTAAGTACGGTCACTATTCTATGGTTTATTACATTATATTGTAATAACATTGTAATAAACATTATTACATTATAATCAATCAATCAGTCAATCGATTGATTGATTGATTGATTGAGTCATATGTTTGGAAAAGTGTCAAACATATGACTATGTTTGACACTTTTCCATGTACAGAAAGAAAGAAACAATGTTTTGTAGTTTCTTACAGAAAAAAAAAAACAACCTCTTCCTGTAGATAGTAGTAAGCACTGATTACTGGCCTGCTGTCATGGCTAAAAAGGTTGCCGGTTCAAATACCAAGGCTGTACGGGTATTGTCAGAGTGCAATGCACGAAGTGTGAGATCCACCTGTGCTTCCTTAGAGAGCTGGGTTTCCTTAGAGAGGAAACTTTCTGACCAACCTGGAGGATCTGATGGAATCTGACTTTGGAAAGAGCCTTGAGATGACATGTTGTGAATTGGCGCTATATAAAACTGAATTGAATGTTGCATCAGTGAGTTTAAACAGTCTGGGCTGTTATCTCACAGCTCGCTGTACCCTGAATTTAAACCCAAAACGCGTTAAATGCAGATCAGCTGGTGTCTCTTTCCAAAGAAACTTTATCAAACAGCTTGATAAAGTTTCCCCTCAGAGCCAAACTCAAACCTGTGATTCTCTCCTGCCGAGGCATCTTCAAGCTTCTCTTTCTCCATCTCCTGCTTCTTCTCTCCGGGGCTGACGTCTCCGTTGGTCACCTTGTCTGCAGGGTAGGAACAGGGAGCGACACGGTGGATCAGCGTGAACGTCATCGCACCATCAGAGCTCTGCAGGAGCATGTGATGACACATGCAGCTCTGCAGATGTTGGTAAAAAAAAAAAAAAAAAATCAGTAGATTTTCCATCGATTTGCTGCGCTTTATAAAAAAATAAATAAGAAAGAATCTACTACAGATACAGCAGATCTGGCATTCATGAGCCAGGATGTGGCCGTGACATTTGATAACAGCCTGCTCCTCCTGAGAAGGTCAACCACAGAGATCCCATGACACCCCGCTGGAAAGGAGAAGAGGCCGACTGCGTGCAGCGCCTCGGCGTCTGCCGATTGGCTGGTTTCTAGATGTGACTTCCTGGTCATAATGGATTTATCAATAAGAAGAAGGTTTGTGGTAGAACGTTCCAACCCGGTGGAACCCATCGCCGCGTGTTACTATGAAACAACTCGCTTCTGTTTGTGAGCCAAGATTACCGACACCGCCGCCTTGTTAGCACATTTTATTTAGAACCGTTGGTCGGCGCGCCTCCGTTTTACCGCGACCGCGTCGTTCTGACCTGCAGCTACGTCTCAAAAAAATTAGAACCTGGGAAAAGTTCAGTGGTTTCCCCCCAGTCAGGTTTCCTCACCACAGTACAGAGACCGCCCTTATCAAGGTGTTTAATGACATCCATATAAATACAGACTGTGGAAGAACCACCGTGCTGGTTCTGTTGGACCTCAGTGCAGCATTGATACTGTCGATCACTCCATCCTGTTAGAACGCCTGGAGAACTGGGTCGGCCTCTCTGGTACAGCTCTCCACTGGTTTAAATCCTACATAAAGGACAGGGAATCTTTTGTGTCAGTAGGTAACTTTACATCCCAGATGACTACCATAACTATGCAGAACCCAGAATGCAGATGACGTGAAGGCGGCTATCAGAACAACCTGGGCCTCCTCAGCAGAACCACAGGCTGGTCGCCTCCATGCAGCGCCGCATCGATGCAGGAAATCGTGTAAAAGGAGCCCAGACCAAGTACTGGATCCACAGAAACAAACATATTTGTCAGAACCCTGACATTCCAGTTTAAAATATCCTCTCCCATGGACCTTAGGGAACGTTTTAATGTTCCGAGACACTGAATTTTGGGTTTTCCATTCTATATAAGCCAGAATCATCAGAATTACAAGAAATATAAGCTTGAAATATTTCCCTCTGAGTGCTGGATCTCTATGTATTTGCCTTTCAGGTTGTGAAATGAGGGCCAGAATATTGAACTTGTTCTCAACCTTCACATTTCACCGGAGCTGTTCCTGTAGGCTGCAGAGTGAACCGAGAAGCTGATCCACGGACCCTACCTGGATTGCTGTCTTTGACGTGCTCGGCTCTCTTCAGCGCTCCCTTCTTGGCTTCTTCATGCTGTCGCTGCTCAGCCAAGGACTTGTTCAGCACCTGGCTGAGCACGCAGTCGCCTTCCCCCACCAGGAACATGGTCTTAAACTTGTTGTACAACATGGTGGCCTTGTCCATGATGTCCTGGCTGGCCTTGAACCTCCGGATCTGCAGCGCGGCGAGAGGAGCACGCGTCACCACCCGGGCGGCCTTGATGCTTGAAAGCGGTTTTAGCTCGGCAGGTTTACCTTTTTGAGCGTGGCGATGAGCTCGCTGTGTTTCTGCAGGTGCTGAGTCGTCACCTGAAGAGAGCCGATCTCATCCAAGGCGTCCAAGCACTTCTTCACATCCTGGGGAGGCGTGGAGGAGACAAACGTTCAAACATGTTCATGACACCCAAAACTGACACAGGGAAATGTAACTTTATGATGTAGGGATGGGCGTTTACGTAGGTAACAGTCTGGATGGTCGGGATTGCTACTTTTAATATTTTTCCCTTTGTCCCGAGAGCATCAATAAATGTAAAAACACAGTAAAAAAAAAAAGCAGCAATTGTTTGAAATATTTTACCATTTTGCCAGCCAATCACTGTGCTGCTGGTACGCATTAATTTCCTCACTTAGAGGAACTAAAAGCATATTCTCTATCCTATTGTATATTGAACTGATTACACCCAGCAGAATATAAACAACACAAAGCTTTATGCCTCCTTTTGTAGCGCCAGAACTTTCACAATAAAAGCCTCATTCAGGTATAAATCTGAACCAAAGGTACCGGGTTGTCGATTTTCAGTGAGACTTTGATTTCACTGTGGAGTTTCTGGAGCTTCAGGTCGATGGACATTTCTGGAAAACACAAAAAGGGGAAAAGAAGACGATCTATTAAGTTTTTAATAAACATTTAGAAAAACCTAAAGCTGCCCTGCATAAAATAAGCCACAAACCAGCCAATAATTCAAACTTTGGCCCATATTTACCTTTTTTCTTGGGTCCCACCTCAGTTTTCTTCACATCCTCTTTGTCGGGCCTAAAAGACAGAAACCCGGCATCAGAATCTCCTCGACCCGGCCGGAGATTTAACAGAAGCAAACCTGGTTTGTGCTGCAGGGACCATGAATCCCTGTAGCAGGGCATCATGGTCCATCTCTCATGGCTGCAGGCTTCCAGTAAAATCTGAACCTAAGATCAACGTAATCTCGGGTCGTCGGAGGAACGACGGGAACTCACTCCCTCGATTCGTCTGCTTTCCAGCGCCGCGCGTCTTTGTCCGGTTCCGAGCTCTGCAGCTTCTTCCTGCCTTTGCTTTTCTGAGACTAACAGAAACGAGGATGGTTAAAGAGGATCCCGCGTTACTCTGCTGGACGGGTGCGTGGAGCCTTGCCTCATCATCATCATCGGAGCCGGAGGAGCCGTCGTCCTTCGCCTGCTTCTTCTTCGTGGCTTCGGACTCTTTCAGCTCGGCCTCCTTCCCCTTACTGCCCTCCCTCTTCTTCCTCTTTTCCTCCTCTCCGCTCTGCTGCTTGTCGTCCGCTGACCTCTTTCGCTTCCTGTCTGACTCACTCGTCTCCCTGATAAAAAGGTAGAAACAGAAAGCGTTGCAGTCAAGAAGGGTTCTGTCTTCTTCCTGGGCGTCCTTCAGCAGCCGCTTCGGGTCGTTTACATTTCGCTTCCGGAGCCGTGCTGGTCCTGCTGAAGCAGAAGCAGCTTCTCGGTTTTGGGCTTCCTGCCTCTGCGTTTCGGACCCTCTCCACCTGGTTGCATGGACGGAGAAACACATAAAGGCAGAAAACTCAGCTGGTGCAACAGAGGAAATTATGGCTCATGTTCCACGTGGAAGTAGAACTGCATTTGTAAAATTATTCAGAAATAAGGGTTCCCAGGGTGTTGGATTCCCTCTCCCAGGCTGCCATATTTTTCCTGATTAGTTGTTTTGTAATAAGTCTGATTTTCCAGTCATGGTATAAATTAGGGCTGGACGATAATTCAGTAACAATATCAATAAAAAGTTCAATAGAATAACAGTTTTTCTTCCTTTTGCAGTCTAGCCCATCAAATATTAATTACTATTAATATTATAGTTGTCACATCCAATCACAACGCAGACCCAGGAACGCTCCGTCACCAAGCTCCGCCCCCTTCACAAAGTTCAGAGAGCACGTTTAAAAAAAAAAAAAAAACTTGCAGTTTTGGTAAAAACTTGGTTGGATAAAAGGTTGAGTTTGAATTCTGTTTGTGTGTTCTGTATCTCCAAATAGGTTGCTAAGCAACAGCATAAAATGGTCAGGGCTGCGCTTAAAATACATGTTTGGAATTTGTTGATAATTATCAATATCGATCAATATGATTTCTATTTTATCTATATGCTTTTTTCCCTATATCGTCTAGCCCTAGTATAAAGTTTAAGTGGTAAAGTGAAAGTTTTTGCAAACTTTACAGCTTCACCTTTTACGGTGCAAATGAATCAGTTTTTAAACGATTCTGCTGAATGTTCGGATGCTTTTTAATGGATTGCTAATGAAAAAGCCATTTTTGCAAGGATTTTTGCCTAAAACGATCGTCTAACTAAACTTCATTACCGTCACTTCAGCTGAATCTGATCTGGAGACGGACCTTCTGATAACATACCAAAGAGACGGCTCAAAAAGCCCACATCGTGCAGCGGCTCAGAGATCCGAACACTGAAACGTTGAACCTACGGTCAGAAAACGTCAACGATCTGAAGCCCGTAACAGAACCTGTGGTCCGTGATGAAACGCAGCTGGAGAAACAGAACCCAACAAACTGGGATCAACCTGAGGAAGGCAACGACGGGCCGCCGTCAGTCCGAGATTCGGCCCAGAAATTGATCTCCGGCATCTCAGAGAGAATTACAGAAGTTATGCAGAAACAACCCCTATCAGGACTGACTCTGCATATATTTGACGCATTTGTCAATAACAGAGTAAGAATATTTATTGTCATTCTGTTAATAATAAAACATAAAAATATCAGATGTCCCCATTTCTGGATCATTGCGAGTGAAATCCTACCTGATGGACTCACAGGACTCCCAGGATCCTCGTCTTTTTCATTCTCCTGCTCACTCTGAGAAACAGATAAATTACAACAACAGGGTTAAAATGCTCCTTTTAGATTCCTGAAACTCATTCAGACACTAACTACCACCAACCTTTTTCTTTCTGCCTCTCTTGGGTTTTGAAATATCAGCCGGGTCTTTCTGAGCAGAAACCTGAAAAGGGACCATAAAGCAGGATTTTATTTCAGCGGATCTCAACCACAAAACCTCCTTGAACTTCCACTGGACGTTAAAAGCTGCTGAAGTAAGAAAATAAGCTGAATCCAGATCAAATCGACATAATAGATCTTAATGTGGAGCCACAGCTCCCTCTAGTGTTCAGCTGTAGTCTTACACTACATCCAATGTTTAATGAGTCAACATTACTCATAACATTAGAATTGATTTCATACTTACCTTCTTTAGGAGATTTATTTTTATTGAATGCTATTGCATAAAAAAAGATAAATTAAAATCTGATTTTGTGATTTTAGTGTGATAAATTTAGCACGGCTCATTTGGTTTGGTCCAACTTAGACAAAGACCATCGCATAGATCAGAAGAGAAGCAAAATATGGTTAAAAAGATGGAGAAATAAATCATTAAAAATCAGTGGGATCATGCAGCAGATGGACAGAAAAGCAACAAATGGACCAAAAACTTTTGTATTTTCATATAGTTGGAGTCAGAAATGCGTGTAAAGTCTGAATCAGTTGGATCTTAATGCAATTTTACTGTTCAGCGCTACTTTCTCCTCAACATTACTGAAAACACAAAAAGCTTTCTCTTAGATTTCTGTTTGATTGTTATTCACCCGTAAGAAAAAAAGATTAAAAACCTGAAACGGGCCCTCAAATCCAACCCAGCTCTCAGAATCGGTTCTGGCCGCAAACAAGATTTCCGAGTCAGTCAGGAGTAAACCCTCGATTGAAAAAACAACCAGCAGGTGTAGCATGCTTTTCCACCGAGAACAGGGATGAAATGGCCTGCGCCGCTTCACGGTACCCCGACATGCAAAAGTACGTACATCCTGGTTCTGAGGACCCTGCTCAGACATCAGAGACCCTTCCTCCTCCTCCTCCTCCTCCTCCTCCTCCTGCTCAGCCTCTTTTCCTGGAACCTGAATGCACCCAAGACACAGCATAGGACGCAGCGCGGTGGGGTCAACGGGTCTTCAAAGGGAGAGAAGTCAGCGAGTATTCTTCTGTCGCACACCCTGCTCTTTTATTCTGCTACCACAGAACAACTCTACTGTAACAGGGAAACCGTGTCCTCCAGTTATGATGCACACACACATCACAGGGAGCTTTGAGAGACAGAATAAAAGCAAACAAAAAGAAACAAAAAAGAAGAATCTGGCAACAGAAGAGATTAACTGCAGTGAAAGCAAACTGTATGTATTTACATGGGAATGGGAGACATGTAAACAAAGCCAACTAAAACTTACTTTGGATTTGACTCCTTTGTCATCTGCGTCCTCTTCTCCGTCCGGACCGCTGTCCAGATCCTTTTCCATGAAGGACCGAGGAGGAACGGGCTTCAGAGAAAAACAACGTTTGATTTGATTAATTGAGATTTCTGCACACTGGGAAGACAGCAACAGAGCCCTGAGACATACATTTGTTGTTTTAACTCTAATGTGCTTAATGGCAGAACCTGATATGCTGATCACTATGGGAGTCAATACGTCGATCCACATCAATATATCGATGAAATGATCTACAATCCAATTATATAATTAATCCATATTGTCACTTGTAAGACTGAAATTCAGGCAAGAGACCATAGTGAACAGGTGATCAATAATAATAATAATAATAATAATAATAATAATAATTATTATTATTATTATTATTATTTAATGCTGTTTATTTAAATGCCTGATACCAGTAAGAACTGAGAAAATAAAAGGGTCAAATCATATTTGGGGTTTTCAGACAAGAGACTATAGTGAACATGTCATCAACAACAACAATAATAATAATAATAATATTATTATATTCATAGAATTCTGTTTTTGATTTAAATGCCTGATAAGATGAAAAATAAAATGGTCAAATCATATTTGGGTTTTTTGTCAGTTAATATTGATGTAAATAATAGTGTTAGATTGGCGGATGATTTCACATTGATCAGAAATCTTAACAGACTTTGCAACGTGCAAATATCGTGTTGTCATCCAAACAAATCGATATGATATTGTTTTATAATAAAGCTGCAGACTCACAGCCCCGCTGATCACACGGTTCCTTTAAATCGTTCATCTTCTCATTTATCCGTTAAAGTGAGAAAATTATCTTCTTCCACTGCTGCTTCAAGTTGTGGTGTCCCTCAAGGATCCATCTTGAGACCCGTTTTATTTACATAAATTAAGGCTGTGCAATGTATCTCAAATATATAGTCATGGCAATATCAGGGTTTGCAATATTCATATCGCAGCGGGCTGTTTGGAGAGCAGTCATTGTTGGCCAATATCTTCCAAATGTTATGAATTTGTGTATTTTTCTAGCAAATGCAATATTTAGCCAGGTGGACATTTTAGGTAAAAAGACAAACCCCGTCAAATTAACCAGAAAAGCCACGCCCTGACCCATAGAGGAAGTACTTCCTGTTTTGTCTCTTTATTTTTTTCTTGAATTTTCTTCCTTGATCACAATGGACTACAAATATACGATAATGTGGAAAACAACAACTTAATTGTTGTGTTCTGCTAAAAAATCCTGCTTTTTGTGACTAAATTACATCCGACGCTGCACAACGCGCTACCTTGGGTGCAGTCAGCTCAACTTTTGGGTTGTTTTCGATCTCCCACAATCCTTCGTTGAAGCCTTTCCTCTTGTTGGGTTTTGCGTACTTCTCTTTGTTTGGTTGGTACGGAAAAATGTCTTTTGGACCAAGAAACGCTCTGCAGGTAGGAAAATAACGTCAGTCATGGATGTGAACACAATACCCTGTAAACCATCAAACATGCAGCAGGTTAGTGTGAGGCTAGACTCGGCCAGACCCTCATCAAACATTCATGTATTAAACACCTTCAGAGGAATATCAAACAAATATGCAGACTTGCTTCAGATAAACTCTCTTCTCTTTCCTTTGGCTTTAAACATCCTAATACGGCTGGAATGCATGACGTGTTTTTATTTCTATTTGCTCTATGCCATACGTTTCTTACTCACGTTTCATGGGTGCCAAAGAAAAAGATGGGATACTTGATGTTGGATGGTTTCACGGCACCATCTGGTACTTCATCAATCTGAAAACAAAGGCACAAAAGTTAGAAGTGTATTGATGCGCTAAAGGTGGTCGGCGTGCTGCGTGCGTGCGCTTCGTGTCTGCAAAGATCCGGGCGTACTCTTGCAGGCCAGTGAGGATAACCCTTCATTTTGGCAAAGATGAGGTCCCCTGGCTTCCAGTCTTGAGCCATGCTGGATGTAAGACCAAGCTGTGGGAAAAAAAAACAAACACAGATAACGATTTTATGATCATTCACAGAAACTTCACTGACATCAGAGTAGCAACATTTAGAGGCCAGGGTTTAGTCCAACATGTCAGAGACGGTTATTAATTAAAAGCTATATCACCAATGTACAGCACCTTAAAGAAATCTCCAAAAACCCGTCAAACTAGGGCTGAGTATCATCTAGGATGAGCCGATACGATTCTCGATACGTAGCTCAGCTCGATTTGACTCCAATATCGATATTTATTACTTTCAAATTAATGCTCAAAGTCGTTCAATCAACAAAACCAGCCAAATATTATATTTATGTTCAATTAAACACTGATATATTTACTATTATTTGGTTCAATGCATTTAACGTATCACAGAAACCAAAAATGTGACCAAATGTCTGATTTTAGGGATGAAGGCGCTTCTAAAATCCTGTCGGCCGTTCCGCAAATTCGTCTCACTTGCAGTGAGGGTAAGGGTGCGCTGTAATAACGCCCCCTAGGGGTTGGGAGGTATATTGATACTGAAAGCCAGAACATCGATATTAAATCGTTTTTAAAAACATCGATTTTTATGCACAGCCCTAATTCTAACCTTTCCACCTTTTGGCCCGTCACAACCACAACCTTTAATGTGTTTTAAAGTGATTTAATGGGGTCAACGTATAATTGTGAAGTGTCGTAAAATAATGTTTTTCCCTCTACAAATTGGAAACAGTGTGACTTTAAGGCCACCTCTGATGCTCTCCTTGCAGGGCGTGTCCAGGTAGGTGCACAGCCTCCTCTTTTTAGGTTTGGATGTTGGGTTTTTTCTTTCACCAAAAGGATTTCTTCTTGCCGCCCGTCCATACAGGCCAAAGGAGTGTGGAGGGCTAGTTGTCATGTCCACACATTGTCCCACCTGAGCCGTGAATCTCTGCAGCTCCTCCAGAGTTACCACGACTCTTCCTTTAATCACTGCTCTTCTTACCCACTTTAGATTTGGTGCCATGTCTCTCTCGCTTTTTTTTTTTAAAGAAAATAAATTGAAAAGCGTTCTCTCAGATGTCCAAAGCCTGGAATATTGTTTTAGAACCGAACCCTGCTTCAAATCCCCCACTTTCTCCTGGGCCGGTCTGCTGGGCTCCATGATGCTGCTGATTTCTAAAAAATAAAAAACTCCCTGAAGCCTTCAGAGAAAAGCTGCTTTTAATCACCAATTAATTAATTAATTACACACAGGTGGACTCTGGTCTCTGAACGCAGTTCATATTATTAAAGGGGAATCAGAGAAAAAGAGGCTGCTTACAAAACGACTATTGAGGAAAAATAAGGAGATAAACTTATAAATTTTGCGGTTGTAACGTCATAAAATGTGAAAAAGTTTAAGTGGTTGGAAAACTTTCCATAGACAGAGTTTGCACGGCCGATGTGATTACAAGCAAATTTAAGCTGTAGGATGATGGTCGGGATGTTAACTCACTTCAGCTAGCTTAAAGTTAGCAAACAAAGCTACATTCTGAGCTAACTCACCTGCGGCCTGCGTAGGCTCCTTATGAGAAGGGAGGCTGCTAGTAGCGGGGAAATTAGGCTTGTATAAGATATTATTTCACCGGTAAACACAGCCGCTCCTTTTCCGCAGAGCCGACGCACGTTTTCCGCTCCCGCGCAGGACGTCGCCGGACCGAACCACCGCGCTGCGGAAACACGGGGGTGTCCGGTTAGCTAACACGACGCTGCCGCTGCCAGGTTTTTATTAAATACTGCAACACTTCATCACTACACAGTCTTTTCGAAAAACCGAAAACATTACGTGTATTTTTTTATGTTAGCGTTGTGGCCATGCTGCTACAAAACATAATTTAGTTGCGTAAATATGTGAGTCTGCGCTGCCAAATCAAAGATTGTCTGGTACAGCGAAATGGTTTGCTGGAGAAAGAGCTGAGTAACGGTAATTCAACAGACAAATAGCTGAGATTTGGATATTGCGGCTTAAAGAAAATTTAAATTAAAACGGGTAAATGAAAAGGTAAAATGAAAGGACTTCAAATACAATATTTGGTTGCAAAATGGATTTAAAATGACTGTCGTAAAAGCCAAATTCTTTTAGTAGATGGAAAACGAATCAGAGTGGGTCCTCTGACACATTTCAACTATCCGTTGCCCATCTTTGGCTGTGATGCTGATCATGAGCAACGCTTCTCCTTAAGTTCGGAGCGTCACCAGAACCATCTAAACTGAAACGTTCAACACGTTTGGTAAATTATAGATTCTGGTTTATAAATTACCAGAATCAGCTTTAATAACCAAGTTTGTGACACAAAAAGCTCTCAGTGAAGATATACCAGTTATAAATATGCGAAAATGGAATATCTAAATATGTTTTATTATGTAAATATGCATATTGTTTTAAAGAAACGTTAATATCAAACAATCACACAAACTAATATTAATATAACTTGCAACAACAGCAACAAAAACAACAACAATAATAGTATTAATAATAATAACACAGAATAATATAACAAAATAGTATCTGTATACCATTTTAAATCTTGTACAGATGCTAAGGACTATTTGCACACTTATTAGCTTCTCTGGAAGTGTTTAGTACGTTGAACTTAAACATTACATTTTTATCTGAATATTTCTTATTATAGATCAACAGTTAAGATAAGATAAGATAGTCTTTATTGATCTCACAATGGAGAAATTCACTCGTCACATCGGCTCATACAAGAAGGTGCAGAGTAGGGGAGGTGCATTCAGTTATATACAGTGAATCTTCATATATACAATGGATCAAAAAGAATACCAAAAGAAATACAAAAAGAAATAGGGATGGGCATATGCTGTCTTATTTACATACATAGTGATCTATATATATATATATATATATATATATATATATATATATATATATATATATATATATATATATATATATACACCTATACACCTACATACATACGTACCTGCACGTATATATGTGCATATACATTCGTGTATACATTTGTACATACATACATACATACATGTGTACTGGCATATGTTCAGGTGTTGATAGCAGCAGAAGTCACTACATCAGGATTATTGCACGGGTTGTGGCCTAGTGTATTAATTAGATTATTGCACATTAGTTATTGCACATTAATTATTACAGTTATGGTTACAGTTATAGTGCAGCATTGTATAATCTGGTAGCAGCAGGAATGAATGACCTGCGGTAGCGCTCCTTTTTACAGACTGGATGTCTAAGTCTGGCACTAAAGGAGCTGCTCAGCTCCTCTACAGTCTGGTGCAGGGGGTGGAAGGTGTTGTCCATGATGGATGTGAACTTGGACAACACCCTCCTCTCAGCCACTTCCTCCACAGAGTCCAGAGAGCAGCCCAGGACAGAAGTGGCCTTCCTCACCAGCTTGTTCAGCCTCTTTCTGTCCCGCTCTGCACTGCCAGGAGCCCAGCAGACGACAGCGTAGAGGAGGGCTGAGGCCACCACAAAGTCATAGAAAGTTTTTAGCAGAAGCCGGCTCACTCCAAAGGACCTCAGCCTCCTCAGGAGGTGGAGGCGGCTCTGGCCCTTCTTATACAGAGCGTCTGTGTTATGAGTCCAGTCCAGTTTATTGTTGACGTGAACACCCAGGTATTTGAAACTCTCCACAGTTTCTATGTCCTGCCCCTGGATGTTCACAGGTGAGTGAGGTGGGGGGTCTTCTCCTGAAGTCGATCACCATCTCCTTGGTCTTACTGGTGTTTAAACACAGATGGTTTTTCTCACACCAGTCCACAAAGTCCATGATGACCGACCGGTACTCCAGCTCGTTCCCCTCAGACACACAGCCCACAATGGCCGAGTCGTCAGAGAACTTCTGAAGGTGGCAGCTGTCCGTGTTGTAAGTGAAGTCTGAGGTGTAGAGGGTGAAAAGAAACGGAGACAGAACGGTGCCCTGGGGGGCCCCGGTGCTGCAGAGGGCCACCTCAGACTGACAGCCGTGCAGCCGCACGTACTGAGGGCGGTTAGTGAGGTAGTCTATGGTCCAGTCAGCCAGATGTTTGTCCACCCCTATAATGACAATAAAGACTGCTGATTCTTCTTGATTCTTGAAATTAATTTGGCCTTTATGGCTCTGTGAGGCACACTGAAAACCATCAGAAGCAAAGATGGCCAAAGCAAAAGTGACACCTGTTTGGACCAGTTTGCAAATTGCAATAATAGTGCAAAGAGGACATAACAGACTAAGAGAGGAATATAATATAAATATCTAGCTTTCATTCTACAACCTTCGCTACACAGTTTAAGATCTAGACAATTTTTTAAATTATTTACATATTAACTTTTTCTTACCTCCAGATAAATCTGAGATCTTGTGTTTTTCTTGTGGCATTTAGATTCTGATGATGTGAATGATATGCAGTGACCTCTGGTGGAAAAAAGGTAGTATAACACCTTGAATGTCTGAATACACCTGACAGATTTTTATCCATAAAGTGCAATAAACTAGGAAAACATACATAGCGGCATAGTACTTTTTTGTAAAAAAAAAAAATCAAAAATGTATAGTTTTCTTTCACATTGAATTCACTGCCCATTTCTTTCATTCCGGTTTAAAAAATTGGCCTATTGTCAACTCTTCAGTTGCTTGTTTAATCATTAAGGCTCTGAGGAACTTCCTGCTATCACAACAATGTAGACCATATAGATAAATGAACGTGACCTTGATGTAAGCGTCCACAAAGGTATCACAAAGTGTGGGAGTGTTACAAAGACAATGACGCTGATAGCTGAAGGACAGGCACATCATCCACTGGGTCCCAGAGAGGGGGGTAAGGGAGAAGAAAGGCCATGCAGGGCCAAAGGAGGCTGGATGAGACAAAAGAAAAAGAGGTAGGTGGAACTCAGGTTGGTATCCAGGAATAACCACAGGAGCAACCGGGCCCCCTACCCAGCCTGTGAGGTGAGAGACCTCAGCTTTGGAAGGTAGCCAGCTTGGAGGGGTTTCTGCTTTGACACACTACCACGGCAGAGGCCATGGATGGAGGTGTGGAGAGATGACAGGAACGTGTATCCTTCACCCCGGCTGGCGAGGTTATACCAGAACATCCCAACCCACTCTGTCTCCAAGGGCCACAAAAGTCCTGTTATCCCCTCTCACTCATTTGTTAAGCTGCCTCTCTTCTTTTCAGAGTCCTCGCTCACGCTGGGAGGCTCTGTGTAGGAGTGGTGATGTTTAAATCACCTCCCTGCTTCAGTGACGTCCTCTGACCACTGTGACAAGACAGCTGGATTTCATGAAGGCCCTCATTTGCTTTAAACCCATACAGCAACATAAAGGTGAGCCTGTTAAAGTGCCCCACTCATAAATTACCTGAGTGCGGCTCAATGCTGAGCTCTGCTGTTACGGCGCTGCAACATAAAAAGCTGTGAAATGTTGTTTGACTTCAGCAGCGGTGGTGCCAGATGATCTAATTGCAGCTTTTCTTGGCTCTGCACTAAAGACCCCCCAAATTAGCATTTTCTCATATGGTCAGGGCCACTGGGGTATTTAATATTTTGTGGTTCCATAAGTGAACAAGAAGTGTCAAAAGCAGCATAAGTAGAGATTTTCTGCTTCATAACCACATTTTTACGAAAAAAAACAGGATGTTTATTTTTTTCAGCTTCTCCATCTTTAAGATATAAGATTGCCTTAAAGATTGAGGAGTTAAAATGAACCAGTTAAAACATGTTCATTAGTGGCCTTAACTATTTGGAAAACTTTGTACTAAGCATGCTGTTTTTAACGTAAGTAACTTGAATTGAGCATAGTTCCTCCTAACATCATTAAATGCTTCTGTATATGAGGCAGAATTTTTGGAGAGAACAGTAGCGACATTCACCCTCAAAGGTTTTCATGCGTGAATGTGTGTGTGTGTGTGTGTACTTGTACTTGCAGGTGGGTGAGAACTTTAAAATTTTACCACCAAAGTGAGGACTTAGATGTAAAGTGAGAACCTTTTTTTTGGTCTTCACTTTTTTTTGGGGCCAGGGGTTAGGTTTAGGTCCGCCGTGCTCTGGCCGGGTCAAGCTCCACAATTCCAATCGCAGCAAAAAGGAAATAGAATGCCAACAACATCCAGTTTGTCAAAGTTAAGTAGTGTAAATAGAGAATGTTAACCACAAAATTAAGACATTTTTAAAAATATTCACAATAAAGTTAACTGTTTTAATTAAATATTGGATGCAAAGCACTCTTCTTGCACCAAATAAGGAAGCAAATTTGTAATTTCAACATTCAGTCTAAAATATCATAATCTTCTCCAAATAGATTTGCATTCTGTTTGTAATGACGATGATCACGTGAACTCATACCACTCACGCGTGCTCTCCTCAGTCTCCAAGGAACTTTGGATCGTAGCTAGATAGAGTATCCGCGGATGTAGTATAAATCTCATAAAGTTTAAATCTATTTTCGCTGAAACTTGTATGCAATGCATCGGACAATGAAAGCAGATGCAAGCATATTGGTAAATTGGTGCAAAATGAAACATGATTTTGGTGCTTATCAGAACAATACATGACAGTAATTTCACGTACAATATCCTTATTGGAAAAATGTAATATCAAACTTATATGACATGATAATCACAGTGAAACTAAACTACTGGAAGAAACATAGAAATTGCTTGTGATGACACAAATGTAAGACATATACAAACTATAACCAAGTCGGAGGATAAAATTACAAGTTGCATGAGTATGCCAACAGCAGGTGACAGTTGACAGTTTTTTTCTGCAGAAATAATGGTCAGAAATTATAATAGGGCATAAACTGTTCAAAGAATACCGCCATCCATCCATTTTCTATACCCACTGATCCGTGCAGAGCTGCAGGGGGTTGTTGCCTATCTCCAGCAGTCAGTGGGCGAGAGGCAGGGTACACCCTGGACAGGTCGCCAGTCCATCACAGGGCAGAAAAAGCTAAATGTTTAGTTTAATTAATATATCTGAATCTCCCTGTAAAATCACCCTGAAAAATAACTGATAGTTGAAAAACAATAATTTCTCTGTGAAAACACAAAAGTCAAAATTTCAGGCTGATTTGATTTCTTCGATACTTTGGTAAAATGACCAATTTTTGTTTGAACATTCTTCGTAGAGACGTTGGCTGAAGGGCACCTTCTCTGGACTTGAATGAGGGATGGTGTCCTTCAGCTTGGGTGTGTGTGTCGTCCACATGGATTGGCATCCTTCCCCTTTCAGCTGGCAACCCTACAGCATGTTTGGGGGAACGGACACGGATGCCACCGGAGGATGATGAAGTAGTCACAAGGCAGGTCAGTACATTCATTAACAACAGAGCCGCATCCCTGCGAAAATAAAAATGGTTCCGTTGGACGCCGACTTGGCTAAGCAGAACCTAAGCGATGATCTTGTTGTACACGGTTACCAAATAAGCGGGAATGTAGGAAGTAAAAGTCATCATGTTTAGGTGCTGAAACTGATGAGTTTGTTACAGGGAAGTTGAGAAAAGGTGTGTGTGTGATTTTTATAACACAGAGGAAGCTCCAAGAGGCGGGACAGAGGACAGGAGGAGGGAGGAGGTGCTGGAGGAGAAGGAGAGACGGAGTCAGGCCCTCGGACAGCAGGTGAGGATGTGAAGGCAGGGCGTGACAGATGCTTCTGTCAGCGTTCCAACAGTCGTCGCTTTGTGGGAGCAGTGCAGATGCCTTCTCCTCCCTCCTCTCCCACCCTCCCAGCCCTCCCTTCCACCCGACAGGCCGTGATGAGGCGATAACAAGACAGGAGCGGTCCTCTCAGCAGTGAAGTGACCACACTGGCACAGTGCTACATGCAGACGGGAGGAGCGGGGTGATGGAGAGGTCCAGGTCTGAGCCCAGGGCCTGAGGAGGCCTCAGCGGCTTGGAGGGGAAGGAGGGGGGGTTATAAATGTGGGGGTCATTGCGCGAGGACAGGGGAAGGGCTCTCTCGCTGGGCTGTGGGAACCAGCTGAGACGTGGGGTCCATGGCGGTCCTGCCTGTGAGGAAAGCAGATGTTTTCACTCGGGGGTGTGCCAAGTTTGCAGAGCAACCTTCAGCAGCTTGGAGGTCAGGTCTTTAATAAGGGGGCTGAGCGCAGGACATTTTGGAGGCAAATGCTTCAACTTTGATAGAACAACATATTAATTATAATGGCAGACCGTGGGGCAGAGGGTTGTAGCGGAACATCCCACCCCACTGGTTTGGAGCCTCCATCGGGCTGACATTCGCCAAGACTGGCTGGCAGGATTGCTGCTGTCCCAGCAGCAGCCCAGTCCTTCAAGCAGACCCCACTCATGCAGAGGCAGCAGTTTGGACCGGATCAACCAGAACTGATTATCACACGGTTTGTCAGGCCGAAGCTATGAGGTAAACCGGTGGGCTTGGAGTATAAAACAAACATCAAAATTAACATTTCACTAAAAACTGTGTTATTTACAGTAAACAGCATATATTTTCTATGCTCTGTGATTTTACATAGTTCAGCTATCTTTAAAAAAAATAAAATGTTGGTTTTTGTTTTCTCCAACAAGTTCACTGCTGGCCATAGAGTGTCTACTAAACCGGTAGATCTTTTTATTTAGTTATTGTGAATATATCTTTTTTGTAGACAGAAATATGACAATACGAAAACAAATATATAAATGTTGCTCTGTGCATTTGAAATAAACAAGTACAATTAAGTATTTTTATGGAAGACAATTGGAAATAAAACTTCTGCAAACTTGATAACATTGGCTTCAAGAAAGACTAAGTCGGAAAACTATCAACAAAAAATCTAAATAACTAGCTATAAATAAAGGAAGAAGGTATTATGTTATATTTGATAAATTGTTTTTTGAATATCTAAAGTTATTGTCATCAAGTAATTCCTTTTTATTCAAATCTTTATATGAGGGTCTTAATCTTTATTTATTTTTTCTTGCTTCGTGACTTTATACTCTTTTAAAATCAGAGCTTTAAATTAGCAGGTTTGAGGTTTAGATTTAGCATGAAATTTAAAAAATGCATATTTATAATATGTTTTGTGTAAAATAAATGAGAAACATTGCTTGTGTCTAACGGACTTCTTATATCAGGTTGCGTTTATGTAGTCTGTATATTTCACATTAAAAACACAATAAATGATTGAATTCTCTGAAAGATTTGAAACCCAGATCAAATCAAAACTTTATCTTCTACCCCTGAAAACGTATTTGTTGCTTTATGAAGTTATTTGGATGCTTGGCAACAGATTTAGCGACACCATTATGAACATGTAAAGCTTTTGAATGAATCTGTATTTCCATGCAACGCAAGTATTTCATCCTTAAAATGTTAGAAAAATCCAACTTTTAATCTGAGTATATTTAATCAGCAGAGGGAGAAAAAAAATCTGATGTCAAGGAATAACGGGTTTTTACAAAATCACCCATGGAACCGCCACTGGCACATCAAACTCCTATAATATGACTCTAAGATGGTCAGTTGAGTAGAATGTTTTAATAAAATGCTCTCCTTTTTCCCATTTATTAGGAATATAATGCAATCAGAAGCCTTTTTCTATTAGTGCCTCTCCAAAATAGGAAAGACTAGCTATCATGCAATTAAAGTAAGACTCAATTAAAATTTAAGTGGCTGCATCTGTAAAGTTGAGGTATTTGCCTGTACAGGAAGTTATCGACATAATAACTGCCTTGTATAATACAATCAATCAAGTGTTCAGCCTACATTTTATGTTGTGGCCCCAGGAGCCCGATGGTAATGGAAACTGGGGGTTCATCCGGGATTATGCAACTTCCCAGGAGCAGAAATTTAACATGTTCCTGCTGATCAAACACCGACTATTAAATGTAGTCCAAACTAAGTGGCTATCAGTCAACCAGGCAGGAAGCCATATACATTACCAGAGCATAATTCCTCACAAGTTTCAATATATATCTATAAAAAATCATCAGCTCACTAATTTTCCTTGTAAGTCGTTAAGCCCTAATGCGTTTTACCGTACACTTTTTAATTTCAACTTTACAAGCAGTTTGTTAGTTACAATCAGCACCAACTTCTTCAAAGCATCTTTTTTTTTTCCAAGCAGCGCCATGAACGACAGTTTAAAGGCCTGCGCGAAATAGGACAATTAGTTTCATCATGGAGCCACACCGATAAAGGAAAAAAGTGATCATAAGACCATCACTTCCCAGCCTGATGAGTTAAGAAGGGAGTTTCACCTCGTCTCAACCTTTGCATTGATTTTTGAGAGAGTGGGAGATCTGGGGATTACTTCGGAGAGCAGTGATGAAGACCTAGCTTATTTGGTCTTTTTTGTATTTGGCAAATGGGCTTGACAAAGATGGAGGAGACAAAATCTAGGGCTTACAAACGCGGCACCCAATCGGGGGAACTTGAAAGTAGCGTTGGTATGGGAAGCTGGGATAGACGGTGCCTCATTTAGGAGCGGTGCGTTTGGACAGGGCAGCATAGGGAGATGCTTAAAGTAAACCACAGAGGCCCCAACAATCGCCGGGAATTGAGACGTTTTAAACCTTTAACAGGGGACTGTGATCAAAGCGCCAGCAGATCCTCACTCGAGTGTGAAAGAGGAACCGGAGGGAACAGAGGGGATTGGGAGGGGATCACGGCAGGTTGAAAACGTAAAATCAGCACATTAGCTTTATAAGGGCATCAGAATATAGATGATCTGGGGATCATTGGACCCATGGGGAACCAAAGAGAATCTAATATGTACCGAGCTGAAGCGGAGGAAAAATGAGGCCACTGCTGACAGAAAAGCCTCCTTTATCAAAGATTCAGTTAGAGAGGATTTTTTCCCCCTAAATTCCCATGGAAAATATCTTCATACACAAGATGTAGTTGAAAACTTTATAATTTATTGCCACCTTCTATCTAACGGACTTACATTACAAATGAGTGACTTTCATCATATCCAAGTTTTCCGGAGGTTTGCCTGAAAGTTTGATTGTTTTATCTGGTCAGAGAAGGAAAAGCAAAAGAATAACAGCTGTATGATGCCGTGCTTTTTCAGATCGGATAACTTTAAACTCAACATTCAGACCTTTAATCTCCTTCTGTTTTAGACACATCTTACATAAAGCAGAACCGAGTCAGATTCTTTCACCTTTCCTTTGCTGCTACCTCCTGCAGTTGAAGAAAATGCTGGAAAAGGGATCCTTGTGATGCTGAATTATAAATCAAAGAACATTTGAATGAAACCATTTGCTAATTGCTCATTCGCTCATTACTCTCCTCACCGAATCACTTCCTATCAGATGATAGTTTAAAAGAAGCAGATAAACTGCTTTGAGGTAATCATGTGCCAGAGATTATGAGATTAGAAGTGAGTCTCAATAAACTAAAAATATTGGAATAAATGTGTTTCAAATAGTTCAATAAAAAAATGAAACCCCTCTTATATGTGTTCATTACACACAAAACAATTTGTTTCAGTTATTATGATTTCTGTTGTTTTGAAGATTTCCAAATAAAAAGCAATCTTTACCTTAAACATTGAGCAACAGTCTGGTCTTTTTTTCTTCAGCCCAGATAAGATGTTTCATTCAGGTGTCTTAAAGAGGACCTATTATACAAAACTCATTTTCAGCGCGTTTTTGTACTTCCATTTGTGTCTCTACTGCCTCTAGAAACAGTCCAGGCACACACAAAAACAAAACAACCAAGGTCAAAGATCCACTGTTGTACCACTGTGCACCTATTTGCACCCATTTCCACATGTGTAAAGAGTGAGTGTAAACATTAAGTTGGGGGGTGATTACATACACAGCCATCATGTCTCCAGAACTCTGTGTCCGAGAGGCAGCCGGTCACAGTGACTGTAGGATAAGAATCCCACAACAGGCAGCTAGAGGATATTTTTGCATAAAAGTGACAGAACAACCATCCAGCCGGTTTCAGCAATAAGTAAATGTATTTTATTGGTGTTTAGAAAACCTCCTATTACGTCACAATCGGCACCCACTGCCCCTCACCAAGCAATCCAAGCAGAGCTCTGAAGGTTTAATCACTGTATGCGCTGTAAAATGGCGGTTCAGCATGACATTCTTTTGTTATTTAACTATAAAAACAGCTCATTCTGAAAGCTCAAAATAGGTGGAATTGAAGTGAGGGGGGAAATCTCGTTATCTGAGAATGATTATGTGCAAAAACTGTAAAGAGCATTTTTTGTATAGCGCACTGACCTACCCTAAAAGTTTAAAAGGAAGCAGGATGGGTCCCCTTTAATGTGTCCTGGATGCATCTGTGTCTGCTGGCTCTTGAAGCACAGCAGTCCAGGCCATCTGATTCTACATCAAACTCTTGAATAGTCTTTCCTTCACAATCCTGCCACCACTGTGGTTATCTGTGCTATATGTTTATCTTTCTCTGTCTTACTTTTTTCCTTTCACTCAACTTTCTAATCGATATGATTAAATACAGCACTCTGTGAACAACCAAATTCTTTTGCAATGACATTTTCAAGTTTACGCTCCTTACAAAGGTCGTCGGTGATTGTATGGCAACAACCTGTTTTCTTTATTAAAATATACATTTTATTTAATATTTAAATTTTCTGACAAACATAATTTTTTGTTTTTACTTACCTGTAAGCCATAATCATAAAGAAAACAGAAATAAATTCTTGAAGTCCACATATCACTTAGTATCAAATAAAATAAATTTTACTTTTTGGAATCAAATTAATAATAAAAAAAAGAAACTTTCAACTAGACTGTAATTTACAGGGATGTCTTATTTTCCTCTGATTGAAATGTGTATTTGCAGACATGAACTCTCATGTTATTACACTCCGAACAGACCTGCATGGCTACCAAAGCTGCTCTTTCTTTCCTTCCCAGAGAAGGTATTTTTATCTCCAAACCCTCTCCTCTCCTGGATTTGTGACTTCCTCGTCCTCTTTATGTCCTCTGAGTGTCATACTTTACGCCCCCACCGCTTCTGCGAGGCGAACCAATTCATCACCGGCCAAAGAAGGGCCTTCACTTTGTCTGTTTTCCCGGCTCTCGCTCCATAGGTCGGTCTCCTAATGAAAGGGGGTGTCGCGTCCTGGCCGGTCCACCGAGACTGAAAGGGGCCAAGAAGTCCAGGTCCAAGTCCAATGTGGAGAGGTAATTATCCCTCCGGTGGAGTAGAAAGCAATACGAGCCTACGGGCCTCCCGAGTGTTAGAAAGGCCGCTGAACCTGGGTGCCGTGTGACCCGGTCGACTCTGCGCGCCTTGGCCTTGGTCGCGGATACCGGTGAAAGGATGGGAGGGACGGTGCCAGGCCCAGCAAAGACGAGGGTGGGGGGATATAAGGAGATGGGAGAGGAGAGGCTTTGACAGGAAGAAGAATGGACTGTCAGGGAGAGATAAATAACGAGCGGAAAGCGGGCAGCAGGTGACCCGCGGCAGGGCTGCCTCGTTGGGACAGTGACCGACTGACCTCTGGGCTGGCTCTCGCGGGGGCCACCCACTGGTCACCTACTTCCCCTCTGTCATCACACAGTAGAGGCTGGGATGGATAAATCACCGGATGAATAATGAAGAGACACAAGCATTTAAAAGTGATAAACTGTGTTGATTTGGTCTGACCAGAGCGACTTGTCCTCCTTTTTTTTTTTTAAGAAAAGGTGACCCACAAAGTACTTGGATTAATTAGTACTTTTGCAGTTAGTATGCAGCACAGTTACTTAAATGATAATAGTTAAAACAACAAATTACATATGTATCTTGTGATGTTTAATGTATTATTTCTAACAAGCACCCTTCCATTCATAATAGAGATCCCAGTGAGAAAGATTAAAATCCCTAGGTTATTTAATTATTTCAAAGTAGCAGCATAATATCACACAAAAAAGATTTTTAAAATCCAACCATTAAAGTTATCAGGGGGAAAAAAAAAAAAAAAAATTTATTTACAAGCAGCGTGTCCAAGTTCGATTAATCTAAGCGACCCAGGGCTTGTTTTTGTTTCTGAAGTGGCTTGTAAATTTTGAGTCGCAGGTTGTGGTTTTTACGGACTTGTTTTTGACCATGAAGTCGCCTGTTTGGGCTATAAAATAAGCGAATATAAACAAGAGCTGAGAGCGTGAGCCGGCTGAAACATCTGCGCAGGCTGAGGGCCTTTGGTGTCAGTCAGAAAGCTCTTTTGCCATGCTGTAATAGAGAGCATCATTAGGTACGGCGTTTCTGCCTGGTTTGGTAACCCGTCGGTCCAAATGAAGGCCAAACTTACTTGTGTTACTCAAAGAGCTATAAAGTTGATGGGAGTCAAGCAGCACGCCTCACTCCAGACCATCTTCAATGGAACAATAAGCAGACAGGCCCAGAAAATCATCTCAGACCCCAATCATGTTCTTTATTCAGAGGATCAGTTTCATCCTACAGGTCGACGTCTTAGAGTCCCTGCCTGTAGACTGAACCGCTATAAGAACTAATTTGTTCTGCTTTCCATTAAAGCAATAAACAATATCAAACGGTAAATTGCAATTGCATCCAAAATTTTAAACTTAACTCACATGCTTCTTTTATGTATTAATTTTTCTTATGATGGATCTTTATAGAAGGGTTTTTATAAAATGTTTATTTTATTTATTTTTTTCATTGTTAATGAAATGCGACATGCTTCTTTTATGTATCTATTTTTCATATAATGTAATTTTTATAGTAGTGTTTTTATGTGTGAATGTACTGTGACAGCCATGGTTTGGACTATGCAGCAGCCAGAGTCGGTACCCAAGACAAATTTTCTTTGGGACAATAAAGTTCATCATCATCATCATCATCATCATCATCATCATCATCATTATGAGGAGCAGGAGGAGGGAGAGGCAGCAGACAGCCAGAATCATAGCAATTAGTGGCTGTGAGGCTCAACGTTTGTTTCAGGCCAGACCCAGAAGCCATGTTTGTTGTAGAAGAACTCAGTCTTGGTCTCGTCTGTGTGAAGCATGTAACAAAGTCTCACAGTCCCAGCAACATCTACAAACGCTGTTTATTTTTGTGATGGTAGGACAGATGCTGCGTTTTTCCCTAACATGCAGGTAGCATGCACTGATTGTCATGGTGTCCTCTAGATGCCACTGTTTGCTGTGGTTCTGCAGCACTGAGGCCTTATTTCACAACATTATCAGGTGGTTGTATTGCTCCAGTACTATCCTGTACAGATATGTTGTATTTAAGCGATAACTGTGCTGTTATGTAACACTCATAAGATTACTAGGAGTGTTCTGTCTTCCCAGGTAAACTAACACCTATCTGGAATGTATCTGTAAAAATGCTGATATTCTAAAAAATATAAACAATAAACCACACGACATGGTATAATGAAGGCATAAAGAAACTTCACGATGTTATCCAAAACAACACCTTTATGTCTTTTGATAAATAAAACAACAAAACAAATCTGGTTTAAATAATAATAACTTTCTAGAATACTTAAACTTAAAGGGCGACAGTGGCGCAGGAGTTAGGGAGTTCGTCCTGCAACTGGAGGGTTGCTGTCCGACCGTCACAGCCGTTGTGTCCTTGGGCAAGACACTTCACCCGAACTGCCTGCTGGCGGTGGTCAGAGGGTCCGGTGGCGCCGATGTATGGCGGCTTCGCCTCTGTCAGTCTGCTCCAGCGCAGCTGTGGCTGCTAACATAGCTCATCACTGTCAGGGTGTGAATGGATGAATGACTGCAGTGTAAAGCGCTTTAGGGTCGTGTACTAGTTAAAGCGCTATACAAGTACAAGCCATTTACCACTTAAAAACATTTTACAATGTAGGTTTAATACAGCCCACTGGGAATTAAACCTTCATCCCATTGTTGTTGACTTCCTCGAGACCTCTTCCTCCAATCTGATCTCTAAAATGACGAAATTCATCAGAGGCAACACTAAAATTTCATTACTCTTTTTAAAATGGAAAGATGACTTTGAATTAGAAAAAGACAGATACCTTTGGTCTCAAATAGGTTTAATCACATTTAAAATGACTACAAATGCCAACACTTTACTTATACAGTGCAAGATTCTACACACTTACACACCAGTTATTTACACCAGAAACTGAATGATCCAAATGGGTCTCACACAAACCAATTAATGATCACACTGTACAGGTGATGCTGTAGATTTTCATGCACTTTGGCTCTGTGCACCTGTGCATACGCTCTCCGGACTGCAGGTTAAGTGTTTGTTGTTTTGTGTAAACGGCCCTGTTGTTCTACCTGTGCATGGTTTCTGGTCCTCTGTGGCTCCTGCATGTTTATTGAGGGACTGCTACCTGGGTTCTGTTCGTCGGCATTATTCCCAGAGTGGCGCTGCGGCTGGATGGGTGATGGGTCCAACATGGACCCCTATTATAATCTAAATAAATGATATAATCATTATTAAGTATTGCTTATTAAGTACTAATTAACTGCAGCAGGGGGGCACATCATTTTTCTCTTCATAGAAGGTACACCTGGTCTGGCGTTTTGTTACCTGTGACATCATCAGGGGAGGCAGATCATCCACTATTACCATCTAACATAGAAAGTACTCTCAATGTGAGCTTCTGTGCTTTCTGTGTCTCTGCTCTGTCTTCTCTAAGCCCCAGTGGGTCGAGGCAGATGAGCGTTCACACTGAGCCTGGTTCTGGTTCTGCTGGAGGTTCTCCTCCCTGTTAAAGGGGAGTTTTCCTCTCCACTGTCGCTTCATGCATGCTCAGTATGAGGGATTGCTGCAAAGCCATCAACAATGCAGACGACTGTCCACTGTGGCTCTACGCTCTTTCAGGAGGAGTGAATGCTGCTTGGAGAGACTTGATGCAACCTGCTGGGTTTCCTTAGAGAGGAAACTTTCTGACCAACCTGGAGGATCTGATGGAGTCTGACTTTGTAAAGAGCCTTGAGATGATATGTGTTGATAATTGGCGCTATATACATAAAATTGAACAGAACTGAATTGAACAAATTGAATTACACATATGTTCGTGCACATGGCCTTCTGCTAACTTGACTTTTAGCTATTTAGTTGTTTCCATCTTGATTTCTGCCATTTCTTGTCATCTTATAGGGATTAACACTGTATTGGTTATATTTCTTTTTTGTGTAGTCTGTTTTTGTGTGAAAGATATAGGCTTTCATTTTATCCTGACCCCTGATTGATGTGCCCGAGTGAGCTTGACTTTCTTTGCGCTGCGACTGATATCTGGTGATGACGGTTTTGTTGCGTTTTTGTCGTCACAGCGTCGGCAATCTTATCTGACAGAACAAAACATCACCTGATTTAAATTCTTAGATCTATTTTTTGTCATGAAAACACTATATTCAAATTGTTCAGTCACAGGAAAGTTACATTTATATTTCATTGTTGGCCTCTGAGGTCAAAACAAGCATCTCCTCCTCCTCCAATCCTCAATTTACACAAACTTTACACAGACAATCTAGCAGAGGGTCCATAAATTAAAGCGCAAACTTCTCCTGAAAAACAGCCCTCTGGCAGTTTTTATAACCCTCTCGACTGTTTTCATCATGAACCAGCGTCTGAGTCCGTAATGTAATTTAGTTGAGTGAGCTGCCCGGGATGCCCATCATTCCCTCCATCTCTTCCTGCTGGTATCGATCTTTGTCTCGGACCAATTAGACATCTGCCTCCACAGGAGCTGTTGCACCCCTGTCTGCACCACTGGGCAGGGTTTGTTCAGTGACAACAACACTTTCCTCCTCCTCAGGATCACAGGAAGTAGGCTGTAGGTTTCCTCTGAAGCAGCTGTGACTAAAAATGATCAAATTACAGAATAATTCAAACTTCACAAACTACTTTCTGTATGCTGATAAGTCCTACGTGGATTTATCTGTGTATGTTATTTATTTCTGTTGCCCAAAGAAAAAAAATCTATAAGCTACATCTTTACATTGAGGGTTTTTGTTACCTTGTTTTTCTCAAGTCTTTTAAAAAATATATTTAAATAAAGTTGTGTTATTGTGATCATTTGCCTTACATCTTTAGCTCCAATACATACGCAAAGGGAAAAAAGTGGTTAAATCAGAAACAACTGTTAAAAAATCAATAATGAATTGATAACATTAAATAATAATTTAAAAGAAAGAAAAACAATCTGATAAAACATAAAATACTGATTTTCATTATTTAGTGTAACAGGTTTGTCATGGATATATGAAACCTGAAGACTGTTCCTGTTGGTGTCTGAACTGAAGGGAAAATAATTTGTCTCCCTTGCTTTTTTTAACACTTGAATGTCTCAGATCATCAAACTAATTTTAATTTCAGACAAAGATAACTTTATCAAATAAAAAATACACAGCTTTTAAATGACGATTTCATTTATTAGTGGAAGGTGAAACTAAAATTCTCCCCTAAACCTAATTACTGGTTGTGCCTCCATTGGCTGCAACAACTGCTTTGAACCTTTTAACCCCACACCTTGACTTCAGACCAGGAAACGCATAACTGAATTGAAGAATCTCTGATTTTGTTCCCAGACCAGTGGGTCCCGACCCTGACCCCCCTGACCCTCTGTCCTGTATGTTGTAGGTGCTTCCTGTTGCTGCACACCTGGCTTAAATGAACGGGAGCTGTAAATACCTAAAACATGGAGGACAGCCCTAAACAATTCTATTCAATTCAATTTTATTTATATAGCGCCAATTCATGAAACATGTCATCTCAAGTCTCTTTCCAAAGTCAAATTCAATCAAATTATACAGATTGGATCAGATTATACAGAAAGATTGGTCAGAAAGTTTCCTCTCTAAGGAAACCCAGCAGGTTGCATCAAGTCTCTCCAAGCAGCATTCACTCCTCCTGAAAGAGCGTAGAGCCACAGTGGACAGTCGTCTGCATTGTTGATGGCTTTGCAGCAATCCCTCATACTGAGTATGCATGAAGCGACAGTGGAGAGGAAAACTCCCCTTTAACAGGGAGGAGAACCTCCAGCAGAACCAGAACCAGTGTGAACGCTCATCTGCCTCGACCCACTGGGGCTTAGAGAAGACAGAGCAGAGACACAGAAAGCTCAGAAGCTCACATTGATCCAGGAGTACTTTCTATGTTAGATGGTAATAGAGGATGATCTGCCTCCCCTGATGATGTCACAGCTAACAGAACGCCAGACCAGGTGTACCTTCTATGAAGAGAAAAAAGACAGAGAACAAAAAGGTAAAAGCTGAAATGACAACAAGCACTAATAAGATAAGATAAGATAGTCTTTATTGATCTCACAATGGAGAAATTCACTCGTCACATCGGCTCATACAAGAAGGTGCAGAGTAGGGAAGGTGAATTCAGTTATATACAGTGAATCTTCATATCTACAATGGATCAAAAGAATACCAAAAACAAAAAATACAAAAAAGGAAATAGGAATGTAAATGTCTCATTTACATTCTTAGTGGTCTATATATATATATATATATATATATATATATATATATATATATATATATATATATATATATATATATAAACATATCTATATACTTAAATATATACATATATCTATGCGCCTACTTACATACGCACCTACGCGTATGTAAGTGCATATACATTGTATACATTTGTACATACATACATACATGTGTACTGACTTATGTTCAAGTGTTGATAGTAGCAGAAGTCACTACATCAGGATTATTGCACGGGTTGTAGGACAGTGTATTAAATAGATTATTGCACCCTGGTTATTGCACATTAAATATTACAGTTATGGTCACAGTTGCAGTTACAGTGCAGCATTGTAAAATCTGATAGCAGCAGGAATGAATGACCTGCGGTAGCGCTCCTTTTTACAGACAGGATGTCTAAGTCTGGCACTAAAGGAGCTGCTCAGCTCCTCTACAGTCTGGTGCAGGGGGTGGAAGGTGTTGTCCATGATGGATGTGAGCTTGGACAACACCCTCCTCTCAGCCACTTCCTCCACTGAGTCCAGAGCACAGCCTAGGACAGAAGTGGCCTTCCTCACCAGCTTATTCAGCCTCTTTCTGTCCCGCTCTGCACTGCCAGGAGCCCAGCAGACAACAGCGTAGAGGAGGGCTGAGGCCACCACAGAGTCATAGAAAGTTTTTAGCAGAGGCCTGCTCACTCCAAAGGACCTCAGCCTCCTCAGGAGGTGGAGCCGGCTCTGGCCCTTCTTATACAGGGCGTCGGTGTTATGTGTCCAGTCCAGCTTATTGTTGACGTGAACACCCAGGTATTTGAAACTCTCCACAGTTTCTATGTCCTGCCCCTGGATGTTCACAGGTGAGTGAGGTGGGGGACTTCTCCTGAAGTCGATCACCATCTCCTTGGTCTTACACTAAAGATTGATGTAGAAAAAACAAGTATTGTCTGTTGTATGCCATATAATTTCTTTAAGGTGCAGTACTTTATTGAATCAGGGGTGGATCTAGTATCAAAGTAGCCAGATTGCATTAATAAAATATGAATCTGTGTTTGCAACCTGTTGGATTATTTGTGTGTGTGCCTGAGTGCAGTAGGTATGTGTGCTAGTTGGTCACCTGTGGCAGGGCGGGGAATGGCAATCAGAAGACCAAGGAAAGGGAGGTGACCCTTCAATCCCATTGAGCGGGACCCCCACCAGGGCCCAGTCAGTCCCTGCAGCACACACCTGGTCCAGAACATCCCTGTAAACAATAGATCGCCAGCCAGTAGTCTACTATGTGCTTTGATATGCCCAAGTCCCCACAAAAAACCCCCAAAAAACAACAACACACTAGCAGAACACCACCTACTGCCCACTCTTCCTGCCCCCAACTTTGCCCGCTCGAACCCCCCAGGTTCTCCTGGCACCAGCTGTCCCCAGAGGTAAGAAGAAAGCAAGGCTTTGCTCCGACAAATGGAACGTAGGCCATGCCATAACTGATCGATTACCAGAAAGCAGCAAAAAAACAAAAATGTTTGCTTTCAGACCAGTACCAAAGAGATCTGAAGCTCTAGATACGGCCAATAGTTGTGGTCCGCAGCCAGTTTAGACGTTTATTAAACCATTAGGCGTGTAAATGAGGTTAGGTGCATTCCTCCAGTCACAGCACATCCCATAATAGTCAGAGCTTTGGCCTGAAGAGAGGTGACAGCGGGCCAGGCTGGAGTCGTCATGGTGATGGCCCGAGCAGAAAGTCAATACGCGTTGAGGCGAGGAGTCGTGGGGAGGAGGGAGCGGTTGAAGGAAGAGCAGATCAATTTTGCTGTTTGATCTTTCTCAGGCTCTGAATAAATGTATATTTTAAGACGTCTTTTTTTCTCCCTCTCCCTGAGCAAACATTGACATTTTTCATGTTGATTCTTGACTTTTGTGGATGGAGACCTGATTTTATCCAACATCATGGACTTGTTATTCCAGCGGTGGTTTTTCCCGGACCTCTGCGGCCCGGCTGAGGTGGCTGAGTACAGGGAGGGAGCTGAAGGGCTATGGCTGCAGAGCGCTGAGCCGCCTTTCAGAATGCCGCCGCAAAAAACACGGCAGCTTTAAAAAGTCTGTCAAGATGTCAAGTTTCTCTAATTAAAAAGAGAGACTTTCCACCCACTTATAATTTCAATAACCCTGTAAAACGGCAATTAAAAACAACATGCAAAGGAGTACAAAATGTAAAAAAAATAAAAAGCCAGAATAACCTGGTTTTAGCTGAAGTACCTTTTGATATAGTTTAAGTTCACACCTGCCATCTGTAAGAGCGAATCTGATTTCCCTGAAATAAAAGTTCATCTTTACGAATAAGAAAATATGTAAATAATTAAATAACAAGAGAAGTGGGGACTTAAAAAACACCTGAATGGTTCTCTAAAGTGGAGGAAAGTTGACTCTGAATCTGTTGGGCGAGGCTTCCAAAGGGCCGGCGGCAGCGCTGAAGGGGTTTGGAGATTTCTGGTTAGTATTTTTGCTCTTCATTGTTTAACAGTAACCTCCTGTACGCTTCATTTGTCTTTAATCAAGAGGAGGAGCCTTTCCTTCCACAAAAAACACAAGGTGGGTTTGGTGCAAAAAATCACCAAAAGAATCACAGAGTGTCATGATCTGAAGATGGTTTTCTTTTGGGTCTCCTTCTGATCAGCTTATATATTTCAGGTGGAGTGTTATTAGTTTATCCTTTTAGGATTAGTTTTTTATTTTTGTATTTTATATTCTGCTCATGGATGCATTTCTAGTTCTGTTACATCTATAATATTTATTCTTTAGTTAGATTTAGTCAGATTATGTCTTTTATCTGTTTGGCTTAGACGGACCCTGTCATCCATGCCTTATTCTCTCCATTGCAAATAGAAGCTGTTCTAGTCGATGTGATAATTCCCATCGGCTCCGTGGCGCTGCGGCGTGACGGACAGCTCTCCTCCGTCGACTGGAAGAAATACAGATCAAGTCTATTTTTGATGGATGACGGCGCAAAAGACGTACATTTCTAAAAACCAGACGAGCCAGACAGGAAGTCCGACACGCGGATCCGGGAACATTTCAAAATACGAGGGGAGGATGTCTGAAAGCATGAACAGGCATCCAGGGTGGACTGCTGCACGGCACATTTCGCGATGGACGACGGATCGGACCCAGAACCAAGTGTGAGTGAAGCCGGCTTTGGTTTCCGCTCTCTGCACACAGCTATGCCTTCCTGCTCCGCTGTAATCACACTCATCTTCATCCATGCTTTTTTCTGCCTGTGTTTTTGTTTCATCCACTTCGGTCCTGCTTTGTGATTTATATTTTGGATTATTTTCATTAAAGCCCTTTACGTACCAAGCTGCTCCTCTTCGCCTGTCTGGATTTGGGTCCAGCTCCTGTTACCACAGCCTTGACACAAAAGTACACCTTAATTATTATTTATACCGTCTCCCACATGCTAATGTAAGTGGAACATGTCACTAGCTTCCCATTCCAGCTTCTCAGGGGGTGTTTGGAGATTTTCTTTTTTATAACTTGGACTCCTCAGCGTGTTTATCAGCTACATTCACGCAATTGCACAATAATGAACATCACTCTGTAAACTGACTGCTATCTGTCTTTTTTTGACTGAACATTCAGATTTTAACCAGATTCTATGGTCTATTTGCACACTTTTTAGCTTCTTGGGAAGTGTTGATTTTTGGGTACACTCAGCTTGAACATTTATGTCTGTGGGTTTTGTGTGAACACTGAGCCTCTGTGTCTCACCAAAAAGGTAATTATGGTCACATAATGACAGTAAAGACTCTTGATTCTTATTCAGACTGAAACAAGGGGATGCCAGCATCACGGTGTCTGTAGATGAAATAGTGAACGTTTTTAAATACCAGCCAGTTTTGTCTCCAAACCTTCAGGTGTTTTACATTAAAGATGGAAAAAGTAAAGGAAAAAATTAAAATTTCACATAGGCCTAACAAAACACTTTACGTGCAAGCTCACTTTCAGATCTCACACAATTTTACCTCCGATTTCCAGTGGGGAAACGTCTGTGTCGGTCTGCAGAGGTGTGGACAGTCGGCGTGGTGAGTCCGCAGCAAAATCTGCTGGTGTGAGATGAGCTGAAGACTTGATTCTGCAGCGGTGAGGGGACCGACCCGAATTCAGTCGCAGCCAAACAAACACGTTTGCATTTTTTGAAGTGAACCTGGACCCGGTCCGGATGTGTTAACTGATGACTGACCCAACCTGAAACATGTGCTCCCATCAGCCAATCAAAAACACGGACATGACGCCAACTGTGAGCAAACTTTTGTTTCAAAATGTATTGGTAACTGCACATTATGAACATAAATGCTCCACAGCACTATCAGGTAACTAACTACGAACACAAACATTTTTCAATAAAAAAACACAAGTTGGATATTTCAGACTAAATACAGGAAATAACATTGAACTAAACCAAACAATTCACAGATTCTACATAAAGGTAATAGGACTCAATATAACAAATTGACATTTCTGAATGAAATATTTTCAACTCAGATTAAACCTGTATATCATGCATCCATTAAGTTTATATGCATGGTCCAGCCCAAACATTATTTGTGTGTTAAGATAGAAATAATCCCATTTTAGATCACAGCCAACGTTGAAACTCATTCCAAGACCCACAAATTACCTCAAATACATTTTGCACACTTTAAACATGTAGAGCAAAGAAATCAGATCCACCTGTGAGTAAAATTGAACATGTTTTAAATTGCATCTCATTAATTTTATAGGGGGGTATAAAAGAAATATAACCTGTTCAAATTCTAAGAATGTCTTCCATTTCCGTCACTTACTCACTGCACAAAGGGAACCAAAAGTAAGTAAAATTTTCTTAAAATTAGTGTATTTGTCCTTGTTTTGAGCAGGCAAGTTTAAATGATCGGCCAATGGAATAAGATTTTTGGACTTAAAATAGTAACAACTTATCTCAATCATCTTATTTCAAGTGCAGTATGTCTAATTATCTTCCGCTGGCAGATAATCTTATTTACCTGCTCAAATTAAAGGCAAATACACTAATTTCAAGACTTTTCTTACTTTTAGTTTCCTTTTTGCAGTGCAGGAAGGTTGTTTTTTTAATGTCAAATGGGAGTTTCAAAGTTTCCTTAAGACTTTGTTGCACTCAGTTGGTTTTACTTGGCCTGAAAAAGGCTGCAATTGGCCCAGTTGGCAGCACTGTTGCATAGCAGCAAGGAGGTCCTAGGTTAGAATCCGCTCCCATGCATACGTGGATTCTCCCCAGATACTGCAGCTTCCTTTCACAGTCCACATGACTGCTAATTTCTCTATATCGCCCTTAGATGGGAGTGTGTGTGCGTGTTTCTTGTCCTGTTCTGCCAGGATGTCAGCACCCCCATCAACCCTGCAGCAACAAGTGGTGATAGACAATGATCTGAAAGTCCTGTAATCTGTGCTTCCCAGTCTTTCAGTCCTGAAACACAAATACCGGTCTGTTAGCGTGAACGCCTGCTCCTTTCAAAATCTGCGCAGACCGGAGAAGTCGTTTAGAGGCTTCCCGGCTTTACAGCCGACCGCTCGGTTAAAAACACGACTGGTCACAACACAAACTGGTCTTTGCTTGAATCTTAAGAAGCAAACGTGAGACTAATAGTTTCTTTATTCAAACTTCGGTGATGCAAGAGTGGCGTAAAAGCCTCCAATGTTCAGACGATGCCAAACAAAAATACACAAGCGGTAAACAGAGTTGCTCTGGGTTGCATTCAGCAGCAAAGGCTCTGTCAGAGAAAATGAAATGATGTCTGGGATGCCTACAAAGAAACCTAATCTGCACCTAGTCTGCACCAAGAGCCTCTGAATTGTACTGTGTCTTTGTTGGTTATTTATTTATCATTTAATTTCTGCTTACGTCCATCCTTCTTCTGATGAACACATTCACGGTTGACGGATTTAAACACACATCCACAAAGTGCCTAGGTTTGACCCATTTACAGTTCACTCTTACTCCCTGTGTAACATGGCTACTCATTCTGCGATCCCAGAGGTCCTTCTTGCCCTTGATCTGGTTTAAATAACAAGCTGTGCTGCAATAATTATGATCTAATCACGCTCAACGTCGCTGAATTAAACAGTTTCAAGGATGGACAGATTGGAAATAGAGATGGATTTGTAGGAGAGTTAATGAAATTACACCGACTGGACATTTGTCTAAATAATTTATTGTCCATGTGATGTTACAGCGATGTGGTGATTACCAATTTAAATGTCTTGAAGAGGAGTTTTGTTACTCTTCATGCAGCTTCGTGAAAGAAAATATGAAACAGCTACTTGTCAGGCCATGCTTCTGTAATGTGTGTTCAAAAGGCATATTTATTCCCCTGTTGCTTCAGATGCATGAAATATTTAACCATCTGGGTGTGAAACTTTTTTGTGTTATTAAAAGCAATACAAGTGGTGCAACACTAAGTGCGAGATCAAAAGAAATTAAAGTTAAAAAAGTATAAGATATTAACAAACAGCACTATGCAAAAGTCAGAATCAGGTTTACTGGCCAAGACTGGGAGCAAAAACAAGGAATTTGTCTTCAGTTTCAAGGGCTCACATTGCACTAACAAATAATATCAACTTTAAAGGAAATAACAATAAGATAAAAGAAGCAGTGTGTACATGTATGTATGTGTATGTGTGTAGAACCATTTTTATGCAGACAAAAAGGGTTATTTTGCTCCACAGCTCTGTTATTCAATTCATTTCTGTTTTATTTATAAGCCCAATTCACAACATGTCATCTCAAGGCTCTTTACAAAGTCAGACTCCATCAGATCCTCCAGGTTGGTCAGAAAGTTTCCTCTCTAAGGAAACCCAGCAGGTTGCATCAAGTCTCTCCAAGCAGCATTCACTCCTCCTGAAAGAGCGTAGAGCCACAGTGGACAGTCGTCTGCATTGTTGATGGCTTTGCAGCAATCCCTCATACTGAGCATGCATGAAGCGACAGTGGAGAGGAAAACTCCCCTTTAACAGGGAGGAGAACCTCCAGCAGAACCAGAACCAGGCTCAGTGTGAACGCTCATCTGCCTCGACCCACTAGGGTTTAGAGAAGACAGAGCAGAGACACAGAAAGCACAGAAGCTCACATTGATCCAGGAGTACTTTCTATGTTAGATGGTAATAGAGGATGATCTGCCTCCCCTGATGATGTCACAGCTAACAGAACGCCAGACCAGGTGTACCTTCTATGAAGAGAAAAATGACAGAGAGCAAAAAGTTAAAAGATGAAACAACAACAAACAATGCAAACTGGAGAACAGTAGAACTCAGTAGAGTGAGAAAAATAGACCCTGATGTCCTCCAGTAGCCTAAGCCTATAGCAGCAAAACTATAGAGGTAGCTCAGAGTAACATGAGCCACTTTAAGGATAAGCTTTGTCAAAAAGGAAAGTTTTAACTTCCACAGAATGCCTACCAAGAAGTCCTTCCGGGTCTCCACCCAGCTGCTCGGATCTCCTTTGTTTCCCTCAGTCAACCTAAAACTCACCTGGAAATCCGTTCATCCAGACTCACCTGTTCACTGCATCTGTATGCAGATAGTCAACTGACCTGCCTGTTCGCCCTCAATCAGTCTCCTCCATCAGTCAGCCCTCCACCCTGGGATCAACTGCATCTCTCCAACATCCCACTGTATACATCAGACCAGTGGGTCCTTTTCCATTATTTATGAAAAATGTTTACCACAGCTCTTACCCACATTTCTCTAATGCTCATCTTCTCTCTGACAGACTACACCCTCTCTGTGTGTTCCTGGACATCAGCGGTTACGGCACCAGGCAATAGCACTCATACTTCTGGACCTTTTTCATGTTTTGTCACGATGCAACCACAGACACCAATGTATTTTATTGAGATTTCATGCAATTTAAAAAAAAACATTTTTTTTGCAATGGATTTTAAACAAGTATTAAATATATTTTCTATTAAGTCTGTATTAAAAATGTATTCTTTATTGACTTGATGTAATATTCTAATGTTAAATCATGTTGTCTATTCATTATATGCATGCAGAGAATCCTGATTGTTAACAAAGATAAGAGCTTTAAAACATCAGTTTGTGAGTAATTAGTCTACATAATGTGTTTATCTCTTATAATATTGAAATTGGTTGAATATTACAAGAGATAATAAGCTGGAATTAAACATATAGGTCATTAAGCCAACATTTCTGTAACAAAGACGTGTTTTTTGTTGGTCTGGTGTAATATTCTGTGTATAATATATGATAAATCTCAATAAAACTTCAAACCTTACCACATCTGCAGAAAGTGATGCGTAATAGTGAAGTGGAAGGAAAATGCTACATGGTTTTCAACGTTTTTACAAATAATCTAAAAAGTGCGTTTGTGTTAAGCCCCTCTACACTGATGCCCTCTAAATGTCTAGAAGAAATCAATGCGTGGATGTGCCAAAATTGTCTTCAATTGAATAAAAACAAATCTGAAGTAATCATTTTTGGACCAATAGAGGAGAGATCCAGAGTTAGCTCACAGCTTCAGCTGCTTCAGCTAGTAACCACTGATCAGGCCTGAAATCTGGGAGTAGTGATGGACTCAGACCTGAACCTCCATCTAAAGACAATCACAAAGTGGACCTTCTAGCACCTGGAGAACATTTCCAGGATCAAAGGACTGATGTCTCAGCAGGATCTGGAAAAACTAATCCATGCGTTTATCTTTAGTAGAACTGATCACTGCAACGGTGTTTTCACAGGTCTGCCTAAAAAGTGGATCAGACAGCTGCAGCTGATCCAGAACGCTGCTGCCCGCGTCCTCACTAAGACTAAGAACGTAGAGAACATGGACCCGGTTCTGAAGTCCTCACTAAGACTAAGAACGTAGAGAACATGGACCCGGTTCTAAAGTCCTCACTGAGACTAAGAACATAGAGAACATGGACCCGGTTCTGAAGTCCTCCCACTGGCTCCCTGTATCTCAGAGAATAGACTTTAAAATACTTCTGTTAGTCTATAAATCCCTGAATTAGCACCTAAATACATCACAGACTTGTTATCAGTGCATCAACCCTCCAGACCACTCAGGTCTTCTGGCTCCAGCCTTCTCTGCGTACCTAGAACCAGAACTAAACAAGGAGAAGCAGCATTTAGTTCCTACGCTCCACTGATCTGGAACAAACTTCCAGAAAACTGTAAAAGTGCTGAAAGCCTGAGTTCCTTTAAATCAAGATTAAAAACACATTTGTTGAGGATTGTTTTTGACTGTTCTAGTTAAACTGTTTTACTGAAAAATAATTAGTTCAACTTCTTTAGTCCAACTGTTTTTAATGTTCTATTTTTGTTTCTACATTTTATTCCTACTTGCTTTTATTCTGTTTTATTTTCCTATATTTTAATCATGTAAAGCACTTTGCATTGTCTCTGTACTGAATTGTGCTATATAAATAAATTTGCCTTGCCTTGCCTAAATGAGATCCAGTGCAAACTATTATCTTGAGAAGTCACCTAATTAGTAAACAGAGTCCACCTGTCTGCCTCAGTATAAATCTAGCAGAACATTAGAGAACAACCAGCACCATGAAGACCAGGACACCCAGCAGATGGGTCAGGGAGGAGGTTCTGGTCCAGTTTAAAGCAGGATTAGGTTCTACAACAACATTTAAAGCTTTGAACATCCCCAGAACTCTGATCCTCTGTTCAAAGAGAGACATCGTCGCCCCCCAGTTCTCCTTACCCAGTCTGGGTAAGGAGAACATCCATCAGAGAAACAGCCAGGATGCCCATTATAACTCTGGAGGAGCTGTGGAGATCTACAGCTCAGGAGGGAGAATTTATTAGCAGAAAAATAAGAAATGTCATCAGCAGTTTGCCAAAAAACATGTAAACGACACAACAAAAACACACGGATCTTGACCTCAAAAAGACTATGTTTGATGGACAAGTTACACTGCACCTAAACACACCATAATATCAATCTGTAGATATGCAAAGCTAGCAGAGACCCCAAAATTAAAGTGAAAGGTGGTTCCACAAAATATTGACTCGGAGGGATAAAATAAAAATTAAAAAAATTCAATGCCCCGCTTTTCATTGCCTTTTATTAGTGAAGAAGTTTTGATATCATTCATAATTCCCTCCCATTTCATGTCCACATCACATTGGCCTATTGCATAAAATCACAACAACATACAGTGAAGTTTGTGGCTGTGACGTGATGAAATATGGAAAAGTTTAAAACTTTTATTACATTTTCTCCATCCCAGTCTCAGATGTTTGCTTCTGCAAGAAGAGGAAAGAAGACTTAATTTTTTTCATTATGCATCGATGGAATTTGGCTTTTAATGTAAGTATTGTGATTTATTTGACTTTAAATAATTGCCCTTGATATACTATAAATCATTAATGGAATTTGAATCTTTAGAATACCTCTGTACGCTTATCTAAGGGAGATTTAGAAGTTGTTAGACCCCCCCAAGATATTTAAATTTTCAAATATACAGTCATATTCAATAAATTAAAATATTATCAAAAAGTTCATTTATTTCAGTTGCTCAAGTCACTAAAGTCACTCCCCTGACTGACCCGCTGACCTCGGCTGTCCACCAGCTGGGTTTCACGCCACATTCCTGAGGAGGACATTTGTCCGGCGAATGACTACAAAGAAAGCGGCTCAGGTCGAACACGTTTTCATCAAAAACTCTCAAGAGGCTGCAGATAAACACGCAGCAAACACATGGGTGTGCAGAGGGACACACACAGCATGTCGGACATACCGGGAACAGCAACATTAATAATTCACCACCATTAATTATGACATGGCTGGATCTCAGTTTGGTGCCCATCTTAGGGCATCTTAATGTTTGTAAGGACTTCCTCGTCCTTTGCTCTCGGTTTTGCCTCTGTGGGATCAGCCACTGCTAGCCACAGCCACTGGGACTTAATTAACTCAACATAAATTATGGCATGCTGATAAAGCAGTCAGAGGGGCTGTTTTGGAGCAGCACGGCCTGTTCTCCACAGCAGACCAACATGGCCGGCTGTGTTTACTTGGTGTAGTCAGTCTGTTTTGGTCACGTAATACATGTGGTCCTGGTTACTATGAATTAAGAAAACACCAACACCTTGTCCTGCACTGAAACCTTTTCACTGTAAAGAGATTTAAAATTGTCTGTAATCATTTTGCCATGATTAAAAATAAAAAGTCTTTGTTCGCATCGATCACCTGTGCTGGCGGGCCGTATTTGTATCATTCTTGAACTGCAGCACTTAATCAACCCAGTAGCTGGAAATGGCCAGTGGGTTCGCAAGTAAGATTTTACACTTTCTGCAAAAAACGGTTATGATACGTGAGAAAGAAATGACTTTCGCCGCTCTACATCAACACTAAGGGGGTAAATCAACAGTTTTATCAAGATAAAATGTTATATCAAATTGCTCGGATGACGATACGATATTTGCACATATTACAAAGTCTGTTAAGATACGAGTTTGATTATATTTAATTTACAAGTCTGTGATCGATGTGATGCAATATTGTCTGCCCATCTAACACTATTATTTACATTTACCTAAAAAAACAAACAAATATGACTTGACCATTTTATTTCTAAGCTCCTACCTTATCAGAAATTTAAATTAAATACAGCACCCTTCAATTTCTAGACCAATAATACTAATGATACTACTACTACTAATAGTAATAATAGATCGCATGTTCACTATAGTCTCATGTCTTGTGAATCTCAAATAAAGGTACATCTTAAAAATTACGATATGCATCTATATTTTGTTTTTGCATCGATGTAATTGGATTGTTAATCATTTAATCGATATATCGATGTGGATCGATGTATTGTTACACCCCTACTAAACACCAACACATAGTTTTACACACAAAATATTGTGATAAAGCTTTAAACCAACTCCTAATTTTTTAAAACCTTACTTTCATCTTCTATCGGTTCTTTGAATTGGCTGGATCAATAATCCGTGGGGACTTCTGTCAACTTTAGCTGCTTTCTCACTCATTTTACCTGACCAGGGCAGCATGACCAGACGTACCAGGCCCGAAAGAACATCTGTAGGTCCTAATTTATATCCATAAAATCAACAGTTGATCTTTTTATATGCTTTCTATCCCACATGTCATCTTACAGCAGTAAAAACAACATAATAAACATGTTGGAGTGTTAATTCGGGCAATCGCCTAACAGCAAGAGTTTCTTCACTTTGAGTCTTGGCTAGGCAGCCGTCTCTGAATACAGTTAACATATTTTCACTGAGTTACTGTGTTTTTTCTCCTCTGGGGTTCTTTCTCTGGCCAAAAAGTATCCATGTTAGAGTTGTTGGTGATGCTAAATTGTCTGTAGGAGTGAATCTGTCCATAAGTGATGTATGAAACTATGACCGGCTCTCCAGACTGTACCCGCAGCTAAAACAGGGGGTGAGAATGAGATGTGAAAAGTTTCTTGTTTCTTGTTTACATTTTCATTCTGTGTTATATCTTGTCAGCTGTATCTTGTTAAAATAAGTTTTTTAGCAATGTTCTGTTTTTCTACACACGGGAAAAAAAAGATGAATCCAAGTGCCCCCAAAATATGTCAAACACAGTTTTTTTTCTTACCTCATTTGATTTTTTCACAGTGGAAACCAAAATAATAAATAAATAAATATTTATTTAGATAACTAAGAAAAAAAAGGAAAGAATTTCTACGGTTAAGGTTACCCCTGGTTTCATTGTGTAGTTTTGTCTACTCTGATATTATTCTTAGTCATTTCCTCAGTCACTCTAGTTTCCAGGCCTCTGTACCCACACCTGTCCTCTGGCTGCATTTTGGTCCTTCCTCAACAAGGAAAGGCATTTATCTAATTCAATTCAGTTCAGTTTATTTCTAGAGCGCTAATTCACAACACGTCGTCTCAAGGCACTCTCTATCAAATCATACTGAAACGTTTTCCATGTATGGAGGTTGCTTCAAGTCGTTGACTTGCAGCTTTCATTCCTCCTGGATGAGGTTGTTGCCACAGCGGACAGTTGCTTGCATTGTGTCATTGACTTTGCAGCAATCCCTCATACAGAGAAGCACAGCTAAGCAGAAAGGCAAATTTGAGCCAATCTTGGACTCTTGTGGACGACAGAGATCCCTTATTTAAATATAAGCATTCATCATTACACTGATTTGAGCATCACATTAGGCATTCACTCTTTACAATGTATAATGTAATAATGTAATTCTCCTGGCTGTTCTCCTGTTGGTTGTCAATATTTGCTTTACTATTCTGGTTTGGGAGGTGAAGGAGGAAGAGCAGGTTGACAACATTCCTGAAGAAGACTTGAAGGAAATCATTGTCATCAGTCCTGGACCTTAAAACCGTCGGTGCTTCAATAGGCAGCTCTCCACTTCTACTGAAAACCGTCTCTTCATTTTGTCAGAAATACTGTGATTTATTTCTACAAAAAGGCAATTATTTTCTACTTCCTGATATTGTATTTTAGCATGCTGCTGTGGGTGACTGTCTGTCCCAAGTCTTCAGGGAGGGATTATTGGTAGAATATATGTTCATTGTTAATCATTTAAGTTTGTTTGTTCAACATTGTGCTGTTGGTGTTAGCTTGTTCTTGTTTCTGTAGTTTATGTGTTCATTGTGTGCTAGTTTGTGTCAGAGCAGTCCCCGGGGTAACCATGAGGGGGGAAGGTAGGTGTTATAGTTATCTGTTAAGCTTTCAGAAGTTCTTGACTCAGGGATCACAATGAACTTGCTATAATTAAGCAACTTAACCTTTAAGATTTAAAAGTAGATTTTTACATGACACAGAACATGTTTAAAATGCTCATGTGCAGTAGCCTACATGTAGTAGGAAGGATACACATGCACATGTGCAGATTCCTGCATGGAAATTATTTGCAAATCACATTATTTCCTTTCCAAACCCGTCCACTACCTGTTCAGCTGGTGTCAGAATGTAATTCTGCTACCAAAAATACATAAACCATTACAAACGGAAGCATAGTGCCGTGATCCAGAGAAAAATACAACAACCAATGTATAAGGTTGATGATCTGCTTATTCAAATCTACAAAAAAAACTTTGGGCATTTAGTCACATTTATAAAATAATAAAAATGTGAAATATATTTGGAAAAAAATATATAATAATGCTGAGTAACTAAACGTTTAAGGTTTACAAGTTTCCACAAATTCTTGACCCCTTACAGCTAGTAATTTCCACTCAGTAACAAAATAAATAAACTGATTTAACAAGAACTATATTCTTTATACAAAAGTTGCAGTTGTTACTTCTTTGGAAGCAGAATCAGCTACAATGTTGTCAAATGAAATGTGTCGTTCCGTCTATTTTCGGTCCGAGGGCTCAAAACCTTTTACCATCTTGTTTCTGTGCTGACGTGTTTTGGCGAAGGAGATCAGTTGCATAATTAGCTGCAGGACACAGCGCTGCAGGTTTTTGGATCCTTGAACTATGCAACCATAATGCTGAAAAAAAGCCTGCATGACCGAAAGCAAGTTGGGCCAAATAAGGAGAGAAGAAACAGAGTTGACAGCAAGGCTGTGGTCGATAAACTTAGACAAAATGAAAATGGAAGTGTGGAGCCATCCGTTACCTCCAGTTCTGGTGGAGATAAACCTCAAGCTGTTACTGCAGACATGTTGGGGACCGGCGAAGAGAGGGCGGTGGACATAAAAACACTAAGGGCATGATAGATGTTAAAGTGAATGAAACAGCGGAGTAATGAGCCATGAAAAGATGGAACCCACCGGCACAGGCATCACTGCCAAAGCAAACAAGCAGGTAAATAAAGTGGGAAAAAAAAAGACCCAAACAAAGACGATTCCAGCAGCTCCTGGCTCTAAAGGAGAATCAGGCAGCACTCAGGTAGCCTTGTTCTCTGTTTATCCGAAAACAACAGAGGAATGAGCTGAGGTGTGCTCCTCCAGGTGCATGGTAGGCATTGCCCATGGTTGCGCTGTTTGATTTGTGCTCGGCCTTGCTGTTGTGCTTGTCTATGAGCTCTTGACATGTGCACTGCCGCATGAATAATTGAGGCCTCGCACACAGTCAGGGTCCAGCAGGCACTGCTTGCTCTCTCTCTCTCCCTCTCTTTCGCTCTCCTCAAGTCCTTTCTGTCTTCCCCCTCTCTCTGCCTTCCTTTTGTCTCGTCGTCTCACTCCGCTTTCAACTGGACTCGAGACACTTTGGCACACCAACCCGCTTTCCCCGTGAAATATCACAGCATTTATTGACAGTTTGGTCCGTAATGATTCTGATGGAGGCTCCGAGGCTTGAGCTGCATGTCAGTCTTCTGTTTCACTTCAAGGATAAATATGTACCATGGATACTATCGCCGCATCTCTTATGGGGTCCCTATTTTTTTTGGAGGTCTTTAAAGATGGGGGACCAATAAACTGTGAACGCATCAAATTCAAATGTCTAAATTGCATCAGCTTCCGTTATTATAAAATGATATTATTACAGTCAGGCAGCTGATTGAATAGCCATATAATTACCTGCATCTTTTTGCAACGTGAATGAACTGCAACAGCAACAAAGCTCTGTGGTTGCAACATTGGTTGGTGTAGATCAGGGGTCTCCAACCTTTTTGAAACTGAGAGCCACTTTATTGGTGTAGTGTCATACGAAGGGCTACCTGTACTGACCTTTGAACTAGAAGAGTCAGAGTTCACCTTAACTTTACGTAAAATAAACAAATTTTTCATGCTTTTTATAGATATTGTCATTTTTAAATTTATATTATGAATAAACAGTAACAGTAACAGAATAAAATAAAGTTTTGGATGCAGCTCACTGGTGGATTTTTTTTTTTTTTAAGAACAAGCTCATGGGCCCCACATGTGGTCCTCGGGGGCTACTTGGTGCCTGCGGGCCAAATGTTGGTGACCCCTGGTGTAGGTTTAGCAGCACCAGGGGCCGATCCCTCCTGCTGCAACTCCACCCAAAAAAACAAACAAACACACAAACCAACTTCTTATTATTTAAATGACAACAATAAAAACGAAACATATTCTAACCTGGAACCGACAGACGTCGACAGAGATTTCAAAAATATTTTTGAGAGAACAAAGCCACTTTTTTCCAGCTCATAAAAATGTTATGAATCACAAACTCTGTTTCAAATCGTCTGTGATGATTCAGCTTGATCAGTCTATCTGTAGGGCTTTTCCAACTGTCTCAGGTTAAGGTGGTCATGAGCCCAATAAATCATCAAAAGTGTCATCCCTGAACGTGATCTAACACTGTTTCAATGAATGTCTGCTCCAGGTAGGATATTCAGGTTGAGCTCAGACCAGAATCTAAATTAGAGATGGTCAAATCAGCACAGATTTCATAACAAAATCAGAAACAGCCCTTTGATTTAATAGCCGTCGCACTGTAAGCAACACAGGGGGAACCTCACACCATTGACTGGATATGCAAATAACAACTAGAACATTTATTTGGGGTTCATTTGATGGAAAATCTTTTGAATCTTTTTTGTCACCCTTTAAGGTTGTGGTGCTCTGGGCTGAGATCCACATTGTCCAATAATAAAAATACATAATGAACTACTCTGTGAAACTCTTGTTCTTCCCTTGAAGTGATAGTCAGCCACCCATCTGTTTCAGCAGCTAATTTCTTCTGTTTAATATAAGTAAGTTTTGTTCTAAAAGTCAGTTTAAGGCAGGTATTAACTCTTTAATATCACTAGAATGAGCTTTAATCAAACGGCAATAGAAGACCTGCGCATGAACAAAGACCATTTGTCTCTGAACGGGATTAGGATTGGGATTGAGTGAGTAACTGGTTACTTACCTCCATAAACCTGACTAATCTAACCTTCTTGGTCCAAAAGATACAACGGTTGCTCTACTTTCTTCAGATGCTATTCAAATGTTTTAAGTTACATTTCTTTCAACAATTGGTGCTCAAAAATCCTCCGTCTTGGTTTTGAGAGGATCCCAATGCTGCGTTTGTCACAAGTGAACATTGTAAACTGATTTAACTGGAAAAGAGGGTGAGATTGTTTGGTTCTGTGCCAGATTGGTTCAGATCTTCGCCAGACCTGGACATCCCTGTGTTATTTGGAAATTAGAAATAGGTCTCACATGTGAGATTCCTCAAGACTCCATTGTCGGCCCACTTTTATTCAGTTTATATGTGCTTCCCCTTGCTCAAATGAAACATCAATCCAAACCAGTTAGAGTAACATTTCACTTGAATCAAATGACTGAATTCCCTCATCAGCGTTGCACTTAGCGCCTCAGACGCCTACTGAGGAGCGATTCCTTTGACTAACCCTCTACGGTATGCATCATTGTGCATAAAAAATGTTTGGGATGTAATTTTTTAGCCATTAAATAGACCAAGTAAACATAATCAAGAGACATTTTTAAAAAATATAATTTTTTAGTTACTTTTTGTTGACGTTGCCCTTTGGCAACGCTGTACGTAGTGGAAATTGATTAAAACAAGGGAGTTTGGTTTATTATTGTAAAAACCTTTATTTACTAAATTTACTATACTCAGGTTATAGTCTAAAAAGGTCCCAGCAGCATTAGCAGTCAGCAATGCAAATCATTTAATAATAGTTAAAAAAAACTTAAAAGATATTTTTGAACATTTCATTGGAATTTTTCATTTGAATAATTGTTTTCATTTGATTTGAGAGTCTTAATGCTGCCATCTTTGCCTCACTGCTTGTGGAAACTGATGAATCAGTTCCTCTCAGGTGTGAAGCACAGGTGGATCTCACACTTCGTGCATTGCACTCTGACAATACCCGTACAGCCTTGGTATTTGCACCTTTTTAGCCATGACAGCAGGCCAGTAATCAGTGCTTACTACTATCTACAGGAAGAGGTTGTTTTTTTTTCTGTAAGAAACTACAAAACATTGTTTCTTTCTTTCTGTACATGGAAAAGTGTCAAAAGTCATATGTTTGACACTTTTCCAAACATATGACTCAATCAATCAATCAATCAATCAATTGATTGATTGATTGATTGATTGATAAAACATGCTGGGCCAGCAATACAATGATAATCTTAATGGTACATTAAGATTTTAATGGCAATGTCCACATTTTAAAATTATTAAATCATCAATATAATGTAATAAACCATAGAATAGTGACCGTACTTAATGTTGAGTATGTATCCCCCCCCCATCAATAATGTCATAAACAAATACTTTTTTTATGATTTCTGTGGAGTCAAATGGCGAAGCTCCTCCCTGCAAAGAGGTCCTTGCCAACACAAAAAATAAGTGAGAAACTAAACCCAAAAGTGAGAAGTGAGTGAGTGCCAGAACAAGTATTGTGAAATATGCAAATCTCAAGATCACCCTGTTGGTCTCTATCAGTTTGCATCTGAGTAGTGAGTGAATTCAGGAGAAAGTCTGAGGCCGTTTTTAGTCCCAGTCCACTCTTGTCTCTTACCATGCATATTTCTGTCAGTCTACAACCACTGAGTCAATGTTTCAATGATAATAATAACGGGTCAGAATTTCCTCTGACTCAACTCAGAAAAGTGGAGGCCACAGTTTTAGGCCTAAAATGTGCTAGGTTACACGCAATTACACTAAATTAATGGGGTAAAAACCACAGACCAAGCTGGAAAACAGGTGTCCTTATGGACCTGCCGTACTGTGAAACAGTTCTTGCCTCCTCACATATTATTCCTTCCTTAAATAAAATTTTAGCATCAGACAAAGATGACTTGGGGAGATGCCAAAAGCAGTTACCAACTAGTGATTTCTTTCAATAAGAAAAAAAAAATAAGATCCCAACCAGCCTGACCCTGTGTAAAAAGTAGCTGCTTCCCTTCCCTTGTTAACTTCCCTTAAATTAACTTAATCATTAGCCACATTTTCACTTCTGCCACACCCAAACCAGAACTGCCCAAATTGTAGAATCAGGAAATCACTTAAGAAGAACCGTTCTGAAAACATGAAGTAGTGTAAAGGATCTCACAAAGTAACATGTCCTAATAAATGTAAGTTAACAGACAGATGAGACACAAAGTCACTGATGTCCATCTATCTGGACAAGATACAGCAGCCATTTCCAAGGATTTGAGACTCTCACATTTGACAAAACATTTCCTCCAGGTCAAATATTATATATATATATATATTAATGTTCAATTTAATCTTTTCACACCTTAGAAATTTATACTAGTTTTGACTTGGACTTTTCTTTTTTCTGTAACCTATTTTACTTCTGTTCATTTATTTTCCTGTAAAGCACTTTAATGAGAAATGCAGTAGGACCACAGGAGGTGATTTTTAAAAAAAAAAATCACTTCATCAACAGGATGACGTGATTTTTCATGTTTCTAAAATGAAACATGAACGTTGTAATTGCTGACTTTAGTCTGTGTCTGCATGTCAACAAAATCTTATTCAGTACCACAGGTGTGGACCTAAATATCAGAATTTTTAATATTTTTAATCATGCATTTGCTAAATTAATGGTTAATGTTACTCTGGGTTACTTTTTGCAGCGTATGCTCCCATCAGGTTCAAACCATGAGGTCTAAAGCGGAGTGTAAGGTAAAGAAAAGCAGCCAGGGTCAGCCTGTTGATGAAGACATGCTAAATCAATGAGAAAAGACTGGAGGAGATGTGAATATACGAGTGGTCTGTCTGCCTGTCTCGCTCTTCCTCCCTTCCCTCACTCAGGCAGGTACAGTTATCAGCCTCAGCAGATAAACAAGCCCGACTGCCAGATATAACTCCAATATGTGAAACCCAATCAAAATTCTGGAAACCAGCTGGGGATATGAAAGAAGGAAAGAGGAAAATGAAAGCTGCCATGCCCACAGGGCAAAGCCCAAGGTCCCTTCTGGTAAAGCAAAGCTATTCGACATTCCCTCTTTTCCATCATTTATTTATCTTAAAAAGAAAAAGAGAAATAGATTGAGAGAAAATTAAAAAAAGAAAATAACCATGCAGCAAACCCTTTTTCAAACCCCATCAAATTTCTTTGTCAACCCGCCTGTTACAGAGGTCAGTGAAGAAGATGTGCCCGGCGTCTTCATTCTGGGGTTCAACACACTGATAGCTGAAGGGTCCACACCTCTGAAGTCTTCTTCACTCCCCATCTTCTGCTAGTGGGATGTCTGTGATTTCCACTTGTCAGTGGGGGCCGGTCATGCAGAGGGAATGGGACCTGTGCATCAGAGGGAAGGAGGAAACTTAGAGGAAGAAGAAAAAAACAAGTGTGTGTGTACCGAGGAAGGGGGCTAGTTTCGACTGGACTCACTCACGCTTTGACATTGACGGCCCTGGGAGAGTAAAAGAGGACCAGCTACCCCAGAGGACCGGGGGGGGGGGGGGGGGGGGTTGAGGAAAGGCAGGAAGAGGAGGAGGAGAGGGGGGGGGGAGACTGCCAGAGGCTGATCCAGGCTTTGAAGCGGGGACTAGAAAGGGCTGAGGGCACTGTTAGCCGCCTTGAAGTGGTTTCAGCACTTGTCACTCTGTCGGGCGTTGCCTTGAGCTGTGGACAGCTCTGCTCTTTCAGGATGAGGTCCCTCTCTGGGCCGTGCAGCACTGATGCTCACCTTGATGTGGTGACTTAAATCAATAGGCAGACCAGTGAGCCACTGGCACCACGATGTTGTGATGTCGAAATGTAGCTCAAGTGCTTCTCGATGCCCCGGCAAGCTAGAGGAAGCGGTTCCTGTCAAAGTCCTCCAGCACACAGCAGGAAACAAAGTGGGAGGAAAGCACAGAGGCGCAGGCTGTAAACTTTAGCTTAGCGAGAGGAGAAAAGTGATGATGGAAAAATAAGAAAAAGCAAATTCACAGAAATATTTGAATTAATCTATCTTGATAAATGGGGCGCTCCCGACACTTCTTGGCAGCAGAATCTCTTCACAGGGAAATTTAGAAAAATACGACTTTTAATTTGAGTTCATTTGTTCAGTCAGGAAACAATAAACACAGTTAACATTTAACTAAATCTGTGGTCATTTCACCCCACAGGATGTTTAAAAAGATTCATGTTTGCCATCAATATCCACCTGGAAGGCCCAATCAGTCATTTCTTATAGAGAACACAACATTTTCATTTGAAAAGTTCTGTTTTTTTTTTTTTTAAAGAGTTCATGAGGCATTTCACTCTAACACTTTTCCCAGGGACTTTGGAGGAGAATCTAGCCCACAGCATCAAATCTCCTCCACCGTATTGAGAAGGCATGAGGAACTTTTCATCATTAAATGATGGTGCTCGGATAAAACAAAGGACAAAAAATGTTGGTCTTTTGTTTTACTCCCGGCACATCCTCAGTGTTTGTGACTACAGAGCTCAATTTTCGTCTCCTCTACCTAAAGTTGCCGTAGAGTTTAGCAAATTTCTCACTTTTGTATCTGTGATGGACAGAAAATGCCTCTGATTTAACCAGCTGGCATATCGATGTCATCCAGTGGTTCTTTTGGAGACCCCAAGATTTCATGTTTTGCTGCGGTTCTCTAACAGTGAACATCAGATATTTGACTTTTTTGGGTTTTGTGCAGTGGCAAGTGAACTTTAGTGATGTCCCAGCTTAAATTGTTATAGCTGGTGAAGATTCTCAGTCATCCAGGTCATGATAAACCTCCCCAAAAATGTATAGCTCCAATTGTTTTACATTTTTAAATCATTGGCACGTTATTTTTGCACCCTTCATTGATCCTAAATAACAGAAATAAATAACAATGATCACAGCTAAATTTAAACCCCAAAGTTTAAATACAGAAAAATCAATTGATTTCCATTGAAAATACAGTCAAATAAATGCTGATTTTATGATATGTTCTACACCAAATTCAGATGAACAGTCAGCTGGAGCAAGGCTGCCTTTGTCCTGCAAGTAGGGACACCAAACCTCCACCTAAAAGGGAGAAAGTGAAATCCAACCATGTTGCCAGGGAGGGATATATGTATATATACTGTATAAGAAAATCCACTTCCTTGACCACGTCACAGTTTACATTACTTTGTTTGTGTCCATCAAAGATAGATTACCGTGCAAAGATGGCAGAGAAAAAGATAAAACCGACTCAACAGGTCTAAAAAAACCTTTTCATAATAATCACAGACACAGGCTGACGGCTCTTTCAAGTTCAAGACTCTTTATTATCCACTAGTGGCAACTGATCACACAGCCAGCAGTAAAACACCAAGACAGATGAAACAAAGCAATATACTCACCTAAATCAGCCTATGTTAAAAATCTAACCACTGTAGGGATAAATTTTAACTTGTCTGCTCTAATTTCGCCCTAATAAAAAATTGTCTCCATCTGCATCAACCATCTGCATTCAGTCTTAAATTGCAGTTGGGGGGCCGCCCAAAAAAGTCCAAGGCAAGTTTATTTATGGAGCACTTTTCAGTAACAAGACGATTCAGAGTGCTGTACATGAACAGAAAAAAACATTACAGAGGAAAATATTACATAGGGAAAGAAAAACCTTACAGTAACAAAGAAATAAGCTAAGTAAGACCTTGACTAGACTTCTTTAGTTTCACTGGAACAAGTTTAATCACTAACAGTCAAAGTTTAATTGTTTCTGTTCATGGGTGCTTCTGATCCAAAGTAATTTTGTCCAACTTTTCTAAAGCTACACCTAGAGCAATAAGTCCAGGGACCGCATATGTCACCCGAGCACCGCTTTAGACATCCCTGCTTTAGGTGGACGTCCATGTCTTGGTTGGTCTGCAGCTGGTCTGTCCTCTCTCCATGTTCAGATGATGGACCGAACGCAGATCTGGGAGACGTTCACAGAAAGCTTGGGAGATGGTTTTAGAACCTGACTCTGCTTTAAACTGAGCATTTGCCCTGATCCATATGGCTGCTGGGCTCCTTGGACCTCATGATGTTGGTTGTTCTCTGACGTTCTCTAACCAACCTCCGAGGCCAGAAGCAGAACATTTATACTGATAAGGAATAAGACACAGGTGTATCTATTCAGTAATTGGGTGGATCGTGAGGGCATGCGATTGCAGAGACTTTTATTTAGGGGCATCAGAGTAAAAGTTTCAGATAATATGCAAGAAAATCACTTATGGATAGACAGTGGTGCCACCAGGGGGTGGCCAGTGGGGTGGCCAGGACATGGCATGGGGGGGCATGGCCACCCCACTGGCCAGTGTAAATTGTAGTAGCATCAGTTTAGCATTTCATCCCATGATGCACAGCCAGCAAGGCAGCCGTTCTTCTTGACCTTGTATCACGCTTTTATTTGTATCTGCCAGTATCTACTTTCCCCTAGTAATTGTTTTGTTTTTCAATAAATTAATAAATGTACACCTTATTCCCAATATAATTACACAAAAAGTAATTGTTGTTCAACTCAAAATGAACTGTTTTTGGTCCATGCATATTAGATCATTAATAACATTAAAAATCAAATAATGAACCAAAAGATATTAGTAGGCGTTTACTTAAGTCTTTCTGATAGATTTCTACAGGCAGCTTTACTACAACAGTAGAATAAAATCCTGAAATTATTGCTTTTAGTTTCAGTGCCACCCCAAGAGTTTAAGTGGCCCCATCTGGCCCCTATGAAACATCTCTGGAGGCGCCACTGTGGATAGAGTCCAGCTCCCTCTACCATCCCAACCGTGTTTTAAACCACACAAAAACAACAGTTACCAAATGATCATCCATTATGTTCCTGTCTTTGTTCGAGGTTTCCAATTGTTAGCAGTGAACATTTCTCTCGGTGCAGAAAGGCATTCACAAAGAGCGATCTTGTTTATCATATATAAGGGGGGAAAAAACCCTTTGTCTTTGCTTTAGTGACCCAGCTCAATAAATAGTCTGAAATACTTCAGGTCCCAAAGTACCCACTAAGTACTATTAGTATTTACTGCCTGTGGTTCCTCTGCCCCCTCGTTTGGCCTCTCCCCTCCCTGAAGATAGATTACATCCAAGACAGCCTATGACCGATGGATGGGGGGCACAGGCCGGAGCCTTTAGAGAAATATGCGCTTATGAAATCATAAATATTATCTCTAACACTAATTAGCATTAAGAGCAGCGGTGATTTTATTTATCACGTTTAGCCACAATTAACAGCCAGAGCCTTGAGAAGAGCAGGAGGCGGCTGTGCAGGACATGTTCTCCACGTCAAGGCCGTAAACCCACAACACGGTACTGATTGAGGCAGCTCCGCTGGGAGAATAAGTAATTGTGTCTGAGAAATTTTAATTGCCCTGAAATTCATTCTAAATTACACCGGCTTGTTTTCAGGCAGGGGCAACACGGCCGAGGGGCTGGGATCGTGGCGCGGTGTCGTGGGTCCAGTAATGGGCTGCTAAACACCAGATTACCTTGCTTTTTTTGAATTTTCTTTTGAACCTTGTGGTTCTTCATAAAAGTTTCATTGTTGAGGCATCGAATTTTATCCCAAAGAGTCAGCGAAAGAGTCAGTGCTGTGTTTAATTTTAAATTAACAGGTTGAAAATAGTGGAATAAAACTAATGATTTTTGGACCTGGAAAACAGGAGGTACATAACAATGACCGGATGAAGTTTCAGCCGGAGAGGTATTACACATTAAATTCATGAATGGTTTACTGATCTATTATTATTCCTTTTTCAGCTTGCTATAAATAATCTCAGTGAATAATACTAAACCTGCATTTGTTTGATAAAATATAGCGAAGTGTTTTGTTAGAACAGTAATGATTCATGTTATAATGTAATATATCTCCATTTTATTTGCTGGGCTGAAAGCTCTTCCATAGTTCACAGAAGGAAACATAATTTAAAAATGTTTACTTGCAGAAAATGAATTTTGGTACAAAAATTAAGAAATGCTTGGGATAAGATTTCAACAACTTTACTTTGGTTAATTTGTATTGATTGTGAAAACAAATTAGTATAAAAGATAAAATAAGAAGGGAAAATAGTATAAAGCATTTCTAAATTTATATTGCCTTTTCAATCATCAATTCGGTCATGTATAATGTTGTTTCAGTCCAGTTGTGTGACCTAAATATTTATAATTCTTTATTTAAATAAGAATATTTAAGATGAATGGAGTCTGTTCAGAAATCGGCTTCAGGCAGTAAAACCTGACTGTTGCTTCTGTGATTTACATTTATTTTTACACAAACAAAAGGCTTTTACCTTAAGACTAAATTAAGAAAAACATCCCAAAGAAGACAATAGAAGCTGAATTTGGCTTAAAGATATTTTACTCCCTCACAAATAAAAAATAAAAAAATTGTAAAAATTCTGTTGGATGACAAGGACCAACTAAAATTGTTTTTAAAAAATTGCAAAAGCATGAATGGATTAACAAAATCTGGTGATGTTTGAAAACTAGTTGCAAAACACAGTTTTAAGAAGTTAAATCCATCAATGTCTGTCCGCCCATCAAGAATCAAGAGTTTTTATGGTCGTATAGTTGTAACCGTGATGAAATTTTGGTGAGACACCGGCTCAGAATTCAATTTTTCAATTCAATTCAATTTTATTTATATAGCGCCAATTCATGAAACATGTCATCTCAAGACTCTTTCCAAAGTCAAATTCAATCAGATTATGCACATGTAATGCTTAGACTTAAACACAAAGTACTACATATTAAACACCTTCTTTATAACCCATATGTACATGGAAATGTAAGTGCAACTTGTTCTGAGATAGTCTATGAACGGGCCTGGTGGCTTATCTGATTTTTCAGCAAGGGACGATTGCCTTCACAACTTTGGGTATTAACCTGTTTTGAGTCTGTTAGTTATTGATTTAATGTTCCTGAATGTTTTACTTGATGGAAGTGGGACGAACACTGCATTGCCCAGATGTGTGGGATCTCTAGCAATATGCCTGGCCTTTTTCTGGACTTGTGCAGCGTAAACCGTGTCTAGATCTGGCAGACGGCATCTCATGATCGCCCGTGCTGTCCTCACCACCCGTACTACATCCTTCCTCTCCTGCACTGTGAAGCTCCCATACCACAAAGTCAGAACACCACACAGTTTGTTTTAGTTTTCTGAGAAAGAAGAGCCGTTGTTGGGCCCTCTTCACCAGGGGGGAGGTGAGCAGAGATGTGAATGCCCAGGAACTTAATGCTGTCCACACTCTCCACCACCTCCCCCTGTATGCAGAGAGGAGCGTGTTGAGTCCTACTGGACCTCTTGTTGCCACTTTGACCTCTTTGGTCTTACTGGTGTTCAGGATCAGGTTGTTCCTGGAGAAACACTGTGTCAGACTGTGGACCTCAGCTCTGTAGTGGGTGTCATCATTGTTGGAGACAGTGGCGGATCTAGAAAATTTTACATGGGGGGGCAAAGGGGTGGCAAGAGGTCTTGGCAGGGTGGCAGAAGTAGACGGTACATGGGAATCCTTATATGTGAGCTGCTTTAACCAAATAAACACAAAACACTTTTAAACTACAGTAGTTGTTGTTTAATCATGCCCTTACACACTACAAAGTTTTTCTTTTAAATTCACAACAGAATAAGCAAAGTGCAGTGATCGAACAAAAAAAACCTGCATCTTTTGAAAAGTAAAAGTCTAACAAGCAAAATCCCTTTAATTTATTTGTTATAATAATTGTGTCCAAGATGCAGTGGACTACAAGTATGAAACAGCGGACAATACTCTACCTAAAAACTTATGCCCTGAAACCACAAATGACCCATGGTCAGCCATTTCTTTAAGAAAGCTTAAGGCGACGGTTGTTGTGCTTAGCAGCAAAACGTTTTACAAACTTATCTAAATCTAGTGGTTTTGCACGCTGTTTCTCAATACTGAGAACAGCCAGATTTCTCAAACGGTCATCTGCCATGGTTGAGCGCAGGTGAGTTTTTACAAGCTTTAAAGTGGAAAAGCTTCGCTCACACCCAGCAGTACTAACTGGCAAAACAATAGCAATCTTGCACAGGTGAAAAATTTCAAAGAAAACCTCTTTAAAAGGCACCAAGAATGTCACAAACTCCGTCAGACTGGACGGGTTTACTTTGCCGTTTGCTCTGCTTCTTTCAAGAAGTTTTTTTGCCTGGTGTATCTCAGTTTTTAAGTCTTGCCAGTCAGAGCCGTATTCCTCAGCCACTAACAAAACTAATTCTTCCTTTAAAAAGTCATTGTTGGATGGGTTTAAAGCTTGTATACCCCTCATAATTTTACTGCTAGAGTTAGAAAAGCGCCTGTCCATTTCACTGATCATTGAGTCTATGATGGGAATGAATATACCTATTCTAAAGGCATCTTTGCTGTCAATGTGTGTTTGCTGTCCAAGTGTAGATGTTACAAGAGTATCATGTAGTATCCTAGATGTGTGTTTGGTTCTTTTGGATTTGACAATAGTAGAAATGTTACAACCATTGCATGTGTCAATTGCTGTACTCCACAGGTCATTAAAGCTCTCCTCTTTACGATAATCTTCCAATGTCTGTCTGAGGGTTTCAGTAAGGTCAGCTGCTTTGGTAAGGTCCACATTAGTTGACTGGAGCATCTCAGATAAAATCTTAGTTTCACCTAGAACTTTTCTGAAGACTGCAAGGAGCCCTATGAAATTAAAATCCATTTGAGAACGAAGTCCTCTTGCGTCTACAGCTCTCTGTGGATTAGCCTCATCTGAAATTTCATCCAGCACTCTTATTACTGCAGGCAGCCTGTCCATAAGGTTTCTACATGCAGCATAGCGACAGGCCCATCTAGTGTCACTTAGCCTAGGAAGCTCTCGTGGTGGCACACCACTGAACATTTCTTTTTGAACATCCATCCACTTAATGTGAACATATGAGCCTGACATGAATGTGTACAGTCTTTCCAGCAAAGTGAAAAAACATGCAGCTTCTGGGACATTTTTTACACTGTCCACAATGACAAGATTCAAACAATGTGCCCTGCAGTGAACATAAAATGCATGTTTGGCAACTTCTTTAACCCTTGTTTGGACCCCAGAGCACCTGCCACTCATGACTGCAGCCCCGTCATAGCCTTGGCCTACCAGATTCTCTTTGTATTCCAGTCCATACTTTTCTAGACATGAAATAATTTTCTCTGTCAAACTTACTGCATCTAAGTGCTCTAAATTCTGGTACTCAAGGAAGCTCTCCTGAACCACACCATTGTAATAATATCGTACGACCAGAAATAGCTGCTCCTTTTTTTGAATGTCTTTAGTCTCATCAGCTAAAATAGAAAAGTGCTCACTTTCTTTAACCTCTTTTATAATTTCCTCTCTCACCATTTCTGCTAAACACTCCAAAATCTCATTTTGTGTGCTTTTGCTTGTGTATTTAGCGTTTCTGGGACCCTGACACAGCCGCTTTTTCACTAAGGCATCATGTTTACTCACAAGATCTAAAATCTCAAGGAAATTTCCTCTGTTTTTTGAGTTTTCTGATTCATCATGGCCACGTTGGAAAATATTCTGAGTGGCTGTCAACAGCAAGGTTTCAGCTAAAGTTTTGATGTACTTTTGATTTTCGATTACTTGTTTCTGATTTTCATCTCCCATCATTCCCAAGACAGTTGTGTTTTTCTTGGCCATTCTTTTAAACTCACTCCATGCAATCATTGCATTCACATGTGTGTCTGCTCTGGAATGTACACTAAACCCACTGTCTTTGGAAGTGGCCTTCTTCCAGTTAGAATAGCCATTTTCTGAAGTGAATACACTGTTTTTCAAATGTGCAAAATGTCTGCATGCAAAGCAGAATGCTGCATCTTTAGACATGGAATATTCAAGCCATGGCCAAGAACTGTACCACTCCCTGTGGAAGCTTCTTTTTGCTGCTCCATGTTGTGTCTTTGGAAATGTCTTTAAATCAGGCTGCACTGCTGCATCACCTTTGCATTTTGATATATCTTAAAAAACAAAGAGTGCCAAATATGATTATCTAATGCAATTGAACAGTACATGGACATAGCTAATGCATATGTGGCATTACATATATTATCCCTCTGTATGGCAATTTATATAGAAGAAGAATAAAAACATACCATGTGGTCCAGGGAGAATTTCAGGTCTACCCTCTTCCTCTCTGTCATCTTCCTCCTCCTCCTGATCATTCCCTGCGTCTGTTCCTCTCTCTGAATCTGGAGCCTCCTCTTCATCTCTCACTGATTCTTCTTTTTCCTCAGCTCCTGCACTTATTTCCTCATTTCCTTCACTCATTTCTGTGTCTCCTTCATGTATTTCCTCTTCTTCGTCACTTATTTCTGTGTCTCCTTCAGTCTTTTCCTGCACTGACCCTCCTGGGCTCTCCATTTTACTGCCTTCTCCCTCATTTCCCTTGCGCTCTTCCTCTTGTGTACTTGTTGGAATTTTCTTTGCAAAAAAGCTGGTTATATCCCCACTTTTAGCCTTCCTTTTCATGGCTAGGCCTATTAAGTAATATTTGCATGCAAAAGTCAATATGTGAAAACCTCTGGTTATCCTTGTATTTCATTAGCCTACACTGTAGGGCCATGGAACTTATAAGTTAGGTAGCATATACTACAATGCCTATATATATATATATATATATATATATATATATATATATATATATATATATATATATATATATATATATATATATATATATATATATATATATATATATAGGTATTGTAGTATAGCCTATATAACAAATATAAATGAGAAAGATTTATCACATTCACACACCAGTTATGTTTAGACTACTTAATTCTATTGTATTTGTTATTTCCCCAGTTATAACCTGGTTTCATTGCTGCGATATCTGAGAGGAATTGGATTTATAGGACTGCTCAGCTAATCAAATCAACACTGTAGCCTGCGTGTTGTAACGTAACTGCGGCATAACGGTTACCATCAGTAAATCAGTTAACGTTATGGATACAAAAAATATTTTGTATTTTTTTATTAAGCTGTTTTTTTCTTAACATTTATCAAAGGGAAGAGTGCTCTTACAAATCCCGAGGGAAGGATTTGACCGACACACTCGCTGTTTTTGCTAATCGTCTTTAGCAGATATTGACTACAAATGTAACTTTTAAGTGAAACGTGTGTTTAAACTACACCTGGTAAAAGTCACTTCACCTTCAGATGCCCTGGGACAGCTCAGTCTCTCCAGTTGGTTTGCACACTACAGAGCCACCGCGACGCTGCAGACTGTGTGTGTGTGTGTGTGTGTGTGTGTGTGTGTGTCAGACAGACTGAGCGCGAACTGCGCTCTGCACGTTTGAATCAGGGGCGTAGCTAAGTATTTGAGGGACGGTGGCAAATAATACATTAAAAATAAAAAACTAAATTGCAACCTTTTGGTAAATGTATTGTTTTGAGAAGCCTGTGAACATAGTGGCAGGTTGTCTTTACAGGTACAGCTTTTGGATCAACAAAGTTAGGGGGGCAGCTGGGGGGGCAAGGCTCTATATTGGGGGGTCAGCTGCCCCCCCTTGCCCCCCTGTAGATCCGCCCATGGTTGGAGATGAGGTCCACCACAGTGGTGTCGTCCACAAACTTCACCACTGTGTTTGACCTTTTAGATGTCGCCAAAAGGATCACAGTTAACAGAAATAGATAAATTAAAGAAATTATTGTGTGTAATAAATCCATGTAGGTTTTATAATGTCTTTGATTTAAAGTACTGAAATATATTTACTAAGGAGTACAAACACAGTGATTTTCACCTCAAAATGACCTTTCAAAGCTTTCTCAAACCCTGAGTCAAACTGACCCATCCACACAGAGTGGTTGGCAACCTTTGGTTCAGAGTCTCACCCATGAAGACTTTGACATGTGGCAGCATCACCTTTCACCTCCAGTGTTATGTTGGCCTCTTTTGCCTACGTTTCTTCAGCTGTGAATGGAAAACAATGCTAAACACAAAACCTCTTGTAGATAGACACTGATTTTCCTTTTCAAACCTGCGATTTACAAACCCAACAGAACAGATCATTGATCAGTGTGCAGAGCTTCTTAAACAGACAGAAATGATCTTTATAGCCTGTTTTTAAATCGACCCCCTGGCAGCCAGTCTACTTCACTAAGAAAAGGAACAAACTGTTGTGCTCTTCAGGTTTTTGTGTTTTGATTTTCCTTTGGTGTTTGTGTTTTTAGTATTTCCCAGTTGTTTATTTATGTTCCACTAGGTCTTGCAATATTAGTTCATGCTTTTGTGTTACTAGATTACTTTCTCTTAGATCTCTATTTAGCCTTTTCCCCTTGGCTTGTAGGTCTTAAATCAGCCGCCTCTGTTAATTAGTCTTCCTCCCTCAGCTGCCCGGCCTTTATTCTGCCTCAGCTGCTCCTCATTTCCTCTGATTTGCTCCCTTGTTTAATTTGTCATTTATCCACCTCTGCTTCAGTGCATATGCTGACTTGTTGTCATTCTTCCGTTTTCCTGCTCTGGATGAAGTTGCTCTTTTCATGTCTCTTTAGTGGTGGCCTAGTGGTAGCATTGTCCTTATGTCCTGGAGGTTCTGGGTTCAATTCCCACAGACTGCCACTCTGGGTCCCTGAGCAAGACCCTCAAACCCAGATTGCTCTCCCGGGCGTCCCCAAGGGGATGGGTTAAATGCAGAGAACAAATCTCATTGGAATGTATGTTGCAATGACAATAAAGCTGATTATTATTATTATATTATTATTGCTATGCTCCACGTCCTGTGCCTTGTTGTATGTTTTTTCTTCAGTTATTATTAAGTTCCTTCATTCTTTAAACAGATCCCATTTCGGCATTTGGTCTTTCAAGAAAGAAAAAAAAATATTTACCAACGGATTTAGTTATATGAAACCTTTTTAAACATGTCTCATCAGTTTATAAACTTCAAAACCACAAAATGTGATGGTGACTCAAGTATGAGGTGCTCAAAAAACGGGAAATATAAGTTCACAAAGTACCTTGTTGGATATTCACTGAAAAGATTTTAAATGCTTTGAAAATATTTGACACAGACTCAACATATGGTGGAAATGTGTAACTATACATAAAGCCACAGGGCCGATGGATGCAAACCTATAATACTGCTACAACACTCTGGTTCACACAGTAAGATGAAAAGTATGTCTTATCCTAAATAGGGGCTACATTTGTTTTTGGTGAGTTTGTTCCAGACCTTCACACCACTTACAGAAATGCATATTATTTTCATGTTTGTTCGAGAAGATACAATTTTGAAATTTAGAATATTTCAAAAATCCTATGGCTCGAACAATCATCAAATATCAACAAATCAACAAATCAAGAATATACTTTTTAGTAAGTGGTGTGTTGTGCCATTAAAGCCATGATGAGAAAAATAAAATCATATTGAATTAGCAACATGTGACATGGGAGAGGAATCAAAGGGGGTTGTGAGCAAAGGAATTTCACACCCACGCAGAGACAGCCCCTCACAGCAGGGTGCCCTGCTATGAGAGCAGACCACACCTCTTTCTTTCCACACTTCTTGCCGGGGGACGCTGGAGGAGAGGTTGGCTGGGGAGACCAGCCGCCCCTGCGAGCCTCATGGGGCTCAAAGACACACAAAGGGGTATTTCTCTTCGTCCAGAGGACCTGACTGAGCGAATGAAAGATAAGTTTGTAGTCTCACTTCTTTCTTTCTTTTTTGGAGATTTTTCGCAGCTCTAGTGGCTCGCTTTTTAACACAGTAGGCTGACAGGAAGGGGGGTGGAAGAGGGGGAGAGACATGCGGCAAAGGACCATGGGTCGGAGTCAGACCCAGGTCAACCGCGTTGAGGACTAAAGCCTCCGTACATGGGCCGCGCTATCCACTGCGCTCCACCATCGTTTGATGGTGCTATGAGGGTTATTACCGCATTAATACGGAATATCAATGTCGATTTAAAGGCGTTTTGTATAACTTTAGAAGTAACCGATTTTAGCGACCGATCGCTACAGCGACCCCTAGCATCCTGGAGGTATAATCGCATTAATAAAATCAAGCGTCCCTAAAGTTTACAGATTCTTACAGAGAAAATCTTTCTTTAAAATTTTATTTTGTCAAATAATGTTTTGTTTATCTCAGGATTTGCATTGTGAATGGGTTGAAACATACCAAATGTTGTTCTGAATTAGTTAAGCTGATTAAAGCTCATTCCATGTTCTTTAAGATGAACTTTGATTATTTTACTCAGATCTGCAGTGAACCAGGATTCACTGAATTATTCTGACGATGCTGCTGATGATGGTGATCAACCACTTTGTTTTGTCTTTTGTGTTCTTTTGCATGTACATAGTGCCTTAGCTTAGCTTCTTTTTATCTTCATTTTGCTCAGTAATTTAATTAAGTTTCACTAGCCTAGTAGAGAGGATTTATTGATTAAAATATAGTGTTAATTCAGATAAACAGCATTCTATAGTGATGTTCTCTGGGTGCTCATTTTATTTCTGTTCATAAATTCTTGAACTTGAAGAGACGTTTTCACTCATTTATTCTACATGTGTGCAGAGTTTACCGTTAAAAGATCGCCAGTGCTCAAATCATCCATTTCAACTGTTGTCCTGATATCAGCTCTAGGGCTGATATTCACAGGACAATTCCTAACAGACAGAGAGTTATTTATTTAACATTAAATAACTTTAAAACAGTTTGTAATTGCACAACAGGTGTGAAGGTCCGGAACAAACTAAACATTGATTTAAAACAATGTCCAAGCATGAGACTGTTGAGGAAAAGGCTCAAACTGGTTTTCTTAAAAAGATCTGATGTGGAAGAAGAGCAGCGAACGCCATTGGGTCCCTTTAGTTCATGGATGTATACATACATTTGCAATGGTTGTGGTGGTGTGGGATATGGGCCGTGGTAATACGTATCTGAATATAGATGTGCCTAGGGACATGTGAATGTGTATATGTATGTTTATAATGTACAGTATATTGATTTATTTGCTCACTTAATGAACTTTGAGTAGTATGGACTCATAAGTAAAGGAAGAATCAGGAAGATTGCTGGTGTTAAGGACAATGGGGGGGGGGGGGGGGGGGTTATGGGTATGAGTAAATAAGTTCCGTTTCTGTAATATAATGCTATGATTATTTATGAACTATATTTATATGTGAGGTGCCATGACAGAGGATGAAGATATAAACAAAAGTACTTCCAACCAAAGCAATGCTTGAATAGCGGTGATGTCCCACTTGTTTTCAATCGGCGTTGCGGGAACATTTAGTAATAATGGGGATCTACAGCAGCTGTAAATCCAAGTAAGGAGTTTGATGTATGAAAAGCCAAATTGTCATATAGTTACATGCTTTGCACCGCCTGGTAACACTGTTAAATAATCAATAAAGCAGGAAATAAGAGCCACCGGATGCTAAATAAATGCAACAAGGGAGTTATCAAGCACCACCTGTGCAGGAAAGCAGATACCCTGAGTAGAGCTACTCTACCCTTTCATGCTCAGAGGGTTTGGTTTCAGAACAGGTGGTATTAATTCGGTAACGTTACACTGCACCCAGCTACGCCTGAGTTAAGCCTGAGCATGTAAGAAGCCCTCATCAACAGAATGCAGATGACGCTATTCACTATGGCAATGGCAGGAAATAGGAGGCCTCGAAGCGCTTGCTTAGTTTCTCTGTTAATTTAACCCAATACAGTTAAAGACATTGCTGCGTTTAACCTTAACCAACTATAGCATTTATATATTGTTATCAACAGATGCAATTAATTATGTGACGTCCCAGAAAGTGAATGTGTTTTTCATATTTTGCATGTATTTACATGAAAACGCTTGGATATAAGACTAATTTAATAAAATTATGTCTGATGATTTCTTTATTGCAAAATAATAAAAAAAGGCAGTGGCCAAACAAACAGGTGGGGCTCCTCCACTACCGTCAGTCTCAGAGGCAGAAGAGATGGCCCTGAGTCTGTGAAGGCTCTGAAACTGGGCCTTCAGCATCCCTATGGCCATCCTGACGTTCTGCACTGCAAAAAGGGAACAAAGTGTAAGTAAAAAATGTTTAAATAAGTGTATTTGTTCATGATTTGAGCAGGTAAACAATCTTATCTGCTAATGGAATGAGATTTTTGCTCTTAAAATAGGAACAACTCATCTCCATCATCTTATTTCAAGTGCAGTATATCTAATTATCTTATTTTAGGGGTAAAAACACTCATTCCATTGGCAGATAAGATCAGTGTCAGTGCCAAGATCATCACAGATAAAGTGTATTTGGGCGTACCTGCACATTGGTGCTGTGGAAAGACTTCCCATTTATGTCGTATCTGTTTAGTCAAGGAGCAGTGATAGGAATGAGAGTACCATCTATGCATCTGATTGCACCTGGAAAAGCCTAAACTATAAGAAAGGAGCTTGAGTTTCAAAATGTGATACCAGACATACGTTATTAATTTTAGGGTTAGGGTTAGGAGTTCCTCTTTTGTCAGGCTTGTGGATCTGTGACCATGGGGAACACCACTAAACTGGACAGTAACTGTTTAACTGAGTGCAACAGTAGCATTCCTGAATTTGAAAGATGTTCTGCGTCATCTACATTATACAAAAAGCTGCCGTTGGCATGAAAAACAAAGTCCAGCACAAAGAATGAGCTCCAAACTGAGAGCGTCCCCTCCGTGTGTTACTGGGGCGATGTGAGAATATTATTTAGATAAATTATTGACTTGCACGCAAAACGGTAACGCTCAAAAATATATTCCTCTGGAAATTTTGCAACATCAGTCAGAAACACCCTCATAAAGCCAGGCTCCGTTAGTCAAAGCGGAAGCGGGTCAGCAGTCGCCATGATAAGTGCTGTCCGAATAGTGCAGTCAGTAGGGAAGGAAGGAGGCAGGAAAAGGACACTGTAAGCTCCCTCCCGCAGCTGGTTTTACCTAAGAACCCCGCAACGTCCCTTAGCAGCGCTAAGAACTCTTGAGGAATCAAACAATTCTTTGCACGACATGATGTATCAGCACAGCCCTCTCACGGAAATCAACGAAAATGAGAAGAGAAGAGAAGAGAGCGCTCACTCTGTAGTTCATTTTCAGAAGGCTGTAGCCCCGGATTTGACTCACATCATCCATGAGCGTTTCCGTCTCGTAATGACATCGGAGTTAAAGGCTGTCTGAATTCGGCACAGCAGTCCGAAGCTCATTTCCTCCCTACGATAGAGTTCAGGCTGTTGACCTCATGAAAGGTCAAGGAACAGGAGCTAGGAGCTATCATTTAGGGTATTCGTATGGAGCCTCAGTGTTAGTTCAGCAAACCCTTCTACCGTGCAGGGTTGGTGTTACTGTGACTCTGGGTAACGGCTCCCTGGCTTTCTGAAACGGAAACCCCAGGGTATGCAGGAACTTACTCTGGGTTTTCATCAACCCCACTTTCTAAAACTGGGCCCTGGTGTTCTAACAGTGCCAAAACATTCATTTTACTCAGTGTGTTTACATCTGTAGGTATATTTATTACTCCATGTGTCTGTTTTTTTGTTTTTGTTTTGTGTTGTTTGTACGACAAATGTAACTTTTGGACTTAGCCATTTTGTTCGACATATGGTTAACCTAGATGAAAATTTCTAGATGTTTTCAGTTTTGGTAGGGAAGTTGCAGCACAAAGCCTACCGCCATTAGAGCCTCCTCACTAACAAGGGCTGGTCGCTTATTTTGTGTCCAACCATTACACCCATGATAATTTTCTTTATTTAGTGAATCTCAGACAGACTCTTAGCTCACCTGCTCCACACTGTACTGTAAGCCTTTTACACTCACTGCAGGGCATTAAAGTGAACTCTCTGCCCACTGGGGGAAAAAAAACTCAGAACTAAGAACTCAATCAAAACTCAAGGGGCTGAAAGGATTCTGTCTCTCCAGAAGTTTGTCTTTGCTGCGCTGAATTAATGCCCAAACAAACACTAACATGCACGATCTTTGTCCAATACTCAGGCGGGAATATTTTCTGATGGTTTGTTTCTCTGATAGCTCCCCGCCTGTTTAGACCCAGCGGTTGTTGCTGGACTTTACATCACCCACAAATATAAATATAATTTTGCAATTCAAGCGGGGAAAGAAATCAGAAGTTAGAATGAGTCGCTTGATGAGTTTGTAAATAACGCTAATTTCAAACGAAGCATTCAGAAAGTGGAAAATGTCAATTGTAAATTTGTGTAAGGCAGAAGAAATGTTTTAATTGAAGGATTTCTATATAAAATACACATAAGATCATTATATAAGTTGTAGTTTTCAGGATTCACAGACTTTTGTCTGGCAACATGCCGAGCAGTGAAATGCTAGCTGCCAACCGTGGTAGGAAGACTTCACTGTGCACTTATACAAAATTAACGCCGGAGCCTGTTGATCTTTGTCGCTTTAGGGGAAAACAGAGGCAGTAAGTGAAGCCAGATGTAGTCTGAAAACACGCAGAGATCATAAACTGTCTTTAACATCAAAAACGTGTCCACACAGATATACGTAACGGGTTTAACTCGGATGAATTATTCAAAGCTTCTCACTATGCCTGCCTCTCAACTGAGCCCAAACACACAAATGGTCGTGGCTGAATGTTATCACTCCGCCGACCTTTTTTCCGGTTGGTTTTTCTCTGATGGCCGCTGAAATCTCCTAAAACTAATTGGAGTCAAATGAAAACGTTTACTTTAAATAAGGACCATGTTGAAGGGGAATGTCTTTTTTTAAATTTAATATAAAAATTGTCTCAAAATCTTCTCAATGTTCCCACAGAATCTCAAACTTCTAGTAACGCCGTAACAAAAAAACTCGCTGTGGTACGTGATGCAAATAAAAATTGTCTGAACGTCTAAACAGTTTAAAACTGTGTAAAACAAATAATCCAACAATAGAAATACAAACAACTGAAACATGATTGCGTTCATGACATTGTCTTTATAAATACATAAACCAGGCTTATCTGAATTTACTGACATTCACATGCTGCCGTCATATTGGTTTAGATGGTTTGCGATGAATGCCGACCACATCCTTGTCACAGATTTTCGGACTTTGACTGCATTATTCCCACACATGAATATCTATTGTAGATATCTATTGGATCCAGCTCCATCCATCTACCATCAACTTTGTCCCTGCAGGAGAAAATCATCCCCACAGCACCGTACTTTGCCCTCCATGCTTCACAGTGTTTAGCGTTAGTTTTACAACATTAATCGTGTTTTGCTTAGAAGCCAACAAGCTCAGCTTCGCTCTGATCTGACCAGATCACCTTCGTCCACATCGTTGCTGAGTCTCCTGCATGGCATGTGGAAATATGCAAACGGGAACTCTAACAGGTTTCTTTCAGCGACGTGAATTTCTGCAGCTCTTCCAGAGTTATCACGGGCGTCCGTGCTCCTTCTCTGATTAAGACTCTCCTATTTGCAATTATTGCACTTTTTTTCATTTAGGGATTACTGGTTGAGCAGCGCCCTGCGACAGACTGGCAACCTGTCCAGGGTGTACCCCGCCTCTCGCCCCTTGAATCCTGCACCAGCACCCCTCGTGACCCCATGAAGGATAAGTGAGTCAGAAAATGGAAGGATGGATGGATGGTTTAGCAGCTCTTGGTGTTAAAATCTTGGAATATCGTTTTTAAACCCAGTCCTGTAACTAACGTCTTTACAGCTTTCTCCCTGACCTGTTTGCTGTGTTCCTTGGTTTTTATGATACTGTTTGTTCATGACTGCTCTCTAGTAACAGACTTCTGAAGAACATTCATTACATCAGATTTTATATAGGCGTGTCGGCGCAACAGGGACTAAATACAAATTCACGCCACACTTTTCAGATTTACATTTTTTTTTTCAAACAAAGATTTCAAAACGTATCCTTTCCCTGCCATTTTACAATCACTGTACACTATTGTGTGTTCTTGTATTACATACAATCCTAATACAACACAGTGCAGTTTGCAGTTTTAATGTGACAAACAGTAAAAAAAAAACAGGCATGTAATTAACTTTTTTGAACGTTTCTCTTTAACGAACTCCTCAGATATGATCCAGGTAGCTCATCTAAAGCTCTGCTTTGTTGAGCCCGCTTCACGGTAGCAGGACTCCTCCTCCGCACAGACTATTAGAGTCAATAATATTTTGCATGCTGACTCAATAAAACTTACAACAGGGACACCTGATAGAAAGTTAGCATCGCCGTTGTATTCCTGCTACTGTGAAAAGATTACAAAATATTCCTAACAGCGAAACTGAGCGATCAATCAGCAGAGAGATTTCCTCTAAACTCAGTGGGAAATAAATGATAAGAGTCGTATTTAAACTGCAGCACACGGACCATAAACTCCACCGCAGATCCTAGCGTCAGAGTCGGCCATTTCATATGTAATGGATCAAATTATGAGAGACCTTGCAGTTCGGTGCTGGGGCTCAGTGTGGGATTAGAGGGCAACTATCTCAAGGCTGTGCTTCTCAGATAACCGCACCTAAGGCAACCTTTTCTCGAGCACACAATTACCCGTCCGCTCCATCCCCCAATCCCTTTCACCGCCTCCCTTCTGAATTTCATCAGGGGCTTAATTAGTATACAAATAAAACTTCCCTTATCTCCCTCTCGCCCTAATTGGCCTGTCTTTAGTTATGCCTGGTGAGTGTGTGTGAGAAAGCTGGGGCCCCTGTAATTAGTGTGACCGTGTTCACCTTTCCTCTCAGACACACGGGTGCTCAGGCAGCCCATGGGGCCGCAGGGCTCTGCATTGTACGGTGCACTCGTATGAACGTATGTTTGTGAATGCATGATTGTATAAGTGTGCTCCTCTGGATTATTGCTCTGCAATCACTCCTGGAGCATCTTAAAGGTGTTCTCAGGAGCCTACGGAGGCTTTGGGTGCTACCGGTTCCCACTGAACTGAAGGGGCAGCTTCCTTTATTCGTTCTCTTTTCTGTCTACCTCACCTTTAGACTATGTTGTTTATCGATTATCTCAACCGGCTCCTCAACAACTTAATATTGGGTGACAGTACTCTGTGTTCTCACTGTAATTAGAGTCCTGCCGTTAAGCGGGGGTAAGCCAATGCGGGGAGCAATTAGAACCCTTTGTTATTAAATATGATTCGTCTTCTGCACGCCCCTTCCTCTGTTCTGCTCGGCTGTCCTCTCAGATGCTTGCCAGGAGGAACGCGCAATCCAGCCGGCTAAATTGAAATGATCCTGTTTGATTTTGAATTGTACTAAATGCTGTTGTTTATCCCAGTGCCTGGGAGGAGCTGCTAGCCCCCCCATCACGGTGCGCACCACTATGTAGGAAACAGCACAGCATATCGGACATAGAAGTGAAAGAAGTTGTACTGAAGTGTCGTTATTCACAGCGTTGTCATTTATATTTATTATTTTTAATCATGAACCTTTTAGGGGTTTAGTTGAAATGAGAGAGAAGTGGACAGTGGACTGATGATGTCTTGGTGGGATGTGAAATACTTACATAGCTGATGTTTCTATTGATGGTCTGGAAACTAATGTAGTTGTTTTATTTCGATATGTTGAAATAGGACTGGACGATAATTCAACAACGATATTTATCGATCGACAGATGCATATTGATGACAGACAAAAAAAGGGTAAATAAAAAGTTCAATAGAATAACAATTTTCCTTTCTTTTGCATTCTAGCCATGTAGGTTAAAATTACAGTCATTACATCCTCCCAACCAATCACAACACAGACCCCAAATGTTCCGTCACCAAGCTCCGCCCCCTTCATTTTTTAAAAACTTGCAGTTTTGGTAAAAAATTGGTTGAATAAAGGGTTGAGTTTGAATTCCGTGTTTGAGTGTTCTGCATGTAAAAATAGGTCTCTAAACAACAGCATAAAATGGCCAGGTCTGCACTTAAAATATATGTTTATATATTATATATATATAATATATGTGATAATTATCGATATTAAACAATATGTATTTATTGATATGCTTTTTTTCCTATATTCTGGTTACCATCCATTCAAAGCCTTAACTCACAGCTGCAGTTCCAGCCATAAACTGCGGCTGTTGAAGGAAAATATGCACCCTTTACTGAAAGATTTTATAAACCCCTGTTTGCTTCACTCTTTTTTTATTTATACCTGTTTTGGTTACATAAAGCGATCACAATCGTCCCAGCTGTAAACACAACAAGATGGCTTCCAGCTGGGTTTCTTATAATAAGACTGAATGAAGTGATTGTAAAGAAATTTAGTGGATAACAGCTGCAGCAAGGGAAATTAGGGGCACCTTCCTACTCAGCGTAACAATCTGTCTATGTAACACGAGTTTGTGGGGCATCCCAAACTTAAACTGTCCTTTCCAACAAAACAAACAACTTTTTCCAAACTCCTAAACATTTTTAAAGGTTTTCATTCAATTTGTTCATGTCAATTTTTACTTTTCTCTAACCACTTGGCCACCATGTGGAGTGGTGGGCTAGTGGTTAGAGAGCAGGGCACTTGTGAGCTGAGGAGGCTGCAAGGTTCTGGGTTTGAATCCCCCACAGTACCGCTCTGGGTCCCTGAGCCCCAGAATGGTACCCAGGCCCTGCACAGTGGCAGCTCCCTGCTCCCTGAGGGCTAAAAGCAAATAAAGATTATTATTAATTAATGAAAAACTTTGGAGCCATTGCATGTCATTTTATTTATTTTTGTAATTAAGTGTTTTTGATCATTGATTTCTTCCCCTTATCTAAGATTTGGTTGCTGGGGTGAAAGGTCAAGGAGGGGCACCCACAAATCCCTCTGTCCCAGTGACAGTCATGATCGTAGCTGAGAGGTGGAACATAAACAGGTCAATAAGTCAAGAAGCTGTGTTTGCATCACTGCAGACGAGGCGCCAATCCATTTATCCATCCCCTGCTCCATCCTACAACCGTTTGCAAACATGACACCAAAATATTTGAACTCCTGGAGGAAGAGACTGACCCTGCCTTGGCGAGAGATCGCCGCCTATTTCTGGTTACTGAAATCTCATGTACTTCATAAAATGAATTTATTACAACATTCGTTTCTGAAGAGTTTATAATAAACCACATTTCTGTTTGTAGTAATTCTGATTTGTCTTTGGATCGATTGTTTTACATTCTTTATTAGATTCACATAACTTACAGTAGACATGAACAGATTCTAGAAAATGACTTTAAATCATCAGTTACCAAAGTCAAAACAAAACACCCAAAAGTTTGGAAGTTAAAAGACTAAATCAGCCCAATCACAGAAATGACCAGCACATACTGAGACGTCTCTGTGAAGGAGGAAAAATTATCCCTGTCCTGTGAAGTAAGTAAGGCAGGAGGTCAGCTCTGAACCTCTCTGATCTCTGCCAGTTTGTCTTGTTGACCCCGGCCTGGTTTTATATCCTTGTTGTCAAAGAGAATCACCTGTGACAACATGTGGGATTTTTAGAGTGACATTTAGACACAGGGGTTGTCTGGAGAACCAGGGTGTGCATGTCTTTGTCCCTCTGGCTAGTGAGGATGTACCTGGGCTCAGTTTTTACACTAAGGTAGTTGTTGTCTCCGCCATTCATTGCTAATGACCAACTATTTTTGATCCAGAACATTAAGAAGAACATAAACCTCACAAAACTGTATGCAAATCAGTGCAATTTAGTTTTGTCAGGATATGTCCTGATGAACCCGAACTCACACCACACACGGAGCTTAGTTAAAGAGAGTTTATTGAAGGAAGGATGAGTTGTGGAGGGTGGTGATCCAGAGTCTATACCAGGGTGGAGAAGGTGGACGAGGAACGCTGGAGGACTGGAGGTGACTGTGGGACCGGAGGACGCTGTGCTGCCGGAACCGGGTAGCTTCCACAGCAGGAGAGAGGGTTCTCGGGGCGCCGGGCTGCAGTAAGTCCAGGAGCGCAGCTGAGAGAGAGTCCGTAGAACGCAGGGGCTTCAGAAGGACCCGGAGCGCAGCTGAGAGCTTACTTGGAGCACTGGGTGGCAGGAGGATCAGCAGCTGACAGACGCAGGCGTGGAGAAACTATGGCAGCCAGATGTGGGAAATCTCTGGGTGCCAAGCTAGGAAGAGCAGACGCTCAGCCAGACGTGGGAGTATCTCTGACCGAGAGCTTCTGATGAATGAAGACGGACCGGCGGTGAGGAGGTGACTGAGGTGAGCTTTTAGCTTGCAGGTGGAGAGAGTCCAGAATGATTGGAGGGTGAACAGGTGTAGATGATCAGGGAAAACTGCACCCTGACAAGTTTGTGTTTTCAAATCCTCTTCAGATTGACCTGGACACAGTCAGGTGAATCTCGACAAATTAACAACGCGTTTTAGAAAAAAAAAAAAAAACTTTTAAAACGTACAAATTTGACTGGAACATAAGATTAGGGCTAGTTTATTACATGAATTTACAAGATTTTTGGTTAACACTCTTTAGTGTCTGGTATGAATTTAGTCCAAATATTTGTCTTTATTGACCACTTCTGACACATAAATTCTTATGTATTAATTTGTCCATTTATCTGTCATTGGTAAATATTAGTCTTCTAAGATGGCGGTCTGTGTTCCCGGTTGATGTCTTTGAAAAGAAAATAGCTTAAAAACTTGTAACTAACCTGCAACATTGTTTGTTTAATAGATTAGAACCTTATTCATTTTTAGGAAGAATATATTCCTCCTAAATCAGTGATATTATCCCACCAACAGACCCAGGTGGTGAGGATGGGGAACATCTGCTCCACTGATCCTCAGGAACACCACAGGGCTGTGTCCTCAGCCCAGATGTCTTCACTCTTTTCACCCAGGACTGTTCTGCTGCCCCCCCCCCCACACACAGACACAGTGGAGAAGTTTGTGGACGACTCCACTGTAGTGGATCTCATCTCCAACAATGATGAGTCCCACTACAGGGAGGAGGTCAGCAATCCGACACAGTGGAGCTCCAGGAACAACCTGATCCTGAACACCAGGAAGACCAAGGAGGTAATAATAGACTACAGGAGGTCCAGGAGGACTGAACACCTCCTCTCTACATACAGGTGGAGGTGGTGGAGAGTGTGGACAGCATCAGGTTCCTGGACATTCACATCTCCTCTGACCTCCTGGACTGTGAACACCTACCACCCGGTGAAGAAGACCCAACGACAGCTCTTCTTCCTCAGGAAACTGAAAAGGTCTGGACTTCCCACTAAGCTGCTAAAGAACTTCTACAGAGCTGCCATAGAGAGTGTTTTATGTATCAGCATAATTATGGTATGGGAGCTGCACAGTCCAGGAGAGGAAGGACAGCGTAGGGGATTGTGGGATGCAGTTTATGCAGAACGAGTCCAAAGATGAGCCAGACGCATCTCCACTGAACCCCCCCCCCCCCTACACACACACACACAAATACCCAGACAAAGCACTGCTTGCCCCTCTCCCATCAGGTAAATGCTTAAGAGGCATTAAATCCAAAACAAATAAACTTAGAAACAGCTTCTTTCCAAGAGCTGTGAGGGCAATCGCCCCCTGCTGAGAGGTGTGGTCCATCATGTTACAATAACTCTACTGTTATTGCCTATTAGCACACTCTTATTCTCAGGAATATCAAATTGAACATTTCTGTAAATGAATCCTTAAGATCACTGCACAGAAAACTAATTTTCTGAGCTTCATAGAAGGAGGGACTGATCCATGTAACATGGTTCATATCATTCCCAAAGGGACTGATATCAGAGCTCTTGGACTCTGATACAAACCTGCATGCTTTAATGTAAAAAATAAAACTCCTGTAAATACTAAATCTGTTCTGTCAGTGTGTCATGTATGCGTGTACATCCTCGGTCACGCAATCCTGGACAGGTGGGAAACAATACACAGATGGATGGAGGTATGTATAGCGGCGCCGTCTGTGTGCTGGTGCATGATCGCAGAGTCTCAATAGTCCGAGGTGCCCTCTGATTCAGGCATAGATAAAACAGTGTCATATTTTCATGCCTTCTAAATGTTCTAATTGCTACAGTTGTGCTTATAAATCACAGCGTGGCAGCAACCGTGAACTGGAAGGAACCGTTTACTGGCCGGGCCTGAAAATGGCTTCGACTGTCACATCCTTCTCCACACCTCTCCGCATTTAGTCTCCGCTCCCATGGGTAAATAATGTTATATTCCTTTTTTTAAAGAGTCTGAATCATCCGTATAGTAAGGATGCCACCTGCACAAATGCAATAAAACAGAAAATAGCATTTATTAAATAACACTTTGGTTCATATACCAAAAATACATCCTAAATAAGGGTTTTAACAGTGATGGTGAGAAATTGTCTTGAGGCCACAACATAGTAATGATCATTTTTATTTGTCATTGCAACTTAGATTTCAATTAAAGTCCTCCCCTGCATTAAAACCATTCTTGGGGAGCAGTAGGGCGGCACCTGAGGAACGTTCTGGGACCAAGGGTCTTGCTCAGAGACCTGGAGAGGCAGTCTGCAGAAGTTGAACCAGGAACCTTGCAGCCTTCCTAGACACAAGTGCCCTGCTCCACCAGGCCACCACTCCCCACTTAATTAAACTAGACATTTCTTTATTCAGCTTTTGAGGTCATTGTGGAGGCCTAAGAAATGTATTGCAATGTATCTGACTTGGTTAAGAGAAGATTTAAAAAAAAACAACGTTTGTCATTATTTACTGCAGTAAACAGTTGAAGGATGGATTTTGATTAAAAGATTTCAGACTTCCACTCTGGCAGCCCCCTTAACCCTTTATGCTCCCTTTCCTCTCAATCTTTGTCTCTTCTAGAGTCTCCCGGAGCTCGAAATGGAGCTTATGGGTAAGAGGGAGGAAGATCAATCCCGGTGTCAGCAGCTCAGCGCACATCTTTCCCAGTAACGGCAGGACAAGTGTCAACCGGAGGAGAGAGAGCCGCCATGCAGAGATGGAGAAAGAAAGTGAGACTGAGTGAACGCTCGGCTGGGAGGGAGTGGGGAGAGAGGGAGGGAACGTATAGCATGGCAGCCAAGCAGGCGAGTGAGCGGCCCTGCCCAAGGGAGTGCACCTCGAGTAGACAAAAGATCAATTCTCTCCATTTCACTCTCAGCTCCTGATAACAAGCAAAAGTTCAGCAAGCCCAGAAGCTGTCTTGTCTTTGAAATGTGCATACGGGTTTGCTACACACATGCAGCTGCACTCTTAAACTCTCATACACAAGTGCCGAAGACAAACAAAGTCCTCAACGCAGCTGCATCTGAAGGGAGAAGGGCTGTGGTTTTATACTGGGTGTAAATAAGGGTGTATGCTAGATTTCTAGGCATGGGTGGAAGGGGGGGGGGATTCTGCATTTAATTCACTGTTGCAAACAAAATTAAATCAACATCAGCATTTTTGAAAAATGCACAAGCTTGGAACTGTTTGCAATGAATCAAGCTAATATAATTTAAATACCTCAAAAGAACTAATATCACAAATACTTTCTTCAAATTCAACACAAAATGCCACTTTTAATGGATAGTCCCCCAAATTATTCAAAGCCTTCCTGGCAAACATCTTCAGTGCTTAGTGAAGCAGCTTTTTGATGTTGTGACCTGTTACAACCAGGTGATGCAGATCCAGGCACCAGCTGCTGGATCTCTGGGGCATCTGAGCCAACTCCTCACTAACATTCATGCCACACCCGGCTTTTTCACCAGAGTTTTATCATAGGGTTCAACATATGTTGCTATAATTGTCACTCTTGCATCATCTGGGACTCGTCAAACCGAGCCTAGATGTATTTTGAGGTATATTTGGCATCACTGTTCTGATGAGATGTCCACTTTAGCTTCCTCGCAGACAGCGTGACATTTTATCTGAATTTCCTGAATCTTGATTGAGCTCTCTCCCCTCCACAAGCTGCAGGATGCCACTGCAAGCGGAAGCAAAGCAGCGTCTTCTTATCAAACATTTAAGAAGGCAGTTCCTTTTTCCATTTTCCTTTTCACCTCGCTTTTTTCAATCCTTTTTGCAATTGCATTTTCTTTTTACTTTACCCTGTCCATTTAGCATTTCCTTGACCCTTCTGGTCCCCGAGCCCACTGAAAACCGAGTTAAACCAATCGCAGCTGCTCCTCGGATGCAACCAGCGCTCTCATTGGTTGGATAACAACGCGACGGCTACCGTAGGGGGCACTGTGCACGACCCAAAATGGTTCCTGGTGCGCCAGATGGGTCACACAAAAGCTAAATAAAGAGGGTAAAGTAAAAAAAATGCAATTGGAAAAAAAGGATTTCTAAATGCAAAGTGAAAAAGAAAATGAAATGGAAAAAGGAATTACCTTCTTAAATGTTTGATAAGGAAAGTTATTTATAAGCAGATTCACAAATTGTGGTTCTTAAATCTCTATTTAGTAATAGGATTTGAAAATACATTTTTAACTTGCAATATTTAACAATGCATCCATAAATACACTTTACAATTCCTCTTTAACAATTCAATTTAAAATGTGCAAATACAAAACATTTTTTAGAGTTTTCAGTGACTCTCCTGCTCCCCCATCCTCGTTCCTGCTACAAAACAGTGCATTCTGGGTCACAGCTGGTTCAAAATGACAGAACAGACCAAAGAAATAAAGAGGAGCGTATTGTGTTTGCTCTGAATCCTAACATAATTTGTGACAGCTAGCTGTGCCATGTGCCGTGTGGTTTGGATCGTGATTGCGGATAACATTTTCTTGGCAAATGACAACCAGAACCATGGAGTTTGTTTTCTCCCCCTGCACACATAGTTGCTACTCATAACATCCTCATTTGGGAGAGTTTATGGAATATATTGTTTCCTTCCTGTTTGTGCCGGCGCTGCAGTCGCCGTGTTTGTTTTTGCTCAAATTTGAAAGAGTTCCCCCCTGAAACCACATGTTTTTCGGGTGACTCCCAACATGTTTCCCATCAAAAGCAAAGTTGTAAAATGTGTTCAAATAAATGATTGCATGTCATCCGTCGTTAGACCCTGCCTCGTCCAACGCACACGCAGATACCTTTATTACTGTATTTAACCGCCTACGCATTTCGTACCTTGTTCCAGTTCCCATAAAATGCTCATGGATCTAGGTCGAGTGAAAAAAAGTTCAAGGACGTTGCCAAGTTTCTTATGCTTGAAAATCAACAACCGATTTTCATGGAAAAAATGGCCAAAGTTTATCTCATCTGCCTGCTTGGGGATGAGTCCTTGTAGTCTGTTTTGATCGTTCCTCTGTCTGTGATGGGCCATGAATCTGCGCTGACTCCCTGCAGAGCTGATGGTGTTTGACAGCCCCGTGGCTGGTTCTGTTTAAGCCAACCGCAAACACGCAGCGGCTCTGTGGAGGTTAGAACCATGCCTCTTCTCATCAGAGTAAACCCGGAGCGAGGGTCACTGTCCTTCAGCGCTCAGGACTGAACGCTGACCCCCTGGAACCGCGCCGCAGGACTACCACTCAGCAGGGCTGACGGTGGGGGATTAGAGTTGTTTTCTTCCCACCTAACTTTTTAACTTCATTTGGAGTCCAAATGTCATAACACCGTCTGCGTAGTGTACGTAATAATTAGGTTTTCTCTCACGGAGCCCTTGCTGTGGCCCCCAGCAGATGGCTTGGACGTCTCTGTAAATGCAGATTCATGCAGTGGGAATGTTTACATGGGACGGTCATTACAAGAACAGGCTCTAATTGAGGCAGAATCTGTCATCTAGTCAGTGTTTAGTTTTTTTTTCCCCCCATCGTGTTCTGGCTGAAAGAAGTAGCTCACTGAGAGGGGACACAATTGACCTTTTACACGATTTTCAATTACTAGAGAGAGGAGGAACAGAGAGGTCCCTGCAGAGCTACGGTCTCTGCTGTCTTCTTTCCAGAACATCTGCTCGTCGAACGTGTCCGCGGCTCCTTTCTCTCCCCATGTGGTGGCCTGCCATGCCCGGGCCGGGCAGGTGTGTGCTGGGCCAGGCCCCTCTGTCATTAAGCGGCCCAGCTGTGCTGTCACGTCTGACATGGAGGCTGGTGTCATCCATGACCCTGTCTCGGCCCCCTCCGAGGGCCACGTGCAGACCTTGACAGGTCCACTAAGGGTAAAGCCACGCATGGAATATCTATGAAGGACGACCGTGCCGTCCCCTCTCTGCACCCCGGTGTGCGCCACCTCTGCACGCCTGCCTAGCCTCCTGCCAAAGAGCAGGCTGGGCTCTCATCAGCCGCGTCAGTCAATAACAGGAGAGACATCCTCCGCACCCCCCGCTGTGTCCTGACTGTCTTCTCAAAAGACGAAAGACACTCAGGAAATAAAAGATGGCGCGCTGGAAGGTGTTACCATAGGTGCACTAATGTAACTTTATTTTTAATTCAATAGATAGTTAACCAGTCTCATTTCTTTATCGGCCCTAAACTGCTTGAAAGCACGCAAAAAGTATTTACCCCTTTAAAGACTTCTTGTGTTGCTTTTTTTCCCTCACATTTAAATATATCAGATCATCAAACACCAGACAAAGATAAACTGAATTAATAAAAAAGTAATTTTTCAAATTAGGATATACCTGTTTTTAAAGCAAAAAAATAATAAAATAAATACATCTACGTCTTTGTCTCAACCTAACCTGGCCAGGATGAAAAAGTAATTGTCACCTAAACTGTTTGCACCAACCTTGCTGGCATCTTCCACCATTAAACGTTTTGCAGTTCCACTTTATTAGGATCACAAGTGATTATGTCCCCTTTAATTCACTTTAAATCACCGTTAGAGGGTTCTCAAGCATGAACGGCTTCCAAAACAGCTGATAGGTCTAGCCACAGTATATCAAGTCAGATTTAAGTTCAGACTTTGACTAGGCCACTCCAAACTTGTTGTCGTATGCCAATCAGAGGAGAATTTGCTGATTTTCTTTGGGTGATTGTACTGCAGCAGAACCCTAAGGCTCCAGCTTTACACAAACTGATGGGCTGACGTTGTTCCTCAGGGATTTTCTGGCAAAGAGCAGAATTCAGTTCAATCACAGTAGGTCGTCCAGGTCCTTGAGCAGCAAAGCTGTCCCAGACCATCACACTACAGCTAACGTGTTTGACTGTCAGTATGATGCTCTTTTTTTTATTCTGTCATTTTAGGTTAGCTGTAACGGGACACACTTCTTCCAAAAAGTTCAGTTTTTGTCTTGTCACTGCTCAGTATATTTTCATCAATATTTAATAGAATATCAAAAGTCTTGGGGGTCTTTATGGATGCAGATCTGCAGTTTCTTTCATATTACTGATTCATAAACTCTGATCTAAACTGAGGCAGGTGAGGTCTACAGAGCTTTCAGATGTTCTCGGTTATGTTGGGACCTCCTGGATGAGTCGCTGATGCCCTCCTGGAGTAATTATGTTAGGTCAGCCTCTCCTGAGAAGGTTCCCCACCGCTCCCTGTTTTCTCTATTTGGGGATAACGCCTCTTACCTAAGCCTGGAAAGGGTAGAGTGCCTTCTCCGGGTTGGGGAGGATGTGCTGCCCCTAGTGGAGGAGTTCAAGTATTTTGGGGTCTTGTTCAGGAATGAGGGAAAGATGGAGCGGGAGATCGACAGGCGGATTGGTGCGGCGTCTGCTGTGAAGCGGGCGCTGTACCGATCCGTTGTGGTGAAGAGAGAGCTGAGCCAAAAGCCAAAGCTCTCGATTTACCGGTCGATCTACGTTCCTACCCTCATCTATGGTCACAAGCTTTGGGTCGTGACCGAAAGAACGAGATCCCGGATACAAGCGGCTGAAATGAGTTTTCTCCGTAGTGTGTCTGGGCTCTCCCTTAGAGATAGGGTGAGGAGCTCAGTCATCCGGGGAGGACTCAGAGTAGAGCCGCTGCTCCTCCACGTCCAGAGGAGCCAGTTGAGGTGGCTCGGGCATCTGGTCAGGATGCCTCCTGGACGCCTCCCTGGTGAGGTGTTCCAGGCACGTCCCACCGGGAGGAGGCCCAGGGGAAGACCCAGGACACGCTGGAGGGACTATGTCTCTCTGCTGGCCTGGGAACGCCTTGGGATTCCCCCGGAGGAGCTGGCCCAAGTGGCCGGGGAGAGGGACGTCTGGGCCTCCCTACTGAAGCTGCTACCCCCGCGACCCGACCCCGGATAAGAGGAAGAAAAAGAAGAAGAAAAAGAGGCTCTCACTGTGACTCTCTGAAATCCCAAGGCATTAAAAACTGGCTCTTGAGCTTTTCCAGACTGATAGTCAATTACTGTTCTTCAGCTGTTCCTGAATTTCTTTTGATGGGGGCACAATGTTTTGCTATAAATTTTTTGCCCGAGCCCACAGCTGAACGAACATAAACATGGCAGCACAAGAGGACGCTTGTGTGGCTGCTATCACCTCTGCTTTGTCAGAATCCACGATTGTCACGAGTGTCACTGTCCCAATAAACATGCCGTGACCAGCCTAACTTCTTGTCCTTCCTCATGACGCCTGTTGCTTGCATTTTCATCTCATACCTTCATACCTTCAGTAGGCGGGCTCTATGTGTCGCTTTGCCCAATCGGCCCAGAAGGTGCTGCTGAATATTCCTCCTTTCCCCAAACAGATCTGACCGGAGCAGACCCAGATTGATAAGGTGCAGAACGGCGAGTGCTGCACATAATCAACCTGGCTGGACAGGTTAGATTCAGCATTAATGGTGATCACTAAAGCAGGTTCTCCTTGATAAATGAAGGAAATATTTTGAAACGACACTTCATATTTGATCCGGTTATCTTTGCTGGACCACCAGGGATTGGAGATCTTTCCCAGGAATTACTCTCGTTGGCAGGTTTAGGGTTATTGTTTGTGGACCAGAATGTAAAGTACTTGGGAGTCACAGGATGAAGTGAGAAGTGATTTATTCTAAGCAAAACAGCAAACTTACGGTCAGGACAGGCGAAGTCAAGGATCAGGAATGGAGCACGGAGTGACCAGAGCAGGAGCAGCATAACAGACGAAGTTAAATGGGGGAGAGAAGAGAGGGAGCTGCAGGTGAAAGCAATCAGCACAGGTGAGAGAAATAACAGTGATTGAGCTGAAGGAGGGGGAGAGCAATGAGGTGGCAGGAGAGGAAACACAGGACCTTACAAGGATGCAGAAACCACAACGTATTAACAGGATATCACAAAATAAAATCTAAAGGAAAATTTATGATCAAACAGAAGCAAGAATAAGCTTCTCATAACGAGCAGAAAACTACGGATAATAAACAATACTAAAGAGGTGAAAAACTGACTGCAAGATCCCCAGGAGTCCAAAAATAATCAACGCCCTGGGGATCGTGACACTTCAAAAATCTGGTCCTATATTGTTTGTTATTTGCAACTTTTTATCGATCTTTTCACATTAAAGAAGCAGAGTCTGCTGCAACATGCAGCCAGAAACGCCTAAAGTACAATAAACTAACTGTCCGCTGTTATATTTTCACAGTCCCGTCAGATTTAGGGTTTATAAAACATTGACAAGTGCAGCAAGCTGTTAGTGATGGATTATGTTTACACCTGAAAACAAATATCTTCATATTAAAATTAATGCAAACCCTCCTGAAGTCTGCTGTATGTACATTTTCGATTAATCTTTGACGGCTGCTAAGACTTGTTCGAAAATATTTTAGAGCTGCCAAAAGCTTTGTAAAAACTTAAAGAACATTACGAACCCATCTTTGCTTTAATTGGTTTGGCGTAATTGTTTCTGCTTGATACTTTGAATAGAAATATGAATTCTCCTCTTAATATTACAGATACAAAAACCAAGAAAGAGTAAAATAAATGGAAGGTTTAAGGATTCAGCGCAAATTCACCTTAGTGTAGGTAGATAAGGGGGAAAAATCTAAGCAAAAAAGTGCATATAAGTTTTCAGAGAGGCAAGAAATCAAGAATTTAATGTTTGTTTTGGTCATTTCTGAGTTTCTGTTTCTTTGGCGTCAGCAGCATTATTCCCAGCCTCACCTACAGTTTGCGCACACGTCTGGTGTTATTGGCGGCGAGCCTTCATCCACCGACACCTCCAGCGTCCCTGGTGGCCTTTGTCACAGAAGAAAGAGAATGATCAATATCCCAGTTAAACCAGACTTTCAAAGCCCATCGTACAGGGCCTCGTTCTGGGGCCTTCTTTAATGAATTTTCTTTCATTCCACACAAGTTCTTAAACATCAAACAATAAATCGGCCAGGGCACAGTAAAATATTTAGATCTATTGACTGTGTTTGAAAAATGTAGAGGGTGAAAACTCCAGTGGTTTGATGCTGATACGTTCTGAACACTTTAATCCACCCGAGTGTTTCCTTTTATCTGCCTGGGCTTCTCCAAAAGAGGGGAAAAGAGCCTCAAGAATGTTCTCAAAGATCCACCAACTCTTTCCTAAAAGCTTCTTACCTTCAATTGCTCTTCTTTATCACATCCAGCTTCCCGGTACCACGACAAAGTAAAAAAAAAAATATCTACAGGCTCTAAAATCAGGGCTTCTATGAGCAGATCAGACAGATTCCTGAGCTGTAGATGATCTTCAGTTAAACTCGAGTATCAGAAGTAATTCATGTTTCTGAGTATCTGCAAAGCAGTTAAAAAGAATTCCTGACTGATTTCACATCATTAACCAATTTTTACCTGGGGAAATTGAAAATATTTTTTTCAAATGATTATTTAATTTATTGAAGGAACAAAAAGATAAATAACGACCCTGTTTGTTAAATTCACTGTACCGTAAATAACAGAAGAAAGTGTCCATTTTATTTTTTTCAGTTTCAACACCAACTGGAGAATCTGTCTGATTTACTGCCACAGAGTTTATAGGCTGTGGATGTTTGCTTCTTAAGGACTGTCCTTCCATACTCGGGCATCACCAAACAGGCCTACTTAGTGGGCTGTTGCCTCTTTAATAATCATCTTTAGTTGTCATTGCAACTTTTTGCACATTCAAATGTAACGTGTCCTCTGCATTTAACCCACCTTTTAGGGGGCAGCATCCAGAGTTGCAGTCTCTGATGAGCAGGAACCGAACTGGGGAACTCTCAGCCTTCCTGGCTCTAAGCACGAGGCCACCGCTCGTCCTAATAGACAAAGCTTAACATGTGGCTTCCTCTGGTGCTCGTTAAAGAAGGATTAGTCTTACTAGAGCTGAATGATGTAGAAAAAAAAGCATATCGATAAAATAGAAATTATATTGATCGATGTCGATAATTATCAAAAAAATTAAAAACATACACTTTAAGTGTAGCCTTGACCGTTTTATGCTACCTCGTTTTTTCTATTGAATCTCACGTGTATGGATCGATATGTATCGTTATTGAATTACCGTCCAGCCCTAAGTCTTTCCCCACCTGTGTTTGACCACCAGAGGACAAATGTTGCTTCTGCAAAGGACTTACGGCGCTGCTAACAGTTCAGGTATGACTTTAGATTTCATTTATGAAGGTAACTGTAGTTACATCCTTTTAAGGTTGGTAATAATTGTGCTTGACACTGTTTTAAAAAAACATACAACAAAAAATTTATGATTAATAATAGCCAGAAATACAACTGAGCGACCAGTGATTTAAAAGCATAGAAAACATTAAATCAGTACCCAGTTAAATTATCTTTTGACCTTCGTTCCTGTTCGTGGCAGAGGAATTGACTTGGTGTAAGTATTCGGAGTCCGTTTCTTCAGGTAAATGCTCTGGTTTAAAACTTAAAAGTTTATGATCCCACAGGTTTTTTTTATCGTGTTTGCTCTACAAAACATTGTTTGTTCACTCATGAAAATACCAGCGGCAAAATTCGTAAGAGGGTTGACACAATATATCTCTCGATCCAGAAGAGTAGATTTTAAAAGCACGGTACATTAAATCTTTGGTCTAATTTTTGCATCATTAAAAGGCAGCTCAACACAACAGCTGGTCTGTATGAAAATAAAGCATGAAGGTGACTGAAAATGTTTGGTGGATCATTGAAGATGCCTCCACCAGTCGGTCGGCGGCTTTTTGACTCCGCAGAAAGAACAAAGAAAAGAACCGAGACTCTAACCAACATCTGTCTTATCACTACTTCACTAAAAGGCTGGTTCACAATTGAAATTAATTTTGATGGCCTTAGATTATCTGTAGTTCATTGTTCAGAGTTTGCACTGAACAGAATTTATTTACGGCATAGTTGTTTTTTTTTAGCTTTCCTAAAAATATTGCTAAAATCTCGTGTATTCAGACTCTCTTGTTTTCATTTTATTTGGTGCAGTGGATGTATTGTTACACTGGTAGTTTTAAAAAAGACATTTAGATCCAAAAACTTAGCTCAGTATCATCACTACATTTTAAAACAAAAAGGGGAACATTTCAAAATAACCCCAAATATTGATTGTTGTTATTATATTTGTGTTTTTAACTATCTGTTTGTTTATTTTGGTTTTCAAACACACATATTTATCCATAAAAACAGAATAAAAACAGTATTACACGCTTATATTAGCTGGGTAATTGGTCATGTTATCGGCTCTTGAAGCTGCATGTCTGGTTTTACGTCACAGTTGCTCTGGTGGCAGCGGTGGGTGGTGCTTCTCTGGTTTCCAGGCCATGACCGTTAATGCTTTATGTGGCTACAGATGTTTTAAAACAGTTGAGATCCATCTGTCTAGCAAGCCAGGTAAAGGTTTAATTGCACACTATCAAGCAGCAAATGTGGGAGAAGGGCAACGCTACATTACTCTAAGCTCCATACAACTTCAGCCACTCCTGTCCGTTCTCTGGTTACTCATTAAAAGGACTGTTCCATGTAGGAACCTTAATACAGAAACATCACAACAGTTTAAATTCTCAGTACGTCCAGAGACTAGACGTGGTGAGATCTGCCGGAACATCTTTTGAACGGATGTTTAGTATTTGGAAAATAAAAAGTATATATATTTTTTTAGTTAATTCTTGTTTCTTTGCCCTTCATTTCCATTAAGCCTCCATGATTTCATATTAAACGTTTGTTCTCTTTGACTCAAATCTAAGCACAAGAGTGAAATGCTGTTTTGATCTCACCACAGACACCCTGCTCTGCGCTCATTAACCATATTTCATTCCCTAAAACAAAAGAGGACTTGTTCTATTTTTCTTTTGGTTCTTAAAGGGGCCATGACACCAACTTTCCTGTTTCTGATGTTTATCATATGATCTGTTGTGCACTGATAAGGTCGCGCTAATGTCAGGAGTGGGTACCAAAGGTCCTGCTCAGGAGAGGTCAGCTGTTCCTTTGCTCGAAAGCGGTCAGATCAGAACACAGATTATCTTTCACCTAGTTCATGTTGTCCAATCAGAGCACAGCATCAACTAAACAGCCCTCCCCCTCGTCCACCTCCCCCCAGCTGACACACAGGACGGCTAATTTAATGGCGAGTCGCGCTAGCATGTCTTACCGCTCCATAAAAGGGGACCTATAATGTCTGAGGATGTTCACAAACAGATGGAAGTTTCCACTTACTCCTGGAGGATGAGAGAATCAGAGTGGCTGAAGTTCACTTATGCAGAAGTGCTGCTGTGGACCGTGGACCTCGGTCCCACTGTGTGGATGATGAATGGTGCCACCAGGTCGAAGCCTTTGGTCGAAGCCTTTGGTCAGCTTGGCCTCGTCTCGGCATCCTGCAGCACAAACACTTCCACCAGCCACAAAACCGTAATATAAAAGAGGAAAGGTGTGGATGGAGGGGGCGAGGGCGTGTTGGACCGGTTTGTTTGTAGCCAATCAGAGCGTAGTGAGCTAGGTAGAGCCGCATATCATCACTGAGCCCAACCCTTTTACCGAGGAGGGGACTGTGGTCTGGCTAAAAGTCCCCCTGCAAATAAGTCACGTAATTCTTTACATATACAGCAATATCAACTACAAGAAAAAGTTCATACAGTGATGTCATGGCCCCTTTAAAAATCTTCAGAATTGGTCAGACCTCAAAGAAAAACAGAAATCAGGATCGGCTTGTGAACGACTCATCGATGCATCTTCTTGTTCTCTCTTTATATTTGACTCTCCTCTCTTTTCTTCAGACTCAAGCTGATAAAGGTCTGAAAACAGAGTTTTGCAGACAAACAAGTTCAGATCGAGGGGAATACTAGCAACCCTTATGGCAAATGAACGTGTCCGTGTGACTTTGCATAGGCTGCACGTGCTGCTCGGTGTGTTTGGCTGCCGTGACAGGCCAGCCTTGACGTTAAACATCTGCCGCATGATCCACCAGGCTACGGATGTGGAGTGACACCGAGGCACATCTGCCGAGGTGTGGGCAATCCCTGCGAATCCCTGCCCTCCTTCCCCAGGCCCACCCCCCCAGGCTCGGCACCCCAGTCCTTTTTTTCCCCAATGATTGCGTCATCTGCTCTCCTCTCTGAGCAGAGAGTTCATAAAAGTGACATCCTGCTTCTCTCCACAGTCCTGCACGCTGAGGAGCAGCAGATGTGGAGCCTTGAGGAGATTTGGAAATGGCAAACATAATGAAACTCAAGAGCAAGGAGGGGAAAGCGATCCTAAAACTCTTTTTACAGCAGAAATAATGCTTAAACTGTCCTTTTTTGCTCTTTTAACATCGTGATTAACAAATTGAGGAATCATCAAGAAGCTGTTGCAACAAAGTCTTGATGTAATCAGGGAAACTGAAACACTTTCCTTTATTTATACTCCTGACGGTATTATAAACTGAATTAAGTTGAGGAATTTGTTCAGTATTCAGTTGGTGGCTTCTGGGTCTTTTTTAAGAGAACAGGCTGGCGTCTTGATAAATCTATTCTGCCGAACGCAGAGATTGAGAAATCATTTGAGTCTAAGTGACAGATGCTTCTCTTCACTACGGCGTGGGGCATTGTAATCACTCGAATGAGTACAGCTTGACTAATTAAGGTTATGCAGTTGGCTGACTCTCTCCAAACAAAGCTCCAGTAATGTAGATTGTGTTGCAGCACGGCTCCCAAGGTATCCTACAGATGAGAGCCGATTTCAGCAAGACGTGTCCGCAGGAAACGCACCGGTACGCCTCAGCCGGCGTGGCGTTCACTTCCAGCATTTTAAATTCTGATTTTAGGAGGCACGATGAGCTCATAAACCGATTTAAAGCATTTTTTTAATACGTTTATGCTCTCGGGTAAAACCAATGTAAGAAATGTTGCAGAAAAAACAACTGATGACGGAGGATGTTTAGCACTGATAGGATCCACGGACTCGGCTGTGTTCCTGTCTCCGGGGCCTCCCAGATGTTCTGGCATGGGGCGACGTCAAGTCTCGTTTACTTGCAGAATCAATGCCCAACTTTTAGATCTGCAGCTCATCCATCAGACAAAAAAAAGGAACATTTCAGGAACAAGTTATTTTTTTTCCCTCCCTGAATGATTGTGCATTTGAGGTCAGTCAGTAAAGGGAGTCTTGTCAGACCATAACCACTACATGTCTTACAGGAACATGCATTTAAGGTATTTGTGTCAGGATATTATTTGTCATTTCAAATGAAGTAAAGGGTAGTTAATAGCTGCAAGAGGTGTTATTAAAAAGGAAATGTGTTTCTTTTACATGCATTTTCAACTAATCTCCATAAGAAGTTGCTCATTTAAGGTCACCTTTCTAGATTTATGAAGTATGAGCCAGTAGGTGGCAGTACGATACCTGAATCTGCAAACTATCACCTCAGCCCGCCCCAGTCAAGGCAGAATAAGGCTGTTTTAGATGACAGCTTGAAATACACGCTGATATCTGCTCTCATTAAGCAGCATATTCAACTATTACTGCTACTTATGATGCACATTGTTGATTTAAATAAAACCTCGGAGCTGTGGATTTGGTCAGTGTGTTAAAAGTGGGAGAAAAAAGTTGTTTTATTTTATTTCAACTGTTGGAATGATTGTAAAAAACGTCCAAAATTCTGGCTACAATCATTGTTTTTTATGATAGGTAAAAATATTTTTGATTTAACACATCTTCTTTATTATAATTTATACATTTCCTGTTGTAACGATGGAAGCTGACAGCTCTTTTATAAATCTTACCCATGCAGAATGCATTTCTGCTGCCGGGATTAATTTTCCAAACTGAATGTTGTCTCAGTGCAAACGATGTCAATGCGTTTTTGACTCCACGGTCAAACTACAAAATCGACATAAAAGAAAATAAATAGCTGTAATTTAAATGAGGTAATGCTTTCATTTCTGAATATGCAACCCCAAAAATAGTCCACTAGTAGCTCTCAGCCCTTTTTCCTTTGAGCAGCTCTGATCGGTGATCACTTTGTCAAATCTGGAGAAAAACATGAATTGTTTTAAAACTTTAGAAACAAACATGTGAACAGAGTTAACACATTTTTTTAGAGGCTTTTCTGTAAACTCCCAGTTATTTGAAGGTGGTTGCAGAGTCTCATGCATTCATACATTCCTCGCCTGTACCTTGAATTATCTATTTATTTTCTGAAGTAAAAAAAAAAAAAATAGCAATTAGTGCTAAATTTATTCATGGATTTCTGCAATCAATGCAAGTCCACTCCAAGAGGCTCAGTGGGACCCAGTTCATCCCAGTTAATGTGTTTGAAGGGGAATTACCATTGATGTTGTTTTCCCCTGCTTCCCGGGGTCAAAGAGCGTCTCAGCGATGTCACGACGCGAGCCGGAGGATCCTCTCTCCACTCGTTACCTGCGAGGCACCTGGACAGGAAGCGGGATGAGGCGGTGGCAGCTGAAGTGGGAGTGGGAAGGCTGCAATAAATCAAACGCACCCACTGTCAGGTTCGCGCCACAGCTTGTTGTGGATCCAATCAAGGCTGGGAAAACTGCCTATTGATTTACTCCAATAATAAACAAATGCAGAGGGAGCACATTATGTGTAAATTCCCGTACAAATGGCTTCCGTGTCAACTGAATATTCTAATCCACTGCTCAAGCTGTCAGCCGGCTGCTATTATCCTGCTCCGTTAGCTGAGAAACTGCTATTCCCTGCTCTCTTTTAATTGGCCACAACCTCTGTGATTTTAATTCACATGACCTTTCATGACTTGTTGATTGTTTTCATAATTCTTGCATAGTTCACGACGCCGCTGCAGAAGAGCTGCAGTACCATCCTCTGAAACATTCCTTCAAGGATACTGCGTTCGCTCTCCATATCGATTTCAAACAGTTCCTGCGCACAGGCTAGATTTCAGGTCAATTAGACATATTTGGGCATTTGCAAATCATTTTTCTTCTCCTTCTCAGATCCTGCGGCTCTAAAACTGCACTTTTGGCCCTAACAGCACTGTTCGGATTCTCAGCGGAGCTTGACATTTTGATCCGCAACAGAGACTAAATGATAACCATTTCCTTGTAAATACAGTTGCCTGCGGGGGAGGGTTTAAATAGACCGAGAAGGACTTTTCACTCACTCACTTGCTTTATTTTCACTGCTCATTTAAATACGGAGAGCCAAGGCATTTGGAGCATAATACACACGCTATATGCAGAAACGTGAAAATATGCAGAATGATTGTAGCTTTGTTTTCGTCATACCTCCAAAGGATGAAGGTTGAAGCTTTCCAGCCTGGATTCGGTTGCTCCATCTTCCTCTCTGTCACTGTTTCTGTTTTTTTTTTCTTTAAAAAGAATTTTCTTCTGTTCTGGTTTGAAAGAACAAGTTTTCCTTTGTCTGATGTGTTTGGTCTTGGCATCTATGATCACTCTCATTAGGGCTCTCAACTCTGCGAGCGAAAACACTCCGACTCGTTTATAGTTTTTCTCAAACATCTCATTGACTGCTGTCTGAGCGTGCATCCACATCTAAGAGAAGAGTGTTTATTTGAACCCAGATAACACCCCTTTTCTTCTGCGGTTTTAAATATGAATAGAGGCCGTATCGATTAGTCACTTGCTGTTTTTTGGATGATGCCCCACCGCCCCCTCCTCCTCTCCAAAAAGAGCAAGAGACGAGTAAATAATTCTTTTTTACCAATAAGCGAGAAGATGGGATGGAATATTTATTTCGGCCTTGAGAGAAAATCAGAGCTGAAAGTTTGACCCCAGCGTTTCTTCATGACAACTCTGAGGTTTATGCTGCTTTATGACAACATCCTCCCACGGCTGTGCTCAAGATGCGCGATGGCGCCCACACGGGGGGGGGGAGGCTGAGGTTTAATTGAGCTTCAGATGGCGTCATGAGATGGAATATTTTTAAGAAGACCTATGGGGGAAGTTAAAAGACGAAGTGGTGTATAATTAATCCTGCTACCGTGATTCTGTGCAGACACGGTGGGATAATGTTCCATTTTTGCAGTGAGCTTTGGAAAGATCGCTGATAGTGGCTCCAGGGAGAGATTGCTGCATGTCACGTCCTTATCAAAGTAGCGTTTTGTTCCTCCTCTCACACTCAGTTCATATTCCACAGGCAGGCCTGTGATCTGGTTTTTATGTGCGCGCACGTCTTTGTAGCGCAGCCGCCCCACTCCACACTGTGACCCTCTCTGATGCTCAGCCGAAGATCAATTGTGTTTGTACTGTATGTGAATGTGTATCAAAGAGTCCCCGCAGTCAATACCTCCACTTATAAGGTAATGTACTGACACGGGCGATTCTCCGGGGACTCTGTGGAGCGCTGTGTGTACAGGAGGAGGACTCAGGAGGAGGGGGGGCAATGCAGCAGTCACAAAGTATGAGAGGAGGAGGCCGGATTTATAAAAGTCGTAGCTTACACAAAGCAGTTTTTTGTGTAAAAAGCACAAATGAATGTGCAAAGATGTTATCAGAAGGGCTTCAAACACTCACAGAGCAGCTTCTCCAGGAACCAGGGCAGTTGTTTCTGGGCTCGTTCATCCGACCCCCACCTGCTGCAGCGGCCAGTGCAGGAATGCAGCACTTCCAGAAAGCATCCTGAACTGTGTGTTTTTTCTGCTTTAATATTTTTCAGCATTTGTTTTCGCTCATTTCTGTCATGTTTTTGTATGGAAAAAAAAAAACCCAAGTGCAGAAAGTGGCAGAAATCAGAGGACATGTGGAACAGCTGTGGCAGAAGGAGAGCAGGGAAGCAGAGGGAGGGAGACTACTATTATGTTCACACCGCAGGGAAATGAGATCCAAATCCGTCTTTTTCACGACAGTGTGAACGGCCCAATTCTGATCTTTTCACTCCCCAAAATATCCTATCTGTGCCACTTCCATGTGTGGTGCTAATTCAGATTCGTATCGGATACTTTTCAAAGTGTCCGCAGTCTGAACCGTCATGTCACATTTTATCCGTCTTTCACGTCTCTCTCCTGTCTCTCACTACATCCACACACAGTAGCAGCAGCTAGCGCTCCATAGAACTGTTGTTAACGGCTGTGCTGCTTTCTTCTTACCTTACGTCTTGCTATGATGTGGTCCTAATATTGTCAGCTCCCATTGCGCAACAGCTTTCTAATAATAACAAGGGGAGATGCCCGCCGGCATCCATTTTTTGTAAACAAAACTTTATTAAACACTTCTAGAAACAATTACGTTCACCATTACTTCCATAAACAGCTCGCCGCTGTGTGACGTCAAGTCGCTTTGCGGTCTTGAACGTTCAGACAGAAGTATGATGACGGCCACATTTAATAGTAGTATGAATGGACTCCTCAAAAGAAAATCTGATTTCTGCTAAACAAAATGGGAATTGAGCATCAAGACCGGCAGTGTTAACGTAGCCTAAGGCCCCGCTCCCACTGCAATCAAATGTGGCCCAAAGGAGTGGATAATCTTCTCTGCATTTCCAACTCTTACAACCAAACCCCGTTAATTACAACAAGTTAGAATTAAATTTTCAGATATTCAGTTGTGGGTTTTATTTTTGCTGTGCCTCTCTGAGATTAGCAGTGGCCCCCATCTGGCCAGTCTTTGTAAATGTTCAGGAGACTCTCACCAAACCCCCGAGAATGTGGAAATGTGGTCCCTTTTCTTAACTGCAGCTTCTCTTCTGCCAAGAGCAAACACAGATGTGAGGGCCACCAAAATTAATTTGAAGATCTCCTCAAAGTTCAAAAATATTTTACAAATGTTTTACACCATGACCACTGCTCAAGAGTCAGACATTTGACTGATTTTACCGTTTTCTTCAGCTGTTTTTGAGTCAGCCGAGTCTCTTCAGCTGATTGAAGCTCTGTGAATAGCTCAGCTGTGTTCGTGAACATTAACAATAATTAGTTACCGGGTTTACGAGTTATTGGCGGCATGAAGTGGATTTGCTGAACTGCTCAAACAGAGTGAGTCTAAATGCTTTTAAGCTCACTCCGTTTGCCTTGTCCACCCTGTACCTCAGGCTTTAGTGAAAACCGCAACAGACCCGGGCTGAAAAGACGTAGAAAATTCCTGAAAATTAGTTGAAGAGGATGAACAATCAGGGGAGATACAGTTGAAATGCAGCTTTATTCAGTTATTACTAAAGCACAAGGGGATACTCTGTCTTTGAGAGGGTTCACGGCAGCAAAGAATCTCACCTCGTTGTCTTATAAATCCTCCAGTCTGAGGAGGGTATGTGTCCTTGAAATTATTCCCTTGCATTTCAATAATATATTGACCCTATAACTAGTCAAGTTAAGGCCATAAATCCATAGCTGCTCACCGACTCCTCCCATCTGCTCTCAGTCTTTAGTTAAGGTCAGACGCAGCTCAAAAACAAGGCTGGGATTTTGTTGGATTTACACAAACTGAAAAGAAATCTGTGTGATGCTCGCTACAGTCAGGGTAAAAAGAGAAGGCCCATTTCAATCTGAGGGTTTTACATTTATTGTTTATCCATCACAATGCAAAAGCTGAAAAATGAAGCACTCCCCATGATAAAACATCTCACAGGACCTTCTTCTGCAACAATAGTTTAGCAATAAGACTTTATTAATTTGTGTATACGGTCTAGATAAATGTAGTCACAACCTACTTAATGCAAGCAGCTCATTGCGGCTCACTGACATCTGTCTCTGCATCGCCTTTCTAAACTTCAACCATTTCAGTCGTGTTGAGGTCCGGACTCAGACAGATTGGCTCAAATTTGACTTTAGAAAACTTTGAGGATTTAACGGCCGACTCAGTGTGCAATTCAGAAGTTGCTGTTGGGACTCTAGTCTCCTCCTTTCACATGACAATGTGCCCTTAGGCAAGGCACTTAACCCCAAGTGTCTACCATTCTGCGTATCGGTATATAATCTGTGTGCGTGAGTGGCTCCAATGTAAAGTGCTTTAACTAGTCAGCATAAAATCGGTTCATTTACCAAGGGGCCCAGTTCCCCTTGTCTGCGAAGCCCATTTGGGCCCCAAAGCCCATTTGGGCCCCAAAGCCCAGATCATCACCCTTCTACTGCAGCGCCTGACGTTTGGTACGAGGTGTTATGGCTGATTTTTCTTTCTACCAAACTTTGGTCTGATCTGCCCAAAGGAAACTGTTCCAGATGTGTTGTTGCTCCATCCTTTCAAACTTAACCTGCGCCGTGTTGTTCGTGGGGAGAAGACGCCTTCTTCTGCAACCATTTCACAAAGGTTGCAGATTGAACTCTTTCTTTTTTCTTTTCTTTGCAATGCCTCTGAACACTGTATGCTCTGAATTCACTCCCCCGCGTGGAAGATTGGCAGTTGTCTCGAATGTTTTCCTCATCCTAATACATTTTACTCACTGCAGAATGGTGAAGTTTCCCAGACTGACGGGAAGCAACATCATTCTGCACTGATATTGTGCTAACATATACCTAAACAAGGAGCTAACTGCTAATTAACACTGCAAAAAAGCAACTAAAAGTAAGTAAAATTTTCTTAATGGTGTATTTTTCCTTAATTTGAGCAGGTAAATAACACTATTTGCCAATTGAATAAGATTTTTGCACGTAAAATGGGAACAACTCATCTCCATCAGCTTATTTCAAGTGCAGGACGTCTAATTATCTTATTTTAGGGGTAAAATACTCATTCCATTGGCAAATAATCCTATTTAGCTGCTCGAATTAAGGAAAAATACACTTACTCTCAGTTCCCTTTTTGCAGTGAACTTTTTAAATCCCATGGAAGCACCAAGCATGTACTTAGCTCGCCATTTTGGCTTGAATTTGGTTTGATAAATAATGACCGGAATCTGTATCCAAATGTTTTTTTTTATTACATGCTGATATATTGAAACTAGAACTGAAGTAGGGTGTCTTTTATTCTTTTTTTAAAATCATGGATGCTTGTGGCTCTTTGGGTGTTAATACTTTTGATTTGTGTTAATGTGTGGAAACTTGGCTGGTGGCAGACGTTGACCCCTACGTCAGCAGTGTATTAAGTCCGGTTCATTAGCCAGAGCCGACTCCAGTGGCTGTCAGCTTTACTGCCCGCCTGTGTCAGCTGGCCGGTGTTAACTCTGATGGAGTGTTGTTGCTTCTGAAACCATCCTGTGCAGAAAGGCAGGGAGAGCTACATAACAGGCTCAGTGACAGGTTCTCAAAACAGGCGCGCCATGAATATGCAAACTCCTCCACAAACAGCCACAAGAAGAAGAAGAAAAAAACCCCGCTTGATGTATCTGAATTTGAAAATAAGCAATTTTGCCATATCCAAGCAGCAGCATTGACACTTTCAGCAAATTTCTCAGAGTCTCACTGTCTCTTCAATTTTATTTCTGCAGCACAAGCGAGAGCCGAGAGTTTCTTGCCTGTTTCATCAGTAAATATTAAATCATGTTTCACTTTACTGTCACAACGTAATGAAAAGAGGAGAGACGTGGTAAGGGATAAAAAGAACTCATAATTGGATGTTTTTGAAATGTTAGGATATTTGTGTGTTTTTTAATTAGTTGATCTTGCACAACTAACGTGTCCTGATTGATTGAGATAAGGACCTCCTCTTGGCTCCAAATGTGCTTCCACGCAGCCCTGTTTAATGCAAATTAAGTGAACATGTGCCTTTGATATTGAAATGATCTCACTGCATTCCTGCCAACATTTCAGCAGACCAAATGGAAATACATTTGCATTTTTTTCCTGTAACTGTACAGTTCGTGAGATTTTAGCAAATGTGTTTTATATTTAAAAATATTTTTATATTTACAAATACTGTAAAATATGGGATAAATGCAAATCATTTACCAAGAAAATAGTACAATGGTTTCTTTTTTTATTTAGGATTAAAGAAAGCTTGAGGCAGGAATTTGACTTGTTTTGCACGAGAAAATATTATGTAATATTTTCAGTTTGGAAAAGAACTTTCAGTTCAGTAATTAGTGACCAGTTATAAATAACAAAATAACTATAGTAGTTAAAGTGTTTTGTCTTTTTTCTCTTCATAGAAGGTACACCTGGTCTGGCGTTCTGTTAGCTGTGACATCATCAGGGGAGGCAGATCATCCTCTATTACCATCTAACATAGAAAGTACTCCTGGATCAATGTGAGCTTCTGTGCTTTCTGTGTCTCTGCTCTGTCTTCCTTAACCCCCAGTGGGTCGAGGCAGATGAGCGTTCACACTGAGCCTGGTTCTGGTTCTGCTGGAGGTTTTCCTCCCTGTTAAAGGGGAGTTTTCCTCTCCACTGTCGCTTCATGCATGCTCAGTATGAGGGATTGCTGCAAAGCCATCAACAATGCAGACGACTGTCCACTGTGGCTCTACGCTCTTTCAGGAGGAGTGAATGCTGCTTGGAGAGACTTGATGCAACCTGCTGGGTTTCCTTAGAGAGGAAACCTTCTGACCAACCTGGAGGATCTGATGGAGTCTGACTTTGGAAAGAGCCTTGAGATGATATGTGTTGTGAATTGTCACTATATCAATAAAACTTAATTGAAGTTTAATACATTTAACATCACCTCTAAGCGTTTTCACTATTTTCTGCAACAAAGTTAAATGTCAGCTAAAACAACAAATAGAAAGCCGATTATATGATGTAAAATTTGACCACAAATATAATTTTAGTTTATATAACCTGGTTACACTGTCCACATAATTTAAAATAAGACCCAGCTTTTTTCCACAAATGTTCTTTACTGAAACTGTGGCCGTAATATTTATGGCCTGTATGTTAGAAGGATATTTTTTGTATATATCCATGTAAAAAATTTTTAATTAATGAAATATCTAACTTTTGGAAATAGTTACAATAGTTACATTGTCAAAATGCAAGCTGAAGCTGGTGAGAGAGTGTCATTATCCACAATGAAACTAGTCGTCTACCCACAAAGACTGACAGGCCAGCGAGGAAGAAGACATTATTCCACAAGCAACATACTTGCAACAGACAGATTAAAGTCAAAGATCTCAATGTCTGTCCTGTGGTTTCATGAAACTAAAATAAAGTGTTTGGTCCTAATGACCGTCGCTACATCTGGAAGAGAAAGGGGGAAGATTGCAGATTTGAGAACACCATCCCAACGGTGAAGTGGGTATTTTACTGCAGCAGGGACTGGTGCACTTCACAAAATAGATAGCACCACGAGGAAATTACAATATTTGGAAAGAAACATCTCAAGACCAAAGCCAGGAGGTTGAGGCGTGGGCATAAATGGATCTTCCAAATGGGCAATGACCCTTAGTCAATGTTTTGGGTTAGCCAGAACAAAACCCTGATCTCAGTCCCGCAGAACGTCGGTGCTCAGAGCTGAAACGCTGTGTAAGAACGGTGGCCTACGAACCGGACCCAGCTTCAGCAGTTCTGTCAGGATGAGGGTCCTAAAATGTTTGACCTAAGTCATATAATGTACAGTTAAAAACACATTTGTTTAGGATTTCCTTTGACTGTTCTAGTTAAACTGTTTTACTGAAACATCATTAGTTCAAGTTTGTAGTCCAACTGTTTTTAATATTTGCTTTTAGTTTCTATTCTCCCATGTTTTATTTTGTTTCTACATTTTATTCCAACCTGCTTTTATTCTGTTTTATTTTCCTATATTTTAATCATGTAAAGCACTGTGTTGTCTTTGTATTAAAATACGCTATACAAATAAATTTGCTTTGCCTTGCCTAAAGGGCATCTTTACCAATTACTAAAGAAATATGTGTAAACCTCGGAATGTAAAGTAAACAGAGGAAATATCTAAAAAGTTATCTTTTCTTATTTTTATGGGACTTAATAAATACAATTTTTTTAGTAATCTTCATTTATGTAAAACTGGAAAATGTTGGTTTCAACTGTATCTCATCAGTTCTTGTGTATAGTACAAAAAAAAGAAAAAAAGAGATTTTTGCTCCACTAATTAGTTAACAGCTGGTAATCCCTTCCTTTTTCCATTCATCTGTCCGTTCATCTGTCCATCCAAAAATAAGCAATTTAAAGCAATCAAAGCTTGATCTGAAAAATGTTTGGGGTCCTTTTTACATGTAGCAAAGAGCTGGGAGGATACATCTCCTGCCAGGAGAAATCTCATGAAGCACGATAAACCTTTGGAGATTTACTATGAAAGCGTTCAGCACCAGAGCTGCTCAGTTCCCGAATCACCCGGGTTAATGATTCAAATCTTCGTAGTGAATCAGGAATCACCTGGCTGAGACACACAGATCCTCATGACTGCTGGTAAGTACAGAAGGAAATTAGTGGAGTCACTGAAACACAGGAAACAAGAAAAGACTCAGATGATTCAGTCGAGTCGGTCTACTAACTCGAGTTAACCGAATCTACGGAAACACGCAGACTCAGATGACTGATAAAAGGGACTCACCAGATGCTTGGTGGACACAGACGATTCCCTCAGATGGTTTCCTGACCTCGGTGACACCAACTATGATAATATCACCCTCAGTCGATGGGTGGTGCAGATCAAGAAAACTGCTGGTCGAACTGGAGCAGAAGAAGAAGAAAACTGAGTATAAACTTGATTTTGTTGAAACTAAGGGATGGTAAATCTGCTATTTCTCCATCTGAATAATGTTTCCCTGTGGGACCACAAGAAAACATGAACATGATTGAGTTGCTGTTAAACAACTTCTGTTATTATTGTTATCTTCTTCTGTTCTCCATCAGAAAACAGGTGGATTGCTGCCCCCTAAATCTAAAGTACTCATGCTTTTCTCAGGTGTGTGTGTGTGTGGGGGGGGCGGGGGTGGGGGGTGGGGGGCAACAACGTCGACTCAAGTTATTCAAGTGAAGTAGATTACTTTAGAGCAGGGGTCACCAATAACCAAGTAGCCCTCGAGGCCCACAGTCCTTCTCTAAAAAAAACAATCCACCACCAAAACTTTATTTTATCCTGCTACTCTTCTTGTTCAATCACGCTTGCATTTACATAGATTTAAAAATTACAATATCTATAACAGAGCATGAAAAATGTTATTATTTTACATAAAGTTAAGGTGAACTCTGACTCTTCTAGTTCAAAGGTCACTACAGGTAGCCCTTCGGATGACACAACGCCAGAGAAGTAGCTCTCAGTTTCAAAAAGGTTGGTGACCGCTGCTTTGGGGAGTGAGTCTCCGTAACCGAAGCCCATCACTTAATGCAAGTCAGCCACTTCCGTTCAGGACGAGGACCTGGTGGTCCCGTAGTTAAAGCCTGTCTGGTTTGGCCACTGCCATGTTGGAGGAGAAAGAAGTGATGCTATTAACTTTCCTCCTTTCCTGTTTGGCTCCTCCATGCTTATTCCCTCCCCCGTGCATTTATCAAATATTCCCCTACATTAATTCATATTGTTTTATGCAAACTACGTGAACAAACTTTATACTTAGGAGACATTTAGCAGCACTCACACGTCTAAATGTATGCGCACGCCTCTCTCCTTTGACACACTCAACGACTCTATCTTATTCACCTAACTACTTTTACTGGAAGGCCACTCTGATAGACCCCCGCGTAAGGAGAGACTTACCATCCCGTCTGAGTCCAGGGGGAGTCCTTCAGAGGCAGCACTTCCAGTGACTTCAGTGCATTAAAGCTTTTACCTTGTGCTTCTAAAGGCTTCGGGACAAAAACAGGCCATGCTCTTTGTCTCCACCAGGGAAAGAGGGAATGCATTGTCTTGTGAGGACACTGATTACTTAGGAATCGGTCATCAATTATTCAAACGACAGAATACTGCATTGCCTCCACCTTTTGTGACAAGACCGCCTTTCAAGGCTGGGAAGCGGGGAGACACACCCTGCCAAGTGCACAAGAATCAATACAGGCCGAGGGAGCTGGCTTCCTTGTTTTCCTTTCAGTCTGCCTCACTCTTCATAACAGTGTGAATTTTGGGGCCCTGGCATCGGCCCCTCTGGGAAGCCTTGAAGTGCCAGCTGCTGAGCCGGCCACAGGGGTAAGGCGGGCCACCATGGAAGCCCGAGCGGTTTGGAACCGGCCTGCAGCCTTTCTGTCATATTCAGCCCACTCCCTTCGCTCCATCGGTGTCTGTTGTCTTAACTCCGCCGATTAGCTGTAAGTGAGCCTGATGAATGTCCGCCAGTTATCCACTCCCCTCCTTCTCAGGGTGGCAGAGGTGGAAGTTGCCCCACGGTTTAAGACAGACAGAAAAGGGCGACTTTCTTCAAAGATGGGACCACCCAAGATTTGCATACTTGGTTGTTTTTTTTTACTTTGTTTTTCTTCCTTGCCTCCGCTCCGTGGTGTTGCCATGTTTTTCCTTGGACCGCACTTCTGGCGTTCCCTACTTCTGCTCCTTAGTCACTGTCACTGAAACACAAAGCACTCAACACATCCAGCACGACCCGATCCAGACAGTCTGACCCTGCTCTCTGCAAACCTTCAGCACTTTGCAATATTCTATAACAGATTATTTTCCTCACTGCTGTATAGCCAGAGTTCTCATCTAGAAACACTGGAAATCACAAATAAAAAGGTCAGATTTCCCAGCAGAACCTCCTGCTGAGTCAATGTCGATTATTCCTGCTTTACTTGGTGAATTTCTGTGCTTAAAAAATAAATTGCTCCAAAAGTTTTTTTTTAAAGCTGGTTTTGCATAAAGGAGGTTTGTAGTTACCATAATGTCCTTTTTATTCTACATCTAACTCATGAGGATGTGGATTTAGTGTTTTAGGAAAAAGATTTTTCGCTTTTTGAGTCACTAAACCACATATGCGTCCACACTCAAAAACCTTTAAAAGTTTCTGAAAAAAGATTAACTGTATTAATTAATCAATTAATTTGTATTGCCCTTAACAACAGCCAACCAGAAAACCAAAGGGCTTACAAATGCCTTTTGGACTTTTCTGGACTTTTCTTATTTAGCCTGTCACCTCTCAGCCTCCAGCCACCACCCTACTCTAGATCATCTCCACCTGTTGCCACTAATTAGTCTACTCAGCTCACCTGTTTTCCAGCCTACATATACGGGCGGCTCGTGTTCCAGTGTGATGTGCCCTGTCTCTACCAGTTCCTGTGTGCTCAGCCAGCTGGACTCTTCATTTAAAGTTGCCTGTGTCTGCGTGCTGCAGTTCTGCCTGTTTCTCAGTGAGTCCCAGCCGCTTGATCTGCCTCTTCTGGTGGTTCTCTGGTCTGCATCGCCTGTTCTGGTCTTTTTCTACCTGCATCCTCTGGTCTCCTGCTCATCCCTGCCTGCCTGCACCTTCAGCCATAACTCATCTGCCAAGTCTGTTTCTGCTTGCCTGCCACTACTCATCTTCACAATAAACCTTTTAAAGGTAATTCTGTGTTCGGCTGAATATCGGGTTCACCAGCAGTTATCATTACATGAATAATAAAAAAACATCCTTCAAAAACAGACCAAAGATTCAAGAATGAATAAAAGTTAGAAATCTGGGACAAAACACTGCAGTGCTACTAAGTATAAAAGCCTTCCCGAATAAAAAAAGGTCTTAAGTTTGTATTTAAATAGGGACCAGGTCAATTATTGAGCCGAGAAACAGAAGGAGCTGATTCATGACTCTGATTCGACATTAGCCATCCTGATGTCAGCCCAGCTTTTAAAAGAAACAATGAAAGTTTAAGATCTATTCTAAAGTGGTCAGAAAGCCTGTGGTAGGAGAACTTAATAGAGGTAATTTGCCCGGACCATGTTTTGGACCAATTGAAGCCTGGTGAGGGATGACTGAGAGACACTGCCATAAAACGTTACAGTAACCAGTTCATGAGCTTATAAAAGCACGTTTAGCCTTTCCAAGATCAGTACGATTTAAAAAAGGCTGGACTTTAGGACAAAGAAGAAGGTGGTATAAGCTCCACTTGATGACTAAATCCACTTGTTTGTTGAATTTAAAATCCTTGTCAAAAATCACCAAATTTCTTAGTGTCCATTAATTTAAAATTTAGAGCACTGACATCAATCCATCCATCCATCCATCATCGACTAATTAAAACATATTTAAATTTGTGTGTTTAGGTTTTCATGAACCAACACGCCCAGGTTAGCCTGCAGCCACTCGTGACAATCGACAGAAAATGTGAAGGAAAAAAGAAAAACCTCTTAGAAGAAAAAAAAAGAGTAAACTAGGAACTCAAAGGAAGGAGGGATTGGAGAAGGGAAGGGGGGAGGTGGAGGTTCATGCTGTTTGAGGAGTTGGGTAACAATGGCTGCTCTCCAGGGCTGGCTAATAGTATCTGACACTGTGCAATTTTGAGGCTTATATCAACATTGTTTTTACAGCTGTAATTAAGCCACCTAATCAGAAGCACATTGGTCGGGACAGTCTGGGGCTGTTTGGGGGCAGACTCGGTTAGCTGCGTTCAGCCCTGCGGCCAGGCAGCAGCGCCGAGCAGGACCCGGGCTAAGTGGAGGCCAGCCAAGGTAGCTGTGGGTGGGAGATCATCCTGAGTGTGACGCACATACACACAGTCGCACACAGGGGCTGTGCACTGTGGACCAAGGCCACACCGAACTGAACCCAGGTTGTGTGGGAGCTGATTCTTGTGCGTGTATGTGTGGATATTTCTCTTTCCCCCTTTTTTTATGTTAACATCTGTGTTAATTGCGTTGAAGTTGAGTGGATTTCCATGTTTGTTCAGCGGATGTTTCACGGTGCAAAAAAAAAAAAGGAAGGAAAGCATGCAAATGTGAATATGAAAGAAAGAGAGAACATGTGCATGTGTGCGGTCGCCCCGTCCCCGCTGAGGTTCACCCCGCCCCTCGTCGGGGCCGAGTGCCGAGTCACCCAAGTCTCAAATGGCTCAAAGCGCACACACACACACACACACACACACACACACACACACACACACACACACACACACACACACACACACACACACACACACACACAGGGAGAACAGGACGCGGCGCTCAGCTGGGGCCAAAGTCAACAGATGAGCTGGTCTGAACTGGCTTGCTGTGTGTTCTGATTGTAAATTGCACTGGTGATGATTAGAGAACTCCAGCACAGGATGTCGACTCTTAAAACTGTCCAGAGAAAATAATTTTCTAGTATGTTCAGGAAACTTTTTTTTTTTCTTCCTTTCTCTCCTTTACGCGGCTCCCATCGTCCTGAACCCTGACTTTAATTTAAACATCATGGGCCTGCATGTCAGACGGCCGAAGGAGTTGGTGTTTAAATTGGTTTGAGGCCTCCACTGCATGAAAAACACAGACAATAGAGCCTCTTTCTTTGCCTTTTATTTGACGAGTGCACGCCCAGATCCATACATTATCCACTGTTTATTTATACTTTGCAAATTTCTTTAAGCACCCTTGATTTGTTTACTCGCTGCTTCCAAGAAGCCACAGTTCTCCGGGGTTTTCTGAAAGTGTCAATGGTTTAAACTTCAGGCTTTTTTCCCCTCATTTTTAGTCCTGGCTGAGAAATGTCAGCTTTGAAAACTCCTCATGTTCCCGAAAGAAACAGGGAAAATCGATATTTCACTGATGCATTGTTCAGAATTGTTGCTTCCATTTACTCTCTCTGTTTTCTTTCCAGAGAAACTACACCTGTATGCTGTTTGGCCGTGTCTCTTCCCTGAAAGGAGACATTTCTGCACCCCTTTTATCCATGCTTTTTGTCTGGAAAGTGCTTTTGCACCAGTGCTTCTGTGTTTCCGCTGTGTCCTCAAACCCCCTGTCATCCAGAGCCCGGTTCTGCTGCATCCATCTCTCCAGCGCTCACCTGGACTTTGCAGATCTTTTAGAGGTATGCATCTAACAGCTTTGCACGTCTAATGACTGAAGTTTTACACGTTCTTCATCCTCCCTCCCTGTTCAGATGATGGATTGAGCAGAGCGCTCTGACATTTTCCAGGCTTGGGATATTGTTTTAGAGCCTAACCCTGCTTTAAACTCCTCCACCTGCCTGCTGTGTTCACCGGTCTTTATGAAACCGTTGGTTTTCGGACGAACCTTCACAGAACGGTTGGATGTGTATTCCGATCAATGCTGCAATCTGCTGGCTAATTAGACTCTCCATGAAGAAAATGGCGTGCGCAGAATTTTCTTTTGAAGCATTAGAGTAAAGAGGTCTGAATACTAATGTACATCACATTTTATTGATGTTGATATTAATGTATAATTTATCTACTGTATTACTTCATGATTAGGCGCTACTTTGTGTTGGCCGTTGTTATTGGAATATTATTCTGAAGTCACTATGGCCTCACCCCACTCGGGCATGTGAGCACGGCCCGCTGGTTGCCAAGGCCAAATGCTGCGTAGCTACTGTGCGGGATGATGATTGCCTAGGATAGACCGTCTCTGTTTCGTCTCACGCCAAGGCCACTGTCGGGTATTAGGGGAGCCGAGAGACAGAGACAGGGCAGACAGGCCGGCGGCCGGACCGTGGGGTGCAATTACTTTCCATCTATGTGATCTCTGCTCTGTTTATCAATAAAAGTCCTGGAACTTCATCATTGAAGATGGAGCGGGAGGTCGACAGGCGGATTGGTGCGGCGTCTGCTGTGATGCGGGCGCTGTACCGATCCGTTGTGGTGAAGAGAGAGCTGAGCCAAAAGGGTCGCTTTGGGTCGTGACCGAAAGGACGAGATCCCGGATACAAGCGGCTGAAATGAGTTTTCTCCGTAGTGTGTCTGGGCTCTCCCTTAGAGATAGGGTGAGGAGCTTAGTCATCCGGGGAGTAGAGCCGCTGCTCCTCCACGTCCAGAGGAGCCAGTTGAGGTGGCTCGGGCATCTGGTTAGGATGCCTCCTGGACGCCTCCGGGCACGTCCCACCGGGAGGAGGCCCAGAGGGAGACCCAGGACACGCTGGAGGGACTATGTCTCCCGGCTGGCCTGGGAACGCCTTGGGATTCCTCCTGAGGAGCTGGCCCAAGTGGCCGGGGAGAGGGACGTCTGGGCCTCCCTACTGAAGCTGCTACCCCCGCGACCCGACCCCGGATAAGAGGAAGAGGATGGATGAACTTCATCACTCCACCGTTTCCTTGTTCAATAACTCTGGGAAGTCAGTTATTGTGTAGAATTCCTACAACAGCCGTCGAAGACACTGAAGATGTAACGTGACAAAATACGAAATGATTCAGGGGTTTGAATACTTTTCCATGGCATCGTATTGAGTAAAACCACTTTAAGGGATGAGGCTGCTTTAGATCCGCATTGAAAATAGTAGATGAGTCAACCTTTCTGCGGCGAACTGTAACAATGACTTCAGGAAGAGCGAGACGCTGCGTGACGCCGCCTCCACGGACAGGAACACCGTTTCCTCATTGTTTATTCCAGGGCGGCCATTAGAGAGGGCAGGAAGATCAATTAGGGTTTGTGTAACAGAGCCAAAGGTTGATGGGGATGATTGAATATCGCTCCGCTCTTCATCACCCACTCGCTGCATCATGATGTCACACAACTGTGGTTACGCCCAGCTTTCAGCCTCATCCCTCAGTCTCGACCCACCGAGCTTGAATTAGATTATCCGGCAGGACGTTAGAGCAGCGCCGGTGCTGCTTGAAGCCACCTGGTGGATCCTGCACCGGTGCATCAAGGCCTCTCTCAGTCGCCTTCACTACGAGTCCTTTCACCACATCCTTTAGCCTAATTTAGATTTACGTCGTTGTTAAACACTTGGCCATTTCCACCTCTAATAGATGACTTATGCGTCCTCCAAGGCAAGAAAACACACACGCCTAGAAAAAAGGAATTGCTGCAGAGAGAAAGGGATGAAACAGTGTGTCACTGTTTGCCAGAGGTTTGGCAGCGGTTACTCTTCCTCCCTTTACAGTTTCCCTCCATTTTTTCCTGCATGTAGACGTCCAGCTTGACTTGATTAGGAAGAGATGAAGAGAAACCGAACAGGGACCAAGCCTGCGCAGGGGAACTGGATTTGCCCTGTGATCTAACTGAATCGTAAGGTCCAGACAAGAAAGATGGCAGTTTATACCCTGCGAAAGTGTTCATACCCTTTTACCTTTTGCTCATTTCGTCCTGTTGCGACAACAACATCACATTTATTTCAATTAAATTGTTACAACAGACAAACACAAAGTAGAGTGTGCTTGTGAAGTGGAGGAAAAAAAGAGTCCTTGTGTAAAAATGGTTTACAGTTAATTCTTCATAGGACCACATTTTACTCGATTTGCAGCAGAAAGTCTTTTGGAGAATATCAGTTTTGCACATGTAGGGACTGAAAGTTTCGCTTATTCTTGTTTCTGAAACAGCTCAAGCTCTGTCAGACTGCACAGAGAGCATGTGTGTGTTCATGCTCTGCCACAGATTCCCACTGAATAGAGGTCTAGACTTTGACTGGGCCATCCTAACTCATGTTGTAAACCACTCCCTTGTAGCTCTGGCTGCTTAGAGTCGCTGTGCTCATGGAAGGTGAGCCTCCATCCCAGTCTCAAGGTTCCTGTGTCCTCTGACAGGCTTTCTTCCAGGATTGTTCGGTACGTAGCTCCATCCATGCCGCAGTCAGGTCTTACAGGCTTCATGTTCCCTGCTTACGGCACACAGCACTGATTCTGGCACCACCATGTTTAGTTGGGGGTGTGGCATGTTCAGGGTTATGTGCCGTGTTAGTTTTCCATCACAATATTGTTTTGCATGATGGCTAAAATGTTCCACTTTGGTTCTCATCTTCTTCAACGTGTTTGCTGGGTCTCCTTCTAGGGAAACTTTCTTTTCATCCGCTCTTCCATAGAGGCCAGAGTTGCCGACCAAATGACCAAAAGTCCTTTCAACATCTTCTCCCACCTTCCCCGTAGATCTCTGCTGCTCCTCCAGAGTTTAGCCTCCTGGTTGCTTCTGTGAAAAACGCTCGACCTGGACGTCCATGTCCTGGTAGGTCTACAGGTGGTCCATCTTCTCTCCATGCTCAGACGATGCATTGAGCAGAGCTCTGGGAGATGATTCAAAGCTTGAGATGTTGTTGCAGAACCTGACCCTGCTTTAAACGGAACCAGAACTTTATCCCTGACCTCTCTGCTGGGTTTCTAGCAGAGAGGTCTACGAAACGGAACAGCTGGATTTATCCTGAAATTAGCTGATGTACTGATGGACTGATCTGAAGGCAGCTGGTTGCACTGGATTTCATTTCAGGGTATCAGAATAAAGGCTTGATCCAAATGCACTCCACACTTCCTGATGTTAGTTCATCTTGTATGATTAAGCTGTTAACGTTTGTGGTTAAATTATGACATGTGAAAACTTTCAAGCCCCGTGCATGCTTTTGTAAGACTGTATATTCCTCCTGTTTTCTCTAAGTATCCTTCAGGTGTAAAGGTTGATGTTGAATTTTACTTGAAGAGAGGAAATGAGCCACAGCAGCTCTTCTGACGTCCCCCCCCCCCCCCCCAACATGCTACCCCTCCGTCTCCCTTCTGTTTCCTTCATTTTTATCTTTTTTCTCTATTCTCTCTCCTTTCTTTCCGTTTCAGGGCCGTTTTGGTGAATGGATGGTTTCTCCTCAGCTCGCCGGCTTGTGGTTCGCCGAAAACAAATAAATAAATTCATGAGGGACGCACGCATTCATCCGCCGACGGCCCGAGCCGCCAGCACATTCACAACAAGAGGTGGACGGAAAGTGTAAGCAGCGGGAGGAAAAAGCTAATTAAAAACCAACCAATGCACCACTGAGAATGAACTGTGTCAAACAATAATCAGGGATTCTCATCCACAAGTCACTGCTTTAGTTAACTCCTACTTTTGCGTCTCACGGCCTGCTAGAGGGACAGTTTAGAGACCTTTTCTTGCTGGGAGTCTGTTATTAAACCCCAGTGCAGTCCAGGGGAGAGCCCACTGCTGTGTACGGTGGTGTGCATTAAAACTGCAGTCATGGCTCCTCAGGGCCTAAGTGTGTTTCAAGGTATGTGAGTGAATTCAGTGTTTATGAGAGAGACTTGGATGTGAAAAGACCCAGATTTATACGTCTTGCTTTTGGAATATCCCCGAGACATCTTGGAGGCAGTGAGGGGATTTTATGAAAGTCCTCTCCGGTTTCTCTGCTTCAGCATTTTATCCAGGTGAGGACATTACGCGGTGACAAGAGCCATTAAAATCCCTCCGCCTCTTTTCCCACTCTCACCCAACGCCTTCCTGCTTTTTCCAAGCTGCTGCATCTTCTTTGCAGAAACCTTGAAGTGGACGTGCAGGAAGCGTTTTATTTTATATGATGTTTGTTTAACCAGATAATTCAGCTGGATGCACAATATTTACCAAAACTGAAATAGAAAGTTTTTTTTTTTTAATTAAATGTATGTCCTGACAGCATTTTTAACTGATCATTAGAGTCAGAGCTGGCTTTCACACTGGGAGCTCAACTCTTGGTGCTCCTCACAGTCCACTTATCTTGATATGAGTTGAAAATTCATGTAAAAAGCATGAAGTGGGATTTTAGCCTTTAGTAATAGCCATACATGCATGATTTACTCATTTAGCATCTTTTGAGTCCCAGAATAAACATGTAATGAAAACTAAATCTTGTTCTCAGACCTTCTTTGGACCAGAAGCCTGGTTCTAATATAGTTGACTTTAGCTTTTAGGGCTAGAGGTTGGGTTTGCAGGTATTAGGTTACCTGAATTAGGTTCTGGTTAAGGTTAGGGTTGGAAATATCCTGATAATGGTTAGGGTCAGGCAGAAATGCGGATGCTAAAATTAATGGAAGTCGATACAAAGTCTTAAAAATGGTAAGAAATATGAACGTGTGTGTGTGTGTGTGTGTGTGTGTGTGTGTGTGTGTGTGTGTGTGTGTGTGTGTGTGTGTGTGTGTGTGCGATGCGGCTGGACGATGTCTGAGGACATGATGAAGAGCTGCTAATCTCGTGCCAGTCCTCCGTTTGTGGGTCTGGATTTTTCAGCGGACTGGAAGACCAGACCGGTCTGTTTGGGTGGTTTACTAGATGTGAAACCGCGCGCTGAGTGTCCTTGGGAATAACTGGTTCGTTGTGTGTGTGTTTGAGTCTCCTTCAGTTCTGGCAGGAACCAGGAAACCACCGGGAAGCGCTCCAGTTGTAACCAGCATGGACTCGTTTGTTGATTTTGGGATGGTTAGAGGCCTACGGAAGCCCTGAAAGGCAAATGAACATCTGACTTAAGGTACCTTTCCTGTGACCGTATGAGCTTAGAAAAGAAGGGAAAAGGTTGTGAAAGTTTAAATTCCTTACTTGTTCTTTGTATCGGACTAACTTCATATAAAAGTAATTTTAAGATAGTTTAATAGAAATCTATTAGCAGCTTTTTTTTTCACTTTAATGCCTGATAAAAAAAACACACAAAAAGATAAATGAATCAATAAATTAAAAAACTGTAATATCTTCTGGACATTTATTAGAAACAGTTTCGTTTTATTGGTTTTACCAATCTATCATGCTTTTTTTTACCTAAAGAAATTCTTTTTCACAACTTTCCAGTTTATTACCAGGTAGAAACACTTTTACACAAAATGTATTTAAGGTGACAAGTTTGTTCTTTGTATAAGCGGTAGGTAAACTATTTATATACTAAACAGTAAAGGTGAGGGCAATTTGAGTGACCGATTTGCTAGTTTTTACAACTTTTCATTTCATCAACAGCTTGAGAAAATAAGCTAAACATTTTGAATTTTACCATTTTGCATTGTTTGAGCAGCAATAAGCATTTATTTGTTTATTTCTGTATTTATTGATTGGCTTTTGTCTCAGATTTTCTTAACACTGCTGATAAAGTACAGGGTAGTGAGAAGGAAAATGGTCAGATTCTTCAGAAAAAAACACACACTTGCCTTTCAGTGTTGGTAATAAATAAACAAACAAACAAGTAAATGAACAAACAGATAAATAAATATGATATAGATCACACAAACAATGCCAAAACAGCTTTTCTGAAAAATGCAAAAAAAAAAAACAACTTTTAGCAAAATATGTTTTTTGTTAAATCCCGCTGATTAAATTTCCATGCAAAAAAAAAAGTTGTCAACCCTGAATGAGTATCATTTCAATGCCAACCCCATGACAGATATGAGCATGGGACACATGCACAGACACTGTGAGGAAACAACATGAAGTGTGATGCTCAGACGAGTGCAAAGTAAACCATTTCTGTATGAAAACGGGGGTAAAAACAGCAGAGGAAGGAACTCAAAGGTATGGCGGTGTAAAGCAGGAGCGAGAGGCTGGGCCCAGGGCCGTATTTCTGGTTGAAAACAACAGGCCTTCATTCACCAGCTGCACTCCTGCACTCTGGGTCTTAAGAAATCACGTTATTTTCCCTTACCTAAAATGGTGTGGGATAAAGAAGCAGCGCTAAGCCGCACACAGCTGCTGTGTTATTTCTAATTTATTGGACAAAGCCTGTGATATGTAAGTCATGAAAGGACTTCTAGAGGTCCGGGCAGACCTCTGTGCAGTTCGGACTGTTTTAATACTCAAAACTCAGTAGCAAAGTCGGCACCCAAACAACAGCTTGGCCTCGGTTACAGACTGAGTTTTTTTTTCGGTTTCTGGTTTTGCACTTTGAGTAATTTCAGCGCTGAACAGGACGCCCAGAGGCAGACTCCAGAAGATGTAAAGATTCAGCATCAAAAGTTGAACAAAAGCCCCACAAAAAAATTAAAACATAAATAAATCAAGCAATAATTTCACATCTCCATTTGGACTTTGCAAACAATCCACATATTTGAATGTCTAATGTTCTAAGTTAACAGGTTTCACCGTGCTACATGCATCCTCGGCTTCCATGCTGTAATGTGCAGCACACGGAGGCCGTTGTTTAATAGGAAGTGCAGTTTTCTGCTAATTTCAGCTCACTGTAATAAGACAGGGGGAGTTGCAACGAGTAAATGGTCAATATCCCTGATCGATGCTGGAACGTTTGGAATGCCACAGGGCCTGACAGCCGTGAATCATATTATTTTTGGAAGAGGGAAAGATGGATTAACTCGATTTGTTACGTTGTGGGAATTTAATCCCAATATGTTTTTTCCTATACACAATTTGGAGGTCCAGGTTTTTGTTTTCTAATGAAATAACCCCAGGCGGACCAAACCTCCCCTTCCATATTCCCTAACAAGTCCACATGTAATTTAGAAACCGACAACGGACGCTGAAGTTTGGTTCTGCTCTTATCTCTGCAGCTTCTGGCAGAACTGGGCTCCGTGTTTTGATCAGACTTTGCGTTAAAAAAACAAATACTGAGGTGCCACATGGTTCCTCACTATTCTGGGAGACCTTCATCTCCTTAAGAAGGGCAATAATTCAAATGTGCTCCAAATTGGAAAAGGAAGACAATTAGGCTGCCTTGTGGCTGTCAGTCAGCACACGGTTGCAAGGTGTGCTATGAGGTGAAACCAAGCAGGCGAACTAAGGTAGAGGTGGTGTAGTGAGATGGAGAGGCCGGGCAGTCAGGGGGCTACACTAGAGCAGCCGAGTGCTGGGGAGGGAAACACCATTGTACTGTTCGTTTGGAGACATTCTGTCAAAGTCAGCGCCGGCTGACACCTCGGATCACAGTTTGATAGACGGAAGAGTAGCTCTCACTGACTAGGTCCTATTAAGGTGGATGTTTTCAAAGTTTGGGCCTGGCACTGGGGAAAAAATAGGAAGGACACAGAGGGGAAGTGGAGCCTGAGTGGAGCTGACATGCTTCAAGACCCTCTTCCCCAAACGCGCTGTCGGGGGTCAAATCGCTTTCTTTCCTGCACCCAGCCTGGCTTGTTGTCCAACTCACTGAATGTCTAATAGAGAGAGAGCTGGAGATCGCCACACTGCGCTGCGCAGACACTCACACTCGGCCCTAACTAAAAATAATGCTAATCTGGAGGATGCAAAGCAAGCATGAGTGCATCTTAACGGCCATGCTCGCAGGCTTCCAGGCGAGGCATGCATGCACACACCGTTGTCTGCATATATAGTGGGAAGAGTGTCCAGCTGGATTAGTTTACATAGGTTTCCATGCAAGACTCTTTGTACCCCACTGCATCCCTTTCTCCTGGATCAATGCTCGCCTGCTGTCACAGTGGAATGAGCAGGCAGAGGCAGCTCAGAGAGGCCTGCTGGACCAACAGAGGCACAAAAGCATTAAGAGGTAGCAGCGCCGGTGGTGGAGGGGGGCGGGGGGGCCGCTTACGTGGCCATGCTTAAATGTGTGTGTGCCGTAGCAGTCGTCAGGAAGGGGGCAAACGCACACTGCACCTTGACCACCTATTATGAAGCTCTTTGCCGCAATGTCAAGTGAAAGCAAGTTAATTGGGTGAAGCTGTAGAGCATGTTAGGGCAGTGGTTGAGGGCTCTGCAGCCTGACAGCTGAGTGTCAGCGGGACGCAGTCAAGTGTGGCTGAGAGACAGAGCGCTGTCACCGGGCCTAAAGCAGGACCGCTGGGGTAGCTGGGGAGGGAAACCGGCTCCCCCCTCTGCACACACACACAGATCCATAAAACACACACTGATTCAAACACCTAATTACATTCACCTCTCACCTCTGCTCCACGCCCTCGCTCCGTCACAAAACCATTTTACAGAAAATTAGACGTAAGGCGCCTTTTCTTAGCTCGATGGTTTAAGGGCAAATTTTAAAAACAACAGCAATGAGGTCAGCAGTGATTGCTGATGTGTGACAAAAAATAATGCTTCAAAATAAAGCCAGGTGTTTTAAAAACATATTCTTAATTTACTTGTTAATTTTTGGCTTTTAACATTTCAAATGGTTCAGGTGATTCTGGAGTATTTATTCCATAATATTTATGTTAGTATATAATGTATCTAATATGAGAAATAAAACTTGGCATTTTGAAATTCACAAAGCAGGCAAACATGCAATATACCTATGGATATACGGCAGTGCCAAAAATATTCATACCCTTTAAACTTTTTCAGATTCTGTCACAATAAAACCACAAACCTCACTACTTTTATAAGACCAACACAAGGTAGAATGACTTTGATGGAGAGAGCTGGCAGCATCCATTTTCAAGTTTTTATTTTTTTTTTTACATTTTTTGCCACAAATTCTAGATTGAATTTAGGCCTGGACTTTGACTAGGCCCTTCTAACATAATTCTGCTCTAATCTAAACCATTCCGTTGTTGCTCTAGGAGTATATTTAGGGTCGTTGTCCAGCTGGAAGCTGAATCTGCGCACCGCTCTAAAGTCTTTTACAGCCTCCAACAGGAGATTTTCTTCCAGGGTTGTCATGAATTTAGCTCCATCAATCTTGTAATCGACTCTAATAAGCTTCACTACAGATGTTCAACATGAGAGATGCCACCAGCCTGATTCATTGTGCGGTTGGTGTGTTCAGGGTTATCTGCAGAGTTTCCACCACTCCAAGTTTTACATGTAGGACAAAAATTTCAGTGCTGCTCTCATCTTCCTTGAACTCCTTTGGCTTCCACTGGTTTTCGTAGCTTGATTGTTATTTCAGCTTTTAACTTTTTGTTCTCTGTCATTTTTCTCTTCATAGAAGGTAAACCTGGTCTGCTGTTCTGTTAGCTGTGACATCATCAGGGGAGGCAGATCATCCTCTATTACCATCTAACATAGAAAGTACTCCTGGATCAATGTGAGCTTCTGTGCTTTCTGTGTCTCTGCTCTGTCTTCTCTAAGCCCCAGTGGGTCGAGGCAGATGAGCGTTCACACTGAGCCTGGTTCTGGTTCTGCTGGAGGTTCTCCTCCCTGTTAAAGGGGAGTTTTCCTCTCCACTGTCGCTTCATGCATGCTCAGTATGAGGGATTGCTGCAAAGCCATCAACAATGCAGACGACTGTCCACTGTGGCTCTACGCTCTTTCAGGAGGAGTGAATGCTGCTTGGAGAGACTTGATGCAACCTGCTGGGTTTCCTTAGAGACGAAACTTTCTGACCAATCTATAATCTGACTCAACCTGTATAATCTGATTGAATCTGTATAATATGACTTTGTAAAGTGCCTTGAGATGACATGTATCATGAATTGGTGCTGTATAAATAAAATTGAATTGAATTGAATTTCCTGTTTTCGGCGTCCCCTAAAGTTCTCGTGGTAGACACAAGGCAGACAGAAATCATCCAGGCTTTCTTATTTGTTTCTGGTACACTTCCATAACGGCTGGATTTGTATAATGATTGACTAAACATTCCCTTTGGACAGATTTTCCCACCTGACATGTGGATCCCTGTAGCTCCTCCAAAGTTACTGTGAGTCTTGAGGCTTGATTCTTTAAACGATGCTTGACCAGCCTGTCTGTACAGGTGGACGTCCATGTCCTGGTAGGTCTGCAGGTGGTCCATCCTCTCTCCATGTCCAGCTTGATCAGAGCTCTGGTAGACGTTCAAAGCTCAGGATGTTGTTTTAGAACCAGACCGTGATTTAAACTGGACCAGAACTACCTCCCTGATCCGTCTGCTGGCTTCCTTGATCTTCACGGAGCCGGTTGTTCTCTAAGATTCTCCATCAAACCTCTGAGGGCAGAAACAGAACAGCTGGATTTAAAGTGGGATTAAATGACACACAGGTGAACTATGTTTGCTAATCAGGTGAGTTCTGATGGACATTTTTAGCAGCTGCTTTTGTTTGGCGGTAACAGATTAATGGGCTGAATATAAATGTGCAACACACAGATTTTTGTTTGTAAAAAAAAATAAAAAAAATTAACATTCAAGTATCCTTTTCCGTCACCTTCATAGTTAAAATTTATAATTATAATATGTCGCTGTTACACAATGTCAAAAGGTTTAAGGCAAGGGAAATTTATGTTTATAGCACATTTCCGTACAAAGACAACGCAAAGTGCTTTACATGATTAAAATATAGGAAAATAAAACACAATAAAAGCAAGTTGGAATAAAATGTAGAAAAACTGAAACAAAATAAAACATGGGAAAATGGAAACTAAAAGCAAATATTAAAAACAGTTGAACCACAAACTTAAACTAATGATATTTCAGTAAAACAGTTTAGCTAGAACAGTCGAAAGCAGTCCTAAACAAATGTGTTTTTTACCTTGATTTAAAGGAACTCAGGCTTTCAGCACTTTTACAGTTTTCTGGGAGTTTGTTTCAGATCAGTGGAGCAAAGGAACTAAATGCTGCTTCAAGTTTAATACTTTAGTAAGCCACTGTATAGGTCAAATGTTAGGTTTTCTGCAGTTATTCTAAAACCTTTATCATAATCTTTCAGTCTTCACTGAACCTTTTCACCATCTGTCCCCTTTTCTGCTTCTTTGATTGACCCCGTTTCCCCACTACCCTGGTAATTTAATTGCAATCCGCCAGCATCTCAGCAACTTATCGACAAACCTAAGCGGTACTGAACGAAAAAATGCCCAAAAAGAACTGGGCTTTAAGTGATTCCCCTGGGAGTGTCCTGGAGCGGCCCTTCAGACAGCGCGCAGGGCTGCAGGATGCCCATTTATCTTCCTAAAGCTCACATTCAATCTCCATCACGTTGTCAGATGGAAATGAGACGCACTCTTTTGTACCGTTCACACCCCATAAGGGCTACTCAGTGCCCCGCTTTCAAAATGACAAAAAGAGCCTAATTAGAGAGGATTGAAGGGTATGAGAGAGGAGGCTGGTCATGGCCCCCGGATCGTTTTGTTATACGCCGTGTAATGTCTGCGGCTGTAATATTTGTGCTGAGCAGTGTGGGAATGAAGCACGGCGGCAGATGATCCCCTGCTATGGGTGCCTCAACATACTCAACGATCCATAATGTAGGGCCTTATGAAACTGATGGGCCAGAACACCGTCTCTATTCTGAAAGGCACAAAGCATTTGACAAGGCTGTTAGGACTTTGTCCGACCACAGTCACCTGATTAGGCTAATACCGGGGATCAAGCAGCAAAAAAGACATTCAGGGGTGATCTGAAATGTTGTTTATTAAGCTTGCAGCCAATTTCAGTCTAAGCTAATGTGGCCCTACAGTTGTTGATGCCAGGGATGTGTGAGAAACCTTAAAATAAATCCATCTTTTATCGCAGTAACACAACCCCGCACAGACAAATTTGGAAAAATCCAACCTTTAATTTGAGTGTATTCCTTTCAATTTGGTAAAAAAATGTCATTTAAAGAAATGAGTGCTTTTTTGTTTTGCCTTAAGCTAAATCACCTCCTCCTCAGCCAGTAGGGCAGCACTTGGCTCATCCTGGAACATTTTGCAAGGTTGAGAGGGATCCTTTGTCCCAACCAAATTGTCCATCCATCCATTTGAAAATGGATCACAGAGTCAACAGGTCCAGGATTGAAACCCAGACTTCCTTCACTCGTCTCCTTCCTGTGGGACATCAACAGACTCTGTTCCTCCACTCTTTTGATGTGGAGGAACAGAGCTTCTACTCCAAGCTTGCCCAGGATGAAGGAGCTACTTGAACTGCTACTAAGTCATGTCAGGACACTCCAGACTCACTGGTTAAAAGTTTTATCTCCAAGGAAACCCAGCAGGTTGCATCGAGTCATTGACTTGCAACATTCACCCCTCCTGGATGAAGATGGAGCCACAGTGGACAGTCGCTGGCATTGAGTCGTTGAGTTTGCAGCAATCCCTCAAACCGAGCAGGCATGTGAATGTGGAGAGGAAAACTCCCATTCATCAGGAACCAGACCAGAACCAGGCTCAGTGGGAACGGCCATCTGCCACAAATGACTTTGAGAAGTTAGGTCAGGATCCCCAGTGGTTCTATTACTTAGTTTTAGGCTCCTTGGGATCCTGCAGTTCTCTTTGTGTTGAGTATAAGCTGTTATCTGTAGATTCTTCTTTCTGTTATTATTTAACAGCAAACAGGCTTAAATCAGAGGCAAACGGACTTTTGAGTTTCTGAGAAACTCAGGAGAATCTTCTCCAAACACAACATACCAGTACATTTCAAACCTAATAACACTCTGACAGAAACTGGTTCATCCTAGAGATGGAACAGCCAAAAAAACACAGCTGAGCGGCGTTGTGTCTGCGGTCCATTGCAGAGAGGACTGCTAAGACATTGGAGAAACTAAACAACAGCTACATAAACGCATGGAGCAGCACAGGAGAGCCAGCAGCTCGGGGAAAGATTCAGCAGTACACCTGCACCTCCAGAACAAAGGAGACTCTGTAGATGACAATGATGTCCAGATTCTGGACGAGGAGAACAGACGGTTTGAAAGAGGGGTGAAAGAAACCATCTGGGTCAAAAGAGAAAAGCCATCAGTGAACAGAGGAGGAGGAGGATTGAGCTTCCAGCTTCCCAGAGTTTACAGTTCGGTCCTCCAACACTAAAGAGATTACATCAGCATCTCATCACACTGCAAAAACCGAACTAAAAATAAGTAAAATTTTCTTAAAATTATTGTATTTGTCCTTGATTTGAGCAGGTAAATAATATGATCTGCCAATGGAATAAGAACAACTCATCTCCATCACCTTATTTCAATTGCAGAATGTCTAATTATCTTATTTTAGGGGTCAAAATACTCATCCATTGGCAGATGATCTTATTTAACTGCTCAAATTGAGGACAAAAACACTAATTTTTTAAGAACACTTTACTTATTTTTATATCTGTTTTTGTAGTGCATGATCCAGTTGACCAAGGCCTCCACTCACACCAAGCAGTAGCTTCTAACCACCCAGGACAGTGATGGTGGGTCACTGGTTCTGACCTGGACTGGTTCTAGGAGGATGGGCCTCCATGGCCTTAAAAACAGCAGCGCTCCAACTGCAGGTTGATCAGTGAAAGCCACCAGAACTGACAAAGACTCCTGGATAGGTGTAGAAACGTTTTCAGAAAGAACTGAGCGAAAGTCCGGTTTCCTCCAGTTTGAGTGAGTTTGCTGTTGCAATGACTTTGATAGGTGAGAATTTGCACAGGCATGTTATTAGTTACGTTTTCTGTTCATTATGTTACTAGTTTATTTGTGGTTCTGTTTTATTCCAGTGTCCCTGCCTCCCCATGCCCTGTTCAGTTAGTTAGGGTATTCTTCTTGCTTTTCCTGTTAGATTCTGTTGTCCTCCTGCCTCTGTCAGATGCTCTCTGCCCTCTCTCTCCTTCAGGCTAATTACCTTCACTCTCCTCACCTGTGTTAATTGCCACCTGTTGTTCCTTACATCTCCTCCCCTGTATAATCAACCGGTTCAGTCTCACTCACCGTTAGATCCTCCATTAAGCAACCTCTGCTCTGATCTCTGCTCAGTCTTGTTCCTGGTTCCTGTTCCTCGTGTGAGCTGTAAGTTTATTTATTTGACTATAAATAAAATTGTGACTCATGGATTCTTGACTGCACTTTGGTCCACCAACAAACTCCAACCAAGACTTGACAAGTCAAAGCTAAACAGAACGCCAGGCCAGATGTAGCAACTATGAAGAGTGAAAAACAAAACATAAAGTTAAAAGCTAAAATAACAGCAAATCATACAAAACTGGAGAGTAGTAGGAGAATGTAGCAGAGTGAGGGTAAGTGGTCTTTATGTCCTCCAGCAGGCTAACCCTATAGCAGCATAGCTACAGAGAGAGCTCAGGATAATCTAAGCCCCTCTAACCATAAGCTTTGTCAAAAAGGAAAGTTTTAAGCCAGGTTTTAACATGAGAAACAAAGTCACTGACGTCTATCGGTGTGAAAAGGCTTTTATGAAATTTTCAAGCATGTGGGACTCATAGTGAGAGCGCTTATCCACAAATGTAAAAACAAAACAAGGAACAGTGGTGAACCTTCACAGGAGTGGCTGGCTTACCAAAATGTTTTCAAACAGTGCATTCAGGAGTCATCCAGGAGGACACCAAAGACTCCAAAATGGCATGTAAAGCTCCTCACTTGTTTCAGTTAACGTTCATGGTTCAACAACAAGAAAGAGAGGGGGGGGGGGCAAAAATGGCCTCCAGAACCAGTGCTGATAAAGCCCTGTTTCATATTGGCCAAAAAACATTTTGATGAGCTCCGAGGCTTATCGGAAAATGTTCCATGGACGTGAAACTTTTGGGAAGGCTTGTCTTCCACTATATCTGGTGTGAAAGTAACCCAGATTTTCAGAGAGTAGAACTTCATCGCCACAGTTAAACGTGGTGGCGGTAGTGTGATGGTCTGGGCTGTTTTGTTCTTTTTGGGCCAGAACAACCTGCCACAATTGATTGAATCTTGAAGTCTGCTTCCCAGGAGAAAACCCTGAGGGAGAAGTAAAGTTTGACCTGAAGAAACGGGTCATGCAGCAGGACAATAATCCAAAGCACAGCAACAATTCCTCCTGAAATATAAAAAAAGAAGGGTTTGGAGCGGCCTAGTCAAACTCTGGGCTTAAATCCGGTTCAGATGCTGTGGCACAGGGCTGGCCCAAGGTCTAAAGCAGAATTTTAATCAGGGCTCCTCTTCCTATTAAGAGCATCATCACTACTAACAGTATATGTTTACATGGACAAAAGTAATCAGAATAAAGGGCCGATCGGACTAAAAATGCGTCATGTAAACGAGCCGATGGGAATGTTGTGATCAGATTAAGCTCAATCGGAATGAAATTGTATTCAGAATGAGATGCCTGGTTGTTGCTGATTGATAATCTGATCAAGATGCATAAATGTTGCGAACTGCTCGACGTAAACATCGGGAGCCCCGACAGTTTGGCTTCCTGATATATTTCCGCCACTCACCAACATGGAAATACGTCAAGAAGCAAAACTGTCGGGGCTCCCGATACAACGTTTCTATTGAAAACATTAAAATAGCTCAAAATTGTTATTTATTCAGTAACGTTTCAACCGTAGTTAGAAGCTGGTGAGAGTCCAGCCTGGGCGCTTTGAAGAGAAACAAACTCGTATAAAACTGCTTTGTTTGGTTTGTTTGTTTCTTTGTTGTTGTTCAGCAAAGACGGAAGTTCTTCTTCTTCTGTGTTTTTTTTTTAGGGAAATTAATTTAGGATTAAATTAGGATAACTGCGCATGTCAGAGTGGTTGTATTATGAATATAGTCACGTGCACATAAACACACATCATGATCAAACTAATTGTTTATGTGCCCATAAAAACGGTACAATCCGATAATTTATGTTTTTATCATTTACATACAATACATTTCAATCCAATCGTGATATTTTGTGCATGTAAACGTAGGTAGTGTTTCTAAACAGGTTTCATACAGTCTGGGAGAGTGGTCCAAGTTTAAATATCTGAGCTTAGATCCAGTCAATGATATCTGGTCATTATTATTTGCTGAGATGTGTTCATGAACAAACCGAGCTCAAACTCAGAGAAAAGCTCAAACTCGTAGCATCAGATTGTAAATATATACTAACACAACAAATACACAATGAATATTACTGTGTGCAGTTTTACAAAGTAAGCTCACTATTTTCTTTAAATCTTAAATTTGAATTTACAACAATGTAAAAGCTTTTAGTTGATCTATGCTGAAACTGTCAAATCATATTTAATAGTATTCTCATTCTAAATAGACATACAAATTTAGATTGGTTAGAATGGTTAGTGTTAGTGTTAAGCCTTTATGGGAGGCCCTTGATGATTTGGGGGCCGTAAACAGCGGCTCAGTTCGCTCTGCTGTGCGGCATGACGTGCTCGTAAACTCCCCGATGTCTGAATTAATCCAGCAAAGAAAAGTGGGCCATAATTCCTCCTCGTGTAAATCAATCATTACCTGTTACCAGAAACCGCCGTTGCCAGATGTTGCCACCAAAGGCGGAACAACCAGTTGTTAGATGTTGGGGCAATTACTTTTAACACAGGGTCAGGTTGGTTTGCAAAGCGTTTTTCATGTCATGGATGAAATCATCACTTTAAAAGTGAATTCGTACTTAATCAGATAATCTTTAGCTGATGTTAAAATATGTTTGATGAGCTCAGATAATAAAAAGCTAACCAAGAAAGGTCTGTTAACTTTGTACCTTTGTCTTATTTTCAGTCTTTTAATCATAGTTTAGTAATCGCATCATGTGTGAATGAGTGTGTTTTGCATTTTTTTTGTTGTACGAACCTTCTCAGCTCTTTCATCTTTCATGGAAGTCCCATTATCTTGGTTCCTGCATGCAACATATGCGTCATAAAAAGCTGAACCCATCCTTCCTGTTCTGTAGTTGGGTTTACTGGAAGCTCGACACGACTCCTTGGAAACTAAATGAGCAACTATGTTTATTTCATCATCCTCGGCTAACAGCGGGATATTTTCTGTCTTACTGAACCTCAGCAGTCAGATCTGAAAGTGAGGGAGGTCCTAACAATATTTTTTGAAACAAAATATTTGTATAACTTTGGTTTTAGAGCGGCGCTAATGAATCTTAAGCACAGCCAGAGAGCTTGATGTAAATATAAACCTCGGCAGAAAGTTCGTAACCTCATGAGAATGACCTAAAACCTCATCATCGACCTAACGCAATCACGTTCACTTTTCAAATCTAATTCCTCAAACATTTCTACCACTGTCCAAATGTTCCCCTCCTCTGTCTGACTTTATGTCAGGACCCCCCTCTCCTCTAATAAAAGCTTTGTAAACTGCTTAAAGGACCATTACGGCTCCTTACTTCCTCTATCATAATGGGTTAAGCAGCCGACTCAAGCAGTTAATAGAAATTCAGAGGCTGAAAGCAATCAAGCACTAAACAACATAATAAAATAGGTTTTTATTTCCTCCTTTTGGTTCTCTTTCTTTTCTACAATCAAGACATGAAAATAAAACATGAATTCCCCTCAACAGGCACAGCATTTATTAGTGCTATTACATATATTTTGATTTAAATAATGCACAGTATCAAAAGAAAACTTTGACTCAGGTTCCTTGAGAAAGAGAATTATATTTGTGTAAACTCACTCCAACCTTTGCAAATTCAAATGAGCTGCGGTTCTTTTGAGGATAGAAAATGATTCAAGACCAAATACGGCCTCCGGTTAAAATGTATATACTCATTCTGGTCACTTTAAACGTTATTTCAAATCTTGTTTTCCATATTGCAATGACAGAAAACAACTGTGTAGTTCAACAAAAACTAGGAGCTTGAACTGGTGGTGGATTTTCTCTAACTCATGCAGAACAGAAAGTATAGATGCAGGTTAAAGATAAATATCTCTCAACAAGTTGCATCTCAACACTCATTCATAAATAAGCTCCTGGTATAATTTCTTCTAGGAGGTTTGACTCCCTTTGGTAGAACAGTTCATTGAAATTGGTCATTTTTCCTGATCGAAAAGCACTATTTAATCCATTTCAAAGCTATTACTAATTTGTGTTTTACACGACTGTCCCGTTAGAACGCCCAAATGTTTCCAAGTTTAAAACCCATCGGACCAAAACTGTCCCACTCAGAGAGCAAACCGCTTTTAATGTTGTGGATCTTCCCAGAAAACACCCCAGTTTCAGCCTCCAGTGAGCTAGAAGCTGCTCATCACACAGGCTGTGAGAGCGCCAACCAGGAGACAGACCTTTTCTAAAAACAGGCGCCTAGATGTTCCTGAAGTTCCTGGCCGTCTACATGGGCAGGCCACAGGTCTTCTGGATAAAGGTTTTATGCTCAAAGACGGAGTTTGCAGAACTCCACAGCACCAACTGTTAAGCACGGTAGTGGCAGCATCATGGTGGGGGGATGTGTTGCTGCTAGTGGTACATTTCCTAAGTGGATAGACCACTAAAGAAGGAAGACTACGCTTAAATTCTTCAACCTGATCTCAAATTCAGAGCTATAGACGAGTTTAGAGCATGAGACGCAGAAAGATTCCCGCAGCAGAATTTAACGCCTTGCTTTTCAGTTTCGTAAATGTTCCTTATATAGTTGCTACAGACTGTGAAGCTTTAACTATAACATATTTTAAAGGGATTTTGGTTACTTTTTTTTGTTCTAGAGCTTCTGGTGAGAGAAAAGATGAAAATACGGGGTTCTAACCACAACCTTGTGATCATTTTCTAGTGTCTTTACAACTCAACTTCAAACACACACACAGCAGCACTATTTTAATGACAAATCTGTTAGGCATCCAGGACACAAATATCTTAAAACCCTAAACTACTACTCAGACACCTTTGCTTGTCTTTAGACTATTTTAAACAGATGTGATTGAAAAATAATGTTGATAAAGTCAAAGGGATTTCAATGCTGGCCAGTTTTCCTGTATTAAATTCCACCCTAGCTTTCTGCTAAAATGGAAAAAAAAGACTCCCTATGTACCAGAGACATTTTCTGGGGTAGATATCTACCAAGGTAAATATTGTTTTCCCTGGTAAATGCTGTGGAAACACAGATGTGTAATAATGGTCATAGAAAACTTCCCTGGCTCCTGAAAAAGGTTCTTTAGATGGTTGAAAGTTGGACATGATTGTCAGAATGCTCCCAAATGCACATAAGAAATGATTTTAAAAGGAATAAAAAAGGCTAACATCAAAAAGTGTGTGGGCAAAAAGGTATTTCATAAATATTAGTGGGAATTTACAGTTTAACCCACAATTATTTATACATCAGACAGATTTACAATAATAATAAACATCAGCTTTATTGTCATTGCAGCACACCGTCCAATTGAATTATTTCTTTGGATTTAACCAGTGGTCTGTCACTTTGCGGCGCCCGGGGAGGATTGGGGGGGCTAAGGGTCCTGCTCAGGGACCCAGAGTGGAAACACGCAAAACGCTGCTCAGCAATTCTAAGACAGGTTGGACTAACAAAGCTTATCCTCCTAATTACTGAAGGTATACATAATTTTTCAAATGCCCTGATAATAAAATGTAAAAAAGTTTTTTTAATAATCTTTTGAGATATCCCTGTCTTATTTCCTTTCAGAAACAAAATTATTGGTTGAATGACGTTAACTGTAAATCTAAAACTGCCAGAGCTATGAATAGCTTTGGTCTTAACTCTCTCTACTATTTAACCTGCATTCACGATTTAGATTTTGTGAGGATTAGAAAAGGAGATACAAATTTTGCACCCAAAACCTTTAAAGTGCTTTGTTGTACCGCCGTTCAGTCCTGGATGCTGAACATGTCAAACAAATTATTAAGAGCCTAAAATATAAAGACATTCATGCTGATGATGAGTTTATGTAAACTTCTCACTGGGAATGCATGTCAAAGTGTTTTTAAAAAGCCACTTTTCATTGGTCTCTCTAGATGGGAGTTCCCATATTTGTTTAGTCCAGTCAGCGTAATTGATGCTACGGGGACATGATGCATTTAGTGGAATCTGTTGTTGAACGTGCCTCAGTTCAATCATTTAACAAATGTGATTCTACGACAGCTTTGATGCCACAGGAGATCACCGTTCAGATTTTCCGTTTCTTATTGCAATTAGGAAAAACTCAAGTTTGGGGTCTAATTTTTAAAAGTTCCTAACAAAGAGGGAAGGAGTGAGGAAAATCAATAAGCCATTTTAGTCTCTATCTATCAAAGCGGATTCCTTCTTGTCTGTTTTAAAGTGGGGATGTGGCACTTTAATAGGATAGCGCAAGGCTGTTTGAAATGTATGCCAATGATTCCTGTCATTTCATGGCAGCCCGGCCATGGTTCACTGAGCGCCCACTTCTCCCCTGTCAGCTCGACTGAAGACAAGCATTTAGTTGCAAACTTTGAGCAGGTTGCGCAAACCAGAAATGATGTGACTGCTACTTCCAATCCCCATCCTTCTCTTTCATGCTGCAATGCCACTGCCGGGCGAAGAAGGGAGACAGGGGTGTGCTTTCCCTCATTTAACCCAAGAACATGCTGATTTAGTGAAAAACCTTAAGGGCAGAAAGGCAAGAAGGGCAGCGAGATGACAAGGAAAGAGTCTCTGAGGTGTAGGAGGTAAAAGTGGAAGAAGTTTAGGGTTGGGATACCAAAGGTTATCAGCTGACCTTTTGTACTAAATGTTTGGTTCTTTGAGTTTGTCGTCATCTTGTCACTTCATTTTGCCTCACCTTGGCTTGTTTCCTGAAGTCAGAGAACAAAGGCGCAGCTGGTGTAATAATTTAACACGATATATACGTATAATTTAAAGATACAATTTTGAATTAAAACCCAGCCGGTGCCAGAAACCCTGCTGGCTGGCTGACAGTTTGGTTGCGTCAAGGCCACAGCCCTGTATTTTCTGCCTTGTAGCACACCAAAGTAAAACCGCTTGTCAGACTGAGGTGTCTGTGAGCTGACAAGATGCCCCAGTGACATTTCAGCTCGAAAGAGCAAGTGTCTCGCAACCGAGTGGTCAAATATCAGAGAATAGGTCAAGCAGGGCGGAGCTGAGTGCTATCCGGAAGGCCAGTCTCTACAAAACGCCAAACGCCCCCTTGACTTTGACGAGTGGGACTGCTGGGGGGTCAGCGAGGGGGCGGCCGTGCGACGGAACAAAGTGATGTTCTGTTGGGCATGGCCAGACACTGTGCACCTTATTGGCTTCAAAAGGGAAAAGACATTGACATTGATTAATCTTCTTAACCCTGTTGAACACGAAGAGAAGGGCGGGGGGAGCCCGGGGTGGAGGGGATTTGGCAGCCCCGTAAGACGGGCCACTCCAGTGGTTTGTACGGAGCATGGCCCCCTGAAATGTACGCTGACATTCATTAGAATATCTCTGACACCTATCACAGGGAATCCAGCAAGACCAGAGGCGGGGAGCGAGTGATCTCAGTTCCCCTCAAAATGTTTCGGACTGGGCCTTGTCACTCATCGTGGAACGATGTAATTTCATCAAGGACAGACATGAACCCACTCACTGGTACTGAATAAGGTGTTTTTGGCAAGATTATTGGAATAGGGTTTGGAGACAGCGCTTTAAATTGGCCATTTACATCCACTAGTCTGAGTTTTAGCAGAGATGTGCAGGTACAAGTAGAAGCTATGACTGAAACAAAGACATATTTAAGTGCACACCCTTATATATATATATATATATATATATATATATATATATATATATATATATATATATATATATATATATATACTAAAATCTGGTGCCAGGTTCCTGGTTCCAGGTACAAAATGCTGCCGTCTGGTAACAGACATCTGCATGATTTATCTAATTTATCAACTACAATGAAAGACAAACCAATACATATGGTTTAGATAGAGAGATAGGTGCAAGAAGGTTAACAGGCAGGAAATGGAAATAGGAAGAGCAAGAAGAGCAATGCTATGCACGAAATGGCGATACAAATTGGCAAAGGGACCAATTGATCCAGAACCTCCAGTTCCATTTCAGAAAAAGTCATTATCGCTGTCTTTTTAATGTTTTCCTTTTGCTATTTTGATCAAATTACAGCGAGGTGGAGAGAGGGAACGGAAAGAGAGAGAGAGAGAGAAAAGGGAAAGAGACGAAGGAAGAAAACGCACGTGTCAAAGTCCTGACAGCCATCAAGACAAAACGGTGGTGCTGACATAAATATTTAACAATGAGGGGCAACCTACAGCTTGTCATGTCACGGCTGTGATTAGGGTGAACGGTGACCCGCTCTCATAAAACATGGGTTCATGTTGGAGAGAGGCGGGGGGGGGGGGCATGTGTCAGGGGCTCGCAGAGTCGATATCAGAGGACGGACAATGCTCCCCTTAACCCTCATTTCCATAAAGCCATTCCTTTGGAACAGCATTCCCAACAGGCCTCAACTCCCTACCTGCTTATTCTCCATCACCAGGTACAGAGCTTCTGCAGAACGAGCTGTGAGTCTGTGAGATAGAAAGGCTCGGCGTGCCCGGAGTGTGTGCGCGTGATTTTTACTTGACGTGGGCTTCTTGAGAGCCTTGTGGTGTACGTCTGGCAGAGGAGCTGTTTATCATTCCGCAAACATCATTTGGGATGTTTCTCATTGATTGGTTTAAAAATGTTTTTCCAATGTAATGTCATTGTTTGCCAACCGTCAAGGGTGAGCCCCCTGTGAATAATTCCAACCTTAATTAGAAAGAAATCCATACGTGGAACTTAACTTGCACACAGGACCACGGTACCTTGAAGAAACAATTACACAGCGCAGAGAGGTAATCAATTGCTCGGCTTCGCCATGAAATGTCACCAAATGAAACTCATTTTACTCAAAGGCATTTATTAATGGGTTTTTATTCCAAGGAACTAAGGAGCAATTAAACGCGGCACACAGGGTGCAGGGAAAAGTTACATGAAGCATCCACTAATTAACCTTAAATACTGTAAATCATTCAGAACAATCTGCATTACGGCTTCACTGTTCAGGCTTTAGTTTCTGTTTCAACCCGAAGACATTTTTTATATATTTAATATATACTTTTAAACCCAGTTAAAATTCAAAGACGATAACATCCTGCGATCTGTTATATTTCATTTCAGGTTTATCGGGGTCAGTCCTTCAAAATGTGAGATAAATGACTCTTTGTAAAATCCTGATGCTCCTCAATTGATTTGTTGCCACGGCTGGCTCTAATAGGATGGATGATCCTTCAAAACTACAAAGAATATTTCAATATATTTTTCAAATAGATTTTCTCCAGCAAAACATTTGCAGTGGAAAAAAAAGTTGGGTTTTCCACAGACAGAGAACAATATTTAAGCCGCATCATTATGCGATTTAAAATATCCAGTAAAGGTGTTTGATTCTTCATTTGCTGTAGGTAGCACATCACAGTTAGACAGGAAGGTTGTTCATTAGTTTAGTTGTCCCTGACACTTATAAATCCAGTTAAAATGTGGTGTACTACACAGCGTTCTTCGCTGAAAATATGAAAACAAACAGAATGAAACTGGAATTACCCACCGTTATTTATTCATCGTTTTAAGGAAGTAAAGGGCAATTAGAAAGGACACGAACAGTGGGAGAAAGTTACGCTAAGCGCATGTAAAGAAAAACACTGTATTTAAAATCCTTTTTTTTAATAATGCATTTCCAACCTCTGATGATTGTTTGCTGTGGAAACAGCAGGAATTAAAATTACTAGTTGGTGACGATTAACTGACAGAGCTTAGAAATGAAGCTAAGCTAAAAATCCTGTTTATAAATGGTGATATATTGCCAATGTGTTTATAAACTGAGGTAACAATGACGCTTATAAAAGCAGCTGAAACATGGCGTAAGGTCACCCAAATCATTTATTCTTTGGCTTTTGTTCCAATAAGGCTAATTTAAGAACATGCAAATACTGCAAACTTATCTCACAAGTCAGTGTTTATAAATTAAGCGATACATGGCAGGTATAGATCCAACCGTATGTACAAATGGACAAAATCTATGTGGTGCTTTTCTAGTTTTGGCGACCACTCAAAGTGCTTTACACTGGAGCCGCGCTCACATTGATAGGCCACTACGCAGATCGGCAGGCAGCCTGGATATGTGGCAGGAGGTAGCTGGAATCAAACCCACAACCCGCAGACTGAAAGACAACGATGCTCCCAACAGCACCATTGATATGAAAGCCAATATTCCAGAAACTAAGGCAAATTTATTAGTACAGCATTGTTCATATTGAAAGTATTTCAAAGTGTTTTACAGGAAAATAAATCAAACGTGTGAGGGAAAGCTACGTTAAAAAAAGCAAGAAAGAATATGTAAAATGCTCATTTAATCAAATAAAAACTTTATTTCACTTTTAATGCATTTCCATTCTCTGATGGGTGTTTTTCTGTCATAAATGTCCATGTAGTTAAACCTGCCATTGAATTGGCTGGTTGGAAACACTACAAGCGCTTAGAAATGCCGCTACAACTGGCATGTATACATGAATAGAAGTGCAAAATTCAGCATTCACAAAACCCAACGGGCAACACTCACACAAACAGAACAAAACGGCTGCTGCTCAGGTTCACGGTTTATATTTAAGGTGAATATCAGCTCAGGTGCTTTTTTTATTTTTTCTTATCAAATCGTGTTGGTTTTGGTGTTCTGTCCTTAATAAAGAAGCGTACCAGTGAAACTAACTCAGGTTCAAATAGCCTCCTGCCTCTGATGAAAAGGGTCTTTTTAACCCTGGCTGTTTAAAATTTTTTTTATTTTTTTTTACAAGTCAGAAATATTCTGAAGAAAAAAAAAACAGTCAAATGAAAACGTGGGCTTAGAAAAAAAAGCCTTTTAATTTCATCTCAAAACAAAAGGAATTTGACCACAGGAGCAGGACCGGCCGTTCTTAGCACAGCATAATTTAAGTTCGCCGGCGGGGAGTGGACTCCGTTTCCAGTAGGCCGAGCTGATTGCTCTTCCGGTAGATGACACATTACACCAGTCGTGTGGTCATGCCCAGGCTCCATCTCTCCGGTTCTTTGTCCAGTCACAAATCATTCTGTGGGCTCCCTTAAGTGCGTCTGTGTTTGTTAAGTGCCCCCACCATAGACCGTGGTGTTAATCCAATTTGCCCTCCATGTCTTTTTTTTTTTTCTTCCTTTGAGCAGTCGCCATGAGGTTGGGTGGTTAAAAGAGGATAGTGACACACCTGGGAGAAGGTGAAATAGTTCTCCCCAGGTACAGGGGAGAGATGAACTTGAAACAAACAGCGCAAGAGGGGATAGAGATGGGCTGTGAGTGCTGCTACCTGTCCCTGTAGTCGTTTACTCCCTCACACACACACACACACATCGTCACATATCGGGAGAGACAAAAGTCTCTGATTAAAATTTTATTTGGAACCTTTTTAGGCCAGTCCTATTGTCTTTCCCATTAAAGTCTCAGGGATACTGGCATCTCTCCAGTGAACGGTGACAACAGAAGGCCCTCGTACGCTTTCCTCCCCATCAGCTGAGGGAGACGGAAGTGGGATGTTATTATTATTTCATGCCTCAGAAGAGTCCGCTGCCCACTTTAGGGCACGGTCACAGGCAGTGGAGCATCCTGCTCAGGGAACGCTCTGAGAGGTGCTCTGAGTGCACATACTACATTGTTCACTTCAGGTTGTGTGCCATTTTCTCACATGCCTTGTGAGCGTAAGAGGAGCGCTGTTAGTTCAGCCTTGTTTGCTATGGTAAGACAAGAGAAGCATTTAGTACTCCGGAGGAGGTTAAAGGTGGCCGGCAGAGTAATGGACAACCAGCCACACACTGAAGTCCTGCTGGTGAGGCCCGCATGCAAAAAAAAAGAACAACAACAAAAAAACAAATAGAAAATACCTCCAAATTGCAGAAGCCATTCAGTAAGTTTGGCACATTTTACAGGTGTGTTTACACGGTTTTAAAGGGTTTTCAGTTTTTCTCCAAGTGGGGATGGTAGAATACCAGCAAACTATTAGGAAATACAGATGCAAAATATTTACTATGAGTCTGTCATCAGTTTGGTCCTGGTTATTAAAAAACTTTTTTAAAATATTTTTATACATTTTTTTTAATTTGTATTTAATTTGTATTATGTTTTGTTTTTTGTTTTTTATGTTAATTTTTTTTGTTTTTTTAATTAAAAAGAAAATGGAAAAAAAGCTTATTTTTTACATTGATTCCAAAATATCTTTAAAACTATAATTTAAATCATTCAAACATATTTCTCTCTGGCCTTCCTACCGTGAATGGCCATTATTTATTTGTATTCGGAGCAGAAGCCACATAATGCCATGTGTTTAAGAGAGCTGTCAAAGACAAAATGATTACGGAGCAGGAATCTAAAATTGTCTTTAGGATATTATGTTAGTAATTAGCGAAATTAACACGCTCAACGTCAGTACTTGTAAACAATAGTAGCTTTTTAGATATTCACAGAAGAGCAAGTTAATTATCATAATTTTTCAACATTTCTAAAAGGAAACCAACATCTTTAAATGCAGCATGTCCCATAAAACATAGAAGTTTAATATGGTAAAGAAGAACTTCTTTGCTCTAATACACTCAGCTTTCCTATTACCTGCTGAGTCCAACTTCAGGTGTATTTGCCCCTTTGAGAATGCCTCAAAACATCCCCAGTGTGTGTATGAATGGACGTTTTGTGGCTGACAACTGGACTTCTTATCTGGGGAAATAACAGTAACAATGCCTATGTATCTAGTTATGTATCTGTCCAATAGTCATGCAAATTTTGAGCAAACTTTTAAAATGTCATAAAAAAGAAAATGCTAATTAGATGTGTTTCCATCCGCTGGTTTGTAGTGAATTAACCAAAGCGTAGTTTCATCAGAACGTTGTTGTGAAATCAGACAAGCGAGAAATGTGAGACTTTTACAGACTCTCTCCCCCGGGGACTGCAATCACAGCAGGGGGGGGGGGGGGCTGCTGCAACAAATTCATGCTCTCTCCCCCTCATCTTCCTCTTTGCCCGTGGACTGTGAACACATCCACACTGGAGAGACCGGCAAACATGGGCGCAGGACAGAATCACAGCTAACTTTTGCAGCAGAAAAGCTGATCTGAAAATCTCCCCTTTAAGCCGCAGCCGCTTCCTCGCCCCGAATGCTCAGACAAGCAGCTTTACCTCGGAGTAATTCACTGCAACCGGATGCCAATCGCCACAACCAGACAAAAGCAGAGGTTTGGCAGAGAAATAAGCAGGGAAAGATTAATCATTTAAGTGGTTTACTTTTAATGTGTTTTTACTGTTTCGTTTAAAGGGTTGACAGAGGTAAACAGACCCGGAGCTTACAGGCTAAGCTACGTTAGCGGGCTTTGAAACATGCTATACTGATGTGTTTGGGTGTGTTTTACGGTTATGACCAACTTTATTTCCATAAATGTTTTATACATCGATGGGACATTAATGTTTGTGTTTTCCAGTTCGTTCGTTACGACAAAATAGAGCTCAAAAGTCGTGAGCAGAATGTCCATTAATAGCTGTTTGGGCTGATATTCACCGAACAGCACCTAACAGACCAAGAATTTTTTTATTAAACATTAAATAACTTAAAAATGTGTAATGGCACAACAACGTGACAAATGGCATCAGTGTAATAAATAGCAAGTAGAGGTTACAAACTATCATTGAGCCCACATATGAGAAACACAAAGACGTTTTCAGGAATGTGTTGCTTTTGGGAAAGTTGTAATTGTTCTGTCAACTACTATTGCCGATGTTAGATGTTTTCAGGAGGCGTGGAGAAAGAATTGTATTTCTATCACATTCTGGGAATACCTGAGAAGATGTCAATAGCGAAAACAGCTGATCAGTCATGTGAGGTGAATGTTTGCTATGTCAGAAATTATTTAGTAAATGTGTTTCCATTTTGTGCATTTCTCTCTTTTTCGGAAAATGCAAAAACTATATTTTTTTTTGTTGCAAAACTGAGGAAGTTATTTCAAATTTCACCATTTCCATCAACCTTTTCTAACGTGATACTTCAAAAGGCACATAAAATGTAGATGGGAACACGTCTAGTGACATATGGGGTGCCAAATGTAAAATTTCAGATAAAATTCTATAGCTGATATATTTTGATTATTTAGCTCACTTTTCTCACATTTAACTCCCTTTTCTCACATTTAAGACAGAAATTCACAATAAACAAGATCTTATATGCAATTGTCAACAATATGTTTATAAAGTAAAACAAATAGTTAAATGTTAAATCTAAATGTTAAATCTATATCTAAATGTTAAATCTATATCTAAATGTTAAATCTATATCTAAATATTAAATTTAAATCTAAATGTTAAATCTATATCTAAATGTTAAATTTAAATCTAAATGCTAAATCTATATCTAAATGTTAAATTTAAATCTAAATGTTAAATCTATATCTAAATGTTAAATGTTAAATGTAAATGTTAAATCTATATCTAAATGTTAAATTTAAATCTAAATGTTAAATCTATATCTAAATGTTAAATCTATATCTAAATGTTAAATTTATATCTAAATGTTAAATCTATATCTAAATGTTAAATGTTAAATGTAAATGTTAAATCTATATCTAAATGTTAAATCTATATCTAAATGTTAAATTTAAATCTAAATGTTAAATTTAAATCTAAATGTTAAATCTATATCTAAATGTTAAATCTATATCAAAATGTTAAATGTTAAATGTAAATGTTAAATCTATATCTAAATGTTAAATTTAAATCTAAATGTTAAATGTTAAATGTAAATGTTAAATCTATATCTAAATGCTAAATCTATATCTAAATGTTAAATCTATATCTAAATGTTAAATGTTAAATGTAAATGTTAAATCTATATCTAAATGTTAAATTTAAATCTAAATGTTAAATCTATATCTAAATGTTAAATCTATATCTAAATGTTAAATTTAAATCTAAATGTTAAATGTTAAATGTAAATGTTAAATCTATATCTAAATGCTAAATCTATATCTAAATGTTAAATCTATATCTAAATGTTAAATTTAAATCTAAATGTTAAATCTATATCTAAATGTTAAATCTATATCTAAATGTTAAATTTAAATCTAAATGTTAAATCTATATCTAAATGTTAAATGTTAAATGTAAATGTTAAATCTATATCTAAATGTTAAATCTATATCTAAATGTTAAATTTAAATCTAAATGTTAAATCTATATCTAAATGTTAAAAATAAATCTAAATGTTAAATCTATATCTAAATGTTAAATGTAAATGTTAAATCTATATCTAAATGTTAAATTTAAATCTAAATGTTAAATGTTAAATGTAAATGTTAAATCTATATCTAAATGCTAAATCTATATCTAAATGTTAAATCTATATCTAAATGTTAAATGTTAAATGTAAATGTTAAATCTATATCTAAATGTTAAATTTAAAACTAAATGTTAAATCTATATCTAAATGTTAAATCTATATCTAAATGTTAAATTTAAATGTAAATGTTAAATCTATATCTAAATGTTAAATGTTAAATGTAAATGTTAAATCTATATCTAAATGTTAAATCTATATCTAAATGTTAAATCTAAATCTAAATGTTAAATTTAAATCTAAATGTTAAATCTATATCTAAATGTTAAATTTAAATCTAAATGCTAAATCTATATCTAAATGTTAAATTTAAATCTAAATGTTAAATCTATATCTAAATGTTAAATGTTAAATGTAAATGTTAAATCTATATCTAAATGTTAAATCTATATCTAAATGTTAAATCTAAATCTAAATGTTAAATGTTAAATCTAAATGTTTTGAAAATATGCAAATTGACCACGCCCCCTATCGGGTTCTCGCCCACACCACCGACCTTGGATCAGCCATGAGATCCATCTGTGGAGGACACGGTAAACATGCCGCACAGACGGCTGACAAGGCAACTTCCTATAACTATATAACTTTCTCCCTTTAACGGCAAAGTTTCTTGTTTTAATGAGAGACTTATCTTGCTTAAACGACATAATTTTCGTCTCATAACAACGCAACATAACCCGGCATCAGCTCGCGGGATATTTGACTGTCATGGAGAAGAGAAGAGACAGAGAGGCGCCTTTTATTACTTTTTAAGAAGTCGTCATTTTTCGGAGGAATGTATTTCTGCACTGAGGAGTGACAAGGTAAGTCATAAATATACAGCAAGTCCTCTACTTGAAATTTGACCAATTCAGCAGTTATTTATAGTTAACAACTCTGCTTTGGATACACTTGCATTACTGTAGTACAGTCTCTGGCTCTGTTTACACGGTGAAAACAGGTTTGCGTTGCCTTTGTACTCTCCATTTACACACTACAAGGTTTAACTGTTGCTTAGGGGGGGGGGGCTTTCAGCTATAGCTGTGGGTTTATTTACAACAGTTTGCAGCCGAAACAGTCCTCCGCCAGCCGCTGCTTTCTTCTTCTGGGCAATTTAACCCGGAGCTTCAAAAATCACAGCGCTACTAGTGGTGCGGCATGGGAATTGCACCGTTTAAGTACTCTGTAAACAGGGCCTGTGACTGCAAATGTACCTATATGGATGTTAATGAGATAGAGATAAGGATAAGCAGCTTAATTTTTTTAAAAACATGTCATGCATTTAATCATAAATTCTGCTGTAAAGATTAATAATCATGTGCTTAAAAGAGTCTTTTTAGTTTTTTACGGTTTTTATATTAACCATAATTTCATTGTGCTTGTAGACTGACATATCAGCTATAGCAAGCATGGATGAGAGCTTGGCCATCTATATTCCCACCTATGCTGACAGAATTGCCACCCAGAGATTTTGCTTCGAGTTCCAAGGAAAAGGTGAAAGAGATGTCCTTCAACAGACGTGGCTTGAAAAACTCTTTACATGCAAATCTTCATGGAAAAAGTCCAATTTGATCTAAAATGTTTTTGGTTTCAGGTAATATCACTATGTAATATATTTAAAAAGAAAGCTTACCATTTGACTCAAAATGTGTTTTCAATATGTTTTCAAGAACATATGGAAGTGAGCCACAATAGAGTCAGTTAGCTTTTGTTTTTGTTGACAAAGATATAGAGCAAAAATACTGATTAAAAAGATTACTCCAACAACATTGTGAAATACAATTTTTTGAAGTGAAATTATTGCTGTTGCTATTAAGCTTCTTTAAGGTAAAAAAATTTAAAGCATGTGTTTAAACTGTACTTACTTTTCTTTCCATAGGGCATTATTTTTCTTTTATATTCTTTAAAGTTGATTGTAAAATAGATGAATGCTTTGAGCGCAATAGTGCCCAGATTTCTAACAACGACTTTTGTCATATGTAAAAGGATTTTCTCATGTTCAATTTTGAGATCCATGTATTCATCTTTTTAATACTCATAGATTATGTTCTAGTTAGGTCATTATCTGGAGGTAGAGAACTTCCTTTTAAAAGGATCTTTCAGAGAACTTGTTAAAGGTACTTTTAATGTATGTTCTTCTGTGAGTTGATGTAACATTGCAATATAATGTTATGTTTCTAAGGAAAGAATGAGTTGGTTTGATCACAAACCATTGCACTTTATTTTGTAATGGGTTTTTACCAAAGATTCATTAAAAGTTTTCATGTTGCACATAAGCATAGGCACTTTATTTTTCATCTCATTTGACCATATCATCATTGTCAAACAGTACATAACTTGGGTCTCAGTGTTCAGTAACAGAGAACTATAAGTCTTGCTGTTATAAATATAAAAATTATGTCTTGAATATGAGGAGCAGTGGTGGGGTTTACAGAACATGTGTCATTTAAACATTTTGTCCTACATGACAGATTACAAGGCAAATGTGAAGTTAAATTTCTTGTTATTGTCCTAATATATTTAGTAGTGTATATTTGCTGTCACACACAACAAGAATCACACAAAATATAAAACCTAGCACCAAAATTCAAAAAATTATGTACATCATGATGAAACATTTAAGTACATGGGAGTCAGTGAAAACAGAGGTCTGTTTTTTTTCCTCCATCTGTATTTCTTTGACTGCTTTTCCTTTATTGGTTGTGGGGTCTGCAGCTGCCTATTTCTGACTGTATGGGAAAGTGACAGGTTCATTCTGGACAGGCTCACAAGGTCATTTGCTCCACAAACTCTTTTTTACAAGAAAATGTCACACGTGTCACAGGTTTGTGTGCATACAAGCTCTTAAAAATAAGCATAACTCAATTGTTTCATCATGTGTGGACGGTGCATGAAGAAAGTTTTCCGTCATCAGAAGGTATGATAGTTCGAACTGTCTCATCACATGTGAACAGTCCTCTGAAGACGTTGGACTGTGCAAGTTTCAGCCGCTTGCTTAGAAATCTGTTTGAGATTATCTTGTTCACCAAAACGCCGTGGAAGGGTTCACAGGTGTCAAAGTCCAGTCCTCAAGGGCCGGTGTCCTGAAACTTTTAGATATGTCCCTGGTCCGACATGCCTGAGTCAAATAATCAGGTAATTACCAGGACCCTGAAGAACCTGACTGCATACTGAGGAGCTAATTGTGCCATTTGATTCAGGTGTGTGGGACCAAGGAAACCTCTAAAAGTTTCAGGACACGCCATCGAGGACTGGAGCTTGACACCCCAGTACATAATGTAGGGCCGGCCACTTGGAGCAATTGCATCTCTAATCTTACAAATGATGTTCCATAAGTGAACCACTTTAAGAGTTCTTCCTGAAAGACAAGAAAATAAACAAGATCTTAAAGTACATACTCCATATTTAAAAGCATGTATCATATAGTATTTATCTTTTACATTCAAACATACCTCAGTGATATTTAAACGGGTGAGCAGAATTGGCTGCTTATCCAAGAAGTCACTAGTAAAGTAATCTGTATTCTTCAGTTTTTGAAAAAGGTTCATCCAGTACTGTGCACGACGTTTCCTTAAGAAATCCCACCAGTTGTTGATGAGCTGGCTGTGGGTGCTGGATCCCACAATGAAGTAGTTTTCAGGATAGCTGTCATCAAGACGCAAAAATCTTTGAATGTCTTTCATTGTACTATTCTCTGTCTCCATGTCAATATGAATTCTGGCTGTGGTACCCCCTCTGTTACTGCTGGAAGAAAATATCCAGCGGTAACTTTTGGACAGCACCATCCATGTATTCAGCTTTAGAGATGCCAACCTGTAAACACAGCAGACAATTTATTGTTTTTTATTTTAAACAAAATGTAAAAATAACATAATTTATTCTTTCTAAAAATTGAGCACGTTACTTATGCTAAATGTGAGAAGCTAAATATTCCAAATTCAAAGTTTTTAAATATTTAAATTTTGAGTGTCAGATCAAATGCACAGGCATTCTAAGATGTAAAAGAGAACATTCATTTTCTGGCTGTATTTTTAATGTAGCTATCTTAAACCTGGTCCTCCTACCTTAATGTTTTTGTTTATGGGAATTTTAAAAAGTACTTTTACAGAATTCCCATCAGAAGGAGAATAGCTGCTGTTTAAAATTGTGATTTAAGGTTAGACTGGATCAATGTTAAAATTGCCTAAACCTAGACTGCAATGGAACAATGTTGTTGATTAAGATTTGTTTTCTTTTCTGAGTAAGTTTAAAAACATTAGAAAAAAACAAATGGAACAACAAATAAACTGAGAACAATGGTGCCTTGCTGCCAGGAGCTTTCGTTGATAAATTCTGATATTAACTTTTGAATTTGCAGCAATGATAATCGATTATCAGTTTTTGCTTTTCCCCTTATTAAAGCATGTCAGTAGTTGACTGGGTTTATTAATGAAGTTCATATAAATAGTTGTCCTTCACTGGCGTGTGAATTGTCCCATTAGAAAGCTCTGTATTCATATCTTTGTTTTGACACAATAAAATATGGATAAATGTAGCTTTATTTTGCCTCACTTTCATTGTGTAGAATACACATACTTTTAATTAGCCTTACAAGTGTCGGATTAAAATTTATTTTAATCATATTTGATTAAAATACATAAAGGCATAGATAGGTACATTTGCAGTCACAGGCCCTGTTTACAGAGTACTTAAACGGTGCAATTCCCATGCCGCACCACTAGTAGCGCTGTGATTTTTGAAGCTCCGGGTTAAATTGCCCAGAAGAAGAAAGCAGCGGCTGGCGGAGGACTGTTTCGGCTGCAAACTGTTGTAAATAAACCCACAGCTATAGCTGAAAGCCCCCCCCCCCTAAGCAACAGTTACACCTTGTAGTGTGTAAATGGAGAGTACAAAGGCAACGCAAACCTGTTTTCACCGTGTAAACAGAGCCAGAGACGGTACTACAGTAATGCAAGTGTATCCAAAGCAGAGTTGTTAACTATAAATAACTGCCGAATGGGTCAAATTTCAAGTAGAGGACTTGCTGTATATTTATGACTTACCTTGTCACTCCTCAGTGCAGAAATACATTCCTCCGAAAAATGACGACTTCTTAAAAAGTAATAAAAGGCGCCCCTCCGTCTCTCCTCTTCTCCATGACAGTCAAATATCCCGCGAGCTGATGCCGGGTTATGTTGCGTTGTTATGAGACGAAAATTATGTCGTTTAAGCAAGATAAGTCTCTCATTAAAACAAGAAACTTTGCCGTTAAAGGGAGAAAGTTATATAGTTATAGGAAGTTGCCTTGTCAGCCGTCTGTGCGGCATGTTTACCGTGTCCTCCACAGATGGATCTCATGGCTGATCCAAGGTCGGTGGTGTGGGTGAGAACCCGATAGGGGGCGTGGTCAATTTGCATATTTTCAAAACATTTAGATTTAACATTTAACATTTAGATTTAGATTTAACATTTAGATATAGATTTAACATTTAGATATAGATTTAACATTTACATTTAACATTTAACATTTAGATATAGATTTAACATTTAGATTTAAATTTAACATTTAGATATAGATTTAGCATTTAGATTTAAATTTAACATTTAGATATAGATTTAACATTTAGATTTAAATTTAACATTTAGATTTAGATTTAACATTTAGATATAGATTTAACATTTAGATATAGATTTAACATTTACATTTAACATTTAACATTTAGATATAGATTTAACATTTAGATTTAAATTTAACATTTAGATATAGATTTAACATTTAGATATAGATTTAACATTTAGTTTTAAATTTAACATTTAGATATAGATTTAACATTTACATTAAACATTTAACATTTAGATATAGATTTAACATTTAGATATAGATTTAGCATTTAGATATAGATTTAACATTTACATTTAACATTTAACATTTACATTTAACATTTAACATTTACATTTACATTTAACATTTAACATTTAGATTTAAATTTAACATTTAGATATAGATTTAACATTTACATTTAACATTTAACATTTAGATATAGATTTAACATTTAGATTTAAATTTAACATTTAGATATAGATTTAACATTTAGATATAGATTTAACATTTAGATTTAAATTTAACATTTAGATATAGATTTAACATTTAGACATAGATTTAACATTTACATTTAACATTTAACATTTAGATATAGATTTAACATTTAGATTTAAATTTAACATTTAGATATATATTTAACATTTAGATATAGATTTAACATTTAGATTTAAATTTAACATTTAGATATAGATTTAACATTTACATTTAACATTTAACATTTAGATATAGATTTAACATTTAGATATAGATTTAGCATTTAGATATAGATTTAACATTTACATTTAACATTTAACATTTAGATTTAAATTTAACATTTAGATATAGATTTAACATTTACATTTAACATTTAACATTTAGATATAGATTTAACATTTAGATATAGATTTAACATTTACATTTAACATTTAACATTTAGATATAGATTTAACATTTAGATATAGATTTAGCATTTAGATATAGATTTAACATTTACATTTAACATTTAACATTTAGATTTAAATTTAACATTTAGATATAGATTTAACATTTACATTTAACATTTAACATTTAGATATAGATTTAACATTTAGATATAGATTTAACATTTAGATTTAAATTTAACATTTAGATATAGATTTAACATTTAGATTTAAATTTAACATTTAGATATAGATTTAACATTTAGACATAGATTTAACATTTACATTTAACATTTAACATTTAGATATAGATTTAACATTTAGATTTAAATTTAACATTTAGATATAGATTTAACATTTAGATATAGATTTAACATTTAGATTTAAATTTAACATTTAGATATAGATTTAACATTTACATTTAACATTTAACATTTAGATATAGATTTAACATTTAGATATAGATTTAGCATTTAGATATAGATTTAACATTTACATTTAACATTTAGATTTAAATTTAACATTTAGATATAGATTTAACATTTACATTTAACATTTAACATTTAGATATAGATTTAACATTTAGATATAGATTTAACATTTAGATTTAAATTTAACATTTAGATTTAAATTTAACATTTATATATAGATTTAACATTTAGATATAGATTTAACATTTACATTTAACATTTAACATTTAGATATAGATTTAACATTTAGATTTAAATTTAACATTTAGATATAGATTTAACATTTAGATATAGATTTAACATTTAGTTTTAAATTTAACATTTAGATATAGATTTAACATTTACATTTAACATTTAACATTTAGATATAGATTTAACATTTAGATATAGATTTAGCATTTAGATATAGATTTAACATTTACATTTAACATTTAACATTTACATTTAACATTTAACATTTAGATTTAAATTTAACATTTAGATATAGATTTAACATTTACATTTAACATTTAACATTTAGATATAGATTTAACATTTAGATTTAAATTTAACATTTAGATATAGATTTAACATTTAGATTTAAATTTAACATTTAGATATAGATTTAACATTTAGACATAGATTTAACATTTACATTTAACATTTAACATTTAGATATAGATTTAACATTTAGATTTAAATTTAACATTTAGATATAGATTTAACATTTAGATATAGATTTAACATTTAGATTTAAATTTAACATTTAGATATAGATTTAACATTTACATTTAACATTTAACATTTAGATATAGATTTAACATTTAGATATAGATTTAGCATTTAGATATAGATTTAACATTTACATTTAACATTTAACATTTAGATTTAAATTTAACATTTAGATATAGATTTAACATTTACATTTAACATTTAACATTTAGATATAGATTTAACATTTAGATATAGATTTAACATTTACATTTAACATTTAACATTTAGATATAGATTTAACATTTAGATATAGATTTAGCATTTAGATATAGATTTAACATTTACATTTAACATTTAACATTTAGATTTAAATTTAACATTTAGATATAGATTTAACATTTACATTTAACATTTAACATTTAGATATAGATTTAACATTTAGATATAGATTTAACATTTAGATTTAAATTTAACATTTAGATATAGATTTAACATTTAGATTTAAATTTAACATTTAGATATAGATTTAACATTTAGACATAGATTTAACATTTACATTTAACATTTAACATTTAGATATAGATTTAACATTTACATTTAACATTTAACATTTAGATATAGATTTAACATTTAGATATAGATTTAACATTTAGATTTAAATTTAACATTTAGATTTAAATTTAACATTTAGATATAGATTTAACATTTAGATATAGATTTAACATTTACATTTAACATTTAACATTTAGATATAGATTTAACATTTAGATTTAAATTTAACATTTAGATATAGATTTAACATTTAGACATAGATTTAACATTTACATTTAACATTTAACATTTAGATATAGATTTAACATTTAGATTTAAATTTAACATTTAGATATAGATTTAACATTTAGATATAGATTTAACATTTAGATTTAAATTTAACATTTAGATATAGATTTAACATTTACATTTAACATTTAACATTTAGATATAGATTTAACATTTAGATATAGATTTAGCATTTAGATATAGATTTAACATTTACATTTAACATTTAACATTTAGATTTAAATTTAACATTTAGATATAGATTTAACATTTACATTTAACATTTAACATTTAGATATAGATTTAACATTTAGATATAGATTTAACATTTAGATTTAAATTTAACATTTAGATTTAAATTTAACATTTAGATATAGATTTAACATTTAGATATAGATTTAACATTTACATTTAACATTTAACATTTAGATATAGATTTAACATTTAGATTTAAATTTAACATTTAGATATAAATTTAACATTTAGATATAGATTTAACATTTAGATATAGATTTAACATTTAGATTTAAATTCAATATTTAGATATAGATTTAACATTTACATTTAACATTTAACATTTAGATATAGATTTAACATTTAGATTTAAATTTAACATTTAGATATAGATTTAGCATTTAGATTTAAATTTAACATTTAGATATAGATTTAACATTTAGATATAGATTTAACATTTAGATTTAAATTTAATATTTAGATATAGATTTAACATTTAGATATAGATTTAACATTTAGATATAGATTTAACATTTAGATATAGATTTAACATTTAGATTTAACTTTTAACTATTTGTTTTACTTTATAAACATATTGTTGACAATTGCATATAAGATCTTGTTTATTGTGAATTTCTGTCTTAAATGTGAGAAAAGGGAGTTAAATATGAGAAAAGTGAGCTAAATAATCAAAATATATCAGCTATAGAATTTTATCTGAAATTTTACATTCGGCACCCCATAGTGACAAACCAAGATCTTAAACACTGAGGGACAAGTGGAGAATGACACTGAATAGAGGTAGTCATGTTGAGCAGACGGGCCTGAAGGAGCACAAGAAGACTGAGGAAGAGAGGCTAAATAACACCAGAGAAGCTGATTGGAGACACAGATAAACTATCAAACAGAATTCTAAGATAAATAAATCCAAATGTACAAAGGATAGAACACAATAATAAGCTAAGGAACTAAGTACAAAAGCATGAACATAAACGATCAAGGAAATACTCAAAACCCAAACCTGGAGATTGTGAAACTACATTTAAAAATGTTGAAAGTAGCTCATTTTCATTTTCTCTCTCTCAGTAACAACTTCCCCACTGAAGAGAGTTGTCCAATGTGATCTGATTTTTTCCCCCTATATTTTAATAGTAATAGTAATATCATCTTTATTGTCATTGAAACATACATTACAATGAAATTTTCTTTCTGCTTTTAACTCATCACCCTTAGGGAGCAGTGGACTGCTGTGTGTGGCACCCGGGGAGCAATCTGGGGTTAAGGGTCTTGCTCAGGGACCCAGAGTGCAGGCAGTGGGGATCAAACCTGGTACTTGCATCCTTCTCTGAGTGCAAGCACACTGCTCTAACCACTAGGCCACAACCCCCCCTAATCATGTAAAGCACTTTGAATTGTCTCTGTACTGAAATATGCTATACAAATAAATTTGCCTTGCCTTGCCTGACTGTTCTTAAAGTGTAATTCACCCAAAAATCAACTGTTTTTGCAGATAAACTATATAAATGGTGCCTAGGAGCACTACTTTAATGTTACTGTGCATTTTTTACTATTTTCATATGAACTTGTTTAGTTCTGCAATATTTGCCTCAAAACCAACTTAGTGCTGCCCTCTTAGGGTTGAACAATGGCTATTCCTGTTGAATTTTCCTATTGGTTCAAACATGCTTTCATCATCGTAGCCCTGTGTTGGAATATAAAAGTATCTCAGCCAGACACTTGCTCCCATGGCGAGTCAGACTCCCAAGTGGGAATCACTAGCATTTGTAACATCGATTGACAGTGTTGAGTGCTTTGAACGTTAGAAGAAGAAATACCTTTATTGTCCCACAATGGTGAAATTCAGGCACGCACATGTTAGCAATGATGCATCACTTTACCACTTACAAACTGCACCTATCCTGTACTGACGAGGTGGGTAAAAAATCCCCCACAAAGACGGATCTGTGGTTAAACCACCAGACAACGCCTTTGTCACCCTTCTTGTTTCACTTTCCCTCATCCTGACCACAGCTCCGCTTGACTCCCGCCACTCATCCCCACAATTAGCCCTGCCTCACGAGGTCTCTTGGCACTGCCCAGTGCCCACTTTATGCTTTCACATCAGGGTGAGTTATGCTGTTAAGCTTTTGACTGAGAGGCAAGGCACATTTATTTGTATAGCACATTTCAGTACTAGGGAAATGCAAAGTGCTTTACATGATTTTTTTTTTTTACAGTTTTCTGGAAGTTTGTTCCAGATCAGTGGAGCATAGGAACTAAATGCTGCTTCTCCGTATCTGGTTCTGGTTCTGCAGAGCAGGCTGAAGCCAGAAGACTTTTTCAACTAGGCAAGCTGAAAAAAAAAAGATTTCTCTCAGGGCATCTGTAGAAAAAACATTTATTTTGTTTTCTGACTCTTCCAAAACTTAATAAAAAACAGTTAACAGATTGAAAAAAAATGATTTTAAAATATATAACCTGGGTGTCACAGATGACAAGTCTGAAAATGTGTTAACTCAATTATCAAACATTTATATGAATTTTCTTTCAGTGTCACTTTTGATTGTTTGAATTTCTCAAAACTGTAGAAATGCAAAAAAAAAACCCCCAAAAACAATATCTTCCCACAGAAAATGAAATAAAATGAGTAAGTGAATTAATTTGTCATGTTAACTAAATGTGACAGTGTCTTTGAACCCAGCTTGTCTGGCTGCTTGCTTTGTCGGCCTGAATGAGCCGTCCCGTTCGGCTGTGCAGCGTTCATGCTGCTGCTTTGATAACAAGCTGTGGAGGGTTGTCAGGAGCACCTGTTTTCACAGCCGTTCCTTTTATTCTGTCACCATGAAGTTTCAGCATGCACAATGGAGGCAGCTTGAAACACCTCCTCTGCCTGCAGGGCATAAAAGCAGAGCACAGCACAGACGTATCGCCTCGCCGTACGTTCGCATAAATCTGTTTATGCTGCGTAAAACTCCTTTTGTTTGTAAAATGGAGTTGCATTGATGTGCTTTAAATGTGAATATGATGCGTTTATACTCCAGACACAGTGTGAACACGTCCTCTGTGGTGTTGGAGATGCCATACAAAAGTCTGCAGACACAGGCTTGTTAAATTACTAAAAAACTAGCTTGAGTAGCACTTTCTCCAGTGGGAAATTTCATATAGTGCTTTGCATTTATAGCCTTAAAAATAAATGTAAGCCTGAGTGACCGGGGTTATTTCTAGCAAGTATGTGGCAAAAGTCTTCCTGGGTTTTTTTTTGCATGTTATCTAAGCCATAACAAGGCCTTTTTGGGCAATAATATAAAGCTTAGAACTCCACACCAGACATTTGAATTGAGAAAGCTTTCTGGATGGGAAGCGAAACGTCATCAAACTTCGGAAAAAAGTCCAGTTGTTTTGTTTTTTTACTTTTTCTTGGAATGATCATGACCTGGATGACTGAGAATCTTCACCAGCTCCTGTCAGAAGGTTACAGGCTGGGGTGTTTTCCTAATTCATCACTGAAAGAGAGACAAAGATGAATGTTTGAGCTTCTTTTTTGCTGATAAAAAAAGGTCACAACTTGGATACGGCAGCAGTAACACCCATCGCTTTCTGCAAAGTTGCTTTGAAACCGATGTCGACAACGAGCCCCAGAGCTTAGATGATTCCCATTGGCCTCCAAAGCTGAAACCTAAATTTTCAGAATGATGTCACACCCAATTTGATGTTGTTAGCAACTATGACCAATTATAATTACAGACAATGCTTTCACGGAAATGTATGAATGCAATAGATTCACCAACAGAGGTTTTACAGAACTGTATGTTTGATTGAATAAACAAGATTCAAAATCTCAAAAGTGCAAAGAAAGCATTCAATCCTGCTGATTTTGGATAAACCGCAGCCAGACTGAATATCAAACCTAAACTTCTCAGGGAACCTCTGACTTTATTGGGAATCCACCTTTAGGTGGTGTCTCATCTGACTTTCCCAATGTGGAACTTAAAAATCCCAACTTCCAGATACAAATATGACCTCTCTGTTGGGCTTACAGTGAGCTCTACATCAGCCCCATATCCTGCCGAATTAAGTTGCTAACTTGTTAGGTTTTCATTGGTACCTTTGGAAGAGCGTCACCACTGGAAAAACACAATGTCCATTTTGCTTCAAAAACTATTTATCTTTGAGATGTTGTCCTTTGTGTCAACCTACTTTCGTTTTCTGCTCATACGACCAGCAAGCTGTGTTCTGGCTGAAATCTGAAATTGTGTTTAAATTTCATCTGAATCTTTGGGTTTAAATGAGTATTTTAACAAGTCCCAATCCAAACACAGGTATCAGTTCTGTGTCCTGGTTATGGTATTTTTAAATTTTTGATAGTTGCTGACATAACTAAACTCTTCATACCTGTCTCTGATTTTTTCAACCAAACCCAAATCAAACTGTGCATGGCCAGTTTTAAAGAATCACTGCCTAATTTCAGTTAAAATGGTATTATATGCAGTATTCAGTATTTTGTTGCTTTACTATATCAGTTTTTTTTTGTTCACCCTTTGCAGTAAAGCAAACATTGAAATACATATTGCCTTCTTCATCCACCAATCTCTATCGCTTGACCTGATCTGCAAACAGTGCAACTCAGCAACTGTGTTGCTGTACATAATCAGTATTAAAAGCAACTCTTTCAAAAATACATCAAAATGACACAAACTTAGCATCTTTTTAAAACTCTCGTGGGAAACATTGCATTGATGTTGGAGCACTTTCACTCCAGTATAGTCAGGGTATTGCCAAACATTTTCTCCACCTGTTGCCACATGTTGCCACTAATTAGTCAGCAGAGTAGACTAATTAGTGGCAACAGGTGGAGATGATCTAGTAGGGTGGTTGGATGATTGGTGGATGAGAGATGACAGGCTGATAGGAAAAGTCCAAAACAAAACAGACAAAAACCTAAATCATGACACTTGAAGGCCAGAGGCACATTCTCTGGACTGATGATTTGCACTTTTCCAACTAACAATCGAGCAATCTAGCAGATTCGTGCCTTACAGATCAGGTGGGAGGATTCCTGAAGTGGAAACAATCACACATGTCCATAAATATCTGCATACAGGTGCCCCTAAATGTGGACTGATGGCAGCGTTGGCACCGCTGGGGGACATTGTTGATGGAGGAATGCAGAGGGATCGTGTTTTCAGAGATCCTACTGTCCCATAGTGACGAGTGGTTTATCAGCCGGTTCAGATTACTCAGAGCAATTCTTTTTCAACTGGCCCCAGCGTTACAAAGGGAAACCAGGAGGAACCGTGTGTCGCCGGCGCCTTTTCAGGTTCTAATTTCGCAGCTGTCTTTGCAACCAGAGCTTTTTAGAAGGAGCTGAGTGACGGGTCGGGTATTTCAGTCATTCCTGAACCATCCCAGACGTGTGGGACGACCTCATCCATGTAACGTTGTTCAGATACGTACAAGTCTCCCAAAACTGTGGCTCTCATTTGCAGCGAAGAGCCGATTTCCAAATGTAATCAGAGCTATGACTGCACTCATATTGCCATAATTATTCTCAATATAACAGTTCAGGCTCAGTGTGCGATGGCTGACTTGGTCATTTGTTCATGTGACAAACTGACTTTCTTTAAATATTTTAAATACTTGACAAAGTCTGTGAGGTTATAATCTTCCTAATCAAAATATGGGAGGTATATTGACGTTACAATGATGTGCATCACAGCAATCAGCATTAAACTATAATAAAGCTCAATTCAGCAGTCAGAAAGCGGCAATTGAATTTGAAAGACATAGTAGAACAAACCGGGTCTAACATTTTACTTTCAGCCAGTTTCCTTAATGAGTCGCTGATGTCACTCAATAAGCTGCTGGTTCACTGTAACGCACTGCAAACATCCTTCGAGGTGTCTCTGTGACTGCCTGACCACGCCGTTGCCATTGTTATTTGGACACTTGGACGGTGCCGTCGGGTATTTATACTTATTTGCCCAAGATAGACATGCAGGTCTGTCCTGTTCCATGCAAATTTGGATGTATGAAGGTAACACGTGTGATGACATGTCTACAAATGTACATCTGAATTTTTATGTGTGCTGCAAGTTCTAGGGTTTCTCCCTATCTCCAAAGTTTAGTATAAGAGCTATGCACTCTTTCTGAAATGAGGCCCCTGGGTTTGACCCCTTAGTTCCAGTGAAAGGAACTCCAACCAATAAACTTTGGACAATGCCGTGCACCCAACTCTGTGGGAACAGTTCGGAGATGGCCCCTTCCCCTTCCAGCATTACTATACACCAGACGCACAAAGCAAGGTCCATAAAAACATGGGTGAGAGAGTTTGGTCTGGATGGCCTGCACAGATTCCTGACCTCAACCTGATAGAACACCTTTGGGAGGAATTAGAGTGGAGACTGAGAGCCGGGCCTTCTCGTCCAGCATCGTTGGTAAAATGGTAAAAAAAATTCCCATAGACTCCAGAACCTTGTGGACATTCTTCCATGAACAGTTGAAGCTGTTTTAGCGTCAGACAGTGGGTCAATGTCATTTTGAACCCCATGGATTAAGATGTTACTGAAGTTCACATGCGAGTCAAGGCAGGGGCGTGAATACTTTTGGAAATACATTGTGCAAAGGTTCACACCTGTACCTTCTTTGGTTCACTTTTACGCTGCGCTTTGGAAAGCAGACAACATTGTGAGTTCAGAAAGCTGCGAAGAGCTGCTGCAGTTACACTGACGTTGAGCAAGATAATGTCTTTACTAATGACTTTATTGATTATGATTAACTCACATTTATATGATTGTTTTCTTTCTTTCTTCTCCATCATTGGAATATCCTCACCATTTGCTTTGCCCTTGCATCTCAGCCACTAACAACACACATCTGTTGTGGGCATCAACAGGAGTTAGATCACCTTTAAACCACAGGTATGATTTATTATTGGCATGCAGAATTTAAATGCATACTTGAAATATTATAACCAAACAAAAATTGCATTCAGATAACCCATTGCGATTGCAACGTTGCAAAAAGTGATATTATTATGTCAACTGCCATTCAGTATGAAACTCTAGAGCTATCAAAGCTACCAATGTACTTTTTTCACACCATAAAAAACATTTTAGCAGAAGTATGTACACTTTTCAGAGCCTCTGCATGTATTATTGTTATAACTATGATAAGAAAATGTAATATGTGATCCTATGTGATTTTAGCAGCAATAGGAAAATTGTTTGTATTATTATTTTATAGTTGAAGAAATTAGATCCCATTTTACAGCTTCATATTTTGAAAATTGCTTTAATACCATAGTATTGTAGTATTTCTGCCCAAGGTTAACATACTGATCCGTGGTCATTTCTAATTGTAGTATTTGATTGTAAAAAACAATTTTGAGTAATACTGTTTTTTATTTATGTGGAAGCTGATGTCTCAAATGAAATTATTCATAAAAGGCCTCTAAACAGCTAAAATAAAATGATTCAGTCAATAAATAAACAATTACTGGCTCCTCTTCCCTCTCCTCAGAGTGAGGACTTGTGGATCCCATTACAACACTGCAAAGTGACAACGAGTCATTTTCATATCCGTTACAAACAAAGCCAGAGAAATGTATGCGTTCAACCTTTCATCAGTCATTGTTTGGGGAGTTGTTAGCGGCCTCTGCATTTGGAAGACATCTGAGGGTATAATTAATGAAAAATGGGCTGGCTGTGACCTTTGAGCAGGTGATTGACACGGATAGACAGTTACAATCTTTTAACCTTCAGAAATGTCAGGAAGCACCTAAAGTCTGTGGCGAGGCCTGCTGACACCTGTCCTCTCCGCTCTCCCGGCTCCACGCCACAGTGCGGGCTACCGTATGTTTACTATCTCCTTATTGATTTGTTTGTGAAGAGACTCTGGTTCCTATTAAATATTCACGGCTTGTTTTTTTTCCCCCCTCTCTCTTCCGCCATCTCTTTATTGTTAAAAGCAATTTGTCTCCAAGACTCCTCGTAAGTCACGCTCTCCTTGCGAGCCGTAGGAACATGAAGGCAAATCCTATGCAACATTAATTTTTAAATCTCTATTCTTCTGGATGTCCTCTTTTTTAGCTGATTTGGTCTAAAGCTCTGCTGCAGTGATGATGCGCAGAGCTCCTTTACACTCCCAGTCCTGATAAGTTTCCCCGTCAGTTATTCTTTGCCATAGGAGGGACCATCCTTTCAACTCTTCTAACCGATTCAGTGGATAATTTCGTAATTTTTTTTCTGCCATGGAAATATCAAAGACATCACAGTGGGAGTCAACTTTATCCACATTTCTGTCGTGCACCTCAAAGTATCTTTGTATTGATTCCTGAAGGCGGCGAAACTTTTCCCTCTCTCTGCTTTTGTTTGTTGTTGTTTCAGCAGAACGTTGTGAAAAGACTGGAGAAGTAGTTGAGGCAGATTAAAGCATCCCCTTCCTCTTTTTTTCCACACATTCTTAATTCTGGTAATCCCGGCGGAGCCTACACTGCCGTCTTTGCTGCCGTCTGAGTGATTAGGTGTGGCTGCGGAGGCCAGCTTCCTACCCCCGTCTCCAGGAGGCCCTAATTTCATGTGAGTAGCTGAAAGGATGTGTTTGCGCTTATTTGCGATTTTTATGTCGAAAAACTTCAAAGGCACCGCTCTCCTCTTCACCTATCACCAGTGACAGATAGTGCATCCTGGGAAAGGGGTGAATCAGAATCTTTCTTTATTTATTTGCTCTCTGACTGAAGATGAATGCAAAAAAAAAAAAAAACACACTGGATCTGCTCCCTCCCCCCCACCCCGGAAAAATAAGGGAGCATGGGGCTGGTATTAATAGGGCTGCAGGTGAGGGGAGTCCGTTAATATGTTAATGTAATCCTCCTGTTAGGTGTCTCCAATCCCCCAAAGATGGGCAGTAATCAGTTTGTTCCTGTCTGCTGGCTTTCTGGGAGGGAAAGGCGGCACTAATCAGAAGTGGCGTAGCACTCGCAGATGCCAGGGGAAAAAAAAGGGGAGGGGAGCGAGATGACACCTCGCGGATTTATTACGTCCAAATCTCCAATCCGAGCTGGGTGAATCCTGCACTAATCGAGCAAAAATAAATCGAGCATCATAGTTTTCACCTGCTTTCGACTTTGCATCCGAGACCTAAACATTACACGGCTTCTATTGGCCAATGTTTAGTTCGACATTTGTTTTTGTAATTCATTATAAATACATATGGAAACAATCTTGAATTAAATAAAAAAAATGAATTTACACAAAAAGAATCATTTCTTCAGTCATGGATGGATCTGGCCCTGTGAGTCTGAGTCCAGCCTGGACAAACAGCACAAATGGTTTGATGAGTGTGACTTTTTAAATGGACGCGTTTGTTAGGAACTAAAGAACAGAAGAACTGAAACAGGTTTACTTTTACAAACAGGTGACAGCTGCTGGTTTTTTATTCTTGTAAAATGTCCCATTGCCGTCAGTTGCTGCACATTTTGCTGCTGTGAGGTTTTCCTAACCTGCGACTGCGGTCTGAGACAGACGGAGTCCAGGAGGGCTCATTTAAAGTTGCGCTGACGGTCTGCGTAGGATGATATGAACAGGAAACAGAGATGCCCCCGATGGTTTTATTCATGCTGTACTGTCTGGACCTCGACAAACATGATACCTGCGTATGAGTTAGGAAGAACAGGGTTTCATCACAAGCAGAGGAGGAGTCTTAAGAACTGGATAAGAGACAACAAAGTTTGCAGCAAACAGTTGCTGTCATCATATGCAGAATCCCAGACTTACAAAGAACCTCTAATCAGGGTAGAATAATTAAGTCCAGTCTTGACCTGTCTCTCTATTAAGATTTTCTAATGGGGAATAAAAGGAGAGAAAATACAAAAGAGCATTTTCTATGAATTTTATTGAACACAGAATTCATGATTATTTTAGAATAATCCAGGTTTGACCAGTCAAAAATATTTACACATTGAAGTAGATATGATCAAATGCTGTCTAAATTCTTTAAAAGGCATATATCATCCAAAATAAACTTTTTTAGCTTTTAACTGTGTTATAATGCTATTCCTTCATCACACTCATGCCCAAAGTGGTATTTTGCTTGATTCATGTCAAAGTAATCCTTGTGAATTCTGCTCTCTGAGCAACATCCCCCACCTGTCCCGGTTCATTACCTGCCCCTACCAGGAAGTACCTGCCTTGACTGCACCTGCCTTGTCCAGTAAACAACATGGCCAACAAGCAGTGATGTGCTCAAAGCTTAGACAAAGGTGGCTCTTTTAGCGCCTAATCTGCACAGGGACAGAAACTGCTCTTTTTTGATACCATGCTGCAGCGGATCCAGGGCGACTCCACATGGGGAGAGGCAATGTAGTGTATTTTTAAGGGTTGGAAAAATAGCACCAGAAAACAGCTAATATTTCATAACTGAATACTCCTTGGTGTCAAAGGCAACATTTCATCATTTATATGCCTACAGTTGAGTTTAGAAGGCTTAAAAAACAATTTTATTGAACCTTTAATAAATAGTAAAAGAGCCCTTTAAAGCACCAAAGAGGAATCTCAAATTAGATAGGATCTTCAGATTGATGTCCAACAGCTGTGTACAGCAGACTTTCTTTCACTCCCATAAGGCCATAGTAGTGGTCATAAGCAATAGAGGGGCGGAGCTGACAGATAACTTTTATTAGCTTCCAACGCCCCTGAAATGGATTCACCCTGGTCAAAGAGCCTCTTATCCCATATCAAGAACCACTAATGGATAGGCCAACACACAGTGGAATGAACAATGAAATAGAAGGATAATGCAACAGTGTTGACCTCTTTAATCTGATACACCCAGTTCAGTACAACCATTTGCATGTGGAAGTCACCTAATTAGTAATGTGTGAATCTTTGTTGCACTTTCAAATCCCAGTAAAATGTTGTGAAGTTCATGGTTGTAACATAACAAAATAGCCCCCTTTGACACCTATCCAGGAGTCTAGAATCGGCACCAGAACTGAAAAAGACCTCTGGATAGGTGTCTAAACCTTTTCAGAAAGACTGAGCGGTTAAGCCTGTTTGCTGTTGTCGTGAATTTTTTTCTCAAAATTGATGGTGCGCCTTATATATGATTAAAGTTGTGCTTATTGACTGATTTTATGTGGTAAAATGCGCTCAAAAATCTGTTAAAATGTGTAAGTACGACTTTAGTAAGCAACGAAGGCGCTCCACTCAATGGATATTGGGAGCATTATTGTGTCACTACCTGATCGGACCCCTGAGCTGTCTACAAGACTGCCTGACTGTAATGCCAAAACTAGAAGTGCATTCATGTAAAGGCCCCCACATACTCGGGCGTAGTTCCCTCCACAGAGGTCTGCGTGTACTCAGGGCGGACTCTGCACGGACTCAACACATACAGGTACTATGTGCAGAGCTCAATTTTGACAACCACATATGCGGTGTCACACTATAAACTTCACGGCGGCAAGAAGTCTTTACATTGAACTGTTTTCTATGTGACACCGAGTTTGATACTCAGAGCTGCTCCAAGCAGGCGGTCTCCAGGACGCACAGCATCACAGTCCCTCTCTGTTCTCACTGACAGGTGGGAGCCTGCTGGAAAAGAAAAGGCTCTAGGTGCTCAGCTAGCTAACCACACATTTTATCATCAGTTCCGCCGCTTCATCCCACTGGCAGAAAGTCTGGGAATTGTAGGAATTTGCCACAAGAAATGTAGGCAACAGTACGCTCCACTATGAACTTCCACGGAGAGTCAACGCAGAGTCCACCAAGCTCACAGTATGCGCACAGTACACCCGAGTATGTGGGAGCCTTTAGGCAGCCCGCGCCCGAAGTACGTGCTAGCAACAATAAACCTAGTAAGTTAATTCAATATAAAAGTTACGTTTATTTTGGCCTTATGTTACAAATAGGGCAGTGTAGTCCAACTACTCTGTCCTCCTGAGAGAGACGGATAGAGAGCTGTGTACGTGGAGGGGCAGAGTGATATTACACACTTATATTAGAATATTTAGTGCGCCTTATAATCCGGCTGTACCTTGTGGTCTGAAAAATACGGTAACTGAGAATTTGCACAGGAAACATGACAAAATGTAATATACTTCATCGTACATGAAATACTTCAGCAAGGTGCTGTGTAACGAAACTAATATAAAGTATATTTTCTTAAAACTTGGGTTTGAGACCAGCCCAATATTTTATAAACCAAAAACTTTTTGTATCTGAGTTATTCATCTCTTTTTTTTCTCGAATAGTTGTGTTTACTGTGTTTTCTCTAAAATGGAATAGATCTGACCTGTGTCGTGTCATTGTTAGGCCATGGCCCTAATAAGTTTGGCAATTGAGCGTCACATTAAGGCTATGACCTTTTGATGTAACGAAACTGGCCTTTTCACCCAGAGACATTCACCTCTGACCTGTACCTTTCTCCATGCTCGGAGCACAAGTTATGAATTTAGTATTGATTTTGGTTCACCTTAATGATGTTAAAATATTGAGCTGTTTTCAGCTCTGATTGAGGGAGAGAAAAATTACATATTTAGTAGAATGTTTAAGGAATATATTTAGATATTTCTTTGTACCGCTGTATCTAACATCACATGTGATCCAGGAACCATCTATTTGTTAATCACAATTGGTGAATATCAGTTGAATTGATTGGTCTCCTGGTACAGACCTGGCTTTTGACTATGGTAAATCCATTTCAAACCTTTTGTTACAGAGCACTTCGCTCTCAGACTACATGTTTACTAGTGGTTCCTAGAGGCTCTAGCAGTAGAATGGGAGGCTGCGTACCGGACTCACGAGTTCGAGTATTCACACGAGAATCTGTACTGGAAATTCATCCAGCATAAACAAGCCGGGCAGTAAATTGCTTACCCTTTACCTTGAGGTTCAGAGATTTTATTTTGTGTTTTAGAGATGTGTTTTACTTTGCCTCAGGAAATTGAAACGGACTGGACACTCCACTAAGCTGCTAAAAAACTTTTACAGAGCTACCACAGAAAGTATTTTGTGTCTCAGTATAACTGTGTGGTATGGGAGCTTCACAGTGCAGGAGAGGAAGGATTTAGCACAGCAAATTGTGAGATGCTGTCTACAGGATTTAGGACTCTATGCTGCATGAGTCTAGATAAGGGCAGATGCATTGTCCCTGATCCAACCCACCCGGGCAAGGCACTGTTTAACCCACTTCCATCAGGTAAACATTTCAGAAGCATCAAGTCCAAAACTAATAAACTCAGAAACAGCTTCTTGCCAAGAGTTGTGAGGGCTATCACCCCCTGTCAAGACAATTGTGGTCCATATGTTACAATAACACCACTGATAATGCCTATTTCCACACTCTTATTTCTCAGGGAATATCGACTTGGACATTACTGTAAATGTAGCCTTACAATTACTGCACAGAAATTGCTTTATTACTTCAAATTCATTGAAGGAGGGATTCATTCATGTAACATCACAGTGGTTCATATCGTTTGCAAAGGGACAGATATCAGACTTCTTGGGCTCTGATACTAATTGCATGCTTTAATGTAAAAAAAATAAATAAATAACTGTAAATACTAAGTCTGTCGTGACTGTGTGTTATGTTATCCGTGTACATCCTAAGCCGGTGTCTGCCTCAGAGGAAATTTCAACATGGTAACAAATGTCAGCACAAGGTCCAAAGTATGAAGGAAAGGGATCGGTTTATTGAATCTAGGATAATTTTAAAGGCTACTTTAAGGTTATCACATTCAGTGTCAACATGAATGTTAAAATCCCCCACTATAATAATTTTGTCAGTGTTTAACACCAAATCAGATAAGAAGTCTGAGAACTGATCCAAAAACTGAGTGTAAGGGCCTGGTGGACGACACAGAACAACAAAGAGAAGAGGTTTTATTGCTTTGCAATTTGGATGAGGGAAACTGAGGGTTAAATGTTCAAAATAATTGTAGTTATTAATTGGCCTGGGACTAATGAATAAATCAGACTGAAAGATGGTTGCCACTCCCCCTCCTCTTCCTGTAGTTCTGGGAATGTGGACATTTTAATAATTGGAGGGAGTTGACTCATTTATACTAACGTAGTCCTCTTGTAGCCAGGTTTCTGTGAGACAAAATAAATCAATCTGATTTTCAGGAACCAATTTATTAACTAACAGAGCCGTTGGAGGGAGAGACCTTATATTTAATAAATCATATTTAATTGTTTTATTTTTTTGGTTCAAGTTGAGTCATATTGATTTCGATGAGATTTTTATGATTTGCTCCTTTTAGATAACTTTTTAATCTGTTTAGTTTTGGCATTGGGAAAGACACCGTCTCAGTGGGGTAATGGGTGCGTAACAGTACAGAAGCTGCAGAGAGGTGTGTTAAACTACGGCTCTGCTTCCTGGTCTGGACCCTGGGTTGTCAGCTTTTTGCAGAACTAATAAATCCGGCCAAATTCCTAGAAAGAAGAGCTGCACCATCCAACGTGGGATGGAAGCCGTCTCTCGGGATCAGACCAGGTTTTCCCCAGAAACTTTGCCAGTTATCAATGTAGCCCACGTTGTTATCAGGACATCACCTGGAAAACAATGTTTGAGTGATGACATGTGGCTAAATATGTCATCACTGGTCAGATCAGGCAGGGGACCACCAGTCCTAACCCCCCATCCCATCCCGGCCCCAGACCAGACGGCCCACGAGAAGCAGGCAGGGGGAGGTGTATGGGGATGGGGAGGAAAGGACTGGGGAGCATCATGCTCTCCCAGGAAGCCAGCTCTCCTGCTGACTCCAATAGGCACCCCTTCTCTGAAAACCCACCTGGAGAAGGAGGCTCCGCCAGTTGCACCACAATAGCCCGAGGGGCCAGAGATAGGCGCCAGGGGCCAAGAGCCAACCGCAGACCAACACCACCACGACCCAAACCACCCACCCTCCCTCCGGACCATCGGGAAGAAAAAAATCTCAGGTTAGCCAGCCCGCCCAGACCATGCAGACACCTGTTCCCCGGATAGAACCAGCAAAGAGAGACGGCAAGAACCAGGACCGAGATAAGGAGCCGGATATGGAGCCCTCCAAATTCCACCCCCCCTCCCCCTGAGGAAAGAAACTTCAATTCCACCCCAACACTAAAATCCTCCTGAAGGGGAGAGCATCTGCCATGAGATGTTAATGTCCATACCCTCCTCCCAGCTCAACAGGCCCCAAGGCCCTCCAGCACACCAGAAGCCCCGATAGCGCCAGATACCCTGGCATACACTGGCCCAAACACCCAGTGACATACTCCACAGAACCCAATCCCCAGAGGCCCTGCCAGGACACCCGCCCAAGGACGACACACCCCAGGAACCCAGAGCCCCGGACCCAGCCTGCAGCAGCACAGCTACCAGGCCAGTAACCCACATCCGCGAGCACAGAACCCCCCAAGAGCATGGCAAGTGGCTGCCGAAGGCCGCCCTGAGACCCCCCAAGACCCGCCCAGGTGGGTGCCACAGACCCCAGGGCCGGACCCACCAGACAACCCACTCCGGGCACCCCCCAGACCCCCAAGACCCAGGCACCCCCTGAATCAGCCACCATACCCTACAGGACACATCCCACAGCCCCCACCCCCACTAAGTGATGGAGCCGTGATGCTTTTCCTCTTCATGAGGATAGTTTTCTTTGCGATACATAAGGCAGTGTAAGCCATGCAAACTGATTTTTTTTTTCTCCAAAGTACTTTCATCAAAGTTACCCAGCAAACTAAGGGGGAAGGTGAAATTTTACAACTCAAGTACTTTGACAAGTCCTGGACCCAGAACCTCTGAACAGGTGTACATAACCATAGTGAATGAATATGATCGTCAGGACTATTGCCTGTGCACTGTGAACAGATATTAGTTTGTGCAAAACCCATCCTAAATAATCTTTGACCTGTATAGTGTAGTCTGTGAAAGTTTTTGTATTGTATTAGTTGTAAATTTGGGTTTCTAGTCATTTTGAAAGTTCTTAGACATATCTGAGCCCAGATGTTTTGTTCAAAGCTGATAAATCCTCTTTCCATTTCATAATAGGAAGATATATTGAATCATCTTGACAATGTCCTATATAATTTAGACAGCAGTTTTGGGGGGTTTAGATCGAGAAACTCTAATACCTTCATTGGAATTTGTAAACTAGCTTTAATGACCTTAAATATTTTTTTTATTATAGATTTAATTTGTTGATAGTCTAATAATTTTTTTTATGAATACAATATTGTATATTTAATCTATCAAATGTGATAAACTCAGTTCCTTCAAATATATGTTCCAGGTATTCAATATCTTTATTCTTCCAGTATGGAAAGTTTATCATATTATTTTTTATAGGATGTCAGGATTATTCCAGATGGGATAAGCAAAGACTCTGTCATTTTAAGAAACTCCCACCATGCTGTCAGAGAAGAGCTGATGCTGATATTTTTAAAGCATGTATGCCGTTTTATATTTGAGCTAATAAACGGCAAATCAGAAATCTTGATACTATCACATATTTTCTGTTCTGTGTCTAGCCAGGGCTCATCTAAGGGATTATGTTCAATCCATTTTGAGATGTATTGTAGCCTATTTGCTAAGAAATAGTGACGGAAGTTTATCTGTTATTTTTACTCCATACATTTTAAAATCATTCCTCATTACTTCTATTTTATTTTAGCTTGATTCTGTTCTGGTTTATCATTGGTCAAAAAAGAAGAAAAAAACTATCCAGACAAATTGCACCTTCAGGACAGAGTGAAATTGATGGTGGTCGTAGGTGGTACTGCACCAAGTTGTTGCTTGCCAACTGTCCCCAACAAAGCCTTCTGTTTTTCTTGTCCAGTTTATTATCTTATCTGTTGCCCTCAGATTCCTGCAGCTTGGATTAGGGCGGCCGCTGAACATTAAATGTATAATCGCCGATTTTTCCGGAAATGTAAGTGAGATATGCCCATGTCCTTTTCTGTCTTACCTGGTCTTCCACTCCTCAGGGGAATCGCATGAAAGAAATCTCCCTAGTCTTATTTCTTTCTACTAAGATCTTTATCAACTTTTTATTTTACACTTGTGGGCGCATCAGAATGATTGGCATGTGAGACAACCAATAGATAAGATGATACTCCCAGTACTTGAGGGACAGAGGGGGGTGAGGGCAGGACCAAGCCTCTGACCAATCCCTGCCATTCGGTCCAACGTTCTACTACAAGGGAAAACGTTACCAACTACACTGCTGCTGCTCACCTCTGCTTTGTGACACACTTGCCTCCTCCTTGGACTGCCAGATCTTCACCCCCCAGCTACATTTTGCCGGTAAATCTGTTGAACTTTCACCTGTGTCTGTGACTAGCTGCTTATGAGTCTCCGGCAACCATGACAGATACGAGAAAATCTGCAGTAAATAAAGTAAATCTGTGCAGAAATTTGTCGTTTATGTGAATCATTGAAGTTGTATATTTTAATATTCTGACAAAAAGAACTGATTTGGACCACGATAAGCTCATTTCATGACCACGATTAGTTTATGTAGGCTGAAGCTGTTTAAATTGTCTAGCCTTTTAAAAATAGGTAGAATCTTACCTTATGTTGGTGTGGTGTGTATGTTCCTATTCTAGTAAACAGTTTTCTGGAAAACAATGCAAGGCCTAACACAATGCAGCATCTTTTTTTCCTCCAGGTGTGGTTGTTCTTTGTCTTTACCTGTCAATGTGTCAGTCTTATGTTTTTTTTTTTCCCTGTGTGGTCAGTCAGTGAGCAGGGGAGTCACTCAAGCAATATCTGTTTGTGTCTACGTGTGTGTGCACATCCGTGTGTTTGGATGCAATGCAAGACAGGACAGTGCGGTAAAGGTCAGTGTGATGAGTTCAGGAATGACAGGAAACAATGAACCTTTCCAGGTCCAGTAAATTAACCCGTGTCAGGGGCTGCTCATTCCTGCTGATCAATACTGAACACTTTGCTTTCAGAAAATGAGGGTCATCCTCCTCGAGCTCCGGCCTCCCATGGGATGGACAGGAACGCTGATAAAACAATCACCATAAAGAGGTTCCAGACTCGCAGCTAAAGAGACGGTGCTGAAGGCTCCCCCAGCGTCTGTGTGTGTGTGTGTGTGTGTGTGTGTGTGTGTGTGTGTGTGTGTGTGTGTGTGTGTCGAGAGTCACTTGTTCTCCTGCAGCCCCTCACTGCTGCTTGCTCTGCTCTGACAGCGCCGTGGTCGATAAAGTGGATTTGAGATATAAATGTTGCCCAAAGCCCTCTCCATCACTTTAAGACACCTGCAGGCTGGTGCACAGTGACACAAAAGGAAGCTCTGTTCGGCTTTCTCTGTCACCCCCTCAGAGAAAGTTGGTCCCAAATGGAGAGCGCTACAAGTACAGCTTGTAAGATTTCACTGCTCTGGTGCTTGTTTTTATCTCCCTCCAAATACCCAGAAGCAATTCAAGAGCGAAAGGGATCCTTTGAGACATATTTACTTTGGAACAATGCGAGCCAGATAAAATATATTTCCTGTTGGCAACAGTGATTCTTTTCAGTGATCTTTTTTATTCACGCAAATGCTTGAGGACATATTCATCAAACCGCAACATTAGTTTTTAAGAAAAAGGACCAAGTAAGTTACATATATTTAGGGTCAACAGAGGAAGAATCTTTACTATTTTTTTCCAATCCATGACTTGACACACACACATTTTTGGTGGCAACACAACGTGACCCTACCAGCATCCAAAACTATCATACTATACATGGGTTTGGGGTGAAGTGTGTGTACTGTGGATTCTGGTGAATGAATTTCTCTCAGTTGAAATATGAGCTGGATTCTGGTCTAAAATGGACTGATGAAATGCTTTTCAAGTGTCTCAACCTAGGCCTGCTTAACCTTCAGCCAATGCAGGCCTGGGCTGATTAAACCCAGACAGGGATGGTTACTGTGTGGGTTTGTGGCTTTCAACTTGCCAAGTGGGCTAAAGGAACTGATTTCTAACAATCATGCTAGCTTGTCTTGAAAAAAAAACACCACATAGATCACTATCCAATTAATATTTAGCCTAATTTATAATATTGTTCATCCATCCATTAGCTATACCTACATTGTCTAGTCTTGGAGTATTGGAAAAGTAACAATACAGTTATTGGAGGTTTAGGTTTTTTGGGTAAACTTTTCATTGAGAATTTGCATGGCTGCTGATTTCCTATAAATCCATTATGACGAACATTAAAGTGTAACTCAACCCCGTACCAGAGCTTTACTCCGCCCAATCTCATACTTGAAAAACGTGCCGAGAGGAGGCGGTGCCTGGCGAACCAGGAAACATGCAGGGGTTGACGGCTGGGTGTGGTCTGGGCTACTAATAAAAGCTAAATAAACCTTAGGAGGGCTTCACCTTGATGGTTTTAGACACAAAAGCAAGATTTCAACAAATATGTAGTAAATTGTCAAAATAATCCCCAGGCTATATGGATGGCACTATAAGACAACCGTTTACTAGCATAAAAAAACATTGAGTTGTGGGTGAGTTACCCTTTAAGTTCAACTTTTGAACTCCTTGCTTACAAAACAATTGGCTTAATGACCATCCTGAAGTTTCATCTATGGGCCGGCGTTAGATTAAACACTTTAACAGAGTCCGGTTTAGTTCCTATTGAAAGTCAGATCTTTTTGCAAGCACAAGAGGAACATTCTGAGCTATTATTGGTTCACACATCCTAAGGGAGCACAAATTTGTTGCTGTAGTTGTCACATTAATTCATTAGCCAGAACAACAATAGCTTTATTTTTAGCATCTAAACGTAAAAGAACAACTAACAACATATGAAGCTCTACCAGAACTTCCATCTCCTCTGAGTGGGTTAGTTGGTGTTTTCTAATTAAGGTTTTGGAGTGGGTCTGCACACTGATGCAACTGGTGGCACCGTTGCCTTGCAGCAAGAAGGGCCTAGGTTTGAACCCTGGTTAAGGATTTTGCATGTTCACCCCGTGTATGCGTGGGTTCTCTCCTGGTCCCATGGTCCAAAAACATGACTGCTAGTTTAATTAGTCTCTCTAAATTGCCTTTAAGTGTGAGTGTGTGGGCATGCTGGTTGTTCTGTGTGTCTCTATGTTGCCCTGTGATGGACCCCCTGCAACCCTGCATGGATAAGTTGGTATAGATAAAGATGGATGGATGAATGGATGGAAGGATTCTGGACTGGCCTAGTCAAAGTCTAGGCTTAAGTCTAACGAAGATGCTGTGAATCTGTTGATCCACAACAAAATTGTGGCATATTTCAGAATTAAAATATTTAATTGAAGTATTTCTCCAAAGAGCGGGCAAGAATATATATATAGTTACATATGTATATATATATATATATATATATAGTTACATATGTATATATATATATATATATTTATATCTCTTTTGTGGAGAATGTTGTATATATAATTATGTTGTCTGTATATCTGGAGCGTGTAACGAAGATAATTTCCCTCTGGGATTATTAAAGTATTTCTGATTCTGATTCTGATCACAGTTTTTATAGATCGTTGTCTTACCTTGATAAATTAACTCATTATTTGTAAACTGCATTTCTTATTTACTCAGGTTATGATATTTTTTATTTGATGATCTGAACCATTTAAATCTGACAAAAAGTAGAAACAGTAGAAATCTGTAAGGGGGCAAACACTTTTATTCATTACTGTATGAAAGGAAAGTGAAAAGGTAAACTGCCATTATGTTTTTTAAAGAGCCAGACCTACTCCAGACGTTTTAAAGATGACTTTCAGGTGGTTTTGTGTAATAAAGTGTCCCCTGAAGGTTTACTAATAAAAAGGCTACTTTTAATTGATATGGCAACCATCTAGATCTGTACCACAGCATGCCTTGAATCTTTTACACTCATGTGCCTTCATGCTCCCTTTTTCAACAAACTGCCAAGAATCTGCCAAGGGTGTGCCCTGATCATCGTAGCATTTTCTGCTTGCTCCCACTGTCACAACCCACTGAAAATGGACACACACATACTCGCAGTCACTGAAGCCTCCTGACCTCAGCTTGCGGTTTCTGCTGGCTGCCCGGAGAATCTTAAAGGCTTAGATAAACTGAGCTGGAAACTGGTCGAGGCTGGCCCATTGGCCCGGAGAAAGTGCTTGGAGCAGCAGATGCAGTGGCGGCTCGGGGAGCCCGTTTTCCATTAGGAGTCATTTCCAGGTCCACCCCGAGCCAGTGACAAAGTGGTCTCTGCGTCTTCATTTTCTGCTGATCTGGTGTTAGCCGGAGGGAGGGAGGGACTGTCATCAGTTACCGCTGCTGCCGCCCCCTAATTGCAGCCAACTGTCGATGTGCGCAATGGACCTTTTTCAGGCCTACATTATTTATTGAGAGAAAAATATTGTATTGATTTTGGATAGCATAGTGAGCTATAAGCGATGCTGCTAAAGAGCTGACAAGACACTTCAAAAACTTTGATACCAGTTCTATAACAGCATGTTTTTAAAAAATAAAAATACAGATTTAAATGTTTTGCAGAACGGGGTTCTGCTGCACCTCTGCCAGATTTCCCCTACCTGTAGTTCACACTGCACCGATGGCGATAATCCATGTTTAAGTTTAAAAAAAAATCTGGTTTGATCATTTCTCTGGTCTGTGAGTTTGTCATTTTTGATTAAAATAATAAAAACCTGAATTCAGACCTTGATTTACAGGAAAATCCAAAGTTTCTTTACACTCTCCGACAGAAACCCGTACAGTAGACTCCCTGAACATGATGCACGAAATTACCCTTAAAGTTGTCTGTACCCGCAATAAACTCATCCCTTACCGTTTTTGCTTCACTGTGCAAAAGACTTGGTAGGGAGATCCATTTAGAGTATTAATTAATCTGACAAACTCTTTAAACAAATTATTTATCGTCTTACTGTTTGTAAGACATAAAATCTGAATGATTTGTTTTACTTCAAACTAATTTGACGGCTTAAAACTTAAGCATTAGTGTGTACAGTTTACTGTACTTGTGACAGAAGCAGAAAAGAACAGCAATGTGTGTTCTAATGTTTTATGGGTTATGATCTGCTTTCAGCCTCACAGATTGGTGGCTCAACTGTACGAACAGCATTCTCATTGCACAGCACCGTGAAAAGTAGCTCCTAAAGCTGTGAGGAAGTAGCCTGATGTGGAGTTCTTAGCTATAGAGCGAACACACGTCTCAGCCTTCCTGGAAAACTTTATTCCCAGATGTTGGAAATGAGACTCAAACTGATTGTTGAACCACAGATTAAGGGAAAAGCGGTGTAGCTTTCATCCTGGTCGTGGACCAAATCTTTACAATAAAAGAGTTGCTCAGTGGGTCATTGGAGCTTGGTTGTCTGGTTCACACATGTTTTGTCATTCTGTAAAAGGCACAAAGTCATGGAGCACAATGTAGTCATGGAGAGAAAGGTGTTTGGTTTGGTTTGACAATAAAGTTTGTCTAAGTCTAAGTCTTAGTGGTTTGGAAACCTCGCACTTTTGCTTTTTGCCAATGATGTGGTTCTGTTGACATGTTCAAGCCACGAGCTTCAGCGCGTACTTGAACGATTCACAGAGGTGTGTGAAGCGGCCAGGATAGAAGTCAGCTTCTGTAAGTCTAAGGCCATGTTTTCTTTTACTCGGACAAAAGGAGGTGCTCCTTCCAGGAGGATAGTCAACTCAGGTCTCAAGCCTTTGAGCTTTGAACCACACCTATGGTCAAAAGATATTAATGATTGAAGAATGAGATTCCAAACATAAGCAGGTAAAATGATGTCCTTTGGATGTTTGAGGTTTTCTGCACTGATGTATGCATCCCTTTTGGCCCGGGACTGAACTGAAGAGTGTTGCTAGAGAAACACAGAGTTAACCCAAACCCTCCTGAACCTGTTATCCCCGTGACACAATTTAGGGTAAGAAGAAGACAATGGCTGGTTGGACATGAAAAGTAGCCTCAAGTCTTTATATTTTGCTCAAAAACAGCTCAGCTTGATGTTCTTGTAATCTTGGTTTTGATCAATAGCTTTTGAGGCTTTTTAAAGGTCTTCCTTGGTGTTTCTTTTAGAATTTATTACTCATTTCACCTCATAAATACTTTTTTAAGGCCTCAAAACTCTTGTTTTGTCCTACACTCCCAATTGCTGCATGTTCTTGCCCTCATGGTCAGTTAATGGACAGAAAAGTTAGTGTAAAAGCAGCTAGATATCTGAAGGAAGTGTAGAGACACACAGAAAGCCTGAATGACTGTTGCTCAAAATCCCTTTAAAGATGGGAAACATACCATAAAGAAATTAGAGGTGGATCTAAACATTTATCCAGCACTGCATGCTTTGTGCTGGTTTCAGCATGTTATCATAAACCTGGCTGCCATTTTTATGTGTTTTAGAGCCCCCGGTTTATGCCCTGTTTTGTATGTCTTTCTTGTTATTACCACACCATCTAAGATTATAGAAACGTATTCACGATCCTTCTCCAATGCACTGACCTCATCACCTGTACACCTCACCTGGCTGTTGAGCAAGCCTGTTCCAGCTTTTTTTTTCGGAAAGAGATTTAAGGGCAGTTTTTTTGGCACTCACAGAACCCCAGGTGTGATGTGAAAAGCCTGAAAACTGTATTGGATGTTTAAGATTAAAGGTTAATGAAACACATCAGGCTTATATGCAGAATGTAACTTTTAATACATTTTTATAAAGCTAAAAATCAAAGCAACCTAAATCTAAACTTCAACAGATGATAGTTATCACTGCTGTACTAAAGACAAAAGAGAAATTGTATGCTGTCTGCCAAAGTATCACTTTTTACAATAGTTTTAAAATAAAACGCTCCGGCTGTCTGAGGTGACTGAAGATAAAGACTTTTTGCTTACCTCCTCTTCCAATAAAAGCCCTGTGCCTAGTATACCTGCAACGTTTGAGTCCAAGTAATTGAAAAAAGGCGAGAGAAGTTCCTTGCCAGCACATGGCCTCCCCATTTAAGGTAATGTTTGAGCTGCTAAAGCAGTTAATGAATCCAAGTTCTTGGGAGCTGGCAGCACAACAACAACTACCCTGAGCGGTGCCTGAGAGCGCCCCGGGATGCTGTCCCCTTCCCTTCTCTTCCACACAGCTGTGAAAAGTTTAAAAAGCCCGAGCCCATAACATGAAACGGTGAGGGTGAGTGCAACGACAATTAAAAGGCGGGGAAAAATATTTCTTTGGCATCCTGAGGTCATTATCCACAGTTTATTGCCATTTGTACAGTGCTTTTATTTTGCTTTATATGAGGAGGGTTGGCCTTTAATTGCATCATTTGCTTGTTTTTCCCTTGCAGCATTTTGTACTTCTGGATGCTTGCATGCGTAGAGGGAGCAAAAAGCCAATGGCTCTGTAAGTTTTCCAGAAGGAACGCTGTGTCTGACACTAAAATCCCTTGACCCTGGGACGGTGCACTCACTTTATGGCACAAGGTTCATTAAGGTTACAGCTTTCAAAGTTTACTTGTACTAATTTCACTTGTACACAAACAGCTAATTTCCTGCCCTACAAAGTGAAAGTAATTATTAATTATTAAAGATTTTATTAGTCTATCCTGTAAAGTAACATCAACAAACAGGGTGCATTGTAAGATGGTTTGAAGTCTTACCAGAAATGGTATTTCTGATTTTCAGCAGCAGTGCAAATAAATCCGATAAATTAATCTTATTAAATCTAATTATTTAGCACTAATATAAACATAGTTATTTATAGATCCAATTCATGAATGGTCATATAGAAATGGAACATTAAACAAATCCAGAAGAATATTGTAACATACTGCATTCAAATTAAGTTTTTTAGACTAATTGGTCAAATGTTGTCTAGCCCAGCTTGTTGCATTGACTTGCAGCAATCCCTCGTCCTGAGCAAGAATTTGGTGACAGCAGACAGGAAATCCTCCTCCTTCCTAGAAAGGGTTATTCGCCAGATTTCTTAATCATGATTTACAAATATATTTATTTATAATGGGTGTTCTGTGACCGAATAAACCAAACAATACATGTCCAACAATATATCAGACACCACAACCTATAGATATCAGTAGAAAATTTGATTGTCACAAAAAACTGATGTCTCGATATAGTTAATATTAAAAGAATGATTTAGATACTTATTTGTGTCAAAATCAATATATACTAACTTATAAACTACCATTCACATTTGTCAAATTGTTACACTTCTTCCAACCACAGAGCTGTAACAACAGAGACACTGAGCCTCCCTGCAACAACAAAGATCTGCTAACATGTTGAGCACAGCCAAAAAAATAATAAATAAATAAAGATCAAATGCAACCCTCTTTATTGACAAAGCAAGCACATAGGCTTTTTTTTTTCTTAGGAACCTAACCGATTCGGCAGACAAACAAGAGAAAACTAAAATACTATATGATGCTACATGCTATGCTAATGCCAACGCACTGATGTTTAAGAGCAACGTGAAAAGGTAAGTAAAGTTCCTGTATCTGCAACAGTGAAGTAGAAAGCCTCTCGCAGGACATAAGGGAACGCTGTATGTTTGAATATTAGCTTTGACGGGTTCTGTTGGTCTGAGCTCCTGCATCGATATGTGCTTCCGCTTTGTTGCATGGTACGAATCAATACAGGATAATGTTAATCAGCTGACAGATCAGTCAGCTAAGAAATAGTAAGGAGATTAAACAAACCAGTGTAACCACTGCATTACATGTCTGTTTAATTGTAAAGCTAATAGATGCTAATGTGGTTAATAATAATAAAGGCCACGGAGGAGCCAGACTGACAATTAGAGAAGAAAAAAATAGGAGCCCATAGCAACCTACCCTACTGCTGTAGTTGATCTCTTAAGAAAGTATAATGCAAACAGAAACACTACAGAGCTGCTGCTGAACAATAACATAAATGGCATATGCCCTGACTAATGTGTATTTGCACATTAGTCAGGGCATATGACTACTTCAGTTTTTTAATGCTCTAAACAGAAGTGAGTTTCCATCGAATGGGCATGCAAAGTGTTAGCGAACTTAAAAGAAAAAAAAAGAAAAATGAGAATTAGGCATGTTTTTATCTACTGGTTTGGAGTGAATTAACCAGGCTACGCAATCCTTAATTTGATCAGACATTGACAATAAACATGGCTGTAATAAACAGGAAGTAGCGGTTGTAAACTAGCATAGACCACACTTGTCATGTCAACTAGTATTGGCGATGTTGCATGCTGTCCGGAGACTTTGAGAAAGAAATGCAATTCTATGCACGTTATGGGAATATCCAGGAAGACCCCGAAAGCAGAAACAGCTGGTCAGTCATTTGAGGTAAATACTCATTGTCAGAACTTTTTGCGAAATTGATGAAGTTATTTCAAATTTCATCCGTTCCAAAGCCTCTCTTAAAGAATTTTACATCACCTGTCATCCCCTGTGTGCTTTACCTCATTTGATTGCAGGGTGTTGCTGGATCCTCACAGCTGGAGCTCCTCATGGTCCAATCAGGAGGAGTTTAAAGAGGAGTGCATCCCCTGAGGCAGATGCCAGATTGTCCCTTTTGCTGATGTCCTCACTGCTCCTCAAATGGCTTCTTTGGATCCACTGTCTCAGAGTCACTTTCATTCCACCACCATCACTCGCCTGTCTGTCCACCCTCCAACACGACAGCATCATCTCCATCTTCCCCTGGAAACAGATCATTAGGATCATTATCACGCTGTCCACTCATCACAACCTGCCAACCTCAGCCTCTTGATTCCTACCTGGAATCTTCCTTATCATCGCAACAACAAGGCTCTTCATCATCATAAACTACCTTTCATTCCTTTGGCATCAGCCATCTTCTACTGTGAGATAGACAATACAATACAACTTTATTGACAAACAACACCGTTGACCAAAGTGCTCTACACTGATAAAAACAAATAAAATACAGAAATATAAAACTAAAAAAATACAAAAAAATAATAAAATAAAATATATATAATAAAAAATATAAATAAAAATCAACTTCTCTTCTATGTGCAGCTTATTTGTAGCTCAGAGGAGGCGGCTGGATAAACTCATCAGAAGGACCAGCTCAGTCCGGGGATGCCCCCTGGACCCAGTGCAGGTGGTGGGAGTCAGAAGGACTGTAAAAAAACAACATTATTAATGGACAATGTCTCCCACCCCATGCATGAAGCTGCTGCAGAGCTGCAGAGCTCTTTCAGTGACAGACTGCTGCATCCTGGATGCCCAAAGGAGCGCTTCCACAGGTCCTTCCTCCCAGCTGCTGTCAGACGTTAACATCTCTGTTGCTAACAACAAACTCAATAAGTGTTTACATCATGCTAATGCTTGCACAGGTTCTGATCTGATCAAGAATCATTTACACTGTCTCTTAGATGCTAGTGTCCATTTGCGCATCTTTTGTTCTGTAACCCGGCTGCCGTTTTTCTATTTTAACTTGAACATTGTCCCTAGCTGTTGATTGCTCAAGGGTCTCACATATCAAGAAACATGATACAAACTAATAAAAAAAATTAAATGTTAATTATTTTTTATGCTCAATTAAAATTATGTGTAATACTTGGTTGTTAAAATAGGTTGTCATTTTCAAAAAAGTACTTTTAATCTGACAAATGAGCTTCAATGGAACAGATTTCCAGGAAACACCGTAGGACCCCCAGAAAGAGTCGGACATTTTTGCCTGGGATGTCTGGGTTTCCCTCCCAGACCCGTTACTTGTGAGCTGATCTGGGATAAGCAGGGATGGATGGACATAATTAATGTGTGAAGGAGAGCTGAATGGGATTATTATGATGTTTCAGTTCTTTGTTGTTCTGTTGCTTTGCTTCACGCCGCCTGTTCTTGGTTTGATTTTGGAGTCTTGCAGTTTTGGTTCACTTATTAAATTACACCTTTTGTCTTAAGTCTACGCCTGTCTTCCTGTCTGACCGCATTTGGATTCTTTCTCAACAGGCTACTCGTGCCAGGGATGCTTTAGTGAAACAGACTTGGGTTTTTTTTGTTCTTTTTTTTTGTTTTTTTGCAAGAAGTGCAGATCAACATGCAGTGTGAACAGAGAGATGTCTCTCTTTGGTCTTTCGCACAGTTTCTCTCTGAGTGATGTTCTTGCATGCATGTATTTGATCTGATTGATGAGCCTGTTTTCTGTTTCATGCAGCCTCTGCTTCCAAGACAAACTCGCTCATATGTTACCATGAAGGCAATTGCCAAAAATGTGAAAATCACAAAACAAATGCTGAGCAGATTTTTACAGACATTTTTTAACTATAATTAGATTGTAGGACAAATCCAATATGGCCCTTCTTCAGAATATTATGTTGTCACATTTTCTTTGTAGCAATCTTCAGTTGCTGTGTATTTGTTTTACAATCCTGTCTTATATTAAAAAAATTGTTTTAAAAACTCAAATGCCTGAAATGTATTTTTGTTTTTACCACACAAATTTGTTTCTTCCTAATTTTAACAATAGCTTTTGTAATTCGAACACCATGTAGTTTTTTCTTCTGCACACATTTGTCCAGTTTTTCATCCATTCATTTTATTTTTTTTTGCATGAAATTCAGGGATATTTCATATTTTCTGAATGAAAAATGTAAGCTTTTTACATCCATAAACTCCTCCGGTCAGAGTTTGCGGCTCCTTGGAAAATACATCTATATTTTGGGCTCTGGACTCATTAGAGGAGTGTGCACCCAGCGGAGTGTGCAGGTCCTCGCAGGGCTCGAGTCTTCGAAGCACTGCTGATGTAATTAGAAACTGGTTCACGTAGCACATTATGGTGCTCTTTCTTTTGTGAACAAAGCGGCAAACACAACTTTATCTGGCATTACACAGAAAAGGACTTTACTTACATATTTTTGCAAATCAAAGGCATAAATTGCTGGAGCAGAATTGAGCAAATAATGATCAGAGGCTAATTAAATTATGGCCCCTCCCCTTTCATTGCTGATTAATGATCACCACAAAGACACAGTCTGCTAATAGATATGCTGAAGGTTTTAAAGGAATCAGCAGCATAAATGGAGCTTGAATTGATGGTGAAATATGCTGATTGAGGGCTGGTATTATTTGGAGGCTGAGTTCAGTGTGGGAGTGATCATTAAGAGATCCTCCGAATGAACAGGAATTATTGTTATTCTGGAGACGAGGCTGATGGGGGGAGAGGGTTTCACACTGAAACCTTAATTAAGATCTGCAGTTTTACACTAAAGCAAATCACATGTCATACTGGACATGTTTTATCAAACCAAATTTACACATATATAGTCCAGCAGGTCAGGGGGGAAAATTTCATCTCAAAACTTGAAGCCTGAAGTGCAGGGCGTCCTCTAGTTCTCTGAGTTCTCTGACTTTTCATGGTCTTAAAAAGGCCTTTTTATCCCTTTTTGCATGCAACTTTTCCTGTTTGCCCTGATCTGGATGAAAATCAATGACAGTTAGCCTGTTAATATGATTATGTGGAATCGGGGATTGATCTTTACTCTTAAAGCAGTCGATGTCATTTAGGTATGAGTCTGTGCGTTCCTTCACACTAAATCACATTAATACCTCATCATCCAGGCTGATGGGGGAAAATACAGGAACCAAGAGGATACGACTCAGGCTCAGGTTTTATTTTTATCCCCACCAAAAAATGACTTTCACTACCCTGAATCTGTTAAATGTCGTATTTTCTGTGGTAAAAGTTGTTCCTATGATTCACTTTTTGCTTTAGAGTTGAAGAATCTGTACTTGTCATGTTCAGTTTTTGAAGTTTGATGGCATTTCTTTGCAATTGCAGTGCTTAATTAATTGTTTTAAAATTCAAAGTTATGGTCGTTTTTTTAAGGTGTTGTTGTTTAATGTCGGGTTCAAAATAGATACAAGAAAATTGTAGAAAAACTAATTTTTGAATTAGAATTTTTTTAAATGAAATTTCTCTAAATTAGTGATGCACTAAATTCTATTTTATTATGGAAATGTGCTAATTATAGTAATAATGGAATAATGAATGCAATTATGCTTCCGAATGTTTTGTATTTTAACATCATCACAGGAAGCAAAAACAAAATAAAAGCTAAGAAAAGAAAAGGGAGAAAATAATGAAAATCTGTACTTCAAACTCGGTTGTTCTCTCCTGTTTTATATCTACCTGATCCCAAAAACTCCATGAGAGCCTCTAAAGCCTCATCTGCCTTTGAAGACACTCCTACTGCTCATGTGATCCCATTAGTTTTTTTCCATGAGATTTCAGTCCGGGCCAATTATGAAAGCCGAGCCGAGTCTTCCGCACAGTTTGTGGGGAGGAGATTCAGCCAAGCTCATTGTTTGGGACAGTTAACGACAGACTTTTCCTCTCATTCCCCAATTAAACATTTTGGCGGGAAAAAAACGCAGCCAAGTAACTGGGTTCCAGATTAAAAAGTAACCGGTCTTCTCCTGCTCCGACTAAGGTTTTTATTTTTACCAATTCATATGCAGGTTCTTAATAGACTTTGGTCATTTTAAAGTACTGCTTTCACAAATAAAATTTTAGAAACTGGTGCTTAAAGTTCCAAATGAAAATTTTGAAATTACTTGCAGTTTAAATGTCTTTTTTTTTTTACCCACTACGTGAAGCTAAATTTGGGGAACATATGATTTCATGAACTGAGGTTTGTTTTGTTCTCAGCAGAGGCTGTGGGTCCAGAAGAGGGTGCCATAGATCACAATCCCAACATATTCTTCCTTTTCCGTTTCCCCTGTTTTCTGTCGGCCAAGGTGCATCGGGGAGAATCACCTAAATGCAAACCTGATCCGCCGAGGAGGACGATCCTCAGTAGCTGCAGAGTTCATCACTGTCAGATCCTAATTCAACAGAGTCCAGCGGTGTTAATTACCACCCAGAAAAGGAAGCTGGGAAAACGGGAAAAGATGTATTTCAGCTGCGAGGATAGTAATTATGCTTTTATCCACAACAATATATCTATTTTTTTCCCTACTTCCACCCTCTCCGTCTCTGTTTTTCCTCAGAACGATTGTGAGTCCTCTCCCACAGGACCCAGGTGAGGAGTTATTTCTGCATCTGGCTTGAGGTTCCACTGAGCTTTTACATAATCAAATCAATATTGCTATGATTCACCCTCTGGCAACGACTGCCTCGTCCAAGTTTCGCTGGTGATGTTTGGCAGCTTATGAGATAAAAAAGACAGAGAGTGAGAAGGGGAGAAAAAAAAGCCCTTAGTTAAAAATCTCTCGGCTATTGATTTCTTGCTTTGTTGGCCCTCTACCTACCACCCGACTTCTCGTTGCCCTGGCTTTTTTGCCTCCCTTTCTTTGTTGAGCCCTCTGCGTTCAGGGTGCAATTTTTCAGTCAGGTAAATAAAGAAGTGGTCTGACAGTGAGGTGGGGCTCCGAGCCAAGGAGGGGCCCAAGGAGGGGCCCGAGGTGTGGCGAGGTTTCTCAGCGAGGAGGCGAGGCAACCCGCTGTGTGATCCGTCTTGATAAGATGACGGGTTATGGACAGGAGCAGCACACCAAACAAAATCTTCCATGAAAGCGAAAATGACAGCTGAACGTCAAAGAGAAGCGAGGGGGGAAAAAATCCCACCCACCGATATCTAAAACACAAAGCCCTTGAAAATACTGGAGTGGAGAGAAGATCACTTGAACTGAGCTGTGTAGTTGAGGAGGCGAATCATCGCAGAGCTTGAAAGAGCTGATGGAGAGCAGCACAAGGAGCGGCGCATGCTGTAAGCTGATCACTAGACAATATACAGAGAGGGCTGCTAGTTCTAGAAGTATTCACACCCCTTACCTTTTTCCCATGTTCTCACCTTACAACACCAAACTTTAACATTTTCGGATTTTATGTGCTACACCAACATGAAGCAGCGCCTGATTATGAAGTGATGTAAGAGGAAACATTGTTTTCAAAATCTTTAACTAATGAAAATATGAGACGTGCTGCATGCATCTACATTCAGACCCTCTGAGTCAACCATTCTGCTATTACAGGTGAAAGTCCGGTGGGGTGTGTCTCTACCTGGTTCGGACGTATCTAGAGTAAAACCTTTGCTCGTTCCTCTTTACACAGTGGCTCAGGTTCAGTCAAACTGGAATGAGAGCACAGTTTTCACATATCGCCACAGATTCTCGTTTGATTTTACATCTGGACTTTGACTGGGCCATTGTGATCTAATCATCTACACTGCGCCATTGTGTTTTGTTTGTATGTTTAGGGTCACCGGCCCTCATGCTAGTATCCCTCCACCCATCAGATCCGAGCAGCTTTTTCTGCAGAGGCAAAGCATCTCCTGGCATGATGCTGCCACCACCGTGTTTCACTCTGGGGATGGCGTGTTCAGGGCGCTGTGCAATGTTAGTTTTTTCTGCAAAAAGCATTTTGTACGGAGGCCAAAAGGTTTAGTGTTGTTCTCACCAGGACTAATAATCAGGCCAGCTAAGCTGTGCACCTCTGCAGCTCCTCCAGGGTAACAATGGACCTCTTAATGCTGTCCTCACCCCCACCTGGCTCGTTCAGGTGGACGTCCATGTGTTGCTGGGTCTGCAGCTGCTCCATCCTCTCTTCATGTTTAGATCATGGATTGAACAGAGCTGTCAGAGATGTTGGGCTTGGGATATTTTTGTAGAAAATAATCCTGCTTTAAACTGGACCAGAACTTTTTCATCTGACCGGCCTACTGGGTTCTTTGGTCTTCATGGTGCTGTGATATTTTTTTTCTCTAATTTTCTCTAAAAATCCTCTGAGGCCTTCACAGAACATCTGGATTTATACTGAGATTAAGTTACACACAGATGGACTTTATTCACTGATTATGTGGCCTCCAAATTCGCTTTTAGTTTTATGGAGTTTCATGGCAAAGGGGACCGAACGAGATGTTCCACACTTTTTGTAAAAATAAAAAATCAAAGGGTATGAATATTGTTTTCAAGTAACTGTAGCTGACATAGGTTATGCCTCAAAGGAACTGATCGCAATGTGTAAATCCCAGGGAAGCAGAGATCATTTTAATTGTTTTCTTACTGAGAGGTATAAGAGTAAAAGGGGCTGAATACATATTCAATTCAATTCAATTCAATTCAATTTTATTTATATAGCGCCAATTCATGAAACATGTCATCTCAAGGCACTTTACAAAGTTAAGTTCAATCATATTATACAGATTGGTCAAAAATGTTCCTATATAAGAAAACCAGTTGATTGCTTCAAAGTCCCGACAAGCAGCATTCACTCCTGGAGAAGCGTAGAGCCACAGGGAGAGTTGTCTGCATGTCTTTATTATTAAAAAAAGTCTTGTATCATTTTCCTTCTACTTCACAGCTAGGCACCACTTTGTGTTTTTCTAGTCCATAAGATCACAATGATAGAAATTAGAAATTAGATGAAATGTGAAAACGTTGAGGTCTGAGTTGGGAAATGCTCGTCGCCAATGAAGCTTTCCGCAACAGAGCAGCGGAATGAGCTCAGACACATGATGTTTGCTTATCTCCTGAAACATGCCCAGATTCGACTTATTTAAAACCTTGTTGAAGCCCTTCCAGCCGTTTCATCTTCATAGACCCGCGCTGTCTGGACAGGTTCACCACGGCCCTCCTATTTTCCATAGAAGAACATAAATCCTCTCCTTTTGTCACTTCAATCAGCCTCCTTTCCTTTCCTCAAGTGTCTGTGAGGAATGTGAGTGGGTGGGGGACCGGTGGACCGAGGTGACGGGGCGAGAGGAGGAGGGGGGACCAGGGCGAGGAGTGTATACGCCACATATCGTATCGCATTGATTGGGTCCATTTGGTGGACTGAACATGAACCCAATAATCAGATCTTGCTTAAGCACGCGCTTCCTCAGTAATTGACTCTCGCGTATTGATTAAGATGTTGATGTGTCCCAGTCCTGCTCCTGTGCTAATGCAACTGAGAATGAGCCTGACCCCCTCGTCCCCTCCGCGCACCGACACCAACACTGACACCGGCAGGCACACGCACGCACGGAGACGAGCACACACGCCGCCGGAACAAGGCTGTCATTGGGCTCACTCTAATAGATAAAGCTGTCATGCCGATGCTGCAGTGTCTCACCGGGCCCGCAGACCAAATTAGCCAGTCGATAACTTATGTAGAAAAGGTAAAGAGAAAGCAACACTGACAGGGAAGAGGGGAAATGTTAGTGACATGCAAAATACAAAGGGTTTTTGTTTTTTATTAAAAAGGTCAGCTTGTTTGGGTTGGTGTTTATTTTTATTGATCATTCTCTTTTTTTTTTATCCAGCGGCAATTTGTAATGAAATTTACATTTGACCAGAAAAGATTTTTTATACCTTTGTTTCAATGTTACAACCCCACGGATTACGGTTTTACGGTTACAGCTATGTTCTGCAGTTTGACTGGACTGCAATCAGGCTCTCCCTAATTCTAAGTATTCATTTAAAGAGATATGATCCTACTCATGATGCCAGAGGCTCAGCTGAGTGGGATAAACTACAGTAAAGCATGAATCCACCCTGCCTTACATCCATGGTTGCTGCTGGTGTAACGGTGTGGGGAATATTTTCTTTTTCTTTGTTTCGATGACCACAGTGTGCCCGTCCTCTAATGGCTACTTCCAGCAGGACAGAGCACCGTGTGACAAAAATCATCTCAAATGTTGATTTTGTTGTCTAAGAAAACGTTTATTGTACCCCCATGTATCCCTACAGCCACCGGGTCTAGGTCCAGCAGAACTCACTCGGGACGCGGTGAAGCATCATGGCTGTGCGGCCAAGGATTCAGCTACAACCCTTTTGTCATGTCAATATAAACGAAAACCTTTGATGAATGTTTTGGAAACTTGTTGGATTTTTTGCCATGAAGATTGAAGGCAGTTCTGAAGGCAAGCGTGGTTATAACAAGGCGTGCCTAATAATAGTGACATAAGAAACATATTGAGTTTGGGCAAACAGAAAAAATAAACTGCAACAATTTAATTCATTCATGTTTATAACTGCGACTAATTTACACTGAATCCGAATAAAGTTTAGCCGTCAGAAAGGGATTCTCTTTGACCATCAGCTCAAAGTTTGTACCAAGACAATAAAGGAGCACCTTGTTTAAAGGTATTAGTCAGTATTTATACACCCTGGTACAGAGAAGAAAGTCAAGACAAGAACTGAAGGTGGTCAGTAAGGCTGCCAAGACGAAGACAGCAACACTCAACGAGCTACAGGGATGGCTGTGTTGAACACGTGTATTCTCCATATGTGTGCTAAGGAGAAGGGCTATAACAACAAAAATCCTTTCATTTCAAATAAAACCTCCGGTCCTAGCTAAAAAAAAAAAAAAACAAGTGAGAGAAGATATTAGGATCTGAAAGAACCAAACTGGAACTTCTGAGCCACTCATCCAAACTATATATTAAACATAAAGACAAGCTTGACCCACAGGGAAACGTGGTGGAAGGAAAATCATCTTCTGGTGTTACTTCACTTCAGAAGGCAGAGAACGGAAATGTGAATAGTGAGAAGCATCCATCCATTTTGACCCGAAAGCTGCAGTTATCTTCTAGACGGCTGAAGGCAAAGAGTGATTTCATTTTTCAGCACCATGGTGAGTCAGAGCGCTGATCCAAATCAACAACAGAATGACTTCATCTGCAGACAACCACAATTCTGGACTGGCCAAGTCAGGCTCCAACAAGAAACCAGAAAGGAAACCCCCCTGAAGACGCTGTGGATAAGACACGTCCTCACAATCGGATCGATTTTAAACACTTTTGCAGAGAAGTCAAGCACTGACGTGCACAAAAACCTGAGATTTATTGAAGGGTGCGTCCAGTTTCCAGATGCACGTTAAGAGTTCAGTTAAAGGGGACAGATCATGCTTTTTAATGCCTTCCTTTCCACATTTAAATCCTTCAGCTGTTGTCTAATTAAAAAGCGAACTGCAAAGCTTTGGTCTGATTTACTTGCTGATTTACCCCCACATTCCTCCTTGTTACACTGTTCTGGGGTGTTTCTGAGAGCAACGGGTTTTGGTGCCGTCTCTTTAAATCTAAAGGAGGAGGTCATTTTTGTAGTACGCTGGGGTGCGGTGTTATGAACTGTGAGTTAATACACTCAACAACCAAACACTTTCACTTATTTGCAGCTTCGGCATCCTTCAGCTTGGACTACAAAATTACAGCAAAACACATAAAAATGGTGGATTCGCTTGATTGGTAAGTGTATGACCTCAATTTAGCAGCTCTGCAGCAAACACTGTGACATAGTTGTTCAAAAAACATAATAGAGAACGAAGAAATCTGAAGGGATTGAAAACTCAAACACAATATAAAGATATCTATGCAGCTCCTGGACAAACTGCATTCAATTTTTCTGCACACCTAAATTTATTTAAGGATAAAAAAATGTGTGACATGTTCCCTTTAAGGTTTATTTGCAAACTGTAAATTTAAATAAATTGTAATGAAATTTTGAAAATAAGCCATCAGCTAAAAATCTCTCCGTGGATGAAATTGACAGATGAGTTTTCAGATGTTTTTTCAAGTCTTACTCCGCTACAACTTCTGATGATTTTCCACACGATTGATTTCTCCGAATGATTTTTTTCCATATATAAAATGTACACACAGCCTTCCATTTCCAATGTATTAACAATATTTTGAACATTCACCTCAAAGCTTCGTGTTATTCGGCTGTAGCCACATAAAACATAAATACTCTGTTTAATTTTCTAGCAACACCCTGAATCTTGAATCCTCGTACTGTTGGAAGTATGTAATTACAATCCCGGCTGACAGCAGAACGTGCACACAGGCACAAAATCTCAAGCTATTGATTCATGACCCGCAGGCATGACTTTCACTGGGGTTCCTGCCAAAGGACATGAAAATAAATACATAGAAGAACACTGTGTTTGATCTAATTCATTTATATTTTTAAAAAATTAAAGGCAAAGAAAAATCTTCAGAGTGAATTACTGCGAACCAACTGGGTAGATGATTGGATGTCAAAAGATAATTAGTAATGGTTACAATGTTCTTTCTGATGACACTGACCCTGTAAATATGTAGTTAAAGTGCTCAGAAATTCAAAGAAATGCTTCCAAAAACTATTCGGAGGAAGAATTGTTATCTTTACTGTTTTGTGTTTATTAGCCAAACAGTGTGATTAATAAATGTTATTAAAGGAAAAGTAATTTACATGCTGGACCCACATGTCCTAAACCAGCTCACAGCTTTGGACCATGAACTTCTTTCTCCTCACAGCTGATTTACTGTTTCTGTAACAAAAAGTTAAAGTGAGTCCATGTGTACAAAAAACATCAAAAATATTTTTTTTTTAACATATATGTTATTAAAAGCAGTATATCGGGGGACGTCTGCTTTATTGCTTTATTGTTTTCATAGAAAGTACTCCTGGCCCACTGTGCTGTTTTCTGTGTCTGCTTGTTGTCCTTTTAAACCCAGCTGACCGTGGCAGATGGCCACACCCACCGAGCCCGGTTCTGGTTCTGCTGAACGTTCTTCTCTACTGTCGCCATGTTGGCTCAGGTTGACTGATTATATGATATCTGGACTGAACTGAACTGTAACTTTATCTGAGCCTGAATATGTGACAGAAATGCAGTGGTTCCATATAGCTGAATATAAACTGGACCTGGTTGTCTTGTAACTTTCCATTTACTGTAAATTGGCAATATATGAATATTCCAATTTCCTGGTGTTGAACTGCAACTGTTTTGCTCGTGTAAAGAGATTATAAAGATGACAGTAGAAAACAACTACATTGCTGCAAAGCAGGCGTGAGCTACTTAAGTGACGCTGCATAGTGAGCACTGACAATCTAAAAACACATTACTATCTTGACCAGTGAGGACCAAAAAGTTTGTTACCGTGCATAAACTTCTTTTGGAGAAAGTAAGAAAGTTTTCCTCTGCACCCTCGTTACAGCTATTGTTCTGTCAAGTTCTTATTGGCCAGAACTATTTCTAAATTTGGTTCAGTCAGGTTAAAATAAGTTCATTCATGTTCATAGATCATCAGCTAAAAATCTGAAACTAGGTTTACAATGTTATTCTTGTTCATTTATTATATTTATTTCTGAAATAATGATTAAAATTGTATACACAAGTCATTAACCAATCAGCTTATTGAATGTTATTGCTTTGCAATCATAACCTACATTTAATCTGTTTTATTCTCTCCTTTTCTCTTTGTTCACATAAACAATAATTTAAAATTGGCCTAAATTGCAAAGCAGCGGCTCTCATTCAAATCATTAATGCTGCTGTTGTCACAAAAGGGGGAAAATTGGACTGAAAATTGGTCCATTTAGATTATTTTTTATATCTTTCTTACTACCACCCCATTCAGCACAGATAGGACATGTTTTTATGATTTTTGTTTTTTCCTTTAAACTGTCATTGCACAGTCAGAAATCCAAAGTAATGCAGAACAACTACCAGACACTGAGAGATGAGATTGTCTTGGAAAAATTGTCAGAAACAAAATATACAGCAATAAGATCAAAATTACTCCAAGTGACCATTTCATTTTTTGTCAAAGCAGAGTTAAGACACCACATTTCTTTTTAACAAAAACCCGATTCTGTTTAAGCTCATTAGTTGACCAAATCTTAAATCATGTATTTTGAAGACATCTGTGATGTTATTCTGGCTGTCCTTACCTGTACGACAGTCTGATTGAAAAGTGTAAGTGAATGCAGCTCCAGCTTCCTCAGTTTGTCTCTGCTTCACCTTCAGCTCTTCAATAACAATATCAGGTGTTGGAAGGGAAGTCTGCTTAATTTATTATTTTTGATGTCCTTTGATGGCCTCAAAGTGGGCACCGCTCAGCGCTCACGTTGAGGGAAAATGTGACTGTTGTGGCTGTTTTCTGCAATGAAATACTCAAAGTTTGTCCCTTAAAGGTATATACCCACTTTATATGCCAATACCAGAAAGATTAGAATCCAATTGATTATGATAAAATAAGGCTATTTACTCCAAACGTTTATCCTTTCTGAGCCTAAATAGAACCCCAGCAACGGGCGATGAGCTGGCATAAACAGACGTGGCGCCATCTACTGGCAGCACCGCAGAACTATTAGACAGCAAGATGGTCGCCATTGACACAGCTACTAAATAAGCCCCAACTGAGCCGAGCGTGCTGTAATGCCTCGCGGAAAACCGACAGAAGAATCTTCTTGCACATTTTTACACTTCTTGATCTTGGACTTTTCTTTTTTTATTCGTAACTACGCTGGAGGCTCCACACACTTGCTTTGGTTTCTTGACCAATTGTACGCTGCGCAGTGACGTAACCCTGGTCACATGATGTTGTAATGGTAAATACAGACAGAAAAGGCTATATCTACTAAAAAATGAAATAACAAAAACTACGCCATTAGGACATGAGGATCTTTCAGAAAAACATATGCAACCAAAGTGAGTTACTGGCATATAAATATAAAAAATATCAAATAATATAAATATGTACTTTTAAAAACCGTTCATCTCGTTCATTTTGTTCATCTCCAGATTGAGTTATGGGAAAGTTAGGCTCACTTCAAGTTCATCATTCAAAAGGAATGCATTGTTTGGTTTATAGTTGTAAAGGAAGTGAACTGCACTCAGACACACTAGTTATAGCAAAGGTCCGAAAACCTCAGAGCTCAGGTTTAGTCTCTGTTTGCGTTCATGTACAAGCTAGCATTAGCAGTGCAGTACAACCAGGTGCTGCTGGAAGTTAGAAAAGTAGCTATTTAAATCCAACAATTAATTGATTTAGAAGTAACAAATTAAGTAATACAATTAATCCCTTCCTGGGTTTAATTTTTGGAAACATTTGAGAAATGAGAATGTAAGGTTAGGCCAAGCCCATTTTTCTTTTAAAATCGCCTTGTTGAAAAAGAATATCTTGTGATATTGTGGACTTCTGTAGTTTGTGTTGTGTAAAAAAGACAGTGTGCTGTAATCTTGTAAGAGCAAAGGAAACAGGCTGAGTGGGATTTGTTGTGTACAGATACTTCCCTCCCACAACCTGGAGAATTTTACTGTATTTTGCAGATTTTCAGCGGTGCAGAGAGAGACAGCTCTATAAGCTTAATATTATCGCTTTTTATGTCGTTTCTGATCTGGTGTAAAAACTCTACCAGTAAAGACCTGCCGTGGCGAGCTCTGAATAAAGGAGCAGCTAAAAAGATTCACACAGAAAACAACGTCAGCAGATTAACATTTTACAAAATCATTCACTGCATTTCTAATCGGTGGATCTTCTTTAAACGCGTGCGACTCTTTCTAACTCTTGATAATACAGTTTGTCAGAAAGAGTTAGTAGCAATTCTGAAGTGAAATACATACTGAACAGTTTGCACCTCTCAGTTTGAAGTCTTTTGTCAAAGATAATTTTTGTTACAGCTTTGATGTCAAAATATTCTTCTAAGTAATTAAGGAAAAACTAAAAGTAAAGATTATCCATCATGCAGCAGTTTAGAGTTCCTTTCTTTCATCCAGCAGCCGAATCACTGATTAGGAGGATTGGTTTAGGATACAGAATGACTGTAGAGCAGTTTTGACACATGAAGCATTTTTACCGCATACAACTGAATCCGTTGACCTTCACCCTCCGTGTGGACGCGTTTACGCGTCTCCCATGCGGCTGTTTTTCTGAGCTCCTCAATGACAGTAGTATCTGCATTTACGCTCTGCTGTTTTGCCGGCGAGCGTAAATGAGTGCTGCCTTGCATCACCTTCGAAAGGATCACACACCCACGGTCTCTGAGCATAGAGCTACCCAGACTCGACCGCTCAGCGATGCAGGGTTACGGTGGCAAAGCATACGAGCGCCCTCGTTTGATATTAACCCTGAGCTGGTTGGGACTGCGAGTCCCACGACGGGGAAAGATGTTGAGGAGGATCTGGTGGAAGGGTCTGTGTGTTTGAGTCTTTTGAAACACAAAAAGCAAAACGTATGTACGTGTGTGTGTGTGTGTGTGTGTGTGTGTGTGTGTGTGTGTGTGTGTGTGTGTGTGTGTGTGTGTGTGTGTGTGTGGCCTTCAGGCCTCTCCTAGCCTGCTCCCGCCCCGGTGGGAGGGCTGCCTGTAGCGAGGTGAAGCATCGTTCTGAACCGCTCACCCCCTCCCTCCCTCTTGCATCTCTCCCAGGAGCGGACCGGCACCTCTCCGCCGGCTAGAGGGAAGACCAGCGCGTCTCCTGGGCCTGCTTCCATGTCTCCAATCAGCTCGAGCTACCTCGGCCCCGGGGCTGCTGCAATGTGATAATCTTTGCCTTTTGCGTTATGCATTGCCCCGATGAATTCATCTTGTGACCACCTGGCACTCGCTGTTAGGAATTTGAGCGTTGTTTTTGCAGCCGAGGCTGGGGCGAACGCTGTGAGGGACTGTTTTCTGACTGTCAGAGAGACCCTCCTCCCCTGCCTCCCCCCCCCCACTCCCTCCCTCCCGCTCTCTTCATCTCTACTCCTCCAACATCAGCAGAATGTTTTAACCTCTCAGAAGACCTTGGCGTATCTGCTGTTGTGGTGGCAGGAGTGGGATTCTTCACCTCAGCAGGACCTGTGTGGGAAAAAGCCCTGCTTGGTATTTAAAAAAGGATGGGCTTTTTTGCTGTAAGACAAATTGAAACGCGGGAGGCTGGAGAGGAATGTGGCTGTCAGAGTCAACAGCTGCTAGTTTTTTTTGCTATGAATAATCACCGAGTTTGACCCATGGAAGCTAAGGATTGTGTAACGCACATTTCATAAAATTAAAGGTCAATGCAAACATATGGCAAAGCCTGCGCGGCCCGTAACTTCTGACTTCCTTCAAAGCTGCTTTTGTGACCTCAATTAAATTATGGAAATAGAAACTTGAGGCAGACGGAATCACTGTTGTGTTTCAGTTTTGTGTGGTTTTTATAATACAGGTTCAATCGAAATAATGAATTAATAGATGCATTTTTCATAAACCTTCCGTGAAAATGTGCTCCCTGATGCTAAAGAGCCCAAATTTGAATATGGTCTCACGAGTGCACTACGCAGTCACAGTGCACTTGAAATAGCTTGTGGCTCAAAACATTAGAATTTCATATTTTTGGTCTTGGTTGCTTCTGTGTCTGCATGAGAAGGCGAGAGAGAAACAAAGAGTGCATGCACAAGCCAGCGAGTAACGGAGTGTCCTTGGCATCCGACCAGATCTATAATTTACACTTTTACATAATTGGACTTAGCCTTTGCTGCTTATTGATTGCGCATCCTCGCCTTCTGCTTTTCTCCAAGTGACAGAACAGTGTGGGTAAATATTTTAATGAAGCGTTTGGGCAAAAATATTCGCGAGCTTTCTCCAATGCTTACTCCTCATCTCAGAATATAATGAGAGAGGGCCAGGTGATGCAGAAAACTAAATGTGTGGAAGTATTTTTTGAGCTCTTATTTAATTGTTGGTTTAAGCCAGACCTCTCCAGTGGGTTTCTTTCTTCGTCTTTTTTTTACAAACCTGTTTTTCTCACCAAATAAAAATCCGATCAAACTTTGCTATGTTTCAATATCTTTTGTTGTTGTGTTTATTGGAAGCTGCTTTTTCTGCCAGACTTGCTTGCTTGGAAAACCGGAGCTCTGCCAAAATAAAAACCCTTGGTGTAATAAAAATCTTTAATTTGACAGATATTACCATCATGCAGCAAGGAGCAATCTTATTTTTTTTATAAATTTCCAGACAGCTTTGCTGTGTTGAGTAAAAACAACACAGCAAAATGACCAGGGCTCATTGGAAGCCTTGGTCAAGATTTATAAAAGACCTTAAAATACATTTGGATAAACAATCTTAGATTTTGTTACGCATTTTGCTTCTTTTTTAATATTTTACAAGGTGGAAGCATACAGACCGACCGTTCATATGTGCACAAACTGTCCAGATCAAGGGTCGGCAACCCTTTCAATTCGTAGAGCCTCTGTTGCTCCACTGCAACAAAATAACATTTATCTAGAGTTGCAAAAAAGATGGATTTCATGCATATGGACAAAATGAAATGTTTTATGTTGAAAGTTAATGAAATTAAACAAAAATGTGTTTTTATTCTCAGATTTTAGAACAAGATCAATCATCGAACTTTTACAAAGGAAAACAACTCTTCATATAAAGCCATCTGAGTGAGACCATAAATATGGAAATATATAGCCCTCTGTCTTCTGAAAGACGCTGACAGGTTTTAGTTTAAAGGTTCATCATTTCCTGCACTCTAACGAAGTTCCCGGGCTTTTACAATAACAGAGACCGTGCAGTACGTTTCCACATGTTCACACTGTGTCTCATGCTGGAAACGGGTGTTTCTCCCTGTACAATTCAGCAGTTTAACTCTGCATGTTTTTGTCTGTGATGGTAGGAGAGAAAAAGTTTCTCTGAAATAATCGTGTGCCATGTAGCATCTCTTAGTTGTTCTTGTTGCATTTCTCAACGAACGTCGGTTGTTTTACTTACCTCCCTCACTATTTTGCTCACTGTCATTCTTCGATGTATTTATATTCATGTCGCTGCCATTTTCGTCACAGTTCCAGTTATTTTTTGCTCTTGTTTTTTCCTTCTGACGTCTTGATGTTAGGGTTCACCCCCCAGGTCCGGTGCCTGGATATAGGATATGTGTGGTGAGTGCGTTACCCTTTTTTTGTAGGAGTGTTTGCATGTGGGAGCACTAGGGTGGGAACAAGTGATTGTGACTGTATACGTAGTTTTCTGTTTGTCTATTTGTCAGGTTGGGTTTTTACTGCCCCCTCTCCCGGGACATCTCAGGTCTCCACTAAGTTTGGGGCCCCCCCCCATCCTGCTCCCCTCTGCTGGCTGGCACCTTTGCCCGCTCTGGTGCGTTGGTGGTCCTCGGTGTCCGGGGCTGGGTGCTCGGGCGGGCGCCAGCACACTCCTGGCAGATGCTTGGGGCCAGGAGTGTGGTCAGGGCCCCTGTCGGGGGGCCCAGCCATGGGCCCTCGGGTCCCTGGGGCCCATGGCTGGATCCGCTCTGGCGTAGCTGGCTGCCTGCAGAGCCCATGGGCTCGTCCTCCCTGGTGCTTCGGTGTTGTGGCTGTTGGGGGGTTTCCTGGGGACGGTCTCTCCTCTTCCCTGGGATGGGGGGAGGCAGCTTTCCCTGTGTTGGCCCCTCCTTGGCACCTTTGCTCTGGGGTCCCTTTGGGCATCTAAGGTTCTGGTTCCCTTGGCGTCTGCCTCGGTGCTCTGGGTGGGAGGGTGGGGGGGGGGGGGGGGGTCTTTGGCTCCTCACAACCACTACTGAGCATTTTTATCATGGATAAACCTCACTGACACAAGCTCACTCTCACAAACACCTACAGGTGCTTGGATCCAGGTACTTACAGACTCACTTCTATACAGAAAACCCCTATTATTATCTTCAGCTGTCACTTTATACATTTCATATTAATTAATCCTGTATATTCTTCAGTGATGGTATCAATGCGTTGGTTGTTTGTACCTGTAATACTTTGTCGCCTGGTTTTACTGTTCTTTTTATATCTCTCTTTGCAGGTGTAGAAGCAGACTCAGAGGATGTTATATCGCTCTCTCCCTTTCCTCTCCTCTTTCTCTTTCACCTTTTCTCCATTTTAGGCATTTTGTCTCATCTGTTTCTCTCCTTTTTTCCTCTTCTACCTTCCTGTTTTAGTGTCCATTGAACATGAAATAGTCCCAGAATAAAATCTAATAAAGCTTCTTGCGTATATAAATCAAGTGGAGCCCTGTAGCTAAACCTTTCCCAACACTCATCTATCTTACCTGCATGGCCTGTTGTCTTGTCTTTCCCAAGGAAATCACAAGGATCACAAAATCACTTATTATAAGTTCCCAGATATTCTTATTTTACGGTTTGAATTTTGACCCAGGAGTTTTGTTTCCTCATAAGGAAAACAGGAAGGAAGACTAATCATGTAAACTAATCTTCCCCCTTTTTAGGAATATTTACTATTTGAGGCAGCGGACTGGGGCACAGTGGTTATATATTTTTACTGATGTGTGATTACAAAATTTATTCTTCTGTATTTTACAGTTATGTTGCATTCATATATACCTACATATGTAACATGGTGTTTTTATTTGCACTGAGGAATATGTCCGTATGTGTTAATTTTCATACTTTGGTCATTTCTGGAGGAATTTCTGAAATAAAATCCAAAGCATCCCCTTAAAACAAAATTGGGTAGAATTTTGAACATTTATTACTTGTGACTTTGTATTTCTTGACATTGGATTTTCTCCCCACAAAATGAGCATGCTCAAATTAAAGGTTATATATAGTATATCCATAATATCCAGTGTGAAATGATGCTGCAGCAACACAGACTTTATTTAAAACAAAAAACTCTATGCATTTTATCAAAAACTCCATGCATTTTATCAAAGGTAACAGAAAGTATTGAGGGCATGTAGTCTTCTATTTTAGCTTTATTCGTAATAAATAAGAACAAACGACTGATGCAGCCGGTTTGTTGATGAAAACTTTCTAAGAACGGGGAAAACAAGTTATGAGGGGGAGTTTAGATGGGTGTATGTCCCTTTTTTGTAGTCTCAGCACAAAGTGGTTTTAGTCTCAATCTAAGACAAGTATGATACATCTTAGGGCTAAAGTTCCTGGATGAAATATTAATCACAGAGAGGTAGCTTGCCAGGCCGCTGTCACTCTCTCATCATCTGGAGAACTTCGGACTTGTTAGCCAGGAAGCTACAGGCGAGGCCCCATGGCCATGAAACCGCAGCAGTTGCTGAGTGAGCAGGTGTCTTTGTGTCGAGTCTCTCTCTTGTTTTTCTGGACTAACTGTTTGTATTCCTCTGCCTCTGATCATGAGGGGGAACCTTAATCGTGGGGTGTGAGTCCAATCTCTGTGAGCTGTCATTAAAACAGCCCCCTCGGCCATGGGAGTAATTTTGCACTCGAGGCTACTGAAGTCGCCATCTACAGAGAATCGCTCCTTTTTTTTTCTTTACCTGCTTTTCTACCGGCTGGCTCCGGCTCCCTCCTGTCTTAATCTTTGGACCAGCGTTTGATCGAACATGACAGCGCGGTAACTAAACTTAAAACGGGCCTCAGAATACCTGCTGCTTTGGCTTTCTGAGCAACGACCAGTAGCTACTTTTCAGGAAGTTTGAAAAACCGAACATTTGCTCTGCTCCTTTATGGAGAAAATCAAATTTTTAATGCAACATAAACAAGATTTTTAGCCAAATTCCAGTTTCCATGTTTTGTGGCTCCATGCCTTAGAATATGTTATCGATTGTTTTTGTGACGTGAGAAAAAATGTGTAGCTTTATATGTCTAAGGTATCACTGAAACTATTATATCGTCTAGTTTTATATTATAGCGGTTCTTCCAGACATTTTCTCCTGGTTAAAATTTATTTAATTACATCCTTTTCAACACCAGCACATTTAAGTTTTTACTTTTCCTGTAATATAGGTGTAAAACATCCATCCATCCATCCATCCATTATCTATGCAGTTGTTTGTTAATATGGGCACACAATTGGTAACCAGCTCTAATGTTTAGATCATTAACTTTAACTTTATGTAAGGTTAGATCATTAACTTTATTTATTTAAATTTTATCTGTAGGTTTAAAGGACTGACTGGGGGAGAGGACGTTTTATAACACAACACCAGGAAGTGGAGGAACCCGTCAGGCTGATGGAAGCAGGGGACTTGACTCTGAAGGAGCTACAAAATATCTCTGAACTGAACTGGAAACATCTCAGTGTTTGTTTTTTGGTTTAAACCTTTGTGTTGTAGCTATGTGTTGGCTTGAACTAGTTCTCTAGGTTTATTCATGGAGGTGCGTCTCAGTGTCCTCCTCCTGCTGTAGGCTAGCCTTTGTGTATAAATTCCCCTGTGTCTTCATTGTTAGGAGGTCAGTTTTGTTTGATGGTCTTAGTTCTGTTTGTCTCAGTCACCTAATTTCCTTTCAGCCCCTTTATCTAGATTTTTAAAATAATTTCCATGGAAATTTGTTAACTATTTTTGGGGAAAATTAGACGGAGAGTATTTTTTATATCTTTCTCTTTGTGCCTTACTGCTTTGCCCCTGACGTTATACATGCCGATTTTGGCATCATGGTCAAACTTTCCCAACAAAACAATCTCACATGCCCTACAGATGTCTTTTGTGAGCTACAGCACTACTCTTATGTAAGATATCCAGTGTTGTGAACAAGTGTTTCCCACCTTAAAGATTGAACTATGTTAAACACCTTAAAGATTCAGATCATCAATCAAGTTTTGATATTAGACAAAGACAGTCAAAGTAAATCCAAACAGGAATAATGATGGGTTCATTTATTGAGGGGAAAAAAGCTATTCGCATCAACCTGGCCCTTTGTTTAGTAACATTTTTCTATTTTTTTTTCTATTTCACCTGCTACTGTATGTCCAGGGCTGACCACTGCCGGCTCTTTGGAATCCAGAAATAACTTGTCTGACAACATGAATCATTACAAGATCTCAAAAAGCAACGCATACACGCCAATCTAAAGCAATTCAAAAGCATTCAGTCGCAACCATCAGTCTGCAAAGGGCTACAAAGCTGTTTGTAAGGTTTTGGGACTCCAACGGACAACAGTGAGAATCAATATCCACAAACGCTAAATTGCTGCAACCACATTGCTCTTGATATAGAAATTTGTGATTTATATAAACCACAGAACATGTCTGTTCTTAACACAGCACAGGTAGTCCAAAATAAAGGAAGATCTCTTAGTGCCAAGATGCCCATTCTCTGCAAGTGTTTTTGATATGCACCACACTTTATTGTGGCCTCTACTGAAGGATAGGTTGTAGTTTAATTGACATATTTATAAAGAAGGCTATTTTAACAGGTAGACCAGAATAATTTTATGAAAATAATAATTTTACCCGATTTTCCTGTGGGATTAAAATAATTGTAAACTGTGCTAAAACAAACCTTTTACAAAAATCCGGAACTACCGAAAAACATCAGAGAATTAAACAGTACACTTCCTTTTAAACGAGCACTGAAACCTCTGTTTCTAAAATAGGTTTATAAGTGGAATTTAAAATGTGATGTTTGACTAATGTTGTATATTCTGTATTAATTTTTTGCATTTTATTAACGGGACTTCATGTGTAACTTTGCTGCCTCTTGGCCAGGACTCCTTTGAAAACGAGGTTTTCCCTAGTGTGTAATATCACTCCGCCCCTTCACTTACACAGCTCTCCCCTGAAAGGGAGACTGTCTCAGGAGGACAGACCAGCTGGACTACACTGCCCTGTTTCTAACATAAGATAAGATAAGATAAGATAAGGCCATAATAAACGTAACTTTTATATTGAATTAACTTACTAGGTTTATTGTTGCTAGCACGTACTCCAGCTGCCTTACATGAATGCACTTCTAGTTTAGACATTACAGTCAGGCAGTCTGGTAGACAGCTCAGGGGTCCTATCAGGTAGTGACACAGGTCGTTTCTCAATATGCGTTCTTGAGCGTTCTCGTATGCTCGTGTGCTCGTGACACGTCATCAGCCTCAGCCCGAGCACTGTTCCGATTGCCGAGAACGCCAAACCGAGAACGCGCCGAATTCCCCGGTTGTTGTTCTCGCCCGCCCTCTTTATCGAGCATGCATCAGAGCAGACTTGTGCGTTCTTCAGACTGACCGCTTGCCCAGAATGCACCGCGGCAAGATAATTTTGAGGCTTTTTAGAAATTAAAAATGTTGTTTTAAAAAAATGTTCAATAAGATTTATTGTGGTGTAGTATATAAATAGTTTTGAATGTTATAGAAATGCTAAAGAACTGTGCGTCTCATGACGTCACAAGTACGCTTCTGTTCCAATACACCATACGTGCTGCGTGCTCGCGTTCTTGTCAAGTCCGATCTTCCTGTGTTCTCGCCAAGACCGGACTTGACAAGAACGCGAGTCCGTACTCGCGTTCTTGTGAATTGAGAAACGGCCACAGTGTACTGTAATGCTCTGAATATCCATTCAGCGAAGCGGCTCCGTTGTTAACCAAAGTCGTACTTGGACATTTTAACAGATTTCTGAGCGCATTGTACCACATGAAATCAGTCAGTAAGCACAACAGTAATCAGATATAAGATGCACCATCAATTTTTTTAGAAAAATTTAAGGATTTTAAGTGCACATTATGGTCCGAAAAATACGGTAAATAAATGTTGCAGAGACGTTAGTATTAAGAGTAAAATGTACTTTTCACTAAGCCCGGATTTCTGTATGTAAAATGTGTTTTTTATTGGTCTTCTGTAATATTCTAATTTTAAATGTTGCGTTTTCATTGGCTGTAAGAGAAAAATTATTTATCATTATAGAACAAAAACCTGAAAACATCAGTCTGTGTTCAAACAAACTATATAACGTTTCACTGTGCAAAATGGGTTACTGAAATAAACTTTTCAATAATATTCTGAATTATGGAATATGACTGTAAACAGCACATTAGGATCAGACAGACGTGGATGTAAACTGCAACTGGACTGTTTGGCGAAGGCGTTCGACAGCCACACTGCTGACAAACAGTGCCCTGTCAGCAAACAAGGAGGAGGAAACAAAAGTAGAGGCTTCACTGCAAAGTGTGATAGACTTGGGGCAATTACACTTAATTGGGTCTGACTGGTTCCCTTTGCTCCTCAGTTGAGTGTGACTTGGCTGGAAGTCAGGTTTAGAGTGATGCCATTGCTCCTGGCATCTAGTGAACTTGCACTAAGCACTTTTTGTTTGCATGGTTTCTTCTTGACCAACCATCAGACTCACAGAAAACCGCCTCAGTGCCTCTGTCTGCAGAGTTAGTGCTGCCACCTTTCCAAAGACAGCCTGGCCTGAGATGCATGGACTGTAGCAAATGTATGATTTAAAACCAGTGCAGGTTAAATAAGAAAATAGGATTTGCATGATAATTTCACAAAAAAATACCACAAATTATTGATCTCTACTGGTATCAGGGGAATACACCCTGGCTTTTATAATCTAATATGGTGATTTTTTTTAAACATGCATATAAGATGAAAAATGACTATCCCCTGTGCGCAGCTGACTCGTAGTAATCACCCTGGATGTTGTACGTTCTAATTTAGGGCCCTCGTGCTCCTCATCGCTGCTGCAGACTAATAAGCTTGTCCTGTAATCACGTTAGCTGCCCTGTCGGCCCCAGCCAGGGGACCTAATTGGGACAGAGCCTTGGACAAAGTGAAAATTATTAACTTTTGTCAAGCTCCTGGTGCACTGTGTTATAAAGCAGTGCAGGTCAATTAGAACGCGTGATACGATAAGGTCCGGGCAGCAGAGGCGCGCTGACTCAATTAGGACAGAGACTGGACGGGTGAACCCAGAGTCAAAGAATGAGGTTGAGGGAGATTTTATCCCTAAAGTGCAGGTTAACAAGCTGCAGAAATGCTAAGTTCGTTGCATTTATTGTCTGCCGTGCGTTAAGGGGACGTGACATCACACAAACCCACTAGAGACATTTATTATCGGAAAATATTTTCTTCTCTCCACCCCAGATGAGTTGCAATAGCTTTGATTCACTACCATACTGCGTATGTGCGTCCTGATAAAGACGAGCTGTCGCTTAGACACAGTGTTTCCATGCAGGCAGTGCTGTAGCAGCCCCTGAAGTGATGCACATCTAAGGGACTGTGTGAAGCCCTTTATGGTTTTAATGGGTACGCAAATGCCACATTGGAAAACTGTTGATGCTTTTGCTTCCCTCTGTTATTCCTCCCTAATGAAACAGATGTGAGGGACCACCTCGGGTAAGCATGTCAGAGAATGTTAGGCGCTCCCGCCTTTATACACCACCGTCAGTAACCCTCTGTTTTTACTATTTATCACTTATTAAAAGAGTGGAACTTGAAAAGCTTGACTCGTTCTGATCTGAGAGGGCGGTTTCTCCGCTTCCTCCTTTCCCCGTTCAACATGTGCTAATAATTCAGACTACTACACATGACTGACACAACACATGTGATTTAATTATCAGCTTTACTTTGTGTCAATATTGGCAGCAAAACATGACCGGCTCAGCTGCAGCCAAGAGGCCGGGGCTGCAGACAGTTTTCTCTTGAGAGGAAGAACACAATTATCTTTGATATAACATGTTGTCCCTGTGTTTTCTTTCCTACCATTACCTGCTTCAGCTGCCGCTTCCGGACGTAAAACTTCACACAGCCTTTCTTTATAATTATGTTGCATGAAGACATAGGTACAGTGGCTCACTAAAGTAGTCATACTATACCATTGAAAAGCCTGGCATGGACACGTGTTAATGTGTATGCCAGTCGCTACGGTTGAATATCGTTTTAGAACAAATGTCAACATGTAATCAAATGTGCACAATTATAGTTCCTAATAAATTCAGTTCTGACTCAATTCAGTTCAATCAGATCCAGAATGAAATCCGTTACCATCCAGTCCCTTTCAGTCTGAATCAGTTTGATTGACAAAAATCTAAATTTGCCTGCATCAGATTTTCTCTACAGATCAATACCCCATCCCGAACAAAGAGAGAAAAAGGCAATTTTTTAACAGGAACAGAACCAGGATCAGGACTTATCGCCATCCTGCTCAATAACAGGTTAGCTCATGCAGCTGTCTCTGTTGAGAGTTCAAGGAATAAATCTGTAAATATTCGACTTTGTATCGGTGGCAATGGCACTGAACATCAGTGACGTGCAGTCAGGGGAGGCAAGTGAGGCTAGGCCTCACTTGTCATCATGGAAAGAAAGAAAATATATAATGATAACATAATATAAATTGTGATTCACTCAGTCATTTGTAATAAAAGTTATCTTTTTAATCTAATTTCCTCATTTTTGATCATATTTTCTTTAAAATCACTGACTTTTTGCTATTTGTCATGTAAATCCTTGGTGGCGCTTGATAGCGAAGCCGGTGAGGCCGCAGCGAGCTTGGCCTCCCCTGGGATTGTGCAATCCCATGTTAACTGCGTTGTCTTCCATTCTGTGATGCATCTTCCTGTCTCTAGATCATAAATGCAGTTGTTCAAACAGTTATGAACTGTTTTTCCATAATTTAATGTATGTGGATAGCTTATTGTGTTTTGGTCATCAAACTGTGTGCAGGTAACATGTTCAGGGGCGTAGGAAGGTTTTAAAATGTGGGGGGGCAAATAAGATAGATAAGGCAAGTAACCAAACCTCAACTAGGGTTTAACTATGCCCTCTATTGAGTCCCCAAAGGAACTAGGTTCAAAGAGTAGATGGACAGGTGGTTTCAATTAATTTTATAAAATACAAATATTTTAGTATTATGATTTTGTAAAACATATCACAATGCAAATTATACAATTTCCATAATTTTTATATATAACTCAATTTTGGATGATAAGGGAAAACAACAGATATTGACAGATTAAATTTGGTATTATCTCAAAGACAAAGAACAATGTTTAAATATAAAATTATTACATACTGTTCAATAAATGATAAGCTTTTTTAATTAAGAGTAATTTTCATTTGAAGGTCCTTTAGTGGGGGCCGCCATCTTGGAGAAGAACAGTACTGCCTCCTCCCAGTTTGTGACGTCAGGTCGCGGGATCGGCTGTAGAGCAAGTCCCAATGCCCTATCTGTCCCCTTGTAAATAAATACCGTTTTCATGCCAAAATATTTTTTTAACCTCTTAAAGAAAGATAGACATGGTATTAAGCGTTTAAATTTAAATTAATACTAATTTTACATTTTAGAGACATAAAAAGACAACAAATAAGCATTAAAGTACGGTTTATGGGTTGGGTTCTGCAATGTTATAAGATGAGTATAAAACTCATATTTAGAACCAATCTCTGCTCAAAATGGTGATCTGCGCCGCCTAATCTACTATCAGCAGTTATCATCAGTTATTGCAACTGTAAACTGCAGAAAATACGGGCAGAGTGGCTCTTTCTGAGTTTTCTCTCTGCTCCTGTCAGGATGAGCTGCAGAGCGTTATGAGGCGGAGGGATATTTCAGCGTCACTTAGTTTAGACCCCAAACAATCGACTTCACTTTCAGAAACAAGCCCTAAAAAACCTGCAACCCCACAACTCACAAAATTTACAAGCGACTTTAGAAAAAAATAAGACCGTATAAAATAAGTGGGCTTCACAACAGTGAGCACTCTTTCCAAGTTCGTCGTATCCCTCCGCCGCTCTGGTCGGGTAAACAAATGTTACGGCAAATTCTACATCATAAAAAAAGAAAAACCTGCCGAAAATCCTCGCTCTCAAGTCATCTTGACGAGATTCTTCTTCCAAATGTTGGCTACAGACGACGTGTTTTCTCTCTGGCCATGCATGTGGACATTGTTGCTTCAACAATAGCTCTGGTGAACTTCAATGGTGAAGTCCTCTGGAAATCTGAAATAATTGTTGATGATCGCAGCTGTGTACAACAGCTCCTACAGCTGCTAATGTGCGGCGAAATGCCGTCGGCTCTTCGCTTATCCACGTCACAGGATGTGATGTCAGGCGGTCATTACTGACCGCCCCCATACACAGTGATCCAGACAGTGATCCAGACGACAGTGATCCAGACGACAATTTATGTTTTTTTTTCGTATTGATTAATGCTAAATTCATTAAATAACCACGAATGTATTAGTTTTAGGTATAGCTAATGATCTCCTGATTTTTCCTTGTTGACCGGACTTCCCCTTTAAAGTTACTAATATTGATTTCAGAGTAAAATGGTTTTGACATAACAAATGTGCAATTATTGATAATAAAAATAATATAACTTACTACGCTGGGAATCGGTGGGTTCTTGTAAAAATTCAGGTTATCCAAGGTCTTGGTTTAAATATTGTCTTCTTTGTCTTAATGGTTTTAAAGGAAGTGACTATAGTGCATGAGTCAAGAGGTCATTAAGTGGACAGACTCATAAAAGTTGGATACAGAGAAGATGCTCACACATGTTACTTATTAACTAGGTCCCAGTAAACAGTACATAGTCATACAAGATGTAAACAATTTACACATACTAAGAGTACTGAAGCTTAACCCATATTAAACAAAATAATAATAATGAATTTGAACATTAAAAAGATAATGAGATAACCAGTAGACTTCAAGTAATAAAAAATGTAATTAAGAGAAAACAAATTAATTAATAATAAGAATTGAATTCAATAACAGTAACACTATCAATTAATTAGGTAGCCAAATACTTATTGTTGATATTGATAGCTTTCTTATTGTTGTATTTATCAAAATAATGGAAAACGTTAAAATGAAATTTTATCTCAAAAGTGGGGGGGGCAAACCAAACCTTTTGCCCCCCCCTGTCCAAAAAGTGAGGGGGCACTTGCCCCCCTTGCCCCCCCTATTCCTACGCCACTGAATGTTTTCGTGCTGCTGGGCGATCATAAAAGGCAAAGAACGGGTTGTAGGTGAGGCCGGCAGTTCCTTGGTCTCTAGGCAGGGGGCGCTCAAGGGGCACCGCTCGTCATCCCAAAACTGTAGAGTGACAGCAAGTGATGGCTGTTTTATTAGCGAGTTATGCTAAACAAGTAAAGCACTAAAAAGACTCTAAACATACAGCCAGAACAGGACTGATCAAGGAAGGCTTTCCTCCCTGGCAGTGATCTCCACTGAGACAGAGTTTTAAAACTGAAGAAGATAAAGAGAACTTTTACCGGAAAGTGACCGATATTTTTGTGCAGAAAGAGCGCAGCTGGACTTCATTTATAAGTAGAGGTAAGACAGCGATAATTATTTATGTGTTGTTTTTGTAATGAAATGTGCGTAATGTGTGTTATATTTTTAGAATGTGTTACAAATGTAGAAATCCATCATAACTCAAACTGTTACCAATCAAATGACAAATAATTTAGTTTTATTTTTTTTCATCAAAGAATCAATATTTTTTCCATGGCTCTTGGTGAATTTAAGTTATTTGGTACAATCAGTCTCCTTCAGCACTTTGCAACGAGTCTACTCTGTAGAGTGGATATATTTGTAAATCTGACTCTGATGACGTCAGGGCCTCACCAGCTATGAACCCTACCGCACGTCAGTGCTGAACATACTGTAGATGAGAGGTCACCAACCTTTTTGAAACTGAAAGCTACTTCATTGGTACTGTGTCACACCAAGGGCTACCATTACTGACCTTTGAACTAGAATAAACATATTTGCAATGCTTTCTTTTTTAGATAGTCATTTTTAAATCTATATAAATGCAAGTGTGATTACGAAAGTAGAGCAACAGACTAAAATAACATTTTAGATGCAGCTCACTGGAGGGTTTTGCTAGTTTTAGAACAAACTTGAGGGCACCACATGTGGTCCTAAGCGTAGATTTTGGGTTGTGTAATGTTTCAGTATATTTTTTGTTCTCATGTATGCAGACAGTGAAAAGCTACAGACACCTTGTCAGATTTTCGATAGCAGTTTTGTTTGTGGATGTCCAGTGTCTCTTCCTTGGTCATTTTTGATTTCGTCGTTATGATTTTGCTTCTGCTATTTGGATTTTGTTATTCTGCCTTGGTCTCTTTTGAAGTCTACATTTATCTCTACTTTTTGGACATGGACACAGATTGTGACCTTTGCCCTCAGCTCACCCCCTACCTGATCATCTCTCTACCTGCCTCTGTGCTTCTGACCCTTGCCTGCCTTCTTATCATCACTTTGCCCATCGGACAGGATTTGTGATTGGACCAATGGTGCACCGTGCAGAGAAACCATCGTCAAACTTTCAGCAGCCGAGCTGTTGATTCATCCTCTGAGGTAGCGGTCTCCAACCTTTTTAGTCCCTCGGTTTAATGTCAGACAATATTTTTCACTCTGCTTCACAGTGTGGCAGATAAATACAAACAAGCATTAAAATGGTTGTATTTTATAAATATATTAATAAATAAATGGGAATCCACTGTATACTCGTATGCAACTTTATTAGCAGTTTCCTCGTAACATCGCACATACCACAACAACATAGCACTGCCTGATCGCTATGGTAAAAGTTAAATATGCCCTCGAAATAAGATACACCACAAAAACAGATATGAGGTAAATGAAAAATACAACTCACCAAAACACTGAATCCTGAGCTTGTTTCTCTGCAATGAGACGGTCCTATCTTGTAATAGGAGACAATGGCACTCAGAGTGGGTTCCTCATGTCCAATCTACTCTGTAATTTGGTTTTGGGTGCTGTCACTGCAGAAAAAAGCCGCTTCACACAAATAGGATGTTGGAAATGGGAACAGGGTTTTCAGTTCTGTTGTGGTGCTCTCACAGTATTCTGCCGTGGCTATTTGAACACCGGCAGAGATCTTGTCTTCAACATGCTTTTAACGCTGCCTTCATATCTCCAGCATTTGACCTTCTTCTTGAATAGACACTGGATTCACCTGGTTTGTTGGGTTGCAGGTCCTTTCAAATATTCCTCTGTTCATGCACCATTCTCACAAATCTGGTTTGGCTTTAAATGCAGCTACTTCATCTACCGAACTCAAAACAGTTGTCATTTTCTCCACATGTTGAATAATGTTTCTCAATTGAGCAACTGTTATGACCCATTACTCGTCACTGAAATGCGCTGCCAGCAGTGACTTTATTTCTGAGAAATCTCTGCAGCGACTCTCATAATTCAAACACTGTGGCTTCTGATTGCTGCGTATGAGAGAAGTTGTCTGTGCTCTGAAACCATTTCCTAACAAAGCTAATTGAAGAGGTGAGAGTGAAGTTAACTTGATTCAACATAATATTTAATAATTCGTTCTGGTCTACTGTCACTTTGGATTTTGACTCATTTTGGTATTTGGGTCACTTTGGAGTGTTGTTTTTTTTTCTTTAAAAGCTTTCTATATTATTTAATTAATTTGAGTGGAGTCTCTTAGTTCCCTTCATTGTATTCTCTCAGCATTTTGGTGCCACCTCTTGTGTTAGAGTTAGTCTTAGATTGTGGTTTATTCCCACAATCTAAGTTTAGATTTTCCACCAGTTGCTCTGCTTTCCACTGATCAGCCTCACCTGGTTTCCATATGACACCTCCACATTATTTAAGCTCCTGGCTTTAATTGTTTGGTGCTGGATTCTTACATTTGAGACAGTCGCTTGTCCACAACCAAAATCAAATTGATTAAAAACTTATCTAAAAGGAGCACATCGTGTAAATCTCACAAAATTAATATGACAGCACTGAACAGAAATATCAAACACTTAAATGTGGCTTATTGGACGTAATATATTGCTTTTCAAAGACTGTTAGTTAATGATTTGATTTGTAATAATCAGATTGAGTCATTTTCTCTCTGGGAAACCTGGCTGCAAGAGAAATATGAGTCAACCCTTTACTTATTATTTACATGTTCACATTCCCAGCAATACTAGATGAGGAGGCAGAGTAGCAACCACTTTTGAATCCAATTTACTGATTAGACCCAGGCCAATAATGGCTACAATTCTTCAGAATGTTTGAGCCTTAGTTTTCTTCATCCAAATCGCAAAGCACAAAAACCACTTCTGTTTGCTGTTTTGTATCATTCACCAGGCTCCAATTTTTAGATCAGTTGTTAGACTTCTCATCTGATTTAGTGATAAATGCTGATAAAATCATTATATTGGGGAATTTAACATTGTTGACATTAAAAATGTAGCCTTTAACGCCATCTTAGACCCAATAGGCTTTGCTGAAAATATATGCAGACCCACCCCATTATGACTTCATACTTTGGACCTTTTGCTGACATATGGCAGTGAAGAAATAAGAGTATTACCTACTAATCCTGTCCTTTCTGACCAGTGTTAATAACCTTTGAGTTTAATGCAACTGAATTTAACCTGACCCTAGCCAGATTGATATCGCTCCGCCTAGCTTCACTCACATCCTTCTGGGACATCTCCCATAGAGAGTGATTCCTCCAACCAATTTTATTGTCCAGCCAATCAGGACGCAGGGCTGGAGTTTCATAGATGTGACGTAGTGGAGAAGCGACCGTGACACTGTTTTGATTCAGACAATGGCGGCTCGCATCGAGGAAGCAAGCGTTAACATTGATGCTGCTATTTCTTCCGTGTTGTCCAATCTACCTAATATTATTTCATTAAAAGAACATCAGAGAACGGCTCTGAAGACTTTTGTTGTTGGAAACGATGTTTTCACCCTTCTCCCGACCGGATTTGGCAAGTTTTGTTTTCCGGGGCGCGCCCGTGGCGGAGCGGTTAGGGCGAACCATGTTAGGAGGCCTTTAGTCCTCGACGCGGTCGGCCCGGGATCGACTCCGACCCGTGGCGCTTTGCCGCCTGTCTTACCCCCTCTTCCTGTCAGCTCACTGTCAATAAAATGCGTGCCACTAGAGCCGCAAACACATAAAAAAAAAAGTTTTGTTTTTTCCTGCGTCGCTCTCACAGCGTCACGGGTTGGCTTCGGTGTGAGTGGTTGAAATAGCACGTCGATAAAGATGACAGACAAGTGGCTTATCCAATCATATGCAAGGATTTTTGATAAGGCCCAGCCTTCAAAAGAGGCCATTCCTATGGATCAGTCCCAGATGGATGTGAGTGGAGCTAGGCGGAGCGAAATACATCTGGCTAGGGTCAGGTTAACTGAATTCCCCAAACGTGAAAAACATCTAATTATAGTTTATCATTGTTTCTGCTATATTTGATATTAACCTTCTGCCCAGGTCCCCCTTGGAAATGAGATCTTGATCTCAACGGGGTGTTTATCTGATTAAAAAAAGGAAAATGACTGAAATATGTTTACTCTTGTCTGTGAAAGGTAATGCCAGTAGATCTGGTTTGTACTGTGAATCGGTTGATACAATTCCACGCAGCACATGGGGCTAACCTTGCCCGCAACCTGAATTCTCACATTCCAGAAGTGACCCAGCATGGGTCAGCCAATCACATTGCAGAATTATGGTTTAAGCCGGAACATACGGTTGAGACAAAAGCAAAAGGTGCAGACTCCGAGCCTGAGAGTGTTGCACATTATCAATCTAGCTTTCCTGGTTAGAATGTGGCATCTACAAATCACTCCACTATGCCACTTCCAACAGGGTGGGGTTGTCAATGTCTGATTCACTGCTCAATGACGTGTGTTCTTATGTGTCTGGGTCTGTGAAGGAGCCAAGGTTGTCAGCAACACCCAGCGGAGGAGCAAAAAAGAGGTAAAGTAACCCTAAGCCAGGTTGGTCTTTGACCACGTTGACCTGCAGGGCATTTCTGGACGGTCTACTTGCTCTTACAGTAGCTTCAATTGTTGCCATGTTGCTTTCTGATAGCTCTGCTGTACTGCCGGCAGATGGCACAACAATGTTTGTGTGCTGATCATCCCAGTGCAAAGTTATTTTTAGCCTCAAAGAGGACTAAGTAAACACTATCAGGACAAATGCTTGGCATATGTTTTATTTGAACTTGAATTTTTTTTGTGTTTTCTTTGTATGTATAAAATACGTGATGAAGCCTGTTTAAAGGAGCAATATGTGATATTTCACCATTAGGTTGTGCTTGAGGGCTGCATGTAGACCAAAACAAGATGTGTGACAAGTCGTGCTTCACTGCAGCTGCAACCCGGCCCCTCCTTCCCTTCTGCCACGTCGCCTCCTGTGCGCATATTTGCAAGGATAAAAACAGCTTCATCTTTCGGAGGAACATTTCTAGTGAAGAAGTAACTGCTGTTGGCAAGAGAACATTTTGATCTGCTGGGGTTGCTCTCGCCCATGCTGCTCCAATGCTGCCCTGCTCTGACGGTGGCAGGGGGTGGGTAAGTCCTGAGTGGCAGCTGTTCACATGCACGTACATGCATGCGCGGCCGGCCCAGCTATGTAAACAAGAGGCTGGAGAGCAACATAGAGAGATGCGGTGTGACATCATACCATAGTCCATCTGAAATATTACCTTTAGTTCTTAACATACCTATTTTTTGTTCTTTTTTAATACATTTTAAATTCCCTCAGTGTGCCTGGAAAAACACGAGGCAGGGCAGAAATGTAATTCCTGTTTTATTCAAGGTCCTTAATGGGTGGCTTGCTCCCTGGTTTGAGTCTAAGCTGCATACTTTGAAGCACAACGTTAGGAAATTAGAGAGATAATAGCACTCTACACATGTAAAGGAATTCTACCTAATCTGGATAAATTGTCTGCTGTTGTTTAAAAAGGACCATCGCAATTAGAACATCCTTATAATCCTGGGTTGCTTTTTAGTACAGTTGCAAAAATTATCGTGTCATAGCTCTGTTGATCCATCCATTCCTTCAGCTCTCAGCAGTAATGACTTTATGAGATTCTTTATTTATGGAAATAAAATCATTGGCATCCTCGTGAACATGATTACTTCATCCTCAGTGAATGAGGCAACATTGTAGGTAACTGTAGAACCCAACTTATGATTTGACTGTTTTGATCCAGTTGAGTTTTCTAAGGTATTAAAAATATTAGTTTTATCCAAACCTACAAAATGAGCGAACAAACTGATCCAGATCCCAGTGCTCCATATTGGTTCAGTAGAGGCCAGCAACCTAAATTATCTGTCATTGTAGACAGGAGTCAATTTGCTTGGCAATTTCACAGCTTCAACTAGAAATGTTGCAAAAGTTGATGTTGACAAAGGTGTTTTTGTCTTTTAAATTTTTTTGAAAGTCTCAGTAGTTCAGGCATTACTGCAGCACCTTTTCCAGCACCATGAAACTGATCGAATAGCCAGTACATGGTCATATAATGTGATACTGCACGCATCACAGTGTAACATGAAGCAGATGTCTCAATCTGTACTTTCCAAGCATCCCAATTGCTCGCAATTCAATCTTGGGCTACATCTGCGTGTAACCCAGTAAGCAGTCCCTACTGTCGCCACATTATTGTCTTCTTCCATCATCATTCCTCTTTGTGAAACTTTCAGATCCCCTCTGCACAGGTAATCCACACAAATGGGACTTTAATGCTATTGTCAGTGCCATCCTACATTCCCTCACTTTGTCATTAGTTTGCCTCTACATTAAACACATTTCTCGACTTTAAGCAGCACTTTATTGTGGTGTGTTATTTTGTTGAATTGGATTAAATGGGCAGTAACTTGAAATCCATTTGAACCTGATCCTTGCCTAGGCTTCCTCGGCCAACTCCATTAACTGTCATACTTGTCCAAAAGGCCTCCAGTGCAATGGCCAAATGGGTAAGTTGATGCACTGTCAATAACCTTACAGAGAGAACTGCAAAGTCTTTAAAACGTAAAACCTTATATTTTACGTCTTTCCACTGAGCCAACAGATCAAATCAGCTACAGCACAGGCCCTGCTCTAATAGGTTTAAACAATGATGAGACGCAACTCTAGACTCCCCAGAATGGGACCACGGCACTCTCCTTCTCAGTGTCTTAGTGTAAAGTGGTCTCATCTATGAAGTTATGAGCGTAGACACAGACACCGGTGCTGGTTTATTCACACATTAAAGACTTTTTATTGGGGCTTTCGAGACCAATCCCCTCCCCCCCCCTTCCCCTTCTCATATCTCCATCATAGAATACCTTTCAATTGAGTGGACTCCAAGGTGGAGCTTTTAGAGCTGAGACGCAGGAGTTTCAGAGTGGATCCCTGAGGTGAACGCTCCTCTTCAGGCTTTCTCTCGTGGTGTCAGCTGGGAGTCTCTCTTGGTTATGTAGAGTAAGAGGACACAAATGCCCTGAGCACCTTCTCAGATTTATTGAAACTTCATGTCCTGTCCCGATAGCTCATTTGTCAGGAGACCTAATTTACGCTGGCCCTTAAGACTAATTGCAAATTTGCGAAAAAATGCTGATGTCGTTGGAACTGAGAAGAGCTTTTTTACATCCCCCCACCTCTCCTCTGCCTCTTGTGTCCCTTGCTGTGCATTCACTAATGTGTTTCATCTGTGGAGCATATAACAGACACTGTATCTTTCGTGTGTGTGTGTGTGTGTGTGTGTGTGTGTGTGTGTGCGTGTGCGTGTGTGTGTGTGTGTGTGTGTGCGTGTGTGTGTGTGTGTGTGTGTGTGTGTGTGTGTGTGTGTGTGTGTGTGTGTGTGTGTGTGTGTATGAGATGCAGAGAGTTCGAACTGAGACACTGGGTGTGCGTTACAGATATTAACCCCCGGTGGAAAAGCTAGCAAACAGCACAGAAATCTGTGACAAAAACACAAACTGTTTAGTTAGATTGCAGAAAGGCAATGCCCTCTCAGTTTTGCTATCAGGTTCTCAAGGCCAGCAAGAAACCCCAAAACAGCAGCACACATGGCATTGCACACATGTTGGCAACTGGCAGACACCACATGACAATTAGCTAGCTGTACAATTACCTTAGCCACTGGGTATCTTTATGTGCAGATGGCGATTGCTCCTAATGAGGACTGTTGGAAAGCTGAATATGTGTATAAAAACAAATGTGTTATGGTTTTATTTATTTATTTGTTGCTGTGCACGACTATTTATTTAATGAACATGAACCCAATCACTGACATGCTTGCATTGTCTCGTTCAAAAAAGTAACATGTGTGACAATCATTCTAAGCCAAGTACTGTGACCCTGTAGCCTGGTTTTATCCCATTTGAGCTCTGATCGGGGAGGTTGCAGAGGATTGTCACCTGCCCAAAGAAATAAGAATTTCTAACAGTACAGTTCCATAGGTCTGTTCTTGACCAATACATTAACAAACTAACACAACCCCATGATCCAATACCAGCTGTCGGTGGGTGCAGTAGTGAGCAGTGAGGAGAGGGAAGGAGTGGGTGAGTCCAATCCCCGAGACCCAGACCCAATCCACAGTCAGCCAAGTGCACTCACTTACTCACAGACCAAAAAAATAATAAGAAAAAATGGGACCGGCCCTAGAAGAATATGTCTTCATGTTGATGTCCTGATCATTATGGTGGAATGTCTGAAATTAATTATTCTAAATAAATAAACTCTTTTAAAATGCAATAATTGATGACACCTAGTCAGCATGATGCCAAGGTTTTGGGGTTTGAAATTCTTATACTGGAAGAAAGGCTAAAACCCAGAACTTCTGTACTCCCGGTCTGTTAGGTATTGTCCGGTGAAAATCAGCCCAAATAGCTGATATTAGGACAATAGTGTAAAAGGTGATTTGAGCACTCGCATTCTCTTAACAGCAAACTCTGCACACATATGGACTAAAGAAGTGACAACTTCTCTTCAAGTATAAGAATTTATTAACAGATATAAATGAACATCCAGGGAACATCACTATAAAATGTGTTTAATCTGAATTAACACTATATTTAAATCATAAATGTTCTCTAATAGGCTAGTGAAACCTAACTAAACTACTATGCAGAACTCAGATTAAAGAAATTATGGAACTATGTACACAAAAGATCAAAAGGACAAATACAACTAGAAAAAGCTGTTCCTACGCAACAGCGAGTGAGAATGCTAATCTGCAGAATGATTTGAGGAGAAGGTGCAGAAGATCCATGCAGAAGAGAAAAAATAGCTGAAAAACATTGAAGAATTTGAAAAATTTGAAGAATTTGAACAATTTGAAGTCATTTGTAGTAGTAGTAGTAGTAGTACTAGTATCAGTAGTAGTAGTAGTATCAGTAGTAGCAGTAGTAGTAGTAGTAGTAGTATCAGTAGTAGTAGTATTAGTTTTTAAAGAATTTGAAGGAATTTGAAGAATTTGAAGTAATTTGTAGTAGTAGTAGTAGTAGTATCAGTAGTAGTAGTATCAGTAGTAGCAGTAGTAGTAGTAGTATCAGTAGTAGCAGTAGTAGTAGTAGCAGTAGTAGTAGTATCAGTTTTTAAAGAATTTGAAGGAATTTGAAGGAATTTGTAGTAGTAGTAGTAGTATCAGTAGTACTAGTAGTAGTAGTAGTTGTATTATTAGTAGTAATAGTAGTAGTATCAGTAGTATTAGTAGTAATATCAGTAGTAGTAGCAGTATCAGTTTTTAAAGAATTTGAAGGAATTTGAAGGAATTTGTAGTAGTAGTAGTAGTAGTAGTAGTAGTAGTATCAGTAGTACTAGTAGTAGTAGTAGTTGTATTAGTAGTAGTAATAGTAGTATCAGTAGTAGTAGTAGTAGTATCAGTAGTAGTAGCAGTAGCAGCAGTAGTAGCAGTAGCAGCAGTAGTATCATTGGTAGTAGTAGTATCAGTAGTAGTAGTAGTAGTATCAGTAGTAGTAGTAGTAGTATCAGTAGTAGTAGGAGTAGTATCAGTAGTAGTAGTAGTATCAGTTTTTAAAGAATTTGAAGGAATTTGCAGAATTTAAAGGAATTTGTAGTAGTAGTAGTAGTAGTAGTAGTAGTAGTATCAGTAGTACTAGTAGTAGTACTAGTAATAGTAGTAGTATCAGTAGTAGTTGTAGTATCAGCAGTAGCATCAGTAGTAGTAGCAGTAGCAGCAGTAGTATCATTAGTAGTAGTGGTAGTAGTATCAGTAGTGGTGGTAGTAGTATCAGTAGTAGTAGTAGTAGTATCAGTAGTACTAGTAGTAGTAGTAGTAGTACTAGTAGTAGTAGTAGTATCAGTAGTAGTACTAGTAGTAGTAGTAGTATCAGTAGTAGTAGTAGTAGTAGTAGTATCAGTAGTAGTAGTAGTAGTAGTATCAGTAGTAGTAGTAGACGTATCAGTAGTAGTAAGAGTAGTAGTAGTATCAGTAGTAGTAGTAGTAGTAGTAGTAGTATCAGTAGTAGTAGTAGAAGTATCAGTAGTAGTAGGAGTAGTATCAGTAGTATTAGTAGTATCAGTTTTTAAAGAATTTGAAGGAATTTACAGAATTTAAAGGAATTTGTAGTAGTAGTAGTAGTAGTAGTAGTAGTATCAGTAGTACTGGTAGTGGTAGTAGTTGTATTAGTAGTAGTAATAGTAGTAGTAGCAGTAGTAGTTGTTGTAGTAGCAGTAGCAGCAGTAGTATCATTAGTAGTATCATTAGTAGTAGTAGTAGTATCAGTAGTAGTAGTAGTAGTAGTATCAGTAGTAGTAGTATTATCAGTAGTATCAGTAGTAGTAGTAGAAGTATCAGTAGTAGTAGGAGTAGTATCAGTAGTAGTAGTAGTATCAGTTTTTAAAGAATTTGAAGAATTTGAAGGAATTTGTAGTAGTAGTAGTAGTAGTATCAGTAGTACTAGTAGTAGTAGTAATAGTAGTAGTATCAGTAGTAGTTGTTGTAGTATCAGCAGTAGCATCAGTAGTAGAAGCAGTAGTGGCATTAGTAGTAGTAGTAGTGGTAGTAGTATCAGTAGTAGTAGTAGTAGTATCAGTAGTAGTAGTATTAGTAGTAGTAGTAGTAGTAGTAGTAAGAGTAGTATCTGTTGTAGTAGTAGTATTAATATCAGTTGTATCAGAAGAATTAGAAGGAATTTGAAAAATTTGAAGAATTTGAAAAATTTGAAGAATTTGAAGTATTTGAAATATTTGAAAAATTTGAAAAAAATTGAAAAAATTTGAAAAATCTGAAAGATTTCAACCATTTGAACCATTTGAACAATTTGAATAATAAGAATGATTACAAGAATTTGAAGGAATATGAAAAATTTGAAGAATTTGAAGGATTTTGCATTGATTTCAATGGGAGCAACCAAAAACGCACAAAAAGTGAAATATTTTAAAAAGTATAAAAGTTAGCATAACCATGAGATATTGCAGGCATGCCGGGAACGAGCCGAACGTTTTGACACCAAAATTGTTGAAATTGGTTGAAGTATGCGGGAGTAGTTAGACGCCGACGGAATAATAATAATAATAATAAAGAAAAACAGGAAAACAATAAGTGAGAATGCTGTATAGCATTCTCACTGATTATTGAAAACCATCATCAGAATGATTCAGTGAATCCTGGTTCACTGCAGATCTAAAAGAACCAGAGTTCATCTTAAAGAATATGGAATTAGGTTAAATTAGCTTAATTTAAGTTAGATAAAACATTATTTTTATCATTATTATTATTATTTATACAAGAGTGATTTGCTAAGTAAAAATCAATAACATTTAGGACCCTTGATTTTTATTAATGTAATTATTTAATCTGGAAATAATTCAGGCTCAAATTGGTAATTTAGGAAGCTAAAGGGCGCTGAAGCTGACAATCAACCAGAAATGACGTCAGTCGGCTGCTTAGGTCCCGGTGTTGAAAAGGCAGGCAGTACTTAGCTTGGTCCATCCCACCTATGTGGCTGGTCTCCGAACTCCATTCAGGTGCGGCTCATGAACAGTGGTGAAAGAGAACGATTGTTCCGGGCGCCTGGTCTGTATACAGTGGCACCCTGCTGTGAGCGAGTCCTTGGGGAGGGAGTGACTCTGCAACAGTGTCACATTTCTTGCGGCTCCAGCCTTAAAGTCTTGCTGTTATTTTACTATTGGCTGATATCACAACACTTGCGATTGTGTGTACCGCCTACTTCTTCGTGTTTTCCTGTGAGGATCCTTTCTGCTTTCCTTGGGCCACCTGCCACCACCATCACCTGGTCAGTCTATCTCAGCCATCTTCACATGGTCAACTCCTAACCATCTACATTACATTCATCAGGTGTTACAACCATTACCTGTCCTGTCAGCCACCGTCTTCACTACTGACAATCAACTTTTTAGAACATAATATGTTGGCTTGAATAGCGGGTACTACATGTACGATAATTGCAATTTTCAAACAGCAGCTCCAATCAGTGCACATTTTAAAGATTGAGTTTCTTCTTTATTTGTTTCTTTTGTTTAAAATTAGCTCTGTTCAGCAGGAATAGCCATTAGTCTTAATTCAATAAGAATTTCTCCTGATTTCTGCAGACTAGCATCAGTAAAACCTCTGGAAAAATAAAGGAATCAATTACATGACAAAAATATGGCCAACATGGCCTTATGTGTGCATTAGCTTTATGTAGTACATGATTATACGCAGGTTTGGGGAAACGTTTAATCACTGAAGAACTGATCCCTGTGGTTTTTATTCAAAATAAACCATTTATATTTTATGCAGTTAAATTTCAGTGTGCTGTTAAGCCCAGATCATGGTTTCACCCTAACCAGTACATTACATTTAATGCATGCCTCTTCCAACAATAATGTTTATGCTCTTAACAGGGTGTGAAGTATTTTTGGGCAAAATTTTAAGGATGTGATGTGGTGTAGAGTTCACTGTTCTGGCCAGATATGAATACTCAGCATGTGCTGCTTGATTTGGGGAAAAAATATGCAACCACATGTCTCAATCATGAGATCTCCTCCCTTCATCAAGGCTTTGACACATTCAGCATACTTCGTGGTTGTTTTCACATGCAAGCGTTAAAAAAAACCTGACAGATTCTTGTCAAGGGGAATGTGTTTCAGGAAGTCTCCTCTGCACATGTCCACGCTTCTGAAAGCTAGTCGCTGCAAAATTTTGGTCTTTGGTTTTCACATAATTTTGGTCTGTCTCTTGAGTATTGATTCTTAGTGCTTGCAGAGTCATTTTCCTTTTGATGAAACAGTTTTAGCACAATTTGGCAGTCTCACACAGCGCAGGAAAAGAAATTCAGGGGGATTTTAGAGGTTGAGCAATTATATGATTATGAAAAACATTATATGGCAAAAAGAACAACATCGTGTAATTGGCTTGGCGTGTTAGTGCTGACGAGTGCCAGATGTAGAAACTTGTGCATGTCTGTCAATGTAATGGCTAACACCTTGACCGCATGGAGCATAAGGCTTGCACCATGTGGGATCAAGCAGCTATAAAATCCAGGGCAAGCATTTGTTAGCATCAGACGTTCCCTTTTGATTGGTAAAATTTACACTGTAATGGGCTTATAAAGGATTGTTGGACCTAGAACAATGAGCTAGAGGGGTGGGGCTGTGCCAGGTCATGGACACCCAGTGATTCACAACCCCCCCCCCCCCCCCCATTCTGGGCATGCCTGGTTTCCTCCATATCTACAGGTTCCTTTCTGCAGCTCCGTTAAAAAGCCAGTCGGGATGTTCAGAAGGTTTTTAATAGTAATGGCGGGGTGGGCGGGGGGTTTCTAGACCTCCCACACTCGGGTTCAACCACAGAGCCATGGCTTTTCTATTTTGCCTCACCTGATCTCTGCCTTTCTTTTGTTTTTCTCCTTCCATGTGTCAAAAACGTATTTTTAACCAAAGGCACCTTTCTTTCCACCTAGCTTCTAAGCGAGGACAACACATAAGGCCACACATAGGGAACACATTTACCCAGGCACAGGGCCAGTGGATTTCTTTCCCGTGGACCTGCTGGGGGAAGAACTGCAGAACACATTTTACACGTAAATATTTAGAATTGGATGTGGCACGTTCCCCTCCTTCTTTCTTTGCCCTCTTTTCTCCTTTCTGTTTCTCATATACCTCATCCCCTTCATTCAAATCAGTCTTCCATGTTTGGAGCATGATGGCCGAGACAGCTAAAAAAATCAAAGCACAGAGACTGGTTTTGGATTCATTTGATTTTGATTTGTATTGCATAAGCAATGCATATTTACTTTTCATGCCTTCTGGTCAAAAAGGCCAGCCAGCCTTATCTCATGGCTCAGGTATTTGTGGGTAAGGCAAGGAGGAACATGTTAACGCTCCTTCTGTGAAACAATAATGTGTTCTGTTTAGTTGTGTTTATTAATGTTTGTGTGCAGTTCTGGTAAGAAATTTACATCCATTCATCTGCGCACAAATGCCATAATAATTTTGGATTTTACTGATTTCTTAAAACTGTTCTCTTGCCAAGTTGCAGTGATTATACCACGTGCAACTTCAATTAACATTTAAAAATTTGATTTAAGGGAACAATATATAACCATAGCTATATACACTGGGCCAAATATATGCAGACAAGCACACTGTTAAATATCTCTTAGCTTTTTGTAGCCATCAACAAGCTTCTGTTATAAGTCTGGCTACAACTTCACCCATTACCTTTTAGTATAGTTGCTAGCAGGAAGGGATAGCTAACAAGTCAGTAAGTAAACATTATGAAATTCGCAACATTTAAAATTTTGCCCCTGTCTATTTTTGTGGTTGCAGCATGTTTCTTTTGCAGCGTTCTGTTGATATGATTTCTATCTTGTGTGTGTGTGTGTGTTTTGGAGTTTGCATCATTCTATTTTCTTTGTAGCATTTTTCTTTGGCAGGGATTTTGTGTTGCACTTGGTTTTTGTGTTTGTGTTTTGGAGTTTGCATCATCCGTGTGTCTACAGTGCGCTTGGTTTGTGGCACAGTCAGCAGTTTGCTCCATGTTTGCACCTGTCGGTCACCGTAGTGTTGGGCTCTCAAACGTCTGGGATATGGGCTGGGACTCGACCACACAGTGCTCTAAAACTGAGAATACTTTTTTTAAATAAACTGTAAAATGTACTGGCAGCCAGTGTACAATGATTAATGCTGCGGTAATGTGTGGTCTCGTTCCTGTGTTGGTTAACAGCCTTGCAGGAGCCTTCTGTGCTGACTGGAAATGGTCAAGATCCTTCCTATTCAACATATAAAAAGGCTGTTTTAATAATCAGGGCGAGATAAAAGAAAGGCATAAATTATCAGCTTTTGACACTGGAGTTTAAAGCTTAGAAATATTTCCACGGTTTCTGAGGTTTTGTTGGACAGAAGAGCACAGTACCCTAAGGTAGTGCTCGACAAACCGGCAATACATTTTCAACTGGGTTGAGAAAAGGATTTAGGGAAGGCAGTCTCATAGGTTTAGCGTTATCCTGCCTTACACACCAAAGGCACTTTTGATGTACGTTTTAGATCATTGTCCAGTTAGAATACCCAACTGTGACAAAGCTTCAACCATTAGTTGTTGATTTCAGGCAAAGTTAAAGAATTTTGATGTAGTTCTCTTTACTCTATGTGCTTATGTAGGAGGTTTCTCGAAGACACTTAGTCTCTCATCTAAAAGGCTTGTTCAGTCTGGACATGGTTAAAGCAAACAAACTTATGAGGACACTTAGCTTAATGTCATGGCAGCAGCTAAACAAACAGTGCTGTGCAGTAGGTAATTTCTCATCAGAGCGGACAAAAGTCACATGGGGGTACCCCAAGGTTCAACCTGGGAATCCTTCTGTTCAGTATCTATAAACTCCCACTAGCTGAGGTTATAACAAGAAACAAGATTAGTTACCATGACAAACCAGAGTCAGCAGCAGCTTCAGTTATTACAGCTACAAACTAGAGATCAGGTCTGAAATCTGGGTGTAGTGATGAACTCAGACCTGAACCTTCAAGGACACATAAAAACGTCACAAAGTCAGCGTTCTACCACCTGGAGAACATTTCCAGGATTAAAGGACTGATGTCCCAACGACATCTAGAGAAACTCAACCATGGTTTTGTCTTTAGTCGCATTGATCACTGCAGCTGTGTTTTCACAGGTCTGCCTAAAAAAATCTGTCAGACAGCTGCAGCTGATCCAGAACCCTGCTGCTCATGTTTATCACTAAAACCAGGAAGATAGAACATGGACCTGGTTCTGAAGTCCTTCCACTGGCTCCCTGTGGCTCAGAGAATAGACTTTAAAATACTTCTGTTAGTTTATAAATTACTGAACGGCTTAGCACCTAAATACATTAAAGACCTGTTGTTGCTGTATCAACCCTCCAGACCACTCAGATCTTCTGGTTCTGGTCTATTCTACAGAACCAGAACCAGAACCAAACATGGAGAAGCAGCATTTAGTTCCTATGCTCCACAAATCTGGAACAAACTTCCAGAAAACTGCAAAACAGCCAAAACGCAGAGTTCCTTTAAATCAGACTGAAACCCTCCAGTTTAGAGTTGCTTACAGCCATAATAACAGGAACACTGACCAACATATTCATGTTTTCACCTGATATAATTTAATGTTTGTTACTGGTCTCACAATCAGTGACCGTTTCCATGTGTTTATGATGTTTTTATGTTTTCATGATGTAAAACACTTTGAACCGCCTTGCTGCTTAAATCAATCAATCAATCAATCAATCAATTTTATTAGTCAACTGCAATTTGCATTACAATCGAAATTTCAGTTCCAGTACAACCGTCCATCACATACACTTAACAAACATTTTGGGGGAACGATTGACTGAGGCCTTGCGTTGCCAGGAACACACCCAGTCGGCCGCTGCTAAAAAAGCGCAGCCGTTAGGTGTGTTCCCCAAACTGCCCCAGACCCCGCTTTACACGGGGTCCCTAGGCGCTGCCTTGAGATCTGTTGAAAAAAGATTTACACTGGGTTTGTGCTACAAACAAACTGGACTCGACTTAAAGTTGAAACTGGACCATTTAAATAAATCAGTAAAAGCCAAAAATTAAAACTCAGACAAAATCAGTAAGGAAGGAGCTGTACACGTGTAATAAAATGAAAGTTGAGGTTTATTTCACTGTGTGAACATTTGAATCAAATACTAATGTCCTTTTTAACTGAGATGATATAAAAAATATATGGAAACACTTTTATTTTAGGCTGCTTCCTTTTTGATCTAACTTACAATGAGTTTGCATTGGCAACTACTGTACATCTGTCATTCTCTTTGCTGATGAATATAAGGTTTGTTTTTAATTTACAGAGAAAAGGAACGGTCACCCTGTCCTGTATGGTTTGAAGCTGTCCTTTGATTTGCTCTCACATTAATGTGAAGCTGTGCATCTGGACTTGATAACTGCTTATTGAAGCGCTTATGTGATCTTAGTCCCAGTGAGCTTTCCCTTCACTTCCTCGCTGGTGGTGATGGTGGCATTGTTAGGTTTACTGAGTGGGTGTTTGCTCACTTTAAACAGTCTCTCAACATGGCCTCCTGCCACTTTTGTCTTTTTATAGCCTCCTTCTTGGAGACGCTGCACTCTCCCTAAATGTAACACAAGCCAAAACACCTCTCAGTTCCTGCGCCAGAGCCTGTTATCCAGGGAATACTGCTATTCCTCCCTTACTTTTCCACACAAACCTCCTCAAATCTCTCATCTAAGCCTGGATTTTAGTTTTTTGGAGGGAAATATGTGAGTCACAGCGTCACACCTGAAACTTAAAGCCATAGGTTTTAAGTAAGAGAAGTGGGACCTTATGTGGTCTGGAATTATCATAGCTGTGTTTCCATCATCCTTCTTTCATCAGGTTTACTTAACAGTGGAAGAGTCTGGGTTGTTCTTCTCACTATGAAATCATCCAGACAACTTGACTGATTAAGTGTAAAATCATGCTGATCTGTGAGCACCACAGAGATCTATCAAGCCTGCACTGTCAGATCCGCAGCACTCTTGGACAGGAAATGCCTCCCCGACACAAAATCAGGGTGCTTAGATGTAGTGAAGTTACAATTAAGATTTAAATGTATCAAACAATATGCAGTGGCTCTTTGAAGACTGACACGTTCCTATTAAGACGTCGGGATTTTGTGATTTTTTTCCACATATAATGTGGCATTTATTTTGTATAATTCACCTAAAAAAAACTATTGTTAGAAGAAAGGGAAAAAATAAAATGGTGCAATAACCGGACACATCTCAAAGCACGCTTTGGACTAAAGCTGAAGTGCTTTTTTTGATTCTATGTCGAGTCTTCTATACTAGGAAGCTCTGAATATTACACATCTTCATTTGGCCATATGGCTTGCTCTACCTTGCAAAATGTCTCCAAATCCATCAGACAGAGAGGACTTCTGTTGCCCACAGCCCTCTGCAGGTCACCCAACAGATTTTCTCTCAGATTTAGTTCATTCTTTCTCTCAGATTTAGTTCATTCTCATATGGAACGGTTTGAAGGCTTTGGCTCACTGGGAAGCACAACGATCGAATCCCTCCTCATCCTCAACCTTCTGGTGGAGACCCAAAAGTTTTGGGTCAAAGCCGACCGGTATTTGGAGCTATGAATATTTTTATCCACCTGAACAAAATATCCAGTTCTATCTAAAGAGAGGTGATCCCAAAGATGCTGCGGCTACCGCCGTGTTTCACTGCTGGTATGGTGTAGGGTCCAAGCACAGCACCTGGTACAGATACAGGGAGTTTAATAATATGCAAAGAAAAAATATTATAAGATACGAAATTCCTTTATTGTCCCACAATGGGGAAATTTGGAGATCACACAGGAAACACATCACAATGTGATGAGGCAAAGAAGGAGAAACTGGGTGGCAGGAGGCATAAGTCCATGACAGAAACAAGCGATAAATGAAGGAACCAGGGAGTTTGAATACAGAGGGAGGTGTGGAGAAAAGTGAGGCAGAACACAGGTGAAAGTAATCAGCAGGAATGAGAAACAGCTCAGAACCACGAGGGCAGAGAACCGAGGGAGAGGAAGAATAATTGATAGGGAATAAATCTAACAGAAAATAACACCAAATGCACAAGGAAGAATCAAGAACCCAATAAACAATGAATGAACTATAAAGGCAGCACCTAGAAAAACATGAACAGGAAAATCCAAAAGCCTCACACACCTGCTACGTTTGTGCCACACTTTTAGAATCGTCTCCCAGAAGTTACGTTTGACCATAACACATTTTCCCACAAGGGTTTTGGGAGATTCACGGCAGGATTAGATGTTTTCTTTGGAAGGAGAAGTTTCTGTTTCTGTTTCCCCGCTCCTTAGCCTGGACATTGAGAGAATCCAGGAAACTGTCACAACAGCTCCTGCAGCGCTGCTTGCTGCCACCTGGCAGCTTACCTCCCAGTTTTCATCTTTTTAATAGTTTTGGAGAAACATCCCGTTTTCACAATGTCCCTGTTGTCCCACAGTTTGAGCATTTTTTGATGCCTGTGTTCACTTTGCCACAGTGATTAAATTAAGTTGTGGGATTTTTTTGTTTTCTCCTCCTGACTGACACTTTGTAAAATTCTGTTATTTTGATCCTTTATTTTGATCCTCTCTCTGCAAGTGGCCGCTGTAGCTGAAGGATGCAGGAAAATCGGACCGTGACAACTGAACAGCCTAACCATTTGTTTCAGGTTCATCGGTGTGATTTAGAGGGTTGAACTGAAGAAGCCTGAATGCTGAACTGGAAGCTGGTGCTTCAGCGCCGTGTTCGTTTATGGGTGGGACAGCGGTGCAACCAGAGGACTGCAGCTTCCTGGTAAAATCTGGGATTTCTCTTTTGGGTGTTCACTTTCCAGAGCCAGTGTGTATAGGGAACATAAACAGCATATTTTTAGGAGTTATCTTTAACTTTCTGTGTTCAACAACCTTCCAAATTTTTGTTTGGGAATCATTACGAACAGCTCCCTATGCCATTCCTTTGGACTGGTTCATCCGGTCAGCAAGCACCGTCCTCTTCAACGCTGATTGCTCTGCCAGTTTATTAATGAGTGTGTGACAGGTTCATTTGAATTTTTGTTTTCCAATTATACCTTTTTTTGGTCGAACACAAAATGTTTAATGTTTTGTAGTGACCCTAATGAAGGCCACAAGCTGAAACGCGCTGCCCTGCCAATAAAGTTGTTTCCTAGTATTTCAAATGTTGCCGAAGTCTTCGCCACACAATAAAAAGCAGAAAAATGAAGAAAAGTGAGTGATTTCCAGATGCACTGCATGCTCTTACAAATTAGTTTTTTTCTATTTGCACGCTGCCAAATGCTCATACAGAATTTTTGAAATGCATGCCACCTTTTCCTTGTTTAAATACATGGGCTGGTTTAGTAACGAGTGTGGCATCCAGATGTTTGTGATGCTGCTGGTTTGAATCTATTTCCCAGAAGGAGAAGCCAAAGCGTATTGATTGTAGTCATATGTGGCTGGACTGGACTCGGCTGCTTACTGACGGCTGGTACACACTTGTGGAACGACGTGAAACTTGGAATGACAATAATTCGTCTGGCTACATTGGTTAAGCTTGAGCCAGCCTGAAGCAGATCCAGTTGCTCTGTGGTTCTGTCAGCGTTGGTTTGCTGCAGATATGAAAGAAAGCCCTTTGGAGCGGTCAAAGCTTTTGTCAACTCAGGACTGAGCGCTGCTCAGCCTGAGTCAGGCAGACAGTTGTTCTCTGTTGACGATAACATGGAGCAGGTTGAGTAGAAAGGTTTTATTTTTATCCTAATTCAGCAAGAGCTTTAACCTTTGATTTACAAATTTAATAGACGCCTGTCTGGGAAATCTTTTCAGCGTTTCTTTGCTTTTTATCCAATGCGCCACGTCATCATGATGAAAAAAACCATCAGCTGACGCATTCTTAATACACATTAACGTTCATGAGGTGCTTTGCATCAACCATTTCTGGTTAAATCTGAGCGTGTAGAGGGCAGAACCTGAGGAGGAACCAGGTACGCAAACGTTCAGGTACAGCTGTAATCTATAAAGGGAAAATGCGTGCTGGTGTGTGTGCGCATGGTTTTATATCTCTTAGTCGTTTTTCTCCTTTCAAACCTAGAGATACGGTCCAAAACTACTTTGGTGCAGAGTAGCCCGTGTTTACTTCCTGGTACCTGAGCCAATCATATGAGATTTCCCAGGGTTCCCAGCACAGAGAGCAGCACTCTGAGGAGAGTCAACCCGCGGAAGGCCCCAGGTCCCGACAACATACCTGGGCGGGTGCTCAAGGAGTGTGCAGGTCAGCTGGCTGGTGTCCTCACAGACATTTTTAACACCTCGCTGGACCAAGCCATAGTGCCAGCATGCTTTAAGTCGGCCTCCATCGTTCCGGGTGCCAAAGAAACCTCAAGTCACCTGTTTCAATGAATACCGGCCTGTTGCACTGACTCCCATCATGATGAAGTGCTTTGAAAGGCTGGTGAAACAACACATCGTCTCCAGTCTCCCCCCAACACTCGACCCGTTCCAGTTTGCCTACCGACGGAACCGCTCCACTGAGGACGCCATCTCCTCTGCTCTTCACCTGAGCCTGGAACACCTGGAGGAGAAGAACACGCACGTGCGGATGCTGTTCCTGGACTTCAGTTCAGCGTTCAACACCATCATCCCACAGCACCTGGTAGGAAAACTGGAACATCTGGGCTTCAGCACACCTCTTCGCAACTGGCTGCTGGACTTCCTCACCAACAGACCTCAGTCAGTCCGGGTCGGACAGAACACCTCTGATGTCATCACCCTCAGCACGGGCTCCCCTCAGGGCTGCGTCCTGAGCCCCCTGCTGTTCACTCTGATGACACACGACTGCGTCCCCAGGTTCAACACCAATCACATTGTGAAGTTTGCAGACGACACAACGGTGGTGGGCCTGATCAGAGATGACAACGATCAGGACTACAGAGAGGAGATGGAGCAGCTGGTGGGCTGGTGCAGAGACAACAGCCTGATCCTGAACTTGGAGAAGACGAAGGAGATCATCGTCGACTTCAGGAAGAACCGGCCTCACCACGCTCCACTGCTCATCAACAGCTCAGCTGTGGAGGTGGTCAGCAGCACCAAGTTCCTGGGGGTGCACATCACGGACAACCTCACCTGGTCTGTGAACACCACGTCACTGGTAAAGAGGGCACAGAAACGACTGTACTTCCTGCGGAGGATGAGGAGAGCCCACCTGCCCCCGCCCATCCTCACGACCTTCTACAGAAGCACCATAGAGAGCATTCTGACCAGCATGTCTCTCCGTGTGGTGTGGAGGCTGCAATGCCTCCGACTGGAAGAACGTAAGTAGAGTGGTGAGGACAGCAGAAGGGTTCATCAGGGCTCCTCTTCCCTCCATCAAGGACATCTCATCTCAGCGCTGTGTGTCCCGAGCCCATAACATCATCAGGGACCCCTCACACCCCCACCATGGACTGTTCTCCCTGCTGCCCTCTGGGAAGAGGTTCCGCAGCATCCGCTGCAGGTCCACCAGGTTCTGCAAAAGCTTTTTCCCTGTTGCCATCAGACTGTTGAACTGCTGAAGCCACAAAAATGGACTCTGTACCACATTCTTATACTTGTACATTGCACATTTGCATAATTACACATTTACACATTTGCACATATGCCATCAGACTGTTGAACAGCCAAAAAATGGCCTCTGTACAATATTCATATATTTGCACATTCCATCATTGCATCCTTATCTAGCACTACAAATGCTGCCGAACTCTCAGTTACCACTGTCGTTTTTCTCCTGCACTGTTTACATTGTTTTCAAGCTGTATGCGAAACGAAGTTTCATTCTGTACGCACTCTGTGCATACAAAATGACAAATAAAGTTGTCTAAGTCTAAATTTGGTGTTTTTTCTTGGCAAAGGGGCAGCAGCCTACAGACATGGAAGCCAGTAAGAGAAGCAGACCAGAAATAGAACAGAATACAGCATCATTGACCCATCCTGTGGAAGTAAAAATTCACATCAGCAACACACCGTTTAAAAATGGCATATTAGATTATTGTGAATGACAAGCTGTTGTCCCGATTTGAGCCACAAGGTGTCAGTATTACGTATAGCTCCTTTAACTTCCTCTTGCTGTTAGCTGTGTTGCAACATTAGCATTAGCCTGTATACAAAAATAAATTATTCCATGTAAAGATTTCTGCCCCCAATGCATAAGCTAACAATGCATAAGCTAACATTTTGTTAGTATCTTTTAGAATCTTTAGAATCTAGTATCTTTTAGAACATACATCTCTGATCTGTACATTTTTGTAAATGCTAAAGAGAGTTTGACTACAAAAGTGTTTCATTTTTATTTTTAGTTGCAACATCTTGCTTGACTTAAATTCCTGCATCCTGGTGGTTGTTCTGCGGGCACCAGTGCATGAACCCCAGTGTCTGCAGGTATCTGACCCTGACTTCATATGAACTGAGGTCAAGAGGAACTTGAGGATGGTTAACACAGGTGGCAATAGGCTCCAGTCTTAGTAATGTAAACAACTTTTGAGTTTTCAAAGAAATGTAAGTCAATTCTTTCAGACTGTGAGAGCTCTTTAATGTGCTCCTTATTTCATGAGAGATTAATTAGCCTTGCAGATGTTTTTATAATACCTGTGTCTACAGTTTTAGGATTGTTTTTTTTCTTCTGCTCCTTGCGGGCAGCTTCGTACATCTTGCTCCTTTCTAACTGGTTCTGAGTCTCACAACGCACCCATCCTGGAAGCTCTGTGTGGCATCAAATACACAGGCGAGCCACCGCACTGACATGGTCGTTTGTCTTCTGACTGCCACGGCATATGGAGAGGGCTGGCACTGCACAGATGTCCACTAAGTGCTGATGAAGGGAGTGAGCGGAGCGGTGGATGGGCTGCGGCTGGAATGGATGGTTGCCGGTGCTGCTGGAGCCTGGTACTGCTCTGCTCCGCTTTTGCTATTAACTTTGCTATGCCGCGCAGGGAGGCAGGGAGGCTACTCAATAAAGTATGTGTTTGCAGATATATAAGGCAGTGAGAGTGTGCTTGCATATGCTCTCTTTCTACTTCTGTGTGTCTGGGTATTTTTATGTACGATATGGACTGTGTGGGTGCAGTGTAGTAGGGTGCTGTCTGGTGGAGCTCTTGAGTATTGATGGAGCGCAGAAAGCCTGAAAAGAATAATATGCAGCTTAAGGCCAGTAGCTTCAAAGTCATGAATCCTCATGGGTGAGCCAACCAAGCTCTGAACCTGTCAATGGTAACTTACTCCTCGGATGGTGCGCCAAAGACTTCAATAACGACATCAGCCAGGGGTGGGGGTAGGGGGTAGGCTAAGGGAGGGCTGATAGACCGGCCAGTTTTCAGGGGTGCGAGCGCGGCCCCTCACAGCACTTTGAAGTCCCGCTTGACGAGGGCTTTGCAAGCTGCCTGATACTGGCCACGCTGACTGGGTGCAGAAGCCACCAGGGTGGCTTATCAGATTTATTGAGGCTTAGCGGCTGACGTTCAGAGTGTCTTTGTGTGATAAAGTGATTGTCTGTGTATGTGGAGGAAGAACTGGGTAAAAAGGGAAAGGGTCATCCTTGTAACAACCCACTCGTCCCAGCTAATTTAGGCAGCACCCTGGGGTCTGACAGAGAAGAGGTAAGACTTTGCAGAAACCCTCGCAGGAGTCAATCAGACTTAAGCACAGCAAATCACTTATGCAGCATATTCTTGTTTTAAAAGGGTATATATCATCCTCTTCCTTGTCAAAGGTTTTTAGGCTTGTAGTTCAGAATATCTTTATTCATTTTTACACCAGAAATTGAGAAACGTTGAATGTCTGGGTGGGAAAAGCTATAATTCAGGAATTAGAATGATACGGATTTGTGTTGTGGTTCTGACTGGCACCGTTTCTCTGATGTCCATGCAACTTATTTTTCTTATCAATTTTACCAGCCCCACCTGCCATTGATGAGACTCACCTGTCAATCAATCAATCAATCAATCAGTTTTATTTCTAGAGCGCATTTTAAAACCTGCGTGGCCAAAGTGCTGTACCTTAAAACAATAAAACGTTAAAAAACAAGTTAAAAATATACAAAACATACACACACAACATCAAAAGCTAAAAACCAGGCTCACGGCAAGAGTATTTTAAAATGTCATACACGACAAGATCACACTGTATCAAAAGCCAGGAAATAAAAGTGAGTTTTTAAAAGAGATTTAAAATCAGGAAAAGAGGAGACCTGTCTGATACTCAGTGGTAAATTATTCCCTAACTTAGGAGCAGCAGCAGCAAATGCTCTGTCACCTCTGAGCTTCAGCCGAGTTTTAGGGACCGTCAGCAGCAGCTCATCGGGGTGGAGGAAGGTTTAAACACAAATAACAAAAGCTTAAAATTAATTCTGTAGCGCACAGGGAGGATGGGAGTAACAAACAAGCAGCAGAGTTCTGCACAACTTTGGCTGATGCCTTTATACAGAGCATTACGGTAGTCAAGACGAACTGTGATAATAGCAATGTGATGAGGCAGTGTAAATGTGCTAACGTCTCATATTTTAAACATTCATAGTTGAGCTGAATAAATATTCACACTCCTGGCAGATATAGATAAAAATGATGTGTTTATTTCATCAACATGTTTCTTCTGACATCTTGGAGCAGGACTGACAGGACTTGTTTCTGATAGAGAATCTATGCAGGGAGCTAAAGATGAGGGTGATGGCACGGATGCCTTCAAACCTCTGAGACAATGTCAAGGGTCAAATTAAAAACCAATAAAGACTTCTCCTCTGATTACTGAGAAGGCTATAAATGACTTTTGAAATGCCATTCTTTGATGAAATGCAAGTACAAACAGATGTTTTGTTTTTAAAGCTTCATATTCCTTTTACATTGTTTTATTATGTATTGAGAGATGCCAATCACTTTTCTTGTTAGAAATAAACTCCCTGGTTGAATGAAAATTATTTTAAACGTAAATGTGCCAGGGTATAAATAATTCTGGCCCTAATTGTAAAGGCATTATAGCTCTAAAATAAGGTAATATTTTGATAATGTCCATCGCTGTGAGCTGGAATTATTCTCAACAAGTCTACATTTTAAGCCTGTTATATTTATATTTCCAACATAATTAAATTCTGCACTCTGTCTGCCTCCAGTTGGTACGTTCACCACGCACTAATAGTATGTGGATACGTTACCTTGAATCGCGGTGTTTTTCGGAGGGGAAAGTGGATACCAAAATCTTGTCTCTGTCAGATTTCCAGAGTTGAGGTTTCAGACACAAACTTCAAAGTCCCTCTAATGAGTGGAAAGCGTTTCGCCTGCATGACATTAAAGTCTGCCATTTTTTTCTGGCCGTGCGTGTGTGTGTGTGTGTGTGTGTGTGTGTGTGTGTGTGTGTGTGTGTGTGTGTGTGTGTGTGTGTGTGTGTGTGTGTGTGTGTGTGTGTGTGTGTGTGTGTGTTTGTTTCTGCTGCCTTGTATTTTTCAAGCCTCACCTTTCAAATGTTAGCAAGTCATTTTCACCTCCAGCACAAACAAACAGTAAAGTATCGCCCATTACAGCCCATATCAAAGGCAGCATTTGTTAACAATAAAAAGCTGGTTTGAAATGGCTCCAGTGCACATTTTTCTGCTGAGACACAGTCCAACATTTTTTTTTTTTATGTCGCAGAAATCAAGGAGGAGAGAAACGGCTCAGGGAATGGGGCTGTGAGGGGAAACTACACCTAACTGAGTTCAGATTTGATTTAATTGTTCAACTGCAACGTTCTTGATCTGCCCCGTGTCCTTTCAAGTGCTGTGTCCTTTCAGGAACTTGGCCTCTATTAAACAGCATATCAAATTTGGGACACGCTTCCAAGGCTCAGTAACAGATATGGAGAATCGATAAGTGCATTACGAGGCTGTGACAGAATGACCCCTCCCCCTAACCTGCCGTGTCTCGTGGCTAAAAGGGTGACAATGGATCTCACTCTCACTCAGGAGATCCACCCCAGGACAGATCACGTTATCTGTCGGGTGGCGGGAGTGATCGTTAACCCTTTGATGGCTCTGTGGACGCAACGTGGGGACCATCAAAGACAGCAGATGGACACTTAAAGGGCAAACAAGTGCAGATCTTAGAGTTAGCATAAATAAATCATAATCAACTTTTCCACTGTTTTAAAAAAAAATATTCATCAAAAGATCTTTGGAGCCACGCCCAACTAAAACAAGAAGACTCTGCCATAATGTAGAGAGTAGTGTGTTGCTAAAACCATAGAGCACAGCTGCTGTTAACAGAAAACAATTGTTTCTTGACTAAATGTAACTTTCTAACAGCCGCAGGTCGAATGCTAATAGGCAACAGGGAGATATGTGGAATGAGCGCTTTTACTTTCCTAAAAGATTCTTTCTGACCACCAGACAGGTAGAATGCATTTTATCAGATAAGTCTCACCTTCTGCACTCTGAATATACATTATTAAACTCAGGGCGAAGCTACAGGCTGTATAAACACAACTGGTACAAACATTCATTCATTCCACCATCAGTTAAAGCTCAGTGTGAGAGTTTAGTCCAGGACGAACAGACACCCAGGAAGTCATCAAAGTCAAGCGGATAGTTATTTCTTCATTAACCAGTTTGGTTCTGTGATCCTGCAAGCAGGAGAGTTGGACGAGCGTGGGGTTTGTTTTAGATCTCCGTTTTCAGTTACTGTGTTTAATGATAGTAGATAGTGTTTTTTGCTGGTTTTTTTTGTAACAAACTTTTTTAAATGTCTTTTTTAAATATCTACGTCAAGTGCAATCGGTGTCCATGCAGTAAACGCCTCTGTCTAATGCGGATTTCCCCCAACGGAGACAAATAAAGATACTTTGACTTGACTTTAACTTTGCAGGATTTGAGCATGGTGACATCAGAAGGATCTCGAGCTTACCCATGAAAAAGAGAAAGTCCGATTGCCTCCGATTTAAGCCTGTTTTCTGTCTACTCCAAACACCTTTTGTCCAAGGATGATGGATTGGAAGCTAGGCTTAAAACAAGGACTAACCTAAATTTGAGTGAGGAAACGGCCCATTTTACGTCGCGTCTGGGCATGGGCCGGTATGAAATTCTGACGGTGCGATAACCTTAAGGAAAACTTTTCACGGTATTATGACTACAGCTCTGAATTGCGTTACTTTGAATGTCGGAGTTAAAAATAAATAAATAACCTTTCCATTAAACAGCTATTTATTTTTAAACAAGATCTGGAACATGGAACAGAAGAAATATGAGTTTAAAATAACTGAATTATTTCTAAATAAAATAAATAAAAGCATGGTGTCTGTCGCTGAGCTTTTACGACTCTCTGTTACTGTAACAGTAGTGCAACCAGGTCACTTAAAGCTGTCGTTTTTTTTCTCATTCATAAAAGCCTGTAATTGGGGACATTTCCGGGGACAACTAACAGCTGGTTCATTTCAAGATGGCACAATCTTTTCCTAGAATTTAGCAACTAGCAATTGGTGGTGCTCCCACAGATGCGCCATGATATTAGATATATTTCCTCCTCTGCCTTCCACTGTCTAAAAACACATCATGCACGTAGGGCAACCTTCTTCCTCCAAGCCGTTGCCGTCTGTCTTTTTGTGGTTGCAAAAGCATTCCCACGCTTATACTGCAGTAACGGTATGACAGAAAGCTTTAGTGGTTTTAAAACGGACCTTTTCATACCAGGTTATACCGTGAAAGCAGTAACTGGCCCGTGCCTAGTCACGTCTACAATGAACTCTAGTGGAGTTAAGAGCCAGACCGTTGAGGAGACCGAGGTGTGCCGGTACATTAGAGAGTGATGCTGCTGTTCAGAAGCAGAGTATAAATCACATGTCTACCTGAGTGCAAATAACATTTTTGTTGTTAAATAAGTATTTTGTCACTTGCCGGTGTGTTGAATTACAGGCAGATTGGCCTTGTCACAGCTTGCTTTTAAATTCCTGGGGATGGTGCTGATCTGCTAGGTCTCCAAGCTACTGCTATACAACTACATTTCTCCTGATTTTCTTTCTTCTCAGTTGAAAAAAATTTGACTTAAATTTTTGACTTGAGTGCACATTTCAGCTGGTTACTCTACTGTCACTCATTCCGTCTTGTGTTACTATTGTGTTATGCAAAGACGCCTGAGTTCAGTGCTCGGTTTGTATGGTTAACTTTTCTCCCAACTTTCACTTTCATTAACAGCTGCCTTATGCTCACCTTGTTTTCCTTCACATTATTTGCATCCGTTTTGATTTTAAACGTGGAAATGAATTTAACTAATCTGAGCTGTAAACAAACAAATGATACATGACCTTCAGATAAATCCTGATCGGTGGGAGGTGAATATCCCGGTGTAACAATCTAGCGTGACAGCAGGTTTTCTTGCCCCGTCAGTATTTATTACCCATGGTCTTGGTCATTTGAACCTTATTTAGCTGCCTTGGAATCAGCTCCATTTCCATATAGGGGTAAAAACTAAATTCCCAGGTGGTGACTGCAGGAGAGAGCAAGAGAAAATAGTTTAGAGACACAGAAAGAGAGAACGAGGATAAAAAATGAGCAGCGGGGTTTGTTCAGGTTCAAGATGCGTTGTGTCTGTTGGCAGCTTGTTGGGCCAACATTGTTTAACGCTCTACCCCTCGTCTGTTTGTGAGGTTTTGAGGGCTTTATGGCTTGGTGTGACTCTGCTGCCAATAGGTTCCAGATGCCTCCGGTGTGGGAACCGGGGAGCAGAGGGAGAGGGAAGACTGGGAAGAAGCATAACCAGGTGTGACCCACGGCTGTCTGGGATGGATTTTCCGAGTGTTGGAGAAGTCGGTGAAACTCTTCCTGGTCTCACCCGTGTCAAAATAACGGCAGACGTAACGCGGGCACACAATCTAAGCTTCCACAGTCTTGTTTTAAACCTCTGCTCTCGTGCAAGTGTTACACGCACACACCCTCTACCACGGCACCAAGTTCACGGATGGAGTCGCATTGTTCAGCACATTTGCTGCTGGCACCTCCGAGGTCTGACATATGGCAGCACTCTAAGTGTTCAAGCGGGGTGTTGGGGCTCCGAACAGAACCTGCCAGCTCCACAGTGGCCTGCTATAAGGGAAATTGTCAGCAGGAACATTTAAAGGTCCCAAACCACAAGCACTGATAAATGCTGCATTTCTCTGTGTAATTACCTTTTGTCCGGCGTCCCTTTTCCAAGGAGCCAGGAAGGAAACGACGGAGCCTAAAACAGCAACAAAGCTGAAGTAAAAAAAAAAAAGTAATGGCTTAAAAGCCGGTTAATTAAAGAAAAGCAAAAGCAGTGGATGGAATAAGGTGTACCCTGGTCTAGAGTTTAGTACCTGACCATTTTATTTTTAATTCAGATCGTTTTGCTCAGCTACTTCACTCTTTTTAAATACATATTTAGACTTTCAAAGCACCAAACTCAATGGATGAATGAGGGCATTGGCGTGTCTGGTGGAGACAAACTCTGTGAGTTTTAAGCCACATTATTATCAGCATTGTTATCTTAAAGATAGCACATGTTGCCCTTTCCTTAGTTGAATCAAATACTGTCCTGATCCGATCCCAGGTTTTGATCAGGGTTCTTATCAGTGCTTTTTTTAAATGATTGTTGGGGAAGGTGAGTTTAATGGTAAATGTCTTGTACTTTAACTAGTCGGACGACCCAAAAGCACTTTACAACCAGTCATTCACACGTTCACAGCCTGACGGTGGTGAGCAATGTTAGCAGCAGACGGACAGAAGCGAGGCTGCCATACACTGGCGCCACCGGGCCCTCTGACCACCGTTGTTGCGTCTTGCCTAAGGATACAACAACTGAGTCGGGGATCAAACCTGCAACCTGCCAATTGCAGGACGAACACCCTTACTTCTGCGCCACTGTCGCCCTCATGAAGACTGTAGCTGCACAATTCAAGTCAACCAAGGAACCAAGTTAACGCCATGTTGGAGCAGAACATCAAGGCTGTATGGCAGAGAGTCCGACCCGGACATAAATATTTGTTGCTTTCCAGAAACAAAAAAAGGAGAGACTGCAAAGTCCTGAATGTCCTGCTTGGTGAGATAAATTCTGAACAATTAAAATTACTCATACTATGGGGCATGTATTACTATTAAAATATATATGTGGTTCTTCACTGTATATTGTTGAATTTCTAGTAATATCAGACCAGTACTTTGCGTTGGCAAATGCCTTCACTTACATAAATAGATTGGTTAAAAACATTGATGATGAGGCAGTAAAAGAGTTTTTTATTAGCACCAACAAGGTGACACTCAAAGACCTTCACCTCTCATCTTCTGTTTCCTAAAGCCGTGACTTTCAGAAACGGTTCAAATGCTGCAGATAGTATTTAAGGCCTGATGGTTCTTGGTTAGTCCTCTCATTGTCCAGTTTACTGAAGTCATGAGAATTTTGACTGATACATCTAGACTAAAAGTTGGAGAAAAGAACTCTGCAAGACCTTCAGAAAGCCTGAAGAGATATTGATCGAGATCACTTTATAAAGGTTACAAAAAAGAGCAGAATTTTGAAGCAAAGTGAGAAGAAGTGATGATGTGAAAATTGTGTGCTGCCCTGCATATTGTTTGAACCAATTCTTACATATTTTTCTAATACTGCTTGCGTATCATATAAAAAAAACATATGACTGTGAGATTTTCTTTAAGAGATGTTAGATGATGATGTTTGTTGCCAAAAATGTCTAATATTTCAGAAAATCTATTCTCAGGTTTAAAGATTTTTGTAACATAAATACCAGCCAGTATTTATGTTGCTTGTAGGAGAATAACGTCTTTTATCTGCAAAATAAACACGTTGCATCCCTGCCTGTGATTTAGAGGGTCAAGGACCTGTTGACCTGTTCGCGCACGCCACCGGTGCACCCCGCCCACTCCCCGCCTTCCTGTTTAGATTATTCTGAAGAAAGCAGGTGACTTTCCTGTGTCACAGATAAGGCTGCAGCAGGAGGGTCAAACGCAAGGGGGATAGAAACGGTGGAAATATAGCAAAAAATATGATTATTCCCTGTAAAAAAAAAAAAATACTTTCCCCCTAAACTTCTTCAAGGCTATTACACTGATAGAAATTCCTCTCCCTCCTCAAGAGTCTGGCCCCAAGCGCACAGGGGGCCACAGTCTTAGCCACATCTCAAGCTAATTTACAAAGATCCCGAATTATTCTCTTATCTGGGGCTTTAAAGGTTGTAAGGTTGATTAACAAGGTCCTGTCCTGTTTATCAGTCCGGGGCTGGGTGTGGAAAATAGCCTACGATAAGTGCACAGACCATTAAACATTCTATTTCCCCTAATATTTGTTGGCAACCATCAGCTTAACTGATCTCCCTTCACTTTAATTAAAAGGGATTCCCATCTTGTTGGGGTCATTATGTGCTGGCGGACGCCGGGAGAGGGGTTTGTGATGAGTTCAGCGTTCCCTCTGTCCCCAGGTTGCCAGAAGGCTTTTTTCCATCCTTTCTCTTCAGTTAACCCCTTCCTAGCCAAACTGCTCTTTCTCCCTTTTTAGTCAGCAGGCGAAGGAGAGTAAAGCAATAATGTGCCCAGCGGCTCTTGAACGGATCCAGCTTGTGCATAGTTTTGTCTTTTCTAGGGGAAGTGTTTAGATATTCACAACATCTCTCTCAACCGAAGGGGCACAATAATGGCCGTAATGGTTTGATTTGCCCAACTCTAGTTGGATCGATGTGGCTGTTTACAGTTTCTCCCTCTTTCACCCCTTTTTGTCTTCTTTCTAATTTAGTGTTCCCAAACCACACTCAGGAGTCTGAGTGTGTCTGCTGCGCTTGCATCTTTGCCCTCCTCCCTGCTCTCCATCACTGTCCATTGATGTTTTCCCTCTCTCTTTCTTTGCTCCTAGTCCTCTCTCCTTCCTTGGTTGGTCTTGGAAAAAGAGCTGCATGCCTCCACACTTCTGGACAAGACTGATGGCTCGTCAATAGCATTAGCCAGCATTGCAGGCCTCACTGGTGTAGAACCAAATCGATAGGACCCAGTAAAAAGTCTTCGAGGTGCCCGCAGCCCATTTCAGCCAATCCTCATGTTACCAGAGACGAGTTTTTATAAGAATCCACCAGTCGCTGCCTAATTTATTCTCTTCATTGCTGTATTTACCCAGTTAGTCAATAAAAGATGAGTGTTTCCACTCGCCATCATATCCTGAAAAATATTAATGTAACATTAATGTTATATATAACCTTACAGCAACGCGTAACATCTACTTTTTTTTCTTTACAAAAACTCTCAGGATTTATCTCAGATTAACTGTTTGCCTTTTGAATCAGTTTGTCTTGAAAGAAAATTGATGTCTGCTTTTACTCCTGTATCAATGTTAAATGACCATGATGTTTACTGAGGGAAATCCCCGGATGATGATGTTTTGGTAGTGTGATTTTTTTTTGGTAGGTTTGCTATTCAACATTTGAGTAAAATTGACACATATTTGTGGGGTTTGGGCAGGAGTTTTTAAAAGTGGGGCTCCATGGAGAAGAAAGCCCCCAGTCGCCCCCTTGGTGATGCCACTGATCCTGCATGGTGTGTTTAGCCTCTTTATTACATTCAGGGCTGAAATCAACTGAGAGTCCAAGTAAATGTAAAGGAAACAAAGTAATAATAAAAATTGTCTTAAGTTGGACTGGAAACACATTTTCTAAAATCAGTTGATTAGCTGATCAGTGACAGGATTGACTAGATTTTCAGACCAATAAGCTTCATGTCACTCCTTTATTTTCACAGGTTGGACAGACCTGATGTCTTTTCTGGAGGAAAATCTAATTCCTGCTCAAGATCACGTTAGTCTGTAAATTCTTATTCCCTTTCAAATTAATAATTTTTATTGAATTTGAGTTGAAAAAGATGACATTATCCTTTGATAAATTAATGATGTTATCTTCATCTTTTGTTTCTGTTAAGATGTTTTGTCCTACTGGAGTAAAAGTAGGTTTCTTTTCATTCTTGCTTTATTCTGACACCAGTCCCCTTTTAATTTGATTTCACCCTATGATCAAAGGGATTTTACCTCCTTCAGGTACTAATTTATTAACCTGATATCATGGCCCAACACATTTTAATAACTCTATTAATCTAATCGTCCACTAATTGGTCAAGATAGCTTTTTCCCTATGGATTTTTCTTTAAATCAGAGAGCAATTAAAGAGCCCTGTAATCACAGTGTCTGATTAAATATAAATTGAGAGATACATTTCTGTGAATTACAAACACAAACATGACAAAATGCCAGTGACTGATAAATCTTTAATATAAAAATTGTACAAGAATTCTGATACAAATTACAAGAGGTATTTGGACAAAATATGAATAAAATTCCATTTACATCCCAAAACCCTTATGCATTTTATGCAAAAAAACCAAAACATAAACAGTTATGATACAGAAACAAATACAAGAAAGGCTAAAAATAAAGAAAAAAAGTCTCTTGAAAAGAATCACTTTTTTCTTTCTTTCTGCTCACGGGAAACACCTCTTTAGGTAACATACAGCATCAATGAAGCTTCCAAAGTCACCTATTTAACGGCAAAGTGATGCAGCATCCTTTGCTTTCTTTTTTTTTGCTCGTCTTTTGCAGTGCGACTATGAAGCCATGCAACGCTGTCGAGTGCTGTAACACAGGCTTTTTTTTAAAACACAGACACTAATGCATTGGATACTCAAAAAACACAAGTGAACAAAAATAATCTAATTTCACCAGCTCTTTGAACTATTTATACTTTAAGACTGTAAAAGAAATGTTTGAAAATTCAATGGAAAACATGTTCTTGATTTACAGTATTTTTCTCACAGGTTCCAGTTTGAATTAATGAGGAAATTATTTCTTTTTCTTTTATCTGCATTTCGCCTCACTTTGTTCCAGGAGCTACATTAACTGCATGCCGTGCCTCCCATCATCCTCTCCCCTATTATCGTTCTCGGTCCATCTGCGACATGGAGAAAATGGACAGCGATCGTCAGGTCGGCCTTTTTTTATCCGTTCGTCATCCCCGCCTCCCTGCATGTGCGGTGAGGAATTGTGGAATAATTGATGGCTGACGCTGAGCTGATCAAATATTTAAGGTTCACTCCAGTGGTTTGGGCCGGCAAAGCGCTCTAAGTGAAAGGGACGGTCACCAGCTAGCAGAATGTGTCAAGTTAGGAAACAAAAAGTTTGGAAGAAAGGGAAGCCAGTGGTTATTTCACAGAGGTGTGTGGGAGAACAGAGGCGGAGTCTTCACCAGGGCATTAAGCAGAAGCTGCTGGAGTGGCGCTTGCTTTCCTGCTCCCACCTCAGCCAAAACTACTAAGAAGGGAACATGTACAACGTTTTGGGTTCAAAGTAAAGGTTATACCCCACAAAACAAAGAAATTTGTTCTTTTGCTTGAAGAACAAAGTTCCCTCTGGCTGGGACATTTCATAATTCACAAGTACCAAAGAGCAGAACTCTTAGAACACCCTCATAGGTCCCTTCTACTACACCATTTGTATGTAAGAGTTGTCGGACACCACATGAGAAAAGGTTCTGCCCAGATGAAGGGTCATGAACAAGCTGCAAGAACCAAGCCAGGGCTGCAAGAACAGAATTACCTCATTTGGGTCCTGCATCAAAGGGAGATAGAATATAGCACTTATGTTTGTTGCATTACGTTACTTTTATTTCAGACGGCTGCTCTGATCAAAAACCCTTTACGTGTTCCACTGTCACACACAAGGTTAAAAAGAGCATTTGCATAAAGTGCGGTGACATTTCTTAGAACTGAGTATTTTTAAGACTGTAGAAGCCGGCTTTGGAACAGGCTCCTGTAAAGGGGGACACGGATCGGGTGCCTTTCTATACGGTTAGCTTGCGTTAGACGCCTAGCACATTTAACGCATCCCATTGACGTGCGATGAGACGGGACGTGACACTGGACTTGATCCCAGTTTCATCAGAAGCATCAACGGGTCTGGACAGAACAGGCGTCAAGAAGTGGAGCATCAGCCGCCGACCTGACGTGGGTTGTTTGGCAGAAAATAACAGGGGAGTTGTGCGCTGCCTTTTAGCTTGTCCCAGCTAATTTGGATTTAGACAAAAATAAAGATGTCAGGAGAATTAAGTGGCAGGCAATACACTATCTGCCTGAATCTTTTAACCAGACTAGACTTTTTAAGGTGTGTCTTTAAGTTGGACTCTTTTATTATAAAGTAATAGAGGAAGTAGCTGATGGGCTGCCTTCTTATGTTATCACAGTCCACTGATACAGACTAGTCCTTAGGGTGGTGGTCAACACTTGGTTTTAAAGTATAACTAATCCGTACACCAGGACCTTTAAACTGTAAGGCAGTATTTTGGTTATTTTTAAACACATGAAACGGTGAGAGACAAGAGTCGAACACTTTGGAAGCACTACTGTGCCTGGCTAACCGTTAGCTGCTAACGTTAGCATTGTTAGCAGCTAACGTTAGCTTCCAAAATCAAAGAGGTATTCCACAGGAACTGGGAGGACATTTGATAATGTCTAGTTGAAAATCTAAAATACTTGAAATTAAACCTGGACTGGGCTAATCTACACTGATTTCAGGCCACACGATTTATGATTTGTGAAACTTTTATGACATTTTTTTTTTTTTTAAATCAAGGAATTCTTAAGTTTCCGTATGTGACAAAATATTACTGAAAAAAAATGACATGAAGATTTGTGTTTCCTCTGACCACAGGCTAGCATACCATGTGTGTGTGTGTGTGTGTGTGTGCCACTCTGGATGCTTCTGTGCTGGAGAGACAGCTGTCAGCGGGGTTCCTGCAGAAGCACTTTTTTTTTTATTTCTGCTGGAGCAAAGGCCGGAGGGATTCGATGAGTGAATGAGGCAGCGAGCGCCTCACTGAAGCTCACTCCTGGGAGAAGGCAGGGGTTCCTGTACTCAATTTTTCCTTCACTTGGGATAAACAGGCAATTACCCATCCCTTTTTGCTATGCCATGGCCGTCCGGTGAACTTAAGCATACACTATTAGCGTGTGTCCCTGTAGGATTTGCATTGCGGCGTGTGGAGGTGGTAAGTGAGTAGCAGGATGAAGAAATGGGTACGACGGATGTTAAATGACTGCTCTGACAGACAAAGAGGTAGGGGAAAAAAAGGGGAAGGAACTGATATAAATTACTACCGACCCTGAAGGAGAATAGGCACACAGAAAATGAAGAGATGAACTGAATTCAACTGAACTGACTGAGTCAAATTAAATTGTTTGGAGCACACTCCCTTCCCCAGCTTTTCTCCTTCTGTCAGTGTCACAGACTCGTCAGCAACCTTGATGTCTGGCAGTGTAACAAAGTGACAAGTGAGTTATTAGACAGAAGAAGCTGGAATGGCGGGATGCCTCCAGGTAACAGGGAAGCAGCACATTTTTAATGATCGCTGCTGTCATCCTTTCCTCCCTAGTCAGCCTTCCACCTCCGCAACCTTTCCATCAACCTCAGCTCCACTTTATCTCAGAGAAAAGAGGGCTCAGGAAGACCACATGTGTCCTATAGGTGGAGTCTTAAAACCCTAGAATGGTTGACGCCTGTGCAGCGGCATGGCTGAAGTGTGAAAGAGGTGGAATTTAACACTGTTATGGATGTAAGGTGTTGTTAATACTGTACAGCACACCACTGCATGTATCCCCCCCCCCCACGCTGCATGTAGCACCAGTCCAGTAAGAGTAGATCTCCTTGCAGAGTAATACAGTCGTATGAGTCCATTTTTTTTTTTGGTCTTTCTACAAAAATATTCCTTTTACTGGAGAAGAACATTTCGGTGAAGATACAACACCCACTAATAAATACTCGTTCCCTTGGCTACTTTCTCCAATTACTAAACATACGTGTACCGTGAATGACTCTTTGCAACCAAAAAAGAAAAGAAAAAATTGCAAAAACCTTTAAAGAATAAATGTGAAGATGGGGCTCAGCAGTGGAAAGCTGCAGCTGAAAATCACAGTTAATGTTTTAAGACTCAAGTGCATTGTTTGAATAAATGCTGCATGATTTAAAGACAATGTCTTGCTGAAAAGGCTTTTCTTAAGCAAACCCATGCATTTTGGTCACAGTTGTAGAAAATATTTCTCTCTTTTAAACCTGTGGGGCGTTCATATTTTCTAAGATCCCTTTTCTGATAACATAAAAACACAATTTACGTATTTCTCAAAAAGATACCGACTCATCCCATTCACTTTCTTTGTTCTTAGGACATAGATTCTAATTGAAGGAGATCTGGATTTTCTTTGAGTATGTTGTAAGGAATTAGGAAATGATAGAGGCTTTGAAACTGAGCGCATGCAAAAAGAAAGCGTTTGAAGGTACTATTGCTTTCCTCAGCATCGAAGCCACCGTGGACCCCTAATCACCCAAATTTACCATTGCAGAGATCCTCATAATAATATTACACGTCCCCCTCGTATAGATGCAAAGTGCAAAAAACTGAATCGGTTTAATAAAGCAAAAACAGAAAAGAAAAAAAAAACATAAAATACGGAGAATGATATCAGTGTAAAAGCCTAAAATAAAGCATGCCAGCAACCTCTGAATATCTAACACCAGTTAAAAAATTCACATGATTTTCTTGTTTTTCCCCCATGAATCAGTCAAAAACTAACATAAATGAGTCACGCTTTAAGGATGCTACCTCTTTCTTGCCTATAGATGGAAGTATCGTACTGTACTGTAACATAAACCCAATAAAGAGAGGAAAAGGAAGCAAACAACCATCAACACAACTCTTACACCAAAAAAGCCTCTTGGGACGTTATTTACAAATGGAGCTGTCATGCTTTTGTAAGGGGTCCATTTAAAAGTTATCGTCACACAAATACAACAAGAAGTTTTTTCTCTTTTTTTTTCAGTACTATTGTTTCCGCAGGCAAAGTCACAAATGAAGAGTTTGAACAGATTCTTTGGACGTGGACGTAAACACAAAGAGAGTAGAAGAGAGGAAAAAAAGATGGAGGGGCTAATGAGTAAAATCTGCTGGAGTTTTGTTACAAAGCAAACTCCACGCCTATTGGCATCATCCTGTTCTTCCAAAGAAGGAAAAGTCAAAAGACACAATGATAAACTTCATCTAGAGTCAATCATTTTATACATGGAGATAGTAATGTCTTGCAGTGACTTCCAAAGGACGGGGCAGGAGGCATACGGGCGTTCAGCCTGTATTCGATGGAGGAGGAATTAGGATGAGAAAGGAACAGAGGAGACAGGAGGGGCGAGAAGTCATCGTTTAGTCTAAAATCTTAGAGAAGGGCATGTTTTTATGGAGGTTGGGGTTCTGAGAGTGTCGGTTGCGGCTGCGCACAGAGCTGAAAACCATGTTGCAGCCGGGGATTTTGCACTTGTGCATCTCACGCAGGTGCACAGTCTTGTAGTGAACACGCAGGGTCCCTTTGTTGCTGTATACTTTGTGGCAGATGTTACAGAGGATCCCACCGCTGCTGCCATTACTGCCCCCTGTGGACGACAGAAGGAATGGAGATGAGGTAGAGTCCAGCCCCTCATCTTGTCCTTCTTTGAGTTCTCCAGTCTCATCCTGATGTCCCCCTTCAGCTCGCCTCGCCACGCGCCGGGAGAGGTCCTCTCCCTCACTGTTGCCATCCTCCTCATCCTCTTCTCCCTCCTCTTCTAGGTCATCCAGTAGGATGCCTTCGTCGCTGCCGTCTTCTGACTCATGTGAGGAGTGGATGCTGCTGCTGGACTGAACACTGGAGGTGGTGCTCAAGTCCAGCACCATGTAGTCGTCCGGCTGGCCCCGGAACAGGCCGTTGGTGTGATGGTTTCTAAGGTCATGGTTTAAAGGATGACGGGGGTATTCGTTGCTCATGTGGGAGAGGGTTTTATGGTTCAGACCAGGGAGTCCGAGGCCGGCGCCCCGGAAACCCATCCTGGCCATCGGGTCCAAACCCATGTGATGCCCGGCGTAGAGCTTGGCCAGAAACTCGGCTCGCAGGTCCTTGGGCAGTGGCGTGAGTTGAGGGTCGAGGACAATGTCGTCCAGCTCTTTGGTCAGCAGTTTGCGGTGCAGGTTGATGTTCGAGCTGTGCCTGATGTGAAGAGATGGTCACAGTTAGAAATCAAAAGGCTTCCTGCTTCAACCAAATAAAACTCAGATAAAAACAGTCATTTTTAAAATTTGGTACTGTGCAAAGGTTTTGAGATGTCATAGGTTTTTACATTAATTCCAAGGTGCCCAGACTTTTGTAATCTGTTAAATTTGTCTTGATCAGACATTCTCTGGTGGGCTTTCAAACTTCTTCTTTGGCAAATAAACAGTACCTGCAAGTCATTTCTTTCACCGACAGGGAAAATATCCAGGAAACTCAATTCTTTCTGAAAACGTTTCGACACCTATCCAGGACTCTTTGTGAATTCTTTGAAGAAGACTCCTGGATAGGTGTCGAAACATTATCAGAAAGAACTGAACGAAAGTCCGGTAGCCTCCGAACCTGAGACATGTGTCATCCTTCAGTTCATCATCTACTCTTTTCCAAGTTATTAGCTAACGGCTGATAACTTGTTGTAGAATCAACTAGAGATGCACAGAGTAACCAGATTTGTATGCAGCTGACATCACCAAGACCAGATAAAGCCTCCCAAAAAGCCCTGCAGTCTCCATTACTTGGACATGGAAGAAGTTTGGAAGCACCACGGCCCTCCCTAGATTTGGCAACAAACTGCGTAGTTGGGGAAGTGGATTTCCTTCCAACATCCAGTAGATGTTTTTGTTGCATGAATTTGACCAGTCTGTGTAGAGGGTAAGATAATAGTAACCAAATTTAGAGACATTCTCCAAGAAAAGCACCTCCAAAGTGCTCTGGACCTAAGACTGAGGAGACAGTTCGTCTTCCAATGACCCAGAAACACACAGCCAAGATAACAAAGCAGTAATTCAGGAGAAGTCTGTGAACATCATTGAGTACCTCAGCGAGAGCCTGGATTTAAATCCAATTACAAAGCCCTGGAAAGACCAAGAAATCTCTGTCTACCAGTGACACTCACAAAGGCTGTTACTGCTGCTAAATGTGCTTAAACAAAATGTTCAGACATGGATGTGAATCCTAATGTAAATATATGTCAATGCTTATATTTTTCATCCGGGCTGCTGAAACTTCAGCAGAGAACAAGAGGGCAGAACATATTTTTATGGAAGAATCTGGAAATGTTGGAGGCCTTTTACAAACCTCACAGCTAAGCTGACGGTTTACGTTCTCTAGAGAATAAGAAACGGGGGCTGGTTTTAAAAGGAACTAATGCTAACTGCGCTAACTGCTAATATAGGATCCTATGCACAGTTAATTATCATTTTCCCCTTTTTCTAAATCAGTAAAATACTGTTTTACAGTGACTTCTCTCTCACATGTGATGTCCCATCGTCACTTTATTTAACAAATGTTGACTGTCTGTTTTTAATTGGAATCCTTAGTGATCAAAAATCGTCCACAAAACCCAGATCCATGCATCTCTAGTTTCAACCAAAGTCCGCTGGTAACAAACGGCCTGAAGATCCGATTAAAAATAGTGTTTTTGTTTGTTTTTGCTAAGTTCTTTGTTACATGGCAGCACAACAGTGGTTTATGAGTGACTGAAAGGCTGGAAATACCCAGACTCACGACAGAAAGGCCCCACAGTCCGAAACACCACATTAAAACCTTCAGAAACTCTTAGGAAAACTTAAAAAGATTACAAGAAAGTTTGACTAATTGGAAATTAACATAATTAAACGAGGGAAGACTAAACATATTTGAGCAGTATAGCACCTTAAGTCACGTTTGCCAAGGTTAATTCCTCTATTCTAGTATTACTATAACTACAATTATTGTTGTCTAGGCCATGGAGAAAGTGCACTAACGGTGAGACAGAGCATCCTGCTAATGTTTACCACTGTCAGCATGTCTACTCTGCACAGCCCTCAAATCCAATAGACTCTGACTCAATTAAATAGTCCACCATATTGAATGGGAGTTTATCAATTGATTTGAGCAGTGGTAATGTGATAATCGAGGGGAACTGGATAGCATATTAGCACAAGGCCCTGACAGCATTATAGCATTGGTTCACTGTTAGAAGCGGCTTAATTGAGCACCTCGATGAACATGTCTTCACGTTGCCCTGGAATTAATTAAGATGGGCTTTTTTCACCCCCCAAAAAACAAAAACAAAACACAAGGCAAACTGTATCACATACTGTTCTCCATGTGATCAAAGGAACGCAGCAACAAACCATGCTGAAGCCAGGGCACAATTAGTGACATATGTGCTAACACACAAAGCCATGCTAGAAAGTGTGGGGTGGGACAAGCTTCAGGATCTTTTTTTTTAATTATTATTATTATTATTTTTATCTCCAATTTCACAGCTGCCAAGAGAACTTTAAAATAAAGCTGGGGGCACGTTACACACGTCACAATAAAAACTGCATAACACAGAAAGGAAACTTAGACAGTCAATATACAGAAGGCCTGTTCCTCTCAGCAAAAAATGTGCAAACACTCGGCGCCTTTAATGTGAAGGGTTTCCATGCAGGGAGGGCACATACGTGTAAAACACAACAAAATATAAATAATAAAAAAAAGGAAAAGAATAAGATCATCCTCGGCAGGATGGGCAAAAATGGAGTCACAATGGATTGTAGAGCTTACCAGCAGTGGCAGGGTTGATGCAGTCAAAAAGGGTCCCTTTCCTTTAATTATTTACTTCCCTATCCGACATTGTCCTGCAAGAGGTAAAAATACATTCATTTCAGGGACCCTTTTCTGTGAGCCAAGCAACCAGGAGCCCGTCCACTCGAGCATCGTCAGCATTGTGGAGAGGGGAGCGTGGCCAATTGATCGGCCGTGGCTGTCGCTGCATGTGTGCGTTTGTCGGTACGTGTGTCTGATTGCTTTAGTAAAAAAACTGACAATACTTTTCCTTTCAAATGGCGTGCTTTATCTGTTAATGTAGGAGTAAGAACTATGTGGCGATAACATATAGATGCAGTGATGAAGTCATTATTTTCCAACTGCATGCCAGTAAAACGTCGCTGTGAGTGTTTCTAGCTGGGCTCAAGCGCTGGAACAATTGTAAAGTGAATGCAAAAATGGTCAGTTTCTGCAGAAACACATCAGGCTTGAGTAATGAGGGTGAGGCAGAAATGTTTTCGTTCGGTGTGCTGTAATGATGCTCAGGTAGGCAGGTCCTTTGCAACACATCTCCATGTCTAAAAACAACAACACCTTCTCACTGCTAATAAGCTCTAAATTAATTTATTAAAGTCAAATAGGCTACATCTCAAGCAGAATAGCTAAAAAAATCCTTTTCAGACAGACAAAATGCTCATTGTGTCGTAATTCATATTAATTAAATGAAGGGTGGGGGGGATCACAATTGCAACAATCCTGGTTTTAGCTTCTTCATGTGAAATTAAATGAGTAAACTGAACAAGATTTATGGAACTGAAATATTTTGAGATTGTTCGATAACTATTTAGCTTCACAAAATTCAAAAGGAGAAAGAGAGCGGCTTGTGATGATCTTAATGAACACGATTCAACTTGTGCGTAGTCAGACACTCATTGTCTTTAACAATCAGAATAACTGAGCTGAGTCCACACGCTCAGGACATTATGCCCTCTTCTCTTCATTTATCAGATTTAGATTCTCGGCCCCATTTCCCCCTCCCCTCCGGTGCCTCCGCCTCCATCACTCCTCTTCAGTACGCTTCATCTTCGACACCCCCCCTCTCCCTCTCCAGTACCTCCCTGCTGGCCAGTAATGTGGCTGGCAAACCAATTTGACAGTCTCATCTTCGCCCAAAAGACGGGGGAGGCCTCCGGAGAGCCCGTTTCGACTGTGCAGAGGAGGCAGAGCCAGAGCGTGCCTGTCCCAGTCGCCGTTAATCATCTTTAGGTTCATCTGATGCCCCTTGCCCTTGTTTCTGCGTCAGTGTGAATGTGCACGGATACATACCTAAATGTGCTTATATTGTCTAAATGGCTCCTAATGTGTAAATGAGATGGAGCACTGTGAGGTATCGAACTGACACCACCGGTCCTTTGTCTTCCCTGTCGTTCGGGGCCCGTTATGAGCTTTTAGGTGAGTGGGAGGACATGGATTTTACCCACATTTATCACTCTGCTGCTGCTATATCTGCTCTGCATTGTTTAAACTTCCCAAACAGCATAGACTTCAAATTAAATTAAGCATTAAAAATGCATAAAACAAGTTATGTGTGCATGGGCTTCTATATGTCTTCTTCTCCTAGCACGAGGATGTGTTCTTTATTCTCTTTAGAATTAATCAGTTAAGCCAGCAGCGATAGAGGGATGCAAGAGTTTGACTTCTTTTTTGTTCACCAGGCATTTTGAGTGGCTTTTGCTAACACATTCTCTCTATGAGCGGCGTGCCCTTTGTTTAAAAGACACGAGCTCAGAGCTGACGGTACGGCTGAGGAGCCAGGCCCACATGCCGTGAGGGGACCGGCGGTGAAAGAGGGAAGACGGAAAGAAGAAGGAGGAGAGGGGCGGGAGAGAGACTTTCCAACATAATTAACCTTCACTCTCTCCATTTGCAGCGGCCCATGCCGGGACCGCGGGCTGCGCACGGCTGCGTCGTGGGAATGTGGATGAGGGAGGACACCTGCTCACCGCAGCACCACAGACACAGGTTCAACTTTTATAGGTGAAGGGTAAGAGATCTGAGATAGTAACGCCTTTAAAGTAAGGACAAATCCACAGTGTAGAACACAGTTGACCCCTAAAGTAAACATGCAACCATGCATTTTCATACAGCCGGGGGGAGGGGAGGGGGGGCAGGAAAGTGTGGAGTAAAACCACCCTCACATTACGAGCTTGCTGAAGGGCACATTAAATGATCCTTTTCTGGGTGAGTGTTGTTCAGTGTGCACAGATGTTTCTACGTGTGAAATCTGCTGTTTATTTATCAACAGAGCCGAGCGGTAAGGTGGTTCTGAGATAATCTAATTCAGTGTTTTCGGCTCGGTTTCATCGTCTGCTGCCCTCCGCTCTGGTTTTCCACGCTGTACTTTTGTGTATTTACACATTAATCTTCCCACTCGGCCTAAGGATCAACCAGCTGTGGAAAGGCCATCCCTGCGAACACGTGAGCATCAAGTATCATGTTATTCAGTTTTGAAAAATTATCAAAACAGTGATTTTATTCCTCTCGTGTGTTTTCTTTGTCAAATATTATTCAGCTGAAATAGAAACTAAGTGTTACCTCTTTTCGAGCTACTAGATACACTTGCTAATCAAGTGTCCCTGCTATCGCAATTTGCAAAAACATCTGACTAAAACTGGGAAAAAAAATAGTGGAGCTCATTAAATTTACAAGAAATCAACATTCAAACAGTAGTTTGTGCAAATAAACCCGTACACGTAGTTTCTCAATCTTATCAGAGGAGATACTCTCATGAAAACAGCTAAATGATATTCCCATTTTATTGCTTTCATTGCACTCAGATGCACATTATGTCATTAAAGGATTATCCGGGGACAGAACTGATGAGAGCACAGCTCGTGTATCGACTCGTCTCAAAGCCTCGGGATTTCTCCAGCTCGGCTGTTGCTGCTTTTTTTCTGCTGGCTTGTTCCCTGTTTGAACCTGCGGCGCAAACTCATGTCCCGGCATCATTATCATCCTTTTCGTTCGTTCCTCTTACAGATGTGTTTTAATAAATTGAGATAAACAGTCTTTGCACATTCACGCTAACAACATGTTCAAGCGTAATCTTTCAGCTGCTCCCTGCACCCAAGTGCAGTTTCTGCACCTTGAAGACATTAGATTTTAACCACTGTTCTGGTTATTGTTTTGAGGCTTAGTTGTTTTTACGATATCATGTTGAAACATGAAGGAATTAAAAGGCACAAAACCAAATAAACGGTTGCTAAGGTCCCCAATAAATGCACTGTTCTGCCGTTGATGTATTATCTGACTATTTTATAGTTCAAACATTAACAGAGAGGGGAAAAAAAATCAATGCCGTTTCATCTTGAAAGTGGCGACCGTGGTTGTGGAGGCTGGTCGTAACGGAGGCGTTGGCTGGTGAAATGAGCGACGCTAGCGGTGTTACTGGTGGCGATGCACCACAGTGAGGCAGTGCGTGCCACGCTAAGCTGCTGACGGCTCGGCTGCGTTCAGCTCCGCTCCTCCTGCTCGCCTCTCACTCAGAACAACCAGCTCTGTTTTAGGTGCTGCCATTGAACGGCCAGTTTTAGAAACAGATGCACATTCACACTGACAAAAAAAATAACTAAAAATGGAAGCTGAAAAGGACTGGGGTGGAAAAGTAAAAGTAGACGAGGGACTGCAAATGATTCGAAACACTAAAGAAAAAGACAGTAGGAACCTTTTCGTCTGTCACAGAGAATAAAACAAGTAGCATTGTCTTGCAGAGGGATTAAGCTCAAGGTATAACACGTTTATAACATTTTATGGAGCATGCTCTAAGCATGGACCCTAGCATGTGTCGTGACACCAAGCTGCCATCCGTGTTGCTCCAGCAAACATATATATTCCACAGACAGGCGTGTGGAGGACGGATACGTGCTAACGAGCCCAGGTGAATACGGCTCGCATCACCTCTTAACGCGCTAATAAATGCAGCGGTTTGACAAACCGCTGTCAATGTTAATGTATGCGCCTTGATTTCACCGTGCAAAGGTGAGGCGGCGAGGGCAGGTAAACAACACGCTGCAGCTGGAAGCCTGGAGTGTATTTATAAATGTGTGTGTGTGTTCGTCTGCATCGCACTCAGGGACATCTGCTCTGTGTCAGGTAAGAGTTCAGAAGACCAGAGTACCTTCTTAATTTCTTATTAACTAACAGATGTGAAGTGTTAGCTTCTCCAGAAAAGTCTGCAAGGAACCGAGAGTTACATTTATTTTCTTGAGATAAAGAGCCACCGTGCAAAAATCTTGAGACACATTTATTTATTTATTTTTTGTCTAACATTTGGTATAATGTTTTAAAGTAGTCCTAATCAATAGTTCTCCAGGGTTTTGGAAGGTCTTCAAAGTTTTAATTTGACTTTGGCTAATCTGTTGTTCAGAATATATTTCTCTCATTTTGGGACTTTTTAAAGCAAAGTCCTTTAACATTAACCTACCGTACCGTTGATGCTCATTGGCACTGCTGGTGAAGATGAAGAAAAACTCTTAAAACTAATTTGCCTCATATTGCAGTACTATAATCTGTAAGATATAGAAAAACCCAACCTTTCATTTGGCTACATTTATCTAGTTGGGAAAGAAATAAGAAGTATTTCCTTTTAAGGAATTATTGCTGTCCCTAAGAACACCTATAAAATAAATGAAAATTAAGCATTTTTTACAGTGACTGAAAAACGTTTTATTAAATGATTATTAATTAATTTATCATTTTGGATAATCACGTTGGATAATTCTTTCAGACACTCTTCTAAATGGGAAAGACAAGAGAACGTGCATCTCAAGTCACACGGCTTGGTGCTGATCTGCAAAAATCAGGTCATGACAGAAAATCTGCTCATGTAAATTTGCTCACGCCTGCTGTTGGAGCGTAATTAAAGATTTACAACTATTTGGGACATGCACGGTAAGGAGGATGTATAGAGACAGGAGCCTCCCAAGATCACTGCGAGAGATCTGCAGCAAAGAGAGGCAACGGTGACCGATTTTAGGAGCTTTAACACACATTTACCAGGGGTGCCAATAATTGTAGATAAATCATTAAAGTTAAAATGGAAAGGGAAAAAAATTGAGGGGAAAAAACAAGTTTTACGTCTGCACGCTTTACCCCCCGCTTGTTCCGATTTTCTCCATTTAATGAGGCGCTTGTGTGCAGCCCAGTTATGCCAAAGTGTTTGGCAAATGGCTCGCTGGAAACCATCTTGTCGATGCACAAATATTATTTCATGCTTCAAACTTGTTACCTTTGGCACGTCATAGAGCTGAACACAAAAACATTTGCAACAGCTCGCCCTAAGACAAAATTTTAAATATGTTTCTCTGCTTCTGGAAGTTGTTTGCTAAGTGTGGACACAACAGCTGTCTATCCCTCGAGTTTGCAGTCTTTTTAAGTTGAATGATTCATAGGTCAGAGTTGGGGCTTAACAAACAGAAAATCTAATCTTTAATATAATACGATACAAGGAGTGTACTATTAATATGTGAAAGTTCAGCGTGCAAATAAAACACCTTGAAATGCCTCTGGAAAGCCTGAAGAACCGCTGCTCTGGACGACCTTAAAAAACAAAAAAGTCTGACTGCATGGAAGCAAAATATTTAAAAATATGTCGGCTCAAGTCCTGTAAAACTGGAACAACTTTGATACGGCTCACAATGAAATATTTAGAACCTAAAAACCTACCACGTTCTGTATATGACAGCATGGTAATAAAAACAGATTCAAACCTGAGTTGAATATGTCTGATACATTAAATTTAGATCATTTTCGGGGGTATTTTTGCGAACTTGTAGCACTCACCTGTCTCTGCTCCGTCGGGAGGGGAAAGCAGCGTTGCAGCCGGCCACTGTACACACGTGCATCTCTTTCAGGTGCACATTCTTGTAGTGCAGTTTCATGCTATAGGAGCTCTTGAAGCTCTTCTTACAAACATAGCAGATCTTGGGGTCGGGACTGGAGCACGGGTCTCCTTCGGGCGACTGAGACGTTGGGAATTTGGGTGGGCTGGCGCCGTACCCCATTGAAGAGATGAAGCTCTCGTGCAGAGCAGCCATGCTCGCGGCGGCGGCAGCAGCCGCTGCCATGCCCCCGTTGTAGAGGCCATACTGGCTCATGCAAAACATGTCATAAGTCGGGTCGTTGAGTTCTTCTTTAATCTTGATTGCAGGATGGTGAGGTGATGGTGAGGAATGACCATTTCCCTCTATGTCTTTTCTCAAGTGTTCCTCCTCGTGGGCCTCATGCTCCTTGTCCAGACCCCTTCCTCCCCTGCTGAGCTTTTGATGTTCCTCCCCATCCATCAGGTCGTCTCGGTAGAACATCTTGGAATCTGAGGTTTCAGACTCATTTTCAAAGTCTCTCTCGTGGTCCTGATCTTCTGATGTAAAGCTGTCCATACAACGCAGCTCTGAGGCGCCGCCTCTGCTGTCACTACCGGTCCCTTCCCTGCATTCATCCTCACTTTGCCTCATCATTCCTCTCAGGGCTAAGCCAGGGCTCATCTCGTCCTGGGAGGGGGATTGCTGCCCGCTGCCGCCGCTGTGGTGTCCAGTGCCGCTTGCTCCATTGTTGGTGCTGTTGCAGTTGCCGTTGATTTTGATGTGGTTATGAAGAAGACTTGACTGATGATTGTGGTGGATGTTGTCGTCGTCGTCCTCATCTTTGTCCTCAAAGTCATCTGCCACGTCGATCACTTCCTTCTCGATCTTAACCGGCATGCTGGATTTACGGGGTTTCTTTTTGGGTGTGGGGTCACTGCCTGTGGTGAGGTCCTGACTGGCACCAGTGGGTAGTCGGTGGGACATGGGGCTCGCCTCGGACACGTGAACGTTATTATGCGAGACGACGGCGGCCAGGATCTGCTGTTGCTGGTCCATTAGGGTGGTGCTGTTGGTAGTGGTGGGCATTATGGGGCTGGTTGGCAGTGACACTGGAGGGCTGACGAGGTCTGCTGGAGACACGAGCGTTCGGTAGAACGGGGGCACTGGTTGGACCGGCTGCACCGACTTCAGCGAGGGGAACACCAGGGGACTCTGGAGTGGGGACTGAAGCATGGGGTCCACTGGGGGAGTAGTGAAGCCCAGTGGTGGCCTTCCAGGACTGGTGAGTGTAAAGCCACCATTCTTGCTGCTTGAGATGACAGGTGTACCTGGGGTGGAATTGGCACGAATGAGGTCCTTGTCACGGTTGTTGCGCAGCATGGGCATGTGCAGCCGCGGATTGGGATTGGCACTGTGACGGTTGCGGCTGCGCAGTGAGCTGAAGACCATGTTGCATCCCTCGATGGTGCAGCGGTGTTTAATCTTCAAGTGTACAGCATTATAGTGTATCTTAAGTGTGCCTTTATCGTAAAAGGTCTTCCCACATGCGTTGCAGCACACACGACCCTTGCGGGAGGTGGCTCCCATGCGCCGCATGCGGTGCATCTTGGAGGAGAACGAAGGATGGCTGAGGGTTTTCGAAGGCTCATCCTTGACAAAGTGGTGATGCACCTGATGGTCGCTCAGACTGTTGGGTTGCTGAGGCTGATTCTGGGACTGCTGTTGGCCCTGCTGCGGCTGCTGTTGCTGCTGAAGGGATGTCTGCTGCTGCTGAGGTTGCTGGGTGGACGGAGTCGGGGAGATGGGCGACGCACAGCTGTTGGGCTCCGTCTTGGGTTCAGTGTTGTTAATGGCTCCCAGTACTCCGCGACTAGGGCTCTGACCTGTGCGGAAGGGTGATAGGGACACCTCGGATTCGCTGGTCTCCACCTGCTCGCCTTGGTTTGGGAGGCTGGGCTCTCGAAGCCGAAGGGCAGACTGCTCCATTGGGAGGCCATTAGGGGGCAAGCCAAGCATGGGGGCGGAGACCGGGTTGATATACTGGAATGGTAAGAGGAAGGCGAGGCTGTTGGGGATATTCTCAAAATGATGAATGCTTGAGGGGCTACTGTTCTCCAGATGTGTCAAGAGCCCCGGGCTGCGGGTTCTGTTATTACTTTCGATGAATGTCCTAATCCCAGAGTCTGTCTTTGACGAGGGAACTGTAACTGCCTGACCTTCTTTCTCCTGAATAGCCATCAGCTCCACAATGGACTTGGTCTCACCAAAGCGCAGAAACTGCTGCAGGGTGATGATCTCTTCTTCACGGGACATGATGGTCCAGCGGTCCAAAACCTTGCCTGCAGCATCCTAAATGTCCCAGAAGAGAGGAGAGACAAGAGAGGAGATACAGACTGTTATTGATTGTGAATAATCAGACCGGTCAAAGGAAAAGACAGAGCAGGGGTGAGGCGGGTTTTTCCATTCATGATAGTCAGAGGTCCCCTGGAGCGAGACCTGATTAGCTTTCAAAGATCTACCCCTCAACAACACTAAAAAGACAATGCAGCTCCAACTTAAACGAATAGCTTCAATTGGTAACAATTGAATTAAGTTGGTTTATAAGTTGTCAAGTTAAACTATCAGAAATAACCTAAGTTGGGTAAACTTAATTGAATTACTTGCTACCAATTGAAGCATTTAATTTAAGTTGGAGCTGCATTCTCTCTTTTAGAGGGAAGCTGTTGCATTTTTGCATCGTTAAGGTTAGATTTAAACAGCTCTAGGATGAGTGCTGCTGGTCATTTTGCCCCTTTACCATTTCATATCTTTGCAGTTTTGGATGTTTTGTATCCGATTTGTTTCATTTACGAAAAACACAGAGTTGTCAAGTCAATTTGTATTGCCAGGAAGATACTTCATGCCCTGTTTGAAAGCTAAGTTTTTACAATCACAGACTTCTGTGAGGAAATTTGGGTAAAAACCTGCATTAAATAAAACCTACCAGTAAGAAATCCTTCTGAGGTATTTTTGTTTGCTCAGGGTTCCTAATGTGTAATAATTTAAAAGATCACTGGCCTTAAATTTGGACCAGGACCAAAATCAATGGGGATAGAGAGTGATACAAAAATTTAAGATTAAATTATTTAATTAAATTTTAGCTTTTTTTGACTTATTTAAATAGAGAAAATATTTAAATCCAACAAACAACAATCTCATACACCATGGGTTGAGCACACAGGTAGAAAATAGGAGTATGAATCAGCAGAGAGGTGAACAGAGCCTTAATATCTGGAGCTTCTACATTTCTGCTTTCTGTGTTTCGCTGCCTGTGAATGAAGACAATCGTGTTTCTGTCCACAGATAGAAAGATGTTACTGATGAGACTCGGGCAATTATCCAAATAGAGCATCGACTTTGCTTGGATTTTTTTTTTTGGGGCAATGCAATAAACAGCTACAAAAAAAGAAATATGGATTCCTTGTAAATGTGCTCATCATCAAGCACAAAGAGATGATGAGAGATTCTGACTTTGCAAATCTTCAGTTGACTTGATATACTTTTATCCTCTTCTGGGGCCCCATATCTCCACCTGTTTCAGATCGCTGCTGGCAGATGAGCTCCCAGACCGAGCAACACGCTGATAATATTCAGAGTTGGAGTATTTATGTGAACAAAATGGAAATGTACAGTGTAAATACTGCGGTTCACACACTGCAAGCCCTCAGGGGAAGCAGGAGCGAGTGACATCAAGGGAGCAACGCCGAGCGATGACAATTAGTCATGCTGAAATGGTAGCATTTCTTATGTGCTCCTTGCTGCTGGCATCTATAAAAGATAAATGGCAACTGTGGTGCGCAGAAAGCTGTAAAAACCAACATCACAAAAGCACAAAGGGCCTGTAAGGAGAAAACAGAAGATAAATGTTTAAAGAGAGACAGCGGGGGGAAAAGGGGATGGGAAGGGGGGGGGGGTACTACGGGAGACACACAGAGGAAGAAAACACAGAAAAAGAAATAAAAGTGTGAGTGGTTTCATTTCATGCCCTTAGATATACCAGAGAAATAGATTCTTCTGAGACGAAACATCAATAGTCACTGGGGTATTTGTTGTTAAATATACATTAAAAAACATTTTACACTTTCATTCTGAGTGCGCTCTGGAGTTTTAGCCTGGAGGTATGACTTTAAATTCAAGCCTGGACACTATTATTTCATAGTGCATGGCCATGCGGGCATTAGCACTTCCATCTGATTTAATTGAAACAAAATAATGAAAGTAAATTAAAAAGTGAATCTTTGAATAGTTACAGCATCTGAAAAATGTTCTTAAGAAAATGTGATTCGAAGAAGAGCAGCAGTCTGTTTGATTACACTTTAGGGAGCAAAAAAAGGGACTTTTTACATTTTTTTTTATATAATCTGTCATCGCCCGACTAAAAAAGGTTAATGTTTACCTTAAATGTTCAAATTAGGAACAAACTAGAAGGTAAGCCTCAGAAATTGAGGATATTTTAGTCTTGTTATTATATAGTACAGGATATATTTAAGTATTAAGTGAAGTCATCTTTGAAAAGGATTTATACCACTAATCACATTACAACCACAAAGATTTTTTTTTAATCTGAGAAATGGCGCACGATTGTTAAGTGGAAGGAAAAAGTTTTAAGATTTTCAAATATGTTCAAAAATGTTTAAAAGAATACATTAGTATCTTTACCCCGATACCTCTAAATAAAAACCAGCAACTAACATGATGGTGGCAGCATCATGCTGTGGCGGGGTTTTACTCAGACTGGTCAGGGAAGCTGGTTTGTTGACAGAGCTGATTAAGCATTTGGATTTGTTAGAGTGGCCTAGTCAAAGCCCAGAGCTAAATAAAACTTAGAATCCATCCAGTCTGACTGAGCTACAAGACACTTTGCAGAGATGTGCAAAGCTGGTATAAAAGTGCCCCAATAGAGTCGCCATTTTAATTGCAGTGAAAGGTGCACGGCACTAACGGCATATGTAAAAGTGTTAAGGGCTGCTAACATATTTATGGTGAAAAGATGTCATCAAGATGCACATTCCCAACCATTTATTTGACATTTGCAGAATAAATCTGTCCATTTTGTTTTAAAGATGTTGGTGAGGATCAGAACTAAGAGGAAGCTCATTTGAGTTCTAGAGAAAAAGCAACAAATCCAGACACTTTGCATTAATTATAAGAGCTCTCTCAAAGCAAAGAGTCAACAGAAGTTCAAAAATTTAAGAAATGTTTTCAAGAACACGCAACCTGGAGGATTATTCTGGCGTTAGAAGAAAACTGGATGTCTGTGCCGAGCATCTAAACGAGTTGACACACATCTGCAGACAAACACTTGCCCCCATAATCTTTCCTGCTATAAGTCTTACAACTGGACTCCCCTGCATTATCTCTGCGCTGCTGTGAGAGAAACAAATACGCCATTAGAAGCACTTTTACAAGTAGGCACTCATCTTCCAATTAGCTTAATGTGGCCCTCTTCCCTCTCTATTTTCCAGCCGGGCCCCACCTCTTCTTGTACACTCCCTTCAGTAAAATCTCATTAATCCACCCCTCCCCCAACTCCCCTAGTGCTATGACATATTAGTCTGTCATTATGCATCCCAGAGTCCTTTAAACAATGCAGCTAAACCTTTGCTTGCCAGGTTAATGACTATTAGCCAATAATTACAGCAGAGAGACGGCGGGGTAGCCCACTTTATCTGCTCGACAGCTTCTGATGTTGGTTTATTTTATCCGCTGGCCTCGCTGTCTCCCAGAATTAATCTGATCACGCAGCGCATTTATTCATATGTCTGCTGCTGCGATTTATTCCGCGTTTATGGCGTCCTTACAGCTGCATGTTGTGCACAATGTCCCTCCGTTGAGCCAATGACTGTCTTGTCAGGCGTTGGGTTAACACTGCCTCTTACAACATGTCAGCCAATTATGCAATTAGCAGGTTATGCAATTTGTTGCTTTAAACGGCAGCGTGCAGAGCATCCGTTGCATGGTGTGCACTGGAGAAAAGTAACCCGGCTTTTTTTGGTGCTTTTTGCTAAATGTCACCTTTTCAGCCACGGCAGAGCGACAGAGCTGTTTACTGTTCACTGGGAGATCTCTGCGCGGTCTGACTTAACAGATCAGAAGACGGTTCAGTTGAAATAAAGAGGATCAGTTCTCACAATGGCAAAATGAACCATGGGAACCACATTGATCCACCAATCACCTCGCAGTGAATGTGATCTCCTCTAAGCCTCGAGGGAATCCCCATTGATCTCCAGTCCTGCTCTCAGATCCAGTTGCTTAAAAAAAAAGAAAACATACTCTATTCCTGTGTTTACCACTTCAAGGGAGGTTAAGCAGAAGTTCCTTGTGATCTGAGAAGGTCTTGAACCTTGACGCTTCCTTTTCCCATTTTCTGCCGCTCTCCCCGCACCGTTTTGGGCCGTTATGAATAATGCAGAGGATCTAGTGACGAGGGGGCACCATGGGGGATAGGTTCATGCAAAGCCTACAGCCTGCAGCCATCACATCAGAGGCCAAGAGCCCCAAAGACACAAGCTGCTTCACCATCAGCTCCCCAGTGGCTGGACAGAGGTCATCTGTGAACAACCGTCTCCACTTCTTCCCCTGTGATGGTGCGCAGGAAAATCTCCAACTACACCAGGATGTGGGTGGACGACATTTGTAGGAATCATACAGGCTGAAATTTGCACTTTGTGATTTTGGGTTATTTCTCTTTTAAGCTCTGGTCATCAGAAGAAATGATTAAGACCTCAAAATAAAATAAATAAGCTTCTGCTCACCAATTAAGTTCATCCTTACTTGAAATCTCTTATTTGCTGTATACCTCAATCTATCTCAGGCTTAAACTTGTCATATCAATCAAAACCTTAAAATCACAAATGAACTAAAATAATATGATCTGTGTAGACTAAAAGTAAAAAGTCTCAAGTTTCAGATGTTTATGTCGGTGACTATTTAAATCTTACATTTCTTTTTCAGTTCTATTATCTACAAGCAGTCAGGCTTTGATGTAAAACGTGAAGATTGTCTCGCTCAACGGTTTTACTCATTTAAGTCCAACGCTTGAAAGTGACCAGCTTCAGATTTCTTTTATGTCTGTAAAGCCCCTTGAACTTATAATTTAGGGGTCACCACAGTAAAACGTTTACCCGGGAAGCTCCTTCCTGACAAAACTGGGATGTGAACCCAGGTCCACTGTAAAAAAGAGGCAGGCTTACCTCGCTACACCACGAAGGAACAGCTCTGGCTAATAAATAATTCATGGATAAAGATGATTCGAAGCTCAAGCCAAGAGCCAAGCTTGGCTCAACACACAACAGACAACTTTGCATAAACTATGTTAAATAAGATGTTCAGACACTATTTGTTTTCATTTCTTTAGATATGTCAAGTGCAAAGACGTAGTAATGAAAAATCAGCCAAGGAAAAAAAAAACCTGAGAGGCCTCCAGAAAGCCGAGGTAGTTATGAAACGCTGTCTGACGTTTCACAAGGAATCTACCCCAAGCCCTGAATGAGCTTTGCCTCATAACCCTTTAAGGTCCCTGTCGTTGCTTCTGTACCTTTTTCCTTCCACTCAACTTTCCACCAAAATTCCCGGACACAGCATTGTGTGAGCAGCCAGGCCCTTTGTGGGGGTAGCAGTCAAATCAGCATTCTTCCTTATGCCGCAACACGCTAACCTCTAGACCGGGGGTCACCAACACGCGGGCCCCAATTAGCCCCCGAGGACCACATGTGGCGTGTTCTAAAAAAAAATAGCACAACAGCTGCTTCTAAAACTTTATTTCATTCTCTGTTACTCTTCCTGTTTATTCCCTCTTGCATTTATCTAGATTAAAAAATGACAGTATCTATAAGAAAGCATGAAAAAGGTGTTTATTTTACATAATGTTATGGTGAACTCCGGCTCTTCAAGGTCAAAGGTCAGTACTGGTAGCCCTTCGTGTGACACAACACCAATGAAATAGCTCGCAGTAAAATGGTTGGTGACCCCTGCTCAAGGCCGTAACATGCTAATAACACATATGTTTTAAAGAATCTGCTTTCTTCATCTATCGTAATGCTCTGATTTGGATTTCCGTTAGCTGCACGCCATAACCCTCATCAGCAAAGCAAGAGACATAAACACTGGAAAAATATCCCTCTGTGAGAAACGACCCCATCTAAATTAATTTCATGTTTTGAACTGAATTACTTAATTTATCATAGTTAACGTAAACGAGCGGACCCAAATCGGCAGTACAGACCGAGTCTTTGAAAGACTTTTAGTAAATGATTAAACCGAGCTTTGGAAAATGTAATAGGATAAAAAGCAGTTGTTTAAAACCTTTGCCGAGTTCAGTCGTCCAGCGAAACGGTGGCGTGTGTTTCACCAGGCAGCCTCGATGCCTCTCTATAAATAAACTTCAAGGGATGTCAGGTTTTAACAAGTAACAATTTGGCAAAGAACGAGATCGTCAGGAACTAAAATGTTACCTAATAACTTATATAAACCTCGGTCCAAATACTCGTTTCCACAGGAAAACAGAACCAACGTGGAAACAGAGATGATTCAATAAGCAGCAATTCAGAGTCCTGATGAGAACCCGGAGCAGACCCGTTTGGAGGAGGTTCTTATCTAATCAGCGGCCATAAAAAAGGGCATCAGCAAAGCCAATTTTATCCTCATCACCGCCGCAGAAGACCGTTTGACTGGCTCCGGGATACGAGAATGTGAACAGGCCACAGGGCTTATTCTGCTACAGCAGACACACCGATCAGCCAACAGGCCACAAGATATCCTGCCTTCACCTCTCAACCTGATTTAACTCGTGGCTTTGCTTAAAAATTCATGACCGTGTGTTAGTCGTTGCTAAGGGCACACTAATCGACTGGAGTGAGATTTATAGTGCAGTTGCAGACTGTGAAGATGGAAAGGGAGGGAGGGGTCAAGGGGTCATCGCGCTGCAGAAGACTTCAGCGCAGACGGGTGAGTCACATCCTGGCACACGGCGGGTTCCAGGTGGCCTTTCCTAAACCGTTTCCATTCCCTTTCTTCCACCGTCTTGTCTTTTATGATCTGTTTTTGAAAACAAAGCTGTCATTTCACGTCTCCCCTCCTCGCATCCATCTGACTCTCCTTCTTCGAAACGCCGCCGCCGTCATCGGGGTCTAACGTTAAAAAGCTGCTCCCTGGCATCTTTAAAAAGTGGACAGGACAGTCGCTTGGCGCCGGCCCAGCAGAGGTGCAGATGGGGCAGCACATGGAAGCCATTTCAGGCCCCCGACGCACAGCGGAGCAAACAGGGCCGTCCTCCGGGTTCAGAACCTTTTTGAAGACCGGCCTCGCGGCACTAAAACGTGATTCGTTCTGACCGCATGTACTGATTCGCTGTCTCCCTGCACAAAGCGAGGCAGTAATGCCGGCCCGCCTCGCCAAAACCCATAAGGAAGCGTAGCCGTGGTGAATGCGTGAAAAACCCCGCAGACCCAGGACGCAGCCAGAGGGAACGCCCCGGAGAAAGGAGGCGGACGGACGGAGGCGGCGAGCGACTGTCTTCTGCTTCACGTTAATTGAGGATGATCCGCGTGATCTGGCGGGTCTGGATGCAGCAGCCAGGTCTGTCGCGGGCCTGGGAGACAGATGTTGGGGCCTCTGCGCTCCCTCCAGGGCCGATGGAGAGCAGTGAGGCGGCGCAGAGGCAGCGTGTGTTTGTCAGTGTGTGCTGGTACAAACCATTTTCTCTCCCACTAATATCACATCTCCTTTGTCTTGATTAGCATTTTGGCAGAAGGCCGTAACAGAGTAGGCGCATTAACATATGCTCACAATTTGCTCTTTGGCCATATTACTGTACGGTTGCTGCGTGTCCTGACGTACCCGTCATTTCTGCTTCGCTCCTCTGTAATATTAGGTCTCTTGGTCTGTGCTCAGCAGCAACATACCGTACCCAGAGAATACATTTGAACTGACTTTAAAAGGCCCGAACTTCTGAAGTTTTCCCAAATATCCTCCAAATAACTCAGCCCTCGCTTTCACCTCCAGGAAGCGGACAGACACTTCAGGGCAGATACCGGCCTGTAGATGCTAAGCCATCCTGTTTTGGCGTGGCAGGGAACAGAGGTGTCTGTAATTTGCAGACGCGCTGCATTAGGAGAGCTTTTCAGCTTCCTCCCATGCTTCTGCTGCGCAGCGTGCAGGAAGAGAAAGAATAAGCTAATGGACTCTTTATTTAATGTGATCAGAGCCATTATTGACATGCTGCCAGGAAGATGCAAGACCATTAACCGAAGTCTGGGTGTGCGTGAGTGAGTGTGTGTGTTTTACTATCTGGTACCTTTCCTACAGCCCGCGTCCCCCCCCCCCCCCCCCCCCCAGTATTTCACCACCCGACTGGTCCCCCCCCCCCCCCCCCCCATCGTCTGTCTACCCGTCGCTCATCCATCCATCCGTCATATCGTCATACCCAGTGGTCCCTGTCGTCCACTCGTTTAAAGCTTCCATATTCAGTGTAACACCTGACCCCTGTACAAACAGCTGCCCTAAATGCATGGCATGAACTTTTACATCTAACATTCGGAAACTTTCGTTCAGAAAAGTCCGTAATTTAAAAATGAAAGCTACGTGAACCAGGGAGGACTGACAGGATTCCCCGGCACACAAACCCAACACACCTGGAGGGGCTTCGTTACGTGGCCTCGAAGGAGTCGAGGGAACACAAAACAAATTCAATGAAACAATTAAGCTTTGACGGTTAGTGATGAAGCTGCGATATTTGGCTCTGTAATGTTTTTCTGCTCATGTGCAGCACTTTGAATCGTCCTGTTACTGAAACAAATGCTCTATAATAAATAAAGTTGCCTTTCTTTCAACAGGGCAATTTCTTCTACTTTGAAAGCAGTCATTTATTTTTAACAGTTTCCGATGTCAGATTAACTATTTAAATGAAAATAAGTAACAAAAAAAAAAATTCAAGAGAGCTAAAGTGAGCTCTGTAGATGGCGTACCTGCAGCACACTTTGTGCCAATATCCAGAAGGACACCAAGAATAAGACATTGTTGGTTGATCTGTTTGCTTAACAGGAATATGTGAGGTGTGTTAGGTCAGGTGGATGTTCCCCAGAGCCCAGCGGTGAAATCAGTGATGAATGCACCAGACGCCGCCAAAGGCTTTGACAGAGAGGGAGGTTCCCATCCATCGGTGTGGCCCGGCCATTCCGGAGCACGTTCCTTCTGCATGCATGTGTCTGAGTTCATCTGTGACTGAACATCAGGATACCCCGCTCGCGTCTCTCGGGGCGCCGTTCCAGGTCGCCGGCTCTGCCTGCTGCCGCGGGTTCCAGAGTGGCGATAACTTACAGCGAAGATAAACACCGTCGCCATCTGCTGCTGCCTCTTCACGCAGTCAGTAGCGCCGCAAGACAAGCTCAGGAATGAAAAAAAAAAACGCTGAATATGCGGCGCGGCATATGAATGCGCTGCGTGTGTGTGTGATTCCGGTTCATGCTTTACAAAAAGGTAGAGATCACGGGACGCGGCGTGGAACGTCAGCAGCAGCGTCTGGCTGAAAAGGTAAGTAGACGGGGGTCGCTGGGGATCGCTGAGGTCCTGCAGGGCCTGCAGATGTTTGATCCATACCCAGCACATCTGGCCCGCAACACACTGAGTCTATTTCACTCAGCTTCTCCTCTTTAGGTTTTCATTGTTCCTCACGGTCCACTAAACTCTGCGCTTCTCCTTTCAGACAACATAAATCCATTCATCATTATTGTTAGTCGTCACTTAAATCCTTTCTGCTTCTCTTTTATACTTTTTATACGTATTCTCACTTTTTTTATTGCAACAAAAGTAAACTCAAATCTTCACTAACTGCGGTGAAAGTTGTGTAGAAGTGCAAACACGGCGGTGTTTAACGGCTTCATTGTTTCTTTTATTGTCGGGAACAGAGCCGGGCGTGTCCAGCGCCACGGCCCGAGTTCTGGACCGCAACGTGACCAGAGCCCTGTCCACTTCCCACGTCTCTCTGAGCGGCTTCCTTTTATAAACGCCGACCCGGCGACCCAGCGGCTGATCCCTGGACGGCTAGGTGGGCCGAGCGCCTGCAGGACAGCGGGACACACAATGTCTGGGCCGGGCCCGGCGACACGGGGTGGGAAGTGGAGTCAATCAGGGCTCTGTTTGTTCAGAGAGGGAATGCAGGGCCACCTGGAAGCCGGGGTCCAGGAACTCCAGACGGACACAACCTCCAGCACCATGTGGACAATGATCAAAGGCACGATGTGGAGGGGAGAAAACGACACTTAAAAAGCCTCTTTTTTGGTCTATTTCACAGTCTGAAGACACGCTGAGATGCTGATTGTTGCAGATCTGTTAGTTTGGATACTGATAAACACAAAGTAAGGTCACAGTCAATTGGTTGCTGTTTATTTTATTATAATAAAAGCATTTTAAATGTATTCTTCCTAGGGCTGGGCAAGTTAACGCGTTAATTTCGCGTTAATTCATTAGACTATTAACGCCGATATTTACTTTATCGCGCATTAACGTATGTTGCTCACATGGTTTTATTTTGTGAAGGTCTGTTGCTGCGGTGTAGGGGTTTGAATCAGAACAGTAGGTGGCGATAATGCGCAAATAACCTCGCTGTCAGCCCAGCCTCGGATTCAAAGAGGAAGAAAGGTGCTGGCTGGAAAAAGAAAAACGTGGAAAAAAACAAATTCCCGCAGGAATTTGCTTAGGCGAGGCGTTGAGTTGGCGGCCGGAACAAGTTTTGTGCGGATGACTGGCGGAGCGGGGGGGGGGGGGGGGGGGGTCCTGCATCGACGCCGTCGGTGAAGTCGCTTCTCGCTTCAAACTATCCACGTATTTTTGCCTGTTTTTCCCTGCCAGTCACTATATGCACGCAAGAAAGCAACAACAAAAAACCGCGTGTTAACGTCAAATAAACATGCAAGCATATCGAGTTAGCAAGCATTTCAGTTTAAAGTTCTTCCAGCAACGAATATGACAGAAACAAGTTAGTTGTAACTAGGGGTGTCAACAATAATCGATTCAGCAATGCATTGCAATGCGGGGCATGCACGATTCAGCATCGATGCGGCAACGTGCCATAATCGATTATGTCACTGTTTATTTCCGCGCACGTGACGTCACCATCTCATGAGCAACGCCCCTTGCCGCTAAGGTAGGACAAACGGTGTGAGAGCGCACGTAGCAACCAGCCATTACACGTGCAACAGATACAACGATATGACCGACTTTTCAGCTGTTAAACTATCACAAGAGGATGTCCCAGGCGCCCGGTTTACTGGTAGAACTGTGGAACAACATACCAACGTTCAGCTCAAACGATGGCTTGAGTGTCGAGGTCTTAGAAAGCCTGGAAAACGGGCTGAGTTGATAGAACGGTAAGTCGATGTTTTTTTCCTGCTAGGCGTTCATGGCGTCATCGGCGGACACAGCAAGCTTGCCCTACCGCGTACCACGTGATATGACGTCTCGTGACATCACGTTCTAAAAATAGCTCGCTCGCGGTACTTCCGGGGGCATAACAACAACAATCAAGATTGCTGGGTGCCTGTATGGTTGTTGTTATAATAGTGTGATTACTGATTAATGTTTGCACAGCAGTTCAGGAAGTGCCCTGTCTTAGAGCTGCTATTTTACTGTGTGTAAAAAAAAACACTTATGGTCACTGCTGGAAAAAGTTGGCTGTTATTGCTCTATTTAATTTTAATTTAGGTTCTAAAGCAGAGAGAATGCCATATCCAGTATCCCTGTACCAATTTTATTTTATTTAACATTGACATTTATGTCAAAGATACAGACATAGCAGCCAATAAAATATGTTGTTATCTGATTGCTTTTGTTGCCTCATGACTGATGAAAAATTTGAAAAATTTGCCTTGTGTGCAGTAGAATATTGATGCATCGCAATGCATCGCAATGCATCGTAGAATCGAATTGAATCGTTACCTGGTGAATCGTAATCGAATCGAATCGTGAGGGCAGTGCCAATGCACACCCCTAGTTGTAACCACTGCCAAGTTAAACTTTCTTATCACCGGAGCACCTTGAGCTTAACATATCACTTAAATGCCAAACACACTGTAGACATCACCAAACAATTCAATGACTTTCAAAGCTTTACACTAAATATGTGTTACTGATAAGTGCTACAAATGTTACAACACTTTTGTTCATATGGCAGCAGAACATTAAAATAAAAGTGCTCTTTACACTACTTTTGAATTCATTCTTGGAGTTTGCACATACAATGCGATTAATCATGATTAATCAGGCAAATTATACGATTAATCGCGATTAAAGATTTTAATCGTTGCCCAGCCCTAATTCTTCCACTTAAACCAGGATGTGCCTTGGATCATTTTATGGCCACTTCACAATGGGACTGTAGTTAAAGCAAGAAATCCATCATCCATCCATCCACCACCCATCCATCCAGCCATCCATCCATCCAGCCATCCATCCATATTCATTTACCATCCATCCATCCATCCATCTTACAGTACTTTAGTCTAATCAAGGTGGTAAACTAGAAATTTTGTTCTGGAAAAGTTTGGAATGACATGAAAAACCGTGACCATGAACTAGAAGGACTCTACAGCATTTCCAAACTTATTTTCCTGTGGAAAGTTTCTGTAGAAGTCGCTCCATCAGATAGTTAAATACTTGTAATATGAGAGCAAACTGAACATGTTTGTGTTGTGATGATAACAATGCAGCCATATCCTGATTTAAAGCTCTGTGTAATGCAACCCTCCTGTGTTTGGGTCTGCGCCGGTCTGGCACAGCGGTGCAGCGCACTGCTATTGATCCCCTTTGGCCTTGTGGTCTGCAAGGTTCCTGTCAGCAAATGCAATGAGCTGAAGCATCTTCCATTCCCCCTCTCCGCGCCGTGTAGGACTACAAGCCCGACGGCCGTCGCTGAAATTCAATCCAGGCAGACCGGGGGCCGGGTCGTCAGCGAGCAGCGGTGCCCTACAACGTCCCGCGAGACCCCGGCTAAGTCGATTTAGTGTCAGCGCGGCATCTCACCTCGCAGACCTGTGCCAGCCTAATGTGTCGCACTAATATGTCTCTCCATAAGAATTACACGGCTGTAAGAGGAACCCAGATACAATAAGTATGGATTAGCTAATGTGCAGGTGCTGTCTGCGTCTTGTTGGGATGGAAGGAGACAGCTAACAAGTGTAATAGCCTCTAACCGGGTGTCTGGCTGTGGCTCGGAGGTGAGACAGGAGCACACAGGCTGCTGGGAATTCTAAGGAGCGCTGGGAAATAAAGTTTCCTCTCCGCCGCAGAGCGAAGGGGGGGAAGAGGTGATCGGGGTAACATTGAAAAAATGATTAGTGTATAATGAGAATGATGGAGAGAATGTGATGGGTTGTTAATGCTTTTCTACAGAGTATTGATCGACCTGGAGGGCTAGAGGTGTTTGGGTTAGAGGTCCTGGATCCCGATCTGCCGTGTGTTAATGTGCAAAAGCCGTTCATCTGTATTGCTCCTGTGTGGCTGCCCTTTGTGCAGGGCTACACGCCTGACAGGGGAAGAGAGGGAGCAAGCAAAAAGAGCCCAGAGAGGAGGCCGGTTTATGGTCAGATAGGGGCATAATTAGAACCCATGTTAGCACTAAACTCTATATATTGATGAGGGATAATTTATGCACCCTATATCTTCAGCTAGGTGCGTTAATATTTAATGCTCAATAGATCACCAGCACTATATCAGTTTCACGTTCGGCCGATCCAAGTCTCCTTTTTTGGTCATAAATGGGTAAATTGCATTGAAAATGTATTCATTCCCCTTAAACAGTTTCTTCTTTTTCAAGTTCCAACCAAAGAATTTAATGCAAAACAGCGACTGATCTATTAGACGCGGTGTGCCTTTGTAGTCAGCTCCCCAGAGCCAAGTGCTTTGGCCTGTTTTCACACCAGGTTAACACATCTGGAGGATGATGACTTTTGCCCATTCTTTGAAAAATAGACGAAACTTTGTGAAATTGCTTTGACACAGTTTTATCTACTGCCTTGAATTCTGGACTTTGACTAGACCATACCAACACCTAAATATACTTTGATCTAAACTTTTCCATTGTAGCTCTGGGTGTATGCAGGTGGTTGTCCTGCTTGTCTCAAGTCTTTCACAGCATCTAACAGGTTACAAATTGGGACAAAATGTTGCGTGAACATGCTGCTGTTCACTGATTGGCTAAGGACAAGTAGAAATGAGGAAGTCCAGGGAGAAGTTAAACTGAAGACCGACGACATTAATATTAAGGACCACCATGAACTGAGCGGGTCAAACTGTAATATAATTTTACTATTTACAAAGCATGAAACACGCCTGAAGGACGGAAGCGCTGTCTTTAATAACCTAAGTCAGATCTGGGGCTTTACACGGGTGCACTTTGTCCACTAAATAGGTGACATCTGAAGGTAATTGGTTACGACAGGTTTTATTTAGGTGCATCTGTGTAAAACGGTCCGAACACAAATCCACGCCACACTTTTTGGATTCTGTGGGGGAAAATAAATGTTCCATGTCACAGTTAGGCGCTACTGTGAGTTAGCCGAATGTATAAAACCCAAATGTGGTTGTGCCCTCTGCATTAAAACATGAGCCTCATCTTAGTGACTGTAATGAACAGCAAGCTTCTTTCTTTGGACAGAAGAAGTTAAGAGTCACGTCTTTGTAATTAAATGTTAAATACAAGCCAGAGTTACAGCATAGACAAAAGAAACCTGTCATATTTAAGGACATAAAAGGCATAAAGCAGATATGTTTTAGCTGAAACTGTTGCATTTTTTTATGCCTTTACAAAATGTGTCCTGTCAAAACTTTTTCAAGTTACATGGACCAAGTAAACATTACCTCTGACTCCCAAACATGCACACACACACACACACACACACACACACACAGCTGCACGCTCACACAGACTGTACTTGTCACTGCAAAGCCCTGCAGACCAGTTCAGAGTTAGTGCCAGCGGCCTGCTGAGTAAGTAGGCAAGTGTGCCCTCAGCTCAGTGCAAGCCACTATGCCGTACCGCTTTGATGTGTTTTTTGACTCTGTGTGTGTGTGTGTCACTGAAAAAGCACAGGGACTGTGTAATCCTCTGACATGCCTGTGGAAAAATACAAGGATCTCTCTTAGAGCGGCTCAGCTAAAGGCTCAGAGGACCGGTTTGTCTGCAGAGGAGCCGCTGCACACTCTGCTCGGGAACACACATCACACACTGATACACATCTTCCAGTTACGATGCATTAGGGTTAAAATCTGCTCCTCCTTGTAAGGTCTCTGGCTTGGTGACACCGAGGCTGTGCCACCTGCAGCATGGCCGTCCAACCACGAACGGTGAAGAGCCGAACCGAGCAGCACTGCTGGAAGCCCTCCTCATGAAGAAAACATGCGCACATACTGGGGCGGCGCATTAGGCCAAAGTGTTTGGTTTTGCTGTTGGAATGCAGGAGGAGACAGACGAGGAGTTTTTGGCTGCACGCTCTCCATCCTTTGCATAATTGCATCCTGGATTCCCCAAACAGTGATGGGAAGCAGGTCTGTTGATCATTTGATTTTGGCCGGGTGACCTACAGCCTTCTGTACAAAAACCTTGCAGAGTTGTTCATACTTCTTAAACCTTCACACGTTTCGTTAGTTCACAGAAACAAACTCTCTTTTGTTGCACTAGACCAACGTACAGACGTAGCCATTGTGAAGTGGATGGAAAATAATGCATGTTTTTGACGTTTTTATTTAAAAAAAGTGGAACAGTGTGGTGTGCATTTGCTCTTTTAACTACTTTTCTCTGTGAGTCTTTGGAGGAATCAGCTTTGCACATGAAGCTCAGATTTTAGCCTCTCAAGTCTTTTGCAGCCATTTTCTTACAGGTTTCTGCTCTCTGTTTAGCTCCACTCATCTTCCCATTTACTCCGACCTTGTTTCCGTGTCGCAGGTAAAGAAAAGCATCCCCGCAGCATGATGCTGCCACCACCATGTTTTACTATGTTTTTACCACGTTTAGTCTCAATCTCTGGGGGATGTGCACTGCTTGTTTTTTCATAGTCTGCATGATGTCTTTTGTTTACTGCTGTTCTGCTGCGTTTATATTAAATTATTCACAGGTGGACTAAAGACACTTAGTTGCTCTGGATTTTATTGAGACATCAGTGTAAGTGGGGTTTCACACCGACGCACCACACTTCAGAGGTTTTTATCTGTACGATTTTTGGAAAATCATCCGTCATATTCCTTCCACTTCATAGTTATTCGCTTCATAATTATTTTGTGCTGTTCCGTGACATAAAATCTCAATGAAATGCAGTGAAATGTGTGAGGTGACAAAAATGAGAAAACGTTTAAAGGGTATAAACATTTCTGCGTGAGAAGAAGCAACACAACTGTACTAATATAGTCATAAAATAGGAATATTTTAACTTGCTTTAATGTAAGGTAAGCCAAACCATAAGCTACCACATAATACTTTGACGTTTTGTCGTCTTATTGTCTAATCGCCCATCTGACTGCCTGTGTAGTTTCCCTCTTAACCCTTAAGTTACCTGCTAATGGCTCTCACAATGGAATTATTTACCACTCATGGTGAAGGGGCAAATGGGTCAAATCGTGTTTGTGTGAGTGTCTGTGTGTGCAAGCGAGTGCCCTTGTAGTCCAGAGTGAATGAAAGCGAATGATGGGTTCAGTGAAGCACACAGCGACTGAGGGGAGAAGGAAAAAAGTGGGTGGACAGAGGAAGGAGCTCTGAGTGCTGCCTGCTAAAGTGAAAAATCATGCCACGGTGCCCAGGGGCCCGCTTCTGTCCACTGGGAGAGGTGACTACATCTACGCCGGCACTCAAGTGCTCTTAAATACTCTCCCACCTTTACCTCCCTCTATCCTTCCACCTCCCCCTTTGCCTTTTCTCCTTTTCCCAGACGCCCCCAGGTCCTGCTCAGGTACAAATGCCTCTTAGCTGTTACACTCCTTCGACATGTCTGCGTCTGTCCCTGACATCGTGTAAAACAAAAGAAGAAAACGGGCCCTCGGCGTGAGCACAAATTGGCCCAGAAGCCCACCAGCAGGCTTCGATTTGCAGGAAACAGCCGCTGCGGAAGCCTCAAATTAGAGGTTTGCATTAAGAAAATCCTTCGCAACACGCATTAACCCTCCTGATTTCATAGACCCTTTTCAAATCCGCTACAAAGAGCTATTGTTGCGTTGCACAACAGCGATACTCTTCAAATTAAGGGACTGACAAGTGGAGGAGCGATCTTTTCCCTAATTGTTTCATGCTGAGACAAAAGGCTCACCTCTTGATTTAGCGCGGCGAAGTAAAAAAAAAGTGAGCGCCAGCGAGATGAAGGCTGTCGGTATAAAAGGGAATCAACAGCGCTGCTCGCCGTCACCTGCCGGGGCTCACCTCGCGGTTGCCAACACGTTCCCGGCGCGGATGAAACACAATCACAGACAGGCCTTTCATTCTCACACCTACAGATACAGCAGCGTTCTGTCAGCTGCGTAGAACCGTGCACGCGTCTGAGCGCCCGGGCATGCTTCGTAGACATATTTCCCCCACTAATTAGCACGAGGGAGTCCTGGGGGCAATCAGACTCGAGGTTAATGAGAGGTGGTGGTGGTGTGGGGGGCGGAAGAGAACATGTAGGGGTGGCAAGTAATGCGTGGCAGGCTGCATCGCTGCTCCGGTGTAATTCTCCCCTCTTATCACGCTGTCACCCTGAAGGGGCATCACCTTCACGGCACCGGCGCTGATGTTCGGGGCCTGTGACATGTGCACGCCGGCGTCTGTGAAGGCGCTTCATGTCTCCGCGCCCCGGTGATCCTTCCACCCCGCTTTTGTCTCGCATTATCTCCTCCCTCACATCTCCTTGGCTGTGAGAGGCCCAGATGTGACAGCATGTTTCCCGTAGCAAAACAGAGCTGCCACAGCGGCCCTGGCATCTGTCTGATCTCAATTGGCGCGCGGCGGCGCTGGTGGGAGGAAAAGCGCGGTCGAGCAGATGTCATCGCTGAGGAGTGCCCGCTCGCACCGCGATCCCGTCTCTCCGGCACAACTCGTCCTCTCGCAGGACTAAAAGAACTAAACGCATCGACAATATCTGCTGTCTTAAAGAACTCTGTCTCTGACTGCAACATGTCGGACCAGTGGCGGTTCTTTGGCTATCTGCTTTTTTTTTTATCACACCGAGTCAGGTAATCTTGGATAGATTACGTCTTGAATCAGCCAATAAACACCTTCAGTGACAGGAATCAGAATATAGAAAAGTCAGACTTTTATGTGGTTAGTAAATGTATCAGAGCTGCTGAAAACTCCCGTTTTTTTTTTTTGGGGGGGGGGGGGGGGGGGGTCTGTAAATGCAATAATTGTGTTCTTTGATGGACTTTTTATTTTGAGCTTGACCAAAATCATACAGTGTTTGATCCAAGACCTTTATCATGAAACCTGCAGCAATTCAAAATTAACTTCAAATGATTATATTTCTATGTGTTCAAGGCCTTAGAGGGAAAATCAGACGACAAAAACTCAAATCTGCAGATCAGACCTCAACGAAATCTGCAAACCTGATCGAGGAATTTCTAATTAAACCCTATGAGTACATATTTTATAACTTTAATATTAGCTTCCAAGCACTCAGATTTTATTCTATTCCTTTAAAGACGTCTTGATAATCGCGCCACTCCGCACACTTTCTGTAGATCTTTTGAGGTTTTTCTCTGGACTTTGACTGATTTTTCATTCATTCTCCGTCCAGTATCTGATCATATCCACTGGAATGCTTTAGTAACCCATTTAAGTCTGAGCTATGAATAATTCAGGTATAAAAGGGATCCTAAGCTCAGGGGATGTACCAGTGTTGGGTCCAAATAAAATCTAAATTTTAATTTACCATATCTTTTACCAAATCCAAAGAATGCCAAGGAAAAAACGGTTCGCAATGCATAATATTTTGCACCAACAAGGTGGTTGTCAAACATCTATGTCCTGTAATGTGGAAGACTGGCCAGATTTAACAAAATTCTTTAAAGATGTATTCATTATTAGGGGCTAAATGCAGAGTAAAAAGCAGCAAAGGCTTTATAAGACCTTGATAAGGCCTAAAGAACGGCTCAACATCACCCACATTAAATCACAACATGAGACAATAAGGCTCAGGATCTCTGCTCAGAACACTCTCTTCTCCCTCGGTATTGTCTCCAGCCTTAGGGTTTTATCGTTGGGGCTTTAGGACTGTGGGTTCATGCAAACTGCTGCAGTTTTGCAGAGTGGCAACGGTGGCTCGATGCAACCAGGAAGCGTAGACGATAATGGAAGGTTCTGCATTATTGTTAAAGAAGCAAGTCACAGTTATGTCGACATTTACACAGACTCAGCCTCAAGCCTTAAGGCCTTGACTTCCTCATTAAAGAAATACATGAAAAACATGTAGGGATGAAAGACTTTTTCCCTTTATGCTTTTTTTGTTGGTAATTTTTACTTTTCCTGTAATCCAGTTAGAGTTCACCTTCATGTCACATTCAGCTTTGTTGGCCCTCTCCAGAGTCAAATACATCCAAATAAAACATTGCTTTTGTTAAAAGAGCAAAGATAGCGGCTTCAGATGTACTTTAAGTTATCGGCCGTTCACTACTGGGAATACAAGTCAGCTTCCCTCCTGTGTGAGCAGAGCCATCCGTTCCCACCTATTGGCCCACAACGTTGGGGGGGGGGGGGGGGGGGGGGGGCGGAAAAGTGCAAAGGAACAGCAAAAGAAGAAAAGATGAGCTGAAAAAGATAAAAGATGAGGGAAAGGAAAACAGACGGGCAGCGCTGCTCACAAGCATTACTTGTCAATTTACAGCCGCTGCTCCCCGAAGCACACCATATAAATTTCCATTGTGACATCCGTTTCTACCGCTTCCAAGCCGACTCCAGCGCCGTCCCACCAGATCCCCTCCCCAGATGCATACTTGGAAAGCTCAAGTGCGGCTATTGTGCCAAAAGTAGTCGGACCTTAGTTTTATTTATTCATTTTTCACATTTTGAAATATCGTTTTCTTCTGCATTGGAATCAGCATGGGGGGATGTGAATGGATGGGCTGACGTCCCAGAGGAGTGCTCCTTTAGCGTGTTTGATGATCCACATGTTGTATCTGCAGAGGTTTGCTCAACCCGAGGATGCTGTGTATGCAACAGATTGAAAGACAGAGAACAGGACCGAGCAGAGGGCTTGGCACGGCTCAGTTTTGACTAATGGTCATTCTTTAGCCATGCAAAGTCCTCCCTTTAATCTCTGCCCTTAAACATACAGCACCATGCAAAAAAAGTCTTTAACAATTCCTCACCTCTTTATATTTTGCTTGTGAGGCTTCAAACTTTCTTGCGATCTTTGAATGTTGTCTTAAGTAATGGTTTTCCAAGGTCCTAAAGGTTTTTTTTAGTTTCTTTGGACTTTGGCTGCTTTTTCAAAAGTGCCGTATCTGATTTTAGTCGCCTGATTCTGACCTTCGACTCGTTCAGTCATGAAAAGTCTCCAAAACTCAAACGATGATGCAATTTGATCTTTAGGTGTGCAGCCTGACACAAAGAAGCCTGTTTTTTTTTCCCTGCCTCCTCTGGTTGAATCAATGAAACATCTCAAAGACAGAATGATAGACAGAAACAAGTACTATAGCACCAACCCAGTGATTCCCAAAGAACCATGAGGTTAAAAAGGCACGCAGAAGGACGATGCATCTCTCCAGTCCCGTGTCAAGCTGCTTTCCCACCTTGCCATGTATGCTGGGGGTTTAAAACATGTTACAGGGTTGTAAACGTGAGCGCAAAAAGCACGTTTTGTGAAAAGCTGAGTTCTACCACTTCCTATGCGGCCCTGTTCTGTGTGGCGTACTAGACCAGGGGTTCCCAAAGTGGGGGTCGGGACCCACTTGGTGGTCGCGATATGATTTGATACTGATGTATAACTTTAGCAGACATTTTTCATTTTAACACAGAGGGAAGGCTGAACTTTTTTGTAAGAGTTCTTATCAAAATACCAATTTATCTTCGTAACTTTACGACTTTATTCTCATAAGTTTCCTCCCCCAAAAATGAAAGCAAAAATCCCACCTGTCAAAAGTGGCTCACAAATCTCCGGCACTGTTATCTTGGGAGTTGCAGGCTGAAAAGTTTGGGAACCCCTGCACTAGTGTAGTGGTGTGTATATTCTTAGTGTTGTACTTCATCAGGACGGGGTATTTTATTTTAGGGGGACGTCACAGTCTCATTTTTCCCCCCTAATTAAGACTGAACGACCACCTGAGGATCTAAGTTCAATGCACTATAGGTGCCAGCAGGCATTCAGCATGTAGAGGTGAGTTAATCTTCTTCAGTGCAGACTGAGAGTCGGCATGGCATACAATGAGGTTAATTAGCAAGGCAAGGCAAATTTATTTATATAGCAGAATTCAGTACAAAGACAATGCAAAGTGCTTTACATGATTAAAATATAGCAAAATAAAACAGAATAAAAGCAAGTAGGAATAAAATAGATTTTGGGTAATTGCAGCAACATTTGCATAGCACTGATGTTTTTCTGTAGTAGTGGTGCCTATATGCTGTATAGATTTGGCATCTCAGAGTAGGAAAAACTCAAATTATAATTTTTTTTTCTAAATTCTGTGACAGCCTGGATTTAGTTTCACTGTGTCAAATCCTGTAGGAAGGAGCTACTGAAGAATTATTTTCTTATAGATGCATCTTAATATGCAAAGATACACAAGAGGTATCAGTCGACTTTTAGATACGATGACACTGCTGTAGATCGTTTTTTGGGCCTGACACTGTTGGTCTCCGCTTGTTAGCTCCTCACATTTTTTTCCAGTAAAGAATCTTTTTATGGTCAGCCAAAGAAAAAAAAAAAGAGCAAAATGAAATCAATGAAAACAATGGCAAAGACTGGAGAAAGACTATGAAACATGTTCAAAAAAGTGTAGAGAACTAATGATCGAGACCAACAAAGCATAAAGTTTAGCTGCTTGGAGTAAAGAAATAAGAGGTGGTTTAAAAAATTCGCACAAAACAAGAAGAGTTGAAGCAAAGGGAGGGAGAAGGGAGGCTAAAATAACTAAATAAGAAACTATATTTGGCTCACATGCCAGATTTATTGTCGCTTTGTATCTCATTTATTTCAAGGCAGACCATAATAGTCACCTAGCAGCTAACACGGTGGACGGGTTGACTCACACTGAGCACGATTTGAGTTTGGACTCCTTCAGTTTGGAAGCATGAATCTTCCACAGCGCAGACGTGTAACAAGAATACTCTTTGCCCTCCAGCAAGTCATTTTGTGAAATGTCACCCACACAAAAACAGCTTCATTGTTTTTGTTCTTCAAGTCTCACCCTCAGATGAAACACAGCGTAGGCCCCGTGGCGGAGAAAGGCATCCGTAAAGAAAACACTGCCCTGGAGGACCGTGAGCCCAAGTGCTCGCGCTAATACAAGATTACGTCCTACGTGCAACACCTGTTTTGACTTAAAACGTAACAGGCCAGTAGCAAGATTAGCAAAAAACATGACCATAAAGGGAGAAGGTGGCTGGGCTGACATTCTGATAACGGCAGAAAAAAGAAAGAGAGAGAGAGAGAGAAAGAGAGACTGTGTTCATTTCAAAGCGCTGAAACAACTGATGTGGTCATAATGCCGAGGAATTCATTCCAGGGCTGCACACAGGAGAGACGCTGGAGAAAAGCTCCCAAAACCTCCTATTTTTAGCAATTAAATCATGCTGTGCTGAAAACAAGGAGATTTTGAGCTGAATGTGGCTTTTTAAGAAACTGACATGGTTAAAAAAAAACGTGAGATCACTACAATTAAAGGGCAACTCTGACCTAACAGACATTTATACACCGGCAGCAAAGGCGATTCCAACAGATGGACACAGACGTTCGTGTTACAAACTCAAACTGCAATGAGTTTTTTTTTATCGTATCTAGCAGACCTATACAAAGAAAAGGATATTTGTGAAGCAGAAGGACAATCGTCCAATGATTTTCAGAGTTTTTTCTAACCACAAAAAATCTGAAATGTGTGGAGGGCCTCTTTCTTTGGACACCTGTAATTAAAATCCACTGCAACCAACTGGTTTCCGATGAAACACTACAAGAAAAACTAACACTGCTCACTGGCATGAACATACCAACCACACCGTGAGACACGGTGGTGGCAGCATCATGCTGTGGGGAGATGCACACAGGGCAGTCATGGAAGAAAACCTGTGAGGAGCCGGAAAAGACTCGAGACGGGGCGGAGGTTCACCATCCTGCAGGACGACGTCCCTGAAGCTGCAGCCAGAGAAGCAAGGGAGTGATTTAGATTAAAGCATGTTCATGTGTTAGAATGGTTCAGCCAACGTCTAAACCCAAACCCAGCGGAGATTATGTTGCAAGGAGAGGAATTAGGCAAAGATTGAATGTGCAAACCTGGTAGAACACAGCGGAGAGGAATTGTAGCTGTAATTGCAGCAAAAGGTGGTTTTATGAAGTACTGTCTAAGGGGAGTTGAATGCATATTCACACCAGACTTTAAAGACTCTGGTTGAAAACAGTGTAAAACTTTCCTTCCACGTCTCACCCATGTGCTACGTGGTGTCAGGCCGGCACAGAAAATCCCAATGAAATAGGCAAACATTGAAACTTTGAGAGTGCTGTACTCCATGACATCCATTTTTACCTTTTCATCTGGATGAAACTATTACTTTCAGCGACACGTTCAGTGTTCAAGCCTGGGAATCTGGGAAATCAGTGGAAATCTGGAGATATACGTTTCCTGGGGGATGCGGGGCATTCGGCTGCTGGTACTAAGGAGACTTGATCTAGGACTGATCCCAGGAATTTTACCACCCTAATTAGGTTTGTCAGCTTGGCAAGGTAAGAAAACGCTTTGTACTGTGTCACCTGAACAGGCTGGATTCTTGTCAGGGATCAAGCAGCAGACACACGCCCCATACTCAAGTAGGCCTCGGCGCTCGACAGAGGTGTGATTGAATTCCAAACGTGAGGCGGTGGCTCTGACAAAGACTTTGTCGGATTGTCAGGGCCCTTTGGCACATTGTTCGGAGCCTTGCTGTGAATTCCGTGTCAGATCACAGGGTCGGAGCGTCGGTGGCAAAGACTTTGACAGGAAGTCGGGGAGGAGGGTAACACCTCGCGCTGCCATCGTCTTTATTTGTGAAGCTGGCTGTGCTCGGTGCCTGAAATCAGCAGCCAAGCACACAACTCTGAGCTGTTGTCTGAGGAGGTCTGCAGTCCAGTTGGCACTACATAAACCCAAACCTGACTGAACACACACACACACACACACACACAAATGCCACGCGACTGTGGTCTCCCTGTAATAGCTCCGTACCTCTTGGGGCCTTGCGCTGCAGCGTTCCTGCTCTTATCTCTGTTTATTTGGAGGGCAGATCGTTGTGTTAGAGCGAGTGTGAGCGGCTGTGCACCGGCTCTCACAGCGAGGCTGGTCAACGCGCACGCGCGAGTAAAAATGCAGGTCTGTGCGTGCGTGTGCTGGGGAGGAGATAAGGCAACGCCTGGCACCAGAGTAACAGCTGGCACTGTGCCTCAGATCCGCAAGATGAGGGAGTTTGTTTGTGGCTGCACACACACACTGGAGGAAACTACAGCACATTATCATGTTTAAAAGTCTCCGCTCTGCTCTATACAAGCTGCAAAAGTGAAGAGAAAAATCAACAAGTGGCCTGAACAATGTAAACTACTTTTTTTTTTATTAGGCTCCTAAAAAAATTAAATTTTACATGGCAAGAGGGCAATAAAACAAGATTTAAGACTAAACTTCTTGAAGGTCATTGTCAGCTGTTCTGAATTGCACGGAGCCGATTTATTTGTCTAGCTAATTAACTTTTATTAACGAATTATGTTAAATGTCCTGAAAATCTCACAAATAATTTAATTAAATGGTATTATTTTTTTTGTTTTCTTTGATTTTCATGTAACAACTGAATGTTTATTGTCTGTAAATATTTCTAAACAAACATGTTTGTCTAAAAGGCGGGGTGGAAGTCAAATGGCTTCGCTTCAGCCAGCTGACAGGCAGTGTGCAGCATCACTGCACTACTCTATGCTGGCTTTAGCTGTAAGGGACTGCTCCACATTCTCACATTTACTGCAGATTCAATGTCATTCTCCTCTCTTCCCTCAGTGTTTCTCCATCCATGCTCCATGTCCTGTTCTCTTAGGCCTGGTACACGCATAGCCGGGACATTATAAAAACAACCTTTTCTCCAGAATGATTTTTAAAAATATCGCTAACACGGGATTGTTTTTTTTAAAAGTTTCCTCTACACAAACCCTTCCAAATTCACCACTGAGCGTTGTCAAACGCTTAGGGGGCAGTGTACCGCAAAGCTAAAACCTATGTCGGCCCGTCTGAATCCTCCAAAATAAAGAATAAGAACAAGAATCCTTTTATTGTCCCGCTGTGGGGACATCTGGGTGTGACAGCGGCAAACTACGCGGACAGTTAAACACAATTATTAGCAACGAGAAAAAAAGAGCAGAAGAAAAAAGAGCAAACCGGTCCAATCTAAAGTTAGCTCTAAAGAAGCACCAAGAGTAGAAGAAAAGAGTAAATATTGAACGAAGGAAAAACTCCAGCCTATTTACACAACACACAATAATAGAATATGCAATATGCATAGCAGTGCAGCAGCATCCCAGCTGAGGCCAGTAATGTTGAACAGCCCTGTGTGTCCGTGTTGGCAGGGAGAGTTGGTGCGAAACAGCTGACCTCCGAGCACTCTTCCTCCTTTGCACCTCAACGTATCGGAAAAACAAAGCAGCAAAAAGCGTCTGAACCAACTGTGACGTTTAGAGCCATGTATGCTTTTACTTTGAAGGGTCGATACTGAGGTGGAGACGGGACCTGCCGCGTGGTGCCGAGGTAACATCAGTGGGGAGTAAAGGAGCGAAGATGCTGTGGACTGATGAATTTGTCCAGTTTAACACTGTTAGACACTTATTTGTTGTAAACAGTCAATCACAACACCAAGGTTAAATCAGCAAATCTCCGCTTTGGCCGAAATTTTCACAATCGTTCATTTTTAAAGATGTAAATCAGAGTTTTCGTGTGGATGAAAGGCCTAACGACTCGTTTTCCCAGATATCCGGCTACATGTGGACCGTGCTTTCAGCTTTTTGCTTTTAGAGCATCACCAAACATGACAAAACCAAGACGCCTCGTTCATCTGGCACAAATGCAACATGTAACGGTAAGAAAACCCAGGATTAGATGCGTGCTGGCAGACGGAGCGGCGAGTGCTGGGAACCGAGCCGCTGTCAGGCTTTAAATGAGGGACAGTGGATCATATCCTGTCTGTGCCAGTGACAGCACAACTCACTTGGTGGTCCAGCACTCAGCCACTTAGACGTTTAATAAGACGTTCTTTAAGAGGACGGAGAGCCAAGCATGTGCCCTGCACTGAGTTTTTCTTTCCTCACTTTTACAAGAGGCGTTTTGTAGGCTGCCCGGGGGCTGGCACTCACCGACGTTGCACATGTGTGTCTCTCCCTGTTAGTTATCCATTTATTACAACTATTAGTCCCCCTCTCCCTGCATCGCTCTCAGCCCCCTTCACCTCAGTGAAATTCAAATAAACAATCAGGATAGCGCCATGCTGAGGAGCTTTGTAATGAGCTCCTAATTAGCCACTCCAAACACAGAGAGCGGCCGCTTCACGCCTCGTTTTCTGCGCTCATCTGTGTAAAACTGGATGAATTGATTCTATTTGCTCACCACTTAATGCACTGATTGTATATTGGCACAGCTGAAGATAAAAACAGATAAATAAACCAAAAAAAAAAAGCTTCTTTAAGCCTGTATTGGATGCTAATACCAATTACTGAGCTAAGCTGGAGTGCTGAAGTTTACTGGGTCCTTCTCAGTGAAGTGAGCAGCCTTTCGCAGCTTTGTCCCTCCACTCCCCCCCCCCTCCCAACCCACGTCCCGTCTGTCTGCCTCTCCTCCGACGTCTCAGGTGAGCTGCGGCCAGACCGACTGTCGGGGTGAAGCTGGGTCTTTCCCCCCGTGCAGGTTGGCTGCTTCCTGCACCTTTGGCGCTTGTCCTCGCACTTAATGAAGGCAAAAAGCAAAAAAGAACTATAAAGAGAAAAAACACAGGAACAAGAAGAGCCGGAGGGGAGCGGGTAAGGGGCTGACGTGTCTCACAATGTCCGAAAGCCTTCAGTTCCAAAGAAAAGCTTTCAGTTTGGTCACGCTGCAGCCACAGACTGCTACGAGATACACGAAGTAGTGCAGAAGAGCGAAGTGGAAGCAACACGTTGCATCTTTCCTTCCTAAAGAAACGCATCTTCTTCGCAGCATGATGCTGCCACCACCATGCTTCACCACGGGGACGGTGCATTTGTTACCTACTGTTTAGGTAAACCCCCGAGGTCTTTGCAGTGCAGCTGTTTCCCGTTGTCTTCATGGGAGGCACGGTGTGTTCAGGGTGATGTGAGGCATAGTTTTCTGCCACAAAACATTATGCGTGTATGCCAAACAGTTCTTTTTGTGACGCATGCGGACTCTGTGTACTAAGTAAAAAATTTCTTCAGGCCATAATTAGATTTTTTTCAGCTCTAAATCAACTTGTTTTCACCATGTTAGACTTAGACAAACTTTATTGTCATTTTGTATGTACAGAGCGCATACAAAAAAATTTGATTGCAATTGAAATAAGATAACGTTACAATTTAAAGTGCAGCAGTGATAAGAATGTAACAGTGCAGGAGAAAAACTGTTTTTAAAAAAAGTGTGCGGAAGAATGTTAAACCACGTTTGTAGTGCAGAGATAATGGTGCAAAAAAAGAGATTAATTTGAAAAGTTCAATGTTGGCAGTGAAAAATAATAATGGTGCAAAAATGCAGTAAACGTTCAGTTGTGTATCTTTAAATTTAAATTGATTCTAAAATTGATTACAGTCTCTTTTTGAGAAGCATGTATCATTTTCCATCCACTTCCTAATTTTTTCGCTTTTTGTTTCTGTTGGCCTGCCACATAAAATCCTAATAAAGTGCATTCAAGGCTGTTGTTAAACTCTCCTAGGTGTGTGCTTGTTTTTGCAAGGCACTCTGATGAAAAGGCTCCATTATATCTCTGCGACTCTCCCACATCTAGTCTGCAGCTCCACAGGTGCTTCGCTGCTGCTGCTGCTGGTTCACGGCGGGGTCAGTTCACCCTGTGGCCGCGGCTGCACGGCGTGGACGCTCGGCCCGGGGACAACGGAGTCGTTCTTTGTGTTTCCCTTTCGCCGGCGACACCGCCGCGTCGCGCAGAAGCAGAGGAAGTTAAACACAGAGGTGCGTGCGTGGGGTTGCTTTTTTTTGCCGGCCTGCCTGTGTGTGAGGTCTTTGGGTGTGTGTCGGGCTCCTCTCCCTCCTCCAGTTTGCAGAGCTCATTTCCTCCACAGCCTGCCTCCCCGCTACTTTATGAGTGAGAGCTTCTGCAGCTCTCACCTCAGGACACACTTCGGTGTCTAAATGTTTCCATTTGTGTGGGAAGTGACACACACTCGCTCACACCGTAGGGCGGCGGCGGATAGCTGACTGCGTTCGGTAAGGCGGGGAAACCAAAGACTGAGGGATTCCTTGTTCCTCTTAGGGATAATGAAGGGAGCAGATGGATTCATAAATGCTCCGTCTGCTTTTATTGAGTGCCGAATCTGAAACCTTTAATTATGTGTTTGTCTACAGGAACCCGAAGTGCCAACAGTCCTCGGTGACCGCGCCAGTAATTTCCACAGCTCTTCTGAACAATTCAGTAGGACAATCGATGCAGGCCTAGAATCTGTGGTCTGGATCGATGCCGTAGGAAGCTGCCGGACAAACCAGAGCTGCGCCAGATCAACACCTTCCCACACCGTCATTAGTGTCGCTGACCTTGAAGTAAAATTCAATTTCCCGCTACAACAACAAGCCGCTCTCTGCAACCCCCCCGACGAACTACTTCAGCATTCAGAAGCTATTTCCTCCTCCCAGCACAGGAGAGACAGGATATTATAACTTATGAAAAGGGTACAAGGAGCAAGGGACACTGACAGAGAGAGAGGGAGAGAGGGGGATTCAGCTTGAGGAGGTAATTATAACAAGAGGACCGAGCTCGGCTAAGGTGCAGAAAAATCCAAACAACATGCCGGCAGGTCCCGGGTTTCAGCTCAGGAGATGGGAGCTTCTCCTGGGAGGCTCCGAGGACTTGTTGCATTCCCAGAATATTTCTTTTTATTCTCATAATCAAGGCCGAAGTTTTCAACTTCCATGCAAAACCTTTATAATTCAAAAGTCATGATTTTAAAAAGCTAATTTATTCATGACTGATTTGGGAAAACCTTGTTCAACACCTTTGCAGTTTGGATTGTTTGTGAGATTTTCAGGTATGAAATGATCTCGTCTGCCGCGGGATGTTCTTCCATCCCTTCCCACCAGGGAGATGTTTCATATCTGTTTCTGACAACCAACAATTTAAAGTCATTTTCTGCACTTCCACTGCAGAGAAATGACTCCAAGTGTTATGATCAGTGACCATAATCTGTAATAAGTAAGAGTCCTCTGGCCTAAACTGAGATCAGAACCAAAAAAATAAGAGTTTATTACACCTTTTTTGTCAGATAATAATAAAAATAATAATGATCTTTGTTTGCAATAGAAATTTTGCATCCCTCAGGGAGCAGTGGACTGTCATAAAATGAAAAATCAACTGAACTTTAGCTTTATTGGTATGAAATGAAACAAAAAAAGGCTAATTAACCCAGAGCGTTTGTGCACATTTTAACTGTAAATCTCTTTTCACTACAGTTGATTGTCAGCCCAGCTCAGCCTTCACAATGTAAGCAGGTCAGTGGAGCTGTGGTGAGTTTTGGACCCAGAAGTGAACTCCACTTAGAGCCCGCTAGAACCTGGAGTCAGCGCTGCTCATCCAGACGTTCACAGGCAGTAAAGGAGGAAAAGGGAAGGCACTGACGGAGTTTCTTCTGCACTTTAGGATCGTATGAAGGGAGCGAGGGCAGCAACGTCACTCAGAGGCTGAAAGGGGGTTTTATGCATGGGAGGGGGGGGGGGGGGTGCATGGGAAGAGACAAAGCTCAGGGAATCAAACCAACATCTCCAATAAAGCTGGCAGATTGGCTAGATGGCTTTGAAGTCAGCCTTATCACGGGGCTTTGTGAGGGCAATGGTTAAGAAGGTGGCGCTCCCTCGCTCCCTGTGTGCGTAGCTTAGCTGATAAAACCCCTCCTGAGATTCCTCGCAGCTCCTGGACCTCACCATGTATGTTAAACGGGTCGTTTCCCTGCCAGTGTTCGCCCCGCCCGGCACAGCGTGCAAATTTCACCGAAGCAACTCTCACACAGCTCTGGGACAACTGCGTCTTCTGCAGGAAGTACATAATCTACCCTAAGGTGAAAAACTTCACATGCAATCACTTTATTTAGAGCATCTTCAAAGGAATTACAGACAGAATCCGGAGATCTGAAGCACAATGACCTTTGCTCGCATGACAAAATTAAATTATGTCAGTTGATTTTTTTTAAGTTGTTTTCTCACCCTTTCTACGAATCAGATCTATAATAATAGCAGAAATAAATTGTTTTCTCACAAAGCAGCCTCTAACAGGCCAAAGGAAATTCATTACTTATTCCAATGAAATTATCTTAAAACACAACAATGCAGCCTTTAGTTTAAGAATTCATTCAGTGCAAGAAATAAATCCTGTTCACTTTTAAAAACTAAAATATCTATATTTTTATTTACAAAATCACTGGTGCCCCAGCAATTTTTATGCTTAAGATTTTGTTTAAAGGTTGACCTTTAAACAAAATGTTAATCATTTTTAATAATTGATGGCCAAAGTAGGAAGAAAGTAAAAAAATAAAAAAATACCGACAGACCAACCAGTTTTTGGGAAGCACGCAATGTTTCTCTCCTACCATGACAAATGTAAAACCACGGAGTCTGTTAAATACTACAGGGAGTTTAACTGGAAAATAGGATTGGTTTGTTTTGGGGTTTTTTGCAGCAAAAACTCAGGTGGGTCAGGCATGGACAAAAAGAATGGATATGTTGGAAAGCCCCTCATGTGCCGTGTTATGTACGGTGGGATGCACAGTACCATGAACTCTTCGCCATACCAGGACCTTTTAAACACCGCCAGAAAACTGCAAATGGGCCATCATTCCGCAGCATGATCCAAAACACACGGCCAGATCCACAGAGAAAGGGTTCACCGACCACAGAATCAACTTCCAGTCCTCACATGTGAATTGTAAGGAAAAGCTGCAGGATGAGCCGAAGAATAGAGGATTGAGAGAGGACTCGGTACGATGGAAAAGAGATTTTGCAAAAAAGGAACGGCCAGAGGTCCCCTTCTCTCTATGCTTGTTAAATGTTATAGCAGAAAAGTTAGTGGTGCCCTGCAGGGGAACAAGGTTGGAGCCGAATGGCTGCAATTTGTACAAAAAAAAGGGCAAAAACACCCGAGTTATAGAGAAAAAGCTCAATCAGAAAGAGCTGAACTGATGAAGAGCGTAAGAAATGTGCTGCTTTCAAAGTTACTGTGGCCACAACCTTCATAAGATAACCCAGAAATGTGCTTTCTAAACCAGAAAAAAAATGGCTTCATATCATTATTCTAACACTATTATTTTAGTCTCTGCGCTGAACTTGTGAGGCCTTGTTGGTAAAATTCAGACTGCCTTCCAAATCCAATATAGAGGGAATTATTCCCCAAATTCCTGCATTCAAGCTAACCTGCTCATAACCTCGCTCCTCCAGCTTGGATTCATTTGAGGCTTGAGTTCTGGATTCAGGGGTGAGCGACCGAGGATTTGGCACGGCCAGGACCTGTGTAAGGAGCTTGATGTGAGCTTTGTAAGACGTGAGAGTGGCGACAGCGAAGGAGGTTACTGCTTCTGCAACCAGGACGGGGTTTTAGCTTCTGCCGCTTAGTTTATGTAGTCCAGTTTGAAAGAAGGTTTTAATTAGAGATGCACCAGTCAATTAGATGAATACTGGCTTTTCTCTGAACGTCTCTGACGGTGAAAAACTACACTTCTAACACTTTATAACTAACAATTCGGATTATTTTCAGCCTGTTAACACGTCAACAAACAGCGAGCAGGTTAGTGGGAACTTTTGGGTTTGATAAAATTCAGAAATGGCTTAGGATCGTGTGGCTTAATGCACAAGTAGGGTTTCCATCCCACTAAAATGTTCAGCTTGATACAAACACCAAGAAATCAATGCCAGTTATGATACTGTGTAAAATTATTTTTTTAAGACTTTCTAATAAAGATCAGGACTTTCCTTCATACCTGGACCCTGATGTTCATTTAGGAGTTGGGAAGAGGGAGCTGGACCTGGGGGAGACGCTCGGTTTCAAACAGATGACGTTAAGATATGCTGACCGGCACTCGGCCTTAGTGACCTTTTTTAAATTCCTCCTCATCATCAGGGTTGCTTTAAGATGCTTTTGCTAAGTCTGCAGCGCTGCCTGACTCTGTGGCCACCACTCTGAACCCGAAGCTCGCACCAAAACTTACGGGTCCGCCTTATTTGGCTTTTCCTGTTTATCAGCCTCCTTCACGAAATACCTAAAAAAAAAAAAAAGGCTTTGCACTTTCTGAATAAATATGGTTGAAAACACTGTTCTCCCGATGTGCTGGCCTGTTCCTGCGGTTTTACGTTTCCAGCACAAACTCAGTGTTTTGGTGGTCGGCCATGATGGTTAAAGCGCTGAGCCTCTGTGCCAACTTGAAAAGGATAAAAACGGCTCAGTTTTATCAACTTTGCTGCAAACGAATGTGTTAAAAAAACATTTTCTCAGTGTTGATTACATTGATAAGAAATCTTTGTATTCAGAGCAGCTGCTCCTCTTTCGAAGAACTCGCGTCACAATTAGCCTTTTATGAGTTATGGTCCTTTGTAGAACGATTGGCCGGTCAGACCTCAAGGAGAAATGGGAAATCCCCGTTGATATTTCCACGTTACTCATTATCTTAAATGATGGGGATCAATAATCTCATTTTCTCTGACTGATTCCTCGTTCTCAAATCAAATCAGCTTCTTTCTTAGAAAGAAATAAGAGGCAGAGAATAAAAAGGGAAAAAGACCCCATTAAAAGCAGTAGGGAGGATGACTGTGTGTGTTTGTGTGCACATGAGGGAGGGGGGGAGGGGGGGGGGGGTGTCAAGAGATTCACCTTGATTAAGTACACCGGCTGTCTTTGAAGTGCTTGGAGCCCAGCACGGCCAAGCGCACAGCCAACCGTAAGCCTTCCAGCAAAAATTGAGGCTGACCTCCCCACCAAATCATAACCATATGAACGTAAGAATTTCCTCCGTAGCAGAAGGCCCCCCCCCCCATCCATCTCCCAGGGTGAGGCATTAAGTCGTGATAACAGAAAACAGGTTCTGAGAGCGGGAAGGTGATGGAGGGCGGAGAGGGAGGACGGGAGGACAGCAGGAAAGTCGGGGTTACAAGTGTGCCGTACGCAGGAGGTTGGAGACGGGGGGATTTTGTCCAAAAAAATGTTGTTCCGCACAAACGGACTGCCTAAAATGGAAGTTTCTCAGGCGAGCATCAGGAGATACGGCGACCTTCAAAAGCTGACAAAGTGTGAGACAAGAAATGCACAGAGTTGCGGGGGCGTCGGCGGCAAAACGAAAGGGGGAGAACAAAGACGACAGAAATGTAGAAATGTGGCTCCAACTCAATAAATACCCGGGGAAACCACAACACAGATGCCAGGTTCTACCCTCACCGGGGCCCACCTGCAAGAGGAAATGGTTTCCTGTCCTACACAAACACTGCTGTACCCTAATCCACATAATTACACCCAATATTCCACATGTGTAAGTACACATGTACGACATTACAGTTGAAATTTAAGGGGGGAAAAAAAAAAAACAGTAAAAGGGTTGCAGCCCTCCAGCACCCCCTCTTCCTCACTATCTGGCTGCAGGAGCAGCACCAAGAGAGCAGATAAATACGAAAACCTGAGAATCTTTTACCGTGTCATTAACCTAAAGCAGATCGCATGCTCAGCTCAAACAAAGACCCTCGTCTGCCAACCGTTGGGCTAGCTGAGTGTGATTTTGCGGCCGCCTGATAGCTTGAATAAGCATTCCTGCGAGTGTGTGTGCAATTAGGGTTAGGGTCTGTTTGTGTGCGTACAGCATGTATGTGTGTGTGTGTGTGTGTGTGTGTGTGTGTGTGTGTGTGTGTGTGTGTGTGTGTGTGTGTGTGTGTGTGTGTGTGTGTGGTTGCTGTTAGCGGTTCCATCTGGGCCTCCTGGAAGCGGCGCGGAGTCAGAGAAACCGCATCTCATAAAAGAGAAGCAGCCCAATGTTCTACAAGGACAGAACATTACTGCGAATGTCGCTCAGGAAAGCCTGGGCCTCGGCCCACACGTTGGCTCTCCGCTCGCGCTCTTGTTATTCCGCTCTGCGAGGGATAGGGGAGAGGAAGACGAAATAGCTGGTGAGGAGTGTGGGAGACAGTAGCTGAGACACAGAGACTCGCGCTGATTGCTATTCCATCTGTCGGCGTGCAGCAGAGGAGTAAGCGGTGACAAGCTCAGGAATCGGGCGGCGCGAGGGGGGCATCTGGTGCGCGTTGGCCGAGGGGCTTTCTGGAAACAACCGAGGAGAGGAGGAGGAGGGGGGAAGGACGAAGGGCGAGGGGTTGCAACCAGAGTGCAAGGAGAGAAGTTCTGCTCCTTAACGAATGTGCGTGTGTTGTTAAGGTATTATCTATATGAGAGAAATAGAGTTTTTAAGGTAAAAACTCACCAGAACGCAGAATAAAACCTCCAGTCTGAACTGTCTGGCCTCATGGCTTTAGTTCTGAAGCATGGTGTTAAAGCTCTGATAATTTGACCGCCAACAGCAAATCACTACTTGCTCCTGTTTAATACCTAAATGAGGGTTAGGAATTTCCTGATAGGGGTTCTGTGGAGCTATCATAGGAAGTCAGCATCTAACCTGTAGCAGATAATTAAAAAAATAAAGTGTAAAAACGGTTATTTCATGGCCGATAACGATTTCTGATTTGCCAACTCTGATTTAACTGGAGTCAGGTTTATTTTTTCATATTACTGCAATATTTTATAGACAAAATCAGGAGAAAATTATTCAATTCTGATTTCTTGCCAATGGATTGCTGCATTTTTTTTTTAAACTCAAGAGAGAACATATGCTTAGCCTACGGTGTGATTGCACAACAAATGACTGATGCATTTAAAATTTCTTTTTAATTTATCAATTTCTATAATTATTTCTAGCAACTTAAATCAACTCCAGTCTCAAAAACATGCAAGCTCCTGTGAGTTGTGTCACTTCTTCATCAGGCGGTTAGACGAAGCTGTTCTAAGTATTTTTATTATTAATGTTCCCCATGAAAGACATATCAGAGTGCAGAACCTAACAAGCAGAACCTGGGTGAATAATGTAAAAAAACAAACAAACAAACAAACAAATCTGGTCGACTCCGTCCCCTGATCAGGATGTATAAAACTTTTTCAGTCTGTAAACGCACCAATAAACAGGACGTCCATCGATTGTATTCATTTATGCGTGTAATAAAAATCTAATCGAGTTTAGTCTCTTAAAGGTCCAGAGAGAAATGGGGATGAACCTTTAAATCTATTTTTAAAGACCTTTAATTGTTGAATTAAAACCTTTTGTAAAAAGCCTGATTGGTGCATCTCTACTGGAGCCAGAATTTAGTTTTTTTACACCATTTAAATTCTGCATCAACCTGTTTTTACTGGTCACTGCAAAACTGACAGCAGTGCAATAAACAAGGAAGAAAATCCGTATGAGATGTTACGTGTGTTTTTTTTTTTTTTTTAATTGCCCAAATCAGCTTCAGTAAAAACTTGTTGCTATTTTTCCGATCGGAGAGCATGAACGCTGTTATTGGTGAGATACTAATTGCTCAGAACGTCTTTGCAGGGCATGAAAATTCACGCAAACCGTCTCCTTTTATCTTATGAATGGGAGCAGCTTCCTAACTGCAACGTATCTGAATGTTCTGCAGACCCTGGCTGCACAGTGCAGCTGCGATGAGGTAAAGGCAAACGGAGCTGGAAGATGCTGAGGCAGGACGGATGTGAGTAAGCGGCACACGAGTGACGGTCCATCCGCTTATACATCCGTGTAGTAACGCACGTCGGCAGCGTAGGCGTGTGACTCACTCACAGATCAATCCAGATGGAGCAATGTAATCCTGACCTCAGGTGCTTTTTTTATTTTTTACTTTATTTTATTTCCACCTCACAGTATGCAGCTCAGCTAAATCAATCTGCTCGCAGGTCTGAGAAACACATTTAGTTTGGCTTCAGCGGGATGATCCACACCTGAGGAACATAAAGGAGAAGAAGGAGACTAAACTCTCTAACTGGGGCACTTTATTCAAACCACATGACGAGAAGGAAGAGAGGGATCTAAAAACAAATAGAAATAAAACGTTGAAGCAGAATTACCTGATGGATGTTTGCTTCGGTTACAGCTCATCATCTCACTCAGGTGGTGCAAACGGCTTTTCCTTAAATCCTAAATCACCATTAGCCAGCGTTTAAAAGCCCGCACACAGCGATCTGCCGTAACGCGATTTATCATCAAACGATGTCCCCCGACATCATTATTAAAAAGACAACTTATTATCCATCATCTCCAATGCTGTTCTCCTCATTTTATCTCTCATCTAGCGTGGCGTGGTGGCGGGGAACACACCCCTGACATAAAGCGTTGCCCGGAGGCTCCGGGAAGATGATTAAATTTCATAGCTACTCACAGGCTAATAGGGCCGTGCAACGAGCGCTTACTGTCCTTAAGTGACTGGCTGCTTCTCTGCGGCCGCGGCCCCTTTGAAGCCCTTCTGAGGAGATCTGGAGGATTTAGGCGGTAGCGTGACATGAGGCGGAGCAGTTGAGCAACAGTGCTCCCACCAGCTGACTATTAGACCCAGCTGATGAAGACACAGTTCTCCCAGTAGCTTAACGCCCGGCTGGAAAATACAGCCTCCAGTCAGGTTGTTCAGGGAGAACACTAAAACCTGCAGTAGTAATACCACATTTATAAAGGATTTATAGATAGGTAATTATCTGGCTGTTATTCAACCATAAACACTTCATGAACAATAAAACAAGGTTATAGCACATTAGATAGAACGGGAATGGTGACCTGTTTCTGGCTAAAATAGTGAGCCAGTCCACTTTGGTCCTCCTGTTTATAGATATTACTTCTTAATGAACTGGATTTAACCATTTTTACATGTGGGTCAACAAAGTGTTTGAAAACTTAATTAGTAACATGTTTATAATGCATTAATTTACCTGAAAAAGCACAAGGTTCTTTCCAACCCTGAATTCATTCATAAAAAACTGTTTTATTCTGCTTATTAATAATTTATATAGTGTCCACAACTTAAATAGGAATCTGATTATAATGCTTCTAATATTAATATTCAAACAACAGCTAATGAATGTTATAAAATATCTTATGTTTGTAATTACTCCTCAAAATGCTTACAACATAGTCAATAACCTGTTTATAATGTATGTATTAACAAGGATAAAAGGTGTAAAGTCGTAGCATTAATTAATGAAACAAACAAATTAACAAATTATAATTTATCCATTATTAAGTACAGGGCAAGACTTGATTTAACCAAATACCAATTCTGATTAATGTATGATATATTTTTTGCTTTATATGTTTTGTGTCGATTAGTTAATTTATCAATTAATTTAGGAAACAAACCTAAATATGTTATTTACTCTACAGATTAAAATCACAATGTCTATTAAGGCAAATACAGCATCTGAATTAATCTCTTATATCAGTTTCAAGTATTAAATGTCTTTTTAACATAATTATTAGCTTAGTTCCAAATTTTATGTAGTAGATTTCCACATCCTCTTTATTTCAACTGTGTAAATTTTTGTATAAAAAGATACTAGAAGTATCTAGAATTTTTTTTCCATAATATAAGTCTAATTTTTATCCATCCCTGTCAATATAATTATTTCAAAATCCTTCACTTAAGTTCGTTTGAACTCATATTGAGACTTATAGCCAAATATATTAGATTATATGTAAGGGAATTAGTGGTGAAGCTGTTTCCACCTACAGCCCAGCCTGCACCCACCATGCTGTTCAACTTACAGCGCTGGAAGCCTAGAACCTCGCAGGCATGCAGATAAGCACCGGCGCACACTAGCTCCTACTCAGATGTACACACATAGGGCTAACCACATGCACATGTTCAGTCACTGTTAACTAATTCATTCAGGAACACTTTGGTTTGGGTTTCAACACCAAAACCTCGGCAGCGTTGATTGAGAAACGTGCCTGTCTGCAATTATCTGGGAGGGACGAGTGGATGGAGGGACGGCTGGATGGATGGGGAGAGGAAACACTACAGTGGTTTTATAGTTTGCTGGCGTGACATTTTTCTCCACTTTGTTTTTTTTTTCCTTTTTTCTTTTTTTTTTGAGGGGCAGGAAAACGGGGGCAAACCGAGGCGTGAGTAACAGCAGGGAAACTGTTGGGAAAATGGACTGGCAATAGGGCTGAAGTGGCCTTGATTGTCACTGCTGCGCTTTCGATCGATACCTCTCTGAACAGCTAGTTAGAGAAATTTGTGCACTATCTTGGTGAGAAAGTGATGGTAGTGATCACTGGTATCCCCCTCACTTTCAGAAATAGCTGAAAATTGTCCGCAAGGGATCCACTTTGGAGCAGGGGGAGTAATTGCCGCTAATAACGGCTGCGGGGTGCGCGCTGTGTGTGTCGCCGTCACTGACCTGCAGTATGTAGCCCCTGACGTAGTCTCTGAGGGTCCAGCCCAGCCCGTGCAGGATGTGCAGCACCTCCTCCTGCTTGAGCACCGAGAAGAGGCGGTCCAGGAGGATCTTGAGCCTGACGGGAACCGCCTGGGTGCCGTACAGCATCAGGCTGCTGATGTCAAACACCACATTGGACTGGACGATCTCCACCTGGGTCGGGTGGTAGAGGTGCTGGGTGCTGAGCTTGTCCAGGGCTGCGGAGACGACCGGGTGACAAGGTGAGAAGGAGAAGGAAATGTGCAGCAAATGCCAAGAGTTAGTGGCTCAGATTTCTCTCCTGTCTCAAACCCAGCCTGTGACTTACTGCCATTCTCTCCATTTAATCTAACGCGGGGTCGACTCTTATGCAGGTTTTTTCTGTACGTAGCTCCATCTATCTGCCCATCGACTCTGATGGGAGGATGGATGGTCTGTTGAAGGTGTGATATTTGCCCATTTTTATCCACACATGACGTTTTGCATGCCTCATCTCTCTGAAGCACCATCTCCCACATGTGTGCCATGTCCCCCTTGCATGGGGCAAACTGCAAACAGAACTTCTTATGGCTTTGTTTCTAATAAAAAGGCCCATTTTCTATCACCTGAATAATATTTGTCCTCCCAACAGAGTGCTCCATCTGAGCGGTGGATCTCTGCAGCTCCTCCAGAGTCACCCTGGACTTCTTGGCTGGACTTCTCTGCTTATCGCTTTCTTTGCCCGGGGATTTTATCTCAGAGCCGTAGACGTCTCCACACCTTTCTCCCTGACCCGTCTGCTGGGTTCCTCGGCCTTCGTGGTGCTGTTTGCTTCATAATGTTCTCTGGCAAACCTCTGAGGCCTTCACTGGGCATTTAGATTAAATCGGATCTCTAACGAGATGACTGGTAATTGGTTGCACCCATTTTTCATTTGCGGTATCGGAGTGACGTGGGGTAAACTAAACGCACACCCCCTGACCCTCCGTCAGTCTGGGACTCAAATTCTGGTCTTGGAGGGCTGCTGTCCTTTACGTGCTTCTCTGCTTCAACACACCTGACACCATGAGCTCATTAAGAGCTCTGTGGAGTGTGACTGCCTGCTAATGAGGAGGTTTAGCCATTTGATTCAGGTATGCGGGGCAAGGGACACATCTAAAGGTTGCAGGACAGCGGGCCTGGAGGCTTTGAGTTTGAGCCCACTGGCGTAGGGAAAACGTACTAAACTATTTTTGACCCATATGCATTTAAAGAACCCTGATTTATGGACTGAGTCTGATGTAAAAAAAAAAAAAAAAAACAGACCAAACTCCAGCTGGAGGGCAGGTGGGCTCACATGCTGCTTTAGGTACAGCAGATTTGTTATTAGCTCTACTGTGCAACCTCAGTCACCTCTTTCCACTCTTCGGCTGTCTGGGCGACACCTGTTTGACTCGTCCTCTTTGTCTCAGTCCTTCCTTTCTTCCTTTACTTCACCCCCCCCCCTCTCTCCTGCCTGTCTGGGTGACACCTGGTTGTGTCTCTCTCTCTCTCTCTCTCTCTCTCCCTCTCTCTGATCCTGGGACAGGCCTTCGCCTGACAACGGCAGCGTAGCCAGACACGAACATAATAAAATATGAAGAACTACTTGTCAGAGTCCCTGCCAATGCCGACATGAAATGAAAAGCGGGGGAGAGAGGAGAGATGTGTGCCTGACAGCTCAGTTCAGAGGAAGAGATTAAAAAATAGTCAATGGGGTCCTGTGCGAGCCGCTGAAGGCCTCGCAGCCTGTTCTGGTGCGGACGAAAGCCAAACAGGTGTTTTCTTTTATCTTCCCCCCCCCTCCTCCTTCGCTTTGTACTTTCTCTCCCTCTTCTCCCTTTTTCTTTTACCTGCGTAATAAAACGGATAAGGTGTGGTCCCTCACCTCACTTTCTCCCCCGTAAAAATGTCTTTTTCTTGTTTTTCAGAGATGCACAAGCAGGAATAAAAAAATAAACAACAACAAAAAAAGCAGGGATAAAGAGCCATAAATGCTCCAAGTCCAAGTTCAAAATGTCTCCTTAGTTGTGAGGGACTGTTTTGTGCATAACATAAAAACAACTTTGTAGCATAATGTCTCAAAGCAGAACAAACACGGTCATTTTCCATGTGTGGAATAAAAATGGACGTGCAGGTCAGGACCGTGATGGTGCACTAACATTTATTTTTACAGTCGAGCATTTGGGATTCTCTTACCATGAGCCACCCAGCCATGCTTGCACTGGTCACATGTCCGTAGGTGAATCTTTCCAGGCTGGAAGCACTCGCATGTGCAGTTGACCAGCGTGCACCGAATGGCCTGCAGAAACACAAGAAACAAAGCGGCGGTCAGTCACCGGACAGAATGACAGACGATAACTGGAGATGCACTGAGAAACTGCCAGGGGTTTGATTGGGTTTGTTCAGGTGGATGGAAACATAAAAACACTAATCTATTTATCAGTAAATGCATCACATGGGAATTAACAGATCCTGATGACGACGAAAGATCACTCCCTGTTATCAAGGAGTTGTTTGTAAATGAAGACCAGTGAGAGAAGGTCCAACAAGAGAAGCACCATTTTTCCACAGAGCCATGTGTCGGCTTTTCATTCCTGCTGCCAACTGATGAACTATGGGGAGGGAGGCTTCAGCAGAAAACATGGAGTATAACAGAAAAGTTACTCCGTTCATCCATTTTGAAGTGTTTGCCTCTACCGTCAGGAAAAATGCTAGATTTGGAAATGATAAGAACCTTTTGAAAATCTCAGGGATAAAAGTTTGGTAAGAGTCTGTTTTTTTCACTCCTTCTCTTTATAGTAAGTACAGCTGGCCTGGCGTTTTCTTAGCTGTGACTTTATCCAGGGGAGGCAGGTCATCCTCTATTACCATCTAACATAGAAAGTACTCCTGGGTCAATGTGAGCTTCTGTGCTTTCTGTGTCTCTGCTCTGTCTTCTCTAAGCCCCAGTGGGTCGAGGCAGATGATTCAATAAAATTGAATTGAATAAGATACAAGTCTACAAACTCTTTTAGAAGTAAAGGCAGAAAATGTTTAGTTAGCAATGCTAACCATGCCAATTGTACTCATAATGTTCACTCTTTAAATATCTTAACTTTGTTTTATAATGGGAGTGAGACCTTGTAACAGACCCCTCTCTTTCTTTTTCTCACAGCTTGACGTCACCTCTGGTCCACAATGATTGATTACGACAAACAGCCTGTCATTCTGTCACGCCAGGCTTATAACCTGCATAACTAATCTGTGTTATGCAGGTCGAAACGTGAAGAAATGAAATGGGTTTGGGGGAGCATCAAGTTCTTTCATTTCCTCGGCGTATTGGTGTTGCTCTTGATGCGCTGCTGGTTTGAATAGTCCATTTGTGCTGGGATCTTGGGTGTGGTATTCACTGTGATCTGTTTTAATACCCAAATCTAAGGATCAATTGCCCATCAAGGGATGAAATTCTAATCATGTGTGATTGCCCCCCAAGTGGTCAAATAATATTTTAGCAGAATTAATCAGAAATCGGGATGTTTTCATTCAAATCTTCGTCTGTGCAGACAGAGCTTTTGCATAGTGTTTCTTGAGATTAAGGGTCTTTGGGGGAAAACTGGCGCAGCAGCAGAACCCTCTTACATTCCTAAAATCCTGATGAATGTGTAGGAAGGTAATGGTGGAGCAACATCTTCTTAAGGCAGCAAATTTTCTGATGTCTTTGAAACACAAGGCAGATGTGTAAAAGTGTGTGGGCTCTAGCTGTAATATAGCAAATACAGCTATACAGCTGATATCTATTTTTTAAAGAATATTGTAGAATAAAATAAATATTTTGGGATATGATGATTTTTTGTGAGGTTGACAAAAAATCAAACATTATTTAGAACTAGGGAGCCAGACTCATATTGAGGAGAACTAGTTAAATGCTAATATTCTTTCAAGTTGGCTTTTATTTATAGATAGTTGTCTCATAACCTGAATAAACTTTACTGTATTTTCAGCGTTGCAGAAAAAACCCACTGATCTGTAACTTTTTTGTGGGGAAAACACACACTTTTATATCACAAGAAACATTTTTTCCCCGCAAAATAGTTATAATTAGAATTTACAAAGTAAAACAAAATAGACTGCTAGTAATTCCAATTGTTCAAAAGACATCAGCTAAAATTGGCAGCGGTGAGCTTCATCAGCCACTAAATCCGTCATCAGTGCATCTCTGGTAACAGTTTTCTCAAAGGAAAGATGAATAAAAATGAAATATATCCCAATAACAGAAGAGATGCAGAAGCTAATTGTTAATGTTGAGAGAATCTGCACCATCACGCCTCCTTTCCTGAAAAAGCAGACCTGTAGCATGTTTCGACTGAGGCGCCATTACTCAACACTGGAGCTGCACTTCATCTGACCTCGGAAAGCTTTTAGTACTGAAAGGTTAAGTGTCCAGACACAAAGAGGGCATCTCAGTACAGCACATACAGCATGTCAGCCCACGGCTACTGCTCTGTTGTGAAAGTTTTGAGTTACATTTTACAGGAGTCTGCTTATAAAATCTTACTCATCCTTCAATTAACCAAAAAAAAAAAACAAAGCAGCTACAATACAAAACTGTTGAATGTAGAAAGTAATTAAATAATGAAATAAGCGCAGCGGCTGCAAGGCTGATATGGAGAAATAAGAAGACAGAATAAAAGCAGAGAATAAAGCACCGTAAGAAAATAAAAAACATTAATCTTTTAAGCCAGTTCTTCATTCGTCATATATGTGTATTTTTTTTTAATCTTATCCAGATGAAATGATGAACAGATAAAATGTGTGAGTCAGCTTAAAAAGATCTGCAGCTGCAGGAGAACATGTGCAGAAACGTTGCTTATCAGACCTTTCTTTCTATTTTTCTTTATGAACATAAACATGAACTCTGAGAACGCCGACTGTCTTGTGCATTATACTAAGCAGGGGCTGCACCTGGTGTCTGCAGAGAGGATTTTTAGTCTGTACATTTTTTTTTTAAATCAAAGAAAATTAGTACCTGTCATGTTTATTTTGACAGGGAACTCTAAAGCATACAGTTGTGAGGGAATCAGCCAGAGATAAGGAGGCTGTGGTGAAACGTCCGCTGCCTCTCACACTGAAACCTCACCCATCAGCTGCTGAAATTTTATGAATGGATGGTGGCCACGTCTCAAGCGGCGGCCTTCATGTCGCAATATCAGGCCCATTCAGCACCTCAGCGGCACAGATCAGAGAGCTCAGATCGATCAGAAAGAAGCACAGAATATCTGAGCCTTTTGCTGCAGGTCCACAAACCGAAGGGCAGGTCCAGGTGCTTTAGAGAAGGACATGAAAAAGTCTGTGGATTAGCACCTCTTCCTGCAGCACAACACATAAAACCTCTAATCTAGTAAGGGAGCGTTAAATGTATCAGAATCCCCTCCTGCTCGCTTTGAGGTGTTACAAACCAGATTAGTTCCTGCAGGTGTCAAAACGAACATGGGCTAATCTGAGATTAAACGCAAAATTACACCACTTCTAACCACGTCGCCTCACAGTTTGACACCGGACGACACACGAGACGAAGGTGATTTGAATTTACGCCCCTTTTTAAGATCTCCAGGTGCTTGTGAGGATTAGCCGTCACGTATCTGGTTGAAGCGCACACACAGAACGTCGCCGACTTAATTCCAGACGTGCACGCCCTTAATTGGCTGAGTGTTGTTTCCCTCAACGGACTGTAGGCGGAGCAGGCTTGGCTGTCCACAAGTAATCTTAAAGTCATAAATGTGACCATTTTTAACCTTGAAAAGGCCAAGAAGCAGCTGCTGTTTGGTGTTTAATCATATTTCTCTTTCCTTTTCTACAAAACCACATTCTTGTGCCATTAAACATTTTTTGCCAGTTCTTGCAGTTGTCTGGATTAGAAATACCAAAAATCACCAAATTGCTACATATTGCAAAAACCGATGGATTATTCCTTTAACTAAAATTCTCGGTTTATGCTGTTAACATAGTGAAAAATGGTGACCCAGATTGTTGACTTGGAAAAGAAACAACCGCCACGCAAAGTTCTGTTCATATGAACGTCGACAGCGGCTTCGTTATAAGCATAGTGAAAATGCGGTTGACAGCTGAAAGTTGAAAGACGTCCACAAAAAGATGCCTACTGATGTGTAAACGGGGTTTAAAGGTGGTACAGGATCTCATGGGATGACCAATCACTTTAAATGTATACGCTTCATTTCTGCATGCACTACAAAAGTCCATTATTTGACATCTTGGCTAAAGAAAAACAACCACTGACTTTTTTTTAAAGAGCCATAAAAGGACGTACATCCACTTTTAGTGATTGGAGTGCAGCAGGACCTCCATCATTCTCCACAGACCAACATTTGGATCTATATAATGGCCTGATTAGATTTCTCTGAACTTCTTGGACAAAATTAAATAAGTAAATTAGTGAAATTATGCTGTAGGCCTATAATGAGCTTAGCATCAGTGGTTCTGGTTAATTCCTTTAGTTTACACTAGAGAACAGGTTTGTTCGCTCAAGTTGACGTTAGCATTTTACCTGCTAAGTACTTGGTGCAAGCTACTGCTAGCCATGTTCATTCACACTTTGACCCAAGAACTGGTCATGAAGTCGATACTGAGAGGCTACATTTTCTATAGGGTTAAATCTGCTGGGTACAATTCCCGAGTCTCTACCATTGGGAAGGAAATAGGGGGTTTTCAGCTGACGTCACGCTCACGTGACTACTCTGCGCGTCCGCCGTATTGGGTGGCAGTCGTTTCGCACCGTTGACCCGCATTGTATTACGCCTTAGGCAGTATTGGAAGTGAACAATGGTGAAAACGTGTTTAATGGTTGGTTGCACGGCCCGTGGAGGTGGAGATCAACGCTCTTTCTTTCGCCTACCAGCCGTGATAGTGAATCAGTGTGAAAAAACAAAACAGCTCTCTGAACAACGCCGTCACCTATGGCTGACACGGATATCCAGGTCCGATTTGGACGGTGTTAAGCTGGAATACGCCAGAGTCTGCGGTGCTCACTTTGTCACAGGTAATTAACTGTTAAGTATTTAAAACATGTAAACCGTTGCTGTATTGTGGGCTGTAACAGCGCAACACATGATCGCCATGGGAAAAACATAGAAACGGGTTAATTTTCCACCGCTTTCCTGCCTGGAGGCGCAACCACGGAGAACAACTGTTATAGATAACAAAGAGTCGTCGGCTCGCTTGGATCGCGGCTGTAAGACGACCTAACATAACTTTCCACAGTATCCCGATGTCAATGAGAGTGTGTTCTAAACGTTTGAAACACATAGCAGTTAGTTAAAAGTACATTACATGCGTGAGTGGTTGTTAGCACTAACGGTTAGCAGCTACTAACTTAGCATGTGCCAGAGCCCGTCTGAGCGCAGCTTACCTTTGTACGAGTTACTGTGTTCCCACTGTTTGCTGGCTTTATGATCTGCCGCTCCTGAACCCATCCATTCGTAAACTGCACATGAGACTCCAAGGACTTGTAGCTTCAGAACTGTTCTGAAGTATAGGCGCTCACACCACAAACAAGGTAGCCGAACACGTCCGATATGGAAAGTGACGTCCGCGCTACTTCCGGGTTACGCCGGTAGGCTTTTGCCGGCGTAAATACGGTAAATACAACTTAATTTTGCACTGGTCATTGTTCTGATTAAATAATTAAAGCCGCGAGCGGTTTTAATTATTTAATTATCAGCCCTGCAGCCAAGCGCCTTCGCGCACCGCCGGCAGTCAGCCACCGCAGAAGCATGCGCCGCATTTGCGTCGGATTGTTTACATTTTTACCATCTTATTAAAACTCACCCGTCCACGTATGATGGCGATTTCCTTGATGTACATAACTTCGACATCTCGTACCCAACCAGATGTGAACTGGTTGTGAGCCTCTAGACCCTTGTAAGGTCTCATTTCCTCGAGAGTGTGCAGAGGGTTTTCATTGAACACCAGGTAATGCACTATGTCGCCGTGCTCTACATTTGGCCAATCATCAGGATTACGGCTAAACAAGGCACCGTGGAAGGCATAGGGGTCCATATGGTCGATCACGGAACATTTCCTCAGATAGACGTCCTTATCTGGTCGCTCTAGCGTGCTGGCGTACTTATCCATTCTCGATACGAAAATACGTGTAGGACAACTAGAGATAAGGAAGTGTACCACCCAATATGGCGGACCGGAAGTTGGCCAGTGACGTCAGTGAAAACCCCCTATTGGATACCTTAACTGAACTGCTGTCCCACCATGTTGGGTTAGCGAAGAGGCTAGAAGGAGCATCATGCTTCTTCACAGACCACCATTTTGAACTATAAAACAACCTGATCAGACTTCAGAAGTAAGAAATGGTAATGGAAATCGTGATGATTATGACATTAACATCATGCCAGTGAGTGGCCTTCATGACTTAAACATAAGTCTGTCTGTTTAGGGTAGCATTAGCCTTTTACCTACTGAGGAGTTAGCTAAAGCTAGTGGGAGTTAGCTAAAGCTAGTGCTAGCTATATTCAGTATTCACCCAAAAAAGTCAATCAAGTCAATATTCAGAGTTAAATCTTAAGTGTGAATTTTGTTGTCCGAATTCCATTGTTCCTCATTGTTGGCAGGCTTCGTTAAACTGAGAGAAAAGTCTGATTTTCAGCTCATAAAAGATTGATGCTGAATTTAACGTTTTCACAAAGACAAGATTTAAGTATTTATCAACACAAGTTAACTCTAAAAAGGATGTTCGCATTTTGTGGAAAACAAAGAAACAAAACTTTGACTGGTTTGCAGGAAATGCAAATTGAATTTAAATTGTAAAACTAAACATGCTTTAAAATACTAGACCTTGTTCATTTTGACCACTGTCTCTGTAAGAGATACCCGTTTTTGTTGAGAACATATTTTGCTGTTATGTTTGCTGTTGTCCCAAGAAGATAAAAACCAGATCATTAAATAGTGCTTTGAAAAAACTTTGTTCGGTTAATGGTTTGGCCCTCAACAAAAACCAAAGGGGCCCTTTGGGAAAATTAGCTACCCACCCTTGGTATAGACAGACTGTGCGGACTTTATTTTCATGCTGTGGGCAATATTTATATCAATAGATCATAAACAGCTGGATTATTTAACCAAAGCGGTAACATTTTGCAGCTGAAATGATGTTGGGAACCAGATGCTTTTTTTCTTTTTTGTTCTTCTCTTTTATCTTTCACCCCACGTTAAACCTGCTGTGCATTTTCTCTTCCCGTCTCCGAGGATCGCGCTTTAAACATCACGTTGTCACACGGCGCAGGCATTTTGGATCAGTGCGTCTGCGCTAAGCGAGATCGGTGGAAATAAAACTAAATGGAAATATCAAATGCACCCTCTGCTGTTTACAAGCTGAACTCTGACAGCTGACGAGATAGTTAAGGGGCGTCTAATATGGCAATTAGAGCATGCCACTGTCTGCGGGGCTGCTGCTGCTGTGACAAGGCGCCCTCTAATCACTGACTTATTACGCAGGCTTGCAGCACCTCTCATATCTGGCCCATTAAGCAGACAACAGCATTAAGAACTGCAATAAAGAAGCAGCAACCCCCCCTTTAACTGAGTGGGTACAGACTCTGCTTGTTATTTCTTACTACTAGTATGTTCCCTGTTAAGTTAGGAACTTATCAGAGACGAGTAAAAGGAGAAATCCTTGTGATATTATGGCATCAAAGTGTATCATTTCCTTCTGGATCAAAGACCAAAAAGAAGGTCTGACAAACGTAAGAGAGAAGGTCGTTGGGAAAACAACAAGAAACAGTAAATCATCAACACTCCTTATGATTCTCACAGTCTGCAGCTCTGCCTCCGTCAGCCCTGCCTGAACCTACATCTGATCCCACCGATACACTTGTACATATTTGTCACAGCAGGCAACGAGGGGAGGAAATGCGGCCAGATACTCCACATTAGTCACCGTGCAAGCGTCTCGCCAGCGTTTCCTTTTTGGCTCGCACCTAAAGAGGATGATGTTCAGCAAAGAGGACAGAGCATGGGCTGAAGCGGAGGGAAGAATTTCCCACAACGCCGCAGCAATTAGACCCAGACAACAGTCAACACTCACGCACAGCTGCTGTGGTGCCGCTGCAGCCGACGATGTAACCGAGCATCGTTTTTGTTTTTTTCTGCGCTTATCTTACTCAACTTTCTGTGTGTGACACTGCGGGGTTTTGTTTAGCCAGAGGCTTGATGTTTCTTGGATGTTTTGCTTGGCTCGCCGCCGCTGTCCCGGCCCAATTGTATAAACACTGACAGCGGCGATGGCCAGCATCGGACTCTCAATTAAAACACTCTTGAGAGGACAGATGGAGTGAAGAAGTTGAAGAAAGGCGAGCAGCAGAAGGTCGCAGGTCATTTTAAACAGCCTGCAGATCTCAACGTCACAGAAATAAAACTAGACAAAACCACGTACGGACATGGACTAATCTGTTAGCGTCCCAGTAAGGATCTATAAAAGCTTCATCTTTTGGAAAAGGAGCTTCATCTCACACGGACAGCTTCAGACAAAATCGCTGGTGGCACAAGGGCTGCTGTTGATCTGGGGTCTGGTTGATTTGACCAGATGTTTGGGCTCATTATCCTGCCCCAAGACCCAATGATTACCCATGTTCAGTTTTCTGGCAAAGGTCACCGTTATGCACAGCATCCTGGCATTTCAAAGAGTTTGTGAGGCCTGTTAGAGGAACAGGCTCCTCCACCATCAAAGCTCCTCCACCATGCTTACCAGAGGGCAAGAGGTGGTTTTCCACCCTCCTTCTTTCTCTTTGGTGAATCCAACACGACGCAGTTCTCCAACAGTGAGCCTTGGAGATCTGTATTTACCTCCTCGCTGTGCATGGTGTGGCGGTCTGAACTTGCTCATTACAGTTCTGCTTATTTTAGCTCCGACTTTTGATTTGTGAAAATTAGGCAAGTGGCTTTTAAGACTCCTTCCGACTTCAGAAGGTCAGAAGACTTCTGTCTTCTTTGAGTGATGTCTTGTCCTGCCTTTCCCATTCTGATGGGTGGCTGAGTGAAGCTTTGTTTTGTCACATTCACACCTCAAGGAAACAGGAATCATGGATTTCAAATGAGAAGTTCCTAGAAATTCACACTAATTAAAAAAAATGAAGTACATGAAGTAGCGCCACTGGCTATTTTCTAAATTAAAGATTAGATATGTCTAAAGTTTCAATACGAGGAGCCAAAAAAACTCAATGATGGAGTTTCCTGAAGCAAAAGAAGCCCTGCTGATCCTAAACCAATATCCTGTACAACTGCATTAGTGCCCTGATGTAATGTTTTCTAAGGTTGACACTGTAACTAAATGCTACAGGAAACTGCCAAAATACCAGTTGCTCCGCTGGTTTCAGCCTCCCCAGATCGTCTCTTCGCTCTGCTCAGCTGCAGCCAATGCACACAGCTGCTGGATGCTGGGTGTGTTGTCCCTCCTACTTTAATTGAAACCTTTAGCATGTTCAACACACAGCCACAGACCGCATCTCTTGTTTGGTGAGTTAAGCAAAGCCGAGATTTAAATGAAAACCCCGTGTGAGCGCGAGGCTCTGCGGCGCTGGCTTCAGATTTAAATTTGTCTCTGCTCAGGGTCACTGTAAAACACAGGGAGCATCTTGTCCTCTCTTCCACCCACAAGATATTATCTCATCCGTGAGCTTGCTGCCGAAATGCCGTCAATTTCCTGCAAGAAATGTGCGGCCAACGTGTGCAGGAAAAGAGGCGCAGCAGCCTTTGCGTGTCATAAAAACGGACCCAGGCTCCGTCAGACAGGTCGGGCCTTCACAGCGTCCATATTGGAACCAGGTGACAAATAAAACACGGCAGATAAAAAATAGAAAAAAGACGTCTTTGAAGTGTGACGCAGCGTGCCGCAAAAGTACAAGGGAGCAAATGGCTCACGCCAAGGTTTATCTGTGATTATTCGATTTTATACGCGGGGTTGGACTTCAAGCTGAATTTCCAAAAAGCACAAAATAAACAACAATCAGTTCAACAATTATGCTAATTTGAACCAATGATTTATTTCAGAAGGCAACCGAGTCGGTTTCCCCCTGAAGTCCCCACAGCATCAGGTCAGCTCCTGTCAGCTCTGGTTTCCAGAGCCGACGGCTGGCAGTCACCGAGCCAGAGGTCCCTGTCCTCCGTGCAGCTGTGCATCTGGGTTTTGACACGGGGCAGAGCGACCAGAGCTATGCTAATGGAAACCAAATGGGGCGTGAGCCCCCGGTGGATTACAGAAGGAGAAGAGAAGCATGTGTTTTCATGAATTCATGCAAAGAACGGCGACCCCACTCGTTTCTGTTTCCTTTTTCCCCTTTTCTTCTGTCAAACAAATGGGAGCAGCAGCATCTGCTGTGTGCTGCTCTTCATAAGGAACGCTCTTTGTAACTGGACCAATTTTCTAATTTATAGTCAATCAGCAGACGGATTTCAGAGTGGACAGAGTAAATACACAGTTTGCAGGCAGAATCTGTCCTTTTTTTCCCCTCTTCTGTGTGACTTTAAACGTTGAGCTCCAGAGGGGCATAAGCAAGAATGCAGAATGGAGAAACTTTTTCCAGAGAGCAATGAACGACCAGGTGCATCTGAATCCCATCGTACCGACAACAAACTGTGTCTGTAAAATCTGAAACACGAGCTTCAGATGTTTGGCAGTCGTGCTGCGCTTTGCTTTCACCTGCTTTATTGAAAACAACCCCCACCCCCTCCCTCCCATTGTATCTCAAAGAGAAAGATGGACATTAAGTGTCCAACGCATATGGATGAAGTTTGACTGTACTGAGGTTAATTCTGCAGAATAAAGCCGACCGTTCTCCACCTTTTGTCAAACCCATCTGCTGAATCCTGTAAACATGTCGGACTGAGCAGTCTAAACAGCCCGACAGTGAGTCAGGAAATCTGTCGCCTGCTGCCGTTCCACCTGACGGCCGGTTTCGGCTCCGGTTTTTGGGCCCGGACTCATGTGAGGCTGCTTCAGAACCGAGCTCATAGCGGGGAAACCTTCTCAACGTCTGTGAGGTGACGGTCACAGAGAGCACCGACCCGTCGAGTTTTCCAGCCCGACCGGCCCCCACTCACCCGATGTTACATTTCTGTGCGTGCGGCTTCATGGCTGTCTGTGAAGTGGACGGATAAAGGACCCAGCTGGCTTTGACATTGTGAAACCGAGAGGAAGAGGGAGCGATCCCGGATCAGAAAACACAAGCCTGTGATCTCACTATCACATGCCATGCTCTCGGATTGTTACCAGCACCGGTGGACAGATGTACCACCGCGTCAGCTCTGGCTGGGCTGCGAGTTCAAATAGCTATGTTGGCCGGAGAGCGAGTGCATGCAGAGCCCCCCCCTGAGTCCCAGCCCCCGGCTCTGCTCGGCTCACCTCAAAGCATTTCCCCAGGCAGAGATCAAACCAGGCGCCCAGTGACAGACCTCTGGGTCTGCAGACACAGGGCCAGGTTCAAAGATGGGTGCAGGGGAATGCAGGGGAGGGTGGAAGGAGAATGAAGGGATGCAGGAGTAAGGGATGGGGTCAGGGGCAGAGCTCGTGCATGAAGAATGTTTTTTTTTTTTTTTGGGTGCAGTAGGATAAAGCAGGTAGAAGACACAGATTTAAGACCCCAAACATGTTTGAAGTGTTGCGCTGAAATACTGTCATGGCATCATAATCAAATCTGAAGATGTTTTTTTTTTGTGGAAGCTTGTTTACAAAATTTATGTAGTGAATATTTACAGTTTATACTCTTATTTATGCATACAGGGATTTGCAAAAGAAATATTCATAACTCTGAAACCTTTTCATATTCTCCCAGTCCTGCAACCAACAAATATCAATGTTTTTCAGTAGGATTTTATATGAATCTGCAAGATTTCAATCCAAAGAGCTAATTTACCTTTTTAATAAATATGTACTATAGAAAGTGTTATTTCTACTTTTAGGTATGAAAAAGACACATGTAAAACCTTTGCAAATAGAGGGTGGATAGATCTTTTTTAACGAAATGTTGATATTTGTGAGAAAGTATGTTAAAAAAAAGCACACAAAGTAGTTTCTAACCTAATCAGAAGAGAAAATTGAGCTAAAAATATATGACCGGTACTTTTGGTGTCATTTTGTTTTGGACATTCAGTACAATCATTCAATTAAAAAAACTACTAAAACCTGCATATTTTCTAGCTATATTAAATATCTCTGTTAAAAGTGGTTTCTTTTTCATTTTTAGCCAATGTTATTAAGGGCCATTGTGGAAGGTCCAGAATGGCCACTCTGTTGACCCCTGGTCTAGTTCAGAACAACGGGGTTGAAGGAAAAGGAGACATAGCTCTCAAAATTTCTATGCATTTCTGTTCAGCCACCCTGAGTGAATACTCCGTAGCAGAGTGTCTGTAAGCGTATATTTCAGGTCTTGGACTTTGATTTTGCCCTTTCTAACTCACAAATACGCTCTGATCTTAAGTGTTATATTACATCTCAGGCTGTTTGGGGTTATTGTTCTGCCAGAAGGGGAACCTCCACATCAGTCTACAGTCTTTTGCGACCCGACTTCTTCACGTTCACAGACACAACAGCAGGCGGCGTTGCTTTATGGTCAATGTTTTCCTCCAGGGCTGTCCTGTTTGTCCATCACTTCTGTCTGGCTTCCCTGTCCCCACCAAAAAACACTTTTGGTCTCATCTGGTGCGTTCTCTGGTCTTGAGGATCCCGTTTGTCTACTGCACGCTGCACTGTTTCCAAATCAGGTTGTCGTTGCCCTGAATTTCGTTCAGGCGTACTAGAGTGAAAGAGGATGAATGCAAATGCATGCCACGCTTTTCAGTTATGTATTAGTAAAAGATTGAAGTTTGTGCTTCTAACGTGTTAAAATGTGGAACAGCTCATAGTAAGGGACTGTAAATTAGCTGCTGAACAGAACTTTAGAAGTTCTGTTGAATAGGACGTATTTTTAGACGCATGCTACACTTAAAAATCTGATTGTGACAATGATAAATCTAAGTTTTTCCCACGGCAACATTGGTATGAAACACTTTATGACGTATAATGACAGCATTAAAACTTTGTTATTTCAATGCATAAACTGGTTAATTTATGGCCTCAGATTTTCATAGAAGGCTTTCTGTGGTTTAGACAAACACTTCCTTATCACAGACCATTGTGGGGGCAGAGGAGGAAGGAAAACAAGGAGGCCATTGTCGTCAGTATATGGTAGATTTGCTCTGACCTTCGGCCTATCAGAGGGAGCCAACAGCTGCTGATAAGGGCAGCGCCGTGTCCGACTTGACACTTGCACTTGTTGGCCCGCTGAACACAAATATCGCAGCGACAAACCGCAGACGGCCGTCGGAGGCTTGTGGGAGGGAGGCGAAGCCACAGCGAGACCAGATGCGTGTCTGGTAGATGGAGAAGGACAGAAAGAGGAGGGGAGAGAGACCCAAGGATGTGGAAAAACAAAAGACGGCAGAGAGGATGACCCGCTTCATCTTCCTCCCTGAGACGAACAGAAGACATTAGTCAGAAAATACCGGCAGTCACTACCCAGACGTACTGCTGACCCCTCTGTGACGGGACTTCTCCATCAGTGCGGATGATAACAAACACACGCAGCCTTGAGTCGACATGAGGCCAGCCCTGCAGAGACTCCCGTAAATGAACACCCAGTCACCACTTCTCAAACTGCCCCCACAGTCTCCCACGTAAAGCCATCATGCGAACACACACGCACTAAGCCGCACGCACGCGTCCATGCGGTGAATTCCCCTTCTCCAACGGCCCTGCAGCCAGAGAAAGCTTGGAAGAGCTCCTAAATGTAATCTCGCCAATTGCTCTTTGTTTTCCTTCGACCATTTTTAATGCAGAAAAAGCACGCGCTAATTGCGAGCGAGCAATCTCCGAATTATGTTTCTCCAGCCGAGCAGCGCTGCAGCTCGAATGGTTTTGTTTCAAGACACGCGGCCCGGCAATAATATTTGTTTCTTTGCTCCGCGTTTTGTTCAAACAACATGTCAGCGACAGCGGTTCACTTGTAAACACCTGGCCCTGCGTGCACAGCAGCAGCTGGGGAAATGCAAAAATCTGTGATGAAATAAAGATTATTACTCCGAAACCAGATATTTACATGCACTGTCTAAAAATTGTTTTCTTCCCCTCACTCCGTTACATGAAACTAAATTAAAGTTTTCCTGTTTTAGGTCAGTTTGGATTATGAAATTATTATTTTTTTTATCTGCTAAATCCCAAAACAGTGAGAATAACATTATATAGCATTCCTTTAATTCCAGTATTTACATAAACTTTGCCTTCAAAAGATTTCGGAAAGTAATTTTTTAGCTCTGCCAACGCCACTCTGCGAGGAAGAAGCCACTACTCCGACAACAACGAATCGCAAATGAACACAGACCTAAATAGTTTAGAGACATATTTGGTGATCCGATGAAGCTAAAAGTGTTTTTCACCGGTCCACCTTTGACGTATGAGAGCGGCAGCGTCGTGGCGTGTGGGTGTTCTTCTGCAGGAGGGACTGGTGCAATTCACAAAATGGATTGCGTCATGAGCAAGAAACACAATCTGTAAATGTTAAAGCAACGTCACAAGCTATGATTCGGGAAGTTAGAGCCTTAAATCTCCATTGATCCAAAGGGTAGTGCCAAACTTGTTACAATGTGGCTTCAGGACAGTAAAGTAAATGTTTTGAGAGGCCATCGCAAAGACCTGATCTCAGTCCAAGAGAAGATGTGTGGGCATTGGTCAAAAAGTTAATGTAGGCAAGCCGGCCTCCAAACCCAAAAGCTTTGACCCAAGTGATCCCGTTTTAAAAGGCAATTTTAACAAACATTAAGGAAATGTTTGCAAACTTCTGAGTGTAGAGTAAGTTTAAAGATGAGAAAATCTCTCATACAAAACAGAAATAATTCCAACAATCTTAACTGACCTAAAACAGAAAAAAGGTTTTGTGTGATTTAAAGTCAAGCAGCCAGAAAACAAGATAAGTCTTTTTGGTCGTCGATATCTAGTCTAAGCTGAGCAAATGACCTCAGAACAGAACTAAATACTCAGATCTGCATGTTTCATTTTTACCTCGGCCACCATAACGAGAAGCTGCTTTCTGATTCAGACGAGCGGACCCAGGAGGAAGCCAAACGCGCCATCGGTATTTACAGTCTCCGGCGACAGCGAGAAGAAGGACAGACATGCAGGCAGAGCGAGGGGAGGGAGCGACGCTTCAGCCAATAGCTGAATGACGGCGGTGACAGCCGTGTCCCTCCTGAAGCCACACGGCACGGCCGAGCGTCTGAGACGGCACGACCAAAGGGAGACTCCATCTGGGAACGCTAATCTTTATCAGCCAAAGTTCACAGATAGGGGCCAGAGTGGAGGCGAGCCGTCGTCTCACAGTCCCGGCTCAAACAGGTGAGAAGGAAGAAGGAGAATAAAAAGTGGGAGGAAGAAACTGATAATTGGATAAAGGAGAGCAGACGCTCAATGATCGACCTGGTCAAATTACAAAACTCCCTCTTAGTCCCCTTCATTTGGCCCAGGCTGGATTCCTTATTTCTGCAATTATAAAGCTATTGACTAATTCGACGTATGCTCGCGTGTCTCCCGGCCGTAGAGAGCTGCTGTGCCATTGAGTCGTTAACTTTGACAAATTGTGACAGACTCTTTTTATTGCTACCCAATCACGAGAAACAAGATTGTGGCAGAGGAGTTAATGAGTGGCATGTTTCTCCTCCCCGACCCTCTTCCACTAAGATTCCTCCAAATCCCCCCGTCGCCCCTCCATATTTATAATTTTACCACATCCTAACAATAACACGGCCAGCGCTCAGCACAAAACACGCGGCCTAATGAATCTCATGCCTTCACCGCGCTGAAATGGCCAGTAAGTATTACCAGCTGCGACACTCTCCCTCGCCACCCCCCCCTCCCTCTCCCCTCTTTGGCAGTGGCACGGAGCGCGGGAGTGCACGGGCGATGGAGGAGTGGGGAGTCACGCAGACACATCTGAGTGCAGCTGGACCAGGGAGGAAGAAGTGAGGAGGAGGAGGAGGAGGAGGAGGAGGAGGAAGACCACAAGTCTCCATGTTTCCAGCTGCCTTTCTCAGGGGATCGGTTTTCTCTCCCTCCTCTTGGTTTTTTCGCAAGGCCTTTCTGGTCCCAGCTTACTTGAAAATTCCCCAACACACACACACACACACACACACACACACACACACACACACACACACACACACACACACACACACACACACACACCCTGATCCTCCTCCCCTCCCCTCCCCAGCCATCCCCTCACATTCGGCCATCTTTGTTTGGACAGGGCTCAGGAGTTCCAGAAAAGCTCTCTCAGATGTGCTGAAGTAAGGGAAAATCAAAACAAACTGGCCCTCACACACACATACACACACACACACACCACAGAGTGATTTCATGTGCGCACAAAAACACCAACAAGTCCCTCTCTCTCACACATAATGCCATGCAACTGGATCCACATACATGAACGATTTCACATGTGAGAGGAGCTGAAATACCAGCTTCATCCAGGGAACAAATTTGCAACAAGATGGAAAAAAAAAAAGGTAAGCGGCGTGCATTCTTTTATATTAAAGCTCCCCCATGTGTGTGTGTGTGTGTGTGTGTGTGCTCCCTGATCCAGGATCGCAGCAGCAGGGCACGGCTGAGCCATACCTCGACATATGTTACCTCTTTGTGATATTGACTTTGTTATAGCTATACGAGTGGGAGAGTGGAGCCAAGAGCTCGGGCCGCGCAGGAGTGGGGCCCTCCGGGTTCTCTGCAAAACAAACACCCCGAGCGAGCGCGAAAACAGAAAACACAGCAGCCACTAAAGCGCTTTATCCGCACAGGTTGAAATAAGCTCTGAAACGTCCCTCACTCGTGCTAACCACGGCGACGTTTTCGCTCTAGATTAGGAGCCGTTTGTGCGTCCAGGGTGTTGCTTGCATAGCTGGCCTGGCCTCCTGTCTGCAAATGAAGGGTTAAAAAACCTCAGAAGTCTCTCTGTCTCACCGAGGTTCACTGCATTCTTCCCCCCCCCCCCCCCCCATAGACGTCAGTGACATTCCTCACCTGCCCTTGAGGCGTGGCTTTTTGACGTGCTATAGCCTACTTCGTGTTGTCAGACAGGTTCTGTTAAAGGGACTTCTTGAATTTGCAGGTCAAGCCGTAATCAGGCCTGATTGAGTAAAACTGACCTAAAGATTGTGGTCAATCCCAGTTTATTATTGATTTCAGGGCCAGGTTAGTTTAAACTGATTTTTTTGTCTTAATGAATTAAATCAATATTTGAAAACAGCCTTTTGAATTTAATTTTTGATAGCTACTAAAGTGTATTTGTTTGATGCATTTAGGCGTTAAAAAGCAAAAAAACTAAGCAAGTGGGCTCTTTTTTTCCACGGCACTGTATATAGAAATAGCCGATTGATAATAAATGATTAAACAAAATGAAATACCTGTTCTCAAATTGTTGAAGCTAATTATATAGATAAGGCAGACTGCCCCCTCTGATACAAAACATCCCAAAGTGCGTTTTCTGGTGGAAAACAAGCGTCCAGTTGGTGGATGACCCAAAACAGGGAATCCCTGATGCCAAGGCTCATGTGCTTTTTATTTGATTGCTTTGCAGAAATAAAAGATTGATTATCATTTTCATATTCCTGAGAGTGTGAATCCCAGCCCGTGTCTTCCCCGAGTGATGACTTTGCCTCTAAATTTGAATAATGAAGTCGAGTCATTTGAATATTCCCTCTGTATTAAAAAAAACTGATGTTTCTACACCATGCAGCAATATTAGCCATGTTAATTGGGCTCTTTGGACTTTCCTAATAGAAAGACTAAATTAATTACTTATGTCGACAAAATGTCAGACGCGTGGATGTAATAACTACAACTGTTTCCAGCTACGTTTGTTTTCCGCGTGTGCCTTGGCGTGTTTGTGTTTGGGCGAGCGGGAAGGCTCGGCGAGGGTCCGGGAGTTCGCGTTAGGGCTAATGAACGAGATGGGAACAAAGTGCTTTGACATCCTCTCCGTGTTTCATCTGTGGCTCTCGAGGGCCCTTCTCCAACACTCATCCCCTCTTCTCATACTAATCAGCCACAGCGCCGCAGACTGTTTAGCTTGCAGAGTGACTCGTGTTTAGCGCCGACACGCACGCGCTCCATCCGCCGATCTGAAGTCCGAGCAGCTGCCAAACCCATGCATGTTTTTGCGTGTGCAAACTGTGTGATCTGATCATTAGTGCGTGCTGCCCAGTGTGCAACCCCCCCCCCCCCCCAACCACCACCACAGGGGGCTTTGAAGTTAAAAATTATTTTTTTTTTAGCTTATGGCTGTTTTTCAGACTTGAAGAAAAACGGTATCAGCGCATTTTTCTCCTCAACTGCGAGTAAACATTAGACTTTAGGAAAAGACGGTGATGCGGGCGACGTTGAGCGTACCAGGGAAAGTGGGATCAGGTTGTGTGTGTGTGTGTGTGTGTGTGTGTGTGTGTGTGTGTGTTTCTGCGCGCGGACATGTTTTAGTGCGCAGCGAGCGAGTGCCGGAGAGGGCCTGCTGATGCCATGCTTCATACGACCCCTTGAAGTGGAAATGAGCTTCTTCGGTCTCATAACTAGTCTGTTCTCACAAAGTCAGCAAACTCTGACAACCCCCACACCCCCCAACCCTGAAGATCTGATGACATTTCTCCACCTAGCCCTGTGGTCAGCATGCAGTATGAATTCACAAGCCATGCAGCCCACACTTAAAGCGCTTTTCAAGAACTCTCTCGGTTTGAAATTGGCATCTATCTTATTGAGAATGGAGTAAAACTGGACTTTTTTTTGCCACATTAAGGTTTTGGTTCATTCTTTTTTTCCATATTACACAAACTTAGTTCACAAAGATCCTTGTACCTCTGTCTTTACCTACTGAGGAGACGTAAATTCAGCGTTTAACGTGATCAAGGCCCTCGTTTAGGCCCAAATAAATCCCAGTTTAAATCCCATTTAACCAACGTGAAGCTTGAAATATTGGTATCGATAGTCAGGTTCTTTTAATGTGTTTATTTAGTCTTTCCAATCACTTCATCAGCATTAGAAAACGCAGATCGCCACAGAAACATTGAGCCGTGCAACAAGACGCCTTGTGTATATCATGAGGCATGCGGTTACATTTATAATTTTCAGACTGAACTGTCACACACAAACAGCTCAGCAATGTCTGACATGGTGGCTCTGCAGCTGAGAGGTGTCTGAGCAAAGACATGCACATGGGATCAGCTCACAGGCTGTGTTTCTAAAAGAAAACATATATAATTCAGCAGAAATCACAATTTAAAACCAGCATGGATACACACAACTGTACATGGGCTTGTAGGGTAGCACCAATGCTCCTCTGGACTAAGAAGTGAGCAGCAAACATGCACAGATGCACTGAACAAGATTCATTTGGTTTTAGAATTTCATTTATTGTTGTTGAACAATAATTCAGCATGGATCATAATTTCCATAGAGAAGTGCCACCAACTAATAACATGGTGAAGCAGCTTGCAGCCAACATAAAAAAGGTTTTTGCAACAATCAGCTACATACGGGATAAATTCAGGAGTTTCAGTTCAGGTTTGTAAAAGAAAGAAGGCAATAATAGAAGGATTTATGCAGAGGAAGCTAACCAGCTAGCAACCAAACTGCTAGCAGCTCTCCGAGCAAAAAGATGCACAATGAAACGGCTTGACTTGTTAATTTCAAGGAGAAACTGTTTAAGGCCTTATAACATGATACACTATTATCACTAAAAACATGCAAGCAGATAAGGTGCCAAGGGGCCATCATCAGGAGGAGAATTTAAGTAAGAAAAATGCAATAATTTAGGACGGCTTCTAATTTTAAATCAATGCTGCCACACCTGACTTTATACAACGGCATAATAATAATGAACCATTGCCACTAGTTGGCTTAACAAGATGTGAGCTCAGAGCAAGATGCAGTAATCTAAGCTTGCAAGGCTTGTGGATTAGTTTCTTTGACAGTCTGTCTGAGGTTCATGTGCACCTTTAAATCTGTGTCCATTAATCGCCTCATTCGGGATTCCTGATCCATCATTTACACTAAGCCCCTTAGAAAAGGAAGTTCCCATCAATTATGGGTTGATGTGTCACTCTATTACACTGGAAATGTTTACCCTGCCATCCCTCAGTGAGTCATATAAAACAAGGTTTTACATAAAAATTAAATAAATGTATAAATATTGATAATAATTCATTTTTCTACAAATCAGCACAGGAGCTGTTCTTATTATTTAAAGTGTATTAATATTAGACTAGTGGTCAGAGCATGGGAATAGAAGGATAGGTCATATTTATTTTATCGAAATATGCTTTTTTAAAATGTGATTTTCAAAAAAGCATCAAAAATGCTTTGTATAAATATTGTTGGATTTTCAATACAAATGCAAATAAAATAAAATAAGATTTAGACTCATTATTCGCTATAAAAAAAAAAGGCAGTTTTTCTAGACACGATTTAAACTTTTGCTTTTAGACTAAATTCTGCCGGTGGTGGAGGCTGGATGTCTGCGGACCGGACACACGGGGAGCCATGTTGTTAACCAGCATGCATCTGGCGTGGCGCACACGCACGCGTGGACGCGGCAGTCTGGACCTGCGAACACCTGAGGGCCCGTCCCCAGCCGACCTCGAAGCAATGAGCGACAGCTGTAGGGTGATGCTGCGGTGATAGGCATCATCGGCTTGCTACAGACTAATTGGTCCACGCCGCTCCTCTGAGTGGCCTCGCTAATTAATTAGAAAGGCATTGGAGCTGAAATTTTTAATCAGGACACCAGCCTCTCCGCCAAGTGGGGGGGTGAAAAACGACACATCACCCCATCATCCCGTGTAATCCACCTGACAGTGATCTCCCATGCCTACATATGAAGCAGGCTGAGGGTACTTATATGTGGGAATAAGAGGGGGAAATCATTGCAGGCCAAGATTTTTCCATTTTAAATTGGAGAATTAAATAAACTGCATGTGTTCAGTTTGTAAAAGATATTAATTTCCAATTTTGTGTTTGCATAGTAAATGTACATTTTAGGATTATTTTAGGAAATGATAAGAGAAGAACAACAATGCTATGTTGTTGGGTAAATCTGGCATAAAGGAAGAAGATAGAAGCTTAGAAACCCATAAGCACATATGAGGAGTTTGAGTTTTTATATTCTCTTATAAATATCCTGTCTGCTCTATAGAAACCCTCAACATAATGCACTGAAACTGGTCGCTGAGAGCAGATAGTCTAATTTTAAAGCTCTTCCAGGATCTGTGGATAGAGGATTGTGTCCCCCTGATTTCTGCTAAAAGTGTCACGAGATTAAATATCACCGGCTCACACGGGGAATAAAACATAACAGGAGTTTGACAGGTTGCGGATCGGCAACTTCGCCTTTACAGCTCAGGCTTTGTTGTTGAATGGATCCGTCTTAAAAGGACAAAAACATCTAAAAGAAACATGCGTGCTGAACCTTGACCTCTGATGGTGACTTTGGCTTTGTGAAGCCTTTTAATCTGAGCGACCATCTCAGCCCCGCTCATCACTAATCAACCAGCCGGCGTTATCAGCCTGTTGCTCGGGCCAAAATAAACACGCGCCGCCTTTTTATTGCTTTGTTTTCACAGGTCATTAGGGGAAGGGGAGAAGATGCATTGATTAGTTTTCCAGACCGCTGGATTATTGTTGTGTTATGACTATCATCATTAAGTTTCATTAAGGCTGCGGTTGTTCTTGTTTCCAGAAAGTGAAGACATTACAGGAAAGGCCGGCTAGGAGAGCACGCAGCATGCTAAAGTCGTGTAGAACAAGAGGCAAGTCACATAAAACTTCCAACAGTTTGCAGGTACAGGGCTGCGTAAAAGTCTTGAACCGTGTCCATTTCTTTTTACTTTCCCCCCCAAGTGTTCAGTTTTTTTTTTGTAAGCTTTCATATTTATGGAGTAGACTCCGTTCATTTGGGTTCTTAAACTTCATGTTCAAAGGACCAAATGGGATTTTCAGACGGGTTGAAAGGTCAAGAGAAACTAGAACTAATCTCTTTTATTAAATTTGCTTATAAACAATGAAAGGAAATGACCCTTCATTCACATTCACTAATTCAGCCCAACACATCATGGGTTCTTTGCTTCATCAAGTGTGGAAGAAAAGGTACAGAAGCTGTTGTTCTCCTGCTTCTGAAACTAATTGATTTGCTTTGAAAATTGTCTTTATTAATGAGCGGTTTTTGGTGCCGAAGTCAGGTCTAGAAAAAATGATATCTACACTGCAAAAGGGGAACTAAAAGTAAGTAAAGTTTTCTTAAAATGAGTGTATTTTTCCTTGCTTTGAGCAGGTAAATAAGATTATTTGCCAATGGAATAAGATTTTTGCAATTAAAATAAGAACAATTCATCTCCATCATCTAATTTCAAGTGCAGAATATCTAATTATCTTATTTTAGGGGCAAATAGTCTTATTGAGCTGCTCAAATCAAGGAAAAATACTAATTTCAAGAAAATTTCACTTACTTTTAGTTCCCTTTTTGCAGTGTATAGCTAATAAACAGAATCTGTAGGCCATTTCTTTGAAATGAAACATTTGAAAATCCATCAAAAACTTTATGGATCCTACTTTATTTGACCTACTTCTGCACTAGAACTACTGTAAGACCATGTACTGTAGTGCCAAGTTTTCAGCTGATTCAGCTGAAGGTCTCAGAATCACCTTCTTGGGGCTAAAATCCAACTCTGAAACCACTTCAGGACCCTTGATTAAGAGCGTTTTTGAATATTTTTTTTTTAAAAAAGTCTGAATGCCTGCATGTAAAATATACAGATTTGAATGATTTAAGACTTTTGCACAACACGGCCTGTTTGATCCCTCTTTATAGCAGCGTGTTACAGTGCTTCCTGGAACATAATCTAGTGAGGATACCCCCTACTGAGCCCCTTCTGAGTTATAAAACTGTCCCGTCAGTCTTACTTTGCATGCTACTCTCGATTCTTTATTGCAGTTCACATTTATTTAAAAGTGCCAAAAAGTAAAAACTTAATGGGGCATCAGTCCCCGGCCTCCTCCTCCCACCCAGCTCGGCTCCGTAGCTGCACATTCCCTCCCAGAGCAAAAGACAAGCTGGCTCTGTCGCTTGGCTAATTAGCATGTGTTAGATGGTTAGCAGAGGGCGGCCTTGTGTGATATGTACTGAAGTGGAATAAAATGGCGGGGCAGGGGCTGCGCTAATGGCCCACTTCCTCCCGACGGGCGCCCTCTCCACTGCTCCGCACGCGCTGGCATCAGTGGAGCCACGGGGCGCTCGCCGGGCCCCTGCGGCAGACGCACAGGAAGACGGCTGGCGGCGGCAGCGGCGGCGTCCCTTTCACACAGCTCTCTGGCTGTGACAGGCACGCCGGCACGGAGGCAAACTAAGGGTGACGTGCAACAGATAACAAATTTATCATGCCGCGAAACGGTTCACATAACTGAGTCGGTGGCGCTTGCTGGCTGCACAGCAACGGCGGATGCATTATTTACAGGAGGAGATAGAGCGTCAGCGAGCCGCTTGGCACTCGCAGGGCTTGGCGGTGAGGGCCATCAGCGAGCGAGCGTATCGCTGTCAGTGTGAGTGTACAAACAGCGGGGACACGGAGTGACAGAGCAAACGGCATACAACCCAGACCCAGACACGAGCGGGCTCGTCAGGGAGCCCCGGGAGGAGGGTGGCATCCATATTTATGGGCCTTTTCTGGCATTTGTCCCCAGGCCAAATGCTGTGACTACACTCTGCTAATGTCAGAACAGCACTTAACCAGGCATTTCCATGGACAGTGGGGAATATGTGAAGGAAATACAAGAGCGGGTCAGGAAAAAGCAGGACTAACAAGGAAGCACCCGCAAAATAATGAAACAGACGGTAATTATGTTGTTGTGAGAGAGAAAAATACAGAGCTGTCCACACTTATTGGCTCCCCTACTAAACAAATTCATCTGAAACATTTAGAAAAAGCCAGACTGGCTTACTGAGAACATCTCTTCTGTGGGGACAAAAATCCAACATTAAGAAATAATTGTTGTAAAATTACTGGAACCCTTAGTTCATAAAATAAATGTCTATGAATTCCTGTCTCGCTTTGGTGCACGCGCTTTAGGACGTGTTACCGATACAGAAAAGAAAGACTGGATGTTGATGCCAACTTGTGGCACGTCACTAGTCTACAGGCAATAAGTTATTATGGCAAAGCAGGTTGGATCGTTGTCGTGCAGATCGGCATCCTGGGATCACCGAGTCTCATCAACAATCATTAGATTATCTGCAGCCTGAGAGGCTGTTTGAAGGGGATGTAAGAAACGTGGTTTTTCAGTCCTACCATCACAAACGTAAAGGAGACAAAGATTTTCAGCTACCCTGTGGGTTTGGTGTAAAGCGAAGGGTGAACAAAGGGGAAAGCTGCTCATGTCTGCTGTAATGTCTAGTGGAGGATCTGTGATGCCGTGGGTCCGTTCCTCTTCCGAAGAACGCGGCAAACCTTGTTAGACTGCATGGTATCATGCAATCGTTCAAATACCGGGGAAAATTTTAATAAGAAAACTGAAAGTGGGTCATCATTAGGTCTTTAAGCAGGATAAAGATCACAACAGATCAAAACTTGTGAAATGTTATAGGAGTGAGTGGTGTCCTAGTGGCAAAAAAGGATTTGAGAAAGGGGGGGGGGGGGTGCTGCATATTCAAACAGTCTGTTATATAAGCTGATGTAAAAATTAGAAATTCTTCAGCCCACGCTGTAAAGTGCCTGACGTCCACCACCTGCAGCCGGCATGAATAAGCCCTTATCCGTTACCCACAAAACCATCTGAAAAGCTTCCAATTATGAGCCTGAAACGAGCCAGACGACGTAGCTCCAGCGAGGAAAGCAGATGCCGTCTCAGGATCCAAATATTTAACCCCGACGCTCCTTTGTTTCATCGTACCTGTTGACGGCGGCAAAAACAGTTGACCCGTTTTCCCGTCGGCATGTTATTACCTGGAAAGCTGCGTGGAATGCTAGGAATGGTAAGCTTCACTTTGGTCACCTGTCCCCAAGTTTATCATGTGTCAGTCGGGGAATTAGCTTGGCACGCCGCCCTTTGGCTCCACGAGAGCCCAGAGGCCTCCCCGGCATGTCCCGTCCTACCACAGACCCAAAGAGCGGCCCCAAAGAGAGGTGACGGAGTGGCCAAACCAGCTCCTTTCAGCACGACCTTTCATTGCTGGAGCTAATTATGGATGCTAAGTTCTAAGTTGGCTCCCTGTTGCTCATGGTTATGGTAATGAGGTGCAAAGTTTTGTGTAGTTTGCAAAGACATCTTATTCTAATCCTAGAGGATGCTGGAAACCTACAGTAGCTGTTAAAACTATTCATACACCTTAAACTTTTCCACAGTTTGTCACCTCACACCTTTATTTGGACTTTGTTTGATAAGGCAACACAAAGAAGAGCTTGATTATTAAGTGGTCAATAAAGCAAATGAAAGCATAGAAAAATCCTTTTATGCCCAGGTTTTAAATGTAATCATTAATTGGCGCTTCAGCTTCATGAGTGGCTGCATTCTCTCTTGACTTTGAATTTTGACAGCTTGTGTGGCCAAAAATGTCGACAACCTACAAAGTAGTTTTAAAAAAAAAACGCTACAGCTGAAACAATACTAAACAATAAAGGAGCGTTTTGTACGATGGAAATTGATCGGCTAAAATCGTGAACGTCATGGATTTGTAATTCTTGCTAATCGTATTCCCAGTGAGGCGAATAATGGCGGTGCAGACGTGAGCGGAGGAAGACGTGTGAACGCGTGAGAACGAGCGCGTTTTTAATATTGATCAAAGGCGCTTTCGTTTTTCTGCGAGTAAAGGTAATTCTCCTAAAGCCTTTGGATTTCACACCCCGAGATAATAACAGCGGGGCTAATTAGTAACAAAAGTTAGACCAAATTAAGGCGGACTAACAGCATCAAGGCCACCGTGCTTTATTATGGCCAAAAGGTGAGCTTAATCTGTTTTCTCCCATTCTTTTAAATAAGAGGATTGGGAGACAGAGGATAAGGAAGGTCACTTCTCGTTCTTATCTTCAAATTAAACAATTAGTGAGTCTTTTTTTTGTGTTTCTGCTTAACGACACAATTTGTTCATTTCACTAATCATGTTTTTATGTATCACAGCCATTAAACAGTTAACGTTGAGGTGTCTTCTCCTCACAAGGACGTAGCTGGCGGGTTTCGGGAGGACTGAGCCGCCCTGGCTTTTGCAGTATAAGGGTAGAGAGCCACTTAAACCCGCTTGCACACATATTATTAGTATTAGCATCTCCAGGAGTCACTGCGAGGAGTAATGTGTGTCGGGAGAGGAGTAAAATTAGAACCAAAACCAAGCCTGCTCCTTAAATCCACTCCCAAAGTCCCCACGTCCTTACTTATAGCCGAGCTCACAGCGTCAAACGCTAATAAGTCAGCTAATTCAATTAGGAGCCCACTTCGTTCAGCCTCTAAAAAGAGACTTTGTGCACAGATTCCCTCACAACTCCACACAGAACTCTTCATCATGACGAAGTGGCCTTTATCCGGACGCCTCTGTGTATAAGAGAGGAAACTCGCCGCTGAGCTTGTTAGCAAAACGCGCTGATCTGAGGAGAGCGATGTGCGACTAAAGCCGGTTGTCTCTTAAGCGTCTGTCACCGTGATCTAACCCAGAGAGGGCTCTTTGTAGGCTGTCTTCTTCATGTGTCTGCGCGCTCCGCAGCGACTGGGGATGAGCCTCGTCTTGTAGCTGCAGGTGACAGAGAGCCCTTTCTTGTTGTCAAGTCCTGACGGAGCCCCCACATGAAAAAACATTTCACTCGAGCCGAGCGGCTGCCTTATTTCCCTTCCTTCCTCTCGGTCTCTTTCTGCGCCTCTCAAAGGCTACAAGCGCAGAGACAGAAGGAGCCAATCTTTGACTCCTTCTTGCCTCGCTTTCCTTTGTGTCAGCCTCCTCTTCTCCCCTTTCTTCATCTGACCAGCCTTTTCTTGTCTCGAGCATTCTGGGCCTCCCCCCTCCCCTCCTTCTGGTTTATAGATCTGAGTTGGGTCTCAGGAGGAAAATACAAGTCAAGCCATTGTCATTTCAAACAGCGTGATAACCAGACACTGCGCTGCCCACTGACAACTCAGGGGAACCAACCCTGGCTTTGACTGTTAGCTCCTCTACCCCTCTCTGTCTTGCTTCCTGATCCTTTATTCTCTCCTTTACTTTCCCTTCTTTTCCTCCCCCCCCCACTCTTCCCCCTGCAGGAGTCTTAGCAGCTTGTTGTTGTTTGCTGCTTGATGCTGCTACGTCTTGCTCCTCTCTCCTCTCTGTGCCGTGGGGGGCCGATGGGAATAGTTGTCTTAGTGTGCGTACCAAGGTCAGTGCTCTCCACATGACAGTTCTCTGCATCTTGACAAGGCGGGAAATCAATACTTTCGGACTTGTGGCGCTGCCCTCGGTGTAACAACAACCCTTAGCCGGCACGGAGCACAGCTCAGGCACCTGACACATCCCCAGACCCCTGCTAGGGAGCTCCTTCCACTCCATCTCTGACCCTTTCAAATTTAAAAAAAAATCTGCTTCACTTTGCTGCATCCTTCCCCTCTACAGGCTTCTTTCCTCTGAGCCTCCAACCTGCTGTATATTAGAGTTGCTGCTTTTGTACATTATGCAATGCATGTGTTTCCAGCTTGTCTCAAAGTCTGCAGAGTCTCGGGTGTTTGCTGCAACACATGTTCTGCGGTGAGGGTGGAAAGATGCATCTGCAGGACTCTGCTCTGTGCGTCCGGGCACACATGCATCACAATAAATTAGAATTTATTTCAGAACTTCATTCCAAAAAGCTAAACTCACATATAGCAACCATCTTTACTGCCACTGCAATGAAATTTGTTCTCTGCATTTAACCCGTCCCCTTGAGGAGCAGTGGGCTGCCACTGTGCGGCTCCCGGGGAGCAATCTGGGGCTAAGAGTCTTGCTCAGGGGCCCAGACCAGCAGTCGGACCCAGAACCTCCAGGACACAAGCACAACGCCACGAGGGATGCATTTTAAATGTTGATTTTTGTTAATATTGATATTTATGACAGCTAATGACGAGCCAACACTTAGTTTCTCAGTAAATTACATTATAACATAAGACCATTAAGCAATATTTTTCATAAGAGAGATTTTTAATGATGTGGACCTCCTGAAAAGCACGTCCACGTACTGTACGGTATTTGCACTCAGTTTATGGTTGGGCTCCTTTTGCATGAATTCATTCAGCGCGGCACAGAGGGGCTCGGCCTGCTGAGGGCTTCAGGAAGCCCAGGTTGCTTTAACAGCGACCTTCACCTCATCTGCGCTGTTGGCTCTGGTTCATCCTCCTCTTGCTCACTAAAGCAGGTACCGGTACCTTTGGCACTCTGGGCGGGTGCCGCGTATCTCTGGAAGATTAAATCAGCAGCTTTCCAGAAGAGGGAAGTATGAAGTGCACTAAAATGATCTGTTAGATGGATGCACTGACTTTGAGGACCAACAACAGCGGATTCCATGGCACCCAAAGTCATCAGACTGTTAAAGCCTGACTTCTGTGCCTCTCCGCTCTTCCTCCAGACTGGGGGACCTTGAGTTTCCTTCCATCTATGGAGCGTTTTCTATGGAAGATGGATCAGACAAGGTCTCGTTGTCAGGAGTGGCTTAAAGTGGCTTAAAGCTAACCGTGTTAGCCCCGTGTCCTGAAAACGTCCGTGTGCAGAGATTTATGTGTCGTTAATCTCCTACAAACTCTTAAATGGCCTTTTTGTCACAATTTTGGCAAAGCCTGTTGTGATTGTGCGTTTTACCTTCCACTCAACTTTCCATTAATATGCTTCTTTGGTGATGGCTTACCCACCTGGTTAAGGGTGGCAGTGACCGTCTGCTGCTCACCTGCCAAGTCAGCAGTCTGTCAAGAATGTGCAAAACAACTTGGCTATGACTGTGACATCACATCTCTGTATCAAAAATAATTTTTATTTGTGTTTGCTATATTCAAATGTCCCGAGGAACTGAATTTGGGGGGAAATAAATATGAATAAACAACAAATATATGTGTAGTTATTTAATCTGTAATGCGAGTAAGGCCAAATAACTGACATTTCAACAATATTCATATTTGCTGAGATGCGTATGCATGTCTAACCTGTAATTGCGGAGGAGCAGAGGAAACATAAAGCATTAAAGTGGAGCCATGGGCGACGTTTTTCTAAAGGACACTGAAGGCTTGCACGCGGTTCTTGGCTGTCAGATGGATGCTCAGAGAGTTGCAGAGAACGCGGGCATTGAGCCCCAAACCGATTGTTAAGCCTGCCTTTTGGCCTGCCTCTAATGATGAAGAGGGGGAGTGTGCGCAGGGCCAATTACAGCTTCTGTCTCTCAGCAGTCAAACAGAGTAAAACTCCTGATCTCAGCCCCCGCGGAGAGGAGTCACAATCAGCAGAAGACCCCCGGGGTCTCTCCAAGGGGCCACAAGCCGGCGCACACTCCCGGCTCTCGGCGCATGTGCAGCTGGACATCTATCATCCCGGGGGCTTGCTCCCCGGGTTCAGCTGGAGCAAAGAAAGTGCATCAAATAAAACAGCCACTTTAATGAATTAGATATTGAGCTGTTCATTAAAAAAAATCAAACTCCCTGAAGTCAGCAGGGAATCCACAGTAACTCAGAGCAACCTGGGGATGAACGCCACTGGTGTAGAGGAGTCATAAAACACTCAGAGCGTCTGATGAATTTCCTGATTGTTACCCAGAGAAGACCAACGTTTGGGAGTTAGATGGCAGCTTTTCGTGTTGCAAAAAAGACCGGCGGTGCCTTTAAAAGTGTTTACGCACGCTAAAAAAAAAAAAAAAAAACTTTCCACATTACGTCCACAAACCAACCGGCAACACAAATGAGAGCTGGGAAACGGAACGAAAAGGATTCATGGTTTTAAATTGTGTTTTGACAGAAAAAAATCAGAGCAGAACAGCTTTAGCCCCCTTTTACTCTGACACCCCCAGATAAAACCCAGGGCTACTAAGTTTCTTCAGAAATAAGCTACTCAGATAAGCCCCAGAGGTTTGTCAGAGAACATCACGGCGTTATGAAGACCAGGAGCCACGGCAGACGGGTCAGGGAGGAAGTTCTGGTTCTGTTTAAAGCAGGGTCAGGTTGTAGAACAATGTAGGGCTGGACGATCATTCAATAGCAATATATATCGGTCGATAGACGTATATCGATTATAGAAAAAAAGAGTCAATAAAAAATGCATTCTAGCCATGTAGGTTAATATTACATCATTTCATCTTCCCAACCAATCACAACGCAGACCCAGGAACCAAGCTCCGCCCCCTTCACAGAGTTCAGAGAGCATGTGTTATTTTTTCTTTTCTAAAAAATAGCAGTTTTGGTAAAAAGTTGGTTGAATAAAGGGCTGAGTTTGAATTCAGTGTTTATGTCTGTATCTACAAACAGGTTGCTAAGCAACAGCATAAAATGGCCAGGGCTGCACTTAAAATATATGTTTTGAATTTGTGGATAATTATCAATATCGATCAACATGATTTTTATTTTATCGATAAGCTTTTTTTCTATATCGCCCAGCCCTAGCACAACGTCCCAGAGCTCCGATCCATCCATCATCTGGACCTGGACACGGTTGGACCACCTGCAGACCTACCAGGACACGGACGTCCACCCAATCTGACAGGCTGGCTGATCTGAGAAGCTGCCAACAGGACCAGGGTAACTCTGCATGAGCTGCAAAGAGCCATAGCTCCGGTGGGAGACACGCCAGTTACTGGTTGTGTAATCTACAAATCTGGGCTTCATTAAAGAGTGACAGGAAGGAAAACATTGCTGGATGTCACTGAAGAAATCCTTTTTGCCTTGTAAGAGACACGGCAAACAAGAAGAAGGTGCTCTGGTTTCACAAGATCAAAACTGAACTTCCTGACCTACATGTAACACACTCCATGTGGAGGAAAACTAACCCTGAACGCAGCATCTCCACCGGGAAACATGGTGGTGGGAGCCTCATGCTGTGGGGAGGCTTTTCTTCATCGGGGACAGAGACGCTGGTCAAAGTGGTTTGAAAGAAGAATGGAGAAAAATACAGAACCTGGTAAAAAAAAAAAACAGAAGTCTGGCAAAAAGCAAAACTATCAGAAGGAAAACAGCGGTTCGCCCTCCAGCATGAAAACGACCCTAAACATACAGCCAGAGCTGCACGGATTGGAGCGTCTTAAGTGTTAGAATGGCCTAGTCAAAGTCTTTGCTTAAATCAAACAGAGAACGTTGACAGGATGTGTAATAATCTAATAAAAACATGACTCTGGTATGAATAGAATTACACCGAAGAACTAAAAACTATTCTGCTCAACGGAGGACATGTTTTATTTCCCATAAGCAACCACCGGCCTCACCCTCATTTGATGGAGAGATTTAAAGGCTGCCTTCCTCCTCCTCCTCCTCCTCCTCCTCCTCCTCAGCTTCTCCCCAGATGAATGTGATCTAAACAGCCACATCTTCCCAGTGTTTTTCCCCCCATAGTGACAGCCTTTCTCATGAATTAAAAGAGGAACCCATTGATTTTCCCATTGCTTAAATTTGCAACTTAATCCCCCAGATATGCAGAGGATGTACTGCCCTGTCAATAAATGGCAGCGGCACGCACGGAAGCGCGGCCGCTGGCCGGAGAAAAGGATGACAAGACAAAGGAGGCGGGCAGAGGGCAGAGCTAGTGGTGAGCAAGGAGCCGTGCCACCGAAGAATACGCTCCGACCGTTAACACTCGCTCAGATGGACTACTGCAAACATAACACATCATCCGACGGCACGGCCAGGAGAGGAAAATCCCCGCCGTCTTACAGCCACTTCATTCCACTTTGCCAAAAAAGCAAACACAGCACATCGTTATGTTTATAAGGCTAATAAACCAGTCACCGTCCTACATCTGTATAGTGTAACGAGCCATCCAGCTTGGCCTTGGACTGATCAGATGTCGTTATATAACCAAAAGCCAACATTGTGGAGAGAAGTTGTCTGGGACGGAGATGGAAAAAGCACACTTGTCCCCTCTGAGCGAGGGCCTGGAGGAAGTAAGGGGATATGGCGATCTCGCCCCGGGAGCAAACACGGCACGGAGCCCATGCCCTAATTCACAATAAGCACCCTAACGTTCTCATCTGACTCCTAATGTAGCCCATAAATCTGTGCTGCTCTGCTCTCCGTCAGCGTAGCGCTCGGCATTAACAGCCCGGCCCGAACGGTGAGCCTCTACCAAACTTATCGTGGAGAAATGCGAGGAACATGGAATTTCAGAGCGCCATCTGACAGATTTCTGAGTAGCCGGGCGGCCTGTGAGTGTAACCCAGAGTCCACCCTCTCTCGCTGCCTCTCTGCATGCGAACCCAATCCTGCAAGGCGATGGGGTTGGTGTGGCCCCGTGCCAGGAGCCGTGCTGTTGTTGGCAGCGGGTTTCCTCCGCGGCCGCCATACTTGTGCAGCACACAACACGATACCCACCAACACCAAGAAGTGTGCGCTGGAACACACACGTGTGATTGGAAAATACTCTGCACAATGCATGCACATCAACGTAGGCAATTATGGGGAGGGGAGGGGAGGGGAGGGGGGGGAGAAAAGGGAAAAAACCATGACTATTTTCACCATTCATCCCAACCCACAGCCTTGTAGGAAACAAGGAGGGGAAGAGAGCAGAGTGTATCCTTGACAGGCTTCATCTGGTTCCAGTTTAGTGCAGATGCTCAGCTTTTATTGCAGCAGTCTAGTATTTCATGGCAGATTTAGCCAGTGGTTTGCCTCTCCCCTCGCTGCAGCTCTAATGACGGTGCATCACTTGTAAATTGCGGCACACCAATGATAAACAACAGTTTGTTGCTTAATTCCACCAGCCCCTCGCTGTGGCCACCAGAAAGCGCGATGTTTTCGCTGCTGCAGTGCGCGCCGAGCGGAGAGCTTAATGCACAAAGAGGACCTGGAGAGATAATTAACCTGTGTTGTTCTGACTGGAACGTGGGATTCGCTCCACATTTGAGGCAGAGCCTATAATGTTTTACCTTCTGCAACACGTTTCCAGCGAAAAGCATGGAAAGCTCCCAGCTTACGCTGTGAAACGCTCCCGCTCACCCCTCAGATTATCGTTGTGAGTACTGCTACCAGGGGAACTTATCTCTGAAGTTACTTTGGACCTGGTTTTGGTTTCATCAGGATTGTCTCCATCTTGATTTCTTTACTGATGATAAATCATAAATTACTGATCAATCATAGATTTTTTGTTGTATCAGAGATGTGAAGCATTTTTCTACTGCTATTTAAAAGAGCTTTATTATAAAATAGAAGAAAAAGGTTCCAGACTCATGCAACTGAAACATTTTCACATGTATTTAATTTTTTTTAGTTGAACCGACTATACACAACTTCCTGTTTCCCTGGAGTATAAACCTTGTGTAAAAAATCTCCCTATTTCTCTTAGCCGCTCTTCAAAATGGGAAAGACAGGAGAACAAGCCAATCAGATGAGGCAGATGTTTGTTGATCTTCATGAGTCAGGAAATGGCTACAATAGACCAGATGTTCACCTGAACTTGCTCGTATCTACAGTCCGAGCAATAACTTGAAAGTTTAAAAGTGAACTGTGACAGGTGAGGCTGGACCAGGGCTTCGGTTTATCTCTTAATCTCTGAGCAGGATGTTAAAGGAGGTGAAAATATGTCCAGTCCTCACCGAATCGGCCTTCTCTCACTGATGTCTCAGTCTTCAGACCTAAATCCTTCAGGAGGCCTTGGGCCTGAGCTGAAGAGGCGAGCATAGAAAGTTAAGATGCTGTCCTCTTGGTTTGGGAGCAGACTCAGCTGTGCCATTTCTAAAACTCACGTTCACTAAAGACGTGATACTTCCTCCAACAATAGGTTGGATCTTTCTATTTTATGCCACTGCATAAAAAACTGAATTTATCTGAAGCGTATTTACTAATCTTTCCCTTTGGTCAGACCCCCCCCCCCCTTGCTGCTCTCTGCATGCGTGTGGACGCCAGCAGCACCAGAGGCAGAGAGAGTCTCCGTCTCGAGGTGCTGAGCGTCTCTTAACCGCCTCGTTTAGTCTTGATGGCTTAAATGATTTCATCACTATTAATGACAGGGACCGTGGCTGCCTGCGACGCGGTGCCAGATGCTCGGGGACCACCGAGCATCCCGCTCACTTCTTCTAACACCCGCAGCTCCCCCCCCCCCCCTTCTGCGCAGTCTAATGATTGTCCTCTACATGCCCCCTACCCCTCTATTCTTCAGATATTCCCCGAGTTACGGTGCCAGAGTCCAGACTGGAGGAGCTGGTACTTGCATCAGCGGGACTTTCATTGTGGACCCTTGAGGCCAGCCAACAAATCAGCGATCAACCCCGTTCCCCAGCCGCCGCAGAGTTCAGAGTTCAGAGAAAGCGGGTCAGCTGGCGCCGGACCAGGCTGATGCCGCTCCTCCAGAACGGAATGGAAAGCTTCGGCCGGCTCTCATCTCCTCCGCCGTCATCAGCAGCCTGGAGTAACCGTTAGCTGTTTCTCAGACAGATGTAGAGCGCTGCTTTGTCTCGCCTCATTGATGTGATTTTCATTCATTTGGATAATGAAAGCGTTAAGTGCCATTTTGCTCTCGCGTTGTCTCCCTTCCCCTCGTCTCCTCTGTCTAGTTGAGCTGCTCGGTTCCAGCTAAGTAATGACATTTTAATTGTTCGTGTGTGAGCGTGACAGTGGCGGTGCGCGTGCGTGTGCGTGCAGGAAGCTCCTGCTCTTTGCTTAAAGCACCAGAGCCTTTGTCTTTCCTGCTATTGTAAGAATTAACTTTTGGTGCCGGTTCCTTCAGACCCGGACAATGGGAAAATAAATGGGGCCCCCCTCAAAATTGAGAGTCCACAAAGTGTGGAGAAAATTAGAAATCACTTCCTCAACATGTGTTTCTACTATGCAAGCCTGAGGTACAGCCCGCCTCTTCTTTTTTTTTTTTTTTGGAGTTTGGATGTAATTCAGCAACTGATTGCTAATTTTTTATTTTTTTTTAAGAAGTCCCAAATGTCACCGACTGCTTTTCATTTGTCACAGAGAAGGTGAGGTCAGATGTGACTGCGTTGTTCCTGGAAGTTCCCAGAGTACGTGTCTGTGTGTGTGTGTCCGCGCAGCTCTGATTTCCCAGGGCCTAAACCCTCATTGATCCTGTTGCTCCTGTCTTCCCAAGAATCAGAGCTGGGATTATGCCTTTAAAATGAGCCTTCTCATTGCAGATATTAGGTCATTTATTTCACAGGCTTACATATGAAATTATTGACTCTTCCCAGACACCTCGCTTTATCCTCTTACATAAATACTTTTTTTTTTTACCCGTGCCACATCGATATGACACGGACGTATGCTTTGGAGGATCTAATTAATAAGCAGACCTATCGAGTGAGGGTTTAATTATTAATCTTCTTAACTGATCTGTCATGGGAAGGTTTGAGCAAAGCAGAAGAAACGTTCCACTGAAAGCTCGTTACTCTGTAAAATTCCTAAACTTCATATCCACTTAAAGCGCTTTTTGCAAACGTATTGATGCCCCTTGAAAATAATCACATCAATGTATTTGAGAGATGTTTTTTTGTGTGATAGATCCACACAAAAAGTTTGATAGCTATGAAGTGTGAGAAAAAGGATGCGTTTCTACTGTGTAGCTGTAAGTCCTCTACCTCGTTGTTCTTCTCTGCAAAGTAGCTTAAACTCAGTCAGAGTGAACAATAGCTTTAAAGGTTCAGACTAGCAATTAGGTCTGGACTTTGACTAGGCCATTCACTGCAAAAAGGGAACTAAAAGTATGTAAAAATGTCTTGAAATCAGTGTATTTGCCTTTGATTTCAGCAGGTGAATAAGATGATCAGCCAATGGAATGAGTATTCTTATCCCTAAAATAAGATAATTAGATATACTGCACTGAAATAAGATGATGGAGACGAGTTGTTCCTATTTTAAGAGCAAAAAAACATCTTTACGTGCTCAAATCAAGGGCAAATAGACTTATTTCAAGTAAATATCTTATAAATATAATAAATATTTTTGGCAGTGTTCTAAGATCTGTTGTTCGTCTGGCTGAAAATTTTAGAGTGTTTTAATGTGTATGAAATTTGTACAACGTTTTCCAAACATGTTGAAAATGGTCTCATCTGACCAGAGCCCCTTCTTCCATATGCCTGCTGTGCCTTATGTGGCAAACTGCGCACAGGACTTTCTTCTTAGTTGTCCATAGGGGCCAGATTTGTGGAGTGGATGGCAGATATTTGTCGTTTCAACAGACCTTTCCAGAGTTTCCAGGGGCCTCTTGGCTGCTTCTCCGATTAATGCCCAGCCTGGCAGTTCAGGTGGACGGCCATTTGTTGCTACGATTCCAGTTTTACCCTTTTTCTGTGTTCAAATCTTGGGGTTTTTGCTTTACAAAATGAATCGATACGACTGAATACAGAGGCCTGCCAAGTTTTCAGGGTTTTTTTGTTTGCTTTTTGTTTTTTTAAGATGTTAAATATAAAAAGTAAATGTAATTTAAATCTGAAAGGATATGAATTGGTGGACACGTCGTCTACAAATGTACCTCTGTTTGCTTTTGTAAAACAAAAGAAGCAGAAAAATCACCTAGGAATCAAAAACACAGTGAGGGTCTGGGCGGGGGAGTGGGTGCAGCTTCTTGTCCCCACATAGCAGACGAGGGATGGGCAGGCTTCAGGGAGAGAAGGGAGTGGGAAACAGGAGACGAGGGAGAGTGCAGAGGTTGTCACAGGCTAGTCACAGCGCAGGACAAGGAGGGGGGGAAAAGGAGAGGGGGAGCGCATATTCCAGCCTCTCACATCTGTTATTCGTTTGTACCGAGCTGGGAAGAAAATAGCAGGAAGCGTTATGGTGGTGGCGGAAGATAAAAAGACAAGAAGATTGAATAAAAAAACATGTGTCGCACATGCACGCTGGATGAGTCCCACGGATAATCCCCGGGAGGCGCTGCCAGCTTGGAAAACAAGCAGCGGCTGTGTTCATATGCAAACACAGACAAGAAGAAGCAGATTCTCCTCATTCATGACATAAAAAAAAGCCTCTTCTGACTTCAGATCGTTGCCTGTGGCCATGGTGTCTCAGCAGACTTCCCGCTTTACCTCCCACCTTCGCTCCCGCTCTTCCATAAGCAAAAAAAAAAAAAAAAAAAAACCTTGAGTCATTTGTCAGGCGGTGAGTGGCCGCATTTAGCTTTGCTCACTGCAGACACACCAGGTGCGCACAACAGATGCAGGAGCACAAACAGATGCAACAACCATCGCAAACGCGACGTGACAATGCCGGGCGGCGGCCATTAAAAGCTCGTCGCTGGCCCCGCACGGTGGGACCCCCCGCTGCTAACGAGCTAAAATGTGGCGGGACACAGACAGGTAGGAGTAATGCCTCGGCGATTATGCAAAGCGCGCACGCGTGCGTGCAACACCACATGCGCGAAACCGGGCCACTTTGGGCCCATCCCACAGCTCATTAACGGCAATAAGTGACTGCCGCCACCTCTCTCGTCTGTCAGTGGGGATGCAAGCCAATCAATGGGGTCATTTCACATCATAACGTCTTACTGGAGCACATTATGGCACTTCATGGCTGGGAATGGCTGCCATTAGTGGCGTAGTCAGATTAGATAAGGGAGGGTGAAGGCTGGAAAGTGTGTGTGTGGGGGGGGATTAAAGAAGAGGGAAGATGGAGATGGATCAATATATAGATAGTCATGGAGATAATATCACAACAGGGTGTCTGGGAAAGCATTTTATAGACTCCTGATTTTCTTTTTTTTGTGGGAGGGAGATAAAAGTGTGTGATGAAAGAGGAGGTGTTTGCTTTTGCTCAAGTCGTAACGTGTAGGGCCACTTGTCTATGAATGAGTTCATTGTGTGTGTGTGTGTGTGTGTGTGTGTGTGTGTGTGTGTACAAATTTGAGCATGTGTTAAAGGAGAGTATGAATTACAGCGATCTCAGGGGGAGCGTGTGTGCATGCAGGTGCGTCTGTGCGTGCTTTGCCTTGGTGTGTGTATGTGTGTGTGTGTGTGTGTATGTGTGTGTGTGTGTGTGTGATCTGGTTTAATTACAGATCAGGCTTTGAGACAGAGGCAAACAGTGCTATAATTACAGGAAACACCTCCTTTAATATTTTATGGAAATCTACTCCGTGTGTGCGTTGCTGTGTGAGGAGCTGTACGTTGAACCTATTTATTCAGCCTGCCAGAGGAAGAAAACCGGGAGGGTCTGCGCAGAGTTTGCTCCCAATGACTTCCGACTCTTACCTCACGATCTGGCGCCTTTCTCTTTCATCCCGCCGTTGCTTTTCACAGGCTCTCATTTCACATTTGTGTTTCCAAAAGGCTACTCTAAACGCCCCTTTTTCCCCCCACTTTTGAACTGCTTCCCTCTCAAATATTTATGCAGCCTTTTACGGGGCCGAGAGACAGAGGGGTGAAGAAAGAGGGGAGGGGGGAGGGGGGGGGAAGACTTATTTCTATCTATTAAAGATGAGCGACATCTCCAATGCATAAGAGGGGAGATGAATGCACTTGCTCAGGGAAAGCAAGGTGTGAACTATGATTTAATGCTTGATCATGTATTTGGAGGAAAATGGGCTAGGAGAGGGCGGACGTTCACGTGTCATGTCAGAAAAGTGGCTTACAAAAGTATTCACGGCCCTTGAACCATTTTCGCGTCACGTCCCTTTACAACCACAAACCCTAGTGTATCTAACTGGGGATTTTGGGATTGACCAACACAAAGTGGAGCAGAACTATAATATTCTGCAGATACAAAGTCGAACAGGATGGTGTGAATTTCTGCTCAGCCCCCCTGAGAACAGATTCCATCCATTGTTGCAATTTTAGCAGGTCTTTCCAGGTCTTACATCTACAGACTAAAACTGTTGCCCCTTTTCTTTTTAATTCCTAAAGCTCAGATTGGATGAAGACGGCTGGACTTATTCTTTCAGAACGTGGTACTTAGACCCAACCCGTTCCACTGTAGCTCTGGCTGTGTTTAGGGTTGCGTCCACCGAAGTCTCTGGTTTTGTTTTCTCCCTAGGAATGTCCTGTATTTTGCTCCGTCCATCTTTAGAACATCTGTGACCAGCTTTCCCTGTATGTGCTGAAGATTAAGCATCCCCACAGCATAACGCTGCCACCATCGTGTTTCACGGTGCTGCTGCTGCTGCTGTGTTCAGGGTGAAAGTTTCCCTCCATCCAGATAAGAAGAATGCTAATTTGTGGTGTCGTCTGACTACTGCACGAGCTAAAGTGTGGCGGGACACTGACAGGTAGGAGTAATGCCTCGGCGACCATGCAAAGCGTGCATCCCACAGCTCATTAACAGCAACAGGTGACTGCCGCCACCTCTTTCTTTAGTCGGTGGGGATGCAAGCCGGTCAGAGGTGTCATTTCACATCATAACGTCTTACTCCAGCACAATGCTGCCACCTTCGTGTTTCACGGTCGGGACGCTGCTGTGTTCAAGGTGATGTACGGCGCTAGTTTCATAGCAATATTACAAATAGGATAAGAAAACTGTTCATTTCTGGTGTCATCTGACTACTGCACCTCTGTTGTTTCTGGAAAACTTAAAACCAAATTTCTTCTGGCTTTCCCGTCTCTCTTTCACAGAGGGCGTAAAACTAGCAGTTCTGACAACAGATTCTCCCACCTGAGCTGTGGATCTCTGCAGATCCTCCAGAGTAGGTCCATCCGCTCTCCATGTTCAGATGATGGACTGGATAGAGCTCTGTGAGATGTTCAAAGCTCGGAATAACCTTTTTAAACATCGACCCTAAAATAATTTGAAAACTCTGCATAAGGTTTTCGCTTAGTTCCCAATTAAACACCAATTTTGTGTTGGTTTCTAGAATAAAATCTCAGTGACGTACGGTGAAGTTTGTGGTTGCAATGTGACAAAATGGGGAAAAAGCACATGAATATTCATCTTTTTGTTAATGTGTGTGTGTGTTTTCAGAGGGTCTAGCGCAGGCCAAGCTGAACACATGTTCCTTTTTAGCCTGCAGTGACACATATGTAAGCGCGCGTGCAGAGACACAAACAATGGGCAATATGCTAACACGCAAACACTAAGCCGGTGCCCCCCAACTGTGCCGCGGCACACAGGGGAGCTGGGGCCAGGCTCTGCTGGTAGCGCGCCTTACTATTCTTTGATATGCTCCAGTCATTAAAAATAGATGGCGAGCAATCATTACGGGCATCGGAATTAATCTAATTAGCCTAGCGCGCTAGGCCTCTCGTTTTCAGGAGGGGCTGGCGGGGGGAGGCAGGTCTGGGAGGGATGGGGCGGAGGGAACAGTGCAAACAGAGCCACCCAGCCGCAACACAGTGTAAGCAGAGACGGCTGGGGCGCTGGAGGGGCCGCGGCGGTGGGGGCATAATCCGCCTTGACTTATTAATACGTGCAAACAAGATTTAGCTCCTTAAAGCAAACAAATGAAGCAAGTGCTAAGAGGACTGGGAGGGGGAGAGCGGGGGGGGGGGGTGAGGAGTAGCAGAGAGACGGTGAAAGACCAAGGTAAAGCAAGAGCAGATAAATAATTTAGTGCTGCGTGGAGTAGCTGGGGAGCCGCCGCTGCTACTGGAGGTAAAAGAAAGGGGCCTGAGAGGGTCCGCTCCTCAGTTCATGGCTTTACCCTCACTAACATTGACTTTTTCTTCCACAGATATGATGCACTTTAAGACACTTTTTTTTTTTTTTATGCCCCAGCAGGTCACAACATGGATCATGATCTGCTGACTTTTAATCTCCTCACAAACACCACCAACATACAATTGGATATTGCTTTCCCACTCATATAGATCACTGTAAGGGTCACCGTGGACAGACACGAGTCCACTATTGATCCGCCGGTCGATGGAGTGCTCAGGCGACAACCTCTGCTGACCTCTGTCATCCGTAATGACTGCTTCAAGAAACTATGGCTAATATGCATTAAGACGAAGGAAGCAGAATCCCTTTTTGCCTGTAGGTAAATACGTGCCAGGATGCAAGTTCAGCTTTGTTTGGAAGGCAGCACCTCCTGCAACCTGTGAGTCCACCGCTCTGAAGCTGAACGTCTGAGCTAGCTGTCAGACCTAAAACGGCCGTCAAATTCTCAATAAAGGAATTAACTGTGCTCTTTCAATCATTTTCCTTTCAACTGAGAGTATATTTTAAGTCAAATGTTTAACTCCAGGCTGCAATGAAACCTGGGAGTTGATTGGTTTTGTTTCGCATCCGTTTTTCAAACATTAGCGACTCATTCGTTTACACTGTGACTCAAAAAAACAGTTCACCCATCCATCTGTACGTGGCAAAGCTTTCAGGCGCCTTCAGAACAAACCCCCGGAGGAGAGAGGAGAACAGGGAGAGGACAGAGAGCTAATCTCAAATGAGCAGGAAGAACAAAAGCCTTCCAGCTCAGGAGACCCGACCACCATGCTGATGAGCAAAGAGCTGCAGAGGGAGCGACGGTGGCAGGACGGGAAAGCATCTCTGGGCAGCGTTTCAAGCCTCTATCTACTCCGCTGCAGTGGATTACGGTTTGAACGGCAAAGAAATGACACATGAGAAATGACACAATCCCACAGCTGCGTCGCTGCTGTGGGATTGTGTCTCTGCAGGAAAATCTGCTCCTCCATAGCTAATAAAATTAAACCAGGCACTAAGCAGAAAGAAGAGATCAGGGTTATGAGTTAAACAACCATATTTGATTATTAAAAATAGTGAAAGCTGTCGGTCTATAAGTGACGGCTATAAGACGAGATATTTTAGTTGTTTATTAAACCAGTGCTAGAACTTTCTAGTTTCAGATTTGTGAAATAAATACAAGGAATGTTCTCATTTTTCTGCACTTTTTTCAAATTTTATTTACTAATATGGTGCGTCTAATTAAGCTTTTGAAACAAAGGCCAGAATAACCTACATTTCAGAGCTTTATCAAACAAGGTGAAATAAAGAAAGCACAGCTGAACGCTCCCGCTGCTTTCGCCAGTTCTCCTCTGTGACGCAGCGGAGAGACCTGCAGCCGTAGGTTCCATGTGCAGCCGGAGGAACGCCCGGAGACCATTTCAGCAGCGCCACCCTCACACGCCGCGAGGACATAATGGCGCTGAAAGCAAAACGACTCAATGAAAAAGGAAAACTGTGTTTCTTGGAATCCACTTCCACCCAAATTGCAGAGGCATTCTTGGCCAGGCTCGCAGCACACGGGTAACACAATGTGCTGCAGCGAGGGGAACATTCTGGACATTCATCAAGCCCACGACGGAAGACTAAAGCATTAAAATTCAACAATAAAAAGAACTAAAGTCAGAAAGTAAATGAAGTCGATTTTTCTTCTTTTTGGCACCGTTTCACTGGGATTGATAGATTCGTTCCCTCCCCCGTCCCTCCTGGCCTTCGTCACCAGGTTCAGTCCCAGCGCTGAGGTAAAGGAATGAGGGAGGCAGCGCGGTAACACGCCGTACCATGAGGAGCAGGACGCAGGCAGCCCTCCCTGACATGCCCTCCACCAGGATCCTCCCCGGCCCCCGCAGGCACGCACAAACTGCATGTGCTCATATATGCAGCAGATGATAGAACTGTCTGCAGACACACACACACACACACACACACACACACACTTCCCTCCTGCCTCCCTCCCTCTGTGGCGCTGCATGTGTCCTGTCATATCTCCTTCAGCCAGTAATTGTCCCAACTTATGGTGTTTCTTCCTGCAAGCCACAGTTTAGGGGAAGTGAAATCCTTCTAAGTGACTGTCACAATGCATCAGCCTCAGGCGGGGGACACGCTCCGGCTTCCTCCCCCACCCTCCCCCTTCCCCTGTCCCAAGGCTGCTCACTATCCCCCTCTTTAAGTGTTTTTCTTGCTGAGATGCGCCGCTCGTGCTTTCACGTCGTCGCTCCATGTCACTCCTGCCCCCCCCAGCCCGGTCTGGGTGGAACCCGAAGGGAGAGCCTCGGTCGCATCAACAGCACGGGCCCTCCCTCTGACCCGCTCTCCGCACAGTCCTTGTGCACCAGGACTGAGTTTTTCCTCCTTCCTCCGACGGGACGGTCACTCCCTGACATACTTTCACACACAAAAACACGGAGCGGAGCCGAGGGTGACAAGGGTCGCGACCCCGGCATGTCACGGGCCTGTGATGCATGTGCCACTCCCTTTCTGCCTCTGACCTTGTTTTTCGGGACTCTGGAAGTCCTTTCTTTTGCTTATCAGCCCTCCCTGCAAAAATAAACAGTGACTGCTCCGTTCACTCAGCCATAGACGGCTTATGCACCAACTGAGTGATTGAAACTGGCAGATTTTACCCTGATCAGCTCCGACCGGTGATCAGTTGGTCTAACTGTTGAAAAAATAAATATTTTCCCGTCCCTTAAGTCCATCGTCACTAAAAACTCTCACTTTTGTACAGCTGGAAGTGCGTCGACACGTCCTTTCATGCACTTTCTCGTCTGCCTCGGTCTAAAATCCTGCAAAATGATTTTATCCTCAATGTTTGTTACGTCTAATTTTTTTAAATTAAAACAAACTTTTTGACTGATTCATTCCAGGTGTTATAGTGAGCAGAAACAAAAAGGAGCTTACAATCACCAGACTTCAAAGAAAAACCAAAAATCGGTAGCCAATATCCTGCCGGTTGAATTTAGGTATCTGCGTCACAAACCAGGTCCAGATAGTAAATTTGAGCAAAATACAGAAAAGGGATTTAAATTGATGCATTTCTGCCAAATGTTTGCCCTGCGACACGCGGCTACTTTCTGCACAACAACAAAAAAAAACTATAACAAGATTACAACCGTAGAGTTGTAAATCAGCAACCGGCTGAAATGACCAAGCGGCCATTTTCCCAAAATAAAGAACAAATTCTTCTGCCAAAACTCTGGCTGAACAGTAAAAAACCCGATTGCTAAAAAGGATTTAATGGAACAAAATTATCAAAATAAATGACTAAAATCAAATTCACAGCTGCCAAATCGTTACGTTCACCTTCAGGGGTGGAAAACGTCGGCATCTGAGCGCTGACACTTCCTGTCGCCCTGCTGGGGTTCGGCACATTTTTCCTGGAACTTCAGACGCGTCGGCCGGCCGTCAGCCTTTCATCACCCGATCATCAGCGCGGGGAGGGACCCCGGGGACCCTGCACTGCGGGGGGGGGGGGGGGGGGGGGGGGGCATGGGGGCTTTCACTCGTCGCTTGGACGCTGTCCGGCTCATGTTTTCTGTCTACGTCGGCGTGTGAGTGTGTGTGAGACAGAGAGAGGCCTCATGAAGGTCAGGTACTGGTCAGCAGATGTTAACTGTTTGGGCTGAACCACAGAAAGAGAGGAAGACGAGGGAGGGAGGGGGGGCAGTTTCTTCACCTCACACTCGGTGTCGTACACACACGCAGAGTGACGGTGATAGTGGAGCAGACACTAACAGCCCTGCTGCTCTTGGCTTCAGGCCGCGACGCAGAAACTAAAACATGTCGGTCCACACTCAGCAGACGGAGGGACCGGCGGCCGTCGCCGCTGCCCTGCTTCCTTTACAGAGCCGCTCGGCTGCTGTCAAGCGACTCTCGCACCAGGAAAATTCACTGCGGTCAGCTTGGAGATGTCTGAGCCCTTACCTCGCGTGACGGGAGGCGAGCTTAGTTCTCAAAACTGCGAGCGGCTCAGAACCTCGCCACCGTGTGTGGCCCTGCAGCGGGCCCAGCTACTGCTGCTTTGGATATTAGCTGTTCTGTATGTGGGGCTATTAAACACCAATCCCCAGCTACACACACACACACACACACCACTTCCCTTTTGGGCTCAACTCTGGGGGACATGACAGCTTTGGCTGGTGAAATCTGTGTGGGCCAGGAGAAGAAATGTTCCAGCTGGAGAAAAAAAAAGCCAGAAGCAGACACTTTTCAGGACAACAGAGGAGAAAAAGAAAAGTCGGAGAACTTTTGGCAGGGCAGAGAGAGAATCGGAGAAGCCAAATCCCGAGTAAAAAGACAGGAGAACAAAGGAAAAGAGAGAGAAAGAACCTGCCTGAGCTGCACTAAGGCAACAAAAGGAGGAATAACTGAGAGAAACGAGGGGAAGATCCAAAGACCAAAGCATAAAATGCAAGAAAACAGAGAAGAAAGTAAGGAAGGAAGAGCAGCTGGAGCGTTGCTGCTCATTCAGCACTTTGCCAAATCAATGCCACTTGAGGAGCACGATCCGCATCCTGAGCTCAGCGAGACGCATCGCTGCGACCGGGGGCGTGTTTGTGTGTGTCCGCCTGGAGGGCTGATCATGTCGGTGTGAGGTGGGCCACTGTAGTCCACATTAGGGTCCAGTAATGTGTTAATTTATAACCCTATCACCCCCGACGCCTGCATTATCCATCTGTGTCACCCGTTAGGCCCACGACATCTATCATCCAGAGGGGAGAAAATGGCCGTTCTGGAGCGATTAAGCCACTGGGCACACAAATTCTCCCCTTTCTTTCTCTTTCAGCCTGATCCGTGGCATCTGTCCACGTCCCTTTTCGTTTTCTCCCCAGCTCCCCAGGTCTGGGTGATCAATTTGAGCCTGACAACTTCTCACTTTAACACGCTCCTCCTGGTTGGTTATCAGTGATCAGGGACTGAATTATACCTCACAGGGACCTAGAGGAGCCGCCTTTCTGCCACTGATTCTGGAAATACAGCGCCTTTTTATTCCTGCCCAACTCCTTCACATTTTTTACCCAACAGCTACAAAACTCTATAATTATGGAGTAGATTTCTAATCTCTACAAAATTTGCCGTATTCAGACCCTCCAGGGTCCAGATTTTGTAGAACCGCACGTCGTCGCTTTGCTCATTCAAGGACGGAAATTTCTCAGACTGGAAGGAAAAAGTCTAAAAGTCGACTTTTATGCATATTTGGCTCATCTGGGTGCATGAGTGCCCTTTACCGCCCCATTCAGACTCTGGCTGTATGTTTAGGGCCGTCGTCCTGCAAACCTCCGCCCCAGTCTCAGGTCTCCTCTAACAGGTTTTCTGCCCTTTATTTCCCTCCATCCATGTTCTCTTTGATGCTGACCGGCTTCCCTGGCCCAGCCAAAGAGAGGCGCCCCCACAGCATGACGCTGCCACACCCGTGTTTCATGTGTGCTAAGGGTTCATTTTCCATATGAAGCCATTTGTCTGTAGGCGGAATATTGTCATTCTGGTTTCATCTAACCAGAGAACATTCTCCAGCACGTTTGCTATGTCCTCTATGTGACTAATTGAAAATGGGTCTTCTTACAACTTTCATCTGTCAGTGGTTTTCTTCTTCAGGAATGGATAAGGCTGAATATTTGGGAACCATGCATCAGTTTCCTTCCCCCCTTCACAATTTGGCACTAGTGTTTGTTTGTATATTACATAAAATGTGTATTAGTATTAATAATAAGTATATAACTAATTATTTCTGACATTACAAGATCATAAAAGGTATAACTGGTGTATTGCTGCATGCACTTGTTTTTTTTTTTTGCAGAATAAATTACTGTCGTCCGTGCTTGAACGAAGCCCAAACTGCTCGTTGAGGAGAATCAGCAGCATTCGCGATGCATCTGTGTCTGTGCATGTTTGTCCGGCTGTATTTGTGCAGGTGGCGCAGACTCTCTCTCTGTGTCAGGGCGTTCTACACACTAACAACACACAGGGGTACATGATCAATACTCACCCTCTTTATTCAATTTCACAACAGTACAGCTAGCGGCGCACGCGCACGGCCTCTGACAGAAGCCTTCATGCAAATGTGAAAAACACGAACGGCAGACATGGAGATTAAGGGCCAAAGGGAGGCTGGACGCTTCTCGTTTTCAACACAAACGCTCATCTAACTCAGACAGAGGTCGTGGAGATAGACTGCAGAGACCAAAGGAGACAAAGGGGGGTCAGAGAGGAAAGACAAGCTGGCAGTTTCACTTTTAAAGAGTGCAACAGTCATCACAAGAGGAGAAAGGGAATCTGCCCATTAAGACTAAGTGGATGTATATTAGATCATGGAGGTAAGGAGGTGGGCATTTACCATCAGCCCAACTCAGACCCAACCTTTGAGAATAAGGCGTTAAAGCCTTTCAAAAAAAAAGAAAAGAAAAACAACTGCATCTTTAAACTTTAAAGTCGCGCTCTGCTCAGAGCGACTTTTAAAGCAGTTCTCTGAGGGACATCACCTCTGTGAAATGCAGGCAATTAAAAGACTATCAAAGTCACCACCCAGTCCTCTGAGATCATAACAAGCCTCTGTCCTCTTTCTATTTCTCTGTCTGTCCCCTCCCCCCCCCCCTTCCTCCCTAGTGTAAAGCCCCCCACCCCCACCCCTCCAGCCTTATCGCAGCGGTACAGTTAATCCTCCTCCTCTCCTCCTCCCATCGCCGGGTCCCTCTGGGGGTGCGCGAAAGGCTAAAAGGCGGGAGCACATTTGCCACTTGCCTGCGACACATAATACGGAGCAAGGCAATCAACTTTGGCTTGACATGCATTTGCTCATCTCTGGGACACACACATTTAGCTTACAACCCCCCCCCCCCCCCATCACCACCCACCCTGCTGGGAAATTGAGGGGTGAGGTTTGGGGGGGGTGGGGGGGAAGCCTAAATTAACACTTGACATTCAATACGGTCAGGTCCTTAATTGGCCGGGGCCTTCCTGAGAAGGCAATTTTCTATTCCCCAAACTGCCCCCGCGCAGCGCCGTGCGCCGGTGTCGTCTGTGTGCGTGTGCGGGGGAGCAGAGAAACTGTATCTGTGTGGAAGCATGTGCGGCAGACAAAGCCGGCGTACGCATGCGTCTGTGTGAGTACGGGCCCCTGTCCTGAGAGAGGCCCTCTGGTCCCTTCCCTCCCTCTAATGAGGCTGGATGAATTAGCGCTACGTGACATGATTTGAGCAGCGGTGGCAGCCCCATCCCTCTCCCCTCCCTGCCTCCTCACCCCCCCCCTTATCCCCTCCATTGTCTTTGTCCTTCTCTCCTCCTCATCCACTGCCCCCCCCCCCCCCCCTCGAAGCAGTGACAGGCATCTGGTGGCCGAAGAGAAAGCGCCAGGGGCAAGCCCGCGGCTCTCGCCTTCATGCACGGTGCCGCTGCTTTTCACCCACGCGGACACACACACACACACACACACACACACACACACACACACACACACACACACACACACACACACACACACACACACCTGTGTAATGCACACAAAATGAAACACTTTCGCCTTCCTCCCGTTGCTTTTCCACTCACTCACACAAACGCAGACAGACTTGCACTTCCCCGCGGATTTGGTTACAGTTGATGTTATTACAGCTTTCAACCTGAGAGGTATTAGGCTTCCTTTAACAGATCTGACAGCATTTACAACACCGGCAAGTCGACGCCTCTAATCGCGTCTGTGACTTCAGCCTATTACCAATTGATCTCCAAAGAGAGCCGCCTCCTCACCTTCTGACTGATGCGCCAACTGTCGGTTCCATTCCTCATCTTTGTCATAATGCGCAGCAACTTGCAAGACCTCTAAATTCACAGCAAGTAACATCCAAAATATTCACTTTACTGGGTTTGATGCTACTGGTCGCAGGCAGAACGGCTAGTTTTTGGCACAATACCATTTCCTTAGGTAATCCATACCCTTAGCATTCCCCCTTTCCTATCACTTGGCACTTCATTTAGGTATAGTATTATTATATCTTTATATTATTTGTAAATGAGCAGTTTACAAAGCTAGAAAAATGTGGGAGTTTTAAAAATAATCACTTTTTGTCTCTCCATTTCTTGTCAAAGCAGAGTTTTCAAAGACTATTCTGAACCAAAAAGAGCCTTTTGACTCATATCCACTAAAACAGGAAGTGCTTCCATATATGGATGATGACATAACATCTGCTCAGTCGGGAAATCTCTAATGGTAATTAAAGAAGGGACTGTTTTCCTGATAACAGAAATTTTGGTAGGAGGGATATGCTGAATGAATCAGCGACTGCTTATTAGCAACACATTTAAAGGATCGACGGAGCATTTTTGACACAAAGTTCATTTGTGTAGGAAATATGAGTAAACTTCTTGGAAGTAGTTACAGGGAGAGAAGACTTATTTCTTCTTGCCCACCATAAATAATCTCTTCCTTAGAAACAGATTTTAACCAATGATTATGAAACCATTGAAATATTTAATTTTAGGGAAGGAATGAGTGAGGGACACGCCTCCAGCTAGCCGAACAGGGAATAACTAGCCAACAAGTGAAACACGGCTGTTTTTGAGCATAAAGTTTATCAGTAAAGAAAACTGTTTCTTCTCCTGCAAGTTTTACTCATTATATGTCCTCTGGAAGTAGAAGAAAAATCAATAACAGTCTGCTCCGCTGTGTTTATCCACATTAATTGGCTTTTTTCTACGTATCGGAGCGAAAGGAAGGAGTCTTTGACTGTAGCAGCAGACCGACACAAGTTGAGTTGTGCGAACGCCTGTGTGCTCAGAATGACAATTTGAATACTGTTAATCACAAGCACTACACCCACTGATTATGTGGAGAAAAGTGAGACTTGCAGAACGACCGTCTGACTTGTTCATTTATTATAATTTATAACATTATTATCTTTATTTCAATGAGGTTCTGTATTTAACCCATCCCTCAGGGCAGTGGGCACCCAGGGAGCATTCTGGGGTCAAAGGTCTTGCTCAGGGACCCAGCGTGGCAGTCTGTGGGAGTCAAACCCAGAACCTTGCAGCCTCTCCGGGACACAAGTGCCTTGCTCCATTATTGCTTGGCCACTTGTGAACCATATAAAGAATGATATTCTGGTGACACGGTTGTTGGGAGGAAGCATGCTTGCACACATCAGAGTGCCGACGCTGGTCAGAACCAGAGTGAAAAGGCCCCCAACACATCTGGATTATTCTGGAGTGATAACATATACTTTCTAACAGTTTATCTGTTATGTGTCCACTCTTTAAAAACAGAATTCTTAGTTTTATCCAAAATATCTATTCAGAATTAATCCACCCATCTAGATAAGTTGTTACAGACGAATCTAGCAGTTATTGTCTTCTCTAAGCCCCAGTGGGTCGAGGCAGATGAGTGTTCACACTGAGCCTGGTTCTGGTTCTGCTGGAGGTTCTCCTCCCTGTTAAAGGGGAGTTTTCCTCTCCACTGTCGCTTCATGCATGCTCAGTATGAGGGATTGCTGCAAAGCCATCAACAATGCAGACGACTGTCCACTGTGGCTCTACGCTCTTTCAGGAGGAGTGAATGCTGCTTGGAGAGACTTGATGCAACCTGCTGGGTTTCCTTAGAGAGGAAACTTTCTGACCAACCTGGAGGATCTGATGGAGTCTGACTTTGGAAAGAGCCTTGAGATGACATGTTTCATGAATTGGAGCTATATAAATAAAATTTAATTGAATTGAATGAAAAAATTAGGGATTGGCTTTTTTTTGGGGGGGGGGGCTGATGTGCGTGTTTGATTGTGGGAGGAGAGAAAAGCCGCCTCTAAGCAGACATGTTATATCTCTGCTTTATACTTAATGTAACCAGCAGACAAATAAATCCATTTTAATGTATTTAATATAAGTATTGAGATTGTGTACACCATATCACCACCACACTAAGAACATTTTACTATTTGCTATATAGTTCTTCCAAAACTCTAAATATCATGCAAATGTGATGAATGCAAGTACACTCCAGCATGCCCAAATTGTGTATTTATTTAAGTACATTTATTTATCACTAGGTAATATATAAAAATGCATCAAAGTAGACATTACCATGCGTTTCTTTTTCTTTCGTTGCTTGTTGAGAAGAACTGACACAATGTCACACAAAAAGCGCTGGCATTAAACTGCATATTAAGCTACACTCTACAATGTTTATGTAATCAAAATATTTGATTATTGCAACTTGTTTCTCTTATGATCAATAATTAACGGTGGAACAGAGTAGGATATTTTGTAATACTTCAAACTAGACATCTATTTTAAGGGCTACAAAGCCTTGGCCTTTCTCTACTCAGCAGAAACGACCGTGTTACTAACTACATGTTAGAAGTGAAAGGTTAAGGGTTAAGAAAGGGTGGTGGTTGGGGGTGGGGGGGGGTACCATAATGAGCCCAGATTTTGGCACGATCCCAGCCCTAAGGTTATGCCTCCAATGATACTGGAGAAACGGCTTTCTTGCCACCTTTTACAAATCTAAAGTGTGAAATAATGGCCTGGATGAAGCAAAACAAAAGCTGCATGTCTTTTGTGTGTTTGGAGAAAAACATATCAAATGGATTAAATGCCATGAAATATTAAATGCCCGTCAGAGTCACAGCAGACAGAGCACTTATGTCGGAGTGTGTTTCCCGACAGAGGAGGATGCAGCTCGGGCCATTAACGGAGAAAACATCAGCATAAAGAGAAGTGTGGACGCGTGGCTGCGAGCTGGTGAGGGGGAACAACACGAGCGCCTCTCCTGCTTTTAGCTCACAAAACGTCTGATCGTTTGTGCAAGGCTTCTCACTTTGTTCTGTTGTTTGGGACTGAAATTGTCACTTTGAATGAGCTGTTAATGTTACAAGAGGTCAACGATGAGGGAACGTCTGACATCAGATGGGCGGCCACATGTTTTACTCAGAGGGTTAATTAGTGCATTTGTGACTACAACAGGGGTTTGTAGTTCCGAACCTCTGCTTTTAGATGCTTTTCTGAGCCGGCACACCGGCTAGAAGAGGTTGAACTATCTCTTCGGACTGTATTTGAGTTGTGTAGGAACCTGCTGATGACACAATCTCTCAAATCAGGTGTGTTCAGGCAGAAATGCATCCACAAAATGCAGGATTTAAAGACAGGAAGTGCCCAACCTGTGTAATTCAGTAATATGGCAAATACTCTGGTGCCCCGTGCAGGAATGCACCCCCTAAACACGCACTCCTGGGCATTGGCATGATAACCTAATAACTTCCAGTAAAAATACTAAAAATATGTATTTTTTTTCAGGGTATTCACACAAACATTTCAATCAAAATATGATTATAAAACATGATATTTTATTATTTAATAAAAAAAATCTATAATTTTTACTGCTGGTACATATTGTGTCATATTCATTATTGGAGCTCTAATAATTGGTATGTTAATATTTTTGGTTTTTTAGGGTTTAAAACAAAGAAATGAGCGAACATATAGAATAAAAACTTGCTGATTGCTGCTCCTTTGGCAGCACAACCATGACTTTCTGGGGGTTTTGGAAATATATTCAAACAGCTGAATTTGTTTTTTGTCGACGCAGTGGCGCCATCAAGGGGGGCCCAACCGGGGGCAGCGGCCACCCCAGTAGATCTGCTGATCACCCTTTTGGCTCTTTCAACCAATCAATCGGATAAGCAAAACTATTATTTATTTAGTTTTTCAATCATTTATCTAAAGGTTTGAGGTGTCCATCATTATGATCCACCATTCCAGCCTCCTACATATAAATTCTGTCCAAGTTTTAGGTTGTACTGTCACACACACATCCTTGTTTAATGTACATAGTGAAGACTGTGCACTGACTTCCATCCATCTTCAAGCCTTTCTAAGGCCTAACCCTGGCCCTAACCCCTAGTCCAAAAACAGGTCCTCACTTTAGATCAAAGTCCTGATTTCACTAGTAAAATGCACAAAAAATGTTCTCACCCAGCTGCAAGAACAAGAACACGCACATCCGGCCACCCTTTTTGACACTTTCAGGAGGCGCCTCTGCTTGTAAGCGAGGGAAAAGAGCAGCTGAGCAGCAGTGTGCAGTAACAGGCGGGGGAGGGGCAACGCTGCACGACTCTCTGATCCTCAGAGCCAAACACTTTTTACATTTTATTCCACTGCCTGCAAACACAAAAGTACCTACAAGGACAAAAGCCTGCCAGATGAAAAAAAAAAAAAGCACAAGCTGTGGGATGCCAGGGCAGCTGCATTTAACAGTGGCCATTAAATGCTATTAATCCAACATCTTTACAAAGTCAGCAGAGCAAACAAACAAATGCTAACACATGTGGCTTCAACAGAAAGCAGCAGCTTAACGAGGGAACGTTGCATTTTGGCCATTCAAAGGAAACTTGTTGCTCGTTCTGAGGAAAGAAAGAGGAAAAAGTGTATCTGTACCTGAAGGAGCTGGAAGCGTTAAACTGAGCATGTGCTGGCGTTGTGTGTATTCTGGCTGACGGCCAAGCCCAGCCTGTACCACCACCCGCCCTTTCTCCAGAACCACCCTGAAATCCTCCCTGGGCCTTGAGCAATCAAATCCCCAAGGCAGAGTGGAAACAGAGCCGAGCCGAGCTGAGCGGGGAGAGAGATGGGCGCAGAATAAAACATGGGCGTGAAACTGAAGAGAGCGAGACGGAAACTAGCTGCCCTGCCCCTCCGCGCACGCATCAAAAGATCAGGGGTGCTTCTAGAAGGGTTTGTTAGGGCCGCTAACGTGGGGGCCACAAATATTTTCTGCGGGTGGCACACCAAAACCACGAGTGGAATGGAATTTCTGCGTGATCTGGAAGGTTCTGTTTTCACGTACCTGTACACCAAATTTCATTTGTTGTCATTTTTTTTCAATGCAAAATTATTTTTCCACTGTTTTAAAATAATGTAACTTTTCTATATTTGAACTAAATATTTGATTCCTGTACGACTTAAGGAGGCGGCCAGGAGTGAGTGAGGAAGGCGTTTCAGTGTTGGTAAACTAGAGAGGTGTCACAAGTTGGTCGGAGATTGGCATTCACTGATTTTCCCTTAAAAATGGGTAACTTCAATCATGAAAAATGTGGATTTGTTTCTGCTATTTGTTAAAAGCTTCAACACTAAGACGTCAACACTAAGGTCTAAGACGTTTGTCTTTATGCAGAAAAGGCAAACAATCTTCTAATTCAATAATTTTCTGGCAGATTCCAACTTCAAACCTTTCCCAACGAATCTGCTGCACGTTTATTTTTCCTCTGTTTAAAATGAACACATTCATACATGCACAGGAACACACACACACACACACACACACACACACACACACACGCATAAACATACGCAGCCGTTATACTGACACACAGGCACAACTACATAATTACACACATACACAGGGAATCATCCACCGGCAGCTACAAAAATCCTAAACTACCAAACACCCCTTCATATACTTTATTACACACACACAATATATATATATATATATATATATATATATATATATATATATATATATATATATATATATATATATATATATATAAAACAAAAAATAAATAACATAAAAAGAAATCCAAATAGGCAGATCAAGCCTCAGAGACGAAGTAAAATCAATACTGGCTTAAAGGAGCAAAATCTGTTAAATAAAGGAAATTTAATGTTGAAACTGATCGAGGCTTGTCCTTTGCTCTAAATCCATCCGTTATAAATAATATGAATCTGAAACTGACTGACCAATAGCGGATGGTTGTTAATTGAATTACATTTCAGTGACCCCCCTCCCACCACCTTGGTGGCACCACTGGGGGCAGGATGGACCACATCTAGCTCTGCTGGAGTGCACCGAAGCAACCCCCCCCCACCCCCACCCCCGGCCTCACATGGAACCCGTGCTACCTGTTAGAAAACCATTTTCCTTCAACAACAACTTTGGTAATTTGCCCGCGCATCTCCAACGTATACACTCACACAGCGGTGCATGTTGGGAGAAAGAGTCAACTGCAAGGCCCGAACAAAATTACCATCATTACCCATAACCATAAACAAGCCTGATGATGATGATGATGATGGTTTTAACAGTAATAATAGCAATCCAGTCTGAGTGCTTTTTCACATAACAGTGACAACATTAGTCACACCGGCAGCAGAGAAATGAAAGGCTCGCTGCCTTGAGAGCTCCCCTTTGTTGCCGCTGCTGATGGGGCAAATTGGCAGGCAGAGCCGGCAGATGCCGGTCCTTAAAGACGGATGTAAAAATAGTGGGCTGCCGATTTGCCCGCTGCCCTGGCGCGGCTCCAAGGCAAACAACATAACAGGAGTTGAGGAATAACAGGAAAAGGGAGAAGCCACGGTGAAAGTATGCCCGAGTTCCTGTCACTTAGCACAGGTCACTCCTAATGTCACCTTCCTCTGAGTGCAGGACGGGGACGGAGCAACGTCTCTGCCGCACGCTGCGCTTTAGTATGAGGAAATGAGAAGGTCTGGATCTGTGGCTATCCTGGCTGCGGGCGGCCCGCTCACCAAAACCAAGTCTGAGGAGCCACTCTGCTGCCACCACACCGAGTCACACACAGCCGGACGGAGTCACACACAGCCGGACCTGCTGCATTCCTGCCATATCAGTGTGTGCTGCTGGCTGGGCCCTGCGCTCATGTCCCCCCCCCTCATTAGCCGGCGGTGGGGTGTTGACATCCTGAGCGACTGCCTCTTCAAACACACGCTTCCTCCTCACACCGGCAACTTCTCCTGAATGCAGGAAACTGCCCAAAGACGAACGACTGCATGTTGTTTTGTTTTGGGTTTTTTTCTTTTTTTTCTGAAGGAGAAGAAAGGAAAGAAGCAAAAGGAATTGCTGCAAAGTGGCAGAGGCAGAGAAAATATGTGGGAGAAAATGAAGAAAGTGGACAGAAATTCATGTGTGTGATCCCAATAAGCAGTGATAAAAACCTGCAGTAAAAAGCGTTTTAAATGTTAAGGCCCGCTTTATTACGTGCCATTTCCTTTACGTGCTCAGCTGCCACACTGGTTTATTAAAACCGATATTTTTCCTGAATCCCCCTTCGTTCATTATTTGGGCAGGTTTTAGAAAGCAGAGATGCACCGATCAGGCTCTCCTGGCCGATTCCCATTTAGACCAATTTTAATTTTTTGTTTGCTTGCAGAGAGTAAAACACCTGAAGCAGAAAAATGTGCTGCAGGTTTTTGAATGGCTGTGGTTATTTTGAACCCAAAATCACTCACAGAATGACGTCATTATCCCCATTTATGACTAAAAAACCTAAACTCTGTTGGACGATGCATTCAGTGGCTGAGAAAGGCTTAAAGGCTTGCATTCCATGAATAGAAAAATGTCTGATTTTCAGTATTTGACACGCTAATCACAGATCAAAGCCAATCAAGGGAAAACCGACCAATTCTGATTGTTTGGTGCGTCTTTAGACGAAAACTTCTCGCAAATATGTACGTCCACACAGGAGTGGAGTCCATGCCTTAGCAGAGAAACATGGTGCAACGCCGGCGTACGAGACTGAGTCGTTGTCCCTGACTGTCTTGATTGCATCTCTGCATCTCCTCCTTATCATTCGGGCATTCACCACGGCGCTGAGGCCGCCTAGCTCCTCGGGACACACAGGAAACAGCTGACACAGAGGCTGGTAGTGAAGCTCACATGATGCTTATTGATCGCTATTTGCCCCCGGGTCTCACACGCAGAGTCGGGGTCAGTGCTCACCCATCCTGCGGGGCATTTCTGCAAAACTGCAGAAGTTGCAACATGACCCAAAACTGCACATGATCAGGACACAATTTTTTTTTATTGAAGAAGAGCTTCTTCTTCTTCTTCTTCTTCTTCTTTTTGTTTAAATAGCAGTTAAGGAAAAGGGCAGCCAGAATGCAGTGATGCAATTATTGGAAAAACAAAACTTTTAAAGTAGGTCAGAAGTAAAAACATTGCACAGGTCATAGATATCCTTGGTTGTTGCCTGGTTAAATATACTGGGGACCCCAGGATGAAGGGGACATTGTGCATCCTCCCTTTTGATTAGGCTACAGCTTGGTGGTTTCTGGTAGGAGCAGACAAACTTTACGCAAGACGCTGTGCTGAGTCTAACACTTAAGATTCCTATTGTGCCGAAATGACGCCGCCCACAGATGCTGAGAGAGATGCTCCAAATGTAGCGCTACAGTCAAGACTTAATCCTTTTCTTAGTCGGGAACCAGAGCAAACAGTCACCCAACTTCCTTCACATGGCCTTCTCCTTGTCACGACGTGCTATTAAAAGAGGTAGCCAGGAACGAGTCCTCTGTTTCTGCAGAGACAAGATCCCCGGCGCAGTCGTATTTTGCATTTAGGTATTGGGTTGTTGTTTTTTTTCTCTACTTGAGATGCAGGGGGAAAAAATGAGAGAAAAGAAGAAGAAGCGGTGAGAGACAGGGACGCAGAAGAAAAGAAAGAGTAGTAATGGGGGAAGTGGTGCATGTCTTTTCTGCAAATCTCCTCTTTCACCTCTGCTCTCCTCCAGCTCTCCATCAGGCCAGCCAAGAGACACTTCACCTCGCACCCGCACACACATGGAGCCTGAGTCAACACACGGCAACACACACACACTCACATGCAGAGTGCACACAACCCGTCCTCACTCACACACACGCACACACACACACACACACACACACACACACACACACACACACACACACACACACACACACACACTGGCATATGACTGTTGAGCCACCCACTCAGAAAAATAAATGGCAGAAGCTCAGACACGAACGCCTCGACACCAGATGCATGCACGTATAGACATCCATATGCTCCATGTGCAACGACCCATCAAAAACAGACATGGAAATACGAACACACACACATTCACTCGCTGTGGATAATTCTGCACATATGAATCAAATCAGTGCCTTCTGAGGCCAGCTCCACAGGAAAACAGCAATGCACGAGCAACATGCAACACTCCTGCATCACAGACTAAAACAAGCTGCTCTCTCACACACAGACGCACTCGCAGCTATACGACTATTAGGGCGTTAATAGGCAGATTAGTTTGCAGAAGAGGATATTATCCTCCCCGCTTCTTTCCTCAGACAAAACAAAGCAGAGCTTTTTTTTTCCACCAATACGTCTGTCATCATGCCTCAAAGAGCGATTCATGTTCACACACAGACACACAGCAAACGGCACAAAATCTAATTTGGAAGAAAAGAAAAAGTTTAAATGTGATAGAAGATGACTAAAAGAGCAAAAGTCAGGTGAGAGGTTTGGATAGAGTTTAAATTAAAAGCAAGCAGGCCTTTAACCAATTTTAAACTGCTAGTAAAAGCATGCAAATGGAGAAAAGTGGGAGGAAACCGATTATCCTTATTTTAAATATTCTTTAATTTATCTATTTTTCTAACATTTTAATATTAGTAAAATAAAATTGTTGCAATTTTTTACATTAAATTTTGAGAGAAAATAACTAAAGTGGCAAATCCATTCAGAAAGTAAAGTTTTTAAATAATTATAATAATTATAATAAACACAGTTTTTGGGTTTTTTTCTATCTGCTTTTCTAATTTATATGATTGTGTTGAGACAAGTTCACTGGTGAATTTCCAGGGTCTCCGTGTGAGAGGAAGCAGGTAAATTCTGATGCCACTGTACCTCTTCCAGGTCTCGGCCCATTGTCGACCTGTCGCCCTTCAAAGGAAGCCGCGTTACTGCACCCTTGCAAAAAGAAAAGGAAGATTCTATTTTAGAGATAGTTTTAGACTGAAAACAAGCACTGTTCTCTTTTTGGTTTTTTTATACACTTTCTTCTCTTTTTCACGCAAGTATGCTGCGCGCCTGGATGGCATCTCCAGATCCTCAGGTTGGAGGTGAAGGCGCATTTTTTTTACGAGCCCCTTAAACCCTAATGCTGGTTCCCACGTTTTTCTCCGCCACTAAGCGGTGAAGAAAACAGAAAGGGAAAAAAAGGAAAAGGGAAAGGGACGCGGCCTCCGGCTGCTGTGTTACTGAGGAAACATCCCTGATGAGCCAATTAGGCCCGTGGTATCGCTTAACTGCGGAGTTTTTAACTTGCAGGGGTCGATATTCAGAGCCACGCATGTTGCGGGTCAATTAGGGCTCAAAATATTATCTCTCCGTAATCCCTGAGAAATAATTAAACTCCCAGTTAATTTTAATAGTGTGTCCTTGTAAACTTTTGTTTTGTTGCGTAAAATGCGCACAGATGTAAAAAAAAAAAAAAAGCTCACAGAACAGTCATTTTTAGCCAAACTGTTTAATTGAATTCTTTCAAATTGCACATTTTTTCCCACATTTCTGTATCTGGGTTACGGATGACGTGAATTTCCTCCTTTGTACCTTTTCGAAAAACGAGGCCTTTACGTGAAGACTTTAATTATTCGCATTTCAGAAATGCCTCAGTGCGGACTTTCTTCTGGTTTTGGATCATGAGATAAAACATGCAAAATAAATAAATAAAAAAGAAAACAATAATGCAAGTAGGTAGGATGTCAGTCTGCATTTAGAATAAGAAGAAAACACGAGGACATTTTTATTATTGGCTGTTTTTAACATCGTGTGCCGATTTTGTGTCCAAATATTCTCTGAATAAATATTTTCTGGAATATTAAAAAGAAAACATAAAATATTTGAAGAAGTCTTCTAAATTAGTCGTAGTTAAATTGCATTTTCCCGGGTCGGATGGAAGGTTGTGTGAAAAAGGTGAAAACAGATTCGACTTCTTTTTATCTTTATTGGTTCGTTATTATAAGCTGATGTGATCTTGCACCTGCCGCAAACCACATCCTTCTGGTAAAGATAAATTCGTTTTATTTTTCTGTCTGGATGCAACATTTCTTATCCTCAAGTCCTGCCAGAGATTTGGGTTTGCTGACGCTCCGCACAGCAGCGCAACCGCGTCTCTCCTGAAGTCTGCGCTGCGCCGACTTCTTCCTGCGTGCGTATCGATCAGATCTAATCCGGCCTAACAAACTATAAAACACCGCGCCCCCCGGCTCTGCTTTACAGGAGTTTTTTTTTTTTTTTTTTTTTGCCGCACGTACGAAGCCCTAACGCACTTCTCTGCCCGAACACCCCAGGGGTGCGCCAGGCTCGGCAAACACAAAGTCATTATCGCTTAGATTCCAATAAGGCGAGTCTGTCAAGGAACGAGCTTCCTTCGGAGAATTTATGTCAGAGGATATCTTCTAAGTGATGCGCGGAAGGATAAATAACAGCGAGTCCCACAGCTGATTACATTAAAACAACTATGCGTGTTTGTGAAGAGGAGAGGGGGGGGGGGGGTCCCAGGCCAGCACATGCGGAGCGCAGGGGCCCATCCACCTGCTTGTACCGGCAGAGGAGGGACAAGAGGCTCGTTGGCCTCCACAACTCACAAAGATTATATATAAATTTACATCCATGCATCAGTGGATATTTATATGAAATAATCGAAATAAAGTTGCCATATTAGTGATGCATGAAATGCAAAATGAAGTGCATAGTTCCCATTCTGAATTTCATTTACAAAGGTGATTATCAGACCGATAAACAGATCAGGAAATGTTTTTATTCCAAATATGATTAGTTGCAAATGGGAAAATAAATATGAAGCAATAAAAAAGATTGAAAGAAAAATGACAAGATTAAAAGAAAAGTTTCTCCATGTCTCCGACAGAGCCGCGGCGAAGCTGTTGCGCAACGCGCCGCTGCGGCCTGGGTGCGTAACAGCGTGTGCATGGTACGGCAGACCCTGCAGGTCCCGCAGTGATTAACTGCAACCTAACAGCCGTGCACGATCCACGCCGTCTCCCCCTCACACGCGTGCGCGCGAACGGAGGCGCACAAACACGCGCGCACTCACCAAGGTCCCACTTTGTTCATGCCTCCTCCCTTCCTGCCTCCGACATTTATCCAAAAATCTGTTAAAAATAACTCCCCTGCTCTAGCTTCGGGTTTACACCTGGCGTGAAAATTAAAAGGCTGCCGAGTGAGCGTAAAAACAGGAGAGAAAGGCTCCGTGGACATTTGTGGGTTTCCAGGCGGGGCTCGGTTCTTCTGCGACTCCTCTGTGGCTCTACAGCCGCGCAAGGTGCTCCCTGCGTCGGCCCCATGAAGGCAACGAGCCGGCCTCAGAGGGTGGCCCTGGCTGAGCCTCTATCCGCACTGAGGTTTCCAAAACACGGCTGCTGCTTGCTATGAACTCCGCTGGCGCCCCGTTAATGGAGACTTTAAAACAGCGTGTATGAAACTAGTCCAGGCAGAAGGTGAGCCATCACACGGTCAAAGAAATAAATCATCTGATATATTTAAAAAAAGAATAACAATAATAACTTGTAGATTTATAAATAGACAAAATGTCATTGTTGATGTCATAAAAATATGAAAAAAATATTTAGGGGAGACCTGCATGAATGAAGTAAAATAAATGAATGGCACTATTTTCAACCCCATAGTGTGTGCCATGGAAACATTTCATCTGATATTCTCAACCAGGAAAGTTATGCTGCAAAAAAAAAAAATAAAAAAAAAAAATATATATATATATATATATATATATATATATATATATATATATATATATATATATACTTTTGCACATTCAAAGTCTGATCCTCTCAAACAAAACAGCATCGATCGGCCCTTACCTCCTGATAACACACACACTGATAAAGATCCGACACACAAACACTTCCCTGGACCGAGAGGTGGGAGATGTTAACAAGCGGACATGTAAACACCACACCGAGGCATGAAAAATGAAGTTTCTCCTTCCAGAGAACAGAAACACGGAGAGACCGGAGGCGCCCAGGACGCAGACGTACCTGCTGGGACATTCTGTAGAGGAGGTTGCTGTCAGTGCTCTGCTGCTGCCATGTCCCCATGAAGCCCGGCTGCTCAGCACTAGGCGGTCTGGTGCTGAACTGCATGGAGCTCTCGCCTGCTCCCTCAGCGCTGCTGCCGCTGCTGCCAACAATGCTAACACCACCCAGACCACCACCACTGCCGCCGCCGCCGCTGCTGCTCAGGTGACTCTGACTTCTGGAGGGGGTCCTCACAACAACGCCAGCTGTGCCGCCGGTGGGTTCGTTAACCTGAGCCGGAGGAGGTGGCCTGGGTGACTCCGGGTCTCTGCTGGGCTCTGCTGGGACGGTGTCGCACTCGCTGCTTCTCACATCCGACTCTGCCTCCTTGGACTTGGACAGATAGAGGGAGAGACGAGGGGAGGGAGGGTAAGAGGGGAGAAGTAGGAGTGTGAAGGAGGAGAGAAGAAAAATAAGTCAGCGAAGGTGGGTTCTTTTGGGGTCGTGTTGTCTTTGGGATTTTTTCTTCTTCTTTTTTTTGAGAAGGATAACAAGGAGCATGGAGATGGAGGAGCTGATGTGTGTCAGGGGTTGCAGTGTGTGTGTTTTAGGACGTAATTCTTATGAAGCCAGAGAAAAGAGGGGGGCTTGCGGTGAATCACCTCAGGGGCCTGCTGATCTATGGAGGGGGGGGGGTGTATGGGGAGATGAGCGGACCACTGGAGGTGAGGTGGGTTGGAGAGAGGGATGGAGGAGCTGATGAAAAACAGAGCAAGGATGGAGTAAAACCAAATAAAAGGTGTGTGTGTGTGTGGTGGGGGGAGGAAGGAAATCAATGGTGTGGACACACAACAACACAGTTCACCCGCCTGCGCACATCCAGATACTGTCACGGTGGAGGAAAAGTTGGACAGAAGCAGGCATCACACACAACGCATGCACAGGAACTCTGCAAACGGAGCCCATCCTGGAAAGTTGACTTCAAACCCAACAGCAGCTCAAAGAACGAAGCTACAAATCTGAGCCTCAAGTCGCATCCCAGAAGGTCCCGATCAAAGCCAGAGAGCCGAGCCGTGTCCCACCTACCATCAAACCAAGTGGCTGTCCCGGGAAAGTCAGGATGAAGTGTGAGCTCGAGCCACCAGCTATCCCGCTCCTCTCCCTGCCTCCTTTCCTTTCTCTCTCAGTGCGACTCCGTCCCTCTCCTGACGTCCGTGCCGCTGCCTGTCCTCCCTCCTATCCTCTCCCTTTGCTCCTATCTCTCTCTCTCTCTCTCGCTCTCTCGCTTTCCCTCTCTGTCTGACTCCTCTGTACTCCGCCGCAGCCACGGAGGAACTGAGCCGAGCACCTCAGTGTGTGTGAGTGTGTGTGTGTCAGAGAGAGAGAGAATGTGTGAGAGTGTGCCAGGCCGGTGAGGGTTCCTGTGCCGCTCCGCTCTGAGATGCTCAGTGACACTGCGCTGCACACTTCTCCGCCACGGACACCCCTCCTCTGCTCGGGGCAGGGAGGTGGGGGCATCGCTGAGCAGTAAGCAAGAGGAGGAGGAAGACGAGGAGGAGGAGGAGGGGGGGGGGGAGTTAGCTGCTGGTCCCCCTGCCTTATTACCATGTGTGCTGCTGTGAGTGGCCGGCATGTCTCGGAGCAACTTGGTTCTCCGGTGGGACCCAGCTTCCACACACACACACACACACACACACACACACACACACACACACACACACACACACTCACTGCAGAGCTGCTCAGATTTTATCTTCTACCCCCCCCCCCCCCCCCCCCCCCTTGCAGCTTTCCTAATGCACAACAATTTCTTCACTTGTCATGTCATTAAAGACTCGGCCGCCTTTGTATGATTTTCAGCAGCTCTAATGAAGGACTAATGGAACACCAGCAATCTGCCACCATCACCGGCAGCACCAACCCGCTCAGCTCACAAGCACCTCCTCCTCCCTCCTCCCTCCTTCCTTCTCCTCCTGCTCCGCGGAGGCTCTCAGATTTTAATTAAGAAAAAAATGAGGAAGAGGTTCCATTTTAGCCAAATTGGTCCCCACAGCAGCGAAGGTGTGGGAATAAAATGAGGGATGGAGAAGTGGAAGGAGACAGACAGAGGAAAAGACACACAGGAGGGTATAAAACTTGCTTTGACACGGCATCTCAAACAATGAAGACGCCCCCTCCTCTTCCTCCACAACCTTCTGCTCCTTTCCTGTTCCTCTTTACTGTCATCTGCACCCCCCCCCCCAGACTATCATTAGAGAAATGGCAGAGCAGGTACGGCGGTCCACGGTGAGAGACGGAGATGTCACAGTGATCTTTCCACGGCAGCGCAACAAAAGAGGAAGGGACAGGCGGAGAACTTCTCCCCGTCAGCCGCATTAAACGGCCTCTGATCTATAGAGTCACTTCAGATTTTGTGCTAAATTGCTGCAGACAGCTGCCCGGCTGTCTCTTAAAAGCCTTTTGTAGCAGCCACTAATGGCAGAGCGGCGCTAACCTTTGCTGAGATTATCACGCCCGTCGTTACAGCGACGTACAGGGAGAGAAAAGAGCAGAATGTGTCTTAGACGCGTGTCTTTTTGTCTTTTGTCAGTGAGTTTCATTTACATCGTAACTCCTTTTTCTCCAATTGTGCTCTCTCTTTTTTTCCCCCCATGCACCGATCAATTGGCCGGAGATCGGAACCGGCTAGTTTTCTCTCGATCAGCCCTGATTGGCAGGTTAACTACTGTAAAATTGAGTTTATTTCACCCCATTCATTAAAAGCATTCAAACAAATTATTCTAATAACTTTAGGAATTGAACAAACATCAGATAAATGCGTGCCCTGATTATGAAAATGGCCAATCCATGATCTGAGTTGTGTCATCTGCAGGCTTTGGGGGAGATGCACCCAGGCTAGATGGGTTCTTTACCTTCAGAGAACTTCTAAGAATGCATCCTTAAAAATAAACACATCACATGTACTTATGCACCTATGCACACACACCCATGTTGGCCAGGAAAAGCCTAATTGGTGCATTTATACTTTTGACACCCTGTCTTGTTTTTGCATTATGGTCCATGGCCTGTCAGCAGCCACTATAATAAAGCACTTAATGTATCATCCCTTCGTTGTGGAGCTTCACTCTTAACAATTTATTGAAAACATAATGCATGAGGCTCAGGCTAATTCTATTAAGTGACAATTTAGCCGCCAAGGTTCCCTTTTCCCTCTCCAGACTTTTTCCCCCTCTCCCTCTCTCCTCCCTTGGCTGTAAATGTGCTAGTCTGTGGGTTTTTCAAGTGGCACTCAGTGTTTCAAGTCAAGCTGGTGGCTCAGCTTCTAACCCGGCTGCTTAATGGCTGTTATTTGTGGGAGGGAGGAGTGGACTCTGCCAATAGAGCTCACTCTTCCTCCTGGCTCCTCTAGCACTTTTGTCCCTTCGCCTCTTGCCGATAGTAACGACTAGCAGGGGGGGGGGGGGGGGGGGGGGGGTTGAAAATATAGGGCTGAAAGAAATTTCGAGTGGAAAGAAAAAAGAATGATGAAAAATCTGTATTAGCCGCAGCAAAAAAAAAAGGAGAGAAGAAACGGATCCCGGAGATTCTCAGGCTCCTTTATTAAAACTATTATTGTGCAGGACTAGAGAATTCCCCGTGGGGTAGGGGTCCATGTCGAAGCCCATATAATTAACTAGAGGCTCAGCTACGGATCAATTACCAGACAAGCAAGTGATAGCTGAATCAATGGAAGATCATCAGGCTCGTTATCAGTGTTGCAACTCATTAGAGGAAAAGTGAGGTAGAGAAAGAGCAAAAAAAAAAAAAAAAGGAGGGGTGGTGAAGATGGAGGAGGAGAGGAGAGAGGCATGAGGCGAGGGCTGGGCTGATGGCAGCCAAACGTCTTAAACGCGAGTGCGCCGGACTCCTCGTTAGCCGCCGCTGACTGGTGACACGATAAGGGCAGCCGCTGTAGCAACAGTCACTGAGGCTCGCACCGATCAATACGACTGTGTGCATGAGGTTAAAGCCGGGCCATAGCATCCTCGCTCTCCAGCGACTCACAGCCACAGTCGGGGGTGCAATTTTACAATCCGAAGCAGTCAGAGAGAGCAAATGTCAAGGATGAAAAGTTACACACCGAAGCCCACATTTCTAAGAGGGGCAACTTTAACCAAGGAGGACAAGACAACCTAAAATAGCCCAAAAAGATTAACAAAGTTTTAATTAATGGCTTTCATTAGCCGCAAGGTTGATTTAATTAAGGTAAGCATGAAGGTTAATAAGAATTTGAAATATTTCAGGTGAGATTTGCATCTTTATTTTACTGTTGATTGTCAGATCTAGTGATGTTTCCTGAATGTTTAACTATTCTAACATCTTTAGATTTGTCTTGCTTTAAAGCATAGATGGTATAAAAGGTCTCCCTGATGGCATGCAGAGAAAATTACCACACATATAATAATCTGGATCATTTTGTGTCTTCTTTTTCCCCCAGCAGCTTCATTCCTGAAATGATGTCAATCGTTTTGTTTAATGTTCTGGGTCCAAAAGAAGAGACAACAGAGAGAGAGAAACAAAGATAAATTTAGAGCAATAAACCTAACAGTCACGCTTTATGGAAGCTGGAGCACCCTGAGAGAACCCATCCATGCACGTGGAGACCATAGAAACTCCATGATCCCAGGCTGCATTGTGAACCCAGGACCTTCTTGCTGCAGTGTAGCAGCGCTAACAGTTGTGCCACCATGCAGCTTGGGGGCTTGAAGCCCTAAAGAAAATTCAACTGTTGTGTTAATGTATTATTTGGGACTCTGCGTGTTCCTTACCCCCAGCAAATAATGTGGCTGCATCTTCTATGGCATCTTTTTAAAATTACTGTCTACTAAAATTACTGGTGCTAAGCTAGCACTAGCACCAGTTTAGCGTCGGAAGCGGTTTGCTGGAAAAGAGGCTAACGTCTTTTGTTTCATGAAACTCTATAAAGCGGAAAGAACAACTTTTTCTGTAAGCTCTGTCCACATGCACACAACGGGAACCTTACTGAAAGTAATTATGAAAATAAATTTGTTTGATGGAAACATGGCAATTTCTGAAAAATTCGATAAAAGGTTTTCGCGCTAGGATGAGGTGTTTTTTCAGCCATATCAAAATTGGTATATTTCGCAAAACTGCAATGAAAACAGTTTGTTTCACATCACGAGTCGCGTGATAAAAACCAGATGTTACTACTGGTGAAATAGACGAAGAAGACGGCAGGAAGTAGCAGCAGGATGATGGCGCGGCATGTTTGGATTCACGAGGAGACGCCATGTTTTTTACATTTATTTCGTGACGAGGGTATTACCAACATACTCAATATAAAACAGCAAAGAACTGCGAGCATTTACCAAGATCTAGAAGCGGCCATGATAGAAGCGGAATTACACAAGTTCAAAATGGAAAACTCTGAAACAGAAATACCTGGCGGAGAAGAGAAAGCTCGGCAAAAAGTGGAAAAGATTAAATTCGTTTCAAATGTTTCTCCCTCCTGGACCAGATACTTGCGTGAATAAACATATTAACTTACGGTTTTAATTGCATTTCTTATTTAATGGAAACACAGCGATTGCAAACATTTGTTTTATCAAAATTAGCAGAATATCGACAATGTTTTGCGCACATTTGTAATGGAAACACAACTAATGAGTCGTATCAAAACAGAGAGTAAGCATGCTAATGCTAGCCTGGCACTTCGGCTCCACGTTAAAACATCATCAGCAGGAGCGAAATGTGACTTTATTGTGGATTGTAGCTCTATGCGCCGAGCCAGATATATCTCAGAAACAAATGATATAGCTATAAGCTTATTGTAGATGTCAGAACATTAGAGCAGCGTTCTTGTTCTAAGTGACCCAGTAATGGAGCAGCTCATTGAGAATGATCAGCAGAAAGTCCTGCTGCCATGAAATATCTGCTGTTGTCATGAAAAACAGATGCTGAGCTGAAGTCACTGAGTTATGAGATACAGATCCAAAACACCAACGTAGATCATGTAATACTGAAGACAAGCGGAGTGTCTTTTGCAATTATAATAGCTGTTGCAGTGGCAATTTAAAGCAGCTGAGCTTCCGAGCAAATAAATGGAAGTGATTTAGCGTTGGGATGAGAATCTGCAAACGGCTGATTTTATATTATCTGTATTGGGGGCTTTCATTTTTAATAAAACACACAAACAATCTAGATACATATGCATAGGTTTTATAAACAAAGTTGTTATTTTTTGGGGTTATCTTTTTGTGTGAAAACATGCAGCAGTACATTTTTCGGGATAAGAATTTGTACGTATCTCCAAATGCGTTTTTTTCTTGTCTTGTTTGAGGGATTTCTGCCTAAATCTACCCAAACAGTAAGAAATAGCAAAACAAACACCTCTCTGACTTTTATGTGTAGTGCCGTCACCAAACCACTCCGAACATCTTCGTATAAAGAGTGCTTCCCTTTAGGGATTATAGAACGGAAAGTTGAAGCCAAGGTTGTGGGTTTGAATCCCAGTTGGGGCCTTTCTCTGTGGAGTTTGCATATTCTCCCCTAATGCTGCAAAGACCTAAGAGTTTATGAAAAAATGGGTTGATGGAATTAAGAAACAAAAGTTTTCCAGCAAAAAGAAAAGCTCAGTATAATGGCCAATAATATCATATTTGTCCGTTTTTAGTAATTAGTCCATTTGAGCAATGTTTTCCTCTGATTTTCAAGTTGTTTTAGATTTTAAGTCAAATAATAATACAACCGGTTCAAACATGCCGTGTAAACTTGGGTATACTGCAGGGTTTGCTGCTTGTGAGAGGAAGTAAAAGTAGTGCAGGGAGGGTAAAAAGCAGGATTTTAGCAGCTTCTTGAACGTTTTGTCCTTTGACTGTAAGCAACGAGCCACCCTCCATCACTGCCAGTCGAACCTCTCAGCCGCTGCCTGTTTGTTTCCTAAACACCGACATCTAATGGGTCAAATAGCCCAGAAATTGGGCACAGCAAGCTCTTGAGTCTTGAGAGTAAAAAGCGCCTCGTTTGAGCAAACAACGGCCGCCGCTGTCATCAACGGGGGCCAAATTACAATGCTTAGCCGCCGTCTTATTTCTTACCTTTGTTTGTGTGTGTGATTATACGAGTCGTGAGAGGAGGTCAAAAGGAAGGAGCTGAATTCAGGGGGGGGAGGTAAGTGGAGCCACATTATCTTCGCAGTGATGGTGAAAAAATTATCCTGGCGAATACAGAAGGAATGATGAGTGCGCTGTTGCTGGAGGTGATGCTTCTTCAAGTTCCGACTTTGTTCCTCCTGAACTTTTTTCCCCAAGTGAAGCTCCATGATTTGCCTTCTGTTACTGTGTATTTAAAATGAAACAAATGGAGGGGGGAGGGGGGGGGCAGGAATAAAACCCTGAGACGGCTGGGAAGTGGGGTTTCCTAAACAGGCGAGCGCGACCTTTGTACAGCCCGCCGGAGACGAACGCAGGAGGACACGGCCGAGGGCTGGTACTGCCGGTGACCTGATTTATGCTCTCAGTGTACGCACATGTGACACGGAGCAGCGTGTCGATCAGATGGCACAGGGATAGAAGTGTCCCTGTTCTGCTACCACTACAGGGCCACAAGACATCATATGACAGCGGCAGGAACAGCTCTCCACTTGTGATAGCGGGATAAGAGGGAGACTGAGAGAAAGACGCAGGAGAAGCCAGACGGGGGCATGGGAAGGTCTGGGAGACGAGCGGGAGCCACATGATTGCCCGTGTCGCTGATAACTGCGAGCTCGCCGGGCCCGGCTCATAAAGTGCACTTTTGTGAAAATGAAAGGACGGGGAGACGGCAGCTGAGCACCTTCGGCCGAGTCTTATGAGTTCTCTACAGTTTTCGGTTGTGCGTGTGGTGATGCACAACAGCAGGAGGTTAATCACAGGGAACATAATCTACTAATGCCTCTGTGGTCATCTGTGACCTAACGACCTCTGCCTGCTCAGGAGAAAAAGCTCATCAGCGCACAAACCCACGTACATGTTGGGCCTTTGAGCTGAATCCTGCAACAACCTGTCGGCTTCTGGCCCAACACCTCCTGCTAGAATTACTCACATGCAACAGGTCAAAATTATTCTGTTCCATTAATATGCAGATTATTGCCTCAATAAATAATGTGATCTTTATGATAGTGGAAAATGTAAGATGTCAAAGGTTTCAACACAGTCTGGGTTAAAGGGTTCCTAAATGTGAAGGCACATTACAATAGAATAAAATAGAATAGAATAGAAATACCATAACTATCCCACAGTGGGGACATTTGGGTTTGATTTAAATGTTGTTAATCATCAAGATTGTCTCTAATATGGTTCTTATTAAGGTGCAGGAGTTAATTTAGAAAGCAAGGGATCAAAATACTCAGTAAGACACAAATTATTATTATTATTATTATTATTATTATTATTATACAGGCTAAAATCTGAAATAAGAATAAAATTATTATTAAAAGTATAAAATATTATCATCCAGCACAATATTATACATTTTATCAACAATTAATGCATTTTTAATTTATTCATAACTTATTAATTAATGTAGAACCATTTTAGAAATAATAATACAATTTTAGTAAACACAATTTACCATTTTATAATGTTTGGATAAAAATGTAACAATATTCTGACATTTTAGGAATCATTTATGACGCTTATGTTACTTTGACTACATTTTACAGCTAAAAGCTAAAATACGTGGCAACAAATGTTCTTTCTAAAACTTATTATGCTGGAGATATTGCTGCCACACTGAAAGACCCTGATAATTTGGTATTAAAAGCTGTAATTGGGGCCTTTACGTATTCTGTCCATGGATTAATAAGTTTCCGGGTTCAGTTAGCTGACGATTTAGGAGTAAATGTAAGGATGCTTATATCCGTCTCTGTGTTGGTCCTGTGATGGACTGACTGGTGCCGGGGTGACAGTCTCCTTCGCCCTCCCGTTCCACAGTCGCTCCTTTATTATTACGTTTTATTATGTCTTATGGCTTCCAGACCCATCCTGCATCAAAGCAAAACAACTCTGACAAAATGATTACAAAGATGTGGAGATGCTGCCGTTTGTTTTGTGCAGCGTGGCTCTCCTCCGGATGAAAGGGAAAACTTAGAGAGCCGCTCATGTCCAGAAGATCAGGAGATAATTCTCTCACTGACTGCATCAGCGGGGTTCACAGCTCTGGACGTCAGCGCACCCTGAGCCCATCTTTCTGCATTCGCTCCCTTCTTCCTCCCATCTCTGCTCAGCAGCCTTTCACCCTTACACTTGGATAATTCTCCCCTAATCATCTCTGGCTCCTCTTCCTCTCCGCCCTCATTTACTCCCCTCATATTCTGCTCCCCTTCCTACCCTCTCTTCACCTCATCAGACAGGGCTTCACCACCTCCATCCCCTTAGCCCTGTCCTCTCTCACTGACCCGTGCTCCCCCCTAGTCACAGGGCGTTGTGTCTCTACCTGCCAGCCTCCCTGACAGCCCCACGTCCCCCCCCACCCCTCACCCCCAGAGAGGAGACCGCCCGCCCATCCGGAACGCTGCCGTGGCAGCCCTGCCAGCGCCCCTGTCGTGCACCCCCCCACCCCCTCCACCAGCCCGGCGTCGGCCGAATCCAGCGTGGAGGATTTGACAAAGTCCTTCGCTTCCCTCTCTCGTCTCTTCCCTGCTGGCTTTCTGTCTCTGGATCGCTCCTTATTATAATTTCCCCTCTTCCTCATTCTCATCTATGCTGAAGATTTTCTTTTTCCTCTGACCGGACTAACACGTCCGCATCTTCGAGTTTTCTTCCTTTACAAAGCTGCGGTGGAGTTGGACAGCGGGAAAGTTTAGTGGCAGGCTGCAGCAATGATTTTTTTTTTCTTTACTACTTGGGGATTAGTTTTTTTGTCGCCGTGCATGAAAAATACAGACATAGAATAATTATATACATAAGGGGCTTGAGAGAAATCATTCAAGGACAAGCTGACGTTCGCCTGCCACGCCTGCCTGCAGGTCGATGTGGATCCTCGGGATGTTATTTGTGACGTTCACCATGGTGAAGGTCTCTGAGGTCTAAAAAAATGTTCAAGCCACCAATAATTGTGCATATTTCAATTATAAGTGACTCGACTACAATTATGCACAGGTTCACCTACATAAACGAGACTGTAGCTTTTTTTCAGTAAATCTATTCTATGAGCGCTTGGTAGACGGCTTATCTCACCTTGGGCTGCTTGGCCTGAAATTATCTCTGTGGTTTGTGCAACTTTTTCTACCACAATTCTTCCTTCCACTAAACTTTCCATAGACATGCTTGGGTACAGCAACCTGTGAAGAGCTAGCTTTTTTGGCAAAGGCGCCCTAATTGGGACTGTTAGCTGGGGCTCTCTGCTTAACAAATGTCAAATCACCAGATTTTGTCGGACATTTCTGCATCAAAAATATTTTTTGTATTGGTCTAAAATTGAGGCAAGATTGGTTTCCATGATCAGCAAGCTAGAATCATCTGAATTGACAAAAATAAACACTTGAAATATCTCTTATTGTGCTATGAATGAATGTGATTTCTTCTTTATTTTATTTTTATTTTTTTGATTGGAGGGACTGTAATTAAATATCTTTTTAATGAAATTCGTATGTATTGAGAGGCACCAGTGTATAATTAGTCACACAATGCCTTAATTTCTCAACAAAAAATACATAAAAGGAAATATTTCTTATTCTAAAATAAAACCTCTACACATTGCAAGACTATTCGTATAAAAGGTGTCTGCAAATCTTGCGATATTATAACGCTTGTCTGATGGTTTCTGTCAGTAAGTGCTATCATCTGGTTAAAGCCCTTACTAGTGCTGGATATAAAGCAGAGTACTTTTATTTTGAAGTAAGAAAGGAAGTAGTTCTGGGGCGGTGGTGGTTTTAGGTCTCTGCTGGGAGGAGCAATGGTGGCAGTCAAGATGAAAGCAGTTTTAAAGCACTATAGAAATGCCGTGTTACTGACTGACTGTTAGCTGCTAACAATGTTAAAGTTCCCTTTATGTGGGCAGCGATCTGAGGGGCTATTTTCATTTATCTGTAGAGTGCTTTAATTTTTTTTAATCAGTTTTAGGTTCAGACATGCAGAAAAACAAACGACATCCAAACATTGGATGCTTACGGACATCTTTTAAACGGCTGTTTCAGGTCAACATGTCTGTCCAATTTAGTCAAGAAAAATAGACTAAAAATCGGTCGTACCCAGATTTAGCCTGAGCTAGGATGTGATCATCGGGTTTGGTTTAATTTAGCCTAACAACTTTCATCAACATCCAAGGTAAAAGTTTTCATGTCGATGACTTTTTCGATTCGCTTTGAGTAGATGGATGACCGGTTATCTTCTCTATGTGTTTTGCTCTGGAGAAAGGCATTGAGTCTTAATCACTGGGTATGAAAAGGGATTTATCACCATACATTAAATCTGGTGGGTCTTGACAGAGATCCTTGCTGCCCATCAAAGAAAAGTTGCAAAACTTGGGTTTCCTAACGTTTTACATTTAGGCCAACATAATAAACCTAGAACCCATGGATGGCTTGTGCACCGGTGGAAGCATATAACCTACAGGCCATGGTAGTCTATACTATGTAAGCACCGTGTTAGAGAAACATTTTAGGGCAAATATAAAAACACAATTACTTTGTTTTCTGGTTTTACTTGCAGAATATCAGTTTTTATCCTGAGTTACGTGAGCCAACATCTTATCGTCTTACACAGACATCCATATTGTGAGAGTGGCGGCCCAGTGGTTAGAGCAGGGCGCTTGTCTCCTGGGAGGCTGCAAGATCCCCGGTTTGAATCCGGCAGATTGCCCCTCTGGGCCCCTGAGCAAGACCCTTGGCCCCGGGACGCTGCACAGTGGCAGCCCATCGCTCCCTGAGGGACGGGTTAAATCCAGAGGACAAATCCTGCTGGAATTTACAAAGATGCAACTACAAATAAAGATAATTATTAATATGATACGCTATCAAAAACTGTAAAGACTGTAAAGAACTCTTAAGAAGTTAAACAAAACCAGTAAAAACAGCAGTTCTTACAGATGTTGACCTAAATTCCCTTTTCTGATCCTGGATTCTGGTTGTCTTTATAAATTCTTTGTTTTCCTTCCCATTATTTCTCATTATTTATGTCTACGGCTGTACAAACGTATCCCTGAACATTTGCCGTACGTACTTTTCCAGTTTAAGGCACCGCAGCTATTTCTATTGTTCTGCTTTCGCGTCACTGATGAAGTCCGCCTTCTAGTGGGGCTCTCAATGAGCAAAAAGCTATTACGAGACATAAGCAATGACATCATGCGTATGAAATGTGTCTTTGTCGGTTTCTGTAAGCTTTAGCGGCGATATTATTGTCTCTGAAGGCCACCTATATGTAACTACCCCGGTGGAAATATGCCTCTTCCAAGCTGTAGGGCTCAGCTTTCACGTTAGAGCTAAACCTAAAATCTGACCTTAAGAAAAAGCACCAGTGGATGTTCGTACCATAGGAAGCCAGCATCCAGACATAATAATCTGACATTAATTATTTTTGTCAAATAAATCAAAAGAGTAAAAGCGAGACTGTTTTCAGACAGTAAGCAGACGTCTTGCTCTGGTTTGACTGCGTGAGCACATTTTTCTCCAAACAAGTCATCTGCGTGGGCATCTGCTCCTCGGTGATGTAGCAGAGTAATGGGAATCACGCTTTCTCCTCATTAACCTTTGTGAGTAACAGGGAAGTCCACGGCTGTTTCTGTCATAAAAATAAAAAAGCTTCGATGACCTCACAAACGCTCAGATGCAGGCCAGAAGGGCTGCGAAGCATCTGAACCCCCCCCCCCCCCCACACACACACACACACACACACACACACACCAACAAGCAGAAAGAAACAACAACTGCTGAGCTAAGAGCGACATGTGGGTTACATTAGCAACTAGAGTCTTTATTTATGGCGCGCACATGACAGGGAACATAACCGCTAACACCACGACAAACACACAAACACTCCCAAATAAACGTCACACAAATCATCCGGCGGCGGTGAAAAACCGTTCCGCAAACGGGAAAGTTTAGGAGCGTCGTCCCTCTCCGTCTCATCTCTCTACCTGATCCTGCCCGAAGAGCAGAAAGGAGGAGACGAAAGTTTGACTCTAGTGCTAGAAAGAAAGCATCGAGATGTTCTGCCTGGTGCCGCGCTCCTTTAACCTCCTGGTCGCCGAGCTCGACACACAGCCCACACGGGGAAAAAATAAAAAATAACAGCCCAGTAAAGGCAGAAACAAACTAAGAAAAACGATTATAATCCTACCATCAGGTTTCAATTACACGGAAAAGGCGGGGAGGGTTAAGTGAACATCAAATCATATTAAACTATAACAGGAGGCCATTGGCGTTGGGCGACTTTGATGAAAGCTCTGGTGCATTAACACACACTCTCACATGTGGCCAACTTACATTATTTGATTATTACAAGCGTGGCCAAAGCTTTGACTTCCAGCTTAACCGCTTCCACCGAGAACAAGAACCTATTAGTCAGAAAAGGCGGACGAGAGAGTCAAAAAATGTCGTGTCTACATCTGGAATCAACAGAGTCCACGCGAAGCCAGCTGTGCGCGCCAGGAGTGGTCCGTCCTGCAGGAGTGCGTCGCGTTTTTTTATTGCTCTGCACCAGGACGTGATGAACGTGAGCGTCACACACGGAGCCTTGCAGAAGTGTTCAAACTCCTTTTCAGAGTTTGTAACTTAAAAAAAGTGCACAATTGCAAAGAGGAAGGAAAATGACACACATTTTCAACTTTTTGCATAGAAAAATCTAAAAAGTGTGTCATGCCCTTGTATTCAACTCATCTGGCTAAAAACTGTAGAAAGAACTTCTATTTCGTTTGCAGCTGCAGGTCCTTTGGATCATGTCTCCACCGGCCGGGTACAGACAGAAGTCTTTGCGTCTTCTGCTCCGTGTTATTTAGATTCAGAAGGGTTTTGTCCATGTTTTGCCACAAAACTTTAACTGGGTCATCCTAACACATGAACTTTAATCTTAAAAACTCCCTGTGGTGCCGGCTGTATATTTAGGGTCATCGTTCTGCTGGAAGGTAAACGTCTACTCCAGTTTCTGTGTTTAGCTCCACCCATCTTCCCAGTAGCTCTGATTAACTTCCTAAAGAAGTATTACCACAGCATGATGCTGCCACCACCACGGTTCGCTGGGTTTTCATCCAGGCGTATGAGCCTTTCAGACAGGACGTGGTTGCGCTGCGCTTGCCGGGGGGTTCAGCGTAGCGCTGCCTGGGAGCGCTGGTAAATTGATTTGTTGTCAGCAGTAAATACGTATCTGTGCCATGCTAAGGAGCTAGCGCTAGCACTAGCCCTGCTAGTTATGAGAAAAAGAACAGCAAACAAGCAGAGGGTGTAGGGGCAAAAACGCTCCGGTCAATGGATCAGCTTGAGGAGTTTAGACAGCGATACGATCTCAATTGTGTGTCATTTCAGAGGATTTTCCTCCATTTTGCTTCCTAGTCTTTCCGGTTGACGGTCAGATGGCACAGTTTTTTATGGCCCTGCGTGTATTAGTCACTTAACGTAGTTCAACTACGTTAAACTTTGACCACAGCGAGGGCAGAGCTCGTAAAGCAGTTCGCTGCACGCGCACTTTGCTCGGCGCAGCGCTTTTCGCGCCTTTTCGCAGCGCATAAATAATGGTTTCAGAGCACAGCGTAGCACCGCGTCCTTTCTGGAAGGCACAACAGCGTTCAGCATGTAGGCCAAAACGTTTATTTCTCATCCGACCGGAGCTAATTCTTACAAATGTTGCTGTTTCCTCAACAAGCCTCATGACAAACTGCACAGGGGATTTCTTATGTCTCAATCATTTGCTTTCTTCTTGCTTTTTCTTTCATGAAGGACAGATTTGTGAAGCGTGCAAATAATAGTTGTCCTGTCCGAACACCTGAGCCGTGGGTTTCTGCATCTCCCCGAGAGTTACAGTGGGTCTCTGGGCTGCGTCTCTGGTTAACGCTCTCCTTGGGAGAGGACAACTAGTTCATACAAAAAATTTTAATCTTCATCTTTTTATTTTTTAATCTCTCTTGAACGCTATAATGAAAAAAATGTAAACCTTGTTCACTGCCTGTTTGTTTGTTTGTCTTTCTTATGTGTACTCTTAGCCAGAGTGGCCAAAAAGAAATTTCACCACAGCAACACGTCAGTCCAGGAGGACGTCCACGTCCTGGTAGGTCTGCAGGAGGTCCATCCTCTCTCCAGGTCCACATGATGATCAGAGCTCTAGGAGGTTCTGTAGAACCTGACCTGCTGTAAACTGGACCAGAACCTCCTCCCTGACCCGCCTGCTGGGTTCTTTGGTCTCCTCGATGCTGGATGTTCTCTAAGGAACCTCTGACGCCAGAAACAGAGCTTTCGACAGCAATTAAATTGAACTCTGTTTGCTGATTAAGGGACTTCTGAAAGCAATCATATTTTTTTTTAGGGATGTCAGAGTTAAGGATGTTAAACACAATTATGAGCAACACTTTCAGATTTTCCACTACATCTGTTGGTGTATCGCCCAATAAAATACAATAAAATATGTGAACGTCGGTGGTTCTAATGTGAAAGTCTAAGCGGTAGCAATACTTTTGCAAGGTGCTGTACATCTCAGCTGCAGTCTTCCAGTCACATGATGCCTGCCTTGCTTCAGATCTTCTCACTCTTCCCTCACACAGACCAGATTCTGTCACCTGTCTCTGCACATTCAATCACTCCCAGAGAAGCAGAGAAATGGCCTCCATATTCCCACAGGCGAGACATAAAGAGCCGTGAATGGATGAACGGATGGATGGCAAGAGGCGAGGGGGGGGGGATGTGTGTGAGGGACGAAACCAACGGTTAAATTATTAAGTGACACTTTGCTTTGAGACACACTCGTAAAACAGGAGAGTAAACGCATTAGAACGGTTAGCCTCCTGAATGCACCCGACAACTTGAGTACACGCTAACTCGCGTCAAACCCGTCAAACCGGGCCTGGGGCTGTTAAAATTTTAACGCCACCGCTCGAAGGGACGTTGTGGAACCTGGGAGGCCCTGTCATGGCAGCCATCGGCGCTGATGAATAAGTAAATACGGGAGGGGAGCGGCTGAGCTCCGTGCCACACAGTTGGCAGCGCGCATCCGCGGCGAGCTTCAACAAATAGGTCCCCACGTCTGCGGATGAGTGTGCCTGAGGGTCCTCCACCAGAGTCTGACAAGCTCTCAGAGCCGGTGGTGGTGATGGGGGGGCGGCTGCCGCTTCAACCTCACCACCATTTTCCTAGCTTGAATGTGCCAAAGTGGGTCTTCATTCATTTAAGACACTTCAAGGCTTGATTTTCCCTGAAAAGGTTGGAGCACACTGGGTGAGCTGGGGTCTAATTCGGTACATAGGAGACAGGATGATGGGCGACTTGGCCACCGTGCACCAAAGACTCGTTAAGGTGTGAAAAGGGAGGCACTCATATTGGAGCGGTCTCTTTATTTATTGCCGGAGGAGGATTACCCTAAAGGAAGAGCTTCAAAAACACAAGAGATTGTCCGAAATCATAGCTAATACCAACCAAAGCCAACAGATGCAAAACAACACGAGACGGTTTTTACTTGCAGGATCTTTGTTAAGCGTCCAGTTTTAGTCTGAGGAGGATCAGAGTTTTTATACCTTTAAATAAATTACTGCAAACATGAAAAACACGGCTGGCATTTTTCTCTGATACGAGCTGTTCACTTAAACGACAAACTGGGGCAATGTTTGCAAAGAAGAGTCATTAAAAAAACTGTGATGAGCGATATGTAGGATCTATTTTATGAAAGATTATTGTTTAAAACAGTAGCTCTGAATTTATTCACAGCCACCTGAAACCTGTCCCTCGTTTTGTGACATAAAACAACGAATTAAACATGCAAAACATCAAGAAAAAGGGGGATACATGTCTACTTTAATATCAGTGCTGCTGCCTAAAATCCACTCTAATCATTCTGATGGTAACGGGAACGGACACTGCAGGAATGCTTGGGAGCGTTGTAAATGTAAGCACTGTGAACGTGTGCGCTTGTATGTGTTTATCTGTGTGTCTGCTCATTGTAAAGCCTGCTAATTGCAGTTGAGACTCCTTTAATTAACACAAAGAGAGGTCTCTGGTGAACGTATGGGCTCCGTGAGTGTGTCACGAGTTTTCATCCAGCCAAGCTGTGGGACACAACAGCCTAATAAGAGCCTTTTAAGTCCTGCCATGCTTACACAGGAGGATCGGCTGAAGACACACTTTAGTCGTGGAAAACGAGACAACCGAGAATCACGTCGTTCTGGCTCGCAAAAAAAAAAAAAGTAAACTGGAGAAAATATAAAAAAAGAAAAATTATTCTTGAGAAAAGTCTTGAAAATGAAGATTTTGCAAAGAATCAGACACTAAAATGTCGGCCAGAGGTAAAGAGCGCGGTGGTGCTGGCCGGGCTGTTTACTTCCTGATGGTTTGTGTACCGCGAAGGGGCAACACCGGAGGCATGACACAGGATACGCCTCGATCTCTCCGTCTTCCCTTTGTCCGCCCCCCCCATCTTCATTTGCTCTCTCGTTCTCTCTCTCTTTTTTTTTTTTTTGGAATAACTTTCTCTCTTTTTATTATTCCTGCCAATTTGGACAGAAGCCCTGGTCAAAGACAGATTACACCGAGTCGCGTATCAAACCTAATCAATCTTCAGCCCCCGGAAGGCCTCACTCTCCCAATGAATAATTACCACAATCCAGTTACGAGCTGCCCGTGCCAGAACGTTGCCATCACCCACCATCTCTTCGGATGCTGGAACCCTTGGCTGATTAACCGCTGAACTTTGAGGGGAGAAGTTTGCGAGTGGGTGAAGCTGAAAGATGAACGCTTCGGCCCCTGCAAGTGCTGCCGTCTTCCCTTCAGTGACTCAAGCTGTGTTAAGTCTAAATGTTACCTGTAGAGACCAGGGAATGATGATAACATGTAAAGGTCACGTTTGGGTTTTCATTCAGGATTCAGTCTGGATGGGCGAAGGCCAAACCCCAATTTGGCTCAAACAACTTCAGGAAAGCTCAGCTTTGCAGCGAAGATGCTCACATAAGAAACGGCAGATAAAGATGATTAAAAGCAAAGAAGGGATGCGGCGTGAGGAGAGGGAAGAAAGGGAGTGGGAGAGGAATGGATGATGAATGAGCGGATCGTGGTGTTGGTGCGAGCGCAGCTACCAGCGGACAGTCACACGCTGTCAGTCACTCATTCAGCCAGCCATACGTGATGTATGAGAGGGGGGGGGGGGCCTCGGACAGGCTGCGAACGTTTCATCCAGCCAGTGGAAAACATCGAGAGGAAATCGACGAGGAACTGCTTCTCTTCCTCGACCGCCGCGCTGGACGCGAGAAGAAGAGGCGGAGGGGAGGCAGAGAAAAACGGAGGAGTGCGTAACTGCAGGGCAGCTGTATTGAGCGGAGGAGGGTGTCATTTAGAAAGTGGCTGGCTCAGCAGTGGCCATTAGTAGCACTGTGACACAGTGGACCGTCAAGCAAACAGACAGCGGGAGGAAGGAGGGCACGGATACGAGCAAAGCGCGATGAAATTCAGCTGGAGTCCCAGTCAGGTTGGCTGTTAATTAACCAACCGTTACCAGTCGTTTTGTCTGAATATGCCATCGTCCACAGAGGGCAGAAGTGACATTTCTCCACCACAGAAACCACCGAAACGTAAAGCTAAACTGCTGCAATTTTCAGAAGTGGCAGATGCGTCTGCACACCTCGTCAAAAGATACACTGTGAGCAACTTGCAGGGTTACGAGGTTGACTAAAGAGACCGGCACGGTCCGTGATGATCATAGGTGATAAGTGACGGACGTAAATGTTTTTTAAGCCGGTTCGTGACAATCCATGACTCCTCAGTGGTCAGACTCACGCCAGCCGGGATTTGTGACCAAATGAAATGTGAGAGCAAAAAAAAAAGAGTAAATGAGTATATATATGAGGCCTGTCTATGTTTGTTTGGGGCTGTAAATTTAAATAGTGTGTGTTGAAGTCGTTTCCGACATTTTCTGATGTCTCAGTAATCCAGTTAAAAAATGAAAAGAGGAGGGAGACACCAGCTGAGCGTCGCCACAGAGGCGCTCTTACACAAAAATCCATTGACACATGTTCTGTTTCTTTTCTAGCCTTTTTTTCGCTTTTGACATGTTTGAATACACGCTTGTATTTTAAGACGTCACTTTCCAACTCAGGAACATTTAATCAAAAACGAATAGACTTAAAAACAGCTTCTTTGCCCAAGCTGTGAAGGCTATCGCCCCCTGCTGGAAACCAAATAAACCACCAGCCCAGTTCATAGTCTGCTACATGTTATGAAACATGCTGCTGGTTCCACGGGTTCTCGATCTGATTGAGAATTATTTACAGCATCTCTCACACGCTGATGTCTATTTGCACACTTTTATCTTCTCAGGGAGTAGTTGTTTGGACTGCCGCGCAAATTGCACAGTTCTTTAACTTGAAGATTGCAGTTTTTGCTAATGACTATTTTCACACTTTTTAGCTTCTCTGAGGGAGTTTGTCTGATACATCCAAGCAATTTTACAGTGTTTTACATCATCCTGTAAACTGACTGCTACCTGTCTTTTGACTTGAACACCAAATAACTTCAACATGTTGATATTTGCTAATAACTATTTGCACACTTTTTTATCCACTCCAAGTATATTTGTCTGACACATTTGCCAGTTCCACAGTAATTTACATTGTGCTGTAAAGACACCGCTGCCTGTCTTTTTTGACTTGAAGGTTTAGATGCTAAGGATTATTTGCATGTTTTTAGTTTCTCAGGAATCGTTTTGGTGGATCCAACAATTTGAACATTACGTCTTGAATTGTGTCTGTGTGTTATGAGTGAATTCTGAGCCGGAGTCTCACCAAAATGTCATTATGGTTACATAATGACAATAAAATGCTTGATTCTTGAACTCCCAGTCTTGGACCATGGGGCAGACACCCTGTCTACTTCTAAGACTGGGATTAAAACTTTCCTTTTTGACAAGGCTTGTAGTTAGAGTGGCTGACACCTGTGTGTTTATTTGTCGTGATTTCTTTTTCTAGCTGCATTTCTTTTCAACTCTTCGACTATTAAACCAAAGGCGCATGTATAAAAATAGTACTTAATGTAAAGAATGACAGCTCACCTCCACCCCGACCCCATGACCGCTCCTTATAAACACACACATCAGGTTTAGTCTAATTAGTTCTGGTATTTCCAGGGCTTGTTTGGACAAATTGGAAATGTGTGATTGGAATTAAAATATGGCAAAGGGCTTTTTTTTTTCTGGGGAGGGGGGCTAAAAAGAAACCAAGTGTCTGACCTGATAAATCAACAAATCACTTAACTAGAACCTGCCTGACAACACGAAGTAGGCTTGAAACATCTGAAAACAAACATGCCATGGCCAAATATAAAGAAATAAAAAAAAAAACAGATGAGAAACCAGATCACTGACATCTATCAGCCTGTGAAGGGTTATAAGGCCGTTTCTAAGGCCATCGGACTCCAGAAGACCACAGTGAGAACCAATATCCACAAACTGAGAAAACAGAGCATTAATTAACCTTTTCCTACCAGAAGTACTTCAAGAGCACATCAAGAACTCTTCCAGGAAGTTACAAAAAGCAAAAGCACTGCCTTAAAGAAACAATGAGAGAACATTAAAGAAAACTATAATCTCTGAGAAGTGAGAAAAAGGGCCATCCAACATTTGCTAAATACACAGCTTGATGATTCCCAAGACTTTGGGGGGAATATTTTATGGACTGACGAGACAAAAAAAGATTTTCTGTAAGGTATTACACTTCATTGATCTGATAAAAAATCATTTCAGCGAATGAACATCATACTGAGAGTCAAACATGGTGGTGAAGGTACGATAGTTTGGGTCTTGTTGGCTTCTTTGGGTCCAGGATGGCTTGCCACAACTGATGGAACCATGAATTTGGCTCTTACCAGAAGATCCTGAAGGAGAGTGTCCAGCCATCCGTGTGTGACCTTAACCAGAGGATCACTTGGGTTATGCAGCAGGACTATGATCCCAAGCAAACCAGCAAGGTTGCAGAGTGGCTCACTTCGAGTTTAAGATTAAATCTAATTGAAATACTGTAGCATGATTTCAAATTGATCTTGCTAAAAAAAACTCCTGTGTGCTTAAAATAAAACACCTTTTGCAAAGAAGTCATGCAGAAAAACTCATCATTTGTAATCACAAACACTTGATGGCAGTTTGTGCTGCCAATGTTTTTTTTTTTTTTTCATTAAACCTTTATTTAACCAGATAAAAGACCCAATGAGACGAGGAGCTCTTTCACAAGGATGACCTCTGCAAGAAAGGCAGCAGCCCACGTTGTAGTGGATGGACAGACATCAAGAACAAAAAAAAACATTAACATGTATAAAATGTGGCCAATTGGACAAAGAGTTGTTAGGTCTAGGGGCCAGGGGGGCAGAAAAAACAAGGAGAAAACATACGACATTTGTCAGGGAACAAATACTTTTTCACCGCCTTGCAGCAAAGCTAGAAATGTGTTCTTTGCTACTCCTGTCAAGCAGATATTTTAGAAACTGTAACCTACTGGGCAGCTGAAGGTTAATTTTTGACCCAATCATCGTTTTATTTGTTGCACTTGTAGAAACTATTGAGCAAAAGTTTTTAGCAGCTGCTCATTTTTATTTCCCTTCCGCAGCGACAGATTCTTCACACATGACCTTAATCAATTGTTCTTCAGGCTTTTTGAAGCTCTCTAAAAAGTTTATTTTTTCAGTTTTTTCACCATTTTCACACTCACTTTCCGGCCACGACAGCTTGCTGCGCAGCATGTACTTGAATAGGGGAAATGGACTTCTGGACTAAAGGTGACCTGTTTGAGGCGAATTAGTGAAATTAGGGGCGACTCGAGACTTTTGCACAGCACCGAATAGATTATCCCACTTTTAATTCATACCTGTAATGCAGTCTATTTCCAAATGTGGCAACTTAGAAATGCTCTTTATGTTACTCTAATGAATTTTTGACTAATATTTATACCATTATCAGTAATCTAATATTTTAATCCAGGGAAGCCTGTTATAACCTTATGGTGAAAGACTAGATACTTAACCCTGGAATAATAAAGTCGTTCCAGTACCATAAACTATCCAGTGTCCCACCGCAAATAAGCGATTTTAAACAAGGAGGGATAAAGAGAGAGACAAAGACATAACTGAGAATTACTGAGCCTGTGAAATTCCTTAGACAGCAGAACTAACAGTGAAGGTTAAACACTCCAGAGTCTGAGTGTTGGCAGACACAAAACACCGCCACTAAATGACATGAGTGAGACCTAACAACCAATCACACGTGTTTGCCCAACTTCAGGAGCCAATCGTGGCGCAGGTCGCACCGGAGCATGACAGAAAGCGTTCAGATCAAAGATGTTAGGCCCTGTTTTTCTCTTTCATGCAAATAGTAATTACGCACTGTGTGCTGCCTTTTTTATTCGCCTTCAAGACGACAATCTGAGTTTTCACTTTCCCACCACTCTTTCCAGCTGCCCCCCACCCCCCACCCTGAAAGCCCGTTACTGGGGACAGTGCGGTCCTATCGGAGCGACAGGAATTCACAAACAGAAGGGGCAAACCAAGGTTACCGAGATGGAGGGCCCAGGCACGCTCCCAAACGACGCAGGCGGCGTTGCGGCCAGCGCAATCTGGGGTCCTTCTGCTGACTCGCCACACTAGGACTCATGTGAAGGGAATGCGAGACCGTGCCGTGGTCCAAGTTTGGAGGAGTGCGGAGAGAGAGACAAACTGTTTTGAGGAGGACGGGGTCAGCGTGCGAGGAGAAGGCGTGAGCGTGTGTGCTGGAGGAGCCTGACGAGTAAACCCTGGCCGCCATCATTCGTCAGTCACTTCTTTGTGTTGGAACGGGCCGCCGCGCCACTCCCCGCACCGTTCCCGCGCAGGCCAAGTCTTCCTCCGCTCCAACCGAGAGACATTAGGAAAAGAATAATGGCTGTGGACGGCAGCTGCCAATTTAGTCTGAACTTATTTATCTCATTTAGAGTCCGTTTGGAGGGATATACACATGGCAGCTTCTCAGTTCCCACAAACAGAGGAGGAAAGACGGCTGGCAAGGTAGGCGAAGTTCCCTCGTTGAGCTTTCCTTGACTGTGAAAGGAGAGGGGGGACAGAGTTCTGCCAAACCCCAAATATTGCAGTCCTGTCACCGCCCACCGCCAGTTTGTGGGGCGATTTCTTTTTCTAGTTGCATTTCTTTTCAACTCTTCGACTATTAAACCAAAGGCGCATGTATAAAAATAGTACTTAATGTAAAGAATGACAGCTCACCTCCACCCCGACCCCATGAACGCCCCTTATAAACACACACATCAGGTTTAGTCTAATTAGTTCTGGTATTTCCAGGGCTTGTTTGGACAAATTGGAAATGTGTGATTGGAATTAAAATATGGCAAAGGGCTTTTTTTTTCTGGGGAGGGGGGCTAAAAAGAAACCAAAACATAGAAAGGGGTTTTACCTTACTCTTCTGTCAGCGCTCATACGAAAACAATTTAGTACAACAAGGAGAAAAAAAACAAGGGGAAGAAGAAGTCAGGAAAAAGAAAGGTGGTAAAACAGACAGAAGGAAAGAGAGACAGAAAGAGGAAGAAAAGTGGGAGGGAGATGCATTCCGCTTGGCCCAACGTGAGAGGCTCTGTGGGTGTCTGAGGGCCCTCGCTGCCAGTAATTGCTTCCATATAGGATTGGTCCACAGTCACACTCACTCATTCACACACACACAAAGACAGGGACTCCTGCAAAAGTATTCATACCCTTTTCACCACATTACAAACAGAAACATCAACGCATTTTCTTTGGATATTATGTGATACGCCATTTAATGCGTCACTCGAAAGAGAACGATACAAGCTTTTCACAAAACTTTCAATCAATAAAAATGCATCTGTATTTTAACTCTGGTGACCCAAAAACAATCCAGAGCAAAGAGTTCCCTTTAGAAGTCGCTTAGAAATCACGACCCAACTGCAAACCTAACAAAAGATGGCCGTCCACCCAACCATACAGGGCGGGCAAGGAGTCAGAGAAGCAGTCCGGAGGCCCAGGGTAACTCTGGAGGAGCTGCAGGGATCCAGAGCTCTGGACAGCTGTTAGTCAGGCAATCCACAATTTGGAAGTGTGGCAAAAAGAACCGGATCAAGGGAATAGACAATCATCATCTTAGAGCATCGATCAAAGAACACCTAGCAACCGCTGACTTCTGGACCTTAATGCTCAGGCCGGAGCGAAATGGGGCAAAAGCTCAGAAAAGTAAGTAACTCATCTTCCTCGACATAAAATGATGGACTCCATAAACCTTTTAAAGGTCTGTAACACTTTTTTCCGCTCTTATCCGATACGATACCTGGGCGGTGCGTATCGGCCGATACTGATCCGATACTACTGCTGAATGAGTGAACTGTACACCTTGCCATGTGAGTGAAGGCATCAGGTTGGACATAAACATTGTTTAATAAAAGAGTCAGGGTGCTCTTTAGCATGGTGCTTTGGGAGGTGCTTAGTTAAAGGGGCTATAAGTAAGATATTTACTATTAAATCAACCTAAATCATTTTCATTTGTCACCTATGATGGAAGTAACATTCCCTATAAACAATCGGTCCTCTGCTTTCAAGCCTAGAGTTACAGTCCGGAACTACTTTAGTGCGGAGTGTAGCTCGTGTTTACTTCCTGGTTCCTCAGCCAATCATATGAGATTTCCCAGGGTTCCCAACACAGAGCGCATGTTTGCCGCATTTGGAACCGGCAAACATGGAAGCTAGTAAGAGAAGCGGACCAGAAACAGAAGAGAAGAAAACATCATAGCCCTGTCCTGTGGAAGAGAAAATTCACATCAGCAACACACCGTTTAAAAACAGCATGTTAGATTGTTGTGATTGACAAGCTGTTGTAACGATTTGAGCCACAAGGTGTCAGTATTATTTATAGCTCCTTTAAGTTTGTGGTGTTAAATTTACCAACTTTATCACCACCCCTCACCATTTTTGTGTTGCAGATATTGCATGTTCCTGTATTGCTGTGTTTGATATTCATTTAAAAAAGGACTGGGTCACCGTCATTCATCCGATATCCAATCCAGTTTATTAGTCAATATTGGAGCCGATTTCCAATCCGGGTATCGGATCGTTGCATCTCTACTTGTATGTATCTCCCACCTTTTCTGATTATCAGTCAATTAATGCATCTGATCAGCTGCACCTGGCTGCTACTTACAGGTGTACTCATATTTACAGAAGTTCTAGGGGTGGACCTATTTCCAAAGATTGGTTTGGTTTGTGCTAAATAAATATTATGTGGTTTTTCTAAGGATGTTCCAGTGTATTGTGCATCCTTTATGAGTCCTGATAGGAAAAATAGAGTTTTACCAAGATTGTGTAGAAAAACTCATGCAGCTGTGTTTTGTTTGCTTTGTAATTAAGCAATTTTTTCAAAATGCCGTGGATTTTTCTCACATGCGGTTGTTAGTTGTGCTTTTTGATGTCTTTATTTTTTCTACCGTCATGACCTCCTATGCCTTTGCCCTTGAATTTCTGTAATCAGTTGAAAAAAACAACTTCATTTTAAGGCTCCTAAATAAACACCATTGTTTAACTGGGTAATTTTAACACAGGAATAAGCTTACTGATTACGCTTAAAGTTTGGAAACGCATTGTATTTATTGGACCTCAGCAACAAATAAGACTATGCCTGCACAGTGAAATTAGACAAAATTGTTTCATTAATTAGTGCGTTTTGCTGGTGATATTGTTTTTGTGATTTTTTTGGAGCCAAATCTGGTATTGGGAAAACAAATTCTAATTAACTGCACAGATCTAATTATTTTTTTCTAAATAAATCGCAGATCTATTTCTTTCTACAAATCTGGAACAAATTTTGAGATTTTTGTATATTTTGTGAATAACCTAGTGGCACTTCCCAGAAGCTTTACAGTTTATTCGTTTTGGAAATAACATTATAACTGATATGACGGCAGTTCTGCCTCTTTTTTTAAATACATCAATCCCATTAATTTTTTGCGTCTGTATTTGTTTATAGTGAATATCAACCATCGTTTAGCCTGGTTTGTTACGTATTTTCCGCCATGTGGGCTATCTGAAGCATAACAATCTAAATTTTGCAACACTTCACTGAACAATATTTGTAGCCATTGTCTACCTGTATGTAAGTTTAGGTTTAAAGCAAATTACGCAGCAGTGTCAAAACCTTTGTGTCTACAGATCTAATATTTTAATAATTAACCACGTTTGTCAGTCACTGAATGTGACATTTCTTACCTTTATAGACTCAACTTTTGAATTTTATTGCTTTTTGTGAAGCACTTTGCAACATATTTTATTTATAACGCTCAGTACAAATGCAAATTATTGTGTATGCATTATGTAAGTCTGTATCATGACGATGCACGGCTCTCATCGTTTACTGAATATTATTTTCATCTTTTCCTGGAGACACATGCGCGCCCACAGACAGTTGTGATTAATAGGAGTGGGATTTAAAAAGGCTGCAACAGTCATCCTCTGCTCCGCTGCCAAAAGAAAACATTCAGCATTCAGCATATGGAGACACACATGGCTGAGCTACACTGAACCCCCATATCCTACCTCTCATGTCATGAAAAAAGTAAATAAATAAAAAAATCTCTTCACTTTAGTGCAGGCATATCATAAATCGGCTCATGCTTAAAGGTGGAGGAACACTGAGTAAGAAAATAGGAAGATAATCTGAATCTAATGATCTGACAAAGGAAATTCCTTCTGCCATTTTAACCAGCTACAGTCATTTGACCAGGTGCATGAAACGCGTGGCCTCACACAGCCTTGAAGTTGGAAAGAAAACAGCCGACTACTTAGAAACGAGTCCGAACTTTACTGGGTTCTGGTGGAGTTTAAGCAGCAGATGGACTGCGTGCGAGCGCTCGAGGTTCACCGCGTTAATGCGAGTGAGACCGCCCGAGAACGTTAACATGGCGAGTTGAAAAGGTGCGACAGCCACTAAAACGAATGAGGTTACAGCGTTTACCGCGCACACACCGGCACAGAAAGACACGCTTTAACAGACAGCCACGGCTCCCACCTGAGCCGTAACTTTAATGATTGTGGGGCTGCAGGACTGAATCGGCTCAGCTCACAAATCACAGGCATGTGGGGCTGAAGGTTTCCAGCGAACAAGCGTGCACACGTACAGTCTGTAAGCTAAGCAGGTGTGTGTCTGTGAGATGGAAAACAGCGGAGACAGAAGGCCTTGACTGCCCTCTCCTGACTTCATTTGTTCTTTCGGGAGCCCGGCGTTTCGTTACAGAAAGTGAACACTAAACATTGCAGAACATTGGACGTCTGATTGAAAACGACTATCACTCCTAATATCCCCCGGCTGCCACACGCATCCTGGAGCCTCGGTGAACAGGGCTCCTGGGGAAAGCCGCTGCAGATTGGTGTGCGGCGTGCGGATGCAGAGCATTTCCGGGCTATAGGAGTGGCTGTCACTGCATCAGATAAGGTGCGTTTACAGCAGCCGTGCAGGTAATGATGCTGGGGCCACTGGAGTGTCAGGGAGTCAGCTCTGCTGCTTTTGTTTGATCACATCACACACTTTTCACAGCAACTTTCCCTCCCACACACACACACACACACACACAAAGCTCTGCAAGTTAACAAAAACAAACTGAACATATTTCTTGCCTCTATTGCCTTTTCTGTGCCATCAGCTTCTATTTTTTTCCCATTCACTGCAGAAAATCTTAGTTTACATTAAAGGCTACCTATTCTATAATAAGTCATATTTTAGTTTTATGACACATTACCTGCCGCTATAGAGGAAATGTTTTCTAGCAGATTACCAGTCGGGTTGCACTGATTTCTTACCATCTGATTGGAATGGGCCGATTATCATCTGGTCGACCTGAGCTCCGTTTAACTTTACCGACACTCATCATAGGCACAAATGATTTTAACTGTTAACATTTCTTTTTCCGATGTGGCATCATTATATATGATATAATTTCAACATGTTTACAGGGTGCAAAAGTTTGAATTCTTCGTGGATTTTTTTCCCAGTCTACACAAGACACAGGCAACATTTACCTGAATCTTTTAGTGAACTGTGCTAAAGGTTCGAAAGCTGCGCTCACCAACCTTTTTGAAACTGGGAGCTACTTCACTGGCATTGTGTCATACGAAGGGCTACCTGTAGTGACCTTTGAACTAGAAGAGTCAGAGTTCACCTTAACTTTATGTGAAATAAACTGTGGCGTATGCATTTGGGGCCAGTGGGGCCAGGTCCCACCAGATGTTGCTGTGGAGCTCTATGTTCTCAATAATCAGTGGGACATGATTGGTCTTTATAGAGTAATATAGTAAAAATATAAAAGACAGATTCTCTTATACCAGAAACATTTATATCTATATATCTAAGTCTGTCAGAAAACCGACAAGCTCAGTAGCTAAATCCTCATTAGTTGCCCTAATATTGGGACCGGCCCACCAACGTTTCTTTAAATAATGAACATCTGAACTCGCAGTGCACATGTCCAACACGCTCTCAGTAGACAGCCGTGGGGCACAAATAATGTGGCCCCAGGCTTGAATCGTCCAATCAAAATGCTGGAAATGCACACATGACGTTTACATTCTGCCTGATAGTGTGAAACTATCTAGTGTTGGTTGTCCTTGTTAGCTCATTGAAGGATTGATGTCAATCTTTTCTGCTCAGTAAATGAACATTATCAGACAGCCTTTATTTGTAATTTTATGTATAAAAATTACATTACATAGTTTATATAAAATGGTATTTCTAGTGTGATGGTTTATGCAAATGTATCTGTTTCATTTAAAATGTATCAAAGTCAGGTTACATGCATCAAAAAAAATTAGCTGCTGCTAATAAGTGTTGAGTTTTTGTGCCTCACTTAACTTGTCATGCTAGAGACGCAGCTGAAAAAGAATATATTTTTCATGCTTTGTTAGCGATATTGTCGTTTTTAAATCTATATAAATGCATGGTGGATTGGGCTGTTTTTAGAACAGGCTCATGGGCCCCGCATGTGGTCCTCGGGGGCTACTTGGCGCCTGCGGGCCGCATGTTGGTGACCCCTGCTCTAGATTATATTTTTATCCAACAAAGATGAGGCAAACTACCTTCTTATTGCTGGTCATTATGGTGTGCAGCTGCTATTTTCTCAGTGGCCGCATGAAAGGGATTTGTTTGACAGGAATCAATGGATGCAACCAGCACTCAGAGGGAGACTAAAAGGAACTCGATGAATAGAGTTTAGTTGATTTGTACAAGCTGGGAAAGTCTTCTGGAGCTCTTTCTGGATAACAGCAGATTACAGGATCATCGGTTCAAACATCATTCTGCTAAAGTCTGGAAGAAGCAGATTTTACATCACTTTGGGTCCATCGGTGTTGGAGGAGGAAATCCCCCAAAACTGAATGCCTGCAAAGACAACCCAATCACCTTCTAATCAAGGTTTTACAGTCAGCGGACACACATTGAGCTTTTTGACCCCAGTACGACTTAAACTGTGTTTGAAGAATTCAAAGTTGAGGAAAAAGAGGGTGCAACGCACCAACTTTCAAGCATGGTGGTGGTAGCATCATGGTGTGGGGCTATTTTGCTAAAGGTAGAACCGGTGTATTGCACTAAGTGAAGAGAAAAATGAATAAAAATACCACTTCCTAGATCTCTGATTTGATCTCAAATCAATGCCTTGATTATAATTCCAAATAATTTCCAAAGCCCTGACCTTGACCTGTTTGAGAATTCACAGACTGTGCCAAAAAAGCCGTGTCTGCACAGAAACATCCCACTTTAAATAAAATCTACAAGTCCGTCCAAAAGCCTGGTGAAATATCCCATAGGAAATATGGCAGTTCAACAAAATGGTTGTTTGAGGTGCAATTTGCTGAGGGACATTACACTAAAGATCATTTTGAAGATTGTGAGCACTGATCCAAAATTTCAGAATCTAAACAACAATATTTCATGTATTCACATTCATGGATTCATTTATCCACAATTAGTTCCAGAAAATCCTGAAAGGCAGACCCAAATATCAGGAGAGCCTTACAAAAGCTGACCTTTTGGATAAAAGACAAAATAAGTAGAGAAAATGTAGAATATATCCTATGTACACACAGTAAATAAATCCTTCTGAGGCAGGTTGTTAATTTAGAAACTAATACAAAAATGAATTAAATTACTGAAATTGTATCCCTTCTTTCATTTGGGCAGAATAGCAGAAGTCGCTGAAGAGAAATGTATAGTCAGATGACTCGAAGCTGAATTTTATCAAAAAAAATCTCAAACATAGTGATCTTTGTTGGAAAATTTAATCAGGCCACCATAGCTAAAGAAAATGAAATATTTGAAATGAACCTGCACCTTTTCAAAACTTCCCATACTCATAGAGTTGACTGTTTCGATCATATAAAAAAAAAGGTTCACAGCTTAGGAACACACTATTGAGAGAAAAAAATAAGTAGACCACACAGCGTTTATTAAGAAAAACTGTTCCTGTTCTCCACCATAAAAACATAGAGCAGGCATCAAATGTCAGCTTTTTCCTCTGATAGATGTTATTTAGGTGCTCCAGTTGGCAGGACTTTGGGGTTTCTGGCAGCCGGGAGCACCTTGGAGGAAATCTGAGGAAAAAAAAATTGTCTCAAAACCGACAGATGTAAAAACCAAGCTATGAGATGTTAATATTCCAGCGTGGAGACAAGAAAAATTTTAAAACAAAGTGTAGGCAAGAAAACCAAGATTTTTTTTTTTTTTTTAGGGAAAGAAAAACCCAGATCATGTGCTAGAAAGGAAATAAAACCATAAAGCGAGAACCTAAACCCCCTGTTGTTTCTGCATGGATTGTTTGGGAAGTCTGCGGCGCGAAAAGGATCGCGATCCAGCCGGAAAAAAAGGCCTAAAAGGACATCGGAACACATTTAATCCAAAACAGCGTTTCCTACCTTGGGCCATAACAGCACAAAGCCAAAAACCACACGGTGCAGAGGTCTGTGTGAGCGCGCTCCACCGCACGACTGCGAAGGCGACCGGGTCAATTTCAATTAAGGCGAAAACGACAAGAAAACAAGCGTGGCTAAACAAAAGAGGCTGGAGCGGGCCAGAGACGGAGCCCGAGCAAACCACGAGCGCGGTGGGGATGAGGATGAGGAGTCAGGGCGTGGGGCGAGGTGCAGCAGAGGTCCTGGGTGTGTGGGACGCATGCAGCTACGCGGTCGCTGCAGGAGGCTGCCAGGGAAGGCCAAACAGTGGGATTAGCTGAACACAACACCGACGCTTTGGCCTGTGTCTGCGTAAAGGGGAGAGAAGGCACTGTAAACAGTTTACAGGGGAACACGGGGTTGCTGCTCCGTCTGTGTGTTTACACAGAAATATTGTGGTTTTGTGATGGGTCCACTCCTCTCTGATTGAGACAGTATCAACAAAGACGCACACACGCAGCAGAAGGCGCTGCTTACTGGATGAGGAGACGGGATTTCACCAACGCATTAAACAAATGAATGCAGTCCAGACGTCCTCCCCTCATTCCTTCACTCAACCTTTCTTTCACACATCTTTCATCTAGCGCAACTTTTAGGTCAGTCTTAAACAGGTTTTCCGTGTGATTTGAAGAATGACACTTGGGGGCAGCAGGAATGATTTAAATATCCAACAAAAGCTTATTTTTGCTTTCACTCAAACTGTGTTACTGTCAAAAAAAAAGCCTCTGGTGAGATTTTCCAAACAGATACAGTGAAAAATGACTCACTAAAAGTGAGTTTGTTTATTCCCTGGATCATGTGTAGTCTGCTCCAGTTGATCTGTTGTTCATACAACTGTGGTGCGTTAAAAATGCATTTTTACAACTTTTCTATGATTTTTTTCTCAGTCCTGTTAACAACTTCATTTTAATAATTGGGATTTTTTGTGAGTGACCGACACAAGTGTAGAGCTGTGACATGGAAGGACAATGATTGCATGTCTTTTGAATTTGAACTTTAAAATCCTTTATGACCAATTACCCTCAGAGGTTTCATCAGTAGGAAATAGTCCACCTAACTCTGCTGTTACATCTCAGTGTAAATGCAGCTGGTCTGTTTCCGCCCTCAGGAGATTGTTGGAGAACACTGGAGAACAAACGGCATCGTGAAGACCAAGGAAGCCAGCAGACCTGGAGACGTTTAAAGATAACCTGACTCTCGCCAGATGGATGTAGTTCCACAGAGCTCCACACAGCTCCACACATCCATCTGGACTCGCTGCCATTGGGAGGGATTTCAATACCACATAAAATGGACGAGCCAATCAGGATCGCCGGGCGGGATGTGACTTATCAGAGAGCCGACTGTTTGGATTCAGACAACAATGGCGACTCGCATCGAGGAAGCAAGCGGTTCCCAGACGTCCTCTGGTCCTGGTTTTGGATGCCCTGTCCCTGGTAAAAGCTGTACTGGAAATGTATCATGATAGAGTAAAAAAGTTTAACAGAGCAACAGGTATTTACCCGGTCCTGCCGCTGTCCCGCCGTAGTAGAAGAGCTGAGCTGAACGTGCCAAAACAAATCAACCGCCCGACAGAGACTCAAATCAAAATCAGAGACGTCCCCAGTTTTCATTAGAGAAATCTGGTAACATTAATGCAGCTATTTAATCAGTGTTGTCCAATGTACCGAACATTAATTCTTTAAAAGAACACCAGAGAACGGCTTTGAAGGCTTTTGTTAGTGGAAACGATGGTTTCGGTTTCCATGTGAGTGGTTGAAGTAGCACGTCAGTAAAGATGACGGACGAGTGGTTTATCCAATCATGTGTAAGGACTTTTGATAAGGCCCCTCCTCCTGAAATACATCTCCAATGGAGCGATCCCAGATGGATGTGAGGAGCTCAGCGGACTGAAATTCATCTGGTGAGAGTCAGGTTAGTTTAAAGCAGAATCTCCCAAGCTTTGAACATCTCCCAGAGGATGGACCATCTGCAGAACTGCTGAAACATGGCTGTCCACCTAAACTGACAGGCTGGGCCAGGAGAGCATCAATCAAAGAAGCAATCAGGTGACCCATGGTAGCCATGGAGGAGCTTCAGCTCAGGTGGGACAATATTTCCACACTAAAACTATAAGCAGGCTATAAAAAGTCCTGTTTATGGAACCATGAGCCGTGAAGGAGAAACAGCAAACCTGGGGAAGCAGGTGCTCCGGTTTAAATTCAAGCTTTTTGGGCTCCATTGTGGACTGGAGGTCACCTTGAACACATCATCCTCACTGTGAAGCACGGTAGTGGCGGCACCTTTCAAGCAGATGCTCTTCTTCAGCGGGGACAGCGAAGCTGGTCAACGTTGAGGAAACGACACATGGAGCTAAATACGGGACAAAGCTGGAGGGAAACCTGCTGCGAAAGACTGGTGGGTGGACCACAGGATCATCTTCCAACAGGACAACCACCGCAAACATGGTGGGCTGAAATGGCCCAGTCAAAGTCCAGACCTAAATTCAAAAGAGAGCCTGTGGTAAGTCACAGAGACTCTTCCTCCACTCTGACCTGAACTACTACAGCTGTTTTACAAAGAACTAGAATACGTTTAGATTTCTAAAGCTGGTGGAGATTTCACATTTTTTATCTTTCATTTTTACTATTCTGTACTACTTTGTGTTGGTCTGTCACATGAAATCCCTCTAAGACACATTGAGATTTGTGGCTGTGACGTGACCAAATGTGGAAAAAGGCTCAAACGGTCTGAATATATATATTTTTTCTAAACAAAATGATGTTTGATGCCTTTAAATTTTCTTTACAGAAGTACCCTAAAAGAAACTGAGCTTGTTTTTGCTGATAGAAGAAAACCCCTCTGGCAAAACTTTCTTCCCAGACTATAGGTAGTCGCACAACAATAAGAAAACAAGAAAACAAATTATCTGTAAAGAAATCTCAGATAAATCAGAGAAGCAGAAACCGGAGGACCGATCGGCCCTCGCTCATGGTTCATCCGTCAGCTGGCGCCAGAAAAGAAACGTTTGGCCGTCCAGTCACCAGATTCCTCTTTGTTTTTGTGTGCGCTGGGTTTTAAAGGGACAGCGGCGGAAAATGATCCAGTGAAACTCAACCGTAACTTTTATAACCTGCAATCCTCACAAAGCGCTGTATAACCAGAGCACTGCTGTTGGCATCGACTACCTCTTTTACAATAGTTCCTCAGGATCATTTGATAGACTAAGGCATAAAAGTTTAGATTTTGTTTAAAATATACACAAAGGGCGTACATAAGTAACTAAGACATGATTCCCAACCTGCAGTTAAACAAAAACATCAATAAAAGCTAAAGATGTAATTTATGTTTCATTTTCGCTTGATTAATTTCCTCTTCTTAACATTTTTGGATGGGTATCTCTTTACAATAAGGCTCCACTTATACATGGGTAATAAATAGCTTATAGATATGTTAGTAATTAAGCTGTAAACACTTTATAACTCATTCATAAATGTTTATTATGCATCAATTAAGGGCGAGGAGGAGACAAAACTGACCGGTTTCCTGCCAAATAGTGAGCCTAACCTGTTGAACTATATATTCCATCTAGAGTTGCTTAGATTAAACATTTCAGACTAAGTCACTACCCTGTAAGCACAAATTAATGCATCATAAACACTTTTGAATCAGTTATATAGCGTTCATAGCTTGATTAATAACATATAAAGGGAGCCTTGTTGTAAAGTGGCATCTTTTGATGCTTATTGTTTTGAAGGAAAGATTTTATTGCATCGCTGTTGTCCAAAAGGCCAAAGCGTAGACAAACCAATCAGGTGGCTGGGGTGTTAAAGCACGCCTGATATAACGTTCAACCCTTGAGCTTGACTTGCTCCTCAAAGTGGGGGGGGGGGGGGGGTGTAGGGAAGGAAAAGTCCCCCAAACGCCACCGAAATGTTTGTTTTCTTCCCTTCCTTTAAAGGTGCGCATTAACTAGGCCACATCAGCCTGTTGTGGAAACGCAACAGTAGAGATAGAGGGCAATTTGACTCCAGCATGTTGGCTAACGGTTTTTGTCTCACGATGAAACAATTATTGTCTCCTGAGCACAGCGAGGCAGAGCTGCAGAGGGAAGCTAAACAAGGAGGCGAGGATGGACAGCAAGGCGGTGTGTGTGTGTGTGTGTGTGTGTGTGTGTGTGTGTGTGTGTGTGTGTGTGTGTGTGTGTGTGTGTGTGTGTGTGTGTGTGTGTGAGAGAGTGACAAAGTGCCTCCCTCTGAGAGTGTCTCTGATTGTACAGACTGAGTGGCTGTGTTTGATAATGGTTTCCATTAACCTGGGCTGAGTTGAAGGACCTGTGAGACTCTCTATTCATCTCTCCCCTCCCGCCTCTCGCTCTGTCGCTCTCGCACATCGCCGAAGTATAAGAACCCTCCCAGCGACACGAGCTGCTAGAGAAGCGATGAGCAAAAAGGGTCAGAACTTCCTCAAGAAACCTGAATGGTCTCCCAGACATTTAGCTCATCCAAAAACATTAGAGGCCCCCTTCTGCGTTACCCGAGGAGTGCGTGGCCCATCGCACACTGAATACGGTGTACTTTCTGCGTCAATAAAGCTTCCACCCTAGAGGGGGGGGGGGGATAGAGGCTCTTTCTTTTCTAAATCTTTACCTGGAGCCTCTTTATTAGAGCAGCGTGTGTGAGGCACAATGCCCCTCTGAGATGCTTTGACTACAACTCGGATGTGGACATGTGCAGCGATGGCTGGGGCAGGAGCATGTCACGCAGCGGTGAATGGGAACAGGGGAGGTAGGGAAGCAATTATTGCAGCCATTAGGGGCCAAGGGTTGGCTTTTTTAGATGATCACAGCAGCTGACTAATGGACAACCATGTTTACTCGCTCGTTCACTTCCTAGATTTATCTCTTCCAGCTTTCCCGCTGCGAGAGAGAAAAAAAAAAAGGAGAAATGAGAACCCAGCGTTCTGAATTTACGGCGGGTGGTTCTGAGGGTGCGGGTGAGCGAATACAACAGGTTTCTTCCATTTTGTTGGACAATTTTAGTTTCACACAGTCACAACATTTATGGGATAAAGTGGTTCTTCTTTTAGTGAAGGTTCATCACCACAGTGAAGAGGTGGCAAAGGAGAGAAAGAGGAAGTGTTAACTACCACGTTAAATGGTAATAACGGAAAAATATGTAAGTTTGACAGTAATCTGTACTTGGATTTGGGAACCTCAGCAGGTTAATCACAAAATTACAGTTTTATATAGTTTTTTTACTGAATTAGGATTAAGATTATTTCTCGTCTTTTCTACATTCGAGTAGATGCTTTTTCTGGAAACCAATGATTTATAACAGAAAGGTTAAAAGGGAGCAGAGGTTCCCGTTCTAACAAGGTGGGCATCAAAGTTCTGTGGCCCGGTTCTGACAATAACGCATAACAGTTTCTGACCAGTTATTTCTGCCACAGATCCTCTTTCTGTTGCAGTTATGAGTCAGGTTCAAGATGTTACTATATTAACCTGACGTGCTGGAAAGGCTGCAGTGAAGCATGCAGCCTCGTCTCCTCTCGGCTTTTTAGATGAAGACGCAAGGTTGGTGAGGAGAAACTGCTCAGTGATGCAGAACTGAGAAGACAGTTTGGTTTCAAGAGTTACTTAACCCAGCATCAGTCGGATATTAATCAAATTCATTATATACACTATATCACTATCAGGCAGTTGCAGTGAATGAAGAGGAAACAGTTTTGGAATAAAAAGCTTTTCCCTGGATCATGGAAACCTGAGTTTAAGATGCGACTAACTGTATGCGCTTTGTTTTCATCCTCTCTCTAGATTTAAAAACTGACTCAGAGTTTATCAGCTCAGCTGTGTTTCTCTCCCAGATCCAGCCACTAAAAAAATCACTAAAATATTCAGTTCAATTCAATAAAATTTATTTTATATAGCACCAATTCATGATACATGTCATCTCAAGGCTCTTTCCAAAGTCAGACTCCATCAGATCCTCCAGGTTGGTCAGAAAGTTTCCTCTCTAAGGAAACCCAGCATGTTGCATCAAGTCTCTCCAAGCAGCATTCACTCCTCCTGAAAGAGCGTAGAGCCACAGTGGACAGTCGTCTGCATTGTTGATGGCTTTGCAGCAATCCCTCACTCCTGATAGTAAAGAATTACAATAGTCCAGCATTGAAGTAACAAGATCCAGTAATGCCGTTACATTTTTACTTTTCTCACACACAGAAAGTACTCGTGGATCAATGTGTGTCTCTGCTCTGTCTTCTCAAACCCCCAGTGGGTCGAGGCAGATGAGCGTTCACACTGAGCCTGGTTCTGGTTCTGCTGGAGGTTTCTTCCCGTTAAAGAGGAGTTTTTCTCGCCACTGTCATGCATGTTTGGTATGAGGGATTGCTGCAAAGCAAACAAAACAATCCACTGTGGCTCCACGCTCATCCAGCAGGAGTGGATGCTGCAGGTCAGAAACTCTGCTGGGTTTCCTTAGATAGAAAACTTTTAACCAACCTGTCTGGATGATTTGATGCCTTGAGATGACATGTGCTGTGCATCATTCCTGATCCTCTCCATCCTCGTCACGCCCAACATCTGCATCTCGGCTACCTCCAGTTCTACCTCCTGTCTCCTCCTCAGTGCCTCCGTCTCTAGACCAGACAGCATCGCTGGTCTAGTTTGAGTGATGTGATTATCGGGTCGGCACCGCAACATCAGATCAGAATCAGAATCAGAATCAGAGATACTTTAATAAATAAGAAATTACTTAAATTACTTAAAAATGGATTTTGCACCACAAGGCAAATATATATATATATACACTCACCGGCCACTTTATTAGGTACCCCATGCTAGTAACGGGTTGGACCCCCTTTTGCCTTCAGAACTGCCTCAATTCTTCGTGGCATAGATTTAACAAGGTGCTGGAAGCATTCCTCAGGGAGTTTGGTCCATATTGACATGATGGCATCACACAGTTGCCGCAGATTTGTCGGCTGCACATCCATGATGCGAATCTCCCGTTCCACCACATCCCAAAGATGCTCTATTGGATTGAGATCTGGTGACTGTGGAGGCCATTTGAGTACAGCAAACTCATTGTCACGTTCAAGAAACCAGTCTGAGATGATTCCAGCTTTATGACATGGCGCATTATCCTGCTGAAAGTAGCCACCATGGGTTGGGTACATTGTGGTCATAAAGGGATGGACATGGTCAGCAACAATACTCAGGTATTAACGCATGTTGCTCACATGCTTTTATTTTGTGAAGGTCTGTTGCTGCGGTGTAGGGGTTTGAATCAGAACAATAGGTGGCGATAATGCGCCAATAACCTCGCTGTCAGCCCAGCCTCGGATTCAAACAGGAAGAAAGGTGCTGGCCGGAAAAAGTAAAACGCAGAAAAAAACAAAGCTGACATGCGGAAGGCGGTGTTTCCCGCAGGAATTTGCTTAGGCGAGGCGGTGAGTTGGCGGCCGGAACAAGTTTTGTGCGGATCACCGGCACTATATGCACACGAGAAAGCAACAACAAAAAACGCGTGTTAACGTCAAATAAACATGCAAGCATATCGAGTTAGCAAGCATTTCAGTTTAAAGTTCTTCCAGCAACGAATATGACAGAAACAAGTTAGTTGTAACCACTGCCAAGTTAAACTTTGGTATTGAACATAAAATGGTAATGCTGCTCCCTGCGGTTACCTCAGAAATTGCCTGTTTTTGGTAGATTTTTTCCCCATAAAGAGAATTTCCTGTCAGTGGCAATAAGCTTTAATTTATTATTATTGCTATTTTTTGTTTTACGTGTTTAAGTTGAGCTTTACACTAAATATGTGTTACTGATAAGTGCTACAAATGTTACAACACTTTTGTTCATATGGCAGCAGAACATTAAAATAAAAGTGCTCTTTACACTACTTTTGAATTCATTCTTGGAGTTTGCGCATACAATGCGATTAATCATGATTAATCAGGCAAATTATGCGATTAATCGCGATTAAAGATTTTAATCGTTGCCCAGCCCTAATATATATATATATATATATATATATATATATATATATATATATATATATATATATATATATATATATATATATATATTAGGTTGCAGTTCTCTGACTACAGATGAGTAAAAAGGTGAAGCTGGAGCGTTGAAGTCAAATATCTTCACGCACAACAGAATCAGAGGACAGATATCCATCCATCCATCCAACTACTCATCCATCCATCCATCCATCTATCTATTCATTCATCCATTCATTATCCATTCATCCATCCCTCCCTTCCTCCCTCCATCCATCCATCATTTAACCATTCACCTATTCTTCCATGCATCTTCAATATTCCAGATTTGGTCATATTGGGAAACAGGTTAAGGAAAGATTTTTAGACTTTAACCTCTCCATCTCCCATATCCAGCTTATCTGGGAGGTCTCCAATTCCCGTTGGCTAATTTTATTGGAAGACTGAACCTGTGCAAGAAGTCCTGATCCTGATCCTGACAACTCTCTAGGAAGGTGCTCAGAAGTCATCTTCACTAGGAGCAGCTCCTTCACCTATCCCTAAAGGTGAGTCCTGCCAACATCAGATGCTTGTCTAGTTGGAACTGCTTCAATCCAGCCACCAATCACTTGATTTGTTTTATTCTCACTTGTGAACGTGACCCTGAGACACTTGAACCCTTCCATATGTGACAGTACCTCACTCCCTACCTAACAATCACAATCTTAGACACTACAAAGCTTGACTACTTCATGACAATTTCCTCTGATTCTGCCAACTGTGCCCAATGCCTCACCAGTCAAGTGTTAATAATTGGAAAAATACTGCTTTGCACAGACACCAACTTCAGAAACCTCAAATTAACTTGCTGAGTTTGCTTTAAAACAGGAAAACAGACGCTTACCTTCAGGGACGCCGGAGCAGAGGAAGAGCACATGTAAAAGAGAAGAAAAAAGGGAGACGTTTAGTTTTCACATTCATAAAACTGGTTCTGCTCACTACCAATTTGTCTAAAGACAACAAAGGTTTAAAAATCTCTCTCAGCCTCCCTCTCCGCCATTCACTCTGTTCACAGGAGGCCAGTGAAGGGTTAAACCTGGAGGTACATATTCAGGAGACAACCTCAGTTCGGATGAACTGTGCGGCTGCTCTTGTGGCGGTAATGGGAAAATTGCACTGAGAGGAAGGACACACGCAATTAGAATCTGGCGAGTCGGTCGGTGGTGGGTGGCAGGAGGTGGCGGGGGGGGAGAAAATGCAGGAAGAGTGAAGAAAAGGGAGACAGGGACAAGGAGGGAGGACCCAACGGACAAGAAGTGATTTACTTGAAAAGCGGCTTTTTGTGTGCGGGGCGAACGCCGCTCGCTGTCTGCTGGCAGGGACCCGTCCTCGCCAGCCTCTGTGACAGCAGCCCAGATGTCAATCAAATTAGTGCCCATTTACAGCTGATTTGGTCGTGTCATTTGCAATATCCTCTCCCTGCCTCTGATGCTGTGGCACACAGAGACGGGGGGGAGACGGTAGACCAGGAGGAGAGTCACTTTATTGCAGTCTTTTCCTGTGAATGTCATCTGCCCACTTATTGTGCGCTCCGGTGGGACAGCGAGAAGGAGGAGAGGAAGAAGAGAGGAGATCCTTCATTCCGCGGAGTGGCTCACTAGCACATGCAAATAGGGCAGCAGCGTCGGGGGAGAGGCTGGCGCGGGTTTTAATGGAGTTGGGGCAAACTCATTTTACAGCAGAGAGCCACGGAAGAGGAGGATAATAATATAGCTGTGTGTGTGTGTGTGTGTGTGTGTGTGTGTGTGTGTGTGTGTGTGTGTGTGTGTGTGTGTGTGTGTGTGTGTGTGTGTGTGTGTGTGTGTGTGTGTGTGTGTGTGTGTGTGTGTGTGTGTGAGAGAGAGAGCATGTGTGTGATTGTGGGCACGTGAGCAGGATGGAGTTTATCAAATACTGAGTTAATTCTTAATAAAAAAAAGGCGTTCACAGCAATCTGACTTTGAATAAATGCTGATTAAATGCATCTTTTAAAAACTAGAGATCGACCGATAAAGGTTTATTAAGGCTGATGCCGATACCGATTATTTTGACATCATTCTAGCCGATACCCGATATGTGCTGCCGATTTCATTGGCACCCATTCTTGAAGCAGATATTGCTTTTTTGTTCCTCCATTTACATGATAAAAATTACACAATTATAATAAATGTCACAAGTCTCAAAACCTGAGTTTAAACCACCTAATATTAACAATCAGCCTCAGACCGCAGTTTGAAAGGTACACAACTCTTACTCTGCATTATTTTTTGTAGTTAGACGCTGTACGCGGAGTGATTAGTTATTGTTTTCATGTGCATACATGATTCTCCATGGGAACATTAACTTGGCCTCTAGTAATAAAGTAAAAAATCTTGGTGTTATTTTAGACCAAGACATGTAATTTAAATCCCATATTAAACAGGTTTCCAGAGTTTCCTTTTTTCACCTCAGGAATATCGCCAAAATTAGAAACATTCTGTCCAGGAGCGATGCTGAAAAACTAGTCCATGCATTTGTTACTTCAAGGCTGGACTATTGTAATTCTTTACTATCAGGAAGTCCACAAAATGCAGTTCAAAGTCTTCAGCTGATCCAAAATGCTGCAGCAAGAGTTCTGATGAAAATCAACAAGAGGGATCATATTTCTCCTGTTTTAGCTTCCCTTCATTGGCTTCCTGTTAAATCAAGAATAGAATTTAAAATTCTTCTTCTAACGTATAAAACCCTTAATAATCAAGCTCCATCATATATCAGAGCTCTGATTACTCCGTATGTTCCTAACAGAGCACTTCGCTCTCAGACTGCAGGTCTGCTGGTGGTTCCTAGAGTCTCTAAAAGTAGAATGGGAGGCAGATCCTTTAGCTATCAGGCTCCTCTCCTGTGGAACCAACTCCCAGTTTTGGTCCGTGAAGCAGACACCCTGTCTACTTTTAAGACTGATCTTAAAACTTTCCTTTTTGACAAAGCTTCTAGTTAGAGTGGCTCATGTTACCCTGAGCTATCTCTATAGTTATGCTGCTATAGGCTTAGGCTGCTGGAGGACATCAGGGCCTATTTCTCTCACTCTGCTGAGTTCTCCTACTGTTCTCCAATTTGTATTGTTTGTTGTTATTTCAACTTTTAACTTTTTGTTCTCTCTCTTTTTTCTTCATAGTAGGTACACCTGGTCTGGCGTTCTGTTGACTGTGACATCATCCAGGGAGGACAGTTCACCACTATTATCATCTAATGTAGAACAGATTACTAGATCAATGTGTGCTTCTGTGCTTTTTTGTCTCTCTTGTTGTGTCTCTGCTCTGTCTTCTGTAACCCCAGTCGGTCGAGGCAGATGACCGTTCATACTGAGCCCGGTTCTGCTTGAGGTTTTCCTTCCCGTTAATGGGGAGTTTTCCTCTCCACTGTCGCTTCATGCTTGCTCAGTATGAGGGATTGCTGCAAAGCCATGTACAATGCAGACGACTCTCCATGTAGCTCTACGCTTCTCCAGGAGTAAATGCTGCTTGTCGGGACTTTGATGCAATCAACTGGTTCCCTTATATAGGAACATTTTTGACCAATCTGTATAATATGATTGAATTTGACTTTGTAAAGTGCCTCGAGATGACATGTTTCATGAATTGGCGCTATATAAATAAAATTGAATTGAATTGAATTGAACAAACACATGCACAGCGGTGGCAGCTCGCCACCTGGGGATCAGACGTGGGTTTTTAGATAATGGATCAGCGAACAGATGCACATATGGGCCGACGTTGATGCAGGAAAAAAACAACACAAATATCGGCCCAAATTATCGGCCGGCCGATGCATCGGTCGGCCTCTACTCAAGACCAATTCATACGTCTCTTCACTTAATTTCCAATTGTGCTGAATATAACACTTGGCAGGCTGCTGAGATACCCCAAACACAGGGGAAAAAAGGAAGCGGTGGAGGTGGTGGTGGTGGTGGTGGTGGGGGGGTTAGGTTGAAACGGAGAGGGGAAAAAGGTGTCCTGATTGAGGCTGTTTGATTCAATTTCCAGCCTGTGGAGACATTTCAGGGCCCCAGGGGTCTGTGCGTCTTCACAGGAGCACAGGAGGGGAACACAGCGGGTACGTGAGGCAGGGGAAGGGGGGCTCACTAATTTGAGATGCGCCTTTCAACAATGAAAGCTGCTGATGTTCAATATATACCCCAAACCTCTTCTAAAGGACACGTCTAATTGGCTTGAAATGAAGACGGAGCAGGAGGGTAAAGCTTGTCTTTAATATTTGCCCCAAACACACAGAAACAAGTGTGAGGTTGGGTGTCGGTGTCTGAAGTTCTCTAGAAAAAAAATGCCTTTTGATCACATCTCATCTTTTTAATACACCTCACATTTTTAGGCCTACTGAAGAGAAGCACAGTGCTTCTTGATTTTTACAGTACCGTGCAAAAGATTTCTAAAGGTTTTTCTCCATCTTGTGAAGTCAGCGTATTAAAATGTTTTCCATGCTTTCTGGAAGCAAAGACTTTCCTTTGGTCTTTAGTTGCTTTTCCCCTCTAATGGCCTTGTGTCTTCCCATTGTGCAGAAAATGCTGTTTTTTTAATGAGGACACTGGACAAGCGTGGGACAAATAATGAAGTGTCAGAGCTGAGAAGCAAAGTCACAATCAAAGCCACTAGAACCAGCTGACCAGCTACCGTAGGTTTAATAGACAGCTGAAAATCTTAGTCACAATTGTTCCTTCCTGGAGAAATCAGGGTTGGATACCTCTGCTTTGTGGTGATACAACAGCAATCTCCAAATACTACTAAATAGCCTACAGTTGGCTGCTTAATAGACACACTGCCTGCAGAGTGCTAGTTCTCATTTCAAATCAGCGTTTAATAAAGCATACTTTTTATTTTGTGGCACTAGGGGCTTTAATTTGACAGCAGGGTGACAGGAAATGAGGTTGCGAGTGACAGGAAACAGACGCAGCAAAGGTCCACTTGAACCCTGGACGGCCACGCCGAGGACTGAGGCCTCAGAACACGGGTCACTTGTTCTACACCATCACGACCAACGCAGCATGTTTTAATAGGAGCGATGGGTGGGGTTGATTTACTCTCAAGACCATCATTGCCTGTGATTTTCTATAAAATATTTCTAAAAGTTAATCTGTCTTTTGTGTACAGTTAAACTGTTCAGCCAGCTGACTACCAGTGTGCAGCAACAGGCGAAGGAGGGGAGCCAGGATTAGTCTAAGCTCCAAACACCCGAAGATAACGTGGTTGACTTTTTCTGACATCTCTTTAGAAGAAGAGCCCGACAGGAGTATGAGACCGCCCTCACAAACGAAGGTTTATCCTTGAATAAATCGGATGGTAACAGATTTTATCCAAAGAAAACGCTTCTGATCTCTGCTGCTCTGTCGATTCACGTGTGGTGTCCATGAAACCGGTTGATCATCCAATCTCTGGTGTTGAGAGAAGACCGGTCTGTCCCTTTACTTTGATATCTTTATTTTTGGTCTGAATAATTCAAACGTCTGAGTTAAAGGGGTAGTTTGCATTGCTTGACAATCTATTTGTCACACACACAGTAGATAGCGCTGTTGGTGCAAAAAAAAAAAAAAAAAAAAGGGATCGCGTCCAGAGAAAACACTGGACGCCTTCCAGAGAGCATGGAAAACTACCGATCAAAAAAATATATAAAAGTTTGGCTGCAAAAAAAAAAATTAAGACTTTTTCACAGCTCAGTGCATGTGGAGAAATGTTCACAACTGAGTAACGATTGAGCTGATCTGAAGTCTGGAGCTTTGCGGACACCCCCTCTGACAACTAAGCACTATATATGGAAATTAAACCGAGGTGCGTTTTATTGCAAGCAGCTACATCTACAGTTAACGTAACAAGGCCAACGCTTGATGAACGGTGGGGGGGAAAAGGCGCCATTCAAGTGCCATTCAGTTGTCAGGTCCCAGCGAGAAACCAAAAATGCAGACGAAGGCTTGCAAAGGCGTACGCACACACGCACGCAAACAGATGGTGGGTGGAGATTTGGGCCTGTCACTGCACCGTCAGTGACTCCTTACATTTAATGCCGGTCCTGTCACAACAAGACAGGAGGAGAATGAAGCGGATCACCTACAGGCACCACACCTCGCCTGGTCTCTCCTCCCCTGATCTGGCTGAGCACAGACAAGACAACGACACCGTTCAGAACGAATCGACGAAGAACGAAGAACACCGGGAAGGAGGTCCTCTGTTTTCATGCGGCAGAGATTCTCAGAAGGTTCAAGATACCAGGAGAAGCAGGAAATGGTAGCTACCCAGACGGAGGGAGCGGTAATCACTGTCTGCGTGTAAATTACCTGAGTTGATTTCAGTCCAATCTCTCTCCAAGTCTCTGGAGGGGAGGAGTAGTGTGTGCGTGGGGGTGACATTTACCAGAATTCACAGCCTCCCTGGCCTATTCCCGCTTGGTACCGACAATCCTTCAAGCAGCACCAAGAAAGATGCAATCACTCAGAGAAACACACCTCCTTCCTTCCTAAACGACAACCGCACAGCCTGCGAATCTCTTCTTGATCGCCAACCCCAAATTTCCTTAATGGATTATTAGAAGGGAACCCATGTGCTTTTAGTTTGGGCTTTTTGATTGTTGGTTTGACTCAACAATGTCAAAGAGGGAACGAGAGAAAAAGAAGAAAGAAAAAACATGAAGGAGGAAAAGGAGAAAGTTAATGTCAGGATGTGCCCCATAATGACTAGTATAAGCTCTAGTGGGAGCTTCCTCCCGCGCCAGTTCCAGAGAGGGTAGCTTGATTGGGGATAATTGGCTAGCCTTCACTAGCGGTTAGCATCCAGGCGTGGAGAGAAGGGAGGGCACACAGGCTTACCACACACACACACACACACACACACACACTCCAACAGACACAGTTTTGTTCACACATGCACAAACAGTATATAGACATTTTTCAAGTTGAAGTTCATTTGCAAAGACACACATAAAAGAGTTTGGGACCAGCAGGTTAGAGCGTGAGGACAATGTCCAGAAATTAGCCAAAGTGCTGCTGTGCCAGCTTGGGTACAACTGCAGGTATGATTTTTTTTTTTTCTCCAGCAAAACTATCCCAACATCTGTCCCTGCTGCTGCGTGTGAAATGTGATTAATTCGAGCTACGGCACCTTTCCACTGCGCCGTTTCACACAAACCGATCACATTAGGGATGTTTTGCATGCTGAGCGCAGCAAACATTTAATAGGTGTGCAAAGTTGCATTTCTCTGATGGCGTCCTCAAGCTTCTATTAATCAAAGTCTAAAAGCAAAAGCTACCAGCGGGCTCAAGATGGGAAACGACGCTCGTAAAACAACGCACACACACGCACACACACGCCCCGAAGCTCAAAGTGCACACACACACTTTTCAAAGAGATAGCGGTGGAGAGCCAGCCACTCCCTCGCTCCTCTGTTGTGCCAGCTGCAGTCCCATTAGAGCTGTACTGCCCTCCAGCTCCGGTGACTGGAGGAACCACATGTTGACAGCCAGCGCAACGCAGCAGTCCACATTGAGAGCGACGGCCACACGGCGGGGCAGCAGTGAGTGGTGCCACCAGGCTCTGTGCCAGATTATTGAAAACTCGCTCACCCACCAGTAAGTGCAGCACATCTGGGTAACGGTTACAGTAAACACTAAAAAAAAGGTCTGAAGTTATTGTTTTGGTTTGAATGTTTAAGCGTGTAAACTGTGGAATAAGATCGGATAATAATTTGTCTAAATTCTAACCGTAGAGGCTGACAGGAACCAGATGGATCTGACCGATGGTCTGAGCCGTCCACGTTAGAAAGTTTCTTATTTGTTCACAAACTTAGTCAACGCTTTTAGTTGATTAAAGATATTTTGCCGTTTCCCTCCCAGACTGCAGGTTTAAGTAACTAAAAGCTCCAGGTTTCCACCCTGCTTAGTTTTAAGACAACTTTCTTTTTAGAGTTGCGTAGGTTTTTCTACGGATTAAGGTTTTACTGCTAGAACCTCGGCCGACTGGAGGACACACAGACACATTTTCTGCCTTCAGCTGCCTTCACTTTCTCTTCTTTCCATTGGTTTATGTATTGATGTGTTAATATTTCCCCCATAGAAGGTTCTCCTGGCCCTGTGTGTTGGCGTCCTCTCCTTGCGGTGGCAGATGTCTGCTCATCTTGACCCTGGATCTGCTGGAGCTTTGTTCCTGTTCAAAAAGAGTGGTTCTTCCAACCATCGCCAAGTGCTTGCTCTGGAGGGAAATTGTATTCTAGTAAAGACTGGATAAAATCTGCTGGTCAACGTTTACTAAAGGTCATTTTATGCTCAGCTGGGTGTAAGTTGGTTGTGTTTTATAATAAAATGAACTGGATTCTACAGAATGAACAAGTTCGTCTGTTGGGAACTGATCCAATATAACTATACTCACTTCAAATAATGCTTCTAATCAGTTTTGGTATCATAGTACCCTGTTTGCTAAATTAGACCATAGTGAATCCAAAAATAAATGCATCTTCAAAGATCTAGTTCACAGAAGACGTGCATAAAATGGACAAAAAGCTCCAAGGACCAAATCAAGTCCAATCGATCCGAGTTTGATCACCACCAAATCGCCAGTTTTTGCTCCCTAATGGGACAAATGAAGAATCTTTCTAACTGGAACTGGTTTGAAGTGACACGCTGCCATAAACCGCGAACCCTCTGACAAAGAGGGAAGTCGGCTGTTGTTCCATCCTTGTCACCGCACGACATTGTCCACAAAGCTGCGGCAATAACTCGCATCCTTTCTGCTGTAATCAGCGGGGGAACGCACACAGCTTCCTCTGACCTGTCCAACACACACACACACACACACACACACACACACACACACACACACACACAGATCAGATGCCTTCACAAATTAAAGGAGCCACACCTCTCACTTCAAGAGCTTCTGAGGCGGCGGACAACATGCAAGGGTGGAGAGGAGCGGGGACTCGGGGGCGGCTTTGAATGGCAGGAAATCCCTGAGATGTTTTCTGTTCTCCTCGCCACAAGCTAAGGTCCCGCTAAGGTGGTGGAGGGGAACCGCTGGACGTGTGACACGCTCACACCGCAGCTTCTTTCTTTCCCTCCTTCTGTCTTTTTCTTTCTCTCTCTCTCTCTCTCTCTCTCTCGCTGACACACAAACATACATAAACATGTCCAACACCAACCCGGTTTCTGCAGGCAGATGTCCTGGGAGAGGGAGGCCAACGTGCCCTTTCACTTAAAACAGCACACACACACACCCACACACACTCAGAGTGCAGTGTCAGTGGGCAGGGGAGTGTCCCTGTGCAGGAATGCGGAGGAATGATAAGTTGTGGAGGTGTCGGGGGAGAGACTCGGGCTGTTACAGCCAGACACCTAAAAACACTCCACCCTGCCTCCAGCTGCTCTCCTCCTTTTTCTCTCGTCTTCTTTACTTTCTTCTGGGGTTTTTTTTGCCTTTCTGTACGCTACCTCCTTGTTTAACACCTCAACTGTTCTACGATTTATCTATTTTCACCTTCCCCTAATGAGCGTTTCCCTTTTAACAATCTTTATTTCTTTTTGTTTCTGCTTTTCTAAAAAAAAAAAAAAAATCCTGGATCATATTCAACTGAAATACTTGCCAGACGTTTCAGATTAGAGATTCCAGGATTAAACTAATGGATTGCATTGTCCTGATGATTCATTTCTGCAAAATCACCTGAGATCCTCTTGTCAGTGATTACATTTTTTGCCGTAAGGTCATAACGAGCTCCTGCAATAATAAAAGGCGAGGATATTTCTTGTAGACATGAAAACTATATATCTAGGCTGTTGGCAGGACTTCTGTTAAAATTAGCATGGAAGACGCACCAACAATGTTTAAGTCGTTTATGTTGCAACATTTTAGAGAGAGAAAAAAATTGACAGACAAGGAGCAAATGATTTATAAGGACTGTGGAAAAAATACCGTTTTGCAATTTTTTAATTTATCGCTTAAGGGCTATTTCCCATTCTCAAGGAATCTAGACTGAATTGGATCATCTGTGGCTCAATGTATTGAATATCTTAAAATAAACTTGAACTGGATGATTGTACACTGAACAGATCTAGAATAGTGAAACCTTCATTGTGTTTGTCAAAACACAAAAAATAGCATTTGCAATGCTTTTTGGCATCAGAACAAACACTGATCACAGACTTTTTTTATTTGTGATTCATAACATCTTTACTGTATTTCATTAAAAAAAATATTTAACAGCTCAAATTACAGCTAAATAAATAAAATTAAAACATGGGGTCTCTGATTTCGGTTATACATGCGAAAAATGACATGTAATGACACTTTAAAGCTACCAAACTTCTACAACAATGGAGGTTTTTCAACCGCTCTGCAAGCATTAATGTTTAGCCTTTTTCCATCAATGTCACACGATCAAAATGTCTAAATTAGAATCAGGGCAGAAAATATGTTTGCTACTTTTAATAACTTGTCAACAGGGTCCGAAATTAACACTCGCCAGACGCCAAATGCGAGTAAATCTTCCGTTTGGTGAGTAGATTTCAGAGGGCTAGCTGCCACATGGCGAGTAAATGTTTGTACCAAATAAATCGTGTTTTCCAGTTATCATTTGGGTCGATGCTTCTTTATGTTCCTCTGCTGTCAGCTCGTATGACAACAAGTGCTCAGGTACACAAACACTCACACATGTGACACAACTACGTCACGCCCGTTTGCTAACAGCTAGCGTTTAGCTCAGGCTAGTTACGTAGCGGGATTATGTGGAGATATTTAGCAGGAGTCAGTCAGAATTACTTTGGCCAGTAAAAAATATGCTTGGCCGGTTGATTTTTACGTCTACCAGCCAACTCGGCCGATGAATCAGGAAGTTCATTTTGGACACTGCCTGTCAAGTGAAGTACTTTGCATTTTCTGGCCAAAGTAATAAAACGCTGACGAACACTGACGTGCTTCCATGATAATATGATCAAATCATACTAAATGCAAAGCGGTGGGTTTTGGCTTTGGAGGAAGTTTGTCAATAGGTGCCGCCCGCATCAGAATTGTAGGGAAAAGTGTAAATTATATTTTAAAAAAGTCATTATAACATGTTCTCTCTCTTAAAATGTGTCTGACTTTTGATTTTTTTAGCATTCTCGTTCTATTCTGGGTTGATTTGAGGTAATTTTATATGTATGTCACATTATTAAATGGCAAAGGAAGCCGAACAGATGAATGTGTATGTATTTCTGTCACCTTTTGGCCTCCATGTGACTTCATGCTGGTCTCTGATTGGTTACTCTGCACCTGTGGCCAATCGGTGCTTTTTCTGCCATTCTGCATCCAATCAGATTAGTTCATAATACCTGTTAATTAAAGTCACACCTGTGAGGACAGCTAGGAGACGCAGGTGTGACTGTCCATCGAACATACGAATCCAAACGGAGGCGGCAGACACCAGGAAGACGGGAGAGAAAGGTGCTGCGAAAGAACATTTGGTCATTCGTTTACAAAATCCTAATTTCACGACGCTTTTGCTGGATGAAAAAAGGCGGATAGAAGAATTTAGACTGGACCGAGTAGCATTATTTTTTTTTACAGTTGTTTAATTAGATTAGAATATTATATCAGATCAATAACAAAAAGCTTTTTTAATACAAAAAGGTGGACGTTATAAAAAAAGTATGTTTAATTATTGCTTAAAGATTATAATTTTCAAAAAGTACTTTCAATGTTTTACTTTTAACACAGAACATGGAGGATTTCATGCAGTTGTGGGATTTTAAAAAGATTTTATGTAATGTGTCAGAAAAAGGAGAACTACAATAAAAGCTCCTTATTTAAGTATTTTAACTAACTGGCACTTGTTTTTAACTAAACTGTTATATGACCTTTTGTAAATAAAGTTTTGTTAAAAGTCAAACGACAAAACGAGCCTCATTAGATTACATATTCTAAGTTATTAACTATATGACTGCAGATGTGAACCAGTTCATGTTGGGAGAAGGAAACGTGTGTGTTTGTCTAAAAATGAACACCAACGTGAAAAAGCTCCGGTGGAGGGAACTTGAACAGATTTGTTAACACTCCCACCATGAATGAGCTTCATCCACACACTCCGATCCAGTCAGGAAGGGGCAGATTTAAGAAACGAACAAGCGAATGATGATGCACATGCCGAGCACGTGGCCGTGTTCAAGGTTTTTTATGAATATCAGCTTCAGATCCCATTTCTTCTGTCCACAGCGGGCCTTTAATTAAAAATCTCTGTAGCTTTATTCAATCACTGAGCCCCGACCACCGGGTCATGGTGACATCCTGCAGCCAAAGACATGTTGGAACACCGAGAACTACCAGTGGTGCTGTAAGTTATGATGAAATGGTCTGAATCAGCAGCATATAATAAATGTGCTCAGACATGCACGACGTCGACAAAAGACAGAGAAAATGAACCACTTCGGTCTTCACCTTGACGGGGGGAAAGTAATAACTGATTCCTCTTTAAGCCATTAACGGTTTATCAGGGCACACAGGCTGCTGCCATCCACACAATGGGAGACGGAGAAGTTACGACGCTGCTGGATTATGTGAAGTCATTTTTGGCTTTTGAACGAGAAGCACAACGACGGAAAAGCGTGGCACCTCCACAACGCAGCTCTCCGTCTCTAAGAGGCGTTTCCTGTTGATTTTTTCTTTAACAAATAAAGCAGCACCGTTATTTAAAAAGAGTTTGTTATTCCTTGAGTCTTCATGGCTTTAAATGTATGAAATGAGGCTCCTCTATGAACAAAACCTCTGATAAAGCTTTACTGTTGACATTTTATTCATATTTTTTCCTGCTCTTGTTTTTTTGTCTCTTTTTAAATGTTGGATGCTGAAAGCAGCAACAAAAAGGGTGATTCATGCCACTAAAGATTAGTGAATAAAAGCAGATGTTTACACTTTCCCCTTTTGTTTAAAACTAATTACTGAAAAGCCATTTTACTAATAAGGAAACTGCTCTGTTGGTTACCAGGCTGTTGGGTTTTAACCTGGTTTTGGAAAATTTTTTCAAGCAGCTTTCAGAAGTATTCATCTCCCTTTGAACTTTATCCCATTTTGTCCTTTTGAAATTACAAATTTTACTGGTTTTATGTGTAAAGATGAGATAAAGTAGAAACAGAAGTGGGGAAAACACATGGTTTTCAAAATGTTTTACAAATACAAACCTGAAAGGAGTTAAAAACTTTATTTTCAGCCCTCCTCAGCCAATACTAGAGGTTCTTTTAACTGCAGTTACAACTGTTTGCATTACAGCTGTTTATTAAAAAGCAGTTTTGCCAGACAAGCTCAAGATTTAGGTCTGGACTTTGACTGGGCCCTTCTAACACATTTATATGTTTTTTGTTCTTTGTGTTGTGATGTCCAGTGTTAGTTTGCCTAACACACTGCGTTTTGCACTGGTCCCACCTTCCTCCGCAGGTTTGCTGTCCACCAGGTCAGTAATGGGTCGTGGGTCATTTTTATTTTGGAAAAAAAAAATATATATATATATTTTGGATAATGTTTTATTCTGAAATTTTTTTGCATTCTCTCCGTTACGTCTAACTATGGCTAAACCCCTGAAACTTGTCTCGGTCACACCTACAGATAGCGTCCTTCTGGGTGATCGACTGTACTGCTGAGGCTTGGGAGTCATTCACTACGAGTGAAGAGTTGATCCTGCCCGCCACTAAAGGCATTTGCCATGAACGTCTAAGAAATGCTGCTAAGGAAAGCGGTCTTAAAAGTACATGAGGACTGTTGCAATGAGAGAAAGTTTAATCCCGGAGCAGACTGAACACAAGCAACAGAGTTTGTGTGTCAGTGCCCCCCGTTAACCCTGGATGGGACCGTCTAGTTGCAGAGAAACAAACTTTTGCGCCGGTCGTGTCTCTTTATTTTGTTGTATTTATGCACCGCATCCTGGAGGCCGGTCTGTGAAAACCTTATTTGACATTAAACTGATCCATGGCACAAAGAAGTTTAGATGATTCCTTCTGCAGAGCAGCTGAATCGGAGGCCTGGCTCGTCACAAAGCCTACGCGTGACGACAGAATTCAGCCGTCTGCAGTGCGTTTCACTTAGCTGTCCCATCAACAGATCCCCCCACCTGAGCTGGATCTGTGCAGCTCCTCCAGAGTTACTCTGATCAAAACTCTCCTTGCCAGCCTGTCAGTCCAGGTGGACAGTCACCAGGGAACAGTCGACTCTGTTCCCTGCTTAGGTGAGTTCTGACTGAAGTATGTAGCACAGGGTTTCACTTAGAGGTGACAGAATACAAATGCACACCGCACCTTTCAGACTGAATTTCAATGAAATATGCAGAACTTTCAGGTTTTAACAGCACAGAATCTGAAGGGAAACTATTGACTTCACCAAACACTGAATGCTTGCATGGAGGTAAAATGGCGTCTTCTGCGGGTGAGAAGAACCGATTGTTCCCCAGTCGCTGAGCGGTGACGTGTCGAGGCCTGCGCCCTTGGAAGACCCAGCTCGCACCCCACCCTGCACCAGATGGAGACGACTGTCTGAGCAAGTACTTTAAGGCAGGGCAAGGTCCACGGGGTGGGGAACAGTGGCTTCCCTTTCTCTTTCTGCTGAGTAAATGATTTGAACAAGAGGCAGCCATCAGACAGGACAGATTCAAACGGGCCCCAGCGCATGCAGAGACGTTAATGGTCGGACACCCGGCGGCTCTCTGAGATTCCATCGAGGTGGAGGGGGGGGCACGACGAGAGGCTACCGCTTCTTTATGGGCTGTCAACAAATCTACGAGCGTCTAATAACAGTGCTGAGTCCAGGCGGTGGCTGAAGCATCCCTTTTAGCCCATCACAACTCAAGTGGGTGGAAGAAGAGTTAAGGCGGCGAAAAGGAGACGGCGGCGCGCGAGGTAATCGCCCGCACCAGGTGGAGTGGTTTCCAAATGGGAGGCAGAGAGACACGGGTGAGCAAGCAGACAGATGGACGGACGGGGTTATTGTCCCGTCCCTTCCCTTCCTATAGCTGCGGTCACCTCCTCAAAGTCGTCAGCGGGGATCAGTGCAGCCCCATTGAACACGTCCGGGGGAAATGAGCGGGTTGTCAGCGCCGGGACGCCGGACGGAGTGACAGGACGCATAAACGGCGGTGAAACAAAGAAGTGACTGCTGTGAGCGGGGTTGTACGGGGTAAGGGGGGGGGGGGGGCAACCACTTCAGCTGTAACACAACAACCGCCCAAACTCCCACAGTCAGGATACGAGAAAAAAACAACACACTTAGATAAATGCTGCTTTGAATTCATGACTGCATCAGCAACTGCACACAGGTCAGACGTTTACATGCAGTCACCCTGGATGTCACCTCATCCTGGGCTCTCACTGATTTATTTGTCGGGTCATCCACGTAACAGGACGGGGTCTGCAGAGAAGACCGTCGGGCCGACCTGTCCTCCATCCAGGACCTGTAGCGGTCCTTACCTTCAGCTCCGCACTAGAGAGCAAAATTCTGCTCGGTAGAGCAAGAGCTGCACTCTTTCTGTAGCCTTTAAACAAGTTCTGGCATAAATCTGCACTGCAAAAAGAGAACTAAAAATAAGTAACATTTTCTTGAAAAGAATGTATTTGCCCTTGATTTGAGCAGGTAAATAAGATTATCTGCCAATGGAATGAGTATTTCTACCCCTAAAATAAGATAATTAGATACACTGCACTTGAAATAAGATGATGGAGATGAATTGTTCCTATTTTAAGTGCAAAAATCTTATTCCATTGGCAAATAGTCCTATTTACCTGCTCAAATCAAGGAAAAATACTTAAATTTCAAGAAAAATGTTCTTATTCTTAGCTCTATTTTTGCAGTGTGGTTGGACATGTGTCAACTCTACAAAATAGGGGACTTTATAGAACTTGTCTGGGCTTCATATAGGCTTTACTTTCCAGCAGCTGGATGGAAGCCCGACAAACACTGGTTTTGATTGTTATCCCGAATGTGTCCGTGTTTCATCCATCTGACCCAAACTCCCCTTTTTTCCGTGAAAGCGAAATGGCCCGCCCACAGCGAGGCGTATTTTACATCACCATGGCCTGAGAAGGTGCTCCAGAACTGTCACCCTCAGACACACACAGTCAAACCTGGAGGGACGTTTTCAAAGACACAAGAGGTGAGGATTAGAAAGCTGAGAGGAATTATCTGTCTGGCATGGTGGTGGCAGCATCATGCTGTGGGCTGCTTCCTCCTAATGCTTCAACTTTACCTCCAATCAAAAATAACTGCGTGTTCAAACTGTACAATGATCCCAAACTCACACTAGAACTAGTCGGGTCTGCGATCAAACGTCAGGGAACGGCCTTTCCCACAGCCTCGCCTCAGCTTGGTTGAAAATAAGATGCCTTTGCTCAAAAACCGGGTCTCTCCCAGGAAATCAGAAATGTGGATGTAATATTTGGTCAAATGTCTGTGTGTGTGGTGGAGGTGCCGCCCGCTGAGAGGCAGTTGTGCAAATACAAGCTGTATTTATAATTTGGACCCATCTGCTGAATGCAAAACTAAATTCTAGAAGAAATCCAAATGTGTGCTCTTAAAAATAACCTTCATTATGTAATGTTTCGTGTTTTCTTTAATCGTTTCAAACAAGCGTGAGCGCTCCAAGCGGCCATTAAACATGTAATAAACACAACGGGGATGATTGGAGGATGTAATTGGCAGTTTTTTTTTTTGTTTTCCTGACAGAACTTAGAAACGCGACACTCTCCGGTTCGCCGTGCTTGATAACTGTAAATGCTCTTGAAGGAAGACGCATGTGGCGCTGGATCTGGATGAAATGCCATCTGGTTCTTTTCTCTAACAAACATACATACAGATAGTGCAGCAGAAGACACATCTGATCCCTCTGGCCTGCCTTTCTTTCCACTCCCTCCCTCCCTCCTCGCCTCCCTCTTGAGGGGGCGCTGGGGAACATTCCTGGGCTCCAGCTTCTCCACTCTGGGCATTAATCCCCTACAGCTGTGCCCCTTACTCCCTGATTCCCTCCCACCTGGCCTCCCCTCCCCCCCCCCTTCTCTCTCTCTCTCTGGTCCTCTGCTCCTTTCTTGTCCCAGCTGGTACTTCCAGAGTCTTAATACATTTTTCACCAGTGACACATGCAGAGCCGGCCAGCTGAGTTCCTCTAAATTCACCCCCCAATATGGTGACAAGCTCACATACATTCACAAACTCATAAAACCATTCGCTGTATGCATCAAATTATACGGCGCTTAGCTCCGCGGGAGACAGAAACAGTGTGTCACACACTCACATAGCTGTAAATGTATACAGAAAATCCCTCTTGGCTCTGCCCCGAAGCGTCTTCTGTGAGACCGGGGCGAGGGCCCGAGGCAGCGGCATCACACACAACGACCTCAGGAAAACCCAACACGGCTCCTCTCCCTTCGAGAGAGACAGGATCCCCTTCATATTTAATACTGAGATATAAGGAAAGCCCAGAGAACAATGTGCAGGTAGGGGGACTCATAAATACTGCAGGACACAGAGAGATAGAGATATACGGATGTCTGGATGTAAGCAGGTCCCTGGGAGGCTTTGTTGACTTAACCAAAATAAAAAGAGAAAAAGAGCTTAATAGGGGGTCAAAAAGATCTTTTTATATGAAAGAGCAGTTGAAATATTAAAAAATAAGCGCTTTTTTTAAAACAATACTTAATTTTTAATCACACGACCATGAGGTTAATTAGTTGGTGTAGGAGGCGTCCAACGTGTACATCGTGGCTTTTGGAAATATTTTCTTACTTTTTACAGTAGGATTTGTGTCAACTAGCTTAGACAACAAAGCAGCCCCTTAAATGCAGTTAATTGAGAATGCAACAAGAGCGCTGCTGGCCAAGTTTCCACACATCCCAAAACATCTGAAGCCACGCCCACATGCCAGATCAGAGCCTGAAGGCGTGAATCCGCATGAAAAAAATCATTGAAGCCATGAAAACAGATCTGGTCCTGCAAAAATAAATAAATAAATAAAATAATCTATCTATCAAAAATAGATCTACATCTGAAACTAAAGCAACAATGAACGGATGAATTAAAAAGTGCAACTGAAAAGAAAAAAGCTACTTTACACATTGTTTTAATACAGTATATGTTTTTTCAACTTTTATTTTTGTCTTGTTTTTACTTTAGGGCCCCTCTTTAGCTCCATCCTTTCAAGGTAAAGGCCGTCTTTAGGGCCAAGTTGTTTGTGTGTAATACAGGACAAAAGTCTTGGCTCACCTCTCTTTATTTTTCCCTTTAGAGAGTCGGACTTTCTTGAAATCTTTGAACGTGATCTAGATAAATAATCCTCCAGGCACCTCTTAAAGTTCTTCGTTGGCCTGTAACTGCTTTTCCACCCATTGTCAGAACAACGTAAGACCATTTTGTGAGTGTTTCTCTTTTTCCTTTAGGTCCCTTTATTCTGAATTGTGCAACAGTCAGACATGGATGGGCTCCTAAAATAAATGGATGAACCAAAGTTGTGACGAAACATGACAGAAAACTTAACAATGAAACCTTTTTTATTAGAGCTTTGCTTAAAGCAGCCTGTCAAACAGACAAAATTTGATCTTAATTTCGTTTTTTTTGTTCTTGAAAGTGTGATTAAATCTGTGAAAATTAACAGACTGACAGGCAGAAAATACAATTTTAGCCCCAAAAAAGGTTTAAATACACTGAAGGACTGTGACCTTTGCTGGATTTGTGTGATCGGATTCAAACTTTTACTATCATTATGTTTTTAGTCGGGGTTTTTTTTCATCTAACCATCTCTTCCATGTTTTCTTAGTGTGTTTGTTTTTTCAAGCGGTCTAACTTTCTGGGTCCTTCTGGTCTTGATCCAACTTCTCCAAGCTGGAGCATTTCTTTGGACATTGGATGCTTTTCTCTAAAACTCAATGCATGAACCAGTGCTGTACATAACACCCTGTCAGAAAGACTTTTCTTTGTTATAACTGATGGGATACAACCAGGATAAGATATTTAGCCTTTAAAACGCTAATTCTTTAAGAGCTATTAGCTGAAAACGTGGCAGCTGAAGGAGGATCCATCTCTCAGGTCTATTTCTTAAAGATATTACTGTTAGATGGCTGGAAACAGGTTTTAGACACGGCACCTTGTCTTCTGTCCCCCATTCATCCAGTTTCCTTATATTCTAGGCCAAACTGTCAACATTTAACAAGGTCTGGACTGAAAATGGCTGAAACAGCGACCAAAGTTCAAAGAAGGCTTTGAAAGACTTAAAAAAAACTCTAATTATTGATCAAGACAGCAAGGAAGCAAAATCCAAATGGAAATAAGGAGTGGTGTTAAACTTAATATATAAAAGGAATGTACTTCCTACCAACAGACCTGGGCAGAGGAGCTAAACTGTGAATAGATGAAAGTAAGTGACATGATCTAAAACAAGGGCGTCCAAACTTTTCATCACCAGGGCCAAAATCATCACGCCAACATTACTCGAGGGCCAAAAAAATAGAAATAAAAAACAAATTAAATTTACCCAAAATATATATATATTATGATTTTTACTTTTACCAGCCTCCCACAAATTATGATCATGCACAATTTTAATTAAATAAATCAGTGAGATTTTATGTACGAATCATTGCAGATCCAAAATTTAAAAGGGTTTTGCATCTTTTGTCGTATTAAAACATAGTCGTCCATTTTGCTAATTCTTTTGGACCCGGCTGAAATTTTTTGTCTATTCTCTGCAAGTCCAATTTTGAAAAATGAATTAAAAGCCGATTTTGGTGCACTAAAGTCTGCATTTGAGTAAAAGAAAATGTAACGGTGTTTCTTTAATTAAGAATAAATAGCCACCAAATAATTATCGAATTGCAGTTCAGTCTGTTGCTGATGTTCAACACAGGCACATGTATCATTATTAAAAAAAGATATTAGCTTCGGTTTACAATATTCCACAGTACTACATTATATATAAGTCCTGGTATTTAACCACTTATCACCTTGTTAATCGTTAGGTAACCAGGTGCAGCCCAGCTGCTGGGGCTCTGACCTGGAGAGTCGTCTAACTGTGCAGCTCTGTGTGTCTTTGGCTTATGGATACTTGTAAATAATATAATCAACCTTCGACAGCATGAAAAAGAGATCATAGAGAATAAAAAACCAGTTTAAATGATGTGTTTTTACAGGTCTAGCTGCTGCCATGCCGCCCCGACACTGTGACAGACAGCAGCGGAGTTAATAAGCCACGTCTCAGGAGAGGCTGCCTGAGTGCGTGTGCATCAGGATGCCGGGACCCGCAGGAGCTTACGAGTAAATTAAAACACGCTTTAATAAAGTGACCAGAGGCAAGGCCTGTGGGCCACCTCCTTCAGCACAGACAAACACACACACACAAAGAGAGGCGGACACCCTGATCATGGACAGGATGGAGAGGTATCCTGGAGGGTGGAATGTGGACCGACGGGACGGGGGGGGACAAGGAGCAAAACAGTCCACTGAAGAGAGGTTGTGCAGAGGGAGAGGGGCAGGAGGAGGGGCAGGGAGGTCAGAAGCAGCAGGCTTATAGTATTTCAAGCTTCTCCTCTCCAGCCAGGTGTCTCTTGAGCAAATAAACCGTTTCAGCGCAGAGCTGTACCTCCCACCGGCTTCTGAAGGCTTGCTGTACGAGGAGCCAAACAAGCTTCTGCCTCCGTCTCTCCGTTACGGCCGCTCAAAGGGAGAGTGGCGTACCCGAACGATACATTTCGCTCTGTAAAAACGACCCGCCGATGCGTTTGACGGGGCTTAAAGTGCAGGTTTAAAACCGACAAACTGTGCAGGGGAAACCTGGCCACTGGTATGAAACGTTAAAAAAAAACGGCGAACGGATTGAATGTGACACCGAGCAAAAATGCAAAGATAACAAGTGTAGCTACACAGGAGACAGTGTATGTGGACGTAAGCATGTGATCACTGGGAATTTACACTGCACAAGCACAACAGAGCAACTGGAAACATGCAGCTGTGACGCTGAGCAATGATGCACTGCAAAAAGGGAACTAAAAGTAAGTGAAACTTTTCTGAAATGAGTGCATTTATTCTTGATTTGAGCAGCTAAGTTTAAATGACCTTCCAATGGAATGAGATTTATGCACTTAAAAAAGGAACAACTCATCTCCATCGTCTTATTTCAAGTGCTGTTTATCTAAATATAATATTTTAGGGGTCAAAATACTCGTTCTTAATCTTATTTTCAAGAAGGTTTTACTTACTTTTAATTCTCTTTTTGCAGTGTGGGATCTATTTACAGCACTCACACACACGGCGTAACCAAAAACTTCCCTGGGTTTTGTTTATGTGATCGACAAATACAAAGTGGAGCATTATTGTATTTTTTTTTTTTTTTTTTTCCCCAGTGTCCTGTCTAGCAATGTGGCAATAAGAATTGATATCTTAATGCCAAATAGAGCTCCACAGATTTTGCTTTCACAAGTGAAGCAAACAGCTTTCGCCATAGTGCTCCGCTTGATTTGTGCGTGTAAATAGCTTTATTGTGATTCCTGCAGGGAAAATTTCAAATTATATGGACACTACAATGGGAAAGTAGGAGAGTAAAGGAAGAACAAGAAGAGAAGGAAAAAAAAAGAAAGAGAAGAGGTGAAAGAAAGAAGAGATAAAAGGGAGAGAATGATAAAACGTTCTCCTTCTGCTCCATCACCTGGAAAGAGAGATGCAAAAAGAACAGCACAACCACCAGACATACAGCAACAGATACAATCGAGTAACACCTAGATGCCATTGCTAAATTCTATGTATTATTATTTAAGCTGACATGTGTAATGTGATACCTGAAAAAAGAAAGTGAAAGAACATAAATAAATAAATTATAGGCTTTCTGTATATAAGTGAACATTTAATACCTGGGACCCAGCACCTGTGGGAGTTTGTGAGAGTGCACTAGTTTAGGTGAAAATTATAAGGAAATAGCTCGATAGTGGTTGTGGAGAACCAAAGGCCCGCCTTCCCCGAGCACAGAGGCAGGAGTCAGGGGACCCATAACCCCGGACTCCCAAAGGGGCCCCCAAAGCAGTGCGCCCGAGAGGAGCCATTATTGTAAAGGAGAATGAAAATAATGCAGCTTTCCATCTTTATTTCCATCTTTATGTATCTCTATGGCATGCATCGGTATTTAACCTCCCAGAGTTTCCCTGCAGTCACCACTGCAGAGGTTCTGGACTACCTACAAGCTTTTCACCTCCAAAGGCTGACAGTTTGCTCATTCCTCTTGTTCAGCTCCCTCTAACTCAGCCAGACCGCATGAAGAAAACCTGCTAACGTCACTTTTCAATTCTGGCAAAGATTCTGAGCTGGATTGCTGCTGAAGAAAAGCGTCGCCACAGCATGATGCTGCCAACGCGGGTACGGTGTGTTCAGTTTTAGTTTTCTGCATCGATCGGCATTTTCTATCCAGACCAAAAAGGTATAATTTATGTGTCGCCTGATCGAATCTGTTTCACATGTATCTTTTATCTTCTGACGGAAACTTTAAACGTCCAGCAACACCACGGTCTTCTTAGCTGCTTTCCTGACTAATGCTCAGTCTGGGCGGACGTCCGTGTCTTGGTGGGTCTGCAGGTCCATCCTCCATGCTCAGATGATGGATTGAACAGAGCTGTGGGAGATGTCCAAAGCTTTGGGACATTGTTTAATGAACCTGACCCTGCTTTTAAACTGGACCAGAGCTTTCTCCCTGACCCGTCTGCTGGGTCCCTTGTCCTTCATGACGCTGTTCACCAACTTTCTCCGGCAAACGTCTGAAGCCGGAAGCAGAACGTTTGCATTCATGCTGAGAAGAAACCACGATCAGGTGAAGGCTGTTTACCAGCCAGGTGACCGCAGTCAGCGGGTCATAGGGAAGTTGAATGTGAAAGCTCGACACACTGTTTCACCTTTTACGTAAAAACAAAAATGAAAACTCCATAATTTTCCTTTCCTCCTGAGGACGATTCTCTGCTTTGTGTTGGTCTGTAGCAAAAAAAGAAAGAAATCCTTAATAACAGCCGGTTAGGGTTTGTTGTTGTAGCGTGACAAAATGTGAAGAGCTGAAGGTTCCTTGGCTGATGTCTCAGCTCATTAAAGCATGTTGGGATCTATATAAACAGACGTGTCAGCTAAGGTGAACCAGGGTGTTACGCTGTAAGCATCGTTGACTTTCAAAAGCATTTTAGTAAATGAGGGAGTAACGATCGGAACGATGAAAGACTTATAATTCTTATGTGAACACTTTCTAAAAGAATCCAAATGATCTGTGAAGCTGATGTGAGACTGGAACAGACCGGGTGAGTCTGGTCAAACATCGTCTGCTCCCTAATCATCTCCTTCTTGGTATATGAACAAAAATGCCTCCCACACACGGATCCCATCCCCTCCAGTACGTTTAAATGGGCCGTTTCCTATGTGAACGGACACACTCGTAAACACAAACATGCACACACTTGGCCCCGGTCCCCGGCTCTGCGGCCAAGTGCTGGGGACTTCCAGTGTCGCCGCTGCCAAGTTTTCCTTCCCGAGGAGGACTCCAGATAGGAGCGTCTCCGGCGCACGCATCCACATTTCTGGAGAGTTTAAAGGAGAAGCCAAGAAACACGCTGCACTGCCACCTCGACGAAAAGCCCCTCCAGCCATCAAATTACAATCTGCTGATCTAATGGAAATAAATGTCGCCCTGGCAGGGTACGAGGCGACTTATCTCCGCCGTCGTTTTTCCTTTTCATCTGCTCAGATGAAGAGAGTTTTAATTTAAGCTGCTTTGCATTTGACTGTGGGGCGTCACAGCAGGTAGCTGCTGCAGCCTTTGATAAAAGCATCTGCCCTCGGTCATGCCGAGGGATGCAGAAACCATCTATCTATCTATCTATCTATCTATCTATCTATCTATCTATCTATCTAGATAGATAGATAGATAGATAGATAGATAGATAGATAGATATAATTTACTTGTTTCTATTTCATGATCTAGCAATGCATCTTTTATCCATCCATCCATCCATCCATCCATCCATCCGTCCATCCATCCATCCATCCGTCCATCCATCCATCCATCCGTCTGTCCATCCATCCATCCATCCATCCATCCGTCCATCCGTCCATCCATCCATCCGTCCGTCCATCCATCCATCCATCCATCCATCCATCCATCCGTCCATCCATCCATCCATCCATCCATCCGTTCGTTAGAAAGTAAACACAGTAGTAATAAAACTGTTTCTATTACCATTTTTTATCATTATAGCAAAAGCAGCACTTTAATGGAGGTCTAAAAATGTCCTGACTTTCACCTTCGTGTAAAATCGGTTATGCCGCTGTGTGCGTAAACGTAGGTGATCTAGCTCTGGGTCAAAGGTCAAAAACACAAAACGTTTATCGTTCAGCCAGAGCTTTGGTTGTCGGCGGTTTATGTCCTCAGATCCCGCCTGAGAAGAAGGTGTTCACGCTCCTTCTTAATCCGCTACAGATGGTCGGCCCAACAAGCTGCAAACCTTTACACTCACACAACTCAGACCGGGTCATAGCACCCGCTACTTTACAGCGAGCTGAACAGTTAAAACTTTACTGCAGCAAAAGTTGTAAGCTGTACTTTAAAATCACCCCATGATGTCTGTTGTTGGTCTGATATCCCGAAAGGTAAAGAGTCGGGCCTGTTCCTCTCTGCAGGGAACGGACCCCGCCGTGGGTCACGCGTTAGAGAAGCTCGGTCGCTGGAGCCGTGGAGGTTGACACAGAGTCCCACCCTGAGCCCAGTGGGTGTTTGTGAACAGTGGGCCTGTTTTGGAAGAGTGTGTCCACACCACAGCTGTTGCACAGTTCAAGGCGGAGAGTCCTTCTGGGCAGGGGACTGGGCGGTAATGAAAATTCTCCAGGAGAGAGGAGAGGGGAATTCTCCACTGTGTGTGTTTTTTTTTTGTTATGGGAAAAAGGAGAAGACAGGGACAGGAGGGGAGAGAAGCAGCAATGTCAGAGGAGGGGAAGGACTCAGAAGAGACGATTCACTGTCGGCGTGTCTGCTCAGGTGCTCGCGAGGCCCCGCCCAAAATAAATCAAAGACCGCAAGAAGGGAGTGAGTCGGAAAAGGAGAACGGCGCTGAAAGACAAAGGCAAGCATGGGTATCGACAGCTGATTCATCTCACAGAGAGCATTTGAAACTTCAAGAGGAGTCACAGTTAGAACAATCCTCCCGACGCACACATTTCAAGTGTAGCTGTGTTTTCCTTAGATACGGGATATGCACAAGTCATGTTCTTGCTCCGGCTGTACTCGTTCCAGCGTTTTATCCCAGAGCTCCGCTGCTTTTGCTCCGTGTGGGCAGTTATAAGCTGGACACATGCACACTCAGGGGTAGGGGCTTCTGCTTATAATGAGCGGGTTCCTTACTGTAGAGATATATATTCAGATGGGACTTGGCAATGCACTTCATGGTCAAATCTTTAGAGTCCAAACACCCTCGCTAACAGCTCGCTCTAAACATAAAAACCACAGTTAAACCTTCAGATACACATGCCCGCACACGGACACGCTCAGGGACGTTGCCCCTGACTGACTGTAAAACCAAAGAACTGAGGTAAAGCGAGACCGAGAAACAACAGCAAGCTCCAAACGGCTAAATTATCAGCCCAATGTGTTTCTACTTTTCTAATCGGCATCATACGCCATAAGGAAAACCTTAACAGGGAAGGTAGCCACTGTCAATATTATGTCTTGGGGCTGTGACCGTTCCTGAACACGGATGTATGCATGCTCACATACGTGCACGACAGCAGACTAATGCTTGAACATGGAGATCTGTCCAGCGACTTACAACTAAATTATTGACTTATTATTGTCTCTTATGTAAAAAGAGCCAGAATGTAGTAATTTTCACTTAACAAATGTAATTGTGCAAGGCTGATGGATTTATGTGCCACATTATTTTAGGAATAACAACGACCTGAAGAACTGAACGAGATGTTAGTAACAGGCTAAAATGTGAAAGCTGACAAAGTACCGTATTTTCCGGACTATAAGTCACACTTTTTCTTTATAGTTTGGCTAATCCTGCGACTTATATTCAGGTGCGACTTATATATCAAATGTAAACGGCAATTCATATTAAACAAGAAGTAAACATTACCATCTATGGCCACAAGAGGGTGCTCTATGCTTGTAAAAACCATATTCTGCTCCAATAGCACTTAAAAATTATTCGAAACATTAACTTATAGACAACAAAGACTGTATGTTGTTTTGCTGTTTCAGTCTCCATTCACGCAGCGAAACGTTGCGTGGTGCAACTCAAAGGACCCAGACCGCAACAGAAAACTGTTGTTGGGCTGTGAAGCTAATAGCAGCTAGCGCTAGCTTACAGCTCTGTTGTCCAGGTGTTTTACAGCTTCGCTGATGAACATGAGCTTTATGTTGCTCTCAAACATCCGTGTCGTAGCACCGTTACGCTCGCGGTCTAATTTAGACATAATTTTGTCAACTTTCAGCGTAACGTTACGCTGAAATGCGCTGGATAAAACCCGCTGGTTGGAGTTGCTAATTTACCCCATTCATCCTCCCAGGTATGTTCCAGGTTATTTAGCCGGTTGTTATTCAGATGCGTAATTTAATAAGGTGACATACCAGATTAAATGTCAGTTTTTATTCTTGGATTGTGTGAAATAAATGTTTAAATAAATGTATATAGTCGAGTGCGACTTATATATGTTTATTTCCTCTTTATAACGCATTTTTTGAATGACGCGACTTATATTCCAGAGCGACTTAAAGTCCGAAAAATATGGTAACCCATGCATACTATAAACAGAACTGTGCTAAAGTTTAAACTGCTTTAAAATAATCCAACATGGTTCTTCAAACTTTCTGAAGTGTTTTTCTTTGGTATTTTTATTTGCTGATCATTTACTCTATATCAATCAGTCGAAATCCAAAACAAAAGTTAATTTAACACTGAACATCTATGGCTTTCTTTCATTATGTTCATTTCAGGTGGACCCGTCTTCTTCATTTAGTCTCCTTCAATTATCATTAAACGTCCTCATGGGGACGTCTGATCACCTTCCATGTTATGATCATATTTTCACATTCTTCAAACGTGTAAGCCGGCATGACATCTTTTTCTACATCAGCTTTAAGATGTTGAAGCTGAAGCAGCCGTCCAGGATAGTTTGATCTGTAGCTAACCTGCTGCACACGGACACAAGCGATGGGTTAGATGGGTTAAAGTGGTTTAATTTTCTAGAAGCTGGTACATTTATGGCACGAGACAACATAGCCATCAGCATAAGTTACTGTAGGTCAGTCAAAGCATGTATGGACAAAACGCTCCAAAGCATGAGATGTGACATGTTTACATACGTAACAGTGTCCAGATGTTGGAGCCAACGGGTCTGAAACGGCTCCCACACAAGATGTGATTTACCATTCGATGTTGGAAAGACTGCGTCTCAAAGACTGGGCAACTGCGTGATACCAATCATCTAGCCACAAATCATGACCCCTATCAAATTCACTCTGGGACTAAAAACGTTGTGTGCCACTACTCATGGTCTCTCGTCCCAGCTCCTTTGAAATCAATCATGTACAGTAGCTATGTTTGCGTGCACAGAATTTCACGATCGGATTGAAATGTATTCAGATTAAAAACCAAAATAAAATTATTGGATTGTACCGTTTATATGGGCACACAATCAATTAATCCAGTCAAAATGTCCATGTATATGTAACTGTCTTTATTCAGATTAGAACCACTCTCACATGTGCAGTTATCAAATTTCCCCAAAAAAAAAACACAGAAGAAGAAGAACGTCCGTCTTTTCTGAACAACAAAAAATAGTAAACAAAATTCGAAATTCGGAATAACTTGATCCTGACGAGCGTTTATTTGCATGTTGATCACATTATCAATCAGCATAAACCACCCCTCTCATTTGGAATACAACTTAATTCTGATTGAGCTTAATCTGATCACAATCCGATGCATTTTTATTCCGATCGGCCCTTTATTCCGATTACTTTTGTCCAAGTAAACGTAGCTACTGTAGATAATATGGATCCTAATCACGATATTTTTAGATAACGGGTATTAGAGCTCCTGACTAAACTCCCCAAAACTCCCAAAGCTTGTTGTTGCCTCACTGTGAGTTTATATCCAAGTCTAGTGTGCAAAACGCAAACCACACGGCTTGTTTCACACAGACGATTCACACAGAGAATCTGTAAAGCTCACAAAACTGTTTGTTAGTCCATGCGCATAGTTTTGTTGATCTAATGAGTTTGGGTTTCTCCTCACAACCAAAGGTAGTAGTGAGTAAATGAATGTCAAATTTCTGAAGGAACAGAACAGGAAGTGCTTTTATTTTTATAAACTGAAAGTGTTTTGGCTTTTGGTCTAAATTGATTTTGAAGTCTTTGTTTTCTGATTTAAACGAAATTCAAGTAGAAGTCTAAAACCTGAGTCACCATCTCTGCCATCTTGGTGCTGGACCGGTCCGTGAATAGCGATGTGCCACAAGATTATGGGAGTAATGGCAAACAGAAAAGCTTGTAAACACTGCAGGAACACCTCGACTAGCTAACCATCAGCAGCTAATGATGCTAAAGTTGGTTTCTGATTCACAGTTTCTTGTTGGTGTTAAACTGAGAGACTATTTCACTGATTCTTACAGCATCTGAATTTCATTTAATTATTAATTGCTTAATATCCAAAGTACTCACACTAATCAAGCCTTAGCTGGTTATTTCTCAATTGAAGAGGGTTTCTTGAAAAGACATGTTTGGATTTCTGAATCCTTTATTCATGTTTTCTGGCTTTAGAACCATGTTAGAATAGGACAAGCATGAATGAACCAGTCCTGCCTGAATTGGATTATTCAATTTCATTGGATATTCTTTGAGAAACTGTTTCTGGTTTTTATTAAAGTACTTTACTTGCAAAGAAAAAAAGCAGATTCTCCAAACCTGATATGGTGTTATCTAGTGAGCTGGCCGTATCATTACATGGTCGTCCGTAACTGCATCTTCTCCGTCAAAATGTATCATTTCTATTTTTTTTCATTGACTCAGCTAGAGAAACAGGAACAAATGATGTCTTTGTGACAGGCCGCTGCCTGAAGACTCATTCACAATTGGGTGTCTGCTAAGTTGCAAGCATGTGTAGACACAAAACTGATTCATCCCCTGGGTTTATGAGACTTTTTATGCCTGAAGGGATGTAAAGAAAAATTGTAAAAGACGGTCAAAGCTGGAGAACTATCGATCGGATGTCTTTAAAAGATTGGTGGAATGTTTGGTTACACCACAGCAAGCGTCAGCGACATAAGGGATGACTTTAAACTTTGCATCTGTGCTGTATACAAATATAACAGATAACCTGAAAACAAGAGCACAGAATAAAAGAGAAGTTCCTTCCAGCCTGCGTACAGTATCAGACGGGCTGTTTAAGGCATCTGAGGTCTCTGAAGGATTAATGGTGGCAGGCCAGGCAGGGTAATCAGAACAGCGGATAAGTCCTGGTCATCCAGGCGTTGAGCTGAATAAACATGAGGGTCTGCTGATATCTTCTACACACATTTACACACACACACACAAACGCGCGCTCAGAGAAATAATCACACACATGCAAAACACGTCAAGCGGATCTGAAAGAAGCCGGACTTGTTCCAGCCGATGATGACAATAAGGAGGCCGTGTCCCGCACACCTAAATGAAAACCTACGCCTTCTCCAGCGCCGTCGTGCACAGAGCGCGCTCCCTTGGGTCATTGGCTGTGGCATGTTCCTGCGTGTAGTTAAGCCTCTGATAAGTCCGGACCACATGTAGACGGTAGAATATAAAACACGGCTGGACTGGGGGAAAGTCATTATATGTCCCTCTGTAAGCTAATGTCACATGTGTTTCATATTATACAATCTGCTCCGTTTGGAACTGGATCCTTGTTCGGGGGAAGAAAAAAAAAACTTTCAACATATGTTGCACTTAGCTTGAAATCCTGCTCCCTGTTCTTTGTGAACAATACTACCTTGTGTTTTTTTTTTTTTTTTCTTGAGTTGCGACATTAAAAGTCATCATCTTTTTAACACGGCTTCTAATCTGCAGAATTGCTCGGGTCCATCTGAGAAGTGAATTGCCTTTTTTTTTAGATAAAACAACGTTTTTGCCCCCTTTCTACAGAAAAAGCCCCGCTGCACAGGGACTATCTGAGTGTGGCTGTGCTTGTTGTGGCCACACGCCAAGGGTAGGTATGCAGCCCAATGGACACCATCTGCATGAACACGTTTTTTTTTTTCTTCTTCTTCTTAAAAAGCTAGCGTTTCAAATGTGTGCCTGCCTGTGTGTGTGTGGGCGGCTGAGTGCGTGCATGGGTGCATGTGTGCAGTCGGAAACCAGGAGCAAATGCTTCACGGCAAATCGGGGGGACGAGGTGGGAGAGCGGGACATTCCTGCGAGATGACAAGCCGTCACAGTCACACACCAGCAGAGGAATGTTGGGAAAACAGAGCGGGTGGGCGGGAAGGTGCTACGCGGGGCGGAGAGGACGTCTTTGAAAGACGCAGAATCAAGAAAAGGTGACACTTCATTAGACCAGTAGTCATGGGTTTTCCGAAGAGGAGCCGAGGAGGGGAGCAGCTGTAATTAGTTTGCAGAGATACAGGCTGAGGGAGAAGGAAGCGGAGTGAGCGAGGAGTGGATGAGAGAAGTTTGACTTTTGCCCCGTCTGCATGGCTAACCCGCCCCACCACAAGTCCCACCAGCCCACCCCTGCCGTTCGTTAACTCCAACTTCTGTCATGCAACTGAAAAACCACTGGAGGGGTGAATGAAAAAGGGGGAAACGGACAAAAACAGATCTGTGCGTGTGCAGGAGTCGCTGCACGCTGCGAGTTTAAGCCGGATCGCTCCGACGTCGACGTAGGGACCCTGGAAACGAGCTGCGCAGAAAGCCTCTGGTGGCAGCTTCAGGATATATAGGGCCAGCCACGACTGAGGTGGAAAAGGAGTGTGAACACCAGCCAATATGTGCTCCAGATGTGTCGGCCTGTCACGCTGCGAGTAAACACCCCGGCTGATGGACAGCTCGGGACTGGATGGCCTCACCGTCTTCCCCCTGGGGAGACCGCTGGAAAGGGAAAGAGGGGAGTTCGGGGAGCAGAGGGGAGGGGAGGAAGGAGCTGGAGGGGAAGAGTTGAGAGAAGTGGTGGGTGAAGGAGAGGGCTCTGTGCTGAGGGACCCTAGCCAAAAGCAAGTCACCCTGAGGACCCGTGTAGCCTGGCAGGCTGGATGTGGAGAAGACAGAGGAAAGAAAACAACGGCAGAGAGGGAGAGAGGGGGGAGAGAGGGAGGAAAAGTGCATGGGGGCAAAGACGACGGAGGGATAGCAGGAGAGGACTGGGCTTGATTGTTTCCCCCCTGTCCCACCTCTATGTGGCCTCCAAGGGGGCTCCTGCAGCCTCAGCAAATTTCCGTCTGGCACAGACCTGCGAGCTCCTGGGAGCAAACTGAAATATGAACTGCAAGACAGGAAAAGGGACAGCAAAGGGGAAAAAAAGAGAGAGAACAGGGAACAGATAGGTGGGACAGACAAAGGTCTGAGCTCAAACGGATCCTGATAGTCGATTTGATTTGTTCTTGCGTTCGCGACCGTTTAAAAAGAGGTGCTGAGCAAAAATGAATGAGAAGAAAACAGGATCCCTGCAAGACGTGGCGATGGCTGCTGGTATGCGGCAAACATTTTCGGAAATATCGCTACACTTTAAAATCCTTTTAATGAAATGCTTGAAAAAGCGGAAGAGCGATGAATGAGTACCGCTTCGGCTGTATGGGGCGTCTCTGCCCCTGCCCCACCTGTTGCTGCACACGGCATATTGGCTGGCTACAAGAAAGCCACCATCTTTCACCACTTCCAAGAAGGGTAGAACTAAGTGTGGACACTAAAAAAGCACCCCCCACGACTCTAAATGGTTTAAAACTATTAACAGGTAACAAGGCGCTTCTCTGTTAAGCAGCTGATTGTAGGCACTAAAGCAACAGACAGCCCCACTAATTAATCAGCTAATATCAGCTGTCTCTATATGTAGATGAACAGCAAAGATGTCTAATAATCTGCTCAATAAGTGCTTGCAAAATGCTACAAAATGTAGCCGGTGTTTCTTCTATATGTTGCTCAAATTTATACAGAAAACCCAGATTATGATAATCCTGTTGTCCTGGATCAATGATGAGCAACAAAAGCTTTTTAATTCAGAACATTTCAGGAGCAACTTTGGTTTCTTTCAACTTTGGAAAAGGTCAACTGAAACCTTCCTCTGGCGGCGACACAACAGAAGTGAGCGGACAGCGGCTCTATAATAGGCGCCACATTTTATTTTACAAATATGGGCTCTGAAAGACACGAGGGAAGCCCGGACCTGGTTCAGTTTTAGTAAACTCAGCTGATGCTGTGGTTTGTGTACACGAGTCCTTCATTCATCCTTTAATAGCTTCAGGCTTTTGGGGAAAATCATGTCATCAGTGCACCATTATGATCTAATTATTCAATTCCAGGCAGCATACATGGTTTAAAACAGAGAAGTGTAAAAATATATCTTCTTTTTTTTACATAGATAATGAAAAATATGTATTATTACAGGTTATGCACAAAGACAAGGGTTGCTTAGTATTTTAAATGCTTTTTTGATTAAATTAGCTACTTGAAGAATCTTGCAAAAGTATTCACACCCATTGAACTTTTTAACACTTTCTCACCTTACAAAATAAAACTTTGGTGCATTTTCTTGTATAATGCATATATTGTTAAACACCAGTGCAAAGTAGTGCATTACTTAGAAAAGTATGAAGAATTACACATCGGGTGTGTGTCTAATGGAACCAATTTCCTTCAGAAGTCACCTAATTGGTGAAAAAAGTCTACCTCTGTGCAATTTAGTCTCAGAACAGCTCCAGCTGTTCTGTGAGGCTTGTTGGGGAACATTCGCTACATGGAGACCAAGGAACGCGTCAGACAGGTCAGGGAGAAAGTTCTGGTTCAGTTCAAAACACATTTTGGTTTCAGAGCTCTGCTCAATCCATAATCTGAACATGGAGAGAGGAGCATTGATCAGAGAAGCAGCCAAAAGGCTAGTGGAGACTAGGAGACTCTGGAGGAGCTGTGCAGAGCCACAGCTCAGGTGGAGCTGTTAACAAGACGACTTTTAAGGAAGAATGGCATGAAGAATGCATAAGAAGTCCTATTTTCAGTTTCCCCTGAGCCATATAGAGACAAAGTAAATGTGCGGAAGAAGTTGCTCTGGTCAGGTGGCACCCAGTCGGTGAAACATGGTGTTGGGACCACCTTCAGCGGGGACAGGGAAGGTGATTGGAGTTAAATGTAGGACGGTTTGTTTGGAAATTGTCACAAAACTTGGAGCAAAGGGTGAAATACCAAAAAGGCCATAACTTCCAGTAAAAAGTTGATCTAAAGCTTTAAATTATGTTCTTTTGCTTTCAATATCTTAAATTATTTCTGTTTTAATCCGAGTTAAAAATGTACGTCTCTGCCTAATTAAGAATATATTAACATCCCTGAAAGCTGCACCTCCAAACTTGACAGCATCCTGAGCCGTGAAAAATGATAAGAACCTTGTCCGTAATCATATACAGCAAATGTGATCTGGCACACATCTAATACACCTTCACCGAGGTGTTCCAAAAGCACATTAGTCGATCTGTGCGGGGGAGCAGATGCATTTGAGTCGCGTCAAGTGCAATGGAGCCGCTATCAGAAAGCAGCGCTGATGACACTGCTGCATTAAGCAGCTGTCCACTCCCATGATCATTAGTGCGATATGGATGCAGCGAAGCAGGGAGCAGGATGCCGGATTGCTACAAAGACAGCTCTCCGGAGGGAGCGGGGAGGGAGAGGAGTCTAAACAACATCAAGTCGCCACAACCCTCAGAGACGCGGCCAGAACTTTTACAAGCACAAAACAAATATACAGATTGAATTCTCCCATCATCCTCCAGCAACAATCGAACATTTCTTCACCCGGCTGCATGAAATTCAGGGTCACGGTGGATGTTTTGGTGGAGGTGTTTCTTTTCGGTTCCTGCATTAAAAAGGCAAACTGATGTGCGACCTTTCGTGTTGCTGCAGGAAAAAAACAAATAAAGAAAAGATGGTCTGCACTACTTTTGGTTAGTTTTTGTCTTTTTTACAATTCGACAGGTCCATCCATCTGTCCGTCCGTCCGTCCATCCATCCATCCGTCCATCCGTCCATCCATCCCCCTCTGGGCCATGGGAATAAGTGGTCAGGACTGAAACCCAGACATCCCTCTACCCAGTGATAATCTCTGCTCCACACTCGGGATCCAAAGGCATAAACAGTCCCTGCAGGTTTTCCAAGAGGCGTTCCTCAAATTTGACAAATCTGCAGCCTCCAAAGGGAAGGGTGGGGTTAGCTTGAACCACCTGAGATGACTTGTTTTGATGCAGAGGACCAACTCCATCAGAGGAGCTCCCCATCCTGCCCCTCAGGTGGAAATTGATCACCTCACACTCATTTCAGACGCTTTTATTTAGAATCTCATTGGGTCTGTAATTCATGGCTGTAGAGGAGAAAACTAAGAGGGCAATGCTACTTTGGGTGTGAAATATCGCTTAAATTTTCTTTTTTACTCTGTACTCCAGTTTCCAAATAATTTTTCACTGGCCTTCAATGGAGAAAGTGATTGTTTTTTTGCCTAGACTTTAAATTGTTATTTAGCGTTATTATTCTGTTCATCCGTAAAAATCTACCGACAGTCTGTTTGCCAGTAAAACCCTGGTTCACCCCTAAAATCTCTAGAAAACCCATCATAATACCAATGGGCCACCATGCACAGTTCTGTATATTAAGGTTTAAGAATATTGCACATTAACTATCAGGAATGTTTATTGCACCGTTTCATATTTAAATAGGACTGACTTTCAGAACTCTGTGCAACTCCAAGCAGACCCTTAAAAACCGTTTTGTTTTGCATGCTTGAAAAAAAACTGTGCACAATTGTTTATTTATTACTTGTTTTTTTTTTGTGTACCCTAAATCCCAGAAACCATTTCACCACACACAGTGGCAATAAAAGACACTCACAAGAGCTGCATATTTGGAGAAGTCATGTAACCATTACAATTTGGCACTTGTCAAACTCACCAAAAATCATAAGGCTGAAAATATCTCTGTCTTCTAACACACAAACTTTGAACCTGAAGCAATGACTTGCTGTCCAACATATCTGCTAACAGTTACCATGATTAGGACATAATTGGTCTTCTGTACTCCACTGGTCATAATGTTATGCCTGGTTGTTGTAAAACATGCTGGGAAAGTGAGATGTAGGTTTAAAGTTCCTCTCTTCCCTTCTGGATAAAGCTCTACACAGCAGTAATTTGTTTCACCTTTAAATGTGAACAAATGCTTAAAACAACCACACATATCTGCTAACTGTGTTGCTCTGATAATGTATGCTAATGTTACCTTGCTGCTTTGCAAGGTTAGCTAAAACGACCTTGTGCACGACATTTTCTGAAACCTGAAATGTAAAATGTGAATTTCAGGAAACCTTAAAGAATACACCCTCTTTTCTTTAAATACCTGATATGAGATTGGAAGATTAAGAAAAAAAATCCATTCCCTGGAAATATTTAAAGTTTGAATGACTGCGTTAGCCTTTAGCATTCAGCAAACTGTAACCGGTAGATGTAACCTTGCTTCACGATTATTCTCGGCTTAAAGATATTCAGTCATATATTATGAAAGGGTGTCTAATTAGTGTTGAAATAAGTTTTGTAGGTGGCGGGGGGGGGGGGGGGGGGAGAAAATCAAAGTTTAATGAAGATTAGACGCAGGAGAAAAAGCTTTCCTTTAAATGTTTACCATTAGCAATGAGCTACCCAGGCGATGACCTGAGATGAAAAAGTCTGGAATCCAAATGTAGCCTACAATTAGTTCATGTTTAATTTGTGTTCGGTTGGATTGTTGTATGCGCCACTAACGACGATGAGGCTCTCCTGTGTTTTCCTGCTGTGCAAAGCGAAGCCACACTGGGGGTCATTATTTGTGACGTGAGGAAGGACAGACATGTCTTCCTGCCACACATACAGTATATTCCTGCACACATCCCAACTTTTTGTGAACGGTCATTCTGTCCCTGCTGCACACATATATGTCTTCCACAATGTCTGCGCATGTATGTGTGTGTGTCTCTGTGTTCGTGTTTACTGAGCTATGGAAAGAGGTTCACCTCTGAGCCATAGGGTAAGTGAAGAATCGTGGCGCAATGGGACAGCCCACAACCCAGTCCATCCCTGTAGACCCCTGCCATGAATGCCTGTACCCTCTGATTTGGACTGAGGGCAATCAAGCAGACCCAGTAAACAATACACAGCCAGGGCATTGAAAACCACAATAGCTCTTCAATGTATTCCTCTTAGATCACAAGGGACACCAGTGTTTGTCCGACTACTGTGGAAGCTGAGAGAGGAAGTATGTAGAGACTATTAAAACAATCAAAGATGCTATTTAATGCTAATGGAAGATGGGAAGACATGGTATACAGTTATCTCACAGAGCTTCTTAAGGAACATCCATTAGAGGCTTGGTTTACGGGAAAAGTTGTCCTTCCCTCCCTCTCTCTCTTTTGCTCTCTCATATATATATATATATATATATATATATATATATATATATATATATATATATATATATATATATATATATATATATATATATATCCATCCATCCATCCATCCATAACCCGCATTACATTTTTATTATATATATATATATAATAAAAATGTAATGCAATTACTTTAAAGGCTTTGTTAAAATCTGCTGGTGCTTTTCCAGATTTTACTTCGCCACCCCAGTTTTGTTTCTTTGCAATAACCAACATGCACCACAAGCGTATCTATTATTTTCTGTTGTGTCTATGTTAAGATCTGGCTGTAGTAAATAAACTGCACAGGATCTAAAGTGCCACCTTTGCCAGACAGAATTAAGACTTTTCTTTTCACATTTCCTGCATCTACAATAAAATATAATAAGGCAACTGAAAATTTCCCATTGTCAGTATTTATGAGGGATTTCACAATTTAGAGTAATGATGGCTTTATGCAAAAGTAGTTCTCTACCTTTCCGCTCATTCCACTCGTGGGGAACATGGTATATATTGTGTCTCCACACTCACAAGTCACCTGCTATCAGGCATATATACACAATTTGAAGGTATGTTCATTTTACAGCATTACTATCCATACATGCTGGGAGCCTTTGCATGTTTTTTTTCTGTTTGTGGAAAGCTTAGGTTGTTGGGTTAAGCTACTTTCAGCACCCCATTCAGAGCTTAGCCCAGGTAGACCTTCAAACTTTCTGGTGGCCAAGCCATGGCAGTATGGGCCTCATGTTACTGATAATAAACTATTGCTCTAACCAGGCTCTAGTAGTCATCAACCAGGATGCAGATATGCCGCCACTCAACAACACCGCTCTAATACTCTGCTACACTTAATGTAGATCCCAGGGTGTTCTTTTCTGTAGATTTCTCCAAGACGCTGCAGAGATTATTTATGTTCCAGCTAATTTCTGATGTTGTGCTGTGGTCTTAGTCCAGAGTGAATGTTAATAACAAAAAGAAAGTTGGGGTTCATTAGCAGATTCTTCATGGAATGGGGAGAACACATTTTGGCGCTGGAGAGAACTTTTACCAACATTTGCTTCCAAACCACTCTACATGCCAACTTCCCTGTTGGATGCTTTGATTTCAGGTACAAACTATCTTTACACTAATCATTTTCTTTCATCTTTCTGCCAAACCCAAGAGACCAAGATTTTTCATTAGTTTAGAAGTTGTTGCCTTGGGTGGGTGGTTGGGGGGGGGGACGATGAGATATTTGACCAAACACAGAAAGCCAATAAGGGGCCATCGATTAGGATGGGATGAGCACCATATTGGACACACAGGTGGCAAGAAGAAATTAAAAAGCTGCAACAAAGAAACGGCAGGAAACTAAACTGGACTGTGTTGAATCTCGTTGCATCTGCAGTGAAGGGTGCTTTAAGGTGACATTAGTCACTAACTGATGAGCTGATGTCATACAGGACACTGATGCATCTTCTGCAATCAGATAGCTTTATGTTTGCATTAAAACCGAGTGTGCAACCAGTCAGAATCTGAGTTTGCTTTGACTTTCACTGATCTGATCAGAATTAACTTTTGTTTATTTATCTAAGGAGACAAAGCCATCAGCATTTACAAAACACTGAGTTTAAGCTTTCTTCCTAAAGTTGTTGCTGCATGTGACGTCTCGTATGCATTAAGACCCTACAAATTCCTCCAGATGTTTAACGTAAATGTCTGCTAGTTTTTTTTGTTTTTTGTTTTTTACACACACATTGCACAGAGAGTAAGAACATAACTGGAACTTCAGTGAGTGTGCCAACATCTGAATACAACAGGAAACACACCAGAACATTTATGAGCAAAGAGTTTCAGAATCAGAATCAGACATACTTTAATAATCCCAGAGGGAAATTGCTGACATTAATGACAAAGGCAGCATTCCATATTTAGATTTTTCTAACTGACTTGATGGTTTTCCCTCCACATTCTGGAGGGTACGTTCAAAATGTAACTGTATAACAAAATTGAGGACCCTCATCTGCCATTCACTCTGTACTAGAGCAAAAAAAAAAAACTAAACAATTTCCTTTCATACCTTTTGCATCATGTTATGCATCTTCTGTGCACGACGCGCTTGTGTGAACAACTTTGGGCAACGTCTGGACAGTATTGTCCACACATTCTCCAGGAGGTCTCCAGGGTTTAACAAACTCAGCTGCACTGGCTGGGTTAATACATTTCATCTGGGTGGGTGTGAGAGATGTCAATCGACACCTTGACTGAATGAGGTTCCAGCATTTCAGAACATTAAACATTCTTGTTTTGTTTTTTCATTTCAATTCTATTTTTAAACCGACTATATGTGCTTGTCTTTTGGCTGTAGTTGTACAGTCATGTTCAAAATGAAAGCAGTGAGTGAGTCCTGGTTGCTCCCTTATTCAGGGCTCGCCACACCAACTTCTACACAGACTTGGCAGAGTTTTTATGCCAGATGCCCTTCCTGATCCAATCGGGATTTGAACCCGGGTAATCGCACTTGGCCCACAGTATGTTTAAAAAATGTGAGTAAAATTCAAAATTCTTTTAAAAGCTTTTATTTCCATACTGTACATTGAAAAATGTACAGGGGACACTACTCAATCTATTCCAAGGTAAAACATGAAAAACAAAACAATTATCTTTATTTTGTCAATCTCGAGAAATTGAGGGAAAAGAATATTTCAGAAAAATAGCAGCGTCAGCATTTTTCTTAAAGGGATCCACGATTAGTTGAACATGTTGGCCTAAATATGTTGGAATTACCCTTTTAACTTAATAATTGCTGTTTCTAATACATAAAAACTCATTTACTTGAGAAATTGTATTTACTTTGTTTCATTTTTCACCCATGGAGAAAATCTTTTTTTCACCTGCACAATGCATGTTGGTTTAATGATGCGGTTAGATCCTACTGGACTGGAAACTACTGAGTGTAAATTTAGACAATGTGTTGTTGTTAGCTGTCATTTAAAAACAAAAAATAACAGATGCGTGAGGTCAGTCTTCATCGCTTCCCTCATGGAAAAAAAGAAAAGTGCAATGGGAAAAAGCCGTCAAAAGAACACGACCTGCTAAGGACCCTCATTTGTGCTCTCAACACGTCACCCAAGAAGACTTTGAGTAATTTGTACGAACAAAATTGATGAAGGAGCTAACAGGTAGACGTTACCCTCACAGGCTAGAACCAACTTCTGTGCCGACTTTTTTCATCCATAAAGCGCCAAAATGCTGGAAGCCCTTTTAAATAACGAAGGTACTGCCTCTGCCGCCGGTACCTAATGTGAAATCACGGATCCGACACCTGACCGAAGACCAGACCCTAAACAGGTGTTAACGGACCTGACACCGGGCACTACTTGGAGGGATCCCACAGTCCTACGAGCAGTACGTCTCATTCCTCATTTATTACTATTATTATTATTTTTATTATTATGTCACACGTACCGCTACCATGCTTCTCTCCTCTCCTATGTTTTCGTCTGGGAAGAAGAATTATTCCCTTGTTTGCACATGCGCAGTACGCGAGGTTGGGGGAAATTGGTTCGCAGCTCTGCTTCAACAGCAGGAGGCGCTCACCATCACCTCAGGAGGGCCGACTGGATTTCAAACATGTTATATTTTCATCCAACCGTCCGATTCCTGATCGGGAGGTGGTCGTGAGAGGCTAATCGCCCCTCGTTATCGCCTGTATACGACACGACGCAGGACGCACGATGCAGCTGAAACTCGGTCCGATCCAAACAATCCTCGCACGACTGACGAATTGGCCCAAAAAGGGCAAATAAATTGTACAGTGTATGTCCATCTTAAGCCTACATTCACATTCTTGATGCTCAATTCTGATTTATTTTGTGCTAAAATCAGATTATTTTGAGGTGGTCATTCGTATTACTATTAAATGCAACCCCCATCATACTGCTGTCTGAACGGTTCAAGACCACAAAGCGACCCCCATGCAAAGATAACAGAAGGAGACGTCACAGAGCAGTGCACTGTTCCCGGAAGTAATGGTGAATGTGATTGTTTCAAGAAGTGTTCAATAAAGTTTTAATTTAAAAAAAAAAAATGGAAGAAAAACACGCAGATACCGGCCGGTGCTCCTCCTTGTTATTATTAGAAAGCTGTTGAACAATGGGAGCCGACAATATTAAGACCACATCGTAGCGAGACGAAGTAAGGTAAGAAGAAAGCCACACAGCTGTTAATGGTCTTTTATGGAGCGCTAGCTGCTGCTACTGTGTGTGGATGTGTAGTGAGAGCCAGGACAGTGACGTCAAAGGCGGATATAATGCAACATGGGTTGCATTTCCCTGCAATGTAAACGTAGCCTAAGTCATGGATACTGTTCCTTCATGAAGGGATGGTGCAGCCCTACACTCCACCCAAAATCTTCATACTTCGGCAACACAATAATAAACAATCACATGCTTGCAACAGGACTTTTGTGCGCGATTCAACACTCCATGACTGATCACGTGTAATTGAGACCCAGGAGACGCCACACGTCACAGTCAGGTCATCATAAATGGGGCCAAACTAGAATCCTTCAGATCATCAACCAACCTTTTGTTCCCTTAATCCCAACATGTTCACTCCTCCGTAAAACAACACGGTGATCAATTGTATCTAATGCTGCCCTGTGTGCAGACACAGATCCATTATCTCAGACCATAAGAATATTGTTAGTAACTTTCACCGGCGTGGTTTCCGTGCTATAACGAGCCTTTTTTAATAACTGTTGATAGATGAGACATGCAGGGACAAACTGCAGTTGCTCCTCAAAGAGAAAATGTTGCTTTCTTATTATTGACTTTATTTAATGTTGACAAGAGGGAATGAGTATGTTTGTGTTGTAAATAGTAAGTATGCAGGGGCTATAATATGAATTGGCTGCAACTGGATACATCTGACTAGGGGGCAAATGGACGTAATGGTAGTCTTAATGCTGGCCTTGAATAATGAGGGCTTTGTCTAATAAAACTGGAAAGCCTCCAAATACCTATAGGGACCTCAGCTAGTTAGTGCAATAACAGTCTATCAAATGAGAAAGCAAAGTGATTACTTAGAGGGTAATAAATACAAGGTCCGTGCTGGGGAAGGACCAAAGCCTGGAGTGAGAGAAAGAAACAGAGGAACAAAAAGAAGATAGATGAAAAGAGAGAGCGATACCTCAGTAGGTTGATATAAATTAACACATCACAAAAGCTGTGAAGCTGCTGCAGGTAACTGCTTAACCTTGCAAATATTTCAGTGGCTACATTAAAATTGCCTCAGCTGTGAAAAAAAAAGGGTGGAAATATTCTGTAAAAATGACTTCAGGCACAAGGACCTTGATTGCAACATGAGGGACAAATACAATACAATTATTTAGAAGGGATAAAGAAAGTTTTTTTTTTTTGACAAAGAAATGTTTTTATTCTCACAGAAAATATCAAAACTTCTCCATACTTTGCTTCAAGCTGTTTAAAATTTCGGGTTAATCTTGCGAAAGAAAGAAGCAGCTCACGATGAATACGATCAAAGCCACCAAGGGCAAGAAAATTCCCTTGAAAAGTGAAATTCCAATAAAACTTTGTCGCTTATTTTAAATGACAAAGTAAATACCAGACGTTTTTTTGAGGAACAACTAAAATCCAAGCAGGTACATTTTTCAAACCTGAAGTTAACAGAAATAATTGTGGGTTTTGAGCTCTACAAAATCTTCCCATTTACAAACATGCACACACAAGGCTCATAAAAATGCTTTGCACTGGGATTCCCAGAAGGTTTTACATGGACCTGCACACCTAACCCGAAGAAAGAGCTTCAGGGCTGGAGAACAGGGCACAATAACACCAACATCAATTACAGCCTTCAGAGAGACAGAGAGAGTCCAATCAGAGAGCCGAGGTTGGGGAGCAGACATGAGGATGGACAGCCTGGAGGGAGAAATGCAAGATTGGATGACAGTGGGATTTGTTCTCCACCAGGCTGGTTCCAGTGAAAGTTCAGAGCGTGGGTTTGTGTTGCTCCAGTTTGTTTTAAGGTTTTTATCTGTTTCATCGATCAAACCACCAAAACTGATACCAAAATAACCCCTTGCAGGGGACAGAGTGAAAATTAGGCCTTCGTAAGAGTCTGAGAGCAGTCGGCGACTAGATGAGGGGTTTGTGAGTGTCGTGTGGAGTTTGGGAGAGAGTGTGGTTTTCCGTTTGTTTAATAGAAGAAAGGAAAATAAAAACACAGGACATGATTATTAAAAGAGCTCATGACAGGACTTCATCATTTTACACACATTCATTCAGTTCTCTTTAAAAATCAGTTGGTTGCAAGTTGTATTCCTGATAAACCTTTCATTCTAAGATATATTTTATAGTACAAGTTTTACCAAAACATCAGAAGAAGAACAGAAAATATGTTTTAATAATGGACACTGTGACGAAACAGGCGCATTTTAGTGTGGCCAAATATCTGAAATATTGTTTTCAAATAAAAACCAGAGCTACAAGTCACAGTGTTTTCTGTCTCTATGGAGCTTTGGAAAAGTTAAAGGTTCAGCTGTTTTGTTGTTTTGGGACAGTAGAAACAGACAGTCAGAGCCTCCATATCTGGACAGAAATGGTGAATAGTTCCCCCGGACATCCGTCTGGGACAGGTTTAGATTAGATTTATCTGTTGCTTTAAAAGCAAATCATCAGGCCATGGCAGACAGAACACCTGATGTGTTGAAAATAAAAATTAGACAGATGAGCATATGGATTTATAAAATTAAGGATTTTTGACTACAATTATTGTAGGTGTTTGGATTTCGTTTTTCTTTTGTGTTTATTTTCGACCAGTTCCTTGCTTTTTATTATATCTTAACTGGTCTTGCCATACTCGTTAATTTTGCCATATAGGTTTTGCCATTAAGCTGTGCTCATTATTATTTCATCATGGTGCTTTCCAATTAAAGCCATTGTTTTGTGTTTAACTTCCTAGTTTATTGTAGTGTTCTTATACATTTACAGTTTTTTGAGTTCTGTTAAATACTTCTCTGGGTGTATTTGTGTCTCTGTTCTAGTTAATTTTATGAGACGGCAACTGTAAGGTCACTCTGGCCACGTGGAAGTGCACCCCAGGCTGCTTTAACCCGACAGAGACGTTGTAATGGAGGTGATAGTGAAGCTCACAGTGTTAAAAGAGGCACTTTTTACCTTATCTACTAACATTAAGTCAAAAAGACAGTGGAAAAATGTCCAAATGAATGGCGAATCATGTCAGTGAAGTTATATCAACGTAAGCACGGATAAATCGATGTTAAAGCCCAAGTTAAAATAGGAAACTTATACCCAACTTAAAACATAGAACTTAAAATACTTACTGCAGACTGCAGTACATGCTTTCATGCTTACATCGACCTAGCCATGGCAAAAATTTACAGTGTGTTCTGATTTAGGAATGTGAATTTTACTTTACAGTAGTAACTGGTAACTGATCATAGCTGGCAACAAAAAAAAACTCCAGGAGTTGCAACATACAGATATCCAAAACACATCAGAACTAGAGTAAGGCACTACCCTTTAATTTAACCATTAACCATACAATGTTTATGAACAAACATAGACTTAGCGTCATAGCAACGAACATGCGCTAGTTCCCTGTCGATCAGTATTGAGCTGTTCATGAGGCCGGTCGGCCACATATCCATCTTTCTCTAGACTCCTTTTAGGTTTCGGGAAGGGAATGAAAACCTCTAAATGTTCGGAACAACACGTGTCTGAATTGTACTTTCCCTACTAACAACGTTTAATCATATTTACCGTTTTTTTTTTTAACTAAATCAATCTGACCCAATGCGTTCGTAATGTAACATCCTGGGATCTTGTCGGAGGGATAGAGGGAGCAGCTTCTGCAGGTAAGGCGCGTTTCACTTTGGGACTAATTGTGATCGCTGATTGGTCAGCTACTGACGAGCCTCCAAGATTGATTGACAGGCGATGTCACATCAAATAGTCTCCCTCCCTCAGCTGTGCTGCTTTCACTCTGCCTCAGCTGCTCCTCATTTCATCTGACTAGCTCATTTGGTTTGCTGGCCAGTTTTCCATCCCTGCTTCTGTATTTAAATCACACTGGTTCTCATTGTCCTCTGCTGGTTTCTTCATTCTGCTCTGGATTTTTACCACCTGTTCATTATGCCCTGTTACACCCGTGACTACTTTAGTAAGTTACTTTTTACTCATTAAAACATCATTCTTGCCGCACCACGTTCTGCATTAGGGTTCTCGTTCCACCAGACCAGGAAATTATATAGTCACACAGCAGTACAGAATGTACAGTAGCACTATCAGGCAACTTTGCTCTATTGTAGTTAAGCTAACTGAAGAAGATCAGTTCCTCTGCACAAAACAGGAGATCGGCAGCATGCACTACATCCATTAAGCACAAATAACCTGGCAAAGAGGGAGATGCTACTACCAAACATTTAGAGAAGGATTATTTAATCTGGAACTATTTACTTAACAATATTTGAATTGGGTCAAAAGCTCTCCATCCATTGTCTATACCGGCTTTTCCTGGCCTGTCCACCCTGGACAGGTCTCCAGTCCATCCCAGGGCAACACAGAGACACACAAGACAGACAAACAAGTAAGCACACTCGTACGACACAATACGATACAGTACAATATTTCTTTACTGTCAGATCAATGCTGAAATTTGTCTTGCATTGCAGCACTATTGTTTACAGACATGGACACAGGCCCAGAGTCAAAAGGTACACATGGTAAGATGAGCAGACGATGGCACCCCACGCTGGTTAATGTTCCATGTTTAGTTTGAGGCTGACCAATGTACAAAAGCATTTCTCAGTTTAACCATAATTAACCATGGAACCCACATCTTCAACCCGATAGCAACCGTCTGTATTCATAATTCAGACCGTGGTCAGGCTTAGAGGTGCTGTCAATATCTAATCTCATCTTAATATTATGGTAGGAAGATTTATAAAGTTTTTTTTCAACTGGCTGTCCTACAATTTTAGAGTAAAACCTTTATTTGATGAAGCAGTCAAAATTTGTCGGCAGTGGACAGAGATTTATGTCACGTGCTATTACAGTCCTGCTAAACACGTCGTTGTGACTGAGGTATAAAACTAAAAAACGTCCTTCCTTGCTCCAAATATACCACCCCTACTGAGAAACACGGACTCACTTCTCCATTTCAAATCACAACTCAAAACTCATCTATTTAAGATAGCCTATTCTCTTTAAATATCAATTTCCCTGTCCCAGCCTCTGTATTTTTTAAATGTTTTTTGTTTTGACTTTGTTTCTGACATTGTGTTTTTTTAATCCTTTTGTACCGTGACCTTGAGTGTCCAGAAAGGCGCCTTTTAAATAAAATGTATTATTATATCCTTTGTTTGGTCTTGTTACAGACCGGTTCAATGGGTTCTTCTTTCCATGTTAGGGCAATCTAGAGTAACCAATTAACCAAACAGTCGGATTTTAGACGGAGTACCCAGAGAGAACCAACACATGCACATGGAGAACATGCAGAAACACCTCTGGCTGGGATTTGAACCCAGGACCTTCTTGCCGCTAGGCAAGAGTGCTACTAACTGCTTCACCGTGGAGCAATAAAGGTGTTACATTCACTTTTCTGTTACCCTAATAATACAAGGAGTGTGACAAATAACCAGTCAGGTTATATTGGGGAATATATTAAGGATAACAACGGCGAAAGAAAAGGTTAATCAAGTGTTTCATCTTCTCTAATTATTTAAAACAGTTAGACGTGTTTTTCAGTTAAAGATTTATTTATATGTAAAAGGTTCAAAATTATGGAAACTAACCCTGACAGAAAAACTAAGCAGAGACTCACATTCTCTTCACACTAAACATGTCAACATGAACTGAGAGTTAAAATCATTCAACCTTTTGGCTGTTTGGGGATCAAAAGGATGCAATCTATAAATAATAATGGGCCCAATATGGAGTAAAAGATATTCATGGGCTTTTTGTAAACTATTGTTATTGTATTTTAGTCTTCCTGTGGGCTTTTCTTGGCCTGTTAACAAAGAAAATACTGTCCAACAACCATTCAGATGCTAAACACAGCTGTTAAAAGCATCAATTCATAGCTATTACAGATGGAAAACACAACACTGAAGTTAGCATCTGATCCATAGCTTCCAAGTCCTCTATCTATTATCTATACCTGCTTATCCTTGCACGGTTGCAGGGGGCTAGTAGCTATCTAAAGCATTCATTCGACACCCTGGACAGCTCGTTAGTCCATCACAGGGCAGCACAGAGACACACCGGACAAACAGCCACACACACTCACAGCTAAGAGCAATATAGAGAGATCAATTTAACTGACATGCAGGTTCTCAGACTGTGGGAAGAAGCCGGAGGACCCGGAGAACCATGCATGCACAAAGAGAACATGTTACCATGCAGAAGAGCTGCAAGACCTTCTTGCTGCAAGGCAACAGTAGCAGCCAGTGCTCCACCATGCAGCCCACCTACTAATGCAACAGTTAATAAGTGATGTCACTCTTTCAGAAGCTACAAAAGATAAAACTTCATCTACTGACAACAACAGAAGCCGTCTGCTAAAGTAATTTAGCTAAACTGTAACTTGGGGAACGCGTTAAAAGGGTTTGCAAGCACTCTTAAATACTATTTAAAATATAAAAGTAAACTCATTTAAAAATTAATATTTCTATAGGAGGCTCTGTTTTTAACACACTTGATTGACAGCGATGGGAGAATTTTTATTTTCGCTAGAGAGCAAAAGCAAAGAGTGTTGTGTAGGACCCCATCACATATGTTTTTTTAATGTGTAACGTCGGTTCACACCAACCGCGAACAAGACCAATGGCGTGAGTGTTATTCATATGTAAAGGTGCATTCAGGAGCAAATTAACCGCATCCGTGACGCAAACGACACGATTTGGGCGAATAATGCGAAGCAACACTGGAAATAGAGCAAAGCGGAATTTAGCTTGAGTTCAAAAATGAGTTAAAAAATTTCTATCAATTTGCGTCACATTAAAGGGGCTCCTCATCCATTTATTTAAACACAAAAAATTTATTTTATGTGTTACATATTTAGACAGTACATCCATCCATCCATTTTCTAACACATCTATCCTTGGTGGGGTCGTGAGGGGTGCTGGTGCCAATCTCCAGCTGTCAATGGGAGAGAGGCGGGGTACACCCTGGACAGGTCGCCAGTCTATCGCTGTAGACAGCACAATTAGGCTATATTTGTATTAAGCAATAATTAATTTACTAACCGAAGACGCCTGTAGTTTATGTTCCGAAGGGAGAAGCGGCCCTCGATGCGGGGCAGCAGCTCCTGATACTGGAAGGAAATACCGCTGGAAGCGATCGCCATCCAGACGCAGCTACAGGTGGTGGTACTCGCTGAACTTGGTGCTTCCCTTTAGATCTGGTGGGACCCAGGGGCACCAATGCTGCTGTTCGGCTTTCTACATTAAATGCAGCGCCGTGACTCGCTCGGTGAAATCCATGTCCGCCATGGTGAGTTGAACAGACAAGAGGAACCAGCAAGCAAATAGATGCTCCTCCTGTTTGATGACGCGATGAAACGAGCTGGGGGGGAAATGTCTGCGTTTTCAGGGCAGATAGTTTGCGAGACAGAGGCAAAATGTCAAGTGACCAAAGGCAGGCAATTAACGCGAAAAATTTGCCTTGTTGGCATTCGGTGTGAACGTACTTTTAGAGGGAACATTTCAGGCAATGTCTACTTGGAGTCTCTAGGAATGCAGAAAATGTGAATATAGTCTCTCCAGGAACTGTATTGATATCTTTACATTCTATTTCTTTTCAAACCATTCAGTTTTCTCTGTTTTCTATTACATTTGTTAACTATTACGTCACAGTATTTGCTGTGAAGATGCTAAGCAAGGTCATGGACTTCCAGCTTGCCAGTCCGCCATGTTTATTTCTCAGAGCAAATTTGTATTCCAAGCTGAAGTGGATAAATCATCGGTTGCTCATCATGCCGTCCCCAAGCACAAACTACAGAAATGGCCGAACGGGATTTAGGAGACTCTCTGCGACCTGGAGGGGGGGGCGGGGTTTGAAGTGCTGCCTTTAGATTTAAAGAGACAGCACCAAAACGAGTTCTCCCAAGCGCACCTCAGAACGGGGGTAAAAAGGGAGACGGTGGGGGTAAAATAATGAGAAATTCAGACCTAAGCATTGCCGTTCAGTTGTGGTCAATTTATATAGACCACAACTGAATTATTTAAATGTTGAAAGGAAGAACTGAAAATCATGATATATCCCCTTTAATTTATCCTGGCTCTCTAATTTTGCCTATGTCTCATTGTGAGACTCAGGGCATCTTTGTCAGCATAAAAGACGGATATATCTTAACTTAACCCACAAACTGATATATCAGAGCTCAAAGCCACCACTTTTTCCCCAACCTACTTATACCAGAAGAGTTTTTCTAATTTTCCTGAGAGCTATATGCAAAACTTTAAATCAAATCAGTTTTTTTAAATAGCGCCAGCTCACAACACATGTCATCTCAAGGCATGTGTTGTCAATAAAATCTTACAGGTTTCTATCTAAGGAAATCGTCTCATTGACGCCTGCATTGTGTAGTTGACTTTACAATCCCTCATATTGAGCATGCATGTTGCGACAGTGAAGAGGAAACCATTTAGCCATCTTTTGTTTGAATTACCTATATGATATTTTTATATAGATTTTTTAAGGTGTAATATAAAAACCCTCCTACTTTCTTCTTTTAAAACAATTTCAATACATTATTTATTTTATGTGTATGTAGCATTTTATTTGATTTGACTTGTAATGTGCAGTGGAATGGTATTATGATATGGGACTGTATTATTTGTTATGGTGTGGGGCAATATGGCGTTGTGTGGTATTATAAGGTATTATATGATATGGTATGCTACGACATTGTTTGGTGTGCTTTGTAAAGCTTTATTGCATCGTGATGCCACTAGAGGGAAGACTAAAAGACATTGCTGAATTGTACTCAATACAGCCATAAAAAGTCTCACAGAGCGAGTAGTAACAGAAGGCATGAGATTCTTCAGAACTACTACTCAATAGCTGCTAATGGCGCTCTTTCTACAGGCCGGGCTAAATCTCTCTCTTCGTATGTGTGTGTGTTTGTTTTCTGCCCCTACTGGCTCAATTTCCAATGACAGGTGAGCCATTCCCATCAACCCCCACCGGAATGACCATTGCCTTTCCACCTCAGGCTTTGATCCATTTTAGCTGATTAATTACTGGAAGATGATCACTGTTCACTGCTGACTGGGCTGGACTGGCCTGAACACCTTTCCTTTACGGGGCTGCACTGGCCTTTCCAAGAGAAGGAAAATGCTGCGTGTAAGCAACAATAAACAGCTAAATAAAACTGCCTGGGGTTCCAGCTTCATGACGTTCGAAAACGGACTTTGATGGTTCTGTGGGTGATCCAACAGCAAGCTTCAGAAAAAAACACAGCCCTGGTTCAGCCACAGTCATTGTTAAGAAAAAACTGACCATAAACAGACCTAACGTTTAGTCTAATGTTTTAACAAGCTGTCCATCAACCAGGATTTCCTCCTTCAACAGACCTTAATAACAACCTCACTACAACAACATCCCCTCCTCTGTTGTGCTCATCATAATTATTATATTCAGATATATATTTACGTTTAGCTGCCCCAGAAGTGGCGAAAGTGGCAGAGTTTAAACACCTGGGGCCAACCATTGAAAACCTCCTCTATTTCACAGGGTGAAATAGAGGAGGAGAAGAGAGCGCAGGCAGGGTAGAGTGGATGGAGACGACTGTCAGGAGGGATGTTTGACAGAGGTATAGCACCAAGACTGAAAGGGAAAGTCTATAAGACAGTACTGAGACCGGCCTTGATATATGGGATGCAGAACTGGAGACCAGGATGGACATGACTAGAAATGCGCAGATCAGAGGAACGGCTAAGGTCAGGCGGTTTGGAGATAAGGCTAGAAAGCCTAGGTTGAGCTGGTTTGGACATATTCTGAGAGGAGATGGTGGACACATTGGAAAGAGGATGTTGTAGATGGAGCTGCCGGGCAGAAAGATAAGAGGAAGACCCCTCAGAAAAGATTCCCAGTTGAAGGAGGACACAGATGGTTGGTGTAACCGTTGAAGAGTTCATGGTTAGGGCGAGACGGAGGTAGGAGATCTGCCTTAAAGAGCCCTGTGGGGGCAACAAAAAGAAGAAAGAGATCTGGTTAATCCTACATCACCTGTCGCTATGATGCATTAGGAGGAAATGAAATGCATACAGGGACTAGATCCCGTCAGGCCTGGGAACACCTTGGGTTCCCCCAGAATGAGGCCCTGTTTACGAGACAACAATCCACAGAGAACAAGGCTTTTGTTACGTTTCTGTTAACATGTTCACATAACAAGGTTCTAATTACAATTTCCGATACATGGCAGCAGTAGAAACGGTGTAATTCCCACGCCGCACCACTAGAGGTGCTATGTTCTTTGAAACTCAGCATGCAGGCTATCAAGTAGTATAAGATCAGAAGAGTGAGATGGTTTCCGCGGGGGGTATTTAGGTGGGTGGAGGGGTTGATCGGTGCACAATGTTTGCGCCGCCGGCGGCGGGGGGGGAGGGTAATCGGCTTTATTCTGCTGACGACAACAGCGGTAGGAGCTACAGATCGCCACCAAGCGTGAAAAAGGCCAAAACAGCTCAGCAGAAGGCGATGCTTAGCCTTGGCTCTGAAAGGAAAGTGCAGTGAACGGTGCGTCATTGGGTGAGACCTGAGCATGCGTACTGCCTAAAAGCCGCCACAACTAATAAACCTTTGAGATGGCAAAGGATAGCGTTTTCCCTCAGACAGACAAAGTTATATTCAGAAGAGTCCGCAGACAAAACTGTACTTTGCTAACCACCATTTCTTCTTTTCCTAATTGTAAGCAGCCGTAATGTCGCGCCTGTGCAATAATTTCTGAAGGGGGCGGAGCTTGGTTCCTGGGTCTGCGTTTGTGATTGGTTGAGAGGATGTAATGACTATAATATTAACTAACAGGGCTAGAATGCAAAAGGAAGGAAAAACGCTATTCTATTGAACTTTTTATTTACCCTTATTTTTGTATCATCGATATAAGTCCGTCGATCGATATATATTGTTATTGGATTATTATCCAGCCCTACATTGTCATGCAAATGAGCACTAAAAATGTGAAACTGTAAAACTGTTCCATTTGCTCCAGATAATTGTCTTGTAAACAGGGTCTGAGCTGGAAGATGTTGCTGGGGAGAGCAATGTCTGGGGTTCCCTCAACCCGAAGACGATGGATGGATGGATGGATGGATGGATGGATGGATGGATGGATGGATGGATGGATGGATGGATGGATGGATGGATGGATGGATGGATGGATGGATGGATGGATGGATGGATGGATGGATGGATGGATGGATGGATGATATTGTCTCAAGACTCTTTACAAGACAACCAGATCCAATTATACTGAATTCCATTTTTGTCCCAATTCATTCCAATCCAGTTGGAAGGTCGATTCAGATCAAATTACAAACATCTCTGTTTAATCCAAATTGAACCTTATTGAAGTTAAATCCTTATTTCCATCTCTCAAACTGTTATCCAAGAAGAAAAAGAAAAAAAAGCACATATTGCGTTTTTGTGACAGGCTCTGGCGACTGCCTACCTAAACAACCCAAATGAAATACTTTCTTTATTAAGTTTTCTAACATTTGCTGATAGAAAACTGATTCATTGCTTGATTTTAGGAGCCTTCTTTATGTCTGAATGATTTATAGGTCAGACATAATTGGCTGAACAAAGAGAAAAACATCTTCCTCTGAAAGTGGTAATGCACTGGATAGTAGATTCATGAGAAAAAAGCAGCCTAAACGTCTATTGAAACTTCTTTAAAAGACCTTCAGAAAGTCATGAGAGCTCTTAATCAAGATCACCTTAAAAGTTTACAAAAACTCTGTCTGCTTGGAGGAAAACTAAAGAAACTAATGAAGGCTTATCTTGTAAATTTGAGTAAAGTGAGGAGGTGGAACGTATGAAATATTGATGGTGAACTCATTTTATTGAGACCGTTTTGTCATCCCATCTGCTCGTAAAAACTCAAAGTTTCGCAGACAGTTTTTTTTTTCTCTTCCTTTTTTGAGACAGAAATTGGTTGAGATACCGTTGTGACTTTCAAAGCAAAGAGGGAGGAACTGGTCTCTCCCTCCTTCCTTGGACACTCTGCCCCTCCTCGCATGCCCATTAGAGCCTGAATTCCTCCACAAACTGTTTTCAGCTCAACTCCTCCAGGGTGCTGTTCGCCGCGGCACAAGATAACCCGGCACTCCTCTCGGTGCCTGTCTCCGTCCTCTCCGCTGTCGCTAACGTCCCCCTCCTCGTTCTGTTGGGAATCTGTCTACCATCAACATGTGGCACATGTCCTTGACAAGTAAAGAGGACCTCTCACCACGGGAGTTGGGCTGCAGTGTCAACCAGGCAACCCCCCCCCCCCCCCCCCACACACACACACCCCCCACCTTCTTTTCTCCCGCTTTTGCCTCCACGCCTTCACTCTCCCTCTCTTAATATTGAGTTGCTGGGGTAAAAGGGGGCTGAAGGAATCTAATAACTGTGACAGTGGGGCTTTTTTTGGCTTTGTTCCTGACGCTGCGCAGACACACACAGGGCAGTCTGCTGGCTCTAATGAAAGGTTAAATGAATAGGACAATGTGACAGGAGGTACAATAAAGAAAGAAGAGGGAGGGGAGAATATGTGTGCAAGCATGTGTCCATGTCTGAGTACCGTAGCGAGGAGGGCTGCAATATTTAAAACAGATTAGTTTGTGACTCTGTGTGTGTGTGTGTGTGTGTCTGATTGTCCCCCTAGGCCACAGATGATGAGGAGGAATTCCAGCGTGGGGTTCCTTGATAAACGTTAAGGTCAGCGGTGTGAGAGAGGGCGGGGGAACGGGTGCAAGAAGCAGGGGGAGTGACGGGGGGTGTGCGTGTTGGGGGTGGGGGGGGGGACGCATGTCTCGTCTTGTGCCTCTCTCTGCCTGTGCCTTGGTGGAATGCAAAGTCACATGAAAGAGGCCCTCTTTCTCTCTGAGACTCGTCTCTTGTGTCTGTCTCAAAAGCACCACTGTCCCCCTCCCTGACACATTACCTGTTAGCAGATTTCTCCCCAACTCCGAAAACAGCCTCGCCAAAGCAGGCCCGCGATCGCACGCAGGCGTCTGCAAACATTACGCACAGATATTCCCTTAAAAACGCAGCTTATGGGTTTTGAGTTTCCCTCCAAAGGGGAAAGTTAACTGAGACAGAGGCAAACACACAAAGTCCTGTCATCATAAGGCTGCTTATTTACTGTGATTATCCCCACAACTGGCACTTTTTAAACCAAAATCATATGCTTGGGTTTCAAACACATCATCTAAATTTTTGGTCGGAGCACTCAATTAAAACTGAAGGTGGTTTAGGAGAACCGACGATTAATATAAAGGTAAGGCTTATGAGTTAATCTGCATGTCCGCCTTGAATCCAGCGATCAGGAACAATATGATCCACCCAAAAAAACTCCAAAACGTTTGATAGGAGGTTCAGAAAGATTTGTTTCCTTGTTACGCCTGTCCAACCTGTGGTTAATAATCACTACTCCTTAACCCTTTTAAGAATTCATCACATTACAACTGCAAATGTTTTAAATTAAGACTTTATGAGTTAGACCAACACAAATTTTGTGTATAATTGTGAATTAGAGGGAAAATGATGCATGGTTTTCTTTCTTGTTTTTGCCAATAGGATTCTGAGAAGTGTGGCACCCAGTTGTATTCTGCCCCCTTTATTCTGAGAACCCCAAATAAAATCCAACATCGTCTTGAGTCATCTAATTATCAAACTGAGATTAGTTGTGTGTACTTTAATCTCAGTATAAATGCAGCTGTTTCTTAAGACCTCAGAGGTTTATTAGAGAACAATGGAGAACAACCAGCATCATGAAGAACAAAGGAACCCAGCAGACATGTCAGAGAGGAAGCTCTGGTCCAGTTTAAAGTCGGGTCAGGTCCTACAACAACATCTGATCAATCCATCATCTGGACCTGGAGAGAGCATGGACCACCTGCAGACCAACCAGGACATGGACGTCCACCTGGACTGCCAGGCTGGACAAAGAGGTCCATGAAAACTTTTGGAGAGTTCAAGAGAGCTTCAGCTCCAATTGGTCAGTCACTTCACAAATCTGGCCTTTATGAAAGACCGGCAAGATGAGAGCCATAAAAAGTCCCGTTCACACATCATCACAGGCCATGTAGGCTAGATTAGCGGGTGGTAGAAAGTATTTCACTCAGATTGGATCAAAACTGAACTTTCATCCTACAGGCAAAACACTACTTACGACAGAAAACTGTTGGCTCAGGTAGGCGTCTAAAAGTTGAAGGATATTGGCCCCTGGGAACCGGACGCCCTGTTTAGACCATTTCGTGTGTTAGAATGGCCTAGTCGAAGTCCAGAACTAATTTCAATTAAGAATCTGAGACTTCTACTTTGTGTTTGTCGACCACATAAATGGCAATAAAATATACTGAAGCTAAAGAAGAAATTAAAATCATCATAACTAAAGATTTACAGTTCAGTTTTTTTTATTTATTAAATATGCTGCATTTTGTTTGTCTCAGACGCCTGAGGTCAAAGGTCAGAATGACGTCACAGCCAACTTAACCGTGTTTCAGTTACAACTTGGAAAACCAGGATTCTCTGCTGGTGACCTCAGTGATCTGGCTAACTAGTGTTAGCATTAAGTAGCCAATTATGATATATTTCTCTGCATTTTATACATTCAGTGTCTCATAGTACTATGTGGGTCACTAATTTAATGGTGTACAAACTGTAATAAGCACGAAAATAATGGTTTATTACTGCATCTTTCACTTTGTTTCATGTTCTGATTTCAGGAGGCACTTAATTTTGTTTTGCCAACCTGGAAATCGGAAACTTATTCAGCCGCATATAGATCAAGTTCGTTACATGATTTTTTCAAAATTAATACACCAGAAGCTCACTCTGGTTGCATACAACGTTTTTCAGACAAATTACGTCATCCTGTTGGTATATTTTTTGTTATTTCTGTCATGTACACTCTATCTTTGCTCAATTTGTTAGTGCACTCTGTGTTTAGTTTCATCTTTTGTTTTGACTGTAGGGGTGAGTCAGGCTAAAAACCTTTTATGCAGTTGTTAATATTATATAGTTAATAAAATGTGGCAATATTAAAAATTATAGTTGTTAGAAACCGTTGTTATAAAAGAAATTAACTGTACTATAAAATGGCTTAAGTGTATTCTGACACATTTTGTTGGGATGTGGGGGGTGCAACATTTGAGAACCACCGGACCACCATGGATTATTTCTGGAAGAAAGCTTGAAAACTACACTCCTTTTTCACTTCATTTTAAATAAATACTTAAAGTTCCTGTCGGGAGGAAGCATTCACATGTTTTTAATGTTCTTAGACCTAGATTTCAGATCAATTGTGGATAAGTCCAACTCTTAACAGAATAACTTCTTATAGTAGGTAGTTACTGGACTTGAAAAGATGGGTTCTTGTCACCTAGATTTTGTTGGTTGAGGTGTATTTTATTTTGTAGGAGTGAGAACAAACAGCTCTTTAAGACCTTCAACTTAAACCGATCAAACTTCAATCTGGAGATTCTTTATAACCCAGTTTGACAGCTTATGAAACCATTATTCTATTTCCTAAAGCACAAACAAGCATTTTCAATTCCTAAATGGAGTTAAGACCACCTTTTAATTAGAATAAACATTATATATGAACTAGTCAAACTTGGAGTGAAATATTCTACACTGATTATAGGTGCTTTTAAACAGCTTACAACTCACACATCCTTCAAAAAAATGGGGATTAAACATTTTATAGGACAAACAGCTAATTACAAATGTGAATTAGTAATTAATATATGAAGCTAACAAAGTCAAGCAGGTCAACCTGAAAAAGATTGTCTCCTGGAGATGAATAATCATCAATAACTGAAAGAATCTGCAAAGACTTAAGGCAGTTTAACTCCTGGCAGTGTTTAATGACAACGGCGATAGTTTCTCTGAAAACTCACTGCAAAGAGACAGATACGCTTTATTTGTCATTTTAGGGAATATATCCTAGAACAAAATGTTCCACTGACCCCCTTTTGGGATTAATTTAACATTTCTGAATTGAACTGAAGGATCTGTAGCATTAAAACGTTTTTTTACAGTCAAGGAAGAAGAATACTTGAAAAATACTTGAAAACTTTTGGAAATCCCTTCAATCCCGTCTGGCTTTTATTGTAGATGAGAAAACTCTGCAGTGGAAAGAGAGGAATCAATTCAAAGAGTCTTCAGGTAGAACAACACTGTCAGGCACGGTTACGAGCAAAGACCGAGACACATGGGCCAATAACGGCAAAGTCAACATGCTGCGTCTCAGTCCTCAGGAATTTTTCATGAGCCACCACTTATCTTGTCATATCAAATTTCTTCAGCCAGCCGTTTTAGGGAAAAGGGAAAAGACACCTTTAGGGCAAATTATTCTCTTTTAATCAAATCACTCTGTATGCCCCGAGGATATCTCTCCATACCTTTTGAGTCACCGGGGCAGGGCCATCAACGCACACGCCCCACAAGAGAAAAAAGAAAGAAGAAGAAAAAACAAATATCCTCATGTTCTCTGTCTATAGAAGTCATTTTGTGTGGAAACCTGGAAAAGAAAACTATTGACCCAACAAGGAAATGTATTTAAAAAAAAAAATACAACTTCAACCTGGAGTTTCAATCACAAGCAGAAATTCCTGATTTTCTCCCTGCCTGTTCATGGAAATCAACCGAACAACTTTATTCTGCACTGCAGTTCATGCAGGCAGCGGCCATAAAATATAAATTATATCACATAACCTTATACCTCCCAGCTGAGCCATTTGGTTACAACTCTCCTCCTGTTCGTTACAGCTCCAGCTTCTCTGGTATTTCTATACCGTCGACATGAGTTATATCCCACCGCCGCTGAACAACGTATGGATTACGAGGGAAATGGAACCTCCCCGCCGATTGGGCCGCAGCCAGGCCGTGACGCTCGAGTGTTTATTTTACGCCGTTGCTGGTAATTAGTTTTGGACAGAATCAATTAGGGCCACCCTAAACTGGAGCTGAAAACACTGACAGATGCATTCATGTCTCAGAAGACAGGACAAAAAAATAACTAAAACGTACGTAATGTGCTTTTTTAAGGACAGAGTTGTGCAAAACGTGACCTTAGATAAAGACAATGAGACTCCTGCAGATGCTTGCCCATTTTTTCATTTTTTTTTTCCTGGTATCCTGAGTCCTACAGAGAGCATTTTGATGAACACGCAAAATGAAGCTTGAAGTGAAAAAAGAAGTGCATGTAGGGGCAAGTATCAGCTTTGCAGCTTTAGCACACCTTTTACCACAGAGACTGATTCTAATCTGATTAATTTGCCTTTTGCAAATGTGATCTCTCTTCTCGCCGCAGACAATACTACCATTTAGCAGATTAAAGTTTTTGTATAATATCAGCCTGTGTCATGGAACGATCAAACCCAAGGTACTAAGCTCATGTAACTACAACTACTGAGCGTGTTGTTTTGCTTTGTAGCACTAAAACATGAAACAGGTTGGCACAAAACTATTTTATTTAGTCAGAAATTCAGCGTTCAGATTTGCTGACACAGATTTGCGGTTTTCTTTCAGGTGTGAGCCGTCGATTTTGATTTTGACCAATTCCATTTTTATGGAGACACATTAAAAAAGAAAAAAAAAGTGCTACAGGCTGAAATTCTTTGAATCCAACAGATAATGAAGGATTTCGACACATTTTTATGTCACACTCACAGACTGGTTTCTATTCCTTGTGTTAATTTTAAAATGTGAAAAACTAGAGTTCACAACAAAATTATGATGCATATGTGTAAAACAGATAGTATTAAAATAGAAAGTAGTCTAGGAAGGAAAAAAGAAAGAAAGAAAGAATAATAATTTCAGTTTTATTTATTCTGAGTCTGAATTAGGTTTTCTTTTGGAAACAAATGGCCGGATTCTCTCCGTTACATCCGTCTATGACTAAACGTTTGACTCACGTCTCGGTCACGTCAACAAACGCACTCATAGCATCGTTCTTGGAGGCTAACTGTGTCACTAAGGCTAAGAAGACATTTAGTATTGGTGAAAAACTGATGCTGCCCACCATTAAAGACATTTTGACGTGAACTTCTAGGACATGCTCTTTAATGGCGGTGGCCTTTCAAGTGCATAAGAATTGTCGCAATGAGAAAAAGTTCAATTACGGAGTCGACTGGACATAAGCAACACAGTTCAGGTGTCACTGTTTCGTAGCAGAGAAACGAGCTCAGGGCTCCCACTAATTCAGCGTTTATATTATTATTATTATTATATTTAGAAAATACCATGGTTTTTATACCGGTCATATTGTGGTGTGATTGTTTTTATTTGTTTTTTTTTGCTGTTTCAAAATGGTAGGGAAATATACTGCATAATATCGGTAAACATTGATTATCGGCCATAAGAGCGATATTTATATCAGATATCGATATTCGCCCAAAGCTTTCACAGCGGTGCGTCCCTAATTATAGCCTAGTTTTAAGACTTATATTTTTTATAGATACTTTATTCATTCTTTCATTCTTATTCATACTTTCTATTGACTGTGGTTCTTCTTCCTGATTGGTTTAGTAGACTCATAAAATCTGACAGATTCCAACCTCTGATCAAACAAAATAACTCTCTCTTTGGTCTTTGAGCAGATCATAGATGACTTTAGATCTGGAGCTGTCAGCGCAGGTGGGAAACATCCAACCTGGAAGGTACAAATTCACATGACAACTTCAGGTATGAAACTGCAAAACATATGAATTAATAGGCGGGCCCAATGAGCAGCACCTTTCTGCATCCTTCGTTGGGACTTCCTCCAACTGCCTGCTGGCTGTTAACAGCCAACACCTTTTGCCACAGCCCTGGTTGATTTACCTTCTTAAGGGAGTTTGTGAAGCCTTTCCATTGCTTGTTGGCGATATGTGTCCTTCAGCCAGCTGTAACAACTCATTTAGGCCAGCAGGCTCTGTCTTTGAACTGCAGACCCATTTGAAAAATTTCAGTTGGGCAGGTATTTGTTTAGAAATGCACATTACAGCATGTCTCCACTGCAGCAGAAAGCCAGAATCCTTCGCTGTTCAATATATTTTCTCAGGTCTGACTTGCTCAGGGTCTGAATTCATCACATTTTATCACGTATCTCTAAGAATCACAAGAACACAGAGCAGATTTCCCAATGTTTTCATGAGAATAAGTGAGTTAAGATTCAGTTTCTTACTTTTTGGACCGAGGCAAAAAAGAAAAGTAATTATGCCTCTCACATGTATATTATTCGAAGCTAAGTCTTTTATTAAATTAGAAGTCCCACAATCCAATTTGTTTTAACATTTCATCGTGTCTGTTTGGTCACTAAAGTTCACGGTTTAGGTTACGCTGCTGTGCTCAAAGGTTTTTACACCGAGCCACCGCTGCATTTATACGGCCCCCACTCCCACTTTCAAAATATTACCTTTTCTGTCACTGCCAAGACACACTATCAGTCGCACATGAGAGTACTGATAAAGCACAGCTGGGACGTATCGTTACAGCGAGGATCCACCCCTGGTTGAATTAAAATCGCTGCAAAAATGCTGCCTAGACATTATCAGGTGAGAGGGAAACAAATCTGCCCAGTTAGTCTCACCTAAAACCTGCACATATAAGTACAACGATAAAACAACGTTTAGTTTAAGATTAAATCAGTTGTTGTCTCTGTCCATGCGGAGGGTCTGCTCCCGGGTTTGGTGGGAGTCGCCCCCAGCCCCCTCCGTGGCTCCGTCCACAATACTACAGACAACTTCAGCTCCTGTATACAACGCCATCCAAGCACATACAGATATATATATATATATATATATATATATATATATATATATATATATATATATATATATATATATATATATATATATATATGTATGTATGTATATACCACGCAGAAGCATTAGGCAGCTAATAAATTATGTATTATATTAGCTGCAGGTTTGACTCTACATACAACATTTACTACTTTGTGTCCCCATGGTACCATTGATACTAAAAATACTGCTAATAATAAAATAGGTACTAAATCATTATCATTGTTACTATTAATTGTATTCTACTGTGTTTGTCTTTGATGGGGTAATTTCTCTTCCCCCACTCCATTTGTTTGTCTTCTTTGCCTTCGTCAGCTTCATAATTGTCATCATCTGTGTCTGACTTGGCCCCTGAACCAGATATATTCTGTTGTACCATTACTTTAATCATGGGGAGTATGTCTCGTCCCCCCCCCCTAATTTTACTATCAAATCAGCCCCTGACACTGCATGGCAGCCAGTCCCACCTCTCTAATCACCTATGCTGCTAGGACAGGAGACACAGACAGAAAAAACTAAATACATTACATTTTAAGATGTTCCTCTTATTTTGAACCTTCTTTTAGCCTAGCGTCTATGAGAATTCAGTCACCACAAAGGAAACTAAGGGGTCATTTCATGAAAATGACTGCCGATTTGAAAGATATATGCAAATACATGAATATCAGTGAGAAAACGGATGTTTCTATTAGGGCACCAAATGTTTTATAGTAAAAAAAACATTAATGGAAGCGTCCTTTGGAGGTGGAGAGTGAGAGTTTAGGAGGAAGCAGAGTGGAGGGAAGAGTGTGTCGGTGAGCGGGAGAGTGGTGGTGTGGAAAGAGGGGGGGTTGGGGGTCACTATGTGAGCAGTAATCAGAGGAAGACAGCGGGGGGGACAGTGAGGGTTGGTGGGGTCAGAGCGGAGCACCACTAAGCAGCCCTTCTCTTCATTAGGAGCCTCTCTAAGTGCCTCTCTACCTGTCCACCAGATTATTGAACCAACTAACCAGCGGCTCACACCCCCCTCACCCTCACCCACACACATCTCTGATTCTCCCGGGCTTAGAGGAATCACGACCCAGCCGCCGCCTCGCTGACAACTTTAACTTTTCCTTTAACCCCACGGAGCAGCACTGCCGGCCATCTCTGGCTGTCGGGGACATTAATCGCCACACAACCTTCTGTTGCTTTCACCCTAAATTGCCTTCAGATGTAGAAAACATCCAACTGTGTGGGGTACATCTAATTCCTGAACTCACAAGTGCTTTATACAATGTGAATAGATGGAACAACGGTTGAGGGACAGCCGGATGAAAACATGGCCAAGTGAAACAGCCTTTCAGCGTGTGACTCAAGAAACGGCAGCATGAGGGAGACTGAAGCAAAAAGGAGGAGGGTGAGACTCCTGAGATAGACGCTGACAGACATGTTGCAGAGGTTTGAAGCGGCAACATTAATCTAAATTTCCTTGTGTCATCTTCAAAGCAAACTCAGAGGTGTCTAAAATACCAAAAGGTTCTCCTCTGCATGTCAGAGTTTGGACAAAAACTTTCTGTGTGGAGGTAAACTCTCGACGAAGGACTTAGGATTTTGTGTCATGGAGCCGGATTTTAAAAAAGAAATTGCCTTGCATCGACATCTCAAATCAACCGTTCTTGTTTGTTTCTGACTGTATCACAAAGAGAGCAAACATTCAAGCAGGAATATGTGAAATCGATGGGTCTAGTGAAAACAAAGTGCCGCAGCAGCAGCCAGCGAAGGAAGTCTGCAGAAGGGCTTCAGGCCTGACACAAAACTTTGTTCACAAATGAAATCACATCCCCCAAACATGGCACATGTTCATCAATCTCCTGTTTGCTGGCTGAGTCTGCACAGCACACAGTGGCACAATCAGTGATGTGTTCAGAGAAAATCCTCTCACGGTTTGTAAACTGTGCATCAGACGTTTTTATTTAATTTTTTCATATATAAATAATTTCAGTTGAGAAAAGAACCTTTGCTGCTGGATGAGGCTTCTCCTGTCAGCTCTGGTTGTTTTAAAGCAAAAGGAAAGAACAAATGAGCAGGGAAAACATAAGAAGATGGAGGTAAGAGTTTTTCTTAAATTCGGTGATATTAACAACAAACGCTGAAGTTAAGAAATTATTTTTGTGTAATTTTTTTCCCAAATAAAGTTACAATTTACTAATTTTGTACTGCCGAGTTTAGTTAGATTAAATTCAGAAACCAGGGACATAAAAAAAATCATATTTACCATTGCTGCATGTTGTGTCAGACAGACCTCGGGGCTCCTGGCACTTTTGGAGACTTTGCGTCCTGAAAAAAGTCTGATTTCGCCCTCAAGTGGGGGAACTTTGTCCCTCTTTCAGCGCTGCTCCCTCTGATATCAGGACCCACGCTCGGTTGTTCTGGTTCACCAACAGCGCCTCGACGTTTCTGGCAGGTTTCATAAACCAGAAGCAAACGGCCAGTGTTCGGGGTCTTCTTCTTTCTGTGTTTGTTTGCCACAGGAGGGTTGCAGAGAGTCGCGGCCGCTTCGCGCGTCGACTGGATACGCGTCGGTGTCCCGGAGTGGAGCGCTGCGCCTGTGTCGCCTGAAAGCGGCAAAGTGAAGAAATCAGGAGAGAGTCACAGACAAGACAAGCCGGAGCTGGGCTGTTGCTGCTTGTCCTACCTTGATGAAAAACGGGAAAGAGGGAAGAGAGGGAAAAAACGCCTTCTTTACACTTCCCTGGTGATTTCCTTGTGCCGAGTCAGCAGAGTGTGCGCCGGGGAGCTGCGGACGGTCCGGGACTGCAGGGGAAACTTGGCTGAATTCAGACCTTGTTTCTCTGGAGCCTCGGTGGCAGTGCATGGGGGTCCCGGTGAGCTGATTTACGACGCCGCGTCAGCTCCAAGATTCCCCCTCTTTTCACGGCAGATGTGCGTCAAAAAGCCGTAGCCCCGAGATAAGAGCAGCTTGTGCAACATTTGAAAAGTTTTCAGGGCAGTTTTTAGATGCTTAAACGTGGAAGGGGGAAAAAGTCGCCTGAAAGCTTAATTTCGGTTCGAAATCCATTAAAATTAAACAGAGGGATTTTTTTTATTAGGTCTTCTCAGCTCAAAATAACCTGAAGTGCAACACATTTCAGCTCCTCAAGGTGCCAGTTAACTTTACCTGAAAAATAAAGTTGGCATCATGTTTCATTTTAATCCCAAATGACACAAAACAGATCACAGGTGACTTGTTTGGTGATTTTTTACACGTTTTCTTATCGGTCCAGGGGTGCTGCTACACATAAACATGGGCTACCATAAAGTCCAGAATCCCACTCAGATTTATATTTATTCATTCATTTTTTTAATAAAACCAATAGTTTGTCTTTATTATCAATGGGCACTAAACACATAGAAACTAATTTGCGCAGAGAAGAGGGAATTAAGACAACTTTACTATCTTATATATATATATATATATATATATATATACATATATATATATATATATAAATACCATCTAAAGTTAGACGTTTTGGCTCCATAACAGCTTCCAATTTGGGCATTTACAGGTGCTTCTCAATAAATTACAATATCATGAAAAAGGTAATTTATTTGAGTGATTCAGTTCAGAAACTGAAACTCATACCTTCTTTATATTCTAAACACAAAAGCTGAAAATCAAATTTTTGTCAATGGTGATGATTTAGGCTTTCAGCTGCTAAATGCACTAAAATCAGTTTCTGGAAGAATATTACATTGCCGCAATAAAACAAAAAAAAACACTTTTAATTCAGAAATGAGGGCTCACTTAATAGTATGTCCCCACTCAGTACTTGGTCTGGGCTCCTTACAGTCCCAGAGGAACGTAGCAGGAGAAACCAGCAACTCAGAGATGAAAACAGGCTGTTTTAAATATAGGGGAGGAGGGGAGAGAAAGCTGGAGAGCAGGTGAAGGTGATCAGGTGATTATTGAAAACAGGAAAGAGCAGCGAAGGTAGAGAGCTGAGGGAGAGGGAGGAAACAAAAATACAAATAATAAATAGACTGAACCCAGAGCTGAGAATCACTAATTACTCAAGAGTAAAAGGAAACAAACACTTAAACGTAAAAGAAAAGTCCAGGAACTAAAAGAATCTGTCCAAAACGAACACAATTCCTGGGAATCGTTACAGCCTAATGCTGAAGAAGAGATTAGCAGGATTATACTGAGAATTTACAGAGTCAGCTTTAATCACCAGGCTTGCGCACACAGACGATGACTTTGACTTCTGTTCCCATTTGATATCAACTTAGACATTTTACGTAAAAAGGGGGGAATAAAACAGTTGGATTGGCACAAATAGAAATGGTATCAATCTGGGCGCTCTGACAGTTAAGAGTTCATCAGAGAGAAGCAGTCTCTGTAGCGACTGGTTTTAGCAAACAGTGCCCTGTAGCTCGCCCTGAAGGTAAAAGTCTAGATAGGTTGTGTCAAGGATGTGGGGGGTCTGTAGAGATGCTCGCTGTCCCTTTCCTGACTCTAGACCTGTACAAGATCCTCTCTGCAGACCTGATCGTTCGTTGTAGTTTGGACCTGTCCTGTTCTGTGGAGTAACGAGTAATGGGCGAACACTGGACAGACTGAATCAGGGCGATGTAGAAGATGACCAGCAGCTTCTATGGAAGGCTGTACTTCTGTAGTCGCTGCAGGAAGTTCAGTTTCCACTGGCGTTCCTAGGAGCCAGAAGTGATCCAGAGCAGATGGTTGTTGTTGAGGACGGTGAGGGAAGGCAGCGTTGGCGGTGTTCCTTCGCTGTCTTGAGCAGGTTTAGCTCCGGGTGGTTCTGACGGCACCAGTGGACCAGCCGACCCACCTCCTGTCTCTCTTCAGACCCGTCGCTGTCCTGGACCAGACCAATGACAGTGGTATCGTCTGCAAACTTCAAGAGTTTCACAAACGGCAACACGATGCAGTGAGACGGAAAGAACCGGAGATCATGACAGCAAAGCAGCAAGGTGCTGGTTAGGAGCTGAGGCAAAGAAGGGCAGAAGAGTCTGAAGAGTAGGCAATGAAGCAGAGCGCGTTTTAAAACGAGGGGACCCAAACGGGCACAAAACTAAACACAAAGCTAAAGACTAAAACTAAAATAAGGATCCAAACCAAGAAACAAAGACCAGAAAGCAAGAAAGAAGATAAGAGTCTGCAAAAATAGTTAACTGAGAATGGACCTAACTAGATACAAACCAAAAAATTAACGCTTTTTATGTCCTGTCTGGCAGTGTGGCATTAAGAATTGTTGCCAAAAAGAGCCAAACAGGTTTTACTTTCACAAGTGGTGCCTTACTGCTTTCACTCTAGTGCTCTGCTTGACTTATATATGCAAGAAGCTTTATTAGATTTTTATTCTGTGACTATTTCATCTTCAATGGACACTGAAACAGGAAGGTAGAAGAGGAAAAATGGAGAGAAACAGATGAGACAAAAGGCTAAAAGGGAGAAAAGGTGAAAGAGAAAGAGGAGAGAAAAGGGAGAGAGCGGGATAACAAGTCTTACCAAAAATGAAGACTAACCAAAATGATCCAAAACGAATGTAATAAAACAGACCATGGATCAGGATACTAGTCCTTTTCCTTCTTAGTGCAGGTCAGACACCCCTGGTGTTGGTTAGGAGCTTATCAACCAATGAGACAGATGTAGCTTATGTCCACCTTATGTGCACCTTTTTCTACCACACTTTTTCCTGCCACTCACCTTTTCCTTATTATGTTCAGCGCTCCGTGAACAGCAAGTTTCAATTACCTTCCCCGGTCTACTCTTATTGTGGAGGCAGTAAACAAAAAAAATATTTAACTGTTCATTTGCAGCTTTTTTTTTTTAGGAACCCACCGCCGTGTGAGACTTCCCTTGAAAAACTCTGATATTGTGGTAGATCTGTTTCACACCATCGCTGCTGCTTTGGAGAAAGTTATCAACCCTAGATTGTTCTCTAGTTCTCAGGCTTCTAATTTAGTATTTTCTCTTGGAGCTAGTTCACTTTAATTCTCATCTTATGTTATGTAGATTATGTAAAAATGACCAGCTGAACACGATCACATTCTGCTCATGTGCGCTCACATGATGAGTGCGTTCGGATGGAAATAAAAACGTTCTTTTCAACAGTTGCGTGAATGACCCGCTCAAGAGAAAAGTTTCTGACCTGAAAGGCCTCTCGCATGTGATGCTGCGTGTTTGCTGGACGCAGACCTGTAAACATATGAAGGATGATGAAAGGACGTGACAACGGGCGACGTATAGGTCATTCATTTATCTGTAGCCTTTTTTATACTTTTTTGTTAATGCGGTCATGGCAAAATGAGTCCAAATCTCTGTGCAGGTCAAGGTTTTAAGGGGGCCTTAAGCAGAATTTGATTTGATTTTCCTTTTCAAAACATCAACACCACTAATAGAGATTCAATACAAGAGGGGGCAACGTTTAATAAAAAAATCTGTGACGTTTGATTAAAATCATAGCATCAGCTTGAAGCTATGGTAAAACATCCATTGACCTGTAAAGATAACTCTTTGTCCTTTACAAAGTCAACTTGTAAGTTCTTTTGAATCTGAAACAACTGAAAATATTCTAATTTATCTGAGCTGAAAGCTTTTTGTTTCTGACACCTTGTTAAGTTTGTTCCAGGAATATTTAAGGCAGCGCTGAGGACTAGTACCTAGTTACCTAATAAAGAACCAATGAATGGGGATTTTTAGGCAGAGGTGACGCGCTTATTTGCCCCAGATTACCTGATGTCCCAACATACCTGAATTTAGTTTGCACATAAAATAAATTTGCCTTCATTTAAACAAGATTTGGGTTTTTATTTATTTTTTCCTGTCAAGCGTGTCACAGCGTGCAAAATACCCAACGTTGAAGCTGTTGGAAACAGTTTCCAGCTTCAGCGGGGATGTGACACTGATTTGCCAGATCCCACAGAACCGAGGCCTTCATTAAACTTTCATAGTGTGCTTGTTTTTACGAGGATTTGCTCAACATTTGACTGAGACATCTCCAGAGTGATGAGTTGAAGGGCTGTGCGGATATGCGTGTCTGCGTGCGTGGAACGTTCTGTGCTCCTCTGCCCCAGTCTGGCTCCTCCACTTGGGTGAGACAGGCAGCCGAGTCCCACGGCAGTCATTTCTATCAAGTCAAGCGTCTGGAAGCCCCACTTGCATGTTTGGTCAAGGGGTAAATAATAGATCAGGGATTAGGCTGGTGTAGAATTTATTCCAGAGTAACAAGCTACTGGAGGTCCCAGGATATGCATATTCATTTGTTGGCCAAGGCCGTGGGAGAGCGAGGACCGTATGCCTGTTTGTCAGAGGGCTTAGGTTGCTAATTAAATGAGATATTACATACTTATGTGAGCAACAAACAAAATGCCTTTAAAGGATTATTTTAAAAAAAAAAGCCTTTTGTTTTTTTTTTCCCTTCTAAAATGTTTCTGTTTAGCAGTGACACTAAACCAGGAAGCAACAGCTTTGCCGTGAGGCGCTGATCACATTTACTGGGACGTGTAAAAAGCCTTAAAAAAATGAATCTTTTATCAAAGTGGCATCCTCTCAAACCGAGCATTTCATGAAAATCCAACCTTTAGTTTGAATGTATTTTTTCAGCGAGGAAAAAATAAATCCCACATTAGTAACAGGTGTTACACTTACTGGCACCCCTAATAATTCTCTTTACAGCATTTGTTTGATTAATAATTTACCTTTTTTTTAATTAATCAGAGCCTCTGAGTACTTTAGGTTAGTAATTCATGGCTTTCTATTTCACTGGGGTAAATTAATGCTGTTTTTAGGTACAGAACACACAAACATTGAATTAAAACTCATCCCTTTATTCAACCAAGGTTTTACCAAAACTGCATGTTTTTAAAAAGAAAATAGAAAATAGTGCTCTCTGAACTCTTTGAAGGGGGCGGAGCTTGGTTCCTGGGTCTGCGTTGTGATTGGTTGGGAGGAAGTAATGACTGTAATATTAACTTATATTATAGGCTACAATGCAAAAGGAAGGAAAACTGTTATTCTATTGAACTTTATATGTACCTTTTTTTTCCATTATGGATATGCGTCTATCGATCTATATATATTGTTACTGAATTATCGTCCAGCCCTAGGTATACATATGATGTGACACAGTGAGCCGTTACTTTTAACCACTCTTCAGTTTAGGAAAGACTAGAGAACATATCACACAGATAACACGGCTTGTGCATTCACCCATGCACGCACGCATTCACACCCTGACGGCGGTGAGCTATAATCTCTGGAAATAATGACTCAACTGGGGATCTTCAGCTCCAGTCCTCCGTGTCCTGCAGCTTTCAGACGCGTCCCCGGTCCAACACACCTGAACCAAATGGCTAAATTAGCTCCGCAGCAGGCAGTCATGTTCTCCAGAGTCCTGCTAATGATCTGATTATATGACTCGGGTGTGTTGGACCAGGGACACATATGCAAGCTGCAGGACCTCGAGGACTGGAGCTGAAGATCCCTGCTCTATTGCAACAGTCAGAGCAATAAATGAAAAATAGAAAACAACTGGAGCTGTGGTGAGGACAGATGTCTTGCCACCACCCACGGTGATGGTAAGAGGGGAAAAGGTTAGATAACTACAGCAAAGCGTGGCATATTTAGGTCAGCAGGTCCCCATGAGGACCGCTGGACATGACCTCACTGGTTATTCAAGAGGTACGTCAGGAAAAAGAGCCTTTTGTGTTAGCCATCGTTAATATAAACATGGAGGCTGCAAAGCCCTGCTGGGAGAAATCCTTTTCTTTGGTTGGATGAGACTACGACTGAGTGCATAGAGAACATAGATTCTCCGGTGGTTTGGTGTTAATCAAGTGAAAAAAGCGGGAAAAACAGGCATTTGTGTTTGTAAGCATGGTGGAGGATCTGTGATGCTGTGGGACTCTTCCTCCTTGGCAAAAAAATTGCATAATGATCAGAAATATCATGGCTGAATCAGTGCGGAAATGATCCACTGGACATAAACTCTGGCTCCTTTCAGGACTGTTGGAGGGAAGTTGCTCCTGGAGAACGTCTTGTTCTCACTCTTTATTCGTGACAGAATCAGGAGGAAGCATAACAGCATAACAGCATTGTATCATGCACCACACTATTATTATTATTATTATTAATATTTATTAGGAACAAATGACTTTCAAGATCTGAGTGAGATTTCATGAGAGAAAACAGCTTAGAAATGTTGTCCATCCCTTCAGCTGTTGGCAGAATTTCTCTGTTGTTGACTATTTATTTATTTTTTTAATTTATGTTCCTGTTTCTTAGTTGTTATTTTGTTTTTAGGGTTTTTTTATGCAATTGTCTTCTCCAAAAAGTCTTCACATCCCTGTACATGCAGATTTCAATTAAATTAAATAAAGAAATATATATATATAGCACCAATTCACAACACATATCATCTCAAGGCACTTTCCAAAGTCAGACTCCATCAGATCCTCCAGGTTGGTCAGAAAGTTTCCTCTCTAAGGAAACCCAGCAGGTTGCATCAAGTCTCTCCAAGCAGCATTCACTCCTCCTGAAAGAGCGTAGAGCCACAGTGGACAGTCGTCTGCATTGTTGATGGCTTTGCAGCAATCCCTCATACTGAGCATGCATGAAGCAACAGTGGAGAGGAAAACTTTAAAAGGGAGGAGAACCTCCAGCAATCTGATGCACTAACATGCATGTTTGCCTTTGCTTTCAGTAAAAGTATTTTCTGCAGAGAAAAAGCTTATGTTGTTCACTGACTGTATCTTCAGATTCTTTATTTAACTCTTTAATTACTGCACTTGTGCTCCTGGGATGCTTAGCGTGAGCTGTCCTGACTGAGGAGGGTCAGTCCAGCCCTTAACCCACTACTCAGTATATGTTCATTCAGAAATAACCAGCCACTCTTGTGTTAAATAAATGTGCAGGTGTGGGCTGCAGAGGGGCTCTTTGGGACAGCATATTTACCAAACGCCGTTCTACGAGGCCTCGACGCAGCTGAACAGGGGATTGACTCCTGGTCTTTGACTTTTTGCTGCATGTCTGCCCTTGGTTCCTGTCTGGTTCCTGTAAAAAAAAAAAAAGAACCACTGGGGCCAGAAAATCTTTTTAGAAATAAAGAACTTCGAGAGCTTTGCTTTGTGACTGGAACCTCCAATTAATTAAGGAATCAAATATTACAATGCCTGATGTTGACAGCATGAGTTTTAGCCTCATGCTGTCAACATCAGTGACTTTTTCATGTCCTCATTAGCTGTAGAGCAAACGCTTGACTTTAGAAATGAACAACAAAATTTGTAATGACGCTATTTTCACCTTATTAACCATAGGAATCACAGCTCTTTAGCAGCCTGTTGCCAGCTTAATAGAGCAGCTGGGCTTGTAATTACACTGTATTGGCTTATTGCACACGTGTTGACTTATTAAGTGCACAGAAATTGCAGAAAGACCTGTCAGAGATGCTGTGTTTAAGGTCAACGACTATCTGTTTGTGCTGCTGTGTTGAGTCATCTGTCTTTTAACCGAGCAGATGGGCTTCTGGGTTAATCGATACAGCAGTCGCACCATGAAATGGTTCTGATTTCACTCGTCTTTACACACAAAAACCACGAATCAAGGGGTTTTTTTTAGGCTTCAAGTCTATTCATTCTGTCTGTCTGACATCCTTTACTAACTTAATGCACCAATAAGATTCCTAGAGCTCCTAAAACAGGCAAATTATAAAACCGTGACTAGTTCCTCATATGCCATATCTTAAAGACCTTGTGTTTTTAGTTTTATTTTAGTAGTTTGACTCTCAGACAGGAGAACTGAAAAATAATGTGAGTAATCATCAGATGTGGCCTTAATTCGCCGTTTGAAGCACCCTAAGCTGTGGATGAAGAGATCTCTGTTGAATATTGGTAATTGCAAACTTCTGGTTTAAATTTAGTTTCTGAGAACAAACCCAAAAAAACAAAAACATTTCTGAATTAAAAATAAATAAACAACTGAAACTTTATTTTGCTTTTAAGAAAACTACAGTATCGTGTGGGTTCTGTGAGGATTCTGGTGGTTTTGGTTGCTAATAAGGATTTTTTGTTTTCAAATAATTGACAAACACATTAATCTGTTACAATGAACCAGTTGTTGGACATTATACTAAATTCACCCTTTAGAGAGAATTCAGTCTACAGGAATACCATCAGTGAGAGATTGTACTATTCCATTCTGCCATTACTGGTCTTTTTCTGTAAATGCTACTAATCAGTGGAACGCGCTGCCTGATGTTGTGAGGAGCTGCAGTTCTCTGAGTTTTCAATTTTAACCTGAAAACATAGTTGAAAACTGCTCAGATATGTAATCATTCATTGTATGACTGCGTGTGTGTGTGTGTTAGTGATTATGTCCGTGCATGAGTGCCTGCTTACGTAGTGTGATTAGAGCATAATTTGGAGTGTTGCTTTATTTTATTATTGTATTATATATCAATTTTGTGTAATCCGATAAGGGACTGCAGACGCGAATTATTTTATACTATAATCTGGTGCAGTGCATCAAATGGTGACATTAATGTTTGAGCTGTACATTTTCCCCTTCAAATAAAGTCTATTATTATTATTATTATTATTATTATTATTATGACTAAACTGCTGTTGAAAGGCTTCCTGCACAATCTTCCTATCCAGACTTTTCCAACTCCATGTTTCCAGAGATCTTGTTCCATTTGAAGCAATAATAACAAATATGTCAGAAATATGTACGAGGTTGAAACAATAGACCTGCCAAACCCAGAGACTGGACAGACGGACGGATGTGATGACTTTCTGAATAACTTGTTACGTTTAGAAGACCTTCTGAAAGGTCCAGCATTAACCTGCAGCATGTGGTAATAATAGCACGTTAGACTCAGGACGACAGTTTCTGTTTATTTGTCACTGTGACCGGATCCCACCGTGCACTAATTACCCAGCGGGACCTCTGATGACGAGCCTGCTGTTTGATCACCGCACCTCCTGGGACGACGGTCTGCCGCTGATGAGAGAATCCATCAGATCTTCAGAGGTGCTCTCGTTCATTAAGTCCCAGCATCTACTGAAGCATAGAAGAAGGGTCAGCGGTTGTGAACCATGAAGAGAAAGTCAAAATGTTCTCCTCATGAGGCAGAAGGTGTCAGAGCTTAAAGGCTCTCTATACTGTGTTCTTATAATTCACATATCTTCCACATGTCACAGTCTTTCTCTTGGAGGAATAAAGCTGTACTTTTGAGACTTGTCAAGTTCTTCTAGGACTCCAAAATGTACCGGCTTTTTTTAAGAAGATCATTAAATCTGTAAGAAACATTTTTATATTCATTTTTAATCAACAAATTAGTTTGTTCCAATTGTACAATATCAGGAAAACATAGGAAACAGCTCTTCTCTTCATGCTATAGTATTCTGCCAAAACGCCAGGCTATGCTGTAATCTTTGTGTACTTGATTATTAGCGCTTCAGATTTTGGGAAGCTATTTTAATTAAATGTTTTCATTTAAAACTAGAATGGCGGGGGGTTATCAGGCTGCGACAGCATGTTGTGGACACTGCTTGAAAAAAATGTGAAAAGTTGAGGACCTGATTAACAGAACCTGAGGGATGCATCATCCTGTTGACCATCTACTGTTGCTCCTGTCAAGTTTTATTAATTACCCTGTTGGCGCCAAAATATCGAAGCAGAAATAAAATTTTGGCCATTTTTCATATACAGATGCAGAGATATTAGTCTAAGTTTTTTGTTTGTTTTTGTTTGAGTAACAAAAATACATACACTGAGAAATATCATTGTTTTCCTTTACAAAATACAACACAATAACTATAACTGAAGAATGTTAATTAATACTTTAAGTATTTAAGGTTAAAATAGATTGAATCAACTGTTAATTAGTAGTCCATAACTTTTGTTATAAGTCCCCCCCCCCCCCAGTATAGAAAATGAATGGATGGATGCAGAGGTGGGTAATAACTATTTACATTTACATGAGTAACTTTTTGAACAAAATGTACTTTTAGGAGTATTTGTACTGCACTGTATTTGTTACTTTTACTTGAGTAAAATTTCTGGCTGCTGCGAGTAACTTCATGAATAAAGAACATACTTGTTTTAACAAATAAATGCACCAGAGAGACAAAAACCTGGATTTTATGTTAAAGTGAGACTTCTTATTACACAAGCTTTAATATTTTTATGTTATTTTCTATCTGCTGAGCTCATTGAGCCATTTGGAGGTCAGATGAACGTACAGTAAACTGTAGATATTGTTATTGGAAGTACTTTGCACTGTTCTCACATGCTGTATATACAGTAACTGCTGTAAGTATTGGTTTCAAGTTTAATGTTAAAAAAATATTTAGATAAAATGTTTCTTCTGCCTGAATTTGATATTTCGAAATTGTGTTATTCTTTGTATATTTATTTTCATTTTTGTCTTTAAAATACCAGAATTCACACATAACAATATATTTTTGTCTGTCCGATTAAATAATTTTTAAATATTAAATCATCATTACTCAGTACTTGAGTAGTCTTCTTACCAAATACTTTTCTACTTTTGAGTAATTTCTTGGTTGACTACTTTTTACTTTTTTTTGAGTAAAAATGTGTTGAGGTAGTCCTTGAGTACAATTTTTGGCTACTCTACCCACCTCTGGATGGATGGATGGATGGATGGATGGATGGATGGATGGATGGATGGATGGATGGATAACTTCTTGTTTTATTGGGGTATAACTACAAGGTGGCATGGAAACCATGTTAGCTTGAACATTCTTCAAAATGGGAAAGACCTGGGAGTTGGCCTTTCATGTAAGGAAGATGTTTATTGATCTTCATGCACCAGAAAATGGCTGCAATAAATTTACCATTTGCTGAAAGTTGCCAAAAACTACAGTCAGAGATAAAACGAAAGGTTTAAAATGAAGAGAGCAGAGACAAACAAGACTGGACAAGGACCTAGTTTGTCTCGTCACCGCGTACATCGAGAAGGACGGTAATGGACAGAAAAACCTGCAGCAAAAAGTGGCATATCTTCCTTACTTTTCTTTCTTTTTTAAAAACCGGAGAAGATTAAAAGAAATCCAGCCTGACTTAGCATAGTTGATATTTCACAGCAGGTTCCCGTTCTGCAGAAGATAAAAACACAAATTTTAACATCATCCCAATGTAAACAGCAAACAACACAGACAAAGTCTTGGTTGCCAAGTTTTCATAACGACCATGAGACGCCAGCTGTACGTCGACTGGTTGTTTGTAGGCAAAGTTTGCTCAAACCTACTGAGACTTTTACTGGAACCACGTTAGATGAGCGTAAGACTGAGTTTTTTGAGCAGGCGAATATTTTTTTGAGTACGTTGGAGGTTCTGAGATGCTGTGGGTCTTTGTCTGTACCAAAGAACGCTGGAACCTTGTGAGCATGAATGGCGTCACAGACTCTGAAATACCAAAACATCACTAATGAACATTCCTCAGGACTTTCAACAGGATAATGATTCAAAACTTGATCAACGCAGAAACCGTTCACCCGATACGAAATCAGACTTCTTCCATGATCATCTCAGCTCCCAGAGCTAAATCCTAAAGAAAGCCTGGGGGCTGAGCTGAAGAGAAGACAGGATGGGAGATGGTTCAGGGCTCTGGACCATCTGGACCATCTGGAGATCCTTCTCTGTGAAAGCTCCCACCTCGTAAAATGTTCTGAAAGTTAAGTATGAAGTAGTGAGTGTGGGATTTTAAACAATAAGAAGACAAAAGCAGGATTTCTGGTCCCAGTGTTTGAGATAGAAGCAGAGGAGGTTCTCCGTGTCATTTTCTCTTTTTGATCCAGCCTAACCCTCGCTGAGGGAAGCCTGTAAGTAAGACAAACACCTTTCTCATCTAAAAGCTGTTTTTCCAACTGGGCAACATTTACTCAGGGCGATCAATGTCCCATGTCCTTGGTCTCCTCTCTCATACTCAGGGGAAATATGAACTTAAACACAACCTCACCACCTTAATTTACCCTTTCACCAAGCAAAGGACAAGCGCTCCAGCCGGAGCCCGAGGGAAATAGTCGGACTCCTTGTTCCCACAGAGCCGTGGAGGCGGCCAACCGGGGCTCGGATGGCGCGCCAGGTGAGGGAACTGTTAGTCCGTGTGGCCCTGCGCTTCGTGGATAACGGAGACACAGTCACACATACATCCACGTGACCTCGCGGAGGAGCACGCATCAATTCCTCCTTTATGAGGGCTCTGGTCTGTAGAGGATGGGACCAGAAGGTCATCAGATGGGAGTCAGAGAGAGGCCCGGGTCATCCCGTCAGGGTTTGACACGAACAACGGGGCATGTGCGCGCAGCATGTGGGGAGAAGGGGGGTTATTATCATCATGTGAAAACAGAAATGGCAATTGCAGAGCTTAAGCTTTGTAACGAGGGAGTGTTTTAAGCTCGAACGGTGCGCAGATGTTGTGCATTTAGAGGCTGGAACGGTGGAAGAGAAGGTAATCAATGGTCTCTCTGTCCCAGAGGGTTTTGCAAGGCAGTCTGAGGTCTCACAGGATTCAACATGAGGATGGTTCATTTCTGAGGTCAACAGTGGCTGACAATTCTCCCACAGATTCCACCGGGAGAAATCCTATTTCCTCCTGAGGGCAACAAGCAGATGGAAATCTGCACAGACACGGTTTATAATCTCAGCCCTTGAACGCAAATTTGGTCTCTTTAAGGTCTGTGGGAGTCCATTTCAGTTTCAAAAGACACCCAGTGTGACAACAGCTCATTATTTTCTAATCCTGCGCCGCGGCTCGACAAATAGAGCCGTCAGCCACGCTACAAAGTGACTCTCCTCAAAGCCTCGCCGTAAAAACGCTCACATGTTGGAGCCTGTCTCGTCTCCACGTAGGAGGACGGATGTTCTGCTAAACGCTGTGCAAGTTTGACATCCCAGCTGGCATTTGTACAATCAGTGTTCCTTTAAACCTGGGGACTTGTGACTCCTCAGCAGCTATTGTCATCTGCTGCATTTTTCAGGTACTTTCCTCCCCCAGCATCAAAGCTGCGGGCCGCATTAATGCAGATGATATCTCTGCTAACCTGAGGCAGCGGGCGGAGGCCACGCTTTCCCAATCCTCCGCGGAGCGTTGTGTTTTTCTTCCCCGGGATGTGCCTCTCTTCCTTCCTCTGTCAGTGTTGACACACCAAGGCTTGTCATCGGGTTCTTGAATTTTTCATGAAGGCGAATTTGCATGATCACAATCCTGTGTCACTTCTTCCCCCCGGTAGATTAGATGCTGCACAGCACTTGAACTTCAGCCCGACTCCACTGAGGCAGAACAAGAGTGAGACAAGCATGTTTAGCGGGGATGTCTGTGCAAGAGCCATCTTGTTTCAAGGCTCTTTGCAGATGCAAGAGGCCTGCAAGGAAGACTTGAAACGAGCCCCTGCACTCAGTTCTGTGGCTGTAAGGCTCATTTCACTGCATGCGGGACATCATTTAAGCAACAAAACAGAATAACACCCGATATTTTAGCTTAATGAAGGAATTAATTTACCATCAAGTAAAAGCCACTTAACTTAGTCATTTACCATTTATTTATGACTACCTTAGTTATTCTGAGTGGGCTTTAACTCTTGATAAATTAAAACAAACTTCACTATAGAATTTTACTACAATTACTTCTATCAGGAGGGTTTTGCTTATAGAAAACCAAAAATTGTGCTCACATAAAGAAATTATTTGAAATGAAAAGTCTCCACCACCTCACTGGTTGTTGGTGATGTACATACAGAATATTCTGCATTTTCCAACTCAATAGCAAACGTTACCGTCAGAAACACAAAAGCTGCAATAACCTAGGTGCAAGAGGGTTCGCACCCTTAAACTAAATACTTTGCTGAACAAGCTTTGAGTCAATTTCTGATTTCATTCAGTTCTATTGAGTTCACATCAATTGTAAATCAAATCAGTTCATTTTTAGAGTGCTAATTAACAACAGATGGCATCTCGTTACAGAGTCGATTCAAACAAATCATACAGATTGGTCAAAAGTTTCCCATCTAAGGAAACCCAGCAGATTGTGTTATGTTGCAGACTTGCAGCATTGACTCCTCCTGAAAGAGCGCAAAGCCTTAGTGGACGGTCGACTTTGCAGCAATCCCCCATACTGAGCATGCACGAGGCGACAGTGGAGCTACTGCAGAGAATCTGATGCGCCAGAAATAAAGTCCAGCTTTCCTAGAAAAGACATTTAGACATTTAGTTGTTTGCATCACTCTGGGCAAAAAACGTTGTTACTAAAACTGAATGTTTCTTTAATACATGATAAAAAGACAAGGCAGAAACTGGTCAGAGAGGCTGCATGACTTATCATCCCTATTGTCTGATAATAGGTAGATAGCAGAATATGAGGGAAGATGATCTGAGAGACTGTATTTGAAAAGAGCTGGAAACTGCAGACTTTTTTTCCCCTGCAGACTAATGTCTATCACCAAGGTCAAGGCTAGTAAACTAATAACTGGATAAAAATATTATTATCCATATGTCAGAGGTAGAGTCCAGCACTGCAACACAGAAGTCATGTTTTCCCCAAACAAAATCTTTTCCCAAAACCTTATGGTGCAAAGACCAGAGATCTAAAAGGTACATTTGGCACAAAAAAGTGAGCTTCAACAAAACAATCCACAGTGTAACATGGTGGTGGCAGTATCATGCTCTGGGGTTACATCCCTTCATATGGAACTGGACTTCTTGTCAAAGAATTATGAACAGTTTTAAATAGGTCAAAATATGCATCCAACAACAGCAAAAGAAAAAGAGAAAAGGCTTCAATAGAAGATAATAAATGTACAGGAATGGAGAAGCCAGAGTCCAGAACTAAACCTTAGAGAAAGTATCAGGGATCACCTGAACGTGGCACGCATCAAACATTGTTCAGCAAGGTTTTACTTCAGTTGTGTGCATCATTTCTGCCTTTAGTCTTTTGTTTTTCCGTCGCACTGTAGAGAATAAATGTCCACGATAGTGGAAAATGTTTTAAGGTAAAAATCATTTCCACAACAATTTTGAGATCTATGGTGAATTCAGTTTTTCAATTCAGTTTTACTTATATAGCTCCAATTCACAGCACATTACAGGTTGGTCAGAAAGTTTCCTCTCTAAGGAAACCCAGCAGGTTGCATCAAGTCTCTCCAAGCAGCATTCACTCCTCCTGAAAGAGCGTAGAGCCACAGGGGACAGTCGTCTGCATTGTTGATGGCTTTGCAGCAATCCCTCATACTGAGCATGCATGAAGCGACAGTGGAGAGGAAAACCAGAAATAGCTCAGGTTAGCTCAGGTTCTGAAACTTTGCTTATCCCAGATAAAATGAACACGCTTTATATTATGATTTGACTCCCAGAAAAAAGTTTTGGTTTTATTGTAAAGAAAACATACTGCAGAGTAAAGCCATATTAGAGCTGAAATCCATGTGTAAAAACGTATCTTTCTAATACAGGAAACATGTTGATGGCGTGAAAGACTCCTCGGCTGAAACCTGACATTTACATGGGTTTGAAATGAGCTTATTTCTGGATTAATCTGTCATTAGTGGGACAGACAACAAACAACCGACACAAGCTAGTAATGCTGCTTCAGACAGAGAAGAGAGCAAAATGTGCTGTCAAAACATGGCGGAGCATGTCTGCTTCAGTAGCTCTAAGTGTCTAAGTGGTCCGATTACACAGACTTGATGTTGAAAGTGGGGATTGTCAGGGCGGGATTGCTTTATGCTTCCAGCTTTCCCAAGTCAGGAGTTTTAGCCATTTTACTTCCAGCTGCACTTTGTTTCTTCTAACACACTCTGTTCTGTTTTTGAGAAACAAATTTACCTTTCGGAGTGGTTTAGTTTGGTCCTGCCGTATATTTGTATTAGTCCTCTCATGGTTAGAAGCTGTAAATGTTCAGTTAGAGGCAGATCTGGACCGCAAACTCACCGGACTGCACACATTCTGAGCAAAGCAGTTTGCTCCATTTTTTTCTTCTTGTTTATGCTTTTTAACGTCTGCTTAAAGTTTTCACCTGATTTATGAAGCAGATCGTAAAAAACACACGTAAACACACGGCAGATGTGATCAGGCTGTTTTGCACTGGGTCACAGCCTGACTGGATCAGGGAGGAGTCGCATTCACAGCTGCATTTTAAATATCATTTGTTAAGTGGATGTTTGTAATTCAACTCTGCAGACTAATAGAAAAAACTTGTGCTCTCTGTTATCATGATTACATCCTATTATTGTTCCTTGATAAATGAAAGGGACTGTTTGGTTCTGGCCCTGCGATTGCTCTTCACCTCCTGCTTCCTTTCACTGGTACCGCTGGATCTGCTCTGGTTCTCAGTGAAACAGGGCACAAGATAAAACCTCCTACAAGCCATTTTCCTTTGTTGCACACAGAGGAAAAGGCTAAGTCTTTTTTTTCAGTTAATCTCGTAGTGTAAAATTTATAATAATCATCCTTATTTGTCAGTGCAACACATTCCAATGAAACGCGTCCTCTGCGTTTAACTCATCCCTTAGGGAGCTGTGAGCAGCATACAGCACCCAGGGAGCATTCTGGGTCTTTTTCATAGACTGTGGTATTTGAACCTAGAACCTTACACAAACACACTGCTCTCTAACTACTGGGCCATGTTATCCATCCATCAGCTCTCTTCTGCTTATCTTTGGACACATCCTCCACCGTATCATTCTGGGGTTTCCCAGAGTGTTCCCAGTCCAGACTGGATATAAACTCCATCCAGTTTTGGATCCCCTCCCAGTGGGATCTGACAGGACACCTGCCGACTGGAGCCGTGCTGATCAGATGCCCTGACCGTCTAATTAATTGACTCAATGTGAAAGCTGCTTCACTCAGAGAACACACCGGATGACAAACCTCTTTACCCTAGCTAGAAGATGGAGTGCTGCCGCCCTGCAGGGGAAGCTGGTTTTAACCGCTGGTATCTGGGATCTCATGACCGTAGGTGAGAGTCTGAATACGGAAGACCCAGTGAATTAAATAAAGAGGTTATTTTTCTTTAGCTCAACTAAAACAGACCAGAGCAACATCCACTTTGCAGCAGATCAGAGTCGGTTCTACGTGAAAGTCCCAGGAGTAAATAATGTGTAATATAATGTAGAACAGATTCCTGGATCAATGTGAGCTTCTGAGCTTTCTGTGTCTCTGCTCTGTCTTCTCTAAGCCCCAGTGGGTCGAGGCAGATGAGCGTTCACACTGAGCCTGGTTCTGGTTCTGCTGGAGGTTCTCCTCCCTGTTAAAGGGGAGTTTTACTCTCCACTGTCGCTTCATGCATGCTCAGTATGAGGGATTGCTGCAAAGCCATCAACAATGCAGACGACTGTCCACTGTGGCTCTACGCTCTTTCAGGAGGAGTGAATGCTGCTTGGAGAGACTTGATGCAACCTGCTGGGTTTCCTTAGAGAGGAAACTTTCTGACCAACCTGGAGGATCTGATGGAGTCTGACTTTGTGAAGAACCTTGAGATGACGTGTTTCATGAATTGGCGCTATCTAAATAAAATTGAATTGAATAGATCAGCAGGTTCTGAAATACTCAGATGAGTCCACCTGGCACTAATAACTATGCTACATTCAAAGTCAATTGATTTCCCTTTCTTAACTATTCTGATGCTCGGTTTCAACTTCGGCAATTGGTTTTCACAGCGTCTAGATATCTAAATGCGTTGAGCTGGGGTCTGTGTTCAGGAGCAGGTGAACAGGCGTACCCAATAAAGTGTTCAGTGAGTGAATTTAAATGTTTGGTTTTTAATTAAATATTTATGCAGGTTCAGGTTGGCCATAAATTTGCAGATGAAGCACCTTTTTTTACTATGACAGACACTTGATGGTCTCCATGGTCTTCCACCTAGAAGCGGATGCACGTCTTCACCATATGAGCATCTGACACCAGAACAATAACGTCAGAGCTTTCCTTCACATGTTGGGATTTTCCAGTTGACTTTTTCCACATCTTAGACCTTTTTCCCAGCAGACGTTTTGACTTGATAGCAGGGAATTATAGCCCAGATGGATTAGGGATGTATTCCATTCCCTGTGCATGCTTGTAACATTTGGGATGTTTAAAATCAGTAGCTCTGCTTATTGGAACGCACCCCACATCCGTTCAGTCCTGCTTGTTCAAAGCGAAGGACACCATCGTCGTGAAGAAGAGCAGGAAATCGTAGGAATTTGCTCCAATAACTCTGAAAGTAGTTTGTTTTAATACATCTTTTCCTAAAAAAGTAGTGACGTTGTTTTGGTCGTTGGCAGAGGAGACAAGGACCAGATCCTGCAGGTGCATGGGAGTCTTTTTTCCCCTCATGACGAGTGATAAAGGCTCATTCTCAGATTCCTTGGGTTTATGCATCTGAACAAGGCAGATGTTGTGCATTATGAGGCGGTGCACTGCCTCAAACATCGTCCTGCAAATGAGGATCCTAATGAAAGGGAGCCTAATCATGCTAAGAAGTCAATTGGATTTTGTCTCTTATTGTCCGTTTGTGTGTGTTTGTGTAGCAGTGAGGCCAAACCAGCATTTGTTAGGCTCAGAACCAGTGGCAGTCATCATATTTCTTCATTTTCCTCTCTAACCTCATGCTCCAAATCTGGATGGACAGTTAAATGCATTAGCCACACAATCAGGCGTTGTCTTGTCTCACCAGAAAAACAGACGTCAAACAGCTTCATTGTTTGCTCTTCAAAAGCCCAGTGTGTCATTAAAAAACTGATATGTGGGCCATATTCTACCAGTTTAAGGCCGGCGTAAGTACTGCAAAACTAAAAGATCTAACCCAACATAAGGTGCAAAATAATTTTAAGGGGACTTTATTTTCACATAACTTCACAGCAATACATCAAAGATGCAATATTTTAGTTTAACAAAGAAAATAATAAGCTATTATAGCTCGAAAAAAGGGGCTCAGATGTTTGCATTAATAAAAGAAAAGTGTGACTAACTTTCCTAACTATTTAGTTCAAATGTTTTCTATTTTATTGATATAAAATATGTTATTAGTCAATACCCAGCAACAAAAAGTCCTTTATTTAACCAAGCTTAATGAATGGGTGTGGCCCAGTCTCTTTTTCAGTAACACTAGATGTTTCAGGCCCTACTTAATGAAATATTAAAATGAAAACACATAAACATTTCTATTCAATAAGACATGAATTTGTCATAGAAAATCTAATCTAATAAATTGCATAAAGTGTCAATATGCATCAGCTGGAGGGCCAAATGTACTCTGAACTCTGGTCTGGGGCTGTAATAAAATCATTACATGAGCAACAAATGGCCCTGGGGCCACACTTGGGACATCCCTGATCGACACCTTTTTATTTAATATATTAATTATCATCATAATCTTAGAAATTATGTAGACACATAGCATTTATGTTAATATTATCTATCTATCTATCTATCTATCTATCTATCTATCTATCTATCTATCTATCTATCTATCTATCTATCTATCTATCTATCTATCACACACACACACATAGCTACACGATACACATGCATACCATCATAATCAACTTTCTATACTCAGTGATTAACATATTTTTTGCATAATGATTTTAAGTTTTTTATATTTGGACTTTAATTCCACGCTCAGGTTTTTTCCATAACTTCACATCACAGATTGATGGACACAGAATCTTTCCCTGGTTGTACCCTGCCTCTCGCCCACTGACAGCTGGAGATAGGCACCAGCACCCCTCGCGACCTCACAAGGAATAGAGATGTTAGAAGATGGATGGATATATCTATCTATCTATCTATCTATCTATCTATCTATCTATCTATCTATCTATCTATCTATCTATCTATCTATCTATCTATCTATATATATATATATATATATATATATATATATATATATATATATATATATATATATATATATTTCTCGTTTTAAGGCTTTGCTCTTCAGTCTTTACTTTATTTTTTCTTGCAATCTGCAGTTGTGACATCCTTCACAAGAGTTTGTACCCGAGTATTTAATGTGTGTGTGTGTTTTTTTGTCTGTATTTTGTGTTATCAACAATAAAACTGTGCAAACCCCGCCTTCACGGCGCGCCTTTGGCCGCGCCGGCGGTGAAATGGGGTGAACCGGAGGGCGCCACCGCCGTGAGGGGAAACGGAAGCGGAAAACAGCGGGTTCGTTTGAAAGGAAGAGCCCGTCGCCGTGGTGACTGCCAGGGGCGTCTAGAAAAGTTTCATTCGCCTTTTTTTTTGGGAGGAGAGAGGAGACAAAGAGCCTTTAGAGGATGAACTTACGGTCGTTTTAGTCGTGTTTTTAGCGTTAGCTGTCGCGATGACGTCACGCTGATAAACTAAACCTGACGGTTAAACGGCAGGAGGCTATTGGTTAGCAGAGTTAGCCAACTTAGCATCCTGTGAGAGGGGCGCTTCTTCTGCTTAGACGGTTTTATTTCCCTGCGTTGTTGCTTCAGGATGTGCTCACACGACCACAGCCGCGTCCTGGCTCTGGAGGAGGAGGTGAAGAGTTTATCAGAGGAGTTAGTGCAGTGTCAGGTGTGTATGAATATGTCACAAGGTTTGTTTTTATTACTGTTTTACAACAAGAAGAAATCACACTCTCTGCTGATCGAAAATGGTGAAGTATTATTAAAAAAATAATAATAATACTACTGGGTTATTTAAACACAACAAAGCCGCTACCAGAACACAGCTGTAAATACACACCTGTAGTATGTTGAGCTTAAAGGTGGATGCCCACATCTGACTCATTAATGATGCTCAGAAGACTAAAGATCACAGCCAGAGGAGGCATCACAAGCAACCATTAAAGATAGAGAAATGTGAATTTATTGGATCAGGCATAAAGAGGAGGTCCTGCTGCTAAACAAGCCCAATTAACCATGCCTCCACCCCCATGCTGAAAAGCTGGTATGAGGCAGCTCTGCTAAATATGCTCCATTATTTACAGCCCATATTCATTTAAGGATAGTATATATTAATACATATGCAAACTAGGTCATGAAAAGTTTGATATATTAATGAACAATATTAATAGGGATCAGTTAATATATTACTATGAATGGATAATTGATATTTACCAATATTTTATTTAGATATTATGTATATTTCTCTACCCTTTCAACATAAAAACATTACCACACAGCTGACATTGTTTTTTTGCTTCAGTTAAACCCTTTACTGGCATCCCCAAAATTCCCAAAACGTCTAAACAAATATACCCAAATTAAATTAGATGGTGCTCTTGAACCCTTTGGAGTAGAGGCAAAAGCTTGGTGTCTCTGTAAAGGTAACACTTTACATTTTTAAACTAAGAAGTCCAGTTTGGTGTTCTGGTGACCAGTTTTTAGTTATTGATGTTGGAACAAACACAAATTGTCCGTTTTATTGCTCTTGTTTTCTTGTTTCTTTCTTCGACATGCAGCTGCAGGCTGATGAATGGAGATTCTAGCTGAAAAATAAGGGAGCCAAAAGAGACGAGTCTGTTTTGTGACAGGTTCAGATTTGAATGCAATCTAATAAAAAATTTCTATTCTAGAGCTGTTCTTCTGTAGGTATGTCTGTGTCTAATCAGAAAAAAACATTGTCACTCCTGTAACAAACTCCGCTGCTTCTTCTTTTGCTCCCGGTCTTCCCAGAAGCTTTATGCATAGTTCCTGGTGAAAATGGACGTCTAGCACCAAAAGCTGGCTTTTACACACAAGGCTGCACCGAGAGCGCAGCGACCGGATGAGCTTTACGCAGCTGCTGCTCTGGAGTTTTAACTGTCCTGCTCTACAAGCGACACGTCCATGTGACGGTAATTTCACCGGCTACAGTCTCCACATGATCTCCAAACTGACCGGTACCTGAAAACAGGAGGGGGGAGGGTTTTGAGAAATAAGCTAAAGTGAATAACATTAGCTCTGGAGAAACCGTGGATCAACACAGTCGGTCAAAAGATGTGTTAATCAAAGGAGGAGGGCCTAGACGGCCATCTTGAAACAAGAGTTTTTCAAATAGACGTCTACGGTAGGAACTACATGGCTTTAAACACCCCACAATCTTTCGCTGGATCGCTGTCACATGACCAAACAAATACTACCCCCCCCCCCCCCCCCCCCGGCCGCCACCAACAGCAACAATAACATTGCCCTAGTGTTACTTATCTGGCCGATATGTTAAAAAAAAAACTAACATTGGCCAAAACCGATAATGCCGATATATCGTCCATCCCTGATAGGCCTGAACAATTAATCACATTTGCAATATAATCACAATTTTAAAAAACACAATATCCAAATGGCAGAGGTCTGCAATTTTTGGCTATGTAACAATTAATGGATCAGACGCGTCTTTAGGTGTCGGTAAAATGTTTATAGTGGGTTTGCTCCACATGGAAAAGAAGAGAGTTGCAGCAGTCAGATAATCTAATTGTATTATTTGTTTTAGAGTTTATGGAATCATACTGTTTTTAACAGAAACTTTCAAGAATCTCACCGCAGCATTAAGTACGATCAAACTGATTAATACATAGACTTGTTTGTTGGCTGCACAAGGATTGATGTGCAACTCAACAATCTATTCTCTTGAATAATAATATTCAGATTAATAAAAACTGTTACATTTCTTGTTTTAAATAGTCTTTGTTTTCAAACATCTTTGTCTTCAGGCCATTTTTGTTGCTTGTGGTTAATGCAGAGAAGTCAAAATTAAATCGCAATTATGGTTGAAATATATCGCAATTTAGATTTTTGGCAAAATCGTACAGCCCTAATATGTTTAAAAAGACATGATAAATTAAACTGAAAAAAAAAAATCGCATTAAATCACAATATTAAGATAAAAAAATCGTACTGAAGTTAGCCAAAAGGCCCGTAAATTAAAACTAGGATTGTCCCAATACCATTTTTTTCCAGACCGAGTATAAGTAATTCAGTTTGGATACTTACCGATACCAGGAACCGATACTGAGCACTTAATAAATTATTAACGCGTCATTGAACGCTGAAAACGATCATTATGGGCAATGAATTCAATAAGAGCTTCAGCTTATTATACCGCACACGGATTGCCTCTTGCCTTTTCTGCGGTACTTGTTGCAAACTTGGTCATACTGCAGCAAACTCTTTGAATTCTGTCGTGTTTAGTCTTTAAATGCTTTGTCTAATTTTTGTGTTGAAAGACATTTTTTGCTTCTCTTCACAGCTTAGCTGAGCACAGCACGCAGTCTGCTTTTTTTAGTTTCCTCCGTGTTTTCCGTGAAAAGTCTCCAGACCACGGACGTTTTCACCCCCACCGCCATCTACTTTATGTCTAATTTATGTTTCTTCCTGTTTTGGCGGGCCAGCACACAATCTCTTGGTGCTTCAGCACCGCCGCCTGGTATGGAGGGGCGTCTAGCTTTTGAGTTGCAGTGTAGACCACAGGAGGAAAATCAAGCACAAAATGGGTATCGGTTGCTTTTACAAGTACGAGTATGACTACAGTACTCGACGCTGGTGTCGGGACACCACTAATTAAAACAATAATAAATACAAGATTTTAAAATATAAACAATTTAAAAAAAATCCAACATATACAATAGACAGGCTGTTGCTCAAGTTAAGCATTGTTCATTTCATTGGATATTAGGGCTGCGGAATATAGAAAAAAAGCCTGTTGATAAAACAGAAATTATATTGATCGATATCGATAATTATTAATAATTACAAATTCAAAACATGTATTTTAAGTGCAGCCCTGGCCATTTTATGCTGTTGGTTAGCGACCTGTTTTTAGATACAGAACACAAAGAATCACTGAATTCAAACTCAACCCTTTATTCAACCAGCTTTTTACCAAAACTGCAAGTTTAAAAAAAAAAAAAAGGATGCAGGGGGTTTAAAAAAAAAAAAAAGGATGCAGGGGGCGGAGCTTGGATCCTGGGTCTGCGTTGTGATTGGTTGGGAGGATGTTATGACTGTAATATTAACCTACATGATGGAATGCAATAAGAAGGAAAACTGTTTTTCTATTGAACTTTTTATTGACCCTTTTCTTCTATCATACGTCTATCGATCGATAAATATTGTTATTGAATTATTGTCCAGCCCTACCTGTGATGCTATCATTTAACTCACCGTGTCACTGCTTTTACTCTCACCTGTTTCAAAACGTCACAGACCGATTGCAAATAGGACCATTGACGCACTTATGCATGGTCACGATAGCAAATTTTGCTTGACGGTAATTTTATTTTCTAAAACTTATTGCGATAAATCATATTATTGTCATTCGGAGACCCTTTTCAGCTAATATGATAACGGCATAATAACGCGAGTCGTTCGTGGCTTCACGCGAGCCACCAGTGAAACCCTGACGAGGCTGAACTCCTCCTACACCGAGGGGTGAGCAGACGCAGCGCGCTGAAACCTTTAGTGAACCCGTCCCACAGAGAGGAGACGGAAACACAAGTGTAAAGCGCAAATTATCGCTTATTTTAATTAATGGTGATTCAAATTTATCGTGTGATTAATTGATGTATTGATTATCGCGGCAGGCCTAATTGCAGGTTAGGACGCAGAGCTTTACCTTGTGTTTCTCTGGCCATGACTCTTCATATGTTTGCCTCCCAGAGCTGCAGTGACTTTTAAGTCTTTTATCCCCATAAAGACACGATGAGCCAAAGCCTGGCGGTGTTGTTTTTATATAGAACTGGTGACTGATATTAAACAGATTATTTCCCTATTTGCTTCAAATCAAGATCCTCTTTCAATCCCAGGGGAGTGAGTGATGGATTTTACAAAAGTAAAAAAAAAAAAAAAAAAGAGAAAAAAAGTAAATTGTTTACTTAAAAATGATGGAAATGTCTTTAACACAGCCGGATATTTTCAAATGTGCAGCTCTGAGGCGCTTTTATTTCCCCTGTGTGAGTCGGTGACGTAAGGATTCCTGGCATACTGGCCACCAGGTGGTGTCTACCGACAGGAGAGAGGCGAGCCGGCGCTGTGCTGTGCATCCTGCTCCAGGTACACAGGCGGGACCTCAGGATGGAGCCTGGAGATGAGGCTCAACGCCATGCACAGCAGCACCTGTTGCTCTGCACTTTGGTGGAATCGATCTGTGCCTTTAATTAGCTCATCAGACCAAGTCCCCCACAGCAAAGACACTTTAGTTTAGAGATCAGTGCTGCAATGCATGCAGATAAATACAGATATGTCCTATTAGTAGTTTGCCGTGTATATAAACTTTAAATATACCCAATGACTTTTTTTCCTGTAAAAAATAAATGTATTTACCACAATCTGAGTGGAGGAAAGATTCTTAGTAGTCTTTTTCAGCATTTCTCTACCAGTCCTCGGTCAGGGAGCTGATAATTTAATCATTTAGTTAATAAAATAAAATGGACAATTCAGATTAAATTTAGACAACTAATTGGTTTTCTGAAATGTGACCAATTGTAACTGTAAAACACGTGTTGGACTGTGTTTTAATGGCTTCATTTGCGTCTCCTTTAAGTGCTCTAACATACAGTTGTGTAAACTTTGGTTAAATTCAACGGTTAAATTAAACAAAAGTTGTGCCTCAAAGAAAACGTGTGACATGAGTAGTTTTTTGTCGTTGCTCTCCGCTGTCAGCAGTGCAACAAAACGAGTTGTAGGGGAGAAAAGTGAACTATAGAGAATGTTAGAAACAGTCACCAAGGAGGGGTAAAAACAGGCACCAAATCTGCACAGATTAACAAATCAATAAACGTAGCAGAGATCGGTTTAAGAGTGAAATGGAAGTGATGCATGGTGAATAGAAATGAAGTGCGCTAACAAGCCGTGTGTGTCTCCCAGTCCATTTACACTGCGGTGGTTCTGAATTCAACACGGACAGCAGTGATTAGAGTATTATCCCCGTTTCCTTAGCCAGGCGTGTCTCCCTAACCTTGATCTGGTTCCCGCTGCACTGGAAACACAGCGAATCACAGAACATCGAGTCTGTTAATGTGTTTACCAACTAGAAAATGTGGGAGGTTTCTGTTTTTAAGGGTCCAGTGATCACAAAAAAGACATTTCAAAATGTTTTTTGGGGGTTATTTCACCGGTTTATCACAGGCCAGAGCTGATCGCAGATAAAAAGCTTATCTATGTAGCACTTTTCAACAATCCATATGGTGCACAAAGTGCTTTACAAGCTAAAATACAAACAAAAAGATGCTGAGACAAAATAGAAAAAGAGATAAAAACAAAAAAAAGTGCATAACTGCACAATTCAAAACAGTTTTAAGAGTTATATAGAAAAATAAAACCACAAAATGAGCAAAAGTCATCCACAGTTGGAACAGCGTGGAGACACCAGTGATCGGTGCGTTGCTGCTTAAAGCAACAGCTCCAGCCGTTGGTCCTGGGTCAGTACCAGCAGATGCTGCACACACACAGCCAGGTTCTGCTGCAGGGTTCTTCCTTTTAAAACCTGGCAGTCGTTCCTGGTCACTCAGGACGGGGTATTGCTGCGACGCTAACGACTTGATGCAATCGACATTCCAGGAGGAGGGATTGCTGCAAAGTTGTGGCTCAGTATTGTTTGGAACATTGAATTATGTCTTCTGCATTTAACCGATCCCTCAGGGAGCATCCTGGGACTCAGGGTCTTGCTTTAGGGACCCAGGGTGGTAGACCTGGATTTGAACCAGGAAACCTGCGCCCTGCTCTAACCGCCATTAACACATCTGTTCGGGAGCAGCGGGCTGGAACTTGACTGCATTGTTGTTGTTTTTAAGTTGGAATGTGTGTAATTTACTCGGAGTCTTTCTGGGGATAAATTTGTTCTGTCTGGATTCTAAAGGCCGATGAGTCGACGCGTTTTGTGATTTGGACAAGCTGAGGTAGTTTTAGGGAGAAGGTTAGGTTACTGTTTTTTAGGATCTGTCATTATGTAGACGTTATTGTCATTATTTTAACGTTATTAGCGTTATGTAGGCGTTATTGTCATTATTTAAATGTTATTATCATTATGTAGACGTTATTGTCATTATTTTAACGTTATTAGCGTTATGTAGGCGTTATTGTCATTATTTAAATGTTATTATCATTATGTAGACGTTATTGTCATTATTTTAACGTTATTAGCGTTATGTAGGCATTATTGTCATTATTTAAATGTTATTATCATTATGTAGACGTTATTGTCATTATTTTAACGTTATTAGCGTTATGTAGGCGTTATTGTCATTATTTAAATGTTATTATCATTATGTAGGCGTTATTGTCATTATTTTAACGTTATTAGCGTTATGTAGGCGTTATTGTCATTATTTAAATGCTATTATCATTATGTAGGCGTTATTGTCATTATTTTAACGTTATTAGCGTTATGTAGGCGTTATGTAGGCGTTATTGTCATTATTTAAATGTTATTATCATTATGTAGGCATTATTGTCATTATTTTAACGTTATTAGCGTTATGTAGGCGTTATTGTCATTATTTAAATGTTATTATCATTATGTAGGCGTTATTGTCATTATTTTAACATTATTATCATTATGTAGGCATTATTGTCATTATTTAAACGTTATTATCATTATGTGGACGTTATTGTCATTATTTAAATGTTATTATCATTATGTAGACGTTATGTTGAGGACGGAGGCTTTATTGTGACTGTAGTTGACACATCTTGTCTGAAGCCCGTGTTGCTGATGTGACATGTGGAAGTATAAAAGCTGAAGGGGCTGAAGAGCGGAGGCTGGTCTCCACGTCATCATCACAGCTTTCTGGCAGCTTTTCATACATGTGGGGGTGTTTGGGTGTGAGCATAACTCAAATCATCCACTGCGATGCCGGGACAATGTGTGTAGCTGCCCTCCTGCTCTGCACCGACCTGCCGCCGTTTGGGTTAAACCATGTATTAAAAACGAGGTTGCCATGCTAATTATTCCTCTGCGGTGCGCTTTGTTTACCTCAGAGCTGCGGCCTTTTGTCGAGCGGGCATGGAGACCCTCCTTGGTGGTCTTCTCCAGACAGAACGGACCATCAGCCATTCTGTTTGTCTAATAAAGTCCTTAAGCTGTGCAGTGTACGTTTTAAACCGTGACATTTGAATACCACTGATGTCTTAAGTCTCTGGCACGATGTGGTTCAGGACAGCCATTAACTACAAAGAGTCTCGCCTGTCAGCCAGCAAACGTTCCAGCCAGACCAGGCTAATTCTGCTAATATGCGCTGAACCTGCTATGTTTAGCCCATGGTGGTTCAGGATCCAGATCCCGGATGAATAATTCAGCCATCATCAAACAACTCATTGAACGTATCTTTTAAGCAGGCGTACGGCGGACGGGAGCTCCTGATGAGGGTCCTCGCCGAACGCTCGTCAGCGGCAACGGTTAATGGCAGCCAACGGCCAGGCAGACGGCGTAAACCGCGGCGCCTAATTTAATCATTAGCCGCGTTCCAGTGTTGATTTTTCTGAGTCGCTGTTACGTACAGAGGATCCACATCACAGTCCTTCCACTTTACATGCTCGGCTCATGGCCGCTTCAAGGTCTGATGCTGCCATTTTACTAAATAATTGATTAGACACTTTTTGAGAAGGGGGCTTAAAATTCATGTACTAATTGGAGACCAGTGGATTCCAGTGGGAGGGATGGCTTTTATCTTATGATGATGTGAACATAATTTATCAGATAATTTTATATTAAGTCGATTTGGTATAATTCTGTCTTTTAATGTCAAATGTAGTTTTTAGATGTCCCTCATTAAATGTAATGTTGCCTAAAAATGTCACGACAGCGCCAACGTGACGGGCGGCGGCGGCGTGCGGGCGTCCTCAGAACTCGAGGAGGACTTTATTTTATTTATTTATTTATTTTCTTCCGCTGTCATCGGTTTGGCGGAAAACACGAGCGATTGATTGAGAAGGAAAACACGAGGCCGGGCGCTGGGTTTTGATTTGGATCCCCCGCTCTCCCCGGTCATGAATAGTTCATAATGACAAGTGTCAGCGCTCGCTCCCCTGGAGTCGAAGGTCACGTCTCAGCGAGGGAGACGGCGGCAGAGAGAGGCGCATGATTAGAGCGGGCAGCGCAGATGAAAAACTGTTTTGTACAAGCCGTTTAAATAATTGATCCACTTCCCTACTGTCGTATGCTAATGCCAATGAGCATCCTGATTAATCTTTTATTTATTTTTTTAGCCGAAGAGCTGTGATGTGTTGCTGCTTTTTTCTGTCTTTCTTTTTTTTTTTACGGACTGATTAAAGTCGTCGCGTTGCGTACGGCGATTCTAGAAACCTCAGTAAAGAAAATAACCTTCGCTCTTTTGCAGGCGGACAAGGAGTTTGTGTGGTCTCTGTGGAAGCGGCTGCAGGTGGCGAATCCAGACGTGACCCAGGCCGTCAGCCTGGTGGTGGAGCGGTGAGTGCAGCCGTCCTCCACGCCGCCACCTGAGAAGTTCAACAGCTGAAACGTTGCTTTAGCTCGCCAAGCCAAGAAAAATATGTGTGAAAGTTGTTCCAGAGGTTTTTTTTTTCTTCTTCTTTTTTTTTTTTAAAGCACCTACCACCACGGGTTATGATGGAATCAGGTTCAGATGCTGATTTAAGCCCTCTTATCCCCGCTCTCCCAGTTCAAACAACGGAAACCTCTTTAATGAAAACACTTCTCCTCCGCCGCTCTCATGCCGGACAGTTGAAACATTCCTGCCAAATACTCGTCTTTAGCGGATAAATGGTAAGATGGAGTAAGGCCTCTCGTGCTGGATGGTTAAGCCGAATGAAAAACTGCGGCATGGGAACTGTCAGAGAACACAGAGGCGCTTCCTTTATCCCGGTCATGCATATTCAGATAAATAAAATACACAGCACCAAGCAGCCGTAGATTCATACCCTTTGAACTTTTCACACTCTGCCTGTTACAATCACTAATCTTAATGTGTTTTTTTTTTGCCTTTTTTTTTTTTTTTTTGATAGACTAACATGAAGTTGCACATAATTTTGATGTGGAAGGAAAATTGTGCAGTCAGGGCTTTCAACACTGAAAATCTGAGAAGTGCGGCTTGCCCCTCCGACATCACTGTTAAAAGGGAACTGAAGGTAAGGCAAATTTTCTTGAAATTTGTGTATTTTTCCTTGATTTGAGCAGCTAAATAAAGCTATTTGCCAATGGAATGAGTATTTTTACCCCTAAAATAAGATAACTAGATTTCCTGCACTTGAAATAAAATGATGGAAATGAATTGTTCTTATTTAAGTGCAAAAATCTTATTCCATTGCCAAATAGTCTTATTTACCTGCTCAAATCAAGGAAAAATACACACATTTCAAGAAAATTTTACTTACTTTTAGCTCCCTTTTGAAGTGTTCTGCTTCAGTTACAGCTGCAAATCTCCCAGCTTTGCAGACCCAGACACGGACATTTGTGCCCAATTCTTTCTGCAAACCACGTCGGATTTGTTGTCCTGCCACAGGTTCTGAGACGTATTTAGGTCGTGACTCTGCCGCTGTATTCCTTTCTGTATTTTCAGGGTGGTTTTCTCACAGAAAACAGCTCAACCTCCACCCCAGGCTCTAGTTATTTAAACCCTGCCATAGGTTGTCATCCAGGATTTTTCTGTATTTAGCTCCATCCATCTTACCAGCTTCCCTGCTGGAAAAAATCATGATGCTGCCACCACAGTGCGTCACACTGGAGATGATGTGGATCGTAGCGCCTCCTCCAGAGGAACCATGAGCCTCCTGGATGCCTGTCTGATTGACTCTCTCCTCGCCTTTGCGCCTCTGTTTGGATGGATTTCCATGTCTTGAAGCTCATTGAGGTGTTCTAGTTTAGGATATCATTAAATAACCTAATCCTGCTTCTGCACAACGTTCCTTAGTCTTCCTGATGCTGTTTGTTCTCCGATGTTCTCCAAAGATCCTCAGAGGCCTTCAATGAGTTTTGAGGCAATTGGTTGAACTACATTTCATTAAGGAGTATATATATATATATATATATATATATATATATACACATATATATATATACACATATATATATATATATATATATATATACACATATATATATATACACATATATATATATATATATATATATATATATATATATATACACATATATATATATATATATATATATATATATATATATATATACACATATATATATATATGTGTATATATATATATATATATATGTGTATATATATATATATATATATATATATACACATATATATATATATATATATATATATACACATATATATATATATATATATATATATATACACATATATATATATATATATATATATATATATATATATATATATATATATACACATATATATATATATATATATATATATATATATATATATATATATATATATATATATATATATATATATATATACACATATATATATATATATATATATATATATACACATATATATATATATATATATATATATATATATATACACATATATATATATATATATATATATATATATATATACACATATATATATATATATATATATATATATATATACACATATATATATATATATATATATATATATATATATATATATATATATACACATATATATATATATATATATATACACATATATATATATATATATATATATATATACACATATATATATATATATATACACACATATATATATATACACATATAGACATATATATATATATATATATATATATATAGTTTCCCATTCACTTCACAATTATATGTTGATTTGTGTTTGTCACTGAATCCAAACAAAAACACATTGAGGTTCCTCGTTGTAATGTGACCAAATATGAAAAGGTTTAAGGGTCCAAAAACTTTATATAAGCAATTAGGAGGGCGAAGAGCAAAGAGGGGTGTGAACACTTTTACGAGGTGGTGTATTGCTTATCATCTGGGCCAGAATGTGACTTGAAGGTTGCCTGATGTAAACCCAGTTGTTTCTACTCCTCCTTTTGGGTGTTAATCGTCATTTCTGGTCACCTGTGACTCCCTTTCTTGTTGCAGACCCGGGTTCTCCAACCCCGGAGCTCAGAGCCGTTATCCCGCAACTTTTAGATCTCCTCCCCTCTTGATCGCGCCTGAATCAAAAATAACGCCCCGTCAGCGGGCCTCTGCAGAGCCGAACGAAAGCCTGATTTGACCGGGGCGCGTTGGAGAAGGGCAGAGCAGTGGCTCTGGAGGACCGGCGTTGGAGAACGGCGTTGTAGGAAGCGCAGCAGCATTCAGAGAGCTCTCCCAGCTCCTCTTTCCCCTCACACTTCCTTCTCCACGCCCTCTTCAGTTTCCCGCCGCCCCATAGGAACCCCATCAAAGTGCGTTGGTGCGCTGCGGCTGCTGGGGGAACATGCACCTGGAGATGGTATGTGCATCGTATCACCTAATGCGCAGGAGGATATTGACATCGTAATTGTGTCGACTGCAGTCAAGCGCCAGTGCCCAGTGGGAGCTGCCATTCATCCCTTCTGCAGCTTGTAGAGTGATTGGTTGGTTGCTCAGGACATGGCGAACACGGCCCGATATATGAGGAAACGCGGCTGGGCCTGCCTGTGTTCTCGTCCCTCACGGGACAGAAAAAGAAGAAAAAAAGAGAACCTGTTGTTTCACCGCCGGCCGGTGGAGAAGGCTGATCACAAGATGCAAAAAGACGATAGAAAAGGCCTTAGAGGTGGAGGTGCTGGAGGAACAACCGAGGCGGGAATTGGATATTTTGCTCCCATTGGTCCAAAGCAGTTGAAACAGATTGGTCCCAAACTGGAGGTGTTTTGATTCCCTCAAAACTCACATAAAGGTGCTGTTTGGATCATGGAAATTCACCAAGTAAGGAGCTACTACAATGTCACCCAGTGGTTAGGGTTCAAACTTCAGAAAACTGGGTTACTCATATAACACATAGTGGTGCCTTGAAGGCTTGGGCATGTGTTATAGCTTGTTTTTATTTATTTTCTACAGTCCTGTAATGTTTTTTTGTTTGTTTTTTGTACTTTTCACAGTGAGAAGCATAAAGCTGAGATGAAGGACAGGAAAGTGTTGGAGATCCTCCAGTCCAAAGACTACAAGATCCAGGAGCTAGAACAGGTACAGGACCGTCTAATGAAACCTGTGGGAACCGTTAAGGGGGAGCAAATAATCCCAGTAGCATGAAAGTATAAACACGCTGGCCTCTTTATTACAGACGCGTAACCAGTACTGGGCTGAACCCTCTATTCCCTTCAGAACTGCCTTAAATATTCGTCCTGGTCTGAAACGTTCCTCTGACGTGCAGACCTGACTAATTGGCTTCTTTCATTAAAATGCTGTGTTTAATTTACTCTTGAGCAGGTAATAATTAATAATAGTCAAATAATTTTTTTGCTGCCAATTACTTTCATTTGGACATGTTTGGCGCCCGTGGCAGAAGGTTTGGACACCCCCGTCTCGACCGGGTGGCTGAACGGGTTGAACATCAAGTCAAAGTATCGGCAGCTGTTTGTCTGCCTGCTGTCTTTCTCCCACTAACTAAGACTTCCTGATGGCATCATCTCCAGCAGTAATCTGCTCTACCATCACGCCTTCACTGAGACAGCTGTGTGTCTCCTTCATTAGCGTCCTTCATTGAGAAAAAAACATCCATTCTTAATGAGACCGGCTGTAATGGAGTCATCAGCTTGACGTTGTGCTCTTTAGCAACCATAATGGTGGCTCAGGGGAGCAGGCGTTAAGACTTTACGGAGAAGTTTTGTGCTTTTAGATGCCGTTTTCTTGGGACTCCTCTCTGACGCTGACGCGGCGCATGTATGAAAAGCTGAACGAAAGATGGACGATGGGATCCTGTGTCATTTTAGGTTTGCTGAGATTCGTCGTCTCATTTCCTCTCATACTGATTAATTAATGTTTTTTATGGGATCTTACATTTATTCCAAAAGCTTCAGCTCTCCCACTTTGATATTTTACTGCTTCCTGGTCTCTGCATTTCTGCGTTTTTTCGTGCTTTTGTAAAAAAATTAGTTTAGATTTTTATTCTTCATCTAGAAATTTCCAGCTCTAATCTTTCTCTCCTAGATGTGTTGATTTTTGTGGTACCCGTTTTTCCTACCCAGCTAAGCTCTGCTAAGGTTAAAATTTTATCTCGCCAATCTCATTATCAGCATTTGAATGTATATCCTGCTCCGCAGCGTAAATCTCCATTAAAGCCCTCCTTCTCTGTAGCACGTCAAGCTTGGGCCAGCAAGAAACGCTAAGTCTACTTTCTCAATATACGGGAGCAGTTTCCCTCAAGATGGCAATTAATTGCATCCCAGAGCCCCGTGTTATTTAAGAAGATGTACCCAAAGAAGGCCACGGATTACCAGCCAGTGCTGAAGTCTGGATGGTGCAGCCAGGAGGCCGTCCTCCTCATGCCGAGGCCACGGCGGCAGACCGACAGAAGGCGAGGGGAACGTGTAGCATCATCAAACCGCCTCTGATTTTTCTCTCGTTTCTTGACTGCCTCTTGAGCTCTGCTAATTAAACTGACTGCTCTGTTCAGCTCTGCCCCGTGTCACAGTTGCCCAGCGACACCCGAGCGACGATTAACCGTAGAGTCGCTCTCATCCAGCTCTTAGGGGCCGACACTGATTTTGATCCGCCGCTTCAGATTTTCTTAGTCCTACAACACGCACAAAATCAATTGTATGCACTTTGTTTTGTGTTAAACAATCAAATGTCGCAAACACTGAGCATAAAAGGAAAGAAAAACTGCCGCAGGTTCCTTAATAGAGGTAGAATGTGTAAATCTAGCAAAAAAAAAGAGCAATTATAATATTATCTCCATTTTTACATCAAAGGATTAAAGTAATTAAGACAAGATGCTATTTTTCAATCCAAAAAGTGGGAGTTTCCGCTTTGATGCATGAAAGTGTTTTTATTTTTCCAGTATTTGACGATCGCTGGTCAGAGTTCATTAGGGGAAAAGCTGGAATATTTTAATCAGTGATCACTAGTAAATCTGTATAAACGAGGAAACTACATGAGCAAAGTCAGGTTGTACGATTGGAACATTTGCTTATATATGATCCAGTTAATATTTTAGGTTTCAGGAAGGACACAAAATGCAGTTCAAAGTCTTCAGCTGATCCAAAATGCTGCAGCAAGAGTTCTGATGAAAATCAACAAGAGGGATCATATTTCTCCTATTTTAGCTTCCCTTCATTGGCTTCCTGTTACATCAAGAATAGAATTTAAAATTCTTCTTCTAACGTATAAAGTCCTTAATAATCAAGCTCCATCATATATCAGAGCTCTGATTACCCCGTATGTTCCTAACAGAGCACTTCGCTCTCAGACTGCAGGTCTGCTGGTGGTTCCTAGAGTCTCTAAAAGTAGAATGGGAGGCAGATCCTTTAGCTATCAGGCTCCTCTCCTGTGGAACCAACTCCCAGTTTTGGTCCGTGAGGCAGACACCCCGTCTACTTTTAAGACTAATCTTAAAACTTTCCTTTTTGACAAAGCTTCTAGTTAGAGTGTCTCATGTTACTCTGAGCTACCTCTATAGTTATGCTGCTATAGGCTTAGGCTGCTGGAGGACATCAGGGTCTATTTCTCTCACTCTGTTCTCCAATCTTGACCAGATCGAACTTTATGTTAAAACAGTTAGCTTACACCAAAGCTAACAAAGTGCAGTGGTGCTTTTAAATTGGTTTAGGTTTTACCAGTTAAACAGTATTTAAGATAACTTCTACATGGTCTGGCGTTCTGTTAGCTGTGACATCATCAGGGGAGGCAGATCATCCTTTATTACCATCTAACATAGAAAGTACTCCTGGATCAATGTGAGCTTCTGTGCTTTCTGTGTCTCTGCTCTGTCTTCTCTAAGCCCCAGTGGGTCGAGGCAGATGAGCGTTCCCACTGAGCCTGGTTCTGGTTCTGCTGGAGGTTCTCCTCCCTGTTAAAGGGGAGTTTTCCTCTCCACTGTCGCTTCATGCATGCTCAGTATGAGGGATTGCTGCAAAGCCATCAACAATGCAGACGACTGTCCACTGTGGCTCTACGCTCTTTCAGGAGGAGTGAATGCTGCTTGGAGAGACTTGATGCAACCTGCTGGGTTTCCTTAGAGAGGAAACTTTCTGACCAACATGGAGGATTTGATGGAATTTTTACTTTGGAAAGTGCCTTGAGATGACATGTTTCATGAATTGGCGCTATATAAATAAAATTTAATTGAATTGTTTCTGCATTTCTCCTTCTGCTGCAGGAAGTGACGGGGCGGCAGCAGGAGATTAACAGGCTGCTGCAGAACAAGACAACAGAGGAGGAGGGCAGCGCTTTAATGAAGGAGCTGGCAACTCTGCGTCAACAACTGGACGAGAGGAATCAGCAACTTGAGGTCTGTGGGGCAGATTTACCGTGGCAGCGAGGACCCCTGGGACAAAGTCTCTGTTCGGAGTGTCACTGAATGCAACATGTCCCCTGAGCCTCAAGGCCCCTGAATCATTTAGAGGACAGTGAGGATCGTCTCACCCTTCCTCACTCACAGCCTTTTTTCTGTCCACTGGCAGCACAGAATACTTAGCAGCAGCAGAAAGTCTCGCTGTGATCGAAAAAAGTAACCAAAGGAAAGCAGGATTTTAACTTGCGTATAAATATTTGATGCTTCCTTCAGTTGGGGAAATTGAAAAGCATGCGTGGTATGATGTGGCTTCTACCTAATTATGCTTCGACGGGACACGGTTATGATTAATTAATAAAGACCTGGATCTTCCGTGGTCTTGGTGGGGTCTCTTGGCGAGCGATGGTGCGGGACATCATCAAAGGCTACCTGGGTTGAGTCTAATGGGTCTGGTTGCAAACACCTTTCTCATTATAAGCTGTCATTAAAGCTGACAGACTGGCCCTTGTACCCACATGAGCTGAGCTCCTGCAGCACGTCTCGGCCCATACCAACCCACACCTGGTCACGAGGGTCCAGTCATACAGCACGGATGACCTTGGCTAATCAGCAGCCCATGCAGGGGCCTCCTGCAGAAAAGCCGCTCGGCTGTTTATGTATTCCTTTCAGCCTCAGCCCCATGGGCTGCTGCTCCTTTTCTACCTCTGCAGGGTTTCTTCTCTCAGCTTGAACTGCTACTTTTTTTCCTCCTTTTCTGCTTTTGTCACTATTGTTTATTTGGCCCCGCTGACCCACTGCTCACCTGCACATACGCGCAAAAACCTAACACACACGTCCGTGTTCTTATGTAGGAAACGAAGACGGCGCATGGAAAAAGGGAAGAGGAGGAGCGGCGGGTGGTGCGTGCTCTGGAGGAGGAGAAAGAGGGATTAGCGTCCCGCTGCGCTGCCCTGAGCGCTGACCTGCAGGAGAAGCAGAGGCAGGCCGACAGTCAGCGAGAGGAGAGGGAAGCCGCCCAGGCCAGATTAAAGGTCTGAAACACGGGGACAAATCCTTTCAGAAACACGCAAACCTTGAACTCTGTGGTCCCGCAGACCTGTTGCTCCTCAGCTTGTGAATATAACAGGATCCTTTTATCAAAGTATAGACATAAATATGCAGGGAACACATTCAAATAGTTGAAAAATATTCATCAACATGGAGGAGACGGTTTCTACTCAGTTTGAGGTAAAAAAAAAAAAAAAGAAAAGATTGAGTCGAATACATAAAAGTTCATGAAGTTTTAGGCCTGCTTCGAGTCTTTAGTTTTTAATAGTAAAATTTTTTTTTCCTCATCCCAAATAATTCTATTCAATTCAATTTTATGTATATAGCGCCAATTCACAACACGTCATCTCAAGGCTCTTTCCAAAGTCAAATTCAATCAGATTATACAGGTTGGTCAGAAGGTTTCCTCTCTAAGGAAACCCAGCAGGTTGCATCAAGTCTCTCCAAGCAGCATTCACTCCTCCTGAAAGAGCGTAGAGCCACAGTGGACAGTCGTCTGCATTGTTGATGGCTTTGCAGCAATCCCTCATACTGAGCATGCATGAAGCGACAGTGGAGAGGAAAACTCCCCTTTAACAGGGAGGAGAACCTCCAGCAGAACCAGAACCAGGCTCAGTGGGAACGCTCATCTGCCTCGACCCACTGGGGCTTAGAGAAGACAGAGCAGAGACACAGAAAGCACAGAAGCTCACATTGATCCAGGAGTACTTTCTATGTTAGATGGTAATAGAGGATGATCTGCCTCCCCTGATGATGTCACAGCTAACAGAACGCCAGACAATGTAGAAGTTATCTTAAATACTATTTACCTGGTAAAACCTAAACCAATTTAAAAGCACCACTGCACTTTGTTGGCTTTGGTGTAAGATAACTGTTTTAGCATAAAGTTTGATCGAATTACAACTAAATCCACCGACTCATGGACATCCATCATAAACGGTTGAAACCAGACCAACAATGTATAAAATGACACAACCTGTTTGTTTCCCTCACTTTCTGAAATTAGATCAAAGTAATTTTTTCAGTTTTTGGTCTGTTAGAAATCAGAATAATGAGAGAAAACTATATAGACATTTTTAAAGTCTGATGTTTGCGTCCACTGGGGTTACCATGGTGTTAAACAACTTGAAATAGCCCATGTGACTTCATAACATTGTAAGCTTCTGATTGGTTAATTTCCTCCATTTCCGTTAAGTTTGGCACACCTGTGGCTGTATACATGCACACTGTGAAATGCACCATTCACCTGTTTAAACAACCTTTATGTGAGCACAAATAAACGTTTAGCCCTCATATCGTTCAGTAGACAACTTCCTTCACCTATAAATAAATCTTTTTTTTGGAAAAACTTCCTACCTGCTGCAAAACAACGATGAAGTGTTTGAATAGTGTTACTGTCCACTGCCTCTACCGACATGGGCTGAAACGCCGCTTAGAAGGTGGGAGCTGAAGCCATTAACACAAAAGCAACAGAAAAAAATAGTTTAAAGTTTGCAAATGTGCTAAGGGACAAACTTTCTGGTCTGATAAAAGTTGAAGTGTTTGCCCATAATGATCATTCTTACATTTGGAGGAAAGACACTGCCTGTTGTGAAGTACGGAGGTGGCAGCATCATGCTGAGGTGCTTTGCTGCAAGAGTCACTGATTTATTTAATTTAGGTGGCATCATGAGAAAAAAACATTATTTGAATTATTGAAGTTGAATTTTGAATCTTCCTAATGAACAATGACCACAAGCCTGTCAGGAATTCAGCTACAACAGAGGGACCCAAGTCCTAGAGAGCCTCCAACTTTAAGATGCATCCCTGCTCCAACACCCATGAGTTCCCCTGTAGTCGGCTTAAGTACAACAAGGTCAGAGTTTTGGATGTTTTGGAGTAACCACCTCAAAGCCCTGATCTCACTCCGTCCGATATAGAAAATGTGTGTTCAGAGCAGAAAGGCTGTGAGCAAGATGGCCGTCCAGCCTGACCCAGTTCTACCAGTTCTGTCTGGAGGAACGGGCCAAAGTCCAGGAAACTTTAGCTGGAAGCTTGATGAAGGATTCCCAAAACATTTGACCAAGGTCATACGTTTTAAAAGGCAATTCTGCCAAATAATAAGAAAATGTATGTAAATTTATGAATGTGAAGAAAATGTAAAAAAACAAAAAAACAAACAATATTAACATTTTGAATTTTGCCAGCATTAAATAATATTTTTATTAGTTCAGTCATTCAGCAATAGTTCTGGCTTAGGACCAGAGGCACTAATATGGTTTGGCAAAATATGATGTAAGACGATAAGCAGCTATAACTTTAATTCATAACCAACCTAAGAAATCTTTAATTTAACCGCCTGACTCTCGCAGAAACCCTGAATGCGGCGAGCTTATGTAATGGATCAAATAATTGGTTTTAGTGAAACCATTAGATTACTAAGTTGGAGAAGAAAGTTTTTAAAAAATGACTTTTGATCCGTTCTGCCAGGATCTGGAGAAAGACGTCCAAAATGCTTGGCAGGAGCTGCCTAAGCTGCAGGCGCACAGCGCTGGTCTGGCTGCACAGCTTTCCTCCAAACAGACGGAGTTAGCTGCACAACAAGAGCAACTCGATCAAATACGGTGAGTTCAATCAGCTGAAAAACTGTCCCTGATGCTGTGATCCGCAGCGCTACTACAGACAGCTTAATGGGGAATTGTATCAGGTAAAGGAAGTGTGGAGTAAACAGAGGATATATGCCTCTCATTGCTGTGAGGTTTGGGGGGGGGACACACATTTCTTCATGTCTGGCTCACCTAAAGCCATTTGATAAGCCCTGCATAGTGGATGTGCTTTAAAGGAGGGAAGAAGGGAAACAGGGCAGGCTTTCGCTAAGCTTTAGTCGATATTATAGAAACTGACAGAACTGTAGAAGCTTTAATGGTAATCTCTGTCTTTTTTTTTCTTTTACTGCTTCTCAGTTTTAATGCCAGAGGCACCCTGACATGTCAGTCACCCCAGAACTGCAGATTTTGATCTTTGTATGTCTTTTGGTGACCTCATTAGCATCCAGAATGATTTTAATGCTCATCAGTGTTGCTGCTGTAAAAAAAAACAAAAAAAAAAAAACAAAGGATTGTTTATATAAAGCAGGAAGTATCTCCACTCATTGCCTCGTTTTTCCCAACAGGTCAAAACAATGCAGCCTCTGTGTAGTTAGTGTATTATAAAGTACGTCGTAGTTCAGTTAAAACACATCCAGATGTGTCTGCTTATCATATTTGTGTTGTTTTAGTCTGAAATATATTTGATATTGTTAATAATTAATAAACAAGAAACCAATGTTGAGTATAAGTAAAAGCTTTTAACTCGCTAAGATGGTTTAATTTTAAAAGCGTGATATGTATTTCCAGCCTGAAGAAGGGAAGAAATCAACAAAATGGTTTCAAAGCTGCGTCTGTCAGAGGTTTGACTGCCTGTAACGTCGTGTTTGTGTTTGCAGGCGGGACTTCGCTGAAGTCCAGACTCTCTACAGACAAAGCACGCAGCACGCAGCAGAGCAGAGCCGCCTGATCAAGCAGCTGGAGGGACTGAACCTGGACACTCAGAGAGTCCTGAGGAACCAGGAGGAGGCTCACACTGCCGACACCTCTTCCTATCAAAGGGTACTGGCACACGGTCAACGCTCAGAGCACCTTCAGACCACATGTGGCTCTCTTTGAGCATTTCAGTGGAACCTCTAAATACCGATACATCTGCACATGAATTATTCAGGTATAGTTTGTGCTTAAATGTCCTGAGCATCAACATTTCCCTGCATAATAACACGTGGGATCGCCGTGGCAAACTACGAGCCGTTTGGCTCTTCTCTGCGGACGTTTTTTGATGTAAGCGGCGCTAGTGTTGAACACGCCCGATAAAAAACGCTTAAAGATGGAGACCGTCTTCTTCTTTACTGTCACAGATTTTACCTTACAGTGTAAACGTTTTCCACATCCTTCATCTCTCATTCTAACAGGCCGTTGTCTCAGAGAAGCACTTTTCTGTATTTTTGCAAGCAATGCCTCTATTAAGCTGAAAATAACTGATTCTGAGTACTGTGCATGTTTTGGGGGGAAGGTTGGAACAGGTTGGTCTTCTATCCTTTCATTTTGATGGCTAAATTGTTTCTACATACAAAATGTTTGTTAAACAGCCTGTTTAAAAATAAAAAAGTATTCAGAGGCTCCACTGAATACCCACTCATTAAGTCAGCTTTGGTGAATTCAGGTGCTGTTGTTGGGAGTATTCTGGAAAAAGCAAAGAGGCCAGAAATATAAATGAATTAGTGAATCAGTCAATAAAAAGAATATTAAATACATATCTTTATGCAACCGTTTGACTCCATTGCTTTGATTTACCCAACTCTGGACTGTCGAAGGTTCAGCATGCTGGGTTTTGGCTGCAGCTAATTGTAATTACAAACTGTCCAGCAGGATGTTTCACCTATGTTGACCTGGAAGGTCCTGTCCTCACTGCAAGAACAGAACCATCCATCCATCCATCCATCCATCCATCCATCCATCCATCCATCCATCCATCCATCCATCCATCCATCCATCCATCCATCCATCCATCCATCCATCCATCTTCTAACACGTCTATCCCTTGTGGGGTCATGAGGGGTGCTGGTGCCTATCTCCAGGGTACACCCTGTCGCCAGTCTGTCGCAGGAAAACAGAACTAAAAATAAGTTTAAAAAAGTTTGAAATTAGTGTATTTGTTCTTGATTTGAACAGGTAAATAAGATTTTCTGCCAATGGAATTAGTATTTTGACCCCTAAAATAAGATAATTAGATATACTGCACTTGAAATAAGATCATAGAGATGAGTTGTTCCTATTTTAAGTGTAAAACTCTTGTCAGATAATCTGATTTACCTGCTCAAATCAAGGACACATACACTGATTTCAAGAAAATCTTTACCTACTTGAAGTCCGCAGTGCTGAAATCCACCTCTTAACCACTAGCTGCTTAGCTGCCAACTATAATCGACCTTTCTGCGTCCTCTTTCAAATGCTGCGATCGTTTAGCAGAAGATGTCATTTGTAGATTTTATCTGAAATACAGCGCGGCTGTCTTCATGGCCCATAATAAGTGTGTTTGCTGTCACTGGCTGGCCTTCGTCTGCCATCTCCCTGTTTGTTGACAGCTGTACAAGGAGCTGAGTCAGTGCTACCAGGCCCTCGTGTCTAGTGAGACTAAACTCCGTCAGAGTCACCAGGAGCTCAGTGCCCAGACGGTGCGGAAGGACGAGCAGATCTCTGAACTCCAAGCTCAGCTGCAGAGACAACAGGAACAAATCCAACTTCTGCAGCAGCCCGCTCAGCACGCAGCTCCCTCACCCAACAGACAGACCAACTTTAAGGTAAGCTTGCCGCAGGTCGTCGTCTCCCACGCAAACGTGGGATATTTTCAGTTTTATTTCTGTCTTTCTGTTTTCCCAGCGTTTTAAATGACCTGATAAACAGATTTTACTGTGATTTACAGCCAGTTTAGCTCTGGCTGGTGCCAGAACATCATCAGCTGCATGTAGGCGGATTTCCACGCAGCAACTGACCCAGCCCACCGTGGCCTGTAGTGGTGGTCTGTAACTGTTTGATATTGCACTAGCTCACCCTTGATCTATCCGTTTCTCTTCGCGCTGCTATCTTTTATGTCAGCTTTCTGATCCTCTCTCCCTCTCAGGCCTCGGCACGCGCCGACTCTCTGATTTACCTACTTTATCAATCTTCTTTATCTCCCACCACTCAAGTAACTTTAAGTCCGTCTAACACACTCAGGTCGGAAAAGAGAGCCAGAAAAGGAGGTGAATGGAGCTGATTTAATTGGAGGCCAGTAATGTTCTTGAAGATGATGTTAGAGTTACAATTCTGCGTCTGTCAGTCAGCGGGAGTCTGACTTCAGTTCAGTGCCTTTGAACAGTCCCCCCAAGGCGATCGAGACCTTTAATAGCATTTAATGATGTGGTGATCGGTGTACTCGGACCACACACCTGGTTTAGAAAAGCAGCACTGGGGTTATGCTTTGACAGTTTGGGAGGGCTTCGTCTGCTCCAGCTGAAATGTCAGCAGAGCCTTTCCACACATGAAGCCTGCAGCCCCACAAAGACGTCATAGTGTTGCTACTATCAGCTCAGTGATGAAGATCAGAATAGTGCTATGTGTACAACTTATTTATTTATTGTTAATTTGGGTTTGATGCAAAGATTTGAACAAAAATGTAAAAGATAGCAGCGCGAAGAGAAACGGATAGATCAAGGGTGATGTCACGAGACAACAATTTCAAACCTGATGTCGACACCCAGGAAATTATTCGATACTCGATACCATTTTCAATACCACAAGGACAAAAAAAAAGTGAGATAATTAAAGGCATAAAAATATTTTATTAACGTTAAAAACCTTTTTCAATCTTAACATGGAATGCGTTTTCTCAGCAGAATCACTGATGCTAGTTTAATAAGTGTGCTAATAAATGCTAAATAAATAACCCAAATTAACACATGCCTAGTAGCATGTTAGCCACAGCTAATCACAATATTAATGCGAACCACCAGTCGCGCTAATATCAGTAATATGTTTAATGTATTAAATAAAATTATGAACAGGAACTTTAATTTATCAACCTGTTGGCTTTCATCAGGAAGGCCAGGGTGTGTCGCTCCTTGACATGTTTGACCAAGTTTGTTGTGCTGCTTGACTTCGTTGCTGCCACTTTAAAGCATTAATTTCTCTTTGTTGTAAGCCACAGAAAAGTGTAGTAGCCTCTATTCTAGGAATAGACAGGGTATCCTAAATGTATTTTCATTTTAATATCGGTGCGTGCAGCATTAGTATCCAGAAACGAGCATTAAGAATGCGCCGTTTTAGAAGTGCACAACATAGCCAATCACAGTCGTGATCGCCGCATCAATGAATGCAATATTGAAATTGCAAAGGGCTGCTTGGAGGCAACATCTGGTAGGATATTTCAAGTGTAATACACTCGTGTTCTGCATATCAATAATATGTTTGACCAACTGGATGGATTCAAACTGCCCTTGATGCCTAAACCTAATGTAAAATATTAGTTCCTGAGATGCTAAAGCTTATGGAGGATGATGGAGACTGGGGCCAAGTGATAATTAAATAACAATATATATCGATCGATGGGCGTTTGGTGCCTCAGAAAATAAAGGGTCAGTAAAAAGTTCAATAGAATAACAGTTTTCCTTCCTTTTGCATTCTAGTCATGTAGGTTAATACTACAGTCACTACATCCTCCCAACCAATCACAATGCAGACCCAGGAACGCTCCGTCAACAAGCTCCGCCCCCTTCACAGGGTTCAGAGAGCACGCTTTATGTAATGGCAAAGAGAAAAAAGACATGGCGTAATCATCATTTGTAACATTATTGTAATTTTCATCTGATGTTGCGCCGCCCCGCATTATTTGTTACCTAATATATTCCAGGTGTCAGAAATTCACCCTGCATTCCAGCAGCATCTTCAGCCTGTTGTCAGCTGGGGTCTCCCTGCTGCAGGAACACACACTTGACCCAAGAAGGTCAAAGGTCACAGGAAGTGTTGGAAGCATCTTTATGACAAGCAGAAAGGAGAGGAGAGAGGAAATGTGGATTTACTGCAACTGATATTATCATTGGAATAATTAACCATAATGAATGATTTCCTAATTTAATGCAGCCCTGCTGTAAGCAACACTGCTGCGGAAAAGTCATTTACCTCCGTAAAGATTTCTTCTTATGTGTTTTTGTCACGATTAAATGTTTTCAAATTTTCACAAATTCTAAATAAAAAAACTGTTATGTTTGGATTCAGGTGCAGCGTCCACGTCAGATTCAACCCAGACTTTGACTAAGCCACTTTCTTTTTTTGTTTTTGGTTCATTCAGAGGTGGAATTGCTTCTGTGCTTTGGACCATTTTCCTGCTGCACCCAACTGCGCTTCAGCTCAAACTATTTCTGCTAGAGCGCAGCATTCATTGTTCAATCAGTTACAGCAAGTCATTCAGGTCCTAAAGCAGCAAAGCACCCAGACCGCCACGCTACCACCACCATGTTTGAGAGTCTGGGTGTCTTGTTTTTTCAAAATGCTGTTAGTTTTTCACCTGATGCAGCGGGTCGTACACCTTTTGTCTTGAGGATCATTAAAATGTATTTTAGGAAATATAAAACGGTCTTGCGTCTATGAGAAATGGCACTCGCTGTAGTTCTCTCTCCTGAAGCTTTGCTTCAAACACTTTCCAGACTGAAAGATTTCAATCACTTGGTTTCTGATCTATTCTTGAATTTCTTTAATATCTTGGACAATAATATGGAACAGGTTTGTGGTTTAGAAACAATAACTCTAAAAACCTTAATACCGTTAGGCCCATGCTTATATTTTAGCAAAGTAGTGGTGCAGTCAAGAAACTGCAGCTTATGTGTTACTTGGCACATACTATACCTGTTATTTTCAACATTAGACCTGCTCATACTGTTAAATGTCAATACTTACCCTAATACATTGTAAAACTTAACTTAAGTATTTACTTCTCACCTATTTACTTCATGTGTATAACAAAGAAGCAAGCGGAAAAATATTAATGTTGGAATCAGGAATCCTTTTAAGAAAATTAGCCAAGAAACAACTGCAGCATTTAAACCATGGTGCCAGTGACAAACGGTGTGCTGGACTGCAGATTCTGATAGTTTACGTAATTTACAGAATTATAAACGGGGTTATGGTAAAGACTGCATAAATAGTTTATTAAACACTGCAGGAAGCAGCAGTTTGCATAAAAGAGTCTCCTAATCTCCTCTAACTTGATTCAGTTTGAACAGCGTCCTATCTCAGCTTAAGATAACATTTTCCAGGAGTCTTGCAATATCTCTTCCTCCACAGACAGTAATTATTTAATTTGATCATCGGTTGATATTTTCTGAAATTGCTGCCCCCAGACTGTGGAAGTCAAAAGATATCAGCTCAAATGTTAAGTGAGTTACAATCACCGTATCTCACTTAACCCGGTTAATTAAACCAGCAGTAAAGTCTAAATGCTTCATTTAGTCAGTAATTAAATACAGTTCTGCAGCGTTCCCTCAGTAATTAATACTACAGTACATTTAGAGCAGATGCAGATAGTGCTCTGTGTGTGGATGTGTGTTTGAGTGGTGGGTAAGTTTTATATGTATGTGGTTAATACACCAGATATCCACTGTGGCTAATTCAGCAGTAGCCTTGAACTTAGCTTAATAACAGCTCAAACACTAAACTAAATATTTCACAGGAAACTTTTTTTTTAGCAGTTAAAAGTAATTCAGCTTTAGCCCATATTCTTAAACATGAAGTGCTGCACAGTAATGAGCTGCTTTGAATTGCTTCACTACTGTTCCTTGGAAAAGTATTCATACCCTTTGGATGTTTTCAGATTTTGTCATTTCACAACCACAATCTTCCGTGTCTTTTGCTGGGGTTTTATGTGACTGAGCAATGCCAAATTGTGATGTGGTTTCAAATCTGACAAGTATGACGTGCATATACTATATTTATCCAGCCACTTTAATTTTGATACCTCCAAATAAAGTTTAGTGCAACTGTTGACCTTCAGAAAGCTTCAAAATGGCTTTAGATTCCTTATATATATAATTCAATCTCTGTGAAATAGGCTGTTTATACCACAATGATGCATGGTGGTGGGAGCATCTTGCTGTGGGAATGCTTTTCTTCTTTGTGGATAAGGAAGTAAGTCAGAGTTGAAAACCCGGGGGCGGGCGGGGGGGGGGGGGGGGGGGATGTATTCTGTCCTGTTTGTTGTTTGCTTCACAAGCTAAAAAAAATGATACCTCTGCAAGGTTGTAGGCATGTTCTGTATATGACATGGTCAAACATTTTTAATTCCAGATTGTGAGGCTGTAAAACATGAAAAAGGCAGCAAAACATTATGGTTATAAGGTGACATGTTAAAGAGTGAAGAGTTTTGGTCACATCAGTAGAGCTCCCAATCCTAACGCACACTGTGCCGCAATTTAAAGCTGTAGTTGGTAATTGTTGTTCAGAAACACTTTTTGTTATACTGGATAAAATCACCCTTCCATTCTGACAGTAGTAAATACATTATGTATTCAAAAAAAGCAGGTTAGAAAAATCATTCTCTGTGGGAACTGCAGGCCTGTAAAAACTATAAAACCAATCTTTGCCGTTCGCATTGGTCAGAGTTTTGTTCCTGCTCTCAACCCCCTCTGTCCCTCATATTCTGGGGGAATCACCTTATCTGTTGGTTGTCCCACATATCATAATTCTGACGCGCTCACGTAACGCCAGTGTGCGTGCTCGTTCCTGGTTAGTTTCCGCTTGCTGGCTGCGCACTTCTAGTGTTTGTGTCAGGTTAGCTTAGCAGTTAGCTTAGAGGTTAGCTTCGGTGTTGGCCATCCATTGTTGCTCTCACCATAGACTTTGAACATGGCTGAGAATCAAAAGAAGCGAACCACGTACATGTTTATGAGAAGAAGAGGAAAGCATCAGTAATAAGTAAGAAATAAGAAGAGTGGATTTGGTAGATGTTTTTTTTCACGGGATCCCCCTGAGGAGCAGAAGAGCAGGTTAGATGGTCTTGCGCATGCGCAGTTATTCAAAAAGGGACTTCCGGAAAGATCTCCGACCCTAGCTTTAAAGATATATAGCCACATTATATGCTTATAAAAGAAGACAAAAAACCGTTTGATCAAAGATGGTAATTTTTGTGGATAAAAATAGTCCCAGCACTGATCGCCATGACCAGACGTGGCACCATTTACAGGCAGTATCACAGAACTATCATAATGCCAGTTTGCTTAATTAACAAATCCCTTGTAAATAATATTGGACTGAGCCTGACCCTCTGCAATGCTTTGCAGTAAAGCGGCAGCTTGGTGTGATCGAAGTCTAACGATCTACAGGAACTTTAAGAGCCTCATATCAGAACATTTACTCACGTCAATCATCAACTCTGCATCACATCTGAGCCTCGGCAGGTTTAGCGTCCGCTTAAGTGAACATCAACGTTCAGACTGTATTCCCAGAGACATTCCAGGCTTTTCCCTCTTGGACCATTCGGCATTGTTTCACCTGGAGATGCTAAAAGCCGTTAGCCGCTTCCTTGTTTTAACCCCTGCTGTGCATGCGCAGTATGTACTTCCGTTAAAATCATAAATAAACACCAAAGGCTTTACTTACTAACAAACTGAGCAAAAACAAAACATAAAACACCAAAATAACAACTAATATTCCAGCACAACGTGATAATTTTTCTTAAAACTTTGTAAGGAACCAGAGTGACCTTCTGACGTTATAAATTTAAAAAGTCAGTTAACCTGGCTATGCAGCTTTAAAATGTTCACCAGCCAACCTGTTTTGATTTATTTGGTCTTCAGTAATAATTTTCATCTCTATAGTTTTATTATTCAGTAACAACAAATACATAGTTTATAATTGTGGGCTAGAAATGAATAAAAGTGGTTTAGACATGTAGCTGTAACTGTTTTACTCACATTAAACGTGAACCCATCAGGTATGCCAGGGTAGAACATTCAGTCAGGAAGGCTTTCCGTCTCCCTCTCTGTAATTTCACTGACAGATTGTATGCATGCCGGTCTGGGTCTACACGGGCGCCTGTTTCACTAAAGGTGCGCCTGTCTGAGCACATAATCGCAGATTCTTTAACAACTTGCCTGCGAACACCTGTTAAATTTCCAATGCTCAGGTTGTTAGGGCAGATTCCATTTTAATTTTAAATGTTTTTGGTGAGAGTTACACTGGAGGTGATCAAAGTGGTGATCACAACAGGAGCATAGACGGGAGACGCAGCGCTCATTTAAATACGCACCAGAGCGACTGCTTTGAACACCCCTCCCGCAGAAAAATGGGCTGAGGAGGAGGGTGGGAGAGGGGAGAGACACCCATTGTGGATCATATTTACATGCTCTTCACAGATACTAACTTTCTTTTGTTTTTATTTTTACTCTTTACAGACTGTACCAACAGCTAAATGTACGTTACGACAAACACCGGTGTGTACACAGATTAGGGGGTCATGGCTACAAGTGGGAGTTCACCTGTAATGGACAAAAATAGAAATTAACTTTTCCTAATTACAACTGTCTCTGAAACTGCTTCAAGGTATTAACAGTTTTCTGATGTTTGGCTGCTAACAGACCCGAGCGGTGAGTAAAAACTAACATCAGAATCCATTACAGAACTTTTTGGATGTAACACAAGGCTGAATGGTGGGTGTGTTGGTAATCAGGTGGGCAGTGGTTCAACTCTGTCTGATACGCTCATCATCTCTGGAAGAGCAAAATGAAACCAGGCGTGTTCGCTCAGAAAACCGTATCTATAGTAAACAGAAGAACTACATGAGCATTTGAAACCATTAGTGAAACGTTAAAAATGTTATTATTGTTTTAACGAAAAATGAATGAAGCTGTACCATAGTTAGGTTTAGCGTTGCACCATAACGATTTTCAATTCAATTCAATTCAATTTTATTTATATAGCGCCAAATCATGAAACATGTCATCTCAAGGCACTTTACAAAATCAAGTTCAATCATATTATACAGATTGGGTCAGATTATACAGATTGGTCAAAATGTCCTATATAAGGAAACCAGTTGATTGCATCAAAGTCCCGACAAGCAGCATTCACTCCTGGAGAACCGTAGAGCCACAGGGAGAGTCGTCTGCATTGTACATGGCTTTGCTGCAATCCCTCATACTGAGCAAGCATGAAGCGACAGTGGGAAGAAAAACCACCCATTAACGGGAAAAAAAAACCTCCGGCAGAACCGGGCTCAGTATGAACGGTCATCTGCCACGACCGACTGGGGTTACAGAAGACAGAGCAGAGACACAACAAGAGAGACAAAAAAGCACAGAAGCACACATTGATCTAGTAATCTGTTCTACATTAGATGGTAGTAACGGGTGAGCCGTCTTCTCTGGATGATGTCAAAGTTAACAGAACGCCAGACCAGGTGTACCTACTATGAAGAAAAAGAGAGAGAGCAAAAAGTTAAAAGCTGAAATGACGACAGTCATTTCAATGTAATACAATGCAAAACTGGAGAACCGTAGAATGAAGAACAGTAGAAATCAGTAGAGTGAGAAAATTAGACCCTGATGTCCTCCAGTAGCCTAAGCCTATAGCAGCATAACTATAGAGGTAGCTCAGGGTAACATGAGCCACTCTAACTATAAGCTTTGTCAAAAAGGAAGGTTTTAAGATTAGTCTTAAAAGTAGACGGGGTGTCTGCCTCACGGACCAAAACTGGGAGTTGGTTCCACAGGAGAGGAGCCTGATAGCTAAAGGATCTGCCTCCCATTCTACTTTTAGAGACTCTAGGAACCACCAGCAGACCTGCAGTCTGAGAGCGAAGTGCTCTGTTAGGAACATACGGAGTAATCAGAGCTCTGATATATGATGGAGCTTGATTATTAAGGGCTTTATACATTAGAAGAAGAATTTTAAATTCTATTCTTGATTTAACAGGAAGCCAATGAAGGGAAGCTAAAATTGGAGAAATATGATCCCTCTTGTTGATTTTCATCAGAACTCTTGCCGCAGCATTTTGGATCAGCTGAAGACTTCGAACTGCATTTTGTGGACTTCCTGATAGTAAAGAATTACAATAGTCCAGCCTTGAAGTAACAAATGCATGCACTAGTTTTTCAGCATCACCCCTGGACAGAATGTTTCTAATTTTGGCGATATTCCGGAGGTGAAAAAAGGAAACTCTGGAAACCTGTTTAATATGGGATTTAAATGACATGTCTTGGTCGAAAACAACACCAAGATTTTTAACTTTATTACCAGAGGCCAAGTTAATGCCATCCAGATTCAGTGATTGATTAAGAAGTTTATTTTTTGATTTTGACCAGCATGTGCTAACAGTTTCATCATTAGAAACCCTGTGCTAATTTAACAAAAAATATTTGATATAAATAAAGAATTGCCCTTTTAATTAAAAAAAAACCAGCAGGTTCCTTTTTTTTAAAAGTACAAGCAGTGGCGACTGGTGATGAAACATTTAGGGGAACCTACTAGAGGTCTGAAATTACCACACAGCAATAAACTACTTGAACGTAAATACATCCACAGTCACTTGGCTGCTGCTGGATTTTTAACTCTGGTCGGTACGCTCTAAATTCCTTTCTCCGCTTTCTTTCCTCCAGCGAAGGCTTTGTGAAATGAAACATTCTTTATCAGCACCATTCTCTCCTGTTTTGTTGTTGTCGTCCTACTCTGATCCGTTTTTTGTTTTTGTTTTTTAGGGATAATCGCACATTTAAGCTGCCAGGGTTGTGACTTTGACTGTCCAACTTATCTGACTGGACAAAGATTAACAAAAAAGGCATTGATTGGCCATGGACTCAGGAGAATCGCTAAGATTATGTTCAAACTAGGAAAATGCGGCCCAAATCTGTCTTTTTCACCAATTTCCACACACAGCAGAAGCAGTAAGCGCACCATAGAAGACCGTTGTTAACAGCTGTGCTGCTTTCTTCTTACCTTGCTTCATCTTGCTATGATGTGGTCTTAATATTGTCGGCTCTCATTGTGTAACAGCTTTAATAACAAAACTTTTTTAACAAAACTTTATTGAACACTTCTAGAAACAATTACATTCACCATTTCTTCCGTAAACAGTGCGCTTTGTGGTCTGGAACCATTCAGACAGCTGTATGATGCTGGTCGCATTTAATAGTAGCATCAACAGCCACTCCAAAAAAATCGGATTTCAGCAAAAAATCTGAATTGAACTTCAATACCTACAGTGTGGACGTAGCCTGAGTAACCAATTAGAGATCAGCATGAAGTCACATGGAAGCCAAAAGGTTACAAAGAGACATACACACTCATCTGTCCGGCAGCCCACGCAATTAAAAAATATGACTTGCACAAAGAAAAATAACCTCAGTTTAACCCAAAATAGAATAGGAAATCTGAGAAATCAAGTCAGATAAAATTTATCAGAGACCAGATGTTCTGATTACTTTTTATTTCATAATTTTATTTTACAGCATTTACAGTTTTTTGTAATTTGTTTATTTTGCTATTTTGATGAGAGTTGTGCCTGACGCCCCATATTTACAAGCCGCTACTGAGTACCAGTCACATACACAGAAGAAAATCAGTGATGTTTAAGAACATTTATGCATCCAAGCATGTACAACCCTTTTCTGATTTTTACTAAACTACACAAAGCGTCTCGGACAGCATCTCATTTGTTGATGTAGACAGAAAAAAATGTTAATTAATACCTTTAATTAACCAGCAGAAAGTCTAAATGACATGTACAGATCAAAGGTCACAGCTGATCGGGGGAAATATGGCCAATTTCAGTCGCAGTTGATTGTTTCGTTATTGTTTTTGATCCCAAAAACTCCTGACAACATTGGTTCTTATTCCCGTCGTACAGGTGAAACCAATATAAAAAGACAACCATTGTCTCTTATCTTTTCCTACCTTATATTATTATTGTTGTTGTTAATAATAATAATTCCTTCTCAGTGGTTATTTAATCTCCAGGATTTTAGGTGTAGGGTTAAAGGTACACCAGGTAAAAACAGGATCACAAAAATTCACAGTCCCCTCAGACAGGTCACCTACGTTTTTAGTGTTTGTTTTAATCGTCATTAACATCATCCTTAGAAGTTATGAAGCCTTGCTGAAAAGAATCAGCAAGTTGCTGTTTTAAACGTCTTACTTTTGCAAAAGGCTGGTTTGACATGCATTATTAATATCTCTCTGCAGTAGATGCCCACCACTGATAAAGATGATGTTGTTCAGTAGAGCTGCATAACCGTGACCATCTGACTCCAGCTGCCTGGCGTCTCTTTATGGGAACCATCGGCGGATTTGCACTAGAGGATTTAAGGTTTTTAAATTGCTTATGTTGTCACAGTATCAATATGGGCCAAACAGTAATTGCACTGCTCAGACGCCACATTTGGTAGGGTATATGTGTTAAGCGCCCATGCAGTCAATTTCTGCCTTCGCCATTTGGACACAATCTCTCCACCTGTGATCTCCACACTTGATGTGATTTTTAGTGACCGAGATGGTGAAGCTTACAAAGTGGTGGGAAAATTGTGATGATGGGAAGCAAAGACGAGTATAAAAAATGGGGATTATTTGCAATCGATGTTGACGTTATTGTAACTACATGCTTTCTGAATACTATACAGTCCTGGTTCCCACGATGCTAAAGGTAACAGAGGCCATGGAAACAAAATGACAGATGACAAAGAGAGGAGTGAGGAAAACCGATCTGCAGTGTTCAACAATATGACAAATAAAATTTTCTAAAATTTAAAATAAGAATTTTATATGTCTTCAGTTATGTTTAACGTCTTTTTAAACAAGTATTTCCCACTGGTCTATGAGTTTTTCTAGGTTTCTTTGTACTGTTTTTATTGTTTTATCTTGTAGGACTTAGAAATCTTTTATTTTAAATGAAGGTCTTTGCAATCAACGTGTATTATTATGGAGAAACTAGAATCGGCAGCTCAAAATAAATCGGAAATTTGGATCAACAAAGAAAAATGATCGGCTTGTTTCTACGTTTTTCAAAGAATATTATTGTCACTGTCTCATTAATGTATTGATACCTGCTTTATTAACAGAAAATCTTAAAATAATTGTTGTTATAAAAGTCTAACTGGATACTGTGTTTTTAGTCTAGTGTGGACTCCTGTTTTCGGCACATAACACCATCAACATAAGTTTAGGTGTGAGTGTGTGTGATTGAAGCCGGGCCTACCTCCAGAGTGGGAGACATACCAGCGGCACGGACGCCAGCGGTGTGTTTTACAAGCTCAACAGCTCTCATTAGATGAGAGCCTCCGTGTAGCACAGCCCGCCTCATTAATGAAGCACAGCCATGTGCCGCCGCCGCCGCTGCAGAGAGCCACGCTCACTCGTTAGAGCAAAGCCGAGCGGGTCAAACAAACTGTGTGGGAGGACTCAGGGCAGCGTACACACGGAAAACATCCAACACTCCGCGTGCTGTCCCTTCCCACCACACAACCAGGTAACACCGACGCTCATGCATATATTCACGCGCACATTCTTTGAAGACGCACCATCATGAATACAGAGTGCACCTGACCTGGTTGGGAGCAGGCGCCCCGTCGCCCTCGCTCCTCAGGTCGGTCCGATCTCTTCTGTCACGCCGCAGATTTCTGTGGCGGCGATTGAGTGAGCGTGTCTGCGTGTGTGTTTCTGTTCGCGTGTGTTGTGTGTGTGTTGTGTGTGTGTGTGTGGGGGGGGAGCACCTCCTGATTATGGCTGCTCCATAATTAACAGTGATCAGATTTGTTTTGTGGCATAAATGGTGCATGTGTAGAACATTAGGCCTGGCAAGTCTCATTTCGGATTCAGCTCAAGGGCTCGGCAGCAGACGGGTCACGAGCTTCAGGGAGCACAATCACCAGCCTCGCTCCATATGGTCTCGCTTGCCGCATCCTCACCAGCGAGGGCCGCGAGTGCCAGACAAGATCCCCCAAGAACCTAATCGTGTTCAGTAATTACCGAGACCGGCTTTTTCTCTTTTGCTCCCCCCCCCCCCCGCCCTCAGACTCATCCCTTTCACAGTCCTTTTTTCCCTGCACCTGCATATTCTTCTCGTTCAATCACATCCTTTCCCCTGTCTGATGGTTGGGTTGTGTTTATATTTTCACTTTTCATGTCTTTCCTCCTCACTTCAGTTTCACTGTTTTCAGATAATTAAAATCAGCATTTGGAGAAAGATTGAATGAGGAAAAGTCAGGCCCTCCCACATCAGTTAATTTCTAAATTGCTTTATGTGGCTGATGCTGAAAAAACCCACTTCGTCCTGCTGCCTGCCTGGAAATTATAAATAATTGTAACAGATGCGCCAATATGGCCGGCCTCCAATAAACGAGGCCCCAGATAATTTGACCAGCCCCCTTTGACAGGCCAATTTAATAAAACATGAACAAAATCTTCCTCACTAATAATTTATCATCCCCTCTCCTCCCATTTGGTTAAAGTTGATTACCCTGGCAGTTAACAAGGTCACGCCCAGATGCCAGGTTTCTGATAATGCAATCAGGACTTGTTGGAGAAAAAAGGTGATGACATCCTGCGACCTGGCCTCCAAGTATAGCACGCTGTTAATGCCTTTGTTTGTCTAAAAACTTTTACTTTGACGTGTTGCTGATAGCAGCTCACATTTTCTTTTACGCTTCACACTTTTTTAAATCAAACACTTAAGAAAAAAACAGATGTGAATTTTTCCAGGTGATATTAAAGTAAAAATGCACCTGTGTAAACATTAATGTTGACGTGTCTCTGTTCACGCACCATCAAAATACAAAAAGGCTAGAAAACAATAAAATAAACTTTATATAACTAACATTTTCTGCAGCTTAACTAAAGTGGGGGTTGGATGGTGGTGCAGTTGTTGGCACTGTTGGCCTTACAGACTAAGCTCCTGGGTTCAAATCTCAAATCTATATATCTATATATATATATATATATATATATATATATATATATATATATATATATATATATATATATATATATATATATATATATGTGTTTAGATTTAACCAATTGATTTTTATATTCATGGATCACAGTCCAGGGAGACGAATATTTTTCTGCACGAACCACATTATTATTTGAAATGTTACAGATCTTCTGGTTTCCTGATTCATTCGTGATGTGAACCAACATCCTTTGTGTGGTATTTGATAACTGTGCTGCAAACCTACTTGTTTTCTAGCAGGATTTTTTAACCACCACCTGTTAATGTGACGATAATGAAGATATGTGTTTAAAATCAAACTTTACATCCTGAAAATAAATTCAGCTGGAAAAGGTTGTGAACTTTGAATTCTGTACTAGTCTTTATTTTTATTGACATTGAGTCTCTGTTTTTGCATGTTTTTTCCTACATTATACAGATTGTAGTGTCCGTCACGCAGAGCAGGTGTTTTAGGAAATTAGGTTTATTGTGAACTGATCAAAGTGAAAAAAAAAGATCTGGATTTTGTCTAAGACAAACCACAGGACTTAGGGTATCTCTGTAGTGATAACAGTGATACTTTTCCCAACATTATATTTGGTTTCCTGAGCCTCTCTTCGTCCCCTGCCAGTGATGGATCTGTTCTCTGGTCCAGCGAGGAGTCGGTGCTCGGATAGCGGCAGCTGTTTGGCGTTAGAGCCGCTTCTTCACTGGTGGAAACACAGACGCTAAAACAACCACAGGAGTGGGTTTGGGGGAAGCCTCATGTATGTTTCTTGTCTCTGAAAAACTGTTTTTTAACCTTAAATTTCCTGGATTACTTTCACCATATGTAACTACAGTTACAAGGAGCTTCCAACTTCTGAATTGTCTACACATTTTATTGCGATAACCTGTAACTTTCACTATATAAGAGAATAAGTGTTTAGTATAGCTGCTGGCCATACTTCTTTTAGACTTTTTTCTGTCCAGGTTCCATAATCAGTAAAATGTGGCACTGAATCTTTATCAGGAGAAATTCTACACTGCAAAAGTGAGCTTGAAATTAGTGCATTAAATAAGATTATTTGCCAATGAAATAAGATTTTTGCACTTAAAATAACAGTTCATCTCCATCATCTTATTTCAAGTGCAGGATATCTAAATATCTTATTTTAGGGGTAAAAAATACTCAGTCCATTGGCAAATTGTCTTATTTAGCTGCTCAAATCAAGGAAAATACATTTATTTCAAGAACATTTTACTTCCTTTTAGTTCCCCTTTTTGCAGTGTAAATGTCTGCCTATTTGTTTTTAATATAAAACTGATTGTGTGTTTTCTTGCAGGTTGGAGCTTCAGAGCAAAACGGTGCAGCTCAGTCAGATCGGGCCTCTGCGCAGGGTTCAGGTCCGAGGCCAGGGGACAGAAATTTCCATCAGCGATCCACCAGCAGTGTCAAAAGACTGCAGGTAGGCCAATGAACAGTGCCGGCAATTACCGCAAAGACAGCACGTGGGTGAGCATGCCCACACAATTTGCTCAGATTAGATCAAAGCCGTAGAGGAGGGATACAAAGAAAGCGGTCTTTTGAGAACCTTGTGATTCATCCGATCCAGCTTCTGCCAACCTTTGTCCCGGTCTTCCCAACACACACACTCACTCGCAGGCCCCTCCTACTGTGACCGGGCCGGCGTGTGCTGCTGGTTTCACGCATGCCTTGGGCTCAGACACCAGCTAATTTACCGCTTCAGCAGTACCTTATGAGCAAGAAAAGAAGCTTTTGATCTTCTCAGTATCCCTTTCATAAGTTTGGCAGGACAGGTTTCTAGATGGCCTCACTCGCTAAGGGATGGCCTCAAGGAACACTGCTTGATTTATTCACATGTCCTCATTATGTCTTAAATGAAGCACCTCTCCACTTGTTTTTACAGGCGTGATATAATGATACTGTCCGAGCCGTTACAATCCACCTGCGTCTCCAAAAACGGCTTCGTTTGGATTACGGATCTCAAATCCTCCGGTTTGGTTCATAAATATGTGGACAGAGACAACTTTTTCCTGACTGTGGATCTGTTTATTACCGCAGTGAATTTTAAATCAAACAACTCAGATGCAGCTGAAGTCCACTTTCAGCTTTATTTCACAGTTTAAAGGGGAAATTTACCCTCAGTAGGGTTGAGATCAGGCGACTGATTTGACCGTTGAAGAATATCCCACTTTCAGCTTTGATAAACTCCTGGGTTGCTTTGGCTGGACGTTTGGGCTCATTGTCCATCTGCATTATGAAACGCCACCTGATGCATCTGACTGTGTTTAGCAGATGGGAGGCGTCTGAACACGGCAGGATTGTTCAGGCTGCTTCTGCGTCACTTCATCGATAAACACCAGTGTCCAGGAGCCACTGGCAGCCAGGCAGCCCCAAACCATCACACTGCCTCCGCCGTGTTTTACAGAGGATGTGCAATGCTTTGGACCAGGAGCTGCTCCACGCCTCATTCTTGACCTTTTTCTTGCTGTCATTCTTGTAGCGCTTAATCTTGATTTCATGTGTCAAAAAATGTGTTTCCAGAACTGTGCTGGCTTTCTTAGATTTTTATTTATTTTTAGCAGCCTTTCTGTTCTTGAGCCCTTTGAGTGGATTGCACCTTGTGGGGCCTCTATGCAGTCTGCACTCACATCTGATTACTGGCAGGCCTGATTAATCAGAAAATGACTTGAATTACAGCTTGAAGTACGGTACAAGATCAAAGAAAGTCACTGACATCTATCAGTCTGAAAAGTTTCACAAAGCGATTCCCAGCAAACCTGTGTTGATCGTCGGGGCATCTGGTTTACATGCAAAGTCTATGATGGACGCGCCACTAGGAACGTTTAACTCGTCAGGAGCGGCACGTTTTGAGCTTTCAGCGTCCGGAGCGACCGGACGCTAGAGTTGGAAGATCTGGACTTTTGCAGCTGGAAGTGTCAACCAATCAGAGAGACCCTGCTATACGGCGTAGTGGCGGATTTTCCAACGCGACGGAAGGACTACGAAAAGCCGGGAAGTCGATAATAGGGGACAAGCTGATCGTCGCTGTTTGTGCCCCTCCTATTATTTATGATCAGTCGAGTTATCACTACAAGGACAGTAAGGGACGCTATCTGGAGGGGGATTAGTGAGAATCTCGGGGAAGTTATCAAAACGTTTACCACGGTAACTATTTCCCTGCATTTGAGGAAAAGAACTCCTCCCACTGCGCATCAGACCAGCCTGTCCGCATTTCGCTGGCGCACTGCACATGTGTCCAAGTTGAGGCATTGGACGCCTTTTTGACGCTCTAATCGCGTTTGGTCTGAACGCACCATAAAACTTTAGGACTCAATTATTCCACAGTGAGATCCGTTATCCATAAATGGAGAAAACCTGGAACAATGGTGAACCTTCCTGCTTGGCCTTCCACATTACTCCAAGAGCTCCTCAATAACTCATCCTGGAGGTCACAAATGATCCCAAAACATCTGAAGCCCTGCAGGGCCTCGCTGCCTCAGTTAAAGTCAGACTTCAGGACTTATCAATAGGGTAAAGACTTGGAGAAAATGGCCTCCATGGGAAAATCAAAAGGTCAAAACCTGTGCTGAGCAAAGATTAAAAAAAAGAGATATCTCAAATGTGCCAAAAACATCTTAAACATCCCCAGAACCTTTGGGGAGGCATTCTTTGCACTGAAGAGACAAAAGCTAAACTTGCTGGAGGTGATGGTGGTGGTGTGTTGGCCTGGGGCTGCTTAGCTTCTACAGGACCTGGATGACTTGCCGTAATTGATGGAATAATGAATTCTGCTGTCTACCATAAAGTCCTGAAGGTCCAACCATCAGTTCATAATCCTAAATTCATGAGCATGTGTGTTATGTAGCAGGACAGTGGTCAAAAGCTCGTCAACAGGTCTACCTCTGAATATCTCTATCATAACAAAATGAAGTGGCATAGTCAAAGTCTTAAATCCGATTGAGATGCCGTGTCATCACGGCATCTCAATCGCAAAGATGAGTAGCTCAGAATGTGAAAGACTTGTTGTCGGTTATAATTAACACAAGATTGCAGTCGATGCAACAAAAGGTATTATTTTCAGTGGGGAATTACTATATACCTTTACTTAAAGTATCGTTTGAAAACCTGCCTTTTGTGTTAACTCAGGCTGTCCTGGTTTAAAAATAAATCGTCTTATGTGATATGAAAACAAAAAAGGCAAAAACAGAAGAAGGGGCCAAAGAGCGCTGCGTGAAAACTTCTGGATGTAACTCAGTGTGAGCTAGACTTTATAATTGGTCGTCTCTTCTTCAAAGATTAGGTTTGGATTCCCATTTTTGGCCTCCGTGTTTTCCCTGTTGTACGTCCAGGCTAAGCCAATTGGCCCGCCACTTGTCAGGAATATGCAGATCAATCTGCTAATTAGTTGCAAAAAGTCATTAAGGCTGAGTTAGAACACATGGTTGGTACCCATGCAGACATGTCCGCAGAACCTGGCTCCCCAGGTCACTAGAGTCAGCTGTGGCCCCAAGGCCATTCCCAAGCAAACACGAATCTGTGTTAGATAGATAGATATAAAAAATACTCTAAGAGTAAAATTGGATTTTAACGAATACAGTCTTGTTACTAATAAGACTTTAATCCTAATAGAAGTGTTGAACCATTTTTATTTAAAATCCACTGCGTCCTTTGATTATTGATTCATAAACAAGGGATTCATAAGGCATCTATTGCTCACAGATGCTGTTGTTTTACACAACAATTTAGTTGCATTTTAGTCTTTCGATCAGTTTGTAGCTTGTTTCATACCCACATGTTGTAAGCGGGGGGGTTGCTTAGTGCAGCCCGAAGGGGACAGAACCCCGTCAGGCTAATAACAGCTAGCGTTAGCGTATGTTGTCCGGGAGGTTTACAACTTCACCGATGCACATTCAAGAGCTTTACTGGCCTTTCTGTGTTGCTCTGAAACAGCTTAGCACGTTGCACCGTTACACTCAGCCTAATGGTGCTACATGCTAAGCTAACAGTACGACTAATTTAAGCATAATTTTAACACCTCCACTTCACAACCACTCACCATCTTGATTTTGTCACTACCTTCCTCTGCCGCCATGCCACTTTGGTCTTCATGTGCTCATCTATAACCCTTTAACATTTTTTTTTACCTCAAACACATCTAGACCGATGAGGAAGACATTGAGAAGTTTAAAACATCTCACAGAGCCAAAGTGCCTCCCTGGAACTGCAGGTTGCAGATCCCTGATCTAGCAGATGGAAACTGTGATCCGATCTCAATACAGCTGAAGCTAAAAGTGCAACACCTTAATTTTTAAGTCATAGTTAAAGTAAAACTCTAAAGGTAAAAAATGAAAGTGATTTAGTGTTATGTCTTCAGTGCAGGGGCCACAACATGAGGCCCCTGTCTAGAACCGCCGATGCCGTCCACATTCACTAAGAGGCCAAGCAAGGACAGCATTAATCAGAGAAGCAGACAAGGGTCCATGGTAAGTCTGGAGGAGCTGCAGCGTTCCTCAGCTCAGGTGGAAGACTGTTCACTAAGAGAGGATAACAATTAGTAGGACGCTACACAGATCTGGCCTTTCTGGAAGGGTGGCGAGAAAAATAATTGTACAAAGGTACCGAAGAATCTGAGGCGCAGCTTGGAAAGTATCTGAAAGACGTCTTTTTCTGTTCAGTAACTTTGTCAGGGAACCAACTTGGAAGCTTTGATTAAAGCACAATCCCGGAGAATGTGTTGAACTTCTACACAATCTCATCATTAACCTCCTCGCTTTATCCTCCTCCTCCCTCTCCTTTACTCCTCATCCACTTCTGCCCAAGGACTGTTGGGCGTTTAGTCGCATTGCATATTTTAGCCTGCCATCTGGTCAGCCCTCCTTGGCACCGCATGGGGCCTCCCATCCTCTCATATTCATATTCCACCAGCATATTGTTCCCACTGCTTTTGTAGAGCATGGCCCCAGCGCTTCTCCGTTTCTTTATTTATTTCCAGAGAAGAGACTGGCTAGTGAACTGCACCCCCTCCTAATCGGCAGCTCTTCCAGTTGTCCTATCAAGTGTAACCTGGAGGCCCCTCGTAGAGCAATTAGAGCGGCCTCCCTGCCCACCTCTTGTAATGAAGCCCAGCACATTCTGGAATCTATAGCCCCTTTAGTCTCCCCTAATGGGACATCATTATTGTCAAAGAAACAATGTAAATGGAAATGAACATACTCATTAGCCAGTTGCAGGGAGAAACCTTTGCTGCTCTCAGCTTGCAACTGCTGCCTCCAAACACACAGACACACACACAGATGTGCGCCTCCTCCCTTCAGCTGCTGCCGACTCTCCTTATTCCTCTGGCAGCGTGTTTGTTTGTGCGTGTGCATATGTGCGCACCGGGCAGGGCGATGTTCACGTTTTACTCGAGGTGAGGTGGGAGCGGGATGAGCACAGACGATTCCGTTATTGGCATTCACTCGGCGTTCCCGCAGATGTTAATTGCAGCATGGGTCTGTGAATGTCTTTGTAAGTGAAGTGTGCTCAAGTTTTCAGCTCGGTGCTTCTTTGCTCACCTCTCCCAGGGAACGCCCGTGCAGCGGTCCAGGTCTCTGTCCCCAGCCAGCAGCGTAGGGTTGGGAGGTGGGAGGAGGATCGAAGCAGAACAAAGAATTCAGGACCTGGAGGAGCTGCTGCAACTCAAGGTAACCACTAAAGCAACTAAATATTTTAGCATATGCAGCACTGTGCAAGAGTCCGGAGGCATTAAGACGCCCCTAAACCCAGGGGATGAACCAGGGCTGACACATAGCTGCAATTTTAGTGAAAAAGATTTTTGTTGCCAGCAACGACACCATTGGTTCCCCTTTATTAGAATACAATAAAAAAACAACAACAGACAAATAGAAAACACCTCTCGTCCAAAAGGCTTTTTCAGTTCTGAACATGAGTTCAGAGCAGTCACACTGAAAGGACCTTTAGGGTCACAAGTGGAGCAATTAGGATCATTGCAAAAAGGGAACTCAAAGTAAATAAATGTTTTCTTGAAATTTGTATATTTTTCCTTGATTTGAGCAGCTAAATAAGACTATTTGCCAAAGGAATAAGATTTTTGCATTAAAATAAGAACAATTCATCTCCATCATCTTATTTCAAGTGCTGTATATCTAATTATCTTATTTTAGGGGTAAAGATTCTCATTCCATTGGTTAAATGGTCTTATTTAGCTGTTCAAATCAAGGAAAAATACACTAATTTCAAGAACGTTGTACTTAGTTTCCTTTTTGCAGTGGACACGTGAGTCTCTGGCTCTACCTTCTATCCAGCCGAGTGTTTCACCATGTGACTTGTTGTCAACTTTTCACCTGTTAGCTTCAATTTAAGCCCAAACTACAGTGCTTGGAAAAGTATTCATAAAAAGTATTCCTACCTTGAACTTTTTTCACATTTAGTCAACTTACAAAATGTTTTCGTTGGTTTTTATGTGATGGACCAACACAAAGTGGCACAGACCTGTTAGGTGGAAAGAAATTGCTCCATTTGTCTCACATTTGGTTTACTTGCAGATCTGAAATGTGTGGCGTGCATTTATATTCAGTCCCTTTTAATCTGAAACCCTGAAATAAAATCCAGTGCAACTTGTTACCTTTAGAAGTCAATCAGGAAACTGAATCGACTTATTTAACCTCAGTATCTTCTACCGTTCTTTGAAGTTCTCAGAGTTTTGTTAGAGAACAGTAGAGAACAACCAGCACCACCAAGACCAAGGAACCCAGCAGATGGGTCAGGGAGGAGATTCTGGTCCATTTTAAAGCAGGGTCAGGTTCTACAACAACATCCCAAGCTTTGCTCAATCCATCATCTGGACCTGGAGAGAGGACAGACCCCCTGCAGACCTACCAGGACATGGAGGTCCACCTGTAGCTCTGACAAGGAGAGCATTAATCAGAGAAGCAGGAGGACCATGGTGGCTCTGGAGGAGCTGCAGAGATCCACAGCTCAGGTCAGGACGTGACGACTGTTGGTCAGGCACTCCACAGATCTGGAGAGTGACAGCAATGGAGCCAACGACCGAAGAGCCGTTCACCGTCTGCCAAAAGCCAAGCAGCAGCTACAGCAAACGCATGGAAAAAGATCTCCGTGGAGGCATACGCTAGTGGCGCCGTCGTGCTGTTTTTCAGCAGCGAAATGGAAACTTGTTGAAAAAAAAACAGCTGAAGACTAAAGAGAAACTTTCCTTCAGAAAGTGAGAGAAATAAGAACAATAAAAATGTTAAGACCAATAAAAGATGTCAAGAGAAGTTCAAACTTTTTCTGTTTACACAACAATGAATTCTGAACAGCATCAACTACTTGTCAGCAGCAGTGATAATGTAAATGTTGGTGTGTAACATATATTACTACAATCATATCTGCAGTGCTGTTGTGGTAACATTATTTTGTAAAGTATGTTTTAGGACTGTGGCTTCCACGTCATATTAGTGGATCAATTGTAAAATTGGGAATAACTGGATTTGAGTTGAAACCTTAAAACTTAGTTTACTTGCATCAATAATGGTAGTCATTATTTTCTATTTTACTTTATGTTCATATCTGATATATTATTATTAATATCATTTTGTTTCAGTGTTTGTTGTGTCTGCATGTCTCTGTGTGTGTTTGACTGTGTATGTAATTTTATTAAAGCATATTCGTGATGAAAAAGAAAGAGACTCCAGGCAGAATAGCTCCTGTTTCCAGTTAGGAGCTGATGAGGCGCTCAGTCAAATCAAGTTAGAGATGAAAAATTATGATTATAGTTGTCTTCTGCCTCTTTTCTTTTATTTCTTCAGCTCAAAGTTTTCTTTGCATTTTAGAATTTCACATTTAGTCGGTTTTATGAGGTCTGGCCTTTCTACATTGAATTACTGAGTGAATGAGGAAATTATCTGTATCGTTCATACTATAGGAACTCCAGGTTAGTGCCGATTGTTCACACAGTTGACAAAGTGATTAACAAACGGTGTTTTTAGGCAGGGAGATAACAAGAGAGGAGCTGCTTTACTCAAAGTAGAACCAGCAATATGTTTTATCCTCCTTTACCAAATTACTGGTCTCTTCACCTTCACACAGTAGATGATGCCTTCTTCAAGTCACGCTTCTTCTCATCAACTCTTGGCAGAGATATGCTCAGTTTTATGTCTTACAAGCTAACAATTAGATTTTCCCTGGTTTTTAGCGCAGCAGAGCACATTTCCTTGTTTTTATCTAGACGTTCAGGCTCTTTACGCCCTCCTCTGCACTCTTCTTCATCGCCTCCATCGTGGCAGCTGACCAGTGACTGAGCGATTAAACAAAGGTCGTCTCCCTTTGAGCACAATCCTCTGAAACACATCAGGCATCATTTCCTTGTCAGTTGCGAAGCACCTGAATTACATCACTAGCAGACGGTTAATGCTGGACATAAATCCAGACAACATGCTTGACTGTCTTGGTTAATGGCGCCATTTAGTTGTCAGCTGCCAGTTGACGAGCATTTAGTGAAGGTATGCACAGAAAAATGTAACAACATTAATGAGGGCATTAGTTCAGGGTGGGATTAAGAGGTTTTGTCCTTCCATCAGCGGCACTATCTTGTCCAATCCTCTCACATTTCTCATATCTCCTACAGAACGCCTTGCACATCGGATATGGGTGTTGACGTGTTGACCCTAACTATTAACAGGAGACAAACAAACATTTCTCTTAACACCGGCTTCTCTTTTTCCTCAGCTCGCTTTAAAGTAAAAAAAAAAAAAAAGTGTTGTTTCAGTGTAATTATTTTTCGGCTTGATCGTCCACGGACGTGTACGCTGGCTGAGTCCGAGGTCGTATTGATCGGTGGGCAAGGGTCTGATGACCAGAGCTCAGCTGCCCGGGGGGAGTTCAGTTAGGAGCCTGGGAAGCCATGATGTGGCTAATGCCCTGCCACTTGCTTTCTTCCAGCCCTCCGCTCCTCCGTCAGTCAGCCACGGCTCTTCGCCGTCTTCCCCCAGCTGCTGGTTTCTCCAGTTAACACCGCTCCGCTCTGGCCCCTTTCATTAGAGCCTTGTTTTTCAGAGGTCGGGGGTGGCTCGGAGGGGCCAAGGATGTCTCGCAGATGTCTTCTGTGAATAATCCACACTGGGGGAAAATCCATACTTGTCACATTGGCAGCGTAGATGCACGGGGCGTGTGTGTGCACGCACTTGTTGTGTGTCCGGCGCATGTTTGTGCGCTCGCTCTGTTCTCTTTGTCCTTGTTAATAATAACAGGGCTGAGGGCTTGCATTTCCCTCTCTGCAGGGTAGCCGTGTCATATCAGCAGTAAACAAGCTCCTTCCCTTCAGAAAGCTCTCGACAACTCTCGCTAGCCCTGGCCACTCAAGCAGAAACCTGTCCTGCACTCTTCCGTTCACTTTTCCTCTTCTCTCTCCTCTGTTTCTAATTTCTCTGTTTTCTGTCTTACTCTTTCCTCCACTTTTACGAGCTGACTTTCTCCGCTCCTTTACTCTCTCCTCAGCTCTGTCATGTAGGTTGAAAGTATTTTCTCCGTTGCCCTCGTAGTTAAGGTCAGTGTGATGGGAGGAGGGGGAAGTGCTGACAAGAAAAATCTATACGTTGTCTTCTCCGTCTTCAGCACAGGAGCCCAAACTTGGTGCATTGTAATAGCTGTCAACAACAATGTCAGCATCAAAACCACAAACAGAATCCCTGCCCTTCCAAGTCATCAGCTACTTTTCGCTGATTGGTTAAAAGTGTGTGTACCTGTTTGGTTTTAGTGCCGCTGCGTACCTATCATTAAACCCCTTACACTAAGGATGTGTCTGTCAGGTCCTGAACAGCTCAAATGTGCAAAGAACCAGAAGCTTCTTCTGATGTACTGAGAATATGTGGACAGGATATGATGGTGGCTAGATTTTTCCCTTAGAAGCTAATTTATCAACTTTATCTTCAACAGTTTTTAGTCCTGGAATTAGGGCTCTATTTGATGGTGGCATTGACCCCAGTCATGGGCTGCAAGAGGCTGAAGTCTGTCCTCTCCTAAGTCATGTCCTTTTCAGCCAAAAAGTAGTGTACTGTTTCAGTGCTGCATACGTGGAAATGATCCTGACAGCATATTGCTTTACAGAAGTAAAGAACTACTGAACGTTTCAGTTCAATTGAAATAGAATATTTATCAACAAACGTCATCTCAAGGCACTTTACAAAGTCCATTCCATTGAATCGTACAGACAGATTGGTTGAAAAGGAAACCCAGCAGATTGCATCGAGTCATTGACTTGCAGCATTCACTCCCCTTGAAAGATTGTGTAGCCACGGTGGACAGTCGTCTGCATTGTGTCATTGACTTTGCACCAATCCCTCATACCGAGGATTCATGTAGCATGTATGACAGTGGAGAGGAAAACTAACCCAATAAGTGTGAAACCTTTCATTTGGTTGGTCGACCTTGCAGAGGACCTTTTAAAAAATAACAAAAAAGAAAAAGAGGGTCTGGAAGCAGAGAAGTCTGTGTGATGGGTCAAAGACAAAGTTTCCAGGGCCAATCTTTTCCCCAGGGTGGAAAGTTTGATTTCATGATGAAAAGTATGGGCCTAAAAGCATGACATGATTGAAACATCATTTGTTCAACTTTGTAGTCCAACTGTTTTTAATATTAGCTTTTAATTTCTATTTTCCCATGTTTTATTTTGCTCCTACATTTTATTGCAACTTGCTTTTATTCTGCTTTTATTTTCCTATGTTTTAATCATGTAAAGCACTTTGCATTGTCTTTGTACTGAAATGTGCTATAGAAATAAATTTGCCTTGCCTTGCCTTAACTGGAAGAAACCTGCAGCAGAACCAGGCGTGGTTGCCATGGTTATCTGCCATGACTGACTGAGGATTTGAGCTGACAGAGGACGGCGTCACAGCTGAACAGAACAGCAGGCCGGATGTCGCTTCTATGAAGAGAAAAAAACAGAACATAATGTTAAAAGCTGAAATAACAGCAAATAATACAAAATCGGAGAGTAATAGGAAGATGTAGCTCAGTGAAGGAAAGTGGTCATTGTGTCCTCCAGCAGCCTAAGCCTATAGCAGCATAACTATATAGGTAGCTCTGGGTAACATAAGCCACTAAACATAGAAGCTTTGTCAAAAAGGAAAGTTTTAAGATTAGTCTTAAAAGTAGACAGGGTGTCTGCCTCACGGACCAAAACTGGGAGTTGGTTCCACAGGAGAGGAGCCTGATAGCTAAAGGATCTGCCTCCCATTCTACTTTTAGAGACTCTAGGAACTACCAGTGGACATTTTCTTTTTTTATATATTTTATTTTTCAATATTAATACAAGATGTGAATAAACAAATAAAAAGCAGTACAAACAACAAACATGTTGACTGCCAGACCATGAGAAATAAAAAGAGGACAAGTTGGTGACCTGACTTTGAGGAACATCAAATGGATGTTGTTGTAGATAATATACTGTTTTTTTCTGGAGTAATGTCAGGAATATGATTTAAAAAACCACAGAATGATTGCAGAACAAAATAAGGTAGAATAGGGCAAAACCAAAGTAAATGAGCAAGAGACCCCTCAGCCGACTGGCATCTGAAACAGACCGGGGATATTCAAGGAAATATGTGGTTTAGCTTAACCTTAGAGTAATGGAGCCGGTGCATAACTTTGATCTGATTCAGCCTGTGCTGGATATTAACAGAGCAGGAGTGGATCCGGGACTTAGCTTCACCTCAGAGCTCTTCGTAAACCTCTTTCTCTCCAAATCTTTTCACATTACAAATGGAAACTTTAGTGTGTTGTATTGGGATTTAACGTGGTAGATCATCTCAAAGTGTCGCATAATCGTTAATTAATGAGTTCCACGTTCTCCGTGACTTCTCTGAACGTCACTGTCCGCTATCCGTCGTTCACCGTCAAAATACGGAACAACTCTATTTTCTGCTCCGATGCGGTCCGTCAGACTCCAGCCAGAGAGAAATAGCTCACTAATATCTACTGAAATTCCTATAAAATAATTGTTCAGGGTGGCTTGAAATGTCTATTAACGCAAGCTAAAACATTAAATTATTTTGCTGGCCAATGTACCGTACTCATACTTGATGGAAGTAAAAATACGCCAAGTCGATGTATAATCAGCAACAGAGAAGTTTTCGGACGCTGGATGAATGAAAAATTAGTTTTGTCCCCTTTTTCCGGCTCCTTTGTTTCCCCTTTTTTATGGCGTGAACTCGTCCCTCTCACACGTGCTCTCCTCGAGCTCCAAGGAACTGAGAGCGGAGCAAGATGGAGCGACCGCGGATGCAGCAGCCGTTTCTTTTCACAGACTCACGGAGACGTTCTGGAACGTCAGATGTCAGACGACCGTTAGAGAACACAACAGAAACGAGTATTATCGCTGCTGCAAACTTAGCTAGTAGGGCTGCACAATATGTCACAATATCTTTGTTTGCAATATTCATATCACAAAGGACTGTCTTGCAGTGCAATACTTGTTGGATATTATATTTTAGGAGTCCTGAACCTACATTTTACTTTTAGCAAGTTGGACAGGGTCTCAGCAGAAGATGCTCACACGGACATGAATGACATGACAGAAACTGGCCTTATATTGCAACTGATATATATTATTATTATTATCGGCATCGCAAAGTTTACTTAGATCCCGTGTAGCCCTACTACCAAGACTTGGACGTCAACCTAAACAGACAAGACCATGCAAGAACAGCATTATTCAGGGAGCCTCATGGTGGCTCTGGAGGAGCTGCAGAGATCCACAGCTTAGGTGAGAGAATCTCTCGGCAATGACAATATTTAGTTTAGCTCTCCACACGCTCCAAATGTGGCTTGTATGAAGGAGCAGCAAGAAGGAACCAGCTGTTGAAAGCAAGCCATAAAAAGTTGAATGCTTGCTGCAAGTAATTTAGGAACCAAAGTAAATATGTAGAGGAAGGCGCTCTGGTCAGATGAGACATGGAGGCTGGTGAGAGTTGATGGGTGGAGCTAAATACGGGCGAGAAGGAAAGAAATACTGATGCAAATGGTATTAATTTAAAAAGTACAAAGACCACACCTTCTTTTAGAGTTTGAGAACCATGTACCCTTTGACCTGACAGTTATCCGCTTCTTGGTTCTTGGTTTTATCGACATGTGAAAAACTGTCATAGGACTGTAAATTAAAAGCAAAGTGAACTTTGCTCTAATTAACTTCATTTCCCCGCTTTTTCTTTGCAGAGCGAAGAGAGCGAGGAGCTGAGGAAGGCTCACGACAAACGGCGTGAACGTCTGTGCTCGATCCAGACCAACTACAAGACCATCCGAGATCAGATGAAGGAGATGGAGAAGTCACACGGCTTGTGCGTACACCGTTTACCTCGCCGTCCGTAATGTGTCGTCACCCAGAGGGGACAGAAACATTTACACAGCCAGGCAATCCAAGACTGGATGACTTCTGGTTCCACCCAGCAGTCCTGAGCAGATCATTTAAAACACATAACTCGCCTTACCTCGTCTTGAAAGCCCCCTGAAACACTTCACAAACTGTCTTAGGGCTCCGCTTCTCTCCACATGTTGTCTGACAAGACCTGAGTGCTGGATTTAGGAAAGGAGGAGGAATTCTTCCTTTGCCTTTGAAAAGCTCAGAGGTTTTAAAGCCAGTCAATTTGGTACGTTTTGTGCCGAGCGTATGTGTGCTTCTGCGTCTCTCCTCCCTCAGCGTTCATTAAGATGTGAGAGCCAGAGGCTGAAGGTGTCTGGTCCTGGGGGTGCAAGGTGTTTGGGAAGGCCTGTGGAGGGCGGGGGTGGGAGCAGAGAGGGCCATTTCCTGCTTCTACCTGTTATCTTCAGCAGGAACCACGGGGTTTTCTTACACAAAAGTGGAAAATCTAAAATGTCATTAACATATGGTTCCGTTTTCTCTCTTCTCTCCCTGCCTTTTATCACGTTTTCCTCTTTTTTTCCCCGCCACCCGTCCGCGCTGAGACCGTTTAAAGTGTAGGTAAAGATGCGTGTATTTGGTGGCCACGGGGGAGCCAAGTGTGAACTTTGTCAGCTGTTTTCTCTCCGGGTTAATTAAAGAAAACAGCAGTGCAACGCGAGCCCGTGTGAAAGTGCAGCGAGCGAGAGCGCCCGTTCAGCCCGGGGCTCGACTCGGCTCATGGCGGCTCACTGCAGCTCGTAGCGTGTGTCTGAGACAGACGTAGCGGGAACATCTTAGCGGGTCATCAGAGAAATGTTTAAGAGTTTACTTTCATCAGGGTAATAACCGATGTGAAAATAAAACATCCGTGTTCTCTGTGCTTTTTCTTCACATGTATGGAAGGCCGTGCGCTTAAATCTGCTGTCAGCGTGTCTGTATTTCAGAAATGCTTTGACACGATATTGATATATTAGGCAGCTTTGCCCTTTTCACTCAGAGCCTTCCGTGGCAGCAGCCACTCACTCAGTGTTATGATCTTGGCATTCATTTGGCATTAAGCCACATTCTTAAACAGCCATTAAACCCACTGGGGTTATGCTAGCCTGAATGAGAGACAATAGAAGATGATTTAAAAACTCCCATTAGTGTGAGGAAATCAGGGCCCTAACAAGTCAGTGGGGATCAGCACACAGTCTCATTGCATTTTCAGCTTGTTAGGGATCCTCTTGTAGCCTTCCTGCTGTGTAGCAAAGACGCACAAGAGTGGATTTTGTTCCCCTTTTTGTGTGCAGGAGAACTGTATCTCTGTCAGTTTTTGTGTCGACTGTTGCTGCAGCTTGTGGTAAGGTTTCAGTTTGCATCCTTTTTCAGTGCTCTGGTCCAAACAGCTGCACTCGTCACTCTCGGGCAGCCCTGATACGCCGACTGTGTGAGAACCAACCGTTGATACAGTGATAAAAATTCAAGCCTGATTCCGATGCTTAGAAGAATATATGATGGCATTTTCAGCAGCAGCCCCCTTTAGTCTCTGAGTAGGGATGCGCTTCATTTAGTTTTGCTTTACCATCTGATGGAGCCACCTATTACTGGACTTGTGATCCCACAAATCGACTGCTTTTTGTGCTTCTCTGTTCTTATTTTATTTGTTGGGCATTTTCTGATTTTTATTTTAGCTTTCCTGAAGTTTTGATGTTTCACCTGGAAGTTTTGCTTTTTCAAACCTCCCATTTTCTGCAGACTTTCTCTAAATTTGGATCAATATGTGCTTCTGTGCTTTCTGTGTCTCTGCTCTGTCTTCTCTAACCCCCAGTGGGTCGAGGCAGATGAGCGTTCACACTGAGCCTGGTTCTGGTTCTGCTGGAGGTTCTCCTCCCTGTTAAAGGGGAGTTTTCCTCTCCACTGTCGCTTCATGCATGCTCAGTATGAGGGATTGCTGCAAAGCCATCAACAATGCAGACGACTGTCCACTGTGGCTCTACGCTCTTTCAGGAGGAGTGAATGCTGCTTGGAGAGACTTGATGCAACCTGCTGGGTTCCTTAGAGAGGAAACTTTCTGACCAACCTGGAGGATTTGATGGAATTTGACTTTGGAAAGAGCCTTGAGATGACATCTTTTATGAATTGGCGCTATATAAATAAAATTTAATTGAATTTTAATGAAACATGGAATTAAAGTTGAGACCCTGTAGTTTAATCAAAATGGTAATAAGCAACATATTCTGCCAATATGAAATCAACATATTGATTTATCTTGGAGAGTTTTTTAAAACCTTTACATGAGGGCTGGGTGATATGGCTCAAAAATAAAATCTCTGATTTTATTATTCCAACTCCGATTAATAATTTTTTTTTCTTCTTTTTGTGAAACGAAAGAAAGAAATTATTTCAAAAACTTGCTTTTATGTCAACATTTGATCTGAGAGTTCACCTGAATTCAAAGTGCAACTAACCACAAGCTCTGAAACATGACTGTAAAACAAGATGGCGGCCCTGCCGTCATAAACAATATAAAAAAATCTAACAAAATGTTTGCTAGTGGTATTACGCAATGAGCTAAGAACAGGTTTCAATTCACTACTAACTTCATACTAACTTAAATAAAAGTAAATGAGTAAATTAAAGTGCCTGGTATTATGGTTACAATATTTTGACAATACATTTTCCTAAACATATATTGTAATAAAATAAAATTCAGATTTTTCCAAGAACTTAAATCTTGAAAAACAGTAAATTTGAATTAATTTATTAATCATCCAGCCCTAGTTTACATTGTTTGAGCTGAAAATCTCTCCTGCTGGGGCTGCGCTTCCTGTCAGTCATCCAGCCGACACAGCTCCTTAAGCTCTGCAGGCACTCTCTGTTAACTCTGGACTCATCGGCACAAGTAAACCTGGGCAGGTATCTGTTTTTTGAAAATCTATGAACCTGGCTGAACTGGGCTGGGCGGTAAGTCAACAGCATGAGTACTCACTGGTAATCACAGAAACATATCGTTGGCAATCCAAAGTGATACCACACATCCATGTGCTTATCGGCACGCAGGGAGCGAGTGGCCAGTCCCACTGAAACCACCCTGCCATTTACTATTACTGTACCGCCATATTTCCCCAAAATAACCCGAAGAAGAGAGAAAAATCAAGTTCTTATTTATATTAGAGAGGGGAGTTTTTTAAAATCAGACTGGGGATGATGGGGGTGAGCAAATAAAATTAAAGGTTATTAAAGCATCCGTACACCGGTCAAAGTTGCGGCCATAAACAGATTCCCCCTGTTTCAGAGCAATTAGCCGCAGCAGCGTGGAAAAGTTCTTTCTATCTCCTCCTGCTTAATAATGGAAACTGGAAGGCCATGGGGGAACGTGCTCCGGGGCCAGAGAAAGATAGCTCTCTCCTGGCTCCATATTCAACAGCTTTTAGGCGCACTGTAAACAAATTACGGTTTATACAAATTCACCATTAGCAAGGAACGCTTCATACACGTTTCCTAATACCGGCGGCTGATGCATTACACGCGGAGAAGTCGCGCAGAAGGCATTAAAACAGAGCTGTGGATACATTATCATTGACTTTCACAACAGCAGGTGGTCTTAATACTTTTAAAGATCTGTTTACTGTGTGCCTGCTATAAAAGCCATTTCATTCTCAGCTGATAAGGTACACGGAGAATCCCCCATTCCCCATCAACGGGCTGCTCTGGAAATGTGTTTCTAATGAGGCTGTTCACATGAAATCTACACAAAATGCCCACTCCCATAATTAAATCCAAACAGGTACATAGCTTATGTGTAACAAAGAGGAATGACAAAGGCATTAAGCGTTGAACACACCTACTAACCTTCGATCATTACAGCTTGAAGACCTCTTCTGCGTTGCTAAGGCGTGATTCTTTCACACAAGCTGCCATCAGACCTTGAAGGTTGTCCGGGTCTTTTCTTCAGTTCCTTCCATAGATTTTCTGTTGGATTCCAGTTTGGTCTTTTATTTTTCTCTGAAATCAGCTGAGGATTCATCTGTCAGTCATAAGAGGTCTGCCAGTAACAGATGCAGAAAAACTTCCCCGCATCATGATGTTCTCACCTTTAAACTTTAATGTTGCTATGCTGTTTTTGGGTTGATGCCCCCCACCCCCCCGGTGTGTGGAGCGACATCTGTTAGCAGCATTAGCAGTATTCTAGTATTTCATTTACATGTCAGAATATTCTGCAGCAAACAAGCTTTAGTGCGCTTTTTTCTTCAGGTCTTGTGCAGCGAGAAAGCGTACAGGCTGTATTATTATTATTAAATAGAAATCCACGGTCTTTATGAAAGTGCCATTATTTATTGGTTCTTGGGCATCTTCAGATTATTATTTTGACTCCTCATCCAGAAACCTATTGAGAAACACTTGGCTGTGGCTCGGGCTGGGCGATAATTCAGTAATGATAGATGTGTGGTGCGATAGAAAAAAAAGGTCAATAAGAAGTTCAGTAGAATAACACTTTTCCTTCTAGTCATGTATATTGCAGTCATTACATCCTTCCAACCAATCACAACGCAGACCCAGGAGCGCTGTCACCAAGCTCCGCCCCCTTCAAAGAGTTCAGAGAACACGCGTTCTTTTTTCCTTTTTAAAAACTTGCAGTTTTAGTAAAAAGTTGGTTGAATAAAAGGTTGAGTTTGAATTCAGTGTTTATGTGTTCTGCATCTAAAAATAGGTTGCTAAGCAACAGCATAAAATATCCAGAGCTGCACTTAAAATATATGTTTTGAATTTGTCGATAATTATCGATATCGATAAAAATAATTTCTGTTTTATGGATATGCATTTTTTTCCTACATCATCCTGCCTAAGCTGTGGCCAGTTTCTGGTGAAATTAAATGTTTTTACTCTGGGATTGTGGCCTCAGCAGAGTTCAGTGGAACATTTAGGAGTTAAGGAATAGTTCTGTAACCGGATCCATCAGTGCGTCTTTCAACAGGATGGTTCTAAAGTCTTGAAAGGCATTGACAGGAAGCATTGATTGCTGTTTAAATACTTATAGATTTCAGTTATTTTCGACACTTCTAACCCTGCCTCTTGTCTTCAATTATGGATTTATTTGTTTTTCTTTAACTGTGTCAGTGGATCACTTGTCTTTTTACTGACATGTACGTCAATGTTGTCGGCCACTCCATGGTTCTCCAACTTTCAACTCTGAAAAAGCAGTGCAAACGCAACATAATCACACTTTTACACTGCTGAGTCTGCGGCAGTCGCAGTATTAAATGAAAACATTTGCCTTTCCACTGCAGCCTCTGACTCCCAGGCACCAGGGTTTAACTAGTATTAGCGCATCGTGAGGGCGTCCTCATCGCCAATAATGGCCGCAGGAAAAAGAGCTTTGTGACCCTCACAATCCATTTCCACACCTCTATCACATTGATTGAGCATAAATGGGAGACTGTCGTTGGTGTCTGAGATGGAGAGGAACGTCTTCTCATCTGCTTCTTTTGCAATTTGGGGATTTCTCACTAAATCCTGTTTTCAGTTTGTAAGTGAAAGCCTAATTGGAATTGAATATGTTGCGCTTAGGCTGATTGATGAGTTGGATGCGTGCGTGGTTGCAGTAGGAGCTGTGTGTGTGTGTGTGTGTGTGTGTGTGTGTGTGTGTGTGTGTGTGTGTGTATGGGGAAGAGAGGGGGAATTCAGCAGAGGCAGCAGCCACTGAGCACAAAGTGTCATTAAGTATTCATAAGTAAGGTGTAGACATTCGAATGACCTCGTTTGTGAGTGTGTTTTTGCCACTATTTACATTTGCATAGTGCACAGGGAATGCTCCACTGCCCTGCCACACGGGCAGTGCCCTGAGCTTTAAACGAACACGCAGAAATGTGTACATGAAGTGTCAAAGTCAAGGCTGCTCATTTGAATACCGCTAAATATGGCTGAATAACAAAAACAGAGGGAGCCTCATTACCCCCATGTGAGTTGCCAAAGGCAGCAAGGTGATGTACAGTACCAGCGATTTTTCCCTTGTTATAGGTTTGCGTTCCACGTGTGTGTGCAAGTGGAGCTGTTTGTTCAGTTCTTATCTCAGCAGTTGTTTGTCTCTGGTTTTTCATGCATCCTCTTACATACTCTGTGTGTCTGTGTGTTTATGCAGGTCAGGTGGAAGGAGACAGCGCCCAGAGCCATGGCAGCTTCGTCAAGAGAACAGTGACGCTGTGTGGAACGAGCTGGCCTACTTGAAAAACCTCAACAGAAAGCTCACCACTGAAAAGCAAGTGACCTGCATTTAAAAATCGCCTGCCTGAAAAACCGCAGTACTGGGATGCGGTGCAGGGTCCCAAAATTGGATAAAACATTTGTTACAATCGTGCTCATGCATTATCGGTTGCCCTTTGTAGTGTCAAGTCATGCATCCCGTCCGGAACATCAGCACTAGGCAGCAGGAACAAAATCCTGATTTTTAGACTAAATTCTGGAGCTGGATTTCCAGAAGTCTGACTTACAGTACATACTGTATACATTTTTAACTTTTTACCATTCTGTCAAGTTGCAGTGACAAACTTCAATTTATTTTCTGGGAATTTATTTGATAGAACAACAAATGCCAATGTGAAACCGTGAAGGGGAAGGAAAAGGTTGAATAGTTTTAACAGCCCAGAGTGAAAAGCTTGTGAAATTTCAAAAAAGCGTTGCAGGTCTTTTGTGTCTCAAGCTTATTCAGACTAGATGGACAGCGTCTGTCTGCATGAATGTTTGAGTTTTGCACAGATTTGAACTTTATGAATATGCTTTGATCTTCCTCTGGCAGTTGCTGCAAGACCTAAGGCACCAGTCTTTGGCAGCGATTTGTTTTTTTCAGGATTGCCCTGAATTTTTCACCTTTTTTGCACAGTTAACTCGTGGAATTTTTGTCCTTGCTGAAAAAAGAAACATCCTCACAGTACGATCCTGCTACCACCATGTTACATTGTGGGGATACTGTGTCTGGGTTGAAATGCAGTGTTAGTGTAGCTAGTTTACTGTGTCCCCTTACGTCAGTGGTTCTAAGCCCTGGTCCTCAGGGACAACTAGACATGTTTTATGGTTGTATCTGGTCCAGCACACCTGATACAGATGATTGCGTAACCTTCTCAGCTTGCCATAGTGTTGCAGATTAATTTAAAGCTACAGTTGATAATCCTGTTCAGAAACACTTTTCGTTATACTGGGTAAAATCGTCCTTCCATCCTGAAAGTAGTCAATACAGGAAAAGGAGTTTGAAAAATTAGATCTCTGTGAGAGCTGCAGGCCGGTAAAAACTCTGACCAGTCCCTGCTGTTCGGTCCGAATGGCAGTGATTGGTCAGAGGTTTGTTCCTGATCTCACCTTCCTCTGTCCCTCTAGTTCTGGGGAATCTCCTTATCTATTGGTTCTTCCACATATCATCATTCTGACACCCTCACATAACACCAGTGTTCGTGCTTATTCCTTGTTAGTCTCCGCTTGCTGGCTACTCATGCGCACTTCTAGTGTTTATGTATCCGGTTAGCTTAGCGGTTAGCATAGTGGTTAGCTTCGTTGTTAGCCGTTCATTGTAGCTCCGCTGCTCTCACTGTGGAACGTTGAACACGGTTGAGAGTCGCAAGAAGGGAACCGCGTTCATGTTTATGAGAAGAAGAGGAAGGACTCAGCAGAAAGAAATAACAAATAAGACCAGAGTGGATTTGGTAGATTTTTTTCACATGATCCCCCTGAGGAGCTGAAGAGCAGGTAAGACGGACTTGCGCATGCACAGTTATTCAAAACGGGACATGGGGAAACTTCCGGGAAAATCTGGACTCTACCTTTAAGTAAGTTGTGTGGCAGAAAAGAAACATAAAGTGTGGAGGTCAGGCCCTGAGAAGGAGGACTGAATATGATTTATTGTACCTTTATTTTCAACAATTTCTTTGTTGAGATTTCCATAACGGCCAGATTTGAGGACTACACAACGAAGGTTTTCATTGTTTTCATTGCAGTTGTTTTCAGTGGGTTTTATTTGGGGCTTTCAAAGCAATAGGGCTGAATACAAGAGTATGTTCATCTTTTTAGATTTTTGTTTGTAAACAAGAACCTGAAATCCATGTTTCTGAACGTTATAAACTACTTTCTTTTGGTCTGACATAAAGTTCCAATAAATACATGGGCGTTGAGGTTGTACTATGATGTGGTATAGATACTTCAAGGAACTTTATAATCTCATCCTCACTGGCTGTGTAAATTCACATTTTGGACAGAATCTGTCATTGTCTCTGGTGCTTCTCCTTTGTTTTGGGAGATTCTGTTTTATTCTGCCCTTACTCATGTTTCTATCTTCACTCCGTCAGTAGACGTTTTTAGCCGTTGTGTTTTTGATCCAGAGACGAATCTCTAACTGTATCTCAGACACGGCCCTCTCCGGTGCTCCAAAAAGCTTTGCCTAAAGCTACTGTCTACTTCTCTCTTCTCCTTTTCACCTTCACCTCGCCTCGCTTCTTCCCGACCATCTTGTGTCTTTGTACCCTCCCCTTCCCCTCTTTCTTCTCGTCTTCCCAGTTGCCTCCCCCTGGCCCTCTGTGATGCTGCAGTCGGTTGAGGCCAGAACTCTGTTACTCCCCCCCCCCCCCTCCTCCTCCTCTGCTCACCCCACTGCCCTGTCCTCCTAATCCCAGCTGAGCTCATTATGATCTAGCCCGGCTGCCTCTCTCCAAGCCTGAGCTGTCCGAGCTAATTACAAGGCTAGCAGCCCTAGTGCCGCCAATGCTGCCTGTTAAGGGATGTCCATCCGCCTTCCTGCTTGGCCACGACTTGAACTGAGCAGAGCTGAGCTTTACACGCTCTGAGGGTGGGGTACATATGGGTGAATAGACCACTATAGACCTGCAGGGTCCTTGGATCTGACCTGCAGAGAAATTGTCAAGGGGCTGGGGAGCGTCTGGCCTCTTTCCTAGCCGTGAAGCAGGGAAGTCCGTTGGGGTTAGTGTTGATTCCCTTTATGTGCCTCTGCCCAGCTCCACCTCATTTCCCCTATTCCTGGCCCGGGGACCTCTCCTTACCCGGGTGGCTGGTGCAAAGTAAACTTAGCTGAAATCTTTAAACTTGTGCTTTGGAAAACTCTTCATCCCAGGGCTTGTCTTTTCACACACATACAAACATAGCTCAGAGTATTCCCAGAGTCTTTCCATTTCTTTTCTTCGCTGACATTTTTATCTGCTGTAACACTTAGCAGGAAGGTTGTGGGATATCCAAAAATCCTTGTCAACCAAACGTATTGTCCTGCTCCACACGATTAACCTTTTTATTTTTTTGTAAGTGAGATCCATGAGTCCAAACAGTGACTTTAAATATAGTGCAGAAAAAGCCAATAGTAGCTTACAGAAAACTCACAGTTCAAGCACTTAAAGCTTGTTTTTCCATCGACTGTTCTGCAATAATTGCTTGTGAAGGTTATGCTGGACAAATGTTAATGGCTAATGAAAGATTCAGGGCGTTTAATCGGTAGTGGCTTTCTTTTAGGAGTCTCTCTTTAAACTCTCATTTTTGTTCCTCATCATCACATTATGATCCACAGATGTGTCCTTTCACCTTCTGCATAAACTGCACTTGTGAACCGCTGATAGGATGCACAGACGACCCACCATGAATATAGCTCTGATAAATCCTGCCCAACCGGCTTCCCGCTGTGTTAAGAGAAAGTTGTCAAACTGAGACCCCCCAACCAGTTTACCTCTAAACCTGAAGTAAACATTGAGGAAGGTGAAACAGATCTGCGTTTTCTGATTTCATGGTTGATATGCAGCAGCCCCCCCCCCCCCCCCCCCCCGCAGCTTAATTTAATGACATAAAGCTGCCGTAGAGAAGGTAACATGCTTTTTGACTCATGTTGATGCCATATTTATATTCATATGAACGATCCGGGCCCTAAATCAACTCTACAGTGATATTGGTCTTACCGATCTTCACACCTTCCTGGTAAAATGGCGTCATGCTTTATAGTACCTTTTCACACCACAGGTAAAATGATAAAGACGTGCTACATTATTTGGATTTCAAGTATGCTGTCAAACCGTCCTATTTCCTGTGTGCTTGGCTTAAACCCCTTTTATTCCCTGACTCTTAGTTTTAGTTGCACAAAAAATCTATTGTGCAAAGTTGTGATGTTTATCTTTATGTTTAAGTTATATTATCTGGTTATATTTTATTATTTCTATCTATTTATTATAGTTTATATTTTCAGATTTTTTTCTGTTGCTTTTAAAGTGTCTGCAGCGCTTTGGTCATTTGTTTTAAATCTATAAAGATTAACTTTGACTGGACAACAATGTTTTCTCTGTCGGAGTCTCTTAATAACCCTAAAAACGCGACATGAATCAAGAATTCCTGTTGCTAAAATTTAGACTTTAGTTTCAGCAGCTAATTTCTATTAACAGGTTGACCTAACATTTGATTAAGGATGTGTACCAAATTCGGTACCGACCGAATCCCGTCGGTACTACAGAGTAACGATTCACGTAAAATCAAACGGTACCATGTTTTGGTACCTAAATGCATCACTGTGACAATGAGAGTGGTCAATTTTCCATGCTGAACATGAACACAGCATTGGACGCACAAGAGCGTGATGACGTCAGGAGACGCCGGTCCAATCACCAAAGCATTCAGGCAATGTATTAAAATTCGTACATAATTTATTAATGTCCATTTGTAGATCCACACAGGTTTGTATATTGAGAAATAAATGTTAAATTGAAAATGTAGAGATTTTATTATTAAATTAACATTTATTTCTACATAAACACACAAAAGTACCACAAATAGGTACCGTTGAGTACCAGTACTGATTCCCAGGTACCGGGTATCGGTACCATATCGAGTCGTATGTGAATCCATCCCTACTTTTGTTTATTTTAGCTATTAATTTTCTACATTTTATTACAACTTGTTTTTATTTGTTTTTATTTTCCTAAGTTTTAATCATGTAAAACACTTTGCATTGTCCTTGTACTGAAGTGTGCTATACAGATAAATTTGCCTTGCCTTAATTGTCTGACAACTTAGAAGAACTCTTTAAGCAATGAAAATTACTTCTTGGACAGTCAGTTGATCCCTAATAATAAAATGGAGCGATGACATCACAACAAACGCTGTGTACCACATCCTGACGCAGTTGAACGCTGTAAATTCCACAGCCTTAATTCCGATAAACATGCAGTATTCAGAACTGGAGCACACAGTGATACACATGCTTCAAAGATGTGATATGACTCAATGCTTCCAGACATCGCCTTCATATCGTCATATTTAGACCCACGTGAAGCCCTATTCACACGGGATTAGTTTTACCTGCGGACCACGTGTGATTTGTAATAATTACGGAGATTGTCTGTGTTTTTAATCCCGTGCGAATGCGGCATGTCAGTAATTTGTAAAGTTAAAATTCCAAACAAAAAGTGTTTCTGAACAAAATTACCAACTATAGCTTTAAGAAAAATCTGAAAACTCGCTGTAAAAAAACGGAAGTGTGCCAGACCACTAGTGGGAGTAAGGGGTGTTCAGTAAAGACAAGGCCACTAATACTACCTAAACAAACATGCTGGTGTGCTATAATATTGTAAAAGATTACAGCCATGTGTTTAAAAAAAAGACATGAACAAAACCATGCCTTTTCTTTCCTCCCTCCAGGTTCCTTCTGCGGATCACGTTAATGTCTTCACTGAGGGTCTGGTCCCATATGAACTGGTGGTTAACTTCCCCTAGTAGTCTGGTGCACTTTTGTTTTTTTAGGACAGGTTTGCAGCTTTTTTTTAACTTACGGTGGTTTTTGGTAATTGCAACATTTGGCATTTAGCTGTGTATTTGTACCGGTTGGCCACTGTAGGCGTGGCCTACACCTTATCTGCATAAAACGGTGCTAAAGGCTCCATCAAAATCCTCATGCAGGCGGGACAGCCCACCTACAACGTTGTTGTTTGCTATCCTCAGTGTGTTCTTTTCAGATCAACATATTTCTCGGATCAGGTGTGCTGTGCTAACCTGACTTCCGCCAGATGCATATCGCTCCGCCTAGCTCCACTCACATACATCTGGGACTCCGCCATAGGAATTGCCTTTACAGAAGGCTGGGCCTTATTAAAAATTCTTGCATATGATTGGATAAGCCACTTGTCTGTCATCTTTATTGACGTGCTATTTCAACCACTCACATCGAAGCTAACCCGTGACGCTGATGATAGCGACGCAGAAAAAAAATAAATAAATAATAATAATAATGTGTTTGCGGCTCTAGTGGCACGCGTTTTATTGACAGTGAGCTGACAGGAAGAGGGGGGAAGACAGGCGGCAAAGCGCCGCGGGTCGGAGTCGATTCCGGGCCGACCGCGTTGAGGACTATAGGCCTCCTAACATAGTTAGCGCTAACCGCTAACCGCTCCGGGGCGCTTCCGCGTCCGCCGCGGACTTGCCCCGGAAAACAAAACTTGCCAAATCCGGTCGGGAGAAGGGCGAAAACATCGTTTCCACCAACAAAAGCCTTCAGAGGCGTTCTCTGATGTTCTTTTAATGAAACAATATTAGGTAGATTGGACAACACGGAAGAAATAGCAGCATCAATGTTAACGCTTGCTTCCTCGACGAGCCGCCATTGCTATCAAAACAGTCTCACGTCATGGTCGCGTCTCCACTACGTCACATCTATGAAACTCCAGCCCTGCGTCCTGATTGGCCAGACCATAAATTTGGTTGGAGAAATCATTCTCTACCGGCGGTGTCCCAGATGTATGTGAGTGGAGCTAGGCGGAGCGATATGCATCTGGCGGAAGTCAGGTTAGTGCTGTGCTGCTGCAGCTGCTGTTTTAGCTTTATGCTATGCCACATTCTTTCTGCAGTCTTACAGATCATTGTGGTTATACGTTTTTGACTTCCTCCCAAGGTGGATTGGTGGATCAGATTTAACCCACCAATCAGTGTTGGGACCTTTGACACACGTAGTTCATAGGTTGAATGCATGATCTGCAATGGTCTTTTATTAGTTGACTATGTCAACATAAAAGGCAACTCCTTTAATTCTTCAAAATAACAGTTTAAACATATCAGTGATGGCTAAACAGTTCTGCATCAAGAGCCAGAATAAAATCCAGATGATTGGAAATTTCTGCACAACAAAATGTCCACACATTTTTTAATTACTCAGATGCCTTATAATATGAACCTAAGTTTTACACATTTTCATACCAAATTTTCTTATTCCTTAACTGATAACTTTTAAATAAAAATAGCTGAAGCCCCGACATGTCCTCAGAAACACAAAGAGCAGTGTTCCCTTTCTCAGCTTGAAGCCATGACACGACACCCACCAACCCTCCGGACCTCCAGTCGTGGATCTGTGTCAAACTGCAATAAAGAGGACTGCAGATGTCTGTAAAATCGAATCAAAATAAATAACACCACAAGACATGTTTCATGAATTGGCGCTATATAAATACCATTGAATTGAATTGAATTGAAACTTTTGTCAAACGAGAGTCTTGGCACGTCAGCAAAGTCGCTGACTTGGGACTTTTTAGTCCATAGTTGGTTTATTCTTTGGTAAATCCCAAGGTTACCTTTTGAGACCAAAGACATTCAATTTGTGATAATCGGTTACTGTTCAGGTGTAATTCCCACAACTAGCTTTGAGAAACAAATTAAACGTTGTGCCACTTCACCGATAAGTCCAAACGGCAACACAAAATAAAATTGTTGAGAACAATAAAAGATTTATCTTTATATAGTCATAAATGACCCTCATTTGTCACGTTAGAAAAATCAAATAGCTACTGCTTGAATATTTCTTCACTTGGCCCGCAAGTTTACAGAGAAAAAGCAAAAACGCAAAAACAAAAAGTAGGATAATACCTGCAGTGAGTGTTTTTCTTGTATGGCATTTCTGGCACTTATGGGTAGAGTGGGTGAGAAAAGTTGCAGGGGAATCATTTTATCCGCCTCATTATGCTTCTGTCTCTGGCACTCCATGTCCATGCTTGTTAATTGTTGTTAAAGGTCTGTTGGCGAAAAGAGGCAGGGATTATTTAGACTCCATAAACAGAATAAACACATGCAGCACACCCTCAGACTGAGAAGCTACTCTCAGACGACATCAAAGCGCGGGTTAGATGGCGATTACTGGGGAAAAAGCCTTTGAGATCATTTGCACTGCTCCTCTGCAGAGAGTGACCATTATGGATGTGAACCTCCCCAATAAGCGACGTTGACTCTAATTAAGTTTAATAAAGTTTGCCCTAATGTTCGCCGTGTTCCACTATTTCGTTTCTTTTCATCTTGATTTGCTAAGAGGTATTAGAGGTAATGAGAGTCTTTTGCCCCTTTGGACCAGGGATTAGTTGGAGGAGGGACACATTTGTGCACATGCTAAAACACAAACAGAATGATTTATGCATGTTTCTTAATTAGTAAAGTGAGATTTTTTTTCCCCTTATTAATTATTTTTCAGTTGGCATGTCAAAGAAAAAATAACTTTATTCATAGAAAGTAATTATGATCTAAAGCTCAGTGTGCTTGAAAATGATATTAAGTGGCTCAAAACCTAATTTTAAACCATTGTGCCCTGTATTCTCAGATTTAAAGAGCCACTGGCTGATTAAATGGTTAATTTGTGCAAATAAACCTCTATTTTATTGTGTTTAGTAAAGTAAACTGATACATGATTATTAGAGTTTATATTTCAATACTAGACCACGACATGATGCCGCTTTGCACCAGTTGTTATAATTCAAATCAATGTTTAATGGTTGAACCTTTGGCTTTTAAGGCTGGTTCACGGGCAAGATTTTAAAATAGTCGGCCGATTTTCATAGCCTGAGAGACACCACACGTAACGATACAAAATGGTAGGTATAACAGGTTTCCTCGTACAGTGCGTGGTGTGCTGTCAGACGGCAAGCACAACACGCCACACACGAACAGATTCCACTCGGGATCATTCAGATGTGAGACGGAAACCTCTCAAGATCCAACGTGAGTTCAGAGTAAATAAACATGGACGACCAGGAAGAATAATGGCGATAGTTTGCGGACTAATTTTAAGGGAGGAAAAAACATAACCAAAAGAAAATCTGTTGATTAAAGGAGTGGAGAACAATACAAGGAGGTAAGTTGGATTTTTTTTCTGTCGGGGTTTCCCTCACCTCGCTGTCTGATTGGCTACACGTCGCCTTCAACAGGCTGCATGCTCATTGTTCCTCGGTGAACACCACACACGCTAGGATTTCGGGGCAAGTCAGTCCAACATCCCCGATTTGAGGTCGGAGCGGTCCCGACGTTCTACCGAGCGGACCAGATCAGTGTTAATACACCGCACACGACAGGAACATCTCTTAAGATTGTTTTAAGAGACAAGCCTTTCGGAAAGAGGAAGATCGGGGCAAAAAAGCGGCTAAAAATCCTGCCGTGTGAACCACCCTTTAGAAACAAACCAACAGCAGTGATCTATGCACCATAAATGTCCATGAGGGACAGGCCTTGTATCTAGCTTAACTTTTAACCAGTGATGGAAATGCCAGTGGTGTTTCCCCTCTTATGCCTCGGACGTCTCTGTTTTTATGAGTAGCAAACTCCTGAGGCCGACTTGGTGAAAGCCCAGGGGCTGCAGTGGATGGGTTGTGCACCCTCGTGGATGACGGCGAGCAGTTTGTGCTTTCAGCTTTGATTGGCTGAGCACAGGTAGAGGCGGCATCAAATGACAAGGCGTGGATGGCTGAGGGCTGAAGTTGACTTTCTGCACAACATTAAGATATTTATTGAAACATGGAAACAGCAGCAGGAGACAAAGACTACACAGTAATAGTTTCCAGGATTTGTTTTTAACATCATATTGAATATGAAGGGGCTGCACAGTGGTGCATTTGATAGCACTGTTGCCTTGCAACAAGGAAGTCCTGGGTTCAAAAACCGGGTTCTCCCTGTGCATGCAAGATACTCTGGCTTCCTCCAACTCCTACAGTCCAAAAAAGTTAGTTATATTCAGTTATTAGGTTAATTACTCTAAGATTGTGTGAGTGCTTGGTTGTTTGTGTTGCCTAGCGACCTGATAGGGTGTACCTTGCTTCTCGCCCAATGACCGTTGGATAAGTGGGCTTAGAAACTATATTGATTGTGGATTGCAACGCATAAAATAAAATGTAACACATTTTTATCACATGTTTATGTCCATGTTTTGTACAGTACTGTATATACACTGATTAATGGAGTGATTGGCCTGTGGCTCCACTCTAGGAAGCCCAGGTTGCTTTAATAACAGCCTTCAGCTTATCTGCTTTGTTGATTCTGGTGTTCCATCTTCCTCTTGACTACAGCCCATAATTTCTCTACAGGGTTTAGACCAGTGAGTTAGGTGGCCAGTGGTATCATGATCATTAGATTAAAGCAGGTATTCATACCTTTGCCATTGCGAACAGGTACCAAGTCCAGCTGGAAAATAATATCAGCATCTTCATAAAGCTTTTCAGCAGAGGGAAGCATGAAATGATTGAACATTTCCTGGTAGATGACTGCTGGTATTAGAAATATGTTGTGGGATCGATCTGCACCCCATCACAAATCCTCTGATTTCCATAACTCCTGGTTATAGCACCATCCCAATTGCAACCATGCCTGTTGTTGGAGCTCACCCAATAAACCCAAGGACACGCTGCTTTGTGGTGCAGAGTGTTGAAAAGAGTCACATTATTGAGACCGGATGCCAGGAGTAGATGCCACAAGGTTTTCTTAGCACTGGACGAATAAACTCCAGTCTATCCTTGGTGTATTCTGTGTTAGAAGACCCAGACCTTTCCTATATGTGTGGATTCTCTTAGAAACCCACTGGTTTCAACACCGGCCCAAGTTGACTTCCGCACAGCCCAGATGACAGCTTGACCATACGACCAGTCAGCCTCTTAGATCCTGTTAGAAAACTCCTCCAGAGCGTGTTTGCTGTCCAGTGTCTACAAGGTTTCCACTGTTTTAACTAACTGTCGGGTGCTCCAGCAACTACCCAAGCAGATGCTGGAGCGATGCCACAACTTATTACCTCTGTTGGTCGATCTTTGCATGTTGGCTCCCTACAATCATTTAAATACTTTCTGTGAGTCTCCACGTGTAATAAACTGTGTTTGTGTCTGACTTTTCCCATCAGTCTGTGACACAACATACATAATGGTCACTGTGACTATTGCAGCCAACACATTTCTCAAGTTTGATAAACCGCTGAACCAAAGAAATTTAATTCTAATGTTTTTGTTTTTCGTTTTTAATTGTCTGTGTTGAATCTTAGGAATAGAACATCTCTGGCTTAATTAACTCCCCATCTTTCACAGACAAAGCAATCTTTGCTTCAACTAGGTGTTAGTAAATAAGGCTGCAGTGGTGCTCCATCTCCAAAATGTGATGTTGGGAAACGTGAGGACCCCGCGGCAATGAACCCCATCTGAAATCCAATCTTTTTTCTGTTTGGGAAGCTATACTTATCCTTCAGCAAAGCCGAATGTTTCACACATGAACTTGTGTTCAGCATCAATACTATCAGCATCTGAAAAGGCATAAAAGAGAAACATGAGATGGAACGGGCCCTTTCTACTTACTGCATATTTCAGCTCACTGGTCCCATTAACAGCCTGGACACATAAGGCAGTGCCCGCGTCTCATCGACTTGAGTTCATTTATGGAGGAAAATCTATAAAGAAGCGACACATATCCATCTGCCTCCTCATTTCTCCGGGGAGAGCCATTTGTGTACTTCTTTAAGCTACAGCCAGAAGATCAGGACTCTGGACTGTGTGGGCTAAAATGTACTTATTACTCCTCTACCCTCTGCAATAGGAGTAACAACTCTGAGGTAATTTTCTGGACATATCCATATAAACAATTTTTTGAAGGAAAATAACTTGACTTAGCTTTTGTTGTCCAAAAGGATCATTACACGTCAATCAAAGGGAAGACCTACTGTCTGCAACGAGGTTAGCTTCAGGGAGAATGCCACTAGAATCGTAGGAGTTTGATTCTTGTGTTTTTCTCCGACTCTCTGGAGCAGAGGGGAGGGAAATTAGGTGTGTGTTTCAGGTGTGGGTGTCTCATCGGGCCTGTGTGTATCCTCAAAAGACTACAGTTGGGGTCCTAATAATAACTTGAAAGTGCAAAGACAAGAGCATGGCTCCACATAATTAGCCTTTAGCAGAAATCAAGCTAATTGCACAGAGGTAATTGGGTACACCTTACTTTTTTTTCTCCTTGTTAAAACTCACACACATACACACGTATTCACACAGCGTACTTTGCTTCCTCACTGTTTCATGTTTCTTGTCACTTTGATTTCCAGATGAGTTAAAAAGCATTTTAATTAGATGATTTCCTCGTCGTTCCATTTTTTTCCCCATGAAGCCAGCATAAAAATGTGTAGAGAAGTTTCCACAGGAAAGGATTCCAAACTGAAATTTGTGGAGATTTTGGTAGCGATAATAAAGTGTTTCTGCTTTATCTGACAGCTTGGCCTGTAGAGCGCCACTTTTTTTACCAAACATAACCTGATTTCAGATTAATTTTAACACAGAGGTACAACAGAGGGCATACTGACCAGCTGCATCGCTGTCTGGTCTGGGGCCTGCAATGACTCAAACGTGTAGAGAGAGCGGTGAGAACAGCGCTTCCCTCCGTCCATGACACTGCTGGCCGGGGCTCAGAAAACTATAAAAGTTACGTCAGCACCGTGATGCGCCGGACCCTAAAACTCCATCTTGTCATGTATGCTCAACAATGGAGTTTTTAGAAATCTCCACTTTGGCCAATGTTTTCAGAATCAGTGGTTTGTAGGATGTAAAACGCCGTTTACTTGTGAATTAAAGGCATAACCGCATTAAAATGTGTCTGTTTTCCCAGATATCCCACTACATGTGGACTAGGCCTAAGTCTAAAAAGAGAATGAACGCAGTTCGTACATTTCACTACATCTTTTTACAGTCTGAATTTAAGGATACAACAGTTAACACCAACACTTGCTCACTGTTTATTGTTGGAGAGATTTTTGAGATGTTTGAGAAGTGATTCTGGTTGACGGTTAAATGGTTAAGCATCTATTAAAGCTAACGTTCTACTGTGTGATCAGAATGAAATGGTGGCCAGAACTCAATAAATTATTTAATTAAAATTTTGTTCTTCTCCTCTTTTTTTGGGAACCATAGAGAATTAAACGGCAGGATTTTTTTCTCCACCTTTTTTGTAAGTGAATTAAGGCCTCCGTAAATGGGTCACGCGTTCTACCTCTGCAACATTGTAGCGCCCCGTTCTTCAGGTTCTTTAGAGAACTGTCTGAGTGAAGGTCTGATAAGAGCTTCTCTGAGATTTTATCAGTTGATTTTTAAGGCCTATTTCTGGCTGTTCTTCTTTTGGTTCTGCCTACCAGCCACGCTCCATTTTAGCCGTGATTTGACAAACTTTGTACAACAGTTCTAACATTTGAGGATGTGTGACCATCACTAGCCTTACCTGAGGCTGAGTTACTCAAAATAAAAAAATTACTTTATAGTCTTTAACCTTTTCACCAGTTCTAAAAACAAAACAATTAATTTTTATTTTTATTACCACTTTTCACCTAGTCACAAATGTATAAGTAAAATAAGTTCAAAGTAAAAAATATGTTATTTGCTGTGAAATGAAGAAACATTTTTAAATGTTTTTCTCTGCAGAGTCGGCCTAGAAGAGGAACTGGACATGCTGCGGGTTCAGTCTGCTATGGACCGAACCACAGTGAAGGAGCTCCACATGTGTCTGGCAAATGATCATCAAGGTGAAAATCTATTTTGTTTATATATATATATATAATATCCCAATATTATCTTGAATTATTGTATCATATAATTACACTGTTAATTCATTTTAAAACATTAACAGCGCGAGTAAAGACAACAAGTAAGAATTAATGTGTCAAAATGTCACCCCTCATGGTGAAGCCGCATGCTTGAAGCTATCTGTTCTCCTCTGGGAAATGTGTAATAATCAGGAGAATTAATAACACTCCCCCCTGTGAAACGAACAGAACAAGTTAATTAAGACTTGATCAACTCCTCGCACATTGACTGGAAGATCAAACTGCGTCAGTCTTGTCTTCATGCATCATTCTCGGCGTTAAAAGGCACATCACCTTTAATCCACTCAGTGACACTGTCAGATCCTGACCACTTCATCCTGTAGCCTTAATTAATTGGTTCAATAACAGATCTGTTCCAGATCACTTTTATTTTCTCCTCAACCAGTGACATTGTCTCACACTGCAATGATTTTATATAAGGGAGAACACTAATTAACTAATTAGCTTTTATTGATGGCCTTGTTGGGAAGTCGGGCAGAAAAACAAAAAGACACTTTAGTGTCTGTTCTTCTGACAGATGTAGCAGGTAAGACACATAGAACTTTATTAATTAATATAAATAATCTCTCTTAGTCTAACACAATAAAGCAGTCACATAATCTCTCAAAAATCAAACAGAATTGATTTTTATCACAAATTTAAAGAAATAAACATTTTGTAAAGTTGTTAGATTGTATTTATGATCACCAAAATGATTACATTCAACCAACAGTAATATAGAGGAAAAATACTGGGAATAAATAATCGATCTGGTCAATAATTAATTTTCTTATAAATGACCCTAATGTCTATTTCCAAAGATGCTCAAATTAATTCTACTACTATTACAAGAGGAACCGCACCAGATCTCTGGACCTTTGGTTCTGACCAAAGGTGTGTAGTAACTAGTTACATTTACTCAGTTACAGTTACAGTTGAGTAACTTTTTGAACAAAATTTACTTTTAGGAGTAGTTTTACTGCCCTGTATGTTTTACTTTTTCTTGAGTCATATTATTACTCAAGTATCGCTGCTCTTACTTGAGTAAAAGTTCGGGCTACTCTACCTACTGCAAGTAACTTCATGAATAAAGAACAAGCTTGTTTTAACAAAAGATACGCACCAGAGAGACAAAGACATAGAGTTCATGTTATAGTGAGACTTTTTATTTGTACACAACACATTTTTCGGACTAAAATCCTTAAATTTTCTTAAAAATGTATGGTGCGCCTTATAATCCGGTGCGCCTTATATGTGATTAAAGATGTGCTTACTGGCCGATTTTATGTGGTCTTGGGAAGAATATGTAATGCGCCTTATAATCCGGTGTGTCTTATATGTGGACAAAGACACATACGTAAATTCACAGTGTGCTTTATAGTCCGAAAAATACGGTAATGTTATTTTCTATCTGCTGAGCTCTTCGAGCCATTTGGAGATCAAATGAACGTACAGTAAACAGTAGATATTGTCACTGGAAGTACTTTGCTCTGTTCTAACGTACTGTATACATTAAGTGCTGCAAGCATTGCTTTCAAGTTTAAATACTTCTGTTTCTGAATGTTAGAAAAGTGTCCTTCAATAAAAAAAACTCTCTGGGCTGAAGGTGTTTCACATCCAATCAGTGTTTTGAATCAACGTCAGAGTTTTAACACATTCACTGTTATGTGATAATAACACTAATCATTGTTTAATTTCAAGCTTCTTCTGTTTTGCAAAATTAAGATAATTCACATAAGTCAGACGTATTGCCGCAGATCCCGGGGAATACACAGCTTGTCCCACTTCTTTTGACTATTGAGCCTATGTGACACGTGCATTTATCCACTGTGAGATCAATGAAGTCTATCTTATCTTATCTTATCTTCCATCAGGGAAACTATTCAGGAACATTAGGCCCGTCCAGGTGAAGCTGGGTTTGGGTGTATTTACGACAAGCTTCTTTGTCGGTTAGGGGGTCCCGTCACAACGAAGCTCACACTAAACCGAATACGTCGCAAACCAGCTCCCAGAGGGAATAGGTTTGAAGTCCCCCCCCCCCCCGGAGGAGAAGTTCCACCTCGTCGCCAGTCTAAATAAAAGCTGATAGCTGTCGCCATTCTCCTTCTTGTTCTTCCTACAGCACTTCTCCGTGGTACAGCTCCACCCACCAGCATGGCATATGTATTACAACACTTATCAAGGCTTGTTCAGCTTCGGGTGGATTGATCATTACACTCAAACTTTTCTGCGTGGCTATCTCAATTTGGCTTTGTTCAGCTTTGCGTGGAGGTGGCCTAAAACAAGAACTGATTGACTTAAAAACAGCTTCTTTCCCAAAGCTGTGAGGCCTATCACGCCCTGCTGAAATTGAAAAAACCATCAGCCCTGTTCTTATGATGCTCTCCAGTGTCAGCTGCTGCTGCCGGTCAGTCAGTAAGCTGGTGATCCACTGACAGGCCGAGGCTTGTACTGTGAGCTTCTGGTGGAAGATTGATGAGGTTGAAGGCCGAGCTGAAGTCCACCATCAGGATCTTGGTCTACGTCTCTGGGTGGTTGGGTGGTGCAAGATGAAGTGTTCTCCCAGTTTTACTGCATCATCTGCAGACTTGTTTGCGAATCATTTGAAGCACAAGGGACCCTCACACAGAACTAAATGAAGATGGGGGGGGGGGGGGGGGGCTATTTGGTCAGTGGAAGCCCTCAAGCATGAGGAAGAAACAGCTTTCCTGGTCTTTTGACACTGAAGGAGGCTATTCAGGTTCATAAAAACATTCAAGTAATAAAGATTCAAGACGCCATCATCATGGGCTAAGGGGTTATTTTTCCTTATTCCAACATATGAATCCAGCAAGGACACATTTAATGGCCTTGACAAAAAAGCCATTAAATGTTGGGGAAGTCATGTAAGGTCACATGTGGTGTTTGAGGACTCTACACAATTAATAATTATCTTGATTTGTCATTGCAGCCCACATTCCAATGAAATTCATCCAGCCTCTCCAGGATGGAAGTGCCCTGCTCTAACCACTAGCCCCCCCCCTCCCCCCCCCGACACTAATAGCTCAGTTTGTGTAACTTGAAGGCCTATGTATGTTTTTATTGTCTTTGTCTTTGCCTTCCTAGTTTTGAGGATAGGCGACGCCTGTAGATCAGGAAGCAGTGGGAATTCAACATTATTACAGAGACTGTAAAAGGCCACAGCGTTTTAGTGGAGAGGACCCAGTGTGACCCAATCCGAGTGATGTGGGGTTGAAACGCTCACTCTGAAATCACACTAACGAAAGGGGGCAGATGAAAGGAACGGGGCCTTTGAGCTCCTTCCTATGAGGAGTCATGGGAGGGACGTTAATGTATGCGGCGGTGCCAGAACCTCCTTCAACTGCAGGTGACTAGGGAGCCACCACGTCTTCTTATCAAGGTAGTGCTGAGGTGCCAACTCCCATGCCACTAACGCAGGAGCTGGATAATTGTCTCTCAGCCTGGTTATGTACCCAACGAACACAGCAGCCCTCCTGTCCTATTTGGTGCTCCGTGTGATTTAATGTGACATGTAAGGAAGACAAAAGGCCGGGCTAATTCAATGTAACAAACTTTCCAGGGCAAGGCGTCAACGCAAAGCAAGGGAGCGGCACACTGTCCTCTTTCTTTCTGCTTCCCCTTCTGTAACTTCGCTTTTTTCCTGTCCTCCTTTAAAAAAATTCAACTGTCCTGAAATGTCAAGGTCCTGAATATTTAATGTTTGCTGCTCCTTGGACAAATTATTTTGGTCGTCTTGTCATAAATCCTTAAAAAACAGAGAAGGAAGTGCAGAAAGTTTTCTATTGTTTTGTTTTGCCCTTTGCAAATAGGTGAGCAGAGGTACTTCACCCTTGGCAGGCAGACAGTGACACAAAAGCTTAAACGTTGTGTTTGTGCATTAAACCCATGAGCATGAAGACTTTTGCATGCGTTCTGTTTTTTTGTTTTTTTTTTTATCATCTGAAATCAGATGTTTGCCATTGCTATCATTGATGTTTCCGGAATAAGGCAGCATGTATGTCCGTGGAGAATAGAGGCGCTCTGAGGAAACACAGAGGAGTACAAAGGAACGCAGCCTGGGGCAATCTGCTCACCTGGGATTCAAGCACTTCTCCTGGTTTGTTTAAGATCCCCTGAGAAAAGCTGCCCATAGTCAGAACTACCGTGTGCCTTTGAAGACGTTTTTCACTTTCCTTACGGGCTCCCGAATAAAACAATTCTTCCTTTTAATCTGAAGTTAAAGGGGCTTTGGCTGATAAGGCTTTTAAAACAGGAGGTGAGTCTAAGCTGGGAACATTTTTAAGGACAAATGAAAACAGCATTCAGGCTGTGATTGACTAGAGAAGAAGAAAACCCGAACCTCAGGAGGGAAATTAGACCTTACTAATGTTAATTGATTTAATTTGTCCCCTTTATTATAATTCTATTGATTGCCTCGCCAGGATTTGACACAACGTGTCACAATAACGAGCTTTGTTCCTCTTTGCAGAACTGCTTCAGAAAATGGCAGAGGAGCAGCGGGTCAAAAGCAGCACTCCGAGCAAGCCTTCTCTTTCTTCGAGCCGACTGAAACAGTCTTTTAAAAAGGTACGGCACCGTGCCATCTCTAAGTGCTCTGTGTCATTACCAATAAAAGAAACCCGACAGAGCCATCTCCCGCAACGTGTCTCCTGGAAAATTTGGCTTTGCTCTTTCAAGGAAGATTTAAAGGTCTTTTATCACTTTGTAGTTATTTCAAAGTCAAGTGTCAGCTGGTAAGTACTTTGTTTTTCTAAGCTTTACAAAGAAGAACTCTATAAATAGCCAGAAATATTACATGTTTCCCAGGAAATGGTGTTTTGCTATAAATTTCATAGTAGAGGTGTTAGCAGGTTGCATTTGTTTTAAAATCCTGCTTGCATGAGTTCCTAAGATGCTTCAGTTCTGTTCTTCGTGACAGTGAATCATCACAACTGGTGATAGCTGTCTAATTTTCTTTGAAAGTTATCGGGCTTTACCAGCAGGAAGAGTGTGAGAACCAAATAAAAGGGGAAAAAATGCCTGGAGGCACAAACCCAGCTGGCAGCCCCTGTTCTCTTAAACAGTTTCCACTGAAGATCTAACAAAAAGGGTAAGAGTGCCTGGTTGCTGTCTATTTAAGGCACATCAGGGTAAGGGTGCAGCAGTCAAATGTCCTCACCCTGAGATTACCCCCCCACCCCACCCAGCAATCTAAAGAATCAAAGATTATTACCGTCATTAGCGTTGGCTGTCACTTTTTACATTAAATAATACTGCGTATTTTTCAGTGACTTTATCAAAGCGTTGGTTGTTTGTACCTGTAATACTTTATCGGTTGGTTTTGCTGTTCTTTTTATATCTCTTTCTGCAGGTGTAGAAGCAGACTCCAAGGGTCTTATCTTGTTCTCTGTTTTTCCTCTACTCTTTATTTTTGTCACCTTTTTTTCTCCCTTTTAGCATTTTGTCTCATCCTTTCCTTCTCTTCTACCTTCCCATTTTTGTGTCCATTGAACGTTAAAGGAGGCCCAGAATAATATCTAATAAAGCTTTTTGCATATATAATCGAGCGGAGCACTATAGCGAAAGTAATGCTCCATTTGTGAAACTAAATCTGTTGGGCTCTTTTTGGCATTAAGACAGCATTTCTTAATGCTACACTACCAGACAGGACACGTAAAAAAAAAATCTTATCTGTTGATAAGAGGGAAACCAGAGACATCCTTGGTTTAATGTCAAACTGCTTTTATTCATTCTGCAGGAAAACAATAACAAGAAATTGTAACCATGATTTGACTTCCCAGAGAGAGACATTTTCAATTTTTATAAAAACGATGAAAGAATAAATAGATATATTAGGGTGTGTAATGGTTTAAGCTTTTCTGTACATTTGTAGAAAGACACATCATAGTTGTACTGTTTAATATTTCAGTATGAAAATCAGTTTTTCTCTCTACACTCAACCTTCCTGTTGTCTGCTGACAGTCCTGCTCTCTTATAGCTTGCAGATAAGTCTCAGGTCAGAGAAAATATAAACGACTTTGATTCTTCCTCATAACAACATCGATACCAAGAGCTTTGCATGGATTTTATTTGAACCTGAGCAGTTTTTGGTAGAAAGAAATATGCAATCATAAGTTGGTGCGCTGAAATAACCTGTTGTACTCTCACTGCTTTCATTTAATAAACACAAAAAAACAGTTTTTACTGGTGTGACAGCTCAGTGTGGTTTATTGGTACATGCATTTTAAAACAGTAAGTGTTACTATCCTGACACTTTTCCCCCTATAACCTTTACAACTGGTAACCACTTCATCACTATTCAACATATTTCAATCAGTGTTTAAAAAATAAAACTTAATATGGAAACATTTTGAGTTATCTAAAGTATACAAATTTGAACAATAAAGCGAATTCTAACAGCAATCACTATTTTGAGTTACTGCCCTATAACTCGTGTATAAATGCAACCTTGTTAAATAAATTGAAAAGAAGTTAACTTAAATTCTTTTATTGGAAACTTCACTGTCTAAGATCCGGGATTTTAAACGGGGACTTTGATTCTCCAACTGGGTTGGATTTAGATGCTAAGCAAGGTGTTAAAAGCTGAAATAGTTGTTTTTGTTGTTTTATCCAAGAATCTGCTTTGAAAAATCTGTGTTTAGTCTAAAATAATCCGGTCCTGATTTCACCGTTTGAGACAGAGCTGATCAAATTTAAAAACAGCACAACGTTAATGAATCAGTAGCAAACTTCAGCTTTGTGTTTGATTAGTGAAATGGACAAATAACAAAAGCTGAATACGGCAGGAAATGTCCAGAATATTATAAAACCTGCTAGAAAAATACAGAAACTTGGGTTTAGAAAAGCTGGAAATGTTGACGTGGGAAATGGGGACGAACCGTGCTGATATGTTTGGTGATTTCAGGTGAAACAGCTGGAGCAGAGGATGATGTCTTTGGAGGAGCAGACAAACGGGCTGAGAGAGGAGAAGGAGCAGATACTTCAGGCCAACGAAGACCTGGACCACAAGTGCCGAAGGCTCCAGGCCTTAATCGATCATTTGAGAAGGCAGGAAACCGAAAGAGAGGAGCAGGCCCGAACCCGGGCCCTGGCCCAGGATCAGCAACACTGCAGTGAGATCATGGCTCTAGAAGCCCGGCTGGCAGCATCCCAGAAAGAGATCACCAAGCTCAATCATCAGCTGCTGAAGCTGAGGCAGGAACTGGGTATCGTGAGAGCAGCCAGGGACTTCTACAGGAGCCGAGCAGCAGGACCGGCACGGGCAGCTGGGACTGCGAACAGCATTAGCGGCAAGGTCAAACTCAAGACAACCTGGCACAGAGGTCCTCCACGCAGGCGCACCCACCCAACAGTCAGCTCCAATCAAGCCATCAGCTGGCAAGGCCGCAGCCCCAGTCCCACTAAGGACGAGTGGGAGGACATGAGTGCGGCTAGGTAATGATGCACGGGCACACGCACAGACACTTATTCTCTGATCCAAACCCCCCCTCATTATTTCTAGGCGGTTAGAGCCGAGAGGACGGGCTGGCTGAATTGTGGGGATACAGCATCAAGGGGGACAACGTGCATATGCAAAGCGTAAGCAAATGGCTGATTGAATTTCATTGTCTGTCTAGTTGGTATTCAGAAGCCAAAACAAGAATGTGAGCAAGAATGATAGAGAGAAGGAGAGAGGAGGGAGAATCTACTGTCAGATCCTTTGAAATATCCTGGGACGACTTGCTCGGAGCTTATTGACTGAAATTTGCATGCAAAATTAGCCACCTCTCTGCACAAAGTTGAACCGATGCCAGAAAAGCCCAGGGATAAGGGGGCTGCCAGAGCCTTGATACCTTCCAGTGATGCCATTTTCATGCACTAGTCACGCCACCCCGAAATTGACAGTTTGGCAGTTTGATTTAATTTACTGGTTCTTTGCATATTTACAAACCCCCCCTGACAGCACTAAGGATCCCCTTGCAAGGACCCCCCCCCCCCCTTCCCCCAGCCCCTTCCCATTCACACACACAACCATTGCTTGGAGGCTTACCCCACCTTGTGTCTAGTTATGCTGGTTATCTCCTGGCATGTCAGTTTGCAGATGCATGTGTGCGCGCGCTGTTCGGGTTTCCTCCAGCCGCCCCTTAACCACCTCCTAACGCACGCCTCTCCTCTCTGCTTGCCTTAATTCTGTTAGATAAATTTTGAATGACCCATCTCGGATCGGTACCAGATGTCTACAAGATGGTTAACAGCCTCTGAATTAACAACCATCGGCTGTAATTATTTCATGTATGTTTTATGCGAAAATAAGCCACTGAGCCATCTACTGAATGGCGGTTGGGTTGATTTTAAACACATTCCTCCCCTTCCTTTATGCGCCCCTCACCCCTCAGCCCTGCTTACTCACCATCTCTTCCCCAACTAATTCATCACACCGTAATCCTCCCCAGCTCTATCCGCAGGAGGCCATTTAACAGGGACTGGGTGCACCGATGCCCAGCTTTCCTAATACGCCTCTATGTGGCTAATAAGCAGCAGTCTAATAAACGCTTTACCTGAGAGGAGGATCTAAGCGGATTTGTGAACAAGGGGTTTAAACCGAGATGTTGTCTTATTCAAGGCACCTGTCAACCGATTTGATAACCTTCTCTGTTTCTGATGTTCCAGGAATCCTCTGTGTGCCGTCAGAAATTAAGTCCTTTTTTTTTTCTGGGAGCACAAATAAAGATGTCACAGCTATTATAGATTTGAAAAAATCCATACAGCCTTTCAACAATATGCATAAGTTTTTATTTATATATACTTTTTTTAACATTTTGTCACCTTAAATCCACAAACTATGATGCATTTTATTCAGATCGGAACACAAAGCAGTGCATAATTATGGCGTGGAGGGATTTTTTCTTTTCTTTTTACAACTAAAAAGCAGAAAACTTTGCCGTGCATTTGTATTCAGGCCCCCTGAGTGAAAACTGTAGAAGCAGTTTTCGATGCAGCTACAGCTTTAAACCTTTCACACCTAGAGACTAAAGTTCTGCTTATTAAAATTCCAGATTCAGTTGAATTGGATTAAGAGAACCTCTGAACATCGGTTTTCAAGTCTTGATACAGATGTTCTATTTAATTGTGGAATCTGGGCCTGTACCAAATAAACATGATTGCATCTAAACTCTCTCCAGAGCATGATGCTGCCTCCTCCATGCTTCAACATGGGGATGGTGTGTTACAGTTGTGTTTTCTGGATCACGTACACTTTACCATAGGATCCCTATATTCACTTGGTCACCTGCAGGGTTTGTGGCAAACTGCATACAGGACTTATGATGGCGGCTTCCTTCTAACGGTTACAGATGATTGCTGTCCTGCACACTTTCTCCCACCTGCGCGCTGGGCCTCCGCTCCTTCGGATTTACCGTGGGCCTCTTGGCTGCTTCTCTGATTAATGATCTTCTAGCTCAGCCTGTTATATTAAAGGAGCTGAAATCCAACCAAATCCACCTCGGGGACGTCAAGAATTTAATCTTTGCTGTTCAAAGATGATGTGGATCTGTTGGCTTCTTCAGGCCACGACCTTCGATGGTTCGCTGCTGAATGTGACGCTGCCTGAATCAGAGTCAGCTCCTCTCAGTCCCTCTCAGTCTGAGGCGACGGTGATCGATAGGAAACAGTTGGGCTGGCTGGGGGGTAGTTTAGCTATTGTGGTAGGAATGCGGTTGCGGCAGCATCCAAAATGCAAGGATTGGATTTACAGGTGCGTCTTATGTTAGGACTCTCAACTAGGCTCCTGAGATATGGATCATGACCCAAAGAACGAGATTCCAGGTACAAACTGTCTAAATGAGCTTCCTCTGTAGGGTGGCTGGACTGAGCCTTAGAGGTAGAATGAGGGGGAAATTTTTCAGATCTTATGGGATATGGGAACGTCCCATTGGGAGGAGACCCCAGGGAAGACCCAGAACTCCCTGGAGGGACTGTATTTAAATTCCTTCTGGCCTGGGACCACAGGCTTTTAAAAGTAGCTGTTATTAAACTTTTACTTAAGAAACCATCTCTTGATTAAGATGAGTTAGTAAATTACAGACCTATATCTAATCTTCTTTTCCTGTCTAAAATTCTTGAGAAAGTAGTTGCTAATCAACTACGTGAACATTTTTTATTTTTATTTTTTTTCGGGATTTTTTGCGGCTCTAGTGGCTCGCTGTTTCCGAAAGTAGGCTGACAGGAAGGGGGGTAGAAGAGGGGGAGAGACAGTCGGCAAAAGACCGCGGGTCGGATTCGAATCCGGGTCGACCGCGTCGAGGACCAAGGCCTCTGTATATGGGTCGCGCTACCCACTGCGCCACACGCGCGCCCCAACTACGTGAACATTTACAAAGTAATGACCTACTTGAGGAGTTTCAGTCAGGCTTCAGAGCTCATCATAGCACTGAAACAGCTCTGGTGAAGGTCACTAATGATATTCTCATGGCCTCAGATAATGGACTTGTGTCTGTACTTGTCCTGTTAGATCTCAGTGCTGCATTTGATACAGTTGATCACAATATTCTCCTACAAAGACTTGAGCATACTGTAGGGATTAAGGAAAAAGCATTAGGCTGGTTTAAATCTTATCTGTTGGACAGATTCCAGTTTGTTCATGTTAATAATAAATCTTCCTCAAACTCTAGGGTCACCTGTGGAGTACCACAGGGTTCAGTCCTTGGACCAATTCTCTTTACTATATATATGCTTCCGATCGGCAAAATTATCAGACAGCATGGGATTAATTTCCACTGTTATGCTGATGACACTCAGCTATATCTATCCATAAATCCTGATGAATCCAATCAATTACTTCGACTGCAGTCATGTCTTGATGACATCAAAAGCTGGATGACTTTAAATTTCCTGCACTTAAATTCTGACAAGACAGAAGTTGTAATGTTTGGACCAGAGTCCTCAAAAAATAAACTTCTTAACCAATCACTTAATCTGGATGACATTAACTTGGCCTCTGGTAATAAAGTAAAAAACCTTGGTGTTATTTCTGACCAAAACATGTCATTTAAATCCCATATTAAACAGGTTTCCAGAGTTTCCTTTTTTCACCTCAGGAATATCGCCAAAATTAGAAACATTCTGTCCAGGAGTGATGCTGAAAAACTGGTCCATGCATTTGTTACTTCAAGGCTGGACTATTGTAATTCTTTACTATCAGGAAGTCCACAAAATGCAGTTCAAAGTCTTCAGCTGATCCAAAATGCTGCAGCAAGAGTTCTGATGAAAATCAACAAGAGGGATCATATTTCTCCTATTGGCTTCCTGTTAAATCAAGAATAGAATTTAAAATTCTTCTTCTAACGTATAAAGCCCTTAATAATCAAGCTCCATCATATATCAGAGCTCTGATTACTCCGTATGTTCCTAACAGAGCACTTCGCTCTCAGACTGCAGGTCTACTGGTGGTTCCTAGAGCCATCAACAATGCAGACGACTTTCCACTGTGGCTCTACGCTCTTTCAGGAGGAGTGAATGCTGCTTGGAGAGACTTGATGCAACCTGCTGGGTTTCCTTAGAGAGGAAACTTTCTGACCAACCTGTATAATCTGATTGAATTTGACTTCGGAAAGAGCCTTGAGATGACGTGTATTATGAATTGGCGCTATAGAAATAAAATTTAATTGAATAGTGGATGGATGGATGGATTTATACTGAGATTGAATTATACACTGGCATACGCTAATTACTAATGTAACTTCTGAAAATAGTTTGCACTGGATTTTATTTCAATTAATTTGTTATTTCTAATTTGTTAATAATGAAAAAGTTTGTGTATATATATATATATATATATATATATATATATATATATGTATGTATAAGTATATTCTTACGACAAGTAGTGACATAAAATCATGCTGAGACTAATTTTGTGTGCAACTTTTCCAATTAATATAGAATTACTGTAGCTTTGAGTCAGCCCAGTCCTGTTGCTTGAAGTTGTTGTTTTTTTTTCAAATGAAAGCAACTGTGACTTCCCTGACAGTGATTAGTAATCCTCAACAAGTCCCAGAGCCCCCACCAGGCTGGACTCAACATAGCCTTGTCATCTTCCAGTTAGAGCCCCTTCTCAGTGGTCTTTACCTCTGCTGCTTCTCCCAGGCCCCACCTTAATAAACCCGCCAGCGTAAATGTCACTGGCTTCCACCTTCACGTCAAAGGTCACTGTCAATAGACCTGTGTGTGGGTGGGTGTGTGTCTCATGAAGCCCTTACCGCGCTTCTATCAGATGCAGGTTCGCTCCGCTCAGCCATGCCTCTCACACATGTCTGTCACACTCGGACGGCTAATGAAGGCCACAGCCACTCTCATACATGTTGATGCATTCACCGACAGCATCAGACATCGCAGCTTTTCACTTAATTTACGCCCACATTTACACTTCCAGCTCAGAAATTGGACAGGACATTGATTTTCTGTTGGATGGAGGGGAGGGGGGTGCACATATATTTTTGCTTGATGTCAACTAAATCAACCATAAAAGGTAAATTGGATTCTTCTTTTTTTTTCATCCAGGGGTGGTACTTTCAGAACCAGAGTGGTTGGTCCAACTTTTGGTAGTAATAAACTTTCCCTTTCTCTGCAGTGACAGTGGTGAGGAGTACTCGGATAGTCTGAGCAGAGCGTCCTCTGGGACAGAGCTTCACAGACGGGAAGCTATTAGAAAGGTTGGTCCTTAATAATTTGTTGTTTTTGTTTCAAAGTTCAGATTTCCAATCAGATTGCACCAACTAGCAGCACTTTGAATCGTCTTGTTACTGAAAAGTGCTTTATAAATAAACTTGCCTTGCCTAGATTTGTTTCCCATGCTGACTACATCTCCAACTATACCATTATAATTAGATTTATGTGCAATTAAATTAGAAAATAGTTTAAAAATGATTTGGGTTTTGTTTTGTGAGATTCTTTATTTATGTTGCTTACAACAACTGAAATGTCCCACAAAAATTAGCTTATGTAGAATATCGTGAAAAAGTTCAATATTTTTGTCATTCATTTAAAAAAGTGACACTCATATATTAGACTCCTCTCACCTAGAGAGAAATATTTCATCCTTTTATTTCTTGTTATTTTGATGATTATGGCTTCAACATTTAGTGTCTTTATTAGAGAACATTACATAAGATCAATAAAAAAAGGAAAAGCATCTTCATTTCTATGCACTCAGTATTTGGTCTGGGCTCCTTTTGCATGAATTCCTGCATCAGTGCGGCGTGGCATGGAGGCAATTGGCCTGTGGTTCTGCTGAGGTGTTCAGGAAGCCCGGTTGCTTTCATAGCGGCCTTCAGATCGTCTGCATTGTTGGTTCTGGTGTCTCTCATCCTCCTCTTCACAACACTCCATAGAGCCGCTTTCAGATCATAGTTCACCGATAAGATCACCAACATGAACCTCCCCTTCACTGCTTAAAACGTTACGCTTTTTCTAGTCTTACTCAGTTCTCACACTGCTTTCACACTAGAAGTCACGTTCACCCGACCACACTCCCAAACCCGGACACATTCAATTACAAAAATGGGAGTTTCATTGTCTTTCCCTGGAACATTTATTCCTGTGGCAGTGGTAAACTGAAATTAAACTTACAACCTACTCATCACTAGCTGAGATCACAAAGCCTGAGAGACGCGGCGTAAAACTATATCTGCCTGAACTCGGTGCTGCAGTTCAGTTCAACAAACGGATCCGATTCGTATTAAATTATCCAGAATCTGACTTTGTCATATCGCCACATTAAGATCTAGTCACATACAGTCAAATTCAGTCCTGATTATAGGACAGTGCAATCAGTTAGTTATCATAAAATGTCAACTGGCAAAAACTTTTCTATCTACAGAAGTCTGATCCTCAACAAGCATGTGGCGACAGTGGGAAGGAATGACTCCCTCCAAATCCTCTTTGTGGCTGTCCAAATGGATTCAGTCCTTCTAAAACAAGCAAAGTTGTGATACGTGATTAACATTTTTCAGAGATTGCTAAACGACATGATTTGTCCTCTGTCCCACGATCTCAGCTCAACCTTTCATCTCATTTCTGCTCCAGCTCTGTAACGACCTCCCAAAGCGGCAGCAGCAGTTGATCAACTTCCGCCCCTCAGTCTGTGTCAATGTTTTCAATCGAAGCATGTAGAACGTGTGTTAATAACAGATCAAACCCATGGTCTGGTTCGCCGTGTTTTCTTTCACTTTTTGATCCAACACAAAGCGGACAAAGTTGAAAAGTAGATACGAAGAAACTGTTGTTGTCTGCAGTGCCTAACCTGCGAGTTGTCAGGACTCCTTTTTAGTTTCCTCCGCTGATCCCTTCCATATGCCCATCGACTCCTCCAAACTCATTGCTTCGACAGCCCAGGTCCCCTCACAACACGCCGTGTCACAAACCAAACAGCTCATTTCCCCTCTCCTTCTCTGCATGTGTGATCAAACCTGGCTCTGATTAAATCTTACCTGATGTCAGGAGGAGGGGGGGCTGTGCTTTGATGCCATTACAAACTGTTTTGCATCGGGAGGCGTCTCACACACACACACACACACACATCGTTGCTTGCAAATGACAACGCACTCATAGCCTTGGTACCATGAATCAGAGCACCCAGACAGTGATTGAACAAAGGCAGCGTTTGTAAGCAGCTGTCAGAAGCAATATCCACGCAGAGAGTCAACTACAGTAGGAGTTTGTTGAACATGTTCAGGTGAATTATTTAAGCGCGGGATGATTTGTCTCGTTGTGTTAAGCTGAGCAGGGTCTGTGATCACATCGTCACCGTGATCCCCGTCTCGGCGAGCGCAGCTTGTCAACTGTTGTGTTATATTATACGGATTTTTATCGCCACACTCACTGACTTCCGTGTTCTTTTAGTCCTACAGACGTTCGCTGAACCTCGGCGCAGAAGCACCGGCCGCTGAATCCAGCAGGAAACAAGGTAGCACGAGTTTTCACACCCATAACAAGCTAAAATAATCAAGGACCAGTGCCTAGCAAAAGTATTCAGATCCAATTTGTTACATAACAGCCGCAAACTTGTGGCTAGACTAACACAAAGCCGTTAATAAGTACAAAGAGGAAAGAAAAGGAAAACAGTTAGGCCTGCATTTGCATTCGCACCCCTTGACTCTGATGCCTCTAAATAAAATCCAGTGCCAGCCGTTGGCTCCAGAAATCACCTACGTTGTAAATAAGAGTCCACCGGTGTGTAATTTCTCCGCTTAAATCCAGCTGTTAGGCAACATTAGTGATAACCACATCCCAGGTGGGAGAATCTGTAAACATGACAACTATTAGTTATGACCTGTCACTGAGGAGTATAGGGACAAACGCCATTAAAGGTACTGTTTGCAGGAATAAAACTAACCTAAAACTAACACAGCATATCCCCATGATGAAGCACGGTAGTGGAAACTGCATGCTGTGGGGATTCTTTCCTTCTGCAGGGATTGGGAAGCTGGTCAGAGTTGAGGGGAAGATGGGTGGAGCTAAACCCAGGACAATCCTGAGGGAAAACCCGTTAAACCTGCCGGGTATACACTGTGATTTTAGCTATCTCAGACTACTCCATGACACTACATGACGTGGATCTAATAAACTTTGGTACAACGTCAAGTTTGATCTGTGCACATTGTACCACCTCCTACCACATTGGTTACGATGTACGGCAATAAGCAACTCCATCATCATGGGCCATCCATCTACAGCACCGCGCTGTTCAGCCGCAAGCGCTTCAATCTCAAATCCTTTCAAAACTAAATCAAGTTTAATAAAAAATAGTCCAGTAATAAATGAAAGAGTTCTCTTTGGATGAATCAAGCGTCATTTTGCCCAACGAATAAAAATTAGTTGGACAAAATGTCCTTAGTTCAGCGTATTAAAGTCCGCTGCATGCGGAAAATAAACCCCCAAAAAAATCCAACTGGAAGAAAAAATGCATCGGATCCCAAATTATTTATCAGTCTTGATCTAGGCTACCACAATAACAGAACAATATGCTAATAAATGGTAATTGGACTGAACTTATATAGCGACGAACAACGATGAAAGCTCTCACTAACTTGCAATCCGACATGCTCGTGTGGAGGCACCTGTTCTCAGTTAATCTCCGACAGGAATGGATTCAGAAATCTAAAACCTGCGGACTCTCTCGTATCGCGACGGCTCTGATCAGCACGCGTAGGCCATTCTAATTATCTGACACTGATAGATATCAATCGCAGATGATCTTTGGTCGCAAGACGCCAACAATGGCCGTCCTAGATACATCAGTCATTTGTCGTCTTTGGTCTGCGACGGCCCAAAATCACACAGTATGTACCGGCATTTAGAGGAAGCAGTAGACTTGAGACTGAGGTGAAGGTTCATTTCCAGCAGGAAACCACCCTGACATACGGCCAGAGCTGCATGGAGTGGTTTTGGTCGAAGTATAATGGTGTGATAGAATGGCCTAGTCAAAGTCCAGACCTGAATCCAATTGGGAATCTGTGACTTGAGAATGGGGGGAAACATAAACTAGGCTGATATATAATGCGGTAGACTTTCGACTGCAGTGAAAAATAACGTTTGCAAAGCATTGACTCAAAGGGACCGAATACAAATGCACGCCACACTTTTCAGATTGGTCTTTGTAAAGGAAAAAAGGTTTGAAAGTATTTTCTTTTCCTTTCATTTTGCCGTTGACCAGCGTTCTTCTCTGGACCATTGAACTGGTAACGAATGAAAACTCTGAATCATTCCAGCGGTTAAATATATCTCAGTCTGCACATGTACTTGTCTACATGCGCCTGTTAACTCCCAGCTGCTGCTTCTAAAAACAGATTTTGAGTTTTCCTGCACACGTCACCTCTGAGGCAGCTGCCTGTTTCTCCTCCTGTTAGACGATAAACAGCATGAGCCCTGGGAGCGAGGGACAAGAGGGGAGAAACGGAGGTGGAGGAAGAAGAGGATGTTAATGAAGACCCAGCGCTGCTGCTCCTCCTCTTCTCTGCAGCAGCGCATCGAGTCTCTCCAGCGCCACATTGACATCCTGCAAAGTGCCAGGAAAGATGCTCTCCTCGTAGCCAGAGAGCTGCGAGGGGCCAATGAAGCGATCAAGGCGCAGCTCAGCGCTCTCACGGAGCAACTCCACAGCAGCAAGCAGCTCACACAGGTAGCACAAGAAAACGGGAAAGACCCGTTTCAGGTGTTTGGAAACGTCTTAATTTTTGTGGTGGTGGGGAACATCGTTAATGAGGCAGCTTACAGCCACAGAGCAGGAGAGCAGAAAGCAAGACTAGTTTACTTGTGTAGCACCATTCATACCATTCGTATAGAGCCCAGTGCAGAAACCATTACAATAGGCAAGGCAAATTTACCTGTATAGCACATTTCAGTACAGAGACAATGCAAAGTGCTTTACATGATTAAAACATTGGAAAATAAAAAAGAATAAAAGGAAGTTGGAATAAAATGTAGAAACAAAATAAAACATGGGAAAATAGAAATTAAAAGCAAATATTAAAAACAGTTGGAACAGTCAAAGGCAATCCTAAACAAATTAGTTTTTAATCTTGATTTAAAGGAACTCAGGCTTTCAGCACTTTTACAGTTTTCTGGGAGTTTGTTCCAGATCAGTGGAGCATAGGAACTAAATGCTGCTTCTCCTTGTCTGGTTCTGGTTCTGGTTCTGCAGAGCAGGCTGGACCCAGAAGACCTGAGTGGTCTGGAGGGTTGATGCTCTGATAACAAGTCTGTGATGTATTTAGGTGCTAATTCAGGGATTTATAGACTAACAGAAGTATTTTAAAGTCTATTCTCTGAGATCCAGGGAGCCAGTGGAAGGACTTCAGAACCGGGTCCATGTGCTCTATAATAATCTAACCTGCTGACACCAGGGGTCTCCCGTTTTGCCAAGAAACACCTTTATTCTGTCAATATTTTCTTAAGCAGTAGGCTTATTTAGTAATGAACCATTGGATGATAAAACTGACTTACCAAGTCCATAATGAGACATACGGTTCATGTTTCTTTGTTTTTGTTTTGGAACTTGGAGCCCTCCTCTTATTGATATTATGGATACACTGGCGCATTGACAGTGATGCACTGTGGTCATGTGGACACACAGGAATATAAAATTGCATGTCATTAGCAATTGTTTAATAAGAAATGCAATACTCCACAACTTGAGTGGTCTGGTTCTGCTGGAGGTTTTCCTCCCTGTTAAAGGGGAGTTTTCCTCTCCACTGTCGCTTCATGCATGCTCAGCATGAGGGATTGCTGCAAAGCCATCAACAATGCAGACGACTGTCCACTGTGGCTCTACGCTCTTTCAGGAGGAGTGAATGCTGCTTGGAGAGACTTGATGCAACCTGCTGGGTTTCCTTAGAGAGGAAACTTTCTGACCAACCTGGAGGATCTGATGGAATTTGATTTTGGAAAGAGCCTTGAGATGACGTGTTTCATGAACTGGCGCTATATAAATAAAATTGAATTGAATTGAGCTAGAGGGAATATAGAAAAGTTACAGGTCCTAGAAGGGAGCCCTGAGGAACTCACTCATTTCCCAGTCTAATTTGTAAGATCTGAACCAATCTAACAGAGCACCAGATGATCCCTGCCCCTTTTCCAATCTATCAATCAGCACTTTGAGTCAATTGGAGCGCTGAGGTCCAGTAATACAAAGACAGAAGTTTCAGATAAATTAAGATTTTGATAACTTCAAACCTTTCCTAATGCAGTCTCAGTGTCTTTCTACTGCGGTTAGTTTCTCGAAGCTTGTTGTACTTATAAAACTGTGTGCCCAGTTAAATTTATCCAACATGCTACCAGCAGAGACAAGGTAACTCTTCTGTTCTTCCAGCCGGTCCTCCTTCTAAATCAGCGTATGTTCACAGCGCCAGACACCGACATGTTTAATCTGATGGGCAGCGTATTGTTTTAGTGTGAATATCCTGCCAGAGCAGCACCCAGAAAACACCAACTGGACACATAATTAGGGACTATGCTATGTTTTTTTGTAAAGTTTTAAGTCTGTGGACTCGTATAAACAAGTCAGAGTGCATCTTTCATTACGTTGCCACCCAGGAAGTGGCCCTAGTGCACCCACCGAGCTTCTGATTGCTGAAACCCAATGAGACCTTAGACTCAAACACAGCAGTGGAGGCACGCATACACCCACACACACACAGAGTGGAGTGAATGAGTGGACAGGGAGGGAATTGCTGTCTTCCTGTTTGTTTCCTCTCTCCTCCTGCAGTATTAATGCCACTCCACCAGAGAAAGTTGGAGCCGACTGACTGGTCAAAGCCAGGTCTTGTTGCCCTCTCTGGAAAGGCCAAGAGGTGATAGACTTTGGACTTGTTCCAGTCGGTCCTGGCCAACTCTCTAACTAAAACTCTGCTTGTAATTGGCTTAGGACAGGCTCCGCAGGGGCCATCATGTGATAGGTAGCATGGCAGGTTCCCAGAGACTTGTTTGTGTTGCTCTGTCTCCTGATCCTTCGGCCATTCTGTCCTCTTTGCTTCTTCTCCTGCCTCACTGCTTAATAAAGTCATTCACCGCTGCCATTGTTTCTTTCTTTCCATGTTCTGCTGCCAATTAACACATTTAAAAACTTTGAAAACCACATATAATCACGAGTATTTAAGTAGTAGTATTGCTCCCTGAAATGTGTGACATACAAAAGTAAAGCGTTGTTTAAGGAGTAATAATATCCTCTTAAGCAAAATAGAGGAACTAGTCGTGATTCAATGCTTTTAGTTTTCAGGGTTCCAGATTTTCATTTTCATAATTCCAGATTTTTCAAAACTGAAATTTCCAGATTTTTTTTTCATATCTTTATTTATTTTGCCTATTTTGGAAAAACTCAGCTGATGGGCGAACAAAAGTGCTGCTTGTGTTCAGAAACAGTTTTAAGCACATTGTCTTTTTTAAAAACAGGTTCATTTTATAAAGCTATCGAACCATAAAATAAGCGAAATTGTCCTCATTTAAATAACACATAGTGTACTTAAACATAAAACATAAATATAAACTTCTTCTTTTCTCACTAAAATAGAATAAGAAGGAAGGAAAGAAAAATATTTTGCCATATATATATATATATATATATATATATATATATATATATATATATATATATATATATATATATATATATATATATGTGTGTGTGTGTGTGTGTGTATGTTTTCTGAATACATATACTTTTACGCATTTGTAGGGACCTTACCATAGGTAGGTCCAAGATGCTTGGAAGCAACTTTTGTTACTTTAAAATACTTTAAACCTCCAAAAGTACTCTTTTAGATTTTTTCGCTCTGCGTTTACATTTAACCTATAAATTAATTAATTAGTTTATTTCGCCCTTATTGATAAAGCTTTCTCTAAGACACCAAGTCTCCTTTTCCAACAGGACCTTGTTTTAAATGAAATGGCGGATAGCTTTGTAAACTGCTGCCTTTTGTTGATAAAGATGTGGGTGTACCCATTTGTTTATGCTAATGTTCTTATTTATACTGCTGCCGTTAACTTATGTTACATCTTATAAGACTGTGTGAAAGTGAGGAGTCCTCTCCTCCCTCCTAATGAGGCTACTCTAAGGAAGGAGCATATCCGTCTACAGCAGCGTCATTTCTCCCCAGTGCTGAAAATGTTCTGTGAAATCAAAGTTTTTCTTACAGGAAGTGTCATCAATGCCTCTCTTAATTCGGTCTCTGCTGCCACTGGGGCCATATCCCCTCGTTTCATTCCCTGCGCCGCCCTCACGCTCTCCCCCACGCTCCCCGGGGAGGAGGCATGTGTGTCTTCAGCGGAGCAGAGGAAACGTAAAACAAGAGGGATTCTATTAAAAGGTGTCAGCCAGCAACCAGATATCAATAACCTCCATGTATGCAGAGCAGAGAGCAACCCTTGGGAATCTGTGGTTTCACTCGTCTGTGTGTGTGTGTGTGTGTGTGTGTGTGTGTGTGTGTGTGTGTGTGTGTGTGTGTGTGTGTATGTGTGTGTGGCTTCTCTCTGTTTTCCAGCTTTACTTTATACGCTCAGAGGTAATTCCGTGTATCGTGTCTCCTATTTGTGCCATTAAGCATTTTTCATGTTTGACGCGACACCAAATCGGTTAATCATTTCAATATTGAGTCAAAGTTGCAGTGATGGTTAGTATTTCCTTATAAGGAGGACAGGGCCTCACTTTAATATCTGTCACACAAGTTTTATCTAGATTTCTGTAGAACCATTGATGCACTGAGTTTCTGCAGAATAGCACAGCCTGATTGTGCAGGACGGCTTCATTATACATGACGGTCAAAGTGAGGAAGTGGCCTCCAGTGACCACCAGGCAGCGGCATCACCTGGATCCTCTTCATTCAGGTTCATCACAGCTGAGATAAGATGCTTTTATTTGCACCTGCACCTTTTTTCCTTTACACACACGCAGTGCTTAAGGGTCGTCATTTCCACAATTCACATACATCTATTACAATTATTCGGCATTATTTAAACTACAATTAAGCTACAATTTTCCTCATCCAAAAAGTTAAGATGTTTCTGTTTTATTTTCAATTATAAAAACCTAAAACGCAGACAGAAGTCACAATATTACGGCCCAGAACGGTGTGGTGACTGATTTTACCACGATATATATTAACTTGAGTCTTTAGCGTGCTCTGTGCTTAAAACTTTACTGACTTACATGCAGGTTTATATAAACCTACTTCCTAAATTATGAGCTGAGTAACTTATTTACCCACTAATTTATTTTCTTAACGAATATTTCTTATCTTCTCTCTTCTGGTCACTTATTTTCACTTGCTTAATAATTTTCTTCTTAACTTGCCTACAGACATAACTAATTAGGTAATAACTAATAAACTTGCAATAACTTATGTCACCTTTATTCATACAGATAAAGCTCATTAAAACACAAGGTCTCTTTTTCATGCGACGCATTTTAAATAAACCTAGTAATTACTTTGCTAATTTACTTTTTATCCAAACCTTTCTAACTTTATAACAAACGTGGGAACTTTGATACCTAAGTACAAACTTTGCTATTCATCCTTTTCCTTTCTACTTTTTTAGGGTTAGTTTTGTTGCAGTTCTAGGTTTCTATATAAAATGATGCTGTTTTGGTTTCTGCAGCTATCCTGGGCCAACTGAATCTCGTCCAGATATGCATTTAATGAAGCAGACCTTTATGAAAGTAAAGACAAGTCTAACAAAATTACTGATATACATACCAACTCACTAGCATTTCAGCAAACAAGCTTAAATCGGAGGCAACCAGACCTTCGCTCAGTTCTTTCTGAAAACGTTTTGACACCTATCCAGGAGTCTTTGTCAGTTCTGGGGCCTCGCGCTCGTGTGGAAACACCAGAATTGGAAAAGACTCCTGGATAGGCGTTGAAACGTCTTCAGAAAGAACTGAGAAAAAGTCCGGATGCCTCAGATTTAAGCTTGTTTGCTGTTACGATGACCCGGATAACTGAGAATTTGCACAGGCGTGTCACTAGTATTTCATAAATTACTAACATCATTATTAATTAACTTACTTTCTCACCTAATAATCAGCTTACTTACAAAGAGATTTGGTTTAAAACTTGCTAACCTCAGTTCCTGCGCTGAATACTTACTGACATTTGAAGCTTGACCACCAGATAAAAATCTTCACATTTAAAGTCAACAGATTTATTTATTATTTATGGATGAAAAAACTGGCAGAATGACAGAAAAATCTGGACATTTGGGTTTGGGAAATCATGGATCTTTATAAATGAGACGTGTCAGAAAAACAGGAAAGATTACCTGGTTAACTTGCACTCAAACAGATATGTTATGGTCATATCATAAATCTTTTAAGCACACATAATTTTCTTTAAAATGCTTATAGTTCTGTTTACGCACAGACCTTTTAGAGCAGATAACTGTCGCCTTCGCCTTACTGTTGCTGTGAAGAACATCATTGCAGGTAATAGGATTGAGTTTCCTTCATTAGGACCGTCTCCAATCGGTCGGACGGATTGTGTTGTAGCTCGTTATTGCATTTCAGTTCTCGCCGCGCTATAAGAGAAATAAATATTTCTACAGTGTGCTGTGAGTAAACCCAGCTCGTGCTTTCAGTTGTTTTATCGCCGTCATGACTAACTCACCAATCCTGCTGTGGCTAACTCTGCAGAAGCTGACCTCTGACCTGGCTGGCGTGGAGCAGCAGAAAAAAGTTTTGGAGATGGAGCTTGAGCAGTGGAAGCGGACCGCGTTCCCCCCACAAGCCGCGCCTCCACCCGCGCCTCCACCCGCGGCACCAGCGTGTTCCTGTCAGGGCAGAACCGCGCCTGCCCTCCAGTCCCTGGAGGCGGAGGTCAAACAACTGCAAGTCAAACTTAAGGTTAGTGCTTACAGCGTTAATCATCTACCCTCATGCCTTACCTTGCAGTGCATGCCTTTAAGGATAAATCTCTTAATAGGATAATGGTATTAAATAGTGTGTTCATTTCTAATTTTTTGCTCTGTGGAGCATGAATGAATAATGAAGCGTAAAAATTTCAGATCCGTCTGTGTGTTCATAAAGGACCCCTGCGTTGTTATCTGCAATTTACATAAAAGAATAAACAAAAGTTAAAATATAATGGAATACACTTTTTTTTTATCATTCTTGAGGTCTTTTTCTTTTTGTTGCAAATCCTGTACATGCTGCACTGCGCCACAGCCCAGCAGGGCAGGATTAAACATGCATTTTTAGTTGGAAAAATGTCTTAGATTTCATCAAATATCAATTTCTGAGGCACTTTAGCATTTTTACTGAAAGTCTCAAAGTCCTTGACGGCTTTGAGACTTGGGTAAAAAAAAAGAAAACAAAATTTTCCAGCCTGTTCATTTACACCACCTGAAAATGCATGTGATTTCAACATGAATTAGCATTTCATACCATTTGATCTTATTTCAGAGTAGCTGTCAGAGAGATGAGAAACGGGGGGGTAACAGCAGCGATGCACCCTGCATGGTGGGGATGAGGTGCGAGCGGTGCCACAGCGTTATCGCCCTCTCAGCAGCTCGCTCATCAGTGTCACCGAGCAGATTGCCGCTGTCGGTACACACGTCTGAGGAAGTCATGGCAGGTGACACCTTAACGGAGAGGGAGGCGGGGGCGGCGAGGGAGGGGCGCGCACGCCTGACAAAAAGCTTTTGATGGTGTCTTCGCCAGCAAAGTGAACATGCTTGTTTAACCGCGCGGCATTTTTATAAGCTGCCGTCTCATCATGACATCCTTTTAAAGGCACTAAGTTAACACAAGTGTTCGACACTCCTAAAGTAAAAAATAAATTGGGATGTAAGGAGTTTTGTAAAAAATCAAGTCAAGGCAAATTTATTTGTAAAGCACAATTCAGTACAGAGACAATGCAAAGTGCTTTACATGATTAAAACGTAGAGAAATTAAACAGCATAAAAGCAAGTTGGAATAAAATGTAGAAACAAAATAAAACATGGGAGAATAGAAACTAATAGCAAATATTAAAAACAGTTGGACTACAAAGTTGAACTAATGATGTTTAAAACAGTTTAAGTAGGACAGTCAAAGGCAATCCTAAACAATTGTGTTTTTAGTCTTGATTTAAAGGAACTTTCAGCACTTTTCCAGTTTTCTGGGAGTTTGTTCCAGATCAGTGGAGCATAGGAACTAAATGCTGCTTCTCCATGTCTGGTTCTGGTTCTGATTCTGGTTCTGCAGAGCAGGCTGGAGTCAGAAGACCTGAGAGGTCTGGAGGGTTGATGCACTGATAACAAGTCTGTGATGTATTTAGTGTAAAATCAACACTTTTATCTTGGTCTGGGTTATTTTTTTACCATTTGCTTCTTTTTATGCTTGTCACTGTCTAAAATATATATATAATATTCTCCTTAACCTCTTTTAGCACCTCCGTGCCTTCCAATGTAACTATAATGAGGCGGCATGCTGTGCTTGACCCGCCATCAGCCGCGCTGTAACCCCTCCCCCCCCCCAAACACGTTACCAAACACTCGTACCGTGTGCCCTCTCCCCAGAGTTCGAGTGGCGAAGTCACAAAGCAGATGGCCGCTAACAAAGCCCTGCGAGGACAGCTGCAGGAGAAGGAGGACAAGCTCTGCCAGCTGCAGGACAAGTTAGTTACACACCTTTGTCTTAATTAGTGCTGCTTGTCCTCTTCACGATCCCGTTTTTTTCCTGTTGCTCTGCCATGTACCTTTTTCTTTCTGCACCTCTTTGTCTCTCTGTGTCTCGGTGCATTCTGTGCAGCTCTCATCTGCTGTGTTTGATCCCACCATGTGGCGGCCCGCTCTCTGCTGCAGCATGAAGCCTGAGCAGCTCAACGGGAACAGCTGCAGAAATATGTGTGTGACGTTAATGTGGGCAGTAAGGATAATGTCTCAGGCATTAAACTTTGTTTTGTTTTTTTACATTACAACCCCAAACGTAGGTCTATTTTATCTGGCTTTTCTGGGATGGAGACACAAAGCTGTATGTGAAGTGAAAGGAAAATTATGTTTTATTTAGAAGAAGTTATACAAATAAGTATCTGGGTAAGTATGGTGTGGTTATTGTGCCCCACCTGGAGGCTCCAGTCTTCTGCATCCAGCGTCTAACAGGTCTTCTTCTAGGATGTATTCAGCCCCATCCATCCGGCCTTCAACCCTGAACAGCTTCTCTGTCATCCCCACAGCATGATGCTTTCACCACCATGTGTCACAGTGGCTTATCTGCTTTATTCAGCGTTAGTATCTAAACGCACAAAGTGATCTGCAAAGAATTAAATCTTGTTCACGTCTGACCTGAGACTGCTTGGTCCCCCTAAAACAACTGGACTTCCTGTGGCTGTTTGTCAGCAACGACTTTTTTCCCAGCAACTCTTTGATCAAGGCCAGATCTGTGGACTGCACGACGTCAACGGATTCTCCCACCTGAGCCGTGGATGTCAGCAGCTCCTCCAGAGTGTCCATCGGCCTCTTGGCTGCTTCTCTGATCAAAGCTCTCCTGGTCCAGCCTGTCGGTCCAGGTGGACGTCCATGTCCTGGTAGTCCTCCATCCTCTCTCCAGGTCCAGATGATGGACTGATCAGAGCTCTGGGATGTTGATCAGAGCTGAAGATGTTGTAGAACTCGATGCGGCTTTAAACAGGACCAGAACCGTCTGCTGGGCTCCTTGGTCAGGATGCTGTTTGTTTTTCTGATGTTCTCCAACAAACCTGGTTACACTCAGGTGGGACTGATTACGTTGACAGTTGGTTCTACTGGATGTTATTTAGGGTGTCAGAGTAAAGGGGACTGAATGCATTTACGCACCAGATTATCCAGAGTTGAAGTTTTTAAATCTTTTGAAAAGCTTCAGTCTTTTGTTACTTTCCCCTCCTGAAAACTATTTGCTGCTTTGTGTTGATCTGTCACATAAAATCATGCAGAAGGCTGTTTGTGGTCGTGACAAAGTTCCAGAGGATGGTTGATTGGTCTTTCCTTCAGCTAATGAGACACTAAACAAAAAACACACTTAGCAGCATCCTGGCCTACAGGCCACAGCCCCTGCCTCAGCTCCACTTTCACTGCATTATATAATCCCCATGCATAGCTGTAGACCATCCACTGAGGAAACTGTTGAGATCTGAACTGCGTCTTGGATTCGCACTCAAAGAAAGGCACTAAGAACTACTTGGCTTTCCTCTGGTGGTGTTTGTCCGCTCTGCTCTGTCCTCTGCCTGACATTCTCAATAATACATCCAGGGCGTCTTACGATCACAGCGGATGTGTGTTTGTGTGTGACCAAAGCGCGATGGATCACAGCCCAGCAGATCGAGCGTCCCTCACCTCACCTTCTGTTTTTTTTTCTGACATCCGCCGCCTCTCCTTCAGCTTTTGTCGCTCTCGCGCACAGGCGTAACTCTGGATGTTTCTTGGCCTAGCGCTCCGTGCGCCTCCACGGAGGGACTCCTTCTCAGAATGAAAGACATGTCTAGACGTCTCTGAAATATACATCTCAGCACACACACGGGGAGCAAGGCTGCTTCGCCTTAAAGAAGAGAAGGGGGGGGGAGAAATGAATTTCAAAGTACACCGGCATGTCCTCAGTCAATATCCGGCACTATGGCCCTGCCTTATTTATGAACCTGCTGCTTTCATCTTTAGCCCTGTTGTCTATCAGCCACATGAAACACCGACCTCTCTTCATTCCTAACAACATACACAGAAAAGTGCTCTCTCGCTCCCCTTCTAACGCGCCTCAGACCACTGACTGTTGTTATTACAATACACGCATGTTTGATGAACAATATCGGCAACAAGCGCAGAACAAAGGGAACAAACGTACGAGTGATGGGGATGTAGTCCGAGGCTCCTCGTCTTCTCTTCCCTCTAACGCTCATAAATAGAGATCACACGCTCCGGCAGAAGTTCCCCCGTATCGCTCATTCTTTTTTATCCTCTATTCTTTTTGGGATGTGGGAGAAAAAAAAAAGAACATCTAAAATAAATGTTGTCCATCTAATTGCCATTAGCAGCGGGGCAGAGGGAGCTGCCGTGGCGCTTATTGCTGCTCTCCGTCTTTAAGTCAACAGCAGACAGTCATCTGAAAGGTTCAATATGGGTTTTCTCATTAATGGCCAAATCCATGGGGTACCCAGCCAGCGCTACTTCCTCCCCCCCCCCCCCCACCCCACCCCCCCAAGGTCCCCAGGCTAGACTCCCCTCTCATTTCATTTAATGTCACTCCAATAGGACAAGCTCACACTTATTTAACCAGCCCACCCTCCACCTCTCCTCCACCTAGAGAGACGGGGACATTTGCTCACACGGAGGCATTTGCCGTAGCGTTGCGTCATCTGTTTATTTAAAACACGCACGCACGCAACACGCTGGGTGTGTGCGTCAGCTAAGAGAAGCCACTGCATCTTTGAAATAAAAAAAAATAAAAAATCCACTTAATTAACTGCATCCTTATGATCTTTATTCTATTTGTTCCAACTCCCCGAGGTACCGACAGCCATGAAAATGCCTTATGTCTGCCTTTTACGAAAACAGAATAAAACATGCTCGGACCACTTAAAAGAAGGCCTCTCTGCAGAAATCGGGAATATCAAGCATGTAAATAGAGGAGATTATCGAAATGGGAAGTGACAAGTGCTGCATGTTTTCAACAGTTGAGACATAAACAGTTTACAACACACCGACATTGTTTCTCTTAAGGGAGCCCCTCTCAAACAAGCAGCCTTTTTAGTGGCTGTCTCCTTTACAAACGCCGTCCCCTGCACAACGCCTCCCTGTTGATGTGTTTATGTGACCGAGGCATCAAATAATAAACGTTTAAACGCTGCGTTACGGCCTCTCACGCCGTGTCGCTGCTGATTCGAGATGCCGTTTGTCAAAAAAGGGCTCCCCAGTCACACTTGAAGCGCCGGTCCCCGCCAGAGCATTTGTTCCAATACATGCCAGTTAGAATTATACATGCGTCCCCGTTTTACGCCCCTCCACTTAGCCAAGCAGCATGCCAGTGTATTTAGTTGACATAATGAGCTGTCATGCCTGATGCAGCGCACTGGGACTCTGCGCCTGCCAGCTCCGCTCGTGTGCCGGTGTTTGTGTGTCGTTTGCTCCGTTGAGTCGCCTGTGTGTAGACGGACGCTGCGACTGAGACCGCGCCGGCTGGGGAATAACGTGTTAGTTTTTTTGGTTTTTTTGCACCTCGTTTAAGGCTGAGCCACACGGAGCGAGACGTCGCCATGAAACGGCAGCTGGTGGAGGACCTGAGGACTAGGTTGAAGTTCCTGCAGGAGATGGAGAAAAGTTACCGGGCTCAGGTGGAGGAGCTCGAGAAGAAGGTGAGCGCAAACAATTACGGCGTATTACACAGCTCTGTATTAGTTCCACTTTCAATGAAGACATTTCCGGTATAAGTATGTAAAGAAGGAGAAACAGCAATATATATATTACTTTTTCATGTATAAAGAGCGGTGAAATGCATGCCACACTTTTCAGATTGTTACTTAGAAAGTAATGCGAGAAGCATCTAAAATTTCTCTTCACAGCGATGTATTACCTTCTGGTGGTTGCTCTTTCACATAAAACGGCTAAAAGCGTAAAAAACAAATGTGTAGAGGCGTGAATACTTTTGCAAGCCCAAGTATACAATAAGTATACATCGCGTGAACTGAAACGCTGAAACTGCTCACCTGTTGCCCCCCGTTCAGGCCAAGACGCTGACGGAGGAGGCCTCCAACAGGAAGGCGCTGATTGAATCGCTGAAGAGGAGGCTGAACGTTGCAACCGCGGAGAAAGGCCAGCGTGAGGCGTCCTGTGCAAAACTGACAGAGGACGTAGAGAAAAAGGTGCGACACAACCAATCAGCTGGCCAGCAGTTCTTTAGTGAAATACCCTGAAGTCTATCTGCTGTTATCTTCTCCACGTTTCTGTGGACATGAGCTGAACTGAAGAAGCTGATCCTGTTTATTATCGGGCTGATGTGTTTCCTTTCTCTGTGTTAACGGCCAGATTAAAAAAGAGATTTTTAATCTGAATGCGTTCTGCCTGGATAAATAAAGGTTGCATAACATTGTACTTACTCTGCTGCACCCATACATGTATACTGGTCTGTTAAAAGGAAATCACGTCTTCTGACTCTTAGCTTTAATTAAATTGTTCAGTTGAAGCTCGTTAAAAGGTGAATTAGGTGTACACACCTAATTCACACACAGGCATTAAGTAATGCATTAAGTAATGCTGAGCAGTAGTTTAATGTATTCTGCTTGTTTTCGGCTAATATTTGCACTGCCAATTAGCATAGCTAATAGATTACTGTTTTTATTAGCTAATTCATTCTTTAAAATAATAGTCACCCACATTAGTTGTATTGAAATCCTTTTTTTTAAGGCTTTATTGTTGTGATGTTTTTGTATTTTGTGCTTATTCTGAAGTAAACGAGGCTCATTTTCTTCCTGCTGCGTTCACCGCATTCTTCCTTCCAGGAGCAGCGGATCCATGCCCTCCAGGCCCGTGTTGGAGCCAGCGAGCGCGCCTTGGCTGCCCTGGAGCAGACGGCCACCGAGCAAATGGAGGGGTTGACCCAGCAGAGCTCGCAGGCCCTGGACAGGCTTCAGAGACAACTGGGCCAGGCGCGCTCGCAGCTGGAGCAGCTTCATTGTTTCATCCAGGTACGGCAGGGTGCTCAGTGTGCATCACCTCTGCTTCATAATGAAGCCGTTTTAGAAGTAATTAAGCAACGGTTGACTCTGTTTGACACATACGGTGCTGCGCTCGCAACAACTTGTCCAAAAAACTGCAAAGCAGTACTGATGAGCTGTTACTTCTCCGCTGAAACAGGATGTTGGATGAGAAGACGGGCCCTAATGTTCTCAGAGCCGGACTCAATCAGAGCTGGCTGCACGCTGCTAATGACTGGATCGTTTATCACAAGCAGATTCAATCGTGAACTACATCATCTTCATTTAAATCTGCTCTCTGTTGTGTCCGCGCTGCGTTTTCATGCATGACAGATGTTGTAAGTTTATGTAATTTGACTCCTCAAAACTTCTCAGCTTCACACATTTATTCACAAAGTCTTTTATCTGGAGTTGAGCTTGGCTCCAGGGTGCATGAATATTTATCGGTTTTCCTTCAAAGGGACTGTTTCTGATTTTGTTTACAGGACCTTCGAAGTGTTTTTGACCTCTGTGGTCACCAGCAGGAATGAATTTTTTTTATGACAGATAAACACCAAGATGTAAAAACAACTGCAGATTTCTCTTTTCTCTCTGAGCCCGGGGGAACGGGACAGCTTCTTCTTCCTCTCCGGCTCATTATTTGGGTTTGCTGGTGTCACTGGCATTGCAGAGGTAAAGTCAGGGGGAAAATGACTTGAAGGTGTATTGATATATGCTAAAGGCGCAGATTTTAAACACCGTTTTCATCTTATGTCGTTTATTCACTCAAACCAACGTCTGTCTAGATGTTCACGCTGTGTCGCTCTGTTTTGTTCATAGACGTGTCCACAATGAGCTTACATGATGGGAGACTTTGGGATTTCATGTCTTCTTTTATCTTAGATCAGAGTTGTTGACAACTCAATAGACTGCACTCCAGAGTAGTCGTCCTGTTGAAACATCCAATTAACTGCAACACGACCTCTTCAGGAATTGGTGTATCCAAACTGATACATCGTCCCTGATGAGAAACCTCCCACAGCATCACGCCTGACCCACCGTGCTTCACGTTGGACCGTGGCGTGAATGACGGATTGTATGCGTCCTCTGAACCTAAAAACAGTGACCTTGTTTTCAGCCATTAAAACTGTCATTAAAGCCAGACTTTAAGCGGGCTTCCTGCTCATAGCTTCATGTGAACCATCTTTAAACTCCTGGAGGTGATCACTGAGTAACATTTTAGATGTACTTTGATCAGTTTGAGCTGTAGTTTTCAGCCACCCCCCACCTCTTTCTGCGTTTGGTTTCAATTTCAAAGCATTCGAGACATTGTTGAATGAACAGACATTTCCTGCGCTTTTTTACGTTTTCTTCTCCCCAATCAGCTTTTTCAGTAAAAGTACACTTCTGAATAATTTCTTGAACAATTTTGCTGACATTTTCAGAAAGAATGCCCTATAGAGCAGGTAAAACCTTTACTGCCTCATGTGATTGGCCATTAGGGGCGAAGCGGTCCGCTGACCTCCACTGCAGTTCACCTCAACCAATCTGGTTGTTGTTGTGACATAAAGCTTTCCTTTAAAGAATTTCAAAAGAAAAATTTGTGTAGACGTAGGTTCAAATAAGGAATGCCCAGCAGACGGTTCTGGTCCTGTTTAAAGCCGGGTCGAGTTCTACAACATCTTCAGCTCTGATCAATGTTTTTTTGGGTGGCTTTGAAAAAAGCTGTTTAAATTTAGCTCTTAAAAGGACTTAAATCATTCAGCATTCATCGTCCTCCTCTTATAGCTCCAGAACCGACTCGCTTGGCCGCCACTTCTGTGTCCCGGTCGGGTGCTCTCTGCCCGCCCTCTTTCTCTCATCCCTACCTCTGTCGTACGGCTGATCCGTCCCCGAAGCAGGATAATCGTTTCGGATCCTGGACAGACAGAAGCACAGCGGGAAGCGACCGTGATCCAGCCGTAGCTCCCGGACTCCCTGAACATCTCTGGAGGAGCTGGTGGAACCGCAGGGACGGCGGCGCCGCTGTTCAGCTTTCCCCGTTAAAGTGTGTTGGCATCATGCTGCAGGAGGGACTGGTGCGCTTCACAAACATGGCAGCATGAGGGAGAACATTACCTAGAAATATTGAGGCAGCATCACAGTAGCGTTTCCATTACAAATGTACGCAAAACATTGTCGATATTCTGCTAATTTCAATAAAACACATGTACGCAATTACAGTGTTTCCATTAAATAAGAAATGCAATTAAAACCTTAAGTTAATACGTTTATTCACGCGAGTATCTCGTCCATGAGTGAGAAGTATTTGAAACAAATTTTATCTTTTCCATTTTTTGCCGAGCTTTCTCTTCTCCGCCAGGTATTTCTGTTTCAGAGTTTTCCATTTTGAACGTAAGATTTTCCACGGCTTGTGTAATTCCGCTTCCATCATGGCCGCTTCTAGATCTTGGTAAATGCTCGCAGTTCTTTGCTGTTTTATATTGAGTATGTTGGTAATACCCCCGTCACGAAATAAATGTAAAAAAAAAACACGCCGTCTCCTCGTGAATCTAATACATCCCGCGCCATCATCCTGCTACTACTTCCTGTCGTCTTCTTTGCAAGATATACCAATTTCAAAATGGCCGATAAACCACCTCAACCTAGCGCAAAAACCTTTTATCGAAAAATAGGAGTATTTTCGAAATTGCCGTGTTTTCATTAAACAAATTTATTTTCATAAATACAATTTGCGCAATTTGTTGGTGAATGGAAACGCGATTGTTGTGTGAATCTTGTGGAAGAATACCAGAATGTTTGATCAAGGCTATTCCCCACTAAACGTATGAAAGCCTCCCAGTTTGAAGAACTTGTTTTTTAAGCAAATAAAAATGTGAAATAATTTGGGTTATTCGGCCCAAAACAGGAAATGTTTGGTCTAGTTCAGCGGCAGACAGCTGTGTGCTTTTCTACAGGGTGACCATCTGGTTTTAACTGTAAATTGAAACAGACCACCAACCAGAAAATCCTATTTGACCATCGGGAACAGCCGCCCCTCTCTTGCTGTGGACCTAATTCATCACCCCCTGCTGTGTTTGTGTCAATCTGTCTGAAAGTGATAAAGACTGTCCATCACCTGAGCTCAGCCACACCTGTCTGTCTAAAGAGAAAATAGCTGACAGATAGATAACAACGGCAGAGATGTTGTGCTCACAGATGCATCAGGTGACTTCTCCCAGCTTTGCTGCGGTCACTTCAGACGTAAAGGAACTACTGATCATTTATCTTAAAATGCCTTTTATATTTAAGATTTGTTTCAGATTAAGCAAATGAGCTAATGTTTTTGCCAATGTTGAGCAAACAGGTGGCATAGACATCATCAAACATATAGTTAGGGCCACAGTTATGTATATTCCTGCTAGATTTGGGTTTAAAGTGATCTTTAACTTTTACCGACTTGTTGTTTCTTACTGGAAGTAATAGTAATGTTTTAAAGGGGCCCTGCCAGAGTCCTGGTGTGACTCTAGCAGAGGATCTATGGATGAAGCCAAAGATTAGGGTGATGGTGAGGAGACCATCCAAACTCAAAGACCTGGAGCTCATCGCTAAAGATAAATCATTGAAATACCAGAGAAAAATACAGGCAAAGAGAAAGTGAATTTATTTCAACATGCAATTTTTCTAATTGAATGATTATAAAAACACATAAAATTATTTATCTAGGAATTCATACCATCTGTGTTTTACTGTCCTTTGAGAGATGCCTGTCTCTGTTCCTAAATACATTTCCTGATTGAATGAAGACGATCTTTAAACCTGCCAGGAGTAAGAATAGTTGTTGGGTTTGATCAAGCCACACGGTGTGAAAGACTCGCATCTACAGTAATCTGCAGCCTTAGAATGACGGGAGAACTACACGTTGCTGTACACAGATGCATGTCGTGCGGGTGTTACTCGTCTCCTCCATTCCCATAACCTGAGCTGCTGAGGCCATTGTGTTGTTGTTGAGGATTCACATCATTGTTTGTCTCCCCCTGGCTCCTGTGATCCCCTATAAGAACAGCGAGGCCTTTGATTGGACTGCCTGACGTCCGGAGGAGATTTACTCTTGTCATGTATTGATCAGGACCGCAGGGCTGCTTGTGTGCTTGTGTGTGCAGATATCGCAGTGTCTTTATGAGCTGATTTTTTGTTCTCACTCTGTGTGTGTGTTAAGATTTTTTTTTATTTTTTTATTGTGTGCCAGCAAACCCTTTTGGCCCCTGCACACGCCCCGGGCTGTAAGCACCGCTCTTGAACTGCTAAACAGTGGCCCTGAGTATTGCGACCAATCCACACTGTGCACACACACACACACACACACACACACACACACACACACACACACACACACACACACACACACACATGCTGAGATTGTTCTCTTCCAAAGAAAGCTTTGAGTTTTTATCCTCACAGAAAAACACTCCATTGTGCTTAGTTTCTGCACTGCTCTGTGTTTTCTGGTGCAACATTGATCTGTTATCTATCAAAATGATTAGCCGTACGTTTACCGGTGAGCGACGCATCCAGAACAGAATGTATTCCATTCTGTGGGGTATTATGGTCTGCAGTTTTTGAATAATATATAATATAATTCAGCAAATAGTTGTGCTCGTTATGTTTATGAATGTCTTAGTTTTTTTTAACGTAACAACTATTCAAGGGGAAGCAAATGCTGATGCAGCACTTAATCAGCTGGTGAGCATAACTGACCCGCTTTACCAGCAATTTAACCCAAAATATTTACTTGGCTAGTTTTGATGTCAGTTGTGTGTTTACTGTCAGAAGACGCACAAATGTGTCCGTCATCACATCGTACGTCCCGGGGTCGGCAAACCTGCAGTCCCAGAGCCAAAAGTGTCTCTTTGTTGGCTAAAAATGACAAATACCCAACAAATCTTTTATGGCAATAATAACAGGTGAAGGTTTTTGCTGTTTTTCAATTTGTCATTGATTGATTGATTGATTGATTGATTGATTGATTGATTGATTGATTGATTGATTGATTTGAGACTATTGGCTTTTTATTTTTTGCATAATCTTCCACAAATATCTACATCCCATAGAAGATTGTGTATTTGTCGTCTTTTTGCAAAAGTTTTGGTTTTATTTGCGTTAAAGAATGGTGGTTCTTTATTATGTTAGATGGTTATCAAAAATTAAAAGATGTCTTTTCTAAAAACAAAAAAAGAGACATGTAAGATTCACAACTTCAAAGGAGTTTTATTCATCTGGCTTGAAAGCAGAAATGGCTCGTTAGATTGTAAAAGTTGCAGAGCCCTCGTCTATCCACTCATTTGTCCATCTTTCTATCTTTCTGTCCTTCTCTCCATCCATTTATTCTTCCATTTAGCTCTTTCTTCTTTATTTACAGTTTGTTTGTCCAATCTATGTACAAATATCTCAGCATAAAATCATGGTGACTGTGTTTTTGTGGGACAAAATTAGAAAACTGCGTAGGAACAGTGAAGTTGTAAGAAACTGTTATAAAGTGAATTATGTTCTGTAGATATAGCCGCTGTTTGTGAAGGTTTCAACTTAAAAACTTATTAAATGTTATGCTTTTGAGATTTTTACTACTCCAAATCTGGAAACGTCGGAAAAGTTCATTCAAGGCGTTTATGACCTTTTAAAGGCACACAGAATCTGCTCTTACTATTGCAGGTCATTGTGCAGAGCCGCAATTTGTACAGTAATTAATTTTATTTGTCAGGGTTTGTTTTGATCGGCGTCAAACTAAAACGTTATGGAGCTATTTTCTGATTTATAAAGACAATATCGTCATTATTCTTTGTCTTTACTTCTCCATTGACCTCTATACAATATCCTTAAGGATATTTATCATTTGTGAGGCAAAAGGCTGATGTTTTGTAGAAAACATTTTGTTATGAACAATCAGATTTTTAATATAGCCAAAACCTTAAAGTAAAATGGTTTAATGTTGGCTGTGTTCAGGCACTGAGACGGCTGCATTCATAGTGATAATTTCTGAATTAAGATGTTTTCATCTTAAAGCGCTGATTTATATCCAGCTTATTATCTTGGTCTGAATTATTCTTAATTAAGTATTTATAGGAAGTTTATACAATTCTTGTTCAACGGGGGTGAATATCTTTTAAGCTGCAGCTAAAATAAAAGCATCTGCAGCCTTAGTTAATGAGCTGCGTCTTCCTTTGTGGTTTTCAGACCCAACCAAATAAACCAGAAGTTTTTACTTGTCCTTATGAAGCTCATCTAAAACCACCATCTTACTGTAAAGGAAAGCAATCCCCTTTGTTTTTACTCAGTATGAAGTTAAATTTGACCGCTTGTGAAATTAAAGTGATTTTTAGCCAGTTGGGCAGGCCCATTGCTTTTACATCTTTTTTTTTCTTGTGAGTTATTCACATACGATGGTTATGAAGTTACACATACCTGAATATGTGAATTTTGGTCTATTTTCCAACACAGCAATTGTTTTTTGCTGTTTACCCTGGGCCCTCGGTATCTCTGAGTGCTTCGTAATGGAAACCGTATCCAGTGCGTCCGTGAGAAATTCAAAGAAGTGGAGCTGTGTGCTGCATGTATGATTAGCCTTTTAGCTTTGGTCCCCTGACTGGACGTTGTGTTTTTAGGTTTAACAACACTTTAAATCGGCTGCCGTCTTTTTTATTGCTTCCTGTTCCAGATCGGGTGCTTTGCCTTCTTTGTTTTAGCGCGCTGACTTCTGTTGTCTCGAGCTTTCTCCCGCCTGACAATCCACCCAAGGTCAGCTTTTCAGCCAGCTTGCAGGGGAATGATGCAGAAGATTATTGCCTCGATCAATAAGCTCAAAATGAAGCAAAGGGGAGTTTACTTTATTGACTTCCTCGTGTACAGTGGCAGATTTAACATTTAATTGTCTCTCCGTATTTAGAGCATCCCCCCATTCAGCGCCTGACAACTGTGCCACCCCAGGCCTTCCTCGTCTCGCTCGCCGCCCACTCGGGCACCATTTAGACGGCCCCTCTTTAGCTTAATTATTAACAGTGTTATGCTGCCCTGTTGTACTGTAAGACGTTTCAGAAAGCAAATAAATAAATGAATGGCTGCATTTTCATAGCGCTCTGTCTTTCTCTCTCAGATGCGTGATTTTCTGCCCATGGAGAATTCAGAGAAACTCGGGGTGTGTTTAATATCAAAGCCCCGCTCCCCCTGCTTTCATTCAACGGGGCAACAAACCCCGAGGTCCACTCTCCTGCAGGGGAGTGTGAGGCAAAACCGAGGAGAATCTGAGTTTGTCAAACTCAATATTCCTCCATAATGTACCAGGCCTCTCCGGCGCATGCTTGATCAATTTCATTTATTCATCTGCCGGGCAGCGCTAGCCCTCTTGTTTTTCTACATCCATTTCATCATCTTCTTCTTCTCCTCCCCCTTTTTTCTTTTCTTTTTTTCCTCCTCCCTTCCTAGACCCTGGCCAGTGAAATACTTTTGGACGTTCAAGAGGTCAAGCAGCAGTTGATGAGCAGGAGGAGGCAGAGGCAGGCCGGTTCTGTGGCGCCGAAGAGCAGCCTCTCGTCCAAGTCCATCATCAAAGCCAAGTCCATCGCTGCCTCCATCCTCAATATGTCAGAGAATGATCTGGCAGATATAATGGAAACGGATCAGGTAAGGCCAAAGGACAGCGTTTTTACTCTGAACAAGCAAACTTCAGGAGGATCTGTATCTTGTTTAGAAAACCTCCAGAGCTTTCAACACATATGAGAGTTTTGTGCTATAAAATTTTGAAACATCCTGAAAGTTTCTGATTGACATTTGTACGCATCACTGGAAAGGAAAAAAAAAAAACGTTCTACCATCAATATTGACTTACAGCTTATGGTATTTTGTGTGAATATTGGAATTAACTTATTGCCCTGACCTCAGGAAAGTCCATGTTAACGCCTGTATTTAAGGGGAATAGTAAGAAAAAGAAGCACTTTGTGGGGTTTTCAACATCTGGACTGATGTTTTACTTTGTTCCTTTTGTCACAGAAATAATGCAAAGCATCTATTTGATTTAACAGCTTAACACACGTCAAAGAAAATAATGACATTAGTAGCTTACATTTTATTAAAATAAAGTAGAGGGTTCAAAAATGAGTTCTATTTCTAAAGCAAATACCTGCATATGTCCAAGTCTACAAGTTTCTTTTTTATTTAACCTTTATTTATCCAGGTTGTCTCCTTCGCCTCCAAGATCCCATTTACAAGAGACCTGCTTGGATGAAAGATAAAACAACAAAAAAGTTACAAACACAGTAGCATTATGAATAAATGAAAACGGTTCAGTTCAGATTAAATAAGCTCATAACGTGCTAAAATAAAAGGTTTCATAGGATGATTTCCCTTTTTTTCCTTAAAATAAATGTAAATTGTCCCAGAGGGATCAAGATGGATAATTTCTGACGCTGCTGCAGAGACGTCCAAGCTGACGGAGCCGAGTAAGAAAAGGGTTTTATCCCCAGGTTCTGACGGAGCGTTGAAGGAGATTAAGTCCTGATAGCCAAGTTTGTGGCTGGACTGTCTAAGATTATGTTCAAACTGCATGGAAATACGACCCTTATATGTCTTTTTCACGGCAGTGTGAACGGCCCAATTCTGATCTTTTCACCCCCAAAAAATCTGATTTGTGCCACTTCCATATGTGGTACTAATTCAGATACGTATCGGATACTTTTCAAAGCGTCCGAAGTCCGTCATGTCGCATTTTAGCCGTCTTTCACGTCTCTCTCCTGTCTCTCACTACATCCACACAGGGTAGCAGCAGCAGCTAACGCTCCATAAAACTGTTGTTAACAGCTGTGCTGCTTTCTTTTTACCTTACGTCTTGCAATGATGTGGTCTTAATATTGTCGGCTCCCGCTGCAGTTTTCTAATAATAACAAGGAGAGACGTCGGCCGGTCTCCGCGTTTTTTTTTATTTATTTGAGTTGTCTTTCTAACAAAACTTTATTGAACACTTCTAGAAACAATTGCATTCACCATTACTTCCGTAAACAGCTCGCTGCTCTGTGACGTCTCCTTCAAAGCGCCTGCGGGTCGCTTTGTGTAATAGGAATCCAAACAATAACTGACATCCCAGACTTATTGAATAGGGAAACGGTGAACTTATCAAGTTCCAGCACTTTATTTGAGAAACAGAGCAGAGATCACATAGATGGTCAGTAATCGCACCCAACGGTCCCGCTGCAGTCTGCGTCTGCCCTGTTTCTGTCCGGCCTCCGTTCTCATGTCTCTACTAATACCTGACAATCATCATCCCACACAGTAGCTACGCACACATTGGCCTTGGCAACCAGCAGAACCGGGGAGCTGATGTACAGTCCTCGTGTCTCCAGTGCTCCCATGTCCGAGTGGCGTCAGGTCATAGAGACTTTGGGATAATATTCCAATAACACTTTGTGGTCTTGAACCGTTCAGACAGAAGTTTAATGACGGCCGCAGTTAATAGTAGCATGAATGGCTACCTCAAAAAATCAGGTTTCAGTAAAAAAAATCGGAATAGAGCATCAAGACCTGCAGTGTGAATGTAGCCTAAGTGTCATTTGGGGAGTGGTGGCCAAGTGGTTAGAGCAACACACACTTGCACTTTGAGAAGGTTGCTTCCCACTGCTCCCTAACGGATGGGTTGAATGCAGAAGACAGATTTCACTGGAATGTACAATTGCGATGACAAAGAAAGATTTCTTCTTCTAAAAAAAATGTAGGAGGATAAATAAGGCAGAAACATCTTTAAAGAATAAAATGTGTCAGAGCTTTAGTCTAAGGGTTGACGATGATGGCCAGTTGACCAGAAAATATAAAACCCAGTGATGCGGGAGAGATTCACCCCCTGTTAGGAACCGTAATGCTCCATGATGGACGGCATCCAGCATCTGCAGAGAGGTGGCAGAGACCTTTAGAGAAACAGCATCAGGCAGGAAGGTCATTAAGACAAGATGCTTCCTGCTCTGAAGGAAAAGTCGGATCTATTTCTGAAGAAAAACCCTGGTTTGATCAACGTCTTTACGACATATTCCATATGTGACTGAAATCAAAGCTTATTTTCAATTTCTATCCCAAGAGCCAGAAACGTTATTGGTGTAGCTGTCATTCTTTTTAATCTGAGGGAGTTTGTGGAGCTTTCTGTTTGCTGGCGAACAGCGTAACCTTTGTCTTATCAGCATTAAGGACTGGTCCAGACGAGGAAGTTTTAATAAATGTTCAGTAAATTGTCAAAATAATGACCGGGATATGTGGGTAGCACTATAAGACATCCATATATACAGTTTATTAGCAAAAAAAAAAAAAAATACATTTGGGGTTGAGTTACACTTTAACTAGTTGTTGAAGCTGGTGTATTGATGGGAAACATGAGCCCTATAAATGATGGAGAGGTTCCTAAAACTACTGCAGGAAGCCAAAAGATGTTCCATATCAGCTGGGTCTGAAATTTGGAGCATGTAAAATCACAATATTAAGTTTTTAAAGGGGAAACATCCAGTTAGACCAGGGGTCAGCAAACTTTACAACCCGAGGAGGCATATTTTTCCTTTGGTTCAGCTAATAAGAATTTGTTTAGAGCCACAAAGGCTAACTGAGCCTCCAAAACCTAATTACCAGTTTTTACAATATTGTACTACAAGAAATATGTTAATATTTTTAAATAAAAGAGAAAAAACTATTTTATAAGCTTATTAAATAAAAGGAAATTCTTACATACACTGCAAAAAGGGAACTAAAAGTAAGTAAAATATTCTTGAAATGATTGTATCTGTCCTTGATTTGAGCAGGCAAGTTTAAATGATCTCCCAGTGGACTTTGCACTTAAAACAACTCACCTCCATCATCTAATTTGAAGTGCAGATATCTAATTATCTTATTTTAGGGGTCAAAATGCACATTCCATTGGTAGATAATCTTATTTACCTGCTAAGTTTGAAGGCAAATGCACTCATTTAAAGAAAATATTATATACTTTTAGTTCCCTTTTTGCAGTGTAAGAGAATGAATACATTTTCTTTAATGCAACATTCAAGTTTCTTTTCATAGAAACAACACAGAAAAGCATGTAAACTCCCCTTTGACCAAAGACCAAAAAAAATGTACCCTACAAAACATATTCCTGACATTATTGGTGTAAAAAAACAGCATTCATTTATTACCTCTAGATTTTAAAACATTGCTTAATCCTTAAGGGGGTGGCTGGGTTGCAGCTGGAGTGGAGGTAGAGAGAGGAGGTGCTTGTCACACACCTTGTTTTGGTCTACAGACAGAGCTCATCAGCCCACCTAGTGGTGAAATTTCACTAGAAAAATAGAAAACAAATAATTTAATGTCATTTCGTATATACATATCAAAAGTAAAAGTCAATTTCTATTGTCTGGAGGATAATATTATATTATTATAGTCTGTTTTTACAGATGTAGGATGCGCGGGTCCTTGTTCAGCAATGTCTCTTCTCCCATCTGTGTTCAGTCTCCATGGTAACCAGCTGTTGTGCTGTCTGATGGGCAGCGGTAGTCTCCTTTGCTTTGGCTGCTGTATTTGGCTTTAAATCAAACATCACAATCGCTGCAGCTCTTACGCTCCATGTAAACCGGACATGGCCCCATCCTACTGCATTTTAGCCAAGCTGCTGCTCAGATATCACTGCAATTACCCAATATTAACATTACTTAATCTCATACAACATTGTGCAAACACTCTGTCTGTGCATTGAAGATTTGATTAACTCAGACTCCAGGATATGTGAAACTGAAATTGGCAGGGAATCTGACGTTATGACCTATTTTTTTGATTAAGCAAACTAATATTGTTTTATAAAGTATTGAACTTTCATACCCAGATTATCCTAAATATGAGAAATAAAGAAAAAACTACTCTCAGCAAAAGCAGTTAATCCCGTCTTCATGCAGTTGATTAATGTGAATTTCATACCCTTGATCCCAAGTAACCCGACGTAACTGGACTTGTTGGGCCACAAGAGTTGCTTTCGTCTCCCACATCTAGACCTGCGTAACAGATGTTTTTTCTAAACGCCAACGTACGTGGAACAGCAAGAAACGTTGTGCCTGCAGTTTAAGAAGTTAGCTGAAGGGAATGGGATTTACGTCCTTCAAGCCATAAGAACCATTAACAGTGGGCCAAAGAGAAGCAGCCATGACTTTTGGGGTATTGATTGATGGAGATGAACCGTAGATCTGTATTAGCCAAGGAGAACATGGAGTGTTTGTTTGGTGCAATGCCAGTGAAACGTATAAAGACTGGACCGATAGCAGTCAGTACCTCCACAGGAAGCACACCGGTAGGTTTTCAGGATGAAGGACCAAGGATTGTTCAAACCTTTCTTTAGAATAAGCAGATAAACTCAATGACATGGCCAGCACAGAGTCCGGATTTCAAGCCAACTGGAAATTTAAGGAGGACTTTTTTAATGTAAGCAAAAAGGTAAATGGCCAGGCTCGATCCCGAAAGGCAGATCTGTTAGCTTCTGTACGAGTATGCTGGAAACAGCTTGATGAGGAATATTGTGTTTCGATGTTGACATCCTGTTTGAATTCAAGCTTTCAGAAAAACCAGAGGAGCTGCAACAATGTAGTTGTTTTTTGTTTCAAAATTTAATATCTTTGTCCCGTTCTTGTGTTTTTTTATATTTACTATTACGTCATGCTTTGCAGCGACTGAGTTTTCAGGTTCTTCTATTAGTGATTTATCATTTCATTTATTGATTTATAAAGTATTTTAAAACATCCAAATTAGTTAATAGAGGGTGTTGCAACAAATTTTAACTCTCTCGGTTATGTTTGTTTTTGTCTGAGCGTTAAGGTAAGCTAAGAAACACCTTCAGTGTCCCACAATGGGGAGATTTGGGTGGGACAGTGCCAAAGAAAAACCACATAAACATAGACTTTTCACTGACATAGTTGATGTCGGTGAAAAGTTTCCTGTACACTGATGTGTGACAGTGATCAGGTTATGAGTTCAGGTAACATTGAGAAGGATCTGGTGCCGGGTTTACTGTTGCTGGATTTCATCCTGGACTCGATTAATTTGACAAAACTATCAACACCTGCAGTTCCTGTCAACTCCAGGTTTCATTATGGTCCAACTCCTCAAACTGCTGCTCTTTGCCAGGCATCGAAGCAGTAACTGAACCGGAGTTCTTGTTATTGACTGCTGTAAGCTTGCTAAAGTGTTTCAAACTATTTTCCAACTTGGTGAGGCCTCTCTCCACCATAGATCATTCCCAGCAAATTCATCAATTAACAACCGTGTTACAATCAGCCCGGGATCTCTGGGGATTTCCTCTCATCTATCACAAGATTAGAAAGAGCGCACCAGGCACTTACTCACACTTGAAACCAATTTGAAGCCGTTGCCGAACAGCTCCACCCCTGTATGACAGAGAGCTGATTCTCACTTGAGAATAAGTCTCTCTTATCACCCTTGAAGAGACTTGAATACGGGAACAATCATCCGCTCAACAATCATCCGCTCTTACAGCTGGGCAAAAGTTTACCTCGTTAGGGCTGCACATTATATTATTATTATTAGTTGATTTCAAACATGATTGGAAAATAACAGTAAAAGAAACAGAATAATATACCAACACCATAAATGATCAACAGAGATTTCAGGGTAGAAATAAATAAAACGTATTAAATCAGTACCTTAAAAGCAAAACTGCCCTTGTCTCAATGTGTTGATTGATAAAATAAGATGTGACATATCTTTATTGTCCCACACGGGGAAAGTTCTGCCGTAATAGTGGCAAAAACAGAGTTACACACTAGATGAGTAATGACAAAACAAGTTTATCTATAGTTTAAGGCTGGTTCACACGGCAGAATTTTTAGCCCGATTTTCCCCCCGATCTCCCCTTTCCCATATGCGGCGATTATCGATTATTATTAAGATAATCTTACAAGATATTCCTGCTGTGTGTGGCATGTTAAAAGCGATCGGGTCCGCTTGGTGCAACATCGGGACCGCTCCGACCTCAAATTGGGGATATTTAACTTGTTGGATTGTCTTGCCCTGATATCCTAGCGTGTACGATGTCCCCCGAGGACAAACGAGCGGCAGCCTGTTGAATGTGACGTGTAGCCAATCAGAAAGCGAGGTGTGGGAAACCCCGACAGAAAAAAAAAAAAACTCGTCTCCAGTCCATAGTGCAGCAAGCGTAGAGCCGGTCGCGTTGTCTCCGCTTCTTTCACAAACGCCTTTTTCTTTTTATGTTTTTCCACAGACTATCACCAATATTCTTCCTCGTCGTCCATGTTTATTTACTCTGATGTCACGTTTGATCTTGAGAGGATTTATAATCATCTGAATAATCTTAAGTGAAATCTGTTGGTGTTTTGAGCTCGCCGTCTGACCGGACACCACGCACTGTACGACCAAACATGTTTTATCGTTACGTGATGTTGTCTCTCAGGCTTTGAAAATCGTCCGACTATATTAAAACCCAGCCTTAAGTTCTACAGCGACAGAGAGCAGGGAATTCGTTGGTAGCCGTTGGGCTTTATACTTTAAACATTTAACATTGTCTGTAAGTTATGACAAAATAGGTTGATTATATGAATTTAAGTGGGATTATATAATTTTCCACACATACATGCATGACCATGAATGCATACACAGCAAAGCTAAACATTGTACACATACACACCGTACAACAGATACAAAAAAACCTATAAATGAATATATCAGCATCGTACAACATTCATGTCGCTGAGGACTGTTTGGAGAGAAAAAATGTATGGGTAAGTGTTATGAACTTTTGGAATTGTTGGATATTTTTTATGCTAATGTAACGTTTAGCCAGTCGGACAGAGGCTCGCTGCAGCAGATGTTCACACCAGCCACTAATGGCATTGCTCAAAATGCTAAAGGACACAGAGGGAAGAAATCGCAACTAAAGGCGCCATCTTAATATTTACCAATAGCTTAGCCATCGGTAGGTTTTCTGACGTCGTTGAAATTAATGAACCTGTTCCTTTTCCATGTTGAAACAAGCTGTGCCTGGTGAACTCTTGGTGTATCTCAGTCGCCTACTTCCTGTCACCTCTGCTGCCATTCGGGTGCCTCCAATCGGTAGAGAGAGAGATCTGGGAGAGATCTGCTCAAAGCAGCCTTGGAATAATAACATAACACTCTCATCCAGTATTGTTTTCAAGTGTGTCATAAAACATGCAGTGAAGGTGTTATGTGGCGCGGGAGCTATGGGAGTTTGTCCTGTAACCGGCGGGGTTGCCGGTGCAAACGTTCAGTCTGGCCCAGGCTATAAATGTACCACCGGCAGCGACTGAATGTAGCGGGAAGCACTTTGGGGTCCTCAGGACTTGATGAAGCGCTAAACAAGTACTGGCCATTTATCATTGTTTTACTTTGGAGGTAACCGGGTCTAAACTACCGTGTCTTTTCGTTTTATCGATTCTCTGTTGGACATTTGTTTAGTATAGTTCTGATTTGTGTGCCTGTTGTTTTGTCCTTATTTCAACTTTCTGGTTAAATAAAGGTTTATTAATAATAATGTTTTGTGTTTTTCAAAGAATTTGGGGGGATTTTCTCTAAATATTACAGAAATCAAAACTATTCATACAGCTTTATTATGAACGTACAGCCTGTCTTATACGTTCTGTCATATTTTTAAGCACATATTGATATTTAGCTTTTTGCTGCCGTCTGCAATCAGAGAGAATAGCTTCACTTTTGTCAAAACTTTCAGTTCCAGAAGAGATATTTCTCTTAAATCTAGTAACAGATTTGTTTTGAGGTGTTCATAATTTAGCAATTGTTTTGTCGTATTGAATAAAGAGCATAAAGTTTCTGTTTATCGTTCTCTGCCGGTCCTTAAGAGCTACAACACTTAGCTGTTCGTTTACTTGTTTTTATACGAGTACTTTGCTAAATCAAGGTTCTGCCCCCAACAGTTTGTACTAAAAGGCTACCTTCCCTTCATTGTTACACTTATATAAATATTCAACGTGCAATATTTAAGCCCCAGACTTTAGAAATGTCTTCCACCTATTCTGGTATCTGTGGTCCCAATGATCACATGTTAAAAAGCAGCTGAAACTCATCTTTTTAAACTAAGTTTGTTAATTTTTTGTGCTATAATTTCTTTAATCTGCATCTCTGATGTGTTAGAGCACCCTTTGTAATGTTTATCTTTAAAGGTGCTGTGCAAAAAAAATTATGTCCTCAAACTGAAGTGATATGTTTTAAATTGAACGGGTTTTTTGTCTTATTATAGAAAAATGAAATCATCAGCACAGTCTTTATTTAAATCAAATCTTTTCTTTGTTGCAGAGCAGTGGTGTTGCTATGTTTGTTCCTTGTAGGAATGAAGACTTTGTCACGGACATTTTTTCAATCTTTCCTAACCAGTACGCTCGTTATTGTGCAACTTGTCAGCTGTGGACACTTTTGAGCACAAAAGATGCATCTATTGACAGAAGCAGGAAAATATTAATGGAGATATAGCTGCATCCATGCAGAAAGTGTGCTGAAAAATCACCACTCCTCACATATTTACCCTCCGACATCTTACTGCACTCCTGTTTTTCTTGGTTTGCATCGCAGCCTGGAGCTGAGCGGCTCCAGGCTCCCTGGGTAACTTGTTGTGGAGTTAATGATGCAGATGTAATAAGGTTGTAATTGTCAGGGCAGTTCGTTTTACACCCTTAATGTTAGATGAAGGGTCAGTTATTTCTTATATATCTGCCAAGGGTGGACGACTATTGTTACTCAATTATTCCAAATGTGCTTTTAGATGCAGCCACAGACAATCGGCTTCGTCGGAGTTTTATTTTTACGTTTTACTCTTGCTTCAACCCACCTGTCTCCTGTTTTAATCAACCAGCACTTTTCTATTAGCACTGTTAAAAACGTTGGTACCACTTTACAATAAGGCTCCGGTTTGTAGCTATGTCATTAATTAATCTGTAAACATGGTCTAAATCATTAATAACAGTTTATTATGCATTAATAAATGGCGAGAAAGAGACAAAAAAAAGAGATAAAACTCACTGGTTTCTTGCCAACCCAATTTGACTAAAATGCTTCAAATTAATGTAATCCATCCATCCACGTAATATTCTGCTTTATGTCATGGTGTACACTTTACAATAAGGCTTCCTTTGGTAGTTGTTATAATGCAGCGATAAAGTGGAATATTACATGGTACAGAAATATGTTTAAAAATGCTTACTGAGCTTACAAGGCTGCACTTTATACTGAAATGTTTATTATAGCAACTCTAGAGGGAATATATAGGATTTGAAACGTTTTAGCCAAATATTGATTTTGCTCACTATTTGGCAAGAAATAGTGAGCAATAGTGTCTCTTTCTCTGCCTTTATTAATGCATAAAAAACAGTTATTAATAATTGATAAAGTGTTTACAGATTAGGTCAATTATAATATGTCGACAAGCCATTTATAAAGCTCTATAAAGGAAGCCTTATTGTAAAGTGGTAGCAAAACGTTTCCACTTGGTGGCAGAAATAGTCCAACTAGATCATCAGGAAACTACTCGTGTGAATTTAATGTTAGAATAACTTGTTTTTGTTTGTGTTACCTGAAAAGGTAACAAGCTGCAACAACGAGGCATAAAAACCACCAGATTCCAGTTTAGTTGAGCATCTGTGTAAAAACAACCAAAGACTCTCCGGTCAGTGGCAGATAAAAACCTCTCAGATCCCAAAGTTAAACCCTCAGAGCTCCTGTGTCTAAACCCTGAGGAGTCAGCAGAGTTATGCAGCTGTTTGCTAAAGCAAATAGCGAATCCATAGATGGTATAATAAACTAGGAAGAAACTGGTGAAGCTCAGCCCTGAACCAAAGCTAATGTCCCATTAGGTGTTTCTAAAACAAAGTAATGCGTGTTACCATCGCGTGTTTATGGGTTGGAGCGCCGTGTGGCTCTGCTGGTAGTGCAGAGGCTATAAGTCCTCGACACGGTTGTCCTGGGTTTGATTTCCGGTCTCGGTCCATTTGCTGCATATCTTCCCCTTCTTTCTTCACCCTCTTTTCCATCAAATTGCTGTTCAGTAAAGGCCACTAGTGACAAAAACATCTGAAAAAAATGTGTAATAAGTTCTTCCTTTGCCTTCTCCCAGCTCGCTACCAGGTTTCAGAAATGTTGACTTTGCATAATCCCACAGACAGACCCAGAGACATTCCTCCACCTAGGAGCTAAAATGATACTGACAGTACTAATGAGATACTGGATGTCCAACTGGAGACTTCTTTTCAGCTGAAACTGGACAGTTTTAGAAAAAAGGTCAAGTTTGACTTTTTTGTTGCAGGTTTGTGTTGCTTTGCTTGAATAACTTTGTAGCCGTTGCACTTATGAAATGAGCTGAAACTTCTAAATAGATAAAAAGATCTCAGTCCTTCTGCAGCGGATGTCGTTCGGCCATAAACCTCAAATGTCGAAGCAGTAAAATAGTCGTCACAACTTCTTCAGCGGTAACACATGAGGTCTGAAGCTAACAGTTTCCACATTAGTGCTGACTTGTACATACAGGCGCTTACTCTTCTTCACACTGTTCATTAGCTGTAACAAAGGCAGCTCTGTTTAAGGGGTTAGCGTGGTATGCATATGTGGACTGGCACACTCTCCTTCAAGGTCCTGGGTGGGTGATGCTACATTTGTGCCCTCAAGCATCAGGCCCGGAAAGGTTGACGTAAGATGCCGGAGTAATTTACCTCACCAACATCACTGCTTTACCCGCAAGGCCTTCACGACTGGCCAAAGACAAATCCAAAGCAGAATGATTTTGCCATTATGTAGATTTCTCTCGTCAGAATGCGGCGATAATGTCTCTTTGCTGTTGTACTTTCAGAGGACAGCCACCTGCAGGGAGACTCCTGGAGACCAGCAGTGGTTGGAGCACCTGAACCTCATCCTCCAGCAGAAGGTCAGGCTCAGACACATGCAGTAAAATATGGGTTACCTGTTTTTGTCCGACTGGGTTAAACACGTCTCTGTAATGATTTCATACTAGAACTTCAATTTGACATGTAGGCAAGCGATTGAAGGATTCAAAAGTTTACCTTCAAGTTCTTATTTAGTAGAATTGCCTTTTAGACTGTGTGACCCGGGTCTGTTCTGCACACACGTTTTCTATTGAGATCAGGGCTTTGTGACGGCGACTCCAAAACTGCTGTGGCCACTCTGTAACTCATTTGATGGTATGTTGTAGAGATCGACTGATAGAGGTTTTTAAGACCGATACCGATTATTCTGACATCAGTCTAACCGATACCGATATGTGCTGCCGATTTTTTTTTTTTTTTTTTTTTTTTTTTTTTTTTTTTTTTTTAGGCGGAGGCAAATGATAACAAATGTTACATCAAGTATCAAAACTTGATTTTAAAACCGCTAATATTAAAAATCAGTTTCCGACCGCAGTTTGAAAAGTATAGAGAATAAAACATGCATCACGACTCTTATGGCAGCGCTTTATTTGCACTTAATGAACGTCTCGCAGCGAGAAAAGAGCTTGTGGAGAGAAGGAAGAGAAGAAACCATGACCACCGCTGCAGTGCACGCACATTTTATGTAAAGTTACATCCTGTACGCATCATGATTGGTAATTATTTTTATGTGGATGTATAATTCTCCATGGGACCGAGCACAGGAGATCAGACGTGGGTTTTTGGATACAGAAACAAACACACACCACTGTTTCCTCCTGCTCACAATGTGAAAGACACAGACTTTCAAAGGCCAAATCAGCTAATTTATACAGTTAAAACTACATTGAAAGTTGAAAATGTTCCCTTGTTGTTGTTGTTGTTGGCACCCAGTCTTTACCAGCCACTCTCTGCCAGGGAGGGAATGGCAATGTATGCACTTCATGTAATGTCAAGGCATTGCTGCTGAATACGCTAACGACTCGGAATCAGCCGATACGATACGGGGAAAAAAACGCAAATATTGGCCGGCTGATATATCGGTCAACCTCTAGTATGTTAACGGTCATTGTTCGTGTTAAAGACCCATTTGTGCCCAAACTTTAACTTCCCCGGCCGCAGCATAATGTTCTTTCCTCATAATGCCATTGACTTTTGTGACGTGCACCAGTCCCTCCTGCAGCAAAACATCCTCACATCATGACGCTGCCACCCATGTTCTTCACAGTTCGGACGGTTACCTTGCAATATTCCTCCTTTTTCTTCCAAATGTAACAATGATCATTACAGCCACTCATTAAGTTTCAGTTACATCAAACCATAGGACATGAATTAAGGGTCCTTGAGTGCATTTGAAAACCGCATTCTGTTTTTTTATTTGTGTGTTTGTGCTGGCACTGTTAGGTAGGTCCACAAAGTTATGGGGTGTCGGTGCCTAAAAGCAGGAATAAAAAAGTTTAAATAGCAAAGGAATGAACAGAATCACGCTAAGAATCACTGTAATATTTTGACTATAGGTTGGAAAGTATGTGCTGTTTATCTTTATATATTTCTCCACGAATATCAGCATCCCATAGAAGATGCATCCAAACTCGGTTTGTTAAAGTTTTGTTTTTATTTAGCATTCAAGGCCAAATCCTTACAGAAACTAGTTGGCTTATGTTTATTTTTAGACCGCTATCCACTTGAAATGTAGAATATCATGCCATGAACAAAAAAAGTGTAATTATTGGTGTGCAGATGATGAGTGGGAAGATGCAGAAGATCCATTATTCCAGGACTGATTTGGAGAGTTGTGCAAAGCAGCGAGTTTTGAAAGATCTACAGTTTTTTTAAATGAGACAGAAATTCTTAATGAGAAGTGAGGAGATTCTCTGCAGGGCCACTAAAATATACGTCGACATACTGATCAGTGAGAGGACCTCCTGCGGGATTCACACGAAAATTAGGACAGAGGTGGTCTTGATCCGTTTACTGGAAATCTATCTTGGACATGAAATCCCTGGTGGGACCACGTATGGAGACCCAGTGCTATTCTCTTGCACAATGGGATATTTTACACTATGTTGGAAGTTAGAATCTTAATTTTTGCCTTATTTTTTCCCTCTGATTATTTTTGCCATTAACGTTTTGTGTTGTTAGGCTAAAGTGCCATAAAAATGCGATAATTGAACTTTTTTAATGACGGGTTTATTTGCTCATCGCTTCAAAAACGGACCTCTTCATCACTTGAAGCTGAGGAGTTATTTGTCCCAGAGAATGTAGTAAGTTTGCATCGTAGGTTTCATAAAATATTCACTTTAGCCCAAAGACTGTTTTACTGTTGCTTCACGAATGATTTCAATTCGTGGCTTGTTTGCTGTGAGTTATGAAGCCTCTATCTGAAGATGTTTGCATTTCTATAAATGTCAGCTTAGATTTGTAAATGCACTGCGTTGCCGGTGTTGAATTGAAAAAAATTGGGGCACCAGGTTCACGCAAATACAGTAAATAGCAGCCGAATTTGAGTTCCCACCCCAACGATCCTGCTCCAGGCTCAAAAACAATGATTCAAAAGATGAAACAAAGACGGGCGAGTACATCCTCACTGCTGGAGCCTTTGTGTGCTCACAGCCACTCATCTGTGAGTGCTCTGCTGGAGCTGTGCTTGAGCACTGTCAACGTCTGCTCGCTGTGATACGCGTATGATTGAGAGTGTCGAGTGTGTGCGCGCGCGTCTTGTCTGTGTTCATGTCAGCAGCTGCTGCAGGCACTCATGCGTCGCCTCCGCACCACGACACACAGCAGACACTGTTCTCTTGTTCCCCAGATCTTCTCCTGACCTTTCCACCTTCCTCTCCCCCTCCCACACTAACGCACACACAGCACTCCACTGAATCCATGTTTTTCCCTTCTAGCTGGACAGCTCTCAGTCCCTGCTCTGTCTCTCTGTGCCGTCCTCCTCTGTCCCGCACACCTCTCTTTCTCTCCCTCTCTCTCTGGCTCAGACCCCGAGGCAGCTTGTTAGTGGGGAACTAAATATTGATTTGGCGGGCCTGTCGATGCCGGGAGAATGAGCTAGTGTCCACCAGAGACCTCGGCACCGGCAGCCTGCTATCGACGTTTTCCGTGGGCAGAACAGGAGCGGTGGAGGAGCGGGCAGGGGGGGGGGGGACTTGAGCTGTTGTGCAGAGTGGAGGAGGAGAAGAGCCGAGTATGACAAGGCTGAGACTTGCCCCCAGGTCCCTGCAGGGACCTCTGGGACCACTGCAGTCATCCCCCCTCACAGACTCAGACTTTTTCTATCCCCTTTCAAGTCCATCTTGTTCTGGTTTTTGTTTATTTCTTTTTCGAAATTTTTATTCTGCCTGTGTTTCCGTTTTTTCTCTTTCCCTGCTTTTTTTAATCTGTCATAGATCCACATCATGTGGATGTCAGACTCTGTCCTTATGCTTTTTGTCCTTTTTTTGATTTGTCAGTCGGTCCTTGTTACGTCATTTCTTCTGTGTCTTCTGTAATCTTAAAGGACACTGATAAGATTTTACAAACATTTTCAGTCCTCAGCCAGGAAGTTAAAGCTTTGCAGCAATTGGGTCTTTTATATGGACATACCAACAAATTAGTTATAAAGTGGCAATTAGAAAGCCCTGATCTCAGTCCTGTAGCGCTGAGAAAGGCACCTGCAACCTGACCCAGTTACATCGGTTCTGTCAAGAGAAGTTTCCCAGAACTCCAGCAAACACCCAAACGTTTGACCTGAGCCATACAGTTTAAAAGGCAATTTTATCAAATACTAAGAAAATTAATTTGAAATGCGTACAAAAACAAATAATTTCAAAAATGATCTCAATATTCTGCCGTGGAGCAAATATAATATATATACTAAATATAGTAATCCTGATCTAAAACAGGAGACGTTTTGTCCACTTTAATGCCAGAGAGGGAGGAGAAACTGTTGGCTTTTTTTATACAGTGTGTATAAACGTGTGGATTAAACTGTAAATGCAAAGAAATTCAAAAATCAAACAAGGTTCATTTCACAATTTTTTTTGGACTAGATTTTCATAGATCAAGGTTATAACTGGCCCAGTGGTTCCTTAAAATGTGTTGAATTTAGATGAATCAAGTCATTTACATACTTCTTTGTACTAGTGTGAGTAAAATGGCATTTTACAACACTGCCAAGTTGGAAACTTAAAAATGAAAAATCTAGAACTTTGTTCTGGAATAGCATGTAATTTATGCATGAAAAAACTAAGAACCACTTAGGCTGTGTAACGACTGATATAAAAATAAACTGGAATAATACGAGACACTGAACTAATTAGGCCTTTTTTATTCAAGTTGAAGCTCAGTGCTTTAACGGTTTATGTGTCAGAGTTTGGGCCAAACGAAAAGTAACCCCAAGTTTTAATGCTGATTATTTGGATTTTTACACCCTTGAGCCCACCCACCTCATTAAAGTGTTGATACCAAATCTGGTGTTGTCGCCGCTGGAAGCACAAAGAACTGGTGCTAGCGCTTGCTTAGCGGCAGTGGAGCACTATAATTATTTTTTTTTTATAAAGCCTTAAGAGAAGGTACCTCTAACAGTATCAGTGAACATTTACCTATCCTTGGAAAGTCTTTCACACTACCCCTCCTGTGAGCTTCTTCGCTCTGTCATGGCTTATAAAAAGCTCAAGAAGCAGAACCTGGAGGAAGTTGAATTGTCCGGTCTGTCACCTTCCTAGTGACACTAATAACACACTTTCCTAACAGTGATATGATCATACCCAGAGGTGCACTCAAACAGCCTTGTTCTGATGAAAAGACACAGGCAGAAATAGACTCTGTGAAAGGAAAGATGAGGGATCCATGTCCCTAACTGGATGGGCTGTCACTGAAAGAGGATGAGTGTGTGTGTGTGTGTGTGTCTACATATTTGCACAAACTCGCAACAGCCTCAACTTGTCACTGTCAGCGGCTAATGGAGCTGCCAGGAGGACAGCACTTTATTATCTCAGTGGCCCTGTCAATAGCGAGTCCATCAGTCACTCTGTGTGTGGCTCCCAGTGTAGAAAAAAAGCTCCAGAGAGGTATCAGTGTGTGTTCAGGTTATTGTTCACAATCACTGTCAGGCTCTGCCACTGGTCAAAATAACATATTCTGCAATTAGGCTTTAAATATTGATTTAAACTGTAGATTTGAACTAAGTTAAGAATTCCTTTATTGTCCCGCAACGGGGAAATGCAGGTGTGACAGTTGCACACAGTTATACCAATGAGAAAGGAACAAAATAGCTCTAAAGAAGCACCAACAATCGGAGATAAAAGCTAAATACCAGGGTAAATATTTAACAGTGGAGAAGACTCCAATCTATTTACATAGCATACGATAATATGACAGCAGCATCCCAAAGTAGCTAAGGCGTGTGCAAGTTTACCATAGCATCTGGGAAAGAGTGTAAACGATTAATGAACGGATGAGAACCCGTGCGAACATTAGCATGATGTTAGCATGATGTAAAACGTCATTGAGTCTGTTGGGAGCAGCAGAGATTATAAATACCCCGTTTACTCTACCCTTTTTTAACCGTGCCGAGAACGGTCCGAGCTCAGTAACTGAGATAACTTTCGAGTGTAAATGGATCGCAAACTGAACTGAACCGTGCCAGACACAACCGGACCGCTCTAAATCTAGAGCAGTTCGATGAGTGGGCTCGGCCCAGTTTTTCAGTGGCTCGGTTCTCAAAGAGCGCATGAGCAGACCGCGTCATCTCCTCACAGTCAGCTGACTAGTTTTGCGGTTTTAGAAATTCATAAAAATACTAGCTTCCCTACCGTGCCACACGGTTTCCAGTGATGATTCTGCTTAGCAGCGTGATGAACCTGTCGTCTGTCGTTGTTTCCTGCGTCTGTAAATCCTGATTAGACGCCCAAAAGCCGACTCGATCAAGTAAATTCACCAAAGGTTGCCTTCTTCGCCTGACTCTCCGCAAAAAGCAATTATAACCAAGAATAACTTCCTGAATGTTACGGGTGCCGCCATTTTGATTTGCTTGATTCCCTCCGTCAACCCTAGAGAGCAGTAGAGAACAGTAGTACCGTAGATCGTCACTAGGAGGCGAGGAACCGTGCTAGCATGATGTGTAAACGGTCGTAAGAACCAAGCTCGGCACGGTTAACTGATCCAAGCTCGGTCTGAGCTCGGCATGGATCGGTTTAAAATCGGTAGTGTAAATGGGGCTAAAGTCTGACAGCAGCTGGGAGGAAGGACCTGTGGAAGCGCTCCTTAGATCATCTGGGGTGCAGCAGTCTGTCACTAAAAGAGCTCTGTAGCTCTGCAGCAGCTCTATGCATGGAGGGGGAGACATTATCCATCAGTGATGGGATTTTCCTTACAGTCCTCCCACCACCTGCACCTCCTGTCTTAGTGAGGTGGGTCTGGTCTTGGCACCAGTCTACAAAGCTCCAGATCCGCTGTCTGTCCTCTGAGCCGTCCTGATCTGTGATGAGGCCGACTATGGCAGTCATCAGAGAACTGCTGTAGGTGGCAGCCTGGTGAGCCGATGGAGAAACTGGTCCTTTTTATTCAGTTAAATCATTACATGTGTGCAGCTTTGAATATGAAAACAGTTCCACCCAACTTATACTATTCTATCTACAATGGTACTTTATCACTTTGACTGTCTGGCATGTCTAAAGAATGTGGTTTAAAGAAAAATGGTCTAATTATTTCTTCTTGAGTGTAAAATATACTAACATAGCCCCCATCTCCTCCAAATTCCATCTCTGATTGGCTGCTCAGACCCTGTGATGACGCATTGCCCAAATATGGCCGACTCCTGGGTTTTGCTTACACTCTGGTATCTCGTTTGATAACTCGTCTAATGCTACACTCGTGGTAAATCAACAAAACATCAACTCCTGGTTTTAGAAACAAGTACAGGGGGAGGGGACTCAGCCACAGAGCTAAAACTCAAGTTGTTTAAAGAAAGTACACAGCTGACCCAGACCCAGTAGCCTGACCAGCCAGACTCAGTTTTGCTTTTGCTTTACAGCAAACTGAACCACATCCACATCGAAGAGAGGCAAACGTTAGTCTGGCTGGCCAGGCTAGACCCACAGTAGGCAGTGTTCAACCGGCTTTATAGTGATGGTTTTGGTGTGTGAAGCTGTCAGATGAGAGGTTGGTCTGCAGTTAGACAACATGGGGTCAGAATTTACATTTTTAAGCTGTCTTAAGCATCTCAGCTAGTAGTGCTGCTGTAATACCTTCATGTAAATGTTTTCTGCTAGGCAAGGCAAATTTATTTGTATAGCACATTTCAGTACAAAGACAACGCAAAGTGCTTTACATGATTAAAATATAGGAAAATAAAACAGAATAAAAGCAAGTTGGAATAAAATGTAGAAACAAAACAGAACTTGGAAAAATAGAAACTAAAAGCAAATATTAAAAACAGTTGGACTACAAAGTTGAACTAACAATGTTTCACTAAAACAGTCGAAGGCAATCCTAAACAAATGTGTTTTTAATCTTGATTTAAAGGAACTCAGGCTTTCAGCACTTTTACAGTTTTCTGGGAGTTTGTTCCAGATCAGTGGAGCATAGGAACTAAATGCTGCTTCTCCATGTCTGGTTCTGGTTCTGGTTCTGCAGAGCAGGCTGGAGCCAGAAGACCTGAGTGTTCTGGAGGGTTGATGCTCCGATAACAAGTCTGTGATGTATTTAGGTGCTAATTCAGGGATTTATAGACTAACAGAAGTATTCTGTATTCTATACAGTCTATTCTCTGCTGAAGTGCAGCTGCCTGAAGGCAAATTCAGCATAAAAAAAATAGAATAAAGTCCCTTGTTCTGCCTCTGAATTCATTTTCAAACAGCTCCCTAATACTGAAAATAGCTGGAAGTGTCTTCCCTTAGTAACCACTTTCACACAGAAGAGTGTTTTTGTCAGTGCAACTTGTTACTACTCATCTATCGGTAAAAGTTCAGATGATCTGCCAAGCGTGAAATGCTCAGGTTCTGGTCACCAGTCGATTTCTCCATGTGATTTCTCTGCTACCAAACTGAGTGCTGCCCCCCCCCCCCTTCCTCCCGCTGCCTCCCCACATGTCCACTCAAAACGAAATGAAACATTGCGTTCATTTCTTCTTCCCTCACCTCCACCGGTGAGTTAATGAAATCAAAGCCAATGCCTCTCAGGAGAGAGCCACCGTGTGCAGCGCTGCCATAGCCAGGATCCAGGGACAGTGCTGCCTAATAATCATGAGCAGGCCGGAGGGTGCACTGCGTGGCTCCACTACAGCCCACCATGAATAAGGCCAGCGGTGAAGATGGAGTGTCCACGAGGGCCATGGGATCCAGGCATCGGCCCGAGGAAGCATTGATTTAATTGCCTTTGGTTTATTTGTGGAGTCCTAATTATTGACTCGAGGTAGAATTTAATGGGCCGGGTCTTTATGAAGACAGGGAAATGACTGGATTCTGCTGCTGGCCAGTAATGAACAGGACAAGCGTGTGTGCGTGCCCACGAACGCGCGCACACACACACGCTCCCTCAAGATAATTTTTCACACTCATTTTGCACGTTCATGCCTGCCTCAAGCCTCATGACAGCATAATAACATTTAAAAAGTCATTGAGTCTGTTGATTCCTTTATGAGAGGACAGTGGTTTGTTTTAGTGGTGCAGGGTGGCGCTGAGGGCCCGCTAATATTTACCCCGCAATCGCGCCCTGGGGAGACGTACAGGCTTCACTTCTTATCAGCCTCCCAGCTATAACAAGCAGGTGAGCCTTACATTAAGAGAGCGGCGGAGACAGCTCGGTCCAATCTGGAGGCACTCGTGATAAAACATCAACGGCATTTATTGATGGTCTGAAATGATTCCTGTAGTTTCCAGGCCTTATCAAGCCGTAGCAAGACTCTGCTGTTGCTCTCCTCCTTAATGGTTGTTCAACAGTAAACAGCGTCGGATAGCCGCCTGTGTTAACGTTATCTCCTCGCCGTGTTGGTCGTTTCAACGTTGGCCGTTTCACGTCTCTGGCTGCTTCTCCCGACGTGCTGGGAAACTTCTCTTGCATTGTTGTTGCTGCTTTGAGGCTCTTATTGTGCTGTGTGGCTCATTATGTCGCCGTAATGACAGGGAGCCGCTCTGAGTGCTAAACTCCTCTCCGAAGGAAAGTGACTAATTAAGCCTCATTTAATGATTGAGATAATTAAATCAGCCACTCCTTTTATCTCTCTGCGTGCATTTGTCTGTGTGTGAAGGGGACTCGAGTCGAGCCTTTGTACTGTAAATATGTCACTGGATCAGAGGCGGCGACTCGGTGAGGGGGCTCCCGGGAGAGGGGCGCATAGAGTCTGTTGGTATCACTGTGAGGCTTTTGGCTTTTTTTCAGCTTAAGTTTGAAAATAAGTGAACAGAAGAGGTTGTGATGAGTGAGGCGCAGCTACTGACGCACTGTTTTACTGTGTTATAAAGGCCTTAAAGTTCCCCGGTACATCAGGGAACTTGTCATTACAAAAATAATGTGCGGAAAGGAGTAATTGGATGCAATATTTGTTAATATATTATAATTAATATAATGTTTAATATGGAGTTTTATCGCAGATGCGTCCTCCCTGCAGCTGTTAGACTTTAGAGCCATCACTGCTTCCAACCAACTCAATAACTTGTTTACAGCCCTGCTGTTAATTACACACTTTTTTTTTAAGTCTGTTGCTACTTTTTTGCACATTCTGGGTCACCCTACTCAGTTGCACATTTCATTTATTCTAATTGGGCCATTTTTATTAACCTTACAGTGTTTTCTCTTCTGTTGTGGACTTCTTCCATTTAATTGCTGCTGATACACATGAAGCTCCTCACTGTGAGACAATAAAGGATTTTCCTATTCTATTTCAAAAATGCCACGCATTCATTTTGTCCCTGCAAATTATATATATATATATATATATATATATATATATACACTCACCGGCCACTTTATTAGGTACCCCATGCTAGTAACGGGTTGGACCCCCTTTTGCCTTCAGAACTGCCTCAATTCTTCGTGGCATAGATTCAACAAGGTGCTGGAAGCATTCCTCAGGGAGTTTGGTCCATATTGACATGATGGCATCACACAGTTGCCGCAGATTTGTCGGCTGCACATCCATGATGCAAATCTCCCGTTCCACCACATCCCAAAGATGCTCTATTGGATTGAGATCTGGTGACTGTGGAGGCCATTTGAGTACAGCGAACTCATTGTCATGTTCAAGAAACCAGTCTGAGATGATTCCAGCTTTATGACATGGCGCATTATCCTGCTGAAAGTAGCCATCATGGGTTGGGTACATTGTGGTCATAAAGGGATGGACATGGTCAGCAACAATACTCAGGTAGGTTGTGGTGTTGCAACGATGCTCAATTGTTACCAAGGGGCCCAAAGAGTGCCAAGAAAATATTCCCCACACCATGACACCACCACCACCAGCCTGAACCGTTGATACAAGGCAGGATGGATCCATGCTTTCATGTTGTAGACGCCAAATTCTGACCCTACCATCCGACTGTCGCAGCAGAAATCGAGACTCATCAGACCAGGCAATGTTTTTCCAATCTTCTATTGTCCAATTTCGATGAGCTTGTGCAAATTGTAGCCTCAGTTTCCTGTTCTTAGCTTAAAGGAGTGGCACCCGATGTGGTCTTCTGCTGCTGTAGCCCATCTGCCTCAAAGTTCGACGTACTGTGCGTTCAGAGATGCTCTTCTGCCCACCTTGGTTGTAACGGGTGGTTATTTGAGTCACTGTTGCCCTTCTATCAGCTCGAACCAGTCTGGCCATTCTCCTCTGACCTCTGGCATCAACAAGGCATTTCCGCCCACAGAACTGCCGCTCACTGGATGTTTTTTCTTTTTCGGACCATTCTCTGTAAACCCTAGAGATGGTTGTGCGTGAAAATCCTAGTAGATTAGCAGTTTCTGAAATACTCAGACCAGCCCTTCTGGCACCAACAATCATGCCACGTTCAAAGTCACTCAAATCACCTTTCTTCCCCATACTGATGCTCGGTTTGAACTGCAGGAGATTCTCTTGACCATGTCTACATGCCTAAATGCACTGAGTTGCCGCCATGTGATTGGCTGCTTAGAAATTAAGTGTTAACGAGCAGTTGGACAGGTGTACCTAATAAAGTGGCCGGTGAGTGTATATATATATATATATATATATATATATATATATATATATATATCCAGAATGGGAAATTCAGAGTACAAAAGATGCCAAATATATGGAAGCTCAGACGCTTTTCCAGCGTAAAACATGAGTGTGCTGTTTTTAAAATGTTTTGTTTTTCTTATTTAAGGTCTAAAAACACAGCATTTTGGCCCCTTTAGCCATTGGTCTTTTTAGCAAATAAATGCAAGCGGTTACATTTTTGCTGTAGAAGAAATGTCAATATAGCTCACAAATAGCTAGAACATGATATTAAACCTCAATCATTGCGAAATCAAAGTGTGCCTTCGCAAAGCATTGCTTTCATGCAATATTTCTTTGGTTGTTTTATTTCAAATCCCAAGAAGTAAGAATCTAAATCTGCTGGCTAATGGTGTATTTGCCCAGTAGGATGACTTTCTCTGTGCTCTCTGTCCAAACGTTCACACGTTGGGCTCCGTTCACATTGAACCTGCAGCTATGGAGCTAAAACCGGTCAGCATGCTGTTCTCTCTGAGCCGGTGATGCTATGTCTGGATCCCTCACCGGCTCTGCTGTCCTGTTTGGAAGCACCATAACCTCTAGTGACAGGAAGTAGCTTTTTCATGTGAACAGTTGTGTAAGTAAAGAGACGCAGCTGAAACCTGCCACTCCGACCAACGGCGTGAGCGGGCCGTCATAACATCCGCCATGTTTGTTTCGTCCTTCATTTACACTTAGCCTTGCCGCTTACCGCCTCCTTTGCTGCTACATTTGTGCATTTGTCCAGAAAATGTCATTTAAAAGTCGGCTGACCATTCAGACCGAGGTCTCTTTGGAAATCAACAGATACCCATCCCCTTCAGAACCACTGATAAAAGTGGTCTATGTCTTATTTGAATAAATAAAATCACTCTTTTATTGTTCAGACAGCCAGAAAAACTTAGAAAAGGCCTCATACGGCCACAAGAGAGCCCAATTTAAACCGCCTTTGCCTGTAGGGACAAGGTTTGGTTGGTGAACAGGATGTAGAGATGGAGATTGTGGTCACACTATTGAACAAACTGTCATGTTTTCCTGATATCGTGCAGGCCATATGGGGATATCTGCTTGGTAATTCACTAAAAGTATCCATGTCGTTAAACTGTAGAGCTGACCGTGTGTGAAAGCGTCACCCTCGTGTTTCTCTGGCCAGCCAGGCTGCGCTGTTGTTAAGCTATTGGCTGCTGGAATCCTCCCAAAGGTTGCATCTCGTTTGTATGGATATCACCTCTCCATATTTTTATCTCCGTCGTGGCTGAATCACCTCCTTTTCTCACCTAATGAGCAGGAACCCGAAACAAAGACCCGGTGCTTTTCTCTGTTTAATCTTGGCTTTATTTAGGTCAGATCCCTAACAAATACCATGTTGCACATTGAAATGATGTTTCCAAACAACGTATCAAGAAAACGAGAGATTTTTAATTACAGTATTTGTGGCCCCAGGTGTCCAATTCCCTTTCATATCAGTCCCTGGTGGCCTAAAGGGGAGAAAAAGAGAGGGATCTGCGGCGCTGCTGGGGAAGGTAATTACGAAGAAGAGCAAGAGAATAGGCTTGTCGGCGCTTTCCTGATTTCCTTACCTGAGCCCCTCTTTGCTAATGTGACATATTCATTATTGGAGATAATCAAATGCACGGCTTTTTGGTGTGATGCCTTTGTGCTTTTTTTAATCTACTTATCATGCTGTTATTGTTGTTATTCCCCAGTTTAATAAATTTGATTTTCAAACAAAAGTGAGAGGACTAAAGATCAAAGAGCTGCTTTTCCCCCCTCTGCGATGAAACTACGGTAACTACTTCCTCACCTTGACTAGTGGCCTAGATCGCAGACCGCTCGCTAACAGCTGACAAGTGTTTATTGGCATCCTTTGGTGCTTCAGACACATTTTTATAAATCTACAACGTCTGTAAAGGCTCTGCTGCTAGAGTTAAAGGTTTGTGTAGGGCTTTAAAAGAACCGAAATGTTGATGTTCATGGAGTTCTGGACTTCAGCGCCAGAATATATTGATTCAAGCAAAGGATAACAGCTGGTGTGTAACTGTGAGGACACGAGGCGTTACATTCAGAGGTAACGTCTCGTGTCTCTCCTACATCCCAAGATTTCCATCCCCTCCTCGGTCAGATCGCTTCAACGACGAGCAAATGGGTCCGTCAGACATAATTGAGCTTCCCTGTTCAGAGGGAGAGCACAAAAGAGCTGGGATGATCGATCCTTTATGTAAAAAAAAAAAAAAAAAGTTATTGTGTGTAATGCCACTATCACACAAAGGTCACTGGAGTGCTGCAACTTTGAGCTGCTCGTTGCCTACAGGTGCGCCCCAGGCTATAGGATGGTGGTGTCATTTAATTGGCTCATAAAAACCCACTTTTGCTTGCAGCTCCTGTTCTTGTCCTCGCACAGACACTGTGGCACAGCTAAGTAGTTGTGGTTTATGCTACACCCAAATACATTTAAAACGTGTAAGCAGTAAATGTCCTCGGGTCCAGCTGAACTCTGGGGTTCTCTATGGGTTCTCCTGCTGAGGCAGTTCCAGTGTTGAATCAAGGCTGGGGACCGAGCTGGTGTTGGTCAGTACGTCACTAAAAAAAGGTCTCTACAGGAAATGTTGGCGCTTGGTATGCAAACTTTTCTGTCTTATTTAATTCGTTTACAGCCAAAAGTGGCTTGAGTTTTAAGCAACAGCCTCTCATGAATGCGCCCTCAGCTCTTTGCTCTGTTTCCAGCACAGACCTGATGCTGCAGGGCTGTGCTGGAAACAGGAACTCCTCCCCTGAGTCTGGATGTGGGAGCCCCACAGGACCGTAGCTCTGTCACCTCCATCCCATGCTTACCGTAGGTCGCTGGCTCCCAAACTTTTCTTGGTGGGCCCCCCAGTGATTTAAAAGAAAGTTTTCACGCCCCCCTCCAACCAGTCTTTCCAACAGCTGAACAGAGAAAAGCCAACGGCCCAGTGGGTCGAGGCAGATGAGCGTTCACACTGAGCCTGGTTCTGGTTCTGCCGGAGGTTCTCCTCCCTGTTAAAGGGGAGTTTTCCTCTCCACTGTCGCTTCATGCATGCTCAGTATGAGGGATTGCTGCAAAGCCATCAACAATGCAGACGACTGTCCACTGTGGCTCTACGCTCTTTCAGGAGGAGTGAATGCTGCTTGGAGAGGCTTGATGCAACCTGCTGGGTTTCCTTAGAGAGGAAACTTTCTGACCAACCTGGAGGATTTGATGGAATTTGATTTTGGAAAGAGCCTTGAAATGATGTGTTTCATGAACTGGCGCTATATAAATAAAATTGAATTGAATTGAGCTAGAGGGAATATAGAAAAGTTACAGGTCCTAGAAGGGAGCCCTGAGGAACTCACTCATTTCCCAGTCTAATTTGTAAGATCTGAACCAATCTAGCACCAGACGATCCCTGCCCATTTTCTAACCTATCAATCAGCACTTTGAGTCGATTGGAGCCCTGAGGTCCAGTAATACAAAGACAGGAGTTTCAGATAAATCCCAGTTAAGATGTTTAGAGCTTCAAACCTTTCCTAATGCAGTCTCAGTGTGTTTCTACTGTGTACGGTTAGTTTCTCGAAGCTTGTTGTACTTATAAAACTGGGTTTCCGTAGAGAAGAAACTTTCTGACCAATCTGTACAATCTGATTTAATTTGACTTTGAAAAGTGCCTTGAGATGACATGTTTCATTGGCGCTATATAAATAAAATAAAATTTAATTGAATTAAAACAAATTATATAAACATTGTTTAACTGTCTATTTTACTGTGTAACTGAATTCAAAATTGTTTTTAAATAACCTTTCAAAATTGGTCATTTTCCCAATCCATTTCTACCATTCCCCCCCCCTCCCTGCAATTCCACTAAGCCCCCCCAACTTCGGGAATTGCTGCCGTGGACGTCCTTGTTCACCGTTTCAACCACCTGGTGAAGGTCTTCCATGTAAACTTTGTCTGCCGGTGTCTTACACTCTACCGCTGCTAGCCAGCACCGCCTGCATCTTGTTGGTGGGGGTAGCTGTAGTCTCTATCACTGCTGTCCCTCTCAGGGACTGTCAGCCTGCTCCTCAGCCCGCTGGTGGTGCCCTATCCTTCCTGTGAAGCTCTTGAACCGAGTTTATTCTGCCGAACACGTTGGCTCAACATCAAATCATCAGCAGCCATCCTCCTGCATCTTGATGTAGCTGTAGCTTTGACACCCACTTGTCCTTCGCCTCCAGTCGTCCGCTCAGCTTGCAGGACTTCAGGTGAAACCCTCAGTCCGTTGCTGAGGCTTTCATACCCTCTCTGTCCTCCGTTGGGCGTCTAACACACCAGCAGGGTGTCTGATGAGCGGCAGGGCTAACGCGTCGATAGCTTAGGTTCAGCTGGGCTTCAGGGACTCCCTCGCTCGCTTTAGTCACCTTGTCATGCCTCGCCGTTCTGTGGCCTTTCTATGGTTTCCATCCGCCTGAGGCTTCCCAGGGTATTCATAGCTGTCGTCAACATCAGCAATATTGCCTCATGTATAAATATATGTGTAACGCACACATACACGCATATAGCTGTTTGTGGCTTTGTGTGTCGGTCTGCAGCAAAGATGCTCATGAAATCATACCTAGAAAGAAGAAAAGGTCTCCTCTGCAGGGCCTGTTGAATAGTAATGGGTGTGAGTTAACATGGCTTAGTGCTACAGTAGCTGCTGTAGCATTGCCAAAGGGGACAGGGTCTCTTGCAAAACAGTGGTTGTGCTGCTTACTGCTGGTTCTGGTGTTAGTTCAGCCGAGGGGGACAAGGGCCCAGCTAAATCAACTGTAGCATAACATTAGTGGCAGGTCTTAACGCTGCCTTCAGCAGCCCAGGGGAGTCTGTAGAGCAGCTGCACCAGAGCTGACCTCCAACCATCCTGCAGGGCACCGGTCCCCAGCCAATGTGGCGCTTAGATGAAAGCCGCTTGTAGTCCTTCCTGTCCCTTTCGGGGTCGGGAGGGTCCGGCACTCGTGCGTGTTGTAGGAACGATGGAAGAAATTATGAAATCAAATAAAAACCTGCAAACAAAAATAGAAAAAAGGTCTCACTCTTTGGACTGTTTAAAACTTTAAAGGGCTCGGATGCACAAATACAAGAAGAAGCAGGAGAAGCATCTCCCCTACTGGGTGTCCTTGTCTTGGCAGCATCTGGGGGAAAATGTACCTAAAAAGAGTCAAAATTGACTTTAGCTTCCGCCTTTGATGCTCAAGCCACATTCTGCAAGAGGACAGGACTGTTTATCTGAAATAACAGCTGGAGGAGCTCCTATATTACACAGAAAGAACATTAGAAACATCGGAAACTTCTTTAATATCTGTTTTTACAGCTTAAATTCTCATGCTAGGTTTATCTAGATCATGTTTACCTGTTTGTGTTGTTTACACATATTCCCTTCCTGGGACCTTTAATGATCCCGTCTCCCACTTTGGTGTCCCCCCTGAGCCTTGTGTTGTGGCTGTGTCTCTATTTTAGTGGGTTTGTTTGCATAGTTAGTGGCTCTAAGTGCAATTAGTTGATTAGGAAATGTGCGCAGCAGACAGAGTGGATCCTCCCCGGAGGACCGAGGAGAAGGGAGACGTCTGAGCAGCTACGCCGGGCGTAGTGGCTCTCTGAGGAGCAGCGCCGTGTTTTTGTTGCATCCTCTGCTGCCGGAGCGAACTCCCTGCAGCACATTAACACACAAACTCTTTCCTCAAACTCTTTCCTCATCCTGCTGCCTTTAATGAAGCAAAGGTGTCGAGACGCAGGAGGACCGACTGTCTAACCCAATGGTTAATATCTGAGGTTCTCCCTCTCTGAGCCCATTAGGGATGAACTGAGCCTGTTTTCTGATCTTATGTCTGGACCTTTCCCTGAAACACGTCACCAGCAGATCTACGGTCGTGTAGAAGCCGGCGCCACTCAGGACGTCTCCGTCCTTGGTCCTCCAGGTGAAGGTGTCTAAAAGTTTTTGTTCTCTGACACGGGTTACGTTTTCACAGATTTTAGCTGAAGCATCTGACTCTTTCAGAGCAGAACTTTAGTGTTTAAGCTGTTATGAAACGTTTTGACTGAGTTGATGAGGACAGAAAATACACTTTTCCTCCAACAAGGTCATTCCTGACGAGCGTTTAGCTGGAAGCCGGGCGATCAGCGCTCAGTTAAACTGAAATCTAAATAATTGTTGTCACTTTGCATACAATATATGGGAGGCAAATTACGATTCTAAAAATCACAAATAATATCCAAATAATAAACATTAAACAAAGCTAAAATATGGAAGACACTGCATACAATTTAACACCCACAATTTATTTTTAAGCTACTAATGCCCTAATTAGACAAATAATTTAATGAATAAATAGGTTATATAGCACTTTGCACCAAGCCAGTGGTGAGACCAGCGACGCTGTCTGGTTTAGAGACGCTGAGGAAGAGACCGGTGGCAGAGCTGGAGGAGGCAGAGATGAAGATGTTGAGGTTTTCTAAAGGAGTGATGAGGATGGAGAGGATCAGGAATGAGAACATCAGAGGGACGGCTCATGGTAGACGTGCTGGAGATAAAGCCTGAGATGGTTTGATCTACAGAGGAGGGACAGGATGAAGTTGAAGCTGGCGCTGCCAGGCAGGAGGCCTGGAGGAAGTCCAAAGAGGAGATTTATGGATGGATGACAGAGGACATGAAGGTAGTCGTTGTGAGAGAAGAAGATGCAGAAGATAAAGGTGAAAGGTGACTCACTGTGGCGACCTGTGAAAGAGAAAAGCCAAAAGAAGAAGATGGTGAACCAGATTTTGCAGCTTCCTGGTTTGGTCCCACAGTTTGTTGCACATCCAGCATGTCTCTGATTTGACGGAGCGATGTCCGCTGCCCGGTGGAGTTTGGCTGCCATGTTGTACCCGGTTGTAAAGCAGCTTCTCGTTGTTGACTGCTTTGTGCTGCTGGTGGTGAACGGTGCTGAGGCTAGAATCCTGCGTCAGACCTTTACGCTCAGGCCTAGAGCAGCTTCTCATCGACTGCTGCAGGATTATGGCGTTGAAGGCTGGGTGTAAATCCAGGAGCTTCCCAGCACAGATGTTTGTTTGGTGCAAGTGTGGCAGAATGCGCCCCGTGATGAGTGAGGCAGCAGCATCTGAGGACCGGCTGACACGATGTGCAACCAGCGAGAGATCAGCTGTGCTTTTTACAGCAGTCCAGTGCTGCAGATGCACCTGTGTTACCTTTTAGGTAGCACACACCTGTATAAAAACAGGGTGTTGTGAAGTAAATAAGTTATATGATAACTAATTTAAAAGTTTTTCCCCTATTTCAATGTGAAAAACAAACATGTCTGCAGTGACCTGGTTGCATGGGTGAGCAAAGTGTAAAACTAATACTTTGTTTGAAACACCTTTTATTCCAGTTTTAGTTTGCAGTCTTCTGATCAAACAGGAATAAAGCTCAATTGCACTAAAAATTATTCATGACATTTCCTTATTTGCAACATCACACTGAAAGCTGTGGTTTTCAGAGACGTTACAAAGAATCAAACCGGTTGCATTGTACAAAGGTATCAGTCAGGAGCAGAGGTAAGTCGCTCCACAGTTTTGGACCAGCAACAGAGAAAGCTGTGTCACCGAAACTGGAGAAAGACCTGATTCAGTTAAAGACGGTAGTGGCTCCATCATGCTGTGGGGCTACATTCCTAGAGCTGGGATTTGGGTAATCAGTTGATTCCAAAATGTGCAGCTGTCTGCTGGAGAGCTGGAGATAAAAAGCGTCAGGACCAAGGACTCTGAGATCAACCAAACAACCGCTTCGCCCTAAGGAGAGGAGGGCTTTGAAATGACTAAATCCATCAGGAAATGTTTGTGATCATGTCCTGAGAGTCTGATAGATTCAGGGAACCTCTGGAACATAAACTGATCTGTTGATCATTCAGGATGTCGGACGTGGAACCATAAAGTCCTTCATCAAACTAAGGATTAGTGCAGCTCCTTTAGATTCTTAATGTCAGCAGATTTGTTTGTTTTCCTGTGTGTCAGGTCATGTGTTGCATTAAGGATGAGAAGTTTTTAAACTGTTTCCGATCCACTGTAAGGAACGTCCTTCTTCAGGCAGGTGAAGGACGATCAAATGAAGGACGACGTGTCTGCCAGATCCTGCCTGGCCGTCGTAGGAATTTAAAAATTTGCTTCTGTTTGTCATTTTATTTTAAGAGGGAGGACTGATCTAAATCAGAGTGAAAAAGCTGCCAAAGTCCAGAGAAAACCCCTGAAAGACCGCTAGACGGTATGAAGGCCACATTTAAAAAACCTGGCTGCTTGAAAGCAAAAAGCAAAGAATTTATGGGAGTTTATGATGTTTTATTTTCCCAGATGCCGTGTGACTGGGAATCGTCCATGAAAATGATCTGTTTACCTCGTTTAAAGGGGATTTTTTTTTGAAGGGTGATTCAGTGCTTTGATCAAGTGATTTAATGACCATAAAATCCTTGCCAGTTAGAAGAAAAAAAACCTAAATCAGAGCTCCACAGAGAATACCGGCTCCCACTTCATTCACACGTTTCAGTGTTTTTACTCCCCCCGTGCGGACATGTTTAACTCCTGTAATGGTGTGTGGTTCAGTTGTCCTCCCTGCGTCCCGGTATTGACACCATCCAGTGATTCACGCAGCAAACAGTCCTGTAAATGTTCCCACAGATCCCAGTTATGCCTTCAGGCGCCTCTGTTAAAAAGCAACGTGTCCTCAGTCATGGAGGAGCAGCGACCATTTCTCTAATGCTAAACGATTGATTTGATTCTGTTCCAAGTCCGCCTCGGGTCGGTGCCGTGGATATTTATATGTTTGTAGATCTGACCAACCGTCCCCAGGTTTCCTTTCTTCTCAAAATGAAGGGGTCATTTAAGATGAATAACTTTGCATATTCCGCCTAGTTTGTGTCACACGGAGGGGAAAAAAAGGGGAAAATCTTGTTGAGATTCACGTGTGGCTATGAATCAAAAAGCTGTAAAAAGTGAGACTGCTGTGAAGTTTGACACATCCTCAGGATGCGTCTGGGTTGCTCAGGTCTCACAGAAAGCCAAACCTGCCAGGTTTCACAAATTCCACGTTTAAAAAAAAAAAAAGGAGCACTGCAATGATGAGTTTTCCTCATTTTGCTCTAACCTCGCCCCCTTTTTTCTACCCTCCACCTCCCCTGCAGATCCCCTCTGCCGGCCAGCTAATGGAGGCTGTGCGCGTGAAGATGAAGGAGAGGAAAGTGCTGACGGAAGAGCTGGCCGCGCTCGCAGCGCCAGTCAGCGAAAAGAGCTGACTCCCCGGGCTGAGGCGGGGAAAACTGTCATCCTCTTCCCCGTTTCCCCTCCCTCCCTTCGTATTTTACCGCCCGGCTCCTGCTCGGCGACGCTCGGCCTGAGCCACACGGACCCACGGTGGCAGAACCGATGTTTGAGAGACTCTGGGCCACCAACATCTGGGCCTTACGCTGCAGTCCTTAGCTGACCTTTACAAACCTTTTCTTTCCTCTCCCTTTTATGTTATTGGACCGCTGAAAGGCTTGATCTGAAGTTGCCAAAAGGACTCTTTGAGAGACTTGCAGATGTAGAATTTGATGCCAACCCTGGTAAAGATGTGTAAAACGCCTTAAAACAGATCATTTTTAAGCCAAAAGCATAATTGCACTTGGAAAATTTTATAAAATCCAACCTCTGCTGTTGATTTAACCTCCTTTTATCAACAGGAACGCTCTCTGCCTTCTATTACGCCACCGGTCGTCTGCACCTTTTGCTTCTGGGCCACGGAAGACGGTTGATTTGAGCTTAAGGAATGCTTTGGATCTTTTTCCTGCTAAAGGATATTATTGCTCTGATATGTATTTACCTTCACATTCCCAGATTCAGTAGAGGAAAAACTGGCCCACAGCATCGCCGCTCCTGCACCTAACTTAACAATGACAGTGACGTGCTTTTCAACATTTATCCCGCCGCCGTTTGAAACTAGAGCCACGAAAAACGCTCAGTCTCATCTGAACCGAAGCTCACTCTTCCAGTGCTGAGATGTTTGGGTGGTTAGCTGCACGTTTGTGGTGGCAGGACAGAAAGAACTCCCCGGCATGATGCATCTGCTTCTGATGCTTCTTATGGAGCCTTTAAGACGCCGCTCTCTGCTGCACATTGTTTTCACCTCCATCTTCCTCCCTGTGTGTCTTGGTCACTAAATAAATGTGCTTAGAATAAATGTTTTCCCATTTTTTATTAATTTTTTATTGGAATAAATGGTCAATTTACTTTCAGGTCTCTTACACATCTTTACCAAACGTGTAAAATATGTGTCTTTAGAGGCGCAGAAACACCATAAATGTGTCGGTTATCTAACGCTTTGCACGGAGGTGGCTTTGAAGGATATTCACTTTGTTTTTGGATTATTTAACTCTGTAATTATGCTAAATATCTAATCGTTTTGCACTCCAACACGTTGTGATTATTTGTGAATAAAAGCCCGTTCTGACGGTGTGTTGCTGCGTGATTTCAGACTCTCGGTGTTCGGCGGTGACCCAGGGCGCTCTGCAGGCCTCCCTCATGATTGACAGCCGCCTGTCGGCACGGGGTTCCGGTCTGTAACAAGCCCCCCCCCCCGCTGTCAACGTCATTAATAACCGCCTGGACGAGCTCTCACACACAGAGCAGGGCTTTGCTAAAGGGGGGGGCTGCTTTAAATCTCTTTTATCTGCTCCTACTTTCCCTACCTCTCTTATTATTCCTTTTGAATATTAAATCACGACCCCGCTCTCCTCTGTCCTTCAGTTTCCTCAACAAGAGGCTCAACGCTCCCTACTTCCTTCGCTTCTCTCCTTTACCTTCCTTTTCTTTTTCTTCTTCCACTGCCTCTGTTTGCGTTTGATTAAAATCCTCTGTTCAGGAATTAAGAAGAAATAATTCCGCTTTTTATTCCCACCCCCCACTTCTCTTCCCAAATATATGCTAATGATGTCGTTTTCCTTTATCTTTTTATAATAAAGGATTAGGCCAGGACTGTCTCCAGCTGCAACTCGGGGACCAATTTAGCCGGGATTCAGGAGAGACAAACCCTGGCGGTTAATTACCATTCATTAACATAGTTTGCATCTTTCCTTCTCCAATACCCAGGAGGCAGCTATTGTCAATATTTGTCCCATAAAAAAAAAAAAATCTTCAGCCTGTTTTTCCAGTCGCTGTCCTCCAGCGCATCGCGTCTAACGACAAACATTAATAAGTCGGAGGAATCCGGCGGCACGGTGGGAAAAGACGAGCAAAACATCAGCGGCGCGCTGATGATCCTTCTGATGCTCGCTTCCTTTTGGTGCATCGTGCAAAGTCAACACATTTGCTCAGCGAGCAGCGCCATCCGGCCTCGGCTGACACACTCCTGCTATTTCTGTGACACGTTCAAATGCGCGCCCCCTCGGCTGCTTCTCCCCTGGGTTTAATTAACCTGGCCTCGCCTCCGACGCTCCCACGGTGAAGACGTTGCAGCGAACTTGAAAACACCCGTAGACCCACACGCAGCAGGCGACATGCAGAAGTCATCTTTTTTTTTTTTTCCTCCGTGTAAGAATGGCATGTCATCTTCATCTCTTCTTCTCCTTGTCTTCCTCCTTTCTTTTCTTGCATTGCTCTCATTAAGGCAGATTTCCTGTGGGAACTACTTTGATCAGCAGCTCCAAATGCAAAGTTTTCCCTCCTTTCCACTTTAATTCATTCCAGCACAATCAACTCGCCGTCATTTTCTCCAACGTCTTCCTCCCTTTCTGTATTTCTATGTTATTTATATCAGAATTTTTAATACTCTTCCTCCTCGGTTGTGATCAGGCTCTTAGTTTTATTATTGTTAGAAGACATAAGTGGGGGAGTTTGAGTGATGGTTGGTGTCTGCAGTAATGTGGTCGCCGGTTTGGTCCATAGCGCTAAAAAAAAGATGCCCAGATGCCTGTGGCTGAAGTGGGTGGGTGGGTGGAGGGGGGGGTGGGGTTTAGAGGCACAGCTCTTCTACAGCGAAAAGAGTCCTGAGCACCTTCCTTTGGGACGGTCCCATGGTGAAGAAACCCAGGACCATAGAGCATGGGTTCCCAAACTGAGGGTCTGGACCCCTACGGAGGTCACAAGATGAGATGTTGGAGAATTTCCTAGTTTTCATGTAGCAAATGTATGCCTTTAATCATGGAAAATGTAAAAAAAAATTATCACAAAATATCTTGAGTTTTTTATGGAAATTTAGACTACAATGGCCCTAAAACTATTTTTTTCTCCCCTGGAAATTCTGAGAATAAGGTGCTAATATTGTGTACAAGAATAAATAATATTGCAAAAATGAAGTTGTAATATAGAGTAAAATCGTAAAATTATGACAATAAAGTTGAAAAATCAGAATAATAAAGTCATAGTACGGCAATAATAAAGTCAAACAATGGATTTGCATACTCGTTTCAAAGTCTTGATGCTAATAATAATTTGATGCTGATGTGCTGAAAAGATTTGGCATTTTTCTCATTTGTAAAACCAGTACCAAAATATAAATTAACAACATGCTAAAGGTTCCTTATTTGGGGAGAAGATGCCTGTCTCTGGCTCTTATTTCAGGATCTAGACCTGTGGCTCAGTGGACTGGGCTCTGGGACGGTCAGACGCCCCCTGCTGGCAGGACACGACATCGACTCAGGGTGAGTCTTGAGGCCCACATAACAGTAAAGGAAATTAAAAACTACTGAGTTGTATCTGCAGGTAGTTTTCTCTAAACATCGCGGCGTATGAGCCTAAAAGGTCATCTAGCTTCAGTTAGCTCCAGACGTGGCAGAACGTGTTGTTTTACCTGATAAACGTCAGCCGCCTGAATGGTGTACCCGGTGCATTAGCTTCGGGTTGTTCTTTTTTCACGTCCAAGATTACAACTGGGTCAAAATCCAAGGAGAGAAATTTGGTGGGCGAGGAGAAGTCCATGCAGCCATCGATCTGCAGTATATGACAGTAGTACTCGCTAAATCTTTTTACTGTCGTCTACAAGTGTTCACACATCCTTTTAATATATTTCCATTAACTGGAGGGATTTCCAGACAGTATGTCTTCCATATATGGTAGTCCTTGCCTGTTGTAGTGCTTGGGACTAAGAAGCGGTTATTTGGAAACCACTGAAATGGGACGTTATTCAAATGACAGCCCAGTTTCCCAGCTGGTCGGACAGGAAGAGTGCAAACTAGAACGGCAATGACTGCAACACCAATCGTTTTGGGAGACGACGACGTCCCAGGAGCTTCATTTCAACCTGCTTCAACGGAGAAACCCAGCAGAGAACAGCTGAAATGTTGGTTGAAATGTAGAGGCCTTAGAATGAGCAGAAAGTAAGCAGTCTTGGTAGAAAGGTAGGAGAGGCTGTCCTCTCCTCTCTTACAACGGATCAAACATGACGAAGAAACCGGTTATTATAGGGCTTATTGCAAAAAATAGACTTAAAACAGCTTCTTTTCTAAAGTTGCAATGTCAGTCATCCCGCTGTAATCAGACTCTCAGATCCCATCTCAGCTTCACACACAAGATCACTGTGAGAGAAACAGGCGACTTGCTCCATGAAAACAACCCGAAGCTGTAGCTAGCTGGTATTTATACACACCGGGACTTTTTCTGCTTGTAAAATAGTTGGCAGGGAGGACGGGGGGGTGAATATTAGCTCCGTTAATAGCTCTTGTTCAATCACCAGAAAAAGGCATTCTGTCTGAAAAAATCTACTTCACGTTCAAAAATAACCCCAAGAAACGCAGCCGCCATCTCACAAAGGTTACAATCAACTTAAGAGAAAAACAAGCCTAAAGTCGTTAATAAATGGACTAAATGCAACACTGAAGCTCACATGAACAGCCCTCATGGATCGTATGAAGTTTTAAAGCCACTGAGAAAAGCCAAATAAATGTCGCCTGCCTGCACAGATGCTGCAGTCGCTGGTTTCAGGTCTGGACCTTCAGATGTTGGCTCCTTACCACCGAGGAAATGTAGAGACCACATTTATGTGTCTTTGGTCAGATTCCACAATAAAGTCCTCTAGGTTACAAGCTCGTGTGCAACACTGACATTTCTTTGCAATCCTTCGGGGTTTTGGAAAATCAGTGAAACAAAACTCCCTTCATATGATTACGATCACCATATCAAGAGTTCCTCCAGCAGATAGCAATGCAGCAGCCGTGTTTTATTGCCTGTTGAGACGACAGATCTGTTCACTATTTGACCCAAACAAGTAAACTATTCACGCGTTACCGCTCTGCTTGTACGACAAGATGGCTGCGACGCATGCGTCTACATGTAGTAATTTGACATCATTTGAGGAATGCCCTATTACTAATTGTGATTTATTTCTAGCTTTTCTGGTGCTAAAATATAATTAACCTTCTTTTAACCAGGTAAAACAAAAAACATTGAGATCAAGACTTTTATCTCAAGGGTGAAAGAAAGGCAGCAAGACGCATCAGAGTGGACAAGACAGACAATAAAAACAAACATTCTACATAAAGTGCAGGAGTTACTGTTACATGAATGGTTCAAAATCTGAAAACAGTAACAGTTTAAGATTTAAAACACAGACACTATAAGCAGGATTTCTGTTTTGGGTTTCTTAAGACAGCAGGAGGCTTTCAATCAAACCATTTCTGACAGTTTCAGTCCAGACTGGATGATCTTTGGAGCAGCAGGGGCAGAAAATCTTAAAGCTTTATTTCACGTTTCAGTTCAAAAACGAGGAGCAGAGGAATTCAGTTCTCTGAAGGAAAGGGCAGGAATATGTAGGAACCAAGCCAATGTGAGCCTTGAAAACCAGTCATCCAGTGTTCGTGTCACCTTGCAATCAGGGAAGGCAAGCCAGCTTTAGCATCCAGCTCACAGTTCAGTGAGTCGCCAGTGGCGCCTCCAGAGATGTTTCATAGGGGCCAGATGGGGCCATTTAAACTCTTGGGGTGGCACTGAAACTAAAAACCATAATTTCAGGATTTTATTCTACTGTTGTAGTAAAGCTGCCTGTAGAAAACTATCAAAAAGACTTAAGTAAACGCCTACTAACATCTTTTGGTTCATTGTTTGATCTTTAATGTTACTAATGATCTAATATGCATAGACCGATAACAACAATTCCTTTTTATTGTGTAATTATATTCGGAATAAGGTGTACATTTATTAATTTATTGAAAAACAAAACAATTACTAGGGGAAAGTAGATACTGGCAGATACAAATAAAAGCGTGATACAAGGTCAAGAAGAACGGCTGCCTTGCTGGCTGTGCATCATGGGATGAAATGCTAAGCTGATGCTACTACAATTTACACTGCACTGCAAAAAGGCAACTAAAAGTAAGTGATATTTTCTTGAAATTAGTGTTTTTGTCCTTGATTTGAGCAATTAAACAAGATTATCTGCCAATGGAATTATCATTTTTACTCTTAAAATAAGATAATTAGATATATTCACTTGAAATAAGATGATGGAGATGGGTTGTTCCTATTTTAAGTGCAAAAATCTTATTCCATTGGCGGATTATCTTATTTACCTGCTCAAATCAAGTGCAAATACACTAATTTAAAAAGAAATTGACTTACTTTTAGTTCTCTTTTTGCAGTGTGGCCAGTGGGGTGGCCAGGACATGGCATGGGGGGTCATGGCCACCCCTGGCCACCCCTGGTGGCGCCACTGAGTCGCAGAGAGATTTGAGGCTGTCTGAGGATGATGACGACCAATCAAGGTTCAGATCCCCGACTAAACTCAACTCACCAGAGTTTAACCCTGAGACACAGAGTGCCTCGCTGCAGGCTGGAAGAGGCCCAACAGCTCATCACTGTTTCAGTTCAGGTCAACAATGCAAACTGATAATAGATGCAGAGGAGAGGGGGGTTGAATGAACCCTGTTTTAGAGTGTTGGCTTCACCTTCACCTTTCCCTGGGAAAACATTTAAAATGTTGATCCGAGGCCGAGTTACGCAACCAAATTTCAGGCACCACAAGGATGTCAGGTTCAGTTGTCTGCACCCAAAGTTTACCTGTCTCAATCCCATGTATCCCATGATCCAGGCATTTAAGTGTGAGACGCCACGGCTGGATTTGTCACTGAATTTCTGACGTACACCCCTTCAGCTCTCTGTCATGTTCAGGCAGACTCCTGCAGGCGGATGTTCCTGCAGGGAGAACAGGGCCGTGTTTGGGGTCCATCCCTTTCTGCGTGTCACCTTGGTGGGAAGGCGCCGCAGAGAGAACCAACCAAGGTTTGTTTTCAGCCCCGAACAGAAGAACAATCAGTCACTACGGGTTCCAGCAGCCAGATGTGGAGCGGAGAGAAAACAGCCGCTGGGGATTCGCCTTTACTTCCCTGACACAGTTTCACACTCCAGCTATTGCTGCCAATACATCGGCCGGCTTTGATTTTTCCAGGAGCAGACACTTGGCACTGCCTTAAACAACAAGGTACTTGTGACAAACAGCCAAACGGGTTTTTGACAAATCTATAATGCAACATGTTTACTGGTGTTATTGTCTACCCTCTGAGAGGTGGCTCAGTAACAAAAGACCGGAGCTGTTTCCTCTGTGGACGGCACAGGTCTCAACGCACGCCCTGCTTTCCATCCTAGCAGTACTTATTAAAAACTCCCACAGTTGGCTGCTCAACGTATCTATATATTATGTTGTTTAATATTAGATCAGATGGCACCTCGAAGAGAAAAAAAGGAATCTGACTCTTCTGATGCACATATGCTGTGTACACAACCTCATTGATCTTCACTTGAACAAGTCCCTCATCCTCCTCAGCGCTGCTCCAGAGATGAAAAAGCAGTAGATTATAGGTGGATGCGGCCCACCGTGGGAAGCAAGGGAGCAGATAAAAAGGCTAGCCTCTCGTGGGAATAAAGCAATGTTTTGATGTTGTGTGATAAAGTAGAGGCACAGGGCCAGAACGGGGAAATGTAACAGGATGGCTGTGTATTCTTTATCATATTGAGCTTTTTCTCCTCTCTCTCGCTCGCTTGTCTTATTGGAAGCAGCTAAGCTCTTCCTGCACCATTCTCAGGAACTGTCCCAAGTTATGCTCATGGCTGCCATTTCCCTAAAGCCGCATATTTAAAACTCCTGGGGAGGAAAAAAAAGGGAACAAAGGTAGACTGAGTAAACGGTCGATGTGGTCTCTAATCTTTAGGAAGCACAGGAGGGAATCCTTCAGACCTCGATGTTACCTCAACGAGAAGTGGCACGCTTCAGCCGGACGTCCGCTGGACTCTGCGCGATTTATCTCAGACTTTTGTTCTCAAATGAGGTTGAAAGTTCTCACATACGTTACACAGCACCACTTGGTGTCATGCTTTAAAACCTACTGAGCACAGACCAATTCACATCAAATGTCCTTAATTCAGTTTACAAGACAGACTGGTCAAGTTCAGATCCAAAAAAATGTATTCAGATCAATAAAATGCTTTTCAAAATATTCAGAAAATCTGATTCAGATCCAGTTTAATCCAAAAAAAATAATCTTACAAAATCAAACACAGTTGACACTTTCATGCCAGTTATCTGTCCAATTAGACTATTGTAATTCTTTACTATCAGGAAGTCCACAAAATGCAGTTCAAAGTCTTCAGCTGATCCAAAATGCTGCAGCAAGAGTTCTGATGAAAATCAACAAGAGGGATCATATTTCTCCTATTTTAGCTTCCCTTCATTGGCTTCCTGTTAAATCAAGAATAGAATTTAAAATTCTTCTTCTAACGTATAAAGCCCTTAATAATCAAGCTCCATCATATATCAGAGCTCTGATTACCCCGTATGTTCCTAACAGAGCACTTCGCTCTCAGACTGCAGGTCTGCTGGTGGTTCCTAGAGTCTCTAAAAGTAGAATGGGAGGCAGATCCTTTAGTTATCAGGCTCCTCTCCTGTGGAACCAACTCCCAGTTTTGGTCCGTGAGGCAGACACCCTGTCTACTTTTAAGACTAATCTTAAAACCTTCCTTTTTGACAAAGCTTATAACTAGAGTGGCTCATGTTACTCTGAGCTACCTTTATAGTTTTACTGCTATAGGCTTAGGCTGCTGGAGGACATCAGGATCTAATTTTCTCACTCTATAGAGTTCTACTGTTCTTCAATTATGCCTTACGTGTTGTCATTTCTGCTTTAACTTTCTGTTCTCTCTCTTTTATCTTCATAGTAGGTAAACCTGGTCTGGCATTCTGTTAACTGTGACATCATCCAGTGAAGACGGCTCACCCGCTATTACCATCTAATGTAGAACAGATTACTGGATCAATGTGAGCTTTTGTGCTTGTTTGTCTCTCTTGTTGTGTCTCTGCTCTGTCTTCTGTAACCCCCAGTCGGTCGAGGCAGATGACCGTTCATACTGAGCCCGGTTCTGCCGGAGGTTTTCCTTCCCGTTAATGGGGAGTTTTTCTTCCCACTGTCGCTTCATGCTTGCTCAGTATGAGGGATTGCAGCAAAGCCATGGACAATGCAGACGACTCTCCCTGTGGCTCTACGCTTCTCCAGGAGTGAATGCTGCTTGTCGGGACTTTGATGCAATCAACTGGTTTTCTTATATAGGAACATTTTTGACCAATCTGTATAATATGATTGAACTTGACTTTGTAAAGTGCCTCGAGATGACATGTTTCATGAATTGCCGCTATATAAATAAAATTGAATTGAATTGAATTAAGCCCTGATGATTACTTTGTGTCCCGACGCCATGAGGCACAACGCTGAAGATCTGTCTAAGAAACACAGCTGGATACCGAAGCACTGGACTAGGAGCATTTTCTATGGGAAGGTCAAAAGGTTAATGATCACTACTAAAGGCTTCATCCAGGAAAAGAGATTTTTAAAAATCTAAACTCAGATCAGGTTGTACAGTTATTTCTAATGCTCAGATAGAAATGAACTAGTTGCTAAATTGAAACGTATAACATTAATTTGATTTTGTCTATTTAAGAATCCGGGAACACTATATTAAGAGCTAAAAGACTACATGTCTCAACAGAGCTATGGCCCAAGATTAGTCTGGCTGCTGCGCTAAAAAGAGGATTGATCTCTGCTATTAATGAGTAATATGCTGTTCTAGCTTTACGAAGTTTTTTTTTTTTTTTTGCATGATAAAACCTCATTCCACATTTAGTAGGACTTGTCTAAATGTGCAGACTGTTGTTTTTGGCTTCCAGTGGCCAAGAGCTCTGCTTTAAATTACAAAGCTCTGGATTAAATCAAGGAACCATTGTCCTCTGACGGCACACTTTCTCTTTCCGGGTTGGCTGCAGGAGAAGGAAAGTTTAGTTATATAGCACTTTTCAGTAACAAGATGATTCAAAGTGCTGTACATGAACAGAAAAGCTTTACAGAGGAAAATATTACATAGGAAAAGTAAAAACATTACATTAAGGAAGGAATAAGCTAAGTAAGACCTTGACTACACTAGTTTCACTGGAACAAGCTTAATCACTAACATTCAAAGCTTAATAGTTTCTATTCATACATTAACAAACACAGAAAGCATAATATCACAGTACTCAATTGTTTCTGTTCATAATAAGACATAAAATGGGTAAATCCTTGTTTTTTTATCTAAAGTTGTTTTGTCAATTGTTTTAAAGCTACAACTAGTATAAGCTAAGTAAATCCTTGACCAGACTTCTTCAGTTTCACTGGAACAAGCTTCATCACTTATTGTTTCCAATAATAATAAGACATAAACTGGGTAAATCCTTGAGGGTTCTGATCCAAAGTACTTTTCTTCAAATTTTTTAAGAGCTACAATTAACTAGACTTCTTTTTGTTTCATTGTAATAAAAATAAGTAAGTAAAGTAAGATCAAGAGTATGACGACAAAAGTGAGTAGCAGCATGAACATTTTGGGAAAGCCGGTTTAGCCTAAAATAGCATTAAAAGCAAGTCTTATGTGATTACTTTTTACAGGAATATTAAAATCTCTTTTGAAAATCACTTAAATTGTATTGAACTTCCAGTCAGAAACAAAATCTTAGAATTTAGCCAAGAATTCAGAGTAAGCACCTGGTGAATTTTCTGTTCGGCTATTGAACAAATAAACCATTTAAACCATATCAGTCTTCATTTGTTCTGTCTGTTACGTTGCAGGCAACCAGCCATTGTTTTCTGCTTTAGTATGTATAATTCCTCCATAGCCTGGGATGCGGAGCCCTCAAAGCACCTCCCCACCTTGACTAACTTTTCCAAGCGCTCATTAGCAGACTGGCTGAAGTTTGCAGGCTATGAAGCAGGTTGGCAGATTACCCCACCCTCCCCCGTCCCCCCCGTAAAGTAGCACACCTCAGGTAATCACGCTAATGAATTCAAGAACCCACCATCGCCATTCATCCTCCATTTCCACTTACCTTCTCCCTTTCTTCCACTGTGGCGGGGCCGGAGCTCAAAGTGCCAAACAACCAGAGTGTTTGTTTGCATAACATTAGAGCTGCATGTTCGCACACATTGGCAGGGGCCCTGACTGCAGGACTGACTGGAGGCTTCGGTGAACACAGGTGGGGCAGGCCGGGCTTCACTGGGACCAATTAGAGCAGAGCACAGGTATATTAGCATGTTTGAGTGGAGTGGGGTGGCGTGGGGATCCGTGGACCTTATGAAACACACACACACATTATCACAGCCTGGCGTGTGTTAGCTGTGCCTCTGGTGACACAACAAGCATATGCGTGACAAATGACCCCTCGTTTGCTGTCAGGGTGAAGCTTTTTTTCCATTTTTGTTTCCTATTAGACCCCGCAAACATATAAATCCTCAGAAATGGATAGAAATAGAAAATGTGTCAATTTTACATATCTGGAAAGGCAGCCAACAAATGGAGAAAAAAAAACAGTTTTGCCAGCTGGTTTTTAATTCAAAATTACAGAGGAAAACGGCCAAGAGAGGATTGTTTCACCATAAGATGCACCTTCACCTCTTTAATGACAGAAACAAAGCTGGTGGAGCTCCTTAGAGATCCAGGATGAAGGTAGGTCCTTCTCAGGCTCCTTTTCAGCAACAAAGGAAATGTCAGCCTGGTTTTTTTTAGATGATAGGGCTTTCTTTTCTCCTTCTTGAGAACAGAAATTACTTTTTTTGGTTCATATAAAGAGTCTCAACACTCCTAACTTCCACTGTTGACTATTAGGAACTAAGTGAAGCAGGTGAACTCTGACAGAAGTGACCATGATCGTCAGATTTTGCTGCAGATACATTTCAGGTTGCTAAGCTCAGTTGTGAAACTGTTTAAACCAGTTTCCCATCTTAGAAAATATTTTTGCTTTGCAGGTAAAACCGTTGTGTTTTGTATCAAACAGCAGATCCTGCTTCATTTTCCACATCAATACAGTGATTAAGAGGCACTTTACACAACGAACAAGACCAGTTAAAATCAAGTGGCATAGAGCATTCAGCTGGTGAAGTTCAGTTTCACTCAAATATTTTTAAATCCAATTATAAACATGCATTTGTTCATAAAGCAACCAGATTTAGTCATTCAGGAGGGAGAAAGACAAGGAAAACCAGCAGAAAACATCAATTCTTCACTTTGACCACATCCTCCGCTAGAGGCAAAAGTTTTAAACCCATTTTAGAAAAAAAATGTCATGCTTTCCTTCAAATCAGCCAGACTTTCTTCATTAATACTCCTCCAGACCTGGTGAAACTTTGGCTGCCTTTTCTGACCATTACAGCAAATTCTGCTGTGTATACTTACTAAAATTAAAAAGTGTAGAATAAAAGAACAGCTGTCAGGCATGCACTTTACCTGCAGCAGATTAGAAGCATCTGAAAGTCACGCGTTATCTTCACTTTATTCACATCTAAAAAGACCTGTACAGGTTCAAAAATAGCAATGGTGAGTGGAAGCCGCTGAAAGTCTCACTTTTCTACAGATTTCAGTGTATTTTCTGGTGGTTGGTCAACTGCGCTGTCGTAATGCAGCTGTTGTGCAGAGGAAACACCGTCCCGCCTCTCAAAGGTCTGTTTGACAAGTCTGTCTGCATTTAGTTTGTCATCTGGCCCTGAAAAGTCACTACACATGTAGTGGTTGGTAGGGAAGGTATTTACTCAAATATGTACCATCAGACAACAACCATTCTCAAATCTTCTCTCGTGCATTTGGCTCAGACACTGAGAAAAAAAAATGGCCCCTGCAGCTTATTATCCTAAGTAAACGTGCACCAGGAACACTTTAAGAGCTGGTGTTGATTTACTAAAAAGCAAATACCAGCAGATCTTAAGGCCTCTTCACACAACAGGACAATTAGCCCGGTTTTGCCCCGATCCTCCCCTTCCGACTGGCCCCGACCATATCGCCGTAAATGGTAAATGGACTGAACTTATATAGAGCTTTTCCAGTCATGCTGACCACCCAAAGCCATGTGTGACCTATAGCCGTGGCTCTTCAGACAATCTTAAGAGAGATTCCTGCCATGTGTAGCGTGTTAAGAGTGATGGGACCACTCTGACCTCAAATCGGGGATATTAAACATTGTGTAGGCCTGATATCCCAGCGTGAGTGGTGTTCCCCGAGGAAAAAAATAGTTGAATGTGACCTATAGTCAGCCAGAAAGTGAGGTGAGAGAAACCCTCAGAGAAAAACCACATAACTCTATACAGTATTATGGTGCAGCAAACGTCTCCACTCTTTTAACCAACTTCTTTTCTTCTGTTAAAATTGGTCCATAAAACATCAACATTCTTCTTCCTCGCCATCCTTGTTTATTTACTCTGGATTCCCGTTTAATCCTGAGTGAAATCTGCTCGTGTGTGGTGTGTTGTGCTTGCCGTTTGACTGGACTCCCCACACCGTACGAGTAAACCTCCTATATCTACGATGTAAGGCTTTGAAAATCAGGAAGAAATTTAAAAATCTTGCCATGTGAACCAGCCTTAGGTCTGACAGAAGGGAAAAGCTACGGCAATGCACAAAGAAAGTTAGTGATTTAGAAGCGTTATGCTCCCAAACAACGCATACATCCATTTAACGTTCTTCCACTAGAAGTATTTTTTCTTTTGTTTGTTTTTTTGCTAAGAACAAGGATCTGGAGGACTTTTTTATGTTTCACAGCAACAGTGTTGCTCTGTGACCATATGTCCATATATGGTAAAACATAATAATGTTTATTGGGGGCGTGGCTCCACTGTCTCTCTATTTTGTTTCTTTTGCTTTAGAAATTTATGGAAATTTGGATTTTTTTTTTTAAGAAAACTTAAGGATGAGCTCGGCCTTCTGTGCCGTACTGTTGGATACAAGAAAAAGAAACTGCTTTAGTTTGAATTGATCGTAAAAAGCCAGACGTCCAGATCTCACCGCCTCTTCACCTGTAAAACATGATCAGATGTTTCTGCCAAAGGAACTGACACAAAGTAATTTACTGATCATTTCCTCACTGACACATTCAACAGGATGAAGGAAGAGATCCACAGAAACGTTCTGCCTGTTCTGAATTCTCCAGATTGATCAAAGCATCTTCAGAAACAGGTCCTTCATCCAGTAAGGCTGTCCTCCAGCGACTCGGTCAGACCCGTCACCTCACTGCAGCCCAGAAGGTCGGAGGTGGACCAGCGCCGCTAACTGTGTGATAAGGCAACAGAATCACAGCCTGAAAAATATTTCTGCAGCTCCTGAGTTATGAGGCAATGTCACGATTTCTTGCTCGAAACCCTTGAAGGTTGTCGGGATAAATATTTGAACCAACACAGAGGATGGCTGTTTGTGCCTGAAGGTCCGCAGCAGGTTGGGCTGATGCAACACAGTTTATGCTGCTGAATGCAGAAGAGTCCAAGAATAAAGCCGATCAGAACCTTTATGAGCTGGAGATGGAGCGCAATGATCTCAAATGAGCTGTTTACACGTTGCTGCAGAAAGGTTTTAACCAAGAGTCTGTCTCTGATCTACGCTTGTTTGAACAAACTCAGATTAAAGGTGGTGTATAAGAGGGATTTTATTCTGTGTTACGTTTTAACTGAGATAAAACCAGTTTTCACACTGTTAAAGAAAACCTTTTAGACGTGGAGGTCTCAGCTTGTTTTATGCCGTTTCTACCTAAACGTGTTCACGTTGAAACAAATTCATGAACGTTTTTGGGTGAAAGTCGGTGGATTCGGAGTCTGCTTCAGCATCTTTTGATTTGTTTTAAAGTTCAGGACTTTGAGTCAAAGACTTTCAATCTGAGACATGAAACAGCTACTGATAGTTAGTCAGCAACATAATAGTAATAATATAGTAATATTATCTTTATTGTCATTGAAACATACATTACAACGAAACTTGTTCTCTGCATTTAACCCATCACCCTTGGGGAGCAGTGGGCTGCCATGTGCGGCGCCCGGGGAGCAATCTGGGGTTAAGGGTCTTGCTCAGGGACCCAGAGTGCAGGCGCTGGGGTTCGAACCGGGTACTTGCATCCTTCTCTGAGTGCAAGCGTGCTGCTCTAACCACTAGGCCAACACTCCCCGTAAACCACTGACCCAAGCAGCTGAGCAGCAGAACCAGCTGCACTCAGTAGTTCAACTAAACTATTAATTTGTTTCACTGTGTTGCTTTGAGTTTAATGTAACAGTTTCTGGTTGTTTGGTTGTGTAGCTGAATATCTGAATGTTGTCTTTAATGTGTTTATGTGGCTCAGCTCTGCAGTATCATAATTCACCACTAGATGGAGGCAGAGCTAAACGACCTGCTGGTCTGACTGGACTGAAAAGACGAGACAAATAAAAACATGTTTAAAGAAGAGAGTTTCTCTTAAAACAGGAAGCTAAAGCTGGTGAGCTTTATTTTTCTGCTTATTCCAAAATTGTATAATTTTCTACCATTTTGTTTGTTTCTTGACGTCTTTTGTTGCTTCAACTCCCATGTGAGGTCAAATTTGTTTTATTTTACCACGTTTTTTATTTTCTTCTTCATCTTCCTTTGTCCCACAAGGTGGCGCAACTGAAGAGTGCGCCTTATTTTCCAGGTTACGTACCAAACTCTGTGATGCAGTTACACTGGGTTAAAAATGGAGAAAGGCCTCGCAGGTCTACATGTTGGACTGTGATGATGGAGAATAGTGTTCCATGCTATTATATTTTAGAAACTTATTTAATCACTAATTTGATTTAGATGTATTTGATTCAACCACCTGTTCAGAGATCATCGCTCTGAGTCTTTTTCTGACAGCTTCCCTCACAGAGGAGCCGTCATGCCTGTGTCCAGGTGAGTCCAGGTGTTTCTGTGACCGTGGCTTTTAATGAACAAACCCAGTATTAGATCTGATTTAAGCTCAGCTACGGCTTCTCACCAACATCACACTGTTCATCACCTGATGGGATTTTGTTACAGCTAAATGGATTTATTTCATTTACATAGTGGTTTTCTAGTCATGCTGACCACTCCAGGCACACGCATTCATACGCAGACCAGTTGGCGTCTCAGGGCTCAGTGCCTTGCTCAGGGGCAGGAGAAAGCTGGAATCAAACCCACATGGTGGGAGTACAGTGTCTTGGAGTACAAGAGGACTACTCTCCTGCTGAGCCAGAGTTGCCTCGTCTTTTCTAAAGGATTTAAAGAGAAATACTGTATTTAAATGTACTAAATTAAATTAATTTGATCGTATTTTGAAAATGGGTTGGAAAAGATGTAAATGTGATTTTCTTTTCAGTTTAATTGTTTCTTCTCAAGTTCAGTTCGAGACAGATTATGTTAATTTTTATAAATGTCTTGTTGTAAATTCTTTGTCTTTCAACAAAACAACAGGTTTAGGACTAAGGTGTGGAAAAGGGTTAGTTCTCAGTAAGTATGTACAACACGGATGTGGGTGGTAATGTTTTTGCATCTATTCTTTCCAAAACATGGTTTAAGTGTTTTTTTTTTCTGACTAAATGTTTTTGAACAGTTTTTCTTATCAAGCTGCTATGTCACCAGGTGACTATGGATCGAGCTCTGAGTAAATGCCTAGAAGAAATCAATGCATGGATGTGCCATAATTTTCTTCAATTGTATAAAAAAAATGAAGTAATAATCTTTGGACCAATAGAGGAGAGATCAGAAGTTAGCTCACAGCTTCAGCTGCTTCAGCTAGGAACCACTGATCAGGCCTGAAATCTGAGTGTAGTGATGGACTCAGACCTGAACCTCCATCTAAAGACAATTACAAAGTGGACCTTCTAGCACCTGGAGAACATTTCCAGGATTAAAGGACTGATGTCTCAGCAGGATCTGGAAAAACTAATCCATGCGTTTATCTTTAGTAGAACTGATCACTGCAACAGTGTTTTCACAGGTCTGCCTAAAAAGTGGATCAGACAGCTGCAGCTGATCCAGAACGCTGCTGCCCGCGTCCTCACTAAGACTAAGAAAGTAGAGAACATGGACCCGGTTCTGAAGTCCTCACTAAGACTAAGAAAGTAGAGAACATGGACCCGGTTCTGAAGTCCTCACTAAGACTAAGAACGTAGAGAACATGGACCCGGTTCTGAAGTCCTCACTAAGACTAAGAACGTAGAGAACATGGACCCGGTTCTGAAGTCCTCACTAAGACTAAGAACGTGGAGAACATGGACCCGGTTCTGAAGTCCTCCCACTGGCTCCCTGGATCTCAGAGAATAGACTTTAAAATCCTTCTGTTAGTCTATAAATCCCTGAATTAGCACCTAAATACATCACAGACTTGTTATCAGTGCATCAACCCTCCAGACCACTCAGGTCTTCTGGCTCCAGCCTTCTCTGCAGAACCAGAACCAGACATGGAGAAGCACCATTTAGTTCCTATGCTCCACTGATCTGGAACAAACTCCCAGAAAACTGTCAAGGTGTTGAAAGCCTGAGTTCCTTTAAATCAAGATTAAAAACGCATTTGTTTAGGATTGTTTTTGACTGTTCTAGTTAAACTGTTCTACTGAAACATTAGTTCCGCTTTGTAGTCCAACTGTTTTTAATGTTTGCTTTTAGTTTCTATTCCCCCATGTTCTATTTTGTTTCTACATTTTATTCCAACTTGCTTTTATTCTGTTTTTTCCTGTATTTTAATCATGTAAAGCAGTTTGCATTGTCTCTGTACTGAAATGTGCTATACAAATAAATTTGCCTTGACTTATTGCAAACCTCCAGCAGATGGCGCCACCATCGTTAGAAGTCCATGTTCTGTTGTGCAGAAAATGTTCTGGAGGCAGTTCCAGTTTGTCGCTGTTAGAGTTCAGGAATGGAAAATAGCTAAATAATAATAATAATAATAATGATGATGATGATGATAATGATAATAATAATAATAATAATAATAATAAATTGGCCCATTGTTGTAGCTCAGGTCAACCTGTGGTGAAGATGAGCAGACAAACAGAAAATATAGCTGCTTAAAGATCAACTGTGATGTGAAAGTTGGCTGTTTCTGTTTGGAGGAGCCGTGCAAAAAAAAAAAAAAAAAAACAGCTTTCTATTATCTGAGCTGAAACCATAGCCTCTGAGTAAACCCGGCCTCTGGTGGTATCTGGTCTCCTGATGGTGAGGCTCTGCTGTTGTCTGCTGTTGTCTGATGGGTGAAGTGGACAGCTGCTTTATCTTTTAATGGCTGCACCCAGTTTCATGATGGAACCCTTAAATCTAAGGAAGCAGATTTTACACCTTAACTTACCCATATTAGACGGTGCATGTCTAATGTTTTATAGTGTCTGTGTTTGGATAAACAAACCGCTGAAGCTCAAAGTTCATGATCTGGAAGGAGTTTTCCTGATTATGAACAGAATAGTATGTGTAGTAGCATGTTCTGGTGGGGGGAGGGATCCAAGCTCAGAAGCCAAACCCAAATTATATTCCGTAATAATAATAATAATAATAATTAATTATTATTATTATTATTATTGTTATTATTAATAAGGACGTATAAATGTCCCAGCCTGCGTGATGTTGGCCCTCTCGCTGCTCCCCACCTGGGGCTGGTATGGGCTAATGAAGCGCGGCTCTGCTGCATACGCTGACCTGCGCAGGCTGACCCATCAGTCCTCTTGGGTATCGGGAGGGACTCCAAGCCTGACTGACGCTTGTGGGACCACGACCTGCCAGGGGTTGGTAGGCTGACACCCCTGGTTCCTGGGGGCCTCTGTCCCTGGCTCTCCTCTGCTGTCCTCTGGGTGGGTGTGGTCAAAATTCTTGTTGCTGTTGATGCTGCTGTCTGTTTGTTGTTGTTTATTTTTTTTATTAGTCTTTCGCATTTGAGAAGTACATAAACAGCTTCTAAGCTCAGGAGGCTGGTATCCAACCAGATCTGGCCCTGTTCCATGCACAAAGAGCATATTTAGACTTGACGTCAACCCAGTTTCTGCAATTGGTGCCGAGTTCTCCTGGACAGGGAGGAATCCCGCAGCTGGGAACAGTTCTGAAACGTACAGACCCTGGACCAAGGTGGGGTGTCCGGCTTCAGGAAGGTAAATTCCCTGCCTGGTTTTCCTTCATCCTGTTCCCTTTACCAGCTGGTTTTAGTCACTGCTGCAGAGCTGGAAAAAATGCAGATGGTTGGAAGTAATCTCTGGAGCGGCTTTCTACTCCCTGAACCTGGATTCCCCACCTCTGCGATCATAAAAGTGTTCCGGTAAATGTCTTTAAGTGTTTCTGAAATCTTTTGTTCAATTATCATTTTCTCTCCCCTTCCTCTCTATGGGATGCCATATTTAAAATCTTTTCTGGTTACATTTAAAAGTTTTAATAATTGTTTGAACTTTTTAGCTCTAAATAATGATAAACATCATAGTATAAAAGATCAAAAACGTTAGTATCGGGTCACTTTGACCCAGCTGTACAAATAAGAACGGCATCAAAAGGGAAGTATGGCTCACTGTCTGTTACATAGAGTGCCCCCACTGGTAACGATAGAAAGGACTTCTTCGATAATTGATTATTTATTGCAGAAACAGTCTATACAGGAAGTAAAAGAAAATCCAACGTTTCATTAAAATACCCACTGACACTCCAGCTGTTAATATCTCATACAACCAGGGGTGTTTTTTTTATGTTTTTATGTTTTTGTTTTTTACAACTCGTCTCATCCAGAGTCGGGGTCCTACACCGTCTTCTACTCAGTCCACAGCGTTTTCTGTGGCATTAAGTGAGATTTTGGCCTTTGGAGATGAGACCGGCCCACAGTATTACAGATTCTCCACCGTGCTTTACAGCAGGCATTAGATTGTTTTCCACACATAGTACACGGTAAACGGTTTGTACTTGTTTGGCGTTTCATCAAGTCTGACGACCCCAAAGCGTTTTACACTACAGTCTGACGGTGGTGAGCTGTTGGTAGCCACAGCTGCTCTAGTGCAGACTGACATACATCCATCTTTTATTTACTAAACTTACCAAAGTCCAGTCATTCCTCATGTTCTGAATTTGGAGAACCCATTTGCAGATCTCCAGATTCAGAGAATGAAAGAAGCCCATGAACTTGTTTTAACCCTGAATGCAGCGAGGTTTTAATCCTTATTTTTAACGACACATATCTAATAGATCAATTTTACCCAGGCTAATACATTTCAAGTCCTGATTTTTGGTTATTTTGATCAGTTTGTCTGAATTATATCAGAACAATAAAATGTTTCTTAACACGCAGATTCTGTCCATCAACTGGACAATCTCTGCATTCAGTGCTGGGTCTGGGCTCCATTGCATGGATCACTGCACCTGTGCAGCGTGGCATGGAGTTCTGGTTCTGTCGCCTTCCTCTCGATAGAACTCCACAGATTCTCCATGGGGTTCAGGTCCGGCCGGGTTGTTAATAATAGTAATATCGTCTTTATTGTCATTGAAACATACATTACAATGAAATTTGCTTTCTGCATTTAACCCATCACCTTGGGGAGCAGTGGGCTGCCATGTGCGGCGCCTGGTGAGAAATCTGGGGTTAAGGGTCTTGCTCAGGGACCCAGAGTGCAGACACTGGGAATCGAACCGAGTACTCGCATCCTTCTCTGAGTGCAAGCACGCTGCTCTAACCACTTGGCCTCTCAAGCGCGGCGTCCCTATCCTCATTAAAGCGTTTGGTACCTTTGGCGGTGTGGGCTGGCTCCAAAACCTGCTGGAATAAAGAAATCAGCATCTCCATGAAGCTTGTCAGCAGAGGGAAGCATGAAGAGCCTTAAAATGTCCTGGAAGAAGTTGTGCTGACTGTGGACTTCAGAAAACCCAGTGGACCTGAACCAGCTGATGCTATGCGTCCCTGCTGCACTCTATGAACACTTTCTTCAGCAACAGCCTTTTGTTACGTCCACACCTTGTAAAAGGTCTCCACGACTCTCTGCTGAAAACAAATTTGTTTCAGCAGAGGCCTTGTTATGGCTTAGATAACATGCAAATTGAGCAGAAATAGGTCCACCCCTTTGCAATGGGGAGTCGTAGAAGGGGTGGACCACTTTCAGTGGACCACAAGGCCTTTTTGGGCAATAATATAAAGCTTGGAACTCCACACCAGACATTTGAATTGAGAAAGCTTTCTGGATGGGAAGCAAAATGTCTTCAAACTTTGGAAAAAAAGTCCAGTTGTTTTGTTTTTTAACTTTTTTTTGGAATGATCATGACCTGGATGACTGAGAATCTTCACCAGCAATAGGTGACATTATAGCACCGCTGAAAACCTTACGAGCCTTCTGGCCCGACGTTGCCTTAAAAAAAGCAAGGAGGTGCAGTTTATGCGTCACGCCTGCTGAGAACACTCGCACTTTCATCCAAACTTCATCCGTGCAAACCCAGCCACCATGTGTTGGACTCATGAAATCCATGAATTCAAATCATTATTCAGCCGTTTACTGACTTTTGTCAGGTTTCATGATGATGAAGAGAGAGACGGCTGCAGCAGACAGTTTTACTCTTTTAAAAACTTTTTTTTTGTTGTTTTATTTTGAATCTTAATTTTTTCGGCGTGAGGGGGAAAAAATAGGACCTGTTTGACATGTTGAAGGAGAATGTTGATTAGCTTACGCAACAATGTGCTAAAAAAATAATGAAATATTAAAACAATAATAGAATGTTGAATATTAGGCGAAGCAAGGCAAATTTATTTGTAACGCACATTTCAGTAAAAAAGACAATGCAAAGTGCTTTACATGATTAAAATATAGGAAAATAAAAACAGAATATTAAATACTTAGTTTTTATTTAATTTATTCGGAGCAAAGTTTTGATATCTGTCAAGTTAGAAAATGATTTCATGCTTTTGTTTGGGCCTGATTTTGCCCAATATTAATTAATTAATTAATTTAATTTGTTAATTTGAGTTGTCCTGTTTGATTGGACGTGTATTTATTGGTAGAATAAAAAGTTAAATATATCCCACTGTGTTACTGTCCTATTTGTTTTTTTTTGTTTTTTTCACTTGAGCACCTCTCCTCACAGATGTAGGTTTAAAGCCTTTGCACACAGCTGTGGGGCAGTGAAGTCTGACCCTGCAGGCCTTTCACCCACTCCTGTTTGATGGTGACGTGGAAACGTCTCGCGGCGTGGGTTCATTCCGCGGAGAGCAGCTCTGCCGACTGTCGCTGTCCAGGGTGCTGGAGCTGAAACCTCACCAGGAGGAACCATGATGGTTCTCCTCCCTGACGCGTTGATGATGAGAGGTGGAGCAAAAGTTCTAGGCCTCCGGTTCTGGTTCGGATCGAACCCTCTGCTGCCGCTTTAACGTGAGCAGGCTCGACGTCAGCTCCGTGGGAAGACATGTGGCTCCAGCATCCAATGGGCTGACCGGGGCTTTACTCAGCCTCTCCCACACAGGAGATCCCCGAGGAGAAGAGCAGCGTTGACCGCGTTAGCCACGACTCACAAACAGCCTGCCGCCAGATCCGGTTCGGAGCCAGATTTCTGTTTTCTCGAAGCCGCAGCGCAGCACCCGATCAGATCCCCGGTCAGAACCAACGTGTAGCAGTCATGTCTGTGGCGGGACTAAAGAAGCAATTCCACAAAGCCACTCAGGTAAGAGGACAAGACGTCCTGTGCTGCGGGTTCATCTGGGTGTGCAGCAGTGTCCTCTGCGGACCTGATCGGGTTTAGTAAACCTGCGGCAGAAAGCTGCGCTGATACTGGGGGGTGCAAGCGCGCTGGCGTGGCGCAGCGTTGCGCCAAAACAACAATTCATTACTCGTGTTTCCTGCTGCCTCTGTCTAAATGCGTATTACCCGCCTCATGGGGCACATTGCAACGATCACGACCCAGGCTCGGTGCGTCAGTGCGGGACGCAGATGGCTCTCCGCGTTTCGCTGCTGCTTTCTGGGACGTCGGTTCCTCCCGGTACCCTTCAGATGACATTCCGCCCAGAAACCCCCAGAGCCGCGGCTCCTGGCGGCGGCTCAGAAACGCTGTAAATCGGTGTTCCCTCCAGCCAAGCGCAGCGGGAACTCCGCTCATGTTACGCAACCAGAAAGTGCGGAAATCCGCCGCTGCGCCCTGCAGATGCGCGACGTGACCCCTGCGCCCTCTAAACGCGCAACCTGCCGATGTCTTCCCCTGTCGTCTCCAGTTATTAGATGAAGCATCTCTGCAGCGAGGCTTCCTGGAGCCTCCCCTGCTCACCGTCGTCCTGTGAAACGGTGCCAAACCAGCTCTGGTCCAGGTCTGTAGATCTATAGAGCTGGGCCTTCTCTACAGGGCTGGGTTTCTCTGGACTTTGGCTGCTTTTTTTTTTACTCATTTTGAGTCCAGGCCTTTTTCCTTGACAGCGTTTTCAGCACCACACCTTTAAATCAAATAAATAAATGTCCTCAGCTGAAACTATGAACATGTGGGGAAATCCAGCTTTACTTTATTCCCAGGCCCATTTTCTACAAATGAGAAATTTTACATCAACTTTTGCAGTATAGCTGTAGATGTTCTTAAAGAGCTGGTAACCTGCACAGTTCTCCAAAGACCAACAGATCTGAATCAGATGAATTGTTCATTAGCAGACAGAACCTGATGCCATGCTGGGTATAAGTAATTCAGCCATTTGAATCAGCTGGTTGGGGCAGGGCTGCATCTGAAACATGGAGGACACCGGCTTCCACGTTAAGCCTCATTAGGAGCGTTCTGTCAATTAGTGCCGCTCCCTGCTTTTTATATTTAGTTTATTTTTTTATCTAAGCATTTACTTCCTGGTTTACTCAGGGTTTGTCGTGGTGTTTGCAGCTCACATATGTTCGAAGCGTGGCTCCTGTTTACTGTAGATTTGTGGCAAAGATTTGCATTTGTCTTGTAAACGAGGGATGGTTGATACAGACTCAACAAATGTTTTTGTGGCACGTACTGTTATGATGATAAAAGTGGAAAATGAAAGTATTTTTAAAAGTTTAAAGTTTTGGCTATAAATGGGTCATCATGAAGACATTTATTTCCAGAATCCTTCCCCCTATTCAGTTTCTAAAGGGCAAAAATCCAAATTCCTGGAAACAGTCCTAAATAAAAGACTAAACCCCCATTTTATTCTCTCACTGCCTTGAATGTCAGATATAATATGATGGAAAATACATTAGAACCACAAAAAGAGACTTTAGCTCCAGATGTAGTTATTGACAAATTAATGTTTTGGGTTTCCCAAAGGTTAGAGTTCAACGACTGATCTGGTTCCAGCTGTCAGTTCATGGAGCACCAGCGTCTGCCTTTTAATAATAATAATAATAATAATAATAATAATAATAATAATAATGATAATATGAAAAAGACAAAGTTTCCAAGTAAGAAGATGGAAAATCTTCAAATGTTGATATTTTCTCTTCATTTTTTTATGATAAGATTTCTTTTGGGGGTATGAATGTGATCGGAGGCTGGAACTTAATTCAAATATATACATTAAATGTTTGAGAGAGATGGAAAATGGGTTAAAAAACGAAAAAAGTGAGGCAGATTATGTAAAACTATTGAGGTAAAAACTTGGGAAAGAACCCTGGAATCGCCCTGGAATCACCTGACTGGAGCTAAAATCGTTTTTCTTGTCAGTCAAAACTGTTTTAATATTTGGGTGATTTCATGAAGTCAAACTAAAACAACGTGAATGTGAAGAACTGTGGATCAGAACCATTTTAAGGCCGGACAGCCTGGCTGCTCGGAAGGAAAACCAGACAATTAGAGCGGTGCCCCCCCCCCCCCCCCCCCCCCCCCCCCCCAGTAGGAGATCTTAGTCACAGTGACGGATCGACCCTCGCGGCTCCTCCCCAGCTTCCGGGCGCTGGTCCGTTTCTGGGGTTGTGAGGAGCTGCAGGGCGGTTCTGATTCTGTCCTGGTGAGTCAGAGCGACGCTGACGGTCGGCTTCAGGCCCGACACGAGCAAAACACCTCCAGGCTGAGTCACAGACACATGCCTCCTTCTTCTCTGCGCCATTCTGTGAGAGCGGCCGGACCGGGGATGCAAAGGAAGCCGGGAGACCAAGCGACTGATGATCAACGCGCCCTTTAAAGGCCTCTGCCTCGAGATTTTCTGCCTTTTCTCTGTTTCACCTGAATCTTCTGGGATTCGGTGCACCAGAAAAAGGGTTCATGGATCCAAACTGGGCTTGTGAAACATCTGAGGAGGTTTTGTTGTGCTGAAGCATGAAGTAAGAAGCAAAACCAAAAAAAATCCAAAAGGTTTGCAAATTGCTGTCTAGTCATTTCTCACTTTGAACAAAGAGCTCTTGGTGTAAATAGCGGCACGCAGGAGGCGTCTGTTAGCAGCACAGATTGTGTTAATAGTCACCTACGAGGGTGTCCTGTCGGTCCCTGCAGATGTTTCCCTGCAGATGTTTCCCTGCAGCTTTGAGTTTGTTTAAGGGGGAAATGTCTTCATGGTTTGATTTTATCCGTTAGTTTTAGAGTGAAAGCAGAAAGCAGCGCTCCGTGTTCTGACTTTAGGCTCACAGGGAGTTTTCTCTTTGGGTTCCTGCAATCTGCTCCTCGACATTAAAGCCCCCCCCCCCCCCCCCTCCAGCACACACACACGCACACACACTCCGCATCCTTCCCGACACTCCCAGCAGCAGCAGAAGGCTCTCTTCAGCGTCTTTGTTCTGTTGGCTCAGCCTGGCAGTCCAAGGCCAGATTTATCTGCAGCACGCCTTCTTCCTCAAGCATAAATCCACTCATGTTGTCCAGGCGTTCAGCGCGAAGCCAAACAGTGTCCAAAGTGGCTGATTTACGATGTTTCTTTCTTACATTCGGATCGTCCAAAGGGATTTCTGCTGTAAATGTTTTCTGAACGGCACAGATGTGGAGGAGGAATGTATCTTTTACTGCAGAAGGTGCTTTGCTCGTTGTGTTTGGCTTTGCTAAAGAATAATAATAACCTTTATTTGTCATTATGACATATAGGCCAATGAAATGTGTCCTCTGCCTTGAACGCATCCCTTTGGGAGCAGTGGGCTGCCACTGTGTGGCTCCTAGGGAGCAACCTAGGGCCCAGGGTCTTGCTCAAGGACCCAGAGAGGCAGTCTGTGGGATTTGTACCAGGAAACCTCTCTAGGATGGATGCACCCTTCTTTAAACGGTAGGCCGCCACTCCATCTTCACAGACCTTACAAACGAGGAGGAGGAAGAAGCTTCGTCAAGTTTCCTCTCGGTTTAAGCCGGAGCCTCTGCATATCCCTACGGATCATTCATTGTTTTTGCAACAAGCTTCTTTTCCCTGATTTGTCAACTTCTATGAAATGCAGCAATAATTTCCCTGTAGCTTGTTTTTGTCAAGCTAGTTAAAAAGACTTTTTGCTACACGTCTTGACACAGAGAAGGCATCTATTTTTGTCCAGTTAGAGGTAAGAGGAACGTCCAAACGTGGCGTCTGAGTCTGAGTTGCCCTTAGTGTCTGTTTTCATGGTTGCCTGTCCTGTGGGCCTGCGTTACCCTGTGATGGACAGGCAACCTGTCCATGGTGGACCCCGCCTCTCACCCAATGAAGGAATGGGTGGATGGTTGTTGTGAGAGCACCATCTCCTCTCTTAAACCTTAAAAAAGTGGATCTCTTCTGCGCTAAGGTCTTTGGCTCGGGGATGTTGAGCTCAAAAAAGGTTTGCAACGTCTGCAGAATAATTTGAACCAAGCACAATGCATCTCCTGTGTCCTGCTACTTAAAATTACGATTAAAGTTGACTATATGACATGAATGTGTTCAAATTGTGTGAACTGACTGGAACTGAGCCGGACTGTATTCATGAATCGGCTCTGGCTGTCTTATAAGGGGCTCTGAGGAGACATTTGTTGTGAATTGAATTAGTGTTTGGTTTCCTTCCATAGACAATTTATATCTAAATGACCAAAATCAGATTTGTAGGAATTTATATTGAACTGGTTAGAAAGGATCTGAACATGACTGGAATGAACTGATTGAAACTGGATCTTTGTTTCAGTGAAACGTTGCTTGACATGAATTTGCTGCAAATCCCAAAGATAGGCTTTTTATCTGCGGACGATGGTTTATTAGAGCCAACAGTTTTCTTTGGTTCCCCTGTCCACAGAGTTTAAGCCCAACACCATGTCCTGATCGAGTACAAGAACTGGACCAAAAAAGGAATGAACAAGCAGCTAAAATCTAAAGAAAAACATTAAAAGACGGTCAGAAACTGAGGTGGGTGATCCAGGCCCGTACAGAGATGAGTTCCAGCCATTTACGTGTCCGGCACCACAGCGTCGACAGGGACTAATGTTTAGAGCGGTGGTCTCAAATTCCACTCCTTGAGGGCCTTTAGATGCTCGTTACCAGAGCGTGGCTGCATCTCAAACGGTCTAATTGCTAAGGACTCTTTAGCCAACGCTGAACTGCTGTCAGTAAGGAAGGAGGCAGGAAAAGGAGGCTCTATGCTTCCTATGATCGCTACTTTAGCATTGGAACCTCGCCATGTCCCTTACTGGTGCTGGGGAGCTATAAGGAATCCCACAATCCTTTGCCTGACATGGTGTATAAGCTCACCTCACGTAAATTAACAAAAATGTGCGGTACGAATAGGTAACGCACTTTGTAGTTCTTTTTCAGAAAGCTGTAGGCTCGGATTGGACTCGCATCATCCACGTCTCCGTCACATGATGACTTCGGCGTTAAAGGCTGTCTGAAATCGGCACAGCAGTCCGATGCTCCCCTCCTCCCTTCTGGCTGTTGACCCCATGAAAGGTCAAGGAGCAGGAGGTCGGATGCAGCTCTTTACTGCATCCTAGCGAGCTCGTTGAGCCATTATGTTCAGGTTTGTAGGGAAGGTCAGGACACCGGACCTCCATGATTTGAGTTTGAGACGACGGGTCAGAAATCCTGAAGAGCTTTAGCATCTTGGAAGACAAATATAATTACCCAAATGATGAAGAAAATTGTGTTTACTGTTTGTGAACTGCAGCCATGAAAGGACTTGACTTATCGTCCCGGCTGGATGACAAACAGCTTTTTCTCTCGTCTGACGTTGTTTATTAGACGACTGACGTCTGACAAAGACGTGTCGGTAATTTAACGGCTAATTCGTTTAACCAACGGAGGTCTCAGCGGAGCCAAGACAGCCCGACCAAAACGTACATTTGTGTGACGCAAATGTAGCGCCATGTAGGGGAGTTAAACAGATTTTTTACCGCTATAATAATAGTTATTTCTCTGACCAAACAGGTTTCCTTTACTTTTATGCTGAGTATACTAAAAAAGGTCTAATTTAAAACGTGTGATTAGTTCAAAGCCTCCACGGTTTGAAACAAATCTGCTCATTTTCAGAGCCGGTCACCTTTGCCTTCTTCAGCAGTTTAGCTGTTTTTTTATTAAACTCTGAGGGACACATAAGCTGTCAGAGCTGAGCTGCTACCTGTAGCAGCATGGCCGGTCGCTGGGACACACACCTGTCTGCAGACTTAAAGCACCAAGGAGCAGTAAGCTGATTTTTATTTCCACGAGGAGCTCCTGCTGCAGTAATCTTATATTTTCCACTGAGCCTGGGTTTGACATGAGCTCCCCCATGATGTGCACCGAATACTAATACCAGAGCTAGAAAGCAGCTTTTTAATTCCTCAGATCTCCTTCGGCAGCTCGTTTTCCTCTCAACCTTAAAGGTAAATAAGCTGAAATCTTTTCTTAAATATTTAAATCTTGATTTATTTTGCCTGTTTTCTCATTGATCTGTGGCAAAAAAAAAGAGCTTTTCGTTGCAAGTGCTGATTTAAATGTGCACGGATGCGTGTCCATGCGGGTCAGCAGTGGGGGCCTTGGATGTGCCCGGTGCCCACAGGGCTTCAGGGGGGCAGCAGACGGCGAGTGGGTGCCTCCATCCTTACTGGGGCCACTGCAGTGCAGTATGGAGCGGGTCCAGCTGGGAGATAACAGATGGGACGGCAAGGACCAAAGGAGAGGAGCTAGAATCCGAAAAGTGAGATAAGAAGAAGATGAGAAGCACTGAGAAGGAGGTAGGAAGTGGAAGACAGGAAGGATTTAAAGAGCGAGGGGATCAGAGGATCTCCAGGGATTTACTCTCCTGCAGAAGCTTCCAGAAATCTCTCTCCTGCTGTAAAATAAAAACTGAGCTCTTTTGATTCGTGTGAGGACTCTAACTAATGAATGCTTACATTATTCTGCAGCTGTAGGTCCTGAAATGTGCCTCAAAGTGTTGAAATAAAGACCAACTTTTTGTTATGACGTTGCAGGACGTTTATAAATTATCTTATCAACATCTTTCCACCCCAACATGGAAAAAGGTTGAAAAAAAAAGGTCAAGCTGAGAAAAACGGGAGCACAGAACCGCTAATGGGGTCCAGCTTGGAAAATGGAAAATGTTTGCAGACCTTCAGTCAAAGGACTAAATGCTTTTTTTTAGCAAACTGCAGCAGTAAGGATGAGTCTAAGTGCAGTAATGCAGTAAAACTGCACTGGATAGAGTCCAGCAGATTAGGGGAAGCACTGAAACACCCTTTATTTAATCAGAGAAACGATCCGTCCATGGTTGTCGAGGTAGTTAAGCTCTCTTCTGTCTGGGTTATGGTCATTGGAAAGCTGTCAGAACGTGGAGCTAGTCTTTGCTGGGCACTCTGACACATATCAGAGCTTCCTATTACAAGTGATAGAGCAGGAGGATGCCTCACCTTTTCTACAGACATACAAAGATTCTGTAGGGAGGTCATTTTGGTATCTTTTCAGCATCTTTGGGTCCTGGCTGAAGCCTGGAGAAGCACGGTGGTGGCCTTGGCAGCATATCCACTCTGTGGGGCAAGCACACATCTTTCTTATGCCGTTGATTATGAAATAATTAAAGCTTAACTGGCTGCACTGACTTCATGTCCAATCCCGGTTGGTAATTAATTGCAACGCTCTCTGCATTGCAGCTGCTATCACGCTGCATTCAACTGTTGCTCTGGCTCCAAGGAAAAAAAGTATCAGACTGAGCTGCTCCAACAAACAATCAATGAACTCCATGACATTAACCCCCCCCCCCTCCCCCCCATCCTCAGGTCCCTCCACATATGAATCGATCTGTGCTGGGCTTCCCCCTGGAGTAGAGCTCCAAGCTGGGGAGCGGCGCACACACCTCCAAATTGCCCCCAGGCCTGACTGTGCTGGTTTCCATGGAGACTAGGGTTGTTCAGGCTGCAGCTTAGATGTTAAACATACTTTTCAGGCTATCACAGATAACGCCCCGGACACACAGCTAGCATTTAGAAGGGAAGAGGAGGAAAAAGTGCAAACTCTCAGGATTTGAATTTCATTTCATAACTCAGGCTCATGCTCTATAAATAACAGTGTCAGTTATGAGTGCTACTGATATTACTAGAGAGTGATCTGGACACGGGGCCAGAAATCTGCGACCCATGGCGCTGTTGTCGTGGATTCAAGTCCCAACCTGGTGACTTTTGCCATTAGAGCCACAAAAAATAATGCAATATGACGGCACGTTCACTGGTGCACAAACTTAGCTCCTGCTAAGAGGATGAAAATATAGATGATGCTTTCTCCTTCACAGCAAGACTGAAACTGATGGGGGAGGGGCAGAAACCGTGCATTTATGTCGAGTAATTCTGGAGATTGTGACCAGATCAGGGAACTAACGCAGCGTTACAATCCTATTGCAGACGTGTAGCAGTAACATTGTGGGGTACGAGCAAAGTGGTGATGAAAAAGCTGTTGGAAATGTACTAAGAGGCAACCGAGGCAGATGAGCGTTCACACTGAGCCTGGTTCTGGTTCTGCTGGAGGTTTTCCTCCCTGTTAAAGGGGAGTTTTCCTCTCCACTGTCACTTCATGCATGCTCAGTATGAGGGATTGCTGCAAAGCCATCAACAATGCAGACGACTGTCCACTGTGGCTCTACGCTCTTTCAGGAGGAGTGAATGCTGCTTGGAGAGACTTTGATGCAACCTGCTGGGTTTCCTTAGAGAGGAAACTTTCTGACCAACCTGGAGGATCTGATGGAGTCAGACTTTGGAAAGAGCCTTGAGATGACATGTTTCATGAATTGGTGCTATATAAATAAAATGGAATTGAATTGAATTAAGAGTGTAGCATCACTGCATGGTCATAGGGATCAAATCTGCTTCTATGAATCCCTCTTTGAATGGTTGTGGCGGTCTAGGAGAGCTTAGAGAGCTTAGAGTGGTGTTTGTCAGGTGTGAAGTGGGAATGAAAGGACCAGTTTCAAAAATATTTTTAAAACAAACCAGTGAACCTGTGATCAGAACCACTTTATCCAGAACATTTGTAGGCAAAATGCAAAGACTAAAGGGTTAATACAAACCTCAACATAGTATTGTGTAAGTGAATGTGGTTCTTACGTCGCCTCTATCAGCGCAGCGCCGATAAAGCGGTGATTTAATGAGACCAAGTTGAACATGATCAGGTTTTATATTCTGTGGGTAAAAAACAGGCGAGCTTGAGCGTGGAGGCCTCTGTGTTCTGATGCCAGCTTTGTTGTTGGGGGTTAATGACAGACGGAGCCCACGTTGGTCCTATTATTAGCTCCTCCCGTGGTTTCATGCTGTTGGCACGTTCTGAGCGAGAGCCCTGAAGAGATAAATTCATTAAACGTCGCATTCAGAGGACATGGGAACGAGCTGCGTTTACCCAGCGTCATGTTTAACGATCCGTCTTAGTTAACGAGCTGAGGAGGTGGTGTTGTTTGGTTTAACCACAGAACGTGAGCTGCTGTTCTCCACCGTCTGCGATTCCTCTGTCCTCTTCCTCTTCCTTCCTGTCTCCTAGCGCCTGCATTCAGGCCAGGGATGATGTTTTATTCACAACTTGTGTCTTTCACATTCTGAGCATCAACCACTGCAGGAGAGATGAGCGATGACTCAAACGATCAGCAGGAGGTCGGCCATGAAACGTGTCATTAAAGGGGAAACACCATCATCTGCCCGCTAAAAATAGACAATTACTCAGAGTCTGCCGCAGCTCGGTGGTTTAGCTCCGTATTTTAATATGTTTGCCTTTTTTACGAAGACTTGATTTACTGTCGGCGTGTTGCCAGTTTGGCTGAAGGTCATTTTCTGTTTAGAAATGGCAAAAACAAAGACGGGAGTAAATGAAATCACAGTAATCGCTCTCCCAGGCATGCATTTCTACCTCAGGGACATTCAGGCCATTTTATTTTTATTTTTTTATCTAGATTTAAAAACCAGAAGCCTCGTCTGCTTTTTATTATTCACCCCTACCGTCAGCCTTTCTGTTTTCCTGCCAGTGACGAAGAGGCATGCGGTGTAATTTGCAGATATGGGTGAACACCTTACAGAGAGGTAATGTGTGTTTGCTGTGTCGTGCATTTGCAGGAGGTTAACCAAAGTTGTGGATAAAATCACTGCTGGGTCTGCCGATATTTAACATGCTGCTAAAATTAGCTGTTATACGACCGTCTAACACTCGCTTACACCTCCCAGTGTGTGTGACGCCGTTACGTTTTGAATCCTCCTCTCCTTTTCAGTCGGTTTATCGGGGCAGTTCGTTTTTCCTCCTTCGTCTCCACGGCCCTGGGACCTACCGACGCCGTGCCGCCTGTGGTTCAGCGCATCCTTTGCATCCATTATGACTCGATGCCAAAAACACAGCCGACAGAGAAGCAGCAGAGAGCGAGCGAACGGCGCTCAGCTCCAGCCAGAACAGGCAAACATTTTGCGACAGCAGCTGGGACGGCTCACACACTCTCCCCAAGCTGCCCCAGCTGCGAGTACAATTGGCCGAATCAATCACCGATTCCATAACAGAGTCTAAATAGGAGTTTTATTGGCTAGTGGTTATATTAGCTACTGCAACGGAATGCCACATGTCACACTGACAGATATTATGGACAATTTTAGAAACACAATGGTCATAAAAAACATGACTATGATATAATTTCTTGTCTGTCACATTATGTTTGTCTATCTTCATTCAAGCTGAAATCTTTGAGAATCTCTGTCTGTTCTCCTCGAACAAAGCCGTTTTACCTTTGACTTTGGTAAATAAACTCTTAAAAACAGGCCTGTGTGACATTAGGATATTAGATTGGGATGTTATTGCTTGGCACCTCTCTCTGAAACCTTTAGCATCTTGATTACTCTCATCTTTGTCAGATTTGAGCAGCGACTGCAGTAAGACTCCATCCAACAGGCTGAATATCTTATTGGCACCCAAAGCGTTTATTAATGGAGACTGGAAAGAGAAACCAACATATATCTCAGCCCAGCCTTTGTAGTCTCATGAATGTGTTCAGTGACACATTCTGAATAAATCTCTCTTTCAGCAGGAGCCTAGATTCACGCTAACACAAAGGTGCTGACCTAGCTACCAGTACCTGCAGCTACTTCACAATAAGAGCCGTTTGTTTTTCAAAGTAAAAGCAGAGTGTCTGGATCTGCCTGCAGGATTAACACTTCATGCATGTTTATTTTTGGATTTTCTAATGACCACAACAGACCTGGACATTTAAAGGGCCGGGGCCCGGAAATAGTTTGGGTCTGGTCTTATTTTCTCAATAATACAACCATGAATTTAAAAAGCTGTATGATATTAGTTATTGAAAGAGCATCCATAGTGATTAAAGATAAAGGGATCCAGCATGAAAAATAAACGTTATGTCTTCTTTCTGGGTGTTGTAGCTTTAGAGAAGTGTAGTGGTGGTATAGTGGTGAGCGCTTGATCCCATGACCTCTGACCTTCTAAAAGATACTTTTTGAATTCAGTTTAATTCAGGTTTTACGCTAGCTACATTAGCTGCTTATGTACTCAAGAGTAGGGCTGGACGATATACAAAAGAAGCCTATTGATAAAATGTAAATCATATTAATCGGTATCGAGTGAACTCTCCCTGTGGCTCTACGCTTCTCCAGGAGTGAATGCTGCTTGTCGGGACTTTGATGCAATCAACTGGTTTCCTTATATAGGACATTTTGACCAATCTGTATAATCTGACCCAATCTGTATAATATGATTGAATTTGACTTTGTAAAGTGCCTTGAGATGACATGTTTCATGAATTGGCGCTATATAAATAAAATTGAATTGAATTGAATCGATAATTATCAACAAATTCAAAATATTGATATTTTAAGTGCAGCCCTGGCCATTTTATGCTGTTGCTTAGCGACCTATTTTTAGATAAAGACACAAACACTGAATTCAAACTCAACCAAATTTTTACCAAAACTGCAAGTTTTTAAAAAAGTAAAAAGAACATGTGCTCTCTGAACTCTTTGAAGGGGGCGGAGCTTGATGACGGAGCGTTCCTGGGTCTGCGTTCTGAGCAGGGGCGTGGCCAGGTGGTGGCCAGGGGTGGCCACGGCCACCGCTGGCAATGTCCTGGCCACCCCACTGGCCACCCCACTCGCCAGTGTAAATGGTAGTAGCGTCAGTTTAGCATTTCATCCCATTATGCACAGCCGCTCTTCTTGACCTTCTTGCGCACCGTAGCTCACCCTGCCGCTCCCCCCTCCCCCGCACGTCCGCCCTCCCTCTCCCTCCCCCTCCCTTCTAGCCCTGTTGCGTTCTGAGACAACTACGGCTCAGCGCGTGCCCGCCTTCAACGGTGATAAAAGGTGGAAAGTGAACAAGACTAACGGTAAGTAAATAAGTCAAATCATTCGTTTGTAAAAGAAGAGGGGGGGGGGGGATATATGAACTGTATCAGCTCCTGTTACAGCGGCTTCTGGTGTCTTTTTGATAAGTTTTCAAAGAGTTACGTAGCTACCGCTCTTAGCTGGGGCTTCTGTATGGTTTGTCAATTTCCAGACAATGAAGTGAAAGTCCACAGACATGCCTTCTTATTTTAAGAAGAAAATAACAGCAAAAGGAGATAAAGAGATGACAGGGGAGCAACAGAGAACGAAGGAGGAGGAGGAGGAGGAGAAAGAGGAGGTGGATGGAGGAGAGGAACAGATAGAGCAGCATGTAGATAGATAGATAGATAGATAGATAGATAGATAGATAGATAGATAGATAGATAGATAGATAGATAGATAGATAGGGCTTTATTGATCTCACAGTGGAGAAATTCTCTTGTCACACATTGGCTTAATAAACAAAAGAAGGTGCCAAAGGAGGAAAAGGTGCATAAGGTATATACAGTGTGTCCACATATGTACAGTCAGGGGCGCAACTACCCAGTATAAGAGGGGTATGCAGCATCAGTTTTGGCGCCCCCCCCCCCCCCCCCTGGATTAAAATAAATAAATAAGTGCCAGACATCATCATGTATGGTCTTTAAATAATAAAGGTTTATTTTAAAGTATATCAGCCACTGTAGGCCTACCATAATAATAATTAGATGGTATATTATTAACAATGTTAACACATAATAAACAGTTGCAAATTGACAAACATTAACATTATCATTATAACCAATGCAACTTAATGCAGCCTTTCTAAATCAGCCTAGTGATGGCATCAGATAAGACAACTATTATGCATTAAGGTTTTGCTGCTGTTGAAATTACATTCACATTTTGGATTTTAAAAAGTAGAAATATGGATAGCCTTAGCACAGACCTTTAGAGAGAGAGATGTGACCCTGTAATTACAGCTTCCATGTCACCCAACAAATGTAAAGCAGCCTACATGTCTGACAGCACAGCTAACATGAACAGCTAATGGTAAAACAACATCTTTATTGCATATTATTTATGCATGAGTTACTGCATAAATTATGTTTTCTGGATTCTGGTCATTTATTGTACATGCTACCTTATATTTTCCACTATGTCAGCGCAGCAACATTGGTTTTGCATTAAGCTAGAAGCTAGCTGTAAACCCCCATTTGGCTGCTACATTCCCACTGTTAGCAAACACAAGCTAGTCTGTTCATATATATTCATATTGTATGAATATACAAGCCTAAGTAACGGGAGCAAATCTATGCATGATTCCATGGTAAACCAAAGTCATTGCATTAGTTATATACATCAACAGCTAATGGTAAAACAAAATATATTAATGATTCCATGATAAACCAGTTTATGTATCTGTTTTCCAGATTCTTGTCCTGTATTGTACCTGCTACCTTACAGGGATTCCCGCAGCGCTATACTCACGCTACGTTCCTGCACCGACAGGTGAAGTTATGACCATGTGGCCATAATAATGAAATTAATGAATTGTCTAGAAAGTAATATCCTCGGAAGAATTCTATGTTTTGGTAAGTGTATTTGTTTTTTATTGTGACGGACTCACTTAAATATATACACTTAAAAAAATAAAACAAATAATTATGCGTTTTATATATATATATATATATATGTGTGTGTGTGTGTATATATTAGTTTTATTTGTCTGAATCGAAATGCCTATAGGCCATTAATACAACTAGAAATGATCATAACTATGGGGAGGCTGGTATTATTATTTATTGTTATTGTCATCATCATTTTAATGTCAGAATAACGGACTTTCATTCCTGTTTCATTATAGATATCTCCCAGTCAAGAGCAGAGTGGTCCAAGCAGACATAACTAAAAATTTTCCCTCGAACCTGTCAAGGGGACAGAAGAAGATGCTTTTCTAAAGACTGGTGCAACACATATAAATTGCTTGAACTGAGTCTGGTAACCAGAGATGGATCCTATGGATCTTTGCTGGGAAGTTATTTTTGTAAAAGTAATTATTATTGTTTCAGACTAAGTAAAGATATAATTGTTTTTTACACATACAGTATAACCTTGTAGTCAAAATATGACTGTTGTTCCCTGTTTTCCCTGAAATTGCTGTTACATAAAATATGTGCTTCTTCCTACAATATTTTGTCCTTGCTTTCCAAAAGCTTTCAAATATGACTTAGTCAATTATACAATGAGGCTAACGATGTGCAAGATAAATAAATGATTTACTTGTGTATTTAATAGTTCATATGTAAGAAAGGTAAATCCATAACCTGTTTGTTAAATATTTCATACGCAAGCACTGTAACAGCAAAAATGTCTTGGTTACTGCAAGACTTAAGAAAATTACTTTTTTATTGGTTCATGCCACAATTTGATGTGGTTTTTTTGTGACTGTCTGTTTTTGAACTTTAAATAAAGTACATTTGTGTGAACAAGTATTTGAGTCAATTATTTTATGTATACAGGCATTTTCAGCTATTTTCTAAACCTACTTATTCCTGTTAAGTGTTAGCAAGAAGGGGTTAGGTTGTGTACTGTATATAGTATAGTATATATGTTTGTAAAGGGTTTTCTATTGGCCACCCCTCGCTAGCTTTGTGCCCCATGTTGGCCACCCCGGTAAAAATATTCTGGCTACGCCCCTGGTTCTGAGAAAGGCGGGGTACACTTTCTCCAGTCCATCATAGAGACACGTAGCGCAAACAGCACAAACACTCACACCTAAAGGATATTTAGAGATTAACAGTTAACGGTCATGTTCTCTGACTGTGGGAGGAAGCTGGAGTACCTGGAGAGAACCCACGCATGCACAGGGAGAACATGCAGACTCAAAGCAGGAAGACGGCAGACATCTAGATCTTCTGTCTGCAAGGCAGCCGTGCTGCCAACAGAGCCACGGTGCAGCCAGCCGCTTAGAGAGAGACGAGAATCATTTCTAACAGCGTTTCTGGGTCTTAACTGATGAAATATTGAGGTGGTCCTTATTCCATGTAGCGCCACATTACTCAGCAATAGAATGTGATATTTTTGATGCTATTAAGATTGTACCTTCTTTGACCATCTGTGTAGCTTAATGGAAAGTCGGCCTTAGGGAGAGTGGATGCTGTTTAACCTCTGGATGAAAACCAACGTGGTTTGTTATCTTAAAAAGCTTCATTCTGATTCAAGAACAGGAAAAAAAAAAACAAGACTTTACTCTCATTTCTGATTATTCATTTACAAATTACAGAAATTATTCCTAAAACGTAAAGCAAGAAGTCCCGCAGGTTGCTTTCCCCCCCCCCTGTTTTTAAATTTGTGTCACCTTTACCAACAGCTCCCACGGCGAATATTTCCCTCTGTGAGTCACAAGCAGTGCTGGTCTTTAGGAATTTGATTTAAAAATGTCTGCAGGTTTTCCTCCACATTCATGCACTGTTCCTCATTTTGATTGCGGGCACAAACTTCCTGCTTAGCAGTGCCGTTTGAGCTGCAACGCTCTGCTTTGCTGGGGCTCAGTGCATTTAATAAATGTGCACACTGTGGTTTGCTGCATTTTCTATGCAATCTACCTAATAAGCTCTTTTTAGAATACTCCTTTCATATCCTTCTTGTTCTCCTTGTTTTTGTGAAGCAAAGACGTACCTGGATGGAGATGGATTGTTTCTAGATTTAAAACCCAACTCATATTTATAACCGTCGTGTTTTTGCTGCAGAAATAGGAGGGAATAGATGTGAAGGAAGAGTGAGATGAAGTGGTGTGGAAACAAGAGGAGGAAGTGCTGGAGAGAAGTGGAGGAAAGGGCAGGAGGACAGGAAGAGGAGAAGAGGGATCGTGTGTTTAGTCTGACGGCTAGTTTGGCTCATATAGAGAGCGTGAGGAGCAGATTCATGTGAGGCGAGCAGACATGGCTGATTTTGCCGCTGTGGAAAAGTCCTGCTGTCTGATCTGAGCTCCACGGTGAACCCACCCGCCCTCGTGCTCAGACGCCGAGGCCAAACGGCTTGTCAGGGATTATACTCCGATTAATCCGAGCGCAGTGACTTTGCATCATTTTGAGTGTGAGTCAGAAAAGGAGAGATGCTGCTGTAATCTGTAAAACGTGCTGCATGTGCAGGACGAGGCTGACGGATGCAGCATGTGATGCAGTCAGAGATGCGTCGGGTTTTCATTTTTAGCCCACCTCACCCGGGAACTGTGTGTGTTTTATCTCATGTCGCCGTCTGCAAAAATGCACCATGTGTGTAACTAACTGTGGTGTAGCTCTGAGGAAAGATGCATGTCCATCGACTTCATGACTTGTAATCTGTGCCTCAGGCCTGATGGGGAACAGATATTTTTATAATGCTCAGACTTAACCTCACAAACACCTCCCACAGACTGAAGCACGACTTGGACACCACCAATCCACGGCCACTAGAGAACCGCCTCTCACCGCCTCACAAGACTTCTGCATTTATTTTTCTCAGCAAACACATTTGGAGCCAAGCTGGCAGTTTGCAGAAGATAAGGATCGTTTTTAATAGATGGAGATTTTAGGAGTGGGTCAGAAAAGAAAAACATTTTTGCAGAGTAGTGAGAAACACATGCTGAAAGTTGAACTCTTTCTGAAAGGTTTAGTGAAATATATATATATATATATATATATATATATATATATATATATATATATATATATATATATATATATATATATGCTAAATGATGCCCTGTGACGAGTTTCATTAGGAGTCCCACTTCTTGTTAGGTAGGTGGAAGTCATAATTGAGAAGGTTGATTATGGCAGTATGGGGCCTGTGCAGCCGCTTGGTTTGCTTGTGCCTTTGGCCGGCTCTTATTTCTTCAAAGCACCGACCTGCTGATTATGATTTTGTTGGATTTCAGTTTTTCACAAAGAGCAAGAACTAAACGTCTGACTCATTTCTGGCTTGGTTGTTGACTACTGATTTAAATTTACTTTTAACATCCTTTTCCGCAGTGCTTTGACAATTTAAGCTCTATTTAAGCAATTTCTTAGAAGTCTTTGATAATTTTTTCTTTGTCTTTCCTCTGATGTCCTGTAAAGCACTTAGGATTGCCTCAGCACTCACCAACAGACTCACCTGGAGGCCATTTAAGTTGGCTGGTTTCCTGACGCTTATTCAGCTTTTAGAGATGGTGGAGGTCAAAGCTTTGGGAAGGTCATGGCAGATCTAGTCCAAAACCGGTTCTGATGGGTTTGGTGCTCGACTGTGCCCAAGTTTCAACCTTCCAGATGTTGATCTGAGCATCTGTGCCATGCCCCGGTGCCGCTGGTAGTAAAACTGCACGTCATCATGCTTCCACCACCATGCCAGACACTTTGTACATCGTTAGGTTTGAAATCCTCGCTTTGACTCATTCAGACAAACTTCTGAGGTTAAAGCCTCTTACTCACCCTCTCAGTCTGTTATAACGTTAAATTAGACTTCAGATAGTGGACTGCTGTTCCCGTTGTTTCCAGTTCATTGCAGATTTGCGTCTTCCTGAACATCTGGACCCATTTCATGTCATCTGAGAGAGACACTTTGGGTCTGCTTTCATACCCTAAGAAAATGGAGACATGTCCAGATATGTGGGACGTACGACTGTTTGAAGTGATGTTTAGAAATAACTCGAAAAGACTTTTGCGACTGCTGTACGTCTCCAGGTCTCCTGCGTTGAACCTGACTGGGTCCATTAGGGCGTGCCGTTCTGTTCTGGGTGCTGATTCGTCCAATAAGTTCAATCTAACAGGATCTTTTTATGTTGGCAAGCTGAAGCCACCTGCTGCTGCCAATCATAAACACCAGTGAGACGTTACTGAGCCTTGGCCACTTTGAGTCTAGAGACTTTACCTCCACCAGTTAGAGGATGTGTACTTTCAAGCCTGAATGTCTCATTTTCAGCATAAGAAGGGGAGAAAATCCCCCCAAAATACAAAAATCATCAGGACCCCCGATAAATGTATTTTTTTTTCACCTGATAGTTGTTTAGAGATTATTTTAAATTGCTTTTTGTGTTATATTTCCAGAGTGGAAACAGGACGGTTTAAAGAAATCATTAAAAGCCTAAAAGTATTTACAATGTTTTCTATTTTTTTAATTTGTACAAAATAAAAAATCTCAGATTAACTCTTTGATGTCTGTGTGTTTCTTTAAAAAAAATCAGACACAAGAGCCCTTTATCCTAAAAAGCTGTGTTCACTTTAAAGTGGGACATGCAAAATTGTAAATATCAGGGTTTGAATAAATCCTGTTACCAGGCGGTTTTATTCTTAACTTTGGCACAGAAACGTATCTTTATCCTAACCTGAAATCCTGTGAATAACAAATTTAGCCCGTCCTGCACACATTAAATGCATAAATCATGTTAAAACACTGACAGGGTGTGTGTTTCTTGACTGCAGTCTATACATTATTGATTTGACCTACTTTGACTCAGCCCTGCTGATACAATCTCTGAAACGAAACCTCTCCAGCTAAATGAAAGGTGGATTTGCTGCAGCTGTGCAGCTGATAGAACCAGATCTGTACTCATTTACGCTCCTGATGCGCTCCCAGTTCGGAGGATTTAGGTGGTAAGGACGCTTTCTTTGTTGCTTTTCACCTGGTGATGGATTCACAGACATGCTGCCTGCCTGTTTTTTTTATAACATTAATATGTTTAATCCAGTTTGTATAAACTGATCACTTCATTGATGAAGTTTGGGAGTTAGCAGCTGTGAAATTGAAACCTTTGGTTGTTTTCAGAGATTTTAACCATGTGAACTACGTTAACTATGTGCTAGCTGGGGTCATAGTTTTATGCTGGTTGCCCCTCCTGACTCAACCAGGGTTTGAACCCAGGTCCCCCCCCGTATTACTGAGCCCGCTTCACCACAGATGGACTCGACGGAGCCAATTTCCTTGTAAAAGTCTAAAACTATTGCAGCTTTGGGATTTATTTCCTCCCGTTTGTTTAAATTGCCTCCATGCAGCGTCAGTAATCTGTAATTTGTTCTTCTCCTTTTGGCTCTTTTGTCAGTTCGAACAGTTTAGATCGTCAACAAATGTTTATTATCAAATGGAGTAAAGAATTCTGAGTAAAAACTTAAATACAGATTTTAAATTTCACTTATTGAGGGAAAAGAGCGAGGCATGTCAACCCCGGCTGTTCCAACCACGAGTAAAAGTCTTTAACTTTTCTGCAGAGGATTTTTTTGCCCCTTCTTTGTTGCTGAGCTGTTTTATTCTGCCAAACTGGAGGTTTTCTCAGCATAAACAGCCCATTTGACATCATGCAGCAGCATCGCAGTCGTATTTAAGTCCAGGCTTTGACTAGGCCGCTGCCGAACCTTTGCTTTCCTGAGCCTTTCAGAGGCGGACTTCTGACTTACTGTAGACCATCGGCACTCTGCAGATCTTGTGTGTTTGATCCAAAATGAAGAAACATTTACCTCAAGGTTTAACCCTCTGCTCTGACCCGAGTTGAGCAAGGCATCTTGACTGGTTGGTTCTTTTCTTACTGCGTTGAAGTCGAAGTCATGGTTAACCCATGTTTAGTTTATCAAGTTTTAGGGTTTTTTTGAGAGATGGGGTAAATTTTTCTTCTTTCTATTCCTTTTCATTTATTTTTTGTCTTTCATGTTCATCTTAAAATATGTTTTTTTTTTATCTGTCACTGAATGAAATAGGAATCTAATGATTTTAACTCTCTAGCGGTCACAGGGCGGGCGTTGGGGTCCACAGTGGACAGGTCACCAGTCCATCACGGAGCACAGAGAGTGTTACACGTTCTTGAAAGTGTATTTATTTTGCAGGTGACGTTGAATGTTCAGCAGTAATAATCAGTATTCTGGGGGTCATTAGCTCCCTGGTTTGTCTGTCCCCTTCCTGTCGTGTCCCCCGTTACTGGCAGGATATCTAATCAAGGCAGACGCTGCCGAGGAGCAGGTAGTCGATATGAGATACAGAAAGTGTCCATCCGCCCGGCGCCTTTCAATTTTCTGCTTGTTTATTGGGTCTTTCCTGCTGGTGGTGGTATTCATTTTGTTTTTTGTTGTGCTGTGGGACTGAATGTTTGAGGAGATGTTTGGAGGGCGTTCATGTTTGTTTAAATTCACTATTGATTTTAGTGGAAGTGAGCCACCGGCTGCTTTTTTTTCCTTCCTCGGTTTTAGCTCGGAGCCTGAAGTCAGACATTAATCTCCACCAGTAACAGAGATAAATGAGTTTTAGGCAAACTGATTTAGGAAAATCTGCTTTCCACAGACTGCAGGCCAGCTGTGATGCTGCTAAATACCAGCAGTGTCTTTTTATTCTCCACTGGCTGACTCTGCCTTTTACCTTTCTCGTTGCTTTCTGCCCCCCGTGTATTTTTCTCCTAAAGTCTCTTTTATGACACGCCTTCAGCTGTTAGCTCTGTGTAAATCACAGCTCTTTTCACCATTGATCAGTCAGCCTACAAACACTTTGAGGATGTTTGTTTTGATTTCCTTTTCTGAAATTAACAAATCAAACTCATTTATTGAAAATCACGGCCAGGCCTGATAATTTAACATCTAAAAGGCTATAATATGAGTCCAAAATGAGTTTCAATCATTTTTCATTAACATATTTTTTTTAATTTGCAATTATTTGACCCACATTGACCTCCTGTTATTTCCTTGCATCTCCACACGCCTTCATCTTGGGCCTCTGCTATTTTAATTGGACGTAAAACTGCATTGAAGCTCAATTTTTAACCATTCGCAGAGTTTGTCCTTTCCAGCACTCCGTACCACTAACTGTGACATGAAAACTTACATCCAGACACTGGGCTTGGTTTGTATTAGTGTGCTTAAGCATTTACCCATTTATACTTTAATGACACAAAAATTGGGTTATTGGTAAAAGGAATAAGAAAACTTTATTCAGAGGTTCATATCTCTGCTGTATTTAAGAGTAAAAACTACTTTTAAGCTTAAACAGGTCACTGAATGTTGGCCCTGTCTTTACTAATTTGCATTTAATTACTTAGAATAATCTCACTATAATGATAATTGATATTAATATTTATTATTATACATTCTCATTGTAGTTTTCTGAAATGTAAATCTTCATTTAAAAATTGCTTATTGCATTTACTCAGTGTTTATCTGTAGTCAGTATTTCCTTTATAATCTGAAACATTTAAGTGTGACAAAAGATCTGCTGCAAAAATTATTCTCAACGTAGTAAAATCAAAAAACAAATTATCGGTGTATTTAAAATGCCACACGTTTTGTGTTCTCTTTACGTTTATAGGGACCACATCTATTCACTGACTTTTACTTTTATTGTTGAACACACAACTTTGCAGACTCGTTGACTTTATTTTAATTAGGCCAACATGCAGAAAGCCTTGACTCTACAATGATTGACACATTCTTTTTCTGCGCTAAACCTGATTATTTTATTGGTTCGATTAAACTGCAGAATGCTTAGAAAGCCATGGAAATGGCAACAACAACGAACAGAAAACGTGTGCTACTGTAATAAAAATTTATTTCAAAGCATCTTAAACATCATTACCAAGGGGATAATAATGTGGAGCATTTACCCACAGTCCCTGCAGGGAAAACCCACCTCTTGGTATGTCTGGGATAACTGTGAGGAGGATGAACCCCCCGGTGGCTTCGGGTCACCAGCGGCAGGATTTGTTCTCTCCGTCCAAATAAACGAGGTGTAAAAATAGCAGAAATAGCAGTCGATCAGGTTACAGGGAAAAGGTTGAGTTTGAGTTATTTAAAATTTTGATCCGACTCCTCATTGGGGAACCCTTGCTATTTATTCTAAACTTTGATCACTCTGACTGCTTACAACTACTCCACAGAACCCCGCCTTCAAATATCACAAACTCCCTGGATCGCATGGATTACTAGGTTGGTATTTTTAGCGCCTTTAACAGTGAGCATATCTTAAATGGTGGTGTGCACATCACTGATTGGTCTGAAAGGTCCTCAGTCTCCACTGAGACTGAAACGATGCACAGCATGCTGCTGACACTGGTTAAAAAACGCTAATCTTCCTCTTTAGAGTGAACGCCATAATCTGAATTACATCTGAGCGGCTCCATTTAAAGCAGAGTTTGCTTTAATGTTGTTGTTTTTTATTCCTGATCATCTGACCATGGCAGCTCATCAGTGTAATCTGATAGTTTCTCTCATCGAACGGATGAAAGCAGACACGATGTGTTCGTGAAGCGGCAGGCGGCAGTGTGAAACTGAGCTGTAATAACTGCCATCAATACTGATTTCCAGAGCTTGACACCGCCATCATTACGCCGACGCAGCGTCCACTCGTGCGCTGCCGAGTAAACACTGATAACGCATTTATTCTGCTCAGGTATGTTTCAGGAAAAGTCCAGTCTGGTGCCGACATGGAGACTCGTTGTCTTCTCTGAGAAGAAACCTAGTAATCGGGCAGAAATGAGAAAAATGTTGCGTGTTCTTCTACTTGCAGTGGTCTACTCTACATACCCAGAACAAAAACCAAACATGGAGTTGCAAGCTTTATAGTACTGCCCAACAAAGGGCTTGTAATTGGCCTTGTTGGGCAGTACTATAAAGCTTGGAGCTCCACATTACTCCAGACATTTTGAATTGAGAAAGCTTTCTGGATAGGGAGCGAAACGTCTTCAAACTTTGGAAAAAAAAGTCCAGTTGTTTTGTTTTTTAACTTTTTTTGGAATGACCATGACCTGGATGACTGAGAATCTTCACCAGCAAACATGGAGAAGCAGCATTTAGTTCCTATGCTCAACAAATCTGGAACAAACTTCCAGAAAACACAGAGTTCCTTTAAATCCAGACTAAAAACCCTCCTGTTTAAAGCTGCTTACAGCCATAATAACAGGAACACTGACCGACATATCTGATGTTTTCACCTGATACAATTTAATGTGTGTTACTGATCTCACAACCAGTGACCGTTTCCATGTGGTTATGATGTTTTTATGTTTTAATGATGGAAAGCACTTTGAACTGCCTTGCTGCTGAAGTGTGCTACACATAAACCTGACTTAACTCAGGTTTAGGTTAGGGTTAGGCACAAACCGGTAAAGGTTAGGGTTAGGGTACGTTTAGGGGAAGTTTGGGTTAGGAAACAGGAAGGGGAAGGAGTGTACACGGTCCATCCAATCCCTGGCCCCCCCTTATCCTCGGCCCCTGGTGATGATGGGCACGCTGACGCCGTCTCCCATAGCGGACCTCAGTCCACCCATCCATGAAAAAGGATTTTTTTTTTTCAAAGAAGATCTCTGAAAAGTCACAAAAGCATTTTTTCTTCAAACAACTAAGATAATTTCTCAATTAAAGCGATATATCATTTATTTTTCAAGGGTTAGGGCTCCTCACTTTCAGATTCAGTGTTTTTACCTGAATAAACGTGACGCTGATTTTGCCTAGAAATGCAATGGTCAGTTTTTAATACACACAGAACACAGTCGAACTAAAAGGTAAAAATCGGCTCTTGTGTCTGCTTTAAACCTGCGCTGGGGAATCCACCTTTGCCCTGTTTTGTTTTATTAAACAACCGAAGTGGAAAAAGCAGATGAAGCCGACCGGCAGGCGGTCCGGGTCTCTGAGTCCGTAACAGAGGTAGCCCCGGGGTAAAGCAGTCTCTGTAAGAGAGGCAGTGACACGACGCTGATGTATATTTACAAGCCCAAATGATCAAGAACAGCATTTTGCATCTACACGCGTGACCTTAGCATGAGTTTGAAGCATGATCTGCATTTTAATGACAAGGAAAACATCATGAAGATGTCTGATTCCTGATAATACTAAAAAACTCAGCTTGGTTAAACTGTACAAGACACCTTCTGTTGAGTCTACAGCCAAAATTGCCATGTTTGAATTACCCTGGGAACTTTTTTATTATTATTTTTATTATTAAAAAGGTAAATAATTTTACAGCAAATTATTCCAGTTTTACCTGCCCAGATATAAATTAAATGAAACAAAGCAGAAATTTGCTAATTATTATAGGACCTTTAAAGTATCTCTGACGTTCGCTTTAATAAAGGAAATGTAAACAGGCTCAAAAGTTGGCCAACTTATTTGTTGGTCCAGAAAATGTTTGGAGTCTGTTCCCAGCTACAAAAACAAGAACTTTCCTTAAAAAAACTCCTTTTTTTAATTCAGCCAAAGGGATTGAATGGATGTGTAGAAATCTGCTTTCAGGTAGAAAGTTGCTGGATTGTGTGGCTCTACCCACCATGAAATTAAGATTAAAAACATAAATAACAAGACAAATACTTTGTGTTGTACCTAACATCTTCCATTTAAGAGGAAGATGTACATGAAAATATTTCAAGGGCCGCAAATGGCTAAAGTTATTTAGTTTCATCACTGCAAAAACAGAACTAAAAATAAGCAACATTTTCTTGAAATGAATGTATCTGTCCTTGATTTGAGAAGGTAAATAAGATGATCTGCCAAGATCTTTGCACTCAAAATAGAAACAACTAATCTCCATCTTATTTCAAATGCAGTATATCTAATTATAATACTATATAATATTTCAGGGGTAAAAATACTCCTTCGATTGGCAGATCATGTTATTTACCTGCTCAAATCTAGGACAAATACACAAATTGTACCTAAATGTAAGTAATATTTCTTGAAATGAGTGTATTTTTCCTTGTTTTGAGAAGATGAATAAAGCTATTTGCCAATAGAATGAGTATTCTTACCCGTAAAATAGAAACAATTCATCTCCATCATCTTATTTCAAGGACAGGATATCTAATTATCTTATTTAAAATACTCATTCCATTGGCAAATAGTCTTATTTACCTGCTCAAATCAAGGAAAAATACACTCATTTCAAGAACATTTTACTTATTGATAGTTTCCTTTTTTGCAGTGTGTGTGATTTTTACGGCTACCATAAGGAGTCATCAACATTAGCAAACTATTTTAATAACTGAAAACGCTGCGGTCTTCTTCTAGGGAACATTTTCTCCCTTTATTCTGCAGAACATCTGGCTGCAAATAGCACAGATATGAAAGATGAGTATATAGAGATGCAGAAATCAGATATTTAGCCACATGAGTATATTTGAGCCTGTGTGTAAAAAATTCAGAATGAATTCAGACTTTTCAATCCACAGTGACTGTTAGCCTCTCAGGTGAATTGTAGGGCTGCAGGGACACATTTGGACGGGGGAGAAAACACTTAATAACTTTATTTTTTCTTCATGTCTTATGAGGAGCGATAACTCAATGTGATGCTCTGGAGTTTATCCTCCTCGCCGTTTTTCGTATCGTGTGTGCAGTCGCTCCATCTTTGCCTCCTCGCAGCGCGTTCACATTGTGGCACGTTTTCCTCACCATGCCAGCTGGTCCTCCCCCATCACTCCTCCTCCCCCCGTTTACCGAGCTCTACAACGAAGGATGCGAGTTAAGGCGTACAGACTCATCCCCGCTGTTACATAAGAAGCATGCAGAGGCTTACAAATCAGATTATAATCGCCACAAGCCACACACTCAAAGAGGATAGAGGTTAGTGAAGCAACGAGTGGAGGGATGCTTTTTGGACCCCGGGGTTTGAGTCCAGTCCGCCTGAACCTCTGCCTACCGTTCTCAGACATAAACTAAGCGTCTGGATCATTGTTTATATTAGTTTGTTTTTATCTCTGATGCCTGGATGTTCAGCTGTAGTTAGAAGCAACCACCCCCATGTTGGCTCTGAGCGGCCACATTTAACAATGACAATGAGATGTTCCCTCATTCCTCCAGTGGACGGATCTGTTCTCAGGTCAGCCAGCACGATTACAGGTCTGCTGCTAATTACAGGCTTAATATGCAGGACCTCCTGGTGTCCTGTCCCTGGATAGCCTGGGTATCCGAGGTCGCCTCTGAACCCCGGCAGCCGTAATGCAGTCAGACCTGTGGTTGAGTCACAGGCCCAGCAGCAGGAAAAATTGGGATAGGGGAGGCTTGGATGGGCAGTGGTGCAAAAGTATTTACCCCCTTCACTTTTTGCACATCACAACCACAAACATTAACGAGTTTGGTTGGGTTTTCATGTGACCAACATGCAGTTGTGCATGAATTTGAAGAGGAGTCAAGTTTCTAAAGACCAACATTTTGCTGCAATTAAAGCTGCAACTCTTTTGGAGTAAGTCTCCCTACCAGCTACTCATCTACAAAGAAATTTTTTTTGCCTGCTCCTATTTGCATATTTGCATAAGCGCTGAAGCAAACTCAGCTTGGATGGATTCTCCGTTTGATTTTGGTGTGGACTTTGACTGGGCTGCTCTGTCTGTATGCTTGGCCTTGTTGTCATGGTGGAAGGGGAACCTTCACCCCAGTCTCAAATCATTTAATAAAATGTATACTTTCATTCGACTTGACTTGCAAATTAGGACATAATGCAGTGCTACCAATAAGCTACTTACAAGGAATCAACAAGTGGGGTTCTGTCGGGGTGTGAAAGGGTAGAAATTAGAGCACAGGCGCAGAGAGAAGCGCACAAAAAGATATTTTTGCTGCCCCTAACAGGCTTTCTGCCAGGATTGTCCTGAATTTATCTCCGTCCATTTTTCCATCAACGACCAGCTTCTCTGTCCCTACTGAAGACAGGGATCCCCACAGCATGATGCTGCCACCACCATGCCGAGGCGAGTATCGTGGCGTTTGGGACACAGCTGTCCTGTTAACACACTCTACCGCTGTGGGTCTCTACAGCTCCTCCAGAGTTACCTTGACCCACTGCTTCCTGATAAATGCTCCTTGTGACGGACTTGTCCGTCTGGATGGACGTCCGTGTCTTGGTAGCTCTGCAGTTGGTTCCTCCTCTCTCCATCTCTTCAGGTCTCTTCAGATGATGGACTGATCCGAGCTCCGGGAGATGTTCAAAGCTTGGGAAATTGTTGCTGAACCTAACCCAGCTGTAAACTGAACCAGAACTTCATCTCTGACCCGTCTGCTGGGGTCCTTGAGCTTCATGAAGCTACTTGGAGCCTGCGGGCCCTATGTTGGTGACCCCTGCTCTAAAGCCTTCAGACAACAGCTGGGTGTATAGAGTAAAAAACACACTTTTGAGGCTATTAACCATTTAGGTGACTTCAGATTGTTTGCATCGGCTTTCGTGGATGTGTTTTTAGAGTAAAGAGGGGCTGTAAAGGCAATCCCTTGACATTACGGATTGTGATTGTAAGGCTCAAAAACTATGAAACAGTGCATTTCTATCAACATGATGAAACAGGACAAGTTGGCTCTGTTGAGAGGAGGGTATTTTATTGCTCCCGGGAAGCATCAGGTCCTCCTGGTTATTGCCAAACGGCTGGAGCTGTCCTCCTGACAGCCTCACTAATCGCTCCTGTCATTGTTTAATCTCCCTCCTCCACCGTGAGCGTATTTAAGGCAGGGACCTCCATGTGCCCGGCCAGGATTAGACGGGTTAGCAGGAATGGGGGGGGGCGGTTGTGGGTGGTAGCAGCGGCTACACACCACTGATCTCTATTTATTCACTGGAGTGCTGATTTGCCCGAAAAACTGAAGTCACTGGCCGCCATCTTGCTACTCCCTACTCTCACAGAACCCCATAGAATTTGGTTGCAACTCTGTCTGAAAACGTTTCACAGGTAATTTTACAGTCAGTGGCTGTACTAACAGTATCAACTACTAGGAATAGTTATTTATATTTTATATATATATATATATATATATATATATATATATATATATATATGTGTGTGTGTGTGTGTGTGTGTGTGTATATATATATATATGTGTGTGTGTATATAAATATGTATATATAAATATACACATATATGTATATATATGTTTTTGTATATTGTTATTTATATATTTATATATATAGATAGTTTTAGAACATAACATAAAAGTATATGGTATTTGACATTTTAAAAGTCTTAAGCCCCCCCTGAACATGAGAAAATCCTCGTTATTCGACGCTGTAGCGCACATATTCTCTAGTTACTGGGGGAAAATAGGGAGTACCAATATGGCGGCTGGTGGCTTCAAAGCGACTCGTTCTAACAGCGGGCTATTAGCAATCCAGTGAATAAATAGAGATCAGTGCTACACACTCATTGGGAATCATGTGACTACCTGCTGGTGCTAAAAGTGCTGTTTTTGATAGAAAATGTTGATTTAGTGGAATCATGGCGAACCAGAAAGTATGCAGAAATTATGTTCATTAGCTAGCATTAGCTAGTTCATGTGGGCAACTGTGGCCACTGATCTCTATTATACACTGGATTGCTAATAGCCCGCTACATCCACTGACTGTAGAATTACCTGTGAAATGTTTTCAGACAGCCAGAAAACTGCTTGTTGTTGCAACCAAATCCTATGGGGTTCTGTGAGAGTAGGGAGTAGCAAGATGGCGGCCAGTGACTTCAGTTTTTCGGGCAAATCAGCACTCCAGTGAATAAATAGAGATCAGTGACTGTGGCCCAGTGGGCAGAGTGGTCATCTTGCAAGTCGTTGGTTCAATTCCAGCTTCCTCCTGCAGAACATCAATGTGCCCCTGGGCAAGGCATTTAACTCCAGGTTGCCAACCAATCTGTGGATGGATGTGTGCGTGTTTGTAAATGTTGCTCTGGTGTGACATGCTTTGAGGTGTCAGTGTGACTTTAGGAAGTGCTATAATTCAGTCCTTTCATCAATTTACCACAGCTGATGTTGCATTTTTATATTTCTTGCGCTTTAGAAGTGTGGCCCAGATGATTAATGTACAGTTTTTAGTGGCGTCTCTGGCATGATAAGTTAAGTGGAGCACAAAAACTCAGCACCTATTTTTTTTGTGAATTAGCATAATCTAAATGTGATCTAATTTTTATACATAAAACTCCACATAAAGTCACTCATATTGTTCATTTATTGACCAGAAAAGATTCACATCAGTCCTTCAATGAGGTAGCAAGGACAACCAACTGGATGGCTGCACACTATCCGGCAGAACGTAAATGTAACGTGCATTTCCAGTGTTTTTATTGGACGATCCGAGCTTGAAGTCGTAGGATTTGTGCCCCATGGCTGTCTACTGAGACAGTGTTGGGCATGAGCACTGCAATTTCAGATGTTCGTTATTTAAAGCTAGGGTCAACGATTTTTTTCAGAAGTTTCCTCAAGTCCGTTTTTGAATAACTGCGCATGCGCAAGACTGTCTTACCTGCTCTTCTGCTCTTCTGGGAAATCATGTGAAAAAAACATCTCCCAAATCCACTCTGGTCTTATTTCTTTCTATTGAGGCCTTTCTCTTCCTCTCAAAAACCTGAACGCGGTTCACTTCTTGCGATTCTCAGCCATGTTCAATGTCTACAGTAAGAACAGCGGAGCTACAATGAACGGCTAATGCCGAAGCTAATCGCTAAGCTAACCGCTATGCACAGCCAGCAAGCGGTAACTCAGAAGGAACGAGCACACACAGTGGCGCGTCAGAATGATTGGCATGTGGGACAACCACATTGTTTCAACACCTGTCCAGGAGTCGGTTCTAGCGGCTCGCACTTGAGCAACCTGCAGTTGGAGCACTGCTGTTTTTAAGGACTTGAAGGCCGATCCTCCATCATTTAAGCCTATTTGCCAATGCATTAGAGTTCACAATGTCCATTTAAATGGATTAGTTTGTATGTATGGGAGTTTAGTTTGTAAATGGAGGGTCAAAGTTAAGACATTTGTGTCACTACTAAAGTTTATGATAAGACACTAAATTACACTGGTGAGAAAAGTTTTGTAGCGACCATTCCTCCTTTTAGCCAGATTTCATCTTTTTGTGTTTTTAACAGCTCTCAAGACTGTCTGAATGTCTTTTAAAGGTCTTCCATGGACTCTGGCCAATCTGTTCAGCCAATGACAATGAAAGCACTTTTTGAAGTGTGTGCTTAAATTAGAAAACTGGACAAGAAGAAAACTTCAGATGGAGACACAACACCTTAGAGATCAAATCCAACTAATTTCTGAACTTCTCACTGCATGACTCAAGGCTAAACAACATTAGAAAACCTTGCAAATGGCGATAATAATGTTTAATAATGTGATGATAATATCATGTATTTCTCTCTTACTCATTTGTGCTTCCATCGCTTTCTGACCTTTAGTATTTTGGCCAATGTCATTTGTGGCCAGTGCTGCTTGAGATTAGCTCCTTTTCCACCAAAGGTCCAGTATTTAAATATGTGGGATTTAAAGTGATTTCTCTGCTGGGCCCAATGGATCCCAGGGGCATTTTTCAACCAGCTGAGGTCATCAGAGATCTATCCTTCAGTAGATTTTCTACTTTTTTTTACAGTTTTGTTCTTTGTGAATCATCTTTTTGGTTCTTAGATCATATTTTCTGTCCGTCCAACTGTACTCTGAGCATTCATTCAAATAAAGAGGTTTAAATAATTCTTTGTTTCATTGCAAGGTTATCTGTTATGGTTCATCCAACAAGTTTAAGAGCATTTAAATGCAGCTTAGCAAACAAAAAAGAACATAACTTTGGAAAGGTTTAGGTATTAAACTGACTATAAGTCAATAAACATTCATAGCCCAAAGCAAACATCTGAAAGAGCTTCAGAAAACCCAGAGAACTATTGATCAAGACCACTTCTAAAGAAACCATGGCTGCTTGGAAGCAGAACATAAAGGGGACGAGGGATGACTTTTACACTGCCCTACTTCATGCTGATGTAAGCCCAGTCTTTGATATTCAAATTTACTGCTAAAAACCCAAGAAATAACAACCTTTCATTTTAAACTGTATACTAATATTTGTGAAATAATTTGTCTGTTGGGCTCATTAGTATGAGTTATTTTCTTTTTAGCTGTCATTTGAGGGCTGCGCTGAATAAATCCATTTTAAACATTGGCAACAAAGGTGATAAGATAAGGTTCAGTGATGAAGTTTATCCATCATTTCGTTGCTTCATTCCGCAGAAACAGGTTCACAAACAGCTTTAGTCGCCAGGTTTCTGCACACAAACAAGGACTTTGACTTTGGCTCCATTTTGCAGGACTTTGACGATGTTTTAAATACAAATTATATGGAAAGAATTGTTTCGTAAACATGTATATTCACAGTGTTTATACAAAAGAGGAAGGTTGAACAAGTGCCAAAGGTTTGCGTCCAGGATGTGTGGAGTCTGCAGAGATGTTAGCTGCCTCTTTTCCTCACCCAACACCTGAATGACGGGAAGCTCAGCCCTGATGATCCTCTCTGCAGACCTGATTGGTCGTTGCGGTCTGGACCGCTGCTCTTTTGCGGACGATCCAAACCACACAGTGATGGACGAACACAGGACAGAGTGACTGGTGGGAGTGGAGAAGATGACCAGCAGCTCCTGTGGAGGGTTGTGCTTCCTGGGTTTGCTGCAGGACGTCCAGTCTCTGGTGGACCTTCTTCCTAAATGAACCATCTCAAGTCCAGAGAAAGTGTGGGTACTAGAACCCGAAAGTGATCCACAGCAGACAGTGTTGTTGAGGATGGTGAGGGAAGTTAGTGTGGGGTGTTCTCTGGAAGTCAGTCACCATCTCCACCGTCTTAAGCGGGGTTAAGTGGACCAACTACTCCACTTCTTGTCTGTACGCAGTCCTGGATCAGACTGATGACGGTGGTGAGAGAACCCCCCCCCCCCCCCCCCCCCCCCCGATGGTTCTTTAGCAGCAGAAGATGCTCTGCTCCCCAGTTTCACCTGCTGCTGGTGGTACAGTGAGCTGGGTGAGCTTCTGGTGGAGGACGTCTGGGTTGATGGCGTTGAAAGCCGAGCTGAAGTCCACCAACGGGATCCTGGTGTACGTCTCTGGGTGTTTGAAATGATGCAGGATGAAGTGTAGTCCCAGACTGACTGCATCATCTGCAGACTTGTTTGCCCGGTAAGCAAGCTGCAGGGGGTCCAGCAGGGGGTCTTGTCCTTCAGATGCTTGAACACATGTCTGTCAAAGGATTTCATGACTATGGACATCAGGGTGACAGGCCTGTAGCCTTTTCTTCCTCTCATGGTGCATTGCATGGAGACCAGGTGCTGATGGTATTCTGTTTATTAGGTTTTAAGCTCAGTCCCTTATAGAGTTTGAGTATGTATGGTTTTTATAGGCTTTCAAATGATGTTTACCGTCTTTTTACCATAACTGTGGAAGTCCCCTTTCTGTTTTCCATCGTCTTTAATATTTGCTGTTTTTCTATCATCCAAGATTAAATTAAGAGAATAAAACCAAAGAGAAAAAAACAATAAAGCTGAAAGTATTAGGCTGCACTCAGCTTCCCTTTATTCAAGTGATTCAGAGAAATGCCTAAGCAGATGCACAAATAGATTACATCAAGCCTTGGTCTTTTCCGGGCATGTGCAGCACAGATATAATGTCGTAATATTGATCCCATCATGTTCTGTGAACTGCGTGATCTATTCCTGGACCTGAGCTTAAGACCAACTGCAGATACTCCCTGAGTAACACTGCGCCTCAGCCTTTTAATAGCATTAGGAGAGCGTGTCTTACGCAGGTGTGAAGGTGCTGCGCTTTAAACTCTTCTGCTGTGTTTGCTAAGAGTGTTTCCGTTAATCTGCGTGGGCAGATCTCTGTTTACCATGAGAAAATACCAACGGTCTTCAGGTGAACTGGCCCTGTTGAATAAACACCGTGGTCCGAGAGCCCATAACCACTCAGCCCTGTTTTGTTGAAGGTTTTTATGTGAAAAAATGAGTTAGTTACCATACAGTAATTTGGATAAAATATAGCTGAAAACTAACATGTTTTCATAAATAGTCAAACTGCTTTGATCTCAGTGACCTTTAGCAACACTACTCGTTGATCCGATTACAGTCATGCGGGGATGTAAGTATAAAATATTATTTGTCTAAAATAAATCAGCACACTGCTGTTATCTCCTTTTAGTCCATTTTGATTGTGGACAAAAAGTTGAAAATGCTTAAACAATGTGAAAAAACAAACCAGACAATAGAAATTGAACCTAAAAAAACAACAAAATAAATATAAATATGTACATAGACAATTTAAGGAAAATTTTGGTAGCTCCACTAGAGATTCTGTTTGCTTTGCAAGACAAACCAGGAGGCTTGGTTTTGTGGCCTAAAGGAAAATAATTAATTGATAGATTAATAAATAATAGGTCATTTCAAAGCAGATGCTAACTAGGGGCGTACATCACCAGCTTTAGCACATTATGATTTCATATCGATTTGTTTGGACGACGATATGATATTTGCCGATATCACAAAGTCTTTTGCGATTTCTGATCAATGCGATCGATACGATGAAATATCATCTGCCCATCTAACACTATTATTTACATTGATATCAACTCACACACATACAAAAAACAGATTTAATTTGACCATTTTATTTCTAAGCTCCTACATGTATCAGGCATTTAAGTCAAAAACAGCATTCTTCTCATTTTAAAATATTAGCTCATCTGTTCACTACAGTTTCATGCCTGAATTTCAAAATAAAGGTGCATCTAAAAAAACATGACGATATTGATTGACATTTTAATTTTGCATTAAAGTAATTGGATCGCTAGTCATTTAATCGATATATCGATGTGGATCGATGTATTGTTACACCACAATGCTAGCTGCAGCGTGTCTGGCAAGTTTAAATATCTCTGCTGAGTCTCAATTTACTGTTTTCTTAACAAACAAGAAAGAAAATACGTTAGAAATAAAAAATAGTGGGTAAATTCTGGTCCCATCCTCCATCACTTTTAAGGTGGTTCAGTCCAACTCGCCCTACGCGCCACGGTCTGAATTTGCAAATAAAAGGTGGCCTCGTCTCAGCTGACCTTTTTACCCGGGGAGTTCACAGCTGTGGACAGCAAAGTAAAAACTACCTGATTCTGGATCCGATTTTCAAGCGTTGTAACAGTGCCGGAGCTCTTTCACTCACCTTGAATCCGATAAAACAGGAGAAAACGTCGCACGGCGTTGCAGGAGCAGCCTTCTACCTGTGAGCAGGCTGCAACCGACGCCTGCAGCATCAGCGTGCAAACACACGAAGGTGTCTGTTGCTCCCCATCGCTCAGAAACAGCCTCCTAGGGACTATTTTCCAGCTAAATGTAGCTGTGAACTTTAAATCAGCACATAACTGATAGGTCTCTACCATATTTTTTCCAGATCTGCATTTAACAACACGCTCACAGTGTTTAACTTTTTATCTCATCTGTCACCGTGTCTTTCTCTACCGAAAACACCCAAAATGCTGCGGCTTAGTTGACCAAACCGGAAGGGATGGTTTATTATCCAACTCTGTCAACACAACCGGTTCACAACTGAGTTGCCTTTTTTTTTTTACCTCTCAAATATAAACACAGGGTGTCAAGAAGGAAAAAAAGCACTCGCCTTCACATGAGGAGCATACCCTTATTTCACCAGACAAACACGCTATCTGCTGTTTTACGAGGCTGACCTCGCTTTGATGAGAAATATTGTCGTCTCATAGCAGCATAGAGCTAACCCATTTATGGCATCCAATTAATTTTTATTCAGTTTATTTATGTTGCGCCAATTAACAACACGTGTCCTCTCAGAGCACTTTATCCATGTCACTGTTACAACTCTGCTGATTGTATCAGTCCACCCAGGCAGCCTGTAACTCCACGTCTCAAGCTGAGCCAATTTGCAGCTCGGGCCCCCACCGTTTTTGATGTTGTCAGAGGCTTAGATGTAAGTTTTTAACAGTAAATACAGCTTATACTGCAAAAAAAGAACGCAAAATGGCCTGGTTTTGTGCCGTTAGAGACTTTTTTTTCATTTTATTTAGGGCAAACTATTTGTAGACAAATTAAAATCTTCTTAAAATTGAAAATGTTATGTACAACACAAAGTATTTGTTTTTTTTATAACCACATGTTTTTATATTCTCTTTAATTTCATAGTAAGTAGAAGCACATCTGACAAATGACTTTTATTCAAATCTAGACTTTGGTGCACCAAAATCTCATTTTAATCTATTTATTGAAATTGGCTAAAATAAAAAACGCAAGCATTTTCAAACATAAAACCACCCAAATCCTGTTTTTAATGCTCAGAATAGACAAAACATATTTTTCTTTCAATATGAATAAACTGGATGATCATCTTTTAATAAGCCACATGTGCAGAGCCCTTTTGTAAGTTTTGGATCTACCTTCCTACAGAAAATCACATTAATTGTTTTGATTAAAATATTGCATCCAACATGCTCCTATGTAGTGGAGCAGGTAAAACAAATCACAGTACAATTTTTGGTAACTTCATTTTTTTTAATGGTGTTTTTTGGGCGTCGAGTATCTTTGACTCTACAGTTTTGTTCTAGATGAAAAAAGTTAGGCCACCCTGCCTTAGGTGCTCTCTCATGGCAGCTGATGCGTGAGAGCTCAACAGAAACTTTACAGGAGAAACAAAACCAAACTTTAATTTTTCATGTTTGAAGCTGCTAAAACATATTCTAGTCAGAAGCTTTGTTATAAATTAGCAGAGAAATGAAATTCACGGTGGAAGCAGGATTTCCACTTTCAGTTTATGACCAGGTTAGCGTTAGCACTGCAGCTAAAAGCTAGTCCAGGGTAGCAGCTAAAAGCTCCTTGGAAATTTTTTATGAAAAATAAGCCAAAGACTCAACTATTTGTTCATGCTTGTTGATTACTTTATTCTTTTTCAAACATAAAGCCAATAATTCCAGGAGAATACCTCAATACAGATTCCCTCAGTGAAATATTCCACTACAGTAAGCAGAAATCTAATTTAGATGTGACCGAATAGGTAAAAGTGTTTCTGAATTGATGCGACAGGCATATTCAACTCCCATCAAAAAACAAAACTAGAAAATGTCATTAAGTATCAAAAATTTTTGTGAAAAATGGCATCTTCTCTTCCACAGCTTATTGCTTTCTGCCTTTTACGGTCCAAACGCAGAACAAACACTAGTTCTATTTATTATGGAGAAACGTCTCAGTCAGGTCTTCTGTGTACAGTATGTTATCTCTGAGTAGTGGAAGGCATTTCCAGATTTTTGATATTTGAAGCTTGCACATTTATTACATTATAGAGTACTGTACTATTTTTAAAATTACTTACTGAGCATCAGGCTTTAGCCCATTTAGTGCAGCTGAAGATGTTGTTTTAGAAATGTCACTGTGACAAAAGTCTGCAGCAGTGACTCATATCCTTTTTCTTTATCATAATGGATTTGTCTCATCCTAAAAACAAAATAAAACCTCAAAATGTATTAGATAAAACAGAAAATATAGACAGTAATATTTAATAAATTAGAAATGGGTTCCAATGAGTCTCATTTGTCAGATTAAAAGTACCATTTGAAAATAAATATTAAACATACTATGCAATAAGCAAATGTTTCTATATTAAAATGTTTTTTATCTGTTTGATGTAATATTTTTATCTTAAATGTCATGTTTTCATTATGTGTAAGCAAAAAAAAAAAAAATGAATTAAAAGCGATAATGGCTTTAAAGCATATGCTGTGAGTAATTAATTAATATTTTTTTGAATATGAGTGTATCGCTCTAGTCGGTGTGTGGCCATTTGGTTAAATATGAGGCTTGTTTAAATTGCTTATTGCTTCACTGGCAATTATTTCAAACCACAAAAAGGTACAGCAGCTCTACTAGGTTGCTGTGACGTAAACACAAAGACCATGATGCATCATTTCAAAAAGAATTTCCTCCTTTTTAACTGTGTGTTTTGTTTTTTTACAGTTGACCTGAAAAACTAATTGGTTGAGGGTGGAATGTAAAAAGTCATAAACCCGCGATAAGCTGGTTGCATAAGTATAAATTAAATTAATACTATGTTGAAATGTGTTAAAGGTACACACTCTTTAAAGTCCCGGTGTGTAAGATTTGCTGGCACACCGTCTAGTGGTGCGCTAAATTAATTACAAACGACATCGCCATTAAGCGCGTAATGACTACTACAGAAGCCGTGGAGTATCATAAACATGTCCTCCACGTATTTGGTACCAAGCTACTGCTAATAGCTAGTAAATGCGGTCATCATGTGAAATAGTTTTTGGAACTGTTGCCAAGTTCGCTTTTTTTTCTTCTAAAGTTGCTTGTAAATTCCATCAGTTGTGTTTTTCGAGCTTGTTTCTGAACGTGCAGTCGCTTGTTTGGGCTCTGAATTAAGCGACTATAAACACGAGTAAACTCTGCGTACACAGACACAGACGTTCCCTGAGAGGGAGACAAGACGAACAAACGAGCCGTCTCTACCCGGTGGACAGAGTTGTTGCTGGACCACACTGCCCTGTTTCTGACATAACTACAAAACAAACTTCACTGTTATATTGAATGAACTTACCTGTCCATTAGAGAGCCTGCAATCTCTGCATCCGTTTTGAGTTCCCGCTCCCTCAGGATTGTCTCCACTCCACCTGGTAATAATAGCTACGCTGATATAGACACTCGTTTTCTCCCGGTTATCACTTCTTTTTCTTCTTAGTGACTTTCTCTTCCCTCTCGCTGGGCAAAGAGTATGGCTGGTCCTCCGTTTCAACAGAAAACGGCAAATGAAGGGGATTTTGTGGAACAGAAATGTCTCTGAAGCATGTGTGTTGCTTTTGGTGTCGCCTACTCCTTTGCAGAGTAGTGCATCTATACGGGAAGCGACGGAGTGGAATTCAGTGTTTTGCTGCCTCATTACCAGTACATTACGTTTCTGGGAAGTCACCATCTCATTACATTTTCTTTAATCATATTAAAGGATCGACTGATAGTCTGCGGAGAACATTTGAACATGCATTGTCGCTGGTTTTGCAGCAATCCCTCATAGCATGTAGCGACATTTGCCCCCATAATCAACATCCTCCGTGGTTGCTCCGTTCATGTACGTGCACCCCCGACCGACGGAGCAACTTCGTTGTTATTTTATCCGTTGTTCACCGTCAAAATACGGAACAGCTCCGATTCAGTTCTGGTCCGTTGGGCTCTGGCCAGGTCAACCTCTACAATTGCAATCATACCAAAAATGAGAAAGAATGCCAACAACCTCCAGTTTGTCACACTAAATAGTGTAAGTTAAGTTCGTTAACCACAAATTAAAGACATGTTTTTAATATTCGCCATAGAATTAACTGTTTTATTTAAATGTCGGATGCAAACCATTGTTTTTGCACCAAATAAGGAAGCTGATTAGTCTTTTCAACATTTAATTTGAAACGTGCTAATCTATTCCAAATAGATTTGCATCCTGCTTGTAATGGGCGCACACACTTTCCTCGGGCTCCGAGGGACTTTGGAGCGGAGCTAGACGGCATAATCGTGGCTCTGCTTTTCACGGACTTGGACACGGAGCGGACACGTAGGCCTATAGGAGCGGAGAATGTGGAAATACGGGTTATTCTTGGGTCTGTGCTGCAACATTTGAGTGGCAGTTGTGTCGATTGTGTTGCAGCGGTGTATAAATGCACCGAAAAGCAATGCTGGACTGCCTTTTTCTGATGGCAGCACATCTTCTTGGACATTGGTTCAGACACACAGTGGCGTGATGGCGTGATGGCGGAGGGTTATAGTGTTCCCCTGTATTAGAGTATGATGGATATTTTTAGGACTGTTGATATTTTTATTCTTCATAGTTTTGCTGTTTGTTTCCTTTGGTGGATTTGTGACGTTTGCATTTCTTTCACTCTGATTGTTGAGCACACCCATCATTTTTGTTCAAACGAGTTGAGGAGATGATTCTACCAAGTATTGTTGAACGTGGTTTTGCAGTGCAATCAGAAAATCTTAATTTAAGCAGTTGGCCTGTCCTCTTGTTCTATCAGCACTGATTGTCCCCGTCTTCGTCAAACAGGGAGCTGCGACGTCTCTTGCACATGTACCATTATTTCCCTTCAGCCAGCGGATCTGTTTAAGGTTCACTTGACTCTGCCAGCTCTGCTACACACTTCACCTTGTTGTGTCCTTCCGTTGAAAGTGTTTTCAGGCAGATGAACGTGGGCATCATGGCTGCACAACAGTGAAAGGGTCGGTTGCTGATTGAGACACATTAACGGAGGAGGCTGTCATGCGTTACATTTCTGCGGTCCCTTTAAGGGACTGAATATGTCACTAACCTGCCTGGTTTATTGGCGGTGATGTGTATATACGGAGTTCATCGCGCATCTTCCCTACATCTCGGTCGTAAATTGCTGTCTCCTCAAATCTCTGCAGCGACTGACTTGGCTCCTCACTTCAGCTGTGTCTGCGGGTTGAATGTGCGCTGACAGCAGCAGTGGGCAACACCATGCAACGCCGCCATGCATTTAATCAGAGCAGCCACCGGCGCCTTATTCATATTCATTCAGAGGCTCTTCCTCTGTAAACCAACGGTTGGAGCAGGTCCCCACAGATGCTCTTGGGTTATTATTCTTTCATTCATCTGGAGGAATAACCACGTCTCAGCTGGTTGCAGGACACACCGCTGACACATGGGACCTGGATTTTAGCACAGCTGCTTCACAGATCCTTGTTGTGTTCTTAAATTTTGCTTTAATTTTAGTTATAGTCCCGCACAAAGTCTTCAATCATTGCTGGTTTCTTCCTATTTTGCCTCCATGCAGACAAATTTCCTTTTTTAAAAGATTGTTTGATCAGCAATTTAACCGCATTTTGCATTTTTCTTGAGCGTTGTTCATCGATTCAGGACCATTTCTGGACCTGTGAACAATAAAGGCATGAAAATACTCCTAAATTTAAGGGATAAACTCAAAGTGTGTTTCAAATGCAGCAGCAAACCAGTATCCTTTGATAAATTAATTGTTTGTTTCTATTCCTTAAGCTGCATTTGTGAAAGGTACCAAAGCTAAGGCAGAAAACAGGACTTAAGCAGCAACAAGGTGATTCCTGGAGAGCTGTTGGTTGAAGACATGACAAACAGTAGATGATCGACTGAATGGTGATTCATCTCTCACATCCTCCTCCATTTCTTTCCTCAGTTTTTTTTCTGTTGTTTAAACACGTTAGTTTAAGATGCTGTTCCTCTGCTACATATTGGCTGTTGCTTCATCTTTTGTCCTTCAACTCTGCACTTTTGGTGAGTACATAGTTCACAATAGGCTGTCATGGTCAGGCACCTTCCTGTCAGATAATGAGTAAAAATAATCAACCAAAAGGCAAAGAAAGACTAAGAGCTTCAGAAAACATGAAGGGCTAAAACAACTTTGGATTACAAGTAAGTCTGACTGCACTGAGGGCGAAACAATATGCGCAGGTTTAGAAAAAAAAAACGGTAATGTGAAACCTTTTTGTGTGCCTTCTGTGGTTTAGGGATCCTTTGTGTTCATGCAACCAAAGATTATGCAAAATGGTCAGATATTAATGCAATAAAAGGATAAAACGATCAAAACTACTGGAAACTACTAAGAATGAAAAAATCAAAGAACACAAATGATTTCAAAATATTATAGATTTGTTTATCTCTTGTTTGCATCTAAACCCCGATTAATTAAAGGCTGAAACATTTGGCAAAAGCACGTACAGGATAATGTCTTGCAAAAAAAAAAAAATCACATCCCTCGAACCTTTCTGCGTTGTCTCCTGCTAAAAATAAAAACTTTAATGTATTTTAATCCACCTTCTAAAATAGCCATGACAGAAGAATCGGTGTACACACGACTTTCCATCCAGTCTCATTGAGTTCAACACATTTTACGAAGAATGATCAAAATTTCTGTTTTTAGACGGACAAAGTTGGTGCAGCTGTAACTGCAGCTGAAGGTGATTCAATGGCGTTTTGACTGGGAGGGACTGAATGTACATTCATGCAACACTTTAAATACTTTTATTCTTGTAAAATATTGCCAGAAACCAAGTTTTATTCTCCTTTCCAATTCACAATCATGCACTACGGTCTCTTTCACATAAAATCCCAATTAAGAACACGGACGTTTGCGTGTATCGTGGCAAAATGGGAAAAAGTTTTAGGTGTATGAACTATAAGACTTGGAGGCAAAACCACAGAGTGGAAAACGTGGATTTCCTGCTCTGTGCTGAATGTGTCCACTGGAGGGAGCGGTGAATGTGTGACGAAGAAGGATTTCAGTCACAGCTTATGAATGTGAGACTTACAGGGAGAGAAAATGTGGGTTTTTTTTCCCTTCAGGTTTCCAGAGGATGTGATTTAAAAGTCTTAGACCAAAGAATAGCTGCTCCGTCTGTCAGAGAAATGTAAAACAACAGTTGGTGTCCCTATGCAGAGTTAAATATTCAAAGATTTGAGTGTGATTAAAACAAAAGCTCACCCACTCTCTTGCCAATGCTGTTCCCCTCCTCTTGCGCTCCCAGTATCATCAGCTCAGATGTCTTATTAATATCTGTGAGCACTGAGGGTGAGGCTTTGGCCTGAGAGTCCTAATTTCCATAGAAATCATAAACTCTTCCCATCCATGCATGCAAATCATTAATGCCCCTGTAACCAGATAGCATTACATGCTGCGTCCTCCATAATGACTTTCGGCGACTGATTAGGAGAAATGTTTGAGCCCCAGCTCTGTGCGTGTGACGCATGTCTGCTTTATCAACGCTGCATGTTTGACCAGAACACCTCCACTCAGGTCGCCTCTGGCTGCTGTCCAGAGGGGTTTCAGTCATAAAACCTCGCCTCCCTGTTGGTATTTGTTCCTCAGGTCTGACTGAAAGAATCAGGAGAGCGCACCTTCACCTGTTTCCATGGCAAACATGTGCTGGCACTGTTGGGGGAATAATGACAGGATGTGCAGCTTCCTTCTGTGCCTGTGGATGTCTGTGTGCTCTGCATGGCTGCCAGGCCATTAGGCTGTTTTTTCACATGCCGGATCAGAAGAGACTCCGGTGACTCACTGAAAACCTTACGAAGCACAAACTGCTGCTGCAAGCTTAGTCCTAAAAAGAAACCCCAGCGCTCTCTGGCACGGATCATCCCTCTGCCACCTCAACACCATCAGCCCTGTTGTTGTTTTTTTTCTTCTTCTTCGCTCGACTTAGGATCTTCAGTTCATTTTCAGACTCATTCAGGACTGTGAATGTCCTTCATTTAAGGAACGACAACCTCTGCTGTCCAGGATCTCACCATCTCTTCTGTCATGCAGTGTGACATGTCCCTGCAAGCCACTGTGCGGCCTTGTTGTGTCTCTCTGCTGCCCCCTTAAGGCATGGGGCCGCACCACACCCAGCAGCAGCACCGGGAATATTTTCAGATGACATTGAAAAGACAGGAGGAGATATTTCTATGCTTGTGTTTTCTGTAATAAACGACATTATTCATAGTTTGATGATGTGTTGGTCTGTTGAGCAGCAAAACACACTAAACTGTCAAAGTGTAAAGTATTTAATTTAATAGATTAGTATGAAGGAAAGGTTACATTTTCTTGAATTATTTTTTATTTTGCCTAAATGGACCTGTTCATCTCTCTTGAGTGTTTCCTGCAGCTTTCAAGAATGTTAAATAAATCTTCATTTTGGTTTATCTATTAAATGCTTTTCTATGTTTGTTTTTCAGAGAGTGAGTGAGAAGGTCGGAGGAGCAGAAGGAACGAAGCTCGATGTGGACTTTACTGAAATGGAAAAGGCATGTGCAAACTCCTCTATTAATATTAGAATTATTTGTTGATGTGCTTTATTATTATTATTATTATTATTATTATTATTATTATTATTATTATTATTATTATTATTATTATTATTATTATTAATAATAATAATAATAATAATAATAATAATAATAATGTGTGTTGTTATTAATATTTCAAGATATTTTAATCTATTTATCATTTTTTTATCCCTTGAATAGACAAATGCTTCTTCTGATTTTCACAAAACCATTTTTTTTATAAACAATACACCTGTTGAACATTTTCAACATAAATTTCACTTTATGCAGTATGGAAAAAAATCTACCCAATTAAAGATGTATTAAACTGTATTTATTGTTTGAGTTCTTCAGTTTTTCAGATGTTCAAACGTATTTTAGTATAAATTTCAGTATGATGTTTAAAATGAGTTAACCCATTATAATTTCATTTCATAAGGGAAAAAATCTATCTAAACCAACTTGGCCCTATGTGAAACATCTTATCACGGTTGTGTGACTTAAAATAGGTCCTTTATATTGCTGTGGAGGAGGTTTGACCTACTGCTCTAAGCTTAATTGGTGTCATTAGGACTTTATTTGGATACTGTTTAGAGGTGAACTTGCTGGTTTCCTTCAGTTAATTGTTTCAGTGCATAATCCAATTGTGTTTGAGCTTAAGGTCACAGACTGACGGGCAGACATCCTCCTTCAAGATCATTATATTAGTTTCATCCATTGCAGCAGGATCAATCAGGTCCTGATCACATCACCTACTGCCACAATCCTTAAGATAAGATAAGATAAGATAGGCTTTATTGATCTCACATGGGAGAAATTCATATGTCACAACGGCTCAGTAATCATAATCAGTAATCATTTATTTAACTGTCAGACGTTCTCTTTCTGTCGCTGCATGTGCAGTTGGACTCTCAGTAGCTGCATCCTGCCTTTTGTTCAGCTCAGACGCCGTCAGGGAGGGGAATATTGCTGCTCTTGGTCCTGTCCCGCTGTGGTTAACTCTGTCTCCCTCATACTGTGACTGACTGTGTGTGCTGCTTTTTGTCTTCGCCACTTGAATACTGACCTCAGAGTTTATTGAAGTGGCTGTGTCTCTCTCCAAGATGAAGCCACTTCAGGAGCTAGTTTTGCAACCAAACTTTAACTTTTCTATCACATAGAAGGTACTTCTTGAGTACAGTACCCCAGTGCTGCGGTGCTCCTTTTGCGTCTCTGCTCTGTCTTCTCTAAGCCCCAGTGGGTCAAGGCAGATGAGCGTTCACACTGAGCCTGGTTCTGGTTCTGCTGGAGGTTTTCCTCCCTGTTAAAGGGGAGTTTTCCTCTCCACTGTCGCTTCATGCATGCTCAGTATGAGGGATTGCTGCAAAGCCATCAACAATGCAGACGACTGTCCACTGTGGCTCTACGCTCTTTCAGGAGGAGTGAATGCTGCTTGGAGAGACTTGATGCAACCTGCTGGGTTTCCTTAGAGAGGAAACTTTCTGACCAATCCGTCTGGAGGATCTGATTGGAAAGCAGAGGTTCTCCTTCAAAGAACCAGGGGTCTTTCATTCTGATCGGATTAAAACTGACAGAGTTCTGAAGCTTCAAACCTGAGAAGTTTTTATTTAATTTCTTCCAAAGCTGGGTCTGTTTTTTTTGTTCCAATTTTGGTTCGTATCTCAGGAATTACACGTGATAGAAAGCTGATTCTGGTATCATTGGAAAGCAGAGGTTCTTCTTCAAAGAACCATGGGTCTTTCATTCTGATCGGACTAAAAGTGACAGAGTTCTCAAGCTGACTTTGTAAAGTGCCTTGAGATGATATGTGTTGTGAAATAGAGCTATATAAATAAAATTGAATTGTGGTGAATTGAACTGTGACCTGGCGCAGTGATGCCTGCAGAGCTTTAAATGTTTTTCTAGGTTTTGTCTCTGACCTCTTGGAGTAATTTTTGTAAGCAGGCTGACTTTTCATTGTTTTCTACGTTTGTAGATAATGGTTCTCACTGCGGTTCTGTGGAATCCAAAAGCCTTTGAAATGGCCATGTAGCTCTTTCCAGGCTGATAAATTTCACAGGCTCTGTTTTTCATCTGTTGTTGGATTTATTTACTGTATATCAGAGCATAATGTGTTGCTGTTTGAGATTTTTTATTTTTTGCTTACTTCTTGTGGTCAAACAGATTCGGTTGAAGCCACGTTTTGGTTCTACAGGTCGTAATCTGACCTGGGAATTGCAAATGAAATGTTAATTTGGGTTTTCCCAAAGCATTTTATTTATAGTTAATTCATGATTGATGATTAGTTGTTTATATTTTCTCTGGTTATCTTTGTCTGAGCTTACATTTTTCATCATCTAACAATAATTGGTGACAAAAACAGTAAATCCGTTTTTATTTCACAGGACTGCACTGTTTTGCAGTATTTTAGGGCTTTGTGTTTCAGAATTGAAGCATTTCTAAGTCAGCTGAAAGCTGCTCTGGTAGAAAAGGTTGCAGACCAAAAGCAGCAATGGGTTTTAAACCAGCCTGTTTCATCTATTGTTTCTGTGTTTGGGTTTACAGAGGGTGGACACCACCGCTCGAGCTGTGCTGGACATCATGACAAAAACCACTGAGTATCTGCAGCCAAACCCGGGTAACTTAGTGCATCTGAGCTCACCTGGCGTTGTTTGTTTTTCTTAACTGACAGAATTTCTTCTGAACGCAAAAACATAAATTATAAAAACAATATATACTTTTTTTAATTTGTGCACATATCCATACAGGCAGATTTATTTCTCTTTTCAAGCCAGTTTGGGCTACAGGAAGCCAAACTAAGAATTTCTACCGTTTGAACAATCTGATAATTAATGTTGGAGTCCCGCAAGGTTCAGTATTTTGACCACAGATTTTTGTTCTTTGTAAATAAGCATATTTTCTCAAGAAAATAAACTTGCAGCCTGTTCGTATATGATATGGAATATTCAAAAAGAATTTATTTCTTTATTTATAATAAATTATTTATAAATTAGAACATTATGAAGAAATATATCTATGTATGTATGTATGTATGTATAGATAGATTTATTAACATTTATTGTGTTTCATAATTAGGGGGCAATGGTCATTAGATTTTTTTTTTCTTTCAGCTCTTAGTTTTAGGCCATGGATTTTGTAGGACTGTGGATAAAATGATCACCATAAAACAATGCAAATTGGGAAAGTAATAAATACATTTTCAAAGATGTGATACTTATTTATTTTTTAAATTCTATGTTTATATTTTGATTAATAACACCCTCTTCATAACACTAGAACATGTAAAAGACTACTGTACAATAAAGTATTCCTGTTTTACAGATAGACAGCAACAATGAAAGTTAAAATCAGAAAACTAAACATACTATCAGATGCCATTTTTCTTTCTAGAGTCTATCTAAAAGATCTTGAATGTCTAAAATACTCTTACTTTCCGGCTGTTTAACTCTATAAACAGTCTAATCTGGACAATAATAACTACAAATACTGGCAAAGTTTAGGAAACTTTAGTGCTGGACTTGTAAAAGTTGGTCAAACAACCTACAGGATTTAGATTATTTGCTGTTCAGCCACCAGAGCCAAGATGAGCATGATGAACTCCATGTCCCGCATGCGAGGGCAGGAGAAGGGGCCGGGCTACACTCAGACCGAGGCCATCCTGGGAGAGTCCATGCAGAGGTTTGGCAGGGAGCTCGGAGAGGACTCTAACTTTGGTGAGTCTGTGGACCTTGAAGCTATGAAACACAAACAGAGACACAGGAACAAACTGCCACCATTTTATGCCCCTGAAGGACAGAAACTATAAAGCATTCATCTAAACGTGAAAGGCGTTATTTCTGTATTTTTAACTGTGACGTTTGCGGCTCTAGGCCTGGCTCTGATCGACGTCGGAGAGGCCATGCGTGAGCTGGGTGAGGTCAAGGACGCTCTGGACATGGAGGTGAAGCAGAACTTCATCGATCCGATGCAGAACCTTCACGAAAAAGACCTCAAGGAGATTCAGGTTGAGTCTTGAGTTTTTTACTCCCATTAAGAAACATGATTAAATCAGTATGCGGTGGAGGCTGTGTGCTCACGTTCAGTTTGACTTTGCAGCATCACCTGAAGAAGCTGGAGGGTCGCCGTCTGGACTTTGACTATAAGAAGAAACGTCAGGCCAAAGTGACGGAGGACGAGCTCAAGCAGGCGCTGGAGAAATTTGATGACTCCAGGGAGATTGCTGAGCAGAGCATGTTCAACTTGTTGGAGAGTGATGTGAGTCTCACACATCCACAGAGTTCAGTTCGCTGTTTGAAACGCTCAGCTCTCAATGCAACGTCTCCAGGGCCGGCACAAAGTCGTATGAGGCCCTGGGCAGAATTTGATTGGGGCCCCCCTCTTCCTACTTAAAGCACCACCTCTAACAGCGTTTTAATGCAGATTTGGTGGAATCTGGGGGACAGCAGCCATGTTTAATTGGCTGAACCTGTAAACAGTCATTGGTTATTATTGGCTGAGATGTTGTTGTGAACAAACTGAGCTCAAACAAAAAGAAAAGGTTAAACTTGTAGAATCAGGTTGTTGCTACAGTGATGCAGCCATCAAACAATGAAGATTTTTCTTTGCACTTGTAAAGAGTAATCTCGGCAATTCCTTCAAATCTTAAATTAAAAATGTAAACAGTTCGATATTTCCTTGCTGAAACCATCAAATCAGATAATATTCTCATTATTTAAAAACAAAAGTTACGGTCTGTGTTTGCTTGTCCCTTGGGCCGGCTCTGAGCGTCTCGCCGCATGTGCTTGTTCACCAGATCGAACAGGTGAGCCAGCTGGCGGCGTTGGTCCACGCTCAGGTGCAGTACCACACCCGGTCCGCTGAGATCCTCACACAGCTCTCCAGCAAGATCGACGAACGGTCAGTGACCCCGCCTCAACGTTTCATCCTGTGTGACAGAAACGAGGGCTAAAGGCTGACGCTTGAACCGAACTTTGGCTCAGCGGGATGTGTTTGCTTCATGACAGGATAAGAGACACCTCCAACAAACCGAGGAAAGAGTTTGCACCGAAGCCTCGTACGTCTCTGGACTTCAGCATCATTGAGAACCACAACGGAGGCATCCACGGCGCTCGCTCTCCAGGTGAGACGCGGCTGTTTGCGGTTACCTGCAACGTGTCACAACATCCAGACTCAGCGTTCCTGAACAGATTTTCCTTCATTTAAATGTTCAATCAGTCTTTCAATCCTTTGTTAATATATTTTTTTATAAATTCTTTATAAATAAAGTAAAAACAAATATTCCCTCAGTTTATTTTAAGACCTTCCATGAATAAAAATATTCTCCTTCTGTGCATTAACAATAAATTAAAGCCACATCAGCGAGAATAAGCGAAACTATTTCTGTCTTTTGTACTATTGCAATATTATTACTATTAATCTATAACTTCGACTTAGACTCAGACTTAGACACCTTTATTGTCATTTTGTATGTACAGAGTGCATACAGAACGAAATTTCGTTGCATACAGCTTACGGCAGTGTAATGGGATTTCAGGTGGAATAAGGCAGCATTACAATACAATATAAAGTGCAGCAGTTATCAGATGTAACAGTGCAGGAGAAAAACAGTGTGCAAGAACAGTGTGCAGAGAATGTTCAACCATTGTTTATGTGCAAAAATAATGGTGCAAAAAGGCCTTTGCATGCAAAAGTATCGTACAGTGCAAATAATATGTGCAAAAATGCAGTAACCGTTGAGTTGTGTACTATTTAAATGGATAACAAAAGTTCGGCAACGTTGGTAGTGCCAAATAAAGATGCAAATGTGATGCAGAGTCCATAACATTTTATAGTTTTACAAACACAACAAACCATCACAACTATGTATACATTTTGTTCTATTTTTATTTTTAGTAAAATAACCGTGCTGCTGCCTTTCTCTACTGTAAAAGACATATTTTATCTCAATGGGACCAAATTTGTTAAATAAATCTACATACACTGCATAAAAAGACACAAAACCTTTTTTTTTTTTTCTTACTGTGACGCCAAACCAGAATAAATATTTCTTGTTAGAATGAGTAACATTATTTTATTTGCTAAATACGAGAATAACGAGACAGACTTGATGTTTTTCTGTTATATACAGTAACATTAGTCTGCCTTTAAACAATATGGGGAACCACATGATGTCATGGCTAAGTACAGCAAGGCAAGTTTATTTGTACAACACATTTCAACGCAAAGTGCTTTACATGATTAAATCATGGGAAAATAAAAACAGAATAAAAGCCATTTGGAATAAAATGTAGAAAAATTAAAACCAAATAAAACATGGGAAAATGGAAACTAAAGGCAAATATTAAAAATTATAATATTAATGATTTTAAAAACAGTTGGACTACAAACTTGAACTAATGATGTTTCAGTAAACCAGTTTAACTAGAACATTTAAAGGCAATCCTGAACAAATGTGTTTTTAATCTTGATTTAAAGGAACTCAGGCTTTCAGCACTTTTACAGTTTTCTGGGAGTTTGTTCCAGATCAGTGGAGCATAGGAACTAAATGCTGCTTCTCCATGTCTGGTTCTGGTTCTGGTTCTGGTTCTGGTTCTGGTTCTGCAGAGCAGGCTGGAGCCAGAAGACCTGAGTGTTCTGGAGGTGTTGAAACACTGATTCAATTCAATTTTCATGTACGTTTAGTTTCTGCAGCTATCGCTGATTTTATGTGTGCAGCAGCCATTTTGGATTTGGTTCTTCTGGCACGGCTCCAACGTTTCAAATTGGGATTTTGGTTTCAGGGAGGCTCAACTCAGACTTTTGAGTTTAAATGAATTAGAACATGTGGGTCCTTAAATCAGGATAATCAAATATTGATGATCCGCCACAGGAGCATGTTTAGTAAGAGGTTCATATTAGACGCAAGTTAGATCAGTATAACTATCACCTAAATTGCTATTATTATTTCTGTCATATTTTAGTCTATCTATTTATAATTTTATTGTATTTTAGTTTCTCTTTTCCTTTTAGACATGTTTTCCTCCTAATTCAGGAGCTTTGTGGCAAAGTTGATTATAAAACTAATTTCTGCTTCTGATAGTCCTTGAGGCACCAGATAAATGGCATGAGAGACTGAATTTATAACATGAACATGTTTAATTAAAAGCAACTATAGTTTTTATCATCTTCCATTTGGTAGTTTTATTGTAAACAGTTAATTTAGCGGTAAAATATGTGCAGTTGATGATATAATATTAACACATTGAAAAGACGTAGATGTAAAGCAGAATAGGAATTTCTGCATTAAACCAACACATTTCCTATGTCTGCAGCATTTACCCAACAGTTGAAAAAAATAAACACAACTCATTTTTCTCTCTCTCCCTTTATGGTTTCTGTTCTGTCCTGTAGGTGCCAGGTCTCCAGGTGAGCCAGGTCAAACTTGTTCCCACCTCTCTGTTCTAATCGGTTCATTTTCTTCACACCCTTCCATTTAACTCTGAAAACTCATCAGTGCGTCTGCCTCTTTGTTCCTCGGCCCCCTTTACTCCCTCGTGCTGTTTCTGCTCTTTCCCCTGTTGCAGCAAGGTCTCCAGGTGAGACAGTTTTCTGAGAAAATTGTTGCTCTGTGTTCTGAACGAACAGAAAATCAGGTGCCGTCTGCTCGCCCTGCAAAGGAAAACCGATTGGCTTAAGACCATTACGGCTCCACCAGCAGACGACCATTTGGTGTTTCTGTTTCCCCATGTCGACACGTTTCTGATTCACCTTTTCATCCCTTTTTTCTGTGTTTGTGAACTTCTCCGTCGGTTCGCTGTGCGGCCTCAGTTTCTCCCCATGTTTTCGTCAAATTAAATGCACCATCACTGCGTCTTTTTCCACCAGTTCATCGTTTCTCCACTAAAAGTTTGATTGCTTAAAATATTTTTTCTCCTCTCCTCTTTGCAGCAAGATCTCCAGGTGAGAAAGGGTGACTCGGGAAGAGATGCAAAGTTTCTCGATCACTCTTAGTTTTTTTCCTCTTTGTGTATTTGGGAAATAAATGTTTTTCTTTCTGTTTTGTTTTATTATTATTTTATTTTTTTGTTGCAGTGAAGTGCTGTTTCTTTCTAAACCCTCTTTTCCCCCCAATCTTTCTTTTATTGTCTAATTTGTAATTGGAAATTTTGGGAAATGTGCTTATTTGCTCCCAGTTAAATAAACGGTGTAACCCTTGCGTTTGCATGCCGCCAGAAAGTTTCCCTTCCCAAAGCCGAGAAGAGACCCGGGGACATGAACCGGTACTTTCCAAAAGTCTCCATATAAGCTGAACCTTTGCACATTTGGTCATGTTGTCACAACAAGCTTTCAAGTGTTTTAAAAAAAAAATTAAGTGATGGACTAAGAAAAACATCAAAACAGTAAAGTAGAAGGACACTGTTAAAGAGTTTTCAGATAAAAATCTGAAAAGTGCGGCTTGGATTTGCAGCTTCTGGCATGTTTCTTTCCAGGATTCTCTTCTTTTTTTTACTTCCCTCCATCTTCTCATCATCTCTGACCAGCTTTTCTGTCACCCATGAAGAAAACATCCCCACATCATGACGCTGCCAGCTCCACGTTTCACAGCGACACGATGTTACGCCAGAGTTAAAACGGGCCTCTTGGCTGCTTCTCTGATCAAAGCTCTCCTGGTTCAGCCTGTCAGTCTAGGTGGACGTCCATGTCCTGGTAGGTCTGCAGGTGGTCCGTCCTCTCTCCAGGTCCAGATGATGGCTTGATCAGAGCTCTGGGAGAGGTTCAAAGCTTGGGATGTTGCTGTAGAACCTGATCCTGCTTTAACTGAACCAGAACTTTCTCCCTGATCCGTCTGCTTTGGTTCTTTGGTCTTCATGATGCTGGTTGTTCTCTAATATTCCACTGCTTTGTTTGTCCTCAGATTAAATTACACATGAAATAGACTCTTGTATCTGAAGGCAGTTGGTAGCACCAGATTTTATTTATCAATCAATCAATCAACCAATCAGCTTTATTTCTAGAGCACATTTTAAAAGCCACATAGGTGACCAAAGTGCTGTACATTAAAACAAGAAAAAGTAAAAAAAAAACAAGTTAAAAACATATGAAGCATACACATATTTAGGGTTATCAGGATAAAAGGCAACAAACTCAAATCCCTGCCACACTTTTCACTTTTCTAGGTGGAAAATGTTGTTCTTTTCCATCCAGTTCACTATTCTGCTGTACTGTGTTGGTCTGTGACAACAAATCAGAATAAAAAACAGCTGCATTTGTAGTTGTAACGTCACAAAATGTGGAAAGCTTTAAGAGGTTTGAATAGTTTTGCCAGACACTGTACCAAGCTAGCAGACTTTATACTTACTGTGAGCAGAAGCTGCTCGTTGAAAGACTATTAAACCAGCCTAATATCTTCTATTTTCAAGGGCTTCCATCTTCCTGCTAATCTCTAAAAGTCATCTTGATAAACAGCTCTTCTGGCTTTCTGAAGGTCTTTCGAAGCTTTTTTTTTTTTTTTTGCTCTTTCAGCCAGTAGAGGTTTAAAACACGTGCACGATTCTCTTTAAATCTCTTTTGCTGCCGCAATAATTTTCCAAAGCTTAGCAGAGTCACAACTTTTGCCAACTCGCCGTAGCGAAGATGCCGTAGGAGAAATAAGTGCGTGCATCTTCTCATCGAAGTTCTAAAAGCACATTTCCCAAAACGTTGAAGCGTCGATTCATTGCCAGTAAATCAGATCATAATTTCTCAGAAAAGAAATATTATGTTTGCTGAATTTCTTCCTCTTTTCCTCTCTTACAGCCAGGTCTCCAGGTAAGTCTTGAGTGTGATTTTTCTCATGCGGCTCCTCACTGCCATGAGCCTCTCCTGACTCGGCGTTTTTCCTTCCAGCACCCTTGGACCAGCCCTGCTGTCGCGCTCTGTATGACTTCGACCCCGAGAACGAGGGGGAGCTAGGCTTCAAGGAGGGAGACATCATCACCCTGACCAATAAGATCGACGACAATTGGTACGAGGGGATGCTGCACGGCAACTCGGGCTTTTTCCCCATCAACTATGTGGATATCCTGGTGCCGTTGCCCCAGTAAGACGTGGAGACCGCCACCTGTGTCTGCTATGAACCCTGGCCTCCACTTCCAGTATTTCCACTAACCCTTTCCCAAACATTCCTACTAACACAACCTTCACTTTTCTGTTAAGGCGTCAAAAAAGCAATGACCCAAAATAAATAAACATGTATGAGATTTACCGAAAGTGCAGGGATGCACTAAATAAAGCAAAGAAAGTTTTTCCGAACACGGGGTTTGGGCGGGGTGTCAGCGTTGACGTAACTTCTCCTCCGTCTCACTTTAAAGGTACTTTCAAGCATCTATAGTCATTTTTGCATTTTGTCTCTGTTGTAGTCAGCTGTCAGTCCATCATTAGTTCACTAGAACAGCTTTAATAATTCACGCTTTCTCTCAGTCTTTGTATTTTTTGTGGAGATGCAGTAGATAGAAGATTTTCTCTCACACACCACAGACAAAACAAATGAGTCTACAGTACAGGCGTTTTGTTTGTTAAGCATCTGGCTCAAATAACTTGAACAAAAACCTGTGGTAGTTTTTGTGTTAAATATTCCTCCTGTTAACGGTGGTCATTCCTTGACTTTCTTAAGATGTTCATATCCTGTCATGTAGAAAACAAATGATTCGATCCAGAGGAGATTCAGCCCAAATTACAGAGATGTTTTATCAGACTTTCCTTTAGTTTTTCACACAGCAACGTGATTTGGAAGATCTAGGAACAAACATCTGCATGTTTGATGCAACATGAGAAAGGTTATTAAAGTCTTAATAACATTTAAACATATTGAAATCTCTCATTTTTGCAGCAATCCACAAAAAAAAGTATGGTGGATGCGTTCAGGTCCAGCATTATGTACCGATAGAAAACATAGTTCATGTATTGTGACTGAATAACTTAAAAGTCTTAAAGAGACAGTTTAGATGTTTTAATATGGGGTTCTGTGAGGTTGCTACCAGCAGTCAGTATCTTACTTGCAGGCCTTGGAACTTCTTGCAGATTTCTGTCATCTTAGACCAACTCCAGCCTAAAATATATTTCATAGTGTATGCAAACAGCATTTTGTAAAGCTTTAAAGTATGAGATGTGTGTCCAACCAGACAACCATGAGGTTTAAAACCGTGAACAACAGAATTTGGGGCTACAAACATATAAATGGGTCTGCATGCAAAGCTGGAGATTCACAAAGCAGTGCAAACTTATTGTTCTTTTCTTTTTTGCTTGCATTTTATTCATCTTGAAGGGGATTACATTCTTTAATTTTAGATTGGAGAATGTGTTTTGGTTTTTGATCACAGGGCACTATCTCTCACCTCTACCCTCAGCATCTGTTCTACCTCTCTCACATCCACGCCCTGTTTCTGTACAACCAGCAGCTTCTTTTCCCTTTTGCTCCTCCTTCTCTAAATTATTTTCTGCTTTCAGAAGGTGCTGCTTTATTTCTTCCAATCCTCGTGTCACTATTCAACGCCAGTCTTCCACAATGCTAAACTATCTGCGCTGGATTTAATTTACTTAAATATGGATATATTTTTCACAAACGGCATCCATAATACCTCATTTATATGTGGGGAAAACTGCTTGAGAGCATAGAAATACTATTTTCTTGGTAAAGATATTTTAGGAGAGCTATCTTTGTGTGCAGTTTGAGGTTTTGATTGTTGCAAATACCTTCATATATTTCCCCCGACTCATACCGTAGCCTCAGTCCTTCCAACAATCACAAAATTAGGAAGTTTTATAATCAAACAACCAGTGCTTGCTTCAATCAGTTTAAGTCTTTTTACACCAAGTTGCTTTAATGAAAAATAGATACTTTGGCTGAACACATATTGACTACTTTCAGATTGACGACAGGTTTGTCGTTGCATTCTTTGGCTTAAATAAGCATTCATTATGGAAATTATGGCATTTTAAAGACATAAATATCATGTCTGAGCCTGGGGTTGTTTTAAGATGACAGAAATCCTCTCAGAAACAACACACCGCGCTTTTTTAAAGTGACGTTAGTCATAGAGTTAAATACGACTACTAAACCTCACTCTAAAAAAAAATCTAAACTGTCATTGTAAATGCTCATTTGAGCAATAGTTTGTTCTGCAGAGGCAGATGTTTAGCCTATTGGTGCAATAATGAACCACTAGTTTATCAGTAGAAAACACTACGAGGAGGCTAGATGGGATTATTTCCAGGAGAACAAGAACAAATAGAGGAGTGGATAAAGATTCCATTTATATTTCTTACAGTAATAAAGAATTTTAAAAGAAAGTATATTTCTGTTTCCATATCTAAACCGAGCTCGGAATTACATGCACAACATTGTACAAGATTATTTTCTGAAAATCAGAAACCTGCGGTTCTAAGTTTTCTTCAACTTGATGCAGCGGTGCACACATCATCTCTAAGGCTTTATACTCTTCTACGTCAACGATGCATTAAGACTTCTGCAGATGTTTTCAGCGTATTAATGTTGATGCATGTATTTTAGGGGAACGTGTGTGTATTTGGGTTTTGCATATTGCTCATGTTCTGCACAGAAACAAGTAAAGTGAACCTCTGCTGCTGCTGAAACGCACCGTTTCTGACAGCGTTTAGCTTAAAAACAATTATGGAGGGATCCGTTTACTACATTCAGCGGCGCTACAATAAATGATGCAAAATCAAGTCAATATATATATAAAGTGTTACTTTAATGTCAAAGGGAAGCACAATTTTTGTTGGCTGGTGAAAAATAGTGCTACAGTTTGAAGAAGTTGTGTATTTACTCATTTTTTAAGCTAAATTCTTCCTTCTTTCTCTCCCTTTTTTAAAGATTCTGTGTATCTTTGCCCTCAATGAGGACTGTACAGCTTTTTCTGTGTTTTGTTTTCACCTTGTGTGTATGGTCGCGCATCCTCAGTATCTTATTTTTGTAACTGTGTCAAAAGTATTCACAAACAGTATAGATGTGTGTATATATATAAATATATATACAGTATATAACGCAGAAGTGATGTTATAAGTTGGGGGTGAGGAGGGAGGGGGGACCTCTGTGCTGCACATGATTGTCTTCGAAATATTTCCGTGTTTTATTTGTGTTTTGTTCTGTTCTTGCACTGGATTCTATGACTGTACGCTTGATGTAAAGATAAGAAATGTGATGAGTCAACGTAATTTATTCAAATAAATACCAAGAAACGGTTATTCCCCAATGTCTCTCCATTCCTGTGCAGACCTGGGGCTGGCATTAGACTTAGACTTAGACATCTTTATTTGTCATTTTGTATGTACAGAGTGCATACAGAACGAAATTTTGTTGCATACAGCTTGTAAATTACAGTATAAATTGCATCAGTTATTAAAAAGTAAACAATTGAAATGTAAACAATGCAGGAGAAGAGAACAGTGTGCGATCACGTTTTACAGGAGACTTTTTAAAACCATTTGTATGTGCAGAAATGATGGTGCAAAAATGCATTTAGAAACTGCAAGTTCGGCAGCATTTGTAATGCTGGCTAGAGATGCAGTGATGCAAATGTGGTGCAGAGTCCAGTTTAGAGTTCAGCAGTTCAACAGTCTGATGGCAACAGGGAAAAAGCTTTTGCATTGAGGGTTGCTTTAAAATCAGAGGGAGAAGCCTAAAATGGCAACCAGTAAAATATTCTTTCTTGTTGCAAATAGATCGGAATGCAAATAAATTTACTAAAATACTACTTAAAACTCTGAAACACCCCGAAAAGTCCAGCTGGAATCAGATCCATGTAAAATGGGGTCGTGAGAGGTCCCTATCCACTGCAGAAGGTTTCTTCCTGGGAAGGAAGAGCCACCAGTAGCTCATCAGAACTTTCCAACAGGGTAATACATGGGTTCACAAGTCCAGCCGTTCAGAACTAGAGCCTGCAGCCTTTCTTTTGCATCCCTTCTGCAACACTAAGAGTCTGGCCAAGGAGGTAGGGTAGGGCAGGTACCACTGCTGTTTCGGCTTCCTGCCTGTTCTGGTTCTGGTTTATGTCTGCAGCCACCCAACCGACCCCCCAAAATGGAGATGGGCCTCTCCTCCACCGGTAGCTCTTCTCCTTTAAGAAGCTCCATGCTCAGTCAGCTGCTAAAGTAAAATGAAACATGCAGATAAAACTTCCCCCCGTGACCCAATCCTTTTTTTTGTTCTATTGTAATTGAATATTTTTTTAATAGAAACAGCTTCCCACATTTACTTCAAATTTAGTTTATCGTGTGGCAATTTTAGATTATTTTTTTCTGATAATTGTTTTGCAGTGAAAGGCAAAGATAGTTGATAGTCTGAATTCTAGGTCGAGGGGGGGATTTTGGAGGGACAATTGGTGTCAGTCGTGTTTTTTTGGGAGGAACCCAGAGTAACTGGAGAGAGTACATTCATGCACAGGGAGAACATGCAGACTGCATTCAGAAAAACCCCAGGCAGGGATTTTAACCCACGACGTTCTTGCTGCAAGGCAACAGTGCGACCAACTGCTTCACCGTGCAGCCCCTAAAGTTTTGATCAAAATACAAAATCGACTGAATTTAACCAGGAAACAAAAGCATGTATGGAGCCGCTTTACAGCAAATGTCTTTACAAGACACACAGATCCAGGTTATATACACTAAAGCACAGTAAACTCAATCATAGTCATGTAGACAGTTTAAGAACTAAAGGTTTAAATCTTAGCTTCATTGTGTGAATGTGTAAACCTGGTCATATAGTTATAATTATTGATGTCTGCACAAACAAAACAGGATATGAGCAGAGCTCTCATAACTTTCTGAATGAGCTGATTAATTGGAGAAAGAATGGAAATTAACCTCTGTGTGTGTTTCCATTACAGCCTTGCACAAAGACTAATATCTTATAAATGGATCAATTTAGCGGCACAAAATGATGAATACTTCTCTTCTACTAGTAAAATAAATAATTGGGTAAAAAAATTGTTTATAATTAATTAAAGATTCACTCATAATAAACCAGCTTATTTTCATAATGGCCATGCTGTTATTAAATAGCCAACAATCTAAAAACCATCCATCATTTCAGTTAATAAAAGGAGCTGGAAATGATTTATGGACAATATGTTAAATAAGTTAAAGGTGATCACATTTTTTACTCATCTATTGATCAGCTAATTTAAATAATTGGTAGATATATTTGTTTTTTATAAGCTAATTAATTTCATCAATCGCTGCTTAACATCATCATTCAATTTATTTTCCCCTAGCAATTCATCCCTTATGTTTGCTCACCTCCAACTAAAGCACAACAGTAAATTAATGCATTGTTTGAGAATTCGTTTTTTTTTTCTTTTTAAATGAAGCAACACACTACAGCCTTAAATACCCACGGTTGGAAGGACCTCAAGATTCCCAAACATCTGCTGAGCAAGCAGATTTGACAGCTCACATCAGTAAGGCCTTCAGTTCTCCACCCATCATCACTCACCACCGACAGGCAACACCCTCTGTTCATGCACTCCGACTCACCTCTGCTCTGCCCCGCAACAACAAACATGCACCGCTGAGGAGCAACGGATGTCCCACGATGCACCAGGAGAAGCGTCCTGCAGCTAACTGGGAAGCTCCAGCGGGTCTTTAGATCAGCAGGGGAGCATGTCGTCCTCGCAGTCACACAAGCTGATCATGGCAAACACGGCCTGGGCCTTCAGTTTGTTTGACCTGGTGCACGCCAGATGGGTCTCCAAACATTTATGCAAACTAAGAATACAGTGGCGACACCACGCTATGTGTACAGGTGGATGCTGTAGATAAAGGGCGTCTCCTGTTCAGTCTTGTTTACAGAACCTCGCCAGCGACTGGATCTGCCGGAGCTGCTATCTGCTGCGGGCCGAAGCTTCAAAACTTCAATCAAGAAGTGATCTTCATCTGCTCTGCAGGAAGCTTTCTGAAACTGCAAAATTCTCCTCATTGTGCTTTTTATTTTATGTTTTAATGCACAGAAAGGACTTCAAGACAAAAGTTTGAGCAAAACTACGCCTCTTATTAATTTAGTATTCAATCATGCTGCTTAAAATTTTAAGTAAACAAGCTGTTTTATATTTGTTATTTGACTTTTAGCAAAAGAGATTAGACCAATTGGTGTTTTTTTTATTTATGACACAACAGAGGGTTCATTTTTATCACTGAATATTCACAGATCAAAGTTAATAAAAAAGGTATAAAGGACAAATCAGACAGATCTTCAGAAAGCCTTGGGAACCGTTATTCTGCAACCCTTTTAACATCTACAAGTCGGTCAAACAGCTTGGAAAATATGAATTCTGAGAAAATAAGAGGGGCTCAAGACTTGTGTGGAAACAATTTAGAGAGCGGTGCCGTGACGTTTGAAAGATCTGGACGCTTCAAGGTGGTTCTACCTGACCTCTGGCATTTTCCTTTTAATGCAGCATCATTCCATGAGATCCAAACCCTTGAAACATCATAGAAATGGTTTCCATCATATAATATCAGGTCTCAGCCAATCTGAGCCAACAAAGATCTCATCTAGGGTTCCTCAAGGCTTCATTATTGAGCCAAATCAATTTAACATCTACATTAAAATTCAATAAATTAGAAAATGCTTGCAGATGAGCCTCATTTGTCATTTGCTGCTTGTCAAGACTTTGATGCAATCAACTGGTTTCCTTATATAGGACATTTTGACCAATCTGTATAATCTGACCCAATCTGTATAATATGATTGAACTTGATTTTGTAAAGTGCCTTGAGATGACATGTTTCATGATTTGGCGCTATATAAATAAAATTGAATTGAATTGAATTGAATTTAATATTTTTTTCATTAAGCTCACATTTCTGTATTAAAATGATTTAATAATATCTAATTTAATATTCTAATCTTAAATCTTGCGTTTCTGTAGAAATAAAGGTTTGAAAAATATACTTTTTAATAATATTCTACGTTTTTGAAAATGACTGTTTATGTCATTATGGACTCCTTTCAACATCCACATAATGTATATTAGTCAATCTGCCTTCTACCACCATAAAACATTTGCAGAATAAAGGGTTTCCTGTCAAAACAGGCCTCAGTCAAATCTTTATTTTAATTAATGCTGTATTTTCTGGTGCATAAAAAAATCAGGCAGCTGCAGCTGATCCATAATGCTGCTGCAGAGTTTTGACCCACAGCGTGGAAAATATCGCTCCAGTCTTTAAATAACTGCACTACCATTTAAACAAGGGGAGATTTTAAAATCTTTTTTGGGGCCCTGGGCATGAAACCATTTCAGCATTGCTGCTCAGGCCCTCTGTAGTAATCAGAGACGCGTTCACTCAGTGTTCCCAGGACCAGAACTAAACAAGGTGAGGCACCATTAAGTTTTTATGCTCCTCAGTTCTGGTTCAAAGTCCCTGAAAACCTGAGAAACAGTGCAGAAACTGTTGGTTTCTATAAACGAGGGCGGAAAAATAGGTACCTGCAGCTTTCGCAGAAGGATCAGAGATTACTTAATAAATTCAATTTGATCAGGTCTGATCAACTTACTAGTTTAAAATTTGCATTTCATTTAATTTGACCTTTGAATATTATAATTCTTTCTATGTATTTTTTTCTTTAAATTTTATTCTCTGAGGCTTTGTTTTACTGTCCAACACTGAATCAAGTTGTGCGTAACGGTGAAAGGATCTGCCTTTTCTTGTTTATCTGAGAAAGTAGAGAAATAATCTGAGGAAAACGACAAAGCGCACACTTTTCTCTTCCTGAACGGTCTGTCAACAAGAAGGTCAAAGCAGCAGCCTCTGCCTCAGAGCCACAACCCAGGTGGTCAAAGCTCGGGGGGTGGGGGGGGGACCTCCTTCCAAGCAAACAAAACCCACTAACCTGGCTGCTCACACACACAGCAGCCTGCATCTAATATATGTTTTAAAGCATAAACTCTGCAGGTCTGTGGAGGATGACGACAAAGAGCGAGAAAGGAAGATGAGAAAAGCAATCCAGTAAAGAGCATTCCTCAAGTGCTCCTTCCAGGTGGGTGGCCTGGATGGAAGCTGCAGAGTCCTTTTTAAAGCCCCTCTGCAGCCACCGTGTCTCACCACCCTCTTCTGAGTTACACAGCTGCACGCTCTATGACCACTCTCAGCACCAAGAAGCTGTTTTTATGCAGCGTTTCCTTTTTAAATTCCAGTCAAACAGGCCCGTCTGCATACGCTGGGTTCAGTGATACATTTAGTTTGCGTGTAAAGGGGAAGCGATCCTGCGCGCCCAGTCGGCAGCTCAGCTGGCCAGCCGTGGCAAGCTTAAACTGGCAGCGCAGGCGGCCACTCCATCATTTCTGACACTTAAATCAGCAGCAGCTCTTAATGCATGAATGGCACACTGCATCTCTGTTCTGGTAAAAACCCTAGACCGCGGCAGACCGCAGCAGACCGCAGAACACCCACACCAGTCCCAGCAGGCATGCCGCACACAGCCACCAAGGCTGCTCAGACAAAGAGCAACAAACTCTTGTCACACCCACAAAATAAAGTCCATATAAACAGATTCTTCTGCCCGTTGCTATGAGTCACAAAGACTTTTAATTTATGCGGTGTGCTTTTAGTTGAGACCAACTCTGCTTCTTTTCTTTAGGACTCTGGGGCAACCACAAGATGTTGCAGTAAGGCTGTAAAACGTTTTGCTGCAGACTCCCTCATTCTCTGATTTATTTATTTTTTGAGCCACGAGTCTCAAACCTTTATATTTAAAACCACATTTGTTTTCTACAACTGACACCAATTCAAAAGGCTGTAACAATACCACAGAGCTCATATGTTAATGTCAACTACATGTCGTTCTTTCATTCGATTAGGGTTTTGTCATCAGTCCTTTATGTTCAGTTTCTTAGTTTATTCTCGTGTTTTGTTCTTTGTGTGATTTTCTTTATTTCGTTTAGATCTCTGTTTTCCCCTTTGTTAATAGTTTATTTCTGCCTTTGTTCAGCTCCCTTTGTGTTAATTAGTCTCCATCCCTCAGCTTCCATTGTCCCACAGCTGCTCCACATCTCATCTGATTGATTTATCTGGTTCTTTTGTCATTTTCCACCCCTGCCTCAATATTTAAGCTCCTGGTTTTTCGTTGTACAGTCTGTTACTCTGCTTGTCCTCCATGTTCCTCCATGTGTAAGTTCTTCTTATGATTTCCTTATTAAAGTTATAGTTGGTAATCCTGTTCAGAAACAGTTTTTGTTGTGCTGGATGAAATGGTCCATCCATCCTGAAAGTAGTAAATACATTATGTACCGTATTTTTTAGACACACTTTTTCTCATAGTTTGGCCGATCCTGCGAGTATCAATTTTAAATGGTAATTCATAGTTACCAACATGAACCAAGTAGTAAACATTACCATCTATAGCTGCAAGAAGGTAACCTGAAAAAAGCCAGCTGTATGCTGCTCCGCCTAGCTCCACTCACATACATCTGGGACACCGCCGGTAGAAAGTGATTTCTCCAACCAAATTTATGGTCTGGCCAATCAGGACGCAGGGCTGGAGTTTCATAGATGTGACGTAGTGGAGACGCGACCGTGACGTGAGACTGTTTTGATAGCAATGGCGGCTCGTCGAGGAAGCAAGCGTTAACATCGATGCTGCTATTTATTCCGTGTTGTCCAATCTACCTAATATTGTTTCATTAAAAGAACATCAGAGAACGCCTCTGAAGGCTTTTGTTGGTGGAAACGATGTTTTCGCCCTTCTCCCGACCGGATTTGGCAAGTTTTGTTTTCCGGGGCGCGTCTGCGGCGGACGCGGAAGCGCCCCGGAGCGGTTAGCGGTTAGCGCGAACCATGTTAGGAGGCCTTTAGTCCTCAACGCGGTCGCCCCGGAATCGACTCTGACCCGCGGCGCTTTGCCGCCTGTCTTCCCCCCTCTTCCTGTCAGCTCACTGTCAATAAAACGCGTGCCACTAGAGCCGCAAACACATTATTATTATTATTTTATTTTATTTTTTTCTGCGTCGCTATCATCAGCGTCACGGGTTAGCTTCGGTGTGAGTGGTTGAAATAGCACGTCAATAAAGATGACAGACAAGTGGCTTATCCAATCATATGCAAGAATTTTTGATAAGGCCCAGCCTTCTGTAAAGGCAATTCCTATGGCGGTGTCCCAGATGTATGTGAGTGGAGCTAGGCGGAGCGACATACAGCTGGCTTTTGTCAGGTTAGCAAGAAGGCGCTCTGGGCTTGTGAAAACTATATGGTGCTGCTGTACCACTTAAAAATTAAATAAAACATTAACATATAGACACCAAAGACCTTCCTTGTTAGTCTCCACTTGCTGGCTGCGCATACACATTTCTAGTATGTATGTATCCGGTTAGCTTAGCAGTTAGCTTAGCAGTTAGCTTCGGTTGTTAGCTGTTCCTTGTAGCTGCCGTATACTTGGCTGAGAGTCGCAAGATGCAAATCGCGTACAAGTTTATGAGAAGAAGAGGAAGGCTTCAGTAGAAAGAAATAAGACCAGAGTGGATTTGGGAGATTTTTTTCCACGTGATCCCCCTGAAGAGCGGAAGAGCAGGTAGGACGGTTTTTGAATAACTTGCACAGTTATTCAAAAAGGGACTCTGGAAAAACTTCCGGAAAATTGCAGACTCTACTTTTAAATGAGCAATAAGCACAATTGCATAACTAGTTAGGCTGTGGAGCTCTGTCTGTAGACCAGAACTAGATGTGTATCAAGCCACGCCTCTCTCTACCTCCCCTCCAGCTGCAACTTGGCCCCCCTATTCCCTCCCATTCTCACCTGTGACCTCGTATGCGCATATTTGCAAAGGATTAATACACAGCAAAACAGCACCATCTTTCAGAGGAACGTGTCTAGTGAAGAAGTAACTGGTAGCAAGAGAACGTTTCGATCCGCTGGACGTGTTCTCCGCCATGTTGCTTCAACACTGCACTGCTCTGGCGGTCTAGTCCCCTCTTAAAAGATACCTTTAGTTCTTCACATCACTATTTTTTACTTCTTTCTATCTAAAATAATACATTTCACCTTTAAAGAAAAACCATATTACAATTCAAGTTTGATCAGTAAGTGTTTTAGATATTTTTATTTATTTATTTATTTACAAACGAGAGGCTCAAATGTCTATACCTTAAAAATATACTGAAGCAGCACATTAGTCCAAAATCAGAAGCAAGGAATCAGTTGTTAACTTTAGCCTCGACTCTTTCAGGCTAAAATAGGGTGAAAAAAAGTTTTGTGTCGTCACAAAATAGGACGAAGGTTTGATGCATTTAAATTGTTTTAAGACCAGTATGTATTTAGCTCAACTTGGACCACTAAAAATAGCCCCGTCTTGTTTGCAGCAACTTTCATTCATTTCCTGGGATATGGAAAGCTCTCCATTTCGATACAATCTTACCCAAGTCGTTTTAATTCCCTTGGAATGTAAAATGTTAACATTTAATTAAAGTTTGTCAAAAGGAGACCATGTTTAAACAGTGTTAGATAGTCGAAACACAATTAGAAACTAGTTTAATGTAGAAAGTAAAGATAACTTGTTCAAGAACGTCACGTCAGGGTTCAAACGCGGTGGTGGTGGAGTGATGGTCTGGGTGCTTTGGTGTTTGAGTGCTTGAGGATGTGGACTTTCCGTGATGGATGGAGCCATGAATTTTGCTCTCTAGCAGAAAATCAGAAAATCTGATCTTAAGGCCAGAAAATCAGCCATCATTTTCTGGCCTTAAGATCAAGGCTACTTGGATAATACACCAGCAATAAGTTCAACCTATTAACAGTTGGAGTGGCCTAGTCAAAGTCTGGACTTAAATCTGACTGAAATGTTGTAGCATGACCTTAAACGTGCTCTTCATGCTCTAGAACCCTTCAAAGTAGTTGAATTGAAGCAATTCTGCAAAGAGTGGGTCAAAAAATAACCTTTTCCCCTATATAAACAAAATAATCGTTTGATTAAAAAAGGCACTTGATATTTACTCAGGTTTTATCTGTCTTACCTTAAGAACTGTTTGATGATGCGAAACAGGAGAAATCTTTATCTTTTTGTTTTCACTGCAAATGTGTATCTTCTGATCATTTTTGCACATTTTGCTAAACATAGTTTAAATCAAATCAAGCAAAAACCTTTAGTGGAGAGTAATCATTTCCCCTTTTTTCTTAAATTAAATGTTTGAATAGCTAATCTTTAAAAGCAAGTCTAAATGCCGAGAAACAAAAGCCAGTGCAGAAATGAAAAATAGCAAACAAAAAGTGCAGATCTCTCATAGCGACACTGCGAGCAGCAGCTGTTTGTGGGAACGCGCCATTGTGTGCCACTACATGTTTTCGTGTGGTGTTCATACACAGCGTCTCTATTCAGCAGGGAAGCCCAGCTCTCAACACCAGAGCGAGGCAGCTAATACCCCTGTCTGTCAGAGGCGCTCAAACAGCAAGTGATTGGAGATGACAAACAAGGCGGTAAGACAGGTCAGGCAGCTCTGAGGCTGCGGAAAAAGGAGGCGAGGCCAGCGCTGAAAAGAAGCATGCAGTTTTAACAATGGCGAGGCGGCACACATGTGCATGTTGGGTTGTTTGTTGGAGGAACCATCGGGGTCTCTAGGGTCCGACGCCACGTGGCTCTGCTGCGTCTGGGTCCACACGGGCAAAATGCTAATTAAGAACCGAGGTGGGTAGAGTAGCCAGAAAATTCACTCAAGTAAGAGTAGCACTACTCCCAACCAAGAAAGTACTCAGGAGTAAAAAAGTATTTGGTAAGAAGGCTACTGAAGTGCTGAGTAAATAGTTCTATCATATTATTTAATATTTGAAAAATTATGTAATCTGTCAGGCAAAAATATTAAATGGTGTACAAATTCTGGTATTTCAGCGACTAATATAAAGATTTACAAACAACAACAATTACAAATTAACAAATTCAGGCAGAGGAAACACTTTTCTAAACAATGTTTTTCAACATAAACCTTAAGAAACCAAGAAATTAATATATATACAGTAAGTTAGGACAGTGCAAAGTACTTCCAATAGTAATATTTACTGTTTACTGTATGGTTAGTTGACCTGTAAATGGCTCCATGAGCTCAGCAAAATACCATTAAAACAACAAAGCTTGAGTACAAACAAGAAGTCTCACCTTAATATAATCTGTAAATGTGTCTCTGGTGAATTATTGTTTAAACAAGTTTGTTCTTTATTCAGTAGAGTTACTCACAGTGGGTGGAGTAGTCAAACATTTTACTCAAGTAATAGTAGCGATGCTTCTTCATAATATTTACTCAAGTAAAAGTAAGAAGTACAGTACAGTAAAACTACTTTAGAGATACATTTTAGTCAAAAAGTTACTGAAGTAAATGTAACTGAGATGACATGTTTCATGAATTGGCGCTATATAAATAAATTGAATTTAATTTAATTTAATTAACTAGTTACTACCCACATCTGATTAAGAACGGTCAATTTAATCTCAAAAATAAGGAATTTATAGTGACTGATGTTTCAATATATTCTTGAAGTCATTTAGGAGGTCAGAGGGAAAGCAACATATTTTAATTTTTAACGTTTATTTAACCAAGCAGGGCAGATTAAGGTCAATGTCTTATTTATGACAGTGAAAGGCAGGACAACGAGAGGGAGGGGAAAATAAAAGGCCCTTTAAAAAGATCCTGTTTTAAAGCATTATAAGTAATACACTAAGAAAACAATATAGTTATCCAGCTTCTAAATATTTGTTTATTAAGACCAACTTTGTTACTGTGGTTTTATGTACTTCACTGTTTTCTTTCGCTATCTGATTCACTGCCCTTAATAAAAGCACCAACCTTGTTTCCACAATAAACCTATAATTGTTATCTATGTATTAAGAAAACAATTTAACTGTATTCTAAACAAGGAAAATCCGAAATATGATGATAAATACTGAAAAGTTGTGTGAACGGCATAAAAACATTAAAACTTGAGGGAGTAATCAGCAGGTGAACCTGTGGCATGTGAGGACGTCAGGAATGGCGACACAGGGAGCAGCCATCAAAACGCAAGGAGGGGTCGCCACCTGAAGCGGGTTTTAATCGATGCTTCTTCAGGATTTTAAAGTTTTACTTTGAATTTCATCTCTGTTTTCTGTAGTTTGACCACTTTCTCATTTGTTTAGTCCCTCAGATTTGACCTTTGGGTCATCAAAACAACTCCAAGGCCAATTGGCCCTTTGGTCAATTCCTACTTGCATTGACTTTGAACCCATAAACTAAACATTTCATCCCATTTTAGACTTAGACTTAGACTTAGACTTAGACTTAGACTTTCTTTATTGTCATTTTGTATACACAGAGTGCATACAGAACGAAATTTCGTTTTCACACAGCTCAGAAAGATTGCAGTAACTCTACAGGATACCTTGCGGTGAATTACAGTACAGGATAAAGTGCAGTGATAAATCGCAGTCACTTACAGGATCAGTTTCAATTGACTTCCGGATAAAGTGCAGCAGTGAACAGTAGGCAGTTGAAATGTAAACAATGTAGAACAGATGTAAACAAATATGCAGTAAGGTGCAGCAGTGATTTAAAAGTAGACAGTTGCATTGTACACAGTTTTGCAGTACGTTTCCCGGTAAGGTGCAGCAGCAATTTTGCAGGATACAATACAATGTGCAAATGTGCAAATCAGCGAGTCGAGTGTGGTACACAGTTTTTATACTTCAGCAGTTCAACAGTCTGATGGCAGCAGGGAAGAAGCTTTTGCAGAACCTGGTGGACCTGCAGCGGATGCTGCGGAACCTCTTTCCAGAGGGCAGCAGGGAGAATAGTCTATGGTGGGGGTGTGAGGGGTCCCTGAGGATGTTACGGGCTCGAGACACACAGCGCTGCGATGAAATGTCTTTAATGGAGGGAAGAGGAGCCCCGATGATCCCTTCTGCTGTCCTCACCACTCTCCTCACGTTCTTCCAGTCGGAGGCACTGCAGCCTCCACACCACACAGAGAGACAGCTGGTCAGAATACTCTCTATGGTGCTTCTGTAGAAGGTCGTGAGGATGGGCGGGGGCAGGCGGGCTCTCCTCATCCTCCGCAGAAAGTACAGTCGCTTTTGTGCCCTCTTCACCAGTGACGTGGTGTTCACAGTCCAGGTGAGGTTGTCCGTGATGTGCACCCCCAGGAACTTGGTGCTGCTGACCACCTCCACCGCTGAGTTGTTGATGAGCAGTGGAGCATGGTGAGGCCGGTTTTTCCTGAAGTCGACGATGATCTCCTTCGTCTTCTCCACGTTCAGGATCAGGCTGTTGTCTCTGCACCAGCCCACCAGCTGCTCCACCTCCTCTCTGTAGTCCTGGTCGTTGTCGTCTCTGATCAGGCCCACCACCGTTGTGTCGTCTGCAAACTTCACGATGTGATTGGTGGTGTGATTTACTCTGTCATAACCCATCAGGTTATTTCTCTTAATAGTTGAAGACAAACATTTAGAAAAAAATGCTCAAATCTTACATATATTTGAACTGTGAGCTGCATTCTGAAGGTTTTATGTCCCAGCTTGTTTCCTTTGATCATGGTTCTGAACCCTTGTTTGCACCCGTTGGCTCTTATGACCCCCGATCAAACCAAAATGGCTCCTGCTGGCAGATGGGTCCTGGATGGTCTGGTGTCCTGCAGCTTTTCCATGTGTCCCCTGATCCAGCACCCCATAATCAAACCTTCCTCGGCCTTTCCACAGAAGAAAAGCAGAAGCTACATGACGTAACACTAATGGGTTTAATCAGCCCCATCCTGTGCACCCGTCCATGTGTACCTCAGAGGGCTGAGAAACCCAGCAGACAGGTCAGGGAGAAAGTTCTGTTTCTACAACAATATCCCAGACTTTGAACATCTCCCATCATCTGAAGATGGAGAGAAGGATGGACCACCTGCAGACCTACCAAGACACCTAAACCGACAGGCTGGGCCAGGAGTGCATTAGTCAGAGAAGCAGCTCTTTGGTAACTCTGGAGGAGCTGCAGAGATCTACCACTCAGGTTAGAGAGACCGCTGACAGGACAACGATTAGCCATGCAATCCAAAAATCTGGCTGTTATGGTAAGGGCGCCAGTGATGAAACAAAACCACAAGACGTCCAGTTTAACGTTTGCTGCAAGCCAAGAAAAAGCACAGCAAACGTGGGAAAACGTGCTCTGGTGAGACGAGAGAAAAATTAGACAATTTTGGATACCATGTGTCACTATTCTTCCACTAGACAAATTTATTCAATTTCAATTTCAATTCAATTTTATTTATATAGTGCCAAATCATGAAACATGTCATCTCAAGGCACTTTACAAAATCAAGTTCAATCAAATTATACAGATTGGGTCAGATTATACAGATTGGTCAAAATGTCCTATATAAGGAAACCAGTTGATTGCATCAAAGTCCCGACAAGCAGCATTCACTCCTGGGGAACCGTAGAGCCACAGGGAGAGTCGTCTGCATTGTACATGGCTTTTCTGCAATCCCTCATACTGAGCAAGCATGAAGCGACAGTGGGAAGAAAAACCACCCATTAACGGGAAAAAAAAACCTCCGGCAGTATGAACGGTCATCTGCCTCGACCGACTGGGGTTAGAGAAGACAGAGCAGAGACACAACAAGAGAGACAAAAAAGCACAGAAGCAAACATTGATCTAGTAATCTGTTCTACATTAGATGGTAGTAACGGGTGAGCCGTCTTCTCTGGATGATGTCAAAGTTAACAGAACGCCAGACCAGGTGTACCTACTATGAAGAAAAAGAGAGAGAGCAAAAAGTTAAAAGCTGAAATGACGACAGTCATTTCAATGCAATACAGTGCAAAACTGGAGAACCGTAGAATGAAGAACAGTAGAAATCAGTAGAGTGAGAAAAATAGGCCCTGATGTCCTCCAGCAGCCTAGGCCTATCACAGCACAACTATAGAGATAGCTCAGGGTAACATGAGCCACTCTAACTATAAGCTTTGTCAAAAAGGAAAGTTTTAAGATTAGTCTTAAAAATAGATAGGGTGTCTGCCTCACGGACCAAAACTGGGAGTTGGTTCCACAGGAGAGGAGCCTGATAGCTAAAGGATCTGCCTCCCATTCTACTTTTAGAGACTCTAGGAACCACCAGCAGACCTGCAGTCTGAGAGCGAAGTGCTCTGTTAGGAACATACGGAGTAATCAGAGCTCTGATATATGATGGAGCTTGATTATTAAGGGCTTTATACGTTAGAAGAAGAATTTTAAATTCTATTGTTGATTTAACAGGAAGCCAATGAAGGGAAGCTAAAATTGGAGAAATATGATCCCGCTTGTTGATTTTCATCAGAACTCTTGCTGCAGCATTTTGGATAAGCTGAAGACTTTGAATTGCATTTTGTGGACTTCCTGATAGTAAAGAATTACAATAGTCCAGCCTTGAAGTAACAAATGCATGGACTAGTTTTTCAGCATCACCCCTGGACAGAATGTTTCTAATTTTGGCGATATTCCTGAGGTGAAAAAAGGAAACTCTGGAAACCTGTTTAATATGGGATTTAAATGACATGTCTTGGTCGAAAACAACACCAAGATTTTTAACTTTATTACCAGAGGCCAAGTTAATGCCATCCAGATTAAGTGATTGATTAAGAAGTTTATTTTTTGAGGACTCTGGCCCAAAGATTACAACTTCTGTCTTGTCAGAATTTAAATGCAGGAAATTTAAAGTCATCCAGCTTTTGATGTCATCAAGACATGACTGCAGTCGAAGTAATTGATTGGATTCATCAGGATTTATGGATAAATATAGCTGAGTGTCATCAGCATAACAGTGGAAATGAATCCAATGCTGTCTGATCATTTTGCCAACCGGAAGCATATATATAGTAAATAGAATTGGTCCAAGGACTGAACCCTGTGGTACTCCACAGGTGACCCTAGAGTTTGAGGAAGATTTATTATTAACATGAACAAACTGGAATCTGTCCGACAGATAAGATTTAAACCAGCCTAATGCTAGGGTGACCACCTGCTAATAAGCCCAAGGGGGGACAAGGGGTATGTTTCTGAGTGACAAAGTGACACTGCTTGGTGCGCGGTGCCCCCACCTCACGGGCAGACTCACTGATAGTGGTTTACACATTTCTAGCACATACCACCTTACATGGTATATTAATAATGCGATGTGCATGTTATTGACGCTGTGGGAGAAATAACGTTGTTAGAGAGAGACAAAAAGTGAGTAAAAACACTCAGAATATATATAGAGCTACTTTGTTCTGTCCATTAATGTTTATTTATTTATTTTTATTATTATTTTATTTATTTATTTTATTTTTAATTATTGTTTATTTTATTACAATACTAACCTTCCTCCTTTATCCGGGTTTGAGACCGGCAAAATTAACCATAAAGAGACACTATGGCAGAGTTACAAAAAAAATGCAACTTTTTTTTAACGTTTTCTTTTTTCCCTTGTGGTTCACCAAGGAGCCTACAAATCACAGTAAAACACGAACATGTGGTTGTGTGAATCAAATGCCGTTATTTATTTAGGATAAAATATTTCGAATTCAGTTATGTATGATCAACCTGCGCCGTCAATCCCGGCGCATGCGCGCTTTATTTGCAGTCTGGACGCTGAGGGTAAACATCATAGACATAATATAAGAGTAGACGCGTCATTGGGCGGGTTCTGCCTATGCTGCGATGCGTCAGAGCGTCCGCCATCTTAAATGTGGCAAATCTGCAGTTAGTCACTTAAACAGAATCAGAGGGACTTTAATCTCTGAATATACTTTGTATTCGTAGTATTTTTTTTGTAATATTACAAGTTTATTTTCGTATCCCTTTAGCTTCATTCTCCTGAATTTATTCTCCTAAAGCAGGGGTCACGAATTAAAAATCAGCGGGGTCCGAATAAAGAAAATCAACAACCAGTAAAGGTCCGGACACATTTGTAATTACAATCCGTTACTTCAAACAGTATTTAACACTGAAATAAAATGTTTATGCATCCACAAAAAATAACATAAAAATAGAACGTTTTTCTATTTTAAAATCCAAAGTGCTTTTTGAAATAGAGAACCACAATCTTTCACAGCTTGGTATATAGACAATTTCCTGACTTTCACATCTTTTATAAAACACCTGAACTTTTTTTAATTTCTTTTTTATGGCTTAATGAGACAAGTGAGCTTTAGGCTGCCCTGCAAGGGTTTTAAACCTTAGTTTGATTGGCAACAAAGCCAACCTCAAGCACATATCAAGGTGCTCCCTGTCACATTCAATATAAACCAATTTTATGATCATACAAGGCAAACACAACCTTGGAAATGCAGGACACATCACCAACACTATCATGACATAATACATTTTAATTTGACACAGATTGCTTTGCCCGTTATTGTTCACCAATTAATAATTACAGTTTATAAAAAGGCATGATTTAACTTTTTTGAAGTTTAATAAAATGGTTATATTTTAGCCCAGTCACTGGAGACCTGTCCAGGATGTAATCTGTGTCCGCGCTCCACTTTAACTTCATAAAAAAACTCTCTGAGAATCGCCTTTCTCTGGCCTCACCCAGGTAGAACCCGTTCTCCAGTCCATGTTGTAGCTGCAGTTTATTTGTTTTATCTTTTTGATGTAGTTTTCTTAACAATCTGTAAGCATCAAAATCCTTGTCATTTTATTTAGTGTCCTGGAGCGCAGCTGCTCATCAGGTGATCACTGCTGCATACCGACAGCAGATACAGCTCTGCCTTCTTTGTTTCAGAACAGCGCAGCTTTTTCCGAATCGGACCCAGTCAAATGCGGCACATTGTTTCACAGTCCGACTCTTGTTCTTCAAGGGTCATGCTAAATTAGCCTGAGCTAGCGCGTTACTCTTCTTTGTGTTTAAATAAAACATAACAGCGAATCACGAGGAGATCCCTGGTTGGTTGCCGCGTTTATCAGCGAGAGAATAAACGCTGACAGACGACATGGCCACAGGTGGAAATAATTCATTGATTAACTGCAGGAGGAGATTGACGCTTACTGAGGGAAGTTGTTGTCAGCTGCTGAACTTTCTGACCTGCTGGTTTGCATAAATCCAAAGAAAACCTTTGACCACCGCTACTTTCATTCAAGTCATCTGTGGCCAGTTTAAAATGCTCTCCCAAAAGTTAAAATGATGAACACCGATAAACCTCAGACTGGCCATGTCCGCTTTGGAAAGACCCGCCCTGCTCTCATTCTGATTGGCTAATGTCTCGCCTCTGCCAGGTTTGATTGGTTGAGAGCAGCTTCAGTGCAAAACCTTGAATAAAAAGTCTAGACGGAATGTTTTGCGCTCAATTTCCAAATGACGGAAATCCGTCGCAGCGACGGAGAACTTTAACCCCCGAGTTAGACACTGTCGTCGGACAACATGCAGTAATATATAAATGTTTTAAATCAGGTTGGGTCCGGATTAGGTAGCAGCTGGGTCCGGATCCGGACCGTGGTCCGCTAATCCGTGACCTCTGTCCTAAAGAATAAAAATATTTAAAATAATCTAACCTGGCCCTATTACTCCAGGAGTGAAATAATTCTGCAAACTGATTATTCTGGAAATGTTCCCCCTTAATTCTCATAATATGATGTTTTTATCATAACATTATCACTTTTGTGTTTGTTTGTTTATTTTTACTTTATTGACCTAGGACTTTTTTTCCTCATATTATTAATTTTACCTCTTTAATACTCACCCAAAATGTCTGTTCCTAAAGGTTCACATGTGACACGGTTTTATGAAATAATGAAGACCACAATGTTTAGATTTAACAAATTGATCCTTATATTCATAACACATACACACACACACAAATATATATATATATATATATATATATATATATATATGTGTGTATGTGTGTGTGTGTGTATTTATTGCAGCACAGGAATGAGGCATCTTTTCTGATTCACGTTCACAATAACAGAACTCAACTTTTTTCTGCCACATACAATATGGCGGTGACGTTGACGTGCAAACCTGCGCCCTATAACTCGTCTACGTATATATGTCTGTGGTAAACATGCTGTGGCTCTGACTGCAGCGCTGAGAGGGACTCCTGCGGGAGCGGGAGAACGGGGTTGGGAGGGGGGACTCAAGTAATGTTCGTTTGGCTGCCTGGGGCTCCAGGATAGCGCGACCAACTTTTTTTTGAGAAAGCATTGATTATGCGTGACACGGTCTCAATTTGCGAGACGCATGAATTGGGCTTTAAACGCTGTGCGCGCACGCGCTACGCGGGACGGGTGGTCACCCTACCTAATGCTTTTCCCTTAATCCCTACAGTATGCTCAAGTCTTTGTAGGAGAATATTGTGATCAACTGTGTCAAATGCAGCACTGAGATCTAACAGGACAAGTATAGACACAAGTCCATTATCTGAGGCCATGAGAATATCATTGGTGACCTTCACCAGAGCTGTTTCAGTGCTATGATGAGTTCTGAAGCCTGACTGAAACTCCTCAAGTAGGTCATTACTTTGTAAATGTTCACAAAGTTGATTAGCAACTACTTTCTCACGAATTTTAGATAAGAAAAGAAGATTAGATATAGATCTGTAATTTACTAACTCATCTTGATCAAGAGATGGTTTCTTAAGTAAAGGTTTAATAACAGCTACTTTAAAAACCTGTGGTACATATCCATTTACTAAGGATAGATTAATCATGTCTAAAATAGGACCACTGATCAAAGGGAATACCTCCTTAAACAACTTGTAAGTGTTACATACATTAAAAAAATTTTGTGGCCTCAATGTGACTAAATGTGGAAAAGCTCAGAGGGATGAACACTATATTACTAAAAACTAATACTATATTAAACTTTATTCCTTATTTTCTGAGTGTAAGGCGTTTGATTGAAGACTCAGAGGCAGAATGATGCTGTTGCTAGGCTATTAAAGAAAAGTAATGATGGAAGTTATTTGTTATTTAACACAAAATAAGAAGTTTAACATTGGCTCCACCGGACCACTCCACAGATCATTCAGTCAGGAGTTGTTTGAGAGGACGACACTAATCATCTCCCCAGTAGATTACCAGATATATTATTCACAGATGTTGGCTCATAAAAGGCTGTTTTTAAGTGTGAGCCAGCAGAGAACCAGAAGAGAAAGGCTTTGATGACAAATGGTGCCAGGCGGAGGCCAAGCCGCACAGCATGCAAAACAGTGCAATGGGACAACATTTGGTGTGCAAATCCATCAGTCCATTCAAATGGTGTCCCAAACAAAAAGCTGATACACAAACAAATCAATAAAGCCGGGAGGGAAAAATCAGAATAAATAAAAAAAGAGGGTATTTTCATCTGCTCGTACTTACAAGCTCAGACCTGACAAGCTCAGATCAGAGGCAGTTTTAAATCGAGAGGTTCTGCCTCGTTCGTAACGCTGCAGGTGGCTGTGACATTAAAGAGTGTCGGGATTGCCCCGGCTCGATTGCGAAGGCGTCTCAGCGAGCCAAGGCGGTGGAACCTGTCTGTTTCTGGGTCCATTCTCCTTCTTTAATCCCAGAGACGGGCACACCCATCCCGTTTCAAACCGCACAATGGCAGCTGAAACCTCTCCACGCATGACAGAGAGTGGCTGCTGTGGCTGTGAGCGCAGCCAAGATGTCGCCCACACACAAAAAAGGCTGAAATATGAACAGTGCATGAAACGTCACCATGATTTGAAATTGTGCTGTGTGGATGTTCTCGGTCCTGGCTTGGTGTGGGTTTTTATTAATGCAGCCAAACCTTTGAAGATTTTCTGATGCATTGTAGCTGGTCTTGCATTAATTGTTTTGTCCATTATGGACCCATTTAGGAATAATTATCATTAGTGTGTGCTGTCAGGCCACTTTACTTTTGTTTGGGCTTTTTTATATTCTTTTTTCTGTGTTTTCACAGCATTAGTGGCTCGTTCTTCTCAAAGTCAGCCACATCGAGGACTAAGGCCGTATATGGGTCATGCTCACTACCCTGCACCGTCAGAGCACGCCCCATGCCACTTCACTTAAAGCTGTGAATCATTCAGGTTTTCTAAAAGAGAGCAAGTTAAAAATAAGCAATTCATCTCATCAAAATCGAACCTTTAGACGCTTCATTGCCAGCAGCCTGTCATTAACACTTGTTCATCATTTTATGAGCATATGGCACAATATGATGTCTTTGCAACAACAACTTGAAAGGAGAGAAAAAGCAGCAAAGGTTCGATTAAAAACTTGGGGGACCTTCATAAGAAAAACCAAAAGAAAGACTGACCGAGAGCAGTTTAAAATACCACAAGTTATTAATAGAAATAATTAAGTCTTTCTGTATGTTGGTTAATGTATGAAAGAATTCTAGTCAAGGATTTATTTAGCTTATTCCTTTGTATTTCCTATGTCTGTAATGTTTTTCTGTTCATGTAAAGCACTTTGAATCGTCTTGTTACTAAAAAGTACTATATAAATTAACTCGCCTTGCCTTTGTCTACTTACCTGCATGGAAATATAGGAGTTTAAAAAAAAGTTACACAGTAGTGTTTATTTCCTTTTCCAAACAACCTTAGATATGTCAGTTTTATGCTGACATTTTTATGGAATTCCATAGTGGCAGTAGTGGCAGTTAAGGCAAATATTATTCATACCCCTGGCGGATTGAAGATTGAAAATAATTTTTATTCAACAAATTATTTTGTTTCTAATAGGAAATTAAACAGACATCATTCAAAAGATTTAAAAAAAGATAAAGGAATACCAAGCAGCCAAAATGGCATTTTAAAAATTATGTTTACTCTTCTCATTAATCATTGGGAAAATGATAATGGGCAATCAAACCCTTCCTTTAATAGTTAAGCAGCATTCTGCATGTTTCTGCTGGTATTTTGATGATTTATCGTTGGTGATGAGCTCCAAGTCTTGAGGTTGGGAGGCCTTCTTGCCATCACCCTAATCTTTAGCTCTGAACTGATCTAAGCTACCTTTTCTGTTTATGTGAAATCCTGTTTCCTCTAGTTCCTCTTGTCTAATTAGGACAGTCTAGTTTACTGACTTCCTCAGTAAACAGCTAAATATAGGGGGCCTTGTAAAAGTTTTCATACCCATTTAATTTTTCCCCCCATTTATTACAGCCACCAAACTGGATGACTTTTAATGGGAATTTTAACAAAGTCATAAAATTTGTAAAAGGGAAAGACAATCAGTTATAATTTTTGAAGTGTATTGTGTGTATTTGCTTTAAGCTTCCCTAAGTGAATACTTTATAGAAGAGACTTTTTACTGGAAAAAATGGTAAAATGTATCCCAATCCTACAGAGAGATTCAAAGTTGATAACACACACAGACTCCAAACTGATCCTAGTTATGTAGACAATTCAGTTTATGGTTAAAAAAAGTTTCCTCTCTAAGGAAACCCAGCAGGTTGCATCAAGTCTCTCCAAGCAGCATTCACTCCTCCTGAAAGAGCGTAGAGCCACAGTGGACAGTCGTCTGCATTGTTGATGGCTTTGCAGCAATCCCTCATACTGAGCATGCATGAGGCGACAGTGGAGAGGAAAACTCCCCTTTAACAGGGAGGAGAACCTCCAGCAGAACCAGAACCAGGCTCAGTGTGAACTAGGGCTGAACGATTTTGGAAAATAATCTAATTGCGATTTTTTTATCTTAATATTGCGATTTAATGTGATTTTTTTTTTCAGTTAAATTTATCATGTCTTTTTAAACATTTACAAACAACAAATCAATCTGTTTCATCGCTGTGCAGATTAGGTGCTAAAAGACCCACTGTTAGGAGCAGAAATGATTGCGTTCTGACTACTATATATTTCAACCACAATTGCGATTTGATTTTGACTTTTCTCTGAATTTACCACAAGCAACAAAAATGGTCTCTAGATAAAGATGTTTGTAAACAAGGACTATTTAAAACAAGAACTTTTAATGTTTTTATTAATCAAAATATTATTCAAGAGAACAGCTTTTAATGGATTTGGACATCAATCCTTGTTGAACATAAAGTGCAACCAACAAACAAGTCTATGTATTAAACTGATTGACCAGAACTTAATGCTGTGATGAGATTCCTGAAAGTTTCTGGTAAAACAGTTTGATTATATAAACTCTAAAACAAGTAATAAAATTAGATTATCTTACTGCTGCAACTGTCTTCCCGTCCATGGGGAGGAAAACCCACTTTAAACATATTACTGACACCTAAAGGACGTTTCTGATCCATTAATTGTTATATAACCAAAAATTGCAGACCTCTGCGATTTGGAAATTGTGTTTTTTTAAATTGCTATTATACTGCAAACGGGATTGATTGTGCAGCTCCTCCAGACCCACCATGAGCCTCTTGGCCACTTCTCTGATTAATGCTGTCCTGGTCCAGTTTAGGTGGACTTCCATATCTTGGTAGGTCTGCAGGTGGTCCATCCTCTCTCCATGTCCAGATGATGGAGATGATCAGAGCTCTGGGAGATGTTGTAGAACCTGAACCTGCTTTAAACTGAACCAGAACCTTCTCCCTAACCTGATGATGCTGTCTGTTCACTGATGTTCTCCAACACCTGGAACAACTGGATTTACACTGAGATTAAATCATGCATGGGAGACTCTGATATTTTAACAAAAAAATTGTAACAAAAATGGACGAATTCTAATGATAACAAAATATTTTGTTTCTGTCACTGTTTAAACAACTGTTATGTTATATAGTGTAATTACTGTAATTCAATTCAATTCCATTTTATTTATATAGGAGCAATTCATGATACACATCATCTCAAGGCTCTTTCCAAAGTCAGACTCCATCAGATCCTCCAGGTTGGTCAGAAAGTTTCCTCTCTAAGGAAACCCAGCAGGTTGCATCAAGTCTCTCCAAGCAGCATTCACTCCTCCTGAAAGAGCGTAGAGCCACAGTGGACAGTCGTCTGCATTGTTGATGGCTTTGCAGCAATCCCTCATACTGAGCATGCATGAAGCGACAGTGGAGAGGAAAACTCCCCTTTAACAGGGAGGAGAACCTCCAGCAGAACCAGAACCAGGCTCAGTGTGAACGCTCATCTGCCTCGACCCACTGGGGCTTAGAGAAGACAGAGCAGAGACACAGAAAGCTCAGAAGCTCACATTGATCCAGGAGTACTTTCTATGTTAGATGGTAATAATATAATAATATATGTTATATAGTAATGACATTTCTATTGTAAGAAACCCCACCATTAACATATAGGTTATTTTAAATCCAACTATGTCATGAATTCAGAACAAAAAAAAATCACTGTAACCTGTGAGGTTTAACATAAAAGAGAAAAATTCCACCTGCTCCCATAACAAAGAGGGAGAAAGCATGAAGGGAATTATGAAAGAGATTATTAGTCTTGTCGCCGTCTCATTCACTCAACCGTTGTGTTTCCTTTGGAAGTTGACCCACCTTTAACCTTTATTTGGCTATCTGTGCCAAACACAAACTCAGAACACCTCCCGACAAAACCACAGAGTCCACTCATCATTCTGTCTGCCGAGCGCCAGGAGCATAAATCCTCAATTATGTCACAAGTGGCTCCAGTTTACCAGACATTTCTGCTTCAGGGTGGCAATGGCATGAATGTAGAAAAATTAACAAATGTTAGAGGTTACACAGAGAAAACAATGTTTGCCAGGTAATTGCAGCAATTATTCTGGTAGCAGATCTTAAGAAGAACTTTTTTTTCCCCCACAAAGCGAAGGATGTGTTTTGTTTGAGCACCTGATTGCTGGCACACAAGATGTGGCTTGCATTGGCTTTTTGCCTTAAGTACAGATAATCCATGAGTGTCAGTGATTGAGGAGGAACAAATCCCGCAGTAACAGACACACAGGTGGCACTGGAAAGAAACAGCATACCAGGCAAGATTTCTCTTTCCGTCTCACTTGGCCGGTTACCATGCTAGGGTGAGTCAGAAGAGCGGCCGTCCTCTGCCCAGCTTCAGGTATGCTTGGGATCTAAAACGCCCTCTCTGTGATTCCCACTCTCCCTCGAGGGGATTGTTCTGCACCGTGTCCACTTTGAGGGGGCCATACCTCGCAGTCAAGTCATGCTCATTTATGTACCTGCAGTGTTCGTGTCTGGTTGCTGCTGTAAAACAAATATTCAGACAAATCGTCCCGTTTCACGATTTACAAACAGCTTAGACTCCCTGTGTGGGTATGAAACAGTATTTAACCATTCAAAGGTGGAGTTTATCCCTATTATTTAATCTGCAAATCTCAATCCCAAGGAGCAAAGATCACATATTGGGTCCCTCAGGGTGCTGCTCTCACATCACTTATCTCATTTCTATATGCTCCCTGTGTGCTACATATATACAGTTATATATTTATACATGCTGCAGTCTCTAATTGCCACTGACTAAGTATGTCCATAATATCAATGTGTGGATGGGTCAGAATTACCTCCATTTTAATGCAGAAAACAACACCCACGTACGAATGCTGCTTCTGGACTTCAGCTCAGCATTCAAACACAAATATCCCCAGCACCTGGTGAGCAAACTGTCCCTCCTTGGACTCCTTGGATCACTTCCGGTTCCTAGGAACCACCCTTTCTGGGGACCTGAGATGATCTTCATGTGGCAACTTGCAAAATGTCCTTCTGATCTTTTACCGTGGAGAGAAATGGTCTGATGAACTCAAGAAGAACAATCCTCCACTGGAACTGCTGGTCATCTTCTACGCTGCCATCGTTAAGGATCATCGGGGCTGACCTTACCTCCATCCAGAACCTGTACAGGTGCAGGGTGTGAAAAAGGACAGCTAACTTCTCTGCAGACCCCACACATCCTGCACACACACCGTTTAGACTTTTAGATGCTAAATGGCCAGCACGTGTGCCACAGCCGCCCTGGTGCTGAGCTGCCGTTCAATGAGCACCACCAGCCCCTCTGACCACCGGCAGCAGGCAAAATCTCTTGCCCAAGGACACAACTGAGTCAGCAGGAGCAGGGGTTTGAACCAGCAACCCACTGGATACAAGAGGAACACCTAACTTATGTGCCTCTGGTCCAGGTTACAGACCCTGTTTGCTAAAATCAGCTGCCACAGTGACAGTTTCTCCCCCCAGGATGCCTCTCTGATGGACACTCAACAGTCAGCATCACCAGATTGCTTCCCTGCATATTTGCACTCATTCAGCTTCGTCTTCCTCTTCTGCAAAAACACTTTAAACATATTCACAGTTCACACAATTTCTAATATTCATTTTTATTTCTCTTTCTTATGCATTTATATTCAAAATGTCTTCATTGAGTGCAAGGTGGAACAAAGTCAATTATTTTTGTGCAAAAACTTGACAAATAAAACTGATTCGAATTTTTGGTCTTGTATTTTTAAGAAATTAATGAATTTATTTCTTTTTTGCTTGTAAGAAATGTCCCCCTTTGAACTGCTATGTGTGCGAATTGTGGCATACAAGTAAACTTGCCCGTCATTCTTAACATTTAAATAAGGACTGTGGGTGGTAAAGGCGTTGGTTCTAATGATCTAAAAAAAAAAGACGTACAAAACGATTTCCAATAATTATTAAATACACAAATAGATAAGTGTAGTAAACTGGTTGATGACAGAATAATAAATGTTTAAGTAGCCCAAAGAAAAGTCCAAAAGCTGCTTTTGGCTTGTGCAAACTGGCATTTGGTGCTTGCTGTTCTTTTAAGCAAATCTGCTACAATTAACTTACTCAATAAAAATCATTCATCTCTTCATATAGAAAACACAGTACAATGCCAAACGAAAAAGGCCAATGCCATTTTCTACGAGTGCTTCTCCTGCCAGGCCTAAAAGAACCTGTCAGGTATTTGACGGCTGAGAAAACACGGCGCTGTGCTCAAGGGTACCACTGGAAGCCTGTTGAATACCTTCATCTTCCTGCTTAGGAGTCAGAGGATTTAGATGGCGGTGAAAGCTTGTCAGCAACGGCACACAAAGGCCTCGTTGTGCACCACTGAACGCCCAAAGATAAGATATGAGACCAGAAGAATGAACTGCCCATTACTGTTGTAATTATGTAGGTGGCAGGGTGTGCCGCTTAGATATGATTAGCACGAGAAGTCAGCTGATAAATCAGGTTAAACCTTACGGCGCTATTCAGCGTCTACTCATCTCACCCTTCAAGTTACAGGTCAGAAATGTCACTGAAACGCAAAGGAGAATGTGCGCTTAAACATCTAAACGTCTCATTGTGATCTGATTTTAAAAAAGTTATGTTGCCTTGCTTTAAATGTTCAGAAATCACCAGGCCTAGTCTTATTTATCCAAAGGCCATCATCTGAAGACTACTGTGATAGTAAAAATGTGTTTTATATAAAAAGATAGCAAGTTTAATCCTTTTGGCACAGAAAAACGCCACATGTTAATAAACACTTCATTAACAGGGAGCTTTTTTGTTTTTGGGATCACATAATAATTATAAAAGTTGCAAAACTCAGTAACTCGATCATTGGTCTTTTAAGATTTCGCTCAGGATTATTTGGGAAAATTTGACAATTTCTCCAAGACTTGACATAAACCTACAAACTTTATATAGTAAAGGTAATAAAGCAAACATTTTCATTCATGCAACCCCAGCTTCTCCTCTGCAGGAAGCAGCAACTTAACATAAAACAGCTCCATGATATTTCTGTCTACAGTTTGCCCTTTTTAAGCTATTTTCCATACTTTGAAAACATATCTACCGTTGCTATTCTTATCTAGATGCTATCATTCATTGCATGCTGGTGTAGATCTGATAACCATACTGTAAACTGTGTGCTTTCTAACAAAACATTTAAATCACTTTAAAACGAGGTTCAATTCAACTTTAGTGCTCCAAAAATGTTGCAAGAATTCAAGTTAAAAATGTATTTTTCAGAGAGTGGACAAGTCGTTTCTTTACTTGAAACGACTTGATGCTCTCATTAAAGTCAAAAATTGGGCTAGGGAGCTTTTCCCGTCTCCCAACAAGCTGAACAAGCTGCCGTTCCACCGCAGGGCTGAAAGCTTCATGGAAAGAAGTTAAACATTTAATTAAAAAAACCAAACATTTGTTTAGATTGCTTAATGACATTTAAGCAAACACTTTTTGTGTGTGTATAGTGTTTCAGGGACAGCTCATTATGACTTGTAAATACTTTAATTATAAACTGTAGGCCTTGGACTTAACTTGTGACTCCACTTGAGACTAATTTGTGACTTGGAAAGTAATGACTTGGTCTAACCTCTGGTACTTTGTCAGTATTATTCCCAACAAATCAACGTACTTCTACATTTAGTTTTTTTTGCATACAAATACATTATATTAATTTGCTGTCTTCATTATAAAAGGTATTACCTACTAAACTGACTTCAAGTGACTTCATGTGTTTTCTACCCACGAACAGTTTTACATGCTCATGCCACGACTCTAAGAGCAAATTAAATTTAATGTGATCCCACATCTCCACCTTAAATTCTGTTTTTAAGATGATGGCTTAGACACTGATATGAACCCAGTTTTATTAATGCATCTGCAATAAATAACATCTAAACAGATTAAATCAAAATTCTAATTCCTAGATCTACGATTTAAGGATTTATTTGAGTCAAAACAAATAAACTATGAAAACTACACAAGGATCAAATATAGCCACACAAACATCAGATATTTATATGATGATGGTGGCAACAATCAGGATTAAAAGTTTTCCCATGGCGTAGATGTGTTACGTAACGAGTTGTAGCTCGTTTAGATTTATGAGGCTGCACTTTCTAACCATCATAGTAATCTTTCCCTGGATAGTTGTGTACATTTACAGCCACATGAATGTACACTGTGCCTTTGTGGAGCAAATTATATGGGCAGGGTTAAGTGATACATGTGTCTGCATTATATACTTGCAGTTAATGCCAGTGAGTCAATTAGGACTTAAACATAGAGTCAAAATGGGCAAGTTTAAACATTGTGTGCTTTAAGATCAATACGTTTAATTAATATGAGTGATTTTAACAACAACCAAGGACAGCTGAGGACTATTCGGAGAGACCGATCAACCTAACAGTCATGTTTTTGGACCACGAGAGGAAGCTGGAGTACCCGGTCAGAACCCATGCATGCACAAGGAGAACATGCAAATGCCAAAACTGAAAGACCCTGGGATGGGATTCAAACCCAGGACCTTTTTTACTGGAAGGCACCAGTGGCACCAACTGTGCAGCCCCCAAACAAACATGAGGACAGTAATGTCTCTGATCAACTGGAAAGGTAAAAGTAATTTCTCTTTTCATTTATTGATTTTCTACTTACTGATATTAGTTAGTGATCATACAAGATACTAGAGGGTATTTTTTTTGGTGTTTCTTTTTTATTTTTTTATGATAACACCAAGACATCAGTTTTTTTAACCAAGCTAAGCAAAATGCTAATTATGGTTTCAAATTTACCAAACAAACATCTTCTTAATCTTATAAATGTGCAATGTTGATCAAAAGTTAATGTATTTTTGACTTTTTGACAATAGTTCTAGATAATAAAAAAGTTTGAATCCATACTGGGCAATATTTCCCGCCATTTGACGGAGAGTTGTTAGTTTTGTGCTAAACGAAGATCCGTAAGTATTAGTTTCACAAATTATTTGTATGCAACTTTCTTCAAAGGGAAAGGTGGATTAAACTATTTTTTCTCCAGGGAATGAACACAGATCTCACACCTCATTTCATTCTGGGATTACTGGGGGCTTAATGACAACTCTGCTAATTAGTTATGTACAAATACAGCTAAAAAAAAATTTAACAATCGTGAAAACGTTAAACAATTACTTTCATTCATTTCAGAAAGTGAAACTGGCGTGTTTTAAAGATTCAATGTGCATAGATTGAAATATTTCAAACCTTTATTTCTAGTAATTTTGATGATTATGGTTTACACATAATGAAAACTGAAAAGTCTGAAAATGTGGATATTGTGAAAAAGTTAACTACTGTACTCATGGAAAGTTAAATGGAAGGAAACAGCGAGATTGTAATGTTTTGAGCTGTACTTGTACAGGCAGTAAGAAGGAGAGACAGAGACAGTAGTAGGAAGTAAAACAGGTTACTGCCAGTGATGAGAAAACTAGGCTTTTAAAGGCATACTATGCAAAATTTTTCAGTTAATTAATGTGTTCCATGCCGTTTTGGATGATTAAAAGAGTAATTTCAGGTTGAACAAAGGTTTTCTTGGCCGCCCTGGTGGTCTGTAGGGGAAATACCGTACTTGTAATTGCAGGAGCCCTCGGCCCGCACCCACAGGCTCAGAATCTCGTGCATCGCGAGAGTCGGTCTTGCTTTACGGCGAGAACTGCTACACGCCCCCAGTGAAACGCATGCTCGTTGCTAGCGCAGTGGCGATATCTGTGCAGTTATCATGGCGGAACCAGCGAGAAAACAGCGAAAGCCCATGTCGGAGCAGGCAAGAAAGAGGAAAAGGACTCTGGACAGAGAGAGGAGTCGTACACGGGTGAACATCGGGCAAGCTTTTTCCGAATGGCGAGAGCTAAAAGAAAAAGAAGGCTGCAAGGCTGACGCGGACCTCGCGTTTCTGCTGATGCGATTGTAAGTAACTTTTGAATGGTTTCTCTCTCTCTCTGTGCATGTTCATACTTTCACTGTGTTAGTCATTGTTTGTACTGCCGTTATTTCGACTTTTCGTTGCGTTCGCCTGTCTGCTAAGCTCAAAACAACCGCGCCTGGCTTGACGGAGAAACCAGGAGAACAGCTGAGCATCTTTACGACAGTGCACTTTTACTTTCGCCCTCTGGGGGGAGCCTTGCTGGAAAATCAATCCGGGTTGCATAGTATACCTTCAAACGGGTAGGAGCCATAGGCACAGGGCTTCCAGATGGGGAGCAATCCTGATTTGCTCCTGCAGTTTTTATAGTGTTGACGTTCTTGAGATTTGGCCACAAAGACAAAAAAATAAATAAATAAAATACATCTATTTATTGTTTGTGTGATTTATTTCTGCTTACAGAGCTTGTTTAATTGCATGAAAACAAATTTAGATAACTTGTGCATGATTTCTACTTACAATAGATTGCCTCATAGTTTCCAAACACCTACCGAGCGATCCCCACAGATCAGGTTTCAGCAACAATTTTGATGATTTAGTTTCCTTTTAGAGATGAGAACCTGCACAGTTAGTAAGACGCACATATTGCCAAAGCTAGTGCTAAATTCTTCCCGTAAAGTTGGAAAAGAGCAATCTTCTGTGTTTCACTGACGTCTCTCAGCTGTGACAAGCAATCTCCTTTGGTAAATGCTAACATTTTAACTTCATAACACATAAATCTCATACTTCATCTGATTGTGAGTCAGCTGCTTCGTTTTTCAGGAACCGCCACACCAACTTTCACACAGACAGAGTTTGAACGCCGGATGCCCTTCCTTATGCAAGCAGGATCCAAACCCAGGTCACAACCTTTGAGCTAACTCAAGCTAACTGATTGGTTTAGCAGGAACTGCAGTCTCTCATTTACCAAACAAAATACTTTGATCAGTTAGAAAGGAGGAATCGCAGACTTTTTCTAAAATATGTGTAGATTTGATCTTTAAAAAAGCTATGAAATCCATGGATAGAGCAAGGTCTTTCTACTAAGCTAAGCTAATTAGCATGTATGAGCACAGAAATTGCATAATTATGCCACTCTGGTCAGAAAGAAATCAGATTTTAGCATGAAGACTAATTTTGGAATAAATATTGAAATAAGCTATTAATTTTATGCTTTTCGAGTGCGAAAAGACTTTTTCACAATGGAAAGAGTTCCAAGTAAAAAAAAAAACATTGCTAACTGTTTTGTTAGCAAAACAAGTTAAATAAAAAGTCTACATTTTATACATTCAAGCAGAGAAAGAAAAATTACAAATAGATATAAACAGTAGTTTAGCTACCACTGCTTCAATGAGAAAACAGAATGTCAATATCAGTTTTCTGTTTTTTTTTTTTTTTTACTAACATCTTTCTATTCATTTAGCCGCCATATTGGACAATAAAAGTAGAGGTGCTTGGTAAACTGATTTTCCCAGTTAGCCTACTTCCCTTCAGGGGCTTTCTTGTTGTATTTCTGACTTTGAACTTTGAAAATCCTACTCCCCTACTCGCAAGTACAAAGAGAACCCACCATAAGTCTTCAATTAGAAAAGCTAATTAGCGAAGCAAAGCTAACTGCTAGTAGTGGTCTTTAACAAACTTCTTCCTTAATCAAAACTTTTCTCACAATAATTCTGGATTAAATTCTAAAATGAGGTATTGCATATAGGAGCACCTAGGCGCTAATTGCTTTCCCCACACAGATTTTTACTCTTTTTGCGAACCTATAAGCTAACTGCTGGTAGCAGTAACACTTGTGAGAATGCTGTTGTTAGTCAACTTTGATTGGAGGGCCTACATACATATTTTCCAGTTTGGATCCTGAAACATAATTCATATTTCAGGGTTATGGTGCTAAAGCCACTTTTTCATCAGATACATTTTCTATTTTTACGGCAAACTATGCTAACTCCTTAAAAGAAATTCACATTTACCAAACAAACACCTATTGTCACAGTTTATACTCAACCTTTTTTCAGAAACATGATTTTTTTCTCCAACGATCAGATGAAAATGAAGCTGTTTTTGTTTTTCTCCAAGTTACGTTGCTTTATCAAATGAGTTGCGTGTCATTGCGCACCCACACACAGAATTAGTCGTATCCCCACATAAAGAGACAAGACAGTCAAAGCTTCATGGGAAACACGTTTTCAAAGCCAAAAAGTGTTCAGGGTAGAAACAACACAGCTCCTCTGCCTCCCTTTTTAACTCCTCTCTGTGCCTCAGAGTCAGACAGCAGACAGAAATGAATCCGTGTTAATGAAGTAGAACAAAATAAGGATGGTGCTCGACAGCAACGGCCATCTTAACGTGCAAGCCTATTGTGCAAGTGAGGCTCCTTTTCAGGTGCAGGCATGGGTAAAAATGCTCAACTGCGGCTGCCTGGTTTCTGTGCAGGCTGAGACATCTATGAGGTGTTGACACAGATCCTGACAGAGCGCCAACTGACACAGATGCTCTGACATCCGCAACGATGCATGACTTCAATTGTGAGCTCTGCTACAGTGCAGAAGAGAGGATACAGTCGCTATCAGGCGATGTGTGAGTCAGACCGCGTGACTAAAAGTAAACCAAATCCCCAACGGACTCAAACAGCGATAATGATGAGCACACTATTACTATGTTAGAATAAAATCCACAGATGAAAATAAAAACTAAAGGAAGTGAAGGGTGACTATCTTGTTTGAGGTCTTTTTTACTTCAGATCTATTCTTGAAGGTCAGACTGCTCCTCCTTCAGCTTTAACAAATACAGATTGGTTTTGTTGTTGTCCAGCATTTTCTTGCAGCTGATTGGGTAGCTGTTGGTTTGTTTGTGGATTGAGTTCACTTTTTTTAAGACTTTTTTATAAACTATGCAAACAACTAGTTTTTGTCTTTCAGTTGAGTCTTCTGCAGCAGCATGTGGGTGTTTTTTTAACCACAAAAAAATCCAACAGATAAAGATTATGAGTAAGAATGCCAAATATTTTAGATATTAAGGCTAAAATTGTACAAATGTCATAGGGATTGAAATACATTTTTATTGGATGTCTAAGCAACATTTGGCAGGAACAAAAGAAACCTGCTGTGTGAAGAGTTTTTTTTTTTTATCTTTCTAAAATTTTACTATAATGCCCTTTTTCTTATTACAAACTACTACAAACTTTAATATTTGGCACAGACCTCGTTAAATATGAAATGTAATTTTAGATTGTGGATTTCCTTCTAGTCTCTACTTTAATTTTGAGATAGTGGAAGGGTTTTTAAAATAAAAATAGTTCACATCACACACCAGTATCTCAATAAAATTTAAGTCCGGACTTTGACTATGCCTCTTCCAGAACCGTCAGGTTTTTGAGCCATTCATTGGTTGATTTGCTGCTGTGGGCTGGATCATTGTCCTGCAAAATGGAAACTAAAAGTAAGTAAAATTTACTTGAAATGAGTGTATTTGCCCTTTATTTTAGCAGGTAAATAAGATGATCTGCCAATGGATCGAGTATTTTAACCCCTAAAACAATATAATTAGATATACTGCGCTTGAAATAAGATGATTGAGATGAATTGTTTCTATTTTAAGTGCAGACATCTTATCCCATTGTCAGATCATTTAAACTTGCCTGCTCAAATCAAGGACAAAAATACAAATTTAAAGAAAATTTTACTTGCTTTTAGTCCCCTTTTTGCAGTGCGGAACTTCTTCAGGATTTCCAGCTAGAGAGCAGCTTTCATGGTCCTATCTATTATTGGAAGCCATTCAGGACCTTAGCCTGGAAAGCAACCCCAGATCACACTTCCGCCACATAGAAAACTAAATAAAAAACTGTCAGTAGTGATTTTGCCCATGTGACTCTCCCATGGAGGCCCAATCGCTCCTTCTTCTTGATTCACGAGCTGAACTGAGACAACTAAACCTTGCAGAACTTCAGATGTTTCTCTGGATTCTGTGACTTCCTGGGTTTATTGTGGAAGAGCTTTGGGGCTAATTTTATTAGGCCGACTATCAATGGCAAAGTTTTCCACTGCTCCATGTTTTCTCTATTTGTGGATAACGGCTTTCACTGTGGTTTGCTGGAGCCTCCAACCAATCAGGAGATGCTCTTGGACCCTTTTCAGACTGATAGATATATTATTTTGTCACTCACTTCACTCACTTAAACTTATTTAAATGAGGGAATTTAGGGATAGCTTTCTGATATCTTTCAGCCTACTTCCTGTTGTCGCAAAGGCTCTATTTAAGTGATTTGTTGAGTCTAAAGGTTTGTCAGTAATCAGATCTCGGTGTTTCTTGTGAAATTAGGCCCAGCTCTCCAAAACTTTGTTTAATTACAGTTAATGATTTAATTAAAACAGGCAGGTGTCAGGGGGGAATCAAAAAGGAAAGCCCTATGTATCTGTTTTCATGGAAAACCTGCTTTATATCAAATCTCCAATCATTAAGTAAATAATTATTCATTACTGTCAAGTTGACTTTAAATAATCTAATAACTAATGTAAAACCAGAAACATCTGATTCCATCAACAGCAGAAAAGTAGCTTTTACATTAAAGTCCAGAGTTTGAGCCAAAGATAGGAATACTGTCATGTTTTGGAGGTGTCTTTTAATGGTTTTGATTTAGATTCATGTTTTTCTTGTCATTTATGTTCTATAGGTCTTGCCATACACAGTTATTAGTTTGGCCATCAGGGTTTTGCTATAAGTTTCACTTCTTCATGTTTTAGATTTGTTAGATGTTTTATTTCCCATTACTGCATTTCTTTTTGCCTTCTAGTTAAGTCTCACATTCGTTTGTCCTTGGAGCTTTGTGTTTATGTTCTCAGTCAGATTATGTCCTTGTAATTGTATTCAGCTCCATCCATGTTTATTTCAGTCGGCACCCTCTACCATAGCTCCAGCCAGTTCACCTCATTCAATTCACCTGCTGCTGTTAATTAGGTTCAAATCATTTCACCTGGGACTTATTCCTGCCTCCCACAGTCACTCTCTACCAGATCGTCAGAAAACCATTGTGTGAGCAAACCTTCCAGCATTCTTTGTCTCAAGTTTTTGGGCTTTCCCTGTTTGCCTTGCCCCTTGCTGTAAACCCTCGTCGGCTCTCTGATTCTGGACGTGACCTTTGACGTGACCACGATTCCTGCCCAGCCCTTTTGTATTCGTCATCTGCAGACGATAATGCAAAGAAGGACTGACATTGTCTTTGACAACAGAGTCTCTTCAGTCAAAGGCTTCTTCAGATTGGTTGTAAAACGGACCAATACAGGAGATCTCTCCTGCCCATAGCCATCACCATCTTGACCAAATGAGCTACAGCAACATTTAATTTCCCTCTGGGAAAAATAAAGTATTTTTGAATTTGAATTGAATTTGAATTCTCCTGCCTGTTATCTCCTGCTGTGAGCAGCATGCTCCAATCTGGACATTTTCATCCCCAAGTCTGATTTTGTTTGTTTTATTTTTGAGACAAACTTTTAAAGTGCAACTCCGTGTCTTGCTTGAATATCGGGTTCTCTGCTCTACAGTGCAAAGCCAATACAGGAAACCAGTCTACACTGCAAAAAAAGGAACTAAAAGTAAGTAAAATTTTCTTGAAATGAGTGTATTTTTCCTTGATTTGAGCAGGTAAAGAAGATTATTTTCCAATGGAATAAGAGTATTGTACGTAAAATGGAAACAACTCATCTCCATCATCTTATTTCAAGTGCAGGATATCTAATTATCTTATTTTAGTGGTAAAATACTCATTCCATTGGCAAATAGTCATAGCTGCTCAAATCAAAGAAAAATGCATTAATTTAAAGGAAATTTGACTTTTAGTTCTCTTTTTGCAGTGTAAGGCTTTGTGTGTGTGTGTGTGTGTGTGAATATTCCCTTCAGTACCTGTTTATAGAGAACTTGATTCACATTTCAACAAATATATCATGTTAACTGGCATAGGGCGTGTAATAAAGTACAGTAACAAGCATTGTACTCTTTCAGTCACTCACCTAGCCTCAGCTTACAAAAAGACTTGCATCGTATCTTTTAGGAGGTCAGTGAAGGGATCTTCCCATATTGACAAATCAAACTTTCTTTTAAAGGAACCAACACAGGTGATGTTTGTATGTGCCAGGCTGCAATGAAACCGATGAATTCAGGCATTGCAGGGAATCGTCCTTTCTGAATAGTGGGTTAGCATAATTAGCATAAAATCCGTCAGCTAATGCTTGAAATTTCTAAATTCACATCGGGCGATTTTTGGCTGTTATTTTTACGTTTCTTCAAAACCAAGCAAAATGTGCACTGACTGCAACGCAAACGACAAGCAATGCACAAAAAATACTGCTTGATTTTTTTTTTCTAAACTAGGCTCTGTAAAACTGATCCACTTGGCTTACTGGCTAATACTCTGCTCCAGTAAAAATTTCAATACGGCAAACCAGGCCACTGCTCAGAAACTGTCAACAAAGCAACATGATCAAAAATAAAAACGAATAAAATAAATAAAACTGAATTTTTTGAGTTTTTCTTGTGTTTCTAACTGGAGACATTAGTTCGGGGGTTATAATTGTGATTTATAAGTGTGGTCAAAACTGACTAAAACAGCCAGATGTTGCAGATGGTGACTCCAGGTGTGGTGTACTGCTGGACCTGGTGGACATAGTCACAAATGTTTCAGTAAATCCATGAGTAGGACTTCTTCAGCTGGGGGAATTGACTGCAAATCTTACTCACCATTTCAGTGAAAAGTAGGAAAGGGATATTTGTTTATTGCCTTTTCACCCTGGAGGCTTTGAAGAATATTTGGCTGACATCAATCTTTATCGTCTATAATTAGTTAGCTTTTTTTCTCTTTCCATAAAAAAACACAACTTTAAAGAGTATCATAATGATTATGTAAAAATAGCAACCAGCTTCAGCTGAACTAGGATTTAGTACAGAAAACATTAAATTCTATTAAAGCATTTTTTTATTACTCCTATGTAAGCTCGTGGGACCAATGAGACCCATTCGATCTTTTCATTTCAGCTTCTGTTTAATGGAAATGGCCTTTTCCAACACGTTTCCTGTGTTGAATGTGTCTATTCTTCCATAGATCCACGCTTTTCAGAGTCTCACGCGAGCTGGCAGCGATTTAACGGCAGGCTCCCGGGGAAGTGAACTGCTTCAGTTATGTAAACTGGCCCGGGTTTGGAGCAACTCAACCGTCAGGACTTTGCATCCCCACCAAGCCCCTGCAGCTGCTAATGCAAACAAGATACCTTCACTTTCTCAACAGCAGCTTGACCAAGTCTGACACACACACACACACACGTTTTCTTTTTCTACTGATATCAGGACTTTGTATTGACTTTTAGCAACCGCCTTTGTGCCTAAACCACAACCAAATCTTGATCCACACCATACCTCTAAACCTAACCCCGGTCTAAAAAAATAAAATGGAGCCTTCTGCATTAGGACCGGGCTTTGGACTCCATAAAGGCCCATAGATCTTCAGTAGCTTATTAAATATACCAGAAAAGGTCCTAAATAGGCAACATAAACACACACACACGTAAAGCCAAATCTTAATCTAGAAAGAGAATAAAATTTTATGTCAGACTTTACATATATGGAAAATAGAGCTTTTACATCAATCTGTAAAGCAAACTTTTAGATCATTTAAATGATCTTATTTTATAAGAAAAAAAAAACATATTGTTAAATGTGCAACAAACATAACTTTTCTTATTTGCTTTGATGTCTAATTATATTATTGGATCATCCATAATACTGCGAATGCACTAAAAACCACTAGTTCTAGAAAATTTGTATAAACCTTATTAATACATTAATTAGAGATGGAGGCAGGAATAAACAATTAGAAAAGTATCGCTCTGTTTCAGGCCGACATCTCCTGGGTGTGTGCCTGCATTCGCCCCTCAGCTTCAGGCCTGCAACCACCTGTAGAGCTGCAGCCACTGAATGGTTGAAGTTAAGTGTTCAAATTCAAATGCCTAATTTGTTTGTCTTTGTTTTGAGAGAGCTGTTTCTCGCCGGCAAAGCCAGAAGTCCTACAGGTGGAAAACAAAGTGAAGGGCCCTTCATTTGCCTCCGCTGCAACCTCTTCCAGCCTCCGGCCGTCATTTGCTTCGTTACACTGCTTTGTGGCTGCAAGGTGGAGGCCTCTCACGGCTGCACCAGTGCATGGTTGCACGCTCCTCCATCCTGCAGGACCCAAAGTATTTGCAGTGAGTCAAAAACCAAGTACAGATTGACATATTTAAATTTGAGGTTTCAAAATGGACAAAGAAAATAACATTTAAAGTGTTGAATGATGCCGTACTATAACACAAATTAAACCATAAACTGTTTGAGTCACTGAAGCGCATCTGTACATTAAAAGGGTTGTTGATAAGAAATGCTGGTGGTAGAATCAGCTTCCAGCAGCACCAGGTATGTCTTTAAGCCACCGCACCCCCGCAAACACAGAGATAAAACAGCTCATGAACAAACATCGGCTGTAACACGGCCAAATCAAGACCGCAGCTTTAAGCCCGGGCTCCAGTAACAACAGCTACCTGAGAAATTACTCACTGCTGATTGTTCACCACCGCCGAGCATAAGAAGCAGTTTTAGGCGAAGGGTGAGGTCCGATGCAAACTGAAATACCTGTCCATCACACCTGTCAGAGGCTGAGCTCAAGCACTAAATCTTGGTGTTGTGAAACTTTTATTAACCCACTGTGCTTCATCAGCATTTTTAACACTCATCGGTTATAAAACTGGGCTAACATGTCTAATACATATCAGACATGTTCATTTTAATTGTTGTTTATTTAATAGTAGCCAAATCTGCTATAAGATACCAGCATTGAACGCTGGTTGGAAAAAATAATCAATATAAAGAATAATAATTCATATAAAATAGATCCTAATATCTGAGTGAAGCAGGTTTACAATGGATGTAAACGTGACACGCAACAAAATAAATATATAATGCAAAAACTTGTTACTTTTTGCTTTTGTAGACGAGTACAAGTCAGACTTTTTTAATAAACATTTGTGCACATGTTGGACATTTTCTAAAAATAGACCAAATTAACAACTGAGTTCGAGTTGTAGACTAAATTTACATCAATGTAGCAGAGGCCTAAAATGGTTTTAAAATGTCTTCACAGCTGTGAGTTTTCACATTTTCACTATTACGAAACACACTTAGGGATGAAATGTAGTTACAGATGAACCCATAAAGGGTTCATATCAAACAGTGGGAAATTTAGGTTTAAAAGTAATATTTAAACATGTTCAATTTGGCTGGAAGTAATAATGTTTCGGAGCAGCACAAGAAGAGAATCTGTGGAGGGAGCTAAAGATTAGGGTCATGGCTGGGAGGCCTTCCAACCTCAAAGACTTGGAGCTCGTCACCAAAGATAATCATCAAAATACCAAGAAACGTGAAAAACATTGTTCTGCAACTGTAACAAGAGTGTGATTATGGTAAAGCCATTTAAATGTCTGCGGCGGGGATTAATGATGAATGATATAAAAAAAAAATAAAAGGGATGTTTTTTATTCTCTTTCTATATGTTTTTATTATCTTGAGAGATGTTAACCTCATTTCCTCTCAGAAACAAACTTCTAAATCACCCTAGTGTCTGGATTCTACTGTGTTTCCTTAGATAAGAACATTTTTTAACCAATCCGTAAAATCTGATCCAATCTGTAAAATCTGATTGAATTTGACTTTGGACAGGGCCTTAAGATGACATGTATCATGAATTGGCACTGTATAAATAAAACTGAACTGAATAATTTTGGGCGTAGCTGTATTTTTATAGCATAACGTTCTGGGTTAGAGTAGCGTGGTGAATGTGAACACCTTGGATTCTACCTTTCACACATGTTCATCTTATCCCACAAATCTCCTTCAAAATGCCTTTAAATTAGTCACGACCTTTCATACCACTCCAAAACATTTTTATGCCCTTGAAGTAAATAGAATAATTCCTCCTAAACCTTCCTCCAAAGTCATTACAGAGCGTTGAAACAATGTCCCTAACTTCCTGAGAGACCTTTCAAATAAGGTTAGATTTTTAATTAGATCTTATTTCAAATATTCCTTCTTATATCCATAAAACAGAATTTGTCATGTACTTGGTTTTCTTATTTATTTGTTTTTTGTTTCTTTTTACTCAATGAAAGTGTTACAAAATATCTATTAGTTTGAAATCTAATAAATATAATTTTAAGTTACATTATCAGTTCCTGTTGTTTTCCCCTCATAAAATCCTTGTTTTCTATGCATTTATTGAAGCTGAATAAACCTTAATGTGAGAAATATGTTGAATGTCCCCTGATTCTTTAATGGGTGATTTTTTTTAAAATACTTTATTTGGGTATATTTTAATACAGTTCATTTGCACATAATATGGTTTTAAAAAGCAAATCAACTGCCATAGTAACATGCTTTAGGCATTATAAGGATTGAATCAAAGATTTAAATGAATCTCAGCAAATCCCTGATACGATTTTTATAAAACAAATTGATTAAACTGGGATTATTTAACTTAAATAAGGAGATTTTAAGGACTTTCTAATGCATCTTTGTTTCCTTTGACCTGTTTCCCAATCAGCACAAACAGTGCATTCAAACCGGCTTTTAAATCCTTGCATTAACCCTAAAAAGCTCCTTTTTTCATCACATACCGCACCTTAGCCTCCGTATAGCTGCAGCGGAGGATAGCCACATCCGCAGCTCTTCCTGCGGGACTAAACCTTTCATCGGGCTGCTTGTCTGAGCAAAACCTGCGAGCTGTTCCCACTCAGCGATGCTCCGGCTCTGACACATGGCTGCAGTTTAACCCGGCCTGGTGCTGAGCAGTGGGAGTGAGCTCCTGGGCTTCACTCTGTTTGCTTTAGAGATTAAGGCGGTGAACTCCATACCACCAGAGTTTCAGCATTGTTTCCAGGTTTAAATCTACAAATTTATAAAGAGGAAAAGATAATTTAAGACGACTGATGTTTAAACGCATTAGAAAAAATATCTGAACCAACTCCCAAAGATGATTTCCATGCAAAGCGGCGTTTTTTTTCTCCCCCCTCTTCTTTCAGGCTGCGTCGAGGCTTTATGATGATGGTCTATATTTTGCATGCTTAAATCACTGGAGGGATTTGTCTGCAGAGCATTTACATCTCTTAACACAGCTGGCTTGTCCAACCACTGGCGCAAAACAAACAAGGAAGTGCGATAGAAAAACAACTCATAGGTTAAGTTACCACTAAAGAGGTGTTTTAGAGTTAAACGTCCAAACAACGTGGACCATTTTAGACATTTCTAAATCAACTGAGGTCGGCTTTGAAAAGAAAATTTGAATATAAAGAGGAAACAATATTTGCTTTAGACAGTTTGGGATAATTGAACGTAAAAACTGACAGGATAACTGGTGATTTGCAGGTATACATAAAAAAAGGGCAGTAAAAGCTAAACAGTAAAGAATTTATAAGCTTACAGCGTTTGTGAATGGATGTAATCAGGGGTCATGATTATCATTACTTTTATAGATTTTAACTCAAGTAGAAGTGAAAAATAGTAAAAACATAAATTAATAAAAATTATCCAACCAGACAGAAAAAAATATTCATCCGCAAATTCTGTTATCTTTTAGGATTTAAGTAGAGAATTAGTAAAAATAATATGTAACATAAGGCAGAATTTTTTTTTTCTGAAACTAACTTCTTCACAACAAAGTTTCTCAATCAATTACACTTTATTTTGAGCACTTTTTCATGCAATCAGGTCTAAAGCCAATACTTAGGGAAAGTAAAACAAAGGATTTTTACGTCAGAACAGTGCAAAATACTTCCAGTGACAATATTGATGTTCACTTGAACTCCAGGTGTCACAGCGGGCAGACAGACACTTACTTTACAGCATTAAAGCTTGTGTACAAATAGAAAGTTTCATTTTCACATACCCTGCAAATGTGCACCAGTCCATGGTGCAATTTATATTTTATTTTTTCTCCCAGTGTCCTGTCTAGCAATGTGGCAATAAGAATTGATGTCTCAATGCTAGATAGAGCTCGACAGATTTTACTTTCACAAGTGAAGCAAACAGCTTTCGCCATAATGCTCCGCTTGATTTGTGCGTGTAAATAGCTTTATTGTGATTCCTGCAGGGAGAATTTCAAATTATATGGACACTACAATGTGAAAGTAGGAGAGTAAAAGAAAAACAAGAAGAGAAAAAAAAGAAAGAGAAGAGGTGAAAGAAAGAAGAGATAAAAGGGAGAAGGTGATAAAACGTCCTCCGTCGGCTCCATCACCTGGAAAGAGAGATGCAAAAAGAACAGCACAACCAGCAGACTTAAAGCAACAGATACAATCGATGGTGCAATTTTGGTTAAAACATGCATGTTTTGTGTTTGCTGAAGTGACTCAAGGTGGGTAGAGTAGCCATGAATTTCACTCAAGTACAAGTAAAAAGTACAGTGCAGTAAAACTAGTCCTGGAAGTACATTTCTTTTACCAAAGTAAATGTAACCGGTTACTGACCAGCCTCTGGCTATAACTGTGTGAAGACGCTCCTTGTTCTGGTTTACAGGGCCTTGCCGTCATATTCATAGGTTTATACATTTTATCACCTTGCAACCTCAAACTTTATTTTATTTTATTGAGATTTTAGGTTAAAGAGATCAACATCAAAAAGTAAAGTGTAAGAAAAGCTGTACAAAATGTTGTTAAATGAGTGTATTTACCCTTGATTTAAGGAGGTAAATGAGATTGTCTACCAATGGAATAAGACTTTTGCACTTAAAATAGGAACAACTCATCTCCATTATCTTATTTCACGTGTAGGATTAACATATTTTAGGGGTAAAAATCATTCCTTTGGCGGATCATCTCATTTACCTACTCAAATCGAGGACAAATGCACACATTTCAAGAAATTTTTACTTACTTTTAGTTCCCTTTTTGCAGTGTAAATAAAATGCAGTGGAACTAATCGCCTTGAAGAAGTTACACCTTAGTATTAAAGGGAGTCCTCCTGTGTGGAATTTAACCTCAGTACTGCATACAGGCAAATAAACTAAGAGCCCCGTGGCAATCTGGAGGAGCTGCAGAGACCCGCAGCTCAGGTGGGAGAATCTGTCCATGAGATCATAAGTAAAATACTCAAATCTGGCCTTTCTGAGAGGATGTTTAAACACAAAGGAAGTGAGGCTGGGAGTCTTCACCTCTGCGTAACGTTGTCTCCATGCACGTCGGAAATAGGTGAAGTTTTGAGCCAGAAAACTGGATCTGTGTTTAGGAGTGGCAAGAAGAAAGTCCAGTTTAATGTTTGCCACAAACCATCTAGGGGACTCAACAGCACTATCGGATGTAATCGGCAATTGGTGACAAACGAGGAATTTGACTTTGGTCCCACTTCGCTCTGAATGGAGACATTCTAAGTATAAATATATAAGAGAGGGGAAATAACATCTTTGTAAATATGTATAGAAACTGGGTTTTTACAAAATGACTGAATGATGGCAGTTGGAGAAGATGACCAGCAGCTCCTGTGGAGGCTTGTACTTCTTGACTTCTTCAATATGTCGAAGACGGGGGTCAGACAATCCCCACAGAGTGGTGGCAGCGTCATGCTGAGGGGATTCTGTTACATGCACAGGATAGTCCTGGAAAACAAAGCTTTAAGAAGCAGCAAAAGGCTTGAGATGACGATTCACCTTCCAGCCGGACAGCCCTAACCTGGCCAGCCAGATTAATAATGTGTAGCACTCTCTGAGCTGATTGGGTGAAGTGACACTTAGTGCCCACCTACCAAAGGTTGGTTTTAGCCAATCACGGTATCAAATTAAAACATAAGCAGCAGGAGAAACCACAAGAAAGTAAGCTAGTCAAGGCATTTCTTGCTGTTCTATCAAAGAGAAATCTTGGATTCTGACCAAACAGATATGATAGCAGCAGCTACGTCCTCCTGTGCTGCCATGTTTGTGTTGGAGCGGCTGTCGGCTCAGCCGCTCTTGCTTTAATCGCAGCGGTATGTCCCGCCCTAAACCTCAATACTGCAACGTGATTGGCCCGCACCGTTTCTGGTTTGGACACAAACAGTTGAAGCTGCAGCGGTTCAAGATGGATTCTCGTGTGTTTGTGAACGCACAAATACAAGGTTAGGACAACCCTAAACATAAAGCCAGAGTGGCGATGTACTGCTTTAGATCGAAGCATATTCACGTGTTGGCAGGACCCAGACCCAGTTAAAGTCCAGAACAAAATCTGAATGAGAATCTTCCCCCAGACTTCAAAGTAACTTCAAACATGCTCTCCACCTGGCCTGAATGAGCTTGAGCCATTTTTGAAAAAAGAATATGCAAAAATTGTGTCTCTGTATGTGGAGACCTGGCAGAAACTTACTATATTATGATTTAAATCCTACTTAGCAAACAGAACTCAATGCGTTATTGTAGTTGGTGTCAAATCCTCCCGCCTTAATTATAATGTTGGGGTTCTGCAGGGCTGTGTTCTGGGACCTTCATTATTTTCCCTGCATATTAATAATCTCCTAGGTGTTTGCCCTGACCTTAATTGGGTGATGCATGTGGACGCTGCTGTAATTTTCACACAGCAAAAAGACATTAAGACAGCAGGCACAATTCTTACAAATGCTTTGACAAAAAAACACAGTTGGCTGCGATCTGCCTGTCTCTTACTAAAACACCATCAAAAAAACTGTCTGCGTGTTGTTTGCTGAATCCGGTATATTGAATATTCACTATCCCATTCAAATACAAATAAAAACCAAACTGAAATACGCAGCGGTTCTACAGTGCACTCACAGAGTCAGAAGAAAAAGTAAAGCATAAACTTAAATAAAGCATGAAGACTTTTGACGTACATGAACAATGGAGGTTCATAGAAGTGAAGCTCAGGCATGCTGAGAGCATGTGACGCCGTGGGGGTGTGGCCCTGCAGGTAATACTGTCTGCAGGTAACACCAAGTGACTCATTCTGTCTCACACCTTAAACGCAGCAAATGGCACGCTCAGAGCTCACCTCTCGCTGCCGCTGACGGCCACTCTGGAAAGCAAGACGCACTCATCTCTCAACAAAAAGACGCTTTCTACAAAGAGGAAATTAGTTATTTCCTCCCGGAGGGGAAGAACTGCTGGATTTGGACTCAGAGACAGAAGGCTTTGAGCCAAATGTCTGCTTCTGACTTCCACAGTCCCAGATCTAATTTGGTTCCTTGCTCTTAAACATTTTGGGGAACCCCCTGGGCTTCACTTGATAATTTTTTTTTTGTTGTTGAGGGTTTTGCCGATGACGATGCCAGTGGTCAAAGTGGAGAAAGAGTCTCCGGCAGACACCACGTTGCCTTCCTCCAACCCTTCCCCGCAGACGGAGGAGCAGCAGCCCCGGGGCAGGAGGAGAAAGAGGCCTCTCCAGAGGGGGAAACCGCCGTACAGCTACATCGCGCTCATCTCCATGGCCATCGCCAACTCCCCTGACCGCAAGCTGACCCTGGGGGGGATCTACAAGTTCATCACCGAGCGGTTCCCCTTCTACAGAGACAATTCAAAGAAGTGGCAGAACTCCATCCGCCACAATCTGACGTTAAACGATTGCTTCATCAAGATCCCCCGGGAGCCCGGGCGACCCGGAAAGGGCAACTACTGGGCGCTGGACCCCAACGCGGAGGACATGTTCGAGAGCGGCAGCTTCCTGAGGCGCAGGAAGAGGTTCAAACGCTGTGACCTCAGCACCTACGCGTCGTACATCCACGAGACACCGGTGTTCTCTCCTGTCCAGATCAGCAGGTCGGCTGCGTACACCAGCTCAGTCTACCCCAACATGACAGTCAACCCGGCGTACGGCCAGCAGCTGCCCTCGGCCTACTACCCTTCCTCGTCGCCTCCCGGGTTCGCCCATGGTCAGACCCGCATGTTCAGCATCAACAACATCATCGGACACCCGACCTCAGCCAGCATGCTGGCGGGTCAAGGCCCGGAGATGATGCAGCAGCCCAGCCGGAGCTTCAGTCCGGAGGGCCTGACGGGCGGAACCGCCGCCTGCAGCCTGGGAACGCCGGGCTTCCAGAGCCAGCCGTGCGGGGGAGCGGTGCCGCCCCGCTCGACGCATCACGGGTTCACCTACTCCGGTCCAAACGGCCACGGCCATCACCATGCCCACCAGGGCTCCTATGGACAGGGTCACGGCCAGGGGTACGTGGCGGCGGGCCGGATCCACGCCACAGCTCACGGCTCTGCAGAGACAATGGACCATTACGGCAGGGTTTCGCCGGTGCAGCTCGGCTCTTTCTCCCAGTACAACAGCGCGACGGGAGCCGGTACCAACGGCGGGGGGTACCTGAGACACCCGTCCTACCCCGGGAACATGGACCGTTTTGTTCCTGCAATCTGAGCCACTGAAAAATGCCCCCAGGCCGCGCTCATCTTGTAAAATACACTAGTGACTTAAAAAGTGACGTCTACGCGCACAAACCCGGGTTGCTTTCTGTTTATAGGACAGAAGCGAACAGACTGGGGAGATAAATGTGATTTTATTTTAGAGCCCATCCACCAGGCTGATGGCAACTTCCTCTTTAACACATTCTGTAAGTTTTTATTCAAATGTACCTTTTCCCCCCTTTTCTTGGTCACAATGTGAACGGATGAAATACCGATATAACAGAATGTGTTATGTTCATATAAATTATTGTTCTTCGTGGTTATTGGCTTTACTCTGATAAGCTTGTTTGCAAAGGATTCATTTTAAAACGTGTGCATGTCTTTTTTTTAAATAAAAAACTTTTGTTTGCTTTTATGTAAATAAACTGATAGAGCACTTTTTCTCCATGAATAAAAGAAACGTTTAATTACTGGTGACCCAATTAATTAAATTGTTCTGAAACATTAAACCATTATTCATTTTATATTCAGCTAATATTGCTTATGGCTCATAATTATGACTAGAATTATTCCTGGTATAAACTACAAAGAAAACTATTTTTTGTCTTCGCATATTTGTTTTTGTCCCTTAAAACAGGGGTGTCCAAAGTATGACCCTGGATAGATTTTTGTGCGGCTCCTACCTGCAATTCAAGAATGATTTGGCCCCCCAGCACAGGCGATTAAAGCAGACGGAAACCTTTCATTTTTAATTATTACAGGAGAGTAAAAACCTTCTTACAATTGGAAAGGTTAGGTGCCACAGAGTATTTGTCTTTTAATAACATTTTTAGCACTTTTCTCTTTAATTTCATAGTAAATAAGACCACGTCTGTCCAGTTACTTTTACCCAAATGCAAACTTTGGTGCATCTGCTTTTAATCCACGTATAAAAAAAAAACACAGCAAGCTTTCTCAAAGACAAAAAAAACAACCCAGAACCTGTTTTTTATGCTGAGAAAAGACACAAAAAACTCTAAAAAACAATAGAGAATGTGCAAACTGGAAGACCGTCTGTTAAGGAGCTAAAATGATCAAAACCCTTCCCAATTTTTAAAGCTATAATGATTTACACACCCATTTCCCACAGAAAACCTAACAAAAAAATATATATTGCCTGTTCATACTTTGTGGAGCAGATATATATATATATATTTTTTTAGTTTTGGCCTGGTGATGAAAAGCCCCTGGGTTGAAGTGTTTGAGCTCAGCTGGTTTGAAGTGTCGTCTGGAGCCACACCATCGGCAGTCACTGTGACCGGTTTATCGTGTCCAGACATCAACTCAGCACTTGAATCCATAAATCAAGAAAATGAATTGACTTCGTAACTTGATATTTCATCTTACAAACCAACGGGAAGCTCAGAAAAAAACTCCTCCACACTCTGAGGACCTGAGGACAAGACGAGACTCGCAGGGAGACGCTTCATTATCGTCCATAAAACCAGCTTTGTTGTCTAAATGCTGTGAATTTCAAAGATTTTTTCTTTTCGGTAAACAAAACAAATTAAAATTTTCTTTTTTTTTACCTCTCTTTCTGTTACAACCCCTAGTTGGAAAGGAGGACAACAGGAAAAATCACAATAAACACATTTTCGTTGTAATGAATGGCCTAAAATTATCTAAATAAACCATTAGGAAGAAAAAAACAATATAACCTGTAAATAGACACAGTAAAAGCTGTGTGTTAATATCGGGAGAAGGTTTGAGCAGAGGGGGAACAAGTGCGGGGATGAAAGCGATCCAACCTGAGCAAATATTTACCCTCAGATTAACTACACCTTTGCAAACTTCCACAGAAATCTACAGGCATGGAAAACAACTCAAGACACTTCAACCGTCACATTTTACTGACATGCAACCTTTAATAGTAAAATTACTTGGCTTTTATGCTAGTGCATATTGAGAACATTCAGACATGCATGCATGGGGCTTTGGCAAAAGTATTCACACCCGTTCAATTTGCACATTTTGTCCCGTTCCCAACACAAACTTTAATGTGTTTATTCCCATTTCCATGACACTGAGAGATGGTGCAAAGTTCTAAAGTGGAGGAAAAAGTTGGCATATAGTTAAAAAAAATACAAATAAAATCTGTAAAGTGTGGCTTGCATGTTTAATTCACCCCCTTTAGTCAGACACCCCTAAAAACGCAGAGCAGCCGATTGCAAAGTCCTGAATCTATGACCACGGTAACAACTGGCTTACTTTGCAGCCTGGGCCTGAACGGGGTTTCCAGAAATCAAATCTAAAAGAAAAAGTTTGTCGGCAAATTCATTTTACTGTAACGGTAAATAAACATGAGAGCTAGAGAGGTGTAAAGATAACTTGGTTGATTAGCATTGTTTGTACATCTTAGATATGCTGGCTTTCCTGTCATTTTGAATCTAAAAAAGTTGGAGAGCGACTGCATTAAAAAGATGTTCAGGGCATTTTAATGATGCTACATATCAAACACCTGAATATTTTTAATTAGGACTGCTGACTGTGACATGCATTCAGTAACAAAGAAGAAAAGATACGAATTGGAAATAATTATCCACATTCAAACCCTTGATACGTCTGTAAAACAAGTCCAGAACGAGTGTAAGCAGTTGTGAGTAAAACAATCTCGTTATCAGACAGTTGCAGGAGCACCTGGCAGTCAGAACAGCTAGAAGTGACTGGACACGGGAGGCCAGGAAACATAAAACCTGCAACATTAGACCCCCAGGCCTCATGCAAATCCACGATGTGCGCCTCATCGTATGCCAGCTATGCCGTTTCATCCATGCTGCGTCACGTGTCTGACGTCCTTTACAAGTGTCCACCGTCGGATGCTTCAGTAAGTGATGCAGGTTGCCCATCCTGCACATGGCAGCTTGTTGCAATTTGAATTATTTTAATAGTAATATGGCTGTCTGCCCAGAGTCTGTCTGGATGGTACAAGTCAAGAAAAAAGAAAGTAGGTTGATTGGACAGGGTTTCTGCCACAGGTAATTGATCGCAGCGCACCACCACAGTAAAATAAAAGCCACCACACCTTCAGAATGAAATGTTTTTAAAATATATGTTAAAACAATGTAAAGTATATGCAATATATATCATATTGTGTATTGCCTATATTTTGCACACTTATGCTGAACATAATCAGAGTTTGAAATGAATTTAAAATATTAAACATTAAAATGTACTTTATTTTGAAAAATCATCACTGCCTGCTCTTTCCTGTCAGGCTGCCAAGCTGCTAGTGGCTATTGTGCAGCTCAGGAGGGAAGGAAAACTAGAGAGGACAGTCCAGTGTTGCCTATTTAGCATCTTTGTTGCTACATTTAGCGACTTTTCAGACCCTTCAAGTAATTTCCTTTCAAAATGTGACGAACAACAAGCGACTTCGTTGTTTTAAAGTTGTCTTTTTGTCTCTGAAACTGTTGCATTAAAGTAATTTGATTCAAACAAAGCTTCAGTCACTTATTCACCTCGTTCAATTTGCGTGCCACTGATCCTGTCTTTTTAATACAGTTTGTTTTATGTTGTGTGGATTCAGGCAATGTATTAAAATTAATAAATCATTTTATAAAGGTCATTTTTAGTTCCAAACAGATTTAATCACTATTTTAAGAACTTTTTTTTTGTCTGGTCAAAAGCTTCCCTACAGCTTTGGTCAAAAGTGTATGAACAAATATGCAAATTAGATGATGTCACCCACTATAAAAAAAAAAAAAAACACCACCACTGTTTTAAAAAAAAATCCTAGAGGAACATGTTCTCTGTTGCTTATTTGCACATGAAGTTGATGGGAGTGAAATCTCTTGTGGTTCACGGAGTATAAATACTGAGGAAATATCGTTGTACATTAGGCACGGTGGGAGGGGGGGGTTCAGGCTGGAGCACCTGACCCTTCAAAGGACAAGGGTCCTTTTGGTTATATAAAAATCTAACAAAATTTTATTAATTTTTTTATACACCCCTCTTTGATATCAAATGAAAGCCTTATTAATTTTATTAAAGTATTAATAATGTTATTGTTTTTTCATAACAGAAATGGCATACAGTCACCTCTTTACCTTTGACCTTTGACCTCTGTGACACGCCCGGTAACACACACACACACATAGAAGAGGTTTAACCTAAAGTTCAGAGCTCAGTTTGGCTTCATGTTCTCACATGTTGACAGCTAACACTAAGGTAACGCGTCACTTTGCGTTTTATTTGCAGTTTCATGTTAGACCTGATCCAACTGTGACAATCTTCACCTCAATTCTAAGTACAGAACACCCAGGCTGCTTTATTTATTATTACAGTACACTCTAAGGTTTTACTGTGCACACTGTTTATACTTTTAGCTGTTTGTGTAAAAAATGTTTCTAATTGACATATTTTGCTCCTATGCAGGTTGGAATATTTCCACACACCTCCCTATAATCAAGAGTCCTGCTGAGTGAAATTCTGATTTTATGTATTGAATAAACATATCCGCGGCCTGGTGTTCTATCATTTCCCCTAGATTTAAATCTATTGTACAAGTCTGTTAACTATTTTGTAATACATCAAATTAATTAAAAGTTCCAAGTTTCTTTGTAGCAGTACTGTCCGAGTCCAGTCCTAAACTATCCTGCAACATTTAGCCGCATCCCTTCTTCCGCTCACCTTAATCTAATGAACGATTCGTTAGCCGGTGGGTTCTGTTCCGGTCCAACACACCTGAATTACCTCCTCGGGATGCTTGGGTAACTGGCACATTGCATCTACGCTTATGAAGAACCAAGATGATACAAGTCACATAGATCAATTTCTCATCAGACAATAAATAAATCAAGTTTGTCAGCTTCAGTAATTATAAATTGTTTAGAACTGCAGCCGTGTGTCCCAGACAATGTAAATATCCAGTCTGTTAATACACAGCAACGGTCACGACTTTTAACCCAAACTTTAAATATACATAGCTATCACTTTTACCTGTAGCAGAAGAGGATATTTCATCAGCAATCATATTTGATGCAGAAGCTCAAAGATTTGTTTATTCACGGTCAAACCGAGCGCACTGGAGCAGAATTTTTTGTAACATGTCCTGTCTGGCAGTGTAGCAATAAGAATTGTTGTCTTATTGCCAAAAACAGTCCAAAAGATTTTATTTTCGCTAGTGGAGCCTTACTGCTTTCACCATAGTTCTCCGCTTGATTTATATATGCAAGAAGCTTTATTAGATTTTACTCTGGGATTATTTTATGTTCAATGGACACTGAAACAGGAAGGTAGAAGAGGAAAAAAGGAGAAACAGATGAGAAAAAAATGCTAAAAGGGAGAAAAGGTAAAAAATAAAAATTAAAAAATAAAATAAAAAGAGGAGAGGAAGAGAATATAACATCCTAGACTCGTTCTGACTGAACACGCTGCTTTTCAGTGATTGGTCGAGGAGAAACGACTCGGAGGAAGTCCAGGAAAAACTAAAGAGCGATGACCTTAATCTGAAGGGAGTGGGTCACAGTGAAATATCATTTCCTTTTTTCCTCCAGGCGTGGCTCATGGTCTCTAAAGAGGCTGAATAAGCTGGTGAGGAAGGCCACTTCTGTCCTGGGCTGCTCTCTGGACTCTGTGGAGGAAGTAGCGGAGAGGAAGGTGTTGTCCAAGCTCACATCCATCATGGACAACACCTTCCACCCCCTGCACCAGACTGTAGAGGAGCTGAGCAGCTCCTTTAGTGACAGACTTAGACATCCAGTCTGTAAAAAGGAGCGCTACCGCAGGTCATTCATTCCTGCTGCTACCAGATTATACAATGCTGCACTGTAACTGTAACCATAACTGTAATAATTAATGTGCAATAACTAATGTGCAATAATCTACCTAATACACTGTACTACAACCCGTGCAATAATCCTGATGTAGTGACTTCTGCTGCTATTACCACCTGAACATATGCCAGCACACATGTATGTACAAATGTATACACGAATGTATATGCACATATATACGTGCAGGTACGTATGTATGTAGGTGTATTATATATATATATATATATATATATATATATATAAATAAAAGTATGTATATATGTTTATATACATATAGATCACTATGTATGTAAATAGGACAGCATATGCCCATCCCTACTTCTTTTGTATTTTTTTGATATTCTTTTTGATCCATTGTATATATGAAGATTCACTGTATATAACTGAATGCACCTCCCCTACTCTGCACCTTCTTGTATGAGCCGATGTGACGAGTGAATTTCTCCATTGTGAGATCAATAAAGACTATCTTATCTTATCTTAAAAAGTAAAAAGGACGCCTCAGCTTTCCACACGCGCCGTATCACATCCGCCACAACAGCTCTGCTAATGACCAAAAATATTTGATTCAGCTGTTAAAGCTTTTATAAAGTTTTATACAAACTGTGAGAACAACAACAAAAAATTGTATTTTCAGTGACTCAACTCCTAAAAAAAATAACCCTATATATAAAATGGTCCAACCTGGGCTGCATCGTTCTGCACGGATCACAAAATTAAGTCCAGATGATTGTTTTAATTGTTCCAGAACATCGTTTCTACACGGATGAGCCTCTGCATCCCCTCCAAGCTCCTTTTTTTAATTCATCTCCCGTTTTATCAGCAACAAAATGTCAAGATCGGATGAGACTAGTTAGATGTCTATGTTGTTGTTATTTTTGAGGCAAAGGCAGCTTGTACATGTTAACATATCTTTATTTTCTAATGATGAAAAACAAGTGAAAGCAAAAAATAACAACAAACTATAAATAAACCAAACACGGGGTAACGATGAGAAACCCGTCAGCCGAGGTAATCCACCAGCTGCTGCAGCTGCTCACAACGCTTCACGACTTCTGGCACCGAGAGGAGAGTCTGTGTGAGGAAATAAAGACAATAAAGTCCTTCAAGCTGCGCTGCCCAAAATCTGGCAGAATATAAAATATATGAGAGTAAATGCCTCACCTCTCTGACTTTATTGATCATATGGTTTAAAATCTGGAGCTCATTCTCAGTTTTCTGCAGGTTGGTCTGATGGATGATTTGCTAAGAGACGATATAAAGATAATAAACATTTTCTCTCAGGTATTTGGACAGAAATCAGAGGAACCCCACAGACAGGCTCAGTACTCACATGTCTCTTGGCTCTCGACACCAGTTTGACTTTGGCCTGCTCCGCCTCCAGGAGACCGGCCTTCAGCCTCTCCACCTGGTGGCCGCAAACCAAAGGTCACAATCACGAACCCGCCGCTCGACAGACGATCGCACCTAAACGAGCGGAGCTACAGACCTCCTTCAGCAGCTGGATCTTCTCCTCCACCTGTTGCATCGGCACCGTCGACGGCCCGGCGCTTCTCCTCAACTCCTCCCGCAGGAACTGGGATTCGGCTGTGGTCTGCTGCAGAGCGTGCCGGAGCCCCGCCACCTCCTTTCGCAGCTCCTGAGGGGAAATTCAAAAGAGGAGAATTAACGTCGAAACAGAATGTTGTCCTCTTAAAACCGATATCTGTGTTTAACGTACATTGTTGTCACTCTTGTGCTTGCTTAAAATCTCCTGGGCCTCCTGGATGTCAGCCAACAGCTTGTTCAGTGTTTTCTTGTCCTACAGGAGGGGAAATAAAACATTTGACTCTCAGATGCCAACTGTAGCGCTCTGGCGGTCCTACATAACAGGACCCTGACCTGCGCTTTCTGCTGCAGCGCCGTGTTCCCTCGCTCCACCAGGCTGTTCAGCCGCCGCAGCTCCTGCTGCAGCTCCAACACTTCAGCTTGGTGCCTGCTGTTTGAGGTCTGCTGCTCCACCTGCAGCCCACAGCTTGAACAACATGACAACACAGTAGGGGAGGAAAAGTGAACATTATCTCATTTATTTCAGGACTTAAAAAGGGCAAATAAGACCTTCCAGATGTCCGAAAACATCAGCTTAGGGCTCGTTTGCATGTGATCACCGATTTGGGCGTGTAATGGTAAATGGTAAATGGCTTGTACTTGTACAGCGCTTTTAACTAGTTTAACTTGATGACCTCCAAAGCGCTTTACACTACAGTTCAGTCATTCACCCATTCACACACACATTCACACCCTGACAGTGGTGAGCTATGTTAGTAGCCACAGCTGCCCTGGGGCAGACTGACAGAGGCGAGGCTGCCACCGGGCCCTCTGACCACCGCCAGCAGGCAATGCAGGTGAAGTGTCTTGCCCAAGGACACAACGACAGAGACAGTCAGAGCAGGGGTTCGAACCAGCAACCCGCCAATTGCAAGACGAACCCCCTAACCTCTGTGCCACCGTCGCCGTAATGAGTCTACTTCTCTGTGGATTGATATAGAGAGCTCTACGTCTGCCTGCTATTAACATCTTTACTTTTTCTAAAGAAAGCAAAAGATCTTAAATTGTCCCATTACAAACCCTTTTACTATAGCCACAGTTAAAGGGTGGTGTATAACTAGAAAATTAAAAGGTAGGTTACACAGGGTTCAGGTTGGCTTATATAGATTTTCCTCCTTAAATAAAGTCATCAAAAAAATTACTTTTGTATTTCCTCTGGTTATTGTTGTTGATTTGATGATCCGAAAACATTTAGGGCTGGACGATATAGAAAAATAAATATATTGATAAAATAGAAATCATATTGGATAGATATCGATAATTATCAACAAATTTAAAGCATATATTTTACATGCAGCCCTGGCCATTTAATGCTGTTGCTTAGCGACCTATTTTCAAATAAAGAACACTGAATTCAAACTCAACCTTTTATTCAACCAACTTTTTACCAAAAGTTGGTTGAATAAAGTTTTAAAAAAAGAACGCATGCTCTCTGAACTCTGTGAAGGGGGCGGAGCTTGGTTCCTGGGTCTGTGTTGTGATTGGCTGGGAGGATGTAATGACTGTAATATTAACCTACATAACTGAAACGCATAAGGAAGGAAAACTTTTATTCTATTGAACCTTTTATTGACCCTTTTTTCTATCATCGATATACGTCTATTGATCAATATATATCGTTATTGAATTATCTTCCAGCCCTAACGAACAGAAACCGTCAATAAACACCAAGAAAGCTTTTAGGAAACTGACAACTCTGGGTTTTAGACGACTGCTGGGAAACATCCTTGCGGATCACGTGTCTGATATTTTTTTTTAACTAAGTAATAATTAAAAACACACATACTAGCAACAACCTCCATACATCCCTGATGATAATTTCAGCCTCTCCTCCCTGTCCACCTACATGGTGTTGTGCAGCTCCTGCAGCTTGGCCTCCCTGCGCTGCTGCACCAGGTTGAGCGTGTCGATGAGCTCGGTGGCGGTGCCGCCCAGCCCAGAGAGGAGCTCGGCCACACCGCGCCGCTCCCGCTCCTCATCCTGGACTGTGTTTGACTTCTGCTTGGGGATCCGAGCCGCGACGCGGCTGAAGGCGCTCGTCTCGCTCAACAAACCTTGCGGCTCGGGCGCGTCTGAGGGCAGATGAGAAAACGCAGCAAATAAGGTTCAAATGAACTTTTTAATGAAATCACACTGACTTCTATAACAAATGTAGGAGCTTAATGTATCAAACAGGATATGGCTTTCTAAAATACTGAGCAAGAGGCGAGATGAGAAGTTTACATATTATTTGTAATATTTGTCCCGTGACGGAGACAACAGTACCGGAAGGCGAGTCGGTTCTGACGTCTTCCTGCTCCTCAGCAGTTAGAGCCAAAATGACGCTGTTGACGAAGGAGCTGGACGGCTGACGGGGCTCTGCGTTGGCTAACGGCGCAGACTCTTCACTCTTTTGTTGATCCTGTCTCTAAAGACAATAGACGTAAGAAAAACCGTTGTGATGAGTTCAGGTCACATGTGTAGAACCTCTTAAGGTAGCCGCAAAATAATAAAACAATGTTCTTTACAGCCGCAGACGGGCTTAAATCGGAGGCAACCGGACTGTTGCTCATTTCTGACACCAGGAGTCTTTGTCAGTTCTGGCGGCTGAGCAAGAGAAATTTATTTGTATGGCACATTTCAGTACAAGGACAAGGTAAAGGGCTGTACATGACTAAAACTTAGGGGGAAAAACTGAATGAAAGCAAATTGGAATAAAATGTGGAAAATTTTAACAAAATAAAACATGGGAAAATAGAAACTAAAAGCAAACATTAAAAACAGTTGAACTAATGATGTTTCAGTAAAACAGTTTAACTAGAACAGTCGAAGGCAATCCTAAACAAATGTGTTTTTAATCTTGATTTAAAGGAACTCAGGCTTTCAGCACTTTTACAGTTTTCTGGGAGTTTGTTCCAGATCAGTGGAGCATAGGAACTAAATGCTGCTTCTCCATGTCTGGTTCTGGTTCTGGTTCTGGTTCTGCAGAGCAGGCTGGAGCCAGAAGACCTGAGTGGTCTGGAGGGTTGATGCCCTGATAACAAGTCTGTGATGTATTTAGGTGCTAATTCAGGGATTTATAGACTAACAGAAGGATTTTAAAGTCTATTCTCTGAGATCCAGGGAGCCAGTGGGAGGACTTCAGAACCGGGTCCATGTTCTCTACGTTCTTAGTCGTAGTGAGGACTTCAGAACCGGGTCCATGTTCTCTACGTTCTTAGTCTTAGTGAGGACTTCAGAACCGGGTCCATGTTCTCTACGTTCTTAGTCTTAGTGAGGACGCGGGCAGCAGCGTTCTGGATCAGCTGCAGCTGTCTGATCCACTTTTTAGGCAGACCTGTGAAAACACCGTTGCAGTGATCAGTTCTACTAAAGATAAACGCATGGATTAGTTTTTCCAGATCCTGCTGAGACATCAGTCCTTTAATCCTGGAAATGTTCTTCAGACGCTCCAACTTCAACATGCGCTGCTGTTTTTAAGGCCATGGAGGCCCATCCTCCTAAGCGGATTCTCAGTCAGATGCAAATCAGTGACCCACCATCACTGTCCTGGTGGTTAGAAGCTACTGCTTGGTGTGAGTGGAGGCCTTGGTCACATGGATCATGATGAGATGCTGATGTAATCTCTTTAGTGTTGGAGGACCGAGCTGTAAACTCTGGGAAGCTGGAAGCTCAATCCTCCTCCTCCTCTGTTCAGTGATGGCTTTTCTCTTTTGACCAAGATGGTTTCTTTCACCCCTCTTTCAAACCGTCTGTTCTCCTCGTCCAGAATCTGGACATCATTGTCATCTATAGAGTCTCCTTTGTTCTGGAGGTGCAGGTGTACTGCTGAGTCTTTCCCCGAGCTGCTGGCTCTCCTGTGCTGCTCCATGCGTTAATTTAGCTGTTGCTTAGTTCTGTTTTGTTGTTTAGGAGTCTGAGCAGTTCTCTCTGCAGTGGACCGCAGACAACGCTGCTCAGCTGTAGTTTGGCTGTTCTATCTTTGAGAGGAACCAGGTTCTGTCTGAGAAAGTTATTCATTTATTGGTATGTTGTGTTTAGAGAAAATTCTCCTGAGTTTCTCACAAACTCCTGACACATCTGGAATGATAATGTTCTTGCGTCTCTCTGTTCTCTCCTCTGTCAAATCAGCCAACAAAGCTGGCAGAAAAAAAAGAAAAAAAAAAACACAACGGCCCATTTTGGATAACCACAAGCCTGCAGTGATTTCCTGACCTGCTTGTGTTCCTGTTGTTTCTCCTCTGTGGCAGAGAGAACGTCATCAGTCTGGTAACTCAGAGTTCTGATAACAGACTCTGTCTGTGGGTGGGCTTCCATTAAACCTCAGTTTTGAGACCATCTTCCTCAACATGTACCGCACAGTCCAGAAAAGGCAAGAGGCGTCCTCTCTGGTCAACCTGATGCTGCTGTCCACTAGGTTGATGTGGTTGGTGAATGCCTCCACTTCTCTGGTTTGGATTTTGACCCAAGTGTCATCCACGTATCTAAACCAGTGGGTAGGTGGAGTTCCCTTGTAAGCACTGAGTGCCCTGCTGTCCACCTCCTCCATGTACAAATTCGCCACCGTGGGTGACACTGGGCAGCCCATGGCACGCCCATGTTTCTGTCGGTAAAAGTTGTCTCTGTACTTGAAATATGTGGTTGAGAGAGACAGAGGTCCAAACCTGGTTGGGTGTTAAACTGGTTCTGTCTTTTAGTGTTGCATCGTGTTCCAGCAGAGTCCTGACAGTGTTGTTGTGCTTTCCGCCAGGTGGGATAAAATCAGACTGTCTCTGTTACAAGAAGCAGCAGAGACTCCCCTCCTTAAGGGACTGTTCTCACAGCAAGGGGCCCGCTGTGTAAACACTGAGCTCCGGGACCCAACGTCCTCTTTTCGCCTGCTGCTGGGAGCAGCATGGGGGAGACCCGCTCGTCTCCCTGTCCGTGGACCTGAATGGAGTTCAGAGACCCGCCACATGGACGCAGGCTAGGTCCTCTGCAGAGCAAGCTGTGCAGAGGCCCTCGCAGGAAGCCTAAAGAAACACTTCTGCATGAGATCCTCATGAAGTGACCTCCACAACCAGAGCGCACCGCTGGAGCTCGTTTAAAGCTCACCCAGGTTAGGGTTCACAAGGACTGAGGCTTCCCCCCCCTGCCCAGACAACTAGCTCCAGCCTGGAGCAAGGTCTTGCTATAGGACGCCCCAAAGTTGATTTAACGGACACAGAGACAGAGGTTTGGCAGAGTTAAGCAGGGAAGATCAAATGGTTAATTTTTTAATGTGTTTTACTGTTTTGTTTTGCGGTTTGACCGAGCTAACAGGCTGAGCTCCAGCTTGCATTCTTGAAAACAGATTATGCTGATGTGTTTTGCTGTTATAACAAACTTTATCTCCATAAGGGTTTCATAGACCCATGGGATATTAATGTTTATGTTTTCCAGTCCGCTCAATATGACAAAATATGGCTTAAAAGTCTTTAAAGTAGCGTTGAATGTCCGCTAGCCTTAGCGCTATTAGCCTCTTTATAACATACTGCGACGAGTGTTAGTATAGCATTAATAGGGAACATTAATGTCGATTTAATGACGTTTCATGTAACTTAAGGTTAACTCATCAAGCTACCGTAAACAACGGCCACAGGACGTTCCTCGACACGTCATTTCTGGTCAATGTTCAGCTACAGCGCCCTCTAGCTTCCTAAGTTACCAATTTGAGTCTGCATCAATTCCAGAGAAATAATTACATTAATAAAATTATAGTAGGGCTGGACGATATAGAAAAAAAAGCATATTGAGAATTATCAAAAAGATTTAAAACCTGGCTCTTATGATATAGCTATATGACTTACTTTTAATAAAGAACACACTAAATCTCAATTAAATCCTTATTTAACCAACATTTTTACCCATAACTGATGTTTTTAAAAGAAAAAATAACTTAAGAGACGTGGGTGATGTTATTAAATACTGAAAGAATAAACTAAAGTGACCAGTAAAATGACCAAAATAAATGTAACAAATAAATAAATAAAATAGCCTATTTAGGTGGGAATAGTACACTAGTTACTCCTCAGGTTTCATTCTCTGTCTATATAGTCAATTGAGAGGCTGATGCAGGGCTGAGGTCAGAGGTCGTGGCGTGGGAAGACACAGATTGCAGCTCATTTTGCACTGATTCCCGGCGCTTGTTGCACAATTTAGGGAGCGCTGTTAGAGAAAAACTTGCGGCCCGGGACTTTATATCGCGGATCAAGAGTGGCGAGTAGTTGTTTGAAGCCAGGTTTTACAACTGCAGACAACAGCAGCATATCCATCACTATGAAGTTACTGCATGCGTGATGTCCTTATGCCGCTTGGACACTTTGTCGTTTTATCACAAAGAAGGGAGCCCAGTTTAGCTGCTATACCTGCTTTGTTTTGGAAGAACTTCCATAAGATTCCTACGAAGACGCGGAGCCGCACAGCTCGCGCTGCTGCGGGTGTGAGCGGCTTACGTGATGAAACAAGTTGGTTGCGTTACCAGACTCTGCTTTTACCGGTTCCTTGCAACTTTTACAAATCACTGTGGTTTATTTCTGTCAGACTGGCGAACTAGTAAAGCCCAGTTTTGGGACAATTTCCTCCGCCTTTCCTTGCTGCGACATATCCACATGCTGTGTGTTGTGGTTTGAGAGGGCGGCGCTTTGTGACGACGTGCCTGGGTCCGCAATTACGATTGGTCGAGAGGAAGTAGTGACTGTAGCATCAACTAATATGATAGGCTGAAAGGAAGGAAGGAAAACTGTCTCTATATCGAACTTTTATCGACCCGTTTTTTTCCTATTGCGCCACATGTCTATCGATCGATATATATTGTCATTGAATTATCGTCCAGCCATAAAATAGTGTCCTATAAGTTTCTGATTTTACTGAGCAAATCATTATTTAAAATGTTATTTCCTGAAATAATGTTTTGTCTAACTCAGGATTTGCATTGTGAATGGGTTGAACACATCAGATGTTGTTCTAAATTAGTGAAGCCAATTTAACCTCATTCCACATTTAGGAATGAGGTTAATTAAGATGAACTTTGGTTCTTTAACTTAGATTCAGTGAACCAGGATTCAATGAACCATCCTGATAATTTCAACTATTTTATTTGTCCTTTAGTTATTTTGTGTGTATATAGTTCCTTAGCTTCTTTTTATCATTCCTTTCAACTATTGTCCTGAGCTATAAAGCTGATATTCACGGGACAATACCTAAGAGACCAAGAGTAAGCTATTAAGCATTAAATAACTTAAAACAGTGTTCACTGCCTCTGATGTTGGGATGCAGGTGAAAAGAGGTGACATCAAAGGAAACAATGGTTTCCCCTGGTCTCTCGCTCTCTTTTTTTTCTTTTTTTTTATTGCATGCAAGCAAAGAAAGCTGCATGCGTCTCAGTGAACTTCTCACATCGTTACCTGATCGCTGAGAGAAGCCTGCAGCTCGTTGGTCAGCGCCTGCAGCGTGCGGCACAGAACGCTGATCTCACTGACCGCCTGATCCCGGCTCTCTTGGAGCTCCATGCGAGCGCCGTCGGCTGCAGATCTGGTGGTTTCCAGCTCGTCACGCAGGCGCTTGTTCTCAACCCTTCCAAACACACAGAGATCGATTTATAGGCTGCGACAACAGAGAATTTTAACGTTTTACAAAAGAAGAATTTCAACCATCTCTCGTCACTAATTTCAGAAACTAAAACACAGAGTGAAATATTTCAAGCCTTTAAGTAAAACCCAAAATTCGGTGTCTCAAAAATGTTAACAGTACATACAACTGGGTCGTACATGTTTGGTGGAAGGAAAACGTGCTTCAGCAACAGAGATAACTGCAGCCTTGAGAAGAAGCAAAATCCATTCATGATTTTTTTGGGAGCTTCACAAGGAGTGGACTCAGGCTACAGTCAGAAGATCAAGGTCCAGATGGTTCCTACCTGGGCTATAGATGCTGCAATTAGGGCTGAACAATTAATCCCGTTTGCAATATAATCGCAATTTTAAAAAACACAGTTTCCAAATTTGCAGAGGTCTGCAATTTTTTGTTATATAACAATTAATGGATCGGACGCGTCCTTAAAATGTTTAAAGTGAGTTTTCCTCCACATAGAGAGTTGTAGCAGTGATATAATCTAATTTTATTATTTGTTTTAGAGTTTATATAATCATACTTTTTCTTACCAGAAACTTTCATGAATCTCACCACAGCATTAAGTAGCGATCAATCAGTTTAATACATAGACTTGTTTGATGGTTTCACTTTATGTTCAACAAGGATTGATGTCCAACTCAATTAAAAGCTGTTCTCTTGAATAATAATATTTTGATCAATAAAAACAGTTAAATTTCTTGTTTTAAATAGTTCTTGTTTACAAACATCTTTATCTTCGACCATTATTGTTGCTTGTGGCTAATGCAGAGAAAAGTCAAAATGAAATCTCAATTACGGTTGAAATTTATCACAATTTAGATAAAAAAATAAATAATAATAATAATAAATCACACAGCCCTAGCTGCGATCCTCGCATCAAGCCACTCCTCAACCAGAGGTCCAAAGTTCTCATTTCAGATGAAAGAAAGTCAGGTTTGCATTTTGTTTGTAAATCTAGATCTCAGAGGCTGGTGGAAAAGTGGAGCGGCTCAGAATCCTTGTTGCTTGAGGTCCAAAGGGAGGTTTCCACTGTCAGTGCTGATCTGGGGTACCATGTCATCTGCTGGTTCTGGTCCACTGGCTTTTCTGACGTCCACGTTCAGCGCAGCCGTCTACCAGGACATTTTAGAGCTCTTTAAGCCTCGGTTATGCTGACCAAGCTTATGGAAATGTGGATTTAATTTGGTACCGGCCCACATTGACCAAAGGTACCAAAAGGAGGTCCAGTGACCATGGAGGTTCTGGGTTTGATTGGCCAGTAAACTGGCCTGATCAGAACCCAAAGAAACAGAACATCCACTATTACCATCTAACATAGAAAGTACTCCTGGATCAATGTGAGCTTCTGTGCTTTCTGTGTCTCTGCTCTGTCTTCTCTAAGCCCCAGTGGGTCGAGGCAGATGAGCGTTCACACTGAGCCTGGTTCTGGTTCTGCTGGAGGTTCTCCTCCCTGTTAAAGGGGAGTTTTCCTCTCCACTGTCGCTTCATGCATGCTCAGTATGAGGGATTGCTGCAAAGCCATCAACAATGCAGACGACTGTCCACTGTGGCTCTACGCTCTTTCAGGAGGAGTGAATGCTGCTTGGAGAGACTTGATGCAACCTGCTGGGTTTCCTTAGAGAGGAAACTTTCTGACCAATCTGGAGGATCTGATGGTATCTGACTTTGGAAAGAGCCTTGAGGTGAGTTGTGAACTGGCTCTATATAAATAAAACAGAATTGAATTGAAAATTGAAACCATGGAGTATTGTCAAGAGAAAGATGAGAGACACCAGAATCAACAATGTTGGTTTTTCCTTCCACTTAACTTTCCATTAATATCCTAGAATACAGCTTTATATGAGCAGCCAGCTTCTGTCTCTTTTCATCTTTTGCATTTTTATCCAGATCTTTTTTGTTGTTGTTTTTCATCTGTCTATATCATGTATTTTTATACACGGTTAAATTTTGAAGGCTACCTGCCTCCCTTCCTACTTGTTGATTTAAATGAAGATCTCTTTAAATCTAGATCTGCCAGAGTTCAGAATAATTTGGACTATAACTTTATTCAGTGCTTATTTTTAATCACATTTGACGTCTGTTTCATATAATCCATTCATGCGATCTATCTAGCAACAAAAATGTCTTTTCCAAGAATAAAGCAGCCAGCGGTTTTTAATGATGGATTTTTGTTTTCAGCAGACAGAACTTCTGGAGATCAGTGCGACGATCAGAGTGAATAATATTTTTGTAGGAGCTCTGGAAACAATCAGATTAATTTACTGGTTGGCAACGTGTTATATTGAGTATTAATGATATGAAGAGTTTAAAAAGACACGATCATCATCGTATAAGACAAACGTTCTGCTCAAATCGCGTGAGAACAACACGTTTTCTGAATGATTAATGACTGATCATTCACTTTTTTTTTTTCCAGAAGCCTGACATTTCTGTTAAAACGGATGGACGGATAAACACACAGTGAAATAAAAACTTACTGAAGTTTAGAGACTTCTCCTTTCAGGTCTTCACACTCGACGTTCCTCTCCCGGAGCGCGTGCAGGTTGGTCCTCAGCGTCTGCTCGCTCTCAACCACCTGCTCCCTCACCAGCTCGTTCTCCATCTGCAGGAACTGAAACCAAGAAAAAGATGCAGCTGGGAACGTGAGACCAAAGGGGCATTGGCCTCCTGAAAAAGATGCATAAGATTCATATTTTTCCTAATGACTATTTGCACACTTTTTAACTTCTGCAGGAATGTTTGTCTATTACAGGGGTCACCAACATGGGGCCCGTGGGCACCAAGTAGCCCCCCTGAGGACCACATGTGGTGCCCTCAAGCTTGCTCTTAAAAATGCACAAACCACCAACTGAGCTGCATCTAAAACTTTATTTTATTCTGTTCCTCTTCCTGTTTATTCTGTATTTATATAGATTTAAAAGTGACAATATCTATAACAAAGCATGAAAAATGTGTTTATTTTACATAAAGTTAAGGTGAACTCTGAAACTTCTAGTTCTAGTACAGGGAGCCGCTCGTATGACAACACCAATGAAGTAGCTCTCAGTTTCAAAAACGTTGGCAACCGCTGGTCTAGTACATTCTTGCAATTACAAAGTATTTTACATCACCCTGCAAACTGACAGCTGCACGTCTTTCTGACTTGAACATTTCAGTTTTTGCAAACGATGAAAGCAAATTCACGTTTGGACCAACAGGAAAAATTCACCTGCAATAACCATTCAAACTCAAGAGGGAAGCCCCAGATGGATTTGAGACGAATATTGCATAACTAAAGTTCACATGAAGATATAAAACAAACTGCACAGTAACATTAAAGGTGCGCCTTTAGGTACATAGTTTGTCTGCTAATAAAGTTGATTTTGGGGTGAGTTACACTTTAACAGCGGAGCTGGCAACACTAGTTAACAACCTCTCCACTACTTCAATACGGCGAGAGTTTAACTAAAGGTGTTCCTTTTTTTTAATAACCCACTTGTACATTTTAGTTGTATCTTGTATATTTTCATTGTTTAATGTGACGCCGGCCATGTTGGACAGGTCTCTGTTGGAAATGAGGTTTTTAATCTAAATGGCTACAAGCTGATTAAATAAAGGTTGAAATAAAAATAAAACACAGACCCTTATAAACTACCAGCTAACCTCGTTCATTTCCTGCACGCCTCTGAGTTGTGTGCAGACATCTTGCAGCTGCTGGATCTGGACACGCTGAGACTGGGTCAGGTTCTGCAGCTGACCGAGCTGCTCGTCGCTCTGAGCCAGGGCCCGGCTCAGCTCACAAACGCGCAGCTCCGAGTCCTCCAGAGATGCCGTCAGCCTGGATGCAATCATAAGCAAAAGCACAGCAGCTGCAGCTGGTTTATTTCATGCTTTTCCATCTGTCAGTCCAGGGGTGTCAAACTCATTTCTATATTGGGCCACTTTGACATCTTGAATTCATAATAAGGGCCGGTTGCACTTGTAGAGATGATTTCATAATTTCATTTTAGTTCACATTAAAATGTAAAAAAAAAATTGACAGCAGCATAAAAGTGCCGCCCTTAGGCCCAGTTTATACAGTTTATCTACAAAAAAAGTTAATATTACGGTGAGTTATACTTTAAACTCATCATTCTGCATCACTTTCCTTTTGGACATTTCTGTGTTATTTTAATGTGTTGTGGAAAAACTGACATCTAGTGGCAGGATGCTTTTTTAACAGTTAAAAAAAGAATAATCAACATTCGCTACAAGATGCACAGTTTTAGCTACTTTATACACTTTAAAAGGATATATGTCTCTACTTTATGACATGATATGCCTTTTGTGGTGCTTGAGGGCCGGATAAATTGCCTCAACGGGCCAGATGCGGCCCACGGGCCTTAAGTTTGACCCGTGTGTTGGTCTGTTTAAATCTGACTGAGCTGTTTGATCCAAGCGTGTTGGACCAGGGACGAATCTAAAGGCCTGCAGCTAGACACCGGTGCCTTAGACTGCCGTCCCAGCTGCTATATAAAGACGTTAGAGATTTGGCTCGCCAGCACAGCTAGTTGATGAGGATGGAGGCTTTAATGAGGCCATAATGATAAATTAAAATGTTCATATAATGTGAGGTTTTCATCTTTAATAACCATTTCATACAGCTACACCATAACTTTTACTCAGAAGCAGACTGTGGTGCACCTAAATCTGCTTTTGATTAGAGTATTAAACAATTAATTAATACACTAAGCTTTTTCAACAACAGAAAACCCTATAGGTTTTGAACTTAAAATAATACACACATCACTTAACAAAAATTCCAATTACTTTAGTTGTTTAATTAAAATCTTGCATACTTAGATTATTGGGGGGGGGCACAATGTTGGCCCCAGTGACTAAATGTTTGGACACCCCTGGTTTAAATCCTGTAATTGTTCAAATTAAGTCAAAATTATAGAGGAAAAAGTATAAAATAACGGCACTTACTGATCAGCCCGTTCATTGGCTTGATGCAAGTCTTTCCATGACTGCTGCAACCTGTAGAAAAATGAAGCAATAGCCAATGCTGCGTTAAACGGAAGGACCCCCCCCCCATGTACACATCAAGAAACGCTGATCTGTGGATCATACTTTGTTGTTTCAGCATCCAGCGCCTGCTTCAAGAAGGTGTAGGACGCCAGCGTGGAGGAAATGGTCGCCGACAGCTCCGTCACCTTCCTCTCCAACTGAGCCGCCTCCTCGTCTTTGTCTGTCAGCTTCTGTTGCAGGATGCCAATCTCTGGAAATGTACACAGACACAGTAACTGTTTTTAAAGGTTCGCATTTAGGCAGGAAATGGACATTCTGACGGGAATAAAGGTTACCTGATGTCAGAACTGTGATCTGCAGATTTAAATCGCTGATCTGCTGCGTCGCAGTTTGAAGATTCAAGTTGGTTTCATTCAGCTCCTCTTCAATCTGTTGGGTGGAGACTTGTTAAGTAAAAATGTTTTCCATAATATTAATACTAATAATACAAGTCCTGCATAAATTCAGAACATGAAAACTCATCAACTTAAATTGGAGCGATTTAGCTCATCGGCATAAAGCACCGAGACGCCGTAAACCTTCCATCAGGAAGGAGCGGCTGCTGGAAAACGTCACACCAACGTTTTAATTTTACATGCCTAAAAATAACAAAATATACAAACAAAGAAGATTTCTGCAGGTTTGCAGAAGAGAGTTGAATATCAGCCAAACTGCTCAGCCTGAACTAAAACTCCCAGAACAAACAAGGGCAGCTAATATCTTTCCTCGACAGGCAGAATATTCTGTGCAGCAGTCGGTATAGTTTTAGGGCAAACTATCGACTCTAATGGAATTAAGAGGTGAAATATCCACTGCTATAGATAATAGAAACTATTTTATTAGCATTTTTATTAACCCGAAAAAGGCAAGTCAATAAATAGGACATAAGGAACCGACGACAAAATGAAGTGAGGCAGGACCCATTAAAAAGGAAAAAATAAATAAAATCACAATTATTGATGGAAGATATATTCCAGACTTCTACAGTACGCTTGTCGGCGTAATTTTGAAGAGGAGTGAATAAATCCTCAGAAAACCACGAGTTAGACCCAGGCCTCTGGCTCAGCCGATTTTAGCCATTTCAAAACAACAGAGGCTATCCATATCCCTGGGATAGAGCCCTATAGTGACGATACTCAAAGCGTCGGCTAAGAAACTCAGCGTCAAAGCTGTAATGAAGCAACACCATCCGCCCGGTCAGCGACGAATGGTCCAAGTCCGCCAGGCTAAGCCGGCGCTGCGCTTTCATAAGTCAGGAACAAACTGATTCACGTTTAACGTCCACAAACGTGGCGCTCCATTCTCAGTTCGTTTTAAACCCAAACTATGACGTTATAGGGCTGGACGATGTAGAAAAAAAAGCATATTGATAATATAGAGATAATATTGATCTATTATGAATACAGTTTGATGAATAATAAAAAGGTATGTGTAAATGTATCCACGTGAAATACTGTGATGGGACATGTTCAGGCTGTTGTTGACCTTAATTTAGTTTATTTGTTTGAAACAATTCAATGAAAATTAATATTATAAAAAATATTGATCGATATCGATAATTATCAACAAATTCTAAACATACATTTAGAGCCCTGACCGTTTTATGCTTACTTACCTATTTTTAGATAGAGTACTAAAACACTGAATTCAAACTCAACCTTTATTCAACCATCGTTTTACCAAAACTGCAAGTTTTTAAAAAAAGAAAAAAGAACGCGTGCCCTCTGAACTCTTTGAAGGGGGCGGAGCTTGGTGACGGAGCGTTCCTGGGTCTGTGTTGTGATTGGTTGGGAGGATGTAATGACTAATATTAACCTACATGACTAAAATGCATAAGGAAGTAAAACGGAACTTTTTATTGACCTTTTTTTCCATCGTCGATGTTCGCCTATCGATCGATATATATTGTTACTGATTTATGGTCCAGGCCTATGACGTTACGACCAGCAGAGGAAGCTCTGACCTGCTCTCGCTCTTCCTCGGCGCGCTCTCTTGCACAACAATGCTCGTCCCTCTCTCTCAGGGCAGCGGCTGCTTTCTGGTTCAGCTGAACTAGCATCGGGGCCGTTTTCTGCAGGAGGCTCCTCACGGTGCAGAGCTACGAACAGAAGAATCCCACAGAAGCCTCTTTCACAGCCGTTATTATATTACTACATCGATATAGTCGCACATCTGCACCAAGCATACCTCAGTCAACAAACTGGAGTGCTCCTCCATGGTTTGCGACAAAATATTAGAGACCGAGTTGAGTCTTTGGTGGCAGGTCTCATTTAGTGCAACCTGCAGGAGGAGAGAGAGCGCGTCGGATCAGCAGGGTCGCCTCTAACAGAGGAAGGTCGCCGTTTGGCCTGGTTTGTACCTGATCTGGATAGGCTTGGTTTAGAGCGGCTAAGAGCTCCTGCTGAGATCCAACGCATTTCTCTAGAGCTGAGATCTCAGAACCACAGTGCGCCCTCAGCTGATCCATCGCACTGAAAGCCTGGGAACAGACACAAGACACACCGTTCACCTGTAAGGAGCGCATCCTGTAGGAATATCACAGACACAAGTTGAAAAGGGAAAAAGTCTTAGACTGATCAATCACCAATGGACTGATCGAGCCCCGATCAGCGCGTTAATCATAGAAAAATCTGATTTCCTAGTGTTCATTAAATGCACCAATAGTGGAAACTTATTTATTTCACCCGATAAAAGCCTTTTGTTCAGAGTTCAGTGAAAAAAAAATAAAAATCAGATGAAGATGAGGAACGAATGCTTTGATACAGGAGGTCCTCAGTTTTTTTGGTTGGGTTCAAAACTAAAATAAAAATAAATAAAACCATCACAGACTTTTTCTTTAATGGCGAGGGAAAAAGTTTAGATAAATAAATGATTTAACATAGTCATTTTTTAGCTTTTTTTTTAGAGTCACAGTGACTAAAGTTACTCGTTTTTACAAAAAAGTTAATGAAAACCAAACTTTCCAACAATCTCCTGATATGAAAACAAATCTGCAAGGCAAATTTGGCATAAATAAAAGGAATCAAACTAGTTTATGCTTTTTTTTTCAACTTGTGTCACAAAACATGGAATTGCCATAATGTTGAATATCTTTCTAGCCTCGACACTCTTCAGTTTTACCATCTCAGTCAATAAAAGCTAAAGAAAAACCCAAGAGCTCTCAGTTAGGAGGGAAAACTGAAATAACTAATAGTAAAGTTTTATGAAACAACAAACTAAAACCCCCAGAATGATTTGTCCTTACTGCCTCCTTGGATGCGAAGGCTTCTTCCATCTGGGTCTTCATTTCGTTCCTCTGGTGGAGAACTTCTTTTACCTTCTCCAGGGATCTGGTCTGAGTTTCCTTTGACTTCTCAACCAGGGACTTTATGCGCTCATACTACAGAACAGCACAACAAATGTCACATAAATGATCTTTAAACGTCTATCAGCTGACAGGCACACGTTTACATACGTGGGAAACGAGGCTCAGATGGTCCTCTCTGATGGTTTCACCCATTTCCTTCACGTTGGACAGAGCTGCATCGGTGTCGCTGCTCAAAGAAGACTGCGGGGTTAAAGTCACATGTTTGAGTTTAAATGTTGTTGTTTTTTTTCTGTAAATGATGAAGCATCATCTATGAGGCGAACTAAACCAATGCTCGACTCACTATGGTAGCTGTCATGTCCTGCATTGACTGGACGAGGGTCTGACGAGAACATCCATCAAGCTCCAACTCCTTTATCCTGCTGAGAGCCTCCAGGTAGAGGTCCCGGTACATTGTGGTCTAAACAAAGAACAAAGATATTAGAACTTATGTGAATAATTCAAAACAAGCTATTTGGGTCCCTATGATTTAAATTAATTATATATATATATATATATATATCAGGGTTTCCCGCAGCGCTATCTTGGCGAGGCGGCCGCCTCGCCAAACTCAAGCTACCGCCTCGCCAACATTCCAAAAAAAAAAAAAAAAAAAAAAAAAAAAAAAGTGACGTTAACACGCGGTTTGTTTTTGTTGCTTTCGCGCGTGCGTGAATGGCAGGGAAAAAACACATGGATACCCCCCGCTCCGCGAGTCTGTCCGGGGGTATATATATATATATATATATATATATATATATATATATATATATATATATATATATATATATATATATATATATATATATATATATATATATATATAAAAATTAAAAATATATATAGAAATAGAAATAAAATTTAAAAAAAAATAATAATAATAAATATATATATAAAAATAAAAATAACAACATTAAAATATAAAAAAAATTAAATATATTAAACCATTTAAAAAAATTAATAATAATAATAATAATAATAACACAATTAATTAAATCTGTGTGCCGTTTTGGTGTTTTTACCTGACTGAGCTCAGTATGGTCGGTCTGAACCAGTTTCTCTCTCAGGTCTGAAGGAGCCGGGCCTGAGGAGGGGGGCCCCTGTGCCCTGGCTGCAGCCAGCTGCTGAACGAGGGCCTCCACCATGATCATGCTGGACATCAGCCTCTGCTCCAGCTCCTGTCGGGGGAAGCTCTCCAGGCTGCCGGGGGACAAACTGAAACCACACAGGGATAGGTTTACGGCCGACACTGGCAGATGCGTCGTTTATCTGTGGGTTTCAGGGTAGGGAGAGGGAGCACTTACTTCCAGACGAGCGGGTCGGTGGAGGTGCAGGAATCGGCAACAGAGAACGTCCTCCTCTTCACAAATATCCCAGACGTGTTCAGGCTGTGGTCCATCAGCTTCACAGGGCTGGTGCCCACGCAGACGCTGTGGGCTTCTGCAGGAGCGGCTCTGCCTGCGGGGGGGTTGAAGGCGGCCGGAGGTGGAGCGGAAGTGGAGCCCATCTTTCCACAGGCCGTGATGAGGAACTCTGCCATCTGCCGGAGCTGCTGCTGAAGGTGGCCCTCAAAAACCAGCGGCGCTGCTTCGGGCCGAGGCTTCTCCCTGGAAAGCTCCTCCTGCGGCTTCATGCCTACAACCGTGGAGTTAAATAAAGGGCGGGGCATCGGGCTTTCAAGCTGCCCTGCAAAAAGCCCTGCAGGCTCGACATCAACCAGGCTTTTCTCGCCCTCGAGCGTAGAGTCTTCAGCCAAGAACCCGTCTTTATCCAGACATGTAGGAAGCTTGAATAAAGACAGAGACGCTCTCTTGACGACGGGACTGAAGAGCTGCAGGGCCGAGGCGATGGAGGGACACTCTGACAACACTTTCAAAACATCAGGGGACGCTTCTGCGGCCTTCTCTGCAGAGTCACAGAGAACGGGACCCAGAGAGCCCAGAGCGCTGTCCTTCACGTCGCTGGATTCAGGAGGCTGAGAAACAGAGAAGGACACATGATCCAATCCCTGCTGCACTTCTTCCTGCAGAGGAGTTTCTGCTGGAGCTGCAAGCCGGCGGCAGTCAGACGCATCCTCCATGGTTCTGTGGACCGCTGAGGGTGAAGGAGTACCTTCAGGGTGTTCTGCATCCCGGCCATCACCCACGGCTTGTAACGATGCGTCGGTCGGAGGAGACTCGGTACGAGGCGGTGGCTGAGTATCTGACACGGTTTCTCCGTCCTCCAAACGGCTGTTCGCTGGTTCGCTCTCACCTTCAACGGGATTCTCTTCAGGCGACGGCACCATGGAGGCACTGCCAGACTGGTCCTCTGAGGGATGGGAGATGTTCTCAGACAGCTGGGCTTCGTCTGAGTCTCCAGCGTTCCCTACAGCGACACTGATGGAGCTCGACCCGGCGTTCTCATCCTGGTCAGTAGGTGCCATGGAGTTCCTGCGTTTACCCTCCTCAGCCTCAGCGCTGCAGAGCGGTGGGTCCTGAACAGGATCTGGGTTTTCAGCCAGAGATGAAGAATCAGATTTTACATCACAGTAGGGATGCTCTTGGTGATCTTTACTCATTTCCAGGCCGTCATCACTGGCTGTCGCCAACATACTCGCATCCATGGCATAATTATATGAACTGCAGCCAGAACCGGCGTGAAAAAGGGGAATGGTCTCATGGGCCGGACCGGCATCCGTTGAGATCTCTACCTCGCCGCCTGTGCAGTTAAACGGCTTCAAGGTTAGATCGGCCAGTCCCTCGGGGGGGTTTTCAGATCCCTGTGAGGTAGAGGCGGGGTTGTTTTCACTGACGCAGTACAGATGATCAACATGTTCCAGAGGAGACAGCTGGGTGCAGTCAGCTGAGATTGTACCATCATCCTGTAACGGATCCCAGAGCTCATCCCGGGGCAGAGGAATGGTCTCCTCCCGTGATCCAGTGGAGTCAGAAACCTCTACCTCGCCTCCATCGCAGGCAAACGACTTCCAGGTGAAGCGCTGCTCATCATCCGAGTCCCCGGCAGGGAGCGTAGAGCCGGGAGCGTCACAGAGAGCCGGAGAATCGGAATAGGGATGCTCCAGGTGCTCGCCGCAGGACTGCTCCATCCTGCTGGGGGAAGCCGCCGTCTTATCTTCCACTTCAGCTGTAAAAGATGTCCCGTCTATAGGCAAAATCAAACTCTGTCCTCCACAATCCGAAGACGCTGGGATCTCGACTTCATTCCCAGAACAGACAAAACTTCTGAATGTGACATCTCCAAGTCCGCAAACAGTCTGGGTGGTATCCGTAGAGGCGGGAATGATCGGGGTGCCTTTAGTAAACGCAGAGGAGCCCAACCGGGGGGTCAGCGTGTCCCAGAGATGAACGTCGGCCTGTGGAGGAGATCTGGTGATGAATAAAACAGCTAAAAACGAACAGTGTCTCTGAATGTTTGCACAAACTCACCCTGCTAGTTTTCACAGTGTCACCGCTGAGCTTTGACCGGAGCCTCGATGAACAAGTCGATAAGTGCAGGACCTCGTTGTCCAGGCTTCTGAGAGGGGTCCGCTCGCCACTTCTACTGGAAGACTAACATCCACAAAGGTTCAGTGAGTCAGGTAGCCCGCTCAGCGATACCTTCACAACGCACACAGGAGAGGACTTACCCCGTCTTCTATGCTGGAATGTGACATCCTGGCTGGGATCAATCAGGAGATTGCATAGGCAACCCGATCAACTGCAAATGAAATTAAAAATAAAAATATTTTTGAACCATATAATCAATCCGGTTTGTGTTTGCGTTATTCAGGGCAGCACTATATGTGAAAATATGCAGCTGGCATATAGCCCAACACTGTCCTTCCCACTTCTCCCCTTTAGCAGCTTTAGGATCTTGGTCACAAACATCTCCATGAGCTGCAGCCATAGAGTCCATCCGAGGGGCAAAACTTATAATTCACGAGAGTTTGAATGTATGGAACCTGGTAAGTTATAGCCTACCAAGTATTACATCCAAACAAATGCAGCATTGCACACATTGATATTCATTCCTGTCCAAAAAACATTTTTTTCCACAGTTTAAAGGAGCTATCAGTAATACTGACACCTTGTGGCTCAAATCGGTACAACAGCTTGCCAATCACAACAATCTAATTTGCCGTTTTTAAACGCCGTGTTGCTGTTGTGAATTTTTACTTCCACAGGACAGGTATATAATGTTCTTTGTTCTATTTCTGGTCCGCTTATCTTACTGGCTTACATGTTTACAGGCTGCTGCTAATTTAGAGAAAATATAACACCAAATGTTGAGCTCTGTGTTGAGAACCCTGGGAACTCTCATATGATTGGCTCAGGAACCAGGAAGCAAACATGGACTACACTCAGCACCAAAGTAGACTGTACGGCCGTTTCTCAATTCACATGAACGCGAGTACGGACTCGCGTTCTCGTCAAGTCCGGTCTTGGTGAGAACACAGGAAGATCGGACTTGACAAGAACGCGAGCACGTAGCACGTATGGTGTATTGGAACAGAAGCGTACTTGTGACGTCATGAGACGCACAGTTCTTTAGCATTTCTTTAACATTCAAAACTATTTATATACTACACCACAATAAATCTTATTGAAAATTTTTTTAAAACAACATTTTTAATTTCTAAAAAGCCTAAAAATGATCTTGCCGCGGTGCATTCTGGGCAAGCGGTCAGTCTGAAGAACGCACAAGTCTGCTCTGATGCATGCTCGATAAAGAGGGCGGGCGAGAACAACATCCGGGGAATTCGGCGCGTTCTCGGCAGTCGGAACAGTGCTCGGGCTGAGGCTGATGACGTGTCACGAGCACACGAGCACACGAGAACGCTCAAGAACGCATATTGAGAAACGGCCTACCTCTAGGGTTGAAAGGAGAAAAACTCAAGTAATACTTTATTGATGGAGAGGACCGATAGTTTACAGGGAATGTTACTTCCATCCCAGGTGACAAATAAGGACGATTTTGGTTAATTTGATAGTAAATATCTTACTTATAGCTCCTTTAAACCAGAGGCTCTAGGAGACAAATCCATCTCATACAGGCGTGGTTATTATATATTTTGGATTGTGAAAGAATAAGAAAAATCACTTCCTCGTTTCCTAGCTAGCAACCACCTTCACCACCATTTTCAACGAGTCTCTACTTCACTCCATCGTTCCCACATGCTACAATAATCCCAGTATGGAAAGAGAGCACAGTTAGTCTGAATGACTACTGCCTAATTGCTCTCATACTAATCGCCACCAATTGTTTTGAAAGACTCATCTTTCTTTATCTGACCATTTACCACCGTCTGACCTACTGGTATAGCGCTTTATCAAGTCCAACAGCCCCAAAGTTCTCCATTCAGTCATTCGGATGGAGCGCAGGACAACACCGATGCCAGGATGCCGTTTGTGGCTCCGTCTTTAACGGCTATCCCTCATAAACTGGTTTAACCAACTGAGCAACCTGTTTATTTCACTGTGTGGGTGGCAGCTGGAAGACTAACATCTCAAAGAACCGTGAAAACAAACAAAAAAAAAAAAACTGTGACCTCCATTTGACATTTGCTATGGATTCAGTGCCGATCGCGCCCCCCTCCCCAGTCATAGTCACTGACGTTAGCCGTTTTCCCTCATTCCACTGATAAATAAATATCTAAATAATCCTATAGTTCTCAGGTATCCGATGAGTTTTCCTAAACATTGTCAAAGTTTCAAGCTTACCTGTGAGTAGAGATGGGTATCGTTAAGGATTTATCGATACTAGGTTACTACTCTTAACGATACTCATCGGTCCAGTATTTTATCCGTACCATTATCAATACTTTTCTTTTTAATCAAACAAAAGGGTAAAAAAAAATTTTTTTAAATAACAATCACTGACTGGTTTATTTATTATTATTTTTTTACATTTGGAACAATAGCATACACAATAAAAGTACAAAATAAATAAGTACAGCAATAAAAACATTAAACAAATAGCTATGTATGAACAGAAGGCTAAAGCACCATCTTGAATAAAAAGTGTGTTGTAGGAGAGAATATATACACTGACAAGACAGAAAATGATAAAAAAAAAACTCTAAATATGCTCAAAACAAAAAAACTATAAAAATAATTTATTTCAAGGATTAAATAACATTTTACCTGAATCCAAACTACATTTCTACATGTTTGTATATTATCAATTTTAACCAAAAGATAGCAGAGGCCCCCACAGTGGATGAGGTGAATAAATGAGAGGCTGCGTGTGAATCAGTTACAGGGAGGATCTATTCAAGTGTAGCAGTCTCAAGAGAGAAACAAAGTACCATCACCCATTAAAAATTATGTTTCTAATATATTTACATCCTGCTTTTGCTCATGTGTGGCTCATTTTTCAATGGAGAAAGACGAGTTGGTCTAGTCTCTGACTTCAGCACGCCTGTCAGGGCTTTCAAAGCGGGAGGGACTTACAGCTGATGGTTTGCTGAAGAGACAGTAAACTCAGAGCGATCGGTGCTTTTACTAGCTGCCAAAGTCTCAAACAAGACAGAAATAAATTCCCAAAGATCCATAGCTTGCCACTTTTGAGAAGATAGAGCAGTCTGAAAAGTAAATAGTAAGCGAGGCGAACATGTGAGAGCAGTACCTTAGGCACTGTCGTCAGTCCCCTCAGCGTGTTCCTTAAGGCGGAGAAGATCAGAAAAACAATATTGCGCTGCTTGTACCTTTGCTTGGCCTTCTAGTCCTGCTGTAGGCTAGTCTGTCTACAGATCTAAGCGCTGCATCCCGGGCCTTCGGCAGGGACCGCACCGAGCTGTCCACCCATGGGTTCTGGTTAGGAAACCCTCTGATTGTCTTTGTGGGTAGGACAGTGGATATAGGAAAGCACAGATGATGTGTAGCTGTCTAAATCAGCGCCCTCTCTTTAAATACATCCCAGTCTGCGTTTCCAAAACAGTCCTGTAGAGCTGAGCAGGCGTCTTCTGTCCAGACCTGGACAGTTTGTACCGCCGGCCTGGTTCTGCAGATCAGTGGCTTGTAGGCAGGAATCAGGTCCACAGAGATGCGATCTGATGAACCGAAGTGGGGAGCTGCAGCAGCTTTGTATGCTGCTGGGATGTTACAGTAAACTGGATCTAATGTATTATTGTTTCTGGTCGGGAACTTAATACATTTATGGAACTTAGGGAGCACAGCCTTTAAATTAACATAGTTAAAGTCCCCAGCAATTATCATAGCCACTTCTGGATTACTGTTCATTTGGCCTGTAACAAAGCAGTAAAGCTGCTCCAGGGCTAGCTTAGCATTAGCTTTCGGCTGCACGTACACTGCAATGTTATCTGAGCAGGTCTGGTATTCCAGGTCAGGAGAGCAGAGGGTTCCGACGGTCTTTGCCGTTGTGCACCAGGTGCTGTGGATATAAATCGGCAGTCCGTCTCCTCTGCTTCTCTCAGCGGCCGCTGTCTAATCTGCCCTGAACAGCGTGCGCTCCTCCAGCTCCATTATTAATCGGGGATGCTGTAGTCCAACCACGATTCTGTGAAAATCGTTACACAGCTCTCCATCTTACGCGTGGCGATACTTAGCCGGATCTCGTCAAGTTTGTTGGCGAGGGATCTTGCGTTGGCCAGAATGAGGCTCGGAAGTGTTGGGTCTGTATGGGTTAGGTTTTAGCCGAGTCTCCTCCTTCGCTTACCCCGATTCCTGGGCCTCCAGAGCGGGTAGAGTGGGAGCTTCGGTTGTGTGTTGCAGATCGGGATGAATAAAGTGCGGTTTCGAGGGTCGGTACGGTATGTATGGTTGGCTCGCAGTTCTAACAGCTCATCTCTCTTGTATTGCATTAGAGCTTAGAGTGGTGATAACACGAATAAGAACATAAAAACAAACAAAATAAGCCGGGCACTTTGACTGCTGCAGAGTCCTGTGCCACCATCTTGCCAAGAGTACACCGTTACTACACAGGTTTTCTTTTAACATTTGCTTCAGGAGGCACGGTTTTAGTTACTTTGTACACTGTAAAAGGATATACACCTCTACTTTATGATATAATAGGCTTTTTGTGGCACTACAGGGCCGGATAAATTGCCTTGGCGGGCCGAATCCGGCCCATGGGCCTCGAGTTTGGCACATGTGGGTTACTGTGCGATTCTGGTCCACTATCCGGCGTCTGAGGAGGGGGAAGCAGTGCGGTACCAACACTGTTTATAGTGGGGGTAGTGTGCTGTTGACCTCGACTCGGGACGTCGTGTGTCGGTGGGCGGAATACTTCGAAGACCTCCTTAATCCCACCAACACGTCTTCCATTGTGGAAGCAGAGCCTGAGGACTCTGGGTCGGGTTCTCCCATCTCTGGTGCTGAGGTTGCCGAGGTTGTTAAAAAGCTCCTCGGTGGCAAGGCTCCGGGGGTGGATGAGATTCGCCCAGAGTACCTTAAGGCTCTGGATGTTGTGGGGCTGTGTTGGTTAATGCCGCTCTGCAGCATTGCGTGGACATCGGGGGCAGTTCCCCTGGATTGGCAGACTGGGGTGGTGGTCCCCCTATTTAAAAAGGGGGACCGGAGGGTGTGTTCCAACTACTGAGGAATCACACTCTTAAGCCTCCCTGGTAAGGTCTATTCAGGGGTTCTGGAAATGAGGGTCTGTCGGGTGGTCGAATCTCGGATTCAGGAAGAGCAGTGTGGTTTTCGTCCTGGCCGTGGAACACTGGATCAGCTCTACACCCTCAGCAGGATCCTGGAGGGAGCATGGGAGTTTGCCCAACCAGTCTACATGTGCTTTGTGGATCTGGAGAAGGCATTCGACCGTGTCCTCCGAGGGATCCTGTGGGGGGTACTCCGGGAGTATGGAGTACCGGGCCCTTTAATAAGGGCTGTCAGGTCTCTGTATGACCGGTGTCAGAGTCTGGTCCGCATTGCCGGCAGTAAGTCGGACTCGTTTCCGGTGAGAGTTGGACTCCGCCAAGGTTGCCCTTTGTCACCGATTCTGTTCATAACTTTTATGGACAGAATTTCTAGGCGCTGCCAAGCTGTTGAGGGGATCCGTTTTGGTGGCCTCAGGATTGCGTCTCTGCTATTCGCGGATGACGTGGTCCTATTGGCTTCATCAGGGCATGATCTACAGCTCTCACTAGAGCGGTTCGCAGCCAAGTGCGAAGCGGCCGGGATGAGAATCAGTGCCTCCAAATCCAAGACCATGGTCTTGAACCGGAAAAGGGTAGAGTGCCTTCTCCGGGTTGGGGAGGATGTGCTGCCCCTAGAGGAGGAGTTCAAGTATCTTGGGGTCTTGTTCACGAATGAGGGGAACATGGAGCGGGAGATCGACAGGCGGATTGGTGCAGCGTCTGCTGTGAAGCGGGCGCTGTACCGATCCGTTGTGGTGAAGAGAGAGCTGAGCCAAAAGGCAAAGCTCTCGATTTACCGGTCGACCTATGTTCCTACCCTCATCTATGGTCACGAGCTTTGGGTCATGACTGAAAGAACGAGATCCCGGATACAAGCGGCCGAAATGAGTTTTCTCCTTAGTGTGTCTGGGCTCTCCCTTAGAGATAGGGTGAGGAGCTCAGTCATCCGGGGAGGACTCAGAGTAGAGCCGCTGCTCCTCCACGTCGAGAGGAGCCAGTTGAGGTGGCTCGGGCATCTGGTTAGGATGCCTCCTGGACGCCTCCCTGGTGAGGTGTTCCGGGCACGTCCCACCGGGAGGAGGCCCAGGGGAAGACCCAGGACACGCTGGAGGGACTATGTCTCTCTGCTGGCCTGGGAACGCCTTGGGATTCCCCCAGAGGAGCTGGCCCAAGTGGCCGGGGAGAGGGACGTCTGGGCCTCCCTACTGAAGCTGCTACCCCCGCGACCCGACCCCGGATAAGAGGAAGACGACGGATGGACGGACGGGTTACTGGATCCCAGCTTTCCTCTCTGATGGACATTTACACCAGGAGAGTCAAACAGGAAGCCCACACCATTGCAACAGACTCCACTCACTCCGGACACTGTTTTTTTTCTCCGTTCATGACTTTAAAAACCAGATCCAACAGATTAAAAACCTGTTTTGATCCCGGAGCAGTCCAATCAATAACCCCTAGCGTTTGAAGTCACCTTATGGACAGAATGTAGTAAGGCAAGGCAAGTTTACATAGTACTTTTCAGGAATAAGTGCTGTAAATATCTTGATTGTACTACATAATACCCCAAAACCTTTGTGAGTACATTATATTTCAAAACATGTGTACAAAAACTGTATCTGTATTCCCCATAACATAACATAATGATATTAATGTTTTACAATCTTCACTGGGGTTTTGTTTTCGATTTCTTAAGAGGCTAAACAATATAAAATTGGTTTGTTCGTGTCAACGATCAAACAGTTTCTAGTTTGCAACGGCCAGAGTCCGGCAGTTGAACAACCAATCAAACCGTAGGCATATTTTGCTGGAACCATTCAGAACGCAAGCGGTAAATTGTCATAAATTGATTTACCTTCAAACCTTCAACAGAAAACTAGATCCAACAATTCAAATGCGACGAATAAACCCGTGATTTTCCCGAACAGATACTAACTGCTTCACGTTCAAAACAGACTCCCTCTAACCCGGTGACACTAGTTCAAAAACACAAACACGGAGCTGCTATTGGTCGATTCTCTTCTTCTTCTTGTTAATGGTGGTTGGCAAACGACGTCCTGGCGCATTACTGCCCCCAACTGGAATGGAGTGTGGATTGGGATTTATACAAACGTATTTTCAAATGACATTACACAAACACATATTTTATGTATGATATATATATATATATATATATATATATACTCTTTCCATCTGATAGAGTTGATGGTGCATGACGGGGGTGACAAAGAACTGTTCAGTGTCAGTAAAAAGAAACTACTGCATTCCAAATGACAACTAAGTTGAAATAAATGCTGAATTGTTGTACAACATGCAGAGAAAATGTGAAAATAACGATATTTAAATTTCAATCTAAACGGAGAACAGGAATATAAATAAAAAGACAATAATTCTTTGAAATACATTGTAAACTAATTAAAATCTTTCCAAATCTCTTGAAGGGAAAGTGAACTCTTTATTATTAATAATAATAATAATAAAATTGAAAATCCTTTATTTCACAAAAGTTCATTTAAATTTTGTAAATTGTCATACGTGTTGACGCAGTATGGTTGAGACATACAACTTAGGCAAAAAAAGGAAGAACAAAACAAAAGAATAACATAAGTTATCAAAGCTAGTTAGCCCTGCTAGCAAAAGGAAGAAAAAGGAAGTGGTCATGGCGTCCTCAGAGCTTTTGATTCCCTCCAATAATGCCTGATTTGATATGACAGTGTTGACAAAAACTCAGGACACAATTTCAATTGAGTTGGGAAAATTATTTTTATTGCATTTAGTGATACTGATGAAATTATTTATTTGAATACTCATATTTAGTAGCTAAGACACTTTATATTAGATTTTTTTTTAAATTGTTTTAAACTATTGAAATGTATTGAAATCTTCTCCAGAACAAGGGCAGACACTACAGACACCGCCCACATGCTACATAATTTAAAATAAAAAGTATTCATCGAGCACCATGAAAGCATACATTGCTATGCTGACATTGCCCAGGTTAGTTTTTCAGTTATCTGAAGAAATTATATTTTGAGTATATTCTATTCAAATTCCATACTTTATCCAGCAGACATGTTCTCCGTCTTCCTCCTCTTGTCTCCCCTGAGCAGATCCTTTGGTATTCACTCTTTACATTCACACGGCCTCATCAGCACGCAACAGACCATACTATACCCCCAAAAATTCAGAAAAATTAAATTTGTTGTCATGGCCCCTTTAAAGCTCAATTCCTATTAGTATTCAGCCAACGACACTTGATCAGATTTGTGACACTGTTGAATGGATGCAACGGTGGTCATGGAGATCTGATGACCCCAAGATGACACTCTTAGTCATGTTTTAGTTTTTTTTTTTTTTTCTTTACAGTGATATAACTGACTGTGGTGGCAAGTTAAATATAGTTCCTCATCTAACCTAGCAGCCAAAAGCAACAGGCCAGTATGTCACATTATATTTTTGTTTACCAAAGTCATGGATTACAAATTTTTGTTTTGTTTTTACACATCTTTAGCACTAGTGTTAGTAAATGTTCGCAGCACTGTATGTCGTGCATTTGTAACAGAACAATTTTATTCACCAATGCTTTAAAAGTTCCCTGGTGAGGATAACAGAATCAGCAAAATACAATCTAATACATTTTTAAAAAAGGACAAAGAAAAAAATATATTTAAACCAATTTTTTTATTTAACTGACAGGAACAAAACCGAAAATGCATCTCCTCAGATTCCCAGAATGTTGCATTAAGAGGTTTGTCTGCGTGGAAACTTTGCAGAAAGGAGAATTTAACGGGCAGATTGTCGTTCTACTGAAGTGGCTCCTCGGCTTGCTGCGATCCCACAGGGCGGACCTGCAGAACCTCGGCGAACCCTTGTCCAAACCAGCAAGTGACGTCCGCCGTGTCCAGAGTGAAGAAGAAGAGTCTGTCCCTGCATCGGGTTCTCCTGTAAACTGACCTGGGATCTGCTGACAGCACGCCCCTGATGGCAGCGGCGGCCTCCTCTGGACTGCGCAGAAACTTAAATCTGGGCCTGCCGCAGTCGGACGGCTCTGTCGGAGACACGAGGTTTTAAAGTCATTCACAAACAACAACAGCCTCTAGTGGAGGAACTTGTTTTTTTATCTGTCACCCTACCTAACAGATGTGCAGGAAGGAACTCCTCCAGCTGTTCCTGAGCATGAGGGGTAAAGCGCACATCCAGGCGGGAAACCAGAGGCTCTCGGATCCAGTCGGCAACGGTTGTGCTGGATTCCCCACCATAGCAGGGCCGGTCCACGATCGGTGCTGGAGGTTCGGATTTAACACAGTCTGAAACTCTGGCTTTGCTCTTACACTCAGGTGGAGATGGGTCATCCTTGTTTATAAATGACTCGACTTCTCTCAGCAAACTGACTGCTTCTTTGGGCAGAATAAACTGAGCAGGCTGCCGACAAATCTCATCTTTATCTTCATCCCCTGCTCTTTTCTCTTCTCGCTGAGCATCTTGGTCTAGATGGAAGTTTAAAAGGTTCGTCTCGTTGTCAGACACACCCAGCAGACGCGGGTTCGAGTCCAGCGCTGTCCTCGTGCGGGGCGAGTCGTATTCAGGGATGTAAGGTTTGATGTCCAGGACAGGAGTGCCAGCAATCATGTCGATGTCTGAGAGATGCAGTGTGTCGCCTAGAAAATAAATACATGCACATGACAGCCTAAACATCAAGGCTGGCGACATAGTAAAATGTTCCAGGAAATAATTAAAAGACATGTTTGTTCAAAGCAGCGTGGACCTCAACACATTTCTGCAAAGCAAAAAAAAACAATATCTGTCTTACGTGAACAACTCTTGGATGCGAAATGATTTCCTACCCTGAATTTTATCCAGCTTTGCCAGCGTTAGTCCCAGGGAGTTTGGTCGGTGTGGGCTTCGTGTCGAGTAGACGCCGACTCTCTGGCCATTCAATCTGGGCGGCTTCACTTTGGCTTTGTGGCTCAGGTGTCCGTTTTTATGGAAAAGAAAAATAATCCTGTAAAGATTGAATATTATCAATAAATATACAGAACTATGCATTCACGACACACTCTCACTTGAGCAATCAGAGCAGAAAAAGAGGCAAAAACATCATAATTTGATGTCCTTTGCCTCCCCAGAAGAGATGAGTGATGTTTTAATAGCAATTTATTTGGCAGGAAGGTGCTTAAGGTAATCTCTGTGTTTAATTTTTGCTCTGAGAAGATGATCTTGGTGTCTTCTAGTGATGATGCTCAGCATGGGCTACAGTGTTTAATGGTGCAGCGTGAAATGTCTGGGATGAGGGTTAGCTCCTCCAAGTCTGAGGGTGTTGAACTCAACTAGACTAAAATCCAAACTACATACAGGTTAAAAAAAAAAAAAAAAAAAAAAAAAAAAAAAAAAAGAGTCTCTGCCTCAAGTGGGAGTTCAGTTATCTTGTTCACCAGTGATGGTAGGATGGAACGGGGGATGGATTGGGGCTTATCAGCAATAATGTGGGCTATGATCAGGTTTAACCCTGGTGAAGAAGAAGCTGAGCTGAAAATCATGTCATGTCTCCAATTTTGGTATCAAGTGTCTGAAATGACCTCAGGGAATAGCAAAAAACTTACTGGAGGGACATTATACGCCTTTAAATCCCCATGAGGAACTCCACAAAGTCGCTGGCAAGATGTCGGAGGACTTCCCTCAGACAGCTTTAAATAATAATAATCGTCTTTATTTGTTATTGCATCACAAATTCCAATGAAATGTGTCCTCTGCATTTAGCCCATCCCCTGAGGAGGCAGTGGGGCGGCACAGGGCAGTGGCCGGGCAGCATTCTGGGGCTGAGGGTCTTGCTCGGGGACCCAGAGTCTGTGGAATTCAGCACCTGCTCTAACCACTAGGCCAAAACTTTAGTTTCACATCCCAACTAAGTCCAACACCAACTATATATTTTGCTAAATAAACTGTGATAAGGTTATCTTAGGAATCGTTCATTAATTTACTGTATTTCCAAAGCACCACCACAAAAACAAAAGGTCAAGCAGTCCGCCTTGGGGAACGCCACCTGAGTCCATTTGAACCTGCAGTGTCCATTTGAGCACACTGAAATTAATTTTGTTAGAGGTGCTTATTATTTGTTACAGTTTATTTTTTTTTAAGTAGATAAAACTATGGAAGCCGTGTTTATCAGCAGGCCAGAAGGCATCTTTTTCTTACTGTTTACATAAAGCATGAGGAAATAGTCAGAATCTCATGCATTTGATTGGACAGTCGACTCGTTTTGCTCGCACCAAGCCCACCTCGGGTTTTCTAACATTGTCCACGGCACATGCGGTATATGCGACCTACCAGACATGCGAGTACTGCTCGAGGCCCACCAGAGCATGCTCAGGGTTGTTGAATACACTCTGCTGGACCTGAAGCCGTGCCCGTGACGGGCCGCAGATCGTCGGCTGCCTGGGTGTCCCGTTCTTCACGGAGAAACAGGAGCTGATGTAACCGATCGGCACAGTCTGGATCTTTCCTGCAATGTGGCACAAATCCAAATAGATGGCGTGTAGGTTTGAAGTTGCATAAAATTTAAGAATAAAAATTAAAAAGGACACTTAATTCAAAACAGCACATACAAACTTGACATAATTCTGTACAGTATGTACATATTAAATAGGAAAAAAAACCATCATGGACCTATAAAATAAATATCTACCTTGCTCTAACGCATCTTGCGCTGATAATGAAGGTGATGAAGGTGTGTAGTCCTTTTTATCATGGCCAGTGAAGTCAGTGGTTGACACAGCAGTCTGTATTGAGATCAGATGTTTGCGATGAGCTCTGGCAGCACTGTCCAGCGTCTGCCTGTTCAGAGAAGGTGGAGAAAGAAGATTATTTACTGAGATGAAGGAGTGGGATGTCTGCGCTGTGGAAAGACTAATGCAATGCTGGAGATGTCTTAAAGTCTTCAGATTCTGGTTAAAAGGACTATTTCACTAATTCTAAGGAATATGCAAACTAGATTAAATCAGCGCTGGTTCATAATCTAAAATATTCCAGATAGTCAAACCAGGACCGGTTCATTCTAATCTGAATAAAAATACCAAAAACCTTTGATCCATTTGTAAAAACATCAGAAGAGTCTATTTCAGGAAGCTTTAAAAGTTAGACTGCTAGTCTAACTATGGATTATATTATGCAGTGAAAAGAAATTGTTTAAAATGCAAATGAAAAACAAGGCAGACAAAAAGAGTTTATTATCTGGGAAACCTATACTTATTTAATGAAACGATAATAAAGGTTATTTTAGTCTTTAGTCAAACAGACCACTTTTAATCAGGTCCAGTTCTAAATGCACCAAAAAACAGAGGAAGAGGGGATTTTTTTTTTTTACAATGAACAAGAAACCTCCTAAAATTCAGTTCATGCTCCGTGAAACCTTTAATTAATTGGTGAAACAATAACAAAGGCAATTTTGAAGTAATGTATGGGATGGGGACCATCTTCAGTGAAGTTTTATTTTTTTTTTATTTGGTAACTCAATTAAAAGACCAGATAATTACAAAATACAGTTTTTGATTTGTTAAACTTATTCCATGTACAGAAACACACGAGACAAAAGAGCGTAGCAAACGGTATAATGGTCTGTCTAATAAAGAAATACACTGCGATCATTCATCTGAACTTTCACAAGTTAAACAGGGGTTCTATTAAAACTCAGAATTGTTTAATATTTCTTAAATAATCCAGTCCTGTTTAGTTTTATCTAAATACTGTGTGTCCAAGCTGGATCCAGTTTAAGGTTTTCTAAAGGCAAACATGCATCGCAATTGCATTTAAAGACTTCATACATATGAAATTGTAATTATTTTCGAAACAAAATTAGCTGATATTTTAAAATAATCCACTAAAAGTTTAATTTGTCCAAGTAGGGCTTTTTTAATGCATCTCATCTAGGATGTTTTAACAGTCAGAATGAATTAAAAATGAACTGTTTATTTTCACACAAATAAAAACTAGTTTCCCATGTTATAAATTCCCATGTTTTTTTAGCATAGAATAAATGTTTATTTTAGCTGACCAAATAAAGTTCTGAGTCCTTAAAACATTGAAATAGCCCTTTAACAAACAGCCCAATCAGATGCTAACTTCAGCGTGGTCCTTTTTTTTATTATTTTAACGTACCTCAAATTTTTTATTTCTTTCCGCATCACAGAAATCTGCTGACTTATCTTCGTAATGTTCTCTCCGCAGTGCTCACACAGCGGACTCATCTTTTACTGAAATAAAGAGAGAACAAGGGCAGAAAACAGATTTCACCCAGCTAGCCTCTATCTTCTTCTTCTTCTTCTTCTTCTTCTTCTTCTTCGTCGTCTTGCGTTTATTAGTGGTTGGCAAACATCTTTTCGGTGCGCATTACCGCCACCAACTGGTGAGGAGTGTGACCATATTTCTAAAGATACTTAGATTTATATATCTATACATCTATATCTATAATATTAATTTACAAATAATAAATCCTCCTAATCATTCATGTTATTAAATATTTAAATAAATATTGATAACATTTATTTTTTTATTTTTCTGCAGAATATCTACATCAAATTTAACTTTCTCCTTATTAAGGTCTCTAACCAAATTCCTTCTTTCTTCTTCATACTTCTTACAATACATCCCTACATGTTCTACTGTTTCTTCTTGTCCACAATATTCACATTTACCTGACATATGTTTCCCTATTTTAAATAATGTGTTATTTAATCATAGCCTCTAGCTTCAACGACACAAACGGACCACTACTGGGCGGAAGTTAAACGTCATCCAACAGGAAGCACCCCGACGAGGCGGAAGCGTTTGCAGGATTTTATTGTTGGCCAACAAAGACTGTTTACAGTGAAAAGAAAACAGCTCACCTGAAGCGTTAAAGCGCTAGACACGTCCAAACTGCGGCCCGGGGCCCATTTGTGGCCCCTGCACTGATTTTGGGTGCTCCCCTCAAAAAAAAAAATATTTCAAGAAAGATTTGGTCCTGATGCACATGGAAGATTTTAGTTTTTAATTAGGGAAAATTATTACAGAAAAGTTAAAATCTTACAACTAAAAATTTTAAGTACAACACAAACTATTCATCTTTTAATAAACACACTTTTGATTTTCTCTTTAATTTCATAGTATCATCTATCCAATGACATTTAATTACCCAAATGTAGACTTTGGTGCATTAAAATCTGCTTTGAATTCGGTTATTAAAATGGGCCAATTACAGCAAGTGTTTTCAAAGAACAGCTGACCCAAATGTTGTTCTTATATTGCTAGACCAAAAAGAGTACAGTTTTTTATTGTTAATTAGTCAAATTAAATTGTTCAAAATAATTTGCAAACTGGATGACCATCTTTAATACAACAAATGGAGCAAAACACTTTTTTTATTTTGGATCTACAATGATTTATACATTCATTTCCCACTAAATCAGACTAATTTAATTATTTAAAATTATTATATTCTGTAGAGCAGGTAAAATATTAACATTTATTTTATTTTTTGTTCTAAAACAATTGTCCTAATTTTTTGGCCCTCTAGGTCCTTTGACTTGATAATTTTGGCCCATTCACCGAAAAGTTTGGAATAGGTGATCATGCACAGAGCATGAAGCTGTCTAAAAAGCTGCTTAAAAAGATTCTCATAATGATTCATTTTCTTGTTTTTCTAACAGCAGGTGGCAGCAAAGAGGTGGGTAAAAAAAGTGGCCTTGGGGACTTGAACATAAGGGTTTTATACCACTTCTAATTCATCCATTGTTACCTGTTTGTTCTTGCAAGGTCGAGGGCTCACTGGGTGAGAGGCAGGCAGCACAGACGAACACAGCCATGCACACACACACAGGTTAGGTTAATAGTTGAGATCCTATCAGTGAAGTTTTTTAGACTGGGAGGAAGCAAGAGTACCCAGTGAGAACCCAAATGGGGAGAACATGCAAACCCCATGCAGATAGTGCCCAGGCTGGGATTCAAACCCTTGACATTCTTGCTGCAAAGGCAAGGCCTGAGCGCTACCAACTGTGCAACCCCCACCCCTTTTCAGTTCTTTTTTATTTTAGCAGATGTCAGAAGAAAATGACGACGTTTGTTCATCTAGCACGGACGGCAATTATCAACAATTTAAAGCTTGATCGTTGATAATTATCGTTGATAATTTCAATTATCAACGATAAACTATATTGCTCTGCTGCAGGATCTGAATGTATATTCAGATCCTGCAGCAGAGCAATATGGTTTATCGTCTTGTGAAGAATCATAATCAGACATACTTTAATGTCTGATTAAAGTATAAAGGTCTATATAGTTCTATATAGGTCTTATAAACATATTGTTATTGACTACATGAAAAAAATAAAATAAGTTGCGTCAATCTTTTTTTTTTTTCTGACAGGAACGTTATCTTGATAATATCTTCCAAAACCAGCTAAGTTATGACGAGGAAAGGTCCAAATTTAGACATGGTTTGGTCTGCATCCAGACCAATTTGGGGTGTCCAAATGACCTAACGGACAAGGAGCTGGCATGTTTAGAATGTGGACGAGGCGTCATACGGTAGATCAAATTTGGAGGGGTGTTTCAGACGGTAGCTGCAGTGTCAAACAGTGAAAACTGAGTGAAGGTCAGCAGACTGAGGGAATGCTTTATTTAGACTCCACAGATGCAGTTTGACAGGGGGTCGCATACAGGCCCAGATGGTAGTATTATGCCGTTGCTTTATTTATGGGTGAAACCCAGTCCATCACAGCGACAAACAACCATGCACACCCAATGGCAAGTTGGAGAAAGCAATTAACCTAACAGTCATGTTTATAGACTGTGGGAGGAAGCTGTTGTACCCGGAGAGAACCCAGGCATGCAAAGGGAAAACATGCAAACATCATGCAGAAAGACCCCAGGCCAGGATTCAAACCCAGGACCTTCTTGCTGCAAGGAAACAGCGCTACCAACTATACTTATTAGCAGTGGAAAATCATTCAGTGCTTTGTCTTTATTTTTATTCCTACCTTGCCTAACCTCATGAACCTCATTGAGAGAGAAAGGGACCAGAGCAGTTATCAGATCAAAGGAGGGCTATTTCCAAGAATCTAAAATGATGTTTCGAGTCATTTCCCAACCATTTGTTTGCTATGGCATTCTATATACTTTTGCTTCATAGTTTTGACGTCCACACTATGTATATAAAACGTAAAAAGTAATAAAAATAAAGGAAAATAAGAGCAAAGATGGCTGCATTTTGGAGTGGCACCATAACCAGAAGCAGAGGATGAAGCAATAAGTTACATTTAATTGAATAACAATGACATTTAAAAAAAATTCTAGTGGCATTTCTGCTGCACTGAACTATTGACTTCCACTTGGGTGATATTATTTGGAAGTGGCTTTTAAATTTGAAGCAACTTCACCCACCTCTGAGCAGAAGAAGTGGACCGAATACAAGTTCGTGTTGCATCAGTTGAACAATGAATCTCAGGATTGAGCGACTACTGATCACCTTTTGTCCTGCCGGTGCTGTGGAGAAACCTACCAGAGCTTCTCCTGGTTTCATGATGGGGGTTAAGGGAACCTGAGGTTACCCTTAACTTTGGCCCGTGTGTTTTACTCATCCTGAAATGCCTCCCGAGGAGTACAAAAATAAAAATGTGCAAAAAATCTAAACTTTTTCCACCATGACATCCTTTACAATCCATCAGGAAAACATTCTTGTTATAAAGAGAAATATGAAGAATGGAAAGAGTACAATAACCTGTTTGAATGTGTATAAACGCCCCAAAATTAATACTCCAAGCGCCATTTCCTTTGGTTTCATTAGTCAGACTTCTTCATTTACAGTCTCCACATCTCTGACCTCAGCCGTCTTCAGGTGAGCCTAGAGAATTTCTTCTAGGTTTTTTTTTTTTAATGGACTTTGGCTAGGCCGTTTAAAAACAAACTTATTCTTATGGTGAACCAATTCTTTTATTCGTTAATTTAATCAGACTTAGCGAGATGCTGAAAAATATCATCGTCTCGTAGACGCCAGATGTCATGAGCTGCGAGGTTTTAGCAGGACCAATGTGCAGGAAGGACCTCCGAACCCACATGACAGAAGCAAGAATTTGATTTAAACTATAAAAAAAATAAAGGTACAAATCAACAAATGAACAGAGGACAAAGATCATTGGGCATAAAGAAAATAACGACATAGCATGGAGCAAACTCTGATTTATGCCATTTATTTCCAAACCCTCAATCAAATCTGACTCTTGAGTAATAATAACACATCTGACTACCTAATGAAATCTAAAAACAGTGATGTTTTTAGATTTCATTTATTATTTGTATTTATATTCCTTTCAAAGCTCATCCCTGGAATTTAACCCAAAAAAGAAAACAAAAAAAATCTGTTTTTCACAATCATTACACGTTTTTCTAACTCTGATGAAAGTAATGACCAGCCTTTTATGACATAAGCAGTGAATTTTATTTAAGGTTTTTTTACAAAAATCAAATTAAAGATGATCCACCCTTACAAATGTTGAGTTTTCACTACAATTAGTAGTTATTCCTACTTAAATAAAGAAAGTAAAATTTAGCTCTTTACTCAATGCAAAGTACAAAAAAAAAGGAGAATTTGTTATAAGCGGTCAGTAAAGCACATTTCATAATAAATAACCATGCAGGTCTGGTTTGCTCTCAAGCATTTCTTTTTCTCCAAAAAAAGCAATAATTGGCTCTCCTCAAAGAGAAAATGCACACTAACCAAAATAAACTTCAGACACACGCTGTGACCTAGGAAGAGAGAAGATGCACGATCTGGACTGAAGCGGCAGCTGAACAGGGACGAGTTACAGCTGATTTCCTGGAAGGTATTCCTGAGGCAGAGGAGGACCGGACAGTGTTGGGACGGAGTACATTTTGTTCATCAGCGGCGGTTCGTTAAAGCCTGAAAAAGATACGCAGATGAACCGTTAATGAGAGCTCAGCTTGAAGAACATCATCAGAGGACGCTCCATGACGGTCCTACCTTCATCCTCTCTGTTGTTTTGCGAAGGAGAGACGTCATCTTCATCGTCGGGGCCCAAGTCCTCTATCAGGACTCGGTCCAGGGACTCTCTGCCCCCCGACTCCATGTAGAGGGTCTCCACCCGGGGTGGACCTGAGGGAGGAGCGAGAGCTGCAGCAGGCGCAGAGTCTTGAGATGGAGCTCGGACTGGAACGGCATCGGGGAATTGAAATGGGACGTCTTCATGGGCTTGACCTTTGATGGGAACATCACCAGGAGCTGGAAGCTGGACCGGAACATCATTAAGAGCTTTAACTGGGTTTGGGACTGCATAGGAAGCTTCTACTGGGACTGGAGCACCATAGGAGGCTTGTCCTGGTTCTGGAGCACCATAGGAAGCTTCTACAGGTTCTGGAGCACCATAGGAGGCTTGTCCTGGTTCTGGAGCACCATAGGAAGCTTCTACTGGTTCTGGAGGGCCATAGGAGGCTTGTCCTTGTTCTGGGGCACCGTAGGAAGCGTCTACTGGGACTGGACCAGCTTGGGCTGAATGTTGAACAGGAACTGGAGCATAATCCACATCCAACTTCTCAAAAACGTCGTTTCGGACCACTTGAAGAACCGGTACAGGAGTGGCTGCCTCCACATCTGGAGCTCGCTGTGCTTCCACAGCCGGCGTGGCGGTCTGAGAGCTCAGCGTTTGACCCGAGATGACCCCAGCCGGCGCCGACGCCACCAGAGCTGCAGGATCACCTGCCTCTTCCTGGGGGACTGGAAACGGTGGGACGGCATCGGTCTTCCGAGGCCTCCCTCTCCTCTTTGAGCCGCTCTTGTTCTCGGCCCTGGATCGTTTCCTCTGGCTCTCCACCCTGAAAGAGTTCAGCTCATTAAGCCGAGCAGCAGAGGACACTGACACAGGGCTGTGCGACACGTTTGCAAAGCTAATAGTACAAAGTCCTTGACTGTGCTCTGGGGCGTCAGTAGACCCACCAGGGCAACCTTTGCTTCCCTCTTGCTCCACATTCAAGATAAACGAGACGAGAGATAAGAAGCGAGAGAGCTGATAGTGTTATCGCCGTGCACTGTAAAGGCCCACAGAGTTTGGTGCTCAGGTCAAATGTTTTGACTCAAACATCCAGCGTAAGCGCTGAAATTTACAGGACTTCCTCTGAGATCTGCCGCGAGCTGCGTTAACACCGACAGGGCTGCGTTAACACCGACAGGGCTCTTGCTTAAAATAAATTTACCCAAAAACCCACTGGTTAGTTTCCTTCTCCTCTGCTTCGGCTTTCCTCTTCCTGAGAAGCTCCCTGTCTCGCAGTCGCCGCCGGATCCCACCTGAGACAGATGCAGAAAAAGGGAAAATGTCGATTTAGTTCGCCATAAACTGAAATATGCACTGATCTCCAGCTGTTACACGTGGACTATGAAGTCTCCGGACATTAAGAAAACTAACAGAAATGCTTTATTAGGATTTTTCCTCTCTGGCCACACGCTTAAAGCCAAACATTTATGAAAACATATAATTGAAATAAATCTCCACAGACAATAAGATGACAGCATTTCTGTCAGAGCACCTGCAAAATGAGCAAAAATGAGCAAAAGGCATTACCCTCCTCCTCCTCATTCTGGTTTTTGTTCTCCGCTTCTTGCATTTGCTCCTGTTGCGACGTCTCCTCCATTCTGGCTGCAGCTATGAATGAATTCAACTGTAAAGGCGCGCCAGCAAACAGCACAGCAGACAGCAAAAAGGAAGAAAAAAAGCTACTTCTGTTGTCTATTCCCACCCCCTGGAGGAATTATCTGGTTAAACATTACTCCCAGAGCTGGGGGAGTTCTTGCAGCCTCTGCCTTATCGTGTTTGCAAAGCTGGAGGAGTTGGCACAGAGCTGTCAGAAAAAAAAAAAAAAAGTAAACCAAAAGCAAGTTTGGTGTGTGTTTGGAGAGGGAGGGAGGCATACAGCGTGTAAAAAGGCAAAAAAACGAGACGAAATAATGGAGAAAATGCAGAAAATTTTTTCTTTCTCCTGTCAAAAAGGTCAAGATTTGTGCAGTTTTTGCATAATATTAAATTAAAACTTTTTTTGGTTGATGTTATTCACATGATCATTATAGCTATCCATTAAAAAACGTTGCAGATGTGTTTCTGTGACGGGATCAACTGTTTTAAACAGTGACAAGACAAAGTGAGAGATCCCGCCTTCAGACTACAGCAGGGTCCATCCTCCTCCTTATCGTCAGACGGAGCGCTCAGTTGGGGAGTGTTCTCAATCTGCCCTCAGCATATGGAGTCCTGATGCGTGCGTACGGGCCGCTCTGAGAAGAAAATAAAACCACCCAAATAGATTAAATGGCCCTAAACGTCCAGCTGTTCAGGGAAGGCTGGGGGAGGAGGGGAGGGGGTTCATCTTGATTCAAAAAAAAATTTAAAATAAAAAAAAAAAACTAAGTACAGCCCATGATTTAACAGCTAGAGGAACAACCTTCAGCAGCAATAACTCAAGTCTGCGGTTTTCAGTCTGACTTTATCAGTCTGCCGTCATCATGGGGGACCCAGCTTTCTTTCCAACGTCGCTTCAGTTCATTGAAATTTGCAGAAATGTGCTTCTGCGCAGCTCTCTACAGGTTTCAGTCGGGACTTTGACTGGGCCGTTGCAGCAACTCAATTCTTGTCCTTTTTTTTTAGCCATTGTGTTGAATGTTTGCTGTTGATGACCCAATTGGGGTCATCCTGGCCTGGGGTCTTCCTGTATAGAGTTCTATACAGGAACTCCCACACATGCACTGTTCTCCCCGTGCATGTGGTGCATGTGTGGGTTCTCAGTCCAGCTTCCTCTTACGATTAATTGGCCTTAAGTGTCCAGGTTGGACAGCTAACCCAGTTCAATTAAATTTTATTCATATAGCGCCAATTCATGATACATGTCATCTCAAGGCTCTTTATAAAGTCAGACTCCATCAGATCCTCCAGGTTGGTCAGAAAGTTTCCTCTCTAAGGAAACCCAGCAGGTTGCATCAAGTCTCTCCAAGCAGCATTCACTCCTCCTGAAAGAGCGTAGAGCCACAGTGGACAGTCGTCTGCATTGTTGATGGCTTTGCAGCAATCCCTCATACTGAGCATGCATGAAGCGACAGTGGAAAGGAAAACTCCCCTTTAACAGGGAGGAGAACCTCCAGCAGAACCAGAACCAGGCTCAGTGTGAACGCTCATCTGCCTCGACCCACTGGGGCTTAGAGAAGACCCACCCCACAACCCTGCACAGATAAACTGGTGTAGAGAACGGTTGGATGGATGGAGCCAGTTTGGACCGAGCCTCATCCCTAGAGCCTCACATATGGTGTACAAGTAAAAAACAAGCCCAAATCAGCAGCCCTCCACCTTCGTGCCTGGCACTAGGTATGAGTTATTTATATTTAAACTGATGAGTTCCCTTTACCCTTCTACAAACATGCTGCTATAGGACCAAACTTTGGTCTCATTGTTCAAGAACTCTAGTGGTTCATTCAGATGCAGCTTTGCAACCACTATCTCATGCTGCTGCCATGTTTTTAGAGAAAAGCCCAAATAAAGCCACTACCCGCTTAATGGAAGTCAAGTTTCACCATGTTTGTGTGCACACAAACTTGGTGAATAGAGCTGATTCTGATTATTCTTAAATGTATAATTTTAATCTTTCATTTGCACACATCTAGCTCACCCCATCTGTTCATTTAAGACTGAATCCTAATTCAAGATAATTTGAATCAAAACTCCTCTGTGTGCTGGGTATTTGGTATACTGCTGCCTCTTCGGAGGCAAGGCGAGTTTATTTGTAAAGCACATTTCAGTAACAAGACAATGCAAAGTGCTGAACATGAACAGAAGATAAGAAAAGAAAACATTACAGAGGAAAGCACATAGCAGTGAAATAGTAGCAGTAGGTCAAGATATAAGACAAGTTGGACTAGAAACTTTAACACTCAAAGGCAACTCTAAACAAATAGATTTTTAACCTTGAATGAAATTAACTCAGACTTTCAGCACTTTTACAGTTTTCTGGAAGTTTGTTCCAGATCAGTGGAGCATAGGAACTAAATGCTGCTTCTCCATGTCTGGTTCTGGTTCTGGTTCTGCAGAGCAGGCTGGAGCCAGAAGACCTGAGTGGTCTGGAGGGTTGATGCCCTGATAACAAGTCTGTGATGTATTTAGGTGCTAATACAGGGATTTATAGACTAACAGAAGGATTTTAAAGTCTATTCTCTGAGATCCAGGGAGCCAGTGGAAGGACTTCAGAACCGGGTCCATGTTCTCTACGTTCTTAGTCTTAGTGAGGACGCGGGCAGCAGCGTTCTGGATCAGCTGCAGCTGTCTGATCCACTTTTTAGGCAGACCTGTGAAAACACCGTTGCAGTGATCAGTTCTACTAAAGATAAACGCATGGATTAGTTTCTCTAGATCCTGCTGAGACATCAGTCCTTTGATCCTGGAAATGTTCTCCAGGTGCTAGAAGGTCCACTTTGTAATTGTCTTTCGATGGAGGTTCAGGTCTGAGTCCATCACTACTCACAGATTTCAGGCCTGATCAGTGGTTCCTAGCTGAAGCAGCTGAAGCTGTGTGCTAACTTTTGATCTCTCCTCTATTGGTCCAAAAATTATTACTTCAGTTTTGTTTTTATTCAGTTGAAGAAAATGTTGGCAAATCCAAGCATTGATTTCTTCTAATTACTCAGTGCTTGAACTGGTTCATAGTCACCTGGTGACATGGTGATGTAGAGCTGTGTGTCGTCTGCATAGTTATGGTAGCTGATGATGTTTTTATGATCTGAGCTAGAGGAGCATGTAGATATTGAACAGGAGTGGACCCAGGATGGAGGCTTGGGGAACCCCACATGTGATTTTTGTCATCTCTGATGTAAAGTTACCTACTGACACAAAAAAGTCCCTGTCCTTTAAGTAGGATTTAAACCTGTTGAGTGCTGTACCAGGCGTTCTAACAGAATGGAGTGATCGACAGTATTAAAACCTGCACTGAGGTCCAATAGAACCATTACTGTGGTTCATCCACAGTCTCCATTTATATTGATGTTATTGAACATTCTGACAAGGGCAGTCTGTTGTGACGGAAACCTGACTGGAAAATGTCAAAGCGGCTGGTCATTGATAAGAAGGTGTTTAAAGGTAGAGTTGGCGATTTTTCCAGAAGTTTCCTCAAGTCCCTTTTTGAATAACCGCAGATGTGCAAGACCGTCTTACCTGCTCTTCAGCTCCTCAGGGGGGTCAAGAGAAAGAAAATCTCCCAAATCCACTCTGGTCTTATTTCTTTCTACTGAGTCCTTCTTCTTCTTCCCATAAACTTGTACACGGTTTGCTTCTTGCGACTCTAAGCCATGTTCAAAGTCTACGGTGAGAGCAGCTGCGTTTTTACAGGCCTGCAGCTCCCACAGAGTTAGATTTTTTTAACCCCCCCCCCCCTTGTCTGGATACACAATGTATTGACTACTGTCAGGATGGAACGACCATTTTACCCAGTATAACAAAAAGTGTTTCTGAACAAGATTACCAACTATAGCTTTAATTGTTGAAACTCAGCTTTTTCAATAATCTTACTGATAAAGGGGAGGTTTGAGATGGGCCTGTAGTTCTGGAGTAGTAGTTTGTCTAAATTGTTCTTTTTCAGCAGTGGTTTGATAATTGCTGTTTTTAGGGACTGGGGGAAAACACCTGACAGAAGGGACGTGTTTATTATGTGAGTAAAATCAGATGCTATGACAGGCAAAACTTTCTTAAAGAAAGCTGTGGGTAGAACATCAAGGCAGCAGGAGGAGGAACTTAGCTGGTGAACGATTTCCTCTAAGCTTTTAGACTTAGACTTAGACTTAGACTTAGACAACTTTATTTGTCATTCGGTACGCATAAGTGCGTACGGAACTTGTGGTTTATTTGGCTGAATTGGGACATTTTGTCAAGATAAGTTCTAGTTGGATACAGCTTTAGTTCTGAACTTGATATGGACGTACAGACTGATCCTCTAATGTTTTGGGTTTTCTCAGTAAAGAAGTTAGCAAATTCATTACAGGCTCTGGTGGAGTGGAGTTCAGAAGCACAGACACAGGTTTGTTAACCTGTCGACTGTGGCAAATAAAGCGCGAGTCTTATTAATGTTTTTGTTGATGATCTCAGAGAAAAAAGATTCCCTTGCATTTTTTTTTAAATTACATCTGTAAAGTCTCTCTTTACAGATGCCATAGTGAACATTTATTCTAGTCTTTCTCCACCTCCATTCAGCTTCTCAACACTCCCTTTTGTCACTTCTAACTGCTGGAGCACTTCTCCCGCCCAGCTGGGTATAACATGATGAATCTCATTTTCATAGAAACATTTTCACCGCTCTTCTGATTCCTCTAGACCAGTAGGACTGCAGGATTGTGCTGTTCCTAAAGCATTTTTATATTTGTACAGCATTTCCCACCAGCTTCTCAGCAGTACTGCGCTGTTAAAAATATTTATTCCTTTCAGATTTTTTTTCCCACTTATGTTTTTTAGATCATCAACCATCTTTCAATAGCAGACAGAGACAATCTGAGAAAATACAAAATTCAGTTCTTAAATGAGGATTTCATTTATTCAGGTGCGCTAAACCGGCATGGCTCCATGTGAAAAGGAAGCAGTCCCCTAAACCCGATAACTGGCCGTGCAACAACGGCAGTCGACCATTTGTGATACTCACTCTGTTGAGTTCTCATACTGCTCTCCAATTTGCATTGCTTGATTGTTATTTCATCTTTTACCTTTTTGTTCTCTGCCTTTTTTCTCTTCATAGAAGGTACATCTGGTCTGGCGTTCTGTTAGCTGAGACATCATCAGGGGAGGCAGATCATCCTCTATTACCATCTAACATAGAAAGTACTCCTGGATCAATGTGAGCTTCTGTGCTTTCTGTGTCTCTGCTCTGTCTTCTCTAAGCCCCAGTGGGTCGAGGCAGATGAGCGTTCACACTGAGCCTGGTTCTGGTTCTGCTGGAGGTTTTCCTCCCTGTTAAAGGGGAGTTTTCCTCTCCACTGTCGCTTCATGCATGCTCAGTATGAGGGATTGCTGCAAAGCCATCAACAATGCAGACGACTGTCCACTGTGGCTCTACGCTCTTTCAGGAGGAGTGAATGCTGCTTGGAGAGACTTGATGCAACCTGCTGGGTTTCCTTAGAGAGGAAACTTTTTGACCAATCTGTATAATCTGGTCAAATCTGTATAATCTGATTTAATTTGACTTTTGAAAGTGCCTTGAGATGACATGTATCATGACTTGGCGCTATATAAATAAAATTGAATTGAATTGAATACCGGCAGTAAGTCTTTTTATATCGTTGTGGAGGAAGTGTGGCCAACTCCTCTTTGCTGAATGTTTTTAATTCTGCCTCAAGGATTGTTTTAAAGCATGAATGGTCTATCATGCCAAAGCATCTCAATTGGATTAAAATCTGGACTTTGACTAGGCCACCCACTGCTGTTTGTTTTGGGGGTCCTTTTATCCATCTAGGCGGCGGACTTCCTGGAGTGCGTTGGACGTTTGACCTGCTGCATAACCCGACTGCGCTCGAGCTGGATATGATGTTCTAAAAACAGCATACAGGCCTAAATCAGAGGCCATTTTTTTCTGAAAAGACAGAAAGACCCGAACAAAAGTCCGGTTTCCTCCGATTTAAGCCTGTTTGCTGTTGCGATGACCCGAATAACTGAGAATTTGCACAGGCGTGTTCTAGAAATGTCCAGAAATGCTGTTGGTTTTACTCCAAATGATTTGTGACGCACACTTTCCCAGCAGTTCCTTTAGGCCCTTTTCCACTGATGTCCTGTCAGTCCACAGAACATTTTCCTATAAGTCTTTGGGATCATCAAGATGTTTTTGGGGCAGTTTTGAGACGGGCCTTTTCGTTCTTTAAGATCAGCGCTTGTTCTGACTTCACTCTCCTATGGAAGCCATTCCTTCCCAGTCTCTCTTTTTTACACTGTTGCTTCGTGAACTCTGACCTTAACCGAGGCAGTTAGGCTTCCAGAGCTTTAGATGCTGTTGTGGGTGCTAATGCGACCTCCTGGATTATTTTAGGCAGGTCAGCCACCACTGGGACAGTTCTGCACTGTTCCATGTTTTCTACATTTGAGGAAAAGCTCTCACTGCGGGTCATTTGGAAATGGCTTTGCAACACATTCCAGAGCAAAAGACTTCAGTGGTTTTATCTTCTGTAGACGGGCGCATGATTTGCTGCTCTTTATGATTGTGAGATTGTATAAAAGTCATTTCTGCGTCATCACAGGTAACTCACCATTTAACAAGAATAAGGGGGATGCCTACAGATGTCTGGCTTTATCATGTCAGCAGGTTATTTCTCTTATTCTGCCCAGAAATATGAATTTAGTCCATTGGTTCTGTCCAAACCGAGAGAAAGTGAAAAAAGAAAAACTTGAACATACTTTCAGAAAGGCTGGGGAGCTATTCATATAACCCCGTTTAAATATTCACGAGACAGGTTAAGTGCAAAATCAAAAGAATATTTGCTTTGTGTTGTGAATTAAATACACGTGGCTTTGTGCGGACTGAATAAAATGAAAAGGTGAAATAAAACAGACTCCATTCTCACATAAATCGCTACAACTTGCTATAAATCTGGAAAAAAGCAAAGAGTTGTAAGGCCTCCAGAAAGCCTGCCGATCTATAACTCACTCAGTCAATCAGCATTACACGTAGCGCCTCAGAACGTCCAAAAGGTGACCATGGTACACAAAAACACAACAGAAATAAGATTGAATAATACAGCAGAATGTAAAATCTAATTAAAAACATGGCTGGGACCATCCCAGCGACGCTAAGTACCACAACTAGGTTGGAATAAATGAGTCTTATGTTCAGACTTAAAGAGCAAATACAGCATAAATCCCACATCCTGGGACAGGAGAGTTTGAACCTTGACCTTCTTACTTCTAAGGGGCATAGATTTGAAGATCTCATCTTTCTGAAGAGTGAGAATGAGATACGGTAATATGGGGGCAGGACCGTTAATGGCTTTAAAAAGAAACGTTAACATCTAAAAGTGCCTTTTCAAAGTAACCGGAAGCCATAGAAGCGATAAAAACACGGTGGTGACGCGGTCGCATCTGGAGGTGTTGGTTCCGAGGGCGACTGCGGCGTCTTCGACGACTACAATGAACAGAGATTCTGACCAATTAGAAGGAAAACACACATAAGTTTTCATGTTTGAACATATTCGGTCTGAAATCTGACTCCAAAAATCCTTGAGCTGATGTGGACTTCTTCCAGGTATGCAGGGGCCTCCAAATGACTGAGGCCAAACAGCAGAGAGGACTGTCAGCCGCAGTCAGAACCAGAACTGAGGAATGTCTGTGTGGATGTGACCAGAAGCCCACCGTGATACTACAGCGCCACCTACAGGCTACGCTTAGAGCAACTATGAAGGGTTTCAGCTTTAAGTTTCTCAAAATTTAGACTATTAGAGACGGTTTAGGTTTCTAATCCTGATTAAAAAATACTCGGGTGGTACATTTAGAAAGTATTCTGTAGTCTGCAGGGGTCTCAGGAAGTAAAGCGGTTGGGTTGAAGAGGGAGGGGGGGGGGGGGGGGTGCCCAGTCCGCCTGATCCATGCACAATGCTCTCTTTACTGCACACCTCCTTCCAAGCCATGGGCCCCAGCCCAGAAGAAAAAGGAAAAATCAGGCAAGTATTTATTAAGCCAAGTGATTTTATTAGAGAAAATTTGGATTTTTAATTCAGACAAAACATAATTTTGCAACAGTTCCTAAACTAGACAACGTTACATGCTTAGTCGTTTCTGGACATCCACCGCATGGCCAGCTCCACGTCTGCACGCCGAACCCAACATAAACCATCAGAAAAAGATTTTCTATTGCCCATGTGTTGAGAATAAAGTGGAATTGAACCAAAGTACTTTTAGCATTCGGAACAGCAATACCCGTTTGTGCAAAAATACTGTCTGCACCTTTGAATCAATAGCGCATTAATATTTAAGAATAAACAACAGGGAAACTCCTCCAGCAACTAAACAAGAGCATCAATAAGTTGAAGAATGTTTTGCATCTTGTTAGAAGTTAAAAGATATTAGAATTACGACTATTAGAATATTTTTTTCTTTTCACTGGACAATGCACCAGAACAAAAACGCAGCTGGTTAGTGAAGTATGGATGTCCACTGCAGGATCTTATAAAACATAAAGTTTAAAAAAAAGAAGAAAATATCTAATGTTGCTTTGTGTACATTTGAGTCGTTGACGTCACAAGAGGCTGAGGATGGGAAAAAAAGAGATAATAGAAATGGCCCGACTCAAAAGAACCCTTTGCTATTTTGTTTCTTTTAAGTTTTTATCGTTTTGTGGCTGATGTTTTTGTCCCAACTTCAGCAGATCATACCTGCCAGGGGGACGTTTTGTACGCGCCGACTGAAGGTCGTTTTCTGCAATCTGCTCACAGAAAAAGCAAAAGGAGCCCAGACCGAGCAACAACAACAAAAAAGAACCAGGAGCCTCCTGAGGGTTAGCAGGGAAGACTAAATGTAGTTTATTACCCACAGTGACAGAGAACAACAAGTCCCCTGCAGGAATTACAGCAAATCAATGCCAAGATGGCATTTCTAAAAAGATTTAATGTAAAAAATAAATTAAAGAAACAAAATCTAAGAAAGACTGCGATAGACTGGCGACCTGTCCAGGGTGAACCCCGCCTCTCGCCCATTGACAGCTGGAGATAGGCACCAGCACCCCTCATGACCCCCAACAGGGATAGACATGTTTGAAGATGGATGGATGGATGAAATCTATGAAAGAAGCAAGGAATTTAAGGGAGAATTAAATGCTATTTGAGATCTGGATAAAAGACTTTTAAATGTAGGCCTTTTCATGGTTCCTTCGACAATATGACTATTGGCTCATTCCTGACGTGATGTAACCAGAAACATGAGCTTGTTCTGGAGAAGTAGGTTTTATTTTGATTAAACTACGTTTAACAAAAAAAAAAAGCTAACAGAGACAAAACCGACGTTAAGATAGTTGAACTCCCACTTGAGGCAGAGACTCTTTTTTTTTTAACCTGTATGTAGTTTGGATTTTAGTCTAGTTGAGTTCAACACCCTCAGACTTGGAGGAGCTAACCCTCATCCCAGACATTTCACGCTGCACCATTAAACACTGTAGCCCATGCTGAGCATCATCACTAGAAGACACCAAGATCATCTTCTCAGAGCAAAAATGAAACACAGAGATTACATTAAGAACCTTCCTGACAATTAAATTGCTATTAAAACATCACTCATCTCTTCTGGGGAGGCAAAGGACATCAAATTATGATGTTTTTGGGATGTTTTAGGCGTGACAAACTTCATCTGCAGCGTCCTTGATTTCGTTTCTCTTCTCTTTTTTTTTTACAACCTCTCCTGGTCGGTAGCTTTAAGACAAATATTTATTATAAATGTTTTTCAATCCTTTTGATATTGGCTAGGTTTTATTTTGCTAAAATTACATTTAACAGCAAAAAAAAAAAACTACATCTGCAGCGTCTTTGACTGATTTATTTTATTTTTTTACAACCACTCCTGCTCGGTAGCTTTAAGATAAATATTTATTATCTACGTTTTCCGATCCTTGTGATATTGGCTAGGTTTTATTTTGCTTAAATTACGTTTAACAGCAAAAAAACTAAACAAAACAAAAAAAAATACAAACATCTGCATCTTGATTGATTTTTTTTATTTATGTATTTTTACAACCACTCCTGGTTGGTAGCTTTAAAACAAATCTTTATCATCGACGTCTTTTAGATAATTGTTGTGATATCTAAACTTTTTTTTGTTGTTCTTTTTTGCAGGAACCAGCTGCAGCGCCGCTCCGCTTTGTGGGGGCCGCGTCATGTTTTCTGACTGCATTGCCCCTTTCAGAGGCGGCGATGGGCGGCTGGGGGCGTTAGGGGGCGCTGTTGAGCATATATTTTTGTTTCAGTCCCGTTTCCCTCCATGGTTTCCCCTTCTCTCCGACTAACTTAGCGTTCGGCTCACTTCATTACACAGCCCCGTCTTCTCCCTCCGTAAAAAAAGGGGCATCTCCGCCGATTCGCGCTGAAGATCCCACCAGAAGCCCGAGAGAGAGGAGAACAAAAAGTTTCACTTCCACAGGGGGAAGATGGACATGAAAAAGAGGATCCACTTGGAGCTAAGAAACAGGACACCGTCTGATGTGAGTCGTGCTTTTTTTTTTTATAAACCAACCCTTTTAGTTCTTTCTGGCTAGCCCCTCCGCTAATGGTGACCACATGGGTTTTTCGGGCTCTTGTATGTGTGTGTTTCTCCGTAAAAAAACAGTCGCTTAATCCCTCGGTTCTGTTGCGGGGATTGGGCGTATTGTACACGGGGGTTTGCAACGAGACGAGAGAAGCCGTATTCAATGGTTACTTTCAAACGGCGGTTGTCTCTCCCCCCTCTCTCGGTTTGCTGACATTATTATTGCGGTGCTTTAACCGTTTCGCAGCCTCCTCGGTGGCCGCTGCATACACACACACACACACACACACGCGGCTCAGGCCGTCTGGAGCGCGGTCTGTAAACTTATTTCTGCTGCTTCCTCCGCCGCCCGTTGGCTCGGCATGCTACACGGCGGCTGTATTTTATACACGCATCGGAAGCCATGTTTGCTGCTAGCTCAACTGCTACAAGAAAAAAAAGGAAGGAGGGGGAGAGGAAAAAGAAATAAAAAATCGGGCGCTTTTTTTTAAGCACGCCGATGCAGATCTCTGGAGTCTGGATGTTTCGATCGAGTTTAATAATGACAGAAATCAAGAGTCGCGGCGTTGTTACAGTTAACCAGCGAAAACCGTTAAAAAGCCACTTTTATCTTGACTGTGGAGCATGAGCTCTTCACATTGACAGTAAACAACAGTTTATACGAAATGCATAACCACTCCTGTGATCTGATTTTTGTTTTAAATTATATATGCATTTGATGTTTGTTGAAAAAAAAATATGACGCCGTTACTACATTTGAACGTAAATGTACCAAACCCACACGTGATAGCGGCTTGCATGGCTACACGGGCTGCGTTTCGACGCGAGGCTCCGAAATGTGTCTGTTTTTTAAATGGAATCAGGCGCTGCCATTATTCGCAGCCCAGCCAGCTAACTTAGGAATTTGTTCCCGCCATATTACCACGACGCCGAAGTGCGCTTGTGATTCGAAGCTTCGCAGAGTAAAGGGCCATTTCAGTTCCTTTTAGACCACACAGCTCAAATGTTCTGGGCCGAGTTGTTCCACGCTAGATGAAATAATGTTTTGAGTTTTGGAAGAGGCAATTTATTTAAATATTTTTAAAGATGGGACGAGTTTAGCTAAGGGTTCCTGGACTGGATTGCTCCACATTGATTTACAGATCTTTTAGAGCTAGATCAGGATGTTAAAACTTGCTTGTTAATAATCAATTTGAGAGAATACCGTTAAAAAGCATATTTTTATTACATAGCTCACCTTAGATTCGGTCCAACTTGAAATACGGCAATACTTAACCAAGTCTAAACTGAAAACTGGATTATTCTACACTAGTTACAAACGCTTTACAACTAGTTAGTGGTAGTGGAACAGTACAGACTAGTTTAAAGAGCCCCACAAATAAACAGTTTCAGCTTCCAGATTAAAATGCCAATTTCAGCAAAGCTGAGGGGGTCTGTAGGACTTTTGTTTTTAGAGAACACAAAACCTCCAGGTTCATCTATCAGTGCTGATGTAACCTAAGATGGATTGTCTTACACTTGCCAGAAACTTGAGTTAAAACATTGTATTTATTACATTTTGATTTTGACAGATGCTTTTTCTGACTGATGCTTTATACTCAAACAAAGCTGCTATTTCTTATCTTACACTTTTTTATCTTGCATATATATATTAAAAAAAGACAATACGGGTGGCTTATTTTTTTGCTGTGTAGACCCAAATCATGCCCATCTCCAAAAAAAGTACTTAAATGGATCCAAAACAAGCTTAATTGTCTACATTTTGCATTCCTAACAAAACATCTTGTGATATCTGGGACCTGTATTCAATTTGTAAAACTTTAGCCTTGTGGTAGTGATTTAGCTGTAGATAAAAAAAAATACAATACTTAAAACGGGGTTAACGTTTTATTACTGCAATAAGATACTGGTCTTCCACAAAAGGAATCAGTTTCAAAGATTGGCAACTATTTTTTCAGGTACTTTGTTCCAGATTAAAAGTGGTGAAACGGCCCTTTACTCAACGAGGCAACAATTCGGAAGCCAACTTCGGTGTCGCCATGTTGCCTGTTCCCTACAACAGCCAAAAGACGAAATAATTAATCCAAACATACTTTGAATTTAACAACTGTGTGTTCCAGCAACATTAATAATTATGATCTTAAACTTCGCGTTCGTTGCTGACCAAATCGACGTGCTGGCTGGGGTGGAGGCCTCGTTGACCGAGTGCAGCCTGCCTGCCTGCGTGACACGGAGATCCGGTGCTCCGCGCTTCATGCGTGGGCAACAGAAACACTCGACGGTCGGCGTTTCCGCTCAAGCCGCAACTTGCACTAACAAAACATTATTTTTTCAGACATTGAAAAACGTTTAGTTGAGGTTTTAAGTATTTGTAATCAGTCTCCTTTCCGCCACTGGAGTGTTGGGAGAGCTGCATACTGTAGTTGTGGAGTCGCCATGTTGTCGCTCTGTCGTCTTTGAAGCCCTGGCAGAAAGGAACCGTCTCCATCTTTGTTTTTTTTCCTCACTAAATTTCCGTTCTCCTTCGCAACTTCGACCTCAAAAGCGAGTCGTTGAACAACCCGGGTCGTACACTCGGAAGATGACGAATATTCCACTTTACCCCCTTAATGAAAGCTGGTTTGATCGAGAAAGGGGTGACTCTTTTCGGGGTGTGTGTGTGTTGGCAGTCCTTTTCCGTTGCCGCGGTGCTGTCTAATGGCGGGCGATGCTGGAGCGGCTGCTCTGGCGCTCCGCAACGTTTATAAAAAGGGGGCAACGGTTAGCCTGTAGCTAAGCCAGCTAGCTTCCCCAAACCACGGCGTTGGTCGTTAGTGGCCGCATCGACGAAGCCACGGGAAGCTGCTGCTGCTGAAAGCGGGCGGTTATTTGTGTCGGCCGGGGAGAGGAGGACACACACGGGGAGTTACTTTAGAGCCACAAACGCCATTATTTCTGCGTGTTTTGCTCCGCTAATCGCGGTGTTCATTGTTTTTGTCCAGCATTTTTAATTGCGCAACCAGTGATTTCGGGCTGACTCAAACAAACTCCGCCTGTTGGGAGTTGTTTTTCCTCATATTTAACGTTACAAAATGTCCCTCCAAGAATAATCCACTACATATGAACGCTTTTTTTTAACTCCCAGCTACATGGTTTGTACACAGTATGGAAAACTGTGGAATTTGCACGTATAGGGGGAAAGTTTTTTTTAAAAACACAAAAAAAAACATGTTTCCGGGACTCATCCATCACCTTTGAGCGTAAAATGCGCTCAAAGGTGAATCTGTTTAGACTTGAAAATTATGATAAATAATATCTTGTCAAAGCATAAAAACATACCTGGTCTATAAATAGCAATATCTAATAGATGCAACAAATTAATTGAATTACTATTAACATTAATACAGTAAGGATATTTATCAAAGGTGGGTAGAGTAGCCAGAAATTGTACTCAAGTAAGAGTAGCTCTACTTCAACATGGCTTTACTCAAGTAAAAAGTAGTCAGCTAAGAAATTACTTAACAGTAAAGTACTCAGTAAGAAGGCTACTCAAGTACTGAGTAAATAATCATGCCAGCTGATGATTTAATATTTAGAAATTCCATAATTGGACAGGCAAAAATATATTATGTTTGAATTCTGGTATTTTGAAGACAAAAATGAAAACATTTACAAAGAATAACATAATAGCAAAGAAACACTTTTCTAAAAACAAATGTCAACATTAAACTTGAAAGTAATACTACAGCAGTTACTGTATATACAGTTTGTTAGAACAGTTCGAAGTGCTTCCAGTGACATCTACTGTTTACGTTCAATGAGCTCAGCAGATAGAAAATACCATTAAAACAAAGCTTGTGTGCAAATAAAAAGTCCCACTCTAACACAAACTCCAAGTTTTGTCTCTGGTGCATTTTTGGTTCAAACAAGTTTGTTCTTTATTCATAAAGTTACTCACAGCAGGTAGAGTAGCCAGACATTTTACTCAAGTATCTACTTGAGTTTGTTAATAAAGTTACTCAAGTGAATGTAACTAGTTACTGCCCACCTCTGGTATTTATACAGTGGGAGTTGACAAGTATCTTGTTTTAAGGGACCTCAATGTTTGACAACAAATGTTTGCCATAGTTGTCGATGATCCTTTCCCCCCTAGAAAAACCAAGTTTAAAAACTGACTGGTCTTATAATCGTCAAATCTAAACCACACATAAGTACTAGAAGAATCTAATTCAGTTTTGAAAGAGTTGGGGAGAGGGCAATGAGGTGACCACCCCTACAGAAGCAGCCATTTTGTTAGTTTGCAGGTCTGGAGCATACAGGTGTGTCAGACGTCAGCGGGGAACGTAGCAAAGCAACTGTTGCTTCCCATCAATCCGGGAAGGGTCACATGGCCTTCTCCAGACTATTTTAAGTCCATCGTTCTACACAGAGATCATTCACAGGGGGAAAACCTTTCTAGATTCCCAGGCCGTGATGCGCAGAGAAAACTGTCAACCACAGCGGCGGAGGTGTGATGATGTGGGCTTGTTGTGACGCCTCCACCTGCATTGATGGAGTTGAACTTGTTCATAGACCAAAGTATCTGGAGTCGGATGTGAGGCTGTAGCTTGGCCCAGACTGGGTCACTGGTTCCAAACATGGCAGCAAATCTGCTACAGCTCATAGAATAAGACTCTAGCTAACCACACACTTTACCATCCGTTCCGCCGCTTCGTCCCACCGGTAGAAATAGTGGGAATTGTAGGAATTTGCCACAAGAAATGTAGCCAACGGTACGCTCGACTATGACGGGTAAGAACTTGTTTCTGGTTGTACAGGTACAAGCCGTTTTATTTCAAGTATTTCATCTGGGAGTGGACCTGAATTCAAAGTGCGTCTAAACCCGAGCTGTGAAACATGCTGGTAAAACAAGATGGCGGCCTTGGCGTTGTAAAAAATAAAAGAATAACAAAATGTTTGCTGCTAGCAATATCACACAATGAGCTAAGAACGGCCTTCATTTGTGTAGCTTCAAACCAACTTTAAAAAGTAAATTAACAAGTTACAGTGTCTCATCTTAAATTCCTAAACGTATTTTCAGCATTGCCGCTATTCTCTTCATGGAAGCCCAAAGAGTGTTTTGGAAAATAAAATCTCGATCTTATTTATTTATTTTCTTCAAAATATGAGGTGAGGACCCTGGTATGTTGCAGTCAGCATCGTGTGAGGTGTTAATTTTTAGCCTGTGGTCGTTCACCTTCTAATCACCGTACAGCATGGAGATGGGTGCTTTTTCATCACCAACTGTTTATTTTTGACCTGATTCGTAGCCTTTTGTAAAATGTGATGTATTTGGTACTGATTAACGCACTAACTCAGTCTTCCTCAATCTGATTTCAGGTACGAGAGCTCGTCCTCGATAATTGTCGGTCGGTTGAAGGGAAAATCGAAGGCCTCACAGCCGAGTTCGTCAACCTCGAGTTCCTCAGTTTGATAAACGTCGGCCTAATCTCAGTGTCCAACCTACCCAAACTAGCAAAACTGAAAAAGGTAAGGCCCGTCTCGCCCTGGCGCCGCCCCACAATGAGGTCGGGCGCCGGCTGCAGCTGACCGCCTCTGCTTGCCTTCCAGCTGGAGTTGAGCGACAACAGAATCAGCGGCGGCCTTGACGTCTTAGCAGAGAAACTCCCCAACCTCACACATCTAAACCTGAGCGGAAACAAATTGAAAGACATCAGCACGTTGGAGCCGTTGGTACGTTTCCGTCTGCGGCGTCTTCTGTGGCCACGTGCACGCTTCTGGTTTTAATTTCCATCCCACCTGTGCAGAAAAAGCTGGAACACCTGAAGAGTCTGGACCTGTTCAACTGTGAAGTAACGAACCTGAACGACTACAGAGAGAGCGTCTTCAAGCTGCTGCCTCAGCTCACCTACCTGGACGGCTACGACATGGAGGACATCGAAGCCTCCGACTCTGACGGAGAGGTGGACGGAGACGGCGTGGATGATGACGAGGATGAAGGTACGAGGCTCTAAGAGGAAACGACGAAGGTCACTGGGAGGCTTCTCTATTTTCTGTTAAAATAGACTCAAATTATCCCAGAGGAATCATGGATAGTTTCTGGTCCAAGTTGATGAGGCAGAGTGAGAAAAGGCATTTTTTTCATGTTCTGATGGTTCTAACAGAGCACTGCAGAAGTCCTGAGAACAAAGTCTGTGGCTGGACCATCTAAGTGACATCTAGGAGGACGAGTGAGGGGAGAACAGTCTAAAGAGTGTAACTTTTGCTTTATCAGCATTTAGGGCTAGTCTTAGACAGAGAAATATGGTCAAAAACAAACAGCAGACACCTCAGCACAGCAGTAATAGTTTTTCATGGCAATAGACCACAGTGCCAAGATTAAAAAAAAGGTTTACAAGCATCAGTAACATTTTCACCGACACTTTAAAGAAATTGGAAACAGAGTTGGACCTAAAATGGATCCGATGTCAAACAAAGAACTGGGCCGTCCAGATTTTTCAATGAAAAAGGAAACGTTTAACATACAATGATGGTACATGGGGACACGCACATCAGCTGTTAATATCAGCCCAGTTTTATTTATCGGACCTATGTCCACGTGTTAAAACTGACTAACATCGACGGCCGATCTTGAGTTTACGCCGATTTATCGTGTATCCCAAGTGTTACTTTGCATTACAAGCATAATTACGACGATAAATTGTGTAAATTCAAAATGTATCTGTAAAGTCAGAGGTGGAAATATGGTCTGTTCACTTAAAAATATCTAATAGAAAGTGTCAAAGGTGTTTTAAAAATCTCCAATCTTGGTCCCAGAAAGACCAAAGATGGGCTGAAAGGTGGAGAACATCTTTAGTGTCTGGTGGCATTTCCCCTGGCCTCCACTAGGGGGCCTCCACACCCCCGACTAGCTTCAGCTTTTACCCTCATCTTGCATTTTGCAGCCATGTTTAGAGGTGGGAGTGCAGCAGTGCACTCCGGGGTGCTCTGCTGTCACGCTGCGCCGCATTTTCCCCCTTTCTTCTAGAACGACCGACTCAACGCCTCGGCGGTTAAAACCAAAACGGCATTTATCCTGAAATACAGAGTTACTGCATGTTGAAGGTCCAAGAGAACGAGTCGGGCTTTCAAATGCCTTCGATTTGTCATATTAGTGTTTTGATGAAAAGGTGATGCACGTTTTTCTTTTTGATGGATGTTTCTGCCCCAAATGCTGAGGTAAAATCGAACATATTGGGAAAAATGGTGAATCTTTATTCCTGTTACCAACTTGTACACGGCTGTGGATCAATTTAACACATTGTAGAAATAACTGGTAGGTAACTGCTGATGGGAAAAGCTGCGTGGTGCGTTCACTGACTGAAGGGGGGGTCAGATTTTTGAGAACTTATTGTTTTCTTCATCACTTTTTTCTTCTGTTTTTTTTTTTTTTTTTACTTTCAATTCAACAGAGGGAGAGGAGGAGGAAGATGAAGATGGGGAGGAGGAAGACTTTGATGAGGAGGACGACGATGAGGAAGATGAAGAGGAGGTAGAAGGAGAGGAGGATGATGAGGAAGTCAGCGGTGAAGAGGAGGTGAAGACGAAAAAAACAAAACAAAAAACGGACAACTGTTTAAATGTTTAACTCGTCTCTAACTTCTAAATGTTGTTTTATGAAGGACGAAGAGTTCGGTCAAGATGGAGAAGTGGAGGATGAGGATGAGGACGAGGATGAAGATGAAGAAGGTGAGTGTCAGGAGCTGTTCTGTGAGCCTGGAGCATTCAGGGCAGGTGTGAGAGCACCGAGGTCCAGGAGGAGTCTTAACCTGAACTTAATACTCGGTTTTACATATGGGCTCTCGGGAGCCACAAATCAAATGTGAATATTGCACAATCTGATTTTATTTAAAATATATCCAAACTACTTCTATAACGTTATAAAACTTTACTCTCCTGCTGTCTCACTGTTTGACTACGACTTTGTGCCTGAATATAGCACAAATACACAAACATCTTGTCATAAGTGTTCTGTGATATGACCATAGGGCTTGCCGTATGTCCCTTCTCCGACTCCACTGCTGCTGTTTCCCCAAACTAAACCATGTTTGCTCCAGATTTGAAAACAGGCAGACAGGGTTTCTGCATCACCGTTATTACTGGCTTCTCACGCATTAGTTTGGTGTGGAGTGCTCCGGATGGCAGCGCCAGAAAAAATAATCACTGAGTCATTAAAAAAAAAAAGTTTTTATTTGCTTGTGGATGAAATATTATTCTGCAGAGCTTTCTGACTGCCTGTGATTTAGTTTATTCATGAGTGTCCCCTCTGTGTCGCCAGAAGCAGAAACCGGGAAAGGCGAGAAGAGAAAGCGAGATCCAGAGGATGAAGACGAGGATGAGGACGACGAAGACGACGATTAAAAGCAAAAAACGGAAAATGAGAGCCTACCGAGTTTCCCCTCCTCCCTCTTTTGACCCCGTCACAAAACCCGAACGTCCGCCCTCCAACAACTCACACCGCCTTTTTAATCCGCGTCAACCTGCTCCCCCTCCCCAGCACTGGGCTCTTTTTACGAGCAAGACTGTACCGACAGGTGGGCCGAGTGGAGCTGCTCCTCCCACAATCCCCCTTTTTTTTTTTTTTTCTTCTTCTTCTTCTTCCTCCCACTCCAATGGACTGAGAGCCACCTAACACCCACTTCGCTCCCACCCGTAACCCCAGAGGTTCTCAGGCAGCCTACCACTCAGCATTCCACATTTCCACTGTCCGCCCCTCTTTATGTACTCCCGTGTGAGGACTTTGGGACTGGTATCTAGTTTTGGGTCTGTGTTTTTAATATTTTGTTGGATTCAAATTTTTTTTTTCTTTTTTGTTGTTGGGTTTATCATTTCCCTATTTTTTTCTGTTTTATTTTGTTTCCCCCAATAAAATTATTGCTATAGCAGCTGTGCAACCAGCAGGCCATGGTTTTTAGTCTGGCAGCCTGTTGCACAAATCAAGGTTGTAGCTACATTTTTACTTTCTGTATGACAAAAAAAAAACTTTGTAAATAAAATGTTAACATTTTTGGCTTTTCTCTCTCCCTGCTTTGCTTTTCTGCTGTCCTGAAATGAATTAGATCAGTGATCAGTTTTCAGTTAAACTGAGTGAGAAGGCAGAAGATGTCTTTAGATTCTTCAGCAGACGTTGGAAGTGTGAGAATTGAGTTGATTCATTAATAGTGCTGGTATTGTTGGAGAGGATTTAACCTTAAAAAACAGACAGACGAGACCAGACACCACAGCTTCTCTTCAATGACCAGCAGGGGGATTCGTTTATTCTGGACTTACAATCATCTTCATTTCACAGAAGTCCCAACAATCCCAACAATATGGGGTAACTTTCAGCCTTTATAGGGATACAGTATGACGTAAATAGGAACATGATATCTTACTGTGTACAGGCGTTGCTCTGGACCAAAAGCCCTCCCTCCCTAGTTGGAGGGGTGTGTGTGTGTGAAATGGTGTGTGTGTTCTCTTCCATTTCTAGGAAGTCCTATAAACAGATCTTTGGGAAACATTCTACAACTAATCATTCTTTGGGCAGTGATTTCAGTTATTAAGACAAACAGGGTTCCATCTTAACCATATTAAAAGATGAAATCCACCATACATCCCCCCTTGGCTCACTTACGTGAGCCATATCAAGGGGAAAATCACACTGGGAACTATAAGAAAAGTGGAATAATGTAGTTGTGGAGTAATAGAGGAATATAAAAGGGTAAAAATACTTGCTTTGATTACCAAACAGAAAAAAAAAAAGAACAAAGAAAAATTGGTAATGTATGGTCGTAAATGTAGAATAAAATAAAAACATGCACTGAACTATATACGAATGTATATACGTTTGTCTGTGCAATATCACAGACAAACGTCAGACAACTGTCGGTAAACCGCCTTCACAACATAGATTAAACATTTACACAAAATACCCCTAAGCAACACTTAGACAGACGTACACAACATTTTTAGACAACACTAAAACAGACGTACACAAACTTTTGTATATTTATAGATAATCTTGCCGGCATTTATTCTATTAATTGCTATAAACAGGTTTGCGTTTCTAGTTGCTTGTCAGCAGTTATTTAAAAGCATGCGTGTGTGTGTGTGTGTCTGCTTTTACACAGCGAGTTTGCTCTGCATTACGATTGAAGCAACTGTTAATGCTTAAAGCCAAACATGCAATGTTAATACCTTATCACATGCATTTCACATATTCAAATAACCTCATACATCACATCACACGTCCAATTAAACATCCATTCTAACCGGGCTTCCACTTAAACTCAAAATCAATAATCGATCCAGTAAACCCAAATGACAAAATTTAGGGCTATTAATGGGGTAATGTTCTTTGAACAGAGCAAGTTTAATTTGGCAAATGAGTGAGGTTACCTAGGAGGTACCAAAGGATTGGAGTTTTTATCTTATTCTTACATTTCGACCTCTGCCCTGTAGAGTTTTCCTTATTTTCTTTGGCCGGAGGAGAGCAGAGCAAAAGCAGGCTCTCACTGACAAAGTGGGGGGGGGTGGGGGGGACGCTCAACAAGTACCCACACCCTGATCTCCTTAAAATCTCCTTATAGACAAATAAAAGTTTTCATGCACTTTTCCTCATCAAATATGACAAGTTTTACCCTTACTTCAGACAATGCGAATTTTAAGAGAAAAACAAAGATACAGCAAACAAACTCAGTTCCATACATGCATTTTAGTCAAACAGAGCTCTCACATAGTCTCGCAAATAGACGTCTCATGCACACCCATCTCAAACTCTCTCCTGATCGCTCATTTCTGAATCCTTTCTCTCATCTCCCTTCGTTGGGAAACTAGTGGCTTTCCTGATGGTCCAGATGTCCAATTCTCTTATTTTATATGTGTGCGCGCACAGTGAATTTTGGCTTATAATTTTAACGGACCCATAATACAAGGATAAAAACAAGAGTAAAAAAAAAGTTCATACTGCACGTGCTTCAGAACAGGCCTTCTATGTCAAATTTAATAGGAGGTTTTCACCTCGTTACCTAAACCAGAGTACTCAAAACCAGACTGCAGTTAAGGCCACACAGATGATCCAAGAGAAACCTCATTTCTCTTTCTCCAAGCGCTTACAACTACTGCCCAACAAAATCTGCATGCATTTCAAAACCAGGCCTACTATTTCAAATTTAATCGGAGGTTTTTCTCACTCCAAAGCCTAAACCGGAGATCTCAGCTTTACAAACCAACTGCAGTTCACTAATGGCCCGATCTTTCCAATACTCGCACGTACAAACGGGTACGAGCTAGAGAGAACGGCCACGCTTACTCAGAGGCTTCACCTCTAAAGACTCCGACCAGCCCATGTTTCTAAAATCACCCTCTCACGATGATTTTTTGATTCTAAAAAGTTATATATATTAGAAAAACTTCAGCAAAGACCCGTACTGGTCCGATTCATTTCTTATACGCCGTCGCTTCTAACGTCATATTTGACGGGACATCCGATAAAAGCGGCTGGGAGTAACCAATCACTTCTTTAAGATTGTCGGTTAATCAATTGTGTTGGACTCTACGCTTCCTCATCTTTTGTATTTTGTGACAATCCATTTCCCGCGGAAAATTACAACTGGTGGTCACAAAAAGAAGCAGCAATGCCTCACTTGTCTCGCCTTTAAAATCAATACACTTTTTCCAAAGCAGAACCTCTGTGTGGCAAATCTTATGTTAAAAAAAAGGAAAAATAAAGAGAGAGAGGTATGCTTAACTTACCTCCTCTTTTCTGTTTCTCAATGGGCCCCGGTTTGCCACTGGAGGTACGCTGCAGTGGAAAGCCTTTTTTCCTCTCCCTTGTCCACATCCTGCCGACAACGCCAATTATGTTGGAGAGGATTTAACCTTAAAAAACAGACAGACGAGACCAGACACCACAGCTTCTCTTCAATGACCAGCAGGGGGATTCGTTTATTCTGGACTTACAATCATCTTCATTTCACAGAAGTCCCAACAATCCCAACAATATGGGGTAACTTTCAGCCTTTATAGGGATACAGTATGACGTAAATAGGAACATGATATCTTACTGTGTACAGGCGTTGCTCTGGACCAAAAGCCCTCCCTCCCTAGTTGGAGGGGTGTGTGTGTGTGAAATGGTGTGTGTGTTCTCTTCCATTTCTAGGAAGTCCTATAAACAGATCTTTGGGAAACATTCTACAACTAATCATTCTTTGGGCAGTGATTTCAGTTATTAAGACAAACAGGGTTCCATCTTAACCATATTAAAAGATGAAATCCACCATAGTATTTTTGCTCACTGGACTTCTAAAAACCAGAAAGATCTGATTTGCATATTTGAGCTGTCCCCTTTAATCTGATTCTCCTAAATAAAATCCAACCTAGATGTCTGCCTGAATGTAAATAATCAGCAGCTCTGTGCTTTGCTAGATTATTAGTGAACCTGGCAGACAGGTCGGGAAGGAAGTTCTGGTCCAGTTTAAAGCAGGTTTAGGTTCTAAAACAACACCCCAACCATTGAAACATCTCCCAGGTCTCTGTTCAGGAGCTCAGGGAGGACCATGGTAACTCTGGAGGAGCTGCAGAGTCCCACAGCTCAGCTGGGAGAATCTGTAGACTGTATAACTGATTGGAATCCTACCTAATCTGGAGGGACAGTCTATTGTTGTATAACAAGACCCTTTGCAGAGTTAGAGCAGCATATTTTTCATCATTAATTGAGAACAGAAATAATCCTAGATTTCTCTTCAGTACAGTTGCTAAACTTACACAGAGTCATAGCTCTGTTGATCCATCCATTGCCTTAGCTCTTAGCAGTAATAATTTTATGGGATTCTTCATAAATAAAATGGATTCCATTAAAAATAAAATAATTGGCATCCTCCCAAACATGATTACCTCATCCCCAGTGAGTAAGGCAGCATTGCAGGAATCTTTAGAACCTGCGCTGTGTCTGAACTGTTTAGAAGCAGTAGAGCTTTCTGAGCTATCTAAAATCTTAGCTTCATCTAAACCTTCTACCTGTATGTTAGACCCAATCCCAACCAAGTTGTTTAAGGAGGTATTCCCTTTGATCAGTGGTCCTATTTTAGACATGATTAATCTATCCTTAGTAAATGGATATGTACCACAGGCTTTTAAAGTAGCTGTTATTAAACCTTTACTTAAGAAACCATCTCTTGATCAAGATGAGTTAGTAAATTACAGACCTATATCTAATCTTCTTTTCTTATCTAAAATTCGTGAGAAAGTAGTTGCTAATCAACTTTGTGAACATTTACAAAGTAATGACCTACTTGAGGAGTTTCAGTCAGGCTTCAGAGCTCATTATAGCACTGAAACGGCTCTGGTGAAGGTCACTAATGATATTCTCATGGCCTCAGATAATGGACTTGTGTCTATACTTGTCCTGTTAGATCTCAGTGCAGCATTTGATACAGTTGATCACAATATTCTCCTACAAAGACTTGAGCATACTGTAGGAATTAAGGGGAAAGCATTAGGCTGGTTTAAATCTTATCTGTCGGACAGATACCAGTTTGTTAATGTTAATAATAAATCTTCCTCAAACTCTAGAGTCACCTGTGGAGTACCACAGGGTTCAGTCCTTGGACCAATTCTCTTTACTATATATGCTTCCGACTGGCAAAATGATCAGACAGCATTGGATTCATTTCCACTGTTATGCTGATGACACTCATCTTTATTTATCCATAAATCCTGATGAATCCAATCAATTACTTCGACTGCAGTCATGTCTTGATGACATCAAAAGCTGGATGACTTTAAATTTCCTGCACTTAAATTCTGACAAGACCGAAGTTGTAATCTTTGGACCAGAGTCCTCAAAAAATAAACTTCTTAATCACTTAATCTGGATGACATTAACTTGGCCTCTGGTAATAAAGTAAAAAGTCTTGGTGTTATTTTTGACCAAGACATGTAATCTAAATCCCATATTAAACAGGTTTCCAGAGTTTCCTTTTTTCACCTCAGGAATATCGCCAAAATTAGAAACATTCTGTCCAGGAGCGATGCTGAAAAACTAGTCCATGCATTTGTTACTTCAAGGCTGGACTATTGTAATTCTTTACTATCAGGAAGTCCACAAAATGCAGTTCAAAGTCTTCAGCTGATCCAAAATGCTGCGGCAAGAGTTCTGATGAAAATCAACAAGAGGGATCATATTTCTCCAATTTTAGCTTCCCTTCATTGGCTTCCTGTTAAATCAAGAATAGAATTTAAAATTCTTCTTCTAACATATAAAGCCCTTAATAATCAAGCTCCATCATATATCAGAGCTCTGATTACTCCGTATGTTCCTAACAGAGCACTTCGCTCTCAGACTGCAGGTCTGCTGGTGGTTCCTAGAGTCTCTAAAAGTAGAATGGGAGGCAGATCCTTTAGCTATCAGGCTCCTCTCCTGTGGAACCAACTCCCAGTTTTGGTCCGTGAGGCAGACACCCTGTCTACTTTTAAGACTAATCTTAAAACTTTCCTTTTTGACAAAGCTTATAGTTAGAATGGTTCATGTTACCCTGAGCTACCTCTATAGTTATGCTGCTATAGGCTTAGGCTACTGGAGGACATCAGGGCCTATTTCTCTCACTCTACTGATTTCTACTGTTCTCCAGATTTGCATTGCATTGCATTGAAATGACTGTTGTCATTTCAGGTTTTAACTTTTTGCTCTCTCTCTTTTTTTCTTCATAGTAGGTACACCTGATCTGATGTCTGTTAACTGTGACATCATCCAGGGGGGACAGATCACCGACTATTACCATCTAATCTAACAGATTACTGGATAAATGTGTCCTTCTGTGCTTGTTTGTCTCTCTTGTTGTGTCTCTGCTCTGTCTTCTGTAACCCCCAGTCGGTCGAGGCAGATGACCGTTCATACTGAGCCCGGTTCTGCTGGAGATTTTTCCTTCCCGCTAATGGGGAGTTTTTCTTTCCGACTCTCCCTGTGGCTCTACGCTTCTCCAGGAGTGAATGCTGCTTGTCGGGACTTTGAAGCAATCAACTGGTTCCCTTATATAGGAAATATTTGACCAATCTGTATAATATGATTGAATTTGAATTTGTAAAGTGCCTCGAGATGACATGTTTCATGAATTGGCGCTATATAAATAAAATTGAATTGAAAATTGAATTGTATTCCCCACAAACCTGGCATTTATGGAAGAGTGGCTGAAGATGGGATTAAGAAGTCCTGTTTGCTAACCTGGAAGGAGTTTATCTCCCCTGTTGAGACCAAAAGTGAACTTTTCACAATACACGCAGAACTGGAAACAAACACTGCATATTCCCTGGGGAGGGTTGTCCAAACTTTTCATCACATGAGCCAAAACTAACCCCCCTAAGCACTTAAGGGGCAAAGGATATATTAGAAAAAGGGTGTTAAGAAGTTCGCCATCCTCCAAGGTGAGCTCCAAGTCAGATGCAAATCAGTGGACCCACCCGTCACTCCTGCATCGTTAGGGTGAATTGTTTCATGTGCTAACCTCTAACGCCCCAGGAGAGTGATGGGAGGGTTGTTGATTTGCATCTGACCAGGTCCTGAATTATGTCTCCTGCTCCTTCTTTGGTCTTCTGTGTTGCTTTTATTTCAAGGACTCACCCCTTTGTCCATTCTTTGGGTCTGAACTGCACTTCACTCTACCTTGCTAACTGTTGCTCTTGTAATGCAAATAACCTGTGATAAGACCAGCCCTTCTACAAGAGACTGGAGAAAGGCTGAAACAAACTGGGATCAGAACAGGAGCATGTTCCAAGCACTTTTCATTACCTGGCCCTGCAACATCAGACCTTTTTTGCAGGAATATATTGATAAGTCATATCTAAATCTTTTATTTAGGCAAACCTATTGAACAACCAGATATCATACGGGTCCTAGTTCCTGAGCTGAGAAAAGGTCATAACCATGCTTTTCCAACAAGGCAAGGCAGAGCCTATTTCTATTGTCCATTCACCAACAGACTCATGTATATTGCAAAGCTCACTATATGAAAGAAATAATAATTGTATTTTGTCTTGTCTCGCCTTTTTATGTCATTCAAAATTTAATCTTACAGAATGACAAACAGTATGCCTTTAGTATTGGAGTAACATTTATGTCACACAAGGAACAGCCGTAGTCCCCCCCACCCCCCACCCCTGCTTTCAGGTAAAACACTCCTCAACAGAGAGGCTTGAACTAAAACCAAAACTGAAGGGGGTGGGATGGTTCTGAGAGTTGTGAAGTACTGTTGGGGGGACTGGAGCCAAATACCACCCCAAACAGCTCAATTTTGAAAAACAACAGACAGAAGGTATAAATTCAGAAAGCTTTTTTTATTTCAGATAAAGAAAAGCAGTCTACATATGGATAAAGCACTAAATATAAAGTGGAAAAATGTAAAATACAATTGTCCCATCTAGCAGTTTCCACATTCCCATGGTGAGCCTTTCCTACATTTGCCACAGGTAAATTTGCCGCAGTGGACACAACGTTCAGTACTTCTGTTGTTATTGCAGAGTATGCGCACCTGGCATTGAGTCTTTTTCTGCTGGGAAACTCTCATCTCACGACGTAGCTGTTTTTGCTCTTCCTCTTGTGTCTTTTCCTGCAGGAGCCTGTTTCTGAGTTCCTCTGAAAGCTCCAGCATGAACAGTCGACGACTTTCTTTGGCTCCTGTACACGCTGTGTACAAAACATGTGCATTTGTGGCGGCCATGTCAAGCAGGTTATAAAACACAGCCATGGGCCACCTCCGTGTTCCTGCACGCACAGAGTAGTTGCGCAGTTTCTGGTCCATAATATCAACACCACATTTGAGCTGGTTGTAATCAACCACAGTGTTTGGTTTCTGTTTTTGAGTCTCCCCAATCTCCACTTTCTGATGCATGGTGCTCAGCAGACAAACAGATTTCTTCTTTTTTGTTGCATACACTGTCAGTAAGGCACTCCCAGATGTGAACAGCTGTGTAGAGTACAGCTGGCGTCCTGAACTTTCTTTTGCTGTTGCTGGTAGCTCCCGCCGAATTCTGCTCATGGTGCCAAGCAGAGTTGTGTTCCGCTGAAGGAGCCTGTTGGCCAGAGACAGAGACGTGGAGAAATTGTCCATAGTTACCGTCCTGCCCTGGTCCATAAATGGCTCCATCAGTTTCACAACAACGTTCTCAGACAGCCTTTCTCCTGTGGGGCGGGAGGGATCTTTTCCCAAATAGGGGATGGCATTACACATGTATTTTGTGTCCAGATCCACTGCAATGCAAAACTTAATTCCAAATTTACCAGGCTTGGAGGCAATGTATTGCAGAAAGGGACAACGAACCTTCGATGGAAATAACTGCTCAGCAACAGTAATATGTCGCCCTGGACTGTAGGACAGCACACAGTTCTGTACAAACTGTTGCCAGATGTTTGAAATTGCAGCAAATTTGTCCGTTTTCACGCGTTCCAAACGAGTGTCTTTGTTGTCGAAGCGCAGATATTTCATTATATCTTGAAACCGGTTTCGAGGCATTGTGGCTTTGATGTGTGAATTCCCAAAGTCTTTGGACCACAAATCCCGCATGGCGCCAACGCTCCCCTGGGCTGCTTTAATAAACAGAACTGCAATGAAAGCCATCAGCTCATACACACTCATTTTCCAGCCCTGTTCTGTTCTGCGACCCTGCTGGACTGTGCAGTCTGTGATGGTCATCAGCATACCAAGATCCACCAAACAGAGGAAGCTCTGGAGGCGACTTGTAGCTTTCCGTCTTGCAAACTCAGTTGGCCCTCCAGTCCCGCTGAATTTCATCTGCGTGCTTTGCTGAGAGGTGAAGTCCTCAACTTTTCGCTGGACCCACACACTGCCATCTTTTGCTGTCTCTGTGTGTTCTGGTGCTGTGTCCATACCGGAAACCTTGCGTTTCTTGCTACCAGGAGAGTTGTCGTCCTCATCTGATGTAGCCTCCTCGTCTGTGCTGTCCTCCTCAATAACAACACGAACTTTCCTGCTTTTTCTTGGAGACAGAGGATTATCTGTTGCAGGAGGAGCGGTCACATCCTCATCAGATGAAGATTCTGCATCTGTGGAGTCTTCCTCTTCAAATGTGAAGTCAACGTTTTCGCCATCAGAATCACAGTCTGGCATGTCTTGTAACACAGCCAAAGCCTCCAAAGCGCTCAGTCTCCTTCTGCTACGCCAAGCCATGTTGATCTAGCTTGAAATCTCAATAACTCTGAGTCGATCTGTTGGGCCTGTTTATTCTGAGAGCTAGACTTCACCCCCCACACATTTACATCAGATATATGAAATATTTTTCTATGCTTTATGTGACATTTTATGTAATACTCAAACAATTTATTTTACAGCTGACAACTTTAATTTACAGATGACAGATGATGATCTCCAGAAGTCCATCTACATGATTTGGGATTTAAAAATAAAGGCATTTAAAAATCTCTACATTGACTCAATTTGACCTGTTTTGTTGTAAATGTTGCTACAGAATTGGACGTTTTCTGTGAATACTATAACATCAGCATGACAATAGAAAACCTCCTGATGTCGCTCAACAACTTTCATCCAAATGTGATGTGGAATTTCATAATAAGAGCCACTTGAAATCTGTATATATTAAGTAATTTGGACCAGAGTTGCTGTCACTCTAGCAACTAAATGAAAGATAATCAATCGATGCTGTGACTTCAACAGGACAGTAGAACACCTCCAGATGTGCCTCAACAAGTTTCAGCCAAATGTGGCATTTGGCTGAAACTTGTTGAGGCACATCTACTGTCAACACAGGTCAAATTGAGTCAATGTAGATATTTTTAAATGCCTTCATTTTTAAATCCCAAATCATGTAGATGGACTTCTGGAGATCATCATCTGTCATCTGTAAAAAATAAGTTGAGTATTTTTTGAGGCTCTTAAGAGTGTGACCAAAATATATATTTACATTTTCACCAGCAGACCAGAATAATAGAAAAAATGACACATAAAGCATGAAAGAAATATGTTATATAACTGATGTAAATATGTAAAAACACTTGGTCGATACACCGCGAAAATGTTGCTTTTATTTTGAAAAGTAGTCTCAGCCGTCACTGCCGTAATCCATGTCTGGTTCTGGTTCTGGTTCTGCAGAGCAGGCTGGAGCCAGAAGACCTGAGTGGTCTGGAGGGTTGATGCACTGATAACAAGTCTGTGATGTATTTAGGTGCTAATTCAGGGATTTATAGACTAACAGAAGGATTTTAAAGTCTATTCTCTTAGATCCAGGGAGCCAGTGGAAGGACTTCAGAACCGGGTCCGTGTTCTCTACGTTCTTAGTCTTAGTGAGGACTTCAGAACCGGGTCCATGTTCTCTACGTTCTTAGTCTTAGTGAGGACGCGGGCAGCAGCGTTCTGGATCAGCTGCAGCTGTCTGATCCACTTTTTAGGCAGACCTGTGAAAACACCGTTGCAGTGATCAGTTCTACTAAAGATAAACGCATGGATTAGTTTTTCCAGATCCTGCTGAGACATCAGTCCTTTAATCCTGGAAATGTTCTCCAGGTGCTAGAAGGTCCACTTTGTGATTGTCTTTAGATGGAGGTTCAGGTCTGAGTCCATCACTACACTCAGATTTCAGGCCTGATCAGTGGTTCCTAGCTGAAGCAGCTGAAGCTGTGTGCTAACTTTAGATCTCTCCTCTGGTCCAAAAATTATTCCTTCAGTTTTGTTTTTATTCAGTTGTAGAAAATGTTGGCAAATCCAAGCATTGATTTTTTCTAATTACTCAGTGCTTGAACTGGTTCATAATCACCTGGTGACATGGTGATGTAGAGCTGTGTGTCGTCTGCATAGTTATGGTACCAGATGTTTTTATGATCTGAGCTAGAGGAGCATGTAGATATTGAACAGGAGGGGACCCAGGATGGAGCCTTGGGGAACCCCACATGTGATTTTTGTCATCTCTGATGTAAATTTACCTACTGACACAAATAAGTCCCCGTCCTTTAAGTAGCATTTAAACCAGTTGAGAGTTGTACCAGAAAGGCCGACCCAGTTTACTGACGGATCTTAAATATTTTTAAACAGAACTTAAAGCCAGAAATAAGTTGAAGAAAACATAAAACTTCTATCTATTTGATGAGGAGTTCTGTAATAATTAGAAGATGGGTATGTGAAGCCAAACTATCAGCAAGAATCCCCCCCAAAAAATCAAATGTTGAAAGGATTATAAAGCTGTTCTCAAAATCACAGCTTACATAACTAAACAAGAGTTCAGTGATTCACAGGAAGGTTCAGTCTTCAAGCAGTTCTCAGTCTCCAAAGAAAAATGCTGACACCGGCACTTTCTCAACAGCCTAATGCTATTTTTTCCTCACTTCATGTTTGGCTTTGGATTAGCAGAGCAGCGTTCCCAACGTATTTAGGCTAATATGAGGATTCTGACCTTTATCCGCCTCTTTAAACCCACCCCTATCATTTCAAAAAACAGCTGCAGGTCATGCAAACTACTGATGTTTTAAAAGAAAAATACATGTTTGGCCCTTTAATGCATTTTGTTGCTTCATGGGTGCAGAAAAGTTGAATGAAGTTTATCCAGCTGTTGCACAGAGATCTTTATATTTTGTTTGGCTCAGATTTTTCAAGCCACTCAGTTTTATTGAACAATTACATCCCAGTATGTGTTGCAGAACTGCGAAAAAAGGTCTCATTTTGTAGTCCGAGCTGAAGGAAGCTACAAGTGTTCTGCTGTTACACCGTCCCCCAGCAGACTACAAAGATGGCTGAACGGGAAGGAGTGGAACGTTTTGTGACCCGGACGGGTCGGGGAGTGAAGTTCCTTCTTTAGATTTAAAGAGACAGCACCAAAACGAGTTGCTCTCAGACACACCTCAGAACGGGGGTAAAGGAGGGGCTGTGGGGCAAAAAATAATGATGAATTCAGGATGAATTATCGCAGTTCCACTTTGTTTGACCACAGCTGAACGATGTTATTGTGAAAAGGGAAAACGTAAAAGCATGATACGTCCACTTTAAAACTGTTCTGGTTATCTCATCAGCTCTATCCACCCATGTTCTATACCCTGGCAGGAAGCTGGAGTACCCAGAGAGAACCCAAACATGCACAGGGAGAACATGCAAACTGCAGACAGGCACCGGGATTTGAACCCCGGGTCTTCTTGCTGCAACATTATAGTGCCACAAACTGTTTATGGTGTATATATTATATAAATGTGTTGTTGTTGTAAAGTGCCGTGAGAAGACACTTAGAAATTAAAAATGACTATATTTTAAACTAAGGACAGCAAAATTGTCCGCTACAGATAGAAATATCAGCCCAACCTAAAAATGAAGCGTGAACGGTGTTTAGCTTCTTGGAGTCAGTTTGTTTTATAAAAACAAGCAACAGTGCATATAATGCAGTGATTTTAAAAATGTGGACAGACACGGTTGTTCTTCAGGTGTGAGCATTGCCTGGCGCCGCAGGAAGCGCCGGGTTGAAGTCTGAACACGTGATGCTGCTTCTGCTTCTGGACCAAAAACAAGTCTAATCCTGGCGGACCCGCCCTGCTGCAGGTCAACCTGGTCAGAAAAACCTCTGCGTCTGTGGCAGTTAGCATGGCAGGTTCTGGGTTTTCACCAAAAACAAAACCAGTACCATCCCACTGACTAGAACCAACATGTGCTGGATGAGCGTTTGTCTAAAAACAGTAAGCGGTTCATAGGCCTCTGTGTTTATTTTCAGGTTTATCGGGCGCCTGCTGAGGGTCCCTTGAAGCTGTTTAAAAAACTAATTCAGACAGAATGTGCACGGTCTTTGCAAGGTTCCTGGTGGACCTGAAAGCATGGTGGTGTAACCTGGGCCAAACCTGCATACAGAGAAGCTCTGGGCATGATGGCTGCCCAGCTTACAAGCAGAAGCAGCTGCGTCAAACGGTCTCCTCTCTATGTCAAGACGGCGCCATATTTAATCAGTGTGAGCTGGGCTCGCCAATGGAGGAGGACAGGACCAGTTGGACAGAAGTCACACTGGTTGGGTTTGTTCACTCTACAGTTTCAGTGCAAACACAGAAGAACCCCTCATCCACATCCTCTTGTGTGTTTGAGATGATGAAAGAGATGATGGTGTTTCCTGCCCCACAGCAAGGCTGAAACTGATGGAGGTGTACGAACCTCCTAGACGTGTATATGGTAAAAAAATAAACAAAAAAAATCAGCAGGTTTCTCAGAAAAATGGGGATAGTTTCAAAAAAGTTCAGAATAGTAACTTGTTCCCCTGACTATTTTCTTAAATGTTAAGTATCTTAAGTATGTTTAAGTGAGAAATAACATTAAATAAATGCAGAAAGTTATATTAGGTAATCAGTTCCACTGAATCTTGTATTTTCCCACTAAAATGCATACCATGCCAAAAAAAGGTTAAAAAAACAAAACAACTGGACTTCTACTGTGGAAGTTTTCTCAATTCAAAATGCCTGTAGTAGTGTGGAGCTCCAAGCCTTGTAGACCTGCTGATGAGGCCTCAGAGTTTAGATTCACATGTAGATTCACCTGGAACTGATCGCCCCAACAATGGAGAGTCGTTAGGCTCCTCGTTAGCCTGGCTCCCAGGAGGAATGTTGTAGTCACATGCATAGAGGTGAGAATAGGGGGTTTTCAGCTGACGTCACGCTCACGTGACTACTCTGCGCGTCCGCCATATTGGGTGGTAGTCGTTTCGCACCGTTGACCCGCATTGTATGACGCCTTAGGCAGTATTGGAAGTGAACAATGGTGAAAACGTGTTTAATGGTTGGTTGCACGGCCCGTGGAGGTGGAGATCAACGCTCTTTCTATCGCCTACCAGCCGTGATAGTGAATCAGTGTGAAAAAACAAAACAGCTCTCTGAACAACGTCGTCACCTATGGCTGACACGGATATCCAGGTCCGATTTGGACGGTGTTAAGCTGGAATACGCCAGAGTCTGCGGTGCTCACTTTGTCACAGGTAATTAACTGTTAAGTATTTAAAACATGTAAACCGTTGCTGTATTGTGGGCTGTAACAGCGCAACACATGATCGCCATGGGAAAAACATAGAAACGGGTTAATTTTCCACCGCTTTCCTGCCTGGAGGCGCAACCACGGAGAACAACTGTTATAGATAACAAAGAGTCGTCGGCTCGCTTAGATCGCGGCTGTAAGACGACCTAACATAACTTTCTACAGTATCCCGATGTCAATGAGAGTGTGTTCGTTTGAAACACATAGCAGCTAGTTAAAAGTACATTACATGCGTGAGTGGTTGTTAGCACTAACGGTTAGCATGTGCCAGAGCCCGTCTGAGCGCAGCTTACCTTTGAACGAGTTGCTGTGTTCCCACTGTTTGCTGGCTTTATGATCTGCCGCGCCTGAACCCATCCATTCGTAAACTGCACATGAGACTCCAAGGACTTGTAGCTTCAGAACTGTTCTGAAGTATAGGCGCTCACACCACAAACAAGGTAGCCGAAGACGTCCGATATGGACAGTGACGTCCGCGCTACTTCCGGGTTACGTCGGTAGGCTTTTACCGGCGTAAATACGGTAAATACAACTTAATTTTGCACTGGTCATTGTTCTGATTAAATAATTAAAGCCGCGAGCGGTTTTAATTATTTAATTATCAGCCCTGCAGCCAAGCGCCTTCGCGCACCGCCGGCAGTCAGCCACCGCAGAAGCATGCGCCGCATTTGCGTCGGATTGTTTACATTTTTACCATCTTATTAAAACTCACCCGTCCACGTATGATGGCGATTTCCTTGATGTACATAACTTCGACATCTCGTACCCAACCAGATGTGAACTGGTTGTGAGCCTCTAGACCCTTGTAAGCTCTCATTTCCTCAAGAGTGTGCAGAGGGTTTTCACTGAACACCAGGTAATGCACGATGTCGCCATGCTCTACATTTGGTCAATCATCAGGATTACGGCTAAACAAGGCACCGTGGAGGGCATAGGGGTCCATATGGTCGATCACGGAACATTTCCTCAGATATACGTCCTTATCTGGTCGCTCTAGCGTGCTGGCGTACTTATCCATTCTCGATACGAAAATACGTGTAGGACAACTAGAGATAAGGAAGTGTACCACCCAATATGGCGGACCGGAAGTTGGCCAGTGACGTCAGTGAAAACCCCCTATTGGGATGAAACTTGGCACAATGGTTTTTTTTAACCTTTGTTTGGGGGGGGGGGGGGGGGGGGGGGATTTCCGCCTTTGGCTGCTTCTTCGACTCATTTTCTGTTCAGCCTCTGTGCCGAAGCGTGCGTCTCAGAAATGAGAAGCGAGAACCAGTGGAGGACAAAAGAAGTGTCAGTAGGGCTCCTTCATAGAAAATATGCATAATTAGGAACCACGGGTAAAATATCTTCCAGCTAGAAGTACAGTACGTAAAGCAAACAGTACTGCAGTCTGCTTCATAGACGCACTATGGGTGAAAGGCAAGGTACACCGTGGACAGGTCACCAGTCCATCACAGATACATCCAGCCGTTCACACACGTCATCTCAGGCCATTTTAGGGAAATCAATTAACCTAACATGCATGTTTTAGACTACATGGGAACAAGCCGGAGTGCTCAGAGAGAACACATGCATACATGGAAAGAACATGCAAACTCCATGCAGACAGATCCCATCCTGGATTTGAACCCAGGATCTTCTTGGTGCAAGGCAGCAGCGCTAATCCCCATGGACTCAAACTTGACATAATCAGTCATCAACATTTTCAGTTTCTATATTTAATACATTTTATTTATAAAGCGGTTTTCATGACACTGAAAGTCAGCCCAGCCAACCTCCTGTAGTAATCTCTGGGTTACATTTGCTGGAATAGGAGCGAAAGAGTAAGAGATTTTGACAGAAACGTGTTGGAACCTTGTGTCAGACTTACAAAAATGAACCAAAGACAAGATAAGGTCTTCTTGTCTTTAAGAAATGGGACACTCTATACGATAAACCCTATAATTAGCTTTGGCTGTCACTAAATACATCTTATATCAAACAATACTACGTATTTTTCAGAGATGTTATCAAAGGCGTCGGTTGGTTTTCCTGTTCTCGTTATATCCGTTTCTGCAGGTGTAGAAGCGGACTCCGAGGATGTTATCTAGTACTCACTTTTTCCTCTATTTTTGGTCACCTTTTAACATTTTGGCTCATGTTTTTCTCCTTTCTTTCTCTTTTACCTTTTCATTCCTGTGTCCATTGAACTTAAGAGTCCAGAAATAATATCCAATAAAGTTTTTTGCATACATAATCAAGCGAAGCACTATGGCGAAAGCAGCAATGCTTCATTTGTGAAAGTAAATCGGTTGGGCTCTCTTTGGCAATAAGACGGCAATTCTTAATGCTACACTGTCAGACAGGACATGTTAAAAAAAAAAAGAAAGAAATGGGACACAAAATTGCATCATCCTTCAATTTACTATCAACTGTGCAAAATTCTCAGCTAGCAGCTCTTTGGGAATCACCTTGTCGGCTTTTCTTTGCGATTTCTCATTGATTCTCCTCAGAAAACTGGAACAAACTGTCTGTGACAGGCAGTTGGTTACAAAGTGCCTAAACATCCAATTTTTATCCTTTTTTTGCAATATTCAGGTGTGTGTTGACAATTCTGGCTCATCCACTTAGTTTGCAACCACATTAATCCGTTTACAGGGAATGTGATCATGTACAATCATTTTGTCACCCTTTATTTTCTGCATATCTTTTTCAGTGAAAAATGTTACAAAATAAAGAGAGACTTCTTATACCCCAAATTCCCAGTCTGGCGATGACATTTTGGACATTTAAGTATTTCGGTGAGTTCTCTGTGAAGGGTTATGTCTGATGGTTTAGTTGTTTCATGAGTCCGATGTAAGGAAAGATGTTTAGGTACTAAACATTAGAAATATTCTTCCCAGGAGAGACGCTGACCAACTAGTCCATGCATTTGTTACTTCAAGGCTGGACTATTGTAGCTTTACGCTCTTTCAGGAGTGAATGCTGCTTGTCAAGACTGCTGAGTTTCCTAAGCTAGGAAACCTTTGACCAATCTGCGTGATTTGACTGAATTTACTTTGTAAAGTGCATTGAGATGACATTTGTTGTGAATTGGCGCTATATAAATAAAACTGAATTGAATATTTGACCTGAACATCTACTAAGCTAAAAGCAGCCAAAGTCCCAAAAAACTTTAGCATTAATGATCAAGACCCAAATAAAAAAAATTACAGGAATGTCTGCCCATCATATCATAACTAATCTTTTGCAAAACTGTAAGATATGGGGGTTAATTTAAGACATTTTGCACAGTACTGTTTAGTAATCAATTCCCTAAAATAAAATGTAAATGGTCAGAAAAATATTAGTTTTGTAAGAATTTGCTGCAATCTTGCAACTTAAAACAGGTAAGAGAGCTACCAAGAAAGAAAGAAAATCTGATTTCTCATGTAATTGAGTCATATTCAATAAATTAGAACAGGGGTTGCCCAACTGCAGAGCTACTATCCTGTCCTATCATGTCTGAATCTCCTCTTCAGCATTTCATTCAGCTCCGCAGAGGCCTGCTGACAGCTCATTTAATTGAGCCGGGTGTATTGGAGAATGGACGCGTCTAAAAACTGCAGGATTATACTTCTGGAGGTCCGGATTCGTACCTTTTCAAAACAATGTTTAAGCAGGAATTAAACATATTTTTCATTGAACCCACATTTTCTGTATTAAAATGCTTGTTTATTAGTCTGATGTAATATTCTAATGCTAAATACCATGTTTTCATTGGCTGTGAGTGGAAAATGATCATAATTAACAGAACTAAAGGCTTGAAAACATCCATGTGTGTAATTAATGAATCTATATAATCTGTTTCACTAAGAGAACTGAGTTACTGAACTAAATTAACATCAATAATAATAAAATCTATTGAATATGACTGGAATATGGCTCAGGACTGCCCATGTTGGTAGAACCCCATCAGCCTCTGAGGAACCTATAGTTCTCTACATTCTCGCAGCAGACGGCGTTTTACCTTAACGCTTTCAAGATTTAAGCAAAGCAGAAATGAAAGGAGACAATCATAAGTCGAGAAGTTTTTCACAGCAAGAAAATAAAAACAGGATTTGGGTTCTTGCTTTAGATTTTGTCTTCATATATTTGCCAAAAATCAGATCAAATTGCCGATTAAAACGTGTATTTTCCGCCCGCATTTAAAAAATAAATATAAGAATCAGGTTTTAAAAACTCAAACCGTGGCATCAGTTACAGATTTATCTTAAACATTAACTCCTGCAAAAAAATGAATCTGGTCCTAGACGATTTCAAAATAAAAGCTGGAGTAAGAAGAACTGCAGCTTTCTGGGAAGGCAGAGCACAGGAGGGACAGGCGGGTCATTCGTTTTGCTCTTTCACATTCAAGCTCACATTCATGACTTCAACACCACAGCCGTGTCCACTTACAGCAGTTTAAATACAGGAAAACGTAAAAATCCACAAAAATCTTAGCGATGTTGGCTCTCAGACGGACGATTTGGAGTCAAACATCCGTTTATCAGTCAGCTACAGGAGGAATAAAAAAGCTCAAAATATTACAGTAAACTTGCATAGCTGTGAAGTTTACAAAAGAACCAGGGTAGGTAGAGGTAAAAAGGGGCAGCTTTAAAAGTTTATGTACAGGAAGGAGGAATATGTGCAACGAGTGTCGAGTTGGCCGAAAACACAAAGTCGAGGGTTTGAGTCTCAGGAGAGCCGGGCCGTTGTGACAAACCAGGCGGTTCTGGTCCCGCGGTCTGAGCTGGAGTGTCCCGTAAGGAAGCGGCCCGCTCGGCTCATCGGGACGCTCTTAAAGTTAGCTCTGCATCTGGGAGTTCTTGATGTTCTTGATCTCCAGCTCGAGCTGTTTGACGCGCACGTCCCTCTGGTTGAGGAGCTCCTTCAGCCGTCGGATCTCCTCCTGCTGCTTCATGAACTTCATACGCAGCTGCAGGCGAACACAACACAGGCGGATCAGTTAAGGCTGTCCGCAGCAGGGACACGGTGACAGCACTGGGCCAACTCTCAATCCCCAAAGCGTGGTTTTGTTGAGAGGTTCTGAGTAGGCAGTAAGCTACCTGCAGAGGATAACTCCCATAATGGCCTCGGACCAATCTGAGCTACCGGCAAGTCAGATTTATGCCTTTTTTTAAAACAACTCCAATATAGATGGGCCAGTTTCAGGTATCAAGGTCTAGCACGGTTTCAAAAAGCTAAAAAATTTAATTCTTCCTCATATGAGCTTGTTTTCCTACAAATATAGAAAACAGCTTCAATTATAAATTAGACATATTTTAGAAAATAAATTATCTTTGTTTTAAAATAAGCTCTGATTTCTTATTTTGAAAGAATCAAGACTGGTCAAAAATTTAAGAGAATAAAAAGAAAAAAAAATTGGTAATCTGTATCGGCATAAAAACCGTAATCGGTGCAGATAAGCTTCAACTTTTTTTTTTTTTGCAGGCTTTATTTTTTTTAGATAGATAGATAGATAGATAGATAGATAGATAGATAGATAGATAGATAGATAGATAGATAGATAGATAGATAGATAGATAGATAGATAGATAGATAGATACTCTTTTTTTACTATTTTTGTTTAGAGAAGTGAACAGAAGGATAACTCTATTTGTTTCCTGTCAGTCTAATTACAAAGTTTTCCGTTTCTTCATGAACACAAACAAATAACATAATAAAATTGTAGGTTGTGTTGGACAGCTACTGCTTATAGCCCCTTGTGGGTCAAAGAACCAACGAGATAAATAAAACCCACCTCGTTTTCTGTCATTGGAGGCGAACAAAGCGGCAGGTCCTCCCCGTTGCTCACAGGCGTTCGAGTCCGGTCGTCCTCGACCCGATCGCCCGCCTCTTTAGTGGCTTCCAGCTGATCCTTAATGTAGGAGAACTGCAGCATACCCGGTCTGCTGTGAGACCTGCGAGTGTCCAGGGAGTTCGCCAGGTCCTTCATCTCTGACGCAGGCTCCATCAGCTCACTTCCAGGCTTCAGAGACATGAGAACCGGCCCTGAAAAGAGCAAAACAAGGAGGAATGTGAACCTTAGATTACTTCCTGAACAAAATGCGGCAAATGGTTCCTGTTTGAAACCTAGACAAGTATCCAACTGAGTGAATATTTTAGACCAGAACGAGCACCCAGTATATGCCTGACCTTTGTTGACCCCACCGAGCCACTCCCCGGCAGTCAGAGCTGGTCTGTTACTTGCCGTCATCGGGTAGATGTCTTCTTGGTACGACTCCGACTAGAACAAACAAGCGCGCAGCGCAAACTCAGATGCAGCAAAAAAATAAAGAAAAGCGTCCTGTTTTTTTGGTTTTTTGAGGTGTGCGTAGATCTGCGCGCTCTCACCCTGCGGGGTACGATCATGGAAAGAGGCTCAATGAGACTCTTGATTGTCACCACTTTGTAGAACCTGAAGACCTCACAGGAGCTGACGTCCAGCCCCCTTTTTGGCATCACGCCTGCAGACCAACAACAGAGACACAAAGAGCATCACACAGCAGTTCGATTCGCCGTAACGTTCAGTTTTATCAGAGCTGAGGGGTTAAAGAACATATACTGTTTCAGATTATCGCCTGGTTTATGTCAAAACACACCAAGAAGATCCTGGTCCCTTATTAAACTGCATATAATTGCGTTTTGCTGTTTCCAGCCCACTCGTCTCTACAGTGTTGCTTCACTGCTGGGATGACCAACAGATGGTCTCACATTTGATGCTGGCACACTGTGGCATACAGGTGAGCTCTTCTTCTGTGGCTCCAAAGCAAGCCCAAATGGTCCCCCCTGCACAAAATTATTGACATGAGGTGTTTTTGATGAAAAGCTGGGTTTAGTTTCCTCCATCCCTGGTACTGTTCGTCAGTAAAACGTCTCCATTACAAGACAGGTGGGTCATTCAGCATATTTTGAAAAAAAAGAAAGAAAAAAAAGCGGTTTCGCTGCGTTCGTTTTAGAGAGAAGAGATTAATGAACAAAATGGAAGAAATGTGGAAAAACTATGTTCCTCCCTGCTGCTTCTGTAACATTGGAGAAAAAGATGCTGCTAATCAAACAATCTTTGCATCATCATCATCATCATCAGTGTGACCGCCCCAACAAAAACATGAGCTTGTTGCTGCTGCAGGTGAGCAGCAACCCAACGTCAGTGCGGAACAACATCAGCAATGGTCCCTTTTCCACAACCAGTCCTTACAACGTGCTCACAGAGTTTTTATTTTCTTATTGATTAAAGATAAGTTCATTAAATAACCACAAATGTATTAGTTTTAGTTATAGCTAATGATACCCTGATTTTTCCTTGTTGACCGGACTTCCCCTTTAAAACAAATGAACCATCTCTGGAAGGTCAGTATAACAAAGAGGCATTTGCATAGCAGCAAGCTCTGATAGTTTGTCCTTTAATGCGATCAGTAAGGGTTTACATCTTCAGACGCGAGCGTAGCCCTGCCTGTCTGCAGCGTCTGCAGCATCAGCGATGGCCTGCTTTGGTTATTCAAATGCAGCAGCTTCATTTGCACAGCAGCTTTGCTTACAGGGGCCAAAGAGTCAACGTAGCCTGGAAGCTGTGGCGCTTCAGGGAACATTTCACAACGTCTGAGATGCTCGAATGCGTGTTGGTGTTCCTTACCCATTCCTTTCTGAGGCGACTGTGAGCGGTACTCGGTCAGGAAGTGGATGTAGGGCTTCTCTGAGCTGATCTCATAGTACCTGATGTTTCCGTCCCCCTGAGAATAACAATAAATTTACAGCTTTTGGGGCGTCAACACCAGATGTGCGGTTTTCTTTTCTGGGTTCATGAGCCCGGTTCACCTTCCCGGCGAGGTAGAGCATGTGTGTGTCAGGATCGTAGAACGGGAACAGAACCCCTGAGGAACCGTCCAGGTTCTCCTGCAACAAAGGCACCGACAGGTCGTCCTGCGAAGGCACACAAAGTTGTTTGTTGTTTTTTTTTAAATTGCTGCTAAAAATGTAAAAGAACAAAAGTCACAGTTACAACAGAGAAGAAACCCAGATACGAAAACACAATCAGTTTAATCCGCTAAATTAAAAACCGAGTCTTCAATCCACGGTTGGCCTACGTTGAATGAAACTGGCCACTAGAGGGCAGAGTTGTGTTTAATACAGCAGCTCCACATTGCAGGATTTTAGGAGCATAAAGATGGTTAAAAAACAACAACAACAAACCAGAAGTGGAAAGGAAGAATAGTAAATTAGAAACAAGATCTGCATCTTCAGAGGGACAGCGCTAAATAAAGCTGGATGTCTGTAGAATAATTATTAGGATGGTGAAAAAAAAAGTGCACATGCTGCCTATCATTGATTTATTTGACCAATATTTGGGTTTCTCTGAAGCTGGCCTCTCACCTGATCCCACAGAGCTATCTGTCGGTCGTTGTAGCGCGAGGTGCCGGATGTGAAGAGCATCTTCATGTTTCCTAAAATCAGCACCTTGCTGGCTTTGTGCGTCTTGCTGTTTGTTTCCTGCAAATGAAGAAACATGAGGCTGAATCAACCACGGAGAAGATTAAGGTGCTCCTTCCACTTTCTATTTATAAAGATACAGCAAAAACGTTTAAACCAGACATTATGTATTTACAGTTAGTTATCCTAAATATAAAGTGTTTCTCTGAAAATGGTGAAATACTGGACAGTGAGTCAAACAGCAGCTAAAGTCCAAAGAAAACCTTTGAACCTTCTTCAGGAAAAACTACTGATAAAATCCACTTTAAAGCATCAGAGAAACGTCTGATTGACTCAAGACTAGTGAACTATAGTAGTCTGGCTAAAGGTTTTATTTATAAATCTTGTTAATTAGGGTGACATCAGGTCTGACAGTACAACAATAAAATCAGAACTGTTGTGAAAGACTTTAAAGGGGACATATCCACTTTTTTAGTCCTTAAATACATTTTGCTGTGCACTTGGAGTCTCTGTTAGAGCAGAAATGTTGAATGTAGTCTGTCCAGGTGCTGTGTAAATATCTTTATATTCTGTTTGGGTCATATTTTTCGAGCAGTTCAGTTTTCTCTGTTCTTTATTGTGTTTTTTTTTGAATAAATACGTCACAGTATTTGCTAAACAAGCTCAAGAACTACAGGGCTAACCAATTTCTCCAATCCGCCATTTTTATTTTTATTTTTCACTACGATTTGTTAGTCTGAGCTCAAAGATACCGAATTGAAAAAGTGGGTAAGTTAAAATGTCGTTAATTATGGCGCCCCTCAGCATACCAGAAAAATGGTTAAACGCAGTGGAAAGCTCTGTGACCTGGAGGGGGGTAACGTGCCTCCTTTAGATTTAAAGAGACGGCGGCAAAACGAGTTGCTCTCAGACGTTCCTTGGAACAGGAGTAAAAACAGGGGGGACATGGGGGTAAATTAACGAGGAATTCAGACCACACCCGAATGATTTCAATGTGAAAAGGAAGGCATTAAAAAGCAGGATATGTCCCCTTTAACTTATGTCACCTTTCAGATCAGCACTGGAAATAAAGGTCAGTTCTGGTCAAAAATACACACAGCAGGTTCCACATAACAGATAACAGAAAAAGAAAGGGTTCTTTTTTTAAATCGACACCAACTTTCTGAACATTGCTATTAAACACAGGAGATAAGAGCAAATGTCTGTGCTGGTGAGCCATAGGTCTGTGGAGCAGAGCTGAGATCCGGCCCAGACCAAAAGATGTCAGCTTTGGCCAAGCGGGTCTGAAACACAGCCTGGGTGGAAGGAGGAAGAAACGGGTGGGGGTGGGACCTCCTTACGCCTCGCTGTGAGGACAAATGCTGTCAGTGATGGGAGAAAACAAGCGATTATTCACGTCTTCACGTCTCTGTGTGGAAATGTGGGATATCTGAGCAGCTAGTAGGAAACGGATCAGATCCGACACAAGGAGCTGCTGCAGGAAAAAGGTACAAAGTGGAGCATTTTTCTCATGGATAAACCTTACATACAAAAGTTAACTCTCACAAACACCTACAGGTGCTTGGATCCAGGTAATAACAGACACACTATCATACAGATAAACCCCTATTATTATCTTCAGCTCTCACTTTATACATGTCGTATTAATTAATACTGTATATTCTTCAGTGATGGTATTAATGCCTTGGTTGTTTGTACCTGTAATACTTTATCGGCTGGTTCTGCTGTTCTTTTTATATCTCTCTTTGCAGGTGTAGAAGCAGACTCAGAGGATGTTATATTGCTCTCTCCCTTTTCTCTCTCACCTTTTCTCTTTTAGCATTCTGTCTCATCCGTTTCTCTCCTTTCCCCCCCCTTATACCTTTCAGTTTCAGTGTCTGTTTAACTTGAAATAGTCCCAGCATAAAATCTAATAAAGCTTCTTGCATATATAAGTCAAGCGGAGCACTATGGTGAAAGCAGTAAGGCTCCACTTTTGAAAGTAAAATCTGTTGGGCTCTTTTTGGACAAAAATTCTTATTGCCACATTGCCAGACAGGACACAAAAAAAAGAAATAAAATAGAAAAAGGTACAAAGTGATTCTGAAGATGTGCAGCTGAGGCGGACAGCCATTTGGTTGATTCTGAGCTGAAATTATGTGACCTTCCTGACACAATCTACGTTTCCTCGAGTCGAAAAACTTAAAATAATTAGCTTTTTTCTTAGTTATAGAAGCAAATAAAGATAGATTACCCTTGATATTTGCACGGATGACCAACAATCCATTAAAGCGGCAGCAGCACATGGACATCTTGGCTCGGAGGTGTTTCCCCTGCATCACAGTCTGAAACTATTAAGGTCTCCACTGTGCCAGCAGGTGTCGCTCTAAGCAAGTCCCAATTACGCAGGGAAGGACTCTTATACAGCATGTAAAAAAATCGAATCAGATGGGATAATCTCACACGGATTAACGTGAACTTCCCGGTTCATGGTGAAGGATTAGGGACGATGGTATGATGACGATGTGCTTACAGGCAAACTGTGAGCAGCTATGTGTCCCTTACATGCTCCATGTGGCCTTAAGAAAATAAATGCTGAGTGAATTTCAAGGATGGTCAGTCATAAAATGTGAGGGAATTTTATTCAAATGTAACATCCGTCATTTCCAAAAAATGTTGAATCTGATCAAAAAAAAAAAAAAAAAAAAAGGGGCTTAGGAGACCTTTAGTAGATCCTGAGAGATTACAGGTCTGCACCAAACTCCAACAGCCTCGGTGAAAGCTGAAAATGGGCCCGACGGATGTGTTTTAGTTTTAATGATGTGGATCCATAAACACGTGGATGCACTGAGGAAGGAGGCTTAAGCAAACTTCTGGAGTTTTTAATATTAATCTGGTGTTTTATGTGTCGGGTAAAACAAGTTCTGAGTTCCTAATAAGATTTTAAATTATTTGCTTTACTTTATCCAAAGCAGTTAATTTTAGTAATGATGAACCTTTTAAAAAAAAAAATTATTATAAAAAAAAAAAAAAAAAAAGTAATGATGAACCTTGGCTTTCCTTAAAGGTTATCCTCCCGCACGTGTTTCCTGTCAAAAAATCCACCACTACGTAACACGCTGGACTCTCTCTGATTGGTTGATGCTCCGCGTCCAGCTGCAAAAGTTCAGATTTTCCAACTCTAGCGTCGGCTGTTCTAGAGGCGCTTAACACGCGTCAAGCCGAGCAGCAGCACAAAACGCCCGGAAAGCTTCACAACGTGCAGCGCGAGTTGTGCGTGACGCTCTGCGAGACGTCCCAAAGCCCCTGGAGGCGCCTCCACATAGACTTTGCATTTGAACCCGACGCCCTCGATGCTCCAAAAGCGTTTGGTCTGAATGCAGCTTAAGGGCAGTACCCAAGATCGCTGCCCAAACAGCAAACAAGATTTGATGGAATTTGACCCTGCAAAGTGCCTTGAGGTGCCGTGTTGTGACCTGCTGTGTAAATAAAGTACCTGCAGCACATTCCCTGAGTGCGCCTCCATCAGCCGGACCTTCCTGTCCCTGCAGGAGGTGGCCAGCAGGCTCCCGTCTGTGTTGAAAGACATGGACAGGACTACGTCTGTGTGGTGCTTGATGGTCCGGACGGGGTTCTTTATCACTTGCTCTGGAGAGTCCAGGTTCCAGATCATCACCTGGAGGAACAGGCGCACAGACATTTATCAGAAAATCAGCTGAAAACAGTCCAGGTTACATTTATTACTGTTAAACCGATAAATACATAAAGTTCAAGCTTATTTTTAAAGCACGCTTAAGAAAAACAACAACAACTTCCACTGCATAAGTCACATGTCCAAACAAACACCACTCCCTCCTCCTCTAGAAACACACGAATGGCAACAAGACGGCAATATATATATTTAATACTGATGCTAACGCTGATATATTGCGCATCACTAATAAAAACAAATCAACAGAGAATATTTAGATGATATGATTGCCTGTCTTAGGAGTAGCAGGCCGTTTGCTCCACAGTTTAGGAGCTACGACTCCATCGGCGCTGTGGACCAGCCTGGACTTTGGTACAGCTAAAACCTAGAAGCAGTGATTATTTCACCTAAAGGATCTTCAGGGCATATAAGGCTGCAGGAGGTCAGACAGATACCGGTCAGAGCCTTACAATGAAACTTAACTAAAGGTGCATTGCCACCTTATTTGACTTTTTTACATATTTATTTTCAGCAGCTCACTCTGGTTGCATACACAGTTTTTATGAAAGATTATCATGTCCTGTTGGCGTATTAGTTGTTATTTTGGTGTTTTATGCTTTGTTTTGGCTTAGTTTGTCAGTAAATAAAGCCTTTTGTGTTTATTTTTAATAACAGAGGAAGTACGTGCTGCACATGCGCAGCAGGGGATAAAACAAGGACATGGCTAACAGCTGTTAGCATCTCCCAGCAAAACAATGAAGAATGGTTCAAGATCCAGTGGAAAAAAGTGTGAAAAAATTTTTGATTCCAAGAGGGAAAAGCCTGAAATGTCTCTGGGAATACAGTCTGAACACTGGTGTTCACTGAATCAGACGCTAAACCTGCCGAGGCTCAGATGTGACGCAGAGTTTACTGACGTGAGTAAATGTTCTGATATGAGGCTCTTAAAGTTGCTGTAGATCGGTTTATTTAATTAATAACAGTTGTTCTTTGATCACGCCTAGCTGACGCTTTACTGCGAGGCGTTGCAGAGGGTCAGGCTCAGTCCGGCATTAATTCATTTTGATTTATTAATTAAGCAAACCGGCTTTCTGATAGTTCTGCAATACTGTCACTAGATGGTGTCACGTCTGTTTATATTTGTTAATTTTTCGGTTCAAAAAGGACCATCAAGACACTATAAAGATGGAGGCTTGGTTTATATAACCTTATTTTAACATGATCAAACGGTATTTGAGCATATAAAGTGGCTATATACCTTTAAAATATATTCTGAATTTCACACAGAGCCAGTAAAAAGAAGTTCCAGGTAAATATCGTCACGCTTTTTAGTCAGAAGACGAGATGCAGAGATGCAGATGAGCAAGGCAGTCCTGACTAACGCCGGCATCTAAAGAGCTGCAATCAAACTAACGCAGCTGGCAGGCTTGTTGCAGAGGGAACATCCTGGATCATGGTTAATTATATTTGAACTCCACCTCGTTATCTGGATTGGAAGCTGCAACAATTTGCTTCGTCCAAAGAATTTCAGAAATCCAGATAAAAGTATGTGTAGCAGTTCAGACCTGCTCAGAGCTGAACGCAGAGGCGAGGCGTAGCGACACGGGGAACAGTGCTTTTTAGTTGCACTAACAGGCCCAACAGTGCAGACTTGGGACTCACATCTGTGATCTCAGTATAAACGCAAAATTTAAAGTTTCTTTTATGGCAAACATCCTCCTATGGTGGCAATGCAAACCTGGAAAAACCAGAGACTGGTTGGAGGATGGAGGGATAAGTGGATAGAGAAACTAATTCATTAATTAGCCAAAGGACGGATGGATGGTCCGTTTCTTTTCCTTTCGTCTTCCTGGAAAACAATAAAACTCCAGACTTTTCCAGGCAGGAGAATACGTGTGGACATAAAGTCGGTGACGCAGCAATCACCAAAACAAGTCTCGTTCCTGAAACCCGTTTGGCAGCGTTGTAATATAGATCTGCTGCGATAAATTTCCCAATCAGCCTTTTGTTTCCCTTATCTAGCCGGGTTCCGTGGGCTCGGACGGTTCCTGTCACCTGGTAGTCGTAGGCGGCGCTGAACAGGATGTTGTTCGCCGTCGGATGCCACTCGACGAGGCCCACCCGGCGGCTGTGACCCTGCAGCTCTTTCCACGGCACCGTCAGGTTCTTCAGCACGCCGTGAGGGGGGATCTCCCACACTTTCACCTGCACGCACATAAAAACACACTCACACAATAAATAACCCGGAGAGCCCTGAGCAGAGAGCAAAAGCCTCGGCCCGAGGCACAGTTTACGGCCGCCTCTTCCTCCGTCTGCGGGGCTTTGTTCTGAGCCGCCCTGCCGAGCAGAAGGCTTAACAAGCGCGGCAATAAAACCATCTCCCCACAGCAACGTGTTCATACTTCAGGAATGAAACAACATATCCCTGCAGTCACTGGGAGAGAGTCCACGCACCGTGGTGTCCTCAGAGCAGGAGGCGATGCAGTAGTCATTGAAGGGGTTCCATTTGACGTCCAGGACGTTTCCTCTGTGGCCCGACACGCGAGGGTGGTGAGGGTCCACTTTACCTGTCTGGCCAAAACAAAACACAAAAAACTAATAGCAATGATTACAAAACAAAGACGCCCAGTCAGGAAGTCTGGAAGTGATCCTGATTTTACTCCCTTGTGAGGAAAATCAATGTCCCCCGTGGATAAGCAGCAATCAGGACGATAGTGGAGTCTGAGTGGTTGCGTCCAAAGGTAACAGAAGCTCATAAACCACCACAGCGTCGGCACATAACAGGACTGGTTTGCATGTGTGCCGGCGTAATGTAAACTAATCTGATTAGCCATTTCCTGCTCTAAGAGTTTCAAACCAGCTTGCTTCTTTTAACGTGGTTTTGATTCTTACGTAGGCCTTTAAATGCACTGTTACGTTTAAGGTTAAGGTGGGTTTAGGAGATAGGATGCAAGAAAAGATCATTTATGATCTGGAAAAGGCCTGACAGTGGTGGGGGCCTAAAAACATGGCATATACCTCTCAATATCAGCAAATCTTTCCTTCATCAGCTTTGAGCAAGTCAAATACACCAAAATACACCAAAAAAATATTTTTTCCTGTTCATTAAATGCACAAAAACTTTATTTTTTGCATTTAAGTGGAAATTCCCACTTTTTCTTCATGAAAGAAACAACAAGTGCCACGAGAATCTTGTAATTCCTCCGTTTCTGGAGGATCCAGAGACTTGATGCCACTGGCTGGGTCTCCTTTGACAGAAAACCACTGGCTGTGGTAACCTCTACTGGACTGAGTTACTCCATAACTAGGATCAAAATGGAATATATATCATTGAATCTGCAACTTTCCATGTGACTGCATTGAACTAACTACGTGTTTCTCTATTTAAATTGGATGGGTTTGTTTTTTAAAGACCTTTGTGGTGAAGTGGTGCTGCAGAGATCTACTACAACTGAATCTCTCAGATTTAAAGCTGCCACCTTTATCAACTCAACTCAAATGTATTCATGTTGCACTTTAAAATACAACTCAGTTGCTCAAAGTGCTTTACACACTCTGAAAAGCACAGCAATTTAAAACAAAACAATAAAAAGCAAATGCAGTAAAACGTAAAATAAAATATAGATAGACAGAAACAGACAATAAAAACCCCAAAAGCCAACATCTAAAACCGATGATGGCAAAAGCAGGTCATAAATAATAAAAAACTGATCTGCAGATCAGAGCGAGCGAGATGGAGCGTCCAGATGAATCAGGTCTGACAGATACTGGAGAGTAAAGCCGTGAAGACATAAAAAGATTATTAAAAATCAATCTGAAAGTATCTGAAAGTATCTGAAAGCAATTAATTGGCCGGTAGCCAAGTGGAGAAATCTGGTCTTGTTTGCTGGTACCAGTTTAAAGACGAGCGGCAGCATTTTGGACCAGCTGTAGTCGAGCCACTAAAGTTTTTTAAGCACAGAGTAAAGTGTATTGCAATAATCTAGAAGAGTTGTAATAAAAAAGCATAGATTAAAATGTCAAATTGATGCCGTGACAGGAATGGTTTTACTTTGGTCAGCTCCCTCAGTTGGAAAAGCCGGACCGGTCCAAAGATCAAGGAGACCGCTTGTTGCAATAAGACAAGATTTACACAGATTTGGATGTGTTGGCGACCTCAGAAAGAAAATCCGCTGACATCCGCAACGCCAGTTAGAGCCTGATCTAGTGTGGAAAGTTTGAGGCATTGCAGCCACTTTGCGTTGCAAACTGAGTAATCAGAGCCAATCTGCAGCCTTTCTGCAGTTTCATCTGAAGCACAACAGTGCATTCATGAAACTTTAAACAAAAAGAATCAGATAATATGTGGCAATCTTCCATTACGTTACCAAACTCAACCAGTTCTTTCACAACGGGCGAGCCAAGGACCACGCATAAATGCGTCAGTTTGTGGATGTTTATGCGTAATGCACCTCCAGAGAGACAGACAAGTTCACACAGAGTTGTGTTTTGTTTGGGTAGGAGATAAATGCAGGCGAAAGAAAAAGCTTCTTTCTAACTCCCATCGGCCGGATGTGTTTTTTTTTTTTTACTTTTGTTCTTGTAAACTCCAGTCAGCGTTGCTCAGATTAACATCCCTGAAGGGCATTTATCCGACTTCACAAGACTTGACAGATCCAGACACATAACAGAGTCGCTGCTGCCTTCATTTACATGACGAGGCAAAAATTCTTTAGGGGAGAAAATTTAAATAAAAAAAAAACATCGATAAGCGTGGCTGAAAGGTCAGTGAACCAGATGCACAGAGAGAATAAACGGTGTCAGACCGATGAGAACGTGGTGCTCTGTGCCGGCTCAGACACGACACAGCGGCCAAGTCTGCAGGACGTTAACGTGAAGGCGCAAAAATGATGACAAAACTTTACAAATTCTCTCAAACATCTCCTTCTATTACACCGGAAAAGTCTGAAATGTTTCTGCCTGAGCAGCACTGGTAATTATGTAGGAACAGAACGTTCCTCCGACCTCACGCCTGTGGGCTGGATAACCGTGCAGGTAGAGCCGGTAGTTTGTGCTTCTCACAAACATGACATTAGACAGAAGGACCTTCAGCGGTTGCATGCATGTGGGTTAAATGTTTGTTCCTCTCTGCAGGCTGATGGTAAGTGTCCTCGCACAGAGCGGTGGAGAGAGAAGTGCTAAAGTTTCACCTCCCCGAGATGGAAGGGAGGGAGGGAGGGAGGGTGGGAGGGTACGGGGGGGGGTCAAAAGATGAGATTTTTCATTCCTGAGCTCATATACAATCCTCAACCATGTCAGGAGGCTGATAAAGACTCAAAGAAAGAAAGAAAGAAGCTTCATAAATCCCTCTAATCTGGAGATAAACAACCAGATAACAGAAAATTCCCAAGACACCTGAGTTTTTTTTTTAAAGATTACACCAGTGAATAAGATATTTTTGGAATAATAAATGATCGATCTGACCGGGGAGAAAGGGTAAAAGATGTTTCCTCATACTTAGATTTATAACCCGAGACCAGATCCACCTTCTCTGGGTGCGCTCTGGGAACAAAGAGGGCTCAGTGAAGACGCTGATCAATCAGCTAATAAAAATATCTCTCTAATGATTAAAAATTCACATTTTTATTAAATCCACCGCCCTCCAGCTACACCAGCTATTTGAGGAAAAAGAAATCAGAGAATCACTAATAACTGGAGGGAGAAAAAAAACAAAGAAATTAAGAAGCTGCTATAGTTTTTCCACATTTTTCTAAATTATGGCATAAAACATGTCTGGGGGGGGGGACTTATTTCTCTTTTGTCTGCTAAAGTGTGAGATAATTTCTTTAACAACTATAGATCAAGACGAAGCTTTGTATTAAATATACAACCAAACAAGTACGTAGAAAATTGGAAACACGAAACAGGTATTGTATATAATAAACTCCTGTGGACAATAAGGTCTGATATTCCACTCAACGGAAATGTCCAAAACACTTGGAAAGTGTTTTTTTGATGTTTAGCAGCACATCAGCCAGTCCTCAACTGCGAACATCTTGATCCGGTCCGGTTCCGTTACGTAGGAACCAACCAACCCCGACATAGTTAACCTTCTCGGGTTTAGGCAGCAAACCATTCCTACCCCAGCGCCGGCAGCCCCCTCTTTTCTTTATTTGGTTTGTTTGAACACAAAAGAACTTAAGTTAGAACAAAGACTACCCAAAACATTACAAACCATTACTATAATAATAATAATAATAATATTACCCAAGATAATAAAAAAAACACAATTTAAGTTCTGGATCTACTTGTTTTTCCATTTGTGTTCGAACGCATCCAACATCTGAGTGAAGCCGTGGAGCAGCTGTGAAAAGATGCGGTTTTTGGGCATTAAGTAAAGATGCATCCGTTTTCATGTCCTTCCATCGATAAGATTAAATCAATTTAATAAAGTTGCTCTAATGTTTTACTGAACTTTACCAGTTAACATTGGCTATTAATCCTTTTGTTGACATTTATTCTTTGTTAGCAAGCAGATTAGCGCCGCTAACTAGGCGGAGCTTGGGTAAACTACATGTCGCTAACTATGATTTAGCACAACTAACCTTATTAAACTCATTAATGGGTGGACTCTTTTTGAATCCAAGATACCCCACACATTTCTGATTCTTATTTGAAAAAAAAAAAAAAAAAAAAAAAGTATTTTCCTTCTGCTTTACAACTACACATTAATTATTTCCTGTGCGCGCAGTAATAACAACTAATTGACTCCAATTAGGCGTAAATGTCATAATTGAATCACTTGGCCCAGTTGGGTTGTCTGATCACTTCTGTATAAGCAAATAATTATTTGTTGTGGTTTTTTTTTCTTTGCCAAAATCAAACATTTTGTGTCCAGATGACATCATTTCGGCACACGGCATGTTTCCAGAAACACTGAGTTTTAAACCCTGTGATGTCCTTGTAAAAAAACAACAACCATTAAAAGTTTTAGATCAAAAGCAAATTAAGAGACATCTTTGTAAAAACCAGAAATAGTAAAATTAGACATTACACATTAGAAACGTATTACAGAGCCAAATAGTCAAATAAATTCAAGGACAGCCAAAGCAGGAGTCATAGAGGGAGCGCTGCATTCAGGAAGATGCATCATTTGAACAATTTTCATTTTTCTCATCGTAAGGACCCCAGATTTGAAATAGTTTTCCTCCAGTAATCAAACAGCTGTCAAACCTTTGAGATTTTTCAACTAATGTGAAAAATGGCTGAAAGAGAGACGGATACATGAAAACTGAAAACTGTACGCCTTTCACGGCTCCGCTTTCTTTCTTCATGAAAGTCTTATTTTGTCATTTTAAACAAGATTCTTTATAATAGTAGTTTTACAGGTTAACTTTTTGATTGTATCAAAGTCTTATTTTACTGTTAGGTTTCTTGGTTTATAAAGTGATGTCATGGCACCTTTAAAACGAATAATACAATTTCATGCAGTTGACATTGCTGCATATGAAAATTCTTTAAAGAATTAAATAAATAAAAAAATCATGTTGTTTTGCCAAATGTCCCTCCTCAGTAAAAGGGTTGGGTGCAGTAATGATTTGCAGCTCTACCTAGTTGATTTCACTCTGACCAGTTTTCCAAACATGGTTGTTGCCAATCAAACACTGATTGGAGAATATTAATTATGTAATAAGACAACATTCGTATAAAATTAAACTGTTTTCTGATCGGACCGTTTTTGAGCAAAGCAACAAAGCTGACTACCCCTGAGCAGCTCCTTTGGTACTCACTTTTGAGATTCACACAGCCTCATCAGTGCACAACAGATCACAATATACCCCCAAAACCTCAGAAAAAAAGGAAATTTGTGTTCATTGCCCCGTTAAAGGCTCTAAAATCCTCACCAGGGGCTGGGCCTACAGACAGGCCGACGCTTTCTTTTATATCAGATCCTTATGTCTCATCCCTGACCAAATAAATTAGAATTAATATTTAACAATTGGGTTCTGTTAAATGACTTCTACAGATGACAATCTCACAAATGCTTCTAATGCTTTCATCCCTGACTTTTATGGCAGTCCTCTGTAATTATTAAACTCATACCGACTCCGTTTTAGTTTATTCAGCTGCAATCAGAACCACTCATAAATTATCGACGTGAGCGTTGTGCAGACGGGCGTTTGCAATTATCCCCTGCATGTCTTTCCCAGTATGTCAGTGCATGCGCCTCCTTAAAAGTCATGACATCAGTCTGTCTGCAAAGCTGCCTGAGATGCACATACTCACATGATGGACCGACAGCACCAGGAAGGCCCCTCCCCCGGCACACTCGGTGATGACGGCGACGAAACGAGGGTTGACGGCACAGAAGTGGTTGTCCTGGACGCTGCGTGTGATGGGCACGCCATCGTAGCAGTTCTCCTTAGTGGCAGCTTTCCCGAACACGTGGCGAAACTTGGAGCTGCGGTACTGAGGACGCCATGTCATCTGAGAGGAGGAGGAGGAGGGGAAAGGAAGAGGAAGGTCACTATGCAGTTACTGAGCTGCGTCTGCTTATACTTTACAAAAAAAGGAAACCGCATGTGCACAAAGACATGCACAACAGAGTCAAACATGTTATTTGTTAAATTAAGAGGAAATGTTTTAGGTTTGTGAGAAAGTTTGCGTGATTTGCATGGACTTTTATTGAACACAATCTGAATAAAATAAAACATCAACTTAATCTCCATGATTATGCCACTCAAGTTTGCTTTGTTAAAACAGGACAAAAACCAGAAGTCCTAAAGGTATTGCAACATTGCTGCTTAAACTTAAAAAGCATATTTATGCTTAAAACTATCAAAAAAACTGGCATAATATATTCATTTTCAGAAAAATGTTGAACACAATCATGAAACCATACCGTAATTTAAGGTGTTCCACAGGGCTGTGTTTTAGTGACTCTTTAAATATTTTTTATATGCGAGTTTATATCGTCCTCTTTTTCTTCTTTGAAAATTATGAAAATCAGATTAAACCTTCACTGAGATATTCTGGCAGCAGCTGATGAATTACTTAATACTTGAAATGGAAAAATGCCATCCGATTAGGAATACTGAAAACACTCAACATAATAAATACTGCTCACGTCTTTCTGAGACACAGTGAAGTATTCAGTGAAACTAATAAAAGAAATGGTTCCCTCTATATGTGATTTAATTTAACCAGAGTTCAACAACAATTTATGTTTTCCAAGAATTCACCACAGCAAAGACAAACAACCTCCAGAAAGGGGAGAAAAGGAAGTGCATCATTTTATGTATCTGGACTAAAGGAAAACTGCTGTTTTTATGGCTGAAAGCAGCTCTAAACAGGAGGTATTCAGCCTGATTTAAAGGAACTCAGTTTTTTCGGCTGATTTGCAGTTTTCTAGAAGTTTGTTCCAGATTTATGGAGCAAAGGAACGAAATGCTGCTTCTCCATGTTTGGTTCTGGTTCTGGGTATGCAGAGTAGACCAGGACCAGGAGATCTGGGTGGACTTAATTAAAAACCTTGTCACTATTTTATTTGAGTCAAAGCGTCATGGCTGCACATACTTTTTCACGGAATGATTTCAGATTTTGTCTCCACCTTTGTTTAATTAAATGTTTAGAATTGGTTATCTAACTAAATCCATCCTGCACCTGGGTTGGGTTTAAGTAATTGTGCAACCTTGCAACTGTAGTTTTCAGCAGATTATTTGTGACCAACGTCCTCCTGTCACATGTTGGAGAAAGTACTTACACTACAACAAGGGAACTAAAAGTAAGTAATATCATCTTGAAGTTAGTGTATTTGTTCCTGATTTGAGCAGTTAAATAAGATGAATAAAAAAAAGAACAATCCATCTCCATCGTCTTACTTCAAGTGCAGTATATCCAATTATCTCATTTTAGGAGTCAAAATAATTCAATTCAATTTTATTTATATAGCGCCAATTCATGAAACATGTCATCTCGAGGCACTTTACAAAGTCAAATCAATCATATTATACAGATTGGTCAAAGATTTCCTATATAAGGGAACCAGTTGATTGCTTCAAAGTCCCGACAAGCAGCATTCACTCCTGGAGAAGCGTAGAGCCACAGGGAGAGTCGTCTGCATTGCAAAATAGTCATACCATTGGCAAATAATCTTATTTACCTGCTCAAATCAAGGACAAATACACTAATTTCAAGACAATTTTTTTGCAGCGTAACCCCAAGTTTCCTACTGCTACCCCAAAGCGCTTTACACTTGCTCCTTTGGCTACCGTTGCGTTGCACCACATTTTTTTTACATTTTCTTTTTCTATTTAGGCTTTATTTTTGTTTAATGATTCATGAGCTCTTGGAGTTCATTATGGTTTTTTAAGCAACTGAGATAAGATTTAAAAGATTTTCAAAGTTTTAAAGATCAGATTAATTTTTATTAAGTCCTGATACACAGAACCTTAGAACTAAAACCGGGTGTACATTGTTATTATTGTGAGCATATATATTTAAAATGAAATTACCTCACCAACCGTCCAACATTACATGTTAAAAATCCAAACTTAAATCAGAACACAAATGGAAAAACATCACGTAAAAATCTTGGAGTATATTATTATTATTGTAGTAACGGTTTGTAATGTTTTGGGTAATCTTTGATCTAACTTCAGATCTTTTGTGTTCAAACAAACCAAATAACGCAACACTTGAAACAACGGGACAGAAAAACTACGGAACACTTCCTAAACCCCGAGTCTCTTTTTAGCCCATTTCCTCGAGCCAGTCGATGCAGATGTCATTATTGTGGAAGATAAGAGGCTCTGGTCCACCGGGACAAGTCTCGGCCAGCCGGCATGTCTGCTCTCCTACTCCGCCTGGCTCTCTGCCGGCCTGCTGCAAGCTCATTACTTATGAATAAAGGGTGGAGGCCGACGGATGAGATGTTGCCGCTTAAAAACGCAACCAAAACAACAACCTGCAGAGAGCTGCGGGTGCAGCATACGGCTGGAGGTCTGATGTCATTACAGGTTTGTGTTTTCCGACAAAGCCAAAATAAAACAATGAGCTAATTGTAATGACTTGTGCAGACTGCACTCAGATGATGGCTAAATAAATACACGGCTAACGTGATGCTGGTGAATAACCTGAGGAATGAGTCCAGTTTAGGAAACGTGACACAACTGTGACTTCATGCTTCGGTTTATGCTTCCACCCCTCATCCTCTGCCCCCAGGCTGGAGCAAAACGCTAACATGCAGCTATGCTCTACATGTCTTTCTAACCATGCTGTCGGCTAAACCTGCAGCATTCTCACAACTAACCGCTCGGCTTTGCTCAACTCAACCTGAAATGCATCACTAACCTAAATACAAATCAAAGCCTTAGTATTTATACGAATAACAGCTTGTTTCAGGAACAGAAAACTATGACACACAGATGGAACTGGCTTGGCTCTATGAAAAGCACATTTAAACTAACATTATTATTGCATTTAGTTTAATCCAAAAGTGTAAAGCAATCTCTTATTGCTTGCCAAGACACGATACAATCTGCTGGGTTTCCTTAGATAGGAACATTTTTGACCAACATGTCTGGATGGTTTGATTGAATTTGACTTTGTAAAGAGCCTTGAGATGACATGTGTTGTGAATTAGTGCTATATAGATAAAATTGAGTTGCTTCTTTACGGGGATTTTTAAGCAAAACCACCTGTCAAGAAAATTACACTGCAAAATAGAATCTAAACGTAAGTAAAACCTTCTTGAAATGTGTATTTGTTTCATTCCAGAGCACCAAATGTGTATTTGTTCCTGCTTTGAGCAGATAACTTTTGCACTTAAAATAGGAACAATTCATCTCCATCATCATATTTCAAGTGCAGTATATCAAATTATCTTATTTTAGGAGTCAAAACACTCATTCCATTGGTAGATAATCTAATGTACCTGCTCAAATCAAGGACAAATACACTAATTTCAAAAAAATTGTACTTACTTTTAGCTCCTTTTTGCAGTGTGCAAGAAGGTTTACAGACTTCCACCAAGAAAAGCACCAACGTGGAAGTTCTGCTTTTGTACCCGATTATTTTCAGGATCAACATTCAGCTGCTTAACTCAGACCATTTATGTCAGGCATGAAAATGTTGCTAAACTCCAGGGATGAGCTGCGGCTGTTTTGACACAGAACAAACAATTTGTAAAAGAATAAAAAGTTGTAAAGGGTGATGCATCTATCAGGGGCAGTTTCACGTCTTTGATTGCTTGATTCTAAAAGAAATTACTTTCAGATAAAGTTCGTCTGCTCGAGAGATTTTGTTGGTAGTGGCAATTACACTATTGGCCTTCATCTGTCCCTCCTTTACAAGCACACAGTTGCCATGGTCAGGAACAGGGACTGGACTAAGGAGAGGAAAAGCAGTCAAATACTGAAAAACTTTGTGTTTTCAGTCAGTAGAGATGCTGATCTGAGTGCTTTGTTGACCACTTTAAAAGATTCAAAGAAAGTCACGTCACTGCTTGGCAAGAAACTCTAAATCACTTAATGGTAAATGTGCATGAATAAAGTTTGAAATCAAGTAACTAAGTATCAAAAGGCAAAAATATGCATTATTGAAGATCTTTTTTCCATCAGGAACTTGATCAAAGAGAAGAGCGGTGGAGAAAAGTTTGACAAAGTGAACCAGGAATAGGTGGTGGTGGATGCCGATGCTGCACTTAGTTTACCTCTGAAGTCAGAACTTAGATCGGAAAGAGAAAATAATCCGGTCCAAAGTAATTGTTGTCCAGTTTGAAGACCAGTGAGCTCCAAGCTCAAGCTTAACACTGCAACTTCTGGGTAAAAGTGGCATAATTAAACCCCGTCCCTCAACCTATCATGCTAATGGAGAAAAAAGTGCTGCCCCAGCACGCTACCATCATGAACTGGAAAACTATGGAAGTTGACATAAACATCATTTTAGAGTAATAAATGCTGGCTAGTGAAAAAATAGACAAAGTATAGAATACTTTGTCTATTTTTAGAAACATGAAGCAATATTATTAACATTATAAACATTATTAACCAGGTAAATGTTGGGCCTCTCAGATGCTGCACTGGACTCCACTGACGATGTTGACAAGAAAACATAAAAATGTTCTCTGTGCTCCTAAACAGCAGCAGGGAGGCGTCTCAGAACCAGCCAAGGTGTTGAGGGGATCCGTTTTGGTGGCCTTAGGATTGCGTCTCTGCTATTCACGGATGACGTGGTCCTATTGGCTTCATCAGGGCGTGATCTACAGCTCTCACTGGAGCGGTTCACAGCAGAGTGCGAAGCGGCCGGGATGACAATCAGTGCCTCCAAATCCGAGACCATGGTCTTGAACCGGAAAAGGGTAGAGTGCCTCCTCCGGGTTGGGGAGGATGTGCTGCCCCTAGTGGAGGAGTTCAAGTATCTTGGGGTCTTGTTCACGAATGAGGGGAAGATGGAGTGGGAGATCGACAGGCGGATTGGTGCAGCGTCTGCTGTGAAGCGGGCGCTGTACCGATCCGTTGTGGTGAAGAGAGAGCTGAGCCAAAAGGCGAAGCTCTCGATTTACCGGTCGATCTACGTTCCTACCCTCATCTATGGTCATTTGGGTCGTGACCGAAAGAACAAGATCCCGGATACAAGCGGCTGAAATGAGTTTTCTCCGTAGTGTGTCTGGGCTCTCCCTTAGAGATAGGGTGAGGAGCTCAGTCATCCGGGGAGGACTCAGAGTAGAGCCGCTGCATTGTATCGTTTGACTCATTCTCCTCCAGAATGCTCCACATGGAGCTTCTGCAGCTGATGACCTGCAGTAACCTCCGATGAATCTAAATTATTAATGACTGAACAAAAAGATAACTTCACACTTTGACCTGTGCTGCCAAGAAAAGACAAAACATCAGGTGGGAAAACCTGAAATATCAAAAATTAATCATATTTTTACATCTGCTGTGCTCCACACTACGAAAACAAAGCCTATCCTCCTGATGTGGGGATAAACGATGGTGGTCCTAAACTTGAGTAATCACATGGCCTGGACGAACCAATCGGCAGCTTAGCGTCAAACGCGCGCTGAGATGCATGACGCTACAGACCTCTGGGCTGCTATAATCAGCAGTCATGTCCTGCTGAGGCTTACAAGAGCAAAGGCAGCAGCTTCCAAGGCGGACATCTTGTCACACGGTTGTAATCAGGCCATCGACAGCCTCGTTTCAGCTGCAGGTACACAGCGGCCTGCTGCTCACAGAGCTGATGAAGAAAACACTATTCTGCCTATTTTTACACCGACTTCTTGCTGATCAAAGCGCTGCGAGGAGCGCTCAGTGACAGCAGGATGTTTGTTTAATTCCCAGGTGATGCTCTGATGGCGAAACGAGGAGAAACGGAGATGCTGTCCCTTTTTGTTAGACGGAAATTTATTTCAGTCTGTGAACAGCGAGTCAGGGAGCCAAACGACGTTACAGGGGCTGTAAACCCAAAACATTTGGTCGTAAAACTGGACTGAAAACACAGATTGGACTTCCAGTACTGTGAAAACTCCGATTTTGTCAAGCGCTGCTTCGATGTAGACCTTAAAATCTTCTAAAGAGGTCTTCATCCGTACTTCTTCAGGCTTTCTGAAATATTTTTCTTTGGACTTTGGCTGCTTTTTCAATCGTTTTCCGGCTCCGTCAATAATATACAAACAACGAATATTCACAGTCTTTGATTTTTATGTTTCATGGAAAAGTAAGTACACCCAAAGAGTCATCTGCTTCATCCAACCTTAAATCTCAGCAGTGACTCAATCCAGTCATACAGACTGGATTGAGTCATTCGTTGGACTATTTATATTAAAGCATATAAATTAGGTTTTAATGTAAAATATTTTGCCGCTATGTAAATAAAGTGAATTAAATTATGTTTTCTATCCAACGTTTTCCACGTCATTGTGGAGAAATGTTGACCCATTCTCTGATCTTGAGGTGGATTTGGGGGAAGACAGTCCGCCGTCTGAAATGTTTGTTGCACTTGTGAATAAAGTGAACGTCTTTCCTCCTTGGAAATGTTTCAGGACAGACTTGTAAACTGACCAGAGCTGGACGATAATTCAATAACGATATATATCGATCGATAGACGTGTATCGTAAAAAAGGGTCAGTAAAAAGTATAGGCGGACGATAACGGGAACTTTTAATCGATCTGATACCAAGTAAATACAAGGTCAGTATCGCCGATATCAATACGATATCGATACGAAACCAATACTTTGTATCATGTATCATGAAACTGTTGACCTTTTGGTGTTCTTGTGATTTTTACTTTATTATTATTATTATAATTGATAATAATAATAATAATAATAATAATGCTCTGTTCATGTTTTTTTTTCTAAACCACCTCATATTATATCTTTCAATCCTTATGTAACTTTGTATTGTGTGTACTCACCTGTTGCTTTAATTATATAAATTTCCCTGTCGTAGGATGAATAAAGGATTATCTAATGTTATCTTATCTTAAATAACACTTTTTAATGGGATAAATGTACTGGGTTCTCTCAAGGTCTTAATTACACTTTCTGAGTGGGCTCCAGTAACATATGACATAATATCTAGTTTGAAAGTTACCATGAACTGCTGCTGAAGATGACCACTCTTATCTACCTGGATATTCTCTGGAGGACTGAACCACCTTTGTCAAAGACGTCTGACTGTTAGTCTGTCGGGGCAGTTAGCCAAGTTTTGTCTCCTCTCGCCGTTTCCTTGCTCATGGTTTTTCATGTGCTTGTTGTCGTGTTTCCACTGTATTTAATATATAAATATCATTACTAGTGTTGGTATCGATAATATCGATACTAGGATCGATCCGCCCACCTCTAGGAAAAAGTTAAATAGAATAACAGTTTTTCTTCCTTTTGCATTGTAGCTATGTAGGTTGATATTACAGTCATTACATCCTTCCAACCAATCACAACGCAGACCCAGGAACGCCCCGTCACCAAGCTCCGCCCCCTTCAAAGAGTTCAGAGAGCACATGTTCTGTCTACTTTTTTAAAGACTTGCAGTTTTGGTAAAAAGTTGGTTGAATAAAGGGTTGAGTTTGAATTCAGTGTTTGTGTGTTCTGTATCTAAAAACAGGTCGCTAAGCAACAGTATAAAATGTCCAGGGTGGCACTTAAAATATATGTTTCGAATTTGTTGATAATTATCAATATCGCTCCAATATGATTTCTATTTTATCGATATGCTTTTTCTTCTATATCAAAACAATATAATGAAATTTGTAAATTTATTTATGCCAATAAAATCCGTTAAATTGCAACTCCAGCTTTTCTAAAAGGCGGTCAGAGTCGCTTACCCTGAATCCTTCCATCTAGGGTTTGTACGTTTGTATATTGTCTGTACAAAAAGAATTACTCAACACTTGTGCACGGTGAAGTACATAGCTTACATGCTCGACTTTTCCTCCTCCAGAGAGCTTTAAATACCTCCTAAGTCACATTCATTCACACCGACTGCCACTCCTCTCTTTGCACTTCCAGGCTCCACAGCTTCAGGATTTCTGTTCTAGGGATATAAATGTCGATTTGAGCGTATCTGCAGCTACGATGGAAACCGTCAGAGCCAAAGCACACATCTATACGGCATCAATTCATCAATACACTCATCAGCAAACTCATCGTCCCACGACGTCTGCGACACAGAAGCTCGACTCGAACACGAGCCGTGCCTCCTCCGCCTGGAGGTGGGAGGTTTTCCGGACTCTCGGGGGGGGGGGGGGGGAGTTCAAGACGAGGAATGCACAGGTGTGAACGCGTGTTGTGACATACCTGTGCACAGGTAGTGTGTCTGAATGGCTCCGGCTATCATCCACACATGACAGCTTACAAACTCTGTGGTAATAGGATAACGAGCGATAATCCCAGGGCTGCTGCTTCATTACAGCAGAGCGCGCGTTTAAAGGGGGGGGGGGGGGATAAGACGGGCTAGATTTCTGTCTGCATGGCCATGTACCGGACAGAAACCATCTCAAAGTCAATCAGGCATGAAAAATCCTACTTTCTGTTTCAACAGAACCACCAACACCTGAGAATCGCTGCTTCGGCCCACTATCAGGTGAGCATTTATGCGCTCATTTCTCCAGGTTGACTCACGACAGCTCTTTATTCCAGCCGGCTGTTTTGCAACAGACTAACTTCATGACAAGACAAAGCGGGGTAATGATTAACGCGGCTGGCCGTCTGCAGGACGGGGCGCGGAGGATCTGAAGAAGATCGCTGCAAGGAAACAGGAAAAATCTGATTTCAGTTCTATTAAGACGCGTCCATCTGTCCCAGCTCCCTTCGTTTCTGCTACACACAAAGTGCAGATATCCGTTTTTCAGAAGCGTGTGTAAAATAAAAAAAAAGGTACAAGTCGACCCCGCTTCTCTTATCTAACTCAAAGAAACACACCCATGAACGTTTCAGGGAGATCAACAGTGACTTTGCTCCGGTGTCCGTCCAGCAGCTCTGTGGTTTGTCACCTTCATGTCTCAAATAAAGTGGAAGTAATAAAAAAAAAAAAAAAAAGTTTCCTCGCTCAACTTTAACCTCAAGTGTAGAAAGAGACAAATATGCTGTTAAAGAACATCTACTTTTAACACAAAATCTCCTACACTGCAAAAACAGATCTAAAAATAAGTAAAATGTTCTTAAAGTTAGTGTATTTTTCCTCGATTTGAGCAGGTAAATAAGATTATTTGCCAATGGAATGAGTATTCTGACCCCTAAAATAAGATAGATAGACATCCTGCACTTGAACTAAGATGACGGATATGAGTTGTTCCTATTTTAAGTGCAAAAATCTTATTCCATTGGCAAAAAGTTGCAGAGCTGTGGTCTAAACCATTAACTGAAGCCTCATAATGTGCACGTCTCCCTTTATCACGAGTCTACTCCGGAAAGTTTTCCCATTAATTATCTCCACCGGACAGAGTGAACATGCTTTCAGCCCATTAGCTGCTGAAGCTCATCGGTGATGTTTGTAAAAGCATTTAAACGGAAGCAGCCTTACCGTAAGCCTTACACAAGACGTGCAATAACTCACTTAAACACAGAAGGGTTCGGCTATTAATGCCCGCTGAGGTCCAGGAACCGATGGCCACACGGATGGAGACAAGTTGGAGAAATTAGCCAATTCCTGATCAGACTGATCCTGCTGCTCATAGGAAAAAGGGATTAAAACCGACTGCAATTCAAACCACAGGCTGCTCGTTATAGTTACTGGCAGCGTTTTGAAGGGTGGAACAAGTTGTTTGACCATGAGGTCATTTATTCTGCTCTTCATATTCAGGTTTTTGTGTCCTAAAAATAGAAAATCTGTTTACATCCCTAGATATTTCAACAGACTAAAAGGAAAAACAGTCAAATTTAAATGTCAAATAAAGAGATGTGCAGAAATAAAAAAACATTCAGCACAGATTCAGGCGGAAAGCTGCTCTGAATAAAGCCCTTAGCTAGTTTAGGACCGGCTTATCTCATGCACACTCCAAAGTTTGAATCCAGAGGGCAAAAAAAAACAAGAAAACTGAGCTCTGTCCCACAGACACACAGAGATCAGAAGGTCTGAAGAGTAAAAGATCAATGACAGGAGAGGCATTCCCCGGAGCAAGACAATGGCATCGTTTTCTGCAGCACTCACCCTGTCGAGCGAGTCGTCAGCGTCAAGAGAAGCAGCAGCAGGTCCTTAGGTGAGAAAAAGTTCCTCCGAGTCTCCCAGAGCCAGCCGGAGGAACCAAATGACCCGAGCCGAGTTTATCACACGGACCACCGCCGGCAAAAACCTCACACGGACACGGTCCAGCCCAAACTCCTCAGTAGTCCCAGTTTAAACAGTCTGACATGCGTGGTCAGCGGAGGAGACGGAGGGCGTGAGTGTGCAGCGGGAAGCCGAGTGCATGTGTGAACAAGCAGAGGGAGTGAGCAGGAGTGTGTACACTCCCTGAGAGGGAGGCGACTACGAGGAAAGAGAGAGAGAGCGGCAGGTAATCACACTTCCTCCTCTCACTCCACCAGATTTTGCTCAACCAGGATTTTTTTACCCAATCTGTGCCGAGAGAGAGAGAGAGAGAGAGAGAGAGAGAGAGAGAGAGAGAGAGAGAGAGAGAGAGAGAGAGAGAGAGAGAGAGAGAGAGAGAGAGAGAGAGAGAGAGAAAGAAAGCTGCAGACACTCCTCTTTGCGCTCGTTGCGCAAAAATCAAACATTCCCACTGATGGGAAAGATCTGCATTTAAACAAGGTTAGAAAATTCCCCTCCACTGGGTTCAAGTCAAAGGATTTGTGTTTAGCAGTAAACCTAAAAATGGCACAAAATGTAAAGAGGTTTTTTTTTTTTTTGTCATGTTGTAAAAAGCTGTGGATAAAAAAAGGCAAGCAGGAGAGAAACCTCACAAGTTGGAGACGACAGGTCCTTCTTAGATTAACCTTTAATGGTTGAAATAGCCGACAAAGAGCATCATTTACGTTGCCTTGCAAAAGTACCCATGCCCCTTTAACTTTTTCACATATTGTTTAGTTATAACCACAAATTTGGGACTTTATGGGACGGACCAACATCATATCATGATTTTCAACATCTGCCCCTACTTTTTCTATACCAGCTTATGCGTGCAGGGTCATGGGGGATGCCCACGTCCACCCTGGACAGGTTGCCTGTCTGTTACAGGGCAACACAGACACACACAGGATAAACAACATGCATCCTCTCACACCAAACGAATCACCAATAAAGACTTTATTGTAGAGTAACCAATAAAGTCAGTCCTGTTTTTGGACCATGGGAGGAAGCCAGAGTACCCAGAAAGAACCCACTTCATGCACAGGGAGAACACGCAGAGACTCCAGGCCGGCATTCAAACCCAGGACCTTCTTGCTGCAGGACAAAAGTGCCACCAACTGGCACATGGCACTGGCAAATGTTGAAAACCAGCCTGGTTTTCAACATTTGTTTACAAAAATATATCTGAAATGTCCAGCGTGCATTTTTATTTAGGTCCCTTTTTCACTCTGATACCCCTAAATAAAATCCAGCAAGTCATGTAGTTCCACCCGTGCGTGATTTGAATCCAGCTGTTCTCTAAAGGCCTCAGAGGTTTGTTGGAGAACGTCAGAGAGCAACCAGCATCGTGAAGACCAAACAACCCAGTAGATGGGTGAGAGAGGAGGTTCTGGTCCAGTTTAAAGCAGGGTCTGGTTCTAAAACAGCATCCCAAGCTTTGAACGTCTCCCAGAGCTCTGATCAACCCATCATCTGGACCTGGAGACAGGATGGACCACCTGCAGACCTACCAGGACATGGACGTGCACCTGGGAGCAAAGAGGTCCATGATAACTCTGGAGGAGGTGCAGAGATCCACAGCTCAGGTGGGGGAATCAGTTGACAGAGCAACCATAGGTCATGCAAATCTGGCCTTTTATGGAGCGAGGGAATTGTAACGGCGAATGCTCCCTAAACTTTCGGCTTTTTATCTGTTCTGCATTCTGAAAACCATTTTACCCAGTTACTCCCACTTCAACAAGTATGAGATACTTGGTGTTGGTCTATCGCATAAAAGTTTAACCATATGCACTAAAGCTTAATTCAATTCAATTTCATTTATATAGCGCCAATTCATGATACACATCATCTCAAGGCTCTTTCCAAAGTCAGACTCCATCAGATCCTCCAGGTTGGTCAGAAAGTTTCCTCTCTAAGGAAACCCAGCAGGTTGCATCAAGTCTCTCCAAGCAGCATTCACTCCTCCTGAAAGAGCGTAGAGCCACAGTGGACAGTCGTCTGCATTGTTGATGGCTTTGCAGCAATCCCTCATACTGAGCATGCATGAAGCGACAGTGGAGAGGAAAACTCCCCTTTAACAGGGAGGAGAACCTCCAGCAGAACCAGAACCAGGCTCAGTGTGAACGCTCATCTGCCTCGACCCACTGCGGGTTAGAGAAGACAGGTTGTTACTTGACAAACCCTGCAAAGACTTCAAGGGATATTAATATTTAAGCAAGACTCGGCACGTTCATGACCCGATCAGGTCAAGGAGGGAAACCCAGACTTCACTCTTTTCAACTCGCACTCGGAGACTACAAGACGTTACCAGGATGGAAAGGGTTCTGGATCTTCCACATGGTCTCCTCCAGGAGGAATGTGCCAAAAAAAAAAAAAAAAAAAACCTAAAAGAAGGCATCCTGATCGGACGCTCAAACCACCTCAACTGAGACTCTTTGATGCAGAGAAGCAGCAGCTTAACTTTGAGCTCCACGCCACGCATCCGAGGCTGAATCCGGCCTCCACACGGAGGAACAGAAGGCTGCCCGCTTGTACTCAGTATGAATGTTTTTAATATTTATACCCAAGCTCCAAGTCAGGAAAAGTCAGCAATGCGAGTACCAACCTAAACGGCAAAATCCAATATGGCTGCCGCACATTTCCTTTGGACATAAGGCGGCCTCTTTCAGGAAATCAGTCGCACACAGAGTGCTGAACAGATCTTTGTGAACGTGCTCCTCTGAGTCCATGAACTTAAAGAGAAATATATTGTTATTTTTTCCCACGGAGGTTATCTGGGCCACTGCTGCTCTGCATCGAAAGGCGCCACCTGGGCGTCTCCATTAGGAGTTTTTCTGGGCACGTCCCACCGGGAGGGAATCCCAGGGCAGACCCAGAACTCCCTGGGAGGGACTTGGGATCCTTCAGACTGAGCTGGAGGATGTCGCTGCAGAGAAGGATGTCTGGGTCTCCCTCCTGGACCTGTTCCTCCACGACCTGACCTCAGATGGACATCGTCATTCTACCTATAGTTCAGACCCTGGTCACCGGGCGCAGCAGATAGTTGGAACTTTGTTAATCTGGGAGGGACATCGTCGTAAAACGAAGGAATATTTTGTTTAAGAATAAATTAGCTGCGTCGTTTGGCAGACGCATAGAAAAACAATTTACCTGGTTCAGATTGTACTTCTGCCCTCGGCTACAAACCAGCAGCAGGAGTCGCTCCAAAGCAAACCGCCCCGTTATGTAACGGCGCGTCAGCTTTAGAGGCTGCCGGGTCGATGCGAGCGAAAGAGCTGGATGCTGACAGCTGGCCTTCACACGGTCAGGCGGGGGTCTAACGAGGGGATCGATGATGGCCGCTGAACAAACGTGACCTCCTGCACGCCAGCAAAGAGGAGAGGAGCTCAGATTACAGCGCTGTTCGCTTCAGATTTAATCATCTGTGAGGCTGACCTTGTTGGCTCCATGCCTCCTCTTCAAATACTCTGACTGTGCTACAGTTTCCTAAAATCAGAGCACACTAAAGACTTTTCACAACCTTAATAGTAGATGTCAGTTTTGTTTGTCGAATGAAAAGCTAAAAGGCGACAACTGGAGGATATGTTTACTAGTGGCGGATGGAAGCACGACACGGGAGAAAGTTCACTAAAGTCATTGAAACCGGGAGGTTTACAGCCTCTGAACCAAAATCCCCTCCAGATATCAGGAAAAACAACAGAGCCATAAAGTACAGAAGGACTGAAAGAGTGTCTGCCATAGCTCCTATGTTCAGGTTCATATATATATATATATATATATATATATGTTGCTATATGTGAAAAGCTCACAGGTTCCCTTCTGCAGATCACTACAGGCATTTTCTGTAATTAATCTCTAAATTCATTCTCCGGTCCAGATCCAAACAAGTCCATCCGGACTGAATCACCGAACTGGACAAAATAAAAAATGTGGTTCATCCTAAAATGTGGGCATTTGATCCAACAAACCAGGACTTTTTCCAACAAAGATCCAGTGTAGCCTATTCCACAGAGATGTTCACAGCAAAGAAGCAATAAAAGGGCAATAATCAGGATTAATCAATAATTTTTTTTGTTTTTTTTTCAGTAATCTACATCAGGGGTGCCTAAATCCGGTCCTGGAGAGTTACTGTCCTGCAGCATTTATATGCTTCCCTCCTGCAGCTCCGGAGGTCACTCAGGTCTGCAGAGGCTTGGTAAAATTCGTTTGATTCATCTAAAAGTTGCAGGACAGGCACCTCTGATCTAGAGGTTTTAACACAAACAGAATATTTTTCCTTTTAGAATTGTATTTACTTAAAAAAAATGAGCCAAAATTCTATGGAGTAAATGTTGTTCCATTATTGTTGCAAGCAAATAACACGTTTTGTAAATGGAAATTTGAAATAAAAATGCAATCCAGAAATGAAACTTTGAAAAACTTCTTAATCTAAAAAATGGTTTTGAGAGTAACTTTGTTTTTTCTCAGATTTTTTTTAAAAATCAATTATTTTTTCATATAAATGTTTCTAATTTACTTTGTTAATTGTTTTCCTTCTTTACAGATATATTTTAAAATTTTCTTTTTTTAAATTTCTCTTTTTCAAATTGCGTTTTAGAGATCACATTCTCGTCATTTCTCGCTCTTGACGCGCACATTGACCAATAAAAATGTCACTGCTGACGTCCATGCAGACCAGGAGAAATGCATCTTTCTACTGAATCTGCATGGAGCCATTCTCCCTGTAGGCAAGTGACTTCCTCACCAACAGACCCAGGTGGTGAGGATGGGGAACATCTGCTCCACTGATCCTCAGGAACACCACAGGGCTGTGTCCTCAGCCCAGATGTCGTCACTCTTTTCACCCAGGACTGTTCTGCTGCCCCCCCCCCCCCCCCCCCCCCCCCCCCAACAGACACAGTGGAGAAGTTTGTGGACGACTCCACTGTAGTGGATCTCATCTCCAACAATGATGAGTCCCACTACAGGGAGGAGGTCAGCAATCTGACACAGTGGAGCTCCAGGAACAACCTGATCCTGAACACCAGGAAGACCAAGGAGGTAATAATAGACTACAGGAGGTCCAGGAGGACTGAACACCTCCTCTCTACATACAGGTGGAGGTGGTGGAGAGTGTGGACAGCATCAGGTTCCTGGACATTCACACTTCCTCTGACCTCCTGGACCATAAACACCTACCACCCGGTGAAGAAGGCCCAACGACGGCTCTTCTTCCTCAGGAAACTGAAAAGGTCTGGACTTCCCACTAAGCTGCTAAAGAACTTCTACAGAGCTGCCATAGAGAGAGTTTTATGTATCAGCATAATTATGGTATGGGAGCTGCACAGTCCAGGAGAGGAAGGACAGCGTAGGGGATTGTGGGATGCCGTCTGCCCCTCTCTCCCATCAGGTAAATGCTTTAGAGGCATTAAATCCAAAACAAATAAACTTAGAAACAGCTTCTTTCCAAGAGCTGTGAGGGCAATCGCCCCCTGCTGAGAGGTGTGGTCCATCATGTTACAATAACTCTACTGTTATTGCCCATTAGCACACTCTTATTCTCAGGAATATCAAATTGAACATTTCTGTAAATGAATCCTTAAGATCACTGCACAGAAATTACCTCATTACTTGAGATTCATGAAGGAGGGATTAACCCATGTAACACGGTCCATAACACTCGCAAAGGGACTGATGTCAGAGCTCTTGGACTCTGATACGAACTTGCAGGCGCTAATGTGATGCGGAAAAAAACCTGTAAACACTAAGTCTGCTGTGTATGTGTGTCATGTTATTTGTGTGCATCCTAAGCCGCTGTCTACCATGGTAACACAAGGCGACAATAAAAGATTCTTGATTCGTGATCTTTGCTCCTCACGCCGCAGGAAAGCCCGCCCCCAGAAGTGAAGAGAATCTTCTGTGTAAAATGCAACTTGAAAAGAATTAAATTTATAAAAACCCAATCTGAAAAAGAGAAATAAAAAAAATTAAAATCGAAAATATAAAATCTGTTAAACAGCTCGGGTGGGGGAAAAAACAACAAATTTAATCTCAAAACCTTTTTTTTTTTACTACAGAGTTTTTCAAAGTTTCATTTGTGGATTACATTTTTTTTTAAATTTCCATTTACAAAACATGTTCTTTGCTTGCAACAACAATGGGACAAAATTCACTCCATATATTTCATTTTTGTCCTGATCTAATTAATCCAGTTTATTTATATAGCGCCTATTCATAACACGTGTCATCTCAATGCTCTTCACAAAGTCATTTCAATTAAACCATCCAGACAGGTTGCTTTTTATTTTCTAAGTAAATTAAAATGAAAAGAACTAATATTTTTATACTTTTCAATCCTGGTGGTCAAGGCGCCTAAAGGATTTCTTCACATTTTACTTTTTAAAATGCACCAAATGCCAACATTTACTGATTCGGTACTGATCCGGTGTGCAGGGTGTGAACCACATGCACTGCTATGCCTCCACCTCCTGTTTATGCCTCGGTGTTTGCAAACAAGATGCAACCAAGCAACAACGACCCTTCGTCCCCGCTGCAGCAGACCTATGAGCCGTGGATGTGTCGCATGAGGATCTTCCATCCGTGCACAATTAGACACCAACTGCGAATGAGGGGAGGAAAAGATAGCATGCAAATGAAAAAATTACACACTTAAAAGTTTGAGCTCATGTGGGAAAAACAGATTTTCTGCTGGTAGAGTCGGACTTGGCACACACACACCAAATAAAACACAACAAAGTCCACGGGTCATAAAGCATCTCTGAGATAAGACACAAAAAGAGCCCAGAACCTGGATCACTCCACAATCCACAATCAGTTTGGCCCATCTTTAAATCAGGACATCCAATAAACACCCCTGACCTTTCAGATCCGTCGCCTGCCACCAGGAAACGGAGAAGCAGAACCAGTCAACCAAAGGTTCAAACGAACCAACAGGGAGTGCTGCGATTGGCTGACATATCGGCGCTCTTATCGGAGCAGACTGGGAGTTATGGCTCTTGTTTCCTTTCATTCGGCTCCAGGTCCAGAGTCAGAACCGTTCTGGGTGCCAGGTATCAATAAAGACGTGGCAGCAGTCCCAAAAGCTTTCAGCTCTCTCTAATCACAGATCAGTCACGGCCTAATAGCCGGCTGCTGTGAGAAAATAGGCCAAAAGCTTTTGACACTTGAGAATCACGTTGACCTTCAGTCATCGACTGCGTCGCCGCTGATTAGCAGTCGGACCGTGTTTTGACTGGGGAGCACCTGGTTTCAGAGCCGAGGCCTTCACCTTTTCTAAAACCGGGCTTCGGCCTTTGTTCTGCACACGCTGTGCGGTCCGACAGGGCAAATAGTGCCATGCTGTTCAAATATATGTTCAACTGAACAGCTGAGGCTACTGGAGTCCGGTTTGCGCGGGAAGCTGCATAAAATCTGATTCATTCGCACCGGGGGATGGTTTCCTGGGCAAGAACCTTTTTATAACAGGATGACTCGGCAGGATATTGCTGATGAGTGCAGGGCAGCACAGGGAAACTAAGCGAGCCTTTTCTGTTCAACATAAATTTGCATGGCGCCCTGAGCTGTGGTTTTATGGCTCCACTGTGCAAATGCAGAGCCACACCTGTCCAGGAGCAAACAGCGCAGCAGCCCTGAGCCGGAGATGGGGAGATATGGAAAACACGCTTATGCAAACAAGCGTGTAACTTTTACCTTATTAAAGGAAAAACGGATTCAGACGTTTATATTCTTTCTTTATTATTATTATTATTGCAACAGGAAAGTCAGTTTTCCTGAAACACAAAAAGCTTCAACTAAAGATGTACAGTTCAATTCAATTTTATTTATATAGCACCAATTCACAACATGTCATCTCAAGCCTCTTTACAAAGTCAGACTCCATCAGATCCTCCAGATTGGTCAGAAAGTTTCCTCTCTAGGAAACCCAGCAGGTTGCATCAAGTCTCTCCAAGCAGCATTCACTCCTCCTGAAAGAGCGTAGAGCCACAGTGGACAGTCGTCTGCATTGTTGATGGCTTTGCAGCAATCCCTCATACTGAGCATACATGAAGCGACAGTGGAGAGGAAAACTCCCCTTTAACAGGGAGGAAAACCTCCAGCAGAACCAGAACCAGGCTCAGTGTGAACGCTCATCTGCCTCGACCCACTGGGGCTTAGAGAAGACAGAGCAGAGACACAGAAAGCTCAGAAGCTCACATTGATCCAGGAATCCTTTCTATGTTAGATGTTAATAGAGGATGATCTGCCTCCCCTGATGATGTCACAGCTAACAGAACGCCAGACCAGGTGTAACTACTATGAAGAAACAGTAGTGTTTCCCCTCATTTCTTAGTTTCCCTTCCCAACAGAAAGATATTCTTGTAATGTCTCTAAATGGTCCTGATTCTCTGTGAACCTGAACAAAACATTGACCAACCTGCCTGGGATCTAAAGCCCCTAAATTATCCCTCAGGTTTACTGTCCAAAAAAGCAAAAAAACAAATAAAAAGGAAGAGGAAAAACAAAAAGCTGAGGTTGGGTTGGTTGTGCAACACCAACCGAGAAGGAAAAAAAACATAAGAGTGAAACTGTTTTGATTAAATATTTAGTCACACTAAGCAAGTCAGCACGAGTATCCTCAGCTATGCATCCTGAAACTAAGAGAAATCACCACCTCTTAAAGAATTACAACATCAGACGATCCAAACCTCCTCCTCCACTGATAAAGAGCAGGGATCATGACTCTCTATCTCCGGTAGTTTAAACCTGGAAACAGGTCGGTAATCAGATGTAAAGATCTGGGCCGCTGCTTGGAAACATGTTTAGGTTTCACCAGGAAGCAGAGAAGCAGTCAAGTTTCTACTGACGAACTGTTCATCAAAGCGCAGCGAGATGCAGGACCGCAGCCAGGAGGAGACGAGGGCAGCAGGGTATCTGACGGGACGTTCAGGGGCCGTTGGGAAACCTGGCTGATTTCATCGTATAGATGCCTAAAGCTCATGCCGATGATCTCACTGTCAGCTGAAATGACTCACGGGTCCGCGTGTCCGTGCAGCACTCGTTGTTCTTTCACATTTGATTCTTTTCTTTTGAAACACTTCCCATTCAATGATATCACACCTTCACCTACCTGATTACGTCAACTGTGGCGGCCAATAAAGCCCGGGGGGGGGGGAAGAGACAAAAAAACAAACACCAGTGGAGTCCTTAAAAACTCCAACAGAGACGCACGCAAGAGCCAAGAAAATCCACTCAACACCCCTTAAAGCTGAAACACATTCAGGCTCGACGGTGCCAACGAGGAATGCAATATTCTAGCAACACGTGGAGCCGCACACACAGATCTGGTCCTGACCAGTTTTACAACCAGCAGCTAAAACCCGACTCCAGGGATACATTCATCTGCTGGGACATCCCAGCATCCTTCTCAGCAATGCTCTGCAGCTCATTTTTCACGTTTCCCAGACCAAATCCAGAGTCCATTCCAGCGAGTTCTGGGTCGGCCCGGTCTCCTCCCAGAGAGACGTTCCTGGAAAACCTCCGGAGCAAAGCATCCAGACCCACCTCAGCCGACACCTTTCAACGGCAGACGACCCGTGTCCAAAAAGCAAGTTTGCCCCGCTCTGCACGGGAAGCTCGTTGAGCCGCTTGGATCCCGGATCATCCAGAACCTTCTGGTCCTGATCCACGCCTCATGGGCCATGGCCACAGTCAGGTGTCACAGCTGAGATGGTTCTGCAGGCAGAAACTCAGCCCGACCTGAACCAAGCATCCCGTCAGTTCTTTCCAGTGAAATCCCGGCGGTTCTGAACGAGGTTTCAGCCTGTAAACCTTGAAGTTCACGCTGTTTCCTACAGAGGTGCCAAAGAGGTGAGCGGTGCACTGGTTAGTCTAAAAATGTTTCTCCAGGGAGTAATGAACAGATTTCTTTGGTACCTTTTAACGACATACACCAGAACTGACAAAGACTGCCTGATAGGAGCCGAAACGTTTTCCGAACAACTGAGCGAAAGTCCGGTTGCCTCCGATTCAAGCCGGTTAGCTGCTGCGATGACCCGGATAACTGAGAATTTGCACAAACACGCCTTTCAACATTAAAACCTGCAGAAGTACCAAAGAAGTTCCTTTAATACCGACGACTAAAAGGCTCCTCTGTCAACGGATTATCAGCAGCCTTCCCCTGGTAGGAGGACAGCTGGATAATGTGCATCATCCTAAACCGGCAGTGTCTGCAATTAACAAGGAATAACCAGATTAAGATATAATGTCAGACTCTAAAGATTAGACGTCTGAATCCCAGTCCTGATGCCGTTTTATGAATTTATATTCAGGAGCTCCATCACGCGACTGCTGTCTGGTGAAGGGAGCCCTGGAAGTTAGCGGCCGACTCCCTTTTAAATCCACATTGGAGACTTTTAATCTGAAAGCTGGGGGTTCAGTTTCAGCTTCTTTCACGTCCATCTGCCCCTGAGCAAGGCACTAAGCCCCAAGTTGCCCAACGATCTGCCAATCGTCTCCAAAGCTTTTTTATTTTATTTATAAAATTGCCTTAAATTGAAACCTGCACACAAACTCCAACATATAAGACCATCCAATAATTTCACTACAATTACATTTTCCATTTTTGATTTGGGGAAAAAATTATTCTCCTGCACATAAAAAGGGAATTCTTTGATTTTCTAAAAATATTTCTTAAATCTGGGTTTGTCCCACTGTCATGAATTTCACTAATCTCGTATATAATCTCATCTCATAAAATGGATGGAACGTCACAGCCTTATTGTTAAATTAGGCTGGTGACATTATTTTTAAATGCTGTCCCAAGCTAAAGGAAAAGTTGTTTGATTATTCACAAGATTGCTGCTTTAAACGTCATAAAACGTATCGACTCTACCTGAACAACCCAAATACGTCCCTTATATGAGCAGAAAATCAGTTAATCCAATCACAATGTACGTTTACACGAACCAGGCTTCATTCAAAATAAAAGCACTCTGGCATGAGTAAAATCCTCAAATTTGCCTAAAAACCGAGGAAGAAGGAGAAGTTGTACTTCAGTCTTTTTTCATTTTATTTTTTTTCCTTTACTGATCATATACAAACACAGAAAATAATGACATATACAAACAAAAAAGGAATTGTGTTCGTTCTGTGTCTACTGAGCGCTCAGAATGGACGATTATTCAATAATGTATATCGATCGCTAGACGTATGTCGATGAAAAAAAAGGTCAATAAAAAGTTCAATAGAATAACAGCTTTCCTTCCTTTTGCATTCTAGCCTATAATGTGTATATAATATATACACATTATAGGCTAGAATGCAATATATAATGTGTATAAAATGTAATATTACAGTCATTACTTCCTCCCAACCAATCACAACGCAGACCCAGGAACCAAGCTCCGCCCCCTTCACAGAGTTCAGAGAACACACTTTCTTTTTTGTTTTTTTAAAAAGCAGTTTTGGTAAATAGTTGGTTGAATAAAGGGTTGAGTTTGAATTCAGTGTTTGTGTGTCTGTATCTGTAAAAATAGGTCGCTAAGCAACAGCATAAAATAGCCAGAGCTGCACTTAAAGTATATGATTTGAATTTGTTGATAATTATTGATAATCGATCAATATGATTTCTATTTTATCGATATCGTTTTTTTTCTATATCGTCCAGCCCTACAATGGAGCCGCGTCAGGTTCTAGTAGCGATTGGCACGTTAGCGCACTCGCTAATGATGCTAACGGCTTAGCAGCACATGACATTGGTCTTCCTGCGTTACGGGAGGAGAGACACAGGCAAAGTCAAGGCAGTTTGCCCCAAAGGCGTTTAGGTGGATTTTGATTTTAATCCGATCACAATATTCCAACTGCCATGTTTCCATGACACATTTTATCCCATTTTGCCCTTTATTCTGATTAAGTGTGTCTATGTAAACACGGACGTGTGTCCATGTAAACATAGCTACAGGTAGCGTCAGGTCACATGGCACGCACAGGCAGGAAGCTGCAGCAGCCAACACAGTCTCTCTTTCGCTATCAAGATTACCGTAACGGCTCTAGAAAAACCAAGAGACAGAAAGGGTCCGATAATACAGTTTTACCAATTGTAGTTCAATTTCCTTTTGATATAGCAAAAGAAATGGGGACAAATTGTGGTTTTTTTGACAGACTGTTGGTAGAAATTGTGCGTAAAGTGGATACTGGGAGACATGAGAGGAGGGTTGTGGCAGATCCTTCCTCCTTGCAGTTGTTACACTTTACAACACTTTATCGTCACGGCTTCCAACAAACACAGAAAGCTTTCTCCATCCCTGCCATCCTTTGCACAGGTGACTTATTCTTACATATAATTGGCTTTTACAATTATATAGATATAGAAAAGCACACTTTGAACAGTTTTGTGTGGAACCTACATCCAAAGTTTTTCCAAAAGTGCACAATTATTATTACTTTGTGTTTTTTATTTTATTTTATATTAGTTGTATTTTTTATTGTTACCAAACAATTTCACAATGGAGGGAGGAATTAAGGCCTATTCTTTTATAAATGATTAAAATAAGCTCTTCGCTGAGCTGTCTGTGGCCAAAGTGGCCACTATTCATAATGTTCTCGATATGTCGCCACCTACTACGTTGCGTCCAAAGAACAGTGAAGGCAAAAAGCTTTAGATAGGTCGATGTTACTGTGAGAGAAAACCTGTATCTTCCCAACAGCATTTTACAGATCATGTCACTTCGCTCCACAGAGAGAAGAATTATGGCTGCACCCTCATGAGGGTTTCTATAATCTCCTGTTAATCACGTCTGCATAAAGCTGCTCCCCACACGGCGAGCGCTCTCTGCAGAATAAGCTCATGATAAAAATATTCAGCATCAAAGAACAACAAGAAGAAGCAGAGGTAAAAAAAAACACATGCAGCTGCACAAAACGAGGCCTGATGGTCTAAATTTAGTCCGTGCATGCTTGCTGCAGAAAAACCCAGCTCTCACATAATGACACACTGCAAAAAGGGAACTAGACCTAAGAAATGTGTATTTTGCCTTTATTTGAGCAGGTAAATAAGACTGTTTGACAATGGAATAAGATTTTTGCACATAAAATAGGAACAATTCTTCTCAATCATCTTATATCAAGCAGTATAACTAATTTTAGGGGTAAAATACTCATTCAATTGGCAAATAATCTTATTTACCTGTTCAAATCAAGTAAAAATACACTAATTTTAAGAAGATTTGATTTACTATTAGGTGCAGAAAGTCTGATGAATAAATAATTATCCAGCATGTTTCTTAGAGAGAAGCAAACCTCTCCCCTTCATTTAAAAGCGCATCACTGAACCTCAGCTGCTGCAGGTCATCCATAGTGACTATAGTCAAGGTGAGATTCGCCGTCTTTGACTCGAGGGGATTAGCTTGGCTATATACAGACCCGCCCTCTTCCTATGAACAATACACAGAGGGCTGCCGCTATCAGATCGCTCCCATTAGTTAACTGCATTAGCGTGTTGTGACCGTCCACATGCAGAGCGCCGCTCGCCCAAAGGCCGGGTTCACGATGTTCCCCAAACAGCGAAGGAGAAGGACAGAGGCTCTCTAAAGCTGAAGTCTCTAATATGATTTTCCTTCAATTATTCATTGAGGATGCACCCTTCCATCAGGATCACAGGGAAAGTGGAGCTATTTTTAGCTTTCGCTGGGCGAGACGGAAATAGAAATAGCCTTTATTGTCTGGTTCAGGTGTACCAGCAGCAAAGGGAGAGGCAAGAAGCATGCAGAGTCACACAAAAGTAAAATGTAACAACACACCGCAAAAAACACAACTAAAAATGAGTAAAATGTTCTTAAAATGTGTGCGTTTGTCCGTGATTTGAGAAGTTAAATAACATGATCTACTAATGAAATGAGTATATTGACCCCTAAAATAAGATAGATATCCTGCACTTGAAATAAGATGATGGAGACGAGTTGTTCTTATTTTAAGTGCAAAAATCTTATTCCATTGGCAGATAATCTGATTTACCTGCTCAAATCAAGGACAAATACACGCATTTCAAGGACATTTTTACCTACTTTAAGTTCCCTTTTTGCAGTGACAACAAATAGAAAAGACAGTAAGGGCAACACACGGTACAGTTATGAGAAATAGCATTGCCAGATTTAAAGAAAAGTGCAACCGAGTAGGATCATTTTCCACATTTTTTAAATTTCAAATCTAAGAGATAACCTAGAAAATGTACGAAATGTGTCAGAACATTTGTACATAAATGAAAGAACAACATATTTATAAAGAGTAGAAAAAAGAAGAAAGCAAGCCTTTGTACCAGCCCAAAGTGTCTGAGAGAAACAATCATTTCTGCTTTCACTGAGAACCTAAAGACCCTTTAAAATCACTTTCTCCACCTTTTCCTCCAACTTCTTTTAACATTTTCTGGAACTAATCAATGTTGACGATTAGTCCGTTAAAAAAAAAAAAACTCGCCCAATGAGCTGTGAGTAATTTATACCAATCTGTTTCTTTACTCTATAAATGCTTCATGCCAGGCGTCAAACTAAATGAAATCTGTTTTATTTGCAGGTATTTATATATTCAAATATTTGCTGCTCGGATCTAGAAAAGCTTTTGGAGATCATTAACCAATAAATGCATGGACTAGTGAGCTGTGAGTAATTTATACCAATCTGTTTATTCACTCTATAAATGCTTCATGCCAGGCGTCAAACTAAATGAAATCTGTTTTATTTGCAGGTGACAAATATTTGCTGCTCGGATCTAGAAAAGCTTTTGGAGATCATTAACCAATAAATGCATGAACTAGTGAGATGGTTTAATAGAAACAAATTATCACTAAAAAGTTAATAAAACTACTATTAATTCTTTTTGGAAACGGTATTAGAAATATGGAAGCAAATGTAAGTAATTTAACAGCCGAGAAAGTTTATGATGACAACAGATAACAGTTGGAAATCCCATATAACATGCATACAATCTAAATTATATTTTAGGTAAAGCGAGGCACCATATCTGGGTAACACTGTGCAGATGTTTGGGGCAAGGTACACAGTAAAAACACAGCAGCTGAACAGTTATACATGCAGAAAATAGCGATAAGAATGAATTAATTGCACACCAGAGGTTCCCACGCAACAATAAACTCAACTTTAGCATGAATCAGTCCGATTTCAAAGTCGGCTCAGTCCTGCTCCTCTTATCTGCTTTTATTCCTCCAACCAAATCCTGATTAAATAATTACTAACAGGCTTAAATCAGAGGCAACCAAAGTCCAGTTGCCTCTGATATCTCAGTCATCTGGGAGCGTGTGTGAGAATTTTGCACAGGCATCTCATCAAATAAGCATCTTGTAAATATATGTCCGAATGTTGTTGTTTTTTGTCTTGTCTTTCATTTGCATCCGTATGTCTGAGCCATTCACACCTACGCCTCTAAGCTACCAGCGGTGCGACTTTTAACTGGCAGGTATGATGAATAAGCCTGTCCCAAGAAGCAATAAGACAATTAATCTCATGACCAAAATTATTAATTTAAATGAGGCGGTGAACCACTTAACCTGGACAAGCCGGTGTGTTGCATTTGTACCAAAGCAGTGGCAACAAAACGCTGCAACACAACAAACTCGCAGCTGCACCCGAGCTACTGCACTGACAAAGGGAACTAGGAGTAAAAAATGCTGCAGCAAGAGTTCCGATGAAAATCAACAAGAGGGATCATATTTCTCCAATTTTAGCTTCCCTTCACTGGCTTCCTGTTAAATCAAGAATAGAATTTAAAATTCTTCTTCTAACGTATAAAGCCCTTAATAATCAAGCTCCATCATATATCAGAGCTCTGATTACTCCGTATGTTCCTAACAGAGCACTTCGCTCTCAGACTGCAGGTCTGCTGGTGGTTCCTAGAGTCTCTAAAAGTAGAATGGGAGGCAGATCCTTTAGCTATCAGGCTCCTCTCCTGTGGAACCAACTCCCAGTTTTGGTCCGTGAAGCAGACACCCTGTCTACTTTTAAGACTAATCTTAAAACCTTCCTTTTTGACAAAGCTTCTAGTCAGAGTGGCTCATGTTACCCTGAGCTATAGTTTTGCTGCTATAGGCTTAGGCTACTGGAGGACATCAGGGCCTATTTTTCTCACTCTACTGATTTCTACTGTTCTCCAGTCTACTGTTCTCCAGATTTGCATTGTATTACATTGAAATGACTGTTGCCATTTCTGCTTTAACTTTCTGTTCTCTCTCTTTTTTCTTCATAGTAGGTACACCTGGTCTGACGTTCTGTTAACTGTGAAATCATCCAGGGAGGACAGATCACCGACTATTACCATCTAATGTAGAACAGATTACTAGATCAATGTGTGCTTCTGTGCTTTTTGTCTCTCTTGTTGTGTCTCTGCTCTGTCTTCTGTAACCCCAGTCGGTCGAGACAGATGACCGTTCATCCTGAGCCCGGTTCTGCTAGAGGTTTTTCCTTCCCGCTAACGGGTGTTTTTTCTTTCCACTGTCGCTTCATGCTTGCTCAGTATGAGGGATTGCTGCAAAGCCATGTACAATGCAGACGACTCTCCCTGTGGCTCTACGCTTCTCCAGGAGTGAATGCTGCTTGTCGGACCTTTGACGCAATCAACTGGTTTCCTTATATAGGAAATTTTTGACCAATCTGTATAATCTGATTGATTTGACTTTGTAAAGTGCCTCGAGATGACATGTTTCATGAATTGGCGCTATATAAATAAAATTGAATAAATTAAAATCTTCTTAACTGTGTATTTTTCCTTGATTTGAGCAGGTAAATACGACTATTTGCCAATGAAATTTGTATTTTTGCCCCTAAAATAAGATAATTAGATACCCTGCACTTGAAATAAGATGATGGAGATGAATTGTTCCCATTTGAAGTGCAAATAGTCTTATTTACCAGCTCAAATCAAGGAAAAATACACAAGTTTCAAGAAAATTGTACTTTTAGTTCCCTGTGTGCATTGTGTCGTTCCCAATCACTTCCACTTTGTTATAATAACACCGCTGACAGCTGACTGGGGAATATTTAGGAGCGAAGAAATGTCACTACTTAGACTTGCTGCCCCAGTGGCGTCCTATAAGAGAACCACGCTGAGCTCCTGACAGGGACCCGGTCTTTCACTAAAGGTTTGTAGAAACAGTCTGCAGGCGTGATTTAAACCCCTGCAGCCACGAAAGTGACTGGAACACCGGATTTAGATTATCTGGACAGGTGAGCAGATACTTCAATAATAATAACAATATAGTGCAATATATTATAGGACAAAATACGACCAGCTCTTCGTTCTGTTAGATTCTGTTCATGTAATTTCCAGGATATCTTTATCACAGAATATCATTTTATGAGGCAATAAACTGAACAGGTTTAATTGAGGTATTTAAAGCGATACTACTGGTATTTTTAGACACAGATTCACAGCATTACCAGAATAAACAAAGAGCTTCTCAAATGCTCTACCAGGTCAAGTCAGCTTTTGACCCGTTTGTGAAGTTCTGCAGCGAGTAAAATGCCAGAGTCCACAGGTTCCACTCATGATATCCGAGGTGAGTCCTAGATTTGCTCTGGCAGCCTTTTTCTCCTGGCCGGAGCGTCCATTAAAGCTGCAGCAGAGCTAAAAACACACGACAGCGGAGGAGGCTGACCACCAACATTCATGAATTATGGATCAGACCCTGCTGACCCATCTGCCGCATAATTAAGGACCACAAACAAACACATGTAGACATTTCTGTCTCCGCGTGTCGAGGGAACCTTTAGCATGACGACAGCAGTCTTTGAATGTTTGGTACGAATCAATTATTTAGGGCTAATAAAGGACATTGGTGTTACTGAATAGAAAGAAACTACCTCAGTCTGACACTTCACAATAAGAAGACTCTTTTTGAGGAAGCATTTATGTACAGCTGTGGTACGTACATGTGTATTAGGGCTGGACGATAATTCAATAATATGTATATCGATGAAAAAGGGGTCAATAAAAAGTTCATTCTAGTCATGTAGGTTAATATTACAGTCATTATGTCTTCCCAACCAATCACAACACAGACCCAGGACCGCCGTGACTAAGCTCCGCCCCCTTCAAAGAGTTAAGAGAGCAGATGTTTTTGCTTTTTTTTTAAACTTACAGTTTTGGTAAAAAATTAAAAGTTGGCTAAATAAAGGGTTGAGTTTGAATTCAGTGATTGTGTTCTGTATCTAAAATAGGTTGTTAAGCAACAGCATAAAATGGCCAGGGCTGCACTTAAAATATATATTTTGTATGTTTAGATAATTATCAATATAAATATGATTTCTATTTTATCTATTTTGTGATTTTTTCCCTACATCGTCCAGTCCTAATGTGTATCTCAGTTGGTAGCCTGGATTTTGGGGTTTCAGGGTTCAGAGCATTTCCAGTACAGAAAAAAAAAAAATAATAATACAAAAAGAAATCACAAGCCAAAATCTACTTGGATTTTATCATGTCTTGTAAATAAAATAAATAAATAAACAATAGAAAATAACAGTAGAAAAGTACAGAGCCCCTAAAGGGACATTGAAGGGAATTTTTTTAAGTACTTTCTGGTAAACACCAGAAAGTAATTTGTTTTTATTATTATTTCCCTTCAGGAGCTCAGTAGAAATGTCATCCTTATCTATTAAATAGATCGCTTTGTCCCCACAAACACGAGGTCAGAACAACAAATGGACCCTTATATGTTGAGGTGATTCTGAAGCTAAAAAAATTTAAAAATCTCCTTCACTGCTTATTTTCTATTTGAAACTATAAAGGTCATTAGAAGGGCCGGGAGATGTGGCTTAAAAATTAAATCTCTAATTTTATGATACCAATTTCGATTCATCCTTTATTTTTTTCTCTCTTTTGTTTCATTTAAACAACTTACAGAGATTAGTATTTTTAAAACTTTTATTTCAATCATCTTCTCTGGGAGTTGACCTGAATCCCAAGTGCAACAAATTACAAGCTGTCAATTAAAGCGACTTGTCTTAGGGTAAAAAACAAAAAATGTTTCCTCTTTATATAGTCAGCATTGCATGTCATTACCAAAACATATTCCCCTGTCAGGACTTATATAGTGCAAAGTGGCAAAAGGAATCTCGATTTTCCAAAAATTATATATCTTCATAAACTGAAATTCGCATTAATTGATTAAATCGAATTAGCATGCAGCCCCAGTCATTGGCCATTTTTCAGTGATTTGAAGTCCTCCGTTGCAGAAAAAAGCGTCCATATTGGCTAATAGGGGCTAAATAGAGCAATTTTCTTTAACACTTTTGGCCCTATTTCCCTATTTTCTTTTGGCGGGATTTTTTTCCCAACATCTATATTTATTTCTGCTAATTCTAACAATACAACCCAATGCTTTTGGCAGCCGAATTAGATTTTTTTACATTTCATTAACAAATAAAAAGAATATTTAATCTCATAAAAACAGAACAAATGAATGACAAGGGGTAAAAAGACATTTCTTATATAGCTACCCTTTTTCCTCCAATTCCAAGAAATGACAACATAAAAATCAGTTTATCCACAGACCTACAATAAGGAAAAGAAGAATATCTACTTACATTTAAAATCATGCCTCTTAAGCAGTGCATGAGCAGATGATGAAAAAAAATGAAGAAAAAATGCGTTATGTAACCCAAAATGTGACAAATTGTCAAGAAACCTTTTGATGACAGATGTGGTTAACAGAGCTGGACTCTCTGCAGCGCGTGGCCTCCCTGCAGGCTGCAGAGGACAAATCTGCACACTCCAGATCCATTTTTAAAGTAATCCCCTCCACATCCGACCCACGTGGCCGCAGCGGCAGATAAATCCTCGGACAGACGGCCACGTCAGAAACGTGGATGACGACCCGCCGCGCGTGATCTGGGTGTCGGCAAAAAAACGAAAATAATGAAACCCAGACCGGTCTCGGCTTTAAAAGGGTCATTAGAGTCATGAAACGGTTTATTCAGGAAAGCTGTGTTTTCAGGACAAAAACAGAGCAGACCCTGCCATTACGCAACAGCATTTCAGGATTCCCAACCCATTGTAAAGAAGACATTACAGTAATCACCAACACATTATTAGTTTCTGAAAACCAAAACCCAGCCAGCTTTTATTCACACAGGAACATGTTTACAGAGACTCTGTACTTTTTGTGTATTTATTCTGCTCTCTGCCACCATTCTGTGGTCACTTTCACCCCAGACAGTTGTCTCCAGGGATTTTAGCTTCACTTTTCACCCCCCCGCCATCCCCCCCCTCCCCTCCTCCAACGTCACTCGGCAGCGCATTTTATGGAGGGCTCTATTGGATTTACCAGAGACACAAACCAGGTCACCGGCCCGGCTCCTCGCAGCCTTGCCTACAGTGCAGCTGCCCAACGTCCTCACAGATGAACGCACCTCAGCGGAGCCGTCTGCCAAACTCCTGAAGGTTGCAGACGGCACCGCCGCCGTCGGTCTGATCCAGGACGGTCTGCAGACAGGCAGGCGGTGGATCTGCTGGTCCACTGGTGCGGTCAGAACAATCTAGAGCTTAACGTTTAGAATCACACATTTTTCCTCTATTTCACACAATGTGGACTGACTGCTGCAAAATCAAGGCTGACTTACGTAAAATAACTGCTCTGTCAGCAATAATTTCCAACGAAGTAACTTATTTATATTGGGCTTAACAGGAAAGACAAATAAAACTCACTGCAAAAAGGGAACTAAAAGAAAGTTACATTTTTTTGAAATTAGTGTATTTGTCCTTGATTTGAGCAGCAAGTTTAGATGATCTGCCAATGGAATGAGATTTTTGCACTAAATATAGGAACAACTCATTTCCATCATCTTACTTCAAGTGCAATTTATCTAATTATCTTATTTTAGGGGTAAAAATACGCATTCCACTGGCTGATAATCTTATTTACCTGCTTAAATCAAGGACAAATCCACCAATTTCAAGAGAATTTTACTTACTTTTAGTTCCCTTTTTGCAGTGCACATCAGGCTCGAATGAAAGAAATACAAAACGGAAACCCAATCAGAAACCAAGCCACCAACATGTGCGTCCAAACAGAAAAACTCTTCCGTCGTCACTCTGAGTCAACATGGCTTCACATGAAAAACACCTCAAGGTAAGATGTTCAGCTGGAGTGAAGAAGCTCCAAGACGGTCCTCCAGCTAAGAACCAGAACCCTCCCCCATACTTAGGGCTGTCGCCACCAGTGTAGAGCTTGCTAAACAACGGCAGCAGACGTTCATCTGCCCGAACAATGCGGTGAAAACGTATCGACTCCCTCATGAGTTCTTCCTGTTTTGGAGATTTGGAGAAGAAAATGCGAATAAAGCTTTTTGGAGACAATGTGGTTGTTGATTGTTGGTTCTTATCCTGGGGACTGGGTTTCCTCCAAACCCTGCCCAGCATCACTGCCATGATTTTCTGTGGTTTCTAATTCTCTGGTTATGCGTGAACTTTACTCCCATCTATAGAGCGCAGACTTTGGTCCAACTTTACTTTGTTTGTCGTGACCACGCTGCAGCAGACTGACTAATGATTTCTCTGAAGGTTCACAGCAAGCTTTCTAAAGTCAGTACTTTATTTTTTTCTGAATAGCCATAGTAATTAGATTCTAAAAAAATATCCATTGTCACAAAATTGCCAGTTATGAACGATGTTCATCAGCTTCTCACAAACCCTGGCAGGACAGAAGAGGTGACTGACTCCTTGAACTGAAGAAGCGGCTGAAACGCATGTTATTGTTCCCAAAAAGGCCATGAAAGTGACATATGTGGATCAGGTGTAACAGCTCCTGTGTAGCATGTAATCATTTCATCGGGGTCAAAGGGTGGGAGTGTTACAGCGTGGCGTGTCAAAGCACCCGGGGTCCTGCAGCGTTTTGTGTCCCTGAGTCAAACGGCTGAATTATCTCCTCTGCATGTAACCAGAGTCCTGCTAATGACCGAATACGCATATGAAGGTTGGAGGACACCGGCCCCATGAGGACTGGACCTTGAGAAACCTTTAAAAGAAAAAAAAAACTGGGTTCGCAACAATGAGACGAGATTTCTGAGGTTTTTTACCAGGTGAACTAAAAGTCCCAATTTTTTTATCATAAATAAAAAGGTTTCAGAAATGACAAACTGTCTTTTAAAAAGATCTGTAGCATAACCTCCTCCAACACCAGTCCGTATTTTGATGTTTATTGCTTTTCTAATGCTAAGGTCGTTCTAATGCAGAGAAAGCACTGAAAACGCTCCTTGTGTTTTTGAAAAATAAAGTTTTCATGGATCTCAACCACTGTTCAATGTGTAATTTATCCGGTTTGGGTTTAACCCGCCTATGGTTCTTAGATTTTGAGCTTGAGATGTTCTAATGCAGTTCAGACTCCTTAAAAGCTCCGCAGATGATCCCAACTTTAGGGTTAGCGGGTAACGGTTAGCGCATCGTCCTTTTCTCACAAATCGTTTACATTGTGTTTGCGACTCCGTCACGGCTTCTTTTCCCACCAAGTATCCAAACTAAAGTCACAATAACTATTTAAAAGGATTTGGGGCTGGTTGGCAACGAAACTTATTTGCCAGAAAGCAAATCCTTATTACTCAGGTTCGTACCTGAGGCTCGTTATGTTAGCTAACACTTATTTCACTAGACGAAGTGCTATGTTAACAGCAAATGAAAAGTGCTTTGCAAGCCAGACTTTACTGTGACGTGAAATATGTTTTAATGTGAACTGGAATGCACAGTGCTTGTTGCTAGAGTACAGCTGCAACCCGGGAAGAAGCACGCACACCTCAAAATTGCCCATCCCCCGGCTGGTTGCTGCGAGACAAAACAAGTTTGTGTTTTATTTTCTTTCAGGCTGCAGCCTGAACGCAGTATGTGTCTGTCAGGCTGTGAGCAAAAAGCTCTGCTATCATAATAACCTCTGACTGCAAAGAGTGGCTCACATTCAACGCGTTAGCAACAACCCCTGGTTTCAGATCCTTAACATTATGTTGCCATTTGTTTTGGGCCTGAAACATTTGTGCGATATATCCGACTCGAGCTGAAGATATTATAGACCCCTCCATATGCATCGTGGGTTTCTATTCTAGCTGCAACCCCAAAGCCGGGCGTACACTGTACGATATTTTCAATTATTGTGCTCAGATACAGCTCAAACTGTGCGACGAAACCACAGGGTTCAAAAGTTCACAGCTCTCCATTTCTGTTCTTACTGTACGGCCCGACGCTCTGATGTGATCTGACTGCTCACACCGTACGTCCAGAAACCAGACGTCAGACTCAGCCCCGTAGAGAGAAGCCGCTTGTCGGACTCTTCTATCCAAACGTAGACAGTAGAAGAAGAAAAAGACGGAAGTGGCGATGCTCAATGTTACATATGAGGCTCACTAGAACGAAACGCGTTGCTCCTCCGTAGTTTGTTTAATTTCAACATGTTTGATTTTTATCTGACTGTATGATTCCTGATCAGGAGGTGGTCGTGAGAGGCTAATCGCCCCTCGTTACCCCCTGTATGCTACACGACGCACGATCAAGCTGAAACTCAGCCCGATCCAAAAAATTCTCGTACAACTAAAGAATTGGCCCAAAAAGGGCAAAAAAAAAATAGTACAGTGTATGTCCAGCTTAAGTAATTGGTTGCAGTAGAGCTATACAGGTAAATGTACATGTTTGACCCTGGGAGACTCAGCAAACCCAGGTGGTTCTGTTGTGCCGACAGAACTGTATCTGAAGCACCTTTTACTGCCGTAAGGTTCTCCAAGATCAACACCTGTAGACAAAGAGTCTGGCAAACAAAGGCAAAACAGCCAAAAAAAAAACATGAGATGAGCTCATTGAGCTTCGGGCGGTTTCTAATTAAATCTGCAACACCAGGAACGTAGAAACACACACGTGCAGAAAAACCTTGGCCAGCTGACAACTCGGTCAACACAAAAGATTAAGCTGTTGATCTGATTCTGCTTTGAAAGTCGTACAACCTCGTGGCTTCTGTGAATGGACCTCCTGTTTTTGTCATCAAGTAAAACAATGAAACTGGGTTTTTTTAAATCTTTTTTTTATCTTTTGCTTGAATTCCTGCAGCTTTGATCTACTGGAGCATGTCCAGACAACGTTGAAGTGCTCCACCGCTCTGGCTTTTCGTTGCATCAAAGTTGCTTTCTGAACTGTTCGGACATGTTGGCATGAGCCAAGGTGCTCCATGTTGTGTAAACATTATAATTGGAATATTGTCCCATTTAAAAATCGGGTCAATTGTTGGAATAATGTAGTTCTTGCACACTGAGGGCATCCCCAGGATGTTGGCAGGAGGAGCACAAGCTGCATCCAGCAGCGACTGAATCTGATTTGACTTGAACTTTGGCTGCGGGGTCGGTTTGTTGAGTTCTTTTGAACCGATCCCCATCAGTTTTTGTGGTGTAGCGAGGCGTGCTGTCCTGCAGAGAGAGGCCGCTGGATATCTGAGGACAATTAAGTGATAATTTCCCCGTCAAACGCAGCCAGCCCACGTGCTGCGCTGCTTCCATGGCAGCAAAACACACAGATGACCTCATGATCAGAGCCTTGCACAATAAAAGGGCAGCAACTCTTAAACAACCCCATTAATATCAGCAATAGTCGATCTTAATTAAAAAAAATATACATTTTCTTCATCTGAATGCACACACAAAGCAATCTGACCTGATTCTGATTTCGTAAATATGACCAGAAGTTTTGATCCATCCCTCATTACTGTACATTTTCTTGTGAGCTTTTAAATTGATCCTCCTATATTGCTTCGTTTTAGAGAACCGCAAGCTGAAAACTTTGCATAAAAAGGACAGCGCATTTCCCACCGAGGTCCGGCGTCAGATCGTTTCCTGTTTTTTTTAAAAGGCTCAACTTCCAGAAACTTTTGATCTGCAGGAGAACGTTTGGTTTAAAAAAGCTCCATTTAAAAAGATGACAACAGTCGTGGGTTTTGGTTATTAAACAATCCAAGGATGTTGGAAAATTAGCAGTGTATTAAAATGAAACAATGGGAGGATAACCCGTATATAATTATTTTAGGTCACGTATAGTGGAGGTAAAGTGCCATGAAGAAGTATTCGCCCCCTGTTTTTGCTTTTTTTTGTTACATTTAGAAGAAAAGAAAAAAATCGCCTCCCCCATTAAATGAGAAATTAAATCTGATTATTTAACAGAGCTGCAGGACACGTCTATTGATTATCGTCCAGCCCCATGATGATACATTCACAAAATAATGTTTTAAAGCTTATAGACCTAGAAAAACACATTTTCAAGTCTGACGCGATTAAGGAAAAAAATAAATAAATGAAAATTATTTATGATTGCCGTTCAGAGCGGATAAACGGCCGTTTTAATCACTGCCCAACTGATCGGGGCATCCCTCAGCTTGATTTGCGATGATTTACTTTCCCAACATCAGCCTTACAAACTCGTTTCTTTTAGGGAACCATCAGCGTCTCAAGCCGTCGATTTGCTCAGCAACATTCCTTCAGTAAAAACCTGCAGGCAGCAGCAGGTAAATGGTCTGAGTGACAGATGGACAACAAGATAACACAAAAAAATACTTCCTTTTCACGTTAAAAGTCAGCCAGAAAGCATGTAAAGCTGCTGCTTGTGACATTCTGAGGAATCGGTCTCACACATAGCAAACCGATCACCGATTGGATAAGGACTGGGAATCTCGGCTATGCGGTGACACTGTGTGTGTCATGGCGTGCCAGAAGTACAGGTAGGCGTTTTACGACACAACGTCGAAACGCAACAAGTTTATTAGAAACAGAAAACGGCGTCTATAAATTCCACAAATGTTCGCTTGCTGGCTTTCATCCAGAAAATAGTTTAGTTTTGTGGTTATTCACACAAGTGAAGATTTGCAGCCGGCTCATTAGTCTAATGCTTCGCTGGCGAAGAGTCAGCGGTTCTGGTTCGGTGCCAACCTGGACCGAACGAGTTGGCCGGACACCTCCTGAACACACAGAGTCCCTGAAACTCGCACCTCGTAATGTTTGGAGTTACTCAGAGTTGTTCAGGTCCGACCATAAAAAGCAGCGGAGCAGATTACACCCCGAGGATCACAGCGCCACACAAAAGTATTTACGCCTCCTCAAGTTACCTGCATTGAAACACAGCGCAAAATTAAAACCTTAATTATCTTTATTTGGATCCTATGTAGTGAATGGCTGTTAACTGGATGAGAAACTGTTGAATTCAAATTCACTTTGAATGTTGGGTTAAAGATGTATTTATGAATAATAATCTGAAAAGTGTGCCATGTATCCGCGTTCAGCCTCCCCAGGTCGGTGCGGCGTCCCTACCAGCTTTGCTTCATCTACTTCGAGAAAAAGCTCAAATCAAGCTGGTCAGGCTGGATGGAGATCAAATTTCAAGTCTTACTACAGATTCATGATTTGGCGCTATATAAATAAAATTGAATTGAATTGAATTGAATTCTCTACTGGATTTAGGTCTGGGCTTTGACTAGACCATTCCAACACATGTAACTCACTTGATCTAAACCAGTACATTATATTTTCAGCTGTATGTTAAGGGTGGTTGCCCTGCTAGAAGGTGGACCTCCAACCCGTCTCTAACAGGTTTTCTTTCTCTATTGGCCCGTGTTTAACTCCATCCATCTTCCCTTCAACTCGAACCAGCCTCATTGTCCTTGTTGAGGCATCTTGGTGCCACTAACACGTTTCACAGTGGAGATATTCAATTCAATTCAATTTTATTTATATAGCGCCAATTCATGAAACATGTCATCTCGAGGCACTTTACAAAGTCAAAATCAATCAGATTATACAGATTGGTCAAAAATTTCCTATATAAGGGAACCAGTTGATTGCTTCAAAGTCCCGACAAGCAGCATTCACTCCTGGAGAAGCGTAGAGCTACAGGGAGAGTCGTCTGCATTGTACATGGCTTTGCAGCAATCCCTCATACTGAGCAAGTATGAAGCGACAGCCATGCATTACAGGCATGGTGTTAAAGCTGTAGTTGGTAATCCTGTTCAGAAACACTTTGTTATACTGGGTGAAATGGTCCTTCCATCCTTACAGTAGTAAATACATTATGTATTCAGAAAAAGGAGGTTAAAAAATTTCTGTGGGAGCTGCAGGCCTGTAAACTCTGACCAATCCCTGCTGTTAGGTCCGGATGGCAGGGATTGGTCAGAGTTTTGTTCCTGATCTCCTCTGTCCCTCCGGTTCTGTGGAATCTCCTTATCTACTGGTTGTCCCACATGCCGATCATTCTGACGCGCTCACATAACCCCAGTGTGCGCGCTATTTCCTTCCTAGTTTCCACTTGCTGGCTGTGCATGTGCACTTGTAGTGTTTATGTATCCGGTTAGCCTAGCCGTTAGCTTAGCCGTTAGCGGTTCATTGTAGCTCCGCTGCTCTCACTGTAGACTTTGAACATGGCTAGGAGGCGCAAGAAGCGAACTGCGTTGTTTATGAGAAGAAGAGGAAGGACTCAGTAGAAAGAAATAAGACCAGAGTGGATTTGGGAGATTTTTTTTCACGAGATCCCCCCAAGGAGCTGAAGAGCAGGTAAGACGGTCTTGCGCAGTTATTCAAAAGGGACTTGGGGAAACTTCTGGAAAACAATTGCCGACTCTACCTTTACTGCCATGTAAATAATCACATGGCATTCATTTTTTAACCATAAGTAGTGTTTTATTATGGTCTAATCTAACTGCAGCTGTCTTCCACGTTTGCTGTGTCTCCTACAGGGCCTCCACCAAACTGCCCACTGAAGGTCTTTCAACAGTGGCTTGCTTCCACAGAAGGTTAGACTTGTGAAGTCAACGGGCTCTCTCACCTGAGCCGTGGTTCTCTGCAGCTGCCCCAGAGTGATGATGGGCTTCTAGGTTGCCCGGCTTGTCAGTTTAAGTTTCCAGGTGGTCCGTCCTCTCTCCAGGTCCAGATGATGGATTGATCAGAGCTCTGGGAGATGTTCAAAGCTTGGGATGTTGTTGTAGAACCTGACCCTGCTTTAAACTGGACCAGAACCTCCTCCCTGACCCGTCTGCCGGGTTCCAGGGTCTACATGATACTGTTTGTTCTCTAATGTTCTCTAAGGAACCTCTGAGATGGCGTAACAAGATGGCGCTGCGCAGGCAGCAGCCAGTCACATCGGCGGTATCCCTTCTTTTCCTACTGTCTCCTTTTTATTGTGTTTTCTGGATTGCTTGTATATTTTTGAATACCGCATCGGGTATTCTGAGCCTAGATGCCCTGAAGAAACCAACGTTTGGGACTCTAGTGATTATATTTTTGTTACTTTCGGCACATTTCGATGCCGCGAGTGGAGATCCCTTTGTCCGCAACTCCGAGCGTCCCTTGATCTACACGAGGAACCAGCTTCTAGGACTACGTGACTCCCCGCGCTGCGGCCCCGTTCATCACCACGCTGAGAAACTATACATCCCCGCAGAAATACGGAGGAGGCGGAGAGGATGTCGGGGCGGGAGGACGAAGCGGAGGAAAGGTTATTTACCATCGGTTGTCACTGGAAACGTTAGATCTTTACGAAACAAGACCGAGGAACTCACAGCACTAACCCGTTTCCAGAGTAAGTACAGAGACGCTAGTATTATGTGCTTCACGGAGACGTGGTTAGATGGATCTGTCCCGGACTCAGTGATCTCCACGGACGGCTTTAAACTTATCCGCGCGGACAGAACTTTTGCGGGGAGCGGAAAAAAGAGAGGGGGAGGGCTGGCGGTGTTTGTGAATGAGAGGTGGTGTAGCGCGGCGCATGTTCACGTGAAGCAGCAGATATGCTGCTCGGATGTTGAACTTCTCGCAGTGAGCTTAAGACCTTATTACTTGCCGAGAGAGTTCGGCCACGTGATCATGCTCTGTGTTTACATCCCTCCCTCCGCGGACGCCGCCGCCGCGTGTGAGCGGATCCACGCCGCTGTAAACAAACTGCAAACACAGCACCCCCGCGCTCTCCTGCTGATCACAGGGGATTTCAACCATGCCTCCCTCCGCTCCACCCTCCCCACGCTCACCCAGTACGTCACGTGTAAAACAAGGGACAATAAAACGCTGGACCTTTTTTATGCTAACGTTAAGGACGCTTACACCTCCGCCCCCCTCCCCCCTCTGGGACGCTCAGACCACAACCTCGTCTATCTGCTCCCCCACTACATCCCACTGGTGAGGAGAACAATAGCACAGAAGAAGTCAGTGAAAGTTTGGTCAGACGAAGCCAGTGAGAAGCTGAGGGATTGTTTCAGAACCACAGACTGGAGCATGTTCCAAAGCTCTCATGGAGATGACATCAACAGCCTGACTGAATGCATCACTGACTACATGAACTTCTGTGTGGAGAGCATTGTGCCTACACGACGGCTACGATGCTTTCCAAACAACCCCCGCTGGGTGACCCCTGAGCTGAAAGTCCTCCTGAACCAGAAGAAGAGGGCTTTCTACTCAGGGGACAGAGAGGAGCAGCGTAGAGTCCAGCGGGAGCTCCAGTGGAGGATCAGAGCGGCAAAGAAGGATTATGGGAAGAAGATGGAGGAGCAGCTGGCACAGAACAACGTCAGAGATGTGTGGAGAGGTCTGAAGAACATCTCCGGCTTCGGGCAGAGGACCAGCAGGGCTGCAGACGGTAACACCAAGTCTGCAGATGAGTTGAACACATTCTTCACTCGGTTCGACTCCCCCCACACTGGCCCCCTCCTTGCCCTCAACTCTCCACACGACTCCAACCACCAGCCCTCCAGAGATCTACCATCCCCCCCACCGCCACTCCTATCAACGACTGACCCATCCACACCTTCAGCCCTACCTTCCTCCCCCCTCACAGTCACACCAATGCAGGTGAGAGGACAGCTGATGAGGCTGAAACAGAGGAAAGCCTCAGGACCGGACGGCATCCCCCCCAGGCTGCTGAGGACCTGTGCAGATGAGCTCTGTGAGGTCCTCAGCTACATCTACAACCTGAGCCTCAGCCTGGGGGTGGTGCCCACCCTGTGGAAGACCTCCTGTGTGGTACCGGTTCCCAAAACGCCGCACGCCAGGGAACCGGCCCACTTCAGACCAGTCGCCCTGACCTCCCACCTGATGAAGACCATGGAGCGCCTCATCCTAGCTCACCTGCGCACCGTGGTGAGCCCCACTCTGGACCCGCTGCAGTTTGCCTACCAGCCCAACATCGGAGTAGAGGACGCCATCATCTACCTGCTGCAGCGGGCGCTCACCCACCTGGAGACCACCGGGAGCGCTGTGAGAGTCATGTTCTTTGACTTCTCCAGCGCTTTCAACACCATCAGACCGGTGCTGCTGAGGGGGAAGCTGGAGGACGCTGGGGTGGACAAACATCTAGCTGACTGGACCATGGACTACCTCACTGACCGCCCTCAGTACGTGCGGCTGCACGGCTGTCAGTCTGAGGTGGCACTCTGCAGCACCGGGGCCCCCCAGGGCACCGTTCTGTCTCCGTTTCTTTTCACCCTCTACACCTCAGACTTCACCTACAACACGGACAGCTGCCACCTTCAGAAGTTCTCTGATGACTCGGCCATTGTGGGCTGTGTGTCTGAGGGGAACGAGCTGGAGTACCGGTCGGTCATCATGGACTTTGTGGACTGGTGTGAGAAGAACGATCTGTGCTTAAACACCAGTAAGACCAAGGAGATGGTGATCGACTTCAGGAGAAGACCCCCACCTCACTCACCTGTGAACATCCAGGGGCAGGACATAGAAACTGTGGAGAGTTTCAAATACCTGGGTGTTCACGTCAACAATAAGCTGGACTGGACACATAACACCGACGCCCTGTATAAGAAGGGCCAGAGCCGGCTCCACCTCCTAAGGAGGCTGAGGTCCTTTGGAGTGAGCCGGCTTCTGCTAAAAACTTTCTATGACTCTGTGGTGGCCTCAGCCCTCCTCTACGCTGTCGTCTGCTGGGCTCCTGGCAGCACAGAGCGGGACAGAAAGAGGCTGAACAAGCTGGTGAGGAAGGCCACTTCTGTCCTGGGCTGCACTCTGGACTCAGTGGAGGAAGTAGCTGAGAGGAGGGTGTTGTCCAAGCTCACATCCATCATGGACAACACCTTCCACCCCCTGCACCAGACTGTAGAGGAGCTGAGCAGCTCCTTCAGTGCAAGACTTAGACATCCTGTCTGTAAAAAGGAGCGTTACCGCAGGTCATTTATTCCTGCTGCTATCAGATTTTACAATGCTGCACTATAACTGTAACCATAACTGTAATAATTAATGTGCAATAACTAAGGTGCAATAATCTATTTAATACACTGTCCTACAACCCGTGCAATAATCCTGATGTAGTGACTTCTGCTGCTATCAACACTTGAACATAAGTCAGTACACATGTATGTATGTATGTACAAATGTATACAATGTATATGCACTTACATACGCGTAGGTGCGTATGTAAGTAGGCGCATAGATATATGTATATATTTAAGTATATAGATATGTTTATATATATATATATATATATAGACCACTAAGAATGTAAATGAGACATTTACATTCCTATTTCCTTTTTTGTATTTTTTTTTGTTTTTGGTATTCTTTTGATCCATTGTAGATATGAAGATTCACTGTATATAACTGAATGCACCTTCCCTACTCTGCACCTTCTTGTATGAGCCGATGTGACGAGTGAATTTCTCCATTGTGAGATCAATAAAGACTATCTTATCTTATCTTATCTTATCTTGAGACCAGAAACAGAACAGCTGCATTTATGCAGACACTAAAATTACAATTAAATTAAACACAGTTGGACCCCATTTAAAAATTAGACGACTTCTGATGCCAGTTACATGTGCTGGATTGTATTTAGGGGAATCAGAGACAAAGGGGCTGAACACAAATGAATGCTGCACTTTTTATGACAAATTAATTTGTAAAAAACTAATTTTTTTTGTTCCTCTTCCCACTTTTGTGTTGGTTTATTATATGAAATCAGTAAAATACGCAGATTTCCCAATGTAAATCTTTCTTCAACAGATCTCAAGGGCAGCGCCTGTGTACTCCATGTAAATGGGGTCTGAGGCAGTTTGGGGGAATGCGCCTAAACGGCTGCGCTGAAATAGCAGCGGCCGACTGGCTGCGTTCCTTGGCAACGCAAGGCCTCAGTCAATCGTTCCCCCAAAATGTTTGTAAAGTGTATGTGATGGACGGTTGTACTGAAACTGAATTTTCGATTGCAATGCAAATTGCAGTTGACAAATAAAATTGTTTGATTGATTGATTGAGAAGTTTGTGGAAGTGACCTGACTAAATGTGGAAAAGTTTAAGGGGTGTGAATATTTTTGCTGGGCGCTGTATGAGATAAACTACTCTTTGTTGCTGGGCGAAAAATTTGCATTCTAGCACAAAAGCCCAGAGGAGCAGCAACGGACGTCGACAGGGGGATGTGATTTTTAAGAAAACTTGTTCACCAATTAAAACTAGAAGCGTTTATTGAGAATTGTTTAACGCCCTTAATGCCCTTTAAATAACAATGAATTTGCACATTTCTAGGACTCAAAACCTTGCCAGCAGCCTCAGATATTCTGCATATTTTCTTTACTCCTCACTGGTCAGTATGTTTTCGTCATTTACCAAACCAGACGACAGCGGTGCTGCTAAAACATCTGCGCCACACATCTGGCACAGCAACGCCGACATCCGGCGCCGAAAATAACAACACAAACCACAGCGTTGTTTAAAAAGGGAGCCAGCTGTTAAGCTACTTAACGGTGGAGCGCTGCTGCCTGTTCAGCAACCTGCCGCTGCGCACTGCTGAGCAGCTGGCTGAAAAGAAGGCTGCTGTAGTTTTCTGTCGCCTACAAAAAGCAGATAAACTTTGCTTCTTATATAGTTTCACAGTGTGGAAACTGAAACAGCGTCACCCGTCGCTCTGAAGGAACATGTGATAAAACTGAAGTTAGCAGGATCCAAGCAGCAAGTTCTGGTGCAAATAGCCAAATGCAAACAATGTTAGCTTGTTATACAGAAACGGGATAAAAAAACCCAATAAAAACGAAATACTAACCACCAAATTTAGCCGGTGGTAATAACAACAAATGCATGCTATAGATAGGATTATAATGGTAATAATCAATATGAATGCTTGTTGTATGTCTGTTTGAAACAAACACTATTAGATACATTTTCCTTCAAGTTTTTTAAGCTAAAATCATAAATCTGTGGTTGTTTTAATCAAAGTGGTTCATACGTCACTAGAAATACGCCGCTAATAAATACGAAGCACTGCTGAACTCAGGTGGTTTTTGGGATGCATTTCACTCATCGTCGTGCTCAGGATGTAAATTATTGACACGCGTGTCGCCTTCTATGATGTTGATTCCATCAATCATGTGTTTTGTAAAGCCCCTCACACCTCTACACGATGATGACCAAACTGTTTAACAAAATCAATGTAATAAAGAAAGGGAACATAAGAGGGAACATAAAAAGCAGGTTAAAAACAAAACAGATAAAACCAGGAGTGCCTCCAGATTTTAAGTCTTGAGCTTCGGTTTAAAAAGGACGAGTTCAGATAGAGATGGAGGATCGACGTTTGGACCAAGTCAAGACAGCAATCTCTCCAACGAGAGGAGAAATCAGGCACATAGTGGCCCTGCAGCATGTGGTCGGCGTTGGACTCGGCTCATTAAACACAAATCTTTCCGTCGGTTCTTGTCTATTGTCTCCAGTTTGTTTACATTCAGACACAAGCGAGAGAAACAATGGAGGGGAGCATGCAGGGAGCCGGGGGTTGGCCCGATTTCTGCCACCTGCAGAGCCGAAGAGCTGGTTTACCGTACCAGTAACTCCTGCAGGACACGACAACTGCAGCCTAACTCCTGCTCAGAGGGGCGGATGATGCAGAGTTACCTCGTTCCCCATTTATAGATGAACTATTTTATTCATTTAACTGTTTCAGGGACAAGAGATTAAAAAATAAAATCAAAAAAATGTCCAGATGCAAACCAGCTAATGTGGGTTTTTCTGAGTATGGAGGATCAGAGCATATCCCAATTCCTTCCTACTTTCCTTTCAAGCTGCCAGACTCTGTTGATGAAACCTTCTCCTGACTTTCCGATGGGCTTTTCTCATTCTTCTTTGGACTTTGGCTGCTTTTTCCCGCACACTTTGAGTCTCGTCGGGAAATAACCCGTCCAAATGCGACGAGACGCCAGACGAGCATAAAAGCCAAGGAAACTGAGAAGACACGGTGGAAACTAAATCAATGTTGAGGGGAGCCAAAGCGGTGAAAGGAAGAGCTTCATCAAGCCTGCTTTAAAAGATTTAGGTTTAAAACAAATGTGCAGAAACGTGCTGCCCTCCTGCTACTTCCAGATGCATCTCCTGTCCAACTAACCCGAACGAGCGCGTCAGGTTTCAGGGCAGTAGCTCTCGGGGGCTGGGTTTCTGTCAGGTTTAGTTCAGGCTGGTTCACCGCGTCCCATAATGCAATGCAAACCCACATATGGTTGAAGCGTACGCCGGGTAGCTGCCTCCAGTCACGTTCTCACCGTAAACGTGTGGCTCTGGGGTTGGTTTGGGATCGTTGTGAGACCGACTCCTTCAAACTGTCATCTTGGTCCACAGCCTCGGTGTGACGGCCGCGTTCACATCGACCCGAACCAATCAGACCAAAGGGGGCGAATTAACCTGAGTTTATTATGAACGGACAAATAACGTAAGGCGTTGGAATTGCCTTCATCTTAGCACCACCCAGCCAGTGGCGCCTCCAGAAATGTTTCATAGGGGCCAGATGGAGCCACTTAAACTTCTGAGGTGGCACTGAAACTAAAAGCCATAATTTCAGAATTTCATTCTACTGTTGTAGTAAAGCTGCCTGTAGAAATCTATCAGAAAGACTTAAGTAAACGCCTACTGATATCTTTTAGTTTATTGTTTGATTTTTAATGGTACTAATGATCTAAAGTGTACATTTATTAATTTATTGAAAACAAAAAAAATACTAGGATAAAGTAGAGACTGGTAGATACAAGTAAAAGCGCGATAGAAGGTCAGGAAGAATGGCTGCCTTGCTGGCTGTGCATCATGGGATGAAATGATAAACTGATGCTACTGCAGTTCCCACTGGCGACCCCCTGGGGGCGCCATTGCACCCAGCAGCAGTCAGGAGTTCCACAATACTTTTTTCTTCCACTCAACTTTCCCATGCTTAGTACAATCTCCCTGCCAGGAAATCAACGTCTGTGCAAACCACAATAAAACTTTCTGCATTCTAAACTCTTTTTTTTTATTATTAGTCTTATAAAACATTCAGATTGTCAGAGAAACATTTCACTTAAACACCCTTTAAAGTTAAGTGACTCGGTGTGAAACACGACTTTCGCTCAGAAAGGACCGAATTGCTTTGAACGTTTCCACGTTGGCGCATTTCCCTGAGGCGCACCGGGGCGTCCGGTGGGTCGTGTAACAGTCTGCGGGTTGAAGGCAGCCGTCCTGGCGCAAAAGCTGCGCCGCGCCGAGTAAGAAGAGGAAGAGGAGGAGGAGGAGGAGGACGCTGTGCAGCCGCATGGCAGCTCTGCAGCTCTGGCTCTGCGCATAAAGCCGCTCAGAAAAACAACATCTGCAACTTGGGCAGAGTTGGGTCTGCAGCGGACTCACCTTTGAGACGGTCATGTGGTGGTTTCCCCTGGGAAGAGGGCTCCGCTGTCGGACCTGGTTCCGGTTCTGGCTCTGGTGGCGCAGGAGGAGCGTCCCTTAGATCCTCGGTGGCAGCTGCATGGCGGCCCGCTGCAGAAGTCCTGATGTCCGGCTTCACCTTGTGAGCCCTGGGGACACGTGCGGTGGTGGGCCGGAACCTGTATGGCAGGACCGGTTCGGCGTCCTGGACCGGACCGATGGAGGACGGAGAGGAAGAGGAGGAGGAGGATGGTGGGATAGATGCGACGACGGCAGGAGGAAGAGGAGGAGGGAGGGGCATCAGGTGCAGCCCCAGGAAACCAGGATTTAAAAAGAGTCAAACTGCAGCAAGGGGCGAGAAAAGTAAATATATATAAAAAAAACAAAACAACAGAAAAGAATGAATGAACCAAACCAGAGAATCGTCCCAGGATCCGAAGAACCGAAAGAATCATTTTGACTCAAAGATCCAGTTTTTTTGGAACAGGTGTCTCCAGGGGCACTCTTAACCTTTCTGGATCCCTGCTTCTGTTTTTTCATTATTATTCTTTATTAGTTTTGCGTAATCTTTGTTGTGTTGATGCAAACAGCCTAAAGTTTTGCCCTGTTGTGCATTTTATGGTGAATTTAATTAATTAATTTCCTTTTATGTCCTTTTAAACTAAACAGAGCAGTTCTGTGTCCCTTCGACACAATGTTTTTAGGACACCATTTTTTAAAATTATTTTAGTTTTTCCCCCCTTGGTGTTTAAACTTACATCAAAATAATGTTTAATTGTTTTCTACAAAATTGACATATATTTTTTTATTCTGTAAATGTACTTTGCAGACATCTTTATTATCTCTGTACAAGAATAAAGATCGTTCAGAATCAGTGTTGAAGCCATTTTTCCTAAAGTAAAACTAGCATGGTTGATTAAAATCCATCCACTGTCTTCCCCTTGTTGGAGATCGGGTCGCGGCACCACCGGGTCCAGGAGGGAAGCCCAGATATCTCCCAGCGACATCCTGGAGCTCGTTCTGGGGGACCCCGGGGCGTCACCAGGCCAAACAGGAAATATAGTCCCTCCAGGGAATTCAGGGTCTTCCCTGAGGTCTGCTTAAACATGTCTAACTATTTTGTGTCCAAATCCCCCCACAAACCCACCCCAGAACAATGTGATACATTTGTTTTAAATATGCAAATGAATTTTAAAACCACAGGGGTGTTTTTTTTTTTTCAATCAAAGCTTCCTGAAGCAACCTCACCGTCTGCCCGTATAAACCTATAAGATCCTGCTATTGAATACAATTTTATTTATATAGCACCAATTCATGAAACATGTCATCTCAAGGCTCTTTACAAAGTCAGAATCCATCAGATCCTCCAGGTTGGTCAGAAAGTTTCCTCTCTAAGGAAACCCAGCAGGTTGCATCAAGTCTCTCCAAGCAGCATTCACTCCTCCTGAAAGAGCGTAGAGCCACAGTGGACAGTCGTCTGCATTGTTGATGGCTTTGCAGCAATCCCTCATACTGAGCATGCATGAAGCGACAGTGGAGAGGAAAACTCCCCTTTAACAGGGAGGAGAACCTCCAGCAGAACCAGAACCAGGCTCAGTGTGAACGCTTATCTGCCTCGACCCACTGGGGCTTAAGCCGGGCGTACACTGTACGAGTTTTTGCCCTATTCGGGCCGATTCTTCACTCGTGCGGGCATTTTTTGAATCGGGCCGAATTTCAGCTTGATCGTAGAGGGGGGGAGGAGGGGGGAATGGCTTCTCACGACTACCTCCCGATCAGGAATCGGACGGTCGGTGAAAATCAAACATGTTTGAAATTCAGTCGGCTGTCGTGAGGTTTTCGTGAGCGCATCCTGCTGTTCAAGCAGAGCTACGAGGGGGCGCCCTCCCCTCCTCTCCGTCCCCGCCAGCGGAGGGAGGGGAGCGGGCGTCCCTGAAGCGACCTCCGCCCGGCCCGCTCGCGGGGGCGTTGGGGAGGGCGGCAACGCGCTGGCCGCCTGTTTCGGCACTCCTCCGCGGTCCGCGCTGGCCGCCTGTTTCGGCACTCCTCCGCGGTCCGCCGCCTGTTTCGGCACTCCTCCGCGGTCCGCCGCCTGTTTCGGCACTCCTCCGCTCGCGGGGGGGTGCGGGCCGGGCGACCTGCCGTGCCGAGCGGCCGCCGGTGCGTCTCGTCCCTCCTCTCTCCCCTCCGTTCCCCCGACGCCCGGTGCCTCCTGCGGGCCTCGCCAGAGCTGGGCTCGAACCCCTGCTCTGGGTCCCTGTCACCCACCGTCGCTCGCCTGCCTCTGCCATCACAGCGAGCGGTCCCAGAGGGGGCACGACGTACAGTGTGAGCAGTCCGGTCGCGTCCAAGCGCCGCGCCGCACAGATCGTGAGCGGTGAACTTTTTAAACCCCGCAGTTCCGTCGCACAGTTTGAGATGTATATAAGTACCACGACTGAAAAACTCGTACAGTGTACGCCCGGCTTTAGAGAAGACAGAGCAGAGACACAGAATTCTGTAGGTTAGTTTAGTGGCGGCGCCTTTTTAAGCAGAGAGGGTTTACGGCTGTATTTTGGCAGGTTTCAAAGAATATAAGGTCCGTTTACCACTGGGTCGGAAGGGAAATTACGCTGCTTTTAACGTTTCTGCTGGTGTGCACGGAGATGTGAGACACAAAGAAAAAACATCCCAGTTTTTTTATGGATCTTGTCATATGCACAGGGCCTCGGAGGAGCTCCTTCTCATCCTGGCTGTGCTGGTCCATTTCATGCTGAGCGCCTTGGCCTGAAGACAGAAAAATGAGCCCCATCAAAAAGCAAAGATGAGACTCCAAGGTACCCAAACAAGACATCCTCCCACGACCAAGTTTTTAGACAGCAAACAGGATCAGCAAAAAGCCCCGGCAGGGTCCAGCCTGCACTGGGAACAAGGCAGACCTCGAGGCCAGAATCCTCAACCAGCTCTTGGTTTTGGGTAAACCAAGAGCTGGTTGAGGAACATCCTCAATCCTGGAACGGTCTCCCAGAACATCCTGGTACCTCACACTCATGCAGCTCCTCACATAAACGCCTCAAGATCGAAAGCCCGCTCAGATGGGTCATCGTGATGAGTCTGGTTCTGCTGGAGGTTTTCTCTCCACTGTTGCCACATGCTTGCTCAGTTGGAGGGATTGCTGCAAAGTTTACAACTCGACTACAGTTGGCTGGGCTTCCTTTTTTTGATTGGACTGTGCAATATTAGATCGGTTTCTGGCTGCATAACTGGGCTGTAGGAATGACTCGGACCAGGAGGGTCCAAAGTGCGGCCCAGGGGCCGTTAAAGACACCTGGACTGATTTTGGGCGGTCCCCCTCCACTGCAGTTCAGGAATGATCCATATGTGGCCCTCCAGTACAGGTGCAGGAGAGCAGAGACTTTTTCTTTTTAATTTAGCACAAAATCATAAAAAAATAACATCTTCCTACAATGAAAAAGTCCTCCTAATAACCAACACTTTTTGCTTTCTCTTAAATGTTATATCTATACAGTGACTATTACTCAAAAGGAGACTTTGACCCAAGTCTAGTTTTAATTTATCAAACTGGGCCAAATAAGGCAGAAGTTTCCAAATAAATCCTGCTCTCATTGCTGAGATCAGCTTGTCTCCACTACTCTCAATCAAGGCCAAAATTATTTCCAATAAGGAAAATTTGCAAAACCCTTTAAGTTTCTGATCTAGAATGATTTATATATCCTCTTCTGACTACTTTGTCACATTGAAACGTTTCATGCCTATTTTAGCATTGAGCAGGCAGTAAAATAGAACATAAACTTGATTTGTGATTTTAGGTTTTAAAGGACGGTATCTCTTTTTTTTTTTTTTTTTTGTCACACAAGGAGTTCTGACTTGTTGAGTTTGGTCCATGTGAAAAACAATTTGGACGCCACAACTTCTATATATTCTATATAAATAACTGGAAACGCCTTTATCTTATTCAGGGTGTTGAGATTCTGTTTGCTGTGACACGGTGATATGTTAATAAATGAAATCAACAGATTGGGGGCTTTTACATTCATCCTTCTGCATTAAACTGATCAGTGATGAAAGTGCTGAGGTGTGCAGAACAGATCAGATGTGTTGAGTCACTTTATTTGCATAGATGCTACTTACTTTACGGTAAGATCACCTTTAGTCGCTGAGATCTGAGCGGACAGACTCAATGTGACGACGATCTAAAGCAGAAACAAAGGTTAAATCTTAACTGCAGCTGGATTTAGTTTGTTTAGTCTTGTTTTCATGTACAAACAGCATTTTCCTGAAGTCATGCTGTGTTTTTGGCGACGTCAGGATATTTGGTGCCACCTTTTGACCAAACACAGCCATTACAGAAGCATTGATAAAAAATAAGTTGCTTTTAACTGACATTTTCATTAAACAATAGTCAGTTTTATGTTAATAGTAAAATAAGAAAATGCATGCATAGTGGAAAAGTGGTTGTGAGGTTTCTCAAGTCTCCAATCTTGGGGCACTTTTTTCAGTATATATATATATTTATTTATTTATTTTTTTAATCACTGGACTTACTCCAAAATGCTGCTGTCACAGTCTGACCACTTGATTTGCCAACATCTGTTCAGCACTTGCTCCTTGTCTGAAAAAGAGCAATTTTAAGGAGGAGTTGATCTATAAAGCACTAAATTGTCTTGGACCTGAACACGGTTCAGTTTCTGCTCAGGGATAAACCACGGAGAGACCTGAGAGGTGGTTAGTAACTAGTTACATTTACTCAGCTATGTTTACTTGAGTAACTTCCCTAACTACTCTACCTGCTGTGAGTAACATCATGAATAAAGAACAAACTTATTTTAACCAAAAATGCACCAGAGAGCCTAAAACCTGGAGTTTATGTTAAAGTGAGTCTTATTTGTACACAAGCTTTATTATTTTAATGTTTTCTATCTGCTGAGCTCATCGAGAATTTGGAGGTCACATTAATGTACAGTAAATAGATATTATTGGAAGTACTTTGCACTGTTCCAACATACTGTATATATATGTGACCTGCTGTATTACTTTCAAGTTTAATGTTGAAAAACATTTATTATAGTTTCTCCGGCCTAAATTTGTTATTTTGCAATTATGTTATTCTTTCTTTTTTTCATGTTTTTAAAATACCAGAATTTGCACATAACCTTATATTTTTGTCTGATTACATAATTTTTAAATATTAAATCATCAGATGTTATGATTAGTTACTCAGTACTTGAGCTTTCTTACTGAATACCTTTTTACTCTTGAGTACTTTTTACTTTTACTTAAGTAAAAAATATGTTGAAGTAGATCTACTTGAGTAAAATCTTTGGTGACTACCCACCTGATAAGGTGGGACAGCGTTCATTGCAGCTTTTCTACACTGCAAAAAGGGAACTAAAAGTATGTAAAATTCTCTTAAAATTAGTGAATTTGTTCTTGATTTAAGCAAGTAAGCAAGATTATCTGCCAATAGAATAAGATTTTTGCACTTAAAATAGGAACAACTCATCTCCATCATCTTATTTCAAGTGCAGGATGTCTAATTATCTTATTTTAGGGGTAAAAATACTCCATTGGTAGATAATCTTATTTACCTGCTCAATTCAAGGACAAATACACTCCTTTCAAGAAAATTTTACTCACTTTTAGTTCCCCTTTTTGCAGTGCATAAAGTCAATGTTCATATTAATTTCAATGTTCATGTTTCCTTTTGTGGGATCTGTAAATGTTACTATTATTCTCTTGTTTTTAATGTCATTATATTTACCTTTGCTCCTTTACTTTCCAGTAAAACAATTTGAACATTGAACGAACGGTGTCGCATAAAATAAACTTACCGGCCCTGAAATGTCAGCAATCTGGAACAGATTAAAAATAAAAAAAATAAAACAGTCTTTGATGTCGATTTAGTAAAATTTAATTTATCTACAAATATTTTCCATACGGCATACAGATAGCATATTAATTCATCTCACGGTGGCTCTTAAATTGATAAGTTATACAGTATCATACAGAAGCTGGATGCCAGAACTGCACAAAAAGTTGAAAAAATACGTCTTATTTTCCACGGTCTTTACATGTTTTCCGTCAGCGTTTTGCAGCATATCGCAGAGCGGTGGCGTGGAGCCGTCGAGACGAGACGGAGACACGGAGCGTTTACAGCGTCGCGACACTGAGACGGTGCTGGATGCGGCGGCGGCGGCGAATCCTGCTGAAGCCAGCAGGAGACGCCGGATGGGAGCCATGACGCCTGAGAAACTCCCCGCTTCAGTCGCGGTAGTCACACTCCGCTGCTTTTTAAATCCTCCTCATCACATTTTTCACATTAATGGTGTTAAATTACCGCAGCCTCTGTTTTGGGATTAGAAAATATAGAACAGCAGAACAGAACGAACACGAGGCCGACGGGGGAACACTGTGGAGATGAACGCACTGACGAATCAACATCTCTTAGCCATCTGAAAATGGAAGAATAACCTCAACTTGAACATGAAAACGTCCAAAAAAACAACAAAAAACGCAACGATGTGCTAATGTGACGTGACCGATTACAGGAAAACAAAGACAGCATGGCAGCCGGGAGGAGGAAGCGGTCCAGTCGAGGTTTACTAGTCCTACTCCTCTGTTTCTCAGGTGTGAAGGCGTTTCTTCTCATCTTTCTTTTAGTGTTTTCTCTCTAGTCCTCATCTTCATCCTCCTCATCGGACGTCTGGTCCCGGGCGTCGATGTCGTCTTCATCTTCCACCTGTAAGGGAAGGGTCACAGTCTAACTAAAGCAAACAGACAAAACAGAGCTGAGTCGTGTGAAAACGCACTGCTCAGCACATCTGTAACTAGCAGTGCAACTAGGTCGCCTCTTAAAGGGCCGTTGATCGCAGTTCTCCAGCTGTTTAGAGGCTCCTCTGGTTATTTTTTTATATGGATTTTTGCTTATTTCATCGTCAGTCTAAGCAGTCTAATAGGATAACATCCCCATGATGAAAGACGCGTTTTAAAAATCAGAAAAAATCCAGACACAAAGACCTGAGAGACTCGTCATCCTTCGATTCACCATCTTCCCAATCCCAGGTTTCCATTTCAAAAATCCACATTTTAGCCAAACTGATATTTTAATAGAGGGGTCTGACTTTTTTTTGATTGAACCACACAAACATTTCACGCTTCACCTGCGGAGCTGTGAAAGTGTTAGAGAAAAAAAAAAAAGCAGCTAAAGGCCAGAGAAAGACTTTCCAGTAGCTTTAGGAAGCGTTGCTCAAGAGCACGCTGGCTGGGCGTTTTGGAAGGACGGCGAAGTGATGAGGAGGGAGCGCTCAGGCCTTCAGCTCAGTAGTTCAACTCTGCTCTACTCTGGAGGGTTTATAGCAGCGACGGTCAGGATCACAATCAGCACCTGAATATTTGTTATTCAGAGCAGGAACACTTTGTCCAACTTGATTCAGCTGCAGTTGACTTTTTGTGGCTAAAAGCAAAGAGCTTTAGATTTTTATACATCCATCGCATTCCTGATGGATTAAACAGATAAAGAGGAAGGAAGTTGGGAGGCAAGTATCGTATTTTTCGGAATATAAGTCGCGTCATTCAAAAAACGCGTCAAAAAGGAAAAGAACATATATTAATCACACCGGACTATACGCATTTATTTAGACACTTATTTCAAACAATCCAAGAATAAAAACTGACATTTAATCTGGTATGTCACCTTATTAAATCACCCAGCTGAATAACAACCGGTGTTACATACCTGGGAGGATGAATGGAGTAAATTAGCAACTCCAACCAGCAGGTTTTATCCAGCGCATTTCAGCGTAACGTTACGCAGAAAGTTGACAAAATTATGTCTAAATTAGAACGTCGGCGTAACGGCGCTACGTGCTAAGCTAACAGTACGACACGGATGTTTGAGGGCAACATAAAGGTCATGTTCATCAGCGAAGCTGTAAAACGCCTGGACAACAGAGCTGTAAGCTAGCGCTAGCTGCTATTAGCTTCACAGCCCAACAACAGTTTTCTGTCTCAGTCTGGGTCCTTTAAGCTGCAGCACATAACGCTTCGCTGCATGAATACAGACTGAAACAGCGAAACATACAAACATGGTCAGTCTTTGTTGTCTATAACTTAATATTTCAATTAATTTTTAAGTGGTACAGGAGCAGCATAAAGTTTTCACAGGGCTAGTGGCTATAGACGGTAATGTTTACTCCTTGGTTTCTTACTGGTCAAGATGAATTACCATTTAAATTCGACATACACGTCACACCTGATTATAAGTCGCAGGGTCGGCCAAACTATGAAAAAAAAAAAAGCGACTTATAGTCCGAAAAATACGGTAAGGAGGGAAGGATGAAGGAAGGAAGGAAGGATGGATAAAGGAAGAAAGGATACATATACTGTACTATTATGACAGGTTATCTCTCAAAGCAGAAAGGTCAATCAAGCATAATTGGGGCAAACTATTAACTTAGATTAAACTTTTCGGGGGTGTGGGCTATAAAAACAAAACATTTGTAAATGGCAGAGTTAATTCCTTGATCGTAAGACGGCTCCAAAGCTTTATAAAGGAGGAAGGAAGCTTCATTATCATGATGGTTTCAGAGAGTTAAGCATTGAACACATGGGAATGTAGCTGAAAAGAGACTCAAGAGCCCAACAAAAATAAGCGTGAGCATGAAAGATTATACAAACTGTTCGACAAATCTTAGAACTCATATCTACTGTATAAAAGCTCAGAACAACTAACGGCTGTATAATCCTTCCCTCTTACCGTCTCTCCCAGGTCTTTGAGCTTCTGCTTGAGGCTGTGGATCTTCTGGTCCTGGTCTGCCAGCAGCATCAGCAGGTCGTCCTGCTCCTTCTTAGACTCCTGCACCTCCGTCTGCAGCTTTGACTTCTCCGTCTGCAGGATGGCCACGGTGCTGGTGGCCGAGGCCAGCTGCTCCTCCAGTTCTGATCGACCCTCCTGTGAAGTGAGGGGTGGCACCAAGGCCACAGTGGCAGCTCCTTAATTCACTGGAGCAAAGAGTGGTGAGAAAAGCCGAGTTCACAGATCTCTACGTACCTTCAGCCTCTCCATCTCAGACGTCTGAGCGGCGAGTCGGCTCTCCAGTGCCGCCTTGGCAGCATCCGATGACTTGTCACCAGGGGGCGCTGTGCTGGAGGACTGACGGACCACAAACGAGCGCTTTAATTAAAACAACTGCGACGTACGAGTCCCATACTGGCGTCGCGTTAATATTTCTTAATGATCTATCTTTACCCCTGCTTCAGCTCTTCTCAGCAGCTCCAGCCTCTCCGTCTTCAGCTGGCCGATTTCTGCCAAATGGGACTGAACCTGGTTCTTTAATGCCTCCACTTCCTGAAACACCAGACAAATAAAGAAGATGAGTGTGCCGAGCGGGTCAGGCAGATTATAATCACGCCTCCAAACAGAGATGACACGTTTAGAAACCCTGTGCAAATAATAGAGTTAATGTTATTATTTAACTTTTCTAAACAGCGGCAGATCGCATCCTGAACCATTTCTGCCGTTGCTCCTCTACTTCCGGCGTTTGCACGCAGGTGTAAACACTCCTGCCAGCGGAGAAAGCTCAGAGTTCAGACGTATTTTTGCCTGCGATCCGCGTTTATTCTAAACTCTAGCAGATCTAGATTTTCACGCAAACAAAGCACAGAGACGGAAAGATAAAAGATGGAGCGAGCCAGAAGCCGGCCGCTCACATAAAGCCGTGTTAACGGAAAGTTAAGTGGAAGGAAAATCTTTGTTTCATTTGAAGATGAATATATTGTGTTTTTTTTTCCCGTTTTCTTTTTATAGTCAAGTTACATGACTAGAGTTTAATGTTGAAATCTGAATAGTTGCAGATACCTTTTCACAGCTCTGTACATGTTTTTACAGATAAATATCCTCTCCTTTAAAAGAAAGAGCGTGTTTAACCTCAGAAGGCCACAATATGAAGGAACGTAAAAGATTACTTTTGACGTTACTTTTAACACCGAGGACACAACGGGGGTCGGAGTAGGGCTGGAAGATACAGAAAAAAAAGCATATTGATAAAATATAAATCATATTGATCGATATCAATAATTATCAACAAATTCAAAACATATACTTTAAGTGCAGCTCTGGCTATTTTATGCTGTTGCTTAATGACCTATTTTTAGATACAGAACACAAACACTGAATTCAAACTAAACCCTTTATTCAACCAACTTTTTACCAAACCTGCCAGTTTTTAAAAAATTAATAAGAACGTGTGCTCTCTGAACTCTTTGAAGGGGGCGGAGCTTGGTTCCTGGGTCTGCGTCGTGATTGGTTGGGAGGATGTAATGACTGTAATATTAACCTACATGACTAGAATGAAAGAGGAAGGAAAACTGTTATTCTATTGAACTTTTATTTAACCTTTTTTTTTTCCTTTATCATCGATATACGTCTATTGATCGATATATATTGTTATTGAATTATCGCCCAGCCCTAGGTTGGAGTAATTTCTCCCACTGGTACTCCCCAGATGTGTCCTTTCCCTTCTTATTTGTTTTATATACAAACGACAGCTGATAACGCTGGACACCACATTGTCAGAGTCATTGAGTCGCTCCTCAGCAGTGAAAGGTCTGAACATGGCCTGGTAGGGTTAGGGTCTGTTAAAATTGGTCACGCTTGCTTTGTAAAAATGTTATTAAAGCACATTTTTGACAGAAGTTGAGGTTCATCCACCTGGAAAAGCTCAGCGTTGTCTGATCCTCCTGCTGGAGCCTCCGCTGCTTGTGCCGAAGACTTCTACGAATAAAAGATAAAACAACGAGACGTGTTAACTCTGCGCACTGAGCTGTACAGAAACATGAACAAAGCCTAACATGGTAAAAACGTGGGTGAGCATAAACGGGTACTGGAGAACTTTTGATCCCACAGGAGGAAAAACTGAGTATTTAGGAGGCATAAATTAAAACTGCTGCCCAGACTACACGTTGTTCACAGGCAGATTTATCGCTTTTGTACTTTAAGAAAAATGACTTAATATTGAAAACTCAGAGAACACAGATTTTACTTGATTACTGATCAATATATATTATGAAACTATCCGCTGTCATACAAAAAAAACAACAAAAAAAAAACAATAAAAACATCTAAAAAATAAATTCATTTCGGTATTTCTGATGTTGGGTCATGCTGGTATAATCACACATACTGTATATAGTATATTTATTTATATCACGTGTGTATCTGCCGTTGAGCTGAAGTTTTAAAACCGCCGTTGCTCCAAGCCGCAGCGCATTTTTAAGCTTTTTATAGCCCCTCATATTTGAGCTATTGGATCTTATTCTGTTTTAAAGCTGGATGACTTTCTGATGCTTATTTCACATGAATAAAACAAGAAATTGAGAAACAAACTAAAGCCATCGGGGCCTCGCTGATGGAGGTTTTATGAGGACAATGAAAGCAAAGTCATTTGTTTTGTTATAAATTGCAAAAACATCTAGTATGTTCAACCCACAAGCAAAGTCAAGCATAATACCGTCAGCCCTGTGATTTGTTCAGAAAAGCTACAGACTTCTTAAAAATTTGAATTCACATCTAAATGTAGCCTTTTGAAAAAACAGAAAACTATAATAATTCATATTTCTAGTAAAATGAGCACAGCACTCGGACTCTTAGTTATTTTCAGTGGGGATTATATCATTTAGACATGATGGCGGAAGCATGGTCAATTATTCATGAAAACCATTTTAAGGGAACTCTTGTTTGCTTCTTAAAGCCACAGGCGTCGTTTTACAGGGATGAGCTCGGCAATAACAACAAGTCAGACGTCTGCTTGTGTGTCGGCCAAAGTCATCCTGCATGTTTGTGAGCCGATAAGGAATGCATCCTTATCGTGTTGTTTGGATTCAGAGGCCGGGCTTTATGGAAGACGGGGATACACCATCCCAAGAGAAGCTGTATTATAATCATTTATAATCACAAGTCAGAGACAGTTTATAGCACAAAATGTGTTAAAACCTGAGAAACAGCAGCACCTTTCTTATACGGAACAATGTAACCAGTATGCAGCCTGGCTGTGAAATTACCTAAATAAAATATTCTATCCTTCAGGAACGATTTAATGTCTTCTAGCTGCCGCTACATTGCTAAGACGGGATTTCAAGCCTAATTTATTTACACAACACAAGCAAAAGATCTAAACTGACTCAAAAACGTTCGGCCGAGCCCCGGCACGTTACCAACCAGGCTGTCGATGAGCGCGTCTTTCTCACTGAGCTGCGTCTGCAGAAGTGTTTGCTGCCTCCGCAGCTCCTCCAGCTCCTCTCTGAGCTGAGAAAGCTCTTCTGTCTGCAGCCCGTTCACCTGAGAGTCTCCCTGGTTGTTAGACTGACTCTGGTTCTCCTTACCTGAACGTAAACCAAAAAAACAATCAGGTAAATCTTGCACTGACATCAAGACAATATGATTGTTTTTTTTGGACATTTTATGCTCAGGAGCCTGAATTAATCCCAGTTTTTAAATTAAAAAAAGCCTTTAAAATGAGCCGGACAACATAAATTTCTTTATTTCCCAATATATACCTGAGTAGCAACTTGTGTTATGTGTGTTTTTTTGCTCTGTCAGTCCTTTTTTCCTAAATAGAACATTTGAAGTGGAAGCAAAACTGTCTTTTTTGGTCCGATTAATCGCAAAAAATAATCAACCGATTAATCAATTATTAAAAATAATGGTTAGGTGCAGCTCTAGTTCTGAGATAACCTGATATGACCTAGATTTTATTTAATATGAATCAAAGTGTGAAGCTAATTTAAAAGCTTGCTGGTTGTTTTCTTTAGGCTTAAACTCAAACATGTCGAAGCAGGAGAACATCTAAACCCTGCAGGGCAGCGTATCCTGAGCTGCAGCAGTGGGAAACCTCCATCTAGACGACATGAACCCACCTAACTTGAGCTTGATGAGGTTGTACTGGTCTTTGTGCTGCTGAATTTGAGACTGCTGCTGACTGACTGTGGCTTGCAGCTGTTCGGTCTGAGTCGTCATCGATGCAACTTTCTCTTTCAGCTCCTGAATCTGGGCGTCCTGGGGATCAAACGGACACAAAGGAAATTAAATATCCGGTAACTTTGAGGACCTAAAACATCGATCCATTTCGCATCGGCACTCACCTGTTCTCTGATCAACTCTTTGTACTGAGTTACAATGTTATCATGTTGCTCCAACGTCTTCTTCACCTCCTCTTCCTTCTTGTCCTCCTCACTGGACTTTTGAACAGCTTTGGTTATCAGACCTGTGGGCAGCGGAGGGAAATCTTTCATTTTTTTATTTGCCGTTTGAATAAAAACGAGCCAGACGAGCTGATCTGTAGGAAGACGGACCTTCCAGCTCTTTGACCAGTCTGGTGAACTCGTGGTCGAACAGCATCTGCTCCGGAGACGGGAAAACGGGCTGCGGCTTCAGCGCCGCCCGGGAATAAAGCTCATGTTTGGTGATGAAGCCGAGCTTCTCCACAAAGTTTTCCTTCCCGATACGTTTCTCGATCAGCTGCTTTAGTTTCTCCCTGAACAAGAAAATAAAGCAGCAGGCAGGCTAAGCGTTAGGGCAGGGTGATACGGCGTAAAAATAAAATCTCCCAGTTTATTATAACACATCCAATTAAATTGTATTCTTTCCCTCCTTTTCGTTTCACAAAAATAAATTATTTTAAAAACTTGCTTTTATGTCACGCATTACGTCTGAGAGTTCACCTGAATTTAAAGTGCAAAAAAAAAACAAGCCTATTAAACAAGATGGCGGCCCTGAAAATATAACAATGTTTGCTGCTAGTGGTGTAACGCAATGAGGTAAGAACAGGCTTCAATTCACTTGTGTGCCTTCAAACTAAAGTAAATGAATAATTTGCCTCGTATTATGGTAAAAAAAAAAATGTTTTCACATTCCAGTATTTTAAAAACATATTTTTCTAAACATATATTGTGCATTGCTGCTATTCTCTTCATAGAAGCCCAAAGAATGAGTTTCTGAGTTTAACATCTGAGAAAGTTCACAAGTTACGGAAAGTTGTAACTAGTCTTCCCTTCTGCTTCAAAAGCAAGTACCATATTTTTTTTTAGACTATAAGGCGCACTTAAAATCCTTAAATCTTCTCAAAAACCTATGGTGCGCCTTATCTATGATCACCGTTTTGCTTACTAACCGATTTTATGTGGTACAGTGTGCTCAAAAATCTGTTAAATGTGTAAGTACGACTTTGGTTAGCAACAAGCCGCTCCACTCAATGGATATTCTGAGCTGTCTATCAGACTGCCTGACTGTAATGTCTAAACTAGAAGTGCGTTCATGTAAGGCAGCCCGGAGTACGTGCTATCAACAAGAAACCTAGTAAGCTAATTCAATATAAAAGTTACGTTTATTTTGGCCTCATGTTAGAAACAGGGCAGTGTAGTCCAGCCACTCTGTCCTCCTGGCAGAGACGCATAGCTCTCCCTCTCAGGAGAGAGCGGTGTTGAGGAGGAAACACAGCGGACATGTTGCAAAGCAAAGCAGCATACGTGCGTCCTACGCTTAGGTTAGTTTTTCATTTTAATCAGTCAATAAATGTACACCAGAAGCATAACACTATGTGACGGCTAAATTAGATTGAAGTTCTAATTTCAGACGCGCATAAGCTCCTGTTTGGCAAGGAATAAACGGGAAAACATCCTGTGTCAAAGTTCACTTCCGGAAGTATCCCAAAATAAGAAAATAAAGCGCCATGGAGGATGTAGTTGTGACAAGCTAACAAGCTAAAATATGTGATTTCTAATCAGATATGGTCAAGACACGGACTTTTAGGTGACCAAAACAAAGAATATGTTACTGATGATTTAATACTGTAGCCATATTTTACTGGTAATTTTTCTTTCTTTAATTACTTACCCATAACAAAGGTTCTACTCTCCACACAATCACAAAGCTGTGGAGCGTAATTTGCAGCATCTCGTGTAAATTTGTGCTTTTAAAAACACGCCCGTAAGCCGCGCCGCTTACATTACGTGGCCAGTGTATTTTCTCCTTAAGGTGACAAGATGTGATTTCCTTAATGAAAACTGGGGACGTCTCTGATTTTGTTAAGCACAGAAATCTGCCTGGGGGTTGGCTTGTTTTGTCTGAACTGTAACGCTGACGGGGGGAGGTGCGTTCGGCAAAGCTCTCCTACGTCGGGACAGCGACAACAGGACCGGGTAAATACCTCTCGTTGCTCTAAACCTTTTTTACTCCATCACGATACACTGAAATCAGGGACATCTGGTCACCCTACAGGAGGACGGAGTGATATTACACACTTGGGAAGAATATGTAATGCGGCTTATAATCCGGTGCGTCTTATATGTGGACAAAGACACACAGACACATAAATTCATAATAATAACAAGAGTAATAATCATCTTTATCGTCATTGCAACGTACATTCCAATGAAATTTGTTCTCTGCATTTAACCTGCCCCCTTGGGGAGCAGTGGGGGACTACACTAAATATGGAAGTCTGCACCAACAAAAAATTGTTCAGGTTGGTTCCAGTTCCACCTTTCCATGGAGTCTGGAGTGACGTCACAAGTGTTATCGCTGGTTATAGCGTCTCCCTTTCTCTCCCGGTCCACCACACAGTCGGCAGTGGGGTTGTCAAAAGTGTCGATACTCAAACGCTGCATCCGGATACAATACTAACGTGGCATGGTATCGATACTAAATATTTTAGCATACGAGGCAAACGAAGAAGGAAAACCCAAAGATCTTGAAAAGCCCGTGTAGAAACATTGCTTCAAATTGGTGGCAACAAAGTCAAGCAGCACAACAAATTTGGCCAAACATCCCAAGGTTGATGAATTCCAACAAGTTAATAGATTAAAGTTCCCGTTTATAATTTAATTTACATAAACATATTAAACATAAACATATTACTGATGTTAGCCCAACCGGTGCTCCGCGTTAATGTTGTGTGCTTAGCTGTGGCTAACATGCTACTAGGCATGTGTTAATTTGGGTTATTCATTTAGCGTTTTTTTGCACACTTATTAAACTAGCATCAGTGATTCTGTTGAGTTTTTCATGTTATTAAAATATTTTTTTATGCCTTTGCTTTTATTTGTCACTTTTTTGTGTCCCCATGGTATCGAAAATGGTATTGAGTATCGAATATCTCCCTGGGTATCGATATCAAGTTTGAAATTTTAGTATTGTGACAACCCTAGTTGTCAGTTGAATAAGGTGTCCTGGTCGGTTCGACTCATTTCAACTACTAGACAAAAACGTCTTCACAAAGTTTCGACTGACTTTCCTTAATTTTGTAACAGTAATTGAACTAGGGCTGGATATCATCTAGGATGAGGCGATACGATACGATTCTCGATTATAGCTCAGCTTGATTTGATTTGACTCCAGTATCGATATTTATTACTTTCAAATTAATGCTCAAAGTCGTTCAATCAACAAAACCGGCCACATATTATATTTATGTTCAATTTAGTGAACATGGATATATTAACAGGAAAATAAAGTGCATTTGGTTCAATGCATTTAACGTATCACAGAAACCAAAAATGTGCCCAAACGTCAGATTTTAGGGATGAAGGTGCTTCTAAAATCCTGTCGGCCGTTCCGCAAATTTGTCTCACTGCTCTTCCTCGCTGTGAACAGTAATGGCGCGCTGTAATAACGCCCACTAGGGGTTGGGAGATTTATCGATATTGAAAGCCAGAATATCGATATTAAATCGTTTTTAAAAACGTGGATATTAATCTGAGGTTACCAATGTATAAAATCAATTTAACAGAATAAACCTCCCTCCGCCTCCCAAGACAAACTAAGATGCATTTAGTTACAGCATAAATTCTTACTTTCTGTAATATTAGTCTGTTCAAAAGTCGTTTTGCCTTCAAATATAATTTCAGAACTGTTTTACTTAATTATCTGGGTAGATTATGTTTACTGTGTGTAAATTGGCTTCAGTCCAAAACTGCTTTTGCTAAGAGGACAGTTAAGTATATTGTGTACATTTTCTACAGTCAGTCATGAGAAGAGCATGTGGAGCTGATACAAGGACACTTACTTGGTGTAGTTTTCCAGCGAGTTGTCGTTATAATAGATGCAGATGCCAAGCAGGAGCGCACAGAGACCCTGCACAAGCCGCTCATCCTCTCCCAGGTTCTCTGAGATCTGAGCCGTCAGCTGCAGCAGTCCCTGCGTCAAGGATTCATCCGAAGCAACTCCTTCAGACTACAGCGTGAAATAAATCTAAGATCTCCAGTCATACCGAGAATTACTGCTTCAGGTTAATGGATGAATTTAAAAGGAATAAACGTCTGGGCACAAAGAGGTAATTCAAAGATTTAGAAGAAAGGCTCTGAAAACAGGCTCCGTTTGAAAGTAAAATGTATTTAAGTCAAGAATAGAATTTAAAATTCTCCTTCTAACGTATAAAGCCCTTAATAATCAAGCTCCATCATATATCAGAGCTCTGATTACCCCGTATGTTCCTAACAGAGCACTTCGCTTTCAGACTGCAGGTCTGCTGGTGGTTCCTAGAGTCTCTAAAAGTAGAATGGGAGGCAGATCCTTTAGCTATCAGGCTCCTCTCCTGTGGAACCAACTCCCAGTTTTGGTCCGTGAGGCAGACACCCTGTCTACTTTTAAGACTAATCTTAAAACCTTCCTTTTTGACAAAGCTTATAGTTAGAGTGGCTCATGTTACCCTGAGCTACCTCTATAGTTATGCTGCTATAGGCTTAGGCTGCTGGAGGACATCAGGGCCTATCTTATTCACTCTACTGAGTTCTCCTACTGCTCTCCAATTTACATTCATTGTTGTTATTTCAGATTTTAACTTTTTGTTCTCTGTCTTTTTTCTCTTCATAGAAGGTACACCTGGTCTGGCGTTCTGTTAGCTGTGACATCACCAGGGGAGGCAGATCATCCACTATTACCATCTAACATAGAAAGTACTCCTGGGTCAATGTGAGCTTCTGTGCTTTCTGTGTCTCTGCTCTGTCTTCTCTAAGCCCCAGTGGGTCGAGGCAGATGAGCGTTCACACTGAGCCTGGTTCTGGTTCTGCTGGAGGTTTTCCTCTCCACTGTCGCTTCATGCATGCTCAGTATGAGGGATTGCTGCAAAGCCATCAACAATGCAGACGACTGTCCACTGTGGCTCTACGCTCTTTCAGGAGGAGTGAATGCTGCTTGGAGAGACTTGATGCAACCTGCTGGGTTTCCTTAGAGAGGAAACTTTCTGATCAATCTGTATAATCTGAATGAATTTGACTTTGGAAAGAGCCTTGAGATGATATGTTCTGAATTGGCGTTTTATAAAGAAAAACTGAATTGAATTAAAATGTGCCGAGTTAAATCCACCACTTGTGAACATTTTTGTTTTTTATTTTATTGTGCAAATCTGATTAAATTTGTTAACATTGCGTATCTTGGAGGCAATTCACATTTTTTTCTTTTAAACTAATTAAAGCAACAAGTGTCCCTTCATCATTTGGGCCGTCAGCTCCCTTTCTAAATGCATTTATGTGAATCCAATATGTTTAAAATTTCCTTCTCATGTGGAAATTCATTCATCCCACCAAGCAAAGAGTGCTTTTATCTAATGGGAATCTACAAATCTGCATACAGGACAGATTTAAAAAAAAGATCTTAACTTTGAATAAAATTAACTTTTCAATTTTGCAACCAATTCTGACACTCCTTACCCTCAGATTTATCATTTAAACAATAAAAAAGGCTATAATCTTTCACACTGACTGCAGAAGATGAGTTCTTTGAAAGAGTTTTTTTATGAGATCCAAGTTTAACTCAAAATAAAGGAAGCCCAGAGGTTTGAAACGAAACGTTGTGCAGGGAAGCTTCAAGGATACGAAGGGAACATTATCCTGATTGTGTAGGAAGTGTGTGACAGCGATCGGACAGTTGCTGATCCAGGTGCAGAGCAGCATGAGGAGGCCAACTCTGGTCTGTACTTTACTGCCCTGCAGAGAGAGAGAAAGCAAAGAAAGCACATTTACAGACATCAGGGTGTGCTGCTGAAGAATGCCAAAGTAAAACCCCAACGTGGACGCTATTTTGTAAGGAAGACATGTTAGATCTGCAGGCTTTAGAGATGTGGCTCAAGTGATCAAATCAAGTTTCCAAAATAAGCTCATAATGAGAGAAAATACAGGAGCTTTAATTTTCCAATTTTTTTTTTTTATTAAGCCAATTTATTATCTAGACATGAGGGATGTTAAACCAATGTGACTAAATAAACACAAGTTGAATTTCCCCATTTCCAGGTTAATTTATTACGGCAAGGCTTCAAATGGCATTCACTGTTAACAGGGTTATTATTAGTTATAACAGAGAGGAGAAAATTCAGACGTCTTATCAAAGTTAGATTTAATAGAGCATGCAGTCCTAAAGGATAAAACTCGCTTCCCTAAAAAGGATCGACTGTGGCACACATTCAAGATTTAACCTTTTTTTGTTTTGCAAATTAAAGGATGATGAAATAAATATTAAATCTGTGGCTAAACATGCAAAGCAAAAATCCACTAAATGGGATTTTCAAGAAATAAAACGAGAAGGAATCAATTTTATCAGATTAAAAATCAGCTATTCTTCCTAAAAAGAAGCATTTGATGCAGTAAAGAAGCTGGTTTGTTCCTCTCGTGGAGCAGTGATGTAAAATGAAAAATGCTGGTTAAGCTGCAGCTTCAGCCTCTCCACCTTTTGATGCATTAGAAACGGCCAGCATGCTTTAAGACAAGCAGAAACGTCTCCTGCAGCGTGGAAGCGTGTACGAAAATCCGAGCAAAGAAAGCGCAAAATAAAACTTAAATGCTTTGGTTAATATAAGAATTTAGAAGAGGTCACCTTCTCAGCTTTTGTCTCCAAATGTAAGGTATTGTAAAAAAAATAAGGAAAACACAAAATGAAAACAAAGGTCAAAAATAAGCAAACTATAACGTGTTTAAACTCAATCCAGCTCCTTCAGTGTGAGAGAGTAAAGCGGACTGAGTCAGGCCTTTCTATTTAAATGATGGTTTGATTTAGTTAGTTGTGAATTGTTGCTGCAACAGATTCATATGATTATAAATCATAGAACTGCATGAAGACGGGGATCTCAGGACTGAAAACATCCAAACAGCAGCAACACATCCATCTCTGGTCCGTCGTTAATGAGTAACTTAAACAGCGCCGCCGCCTACTGAGCCCTTAACCCCATGCAGCCAAAATGTTGCTGCAGAGGCTTAATGTGGAGCAACTGCAGCTCCCACTTTCAACCTTTAAACCTTTGTAATAATAAAGCAGCTTCCGGGTTACAGTGAAGGTTATAACGAGAAGCTCGTTTAAGACAAATCGTCCTGAATTCCTCAGTTCAAGAAAAATTTAAACCAGTCATATTTTTTCACTCTTCCAGAGCTCAAGAAAACTTCCAGACTCTTATGTTGTCTAGATTCGGCTCTGCTTAACTCTTCAGTGCCGATGTTGTGACACACCAAGCAGTACAAAGCTCTGGGATCTGATCCCAAGCTTTAGCTCTCCAAGCACAGCATCCGGTAAAGATCAGCAGCCGAGTCTTCAACGGAAACTTTAGAGAAAGCGTTTACGCTTCCAGAGAACAAGAAGGCAACCTTTGGTGAATTTACTTGATGGAGTCGGCTTTTGGGAAGTAGATAAGACAAACGAATGTCTAATCAGGGCTTACAGACGCAGGAAACAACGACAGACGCTGAGGTTCATCACGCTGCTGAACAGACTCATCACTGGAAACCGTGTGTCACGGTAGGGAAGCTAGTATTTTTATGAATGTCTGAAACCGCAAAACTAGTCAGCTGACTGTGAGGAGATGACGCGGTCTGCTCATGCGCTCTTTGTTATCAGAGAACCGAGCCACTGATGAACCGTGCCGAGCCCTACTATCGAACTGGTCTAGATTTAGCGCGGATCAGTTGTGTCTGGCACGGTCCAGTTCAGTTTGCGCTCCATTTACACTCAATAGTTATCTCAGTTACCGAGCTCGGACTGGTTAAAAAAGGGCAGTGTAAACGGGGCTTATTTCCCTCCTCTTCCCCCACACAGTTTAACAAGATGTCCTGATTGGTGTCGGTCATTTAAACTATTAGATCTGAACATCTTTACAGAGTGGGTTTAGGGGGCACTTACATTTTCACACCCGCTCAAAACAAGAAAAAAACACACACACTGGGTTTGTTTTTGGAGTTAAGACCTGTTAAATGGGACGTCCACTGTTGAACTGTGTGACCAAACTGCTGTAGAGTCTGTTATTTTAAAGATTCAGCATTTATAAGCAACATCTGAGCTGAATCGAACCGTTTCCTGCTTCCGGTCAGTGAATGCACCATAACAAAGCCAACTCCCACTAGGATGAAAACCTCTCAGTGTGGAAGTTTTTACAAGGCCTACAGTTGGCGGTTCGTAGGGAAATATAAATAAAAAGGAAATAAAGCCATAACTGGGTTAATAAAGAGAGCGCAGCTGTGTGTGTGTATTTTAGATTCCATTCACAGTGAAGAACAAAATGGTGTTTCTTCCCACAAAGACACAGGATCCTGTGACGTTTCTTTTGTTAGAAGCTGTTCGGTTGTCCTAAGAAAACACTTTAATGATTGAGAGAGAACTATAAAACAGTAAAACCTCCTAACTGGAACAGGAAAAGACCCCAGATTAGCCACAGCACACACTTCCTGAGACAGATAAGAGCTGGCAGCACAGAAACAGTTCAACTCTGACGCCCAAAGCCGCTGTTAGGACGACGACACCAAATAAAACCAGACTCTGTCGCGCTTCTCTCAACCTCTCGGTGTGCTTTATGTATTCCTGTGCACAGTCGGCGTAACCGGATCGTCTGTGTGTGTCACACTAGACTGAGGCTTTAAGTTAAGGGCAAAGCAGGGCACTAAAAAGGTTAAAGGGAAGCAAGATTGACCAACATGTGGGCCACAGAGACCGCTAGTATTCAGGCCAAGCCAAAAACAACCAGCATAGATACCACCCGAAGACTCAGCACACACACATTACACACTACAGAGGCTCTCTACTCACCCGCCGGACGATCTTATCACCCTGCAAAACCACAGCTTCGTTGAGCTTCACATGTCAGAGTCAGACCTACGCTACCCAGAGGCCCCCGGCCTGGTAAAGAGTGGCGACGGGACGAGCTGCAAGCTACCTGAGACAGGATGTTGGTGCACTGCTGCAGCAGGGAGACCGGCGGCTTGCCCAGGCTGGTGGCCAGCTGCACCCTCAGCAGCTGCTCCTTCTGGGTGAGGTTGTCCTGCAGGGCGTGGGCCAAGGCCACGGCGGCACACCAGTTAGACAGAGAGTCCGTGGAGAACAGGCCCCCGCACAGCAGCTGGCCTGCCGAGATGGAGTTGGCTTTGGGAGAGAAGAGGAAATATGAATAATTTTAAAAAAAGAACAAACAGAGAGCAATAAAACAACGCAGGGTGTGGACAGGAAGCTTACCATCGATGGTGGAGGGCAGCAGGGTGGCGACGATCTCCCCCTGACCTTTCTGGTTCTTGCAAAGGAAACACTGAAAGCAGTAAAGGACCGCGCAGCGAAGCACAAACGGCTGCCTCTCGTTCACCATGGACATGAGGAGCACCACGATGGCCGGTCTGCAAAACAAAACATCCTTAAAGCCAAAAAAAACGCCTCACAGTGGAAGCGGCTGAACGTCTCCATGCGCGGTGCAACGGTTGCGTTACCTCGGAGGGTTTGAAGGGGCGTTGACGGAAGCAAAGTAGTCCTGGTTGACCTGTGAGCCCCTGATAACCTCCGAAACCGTGTTTATAGTCTAAAAGAGAGACGCCAGATCAGGAGACGTCAACAGAACCTCAAAGTATTTCATTAGGAGCTGATGGGATGGACCAACTTGGACAGAATCTGAAAAGTGCGGCATGCATGTGTATTCACCCCCAAAACAAAACATCAAAACCAATAAGCATTTTTATTCCTCTTCACAATTATGCACCGTTTCTGTTGGTCTATCCCATAAAATCTCAATTAAAGTCTTTCAAGTTAGGGGTTTGTAAAATGAAAAAGTGCAAAAGGTTGAAGGCCCACTGAGCCTCACAGGCGGGGCTAAGAAGGTGTCTTTGGGGATTATTACCTCTGTGAGGATGTCTGCAGGGACACCGGTGGCCATCAGGATGGTGCACAGCTGCTGCAACAGGCCACACTGGTACATGCACTTCTGACAGCTGGCCGTCGCTCCAGGGGAGTTCACCGGTGACACCATCACCCGCACCAGCTGGGATAATATCACGGCGTTAAAAGAAGTAGTTGTACGTACCGCTTTTTTTATACCATCCAGGTGTGTTTTACCTGCAGCATGAGGTGGAGGTTGGTGACTTTCTGCGCAGACCAGCCGGAGTTATCGTCCCCCACTTCGAACCAGGGCTTCATCCTCTGGATGTAGGAACCCTCCTTAAAGAAGTTCTGGTTGGAGCTGTTGTTCTTGAGCAAGTTCAGCAGCAACAACAAGCAGTCCTCCACCACGATACCTGGACGCAGCAACGGCAACGGATCAGCAAGACTGGAAGAGACTCCGAGCAGTCTGACCACAAGATGCCTTATCAACAGTTCCTGGGCTTTCTGAAGGCCTTCCAACATTTGTGTTTGACCTTTGACCCCTCATTCTTCAGCTTTAAGTTTTGAATTAATCAACTTGCTTTGTGGTTTTACAGATTAAACTACAGAAGTTAAGAAAAAAACTAACTGTGAGCGAAATCTATCATATAAAATTGGCTCTGTGCTAAATTATTTGTCCAGTCCTTGAATCTGTGAGCCTTTTTAATCCTAAATGATGCAAATAATTCTAAAATTAAATGTAAATCACTATGCACGTTTCTTTTATACTATTTTTGTGGCTGTAGTGGCATTTATTTGACAATAGGCTGACAGGAACCGTCTGTAGGCAGGAAGGACCTCCTGTAGCTGTCAGCTTTACAGCGACTCTGAAGAAACCTCTGACTGGAGACGCTGTGATGTTGTACAACAGTCTGATGAAGAGGATGCTCAGGCTTATCTGTAATGCTCTTTATCTTATGGAGAATCCGTCTTTGCACCATCATCTCCAGAGGTTCTAGAGCAGTGCCCATGAAAATGATGATTAAAAGAGTGAGAAAAAGCAGCCAGAGTCCAAAGAAAACTATCCATCAAGACCGTTTTAAAAACCTAAGAGCCTGAATCACACTGAATGCATGATGTAAAACAGCAGGGATGGATAAAAACACATCCATGGTACTCCATACACAAGGTCTCCAAATTAGGGAAAATTAATCCAAGAACATTTCATCTGTGGCATAATTATCATAACCTGACTTTCACCAGATGGATGTAGCTCCACGCGTCTCCTCACATCCATCTGGGATCGCTCCATTGGAGATACGTTTCAGAAGGAGGGGCCTTATCAAAAATCCTTGCGTATGATTGGATAAACCACCTGTCTGTCATGTTTACTGACGCGCTACAAGCTCTTGCCAAACCCGGTCAGGAGAAGGGCGAAAACATCGTTTCCACTAACAAAAGCCTTCAAAGCCATTCTCTGGTGTTCTTTTAAAGAATTAATATTCGGTAGATTGGACAACGCTGATGAAATAGCATCAATGTTAACGCTTGCTTCCTCGCTGCGCCGCCATTGTTGTCTGAATCAAAACAGTCTCACGATCGCTTCTCCACTACGTCACATCTATGAAACTCCAGCCCTGCGTCCTGATTGGCTGGACAATAAAATTGGTTGAAGAAATCACTCTCTATGGAAGATGTCCCAGATGGATGTGAGTGAAGCTAGGCGGAACGAAATTCATCTGGCTCGTCAGGTTATAATTATCAGCCTCACTAACAACTGCTGTAAAATGGATGCAGAGAGAAATCAGGGCGTTGTGATTAAGAACCCGCAGGCCTCTGCCAGAAAGTGGGTCATCACTGGGTCTTTCAGCAGGATAATAACCTACACAGAAGTTGTTTGTCGGACGTAGAAATCAACTTTCCCAGAAGTCTATGGCCGACCTGTGGGTTGAGCTGAAAAGAAGAGAGGACCCACAGGAACGGCCAAAGAACGATTTCTCTATATGCTTGTGAGATTTTATAGGTGACAGAGAGAGGAAGTTAGAGCAATGCTCAATAAATCCTGGATTTGAGTATTTTTGCAGATTTCTACTGCGTCGACCCATATGAGTACAGAGAGCTTTATTCCTACAATAATTCTGTCATTATATGGGGGGAAAATAACGGATTTTAGCTATTCGGTAGTCACGGTTCATTCACCTCCATCACTGCTGCCCTCTTCTGTGATGATATCGAGAAGACGCTCAAAAGCGTTCTCAAACGCCACGATTTTCTGAATGGCTGCGTTGCCTTTGGTCAGCTGCTGCAGCAGCAACAAGCCCTGTTGGAAACAGAAAGCAAACAGAAGGCGGGACCTTTAGCGGCTGTCAGGGATGCCCTTCTGCAACTGCCTTCTGACGGATTCACAACTTCACAGGAGACGGAGAGACTCACGTCATTGCGAATCACTTCTCTTGAGTCGGCCAAAAGGTCCATTAACCTGGAAACGCCTATGGAGAAAAACAGAGAAACGCTTCTCAATCAAATATAGAAAGACAAACGGCTGAACAACTAAAAAGGTCTAAACCATACCAATTTTATTTATAAAGCACTTTAAAACACCCACAGGACCAAAGTGCTATACACATTGATAAAATACAAATTATCAATCATAAAACAATAAGCAAAATGGTATATAAAAGTAGTGGTGAAATTAAAGAAAGTAAAACGCAGTAAAACAAAGTCAACATCTCAGATTGTGTCAAAAGGAAAATAGATGGATCTTAAGAAGGGATTTAAACTCAGAACGGGAAGAGGCCTAAAGCACGGTCTCCTCTTTGTTTGCTCTTCGTCTTCGGCATCCTCAGTAACTGGTCAGCTGATCTAAGGGAACGGGAAGGTGTGTAGGGATGGAGCAGCTCAGGTAGGGCGGGGCAAGGCCATTAAGAGCTTTAAAAGCAAATAAAAGGATCTTAAAATGAGTCCTAAAATGTACTGGCAGCCAATGTAGCGAGGCTAAAAAGACGCGCAGCAGCATTTTGTACCCTCTGAAGCTGAGAGATGCACGAATCACTGACCCCTTCATAGGGTGCATTACAGTAAACTAGCCGAGTGGATCACTGGTTCAAAATGCCGATAAGAAAGAAAATGCTTTACTTTTGCAAGCTGCCTCTAGTGGAAAAAGCTGGATTTTACAACAGCTCTAATGTGGGTTTCCAACTTAAGTTCAGCGTCTTATCTTTACCCCTAAATTTGTAACAATGGGCCTGTCGTACTGGGCCAAGGAGCCAACATCAGTCAGGGAGTCTTCACTGAAACTACCAAAAATCACCAATTCCGTCTTTTCTTCATTTAGTTTTAAGAAATTTAGGGCCATCCAGGCTTTCAAATCTTCCAAACATGAAGACAAATAATAAGGCGGATAAGAAACTCACCCATGGGGCTGACGAGAATGATGCCCTGCACCTGGACGCCCTGGATCTTTAGGAGAGCGGTGAGCAGCTTTACGCAAGGCCAGCGGACATGGAAGTCGAACTCCTTTAAACGAAATAAAATCATTGAGCTGAAGCGTGAACACGGCGGCACCTCTGTAGCACTGGTGGACCAAAGCAGAGCGGTACCTCCAGCAGAGTGAGGACCAGGGTTATATGCTCCGGGTCTTCGATGAACTTCTCTGTAAACTGGGTCGCGAGGTCATCCGCCTGCTTCTGGGCATTTTCATCTGTCAAAGGAAATTTGGTAGCTGACATGAGATTTTCTTTAAAAACGCCACAGCAGGAACGGTGCTGCTGCGTCAGGACCGACGGGTTTACTTCCAGAGATCGGCCCAAAGCACAAAGCAAAGGTCGACGACATCTGCCTCTTCCTGTTTGTGACGACGAGACGCCATGGGTGGAATTTATGGCGCCTCACAAGAGACACGAGAGAGAAAAACGTGATCTGATCACAGGAAGAAACTTTAAACGCATGAAAGAAAACTGGCACCAATGGCGGACTGATGGAGGTGATTTAAACACCAAGGTTGTTTAAAAATAAAAAACCCCCACTAAAGTCTGAATAGCAACATGGAAAGTCCGGTCCTCAGGCCACTGCAGGCTCAGTATCCAATATGGCTAACGTGCGATTAACAAAACTTTCCCTAAACGCTTCAAAGAGTCGCCTTTTTGCCATCCCGGCCATGATGGACAATGGTCATCAGTGCTGACCATTGTCCATCGCTGCCGGCTTCATTCCTAAAAGCTCAGAGGAACAGAGCCGTGTCCGATTGTGAAAGGCTGACAGGCGCAGCTCGTTTTCGCGGGTCTCGTGATGGAAATGTCGTGGAAAAAGGTTTCACCGTGAAGGTAAACACGTCTGTGCTTAAAGTTACAGTAAAAACAGTCAAGTTTGCAGCTGAGATAAGGTGGTGTGTCAGGAAGTCTCTGTAGGATGAGCCCAGAAAAAAGTGAGCCATTTAAGGGACAGCCTGATAGCGACTTCACCGGACTCGTTTTAATGTGGAGGAGCAGCGACATCCCTCTAAGGTTCGCCCTCCAGAGGAACCAGCTTATATCGCAGATCCCGTCCTTTCAGACATGATCCAGGACTCATCAACGTTGGTGAGGCTTGGAGCGTGAATGGACAGAGATTTAGTTCGGTTGTCCCCGTGAATCCACGGGTTTTAACACAAATTTACTGAGGAAAATTGTTAAAGTTTACAAAACTGATCAGACGACAGATAGAAACGCTACTCAAAAGTAGAAGCATTATTAGGAAAAAGTTGAGAAAACAGCCAGCAGAGAGCCCTGTGGGGTTAGTAAAGCGTTCGTGTTACAACCCAAACACCTTCATGGACTTTTAGTGAAGTTGGTTACTGTTTTAGTACTTGAACTAAAGCAAAGTTCTCTTGGTTTCAATAATGATCAGTGCAAACACAGTCATACGGTTTCCTGTGGCAGTGAGAGGATTATTGCATCTGTGAGGGCAGGGTGAAAAAGAAGCCTTTACCCAGAATGCTTTGAATTTAAGCCACAGCCGACAGGTTCTTGTGTAGACAATCCTCAACAACTACAAACCCACAGCCGAATAGTTCAAGTGTTTTAGGCAAAACAAGGGGGAAAAACAAACAAAGTAAAATGATAATGAACTTATTTCCACGTCCAACACAATGGAGCACGTATAAGTGGCAGGAATCGGTGGTTAAAAGTATTGGCGTCATGCACAGTAAAAGATTTTTACCTTCTGATTCATCTGTAGGGTTAAAACATGAAAGAGAAGAGAGAGACAATTCTTTACACAACGCAATCACTACCAACAAATAGAAGAAGGGATGCAGATCAAATCTGGTCCTATGAAACATCTACACATGCAAACATAACGGATCAGGGTCCATTTATAGCTGACGCACAGTTAGGAGGAACTATAGTCTATAGATTAGCTTTATTTTTTCCCCTGATCGGCAAACTTTGCAATAAATACCTTGTTCTTCCTCCTCATCGTTGCTGATCACATTGTAGAGCGTATCCAGAGCATATCCCAGGATTTCTGAGTCAGATCTGTTGAGTTAAAGGGAAAAAAAAAAAAAAAAAAAAAACGTCATCCATAAAAATAGTAAATATAAAACCTTTAATGCTACATATTGCATTAAGATGAACTGTTTTAGTAAGAAACCTAAAGGATTTAGAGTTTCTGTGCAGAGAAGCCAGCCAAAAAAACTCTGAAATATACAATGTTTCTTCAAGCCCTGGGATGCTTTGGATCTAAAGCTTGTTCCATTTAGGGCAAGTAAGTCAATTTTAAGTTTAATGCAGTGGATTTCTGGTTGATATACTTTCCACATCTTAAAGTTAAAATCAACCACGAAAAAGGAAACTGTTTGATACTATGTGAACCTTAAAAAAACGTCATTGTGGCTCAAAGGCTTATCCTCTCCGTTATATACTTAATGCCCAATGACAAAGAAATAAATGTGTTATTATACAGCGCAAAGTAATACCTAAATATAGCTTCAGCATACCTGTCAGTTTGCAGGATGTTAATCAAGTGATCCATGGCCTGTGTGCCAACTTCCATGCGATATTTCTGCAAAAAGGTAAGAAATTCCCTTAAACCTGTTGACACTTTGCTACCACATACAAAAAAAAAATGGACAAGGACAAAAACACATCAACCGCCTGCTAATCCCTTTGTTCAAGCCTAAATACTTATGGTCAAAGAGTACATGATCAAAGCCTATGATATTTCAATTTCATTGACAAAATTTAAAAAAGTGAAGTTTTAATCTCAGACTCCTTGCAGTAATTAATATATGATCCTTGTCCACAATAATCGAACAAAAAGGGAACATGCAAAGCTGTCAAACCGACATCTGCACCCTTTTTTTTTTTTTTTTTTTTTACCTTTGACAGAGACTTAAGAGCTCGGACAGCACCTCTGCGGTCTTCTAGTAGCGTCGAGGAGGCGACCCGGTCGCACAGTTTCTGAATCTGAGAGGGAAATGTACAATAGTTGGTTTTCGTGTAATAAATTAATTTCTTCAACAACAGCATATTTTTGGGCGTTGGTGTTATATTTAAATAACTTTTGGTTTCAGTTATCACAGTCTGGGTGTATTTTCTTACTGGGTGAAGACCTGAGGGAAGCTTATTGTTGATGTTTCAAACAAAAAACAGAAACATTTACTCCACATTGCTTTTAGCAGAAGTAAACCTATTTTTGTTTGATTTCCTTTACACATTTCCACAAATAAACTTGTTTATTTCATTGCCATTTATTTTAGGATTACATCACATTTTGATCTTTAATTGTGTAACTATTTACTGCTTAGCTACATTCTACGTATACCTTTTGTTTTAACCTTGTTTATACGAAGTGTTCTGCACATAAAGTTTGACTAACTGAATTACATAACCATTCTGTTTTTGAAATCAAAAGCACATGTAGAGTGCTAAGCAAATAGCTTAGTACAATCTTGCTAAAACGGCAGAACATGTCAGGACATCAATACTTTGCAGCAGAGTCACAGGGGAATAATCTGCTGATAGCAAAGCAGACTGGATGACTAGAAAGAGGCAATCTGAGCGATTTATGTTGCTTGATGATGTTTTATATTTTTACAAAGCGGAATTACCAGTTTATCTACCCACGAAACACCAAAACTACATCTATGAAAGGTCTTAATATCGTTTCTCCATCAGGTGATGCACTCTGATTTGAATTTAGATATACACACATATACATATATATATATACATATATATATATATATATATATATATATATATAAATCTTTTGACCATTTTCTATGGTGGTCCTTTCGTTATAGCTCTGAACAGGTAAGAAAGATTAAGTTCACTCATCGACGGCTAACTGACAGTTCTGCTAATTTTGCTATTTAGCATGACTAGCTAACTGACTCAGAAAGGTCTATCTATCTTAACCAATATGGACGTTTCAAGCTAAATAAATAGAGACGAACATTAAAAAAAAACAAGTGTGCATTCGCTATTGTTTGATGTGTCTTCACTTGAGGTGAAACGTCTTAGCCGAAGGTAGCAAATAGGCTAATTTAGTAGCACTCCTACCGTCTCCGCTCCTGACGGTTGCGGCCCGGCAGTCTGCCCTCCCATCACTCCTCTGAGGAAATTCATCCTTAAAGTAAAATAGCCAAAGCGTCTACGTGTTTCAAAGAAAGGCTCGCTCCCCGTGTCAACAAAATGCTTATAAAAAGGAAAAAAAACACAAGAGCTCTGCTTTAACTTCCTATAGTGACCGAGCCCCGGAACACAGATAAGGTCAATGCGCATGCGCGCAGACGTGGCGCTACGTGGCCGAGCAGAAAGCTAGGGGAGCTGATCATTTAAAGGGCCAGTGCACTTATCGATTTTAAAATATGTCCTACTTGGTTTAGTTTTAAATGTTACAAGCTTGCTTTAGAATTATAATAATTTCTATTTACTTAACCTTAAATGCATATTTTAAACTAGCGCTATTCTCTTACTATGTTCTTAGTAAAATTTCCTCTGAAACATTTTAATGTGGTCTTGAACTATGAGTTGAATAATTGTTATCCTTATGCTTTGCTCTTCACCAATTTTCCTAATTTTTCTAATGCATATTGTGTTGCATGCCAGTAATAAAATTTGTAATGATACACATTTAAATGGGTTCTCCCTCTAAGGGTTTCTGATTGTGATTCAAAGCTTTAATTAAGGTGCATTTGCTTCCCTCGTGACTCCTAAGGTCGGAGTTTAGTGGCTCAGTAAATAAACAAAAATAAATTACCATGAAAATACTCAGAGCTGAAGACATTTGGCTGTGTCTGAACTCTAGTGGAAATAAAACTGAGAAGCTTGAATCACCCTTCAACATCAGATTGAGAGATAAAGTCATAACTTTTGTTTAAAACAGGCCCAGTTAACTATTTAATGGTGGATGCTAGCAGAAAACAAGTACAATTACTCTGATAGTGAAAGGGTTCTGAGTCCAGAAAAGGACCAGAATGCATACATTTCATCTTTGTAGATTGAATGCACATCATATGGTTTCAATTTTACGCTCTGATAGTTGTCTTATCCTCCTGACTACCAGGAAAAAAAATATTGTCCAATCACCATTATTTTTAAATTCCACAATCTTTGTAAGGTAATTAGAATACTGAAAAAAAAATTTTTGGAAAAAAAGTTTTTATTTTTGAAATATCATGTGTCCACTACAGTGGACATCGGAACGCCATGCATTTGAAATTGAACCTTGATGGAAACCAGTTTGTCCCAAAGAAAATATCCAAACATCAACATAAGATTGAATTTCACATTGACAAAACTGTCCATCATCACAGTTGTTTTGCTTTCCTGTGCTTAATTGCTATTATACTTCAAAAAGCCATTCCCCCTTCTTGGAAACACAAAGGAACACTTTGCACTTCGTGCACACCACATAAGTTTAGCTTGTGCAACCAGATCTGCGACACCTTGACGCATGTGTTTCGTCCACCATCTCTGTAAGATGGATAGCACCGTAGTGTCTCAGAGCTGCATTTGGCTGTGGTTTCCACTTTTGACGTGGAGGAGTGTAGTCAATTCCTCACCAAGGAGCAATTTGTTCATCAATGCACAATTTCCCTGTTGTAGGCAGACTCAAACATCCTTGCCTTACTTTGGTCAAGAGGGACCTGAGTCTCCACAAGAGATCATTTCTTTTTTCATCATCTGAAACATTAAGGTCGTTGACATTCTTGATGGAGTTTCTAAGCTTGTAAAACCTCCCTTCATTGCTCTGAATGATGGGACAATCACTGTGTTAGAATTGGAATCTTAAAAAAACAATAAGGATAAATAAATAAATTAAAATGATTCTCAATTTTCAGAGGAAAAATATTTTTTAGAATACAAACTCAAGGTGTACGGTACTTCGTATTCTGGCTCCACAGAAGATGCCTACTGGACTGAGATGTGGACTGTCTTGCTTCATCTGACTCTGCATCTGCTTGCCCTGCCTGAATTTCAAAGTCAGAGCTCTCTGAATTAACTTCCTCTGCTTCTGCCTGAAACATTGCATCTTTACCTTCTTCATCAGATAACTTAATATCTGAGTCTCCATCAATAATCGGCAGTAAAATTCTCTCTGCATCTGAGAACGACTCCCTTTCTTGTCATTAAAAAAAATCAACGAAAAAAAAAAAACAGAACAAAACAGAGGAAATAACTACAAATGTCCACTACAGAGGACAAATTTTCAACTTTTAAATACTATGATAAAATACAGTCAAAATCCTTCATATAATATTTTAATATGCTGCTAAGAGACTTATTTAGAATATGCCAGCAAAATTTTAAACCAAAATGTGCACAATAAAAAGTATTATGCACTTACTTTTTTTCTTCCCATAAAATGTGCTTATACTGATGGACGCCATTTTTCTGAATGAGGAAAAAGAAGGTTCAAAAGCCCCACCCCTTCACATTTGGTATCACTGAAAAGCCCTAAATGTCCTCTGTAGATACCAAAAGGAATTCATTCAGTAGTATGCAGTGGGTGGGAGATATTCAAGTTTACAAATGTCCTCTACAGAGGACAAATTTTAACTACTGGTAGTCAGGAGGATAAAGGTTTATCTGAAGCAGTCAAAGGCCCAGACCATGAGCTTTCTTCTGTAGCTCCATATTCATCCTTTGTCTTGCAGGTTACAGCAGGGGTGGGCAATGTAAAATTTTATTAGAATGTTTTGTGGTATTTGTGGTAAACAATAAAAGTGACAATAAAAGAGTATTTACTTTTTCTTCCACTCTTTTTTAGGCGTTTGTAGGACTTCAGGTCACTGCCTTCAAAACTCCACAAAATGCCACTCTTAAAAATAGGCTTCCTCAAGACACCGATGACATAAAAAAGTGTTTTATCACTAAACTGCATATAGTATCTGCATTTAATCATATTTTTGACTTTTTTATGTTATTTCCTGTTTATCAGTGCGCTCATGAAACCAACAGTGGAGAAATTTGTAAAAACAACAATTTGGAACAATACTGTCAGTTTTGGGGGTTTTGAGACATTAATTGAAATCTAATGTTTTAATGATTAATCTAAATTCTAACCCAGGTAAGAAAAATGTCATAATAACAGGTTGCAGGTCAGTGGGGGAGAGGCAGGGTACACCCGGGACAGCTCATAAATCTACCACAGAGACACAGAGAACAAACATGCATGGTTCTGGAAGGTGTTTTATCTGCGATGCCCTACCAGGATGAGAACTTGGGACCTTCTTCATGCAAGGTAACAGTCCTAACAATTTCACTACCGTAGAGATATGAAGAGGAACAAATAAACATGCATGTAAGCTGCTTTAGTTTAAATCTAATGCAGGAAAAAACAAACAAATCTGCCTCATTCTTCTTGGTCCTGTAAATAATAAGTCTGTTGTGCTTACGTGTATGTTACTTTTTTTTAATACATCCTAAGCCTGTGTCTGCCTCTTAGGTCATTACACAATGGCTACAGATGGTGACAATAAAGGATTCTTGATTAATCATTATGTATTTTACTGAGGAACTGATCAGGAGACGGATATAAATCTGTGGAAATCCAGGTTTACACTTTGGGGGCTTAGCTTCCTCTCCCAGCTCTTTTTCTCTGAACCTACAGCAAATCGCTTTCATGCAAGATAATTTTCTATAACTGGATATTTAAGAGGTTCTGGCTCCTGGGACTTACAGGCTTCCTGCACGTTTTTCATGTCAAAATGGCATAATTGCCAATATTTTCTGCAGTTGTTCTTTGGCTTTTCCAATACACATCCAGACCCAAATGAGACTTGAAGCTATAGTTGATAATCCTGTTCAGAAAACACTTTTTCTTACACTGGGTTAAATGGTCTGTCCATTCTGACAGTAGTCAATACATTATGTATTCAGTAAAAGGTTAAAAATGAGTTCTCTGTGAGAGCTGCAAGCCTGTAAAAACTCTGACCAACCACTGCCGTTCGGTCCGAATAGCAGGGATTGGTCAGTTTGGCTTCTGCTCTCTCCGCCTCTATCCCTCAGGTTGTGGGGTATCACCTTAACTATTGGTTGTCCCACATGTCAATCATTTTGACGCGCTCACATAACACCAGTGTGTGTCCTCGTTCCTTGTTAGTGTCCTCTTGCTGGCTGCGCATGCGCACTTCTAGTGTTTATGTATCCGGTTAGCTTAGTGGCTAGGTTAGCTTAGCAGTTAGCTTCTCTGTTGGCCATTCATTGTAGCTGCACTGCTAACACCGTAGACTTTGAACATGGCTGAGAGTCACAAGACGCAAACCGCATCATGTTTATGAAAAGAAGAGGAAGGCCTCAGTTGAAAGAAATTAAACCAGAGTGTATTTGGGAGATTTTTTTCACTCGATCCACCCCAAGGAGTAGAAGAGCAGGTCAGACGGTGTTGCGCGCACGCACAATTAGAAAAGGGACTTGGGGAAACTTCCGGAAAAACAATTGCCTGCTCTACCTTTAAGTGAACCACGCCCTTTCCCAGTCTGCATCTTGGATACAAGCGATGAATAAAGAGGAGTCGTGCAACACAAGCTGGAAAAGAATCCAGAACGTTTTCTGCGCATTTCATTTAGTAAATGAAAAACGATGCAGAAAACTCCATTCCTGCTGTGGAAGTCGGCGGCTGCATCATGCTGTGGGGGATGCTTTTCTTCGGTACGGCCAGTGTCGATAGGAGGATGGAGCTTACAAAGGGTAATCCTCAAAATAAAATAAAAAAGTTAGAGGCGGCAAAAGACCTGAGAATGACCAGACATTTTAGTGTCTACATGCATGGAGTTGGTAAAATGCCTTGAGAGACTTCCAGCTGTGAAAGGTGCTTATACAAAGTATTGAGTCAGGGGGCCAGACTACAAATGCACACCACACTTTTCAGAGGTTTTTAATTTGTTAAAAAAGAAAAACGAGTTTCATTTTCCTTCACAATTATGCATTATCTTTGTCTATTGAATGGAGTCCCAACAAAATCCACTGAAGTTCATGGTTGTAATATAAAAAAAAGTCAAGGTCTATGAACAAGGTAAAGCAAATATAAAATCCAGGAATGTTCTGTACCTTTCATCCAGGGGATTCAGATAAAGAGCAGAGCTTTATTACCACGTTTGGTCACAGGAGAATAAAAAAAAGGAAACATTTTCACATCGTATGACCTGCAGATGTCCCCTTCCAACAAATTCCTAATTAACCGTCTTTTTTTCAGCCGGACCACATCAACACAGCCCCCCCCCCCCCCCCCCCCTCAGTTAGCTGTAAACATGAACATGTGAGCAGAGCTGTTCTCAGTAGTTTATTGTATTTAAATCCAACATTCAGGGTTGCAGAAGCAGGAAAAGAAACCTAAACTAAAAAAATCCACCTGCAACAATTTGCACTAGAATAAAGTTAAAGGGTAGAAACAGTGAAACTATGATGGCGGCCAGCTGTTCACACCTGCTAAAGCCAACAAGCCATTCCCATTTCCACTGGGAGAGGACCGGGATGGTTGGTTTTAATCAATTTACAGACGCTTCCTGAGGATCCTGAACATGTTTGGGACACGGCGGCGGGTTCTTTGCCACCAACCAGACCATGATTTAACGTCATCCCCCATAGCTAACATACATAGTTCTGAAAGCATGATGGTTCCTCTTCACCCTCTCCTCTCATGGACCAATGCTGTGATGACAGCTGTTTAAAAAATAAAAAGGGCCATAGTAAACAATTAGGGGACAAATAACGGGCCGACCTTGGAGAGAACCGAGCAGTCAACATGAAAACAATGAGGGAGCAAACATTTCATCAGATTTCTCCTTTTTCATTGCTGGGTAGATTTTCTTGCCAGTCCCTTTGTTCGGAGCCACAGATTGTCCCAGGAACCTTGAATTTAGTGCAACACCACCAGACAAGGAAGACCAAAGTATCTTTGTCAAGGAAAAAAATAAAAATAAAAATGCTACATCATGATCGTTTAACTTTCCATTTCAGTGCAAGACAAAATAATGACAAGAGAAAAATTAAACACTTGTGTCTTCCTTTTCTGACTGAAACCAGAGTCTTCCCTCCCCAGCGATCGATTAAAAAAACAAAAAGATCCCATCCCAAACGAGGCCACCGCTGGCTTAATTTGGCCTCGAGCATGAGAAACAAAGCACGGACTACAAGCAGCACAGTGAATGATCGGCATGGGAGAATACAAACGCACCGACGATAGAAAAATGTTCACAATTACTCGCTGGACTGAAGGTACAAAACTGTTGTTGGGGAAACTAACTCGTGAGTCCAAGGATTATCCAAAGTGTCGCCATGAGGTGCCAGAATATAAAAAAAAAGGCTTGAACAGTAATCCATGCCCATGTAGGGCCATGACTCCTTTCATCGTCACCATCCTTAATGTACCTTTTGGTTTTGGGGTGAAAGTTCCTTGGATGCGTTTATCAACCGTTTAACAGAAGAAAAAACCTGCAGGCACTGGTTGTCTCTACAAAACCCAAGAGAATTACAGCAAATAAAAATGTACACAGCTCACAGCAGATCATTTTAGGTAGTCAAACAGTACGAAAAGAGGAAATCCCGCAGCAGAAGAAAAAAAACGCAAATCTTATGAATACTGTATTACTCCCGTCTGCTCAGAGCAGAACAAAGTTCAAGACGAAGCGACTCTGTAAGCATTTCACTTCAGTAAGACTTGAAGAGGTGAACTGGAAGGCACCATCATGCTCATTTTCCTTTAAATCGACTTGAGAGAAAATAAAACTATAGACAGAGAAGCAAAGCATGTAGTAAACAGATTTTTGCTCTACATTTATTCGGTTACTCCAGAGTATGACAGGGAGGGAGGGAAGGAGGAGGACATGGTTCACTAATCCCAGTTTCGCAGTCAGGCAGGCATGAAAAAAAGAAGAAGCTGGAATCAAAATATAAACAGCGAGCCACCATCATCGACCCTTTGACCCTCTGTCCCCAACTCATTTGGTAAAAGGTCCAGGAGTTGAACTTTTTATTTACAAATGACGAAGGAAGAAAATAAAAAAGTGAATTTGCTCGTCGTCATGTCCATCCAGCAGTGACTGCAGAGTAGTTGGGGGGGGGGGGAACATTGGTCACAGCAGCCAGGCTACGAAACAGACCTGCGGTCCAGGTCTCTCCAGCGGCGGTCCGAGTCGGGACGCCAACACGACGAGACGAAAGTACCCATTAGTGCTTACTGAGGAGCGCACTATGCAATTTTGTAGCAGTGGTCTCGTTCTAACAAAAGGGGGGGGGGGGAGAAAAAAGGTGCTTTTCCTGTGAAACTGCAACCGATTCTGCAAAACTTTCCCTTGACAATAACGGGCAGAAAACTACAATAGAAAATGTGCAATTGAGGAATTTCATGAATCAAACCCTCAGTTAGTCAAGGTCTATAATCTCTCTGAAAGCGATGGGCTGTACTGCTGCAGATTAAAGTCTCATCAGTCCCTCCTAAATGTGGCAGATTAGTCCTGCTCAGGTTGCCTTTTAATCACAAATTGACAAATTCAAGTTTGAACTCTTGAGACCCAAAGAGGAAGCTCAGCTCACAACTATTAAGCGAACATTATTTTGTTTGCTTGTTTTGTCTATTTCACAAACAAATGGTTGACAGGCTGTGTCACATTCCAAAGCAAGAAGGGGGGAGAAAAAATAAAAAGCCGGAAAAAAAAAAAAAAAAAAAAAAAAAATACACCACCAAATATATACTTTATACATGACGATTTCTTTTCATTAATGAGAACGGCTGAAGATGGAGAACACGACACTACTTCCACGCCGCAGGCGGCGCTCTTCTCAGCGGCGCTGGGCTGTGAACCGGCTCTCCCCCTGACCGCCGGCGCCTCTGCCAGGACCCATGCCGGGTTTGGGGGCCATGCCGCCTCGAGGCGGCGGTCCCCTCCCGTCACGTTCGCGCATCATCCCAGGTCCGACGATGCCACGCGAGCCGCCGGGGCCCCGGTCGTTGCGCCTCATGTCCCGACGGTCATCCCCGCCTCGGGTCTCGCGCTCACGCACCGCTCTCGTCTTCTTCTCCTCCACGTTCAGACGCACCTCGCCTCGAAACATGATGGGCTGCAAAGAGAGGAGCACGGTCATTACGTGGGAGCCAGGGTGCGTTAGTTCGCTGCGTCTCAGAGCCAAAATAAGCTTTGCTGTGCATCGTTTTGTCCGAAATAGTTCTGTTATTATGAGGCATTATGACCCTGATGAGGGTTTGATGGAGTGATTGAACTAATTGAACTTTTTTATTGTTTCAATTGTTATTCTTGACCATCATTGCTTCAGTTGCTTGTAAAATATTGACTCATCTTTGAATACTCCTTTATTTCCTCTAGTTGCCACTATTCTTTTTTTAAATTACCTTCATAAATAATTCTCCTCAATATTAATTTTAAATTTGACTTATTTTTAATATTTCTATCAAAATAGATTATTTTACTGCTAAAAAAGGGGAGCGTGTTTGCAGGCAGGCTTGTTCTCTTAAGGTAATATTCATAATCCCAGCATCAATATTAAAGATGAGTGAAATATTAACTTCCAAATAAACTTCATCGCTCTAGTTAGACAATGTTAAATAAAACGATCCCGTCATGTAGCCCCACATTAATTCCAACCATTAATCTCAAATATATATTAACACCTGAAACAAACCCAATAATAGCCATTAAAAATACAGTAGATTAAAAACAGTTAAAAAACTGAAGAAGTTGAAGAAGGCGCCCGCCTGGTTGTGCGTATAACTGAAGTAATTTAATTGTTACTTGTAAAAAAATAAAAAAGAAAAAAAAAGAAAATTTGGGGGCCCCCCCATTGCACCGGTGGGCCCAAGCGGCCCCTTAGTACGCCTATGGCTTTGACCGGCCCTGGCTGGCTGTCTGCAGCACAAAAAAAAAACCAGACAACTCGCTGAATTTGGGGAGGGTTTGGGGTGGTTGCCGGTCTGAGGTGATTTGCAAAAAATCTATAAGTCCTACACCAATGAGAGTTACATTTCCTGAATCCAGACAAAAATACCTACGTTTTGATGTATAATTTGTCTATGTAGAGTGAAAATTGAGCGAATAGGATGAAGTTGTTTGGTGTCACCATGGTAACTTGAAATGGTGTGATGAGAAAACGATAAAAGATATCCACATTCCGTTTTCACTTCTGAATAGTTCAAAGATATATCTACAAACTGGAAGTTAAACTGTGTTCGTAGGTGAAAGCATGACGAGACAGTAGAGCGTTGAAAATGGCCATTTTTCGGTGTTTTTTTGCGAATTTTGTTCCAACTGTAAGTCGAAATGGCATCAAGTACAAAAAGTGCGCATCGCGGCGTCGAGACGAACGTTTCGATATATAGTATGTGGGGGTAGACCCTACGGTTCGGCCTGTATCAACGGTGACGGAAGAAAAATAAACTATAAAAATAAAGAACCCCTTATTAGGTGGATAGTAATAGGCGCCCGCCTATGCATTGAAAATGCATAGGCGGGCGCCTATTACTATCAAAATAGTATTACTATCAAAATAGTATTACTAATTATACAAGTGTATTGTGTAAAACTTTATTAACTTCAGTGCCATCAGTTGTGGTGAAAGGAGAGAACAGACGCTACACTGCCCCCTGCTGCAGCCTTAGTGAACTGCATGTGATTTAAACTGCCAGAAATATTGAGACAGCAATGTTTACATCGGCTTAATCAAATGTTGCTTCAACTTCAACCTTTTTTTACATAATCGATGTCAATTATGTCAAAAAAAAAATTGTTGCCGGCCTATTGGACGGATTTGGACCAAACCCAACTGTAGCTGAAGTTCTTCCTGCCTTGCAGCAATAGCTTATTGCTCTGAGACATTTTGTACTTTTTAACATTTGTTGGAGGCAGCAAAAAGTTTAGTTCACCGATGATGCAAGCACAACATTTACGACATGAATGGGTATGCCTGGCTTTAAAACATCAAATAACTACACATTTACACAACAGCTGCACAATAATAAGACGACGACATGAAGGGAAATGCAGAATTCGCCGTCTTTAGGAGACGTCACCACACCACCACCGAATGAAAGTGGGTAATGAAATGTCGATACATGCCCCTTCTACCTTGGCCCCCAGGATCCTCTGCACGGGATCGGAGTCATCGAAGACCACAAATCCGAAATTGGGCAACTTTCCGCCGACCCCCTTGGTGTTGATCCGCAGCTCCACCACGTTGCCGTACGCTGCGACGAGAGAACAGACGAGATTGAGTCGGGAGCGTCGGACAAACCAGAACCTCCTCCCTCTCTCTCTCTCTGTCTGTCAGAGGAAGGAAAAGACACCGTACTCATGAAGAACTCTTTGAGCTCGGTCTCGTCGATGTCATGTGGGAGGTTGCCAACAAATAGCTGGTGGCTGTCAGGGTAGCGCACAATCCGTCTGCCTTCCATGTCACCGGGTTCAGCGTCTCTTCCACCTGCGAGTCACAAAAAAATAAATAAAAAAATCCTGCGTGAGATCAGCGACATCCGCCCCGGCACAACACGGCAATGTCTTTTAAATCGGATAAAGTCCGACGAGACGACAGGCGACAGGTGTGTGTACCTTTATTGACAAAACTTAAGTGTGGTTTCCCCGTTTGTGACTCTGAAGATGGAACACCGTCTGATAGTGACAGAGACGTGCAGATAGTAAGAGAAAGAAGAGGAGAACCCAAAATGTTTTCTTTGTGAAGAAGAGCAAACGCAGTGAAGGCCAACCCTGGGTGGAGCTCTCATTACCGGGTCTGGGACCTCGCTGGGTGAAGGTCGGTCTGTCGCGGGTCCGCTGGTCTCTGGGGCGGAGAGGCGCTGCTGGCGTCTCCTGCTTGGCTTCGACCCGCGGCTAAATAAAGAACATTAATTTAAGACAAATGCAGATGGCATGGTGCGGCTGTCGTTTAAAGATCATTAAGGATCCACAGCTGCTTTTGCTTCTAAACTTTAGCTTTAATGTGGTTTTTATCTCCCGTGTGTGAATGACTGAACATGGCTCCTTAACACCTCAAGAGAACGGCCAGGGTTTGGAAAAAAAGGGCTTGTTGGCCACATATTTCAGGTCTAAACTTTAAACTTTTTTCCAAAAAAATTACACACATTTACTTAATTTCCTTAATTATGCGAAAGTCCTAATTGTAAATTTCATTCACTTAAAGAGGTCTGTTCCTTTAACGACAATATAAAGTCATCAGTAAAACTTAAGAGTTACCCTACAGTGAAACATACATAATGATGAATTAATTTATTATGGAATAAATCAGGACAAAAAAAAAGGGATTCTTTACATTTCTAAATCCATTACTGCTCTTCTAACGTTCATAGGGAAGTTTTATTAATCCATTAAAACTACAATCTTAAAACGTTAATGAACAAACGCAGAGGGGTAAACCTGAATCTCTTCATATAAATTAGTTACTTTAGTATATAGAACAAATATAGCGCATTTATGGACTACAATTACATCGGACTATACGCATTTATTTAGAAATTTATTTCATTCAATCCAAGACTAAAAACTGGCATTTAATCTGGTAAAGCTTTTTAAAAATCTCACAGCTGCATCCACAATCGGCTGAATAATAAGGAACATGCCTGAGAGGTTAAATTGGATAAATTAGCACAACAAGCCACCAACTCCGACCTAGAAAGTTCTCGTCAGAGCATTTTGGCCCAATGACGCTGATATTAGACCGTGAGCATAACGGTGCTACGTGCTAAGCTACGTGCTAAGCTAACAGTACTGCGTGGATGTTTCAGAGCAACATAAAGCTCACGTCCATCAGCGAAGATGTCAAACTCCCGGACAACAGACCTGTAGCCAACGCTAGCAGTTATTAGCTTCACAAACAGCCCAGTAACAGGGTTCTGTGGTGTTCTGGTTCCTTAGAGCTGAACCACGCAACACTTCGCTGCATGAATGAAGACTGAAACAATGAAACAATGAAACAACATATGTACAAGTGTTCAGTCTTTGTTGTTTATAAGATAATGTTTCACTTAATTTTTTAAGTGTCACAAGAGCAACTTTTCACAAGCCTAGAGCGCCCTCTTGAGGCTATGGACGGTAATGTTAAATGGTTGGTTGGTCTGTTTGTTGGTCAGTATGAATTAACATTTAAAATTGACATACAAGTCGCACCTGACTATAAATCGCAGGATCGGCCCAACTATGAAAAAAAGTGTGACTTATAGTCCGAAAACTACAGTATTACTTTATTATCATAGATTAAGCCACAGATACGCTGCATAAATGGGAAGAGATGGTTATTGTGGTGACGTAGGAGCAGGGGTGGGTTATAAATCTGCTCCTCTGAGCATTTGACGCTCAGTATTTACTGTCATTGTTTTATTGGAATTCAACAAAGTTCCAAGTTCAATAAACATGAAATCAAATCTAACAAACATCACGTCCAGGGGATGATTGAAACAAAGACAAATTCCCGGTCAGCCTAAAATGACAAATGCTGATGCGTTTCATCGGGTCTGGATGGGTTGACGTGAATATGGCGCCACACTCCTCCAGGGAGGTTACAAAGTGAAACATCAGAAATTATCAACCTAGCTTTATGATATTAACACAAGAGTGGTGGCTGGATGTTTACCTGTGAGCTTGGAGCTTTAACAACATGTGGAGAGAGTCCAGAGGAGGGGACTGTGCCAGAAGGAGGCAGGTTTTTACTGGTCACCAAAGCCCAGGAGAAAGGCTGTAATGAATGCAACGATGCATCGTTAGGGCTGCACCAACTTGGCCCCATGATAAAACTTTGACTGGTGGACCTTTTAGCACAGATGTTACAGCATCACTTTTAAATTGAATTGTAAACAGACTATGAAACCAGATTTCCTCAACGCTTTCTTGCAGATCATAAGTTCGTGATCACCTGCAACAATTTGCTTATGAAATAACATTTTTTTGTATATTTGGTCAGGAAAACATTGTTGTCTTTACAGAGAATAACAAAGCCGTCCCTTTAATTGAGATTCTGCAAATTCTGATATGCCCGTCTTCAAATGAAACGACAGAACCGCCTGAAGGCAGGTCCACCTACCTTGGCAGGTTCCTGGGTGTTTGGTGGAGACTCCACAGGCACCGGTGAAGGGGCCTTCTCCTCCATTTCCTCCATATCCTTTTCTTCTACCTCAGGTTTAACCTCCTCAACTTTTGGCTCCTGCTCAGGTTCTGGCTCCGGTTCTGGGGCTGGCTCCTCCATGGGCTCCTCCACACCATTGCTGCAGGGCACAGGTCAGAAAATTGTAAGATCCACGCCTTGACGGGGTGAAGGTGCGTTTGGAGGTGCCGCTACAGAGCGGTTGTTACACAGGAGACTCAAGTACTTTGAATTTTATGTGATTGTAATGACAAAAACTAAACGAAAACGCTTGATCGATACCTCATTACCTTTAAAAAAAAAAAAATATCTCTTGCACAGATTCAACGAGGTGTCTGAACTCGGCCTATCGGCATGATGGCGTCTCGCAGTAGCCGCAGGTTTCCCATTTCAAAGCTGCTCCATCAGATTGAGATGTGGAGGCCACTGGAGCGCTGTGAACCCGACACGTTCAACAAGCCAGTTGGAGATGAACCGAGCTTTGGTCTCTGATACGATGCAGGGGGGATGGATGCTTTCTGATGCCACCACCCGAGCGCAGCAGCTGAAATCAAGACTTATCTGCAACCTTCTTCCAGCCGGTCAGTGTCCATGTGTGACTAGTAGCCTCAGCTTCCTGTTCCGTGTTACACTGCTGAAGATGGCTAGTGTTGATCGTTCAGATTGATGTGGATTTATTGACACTACCTTTGCCTTAAACAGTTTGCCGCTTCTCCTCAGGCATGAACAGAGCATTAATCCACACTAGGGCTGGACGATATGGGCTAAAGTCAATATAACGATATATTGAGCAGTTGACCTCGGTAATAATAATAAATGGACCATAACATTGTTTTTGTTTTGTTATAAAAACATCAGTAGTTTCTGAAATACACCAGCCATCAACAACGACGACGCCACGTTCAGAGTCACCCAACGTTGATCTACACAAGTTGTCTTCGTCACTTCTGAGCGTTGAAATGATGATGCTGCTGTGTGATTGGCTACTCGTCTTAAAACAATTTAACAGAGGTCAGGATTATTTTTTGTATGATCTCCATCCATCGAATTGCTTGTAAAAAAAATGTATACACTTTATTTTAAATTTGACCATTTTTAAATATTATTTCTAGCAACATTTTTATTTCCTCCTGAGCGCCGCAACAGCAGGCAGCTCGTGTCAGCGACTCCGTCCTCTGTTGCCTTACAACTTTAGATTAGCTTAGCTTGCTTTTCATTACTATAAATTGTGTGTAATTGTGTCTTTGTCATAGTCACGGCCAAACTTTCCTATTGTGGGTCAATAAAGGAATTTCTTATTCTTAAAATAAATAAATAAACTGTTAAAACGTCAACTAAAGATCCAAATGCAACTAAAAATTAAACATTTCGGCCATATTGCGAGAGGTTTTCAGGAAAGTGTTGCTACTGAGCAGGTTGTAATTTTCCTGTCATGTCAACTAGTATTGGAGACGTTACTTTCAGTCCGGAGATTTTAAGAAATACAATTTTATGCGCGTTATGGGAATATCCAGGAGAACGCAGAAACAGCTGGTCAACAGAATTAGGTAAATGTTCGCTACATCAGAACTTTTCAGGAAATTTGTTTATATCTCCTGTTTTACGAATGAAATCCCTTTTAGCAAAATAAAAAAAAAAAAACTTTAAACAGAGTAAAAGCATTTTTTCCAAAATTGGGTAAGTCATTTTGAACTTTCCCGTTTGCATAAAGCTTTTTCTAATGCGATATTTCAAAATGTGAATAAAACATTGACGGAAACAAGGCTACTGAGAGCGAAATATTGAGTGATGCAGCAATGTTTAGATATTAAGGGAAGCATCGACTCGTGAAGTTATGCGTCACCGTTTTTTTTCCATAATCAACGCTGTCGATTACACCGACTAGTCTTTGCAGCCCTAATATTCACCATTTCTTCTCATATAAACAAGATCTACATCTGTGGTGATCTGCACCGAGATCCCAACATTATTACCTGATTAATTTATAGAAGGATCATTCAAGCAATGCTATACTGCTGCACTGTTTACAGTCATGTTATCTTGGGTTTTTGAGATTCTGCAGACAGAAAAGAGATGTTTCCATCTAAACGTCGCCCGGCTGCTTTGCCAACTTGATGCCCAGAGGCAAAGCAAACTAGTTTTCCATGCAAATGACCGACCTCTTTGGGAGCAGCTAATATAGCCCATTTCTATCCTCTTTCAAAGCCACACTAACTTATTAAAAATGAAAAAGAACTTTGTTCAAAGACGTGCAGCTTATCGACTGTGGACCTGATCTGATGGCTGTGGAGCACCGTGTTCACGGACATCTTCTGGTTACGACACACAGAGTCCAGCTCCATCCTGCTGGACTCAGTGTTCATTTATATAAAACTTGGTCGCTAAGCAGAGCGGCAGCCGTGTCTTCACAACGTTTGTTGTGAACGGCACCGATTTTTGAAGCTAAACAAAGGGGGGGCTGTAGCAATGAGTCCGATATTTAATAGATAAAATAATATTCAAATTGTCACAATAGGTATAACTAATAACTGATTCAAAGACAATGCATTTAATCATCTTTCTCCACAACTATAATTAAGACTGTATCAGATCTTATGATGTTTGGACAGGAATGAACTGGATTGGTTTGAATTTAATTCAGATTCTATTTAATAAATACATTAACTTGACTAGTTAGTATTAGAACTTAGCTGGTATTACATAAATGAACCTGAATTATAAAACTGGGGAAAATAAACATAAAACAGGATTGAAATAGAAGTGAAGAGTATAGAAAAGAAAACCTTTTTTCCACTCTGGTGGTGATTGACAGTGCAGTCGTTTCCCCCAATGATGAGTTTATATAAAACGTGTTTTTGTAGATAATTTTATAAATATTGAATAGTGGGTTCCCAAAATAACTTTAAAAGCACAGATTTTTTTTAAATATTCTTACGCGACAGGGTGAGCTTCATAGTAGGCTGTGCTGTTGGGACTTTCCTGAAGTGGCTCGGGAGACGCCTGCCTCTCCTCCGGTTCCTCCTCGACTTCCTCCTCCGATTCTGGACGGGTTGAAACAAATAAATCGTTTTCTGACGTTTAGCCGGGTGCAAGTTACTTTCCAAGGATGTAATTATCACGCAGGATAACCAAACCTTCGTCAAGCTCCGCCTCAGAGTCTCCGAAGACTTCGTCCTCATAACAGAAGATGTCGTTGTGGACGTAAAACTTGTTTGCCACTGAACCCTAGCAACATATAAAGCATTTTTCTTAGAGGATCATGTCAAGGTTAGAGGAGGACAACAACTCTACTACATCCTGATATAAGATTGTTTCCACAAAACCAATACTCTCAGGAAATAATCACTTCTTAAAACGTGCACACAGTCCTGTATGATTGGGGGGGGGGGGGGGGGGGGCACTGACCTCCGGAGCTAGCACGAATGTCTGCATGAATTTTCTCATTGGTTGGCCGTTGTTGGACAGTTCTCCAAGGACCTGCACCACAACGCCATCGCTAAGTGTGGCGTGAGCGTCCACGTGCCGGATTTTTGTGTGACATTCACTGAACTGCAACGACATGACCTTCTTGTGGATTTCCTAAAAGATGAAAGGAAAAGAGCACGGAAAGAGACAACGTTGAAAACGGTGTTTCCAGCAGTCCAGAGATTTGATTTGCATATTAAAAATCATCCATTCAATGCTAACAGATTATAAAAAAAAAAAAAAATTCTCTCAGAAGCTTTCAGGTATGTTAAGATAACTTAAAGTCAGATAAATTATTCTTTTAGTCACAAGTCATGATTGAATTGAAGATCCTAAAGCAAAGCTAAATTTAAACTTTCACATTAACAGTGTTGTTTTTGGCAGCCATCTTAGTTTTAGTCTTCAGGAAAAAAAACTATTGTTAGTTTAAGTCACATTTTAGTCATTACTAAACAAAATAGTTTTAGTCCAGTTTAGTCGACTAAAATTCAAAAAGGTTTTAGTCAGTCTTGTGTTGCAATTCATAAAGCAACAGTTAACCTCAACAATTTTGAATAATAACCAGATTCCTTACCAGACTGACAGCTTTTTTTAACAATTAAATAACTTAAACAAGGGATATATATGAATGAATGAATGATGATGAAATAATTTATTTAATGTTTTGTGACAATTTTTATTCAGAAGTTTTAATAAAAGAGTGAAGTATTTTAAGTATTGTTTATTTATTTTGTATTAATACATAACCTCACAGTATTCGTTTATAATATTCGCTGTAACATGATGCGTGACATTTGTGTCAATAATCTTCTAGCATAGGTTATTCTGCGTGGTGGGAAGGGGGCCCCCAAATCAAATTATGCTTAGGGCCCCCAAAAGGCTTGGGCCGGCCGTGCACAGGAAGGAAGTGGGGAGAGCGGCTGCCAGATAAATCCTTCAGAACCAGTCATGGCTGCACGCTGGATCAGAAAACAGTTCTGCTAACCAGATCCAGTCTAAAAAGCCTCTTATTCTGTTTATAAGTTTCATTCTTATAAACAGGCATGCTGCCTTGCACTTGAATTCAGGTGCGCATAATTACGTTACATGTAATTTAGGTGCGCACCTTTAAGGGTCATTTTAAGGAACTTGTAACAGCGGGGGCTTCAGCTCAGATCCGTCACCCCTCCTGTTCCCTCTAAAGGAGCCCTTTACACTCTTTATTTATGCAATTTTCCCACCGCGCAGCGCACCAATGGGGGGGAAATCCGCCCACCTCACCGCCGCAATCCGGTATCATTAAGTATAAATTATGTTGATACCAGACGTTACCAAAAAAGTGTTTTTTCTACCGTCACTTAGCGAAAGAGGAGGATGTACAGTTAACCATCGCAGCGCTGGATCCACTCGCATCCGCTGAACGTCAAGACCGGAGGCTAAACCGCAGGCATTTATCTTATCTATCCCCTTGCCACGCATTAGTAACACGTGGCCACTACTTAACATCGTGCAAAAAAAAATTTATTCTGTCCATGACACCAGATGGACTTGTTGTCGCTACTGCCATGCTCCGTCAATCTGGCCACGCAGAACGTGCGCCGCTGCACGTCAGGCGGTGGGCGTGGCCAAACAGGACGCAGCAGCAGGGCTGATACTTCTGAGCTTGTAACGAACAGATTACAGCACAATAGACAGAAATTTGATGCTTTTAAACGCCCGACAAACCATCCACTAATGTTTTCGTCCAGTCAATGAAAACTCACACCCATTGCATGTTTAGCTCGTGAGTTTTTGTTATCGTTATGAAAAAAAAGTGGGCGTCAACGAAATAATTTCGTCATCGTTGACGAAAACAAGACTGCACATTTAATACAATTTATTGAATTAGACCTAAAAACGTGCTACATTTGACTGACTGTCCACATCTGCTCATCTCATAGTCATTATTTTTGTAAGATTCATAATTTAAAGTTAATAACGACAGCTTGTCAACATCATCAAGCACTTTTAAACTAAATCCCCTCTGGACTGAGGCACCTACCGCTTGCCCGTACACGGCTTCGGCGAGCTTCCCACTTGGGTCAATCCCTCCATGAACGTATGAAGAATTTCTCCCATAAAACCTAAAAAAGACAAATCGGTTCAAAAGTAAACCCAAAACTTGGAGGGCTGTTGTCTAGAAAAAAGTCCCAAAAGACGTTGCTTTATTTACCTGTGCAGGAAATCAGGCGCCTTGTTCAAGAGTGTGTAATACTGCCTCACAAACTCCCGCCCTACAAGCAGGGGACTTGGCTTCTCCATCACCATTTCTTTGGTAAACAATATTAAGTGCTGAAACAGAAAACAGACCACGACTTAGCCGCCGTCTAACGTAGTCACCTAAAAAAATAAAGTTAAAAACATTACAGTAGACACTGTAATTCTGAAGTTTGTGGTGTTCAGGTTCCAAAAAAAACGCAGACCTGGTCGTTCAGATTTCAAAAATATTAAACATAACTAAAAATTTGCATCAAGTTAGGTTACCGTCAACATTTTATATTTCACTTGTATTTTTATTGTTTAAAGGCCGTCCAAGAGGAGTCGTACAGATAACCGCTGTCTTTTTACAACCCCTTCATTCTTTGTACCTGCTTTAAAGTAATTTACTCCTACACTTTATTGTACATTTAATGCCTCTTTTATACTCTAGTTTGTTCTGTTGTCGTCTTTCCATTGTCATCATTTGTATTATTGTCCGTTACTTATTCAACTGTTAACTTTTGAACAACAAATAAAGTACAAAAAAAAATTCACTCCGTCTACTGTATGAAAAACCGGCATTTGGGCCACAGTGGAAATAAGGCCCAAAGCATCACGATGCTGTAAGTTGCGACGGACTTCTCGGCTGCAATATTTGGTGAGCCACAATATGCACCAACTCTGAACATACACCTTAAATTTGGCTACTTAGACAGACCCTCACCTCCCAAACATCCACACTTGATGTGGATTTTAGTGATCGACATGCTAGTTCATGTCGGTTAATCTCAACCTATAATATTGCCCCATTATTCAATCATCACAACACTAAATAATATGGCAATACTAAGTTTTCCTTATATCATGCAGTTCTACAAGGGCAGAACATATCTTTAAAAAAAAAAAAAAAAAAAATCATTCATCAGTTGTGAACGTTTAAACCAAACCCTCATCCCTATAACCTCACTTAAGTACCAAGACAAAGATTTATTCAAAGTAGAAGAAAAATGGCTACGCCCTGATAGGAAATAGGGGAATGAACTAGCGAGCCATCCAGTTTTGTTGGTAGCGTAAAATTATATTTCAACTTTCAGCTGAATCCGTCTGCAACAGTCAAACTCTTTGGTCTGCCTCAGGTAGCAACAGGGATGCATTTGTCCAGCTCGCAAAGGGGGTTCATGATCAGGTATTCCAGACGTGTGTTTTCCATAAAAAAAAAGTGTTTTTGTTCTCGTTTTAACACAATTTTACTTTTACTACCACATCCAGGCACCAAAACCTGATCCGATTTACACCAATCTAGACATTTAAGTGCTGCTGTACTAAATTAAGAAAAAATGTAACTTAATTTTATTTGTAATGGCTATTTAGACAGAAACTTGAGTACAAGCCCTAATAATATACGAAACAGTTTGCTCTGCCTCAGCTGGCAATGGAGATGCACTTTTTTCAACTTGTAAAGGAAATACAAGTAGAGGTATTTAGGACGTTTCCTTTCTACAAAAGTTTTATTTTTCTCTTTATTTTTGTGATCTGATTTAAAGTACCACCACAATATCCATAAATAGGAGGAATCTGAGCACGAGACCTAAGTAGGAATTTTATAGTGATACCATTTGATTATATTACTTAAAATATTCTTCCATGACTTCCATGTTCTCCAATACAGAGGGCTTAAAAAAGCTGCCATCCATGAAACCTTTATTTTAGATACAACTAAAGTACAAGTTCTGATTGACATATTTTGAGTTTACAGGTCAATAGAGCCACATAAGCGAAACTTCTGACTATGATCAACGCTTCACTGTCGTGACTGGAGCCGATGCGGCTAAAAAAAACGATCACGAAAACTACATTGAGCATCACTCAAAGCACATCCAAGTCTGATCGGTCACGTAAACACGTCTCACAATGGCTAACACGCTAGCCAGCGTTGAACTGCGCCATCAGATTCATGCTAGAAGACAAAGAGGGGAAACCGGCTGCAGCTGAAAAAGGGGAAGCAACATGATGTGCAGCGGGTGGTCGTATGTGGGTAAAAACGAGCTTTTCTGGCAATTAACCATCGCTTTCGACGCTGCGTCACACACACACACACACCTGAGCGGCGGGTTTTTTTTGCACATAAATAAATGGCCTGGTGCCTGCGGCCTTTCACGCATTAGCTGACAACACTTTGGACAACCTCGCACATTTGTCGCATGTTCACAGACGTGACGTGCTACAGTCACGTCTCCCACGCGTTTCCTCGGGTGCAAGAGGTTTTGGGTCAAGAGTGCCAACACTGCGCGGTAACTCTACATTATCTACATAGCATAAAACGAGGCTGTCAGTGCTAATAAATCGGCCCTTTTCCCCGTCGAAACAACAGCAACTCTTGAGGTTGTTATTTGAGCAAGCTAACGCTAACGCTGGCCAACTTGTGGCGTCGTCGCATTTCTTCCACCGCTGGGTATTTTTTTAAGCTAGAGGTGAGTTTTAATTCCAGTTAACATTAAAGGACAAAAAAATAACACTGAAAACTGGCTTCAGAGACGCGCCATATACACAAAACCCCACAATGGAACAAGTTGTACGCTATCTTGCTAGACGACAACAAAGGGTGCCAGGGTGACAAAGCTACTCAAAAATCAAAATACCTAAAACACATAAGACTTTTTTTATACGATAAGCAATGCACTGACTTTCAAACTCCGACTGATAGCTGTTAGCAGCCGACTTGTTGTGATTTGGGCTAGACAATGCAGCTAACATTATGCTAGTTAACGCGGCTAGCTCGCCGGCTCGTTCTGGAGGAGAAGCTAACTTACCTTTTGAGGGACCTATCTAATCAGACAGAAGTAGATGTAATAAATAAGTACAAGTAAGTTGCTCTGAAACACAAAGTATCCCAGGCGAAATGTTCGATTTTTCCCACACTGCTCTCCGAGTGCCAGTGTGGTCTCTGCTGAACCAGAGATTGCAGATTTTTAAAGTGATACCTTCCGTTTATTTTTTTACCCCTGCAACTTGGACCCGGGAACCCCTGTTCAATGGTTCAGCCAATGGGCTGCTTACACTAGGTGATCTAAAGTGTGACGTGGTTAAACTAGCCACGCCCATTGCAAACTTTCTCCAGAAATGAGTCTTTCCTCACCTCTTGTCCAGTCCCTTTTCCTGGCCAATGTTCCTAAAATATTAAATAGACTAATGGAGGACTAAAAGACGCGCTGATCTAACATCTAACAGCAGCAGATGAACAATATCTAAGTGTAATTTCTTTAAAAAACGTGAAAAGATTTATAAGACCTGACACACAGTACTTTAGCAATAAATTGATCTACCGTATGTCAAGTTTTCAGCTGATTGTTCTCTGGGTGTTACATTGTTAACACTAAAATATTGTTTTCTGTCAGCCTGTGAAAGTATTTAGATTGTTTTTATGTGACAGGCTGATCCCAGAAATCCTATTAAAATATTGTTTTGCTAAGTTCAGATCAATAATAAGAAACCCTTTACTGCCAGGTACTGTACAAAAAAATAAATACGTATTACTGGACAAGGAAATGTCTTTGGTGAATGATGTAAAAGACAAAACAATTAAAGAATGCCTATCTAAATTCTCAGTTATCCGGGTCATCACAACAGCAAGCAGGTTTAATACGGAGGCAACAGGACCTTCAAATAATCAAAGAATCAAAAGCAAAAAGTGAGGTAAGTTTTATATATATATATATATATATATATATATATATATATATATATAGAGAGAGAGAGAGAGAGAGAGAGAGAGAGAGAGAGACTGTTTGCATATGTACACAAGTAGATAAATAAGATAGATGGATTGGGATGTCCCTAACTGCAGCGGGGAAGAAACTGTTCTGGTGGCATGAGATCTCTGGTCCTGATAAATTGGAGTCTTGTCTGTTGTCTCCACACAGAAATGAAAATATAGGTACAACATAAGCTTTAGTTTTCAAGTAGGCTAGTCATATGCCAGAAATACTCTGATTTGATGTGTTATAACAATTTTTACTACAATTTTGTACACTTTATTATACATCATTTTGAAATAGATAGATAGATAGATAGATAGATAGATAGATAGATAGATAGATAGATAGATAGATAGATAGATAGATAGATAGATAGATAGATAGATGGAATATAGTAGAGTCCATCAAACAAAGAGCTGTGAAGCCATAAAAATGAAGCCCAGATGAACTTTTGTTCTCTGAAAGTTGTACCGTTGTTGCAGCCATGTGTTATTAAATTATTAATTTCCAAACATACCATCTAGCTTTCCAATAAGACGTTGAAGTTAAATTCATTTTTTAAATACATTTTCCTGTCATGAAACTTAACTTTAATCTAAGCCTAACCGATTTGCGTAGTAACAAATGGAATAGGCCTACTGAAATAGACCAAACATTAACCGCTATATTTCAACTGACTGAATTATATCTATGTTTAACTTCCACTCACTGGTGAAAGCCAGTCAGAGTTTGACAACAAGGTGCCAGGAGTTGGGCGTTCTCTCCAGGTATAGCCAGCCTTGACCGCCCGTTCAGCTGCCAGCTGGTGAGGCAAGCTGGCTGTTAGGTCTGGCTGTTTGGACTTCTGCGCCAGAGGCGTCAGATGCGTTGTGAAAGGAAACAGAAGAGGGGTGAGTATAGAGGTTTCTGGGCTAGGGTAGCAGTTTGATCACACAAACCATCCATCATCATGGCCAATGTACAATCACTGGTAAGTAAAATGGACCACAGAACAAACAAGTAGACCAAAGAACTTTCCTGGTGTGAATACGCTATTACACATCAGTCAAGGGAGCATGCAACCAGAGAAAACGTCAATCTCTCCAAGTCCGAGGGAAGCAGCATCAGAGTGTACCTCTTGCTCACGCTGGGATAGGCTCTAATTTAACAGTGACACCAAAAGGATTAGGACAAGAAAGTCCAACGAAAAACTTTAATCCCTGAGGAAACCTGGGTAACAATTGATCAGAAATTACAGGACAGTTTTGATGCTGGAATGAAATTATAAAAATAAGTTAGAGATGTCTTCAGGACAGACTGGTTTTCAAGCCAAATGAAGAGCCTGACTTTAATATGTCATGACATCTGTCTGTGTCATATCCACAGGGCTGTGTGCAGGTAGTGTGTAATGTTTTCGCAAAGTCCTCACTTTTTCCTGGGCTAGTGTTTAGATTATAGGACAAAGGTGTCCGATAGGGTTGAGTCTGTAATGGTAATTGTTAAGTTTAGTGTTAGGGTCAGGGTAAGGCCACGGAAAGGGTTGAAAATGAATAGAAGTCAAGACACGGTGCTTAGTATGTATTTTAAACCAGGATACGTGTGTGCACGCACACGTGTTTTACCTCTTCCATTGTAGGGTGTGACCAGCAGGTGACTCTGCTCAGCTACAGCTCATCAAGGCCAATCAGGAGGAGCTTAGGAGGGAGCGGGTTCCTCTGAGGTGGATGCCAGATTGTTCCTACTCACCAAATGGTAATTAGGCCTTTTGTCCTTGTCGAAATCTTCCTATGTCGTTTCTCTTACCTCCTTGTCTCCTCCCTTGGACATATCCTCATCTCCAGGCCCTGGTTCCTGCCTCCTAGTCTTTAGAGTTCTTGGGAGAACTCATTCTGAAAATCGCCACGTAATCCCATAACCACTCCCGTTGTCAGAACTCCTCCACACTGCATGAATCCCACTTACCTGCCTGTCCACCCTCCAACGATCCGCCGCCATCACCACGGCCATCTGGAAATCTGCCAAGCTCACCCCCTGTGGATGTGCTCACCTCCCTCCTGGATCTTCATCATCTCCACGAACAGTAGGCCTACACCAACAATCCGTTTTCTCCTCCACTTTGTTATCATCAGCATCAGTTCCCAAACTCTTCAACCTACTGTTAACACCTACCTCTCTTCCTCTGTGTGTTCCTGGATCCGGTTCTTTAGCCCCAAAGAGACATTTTCTATCAGCAATAAACCATTTAAACCTTCCTCAGTTGTTGTCTGAACATGAGTCTTACAGAATGTTAGCATCACTAGAGCCTCTTCCAGAGGAGACCTAGAGATCCCCCACAGAAGAACAACCTTTGGACAAACTGTTCTATCCGTCAGAGGGGGTCACTTCTGGAACAGCCTCCCAACAAACATCAGGGAATGTCCCACTTACTGCACATTTAAAAAGCACCTTAAACAGTTTCTTAAAAGTTCTCAGTCATGCACTCACTAATTTTATTTTTTGTAATGTCATTGTTTGAACGTGTGTCTAGTATTTTGACTGATATTGTATTTTATCTAGTGTTGTTGTTTTTTTATTGTTCCTGCCTCAGGACGACAGATGTAAATTAGCATCTATGCTATAATCTGGCTCATTTACAATCTGTACAAGAGTATGATTGTTCATTGATGTGCACTGTCCTGATTAAATAAAATAAATACAAATACAAATACAAATCACGGCCGTATTTCAACAGGAGCACGAACACAAAAGCAGTTTAACCAAAGAATGTCTGAGATCTCAGCTAACTCTCTGTAATGGTCAAACCAGTCCAGAACTTAACCTAATAAGCCAACGGAAATGTTTTAGTGAGCTAAAGCAAAGTCAGCAGATCATGCAAACAAAACCAATTTCACAGAGTCGAAGATGAAGCTCTTCAGGAACAAGAGAATGAGCAGCGGAGGAGTAAACGACTTACAGGAAAAATGGTTGACTCCAGAGAAAGCGCAGCCAGACCGAGAGCTCAGAAAAACTCAGCAACCTTTGTAGTTTAACAGCGACAGGAGACAAAGCAGACAGACGTGAAAACATGAATCAGGTTATGCTGAAGGACTGAGCGTACCGAACATACAAGACGACTAAATACCGGGAAGGATGACTAATCGGTAAAACCTGTTTAGAAAAATACAGAGGAAGAGCTGGTGAGTTTTTCAAAGCGTACAAATAAATAGAGAATAAATAGAAAGTGCAAGAAGCAATACATTCTGATCCCTCCCCCCCCCCCCTCAACAACATACCTCTATTAGGACTTTGCAGTGTTAAAGTTATAGAGTCTCAGATTTGCAGCCAAACCTGCCAAGTGGCCTCCTAATTAGTTCATTAGTTATTTTGAGATGCTGTTTTTATCACTGTCAGACAACAGCTGAGGGCTGCTGAGACAGAAAAGGTTTACAAAATTAGACCAATGTGACTGAGAATGTAGAAGAAACAGTGAAATACGTGACTTTTTTCCTCTTGGGCTCATCAAGTTAGCACCGTACTAGCACTAGTGACCGTGACTGTCCCTCAGAAAGGAAGGATTAGGATCTTTTAGATAAAAATCACAACGAAACTGAGGATACTGAAGTAATTAAAAATGGCAAATGTTTGCTACCTGGCCAAGTTCCAGGACAAAAGAAAATAAACATTAGACATCTGGATCTAATGTTATGATGTCAAGAGCACTAGCTGAGGATTTGACTTATTTTTTATTTACTTTTTTACTGCTATGAACATCATTAGAAAAGGGTCAAATCCATGACCATGTGGGTTTAAGGCAGGAGTCTGTAATCTGCAGTTTAAGAGCTAAATTAAATAATAAATGTGGCCCCTCCACTGCGGCTCTTACAAAACCAAATAAGACGTTTTTTTTTTAACTATAAAGGTAACAAGGAATAGGTGGCTTTATTGGTTTCTCTGTATGTTTTATACAATATCTGCAGAGAATATCTACAACGGAAGGCCACCAATAGTGCAAGGCTTTTAAAAACAATGTTCTTTTTTTAATCTTCAAACTATGTGCTTTTGCTCTCAATGAAGATATTTTCGTAAAAGCAAACAAAAAAGGAAAATGGAAATATTTTTGTTGTAAATATGGGCACATACATGCTTCATGGTGCAAGCAGGGTATCGATCTGTGTGCAGGATGTGTGGGGTCTGCAGAGATGTTACGTGCTTTTTTTTCCTGACCCTAGAGCTGCAGGAAGGATCGGCCTCAGTGAGTCTCTGCAGCCCCAATTGTTTGTATCTACTTTTTAACAATTGTGCTTTTTGCTTTCTTATTAATTTCACAGTAATAGGACCACATCTTAACTTTCACTCAAAATCAGACCCTGGGTCAGACTTGAATCTGCTTTAAACTGATTTCTTAAACCTGGCTAAAAATAAAAAGGTTTTATAAGAATAATGACACAAATCCTATTCTTGCAGAAAATAGACAAGAAAATACAAACCAGTTTCCTCCTCCAAACAAAAAAAAAGGAAATTATTTATAGATCCCCTTCTGTTTGACTACAGTTTCACAAAGAAGGAGCTGATGATCCAGTTGCTAAGATTGCCTTTAGACTGGTTTTATACTGCTGCATGTATGATGTTTTTTTTTATCTTTTCTTATATATTTTTCAATTTTTTTAATGTTTTTAAGGGACTTTGTGTTTATTTATCCTGTGGAAGGTGCTATATAAATAAAGACACATTTGCTTATTTCCAGACGGGATGAATGTAACCGTATAACACTGTACTTATCACTTCCAGATGTTTTATTAAACGAATAGTGTGTTTAAAAGTTTTTTTTTCTTTTCCCCATTAGGATTTTTTTTCCATCCTCCTCATCGACGCCATGACTTCATGTGTAACCTGAGTCCCGAACGGAGGAGAGGCGAAGAAACCCGGAGAAAGTTTTGGGAAAACGGTCCAAGACGAACAAAGATGGCCGCTCCGGCACAAGAAAAACATCTTCATTTTTTCACTTAAACGCGACTTCTTTCTTTCGTGCAGTGGTCCGTTTCGCGCGTATATTTAACTATTTTATCGGCCTTTCGGGACTATTTTAGACCGAGTATATTGTTTCTGAGAGTAGGTCGAAGGAAGTTTTCTAACGGTTTGTTAACCGTTTGTCGGACATCTTTACTGGACGGGCAGCGGTTTAAAGATGGATTCTTGTCATAATTAGTCTCTTTTACAGTTGGGTTTACTAATTTTGTATCGAAAAACATTTTCATTTTCACTCCTTACAGTACCGGGGAGGTACTGTTCACTTTCCGATGGTCGAAACCCGTCAGAGCAGCTAATTGGACCACCATGAGTTCATCTCGAGTCAGACCCCAGAGCCAGACTGGCAGGTCGCCCCAAGGGCCGGACTCCAGCGAGGGGATAGAAATGGAGAACATCCAGCGTAGAGACCTGGGTCTCGGAGGGGCCACGGCCACCCTGTCTCCCCCGTCCAGGCAAGCCTGGAGCCGAGACAACCCGGTGTTCGAGCCAGAGGAAGAAATCATGGAAGCGGACTGGCCTCAAGCGAGTCCCGGGAGGAGGTCGGTGTCCACGGCCTCCAGCGGCAGCAGCTGCGGGGGCAGCAGCGCCCAGATCCCCCGGGGAGGACTGTATCCGACGCCGACCCCCACCATCACGGCCCGGCAGCCGGACAGGCGTGAGCACCGCAGCTGTTTGAAGCAGATACTCCACAAAATAAGAAGTAAGACATTAAAACTTTTTCTCCAGATTACAGGCCCGAAAACGAAATTTCAACTTTATAAAGTCATTACCCGAACGAGTCAATGAAGTCTTTTTAAAGTAATTTACACAGTTTAAAACATCTCCAATGTCCACTATCAGTGCTGTTTTGGTAATCAGGAGTGATGTGCAGAGCTGTAGTAACTCCAGAGAGATAAGCCTTGTTAGGAAGCACAGATGGTGAGGAGGTTCTTTTTTATTAATTAATTGATTTATTTTATTTTTGATACTTGGAGAACGTCAGAAGGAGTTGCAACGTGTCTTAGATCTGGACCAAGGGTCTGCAACCTGCAGCTTCTGATCCAGGTGTGGCTGTTTGGCCCCTCCATTGTGGCTCTTAGCACCACCAATGGAACAAGGCTTTTAAAAGTAATTTTATATTTAGATATTTCTATTGTTAGGGAGGCTACGTATCTTTCCTCATTTTTCCATATTCATGGGAACAGATCGCTCAGAAATACTCATTTGTCTAAATAAAGAGTTGCTTTCCCATTGTAATAGATATTTGTTTCATTTTAATTTCCTTAGTTTTCAGAATAGAACATTTCATTTATTGCATATCTATGAATACATGAATGAACGAGTAATTTATTTTAAACAATCATTTCTGCTGTTCTAGAGGCATTTTGCTTTGCAGCCGCAGAGGCAAAAGTGGCTCTTTGAATTCTTTGACTTGAAAGTGTTGCTAAAAATACTAAAAATAGTTAGTATTTCCTTATTTGTGAACCCGATACCAAAAGTATAACTTACAACGTGCTCAACTTTCCTAATTTTAAGGCAAGGGGAGGGACTTTTTTTGTAAGAGTTCTCATAGAAATACAACTTTAATTTCATAATTTATAAGACTTTATTCCTGATATTAGAAGATGAAGACTTAGATAATTCATTTCCAGACTCCTGCACCATTAATCTCACAAATAAATCAATTCAACTGAAAAGCAGACTGGTTAGAAGTAGGAATATAAAGATAAAAAAGGAACAACAACCTGCTGGTTACGCCCTTGAACTAAAACGTTGTAGGAAAAAAAACCGTTTGGTTGAATTCGGCATTCGGTCTTCGATGAGCCTGAAATTGTCACAGCCTGTTAGATTTCCGCTTGATTTTCATTCCTGTCATTTCCCACTGCGCGCTCTTGGTTTTGTTTCCACAGTTAAGCTCGAAATTATCCATAGCCCTGGCATATTTAGATTTAAAAGGAATTTTATTCGACCAAGATGTTTGTTTCTAGCAGGAATTGCGAGAGGCGTGTCTCGAAGTATAATAGAACAATGTAAAAATAGGAGCAATTTTGAAAAACCGAGTGTAAATATGTACATTTTAATAAAAATGGCTTTTAAAAAGTTATTTATACTCTTCTCAGTAATCAGTTGAAAAATCTGTGTTGGTCAAATCCGTCGTATAATGGCTGAGGGGCTGTTTGCATCTTTATCCTGGTATTGATGACTTATCATTGGGGGGTCAGCCCTAATGTTTAACTCCCTCCACAGATTCTCTAATCTATTGTAGCTGAGACTGTGGACTCCAAAACACTAGTATTGCTTTTAGACAGAAGAACGATGTTAAACTCAGAAGATTCATTCAGTCTGCTAGGGGTATAACTAATTTGGGGCTTAATTGTCTCCCACAGAGAAGCTACACGGATGTAGAGAAAGAGGAAAAAGCAAAGAAGGATGCCAAAAGTGAGCTGGAGGCTGACGATCCGCTGCGGCAACCCCTAAATGGCGTTAATGATGCTAACGCTGTGAATAGCAATGACTAAATCATGTTTCTGAACTGGGCAGATTGTCCCGAAGACAAGCGTTTTATTTCAGCTGGGCGTGAACTGTAACATATCATCAATGAATGTGCTTCAGGTGTCTCGGGAGATGTTGCTGTCACATTTTCAGGAGCCTTATGATGTGTTTTTTTCCTCGCCGTGCGAGTTGAGCTGTTTCTGAATCGTCTCCTTTGCAGTTCTGTGGGGGACGGAGCTGATGGAGGACAGCGACAGCAGCAGAGAACGGTACCTGAGAAACGTGCTGAGGGAGGCGCTCACATACGTCGGGTTCTTCGTCACCGTTTGTGTCGGTAAGCGAACGCACTCCACACATAATGCTGAAGTGTTTTCTTCTGCAGAGATCCCTTACCCAGCTTTTTAAAGCGTGGCGCTGCCCCCGTAGCTGAGAAGAAACACGAAAAAAAAAAGATATTTTCCAGCTGTAAGCCTAATGAGTTTGGCAGGAATTCACCCAGTTTCCAACGTTTTTCAGGGGGATTAAATTTCAATAACAAGCTGAGGTGCTCAACTCTGTTGGGGAAAATATCACTGGTGTATAATGTATGAATAGAAAACTAATGTTAAAGCTCCTTTTTTTTCCTTTTACTGCTGTAAGAAAAATCTGCTAATGTGGTTTAGGGTGGATCAGGAAAAGATTTTCTGGCAGACAACATCAGTGCAGAACTGGACCGTTTGGTTTCCTCCGGCTCTGAAATCTGCTGCTGGACTGAAACAAAACTTTGACTTTAGGTTTAGTGTTCTTTGTCAGTATTTGCACCAGGGGTGCCCAAACCTTTCAGGACAAAGTCAAAGGAACCCGAGGGCCAAAAATTATTTTATTTTTTTTACCTGTTGTACAAAATATTATCATTTTAAATAAATGAATTAGTCAGATTGTTTGTAAGAAATGAATGCGTAAATCATTGTAGATCTAAAGGTTAAAAAAAATAGGTTTTGCTCATTTGTCACATTAAAATATGTTCATCCAGTTTGCAAATTATTTTTAATAATTGAATTTGACTCTTTATAATAATAAACTGAACTCTTTTTAGCCTAGCAATAGTATTTGGGTCAGTTGTTATTTGAAAACACTTGCTGTAATCAGCCAATTTTAATAATTGGATTCAAAGCAGTTTAAGATTAAAGAGAATATCAAAATATTAAAAGACGAATACTTTGTGTTGTACTTAACATTTTCGTTTGTAGGTTTTGAACTTTTCTGTAATAATTTTGCCCTAATTACAAACTAAAAGCTTCCATCTGCATCAGCCACCTGTGCTGGTGAGGGGCAATATCAGTACAAGGGCCACAAATGGCCCAAGGCCGCACTTTGGACATGCCTGATTTACACAATACAGTGAACCCTCATTTTTCGCGGGGGTTACGTTCCAAAAAGAACCCGTGATAGGCGAAATCCGTGAAGTAGTAACCTTTATTTTTTTACAATTATTAAACAATGAAATACTCCATAATACATTAAAACCAAAGAACAAAACCATTTGTTTAACAAATAAAAGCACTGTATAAACGTTTTTTTGTAACTAATGTAATATAAAATAATAATTTTAATCATCAATTCGAACTGAAGGCCTCAAATTGCGGAGATCAGCACCGCCCCACCGCGACCCGAGTCGTGTATTTCACTGCTCTTCTGACTGAGCCGCTGCATCCTGACTCCGCTCTGTAGCGTTTTTTTCTTCTAAAGCCCGCGGTGCAGGTGTTTTTTTTCGAGAGAAGAACATAGTTATTGGTAGTTATTGTCGCTCTTTTTTCTTCTGGGCAAAAAGATTCTTATAAACATGCCACCATCGATTAAGCGAACCATTAAGCGACCGAGGCAAGTGCCTTTGTCGGCGCAGAACGTTTTGTCGACATTATGGGTTTTAGAGAAACTTGAAATTGCAGGAGAAATTGCTAACTTAAATTTGGCAAGCTGTTTTACGTACGTGTACATATTAAACCGCAACGTTATTGACACACAGATGGAGAAGAAGCGGAGAGACTGTTTAGCCAATCAGAATGCAGAACACAGTGCACAATGCAAATCCATGAAGCAGCGAGACCGTGAAAGGTGAACCGCGCTATAGCGAGGGTTCACTGTACATGTTAACAGTCATGGTAAACTAAGCACATCCTTGCTGCTTCCTTGGAGTTTTGCTTTTAATGAAATGCTCGGTATTAATTGGTCATCATCAGTTGGGCTGTGGATAAAATTCAGTACAATAATTAATAACGATGTTTTTAAAAACGATTTAATATCAATATTCTGGCTTTCAATATCGATATACCTCCCAACCCCTAGGGGGCGTTATTACAGCGCACCATTACTGTTCACAGCGAGGAAGAGCAAGTGAGACGAATTTGCAGAACGGCCGACAGGATTTTAGAAATGCCTTCATCCCTAAAATCAGACGTTTGGACACATTTTTGGTTTCCGTGATACGTTAAATGCATTGAATCAAATGCACTTTATTTTCCTTTTAATGCATCAGTGTACAATAAATTGAACATAAATATAATATTTGGCTGGTTTTGTTGATTGAACGACTTTGAGCATTAATTTATAATAAGTAATAAATATCGATGTTGGAGTCAAATCAAATCAAGCTGAGCTATGTATTGAGAATCGTATCAAATCATCCTAGATGATACGGAGCGCTAATCATCAGTGAGACGACCTCTAAAGTGTGGTGGTTTGCTGTTCTGGAGCACGCAGCCGTGACGCTCCAGCAAGGATCCGAGTGAAGCAACGGCTGCTGCTCATCAGTCTGGGTCAGAAGGCCATTTCCTAACAGTTTATAGTCTGTCGTTCTACAGAGAGATTATTTACTGGTAGAAAACAGTGATAAAAGCTGCCGTGAGTGGCAACCTCACACTCTAAGGGCCTTAGTTGTTAACACGTTTATTTATTAGAGTTTAGAAGAATTAGAGAAAGCACGCCTCCTCTCTATAAGAGGGATATGGCAGCGTGAACTGGGATTGCAGAGTCAACCATTATAGATCAAAGTAGACATGTTGGGACATAACGCACAGCACCCGGTTTGGAAAACGCCGACCAGGCCGTCAAAAACAAACGGCTGAAACCACGTTTGACGCCTGGCGGTGGAGTGCTGGTGATTTGGGTTTACTTTGGATCTGAGCTCCTTACGGTTACTGAGTAACCGCAAGGCGCAGTTCTCTAGAGTCTGGGCGATATGGCTTAGAAATAAAATAAAGGCTCACTTTTCTTTTTTCTTTACCAAATTCAATCAAGCGATTTTCTTCCCTTTTGTTTCATAAAAACAAATAGCTGAAATTATTTTTTCAAACTTACTTCTATTTCAATAATGTCATCTGGGAGTGGAGCTGAATTCAAAGTGCAACTTATTATGATCTTTAAAACCTGCTTATAAAACAAGATTGTAGTAAATAATGGAAATATAACACAAAATGTTTGCAGCTAATTGTATTACACATCTAAGAACAGACTTTACTTCACTTATGTAACTTCACACCGTCTTAAAAAATAAGTAAGTGAATAAATTAAAGTGGCTTAGGGTAAAAAGGTTTCCCCCTTGAAGTATCTTGACAAAAAATATATTTTACTAAACACATATTCATCATTGCGTCCAAAACTATTTCCCCTTTCAGGACTGATATAGTGCAAAGTTTCATGGAAGCCCAGGAGAGTACATTGGCAAAAAAAAAATTTAATCTTCACGAGTTGTAAATTTAAATAACGGAATAAAATCGACCGCCAACAGAACGACGATCACCAACACAGCAACAAATCTGCAACAGAACTATATATTGTTTTGTCTACAAACATAAAAGCCTGAAGCTGTTTTTATTATGGCTGTATGCAGAAAGTACTCAGATCTGCTCCTGTTGTGTTTAACAACATCTTAGTGCACACTAACTGATCCAAAATGCTGCGGCAAGAGTTCTGATGAAAATCAACAAGAGGGATCATATTTCTCCAATTTTAGCTTCCCTTCATTGGCTTCCTGTTAAATCAAGAATAGAATTTAAAATTCTTCTTCTAACGTATAAAGCCCTTAATAATCAAGCTCCATCATATATCAGAGCTCTGATTACTCCGTATGTTCCTAACAGAGCACTTCGCTCTCAGACTGCAGGTCTGCTGGTGGTTCCTAGAGTCTCTAAAAGTAGAATGGGAGGCAGATCCTTTAGCTATCAGGCTCCTCTCCTGTGGAACCAACTCCCAGTTTTGGTCCGTGAGGCAGACACCCTATCTATTTTTAAGACTAATCTTAAAACATTCCTTTTTGACAAAGCTTATAGTTAGAGTGGCTCATGTTACCCTGAGCTACCTCTATAGTTATGCTGCTATAGGCTTAGGCTACTGGAGGACATCAGGGTCTAATTTTCTCACTCTACTGATTTCTACTGTTCTTCATTCTACGGTTCTCCAGTTTTGCATTGCATTACATTGAAATGACTGTCGTCATTTCAGCTTTTAACTTTTTGCTCTCTCTCTTTTTCTTCATAGTAGGTACACCTGGTCTGGCGTTCTGTTAACTTTGACATCATCCAGAGAAGACGGCTCACCCGTTACTACCATCTAATGTAGAACAGATTACTAGATCAATGTGTGCTTCTGTGCTTTTTTGTCTCTCTTGTTGTGTCTCTGCTCTGTCTTCTGTAACCCCAGTCGGTCGAGGCAGATGACCGTTCATACTGAGCCCGGTTCTGCCGGAGGTTTTTTTTTCCCGTTAATGGGTGGTTTTTCTTCCCACTGTCGCTTCATGCTTGCTCAGTATGAGGGATTGCAGCAAAGCCATGTACAATGCAGACGACTCTCCCTGTGGCTCTACGGTTCCCCAGGAGTGAATGCTGCTTGTCAAGACTTTGATGCAATCAACTGGTTTCCTTATATAGGACATTTTGACCAATCTGTATAATCTGACCCAATCTGTATAATATGATTGAACTTGATTTTGTAAAGTGCCTTGAGATGACATGTTTCATGATTTGGCGCTATATAAATAAAATTGAATTGAATTGAATTGAATTGAACTAACTCATGCCGTCATTGTTTTTTCTGCGCCACGCTCTGCAGTGACATACGGGATGGTGAACTCCAACATGTACTATTACACCAAAGTTATGTCTCAGCTGTTCCTGGACACGCCACTGTCTCCTGGGGACCCCGCTACATTCAGGAGCCTCTCCACCATGGAGGACTTCTGGAAGGTAAAACAGAGACAGAGGCCCTTTATGACGAGACGTTTTACTGTGAACCACTTCAAACCGAAGTGGCTTTTATGCATAAATGTGTTTCCATGCAGTTCCAGCAGGTTTTATCTCTGAACTCCCCGTTTGGACAGGTTCTGTGTTAAAAACGGGGTTATTTCACTTGTTCAGTTCACACAGGGCCCCTTCCTCAGCGGCATGTACTGGGAGGTGTGGTACAACAACAAGAGCCTGCCGGAGAACCAGAGCTTCATCTACTACGAGAACCTCCTCCTCGGGGTACCGCGGCTCCGGCAGGTCAAGGTCCGCAACGAGTCCTGCTCTGTCCACGAGGACCTGAGGGATGAGGTTCAGGACTGTTTTAACATATACACCCCCAGCAACGAGGACACCGCCCCCTTTGGTCCCAAGAATGGAACGGCGTTAGTTAACGCATTGAAAGATTCTGCACGAAATTAAAAAGAAATCTGTGCAAAGTGAGGCCTTTGAATGCATGGCTACGTCCTGAATCCTTTTCTCTGGATGTGTGACAGGTGGGTGTACACCCCAGAGAGTGAGATGAATAGCAGCAGTCACTGGGGGCAGGTGTCTAAGTATGGAGGCGGTGGGTACTACCAGGACTTGTCTCGAACAAAGGAGGAGTCAGCTAACCATCTGCAGTTTCTCAGAGACAACCTGTGGCTGGACAGAGGCACCCGCGCAGTCTTCCTCGACTTCTCAGTCTACAACGGAAACATAAACCTTTTCTGCATTGCCAGGTAACAGTTTTCAGTATAAACTAGAGATGTACTGTGGAAGCGACTGACCGGAATCGGGACGATTTTTTTAGTTCGACTGGCCCTGACAGGTCACCAGCCGGTCAGAAACTCAAAGATCTAACCCTTTTTCCAAACAATCAATGCACTATACTGAGCGCTACCAGATTGCAGAAACGAAAACACTCTTCAGTGAGGATGCGGCTACAGAGGAAAGAATTCTCCATGTTGCCCATTTTCGGTATCTGTGAAGCACAGAGATGTAAGAAGCTGTTTAGGAGGAAATTATTTTCTACTGCAATTCAGTTAGCAAGAGAGAACAAGACTTTCAGCAGATAAGAGTAAGAATAAACAGACTACAAACCATCAGTGTGGCGCCTTCCTAACAGGTGTCTTTTGCTATTGGGTCAAAAGTTTTTGTGACGTCACTTGGAGAAACTGACATCAGCAGCTCTGCTTCTGTGGGGTATAAAAGCAACTTCATCTTGTGCTTACTTAGCGAGTTGGAGTTTGAATAGTGAGTTAAGGCTAGAGTTGGTAATCCTGTTCAGAAACAGTCTTTGTTATACAGGGTAAAATAGTCCTTCCGTCCTGACAGTAGTTAATACATTATATAATCAGAAAAAGGAGGTTAAAAATTGATCTCTGTGGCAGCTGCAGACCTGTAAAAAACTCTGACCAATCGCTGCCCTTCGTACCGAAGGACAGGGATTGGTCAGAGTTTTGGTCCCCATCTCACAAGAAAGGTAGGCAACAGGTACGCTCGACTATGAAGTCTAAGACATCCGCGGAGACAACGCTGACTCCACGTGGCTCACAGTATGCGCACAGTACGCCCGAGTATGTGGGAACCTTTAGTATCCTCTTGCTGGCTGGGTACTTCTAGTGTTTAAGTATCCAGTTAGCTTAGCAGTTAGCTTAGCGGTTAGCTTAGCGGTTAGCTTCAGTGTTAGCCGTTCATTGTAGCTCCGCTGCTCTCACTGTACACTTTGAAAATGGCCGAGAGTCACAAGAAGCAAGCCACATTCAATTTTAAGAGAATAAGAGGAAGGCGTCAGTAGAAAGAAAGAAGACTTGAGTGGAATTTCTTTTTAACGTGTTCCCCCTGAGGAGCAGAAGAGCAGGTAGGACGGTCTTGCGCATGTACAGTTATTCAAAAAGGGACTTGGGGAAACGTTCAGAAATATCTGACTCTACCTTTATCGGTCTTTCTATCGATTTTCAGGTTTGTGATTAATTAGCTTAGCATTCAGTTAGTTTATTTAGCATTTAATTAGCTTTTTACTAGTAAAACATCCACATGTTCTTTTCAATTTGAGTTTGGATCAAATCTTGCACTGTTGTATTTTATCTTCAACATAAGATAAACATTGGTGTCTGGATCCATCAGGTTGTTGGTGGAATTCCCTGCCACTGGAGGGTCGGTGACCTCCTGGCACTTCCAGACGGTGCGTCTGATAAGATACGTGTCCAGCTGGGACTGCTTCGTCGGCGTGTGCGAGGTGGCGTTCTGCCTCTTCGTCCTCTACTACGTGGTGGAGGAAGTGCTGGAGATCCACATCCACCGGCTGCACTACTTCAAGAGCATGTGGAACTGTCTGGATGTTCTGATCGTCGTGGTGCGTGTCCAGGTTCCCTTTAGCAAAAAGGCAGTTCAAGTTACATTGAATTCAGCATTTGGTTTCATTATTTTATTTTCATTGCTCTGTGTCTGCAGCTTAGTGTTGTTGCGATTTTGATGAACATAACCAGAACAGCCATGGCCCGAAATTTGCTCAGTGAGCTGTTGGAGAACTACACAGCTCACCCCAGCTTTGAGCCTCTGGCCGACCTCCAGGTCCAGTTCAACAACATGGCAGCAGCTGTTGCCTTTTTCTCCTGGGTCAAGGTACTAATCCCGCTCCTGTAGTTCAGTATCACCATAAAACATCGCTAATATTCTTCTAACAACATATTGCTGACTTCCACCAGCTGTTCAAGTTCATCAACTTCAATAAGACCATGAGTCAGCTGTCCACCACTATGTCCCGCTGTGCCAAAGACCTTGTAGGTTTCGCCATCATGTTCTTCATCATCTTCCTGGCGTACGCACAGCTCGCCTACCTGGTGTTTGGAACTCAAGTCAACAATTTCAGCACTTTCCAATCAAGCATGTAAGAGCGATGAGTTTGGCTCCCAAATCTCAGACAAATTTCTGCTTTTATGCTGTCTGATGTTTTGCTGTTGGCGTAGATTCACCCAGTTCCGCATTATTCTGGGGGACTTTGACTTCTCAGAGATTAAGGAGGCAAACCCAGTGCTTGGGCCTGTTTATTTTACAACGTTTGTCTTCTTCATTTTCTTTATACTAATGGTAAGTGTAGACTAAACATGATTTTAAAACAATGGATGTTTGAAAGTTCCTGTAAGAGCAAAGTGATGCAACCAAATAAATAACGCCTTTTTATGTGGCTGTATAGAACATGTTCCTGGCTATCATCAATGACACCTACTCTGAGGTGAAGGCTGACATGTCCCAGCAGAGGTCTGAGATGGAAATGACTGATCTCATCAAGAAGGTACCACAAACAGCATATATATATATATATATATTCTTTTTTTTTTTTAGGGAGGGAAGTTATTGATTAATGAGTTAATCTAAAGTTGATTGATCTTATTAACTGATAGGCAGCCATTTTCTTAAAAACTCCAGTTTTCTCTTGTATCAAGAGGGTCTTTCCATAACTTGAAGGGTTATTTTTATTAAAATATGCTAGATTTTAGGAGGTGCATCATTAATTTTAAGAGTTTATTGAGACACCTATGTTAAATGCTGACTGAATAAACAAAATTGTGGTTTTCTCACACATTATTAAACTTGGACATATTTATAAAATATAACAAAACAGAAACCTATTAGATTACTGAATAGAAACTAATAAATTGAAGAGAATAAAAGTTCAGCATCAACAGTGTTTTTAGCGTCATGTCTTTCTCTGTCATGTTACCATTTTTTTTGCGTAATGGCTTCCGCTTTTCTGTCATGACATTCTCGCCTTCTGAGCATTCAGAGAAGTTTGGTTGAGAAACTGACTCTGCTCCGCCAGGCAGCCTGGTTGAATGGGAGCTGTTTAGCTGACATCTTAAGGAACTTGCTTAGTGTTTATATTTAAAAACAGAACCGCATAAAGAGCATTTTGCATCCTCATTAAACAGCGCAAATTTAATCACCCACCGGACTCTGTTTGGATCGCTTCATGTTGCGTCCGCCATTAGAATGACCTGCAGCACCCTCTGCTGGATGGATGCCATACTACCACACCGAAAGAAGGTCTAAATTATCAGTTAATTGGATGGAACCAACTTTAATCTAGTTAACATTAATCAACAATTAATCTTAAATCAATTATTTGTTTGCATCCCTAATATATATACAAGGTATTTACAAAAAAAGTAAGACATGGTTGGATTTGTGCAAATTAGTATGGCATCGATCTGCTTAATCTGGCTTTTTGCTGACTGTAAACCTGGATGGAGGGAAGGTCAGCCCTGATGATTCTGATTGTTAGTTGTAATTTGGACCGGTCCTGTTTTAACGAGCCAAACCAGAGCGATGGACGAACTCAGGAAAGATTGAATGATGGCTGATGGCCTTCTTCCCCACAGTGGCACAGTTTAAAGATAATATCTGTAAATGTGTTTTCAGTATGGTAGAATAACATAAAAATAGGATTGTGTTTGTTTGTACTGTTCGCTTTTACCTCATCAGCATCTATGTGAGTTTGTTGGTTTTATCAGAGTTAAGAAAACGTGGATTATGGAGAGTGGGGTGACCGGGTAAGCATGTCATTCCTTCTGAGCCTCTGTGTGTTTGCTCTGTTTCCTTAAACCCCCAGTCAGTCGTGGCTGATGGCTGTTCACACAGATTTAGGTTTAAGTAAAGAAATGTATTTGTTTTGTTGTATTGTGTAATGTGCTATACTTTTGAAGAAACTGCTGAATGTAAAATCTACAAAAAAAGGCGTACAATATAAGCCAGTTGTACCCGTTATAAAACAAGAGTGTTGAGGTGTTTCTCTAAAGTGTAATTCAGCTTGTTTCCTCCCGCAGGGCTGTAACAAAGCTTTGATGAAGTTAAGACTGAGGAAAACGCCGGTGGACGCCATTTCCAACGGCTTGCAACAAGCCGGCGGTAAAATGAACTTCGATGAGCTCCGCCAGGATCTGAAAGGGTGACCGAAGCCTCACATCGACTAAAAACGATGTTGGCTTTGTGTTTGATTTGTTGAATGTCAGATTGTACATGCAGCTCCTCACCCGTGTCTTTATTTGTCCCACTCAGAAAGGGCCACACAGACGCAGAGATTCAGGCCATCTTTGCTAAGTACGACCAGGACGGCGATCCGGAGCTGACGGAGCACGAACACCAGCAGATGAGAGATGACCTGGAGAAAGAGAGAGTGAGTGATGGAGCAAACAACGTTTTCCTTTGGGACGTGGGATAAAAATGTAACAACCCCTGCAGACGCTCAGTGTATTCCCGCTCGTACGCTAGGAGGACTTGGAGCTGGAGCGCAATTCGCTGACCCGACCCAGCAGTGGGCGGAGCTTCCCTCGCACTCAGGACGACTCGGAGGAGGACGATGACGAGGACTCCGGTCACAGCTCCCGTCGCCGAGGCAGCAGCTCGGGGGGGGTTTCCTACGAAGAGTTTCAAGTGTATGCGTCTCATCTCATGCTTCTTGGTCTGTAGCTGCATAACTTCACACGGATATCAGCGCAGTAACAGTGTTACATGAACCATTCGTCTAAATGAGACTAAACCGATGCCAAGTCAGACTGATTATTTGTCATTTTGATAGATTATGCAGAAAGAACATTAAAATAATACGCTCCAACACTCTATATATATATCTAACTATGAAATTTGCAGGGTGTGAGGATGAGGAGGGTTAGTGAAGTTAGGGAGAAGGTTGTTTTGTAGTTGGAAGCGAATCCAGAGCTGGTTTTAGGAAGAAGACGATAATTTAGTGAAAATCAATGGACAGACCAGAGAGTTGAAACCAAGGTTGTAAACCTGGAACGAATGGCTGATGGAGCGGCCAGCCATTTCCTAAAAGGTGTTCTGAAATAACGCCTTTGGGACCAGAACCAATAGTTTTGCTGCTGGTTCTGTTTGAAGAAGACTCGCACACATGCAGGCTCTATGGTCAGCTGGACACAGGGATCCAGGAATCATGTGGAGATTTTAGACCTCAGATAGATTTGGTCATTTAGATGCACATCAGGAGACGATTAGATTAGAGGAGTTGCCTGGTGCTGATGGCATAAATGGTAACAAACTTGTTCCCATAGTTGGTAGGACTGAAACCAGCGGAGGATGATCACTTAAAGCGAATCAGTGATATTCACATGACAGCATGAGATACAAACTCCAAATAGATCCTTTAGGTGTTCTTAGACGTCGCTGTTTTCTTTCTGCCAGGCTGGTGAGGCGAGTGGACAGGATGGAGCACTCCATCGGCAGCATCGTGTCCAAGATCGACGCCGTGATCGTGAAGCTGGAGGGAATGGAGAGAGCTAAGATGAAAAGACGAGATGTGCTGGGCAGGCTGCTGGACGGAGTCATGGAGGTGAGAAGAAGCCACAGATCAAACAACCGCTGCTCTAGTTAGTCATGCTACAGTGACGACTCATTACTCTGGATGCCTCCGCCTACTGATTCGAGGAAAATAGTCCCAAAAACGAAGAAGAAATGTAAAGACATCGACTCTTCTCATGTTCGTGAGCCTTGCACATGCAGGCCGTTCTTCCCCGTGTTCAACAATAAAGCTCCTGTCGCACTGTTTCCTGTCCTGCCATGAATGGTGGCGTTTTGATTTGCTATCAAACGTTGGTTTTAGCAAATCACGGTGTCAGATGAAAATGTCCTAAGCAGCAGGCGCCATGAGAAACCACAAGTTACGCTGGTCAAGCGGCGCTTATCTGAATAGTGAAACTGGTGGATTCTGACACATCAGATGCGATAGCAGCAGCTACGCGTGCGTCCTCCTGCCGTGTTTGTGTTGGATGGACTGTGGGCTCAGCTGCTCTGGCTTTTAGCCACAGCTGTAAGTCCCGCCTTAAACCATAACACTGCAACACGATTGGCCGACCCGTTTGGTTCAGTCTGGAACGGTTAGGCGGGACCGGGACAACATGTGTTGTCGTGTGTTAGCGAACGCACAAATACCGTGAAAATTCAGCTTTCAGAACAAATAAAGAGACCAAACAGAAGTGTTTCAACACGTCCCGCTTCACTGCAGACTCCTCTGCTGCGTTTGCTTCCTTGTGTAACAAAAACGTTTTGCATTTTCATCTGCCAGGATGAGCGTTTGGGTCGGGACCCCGAGGTCCACAGGGAGCAGATGGAGCGACTTGTGAGGGAGGAGCTGGAGCTCTGGGAGTCAGACGACCTGGGCTCCCAGGTCAGCCACACTCCCGTCGGCCCGCGGGCCCGTCCCCCGTCCTCGCTGTCCGCAGACGGCCTCGACGTGAGTTCAAATGGAGGCGGCCACGTTTGAACACCTGACGGGACGTAAATCACTCCCATCCGGAAAGAGACTGCTGAAGAACTCCTGCGACAACAGAAGAAACAAACTGAACAAGAAGGTTAAAGAAAAGTGTTTAATTTGCTAGATTCCTCCACAGAGAATCTGTCCAATCAAACAGCTTTATTCTGATGAGAGGAACAGGCCGCGCCACAGCGTGGATGAAGCATATTCAGTATTATTCAGCATTCTGTGTGTGAAGAACACCCACCTGCTCTTTAACTGCGTCCACACGTCACATCCGGACCCCGTTAGCACGTCCTGTCATATTTACTCCTCTTCTGCTCATCAGTTAAGCTCAGCTTATGATTTTATTATGATACATATTGTAACTTGAAACAAACTTCAACTTGGAGTGCGAATAATGTTCACAGGAAGCCTGTGTTTTTACTATTTGTTCCTTAAAATCTCTGATTGACAATCTTGTTGTTTTTAATCTGTTTTGCCAAATAAAATCTTTATTAAAAAAAGTATGTCTGATTTTTATGTTGAGGTCTGAAATGTTCATTTCAGATTTATTAGGGTGTCTTTTAACGGGGTTGCAGCCAAAGAGAAGAGATTAAACTATAAACTCGTTCCTCTTCATGCATCAAAGTAACATCTGCTAAAATCTAATAAAACACATATTAGAACGCGCTGTTTTCAGACAAAAGAAATCCTTTGTCCGTATTTAATCTGCTGACTACGGGTCAGAGCCAATCCAGAGAGAGAAGCGATCGGTTCGACTGACCCGTTGCTTGGTTCATCCGTAATTTGTTTTCAGGGACTTTTTGATGATATCTTGTGCTGCGCTGAGGCCGTGTTTCATACGCAGCCAAAAGATGTCCTATGTCGATATGCTGGTGAAGATTCTCAGTCGTCCAGGTCATGATCGATCCAAAAATAGGTTAAAATGTGAGGGGCGACCAGTTCCAGGTGAATCTACAGGTGAATCTAAGCTCTAATGAGGCCTGCAGGTCCATAAAGCTTGGAACTAGTCACTTCTCCAGACATTTTGAATTGAGAAAGCTTCCTGATGGGAAGCAAAACGTCTTCAGCTTCAGAATAGAAGTCCAGTTTTATTTTTTTAACCTTTTTTCTGGATGTCCGATGTCCAAAAAAGATGTGAAAGATGAAATATGTGTTTTATAGTCAATACAGCAATGCATATACATTTTTGTTCTGTTTCATGGTGCTTTTACTGCTCCGTTTAAAAAAAGAACAAGCTATTTTTTTACTTATTTTAATTTATTATATTTTTATGATTTTCATTTATTTTTTTCCTTGAGTGTTTTTATTTGTTTTTGTAATGAGGATGTTACAGTTTCTCCATCTTTTTACTCATGTTTGTTGGTTGGTTTGCTGTTGTGTTAAAAAACAATAAAATGGAAAGTTACAAAAACAAAACATAGGCCCACCCCGGTGCATGCTGGTCCTATACCTGTACCTCTACGTAAAGAGATGGCCTCACAGTCCTTCCTGACTGACTCACAAAAACACAACAACCCCAATTAAGTAATTATTAGCCTATAAAATAACCCAAAAATATAAAGAGAACCGCCCAGCAGGTCAGTTCTCACCATTAAACGCATCAAACAGTCGTTTACCAAGACGCTGGACTTCAGCCGGAGGTAGTTTTTTTCTCAAAATGTAGTAAACGTTTCTCATTTTGTCTCATTTTACTACTAAGATGATAATCAGTGACTTTTTTATGTTTATGTGAATATTTATGTCACACAGGCTCTCACAAGTTTACACACACCACTCCAAATGTCAAGGAAAAGATACCTATATTGAAATGTCTATAAAGATGTTTTCCCCCATATCTCTTCTTTCAGGTGAATAAATATTACATTAGTGACACTTTTGTTACATTATGAATAACATTTTTTTCAGGTGTGAGCACTTCTTGATGCAACAATGTCACCTGTGATGGAAAAATTACACAAACGCAGAAGTTAAATGAACTCGTTTATTTCTTCTACAGAGACGGTAAAAGCAACATCAAAATACAGTCAGAGAAATTTCAAACACAACATTAAATAATTTGGATAATATCAACCTACAATAATTATTGGCACAATAAAATTGTATCAATGTGCCTTTAAAGCTGCAAAGTGGACTATAGAAATGACTTATGTACATCTAAGGTCGCTGTAAAAAGAAATTTCATTATTTCCATCTTAGACCAGGGGTGTCCAACGTGTGGCCCGGGGACCATTAGCGGCCCCTGGGTTGATTTTGTGACGGTCCCCATGACTGCAGTTCAAGAATGATCCAGCACCGTGGAGACTTTTTATTTATAATTAGCGCAACATTGTAACAGATTAAAATCTTCTTCCAATGAACAATTTTGGGTACAGCACAAAGTATTCCTGCTAATAACCGAGGATTTTGCTTTTTCTTAAATTTCATATCAACTTAGACCTTATTTATCCAGTGACTTTTACTGAAAAGAAGACTTTGGTGCGCCCAAGTCCGCTTTTAATTAATTTAATTAACTGGACTAAACACAGCAGGTGTTTTTTAAAGAAACAGTTAATACACTCCATTTGTTCCTATTATTCTCAGTACAGCCCAAAATATCTCTTGCTGACTTCTTTATTTCTCCAATTATTATATTACACGCTTATTTTATTGTTGCACAGGTAGTTTTTAAGGGGTTGTATTCTTTTTGCGCATGAGTACTATTTTTGGACACCACTGGCTAAGGCAATCTGATCACTTGGTCTAAAGCTATTTAAAAAAAACCTATTTACAAAACTGTAAATATTCATCTAAAGTCAATAGAAAATGCCATGGATGTTAATCAAAGGAACAGCGTGATCTTTCTTGTTGGTGCTTGGATGAGTTTAATGCTATGATGGCAGTGAAAGATGCTGGTAATGGGTCAGGGCTGGGAATCGAACCCGAGACTGAGCGGCATGGAGGCCTGCAGCCTCAGCACGGGGTGCGCTGGCTCAGCAACAAAAGAACTATGGATAGAAACTATTTTTATTTACGGCAAAATTATTACAGATAAGTTAAAATATAATTGAATGCTAGGTACAGCATAAATCATTTGCCTTTTAATAACCGCACTTTTTTACATTATCTTTAATTTAATGGTAAATATGACCGCATCTATCTGACTTTTACTCAAACGTAGACGTTGGTGCATTAAAATCTGATTGGAATTCAGTTATCAAAATTGGCTAAATACAGATAATCTAATTTGTTTATTTAAAATTGTCATATCTTGTAGCACAAGTTAAAAAAAAAATCACAAAAATATTTTGGTTTTGTCATTTAATTGTATTAATTATATGGATATCGAGTGATTTTTGACTCGACAATTTCGTCCCACAAGCCGTAAAGTTTGGATACCCCTGCCTTAAAGGAACAATAGGTAATAATGACACCTAGTGGTTCGAATCGGAACAACACAAACACAAAAGCCTGCCAATTCCTCAACAGTCCGTTGTTGCTGTGAAACTCCACTGAATCTCTACCTCCACAGGACGAGTCTATGATGCTGTATTCTGTTCTATTTCTGGTCTTCTTCTCTGACTGGCTTCCATGTTTGCAGGCTGCAGCTCTTTTGACAACATAAATACCAATTGCTGCGCTCTGTGCAGGGAACCCTGGGAACTCTCATATGATTGGCTGAGGAACCAGGAAGTAAACACGGACTACACTCTGAACCGAAGTAGTTCTTTGTGTTCTAGTTCTATGTTTGAAAAGAGAAAAACGTGACTAAGACATTGTTGATGTAGAGGAACGATTATTTGTAGGGAATGTTACTCCCATCCCAGGTGACAAATGAGAATCGTTTAGGCTGATTTTACAGTAAATATTTTACTTATTGCTCCTTTAACTGAATCGAGGGAGGCCTGCAGCGCTTTAAATGTTGTTCTGGGTTCTATTGAATGCGTTTTTAATTTTGGTGGGCCGACCACCCATGGGAAGGTTCTCCGCTGTCCCTTATTACCTCCATCTGTGCACGATGGTTCTCACTGTGGTTCTCTGGTGTCCCACAGCTTTAGAAATGTCATTTCCAGACTGATAGAAGCCATTTTACTTGATCTGGGCTTTTAGCCTACTTCGTGTTGTCGGGCGGGTTCTGTGGGTGGGCTTTTTTTAGTGCTACCGGTCAGACAGCGAGCAGAAGAAAGGTGTTTAATCACACGTTGCCAGGCTGATTGGGATAGTTTCTTTTTTTTTTTAATTAATAAAGTAAATCATCTTTTAGAAAGCTTCCTCCTGCATTTACTCGGGTTATCTTTGTCTGATATTTAAATTGATTGATCATCATCATCATAGAAGCAACAGCAGAAAATGGGACGATGCTTTTTCACAGCACTGTACGTCCCGCTGGACTCAGGGAGCTCCAACGTGAACCCAGCAGTGCCGTCACACATTATTCTCTGTGGGTTCAGTTTCTAGATCCATTCCCCACCCGTCTCACCCAGACATTTGGACCGGGCCAAGCATTTAATTTGTCACTGCTGTCAGTCTGTCTCGAGAATGGATGCGTTTGTGGGAGGTATGCGTGCCGGTCTAAGGGTTTATCCCTGAAAGGTTGAGTTCAGGATCTCAGTTTAGGTGAACTTCCTGATGTAGCGCAGCTTCAGGTAAGCGATGAAGAGGAACACGACCATCATGACGGCCAAGGCCACGTGATTCTCCCACAGGCCCCAGGAGCTGGACCTTATCCCCAGGTAGTCCAGGTACTGCTCTCCTCTACACCTGAAAGAACACCAGGCTCCTCTGTAATCAGGAGATCGGAGGAGGACCTGTGGTCCAGTTGGATTCTGACGTGAGCGGACGGGTTACTCACATCTGGGCCGCCGAGCTCGCACCACAGTCGGACGACGTGTTAGCAGGTTGCCTCGCAGGCTCCTCGCAGAACCTCAAACCCGCGAACTCGTTGATCTTCAAGGCCTGAATGGAGACGACACTCAGAAGTTGATACCGAGAAAACCCGAACTCACAAACACACTAAGATTCTTCAGATGAACTCTGACGAGCTGCAGGAACGGAGAAGCATTGCAGCACTTGGAGAGTTTGTCCGACATGGAAACGCTGGAAGGAAAGAAATCCTCCCGGTTCACACGTACTGCGAAGCCGTATCGAGGAATGCTGAAGTACTTGAGCCAAGCCAGCCAGTCCACGACGCTGGGGAGGTTCACAAGGAGGCCAGAGAAGATCTGCAAACAAAACCCACAAACAGAGACGTTCAGGCTGCAGCAGCGTCTCCTCAACACTTTTCCTCAACCGGTTCAGTCCCTGCAAAGACCTGGAAGCCAGCTGAGGTAGTTTACAGCCAGTTTTTAAGTCATATTTTTATGTAGTGCGACCGACAGAAAGAAGCTAAGCCCTCTGGAGCGATGGTCCAATTTGGATATAAAGTGGTAGCCATTCAGACCAGCCATGGGTGTCTGTGGTCATACAGTCGGAACCAGGTGACCCAAAAGCCTGTGGAGCAGCTGCAGCTCTCCCCCCCGCCTTCTTTCCCATGCTACTGTGGTTCATCGAGGTTTGCAGACGCGTGTTTCCGCACAGCTCCCACGAGGAGGTTGTGTTTGACAAACAAAGTTGGGCCAAGCTTGAGTTGAGAAAGACGAGCTCGCATTTTCCTGACATTCAGAGCTTGAAATGCAACTTCGGGGTTTCTTATCATTATCCGTGTTCCACAGTCTGAGCTTGGGGTGAATTTGCTGGACTTCCATTTACAAGATTAGCAGCTAATTTCTGCTTTTGAATAATGTCTGTTGTTGTAGAATGGTCAACAATCAAGAGGCTTTATTGTTATTATGCAACCAAAATCATTATGCACCGACAGCATCTCCTGAGAAGCTAAAGAAGGCAAATAGTCTTTAGCATCTGATGAGATTTAAATGTTCAAGATAGCACTCACCTTACAGTAAGATACAAATTGTTGTAAATTACTGTGCTATCGCATGAAATGTATCTCTCTCTCTCTCATCTATCTATCTATCTATCTATCTATCTATCTATCTATCTATCTATCTATCTATCTATCTATCTTTCTATCACACACACACACATATATATATATATATATATATATATATATATATATATATATATATATATATATATATATATATATATATATATATAGTCAAATGTCATTGGTGATGTCATATAAAATGCTTTTTAAATCGGAGCAAGTGGCATGACTATTACACAATTTGCATCAACTCAGTGAAAATTGTGCAAGAACATGAAGATTCACGTTTTTTTTATATTCCTCTTAGCTTTTTCGCTGTAGATATAGATTGTTGAATCAGGTTTTTTATGTTTTTTTACTTCAATAAATTAATAGGAAAAGACTCCAGTGCGATTAATGATCAATATAAATCTTTATTGATGAAATATATAAATTGGATAAAAGTGCAGGGCCTCCTGGCCTCTTTAAACGTGGGATGGGATCGTTCCCTGGGATCGGTGAAGGCTGCGTGCCTCAGAGCTGAATCCTGATAGATTACGGCTCAAGACGCTGATAGTTTGAGTTACAGTAGGTCGCCAGCTGCTACACTGCAACCAAGCATCTCTCCCGTTAACATGGGTAACATAAACTTTCTGAAAAGCGGTTAAAGAGAGACTACAAACATTTATTTGCATTTGTTTTCCTGAACTGCTGCATTTCTCACCATCATGAAGACAAATGTTATGGTCATGAAGATGTTGGTGAGAGCCACGACGCTCTGATCGGCTGAGATGGCCATCGTCAGGGCCGTGGCCGTGTAGGCCACCAGGGTCACTGTGAATGTGAAGATGAGGAAGGCTTCCACCGTGGACTTCAGCCCTGAGGAGACAAGCCATCATCACCAAGCTCTTAAGTTTTCCTTCAGAAACCACAAAGATCAACAACATTTTTTAAAAACTCCAAATAAAAGCCTGGCTCACTGGAAGGAAGGTATCGAGACGTAAAGAAGGGTTTAAAACTTTTGCACGGCACGCAGATCCGTGCCTCTTACCGATCAGAAAGTAGACAACGACGCTGAAGATAACAGAGGTGACGGTGCGCATGATGAGGTCACAAAGGATTTTAGACAGGAAGTACACAGAGACCCTGTAGTAGCCACTGATGTATTCATGCCTGTAATGAAACGACACGTCTTAAGACCTGGAGCCACAAACGTGTTGTCCTCCTGCAGGACTACGTACACAAACAGGTTCCTCTCCGCGATGAAGAGCTCAGCTGCAGACACGGTGCTGAAACACTGGTTGGTCGTGATGAAGAAGAGGGCGCCCATCCTGCAGCGAACAACAAACCAGAACCTGGTCACTGGACAAAACATGATGTTATTGCTCTGGTTTTATTTCCTACGTTACAGCAACTAGATCCAGTTTCAAATACTGATAACTACGGAAGCCAATTTCTGCCGCATGAAATAAAAAAAATGCCACATGGTATGTCATAACTATGAGAAGTAAGAATTATGAGATACAAAGTCATACTTTTGACTTTGAAAGTCATAATTATGAGATACAAATTCGAATTTCGACTTTCGAAGTTAATATTTTATATCTTATAATTATGACTTTCAAAGTCAAATTTACAACATTGTATCTTATAATTGTGACATACCATTTGGCATATTTTAATTTTCATGTGAAATGGCCTTCCATAGAGGTTGGAGCAGTTCAGATCCGTTAAATTTGAGGTAAATCTATTAGAAAATGTGCACTGTGCCCAGAAGGTGCCCTACGCCGGCACCACTGCCGCGTTCCCAAGTTACTTGAGATCACAGGTTAAAGGTTACTTGTTTTACGTGTTACCTGTAAGTTCTTGGCTGTATGGAGTGTTGGTACCAGACAGAGATTATTGGTTTTATTCCTGATTGTGTTCAATGTTTACTGACTTCACAGTCATCCGAATGGCTGAGCCAGCCACAGGACAAGCAGCCAACAAAAACTGCTGCTGAAATGCTCTGAAAGTGGGCGGAGCGGAGTGGAGCGCGGTGGAAACGCGAACTAGAGAGAGTGACGAGATTAAAAGGTTTAAGGCACAGACGGCGTTCTTTACCAGACTGCCTGGGCACTGGCCCGGACCATGGTGGCTTAGTTAGGTCCTGATGTTCCACTAAACTATGCATAGAAACAAAGGTTGACTTTTCAGCACTTTTTTCACTTAGCTTAGTGGCCTAAAATGTGACACGTGTCTGATGATGCTAAACAGTTTTCTACGAACGTCATTAATACATAATAAGGTTTTAGGTTTCACTCTGAACATTTGTGTGGCTCATTTTGTGAAGAAGCATCCTCAGCGTTAGGGAAACGTGTGTCAGGTCGGTTCTCTGACCTGTTTTGGAGACCACTCTGATCATCTTGGACTGAGAAGAAAATGGCTCCAACGATGAGAGCAAGAAAAACGTTGACTCCCACCTGGACATGGAAAAAGATTAAGACAGCCTTTACCTCAGCGGCGTTCCTCATTTCTTTATATTTTGCATCCATGGAGGCAGAATCTTTTTAATGGGTCTCAAACAGAAGCTCTCCACGGTTTCTGAAGGTCAAAGATTTTATTTTTGGGCTTTGGGTGCTTTGCTTTTAAATTATTTTCAATCCAGTACTCATGGCATGATGACAGAGCTGTGAAAAATATTTAATGTTTCAGATCATCAAACAAAGATAGTTAATACAAAAGCTATTTTCTAATGATGAGTTACTGTATCAAGGTAACATTTTAGGTGATTTTTTTTATTTTATTTTACGGGTCTGACAGTAAACAGTCCTGGGGTGGCTGGTGATATGAACCGTAAACCTCGTATACGTACATCTTGTATTGAACAATATTGCACATATTCAGCTATGTTATCAAAGGTGTTGCTTGTTTGTACCTGTAATACTTTATTGGTTGGTTTTGCTGTTTTTTCTATCTCTTTTTCTGCAGCTGTAGAAGCAGACTCCAAGGATGTTATCTTGTACTCTTTTTTTCCTCTACTCTATTTTTGTCACCTTTCTTTCCCTTTTAACGTATTACCTTATTGTTTTCCTCTTCCTTTCTTTCTCTTTTACCTTTCCATTTCTGTGTCCATATAGTTCCCAAAATAATGTCCAATAAGGCTTTTTGCATATATATCAATCGGAGCACTATAGTTAAAGCAGTGATGCTCCACTTGTGAGAGTAAATCTGTTGGGCTATCTTTGACATTAAGAAAATAATTCTTAATTCTACACTGCCAGACAGGACACATTGAAAAAGCCAACCAAACAAACAAAAAAGACGTTGAACCATGAACAACATGGTCAATCACAGTTCATCCGTGAGATCAGAATATGGGGTAATATTTCTTTCCATAGTGTAAGGTTGGCTTAAAAAGCATTTTCCCTTAATAAATGAAAATACTATTTAAAAACTACCGTTTGTAAAGACTCAGGTAACTTTAAATTAGTTTGATGAGCTGAAGAATGTAGTTGCAAAATGGAAAGAAAATGAGCAGAAAGAAGTTTAAGCCTACAATTTACAGGCCGTGACAGGAACGAGAGGTTCCCAGGGTGAGCAGATAAGTCAGGGAGGTTTGGTCTTTTTGACCTCATTCCCCTCAGTCCCTCATGTGGAATCAAGGGTGGCGAAGAGCGACGGGTCATGGCACCATCATGTGACGACTTCCAGACTCGAGCCAACGGGGCTTTTGCCTGATATGATATCACTTCAGATTTAAGCCCCAAAGAGGCAGGAGTAGGGTCACAACAGTCGCCAAAGCCGATTAGAGCACCCATGCCACCTAGAGCACCTCTGGTGGGATTACTTTGACTTATCTAGGGCCAATTAGCTGTTAATAATTCTTAAAGTGAGGAGATTTCTAACAGCATTTCACCGCCCTGGGATGACTAATGAGAGCGTTGAAGTGACCCCTTCAAAGACCTACGTGTTTGTTGGTAGTTACGGGAAAACAAAGTTTTATTCATCACACGCTCGTTATCTTTGAAGGTGTCTCAAAACCCAAAACCGAGAGGTCAACTGGGAACAAATCGGTTCACCTGAGCCACAGACGTCTGTGGAGTCAGCATGAGGTTCTGGAAGGTTCTCTGAAAAACCCATCGAAGTTGGTGCAGGAAGGAGCTGTTGTAGGCGACGCTGCGAGAGCCCGCCGGTGATAGACGCTCCTTGTTTTGAAGAATACGCCTCAACTCGGCCCGCGCGTCGTTGGAGTAGCTGCTGTTCTTGTACTCTTCTACAAGGTGCTCCTCGATGTTCTGCCTGGTAGAACCAAGTTCCTCAAAGGTCAGATCTGTTCGTATAAAGAGCTCGTTGAAGAAAAAACTCACGACAAGAGCCAGAATCAGACTGCATCACAGAAGACGACGGTCCTGAGAGGACACCCATCCAGACTCCATCTTGTCCATGAGTACCATGAACGAGAATGGTGGCAGAAGGGAACCCTGAAGGAGTCACGGCTATTGTTTTGGTGATTCAGGGACCAGATAGCCCATGAAACCGATCCCAGTACTCATCTTACCGCACCCACACTAAATGGTCTATGGCAAGGGTCTTCCACCCTCATGCTGAGGTCCCAGTGTCTTGAACGTTTTAGGTGTTCCCCTGCCTCCACACACCTGGAGGAGGTCATGCAATCATCAGAGTCAGGTATGGTGGAGCAGAGAGTCCCGAGGGCCAGGGTTGAAGCCCCATGCTCTGAGGGACACTGTGAAAGCTCTTTCTACCAGCACAAAACATGGCTATACCAAATGACGAAACACCTGTGACCCCCTCAGCAATCCTACCGAGGTAAAGATCTGCTCCATGGTCCGGAAAGTCCGAGCTTTGCCGAGACCCAAGAACAGAGGTAAACAACGGTGTTCCTCCAGGGCTGGTGTCCGGCAGGTTTCAGACGTGTGTTTGCTACATTCATTAAAATGCTTGAATTATCTCCTCAGAGGGGCCCGAGCAGGGAGGCATCTGAAAGGTTCTGGGCAGCGGTCCTCGAGGACTGGAGCTGCCCACTCCTGCACTACGGCAGACCGGGCTGAGAATGCGATTTGAGCGAGACAGCCACGACATGCAGGCGGTTTCCAGGAGCTGCAGCTTCTCAGAACAAATCTCCTCTGCTTCTGGCGTCCTGCCACCAGGGGGAAAGCTAACTACGTCAACGAGCTCTTGCACGGCAATGGACTGGCATTCCTCGGAGCCATCAGGCTCTGCTGCCGCTTTGAGGACCCTGTGACCGGATTAGGGAGGTTGCCAAACTGATTCCTCAACCATCACCCCTCTGCCAAACTAAGCATGTCTTGGGATTGTTCTCTCTTCCCCCGAGTTTGTCAGAGGTTGCTTGAAGACAACTGAAAGTCCTCCTCCACAACCTCTTTGATTTGATACGTGGATCCTAGGAACAGGGGGCCAAGGGTTTGACCAGACAAGTGTGGTGGTGTCTCTGGAGGAGCTACAGCTATCAACGGCTCTATTAACAGAACAACTGTCCACAAATTTAGACTTTATGTAGAAGTGGCATAAAAAAGCAATAATTAAAAGGAACAGGAGCCTTCACCAGAAGCTCTTTATATCAAACCATTTAACTCTAACCTATGAGTTATTTATAAAGAACTCCCTAAACTGAACCACACACCTGGAAACTATAGAACCAAGTTTAAATTTGATTGTTGGGAATTTGGTTACCAGCCATTCAGCTGTCACAAACACAACATTTCTACTCAGTTCTTTTTGTTTTTGAGGACAATTCTTGTTATTTTTGGTAAATCCCAAAGAGCTTTTTGCTGAAACTTTGCCATACAACAGAAAACCAACTGACTCATGATTCTGTTTCAGGGTTTTGCTGCATTTTTTCCTGAAGACCTGACTTTCAGTTTTCTGGAGATATAGATTCATTTGACCCGGTACTCCTTTTGCTCTTGACTTGTTCGCTCACTTTTAAGACGCATACAATATGTCGCTCGTAGTTCTGGAAAAGGGATGCACAGAGCGACAATAGAGCAGCTTTGAAAGACGATGTAACCTGATTAAAACCAGATACCTGAGGATATTTGATGAGAATTTACCTGCCGTGTCGTGAACTTTGCTTGGCTTAGTGAAGACTCCGTTTATAACATCAAGGAAGAAGTCGGCTGGGTTGTTGTGGGGCTCGCATGGATAGCCTGGAACAGCAAAACACGTTCAACAAAATCAATCGAAAATAGCAACAGGTTCATGAGTTTCTTTCAGGACAATAGTCACCAATATTGGCGAAGTAGTCCAAAGCGCTGTGGGCTGGCCCATGGTACACCATCCTCCCACCCACCAACAGAGTCAGAGTGTCAAAGAGTCGGTAGATGGAGTAGCGAGGCTGGTGGATGGACATGATGATAGTTCGCCCGTGACTGGCCATCCTGAGAAACGCGCAGTGAAATCAGTCAATCACACTGCAATGTTTCCATCTAATAGAAATACAAACATGTTATTTTGCTTTTTTTTCATTCATTTTTATTGAGAAGGATGAAAAACATTACATTACATCTGTTTTGACACACAAAATGAGTCCTTTTCTTAAATAAAAAAACACACACACACACAACATGGTGGCATTGACTGGGAGCTGCAGGCACCTTTCACATATTCAGGAAGAAAAACAAATATCTTGAGAAGGTTTGAGAAGGTCAATACAGCGCCTCAATATAGTTAGGATCCAAGAATTATACAAAATTACTTTGAAAGGGGGATGCAAACCTGATGCACAAAATTTTTCTGTCTGTGTTCTTAAAGAAAATGTAAACTTTTCCAATTTAAACATATCTAAAGCAATGCTAAACCAATCTTCTAATGTTGGAGAGGTTGGATTTAACCATTTTCTTGTTATGGATCTTTTACTGGGTGCTAGTAGAGCCTGGAGTAGCTTTATATCCCGTCTTCTATCCAGAGTCCCAATCAGACCAAAATATATGGTTACAAAATCATTACTGGTATGAACTGTAAACATCTCTTTTAGAGCCATTTTAATGTACACTGAATTAGCGTAAGCATACAGGGAATTATTTTCCACAAAAAAAATCATAAATGATGCACGCCCTGCTCTTTATAGGCTACTTTGTCCTGTGGGAAAGAGATCAGAGTTCCTCTGGAACATTTCACGAGGTTGGAGCGTACAGACAGAGGGATTTTAGACCCAATCTCTTTAGATCGGTGCTTCCCAAAGCCAGGGTCTGTGATTACATCAAAAACGTGACAGAAGTTCAGGTTTTCTTCACCTCTTCAGCAGCAGCAGGACAGAGTTGGCGGTGCTGGCATCGAGCCCTGTGGTCGGCTCATCCAGAAACAGAACCGCAGGATCAATAATCAGCTCCATCCCGATGTTGGTTCTCTTCCTCTCTCCTCCTGAGATTCCCCGGGTCATCGGTGAGCCCACCTGAAAAAAAACAACAAAATAAACAAAACAAAACTAATATGAAGAGAAAAGAAACAGGCAGATATTTGGACTTCTGGAGCAGATCTTCTACCTTAGAGTCCGCCACTTTGCTGAGACACAGCTCCCTGATGAGATGGTCCACTCGGGCCTCCCTCTCACTTTGGGGCACAGAGGCCGGAAGGCGTAGCGCTGCAGAAAAGCTAAGATTCTGCCTCACAGTCAGGGTGCCCATAACTACATCCTCCTAGAAAGGAGACAGCAATCATTCAGGGCCACCCAAGTTAATTTTCAGCTTACGAGCCGATTAGTTCACCTGGACCACATAGCCAGAGAGACACTTGAAGTTCGGAGGCTGCGGCGCTCCGTCAATAAGAACCTCCCCTGATAGACCCAGAGGATCCTTCCTCCCAGCCAGAATGTCCAAGAAGCTTTAGGGAAAGCAATATGGAAACAAGTTAATATCATGGGATTTACCAAATGGTTGTATTTAGCATTGGAAGTCTTTAAGATGTAGTATGTAGAGTATGAGATGAAAACCTTTCCACATAAAGGTTTTTCCACAACAGCCACTGCTGTGCCTAACTACAGCACGCATACTCTCTGTTTATAGATGGTGCCGCTAGACCAGAGCTTATCTGTTCAGTTTCTCTCCTAGATAAAGTCACTGCAGGGCTGCCGCTGCCATCAAGGCTGGACTATTGTAATTCTTTACTATCAGGAAGTCCACAAAATGCAATTCAAAGTCTTCAGCTTATCCAAAATGCTGCAGCAAGAGTTCTGATGAAAATCAACAAGCGGGATCATATTTCTCCAATTTTAGCTTCCCTTCATTGGCTTCCTGTTAAATCAAGAATAGAATTTAAAATTCTTCTTCTAACGTATAAAGCCCTTAATAATCAAGCTCCATCATATATCAGAGCTCTGATTACTCCGTATGTTCCTAACAGAGCACTTCGCTCTCAGACTGCAGGTCTGCTGGTGGTTCCTAGAGTCTCTAAAAGTAGAATGGGAGGCAGATCCTTTGAGATGACATGTTTCATGAATTGGCACTATAGAAATAAAACAGAATTGAATTTACTTAAATCTGAGAAAATAGTGCTGAACAAGGGCTTCTGTGTTTTTTCTGCATTTTCTTTTTGTCCTTTTACTACGAGGTTGACCCGACAGATGGCTGCTCACACTCAGTCTGGATTCTTTACGCAACCAAAGCACCAGATCCAGTATGAACTAAAATGGCATTATGAGACCTCACCTTTCTGACTAAAATCTTTCATATTTTCTTTACATTTTCCCTCCAAACAGAGTCGGATTTTTTTTGTTTTTTTTGTGCTAAATTCTTCAGGATAAAGTTGGAAAAGGTTTTGAAATGATGTATCATGGTGAAACTTTTTTGCATCAAATAAACCAGACACCTTTTAGAGCCTCTGTGAATGTTTTAAACATAGATCAGTAATTGATACTCACGAAGATTTCCCACTTCCAGTTGGTCCAAGAATGGCATTTAAACCGGGTCTCATAATCCCACTGAAACACAGACAAACAGGTATTAGTAGGACATTAAATAAAAGCAAAAATGAACTATTATCCAATCAGAGAGTTCAGTTTTATAGTAACATTTGCTGTAAAACAAAAAGCAGAATACTCCGATTTGCTGAAACTTCAAATAAATTCTTTCTATTGTTGCACTTTTCCCAAAATCAGTTACTTCTTTGCCTTTAATAACTTCCTTTATGAAGTTTCTTGCCAACAGATGTAACACCTGGGGAAATGTAGAAACATAAAAAACCTGCTTAATAACCTAGACAACAATTGAGGGAAAAAAAACTAGAGCAAATCCTTTGAAGCTCTTAGAGAAAAGTCACAAAAAGAAAAATAAGACTGAATAAAACTCCGGAGATGGATCACGTGATGCTGTTTAATTCGCTTCCCTGGCAGTCTGCTCTTTAGTGCATTAGAGAGATTATATGCAAGAACCCATGCTTAATATAATATAATTAACAGAGTGGCAGGTGAAGGTCAAAACACTTGTGAAATTATTCATTCTTCCATGGGAAATGTCAGTGCCGTTAATACCATCTGAGAGGAACCAGTGTAGGGGTCCATTCACCATTGTTCTGCCGTGTTCAGGGATACAATGAGCCAAATCCTGCAGAACTGACAGGAACAAGGCTCTTAAAGTTCTCCCCAGTTTAACTGACTTGAAAGGGTTATTAAAATTTGTTGCTATATTTGGCCAAAAATAATTAGCCGACATGTTTTCCTTGAAGTTGACAGACTGAAAAAAGGACTCCTGTGTTCTTATCTAGTTTTGAAAACTATTTGTTAGATTTGTGGGAAATCTTCTTAGTTTATCTAAGGCAAAGGAGATATTCTTAACAAACGCAACTCTGACAGAAATCACGACTGAAACAAAATTAATAGGCTATGAATTTAAACAATGCCAGACGCATAGTTGGATGGTTCACATCTGCAAAAAAAAAGGAAAACAAGAGCTTATAATGTCTTATAATATAATAATTTAATTGGGGATGCACCGATATAAAAATCTGGGCCGATATTAATATTGCTGTTATCTCGATAACAACATTTAGAGATGTGTGTGTGCACACACCTTTCCGTTTGATGTCATATAATATATAATAATACAATATATAGTAATATTATATATAATTTAATAATTTACTTAGGGATGCACCTATATGAAAATCTGGGCCGATATTGATTTCTGATGTTAATATTGCTGCTGTGTCCGATAACCAATATTTAGCGATGTGTGTGTGCACACACATATTTCCATTTGATGTCATATAATATGTCATAATATAATATATAATAATATTATATATCATACTGAAAACAATGCTAACTGAATTTTTCAATGCGAGTGATAATCTATACTTGCACACTGTTTTTCGTGTGTCTTCTTACGACACCGTGAACAACGGCCATACTGCTGACATCGCATCTCTGCTTCGTTTAAAACCCCCGCAATCCTGGCTGTGATGCATCGCTGTCACATGGCCAACCAAAAACCACATGACCAACCCCTTAACCCCCCCCCCCCCGTCCAAATGGCTTACATTGGCCGATACCGATGTTAATGTCGATGCATCCCTCAATGTGATAGGCAGAAACCAGTAAAATATGGATATTTTTGGTAATTAACGACTTACTTGAGGTCCATCAGGATCTCCTTTGGGTTCCGTTTAGCTTTGCAGAAGAAGCCACTCCTCGTGCGTACGTTATACTGGATGTTGTGGAAGCTCACCGTGGAACCACAAGCCCGCTTGGTTCTGTTACGGTCCGTGCTCGTCTTTGGTTGAGACGTCCCGTTGGTGCCGATGTCTTCGATCATCGCAATGTTGACGTGCCCGCCGCCCTCCATCGGTCCACACAGAACCAAGAGTCCTGAAGGGATAGTGGCTAATAGAGAGAGTTACTTGATTTATTGGCTGGAAAATTAATAAAATATTGTAAAAGGGTGCAGTTATGGTGGCTTTGGTTTGCACTTCAGAGCTCGCGTGACCCCAGTCATTCTGATTCTGACCTCAAAATCACAAACAGCAGCTGATCAAAGTTGGAAACAGTTGCAGCGGTGAACCGTTTATTTCCAGTTCTAATGGTTTTTATCACACTAAAGTGATAAAATAAATATTACTTTACACGTACCTGGGATGCCGATGCAGCCTGGACCAGACTTTACACTAAAGTTAGGTTTGCTGTGACCTCATTTCAAGATCTGAGTTTAGATTTTTGATTTTATGCTTTTTTTTGATTGTCTTTGTCAAACAGCCCTGAGAGCTCAAGAAAGATCAAATGCATGTTTAAAAAATGTAATTTATAACCAGCCAATATATAGAGCGTTTGAACAAAGTAACTGCTCTGAAAGTGTTTAACTTTCATAAAATGTGATGGCTGAAAGGTGACTCTAAAACTGCCTCAGAAGAAAATCTTAAATTAGTCGTATTAGTAAAAAACAATTTTTTTTTCCAATGTTTACTTCGGCTTAATTATTGGTTTTATGTATTTCTTTAAGCCTCATGTTGAAATTGTAAAAAGAAAGAAAGAAAGAAAGAAAGACAAAATGGTGGAAAACCATCATTATCCCATAATGTTATAATGAAGGAAACTACCAGTTTTGTTCTGTTATTTTCATCTAAAATGCAAAGGGGAAAAACAAAAGCATAAATACTCCTAAATAATTTTGAATAGCAAGTAGATGTAGAACAAACTACTTTAAAAACCAATTCATTGTTTTATGTTACTTTGTGTATATCTCCACTGTTTCTGCTCTTTTTTACATTATTCAGTCATAAAATATTTGAAATGTTCCAAAAGACGCAACAGCAGCTAAACTTGCACTGTGAGATGATGAAGCAAATTAATAACATTTCCATATAAATTATCGGCTTCTTGAACATTTTTCTGGTTATTTAATACATTTTAGTTATTAATGTTTTAACTTACTTTTATATTTGCCTTTTTTCTTTCTATGTTATCACAACTTTGCTCTAATTTTAACAATATCTTTTTCTTTAAACTTTACTTTAAACTTTTACTTTTTTCTGTTAATTTTTCTCTCCTGTATGCTATTATAATTTGTGTCTCATTTCCCCTTATTTTTCTTTTGTTTCTGCGTCATTAATCCGATACTATTTTCTGATTTATAGACCAGTGTAGTTAATGTAAACCAGACAGAAAACTGACGTGTTGATAAACTAATAAAACATTTAAAAAAATTACGTCTGGATTGGTCATAATAAATAAGATGGCAATTTTTGAGGAATATTTGTATCTCTAAAACTGAATAACTTCCATCTCAAACACCTTTAAAGCATTTCCAGTGTGATAAGCTTTCTCATTTTATTAGATAACAGGACTTATTATATTGAAAAACAGGGGGAAAAGTTTGCCTCGTCATTTTTAAAATAAAGGATTTTTAACTGTAACAAACAAAATGAGCTATGTTTTCATATTCACAAAGATTAAATAAAATTAATCTTTAGTTTTGCCAAATTTATTCACAATAAATTTATATAAGAGAGTCAACAAATATATCAGGATGTTGTTGTCCCTCAATTATGATTTAAAGATAATCTGACATCATAAAGGTAATAATAACCTTCTCATTGCTTTGGGGTCATACGGAATACTTCTCTCTATTTCTGCAAGGAATTTAAATAAATTTTTAGAGGAGGAAAAACAGTTTTAATGCAAACTAAACCTTCTTTAATTATTCTCTTTGTCAGCAATAATACATTTTATGCACCGTTGTAGATGATATTGTAAGGCATATAAAGGAACCTGTAGCTAAGTTGTACTTTCTGAAGTCTGAAGCCATTTGCTGCTTAACGCATTCATTAAATAGTTTACTGCAGTTTCTCCGCCTGAAATAAAATCACAGCGTTTAAAGTCAGATCTAAGAGCATCGTTTCCATTTCCCAAAGCAGGAGCTGATTTGCTGTGTGAAATCTGAAGAAAAGGTTCTCCACCACTAATGTTGCAGGAAAGGTAATAAAGGTATTTTTAACGACTCACCGCTGAATGACGAAGAGAGAAGACGCTGCTGCAGACTGACAGAACGGAGGAAGAGTTCAGCCTGAATAACGTCGACTCATCAGGGACTCAGGAGTTTAACTCCGACCCCCACTGGGCTGCATGGGGGAGTAACCCTTTATTTTCCACCACCATGATGATATTCTGTTCACAGATTTTACAGCCTGGAGCTAACGACACTGCAGCTTTCAGTTCTTGCATCCCTTTGAAAAAGTATTTAAAGTAATTTACCAAGCAATGTGAAAATGTAATCCTTCCCCCAGGCGCCTTTTTTATTTTGTCCTGATCCCTGAGACACACTCTGGCCTGACATGTAGTTTAAAGAAGCGAATTTAACAACATGAATTAGGCTAAAAGATCTTAGTAACTTGTACATCATAACGGTGATCTGAAGAAGTTTAAAATTAGATGAAACTGAATCTTACCATTCAGTATGGAAATTGGTAAAAAACACACAAACAAAAAAAAACACACTTTTAAGGCTTCGGGACTCCTGCAAATTACAGCGAGACCCAAAGGGAGAAAACACGGAGTCACGGTAAAGCTTCCCAGGAGTGGCCAGCCTACCAAAATGACTCCAGGATCACACTGATCCACTCATCCAGGAGCTCACATAGGCATCCAGAACGAGTCCTAAAGCACGGCAGGGCCCGCTCCTCTCCATAAGGGTCAGAGTTCATGAGAAACCGGGGAAAAATGGCCCCCATGAACACAAAGGCCCGTCTCACATTTCCCAAAATAACATCAAAGATTTTGGGAAAATATGCTCTGGATTGAGTTAAACATTTTTGGGACGTTGTTTGTCCCATGAAATCAGGTGTACAACTAACTACTTTCTTACCTCTTTCTTATTTATCTTTGTAAATTTCTCAATTTTTTTTATCCAAGATTATCCAACATTTTCCTTATTTATCCTCAATAAAATGACGTTAGAGCTGCCTTTAACCAATCGGGCCACTGAAACTAATTAATTTCCCTTTATGGGGATGATAAAGTCTATCTTGTTTAAATATTAGAATTGTACGATTGTTAAGGAAGTTTAGATGCCCATTTCCTCCACTGTTCAGGTGGTTTCCACCATCTTCCCTGCTTAAGACAATCTTGCGCTCGCTAAAAGTCCTCCTCACTACTCCTAACATTTGTTTTTCACTTTAGGAGCTCTCTGAAGGCCTTAGTTGCTTTGTGAATAGCTTTTATCTTACCGAGGTAAAATTCGAAGAAAATTCTACGATTTTTCCTAAAATAGCATCACTAAGAACTACAGTATCAGTCAAAAAATTGTCGTAAAGAGGATAAAAACATATACGTCGCAACAGACAATAACGGACTACAAGTCACATTTATTTAGAAATGTATTTGAATCCACAACTGGCTGAATAACATGGAACAAACCTGGGAGGTTGAATGGGGGTAAATTAGCATTACAAGCTAGCAACTCCAACCAGGAAAGTTCTTGTCAGGGCATTTGAAAGTTGTCAAATTTCCACAGAAATTAGACCATGAGCGTAACGGTGCTACATGCTAAGCCAACAGTATGACACGGATGTTTCAGAGCAACTATAAAGCTGACGTGAAGTTGTAATTCACCCGGACATCAGAGCTGTAAGCTAGCGCCGCTAGCTGTTATTAGCGTCACAGACAGCACAATAACGGGGTTCTGTCGCGGTCTGAGCGCTTCGAGTTGTCTTGTGGATGTATACTGAACAAACAAACAGGCTTTGTTGTTTATACATTAATGTTTTAATTAATTTATAAGTGAGACAAGAGCAAGATAGTTTTCACAAGCCTAGCGCACCCCTTGTGGCCATAGACGGTATTGTTTACACCTTGGTTAATGTTGGTCAACATGATTTAACGTTTAAAATTGATATACAAGTCGCACCTGACTGTAAGTCACAGGATCGGCCAAACTATGATAAAAAGTGCAATTTATAGTCTGAAAAATACGGTTTCTTTGTAAATAGGGCCTTGTAGTCCAACATCAGTGTCTGACCTCACAAATGTGGTTCTGGAAGAGTGGTCAAAAACTCTCCGAAACGCGGCAGAACCTTCCCAGAACAGATGAAGCTGCTATAGCAGCAAAGGATGGACTAACGTTACAATTGAACCCGATGGATAAAGAAAGAGGCGTTATGGAAGTTCATGTACGAGACAAGGCAGAGGAGCGAATCCCACCAAGCTCAGGTAAACATTACCCGTCAACACTCCAGTCTTGGATCTGGACACTGACACTAAAAAGACCAGAGAAGCAAAAAGTATTTTGCATTTAGTTTCTTTATTTTATGTTTGACAAGCGGTTTAGCGGAAAATTAATAGAAAAAAAAACAAAAACAATCACAGTAACAATATTGTTGTTGTGTCACATGAGGTTGGGTTTCACGCAGAGTTAATTAGCAAACAGTAAAACACTGAACAAACTGCAGGAAAGAACTCAAGGCTGTGGCTGAAAGATTTGTGAAAGATAATAAATCACACATTAATCGATAAACCACAGCCTCCTCGCAGGCGACCTGCTACAACACGACATCCTACAAGGTCTGCATCCCTCACGGAGAAAACAAGAAGCAAAGCGACTTATTGGTTAAGGTCTGCCGTCCAATTGTCCAGACTCCCGATAAACGAGCTGGGCTTCATCACGCAGCTCGTTTCCTTGGGTTTTAACCGCTTCCTGCTGCAGTAACGAGGCTTCTCGTTCTGTGAGGACGACCTTCAAAGTGATATTACACAGCTTGGGTTTGATACGAGCACCTGCACATGTGAAATATTCAGATATGTGGGATCCAAGATAAATATCACACAGATACATATACGTCTTTATATAATGATCAGTTTTACAGGGGTACTTAAATAGAACTATTTACAAAACACACAAACTGTACATTCCTGTACCCTGAATGCATCTTTGTGCCCAAACAGTAACAGCCAGCTGAGAACATTTTACCCACTTTAGAAACGTGCGGTTCTGCCCCTGAATGCTAACGTTTCACTTCTTTTCCAAAACTCCAGGATTGTGCTAAATGGCGTTTTGATCTATACGAATAACACTATAACATGAAGCTTTACTGTCTTTTTTTTTTTTTTTGGTGGATCTGCAGAGATGACAATTAGAAGCTTGGACCCTTTAAAAATAAACACGCAGCTATGGATTTTCTCTCGCTGTCGTGTTCTGTGGATATTTGTCGTCACATGAAGGAAGTAGCATAAACATTCAAAGGAAGAGGTTTGAAATAAATACGAACCCTTTCAAAACCAGAGATCCAGGAGTCCATGAAATGACTTCCAGATATTGTAACAAATTTGAACCTCTAACTACTGGGAGCCCCGCTGTATTACTAAAGCGATGCACCGATCAGACGGTCGTGGAAATCAGCAGATCTTCCCTCGATCGGCTCTGAATGGAGGCGCGCAGATGGAAGAAAGTCTGGTTTAACCGATAGTTCGATGCATTAAAACTGGAAAGTTCTACTTTCTTTGGTCTATAAATGTGTCATTAAACTTCAACTTTGCTGCACTTTATTTTGCAAAGCGCCTTGATGCACAACAGGAACAAAGAATAATTTGCTTTCAGTCGGATTTAAACCTTTAAGCTTCATCGGGGAAGCTGCAGCACATTTTTTATTTTTTTATAGATACCTTTTTATAAACCTTAGAAATAAATCTAGAATCAGTCAGACCGAGCAACTGGTGCATCTCTAAAGTAAAATACTACAAGCTCCATATTTAAAATTTCTCCTTCGGTTTCCTTTTTAGCAAAAATTAAAATAAAACAAAAATTTAGAATTTCAACATTTATAAAAAATCCAATCATTAGAGGGAGCAAAACAAGAACATCTGCTCCCATCTTCCTTCCTGTGCTTTATTCTCAGAGGTCTCAGTGAATGTAGTTGAATTTACAAACAGCAATCCTGCTGATCAGAAAAGTCGGTCAGCAACTTTAACGGCTTTAATAAAGTCTCCCTGTTGCTTAAACAGCATTTATAAATGAGCACGGTGATATTAGGACGTGGGAACTCGGGTACAAGATAAACTGTAGTTTGTTGAGGTGACTTAGGGCCATAAAGTTTTTGAACTTAATGTATATATATATAAAAAAAAAAATATGGACAGTGGCGCCGCCGGCTGGTGGCGACGGTCAAATTCTAAAACGTTTTGCTCATTACTACAAGTTAGGCGTCATTAGCCGCTCCTGTTTAATTAAACTTGACGGTAAACTGGTGTGAAGGTTGAAGTTTGGCTTTTATTTAAATGAAAGGTCAGTGTTCTGTGTATATTAACATCGGTCCGGACTGAAACAAGCTGGTTAAGTCTTTGTTTAAATTCTCTCTGAAAACGCGACGCTGAGATGTTCGATGGATGTGATTTACGTGGATCTTACATCGTTACCATATCTGTCCCTTCGCGTGTTTACGTGGTAGTTTGAATTTATTGCACTGATTATTAAGTGCCAAATGTTAAGAGCTGGATCTTCCCACCTTTTATTGGTGATGGTAGTCATTTAACTTTGAGATGCGCTCTTAAAGCAGGAGATAAAATCCTCAAAAAAAAAAAAAAAAAAAAAAAAAATCAGGCAAAATATAGAAGAAACCTCTTTAAATCAGTTTCCATCATAATTAAAATGTCATTTGGTTTTTCTCAGAAACTAGAGCAGACCTGCCTAGCTTATTCCGACTTTCCACCCGCCGTTCAGACATCTCTTTGCTTTTAGCACCACAACATTGCTGCGTTACTTGTGTACAAAACCTTATATAACAAGGGATTATTTCATCTAGTGCCCGTCATGAGTTTACAGCCCCATTCTTCACAGAAGCTGCACAGCAGGCTGCTCTAAACAACGGATCAAACCTATTAGGCATCACTGTCAGGTCGAACTGTTCTGTGTAGATCCTGGGGGCCGCGGCCTGTATTGCACATGTTGGCGGGGGCTCCTGGGGGCCGCAGGCTACGCCCAGCGGCCGCTGGACACGAAGCTCCTGCTGAAGGAGAAGCTGACGTCTGAACTCTTGTGTTTTCCCCAGGCACCAAAAGGAACCACGATGATCGTGCTGTTGTCCTCCGTACCGTAATGAAGAGCCTGACAGAGACAAGAACCACCATCAGGAAAATAAAAATAAAAATGGTTTCTTTTTCTGTGAAACACAAATTAAATGTCTCCCTAATAATAATTAAAAAAAGGTAACATTTACAGCCTCAAATGAAGTGTTTCAGATACATTGCTAGTCTCTAAGCCCAGGGGTCATTTGGTACCGGGCGGCCCAGGAAGGATAAATAACTCACATTATTTCAGTTTTATTTATTATCTGAGTGTAAATCATGTTTTATTTTGTTAAAAAAAATAGCCGGATTATGTCCGTTACATCTGTGTCAACAACACACACACACACACACACACACACAGATAGTTCAGACTTGGTGGCTAACCGTGGCGCTTAGGCTAAGATTCGTTCACCATTGGTGAAAAACTGATCCTGCCCGCTACTGTCAGTAGGGGGCGCTAGGGAGCCGCATCCATTAACGTTACAGTATTTTTCAGACTATAAGGTGCACTTAAAGTCCTTAAATCTTGTCAAAAATTGATGGTGCGTCTTATCTATGATTACCGTTGTGCTTACTGACTGATTTTATGTAAGTAAAGTTTTCTTGAAATTAGTATATTTCCTTGATTTGAGCAGCTAAATAAGACTATTGGCCAATGGAATGAGTATTTTTAGCCCTACAATAAGATAATTAGATAAACTGTGCTTGAAATAAGATGATGGAGATGAGTTGTTTTTATTTAAGTGCAAAAACCGTGTTCACTTGGGAAGAATATTTAATAATCCTTATAGTCCAAAAAGTACGATAGTATTGACTGTTGCACGCAAGAAATCAGGCTTTTCTTGCAAAAGTTCAACATTTTACTTTGTTTTAAAATCATAGTTTTAGTTCTTAAAACAGTAATTCAGTAGGTGTTGATATATTTATTTAGAATAAGAGCAGAAACGTCTCTAAAGGCTGCTGTTCTTTAGTTTGTCGCATAATTAAATATCCTGTGAAGTGTGCAGCTGTGACCAGATGTGCAAACATTGAGGAGGTGTGAATGCTTTGGTGCGGCACGTGGACACGTTTCCACGCGTCTCGTACCTGGTCAGATATCCTCTGAGCTGCCTCCTTGGGGTCGTGACACTGGTTGATGACGTTGCAGATCTCCTGGCTGTTCATGATGAAGTTGATGCCATCTGTGGTCAGAGCCAGGAAGGAGTCGTGCACATGATGCAGCTGTAGAAGAGGAGAAGAAAATAAATACATGACCAGGTAGTTTGACCAGGAAACACTTTTAGAACATATAAATCAGGCACACCTCAAAAAGGATATTTTAAACAGAAATGTCAGGCTTCTGGGAAATGTGTTAATTTCTATGCCCTTAATTCTTGGTCTGGGCTCCTTCTGCATGAATTTCCTGCGTCAGTGCGGCGCTGCATGGAGACGGCCTGCCTGTGGTTCTGCTGAGGCGTTCAGGAAGCCCGGGTTGCTCCGATAGCCGCCTTCAGGCCCTCTGGTGTCTCTTAACAACACTCTATTGATTCTCTATGGAGGTTCTGGTCAGGAAATCAAGCCCAGTACCACTATGGTCACTGGACCAGCTTTCTGTACCTTTGGTAGTCTGGGCCGGTACCAAATGCTGCTGGAAAATAAAGTCAGCGTCTCCGTACAGCTTGTCTGCAGAGGGAGGCCTTAGGAGCCGTGTTGACTGGATTTCAGAAAACCCAGCGGACCAGAACCAGCAGATGACACGGCACCCCTAACCATCACTGGCTGTGGAAACGTCCCACTGGACCTGAATCCAGGTTTAAAATCCTTAAATCTTCTCAAAAATTGATGGTGCGCCGTATATAAGATCACCGTTGTGATCAGAAATCTGTTAAAATGTGTAAGTACGACTTTGGTTAGCAACGAAGCCGCTCCACTCAATGGATATTCAGAGCATTATGGTACACTGTGTCACTACCTGATAGGACCCCTGAGCTGTCTACCAGACTGCCCGACTGTAATGTCTAAACTAGAAGCGCATTCATGTAAGACAGCCCACGCCCGGAGTACGCGCTAGCAACAATAAACCTAGTAAGTGTTGTGCCATGTCAGGACGTGACAGACTGCATTTCCCATGATGCATGGTGGTCAAAATGGCCACCAACTCCCATCATGCAACGCGGCCCAAAATGGCCGGCGCCCTAGCAACCGATAACGTTGCTAGGGTAAAGTTGATAAAACTCGGTTGCACCTCGCAATCGATCTTCTTCCCTGGCGCCCTGCCAACCCGAGAAGACACACACACAGCTGTTTTACTCCGTGGAGTAATCCCACGCCACGTGCTCGAGTTTCTCGCTGGACCGAGATTTTTTCGAAGCAAAACCATTCCCTGTGCAGACAGGAGGTCGACTCAAAAAGGTACCTTTAATTCCCTCTGATCAAATACTGGAAGCCGCCTTATCTCCCAGTGATCGAGAGAGGACGACGCGTTGTTTGGCCCAACAAGCGTCTAGGAGCCCAGAGAGAGAGAGACAGACGAAGGAACTCTCTCAGTCTGGTCCCCGCTGCAGCCTGCGGACCCTGCGGTCGTCAAGACGCGTTCAGGACGTCGCGTGATCCGGAGCGCTCCGGACCGAAGCCGGGACTTTCACTCCGGACCAGCCCCGAGGCACCTCAAAGTAACGGGTTCTCCCCTTTTATTTCTGTCTCACCAACAGGGTGTTTAGAAGTGCCTGGGCAGACGTAGAAATTTGTAGGCTTAGGTTAATGCTTTTATTCCACGACGAAGTTGGAATTAATTTGCTGAATATTTTCTTTGTATGTGCATGCATTTTACATTTGATTCTGCTGTGTTGATTTGTGATTCATCAATAACCCCGCCGTGGGTCATTGCTTCAGTTCTGTTCCATCTTCTTCCCTGCCTTCCCCCCTCTCTCTCTTTTCGCTTCTTCTTATCAGTTTAATCTCTTTGTCCGAGCTCATTCCGCGGCTTTTGTTTAAACTACCAGTTAGCCGCGCCCTCTCGAAGCGAGGCATTACCCCATCAGCGTAAGCGTGGTTACGTCATCAGAACCTCCCCTCACGCTTCACGTAAATTGATAGACCATACGTCATCGTAGCGGCCATCTTGGGAGGGTGTCGGATGACTGGGCTGTAGCTTAGCTGATAGCTTTGTAAGGCATCAAAGCGTCCGGTAGGACTCCCACAGCTGCTCTGTCTGTCAATGCTATGTCAAATGCCGATGTTCTGAATGTGGTTTAAACAACCGTGAGCTGAACTAAGAGTTGCAACCGCTCATTTTAATCCATTTGTTTTTCTTTCCTTTCGTTTTGTTTATTCTTTTATCTCCATATATATTTTGCGTGTTAGTTAGTAGTGAGTAAGATTTCCAAAGTCGTTGAATCAGAGAATTACTGTAACAGGGAATTGCTTTTGGTTCAATAAAACACCACTGCGGAATAGACATTGTTTTGTGTTCAATCCAATTCATAGTTGTATGGTTATTCAGAAATCAGAGCTAACCTCCTTTGGAGTTAACATCTGACATTAATACAGAGACAATATCATTGGATGGTGATAGACGAATAAGGATTTAAACTCTAATTGCAGTTATATTGGGGTTCTCACAGCTGCCGGATAAACCTCGTCGGTCACAAGTCCGACCAGATCATTTATCCCAGCATAAATGAGTTCATAACAGCAAATTAACTAATGCATTAGTGGTATAAATACTTACAAGCTTATAGCTAACATCACCACCATTTGAACTATATTTTGTTGTAGCGGAATTTTGAGTTGAATGATTTATTATTTAAATTATAATGCCAAATCATAAATAATAATAATAATAAGCATATTCAACCATCTTCTGGCATAACATAAGTTAATTCAATATAAAAGTTACGTTTATTTTGGCCTTATGTTACAAACAGGACAGTGTAGTCCAGCTACTCTGTCCTCCCCACAGAGACGGATAGAGAGCTGTGGACGCGGAGGAGTGATATTACACATGTGGGAAGAATATTTAATGCACCTTATGGTCTAAAAAATACGGTACAAGAAATGCAAGCTTGAAATATTTCACCTTCTGGTGAAAAGTCTCTGTAAAAGGTTTCACTTTCTGAAAAGAGTGAAACAATATTGAATTCTTTCCTAATATTTTGAGATGCAAGACTGGTCAACAGGACGTTATCTAAAAGCGAAGGATTTGTTCCAGGAAAATAGTAAACAAAAAGGAGAAGAAATTTTAATTTCTCATATCTTAAAGCCTAAAGCTAAAACCGTCTTCAAATTAACTCCAGATATAAACTTACCGTTACTCTTTTGGTCTCTGGCTCAGAAACGACTCCGAACTTCTTCAGGTCAAAGTCTCCGATGCTGCGGGTCATCGCCAACCTGCCGTTGACGTTCGGCTGTCCGAGACTGTTCCAGGTGATGAACCCCCCGCTTTTCTTTATCCTGAAGATGGCGGCCGGACACAAAAACAAACAAATAAATAAATACATAAATAAAGGTTGTGTGTTTCAGACAGGAGGCAAAAGCCAACATGCACGTATGAGCGACTGAACCGCTACTAGAGAAAGTTATCCAGGAATAAAGATTAGGGTCTAGTGTTTGCTGTATTTGTAACTTATTAAACCAAACAACTGAGCAGAGATGTTGTCAATCAACAACCAGATTAGTGGGTGTTAGACAAATACAACTTAGAAAAAAAAAAAAAAAAAAAATATATATATATATATATATATATATATATATATATATATATATACACACACACACACAGATTGGTCTGCGAGGCTTTTACCCTCTATAAACGAAATTCACTTTTTCCAGGACAGATTTTGTATTTACTCAGGTTAGCTTCGTCTGATACTAAGTTTTGTTTCATCTACACGGCAAAGAAGGGAAATAAGAGTAAAATCTTCTCGATGTTAGTGTATTTGTTCTTGATTTGAGAATGTTAATAAGATTATCTACCAATGGAATGAGTATTTTACCCCAAAAAACAAGATAATTAGATAATCTGCACTTGGAATAAGATGATGGAGATGAGTTGTTCCCATTTAAAGGGCATAAATCTGGCAGATTCAATTAAACTTGCTGCTCAAATCAAGGAGAAATACACTAATTTAAAGAAAATTTTACTTACGTTTAGTTTTCTTTTTGCAGTATAAAGCAATTAAAATGTGAGAAACTAAATCAGAGAAACTCTGTTAAGGGGGAACATTTTTTCGTTTATCTTCGGCTAAATTGAGGAGATTTTGATTGTTTTTATGTATTTATTGTAGGGCTGGACGATATAGAAAACAAAGCGGGTGTTACATCTCCTGCACCATCCCAACCACTCACCTCTCCTTCTCGTCCCTCCTTTCAGGGGTGTGGTCCACAGTCAGTTTAAGAGCCTTGCCTTTGCGGCACATCATGGCGCGGCTGTCCCCCACGCTGGCGACCACCAGCTCGATGCCGTCCCTCAGCAGGGCCACGGTGGCGGTGGTTCCCGCGTTCATTCCCGGCCCTAGGAAGACAAGGCAGGAACCGTCACGAGTGGAACGAGCCCCGAGGAAAAACACGCAGAAGGTCGACGATCACACGGTGCATCTCACATCCACAAGGCGGAACATAAACAAACGGGCTGAAGTTATTTTTAGCCTCGGAGCAGACTAACACAGTAAAACAACACAGGATGTGATCATACATGCAGGTAGGGCCGCTGCGGCACAACGCCGAGACCCGCAGCAAATTTCATACTAAATAAAACCTTAAAAACAAAACGATACACAATATATTTAAGTTTCCAGTCTGTTTTAACTACACACAAGCTAATCTAGAAAGGTCTAAATAAATCACTGAAAGCCTACATCTTTCTGCTGCCCAAGAATAACAGAGTTGTTAAGGAAAGATAACAGCCAGTCAAAGTGAATCATTTCTGGACACTAAACAGTAGATAAAATGGGCAAAGATGAACTTCTCTTTAAATCGATTTAAGATTGGCAAGAATGTGCAGATTCTACAGCAGCGGTGTTTAGTTCCTTAAGGGAAAACGACTTTAAGCTATACAATCAGTCTCTTATACGAGTCAAAAGAGCATCCAGTTACTGACACCCCTGGTAAAGATGCACAAAAAGCCTCCAAATATTCATATTTTACTGAAGCAACTTTTAAAGCAACTCGTTTTATTATTCCAGCCGTTAATTAGATTTTATCTTATATTTGTATTGATGTTTTCCCCTCTGACTTTTCTTTCCTGTTTTTACTGCTATCGTAGTGATTCACGAGGCTGCAAGGCAGATTTCTTTAACAGGACAATAACTAAGTTGTACCGATGCAGTAAATAAAATTAATTTAGGGCTGGGCGATAATTCAATAACAATATATATCAATCGATAGACGTATATCGATGATAGAAAAAAATAAAGGGTCAGTAAAAAGTTCAATAGAACAGCAGTTTTCCTTCCTTATGCATTCTAGCCATGCAGGTTAATATTACATCATTACATCCTCCCAACCAATCACAACGCAGAACCAGGACCCAAGCTCCGCCCCCTTCAGAGAGTTAAGAGAGCACGGTTCTTTTTTTTGTTCTTTAAAAACTTGTAGTTTTGGTAAAAAGTTGGTTGAATACAGGTTTGAGTTTGAATTCAGTTTGAATTCAATATATGTTTTGAATTTGTTGATAATTATCGACATCAATACGATTTCCACTTTATCGATATGCTTTGTTTTCTATATCGTCCAGCCCTACAATAAAATACATAAAAACAATCAAAATCCAACCTTTAATTGGGATGTCAAGCAGATGTGTGTTGATCTGCATTAGAAAACAGCTGCTCCCCTAAAGTTATCCACATATGCAGTAATTTAAAAGTTAATAACGTTTAAAACTGAGCTGGATGAGGACACAACATCCATCGGGTACCTTCAGTCATACCATCACGTACGTAAACAGGTGGAGTGGGCTAAACGCTAACGGCTAATTGGACTTTAAAATGGCAGCTTTAACTCCCAGCGACCCGGGGAACCTCGCTACGGCGCATGGCCTCGTTAATTTAGTTAAATAATCATATATTCTAAATAAAAATCTGGTGGCTGCTGCCAGAAAACTGAATATCTAAGATCTTACTGACTTAATGGGCGGCTACATTTTTTATTTGCTGTCGTTGGATCGTCCTAAAATGGGTTCATTCTAAGCCTTTTTTTACCAGCGGTGTCTGTAACTTTAGGTGCCCCCTGACTTTTAAACATGCTGCACCGACTAACAGGAGCCTGAACATCTCATACGGCTGGTCGAACAGATGCATCGTCTCACAGGAAGCATACGCTCGGTAGGAGAAGAGAAAGAAAGAGAGGATTTAGAGAAAGAAAGGGAACCTTCCAGTAGTCCAGGATTTAGGACCCGCTGGACTCTCCTTCAATATCTATCCTCTCGTCATCCACACTGGTACCAAGGGCCTCCAGCTCTGAGCTGGGTCAGCAGCTGCCGTAGATAACATGCACACACACACACAGGCATATTGGGACATTTCACACAGCGTGGCCCATATTAGGCCACATAACACGGTTACTAGCTGTTACAGTAAGACATGATCTTACTCTCAAACTGCATTGTGAAAATAAAAACACTAACATCAAGAGTTTCACTAAAGGCAAAAATGTAATTCATAGTGTTGAGAGATCCATTTGTTTATTTATTTGTTTTACACAGGATGATTTGTGAGAATCCAGAAAAATACTAATTCCTGGTAAAAAAAAAACAAAAAAAGAGTAAATAAGAAGAAATTAAATATTTTTTTTACTGCCGCTAGATGACGCCACATCTGTTTATATCTGCTCATCGCTCTCGGTGCTGGGGCTATTTTTACCCACAATAAGGACCATAAAACATCATCAGTATGGAGGCTTGGTGTATATAACCGCATTTTATCATGATCAACGGTTTTTGGTCTTTTTTATAACAATATAACGTGGCTATATACCTTTAATAAAGGAAGTTAAAGTTTGTCATATATGCTAATTAATCTTATTTTCTGCTCCTAATCAGAAAGAACCGTGTGCCTTCAACAAAATTATGCTGCAGAATCAAAAATGGAACAATTTATTCTTCTTGGCATCATGTTTTAAAATTTTAGTGTCATCACAACCTTGGCACAGATGAATTTGTGAGTGACTCTGCTGCAGCATTGACAACTTTAGCTTTACTTCCATATTTGTCCTGAACAGAAAAGAGACTTTTGGTGCCACTATTACAAAAAATACAAACATATTCTTGAATCTTTTTCGAATTGTGTTTTCATAAACCTTACTGGACGCTACGACCTTGGGGCAAAGTAGCTGCAATGGCTATCTCCTGGGAAGACTGTCAGCTGTCTAAAATATTTCCTCCTCTTTCTTCTTCTAGAATAATGGAAATTAGATTGCTTAAAAAGTTGTCCAGCAATCGGTTAATTAAGCAGATTTCATCTGTAGCAACTTTGTGTTTTTTTTTTTACACTACCGATCTGTATTTTGATTTAAATTTTGTCAGCAATGATGCAATGTGATATTTTATGTGCTGTTATTTAACTGAGGCTGCAATTACTCAACAAAGAACATAACAGCAGAAGTAAAAAAAAAAAAATCAGCATTAACTTAATGACTTTATAATACACCAAATGGATCCTGTGCTTTTTGAAAAAAGGTCTAGTTGGGGATATTTCCACCAAGTGTTTTATTGATAAGTTTTGAAAGTCATTTGTATCGATAGAGACCAAAAACTGTTATACTATTTCCATTTAAAAGGGTAAACATCTGGTTACCGAAGTATGAGATTTATATACATTTCACGTTAGAGAATCGACACACAAGTATTTATACTTTCCTTTAATTCGTTGCTTATCTATGTTTTTGAGATTTGTGTTATCTGTAGTAAACATCTAGCGTTTCACCCATTTGTAGCTTGTCTATTATTTAAGAAATATTAAGAAACTTTGGATGAAAAGACAGACCTCTAACCAAGTCTGCTCAGGTCATGTCAGTGGGGAAATCCAAAGCCTCAACGCCTAAGTAGGATAAGTACATTTGGTTTAAATACAGAAGGAAAAAAAGTACATCACATATTTAAAAAACAGAAACAAATGTTTCAATACAGTAAGCAATAATCATAATAAGAGATGTTGAAATAACACTACCTACCATTTGGACAGAAGTGCAAGTGCCTTGCAAACGCTTTGTCTACTTCCAGGAAGGCTTTTGTTAAAACCAATTCCAGATTCTCCTCTTCTGCCAAAATGTCCCTGAAAAAGGATCAGAAATGTGATCAGCTGCACCTTAAATTCTGTGGTTATTTCCCATGACAACAAAAAGCAAATTTGTCTCACTTGATGAATTTCTCCATGTATTTTTCACAGAAGTCAGCTGCTTCTGCTCCACCGTGCCCGTCAAACACAGCAAAATACAGAACGTTTTCAGTCATTTGGGAGACCTGGAACCGGTCCTCATTCTCCTTGCGCTGACCAATCAAGGAAGCACACCCTACCCTAGACAAGCTAACTTTGGGAATGGGCTTCCCATAGCGAATGCTAGGGGGGAGATTGATGGGCTCGTCAATACGATCATCCCAAATGCCAAAGGAATCCCAGGTTGTAAGGTGGCCACTGCTGTCTGGATCAAAGCGGGTGTTGCTGTAGCGCCTCCCCGAAGGCCCATGAAGTTGTCTGAAGAGGAGTGGGAACTTTGTTTTGTGGCCATCAAGCTGAAAGGGGTGCGGCTCGAAAGCCTTTTGCAACAGACCGCTGCGGCTGGCGTTAGAACCACTGCACCTGGCCAGGCGCACAAGGCAGGAAGCTGACATCACCCTGAGGACACACTCGCAGGACCAGTTGTAGAGACAAAGCAATGCTCAAACACTGCAGAGAAAGAGATTAAAGGGGTACAAAACTTCAATTAGGGTTGTAATTAACCTTAATGTCCACAATAACACCGGTGTAACCTTTTGCATGGTTAAAAGAAGGCTTCCTCCTCCAATATCATTAAAGACACTTTGCATTTACAGTTTTTAGCTCATGCAACAACACAACAGTGAGAAGAGTCCATCGACACTATATTACTAAACTACTAAACTACTTACTAAAGGACTGGCATAGAAAATCTGTTAAGCCACAAGCGAGCAGACCAACAATAAATATACAAGTTGTTGCACTACTACTCCTGCTAAAGATGGAAACCCAACAAACGTGTTTTTGGTTATTTGGAGCAGAAATAAGGGAATTAAAACACGTAAATAGGGGACATGAAAGGCTGCCTATGGCCGGCGCAAAACAAAAGGGGAATATTTGACTGAAATTAAAACATTCCTGCAGTCAGGAAAGTCCAAGGTTCACTTTAAATGACAGGAAGAGCAAGCAGTCTGGAAATTATGAGACGCTGCCGTTACATCATGCTTGATTTAAGGTGATTTACCAGGCAGATAGTAGCTATGCATTTACATTTTAAGTTTAGATTTCTTTTTCCATTTAGAACTCCTTTCATCCAGGAAGAAACAAGCCTCAGTAAAGTAGAAACTCCTGATATGAACACATTAACTATGGCATCTAGATAACTGATGGAATCTGGTTAAAGTGTACTATCCAAATGCTACAGAGGTTGTTTTTTTTTTATTTAAAACTGAATTTACCTTTACCAGAACTGACACAGACGGCACTGTTAACATTAGTTTAGAGTGCCTTCTGTTTAGTTACCAATTGGGAACTAAAATAAGGTACAATAACCTTCCTCTTAATCTAAAAATGAACGTTTCTGGATGATGCAACAGACAGATTGTAGTCGGATGCGACGCTGAAGCGGTTATTTACCACCTAATGCAGCCAGACAGTATAAAGCTGGGGAAACAAATAAACAAAACTACAACAGTAACAACGGATTCTTTAAAAACACAACATATGGTTTATGAACTCTTTATTTGTAAAATAACAATGTTAACATTATCCACTTTTTTCCCCATTTTTAATTTTGCGAAAAGAACAAAATCATCACAACTTTTAACGAAATTTTAAAAAGGACCTACCCGGAAGCGTACACTTATTTAGTCCAAGTCTGAACATTTTAGAAATGTAGCTTTTCACCTAGACCCCAGCTTTACCTAAGTGCCGAATCAGAAGCTAACTTCGGCGTCATGCTAGCAGATAATCTTTGCAGTATAAATCTAGCATATTTTATTACTTAACTTTACTACTTCGTAATTTTGATTAAAAAAATTGTACTCGCTTAAACACAACACAACAAATATATCGGTAAGACGCGCCAATATATAAGTTATGTCGTATTTTTCAGTCTTGCGCATTAGCTAGTTAGCGAGTAAGCTAAGTAGCTAACTTTAGCTTCAGATACGCAGTTTACAAAAAACAGATACCAACACCAACCTATCGAGACCTCTGTTGTGTGTTAAGAGTCATACCTTAGATTTAAAAAAGAAAAACAATTATAGACTCGAAAACTTCTTTTTTACTGCCCGAAGAGCGACTGAATGAAAACCTAGTGAAAGCATCCGCCCTCCTCTTGGTGTTATTAAACAAGGCCTCTGATGTGACCGCACCAATCAGCGTTTACCTCGTTTCACGCCCCACGAAAAGCGCTTCTAATTGGTCTAATGAGTTCTGATTGACAGGGGAATCTACCAATCACTATGCTGCTTCTCCTGGAAGTGGTAGAAAGTCAAAAAAGAGTGCTTTGTGTCCTGTGTGTGTGAGTTTATGTGTGAAAAATGGTGATATAACACTTTTTCAGCCTAGTTGTCTCAACTTATCAGGCTGTATTTTGTTAACAGATCCAATCTGGACCAGCCCCTTTGTTTAGCATCCACAAGAGCCTCAGTAACTTTAAGTAATGTGAGACTTGACTGTTTACCTAAGTTCTCTTAGGTTAGCCTGAAGGAATTTAAGGTTAAACGGAGACAAATCCAAACCTGTTCGGGCTTAGTCCTTCTACTATGCAAGCTGCCCTCCAGTTTTGAGCTTTTTCTCAAGCTGTACACAGAGACAGACACATTTGTTGACACCCCTGGTAAAGATGTGTGAAAAGCCATAAAATACAGTATAGTCATCTTCCTTTGCAAGAACATCTAACTCAGTAGCCATTTTTAATAACTGTACAGTAATATTTATGTTGTGGACTTTTTTTCTTACTTGCTGCTAACACATGAATTTACTGTTGGACAATAAAGGATTTTTCTTTTATTCTATTCTCTCGCTGAAAATACTTTTAGATATGTGTAGGATTTAAGTTCATTAATTTAATTGATGAAAGGCCTTGTAAGGGAATTAAGCATGATAAACTCTTTGGAATACCAGGGCATTTTAAACAACAATCTGGTGACCTTTGACAGCAAGCTGAAAATGGGTCACCACTTGGTCTTTTAACATGATAATGATCAAAATTATATGGTCAAACTAACACAGATATAATAAAACAGATGCAATGGTTAACTTTCTTGCATGCCGATTTGAGTTTCCAGATTTGACTCTGATAGAACCATGTGGGCTGAGCTGAAGAGAAGAGACGGCTTTAGATCATTAATCATGTTCTCCTTGCAGCTTCACGGTTTGACCTGTCCCGCATCCATTAAAATACATTTTTAATTTTGCCTCAACTGATTTTCCTTCACCTTCTCTCCAGAGCATACTTCCAAGCATTTTGGGTTCTGTTCTGACTGCTCCCTGCTCTTACCATAGATTGTATTGTCATCTGCAAACAAGCTGCTACAAGAAGGGACAGACCAGACTGTACTTCCCGTGGAAACTTAGGTACTTTGGGGTTTGCAGCAAGATGCTGCAGATCTTCTCCAAGTCTGCGGAGAGTGTGATCTTCTCTGGCATCATCTGTTTGGTTAGCAGCATCAGACAAGCCACAGACAGTGGATGGCTTTTAAAACCAACTTTGTACTTAGATTTTTTGATATTTGTTTGTATTTGTTTGTGATTTGTTAGCTGCAGTACCATTATTTGAAATAAACCTAATTTGAACAAATATTCTCCCTCTAGCTTGTAGACATGGGATTTATATGGGTGGAAAACCTACATAATGTTCTTGTGTTGATACATAGGAAATAAAAAGGTCTACTGATTGCCAATTCTTTGTATTGTATAAGATGTGACCAGGCTCCTCAGTGGCACAGTTGGTTGCACTGTTGCCTTGGCAAGAAAGTTCTGGGTTCAAATCCAGAACTTTCTATCTTTCCAGATAGAAAGACCCCAGCATGTTCTGCATTCCTCCAACAGTCCAAAAACATGACTGTTAGGGCAATTCCCCATTGCTATGAGTGTGTGCATGGTAATTTGTCCTGTGTTCTCCTATGATGGACTGATCAGGTTAAAACCAATTCCAGATTCTGGAACAGATGACGGATGGACGTCTATATGTTTCTGTGGACACATATAGACCAGGAAAAGTCCCATTGAGATTAACAATCTCTTTTTCAAGGGACCATAGTCAAGGAGGAAAATCTGATCAGTACCAAATATCAGCCTCAAAACCTGTAGTCATCTGCCAGAAAGATGGCGATGAGGATAAACTTCATCTTTCAGTACAATTACAGTGCTTTATTTGTGTTATACAGGTTATGAGCCGCATTAAATGTGAGCCTCAACACATAAAGCTACTATCACCAAGCTTCGTTCATTTTCAGTTTATTCTATTTTGTTGACTTTTACTGTAATTTTGGTAAATTTAACATGTAAAGTACATTGGAGACTTTTGTTATATACAGTCAGTAGTTGTCAGATGTTCCTACGTTTGCCTCTTGGCAGCCTTCCTAACAATTCTCGTTGTCTTTTCTTCAATTTTGGAGGGGTGTCCAGTTCTGTTGTCTCACACCGTCTTTATAACTGTCTGGACTGTGTTCCGTTGTATAACTAATGGCTCTTCTTTTGTACCCTCCTGACAGATACCGCTTGAAAATGAGATCCGTCTGATGGTTTGGACACTTTCTGCTGACTGTGGCCTTTTATATCCACAAGAAGCTAAACGGCAGAAAATCTGGGTAAAAAAGAGGTACCCCAGTTAAGCTCCAACTGGTTTACTGATTTTGCTTGTAGTTGGTCAACCCAGGTTGGTCCCCCTGTGAACCTCAGGTCCACTCTGTAACTCTCCAATCTGAGCACAGTCTCCATGAGACCCACATACACATGTTGGCCGGGGTAGCTTAGTAGAACTACACACTTTGTACCTATAATATTAAATACATTTAAATATAAAGTGTAATAATAACAACAACAATAATAATATAATAGTACAAATAATAATAATAATAACAATAACAATATAATAATAATCCTTCCTGTTAACCAGAGTGAAGTTTCCAGTCCATTGTCACTACATGCATGCTCGGAATGAGGGATTGCTGCAAAGTCAACGCCTGTCCGCTGTGGCTACGCACTCGTCCAGGAGGACCAAATGCTGAAGCCCCAATCCACAAATGAGTTGCATCTAAAACTTTATTTTATTCCATTACTCTTCCTGTTTATTCACACTTGCATTTATATAGATTTAAAAGTGAAAGAAAGTATGAAAATTTTATTTATTTTTGCATAAAGTCAAGGTGAACTCTGACTATCCTAGTTCAAAGGTCATTACTGGTAGCCCCTCATTTGACACAACACCAATAAAGTAGCTCTCAGTTTCAAAAAGGTTGTTATTATCATCCAGACCCCTGGGGTCCGTTCTTCATACGTTGCTTAAAACATCCAAGATCAAATGAGACATCCAAGATGATTTCATCCGGCTAATCATGATCCGGCTAATCGGGTTCTTCGAACACACCTGTTGTTTATGATTAGTATCACTGGATTGAGTTATCTGAGAAACCTGCGCGTTCATGCATTTGTTTAAAAGGGGAAATGTATCGATAGTAGAAACAATGATCAGCAACGCTGCTATTGGCTGTTCAGCATGGCCAAAGAACGCCCACAGTTTTTCTCCCAATCAGAACAAGAGCTTTTAATGGAAGGTTATGCCGAATTTGAGTCATTAATTAAAACGACAGGGAACACCTCAAAGTCTGCTAAAGCCAGGAGAGAGGGCTGGCAAAAAGCAGCAGACAAATTACATGCATAAGTGCTGTCCATGTTAGATGTTTCTATCACTTTCTACAGTATGTATTTTTGCATTTTAATAATTTCATATTTACTATGTTCTTTTATGCCAGAGCCTCCACCGGACCCACTAGAACATGGGGAAAAAAGTGAAGTACAAGAATATTCTACAAAATGGTAGCCTTTAATTATTATACTGTATTTTAAAAAGCAACTTCTTCCTCTTTTTTAAAAGCCACTGTTAAATGATGTATTTGTCTGTTTATAACAGCCTATAAGAAGGCTGAAAAAAAAACGGGTTCTTTTTACATTTGTTGCATTAGGCATGTTTCACCCTTTTTTCCCCAAAATGACACAGGGTGCCATCCGTTCGTTATATAAACGTCATCTTCAACAAAAAAATTGTATTTTGTCCGGAAAAAAACACAAATTAAGAGGAGAAATTGAACTTCACAACTTGAAAAGGAGAAGAATTGCACTAGAGATCGAGTTGCTTCAAAAGGACCTTCAGAGTAAGTTCTAATACACCCTTTGACAGTAGTATTGCTGACTTTACATAACTATCTCTTATTGCAGGCAAAAGATGACTTGCTGGCTTTTCTTTATAAAGAATTGTTTAAATAAAAAGACAGGAACTAAGCATTATTTGTTTCGTCTTTTATTAAAGATTAAAAAATGGTGTTCCACAATTCTGTCCCGTCCTCTGCCACTAGGTGGTCCAAGTGCACTGGCTGGATATCCCTATCTCCTCCATTTATACAGCTGCGATCTAATCCTGTTTACATGAAATAAGCCTGCTCGCGAGCAGGTTTAAGTTTGCGCACATGTTGCTATGACAGCAAGTCCGGAATGAGTTTCGAAGAACCAAACGATCCAAGATCATGCCAAATCGTCAACGATCAAATCAAGCTAACTGAGTTAGCAACGTACGAAGAACGGACCCCTGGTCTGAATGATAAGAAAAGATAAAATAAAATAATTATAATTATAATGACAACAATAATTGCTGCACAGTGTAGCAGTGGGTAGCGCTGTTGCCTTGCAGCAAGAAGGTCCTGGGTTTGAGTCCACTCTGGGTCTTTCAGCATGGAGTTTGCATGTTCTCCCTGTGCATGTGTGGGTTCTCTCTGGGTATTCCAGCTTCCTCCCACAGTCCAAAAACATGACTGTTAGGTTAATTTGTCTGATAAGCGTGTTGGAAAATGAATGAATAATAATATAAAAAACATTTTATTTAAACGCACCCTTTAGAGCACTCAAGGACACTGTATAAATTTAGCATGGTAAAAACATTAAAACAATTCACATTATTATTATTATTATTATACTTAAAGTTGTTTCAATATTTACATACAAATTAGAATTTTAGTCAGTAGGTTCCACCATAGTTCGGGGCCATGATTAGGATTTATGTAGCAGCATTAATCACTAGTTTACAAGATATGAGGGGGTTACATATTTTACGACATCTGCACTTCCGGCTCCGCGGACCAATCACATCTTTCTTCTCAGGAGAGTTTGGTGACGTAGGCAGCGTTATCGCTTCCTCGTTTGTTTCCAGAGCTGCAGAGCTGAAGCTAAACGCCCCTTCTTCAGCATGCGTTCATCAAGGTAAGAAAAATCCTGTTCTTCTGTGTTATTAAAAACAAAAAACAAAGCAGTATCATAACAACCGTTTAGGCGACGCCACCGACAGCCGGCGGTGTGAAGGACCCTGTCGGTTAGCAGCGTCGCCATAGCTCGCTGGTAGCTCGGACGTTAGCTGGAAACTGAAGGAAAAAAAACACATCGGTGGGCAGAAACAGGTATGTCCGGTGTGGTTAAACAACACGGAGTGGTGGCCGCTGCGGCTGCACGGTTGAAGCGGTTTTAGTGAAGGAGGTAAAGTATGGCTGAAGTTAGCAGCTAGCTTAGCGCAGCGATGATGTGATAATCCTCTGAGATAATAAACATCAGCTCGGACAGACAGTGGGTTGATGTCCGAGAGGCTTGTTTCCGAGGATGTAGCTCCCTGAGACTTACAGTATATATGGGAATATGAGTGACACTAGTTACAGTTGCTGTGAGTTTTATTTATTTATTTAAAAAAAATGCTGTTAAAGCCTAAATCAAAACATTTCTCTCATGGCTTCAATTCAGAGTGCTGTGACCAATAAATTACTCAGCATATTTTATTTTTTTATTTAATAATTCACCACAAGATGTGCTCCCGAAATTTTTATTTATTCAGATAAAAAGAATAAAACTTTTAATTCATTTCAGTTTTATTTTATATAGCGCCAGTTCGCACACATCTCATCTCGAGGCGGTGTCCAAAGTTGGTCCTAAAGGGCCGTTGCTCTGCATGTTTTAGGTGTTGTCCTGTTACCCGACAAGTGCCTAATCAGTAGGCCTCTGCAGACCTTGATAACAGACTAGAGGTAGGACTGGATATCATCTAGGATGAGCCGATTCGATACGATTCTCAATACATAGCTCACAATACATTACGATTCTCCATATAGCTCAGCTTGATTTGATTCAACTACAATATTGATATTTATTACTTTCAAATTAATGCTTTCAAATTAAAGTCATTCAATCAACAAAACCAACCAGATATTGTATTTATGTTCAATTTATTGAACGCTGATATATTAACAGGAAAATAAAGTGCATTTGGTTGAATGCATTTAACGTATCACAGAAACCTAAAATGTGCCCAAACGTCTGATTTTTAGGGATGGATGCGCTGCTAAAATCCTGTCGGCCGTTCCGTAAATTCATCTAACTTGCTCTTCCTCGCTGTGAACAGGAATGGCGCGCTGTGATAACGCCCCCTAGGGGTTGGGAGGTATATTGATGTTGAAAGCCAGAATATCGATCTTAAATCGTTTTAAAAAACATCGATATTAATCTTTGTATCGATTTTTATGCACAGCCCTAAGACTGAGTAGGTAAATCATTCATTTGAGTCAGACGTGTTGGAACAGGGACGGATCCAGAACATGCAGGACGGAGTTGGACACATCTGCTCAGTTCAATCAAATCATCCAGACCAGGGGTTGCCAACCTTTTTGAAACCGAGAGCTACTTTGTTGGCGTTGTGTCAAACGAAGGGCTACCAGTTCTGATCTTTTGAACTAGAATAGTCAGAGTTCACCTTAAAATTATGCAAAGATAAACACATTTTTTCATGCTTTGTTGTTGATAATTTCATTTTAAAATCTATATAAATGCAAGTGTGAATAAACAGGACAAGTAATGGAATAAAATAAAGTTTTAGATGTGGCTTGTGGGCACCACATGTGGTCCTCTGGGGGCTGCTTGGTGCCCGCAGGCACCGTGTTGGTGAGCGCTGATCCAGACGGATAAGTAGAAAAGTTTTTCATGGGATGAAACCAATTTGCATCGAGTCATTGACTTGCAGCATTTGGTCCTCCTGGACGAGTGCGTAGCCACAGCGGACAGGCGTTGACTTTGCAGCAATCCCTCATTCCGAGGATGCATGTAGTGACAATGGACTGGAAACTTCTCTCTGGTTAACAGGAAGAATCTCCAGCAGAACCAGAACTCACTACTCACCACTGCCAAAATCTGTTAGATTATAACAGTTGGAATAATGTTATAACCTTTATTTCGTTTTTTTATTTGGCACATAGACTTAAACTAGAGCTGCACAATATGATACATGTTTTAATTGTCACAATTTTAGTGTGTGCAATAGTTGCCTTAGCTGTTGGTGATATAAAAGATTACAGTGTCAGTGTTGTCAGGTTTGATGTTATAACTTGACCAAATAACAAGCAACCGATTTTTGTAGTTTCAGAAAAAAATATTTCAGTTAAATCTTTTCCTGAAAATGAAATTCATTTATTTATTAGTGTTATGCAACTCTATGCTCAATGCAGCTGGACAGCATGTTGCAAACCCAACATTTTAAAACCTAAGTGAGCTTTTATACAAGCAACCTGTGTATGGAAACAGGTCAAAGTAATGATTTCACAGAAATAAACACACAGACGTACAAATTAAGAGCTATAAACGGCACTATAAATGGTACAAAATGCTTTTAGTCTATAAGAATACACAAGTGGATCTATACAAATAAAGACAAAATAAAAAATAAAACTTCATTGTCTGTGAGAAGCTACGGGTCGTGTCAGAAGGTCAAGAGGTGAGAGCGGCCATGTTGGCGGTGGAAGAGGAGAGTAAAAGGGAAGTTTTACAGGATGGTCCACCGCTCTGCGAAAACAACAAAAGGCAAAAGATTTCCACTGGGGAGCGACCGGCGGGGACTAGGAGGGTTTTATCTGCTGAAGAGCCCAGAGAGGCAGCGATGGTCAGCAGATGGTGTGTTGAATATGTAGTTATCAGGTTTAAAATGAGACGGTACATGGATGTAGCGCAGATAATCCAAACCTACGAGTAACGAATCCCCAACCTCTGCTAGTGAATATTACAACATTTGAACCTTAAATGACATCACCTGCTTTAAATAAACATCTGGTAACTGAGTAAAAACGGTTTTAGCTTCATACATTCACCTAAAACTGCTCTTCGGCGTCTCAGCTCGCCTTATTCCTACAAACGATCGCTCCTAAACGAAGCGCCTGCTTTATTATTAAAGAAGCGTCAGGATTTACAAGCCCTGCGCGGCGACTAGCCGACGTTTCTGCTCCAGATGGTGACACGGTCCTGCTGCTTTGGTTTCTCCCAGGGTTGGACTTTACATGAAGAGGAGAAAGCGGGGCTGCTCCGAGGCTTGAACAGAAGCGTCTCCCTCCATCTGGCCCCTCGCTCTCCCCCGCGCCTCTTCAGACTGCCGCTCGCCTCCCCTCCTCTCATCGACATGCTGTGTTGGGGCAACGCCAGGGACGGGCAGCTTGGCATCGGCGCGGAGAGGAACCCTGCGTTCGAGCCCAGGAACTGCCGCGTGTTCAGTGGGCGAGGACTGAAGGAGGCGGCGTGCGGCGGGCAGCACACGCTGTTCCTGCTGCACGACGGCAGCGTGTACGCATGTGGCGCCAACAGCTGCGGACAGCTGGGCCACGGCAGAGACGGGTCGTCCCCAGGTAAGCCGAGAGCTTCGGTCCTGCAGCTTCTGCTTCGGGGGGGTTTAAGCCGCATCGTCCTGCAGAGATGCTGCCGTGTTTGTAGAGAAGCGGCAAGAAAAAGTCTGAAAGCTGGAGAGACTGGATTTAGCCTACAGAGGATGAGTTGGTTGCAGATTGTTGTTAACCTTCTTCAAATAAATAAATATCACAGTCAGGATATTAAATTATAAAATAAATTAGACATAGAGTGCAATACAGCGCAAATTTACTGATATCACAACAACACTGTACGTAACATGCGGATCACATCCTTCCTGGACTGTGATAAGTCCTAGCGTGTAATTTAAATACCATACATTCAGGCTATCTATGCCTGTAACACACTAAATAAATATACATTTCCCTCTAAACCTGGAAGTTTTTAACAGAAAGAAGAAGAAAAAGAACGTGTGTTCTCTGAACTCTCTGAAGGGGGTGGGGCTTAGTGACGGAGCGTTCCTGGGTCTGTTTGTGATTGGTTGGGAGGATTTAATGACTGTAATATTAACCTACGTGGCTAGAATGCAAAATGAAGGAAAACTGTTCTAATTAACCTTTTATTGACCCTTTTATTTCTATCATCGATGAACGCCTATCGATTGATTTGATATATATTGTTATTGAATTATCGTCCAGCCTTAATTAGACATAAGAAAAGGTGCAGTGGTTTTTTTTGCTCTATAGTTGGACTGTAGAAGGTAAATGTGCAGGAAAATGTCTGCAGGTCGCGACAAGTCCATCTCCTGTAACATGAAGTTGTCATAATTTAGCCTTCAGCCAAAACTAGAACCTTTTTCCAGTTGAAACCAGATGTTTGGTGTGAGCTGGGCTGGGCAAATATATCGAGATTTTAAAAATATTGAGATTTTTTTTTTTTTGATTATAGGATGAGACCATATTGTTTCTATCGAGACGGTCTCTGTTGCGTGAGAATAATACTTTTATGTATTCCTATAGGTTATTTTTCAGCCGTTTCTCATATTTATCTACAGCTGTTTGTTCCAAAGAAGTGCCTGTGAGACATTTGAGATAAAGTTTAATTCAGCAATGCCTTTTTGTAATTTATGAAAACAAAAGCAAATTGAAATAATTCGGCCTAAAAATATCAAGACATTAGTTTTTCCAGGTTCCATGTTTACAGCTGTGCCTCTGTGGGAAAGTTTGCCATAAATGTGCAGTAAACTTTAATTATGCTTTGAAGAAAGTGCTATAAAGTACTGAGGAATGTGTGAAATTTACACAAACTCTGATGTAAGGAGGTTTTCCTACAGGCATGTGGGCGAGCCTGTAACAACGACACAAACGATGCAGGAATCCGTGGAAGCTGAGAAAATCTGTGGACGCGGGTTTTTCGCCATTTAAAAGCAGAAACAGCAGTGGTAGACAATGTTACACTATCTCTATAGGTTAGCTGTTTTATACTATACAGAATTCCCTCTCAGTGGTCCTAGAAACATTAAAAGCTGCAGCTTTTTATGGGATTTATCCATTGCTGCTAAGCTTCGTTGTTAAACTCTGCTGCAGAAAGCCACTCAGGAAACACGGAGTAACTGTAATCATCAGATCTGCTGCTCCTCTTTATTTCCCCGTGCTTTCTGCTGCACTTGTGATTGAATTAAAACGCTCTGGGACGGTTTAAATGCGTCTATCTGGAGCTGTATATCACAAGTGTTGTAGCGGCAGCATTTCTAAATTCCTCACATGGGTTGGGTCTGAGAGGGCCTCATGAGCTGTAGGGTAGGCCAAAGGTTTTGGTCCGTTTGGAGTCAGCACTTTTATATATTGTTTTTACAAGTTCAAATTAAAATATTATTAAAGCTTCAAAGATTTTAATAGGAACTGTATTGAGTTTATAAGGACAATCAATATTCATAGTGTTTATTTATTTTAATAGGAGAAACAACCCCCTGTGTTTCTTAGAATCAGAAGTTTAAACGGCACTTTATCTTTAGCGGACCCAAAGTTCCTCATGTGATCCACAGGGCTTCAACTAAATAGTTATTTTAAAATGTATTTAACCTCTATTTGTCCAGGTTGTCTTACTGGGACCCCAGATCTCATTTACAACCAGAGAGAACTGTTTGGATAAAGCAAAAAGTTACAAACGGTAGCAAAATTAATAATGAAAACATTCGACTCAAATTAAATAAGCTAATAAAACATGACCTAAAAACAGGAGCGAGGGTCGTAGGAAGAACTGTTCCTCCTTTTTTCACTGTGTAGTAACAGCATCTTGACATTAGATGTCAGTTTTCCCACAACACATTAAAACAACCCAGAAATGTCCAAAAAGAGAGAAAGTGATGCAGAATGATGAGTTTAAAGTGTAACTCACCCCAATATCAACTTTTTAGTTGCAGATAAGCTGTATAAACTGGGCCTTAGGGTGTTACTTTTGTTACTGTGATTTTATTTCTATGTTAACTGAAATGAAATTATGAGATCAAAAGTGTCATCTATACATGCGCAACCAGCCCTTTTAATGACTTCATGATGCCAAAGTGGCCTAATATAGAAATGAGATTGACAGCCCTGCTGTAGAGGGTTTCAGATCCTGCTGCAGAGAGGTCCAAGTTGACGGGGCAGAGTAAGAAAAGGCTTTTTCCCCCTCTAGGTTTGGACGGAGCGCTGAAGGAAGTTAAGTCCTGATAGCGTCTGTGGCTGGACTGTCTGAGTGACATGTAGGAGGATAAATAAGGCGAGAACAGTCCAAGTATAATTGACGATGATGGCCAGTTGACCAGAGAATATAAAACCCAGTGATGAGGGAGAGATTCACTCCCTGTTAGGAACCGTAATGCTTCATGATGGACGGCATCCAGCATCTGCAGAGACCTTTTTAGAAACCGCATCAGGCAGAAAGGTCATTAAGACAAGATGCTTCCTGCTCTGAAGTAACGCTGTACAATTAATAGCATTTGCAATATAATCGCAATTTTAAAAAACACAATTTCCAAATGGCAGAGGTCTGCAATTTTTGGCTATGTAACAATTAATGGATCAGACGCGTCTTTAGGTGTTGGTAAAATGTTTATAGTGGGTTTGCTCCACATGGAAGAGAAGAGAGTTGCAGCAGTGAGATAATCTAATTGTATTATTTGTTTTAGAGTTTATGGAATCATACTGTTTTTAACAGAAACTTTCAAGAATCTCACCGCAGCATTAAGTACGATCAAACTGATTAATACATAGACTTGTTTGTTGGCTGCACAAGGATTGATGTGCAACTCAACAATCTATTCTCTTGAATAATAATATTCAGATTAATAAAAACTGTTACATTTCTTGCTTTAAATAGTCTTTTTTTACAAACATCTTTGTCTTCAGGTCATTTTTGTTGCTTGTGGTTAATGCAGAGAAGTCAAAATTAAATCGCAATTATGGTTGAAATATATCGCAATTTAGTTTTTTGGCAAAATTGTACAGCCCTAATATGTTTAAAAAGACATGATAAATTAAACTGGAAAAAAAATCGCATTAAATCGCAATATTAAGATAAAAGAATTGCAATTAGATTACTTTCCAAAATCGTTCAGCCCTACTATGAAGGAAAAGCAGTATCTTTTTCTGACAAAAAACCCCGGTTTGATCTTCTACTTCTTCACAGTTTGACTTTTGCTGTTTTTTTTTTTTTTAAAGATTTAAAGAAACAGTAATCATAGTGGAGGGTGGGGTCAAAGTTCTTAATGAGTTATGGGCTGATACGGTGAGGCGGTGAATGTTTTACCGTGACAATGTCTACTTTGCTGTTTTTTTTGCTTTCTTTACACAATCTGAACAAATACAAAGCATTTTACATGAGACCTGTTGCCCATTCAAAGCAGTGTTGTCTGAGCTGTACCAAGGCTGAAGGTCTGATGAGACTCTCTTCTCCTCGCAGAGCTGGTCGGGGCTCTGGATACCCAGAAGATAACGATGGTGTCATGCGGTCGGGCTCATTCGATGGCCATAAACGAGCAGGGCCAAGTGTTCGCGTGGGGAGCCGGCGAAGGGGGTCAGCTTGGCCTGGGGGCTTTGGAGGCCGCAGTTCGAATCCCAAGGTGATGGTGTGGTGCATCAGTGACAGATTAATGCTTCAGCAATAAAATCAGACTTATTTATTTAGCAATTAGTGAAAAAAAAGATCTCTTTATGCTTGTTTATGCTGCAAGACTTTGAAGGTTATCAGTGGGACACTTCTGGACTCTTGGTACCTCCTGTAGACACTGCAGATCACACTGACTGATATTACTGTTAAAGGGATCTGGCTGTTGTTATATTCCTGTAATTATTTAAAAAATTAGCTGTTAAACGGCTATATTTCCTCCAAGCATCGTCACTGTCAGACACGGTAGTGGCAGCATTAAGCTGTGGGGATGCCGCTCTTCAGCAGGGAAGGGAACATTTTACTTTATCCGAGTTCTTGGGAAATTAAGCATGTCTTTGTTTTTATTCATTATTGTTTTTTGGTATTTTAGTGCAAATTTTATTGTTTTAATTATTTTTTACCAAACTTAATTTTATTTATTGTTTTATCCTGTATCTACCTGTGATTGTTGTGAAGCACTTTGGTCAGCTCAGGTTGCTGTAAATGTGCTATATAAATGATAAACTTGACTTTAAATTATTTCACTGTCACTTGCCTGCTGGCTGTTTAAGTTCCTTTATATATTTTTTGCCTCCAGCAGAAGCCTCGTTAAATTATTTAGTGAATAAATGACCAAATGTTCTTGCGCTGTCGCCTTTCTCCCCTGTCTTGTTGTGGTCATTGTCTGACTCCTCCGTTTGCATCCGTATGTTTGACATTATCTAAGCAAGGGCTGTACATAAAAATTGATACAAAGATTAATAACAATGTTTTTAAAAACGATTTAATATCGATATTCTGGCTTTCAATATCGATACACCTCCCAACCCCTAGTGGGCGTTATTACAGGGCCATCACTGTTGACAGCGAGGAAGAGCAAGTTAGATGAATTTACGGAACGGCCGACAGGATTTTAGAAGCGCCTTCGTCCCTAAAATCAGACGTTTGAGCACATTTTTGGTTTCTGTGATGCGTTAAATGCATTGAACCAAATAATAATAATAATGATAAATAAGCTGGCACGGCCTTTGACCTTGAAAAATCTCCGAATAGTTTACAGATCTTTTATTTGTACAGAACAAAAACTGTCCTACATGGTTGTTGTTGCCAGTAAAGTAGCTGACATGCAGCAGAGCTCTGCAAGTTTACAACAGAGAAACGGTGCAGAAAGCTTCGTCGATGCGTTCGAGTTCAGATCAGCCTCTTGTCGAGGACACGAGGTAGAACCACGGCTCAGAGACAGAAACGCTCCTCCACAATTAGCTAATTCCTTGATTTGGAGCTGTTACAGCTTTATTTGATATTATTTAAAGTTAAGGTTCTGTGTCACATCTTTTAATGTAATTTTACTGAGACTCTCGGTCGTGTTTTCTCTCTTGGAAAGAAAAAGTCTGTGAAACTAAATTTTCTCGTAATAAATGATGTTTTTTTTGTTTGTTTTCAGGTTGATCAAAAGGCTTTGTGACCACAGCATCTCCCAAGTAATGTGTGGGAACCAGCACTGCATCGCACTTTCTAGAGGTGGGAAAATAAATTCCCAAATGTATTTTAATCACATGTTTTGGATATTTGCCCCATTTTAGGTTATCGCTGCACTTTCACAACATTTTATATGTAGTGTTATGCAGTAGTTTCATATGGTATTTTTATCTTGTGTTTTGTTTTTTAATGTGTTTCTTTTGTGGTGTTAATTATTTAAGGCGACCTAAAAATAAAGCCGCCTATAAATAGATTGTATCAACTAACATCTTGTTAGGAACAAGGTAGAAACTGAACTAATCTCCTTTTGGCATAGCTTTAAATCACAGCTGTATGAATGTTTCTACACATGCAAAGCTTTTAGTAGAGAAATGTTACTCCGGTGATTTGAGCCGGTAATGCAGGCAAGGTTAAAAGCTAAAGAATTCTTTTATTTTCTCTGCACCGCAAATTCATGAAGACAATAGGAGCCAATTCTTCAGAAATATATCTACTTCCAGTTCCTCCATCGGTCTACCCACTGACTTCCTTTCTCTTGTATAAAGTGGTTTAAAACCCAGTCAGTGTAAAAATGTATGTTATAAATTTGGAATGACATTTTGTATTTATGCATAAAAAACCAGAAGGAGAAATCAAGAAATTTGTGTGGAGTAAAAGTTAATTTTGTTAGAAACTTATGATAGATGAGTTTCTTTGCAGCACCCTGTCACACCCAGACGTTATTGTCCCTTCTTACCCTCGATGACAAAGTTTAAGGTTATCTACTTTTATAGACTCGTACTCCACTGGACTAAATGATGGTAATACAAAAAAGCATGCAGCTTTTTTTTCTTTTTTTTTTAAATAATGCAGCTAAAGCATTTTAAAATCATTGTAAAAAAACAAACACCAGGTTTTATTATGAGGGAAGTATGTTATGTTTTGGAATGTGATTCTTTTTTTCTCCGTTATTATTTTTTTAATTTTAATGCAAAGCACTTTGAATCTGTGCATAAATGCTGGGAAATAGATAAACTTGCTTTGCTTTGGCCTTTCATGCCTGGAGATGAGAGATGATCTGGTCTGTACCTGGAAATTGATTCAATCTAAAATTAAGGCCGTAGCTAAACGCATGACAGATTCCTGTAAAACAAATAATAAAAAGCTGTTTTCGGGAGGGGAATACGTACGCCTCAGTAGGATTTTAGCTGAGCCTAGGCGACCACCTCTATAAAGCCGTCAGTTTGCTGCTCTGTGCCAGGCTGGAAAGAAATCAGCAACGACCACAGAGGTCTATCGGCTAAAGGCTGCTTCACACGGCTGGATTTTTAGCCCCATTTTTGCCCTGATTCCCCCCCGTTTCTGAGAGGCGCCGATTGTCGGTGTGCCTCTTAAGATAATCTTAAGAGTGTGGCGTGTTAAGAGCGATCGGGTCCGCTCGGTGATTATTTACTCCGAACTCACGTTTGACTTTGAGAGGATTCGCAAGATTTCCCGTCTGACATCTGAATGACCTTAAGTGAAATCTGTTCATGTGTTGAGCTCGCCGTCTGACCGGACACCACGCACTGTACGAGCAAAACGTGTTTTGATCTACGATTCTTTTATCGTCACGTAATGTTGTCTCTCAGGCGTTGAAAATCGGCCGACTATTTTAAAATCCTGCCGTGTGAACCAGCCTTAAGGGTCACAGGCATTTTATTGACAGCTACAGAAAGACTATTCACGAGTGGAAAGCATTAAAGACTGCTGCTAATCTTTCCAGTTAGTCTTGTAAATGTCAGAACATGCATTTTTCTCGAGGAATGACAAAAAAATCAGGAGCTCTATCTTAGGCCCTACAGTCCTCTGGCAGCGTGTTAGAAGTTGAGGTTCATGCCAGGAAAGTTAGAAAGACTGCTCAAATAGGGCTTTATAGCTGAGAATATGGCAGCCTGGCTTATGTGGGCATTTGAATTTGGGACGGATGAGATGTTGGACCACAAGACGTAGCGCTAAGACAACCAAACACAGCACGTCAGCACAAACCTGTCATACGACCTGCCAAGCATGGCGTTGGACAAGTGACGCTTTGGGCTTGATTTGCAGTCCTGGTAGCTTCATACCTTGTATAAGAAAGTGTTCTGTCCAGCAGCTGGAAACAAAAGTCTGGAATCGGTTGTGGTTTTTTTTGGACATGAGTAAAAACAAGATATTTTATACATATGTCCTCATACATAAAGCTCTAGTGTTTCCTTCCTCTATATCTGTGTGCAACAGCTGTCTGGATGTTTGCATTGATGAAACTCGTGTGTTTCCCTCCTCAGACGGTCAGCTGTTCACTTGGGGCCAGAACACCAACGGTCAACTCGGTCTGGGTAAAGGAGAGCCGAGCAAGCTGTCGCCCCATCCCTTGAAGTCTCTGGCAGGGATTCCTCTGGCTCAGATAACGGCTGGAGGAGACCACAGCTTTGCCCTGTCGTTGTCAGGAGCCGTCTTCGGCTGGGGCAAAAACAGAGCGGGACAGCTGGGTCTTAACGACAAACAAGGTGAACAGTCACAGACGCACAGCTCTGATCTACGGAATCCTCCTTTGGTTCGATTTTCTAACTGCGCACCAATTCTTTTGTTTCCGTCCTCAGATCGAGCCGTCCCGTGTCACATCAAATTCTTGAGGTCCCAGAAAGTTGTTTACATCAGCTGTGGAGATGAGCATACTGCAGCGCTCACAAAGGTAATGCAAGGATTTTCAAGATTCACTTCATTCACTGTCCCGTTGTCTCGACTGTCCGTCCCTCCGTGCCACCATCCATCCATCCATCCATCCATCCATCCATCCATCCATCCATCCATCCATCCATCCATCCATCCATCCATCCGTCCCCCGTCTATCAGCCGCTCTGTTTTCGTCATCCGCGATGGCAGTCATGGCAGATGAGCGTTCACACTGAGCCTGGTTCTGCTTCTGCTTAGACTTAGACAACTTTATTTGTCATTGTGTATGTACAGAGTGCATACAGAATGAAATTTTGTTGCATACAGCTTATAGGAGTGTAGTGAGATTCCAGGTGGAATAAGGCAACATTACAATATAAGTGTGATCCAAATGTAAACATGTAAACAGTGCAGGAGAAAAGCAGTGTGCAGTCACAGTGTGCAGGAGAATGTTCAAACCATTTTTATGTGCAAAATAATGGTGCAAAAAGGCATTTGTGCAAAAATGCATTTACCTTGAGTTGTGATATAATTAAAAAGGAAACTAAAAGTTCGGCAGTATTGGTAATGCCAGATAGAGCTGCAGTGAAAGAACAAGCGGCAGTAAAAATCCTCGTATTTTTGCTGATTGTGCTGCAGGACGGGGGCCTGTTTACGTTCGGCGACGGCTCGTGGGGGCAGCTGGGTCACGGCTCCACGAATAACGAGCTTCTACCGAGACGAGTGCTGGAGCTCATGGGCACCGAGGTTTCCCAGATTGCCTGTGGCAGGTACTGTCAGTTTTCAGAATGACATCAGGGCTTTTATCTGTCATAAGTGAGAATCTGTTGCCACCAGACACAACGACCAGACTGTAAGCCGTGTCTTAGTTGAGCTTTGGTTGTGATGATCACTGTTTGCCAAACAGCGTCCAACTCAAGAAATATCAGCAACAGAGAAATTTGACTTGTTAAGCCATACAAGCCATACTAAAAGGCACATTAAGCTGGAGCAATGGGGCCGAGAGCCTGAACAGAACAGCTATGGGCCGGTAGATGGTCTCCATGCGAAGCAGGTTTACTGGTTTCCACGGTTAGTTGTAACAATAGACTTTATTTGAGAAATAGCTGTCTTAGATGTAAAAACAATACAGTAAAAATACTGTAAGTTTAGTTTGTTTAATAAATTTAAATAGCATATCGTTGCCATGTTGTTTACGCTGCAATGCATTCTGGGTAAATGAGGCATACCAGGTCCTAGCGATTGATCAGCAATGAGTAACATTAAATTAGGGCTGGGCAAGTTAACGCGTTAATTTCGCGTTAATTCTATTATTAACGGCGATATTTACTTTATCGCGCATTAACGCATGTTGCTCACGTGCTTTTATTTTGTGAAGGTCTTGCTGCGGTGTAGGGGTTTGAATCAGAACAGTAGGTGGCGATAATGCGCCAATAACCCCGCTGTCAGCCCAGCCTCGGATTCAAAGAGGAAGAAAGGTGCTGGCTGGAAAAAGTAAAACGCGGAAAAAAACAAAGCTGACATGCGGAAGGCGGTGTTTCCCGCAGGAATTTTCTTAGGCGAGGCGGTGAGTTGGCGGCTGGAACAAGTTTTGTGCCGAGGGGGGGGTGTCTGCATCGATGCCGTCGGTGAAGTCGCTTCTCGCTTCAAAGTATCCACGTATTTTTGCCTGTTTTTTCCCTGCCATTCACTATATGCACGCGAGAAAGCAACAACAAAAAACCGCGTGTTAATGTCAAATAAACATGCAAGCATATCGAGTTAGCAAGCATTTCAGTTTAAAGTTGTTCCAGCAACGAATATGACAGAAACAAGTTAGTTGTATCCACTGCCAAGTTAAACTTTCTTATCACCGGAGCACCTTGAGCTTAAATTATCACTTAAATGCCAAACACACTGTAGACATCACCAAACAATTCAATGACTCACATAAGCTAACCAATGTAATGGCGAAGTGGATAGCTACTGTAGACCTTTTTTTGTGCTTCACACTTTGGTATTGAACATAAAATGGTAATGCTGCTCCCTGCTGTTACCTCAGAAATTGCCTGTTTTTGGTAGATTTTTTCCCCATAAAGAGAATTTCCTGTCAGTGGCAATAAGCTGTAATTTATTATTATTGCTATTTTTTGTTTTACATGTTTAAGTTGAGCTTTACACTAAATATGTGTTACTGATAAGTGCTACAAATGTTACAACACTTTTGTTCATATGGCAGCAGAACATTAAAATAAAAGTGCTCTTTACACTACTTTTGAATTCATTCTTGGAGTTTGTGCATACAATGCGATTAATCATGATTAATCAGGCAAATTATGCGATTAATCGCGATTAAAGATTTTAATAGTTGCCCAGCCCTACATTAAATCTTTTCAGTTTAACCGGAGCGCGGTGAAACTAAAGACAATAATGAGATAATAATAATAATAATAAAAAAAGAAAAAGCAACGATGAATGACACGTACCGCTTGTGTGATTCCGACAAGTGGTGCTGTGTGTCAGGTCCGCTAACGCCTGCTTAGGATCTGATTGGTCTGCTCTTTGGTCCGTTAACACCTGTTTAGGGTCTTCGGTCCGGTGTCGGGTCCATTCGGTACCGGCAGCAGAGGCCGTACCTTCGTTATTTAAAATGGCTTCCAGTGTTGCCTGTCTCTGATGTTTCTCCCAGTGTCTTTCACTCGCAAGGCGGCGGGTTTTTAGGCGCTTTGTGAATAAAAATAGTCGGCACTGCAGCTGGTTTTAGCCTGTGAGGGTAACGCCCACCTGTTGTCATTAATTTTGTTGGTAAAAATGACTCGTTGTCTTCTGGAGAAACGTGTTGAGAGCACAAATGTGGGTCCATCAGAAGTTGTCTTCTTCCAAGAGCTTTTTCCCATTACGGTTTTTCTTCTTTTTTTTTGTTGTTGTTTTTTTGTTTTAAAATTACAGCCAACAGCGACACCGTGTGGCATTGTCTAAATTTACACCAGTCAAACGCAATAACTCACTCTGTAGGTTCCAGTCCAGTAGGACCTAACCGCATCATTAACCCAGCATGCATTGCGCAGGTGGAAAAATGGTAACCTCCATAACTGAAAAATTTGAAAAATATAAAAAAGGATATACAGTTTCTGAGGTAAATATGAGATTTTACTTATCACAAGCAGCAATTTTTAAGCTAAAAGGAAAATTAAAGCATATTTAGCCCAAGATGTTCAACTAATCATGTATCATTTTAAACGGTTATGCTTTCAAAACTGGGAACATTTTGTTCATACCGAGTTTCCAGAGAAAATTCCTGATTGACCAAAGTTTCTCCGGCTCTTTGGAGCACAGTGGCTCAGTGCTGCTTCACACCACCAGCCACTCCAAAAACCTTTCTCTTTTTATTTTTTATACGAGAACTTAAATCAAGGCTTGCAAACGAAGAGCAAGAGTCCATTTCTGTTATTAAGATAATGCTTTCTTGACTGCAGGTTTGTTCAGCAGCTAATATGCTTTAAAATACAGGACAAATGGACTCGGTAACCGTTTCTAGCCCTGGTCAATCAGGCCTCTGAACGCATGGACTTCCTAACCAAATTATATCCAGCACACTTTGTCGCTTTTATAAATCTGCTGGACAGGTGTAATCTTTCTAGGGAGAGGTAGTCTCCATTTTATCTGGGGTTTGTTTGATTTTTATTGTTTACGTGGTAAGTTGCTTTTCTTTATGCACCATTTAGTGAGCTATCTTTATTTTTGTCATGCCCTAACCTATGAGGACGTTAAAGCTATTCTAATATCAGCTTGATAAAGAGCAGAACAACAAACAGGAATAATATTCAGTGCAATTAGCTTGTCTACTAAAAAGCTTCTAAATTCAGCAGGTGTGTAGTCTACACTTATCTTAGGTCTTCCGCCACAAATCGCAATGTTAAAAAGATCTTTTTACCTCGCATTTTAGTAGATTTCGTAGAATTTAGTTGATTCTTTTGTGATAAGATAAGATAGTCTTTATTGATCTCACAATGGAGAAATTCACTCGTCACATCGGCTCATACAGGGATACCGCCGATGTGACTGGCTGCTGCCTGCGCAGCGCCATCTTGAAAAAGATCCTGTTAGCTGGAATAAACTGCTAAAACAGTTTCTGTCTGTATATGCTGCTGAATGATGTTGGCATGCTTTAATAATACACCCTTTTATTATGGAGTAACTGTTTAATCAGTTTTAAAGTCCGTCATGATACCATAAAAACAAGTGTTGAACGTTTTAGATCAAAAGCAAATAAAGTGGCATCATTGCAAAATCCACAAAACAAGAATATTTCTTAAGCTTCCATGGTTTTATACATTTGTCTAGGGCACTAGACAAATACGCGATATTATTAATCGATGATTCAATAACGACTTGCGATACACAAAGAAATAAGCAAACATTTTATGTTTATTCCTTTCTGCTCTGGGTTCAATATTCTATTACAAAATGCTGTTGTTGGTCTTCATGACATGACAATCTTCTTTTCATGCTGCATTAAACAACTGATATTACCTTATATACAGTATATTGCCAAAAGTATGTGCTACGGCAGGATGATATAGAAAAAGAGCATATCGATAAAATATAAATCATTTTGCTCGATATCGATAATTATCAACCAAACCTATACTTTAAGTGCAGCCCTGACCATTTTATGCTGTTGCTTAGCAACCTGTTTTTAGATACAGACACAAACACTGAATTCAAACTCATACCTTTATTCAACCAACTTTTTACCAAAACTGCAAGTTTTAAAAAAAGGAAAAAGAAAGCGTGCTCTCAGAACTCTGTGAAGGGGCGGAGCTTAGTTCCTGGGTCTGTTTGTGATTGGTTGGGAGGATGTAATGACTGTAATATTAACCTACATGGTTAGAATGTAAAATGAAGGAAAACTGTTATTCTATTTAACTTTTTATTGACACTTTTTCTATCATTTATATACGTCTATCGATTGATATTTATTGTTATTGAATTATCGTCCAGCCCTAGTATGTGCTCACTCATCTAAATAATCCAAATCCGATGTTGCAATCACATCCATGGCCACAGGTTTATCAGATCCAGTGAAGACTGAGAGCCTGGCCTTCCCGTCCGACATCAGTCTTCAAAATTTTCCATAAACACTCCAGAACCTTGTGGACAGTCTTCCCAGAAGAGCTGAAGCTGTTACAGATGCAAAGGGTGGAGCAACGACACGGTGGACCCTCTGGATTAAGAGTGGGACGTTACTGACGTTCATATGCGAGTCAAAACAGGAGAGCAATACCTTTGGCAACGTGGTGGCCTAAAGGTTAGAGAGCCCAAAGGTCAGCGGTTTGAAACTCAGTCTGTCACTCTGGGTCCCTGAGCAAGACCCCTGACTAGGGCTGGGTGATAATTCAATAACAATACATATTGATAGACGTATATCGATGATAGAAAAAAAGGGTCAATAAAAAGTTCAATAGAATAACAGTTTTCCTTCCTTATGCATTCTAGCCACGTAGGTTAATATTACAGTCATTACATCCTCCCAACCAATCACAAACAGACCCAGGAGCGCTCCGGCACTAAGCCCCGCCCCCTTCAAAGAGTTCAGAGAGCACGCGTTCTTTTTCATTTTTTTTTAAAAACTTGCAGTTTTGGTAAAAAGTTGGTTGAATAAAGGGTTGGGTTTGAATTCAGTGTTTGTGTCTGTATCTAAAAATAGGTTGCTAAGCAACAGCATAAAATGACCAAGGCTGCACTTAAAATATATGTTTTGAATTTGTTGATATTGTTCAAAATGATTTCCGTTTTATCTATACGCTTTTTTCCTATATGGTCCAGCCCTACCCCTGAGCACAGATTGCTCCCGTATTGGCAGCACACTGCTCTCTAAGGGATATTTCCTCTCTGTGGGACCATAGAGGGAAATATTTATTTATTTAGTTTATTACAGGCATAGATAGCCTGAATGTATGGTATTTAAATTCCACGCTAGGACTTATCGCAGTCCAGGAAGGATGTGATCTGCATGTTACGTACAGTGTGCAGGCGTTCTTGTATAGAAATGTGTTAAAAGCTGTCCCAGAGGTGATTTAGTCAGATGGTTTCAAAGTCACTCTCAGCAGGAGTCTCAACAGGGAGAGCTGCAGACACAGATTGCTATTCAATAAGATGTGAAACATCACTTAGAAGATCATCTTTCTCATTCAAAGGTCCTTCAAACTTCAGAGGTTTTACATGGCGTGTGGAAAAAACGGCTCAGACACTAAATGAACTCTGAAGCCTGTACAGCTGCACCGTTCAGCAACTTTCATGCGATATATTTTTTCCATTGAAGTCTTATTTTACTGTTAAAAAAGGGTTTCTTTGTATTAGTAGTTTTAAAGGTTAACTTCTAAAAGCAGTGTTAGCAATTATCACATATCTGCAAGTCACATCAAACTGAACATTCAAAGCTGTAATAAATTTAGCAGGTATCCCAATAGTTTGATGGCATTCCAACTATGTAGATCATTTCTTCCGGTAAACTGTTACTTTCTAACAGGATTTTCTTTTATATCTCTGAACACTTTTTTTAAAATTCTGTCAGGCACCACACGCTGGCCTTAGTCGCGTCGTCCAGCATGGTGTATGCATTTGGTTGCAACAGCCACGGCCAGCTGGGCACAGGAATCCTGGGCGACGCGAGAAGCCCGTTTCCTGTCAAGTCCACTTTCCTGACTGGAAATCTGCAGAGAAGAGGTGAGCCAACTGTTTTTTTTGTTTTGTTTTTTTTTTGTCACATGTTCAGACAAACTTTGCTTATTAATGGTTGCTGTAGTGGCTGGGAAACTGGAGGGAAAGTCCAGCCGCTTCTTATCAAGCTGCGAGCGTCGCAGACGTCATCGTCTGGAGCTGAACCAACAAGAAAGTTGATGAGCCTCGGAAAAAAACTTTCGTCCATTTGTGTTTCTTTTACATCATAATTAAATGATCCTTTTATTCAGTAAAGTCTGCAGTTGTTCCTAATGTCTTCCTTCCAGGCTGACAGAGTTTTAAAGAACCTTCAAAGTGGTTTCCATCAGTTCTTCTCCAGGTTTCTGACAACGCACCACTCAGGTGCTGTGTCAGCGCTTTGCTGGACTCTTCCTGTTTTAAGGACAGGATCTTAATATGATGTTAATCCGTTGCAGATATATTCTTTTTAGGCCTGAAACGTCTTTGTTCTCCACTTGTCTGCTTTCCTCAGTTATCAGGCAGACCCTGCCGGACCCGCTGCTGTCATGGTCGCGTATAAGGACGTATGAAAATGGACCAGAAACGCTTGTAGTTCACACAGTTTGTTTTGCAGTCGGGTGGAGGGAGCTGACAGAGAGGCTACAGATGTTTTTAATTTCAACTCTGACTCCTCTGATTCACTTCCACCTGGACTCTTCTGATTTTGGTCGCTCATGACGACAGAACGGTCCGTTTTTAAAGCTAGATGTTTGGGTAGATGGTTCCAGCGTAATCAAAACCTCCCCTGGGTGCAATTTCTCAGAAACCGACTTATTACATTGTTTTCGTATAATGTTTTTTGGGAGAGGTGATGCTTTTAAAATGAAACCTTTCAGATTAAATTATAATCTTGTTATTGACCGTTGCTTTGACACAACGTTGGCTTTTATCGTTCGTTTCCGTTTCATTTTATACGAATGCTTCATAAAGAAGCACACTTCTTGGATAAATGCCGTGTTATTTGATTCTTATCAAAAGTTAAGTTTCTTTTTTTCCTCTTCTCCTCAGACACAAAGCAATATACAGTTATAAAAATCATCTGTGGAGGAGACCACAGTTTCCTGTTGTACTCCAACGAGCAGGTATGTGATTTAAGATCCTTTTCGTCCCAGTACAACTTGTTTGTTTTGTAAAATAATAATCTAATATCTGTAGTTGGAGATACTGCGAGCCTCCCATAACTTTGTTAAATCCTGCATTGCAGCATCTAAAACAAAATATTTTTCAGATCCATTGATCAATAATGTATTTAAAAATATTTTCTGGTTCTTGGTGTAAGAGGAGGAAACTTTGTCGTAAAACAAAATTAAAAGTAATTTCAAGAGCATCTATTATTTTTTTTTTTATTACATCTTTTGTAGGTTGAATTTGGTCATGCGTCTGAGTTATAATTTTCTTTAATTTCATGTCTGGAGACACTAAGCGTAAAACAAAGAAGCTGAGCACCAGACAGCCTAGCCTGCACCCAGAAAATACAAAAGGTGACGTTTTATAAAGATGATGCACCCAAGGAAGGAAATGGTGACAGGGATGTCTGCATCTTAAATATGAGCTCATAGGACAAAGATTTAAACCCCAGTTTGTCGAGTCAGGACGATAAAGTCAGGAGAAATGTCTGACAGCAGATGCCTGGAGACCCAACAGTCCGGCTCCCTACCCTTGGATTTAAAAGCTCAGATGGCTCACCGCAGAGGCAAATGACCGCTTGGGAGAAAAACTCTCATTCAACACAGAAATGTTTTCATTATTTTTCTAGTCAAAGAAAAATAATTAAAACATTTATAATAATAACATAATAATAATGAAAACAGCACTAACTTTTCCCTCAACAGCTGTGTCTACATCATATTAGTGAGCCTTGGAGTGGTTCACTAAACCATGACGGCAGCGAATGGAAGCAGCTGAAAGTCTCACTATTTCCGCAAATGATCAGTTGATTTTTTTTACTCCCGATGGTTTAACAGCCGTACAGGAAAGTCCCTCTAAAGTCAATTTCTTTGCAGTAACAAAGTTTGTGGCCCTAAAAAGTCATTTCAATCCTACACATGTGGAGGGTGGACAAAGTGAAGATAAGGCAGCATCTTAAGCGAAACACTCTTAAGATGTCCATTTGGCTTGGACACCAGGAAAAATTAAAACCCATCAATGCTACAGCTAATTATTGTGTTATTTGGAGAAAACAATTATTGATTGATTAAATACGATTATCTGCAGAAGTTTTTTTTTTTTTTACCTAAGCAGGACACGTCAACAAAAATCAATGCCATATTTTCATAAATAAGAAACTTTACCAAGAGTAAAACATTTTTTCTCTCACTCCCTCAACTCTTCCTTCTTTTCTTATTTATTTTTAATGACTCACTTTTCCTGCATAGCTGGATTTTACAGGGAAGTAAGAGCGTTTACTCCATCCTTTGAATGTTTCCAATCAGTGACTGGGTGGGCATTATAAGCTTATTGCGTCTGCCAATACAGCCCTTTTCAGACTGTTTTAATTTCTGTTACATGGACATATACTGTCATTTATTATATACTTGTGTGTCTGAAATGAATACCTATTGAATTGAATTTCACTGCCACTGGTTGGACCATTTGGCATGTCCCTGTTTACAGACAAAAAACCTGCCTAATTGCTGTTTGTATCTAAAAGCCGTTGGGCTCGATTACTCCAGATCTCACGCAATTATGTCCATACGTGGCAGTGAAGATCATAAATGTCTGACTCCTGGGCTCGCACACAGGGAGTGGTGGCTTAACGGTTAGAGAGCAGGACGCTTGTATCCTGGAGAGGCTGCATGGTTCCGGGTTTGAATCTCGCTGACTGTCACTCTGGGTCCCCGAGAAATGCTCAGTGGCAGCCCAGTGCTCCCTAAGGGATGGGTTAAATGCTGAAGACATATTTCTTTGGCATATATGTTGCAATGACATTAAAGGTTATTGGTACAATTATTGTGCTAAGTATGAACCTGCTTAAATGTGGAGCCCAATCAGGTTTAATTAATGTGTAGATGTACTCAATATTTTCTGCTTTCTATTCTAATCTGAAGCTAAATGTTTTACGTTTGTCAGCCCACAGTGGGTCAGCTTTACCCTCAACAGACATTATTGGGTCCTTGTTTCACCACAAGGTGGCAGTAATGTCTAAGATTTCACCTTGTGATGTGCATAAAATGCGCTAATCTGGGTCCTATTTCACAGAGAAAACCACCATTGATAAGTTTGTCAGATGTTGAAGGTAAATGTTCTTCTGTGTTTAAGATGGTCCTTCTTGCTGTCTCCACAGAGTTCTGCTGTCACAGAGGACTTCAGAGTGACCAACGTCAGCAGAAGCCTCTCCCCGATCAATTTTGAACAGCTGAATTCATGGAGATTAAAAATGATGTACAACACCGACTCTAGTGTCACAAAGTAAGTCAGACAAATCGACACAATTATCGTGTCGTGGTTTCCCCGGTTTAGTTCGTTGTGGAAAACCACGATGGTTGTATTCAGGCGTTTTCTAAAAGTCATTTACATTTTAAAACGACAGCTGAAGCCTTTATAAGGCTACGTTCACACTGCAGCCTGAAGTGACCCAATTCCGATTTATTTTGCCCATATGCGACCTGGATCTGATCTTTTCATGACAGTCTGAACAACACAGATCGGATTTTTTCAAATGCGACCCAGGCCACTTGGATATGTGGTCCTGAATCCGATGCGTATCTGATCTTTTCAAATGCGACCTGTGTCTGTACGGCCAGGTCGCATTCATCCGACCTGTACGTCACCGACAAACGTCACTATTCTGCGTCCTGCTATGCAGAAGCGGGAAGAAAAACGACACTCATAGCGGACTACAATGAGGAGAGCAGTCCATGGAGGGAAAGCTCCGGTTAAAAAATAAAGTAATGACCGCAAAATGCGCGACAGCATTATAATCCATGTTTACTTCCGCAAACACTGAGGACGCTTGCTACGTGTGACGTTATCGCGTCCTCGACTGCGCTTTGGGGGGGACTTAAGTTGAATGAATTCAGTTCACACAGGAGATCACATACAAGTCGCATATATTTGGAAATGTGAACGACCATGCAAAAAAATCAGATTTCACAATAAAATCGGAATTGAGCTTTAAGGCCTGCAGTGTGAACTTGTGAAACAAGCTGTAATTGATTCCCTCTGAACATGGCAGTGGAGGTATCATGCTGTGGGGGGGGGGGGGGGGGGGGGCTTTTCTGTTCAGTGGGGAAAAGGGAGCTGGTCGGCGGCGAAGGATGGAGCTCAACGCAGGCGGATCCTGGAAGAAAACAGTGCAGGGGGTCTTAATCTCCTGTCCTGGGGGCCCTTTTCCTGCAGCGTTTAGATTTCAACACACCTGAATCAAATGATTCGGTCTGTAGCTCAGGAAGCCATGTTGGGATTTGATTTAGACGTGTTGAATCAGGGACAAAAAAAGTTGCAGGGTAGCAGCCGCTGTTAGAGTTTGACTTTAAGGTGCGGCGCAGGTTCGCCTCCCGTCGGGGCGATCCGGCCGAAGCTCTGCCTCAAACCTTGAAATGTGATTTTGACAGTCGCTCTGCATCCAGCCTGTCTGAGCTTCAGCCATGTTGCAAAGCTGGTAGAGAAATAACCCCGAAGGACTCGCAGCTTTTCAGATTTTTGTTTGTAAAAAAATTTGAAGACGATTTATCCTTTTAATTATTCACCACTTTTTCTTGGTATATCACATAAAAGTCAAGTAAAGATAAAAATGTACCTATTTTCCCATCCATCTATCTGCTCATAGGGGCACCAGCTCCAGGAGGGAACCCCGATGACAAATAATTAAAGGCATAGAAGATATTTTATTAACATGAAAAACTCACCTTTTTTTTTTCAATGTCAACATGGAATGTGTTTTCTCAGCAGAATTACTGATGCTAGTTTAATAAGTGTGCTAATAAATGCTAAATATATAACCTAGTAGCATGCTAGCCACAGCTGATCGCACAACATTAATGCGGACCACCGGCCATTAACATCAGTAATATGTTTAACTTATTAAATTATTAACGAGAACTTTCATTTACTAACTTGTTGGAATTCTTCATGAAGGCCAGGGTGTCGGTCCTTGAGATGTTTGGCCAAGTTTGTTGTGCTGCTCGACTTTGTCGCCGCCATTTTAAAGCACTTTTGCACACAGGCTTGTCAAGAAGCTTCCCTTCTTCGTTTGCCTCGTATGATAAAATATTTTGTATCAATCCTATTCCAGATTAATCCAGATGCAGCATTTGGATATCAATACTTTTCAGAGAATCGATTCTTTTGACGGCCTCATTCAGAACGTAGACGGGCCGGTAAATCAAGAGCTTTTTAGCTGTGATATAGCAAAATAAAAACTCAAAGGGTATGAATAGTCTGTTGTTTGTTGTTCCAAATGTTCCAACCTTATTTGTTTCCTCTCGCAGCGACATTGTGATTCAGCTCTCCTCGACAGCTTGTTGGAACGGCAGCTTCCTGGACCAAAGGTAGTCAAACTTTATCTGGAGCTAAACGCTTCTGAACGATCGTCGTTTGCTATCACTCACCTTCATCGAAGTCATGCACTTAGGTCACTTTACTGCAAACACACGCGTTGTTTAGTTTCCTTTATGATGCCTTTATGATGCCCAGAGTAACAATTGTTTCTAACAAATTGTTTCAAAAGGAGAGCGCTAGGCTGGGCCGAATCTATTTGTGCTTCCTGTTGCACCAATTTACTCAATTTTTCTGCTGTTTTAAGTCTCTCCATTATTTTCCAATCATTTTTTGAGAAGATATATTATTGGAAACTTATAAGTGATGGAAAAACTACTACAAATGTAAGATGCTTTTAATCAGATTGAAAATCTAATATATTTTTATTAATATCATAAATATAATAATATGATTATATGATAATAAAATGTAATATTAATAGGACTTTAAATTGTGCATCCTGATATATAAATGACGGATCTCAGTAAGTCAGACTTCTCATTAATAATAATTTGGGCTGCCTGGTGGAGCAGTTGGTAGCAGCAAAAAGGTCCCGGGTTTGATTCCCAGCCTGGGTTCTCCCTCTGCATGCATGAACCCGATGCCCTACATTCTGCTTCACCTCTAATCATCGTGGTCGATGCATATGTTTATGGGTTTATGTGCAACTGTGGGCTGATTCTCCTTTGACCTCCACAGATCTGCATGCAACGCCCTTTTACTCTGCGTGCAGAACCTTCTTCAGCCAAGGCAGAGTGAAAATCCCGTCGGGGGAAGGTGCTAACGGGTTTAGTTCGGACGGTCCGCGCTCCCACCGCTCTTTGAACCCGTATGAAGGTCATGGTACCTTTAGGCTGACCTATCAGCAGATACTCCTCATGGCCTGAGGAAAGAGCTTAAGAGGTCAGCAGAGTGGAAAGCAAAACTCTGCACTCCTTTTAAAAAGTCCAATTACAGCAGTTCAAATCTAATCAGATTGATTTTTGGAGTTCAGAAAGGGACCTTTGGATCTCTTATAAGTGGAAACCCAATAAGGTCAAGTAAGGCTGCCAAATCTTAAAGGTTTTAAAGTCTCTCCTCAGAGGTTCGGGGATCTTTTAAAGCAGGACACAACTATTCATCTCTGAGATCATCTAGAAACAGAGAATTGGGAGTCGGACCTCCACCTCATGGCTTTATACTTTCGGGCAACGTAGGGAGCAAGTTTTTTTTCCCTTCTTGTAAATATTCAAATATAAATGCCCCTTTTGTACATTTTATTAAATTACTCATTTACTCGTTTCTTTTTAATCTGAGCTACTTTTGCATGACAGTACAGTATTACTGTATTTTTCGGACTATAAGGCGCAGTTGAAATCCTTAAATCTTCTCAAAAATTGAAGGTGCGCCTTATATATGATTATGGTTGTGCTAACTGACTGATTTTATGTGGTACAATGTGCTCAGAAATCTGTTAAAATGTGTAAGTAACACTTTGGTTAGCAACGAAGCCGCTCCTGTGGGAGCCTTTAGGCAGCCCGGAGCACGCGCTGGCAACAATAAACCTAGTAAGTTAATTCAATATAAAAGTTACCTTTATTTTGGCCTTATGTTAGAAACAGGGCAGAGTAGTCCAGCTACTCTGTCCAACCCAACAGAGACGGATAAAGAGCTGTGGACGGGACAGGGAGTGATATTACACACTTGGGAAGAATATTTAATGCGCCTTATAATCCCTGCGCCTTATAAGTGGACAAAGGATGCACAAAAACACATTTATTCACAGTGCGCCTTTTAATCCGTGTGCCTTATGGTCTGAAAAATAAGGTACTATTGATTTGTTGTGACTTGGCCATAACTGTGCAGGCTTTTATTCTTATACTTCTTTGTTTCTACATTTTTACCGTCGTACCTGCATTTATCTGCCTTTCACACAGCCAAATTTAATAAAGGGTATTTATGCAATTCTCCTTTGGTAAAATAAGGATTTAAACTTATTTCAATGATACATTTATCTAGGCTTTATCAAATCTATTAAGCTTTTTCTTCATGGCTGTGCTAAAGTGAAAGTTGGTCTCTAGAAGCTAAGATCTCAACGTCTTTGGTTGGACATAATTCTTTAATCACCGTTTTCTTTGCATCCATTTGTAGAAGTTGTATAATCTACAAATTGTCGGCTAACCTGTGAAGTGTTAATTTGACCCTAATTTGAGCGGTGCGGTTTAGAGAAGAAACGGCCTGTTTCTTTGCAGCGGTGTCATCATGTTATGTCCGACTCGGTTTACTGTTTCTGCAGCAGCAGCTTTGGCCTTTTGTGTTTGGTCTCAACTGGATGACATCTGATTTGTTGGGGCTGAATCCAACCTTTGCTCTAACAATGTTTGGAGGTTTAGACCGTAAACAGCATCTCATCATCTTGTAGAAGTTGCTGGTCGCGTTTTCTGAGGCGATTTTCCTGGATGTTTGGGATCCTGGCCAACCACGGTTTATGGCGGATTAGAAAATCCAAGAGATCTTTACTCTCAGCTGACAAATATATCAAAATTAATCTTTTACAGTTAAAAATGCACTTATTGTTGTTGTTTTTTTTGGCAATCACAATATAACCATTATATTTTTCTCTTCTCAGTGATGATGCTCACTTCAAAACCAACCCAAAGATCCCGGGTATCGACCTCAACTCGGTCAGAACGCTATTCGAGGTACTCAGCAAACCGGCCTTCTCTGGACTCCTGGAACAGGTGATGATTTATTACATTTATTATTTATTACATTACAAAGATATTTGTTGTTCTGTGGGTCGGCACCGCTTTGCCCGGTCAGGACGCCCTCAACCTGACTCGTCTCTGTCCTGGAGCTCGTTTGGGTTGCATGAAAGCAGGATTTTAACGAAGTAATTGAGATATTTATGAGAAAATCACTCTGTTGACCTGCAGTTTAACTTTAGTTTAGCTGACTCAAACTAGTCCCACTCCTGTGCACGAGAGAGGTTATTGTTAGTCCGCCACAGACGGATGTGTGAATAAACCTTTAATCTGGGGCGGTGCCTTTGTGTTGGTAGATATGTTTTAAATGTGATCATTTGCTGTTTTTTTTTTCATGTTCGTTGGAATTAACTACTATTTAGATGCATCTAAAAAGAAATTGGGAATATCAAAAAAAAATTCAAGAATTTGTCACTGACTTAAAAAAAAAAAAGTGAAACTGATATATACAGGTGCGGGTCGTATAGTTAGCATATCATGAAAAAGTTGTTTTTGTTTTTCAGTAATTTCATTAAAAACGTGAAACTTGTATATTATATTCCTTCATTACACACGGGCTGATATATTTCAAGTGTTTATTTCTTTTAATTTTCATGATTATAACCGACAACTAATGAAAACCCCAAAATTCAGTGTCTCAGAAAATTAGAATATTGACCAAAACGATAAAAGGATTTCCAGAAATGTTGACCAACTGAGAATTATGAACATGAAAATTATGATCATGTGCAGCACTACATACTTAGCTGGGGCTCCTTTTTCCTGGATTCCTGCAGCAGTGCGGCGTGGCATGGCGTCCATCAGTCTGTGGCGCTGCTCAGGTGTAATGAGAGCCCAGGTTGCTCTGATTGTGGCCGTCAGCTCTTCGGCATCGTTAGTTCTGCTGTATCGCATCTTCCTCTTCACAATACTCCATAGATTTTCTATGGAGTTATGGTCAGCTGAGTGTGCTGGCCCTTTAAAAACAGGGACACCGTGGTCATTAAACCAGGTACTGGTAGCTTTGGCGCTGGGTCCAGGTGCCAAGTCCTGCAAATGAAATCTGCATCTCCATAAAGTTGGTCAGCAGCAGCGATTATAAAGTGCTCTAAAACTTCCTGGTAGACGGCGGCGTTGACCTTTGACCTCAGTAGACACAGCGGACCAACACCAGCAGATGACATTGCACCCCAAACCATGACTGACTGTGGAAACTTTACACTGGACCTGAAGCAACGTGGATTCTGTGCCTCTCCTCTCGTCCTCCACCTTAATTTCCAAAGGAAATGCAGAATTTGCTTTCATCAGAGAACAGAACTCTGGACCACTCAGCAGCCTCCAGTCCTTCTTGTCTTCAGTCCAGGCAAGACGCTTCTGTGTCTTGTTCCAGAGAGCCTTGACACCAGGAAGGCGACAGCTGATCCAGCTGCTGTCCACTCTTTGTGAATCTCCCCCACATTTCTGAGTGGGTTTGGTTTCACAATCCTCTCCAGGGTGCGGTCATCCCTGTCACTTGGACACTTTCTCTCTACCACATCTTTTCCTTCGCCTCTCTGTTAATGTGCCTGGACACAGAGCTGTGAGCAGCCAGCCTCCTTAGTGATGACCTTTGGTGTCTCGCCCTCCTTGTCTGAGGTGTCAAAGGTCGTCTTTTGGACAACTGTCCAGTCAGCAGTCTTCACCATGATTGTGTCGCCTGCAGAACCAGACAGACGAGTTAAAGACCTTTGCAGGAGTTTTGAGGTAATTGGCTGATCAGAGCGTGGCACCAGGTGTCTTCAGTATTGGACCTTTCTACAATATTCTAATTTTCTGAGAGTCTGAATTTGAGGTTTTCATTAGTTGTCGGTTATAATCATCAAAAGTAAAATAAATAAACACTTGAAATATATCAGTCTGTGTGTAATTAATGAATATAATATACAAGTTTCACTATTTCAATGGAATTACTGAAAAAAATCAACTTTTTCATAGTATTCTAATTATACGATCAGAACCTGCAGATTAATTTCACATATTTCTTCCAGGATTTGGATGATTAGGGCTTTCAGATGTTTGCAACACAAAATTAAGTGTCTCTGGAAATTAGAACATCTTAAAAAAGTTAAATAATGCAAACTTGTGAGTTCACACCTTCATTGGCTGATTTACTTAAAACACCTTTAAAGGTTTCCTTTCCTGAGCCTCTAAATAGTCTCAGTCTGGGTTTCCACCATCAGTGATTGAAAGTTATTAAAAATCCTGAGTTGTTTTTCTTTGCTTTACGGGGAAATTTAGTAGATTAGCTCTGGACAATAATCTCCAATCAAAATGATATTTATTTTGCATCACCATCTCCAAAATACCTACATTTCTTGGAAGCAGTTATAAATATTACGGTGAGGGAATTCTGGAGGAAAAAATGTCCTGTTAAAAGTTTTATTTTGTTTTAATACTGAGGCCAGAAAAGAGTTTCTAAGTAATGTGTAACTCCCAGGGTAGTCGTCCCTGAGCGTGTCGTTTTGTGTTTGTTTTGGAAGTACACCAAGTTCTGCACCAGGTCCTAAAAAAAGAAACTACAGCTCTGATTCACGCTGGAGTAATGGTAGGGTTGTTTAATTAAGCGGAGATGAGTTTGTAGTCAGCGGTTAGACAGTCCGAACCCTTTCAGGTCCTCCGCCTGAGAGACTCATCAGGTCCCCGAAGGGCCATTCATTTGCAACAAGTCGTAGCGGCAACCATCACACAAGCAATTACCCCACACAAGAGTCACCAAAAACCTAAAATATACCTTAAAAAATAATTAAGTGATGAAATGGAGCCAAAACTGAAGTAAAAGTCCAGCAATTTGAGTGCGACTTTAAATCAGGACATTTGTTCCCACTGTGCTTAAAAAGCCAAAGACTGCTTCAGTCTCTCCTACCTGGAAGGAGGATCTTAGCCTCAGTTCAGGTGATGGTCTGCAAATAATATTTTTTAAAAGCTAATTTGCAACTTAAATGTGAAAACAAATGTGTGTCTTTTAGGCCACCAAGAGTTTTGAGAGCCTGCTGATTCCTCAGCTGCCACGCTCGCCCCCCGACGTCGAGGCCATGAGGATCTACCTCATCTTGTCCGAGTACCCCGCCCTGCAGGACTCCAAGAACTACATCCGTCTCACTATCCCCCTGGCGATGGCTATTCTCCGGCTAGACGCCAACCCCAGCAAAGTATTGGGTATCATATTTCCATGCACACACTGCGATCAAATAACCCAACATTTCTTTTAGGTAATCTGTGAAGTCATTCTGGGTTTAAACTTTTTTTTTTTTTTAATCGCCTTTCTTCTCGCAGATAACTGGTGGTGTTTCATTGACGGCAGCTTCTTCACCAGAATGGTCGACATGTACAAAAGCATCGTTGTGTTCATGCTGACGGGCGGCAAGACGGTCCTGGTGCCCGTCTTCTACGACAACTATTTCCTGGCCACGCTGCGGCTGCTGGAGAAGCTCCACAAGGTACCCAGACTTGCCGCCTGCTGCTGGAAGCTAACCTTCAACCCAGCAGGACGACGACGCGAGGAGGCAATGATGTACAGATTAGAAACGTTCCTGGAAATCTGATGGGAACTGTTTTGTGTTACCAGGTAAACCTAAAGGCCAACCACGTGGAGTACAGTCGCTTTTATATCCCTGATATCACCGGCCTGGTGGACATCCAGGAAGACTACCTCAAGTGGTTTCTGAGTAAAGCTGAGATTGTGAGTGCGCCGTTACATTTCTGGGTTGTTTGACACCGATTCTTGGTTATTCACACATTCAAGGTAATTTTTCCTCTCCCTCTTATGTCGATTCCCAGAAAATGGGCTCCTCCCCTTCACAGGTATGAATATTAAACATCAAACATGTAAAAATCCCTCGTTTTTAACGTTGGGTTTGTGACACCGTGGCTGTTTGTGATCCCAGCAGAACGACTTTCCCTCAGTGAACCTCTGTGCCTTCCCGTTCATCCTGAACGCCCAAGCCAAGACGACAATGCTGCAAACAGATGCTGAACTGCAAATGCAGGTAACCGCTGCAGAGGGAAGGTTAATCAGAGCCTCACTCTGCCAGAGATCACAGGGCAGTGCAAAAGTTTTAAACCAGCCGAAGCAGCCAGACCTGCTTGTGATCAACAGTTGCCTTGGCTTTTAAGGTTTTTCTTTGGACTTTGGGTGCTTGTTTTTACTCATTTTCATTCAGTTCAGTTTACTTATCTGGGTATTAGATGGGCTGACAGTCTCTGTACCTGACCGTAACACAAAACCATGTGAAGTTTGTATAAAGCAATGAAAAAAATAGACAACCGGATTACAAAAGCAGAAGGTCGGGGCCTATAAAACCCACAACTATAAGCACCAGGTGAACAGAGCTTGAAAGTCATGTCCAAAGAAGTTTAAAAAATAAAACTGGACAGCTTCCAATCCAATGTCTTCAGCCTCACAATAGATGTCCAGTTGTTTTATTTTTTTAATGTTTTTTGGATTGATCATGACTATTCAATTTAATTTTTCAATTCAATTTTATTTATATAGCGCCAATTCATGAAACATGTCATCTCAAGGCACTTAACAAAGTCAAATCAATCATATTATACAGATTGGTCATTCCCTATATAAGGGAACCAGTTGATTGCATCAAAGTCCCGACAAGCAGCATTCACTCCTGGAGAAGCGTTGAGCCACAGGGAGAGTCGTCTGCATTGTCCATGGCTTTGCAGCAATCCCTCATACTGAGCAAGCATGAAGCAACAGTGGAAAGAAAAACTAACGGGAAGGAAAAACCTCCGGCAGAACCGGGCTCAGTATGAACGGTCATCTGCCTCGACCGACTGGGGTTACAGAAGACAGAGCAGAGACACAACAAGAGAGACAAAGAAGCACAGATTGACCCAGTAATCTGTTCTACATTAGATGGTAGTAGCGGGTGATCTGTCTTCCCTGGATGATTTCACAGTTAACAGAACGTCAGACCAGGTGTACCTACTATGAAGAAAAAAGAGAGAGAACAAAAAGTTAAAAGCTTAAATGACAACAGTCATTTCAATGTAATGCAATGCAAAACTAGAGAACAGTAGACTGGAGAACAGTAGGGCTGGGTATCATCTAGGATGAGCCGATTCAATATGATTCTCAATACATAGCTCACAATACAATACGATTCTCCATATAGCTCAGCTCGATTTGATTTCACTCCAATGTGAATATTTATTACTTTCAAATTAATGCTCAAAGTCGTTTGATTTTAAGGACGAAAGCACTTCTAAAATCCTGTCGGCCGTTCTGCAAATTAGACTCACTTGCTCTTCCTCGCTATGAACAGTAATGGTGCGCTGTAATAACGCCCCCTAGGGGTTGGGAGGTATATCGATATTGAAAGCCAGAATATCGATATTAAACCGTTTTTAAAAGCATCAATATTAATCTCTATCAATTTTTATGCACAGCCCTAATCATGACCTGGATGACTGAGAATCTTCACCAACTTGAAAGTCGTGTTTTTCAGAAATCAGAATTGAGTTTGTCGATCGATTATTTTTACCGACAAGGAATCTGGCGTCATGTGGTGGTGCAGAACATGCAGGATATACAGCGAATAAAAAAAAAATCAGGTGCATTGCATGATATGAAAATAGGTACATAAGAAATAAAAGTCAACATTAATATAAATAAGCTACACATAAACTAAGAATTAATACGTACGCAGTAAGCGTTGTTGCAGATGTAAACATTTCTGTGCAAATGAACATTTTTGGAGTGAGCTGTAGACGCCAGCTAGAAGGTGTTAGTGTAACGCTAAGGCGACGTGTAATTGGGTGGAGTTTGGAGTCAGTGAGGGTCCCTGGACTTGTTAATGAGTCCAGTAGCAGAGGGAAAGAAATGGGGAATAAAGTCCAGCAAATCATCCTTCCTGGTGATCATCTACAGTTTCTCAGATTTTTGCCTTGGATGAGCTAAAATACTAATTTCTGTCAGTCTTTATTGTTTTCTGAAGTCTTTTTTTTATAGATTTGCTGGAATAAATGAGAACATACTGCTGCTTTGTGATTAAAAATGGGTTATTTGTAAGTTTCGGAGGTTACTAGGAGGAGGGAAAGAAGCTGCTAAAACCCAAAATAAATAAAAATAAATAAATTGAACATGTTGATCTCACAATGGAGAAATTCACTTCTGTATTTTATCCCATCCCCTTGGGGAGCAGTGGGGTTAAGGGTCTTGCTCAGGGACCCAGAGTGCAGGTAGTTGGGATCGAACCGGGTACTTGCATCCTTCTCAGAGCGCAAACGCGCTGCTCTAACCACTAGGCCACCACTCCCCCTCCCTCACTTCCAAAAGTAAATGGAAAAACCCCCAGAAAGCTTGGAAAACTGATGGAGGAGGTCATCTTTGTGCCTGGTTTGAAAATGGATGTGAAAAAGTACCTCAAGGATTCAGTGCCGTACTGTTTGAAAAGAAATTGCAATATGCATCTCTTTCTGTGTCACCGGTGCCAAGATGGCGGTTAGCGGTGCAAACCTGCACAACGTCTTCATGCTGCTCACGCTGGAACCGCACCTCGCTAGGAACCCCTATCTGGTGCTCCATGTGCGCCGGAACCACCTCGTCAGTGACACGCTCCGTGAGCTCACCATGTACTCTGACGTGGACCTCAAGAAGCCCCTCAAGGTGAGCAGAGCGCCTGACTTTAAAGCTTCAGTCAGTTTGCTTTTGTGGGTTTCTAGAAAAGGACTCGAAAGTGTGGATTGTGAATTGTTTTTGAGTTTTGGGAGCCCAGGTTGCCGTGGTAGCGGCCTTCTGGTCAGCAGAAGAAAGCACGAGGTGCTCTGAAACGTCCTGGTAGACGGCTGCGTTGACGTGAGGCGGGTTAAAGCGTCATCTATTAATACTAGACTGCAGCTGACGCAGTTTAATGTTCTCCACCCAATACATTACTCTAAAACCAAGTTAAATAGATTTTTTCGTTTTTCGTTTCAACAAAATGTGAGGTGTGTAAAGTGTGTGATGGGACATGAGGTCATCTATTCCTTTGTTGTTTTTTATGTCATATGCTAGACTTCAGAAAACCCAGTGGACCAGAACCAGCAGGTGCCGTGGCACTTCAAATTCAATTCATTTTTTTTTATTTTTATTTTTTTTATATAGCGCCAATTCTCAACATATCATCTCAAGGCTCTTTACAAAGTCAGAATCCATCAAATCCTCCAGGTTGGTCAGAAAGTTTCCTCTCTAAGGAAACCCAGCAGGTTGCATCAAGTCTCTCCAAGCAGCATTCACTCCTCCTGAAAGAGCGTAGAGCCACAGTGGACAGTCGTCTGCATTGTTGATGGCTTTGCAGCAATCCCTCATACTGAGCATGCATGAAGCGACAGTGGAGAGGAAAACTCCCCTTTAACAGGGAGGAGAACCTCCAGCAGAACCAGAACCAGGCTCAGTGTGAACGCTCATCTGCCTCGACCCACTGGGGCTTAGAGAAGACAGAGCAGAGACACAGAAAGCTCAGAAGCTCACATTGATCCAGGAGTACTTTCTATGTTAGATGGTAATAGAGGATGATCTGCCTCCCCTGGATGATGTCACAGCTAACAGAACGCCAGGTGTACCTACTATGAAGAGAAAAAATAAAGAGAATAAAAAGTTAACAGCTGAAATAACAATCCATGCAAATTGGAAATCATCCCTGACTGTGCAAACCTCACCCTGGGCATCAAAGCAACAAGTATCATGGGCATCTCCTTTCTTCCTTTTTACTCCTGGACCTTAAATTCCAAAGGAAGTATAAACGTTCACCTGAAAAAGGAGGACTCTGGCCCACAATGGTCCAGTTCTTCTTTTCCTTAGCCCAGAAAGACATTTTTCCTGACATTCCTCTCAAGGCTGCAGTCGTCCCTATTGTTCCTCCCTCTGTCTTCCTTCCACTCAACTTTCAAGGAATATGATGCAACTTTTTCACAATGTTAAAATTTTTTCTGAGACTGAATTTGAGGCTTTTATTCTCTGTAGCCAAAATGATAACAATAATGATGATTATCAAAATTATAAGAAATAAAGGCTTGAAGTATTTCACTCTCTGTAATCAATCTATATGTTTCACTTTCTGAAATCTGGGACTAAAAGTGTTTTAACTTTTTCACAACAGCTAAACTTTTTTTGAGCTGTACTTGTATATTTAGCTGTCTGGAACCTGTCCTTGTGAACTTTCTTTAGGATTATAGCCTCCCTCATCATCTTCTTTAATTTATTTAATTTAACCTTTATTTAACCAGGAAGATTCTCGTCGAGATTAAAAATATCTCTTTTAATCTCTGCTCCCTCCAGGTGATCTTCGATGGCGAGGAGGCCGTAGACGCGGGCGGCGTAACGAAAGAGTTCTTCCTGCTGCTGCTAAAGGAGCTTCTGGATCCCGTCTATGGGATGTTCACTCATTATAAAGACTCCAACCTGCTGTGGTTCTCAGACAAAGTAAGTTGTTCTGTAGGACCGAACCCGGGTGACCGCCAGCCCAGATCCAAACATGCTGCAACAGAGGGTTTCTCCACCGCTGTGTGGGAACCGTCTTCTGCCTTCTTGGTTCTATTATGCCGTCACAACGAAGTTTATTCTGTTCTTTTTACCTCAAAGTAAATCTGTTTTTCCTGAGAGATTTGATTCAGTGTTGTTGAACTTTATGTGACTTTGTGTTGGGTGTGTTTGAGCTTGTTAATCGTTGCAGGCCGATGGTTGGACCTGCTGCCGTATTTCTCTGGTAGAGCAGTTTTATCAAGCGATGCCATTTGTTAGTTGGGAACATCCAGGTTTACAAAACAAGCTCCTCCACGAGGGAACGTTTCCCTGAGCTTCGAGCATTTTTAGATTCTGTAGTAAAGCTGCGAAGCAGGATTATTATTGTCTCACAACTGTTTCCACAAGTCTCTCCTGATTTTAATCAACAGGGATATGTCTGAAAACACGTTTGCCCTCTACAGGCTTGATTAGATGATTCTTCAGGGATGCAACATTTAGTGCACAGGGCTGTTCTTTAAAAGCTTTAAACTTGTTATCCTGATTTTCAGGAACGGCCTTCTTGTTTGCTAGTTCTGGATCAGAACATGAGCAGCTTTTTAAAAATATTTTATATTTACTAGGGCTCTTAGTTTTAACGCTTTATTAACGCGTTAACTTTGTTACACCGTAACGCCGGCATTTTTTTTTAACGCATGTTAATTGCGTGTCAAAACAAACACACCGTCCCCTAATGTTTTTTTTCCCCGCAGCTGTCCGGACTGTGTTTTTTTTTTTTTTTTTTTTTACCCTCGGCGCTTTCCGTAGTTTTAAGAAAACTAGAGACTGTAGCAAAACAGACCCGCACGTACTGTTGCCAAGTCCGCTTATTTCATGAGGTTTTTTTTTTTCTAAAGTTGCTTGAAAATTTCATGAGTCACAGGTTGCAGTTTCTTGGCCTTGTTTCTGAGAGTGAAGTAGCTTATTTGAGCTGTAAAATAGGTGATGATAAACAGGAGTTATAAAGAAACCCTCTTGCACTACAGACACTTTGAGTAGAACCAGCTGAAATATCCCTCCGCCTCATTCCAGCGTAAAATGTAAAATTAATATTAATTTATATGTAAATTCTTAATACTATGTTTATCTTTGTTTAAGAGGCAAAATGGTTCAGCATGAAATATTTATTCATTTACACATTTGTTTACACATTGTGTAAACATCAGGGCGTTATGATTAGTGATTTAGCCATTATTGGCCAGAGTTTAACATTTTATGGAACCAGGATGTTTTCAGTTTTCAAAGTGCTTGAAAAATAAAAATTTTTTTGGTACAAGCATGTTTTTACTAGTGTCATTTATTGCAAAATTGCATATTAAAATGCCCAAATAGGCTTTTACACTTTCAGAAATAAAAATATAAAATATGCGATCAATTTGAGATTAATGTCGAGTTAACTATTGAAATTATGCGATCAATCACAATTAAAATTTTTAATCGTTTGACAGCCTTAATATTTACAGATCAAATTTGCTAGTTTTTTTTTTGTTTTTTGTTTGTTTTCTGGTTCCCCTAATAACATCTGGCCACAATATAAAACATGATGCTGTTTGCTCTGGGATGGCGCCTCTGCATCCCCTCCTCATGGGCAATATTTTGGTTATTTGCTGTTATTTATTTGCTTAATTATTAAACTGAATAGTTCTCCTTTTCAGGGTGGAATGATCATAAAACAAACCACCTCTGTAAATAAATAAAAGTAAGAATCAACCAGACTTGGGCTCATACTTCCCGAGAGATGAATTGTAAGACTGTTGAAAACCTGTTTGAGTAAATTATCCTCATTTTAAATATTTCCTCTGCTGTCGCTAAAATCTTTTTATCAAATGTGCTTCACACTTTTTTTTATCTTGAACTATTTTTCTAGATAATTAACTGACAAACATCCCAAACACCTGTGAACCCCGTGCCTTAGTTGTGTCAGAGTTTTGAATTAGTCTGACAGAAACTCTGGTTTTAACTACACCGGGCTCTGAGGTGTAGTCTGTATAAAATTTAAAAATAATCAAATCCCTTTTTTTTTTCTTCTAGAAACAAAATTCTTTCCAGGCAAGTTGATTTACGTAGCCTGGTTTCTCGACACGAGCCGTGAATTAAAATCATAGCCTCTGCACATTTTCACAGGGTTGATGCCATCTATTCCATAAATATGTATTTGAGATCCTTGTTCTGTTGGGAAACCCAGATGTCCTTATTAATTTGTCCCTCTTGGGTGGAGAGAAACCTTACTAGGATCTTCAGGAACGACCCAGGAGCCACCAGGCCTTGGGCTGCAAAAAGAGAATTAAAAATAAGTAATAATTTTCTTGAAATTACTGTATTTTTCGGACTATAAGGCGCACTAAATATGCATCAGCTGTCCGGCATGGTGATGGAAGCATCATGCTGTGGAGTTGTGTTTAAAACTGGTGCATTGCACATGATTAATAAGAAATGTAGAAGGACAACCTCAAGATTACACTAAACACTGGGGGAAAAAAAACATGTCTGGTGCAAACCCAACGCAGCCCAAGGACGCCATCCCATAATTCCAGGTTGTGAGGTAGCAAACATGAAAATTGAATACTTTTGCATGCCATCTATTGGCGACAGTCAAACAAACTCTGCGTCGCCGAGCGGCTGAATAGGGGAATTCTTGTTGACGCGCTCGCTATTCAAAACTTCAGTCCAAGCTGCGGTTAAGATCCTTTTATTGTTGTTGAATGAATCCACAGGTTCAAGCCATGATCAAGGGCAAAAAATGCAAAAAGGTATACAATGCTTAAAGCGGTCAGCAAAAAGTAGACATCCCCCATCACCCACTCACTGACAACTACTCAGGTGAGCAAAACAGGTGATCTTACAATCACTGCTGACACCACGTGATCAATACCACACCCATCCACCACATTCCGGCCCCTAATTATTACATCATTACACAGTAATAATTACACATCCAACACCATATACATTATATCAGAACACTGAATGAGACATTACACATTGAAATAGTCCATAAACGTCATTTCCTTTTTTCTTCTTTTGTCCATATGTGGTCAGTCAGTCATAGGCCAGAGGTTACCAGCACTTAGCCTAATATAGTCAGTCTGCGATGTACATCTAGTAGTATTAAAGTCAAGTCAAAGAGTCGTGTCAAACCAGGTCGAAAAAGTGTTGTCTTTATTGGTCGGATCTCTCCTGAAGAAGGCATATCTTTGTGATGGGTCTGCATAAATGGCTGGTTGGAGTCTTAACCCAGACCTGGCGTACAAGCCCCCTTTTGTCTGGTACAGTTTCTGTGATTTTGCCGATGATCCAGGAACCACGAGGTGCAGAGTCATCCACTATAAGGACCACGTCTCCAGGAACAAAGTTGCGTTTAATTTTCATCCATTTTTGGCGCTGTTGAAGCAGTGGCAAATATTCTTTAATCCATCGTTTCCAAAACAGATCAGATATGTATTGGACCTGTCTCCATCGTTTGCGTGCGTAAAGGTCACTTTTCTGGAACAAACCAGGTGGTAAGCACGGGTTAGACTTGAGCAGAAGGAGGTGGTTTGGTGTTAGAGCTTCCAGATCATTTGGATTGGTAGATTCCAATGTAATAGGTCTACCGTTGAGGATTGACTCCACTTCACAGAGAGCAGTTTGAAGTCCTTCTTCGTCCAAATGCTGTGTCTGCAGGGTGGAATTAAGGACCTTTCTGATGGAACGAATCAATCTCTCCCATGCTCCGCCATGGTGCGATCCAGCTGGAGGATTGAAGATCCATTTCACTCCCTTCAACAACAGCGTATCAGTGATCTTTTCCTGATTCCACTCTTCTATGGCTTGTCTCAGCTCACGCTCCGCACCCACAAAGTTGGTTCCATTATCAGACCGCAGCTCTTGAACTTGGCCTCTCCTTGCAATAAAACGGCGTAAGGCATTAATGAAGGAGTCTGTGTCAAGAGATGAGGCGACCTCAATATGCACAGCTCTAATTGCTAAACACGTGAAGAGAACTCCATACTTCTTCACAAGACTTCTCCCACGCTTGACTTCAAATGGACCAAAATAATCAACTCCAACAAAACTAAAAGGGGGTTTCTCAGGAGTCACTCTGCTTTCAGGCAAGTCAGCCATTTGCTGCTGGCCTGTAGCTCCATGAAGCCGTCTGCAGGTCACACACCTCGACAGGATGTTTCTAATCAAGGCTCCAGCACCAGGAATCCAATATTTCTGATGCAGCTTTGAGAGCATGTAGTTCCTACCACCATGACCCACACTTTTATGGATATGCTGAAGAATGAGATCAGCAACGTAAAAGTCCTTAGGAATTATGATAGGATGTTTGGAATCTTCAGACATGACAGCCTTGCTGAGACGTCCTCCAACGCGCAGCACATTATCCTCTAGAACAGGATTCAACTTGTATATGTGACTGCTTCGCTTCACGCTCTTTCCCTTTTGGAGACAGGAGATCTCTTCAGCATATCTTTTCCTCTGACAAAACTGGATTATCTGCATCTCAGCATCCTCAATCTCTCCCAATGAGAGAAAGTCATTACAGAACTCAACCCTAGGATGAGCACATTTAGACAGAGCTGTATTAGATGCAGGCTGGAAATGTGTCTTGTTCTTCTTGCGATGTAAGAGCAATGTTTTGAATCTCAAAATCCAACTCATCACCCTGACAAGACGAGTCCAGGATGAGGTACGATGAATCAAGGAATCCAATGGATGGTCATGATCATGTGTGGGTGAGACAACCACAGAGGCACACATCTTGACTTCACGGTCTTCAGGTGAAAGTTCCTGCAAGTTCTCTGGGTTAACAGGCCATTCTGTCTCTGGCTGTGTAAGGAATGCAGGACCAGATAACCATTTAGTGTCACGCAGAAAAGATTCTGCCTTCATACCTCTGGAGGCAAGGTCTGCAGGGTTATGCGTTGTATTCACATACCTCCACTGTGATATTTCAGAAGACGTGAGAATCTCAGACACTCGGTTCACCACAAAAACACGAAACCTCGTAGTTTTGTTATTGATGTATTTCAACACTGAGGTGCTGTCTGTCCAAAACATTGAGTCCAAAAGAGGTAGCCTCAGCTCTCTTCTCCAAAGTCTGTCCATGCGAACTGCTAGCACAGCCGCTGTCAATTCCATACGGGGAATTGTGACTGGTTTTAAAGGTGCCACCCTGGACTTCCCCATTATGAAGGAACTGTGTGCCTGTAAGAGACTGTTGTGCAGCAGCAAATAGGTAACAACACCATACCCCTTCTCACTCGCATCTGCAAAGTGGTGCAACTGAGCGGTAGTTTTTTCTCCAAATTCAGTTGGTTTTAAAGATCGTTTGATGCTGATGTTGTCCAACAGGTGCAGTTCTTCCACCCACCTTCGCCACTCTTGAGCAACATCTGATGGAATAGCATCATCCCATCCAATCCCCCTCTGACACAGATCTTGAAGTATCCTTTTAGCTGTGAAAATGACAGGAGCAAGGAATCCCAGAGGGTCGTAGAAGGAGCTGACCATAGAAAGAATTCCTCTCCGGGTCAATGGCCTGTTTGGGATGGAAATGGAGAACTTAAACGCATCTGACTGTAAACACCACCAAACTCCTAATGCTCGCTCAATAGGCAATAGGTCACAATCCAAATCTAGATTTTTAACTTCCTTAGCTCTCTCCTCCTCAGGTATTACTGCCAGGACCCTGCGGCTATTACTTATCCACTTTGTTAAGTGGAAGCCTCCCTTGGCGCAGATGAGTCTGAGGTCTGTGTAAAGAGAGCTTGCTTCCTCTTCAGTGCCTACTGAAGCAAGGCAGTCATCCACGTAGAAATTATGTAGAATGGTGTCAATCACCTGCTGGTTGAAGTGTGCTTTGTTGTCTTCCGCACATTTCCGCAGAGCATAGTTAGCACAACTCGGAGAGGACGTTGCTCCAAACAAATGAACGCCCATCCTATACTCCTGCATGCTCTGATTGAAGTCACCTCCCGGCCACCAGAGAAATCTCAATAGGTCAGCGTCTTCCTCTGGTACGTACACCTGATGGAACATGGCTTCAATATCAGACATCAAAACAACAGGCTCTTTTCGGAACCTAGTCAGCACACCAACCAAATTATTTGTCAAATCAGGACCACTTAGGAGCTGTGCATTAAGAGAAATGCCCTGGAATGATGCCGCACAGTCAAATACGACCCGAATCTTCCCTTTGGTAGGATGATAAACCCCGTGATGAGGGATATACCAAACCTTCCCATCATGTCGCTCCAAGTCTGCAATTGGCACTCCTTTTGCATAACCTCTGGATATAAGATCTTTCATGAACACAGTGTAGTCTTTGTGGAAGTCTTTATCTCTGATGAACCTTTTCTTCAAGCTTAAGGCACGTTGTTCAGCAATTACACGGTTATCAGGCATTCTTATGTCTCTGTCTTTCAAAGGCAGGGCAATGCTGTAGTGTCCATCCTTGAAGGTCACGGTCTTATTAGCCAACTCCAGAAACCTAGAGTCTTCCTTTGACAGCCCCACATGCTCATCATAGCTGCTCTCAGGGAAGTCCATCTTGAACTGTTGTTTCCATAACTTGTCCAATGTAACAGCAGATATCCTGTTGGTAGTGACTGTTAATGGACAATTTGGTTTTCCACAGCATTCTTGTTCAAGTGGCCCATTCACTGTCCAACCGAGCATCGTTTTAATGGCAAAAGGTCCGTCACCTTCACTTCTGATGACCTCCAAAGGTTCTAGAGCTCTGGGCATGTTCATGCCAATCAGAAGCTCCACCTGTGCTTTTATCTCTGGTAAATGAACATCCTTCAAATGTGGCCATTTATCCAGGTCGCGTTGCTTTGGGATGTTACTCAGGTCTACAGGCATTCTGTGCTGAGTGAAGAGGTCAGGCATGTCCCTATACATATCGCTGTGCAATCCAGCAATTTCCAGTTCAGGCACAATAAAGCTATCCATCACTTTCTCTTGTCCCATGGTGCGCAAAAGAATCTTTGTTTTTCTCCCAGTGAGATTCAGCTTGTCCATAAGACCCACTGTACAAAAGGATGCTGAACTCCCTTGGTCTAGAAAGGCATATGTTTCCACTGTTCTTTGACCTTTCTTTGATTTTACTTTGACTGGCACAATGGAAAGCTTACAGTCTTGTTCCCCGGCCCCAGTAAGACCACTAGTCTGGACTGTGACAGGAGTGTTATCTGCTTCAGTGTCAAGTTTAACCTTGTTCTTCTTGTGATGGATATGAAGTATGCTTGCATGTCTGAAACCACAGATTTTACATAAAAGGCGATTTCTGCATTCTTTGCTGATGTGCCCTGTGCACAGGCAACCAAAACACACATTATTCTTCCTAAGAAATAAAATCTTCTCATTATGAGGTTTCTTATCAAACACAGAACATAAATCCAGTTTGTGTCCACCTTTACAAAACAGACAAATCTTCACAGCAGTCTGATGTTCTTGAGCCTCTGAAGAGTTATTTCTCTCTACGGCAGAGATGGTTGTGCCAAAGCTACTTCCTCTAGTTCTTGGACGAGGACAACATTTCTCTCCATCACCTTTTTTGACTGTTGATGTTGCGTCACATAGATTTCCAAAAACAGGATCTGTAGTAATTTTAACTTGACGCTCAAGGAAGAAAACGATGTCAATAAATGTAGCTCTGCGATGCTGCTTCTCCTGGATGTCACATGCTGCTGTTCGCCATTTATCTTTCAACTTATAAGGCAATCTTCTAATCACAGCAAGCATATTGGCAGGTGTATTCAATTCAGAAAGATCATAAACCTCCTCCATCGCATTGCAACATGCACGTAGAAACAAACAGTATGCCTGAAGAGCTTTTCCATCTTCTGATTTAATCAAAGGCCATGAGTGAATTTTATTCAGATAAGCAGATGCAATAATATGCACATTTCCAAAGTGCTCATACAACATAGTCTTTGCTTTTACATATCCAGCACCATCAGGCATATGTTGACAGCTTTTGACAAGTTCGAAAGGCTGACCCCTAGTGTACTGTGCAAGATAATGCAGACAATCATCTGGATCGTCTGTCTTTCCTTCAATGACCTGCTCAAACGAACGCATAAAGGCCTGGAAATGAAGAGGATCGCCATCAAAGGGTTGAATTTCTCTTCTAGGCAGTGAAGAAAGACCTTGCTGACGTACCAACATACAAGTTAACTCGTTTTGTTTCTCCATGATGGACAACAGAGTTTCATTGGCTACTGGTTGAGCTGCTTCCTGCAGAGGCATATATGAAGCTGTCCTGGTTAGAGGATCAGGCCCCATAAGAAGAGGTGCAGGTTTTTCCCTTGTCGCATTCTGTTGCATTGTCTTTACTTGTAGCTCTGCATTTCCAAAATCTTTACTTCTCCTGGGAAGTGTCTGTGAAACAAAAGTCTTTGAATCTGCTTTAAGGAGCTCAAGAGCATTTCCTTCTGTTTTGAAATAGGATTCCATTCCGTTGGATTTCCGTGAAGCTGTGCTTTGCACTGCAGATCCAGTTTTCAGCACTTTTACTTTTGCAGCAGTTGCAGCTATTTCTGCTTCAAGCTGAAGCTGTTCTTTCCTTTTCCTCAGTTGCTCCTCTTGTTCTTCCAGAGCGTGTTTTTCTTTGAGCATATTTTGACGCGTGAGCAAGGCGGCCATTTCAGCTTCTGCCCTGAGACGTGCAGATGAAGTTGATGATACTTTAGAGCTTGACCTGCTCCCTTGATTTGAAACACTATCAGATGGCAACACATCCTCGTGGTTGTCATGCTGGGGATTAACAGACAACTCAGGTTCCATATGCTGTTGAACCTCCGCCTTTCCTTCTACTGGGGTTTCCTCTGACTGTAACATGCCGGAGGATGGCCTGCTTGAGCATTTATTGTTTTCAGAAAGCCATATTTCAACATCTTCAATAAACCCCTTGTTGTATTTAGTGATGCTTGAGAACCATGTGTTTTGCTTATGCTTCTCATCAAGTGGAATTAAAGTCAGCAGCGAGTCATGCAATGCATTGGCATCCTTGGAGAGGTGTCTTAACTCATCCAACTGTAACATTACTTGTGAATAATTTTCATCATCTTTCATTAGATCTTTAAGAGACACAATTACACCTTTCATTTTATTTACATGCCTTTTCCGCTCTGTTTGGATCGTTTCAATTTTATTTGCGAGAGCTTTCTCAGTAAGAACGATAGTTCTTTTATCCTTTTCAGGTTTTTCACCAACAGATGCAGCAGATGATCCACTCATTTTATGTCATTTGCCAAAATCCAAATGAAAGGAAACTTCAAAGCATCAGCTTGCTGAACTCATGCAGAGCCACGCACACCAAAATCCCGCAGCCACAGTCCAACAGCAAAACGTAGCGGGGGGCGGGGTGTCACAACAACAGCTTCACCTGGCGGAACCAAGCTGGGTTTAATGGCACAAAAACGCGCCGGTTACATACCCCCGTTGTCTTCTCAAGTGATCTGCTTTCGTAGGTGTAGGATGGCGAGGTTGTGCGGGCTCGTGTCGCAGTTCCTGATGAGCGAGAAGCTTGCCGTCGATCCTTTTTTTGCTGACAAATATTGGCGACAGTCAAACAAACTCTGCGTCGCCGAGCGGCTGAATAGGGGAATTCTTGTTGACGCGCTCGCTATTCAAAACTTCAGTCCAAGCTGCGGTTAAGATCCTTTTATTGTTGTTGAATGAATCCACAGGTTCAAGCCATGATCAAGGGCAAAAAATGCAAAAAGGTATACAATGCTTAAAGCGGTCAGCAAAAAGTAGACATCCCCCATCACCCACTCACTGACAACTACTCAGGTGAGCAAAACAGGTGATCTTACAATCACTGCTGACACCACGTGATCAATACCACACCCATCCACCACACCATCATAAGGCGCTAATAAGGTGATGGTACCAGAACGGGTTAAATAAGGCCAGAATGAAACTCCTGATTCCCAGAACCCGGACCTCAGTCCTGTTCAGAGGAGCTGCACAAATTCTGCCGATTTATCAGGTTTTCAGACGGAAACAGCCCAGTAACTTACTGAAAGGTTCAATAAAGTCAGACCCAGTATCGCGTTTTAGACAAAGACGATTCTGGATGTTTTGTAAAAATGGAAAAAAAACCTCGCTGAGATGGAGGGATGTGAGGTGTGGTCGTGTTCAGAGAGGATTAAAGGTCATCAGTAGGGCTGTGCATAAAAATTGATACAAAGATTAAAATCAATGTTCTGGCTTTCAATATCGATATACCTCCCAACCCCTAGGGGGCGTTATTACAGCGAAACATTACTGTTCACAGCGAAGAAGAGCAAGTGAGACGAATTTGCGGAGTGGCCGACAGGATTTTAGAAGCGCCTTCGTCCCTAAAATCAGACGTTTGAGACATTTTTGGTTCCTGTGATAAATGCATTCAACCAAATGCACTTTATTTTCCTGTTAATATATCAGTGTTCAATAAATTGAACATAAATATAATTTTTGACTGGTTTTGTTGATTGAATGACTTTGAGCATTAATTTGAAAGTAATAAATATCGACATTGGAGTCAAATCAAATCAAGCTGAGCTACGTATCGAGAATCGTATCGAATCGCCTCGTCCTACATCAGTGGTTTTCAATAGGTGAGGCGTGCTTCCCCTGGGGGGCGCCAAAGAGTCACAGGAGGAGGCGCGAGAAGACAGAGAAGAAGACAGAGAAGACAATGCTGCTGCTCAACTCTGTGCAACTATGTAGCGATATTTGTGGCTTCTGTTTGAGCGCGCAGGAACCAATCCAAGCACGCAGTGAGACAACTCCTGCTCATTCCAAGCTCAACACCAGCTGTGCGCTCGCTCGGCTGTTTCTGCGCTCGCGACTTCAAAAACTGTCCACTCCACCAACCAATCACAGACAGGTTTTTTCCCATCCAATCAGAGTATGGCTTGCAAATACTGCATTCAGATGGATTAAATCAAAATGCTGCAGCCTTTGGCAGAAATTACTAAACATCACCGTGGGATTGAAGAAAAAAAGAAACAAATAAAAAGTTAATATTTTAGCCTAAAATATTTAGTCTAAAATATTTAGACTAAAATATTAGAGTTACTAAGAGTTATTAAGTGAGGTGTGAAAAATATTTTTGTCTCTTTTCTTTCCAGCTTCTGGGAGGTGATGCAAAGGTTTATTCTGATCATAATCATTATCATTGTCATCATTATTTAAAGAGCACTTTAACACAAGGTAAAACAAAGTGCCAAACATCAGAAATACATCAGATAAGAGATAATATCTAATAAAATGCTTGGTTGTTAAAATAGCAATAGGTTTAAATTGTGTATAATTAGCCTAAAAAGTAAATCGGAATATAGAAAGTGTTGACGTCTGTTAAATTCAGGTTTTCTTTTTTATTATTATTTCAGTTGACGTCTCCTGTTGACGTGAGTTCAGTTTGACATTGGCGTCTGTTTAGTTCAGTTTGTCTGCTGTTGAAAACAATCGTTTATGAATTTACTCTGATGACAGCTCAATTTTGAAACTAAGCCCTCTGTCCGTGATGTTTCAGTAAAAGTTGCATGTAAAATGGAAATATTTGGCTGGATATTTTACGAATAGGCTTTTTTTATGAATGTACTTTGTTAAAAGAAATACAATAAAAAAACATGTGTTGGGCTATCAGATGTTTTTGATGGGGGGGGGGGGGCGTGGTTATCTTTACCTATTCCAAAGGGGCGGCTCACATTCAGTGGATTTGGATACCCCTGTCCTAGATGATACCCAGCCCTGGTCATCAGCGTGTAAATCTGTGTCCAGTGTTTCGTGGAGCAGAACTGGTTTCATCTGATCGGGATCATCTGCGGTCTGGCCATCTACAACTCCACCGTGGTGGATCTGCACTTTCCTCTGGCGCTCTACAAGAAGCTGCTGGATGTGCCGCCCTCACTGGAGGACTTCAAAGAGCTCTCGCCAACAGAAGCCAGGTTTGCTCTAGCTCTGATGTTTTCCATGAAAAAGTGTTTGCTTCCGGTAACTCCTGCTGTCGACGGGTAAATTAAACCGCTTTACGTTGTGGTGCCTCACACGTTCATATTAGTGAGAAATGATCAATACTGGGCCTGGAGAGCTGATGCCTTGTGCTACCAGAGCGTAATCCTCCTCGTTTGCATATTATCTGCTTAGAGTTGGTTTCGTAGCCTGCAGCTTCACAGACTGGATCTGAGAGGACAAATTATACCAACACACAGTAGATTTTTATCTGTTAGGGGTTGAGCTACAGCCAAATCAATGCAGCACCCTTAGCTCCAGTTTCTTCTTCTAGGTGTGCCGTGATGATCTGATCTTAGTCAAGACAAACGTCCGTCCTTCTTTCACTAATTAGACTCTTGGTTGTCAGACTGTTTGACCGCTTTCTGTCTCTTCCTGTGTTTTGGAAATAAATATCCTGCATGTTTATGGCAGGAAAACTTTAAGAGCAAAACCAGCTCTGAGTTACATCCTGTTTGCTACTGTTTTACTAATTCACCTCTAATCTCACAGGCACTGATGGTTAGAAGCCGTTATACATTAAATAGTTACTTATATGTTTAATTAAGTTTTTTTCTGATGTAAAAATCTTAGTCCTCAATAACCAATTACATCTTTTTTTGTTTTGCAGGAGTCTTCAGCAACTTCTAGACTATGAAGGAGGGGATGTAGAAGAGATGTTTCTGCTTAACTTTGCTGTGGGTAACTTTTCATCTTTTTTTAATTAACTGTATTTTGTGTCACACAGAGAACGCCATTTTGTTTGATCTGACACTTTTAAGTTACCCTTTACAAGGTTTCCTATTAAAATGTCAAATATATAATTTTTTATGCATTATTTTATGCATGCATGTGTGCATGAATGTTGTACAGGTCAGTTGTTGTTTATCCAATCAACCTTTATTTATAAAGCACTTTAAACACAAAGGGACCAAATTACTGTACAAACAAACCCACAAATATAAACAGCTTTCAATTTAGTAATATTGATAAAAACAAAATAGGAAAATAAACATAAAAAAAACTGGCATGAAATCAGCAAACAACATCATCCTCTTTGAGTATTGAAAGCCAAGGTAAAAAGTCAAAGTCAAAAGTATTTTATTGTCACCGCGGCATAATTTCTCTGTGGCCAATCCGGTTCACATTACACATAATGAGGCAAAAACTGACAAACAATGAACAAGGGTTAAATTTTTTTCTACGTTCAGGAGAGTCTCAGATAACAGATAATGAGGTAGTAGAGTGTAACGTATGGCAGGCTGGTAACAGTGGGACGATTTTAAAGCGTTGGACTGCAGTCTCTCATCAGGGGGCGATTGCCCTTACAGCTCTTGGGAAGAAGCTGTTTCTAAGTTTATTAGTTTTGGATTTAATGCCCCTTGGGCGTTTACCTGATGGGAGAGAGGCAAACAGCGCAGTGCCTGGGTGGGGGGCATCAGTGGAGATGCGTCTGGACCTTCTTTTGACTCGTTCTGCATAAATTGAGTCCAAATCCTGCAGACGGCATCCCACAATCCGTGCTAAATCCTCTCCTGGACTGTGCAGCTCCCATACCATAATTATTCTGATACATAAAAGATAAGATGAGATAGACTTTATTGATCTCACAGTGGAGAAATTCACGTGTCACATCGGCTCAATAATCAAAAGAAGGTGCCAAAAGGAGGAAAAGGTGCATGAGGTATATGCAGTGCGTCCACATATGTACAGTGGATCGAGAAAAAAAGAAATAAAGCAGAGATTTAAGATGCCTTATGTACATTTAAGGTGACTTGTATACATATGGATTTGACGTTGTACTTTAAAGTGGTTCTAGGTAAGGAACAACAGTGAGGTAGTGAGATAACTGTAACAGCTGAAGTCTCTTGTTTAACAGGATTATTGCACAGGGTATTAAATAGTAATTACACATTAGTTATTGCACAAGTTATTGCAGTTATAGTGCAGCATTGTAAAGTCGGGTTTACAATGCTGCTCTATATAAGGTTTTTTTTTTAACAGCTTAGTGGAAAGTCCAGACCTTTTCAGTTTCCTGAGGAAGAAGAGCCGTCGTTGGGTCTTCTTCACCAGGTGGGAGGTGTTCACAGTCCAGGAAAGGGAAACACCTTCCCCCTGGTGAAGATGAGTCTTTGTTTATTTATAATATTTGTTGTGGATCAGTAACGCTAATGTAACTTTCTTCCTACCTGCTCCTTTTTTGCCCCCTTAATAAAGATCTTCAATAAAGATCGCATTCAAGTCTGCATGCACGCTGCAGTTCCCAGCAGCTTTGCTTATTTGACACCGTTTTTTTTTTAAGAAACATTTTCTACTGATTGTGCCAGATTTTTGTCATTCAGTGTTGGTTAATCAGAGATTATTCTGTTTGATCCACCTTAAGACCATTTAAAAATTTTATGATTTGTTTAAGCTGTTGATTTAAAATTAGTTTCTGTTTCCTGCCTCTAACTGGATCATAACCGGATCGAGCCTTTTTTGTATGAAAATAAAAAAACGTTTAACAGGAGATTTTTTTCCTCCAGAAATCCCTCACTGTAATATTTATGGATGCTTCAAAGGAATTTAGGTATTTTGGAGACGGTGAGACAAAATAAATACCACTGTTCGTTATTTAGGGTTCAGGCTCTCCTGTAAGAAGTTTTGTTGGAGACAGAAGAGTTGATCATGTTTTCCTTCCCGTAACCACGGCCCTTCATGGCTGTGATCACAAAAACCCAACGTCTTGTGTTTTCCACCTTAGATCACCAGGGAAAACTATGGGATGACGGAGATCAAGGAGCTGGTTCCTGGGGGAGAGAGCATCGCTGTTGACAAAAACAACAGGTTTGGCATCTTTACCGCTCTAAAGACGTCTCTCAGTCAGGACGGCCATGTTTGTGTCCTCCTGCCAGCGTGTGCACCTTTGCTTTTAGTCAACGCCACCGCCTGCGATGAACAGAGGTAGCATTTTTCACCCCCTTCAATGTAATAATCTTGATCTGAATTCGGCCTTCGCCCGGTTTTGGCCCCAGTAGTTAGCAGAGAACAGATGGCGATGTTTTCTAATGTGCAGATTCTCAGTTGTCCGGGGCGTCGCAACAGCAAACGGGTTCAAATCGGAGGCAGCCGGACTTTCTCTCTGTTCCTTCTGAAAACGTTTCGTCACTCATCCAGGAGTTTTTGACAAATAAATGCACTAAAATATTTTCTTGACACATTCGCAGCACAAGCATCAAAGCAGAAACTGTTTTCTTGAGCATTTTTTGCACATTTCTGTGGTTCCACTCGTCTCCTCAGACATTCGCTGGTAAAGAGTTAAAAGCGAACATTGAAGCAGGTAAACGTGGCTTTTAATCGATGCGGCCACCGGCACAACCCAACAGATTACAGATTTAATCTGTTTAAAGAACCTCTGCAGAAAGACGTCACTGAGACGTAAACAGCTCCAGAGCTCAGGCTGCTCTTTAGGTGTTGATGAACTCGTGTCCGTCTGCAGAAAACAAAAAAAGAGAACAAACAGATCAGGACACAATGAGAGAGGAACAGAGCGATAACAACATAAACTCTTTCCTCTGAAGCTGACCGTGGAGGATGCAGATGTTTCACAGAGTTAGTTAATTAGCCGAGTTACTGATTGGAGCCGATTGTGTTTCAGGAAGGAGTTTGTGGAGGCCTACCTGCGCTACGTGTTCTCGGACTCGGTGTGCGAGCAGTACTCGGCCTTCTCCGCTGGGTTCCTGAAAGTGTGTGGGGGGGAGATCCTGTCGCTGTTCCAGCCCTCTGAGCTGATGGCCATGGTGGTTGGAAACAGCAACTACAACTGGGAGGAGATGGAAAAGGTGAGAGAAAGACCCGGGGGGGTTATTTATAAACCTTTGAGTAGAATCCAAACTAAAAGTGTACCTATGCCGATTAAATTAGAAAACGATTAGATTTATAAAGCCATGCGCATCACACCAGGTGTCCCCGGCTTAGGACCCAGCACCTGGGGCGTGGGGTTGTGCGGCCACTGCCCGCTGTAAGTTATAGCTGGATGTGAGAGTAAAACAATCTATTTTTTTTATATAAGATGAGACTGTATCGTTTATAACGAGATGGTCTGCATGGTGTTATAATTAAACAGCCTTTTCTCATGTTTATCTACTACTGTTAAAAAGGTTCCTGTGAGACATTTGGGGTAAAGCTTTGATTCAGAGACGCCTTTTTATAATTACTATATTAAAAGAAAAACATATTGGCTAAAAATATGGAGATGTTATTTTCGGTCCATATCTTCCGGCACTAAGCGCCGTATTAGCCGGTCGTCGTCATTGGTCAGGAAATCTCTGATCTCTGAAACCGTTTCTTCCTAGTTGTCCCATCTGCAAGGTCCTCCAGCAGTGCCAAAGCGTCCGCCGCGCAGTAACAAGTGTTTTTGACTGATTTGCAGCAGTTACAGTGATTTCTGCACACCTTGTCACAATAACCTGTTAGTCTGAGGGACGCGTCATCCAGGTGATCATCGGGGAGAGGAATGCGATGGCGGTAAACCCTGATGGAGTGTTTGTGCGAACTAGGGCTGGACGAAAATAGAAATCATATTGATCGATATCGATAATTATCAACAAATTCAAAACATATATTTTAAGTGCAGCCCTGGCCATTTAATGCTGTTGTTTAGCGACTTATTCTTAGATACAGACACAAACACTGAATTCAAACTTAACCCTTTATTCAACCAACTTTTTACCAAAACTGTAAATACTTAGAAAATGAAAAAGTTCTCTCGGAACTCCGAAGGGGGCGGAGCTTGGTTCCTGGGTCTGCGTTGTGATTGGTTGGGAGGATGTAATGACTGTGGTATTAACCTACATGACTAGAATGCAATAAGAAGGAAAACTGTAATTCTATTGAACTTTTTATTGACCCTTTTTTTTCCTATCACCGATATACGTCTATGGATCAATATATATTGATATTGAATTATTGTCCAGTGAGGACTTTTATTTAAGATTTAAGTTTGGCTTATGGGCATTTTTTTATTGTTTGAAAGTTCGTTATGCATAGCTGCATCACCATCGCGCGGATTAATAACACTGGGCAACGTTTATGATGAAGTCGATCTATGATTAAAATGTGATATGGAGTGAAATCGATCGTCTGAGAGGAATCATGATGCAGTTTGGCTGCGATTCACCACTTCACCATCTGCGTACGCCTGGGTCAGAGCTGCCGTGAGGACCGCACATTATCCCGTCAATTTTTCTTTTTATAAACCCCAACCTGTGCGTGGATAGAGACGCACGCTTCAGACACTCTTTTGTGCGTACGTAAACTTTATAAATGAGACCCCAGAACATGACCTCCCACTCAGCAAGGCCTAGGTCTGGCTGGATTCAAGCAAACATTGCTAGATATTATTTCCCTTTTAAAGCAAGTGCTTGCACAGTATTAGTTTATTGTGATAGTCCTTCCTTTATTCTCTTAGCTGGAAATATGACTTTTACTTAATGATTACGTGTTAGAGCGATGCTCTCCGCAACCTGTTAGAACCTGACTGGGTTAGAGCAGGTTTGGAAAACCTTTAGTGTGAAAGCAAACAGGATGCAGTGACGCCTAACAGAGATTTCCTGTGCATCCCTCCATAGATGATAGACTTGGCCCTGTTTTTCAGCGTTTAACCCCATTTTTCTCCTAGACATAGCTGTTGACGGAGCTTTTGCTGCGACTGTTTGTTCTCTAGATCTGAAAACAAGCTAAGAGCTGATCTGCTCAGCTGTTTCTCTCCTAGATGAGCTTGTACTGCCATTAACTTTTGACTTCTCTTCCACATAGAAATTATTCCTTCATCCTCTGTTTCTTCCTGTTAAAATGGAGTTTTCCTCTCCACTGTCGCTACATGCATGCTCCACATGAGGGATTGCTGCAAAGTCAACAATGAAACGCAGCGACTGTCCACTGTGGCTCCATGCTCGTCCAGGAGCGAATTATGCAAAACTCGATGCAACCTGCCGCGTTTCATTAGATTTAAAAAAAAAAAACATTTAAGCCATTTTCTTAGTAAGCTGAACTTTTAAGCACTGTTTGATAACTGGGATCATGCTGGAATGGATGTAATTGACTCTGAATCTGTCTGCATGATTGGATTAAATTGGCTTGTTTTATTTTTAAAGTTGGCGCTATATAAACTAAAGCAAATTATGCTATTTTCTTCTTTCTTTAAATGTTTTTAAATCTTATAAAACACCCTAAAAAGGCCTCCGTATAGTCTCACCACTCCCTACAGACCACCAGCTCATTCCCAGGATGATCCCAACTTGGCTGCAAGTGGAGCCTTTATTTGTAGTTTAACAAAAAAGAAGTAATTTTTAGCAACAGAGATGAAAAGAAACTGAATGTTGAGATTTTAATATTTTATTCAAAAAACTCCTCAGGAGTTGCAGGTTGTAGGCAGCTGTGCTGATGCAGTATTTGTGATTTTTGTGGCATCGGCTCTTATTTTAGGCACGCTAACATCTGAATTGGGACCAATAAACCAAAGTTTTAGGGGGAATAGTTGCTCTGATCTGCTGGGATTCAATTCAAGGTCTCTTGAGTGACAATTATTTGTTTTATGCTGAAAGCGTAAATGCTTGGTAAAGAATAAAACAAAAAATAAATAAAATCAAATGACAGTTTAAAAAAAAAAGTTTTTTTGAGTGCAAACAAACCAGAGCACCTAATTACCTGTTTTGATTAAAGCTTTGTTTGAATTTGTCGTACTTCTACATTCTTCTCTTCAGAGGGATGTGCAGCCAGAGCTTCGACGTTATGACTGGCAGGTAGATGTGACCTCAGGGTATTTAGGTTTCAAGTGGATTCTTGTTTTTTATCACAGAAACGCAGCTGTGGGCTGGTCGTCAGGGCTTGCCATTGACGTCATTTGGTGACTAAGAGCCCAAAGACGCACAAAGACTGATGGGATTGTTATTGTGTTGCAGGTGGTTCCTGATCATACCTCATTGTGGTAAATGAGACTTTTCACCTTCCTTAAAACGTTTAAATTTAAACCTACTGGTTAGTTCAAAGGCAAAATCTGTCGCTGCTGGTGGATAAGAGGGAGGGAAAAGCTGCTGTGTTCTGTTGTCTGCTGAAAGAGACTCATAAACGACATATTCAGGTTTCACCGTGTTGCCTTAGAGCCGTTTACTCCAGGAGAACCGAGACATTTGTTCTTGTTGTTGGGTTCGCAGGAACAAAGTTCCTTTTTCTGCTCGGACGATTCGTGCCTCACGAGAAACTCAGCTGCCACCAAAACATAACATCCAGAAATCCTGACCAATCATACAACAGTTGTTGGCAGCGCAGCGCGAGAAAAGAACGTTCTGCCCAGATGATTGGTCAAGAACATGCAGCGAGAACTCCCAAAGCAGGGAACACTTTTCTCTCTTCTCGCAGCGTATGCATCAGCCTTTAGTGACGGATGCTGGTGATGTCAGCAGAAAAAACCGAGCCTTGGCCAATAAAGATGCATAATTCAGTCTGGTACTTAGTGGAGGGTATGAGATGACTTGTTAGTCCAGGGTTTCCACTACATGTAATTAATGGTGGCGCGCCGCCCACACCTTCAGACCGGAGTAGTAGACTAAGATGCATACATACATACATGCATGTATGTATGTAATCCAACTTTGAAATTAATTTAATTATCATGACATATTAAAATGTACTTTATTTTGAAAAACCAACACTGCACTGCTCTCAGGAGGGAAGGAGAACTAGAGAGGACAGTCCAGTGTTGCCTATTTAGCGTCTTTGTTGCTACATTTTGCGACTTTTCAGACCCTTCTAGTAATTTTCTTTCAAAAAGTGACTAGCAACAAGCGACTTTCAGCGACGTTTTTGTTTTAATACCGACTTAACTGAAAGCACCAGTTGTTCTGGAGCCACTGTATTGAGGCAGCAGTGAGAGCTGCCACGAGAGTTCCTACTTCCCTCAGCGCTGTCTCACAGGCACACCACTGCTGCTGCTGTAAATATAGTTTTTAAAGGTGTCTTTTTTATCTGTGAAACTTGCACAAAAATAATTCACACAGCTTCAATTACTTATTCACTTTGTGTGCCTTTATCTGTCTTTTTGGGTCATTTTGTTTTATGTAGTGGATTCAGGGAATGTATTAAACGGCGGTGTCCCGATATCAGTATCGGGCTGATAACAGCGGCACTTGTAAAATACACCAAGAGGTTGTTGGATGCCGCTCCAAAAGAAAGGAGAGAAGATAAGTGAAGCTGTAACCGAATTCATCGCCCTTGATGGTCAGTCGCTTTCAGTGGTCAATTATATTGTTAAGTTACTTGTGATCCATATGTACCAATTTATTAAGTACTCAGTATCGGTACTTAGAATCGGCAAGTATCTAAAGTACTTGTACTAGGTCGTGGGAAAAAATTATATCGGGACACCTAGTATTAAAATTAATAAATCATTTTGTATTTTATTTATTTAAATAAATAATATTGTGAAGATACTCATTAGTTCCAAAAACACTTAATCACTATTTTTAATAACATTTTTAGTCTTGGTTAAAGCTCTCCTGCAGCCTGGGTCATAAATGTATGACAATGACACCCCCCCCCCCCCCCCCCCCCCCCCCCAAATGGCTTTTCATGGTACCCTGTTAGTGCAAACATTTCTTCTGTGAACACCAGCTAGGTAAATGCACCGTAAGTGTCGGGCTGTGTTATGCATTGCCTCCAAATTAAGGACGTATTTACTGTATATTTCCAGTGCAGTAGGCGGTAAACTGTCTGTGACGATCGTTTTTTACTGTCTGTTGGGATTCACAGCGTTTTGCTCCTTTCTCTTCACAGAACGCTGTTTACAAAGGCGAGTACACCGCCGCTCACCCAACGGTCAGATTTTTCTGGGAGGTTTTCCATGAATTCCCGCTGGAGAAGAAGAAGCAGTTCTTATGTAAGCTTTTAAATCTTTCATTGATTGATGCTGGGTCGCAGTTAGACTCCCATGTAGGATATAAATGGCTTTTAGCTCGGGTGTTTTTTCTTCGTCTGGTCTGCAGATACATGTTGCTATTTCTTTTTTAACTAAGCAAGCTTAGTTTTTTGCAGTTTGACTCGTTCTACATAAAACCAAAAAGTGTAAAATCTCGATTTACCGGTCCGTCTACGTTCCGGTCGCCACCTGCGGCCATGAGGTCTCGATCGTGACCGAAAGAACGAGATCCTGGATACAAGCGGCTGAAACGAGCCGCCTCCGCCGGGCTCAACCATAAGCCCCGTTTACACGACCCTTTTTTAACCGTGCCGTTTTTTTTTTAACGGTCACATGAGCAGACCCCGTCATCTCCTCACAGTCAGCTGACTAAACAGTTCTGTAAGCACAACAAAAATAAGGGAGACTTAAATAAAACCTAGAAATATATAACAAAACGTGAACAACTGATGAAAGCAACAGTTGATAAGCCTCCGTAATCATGAAATTTCAGACATTCATAAAAATACTAGCTTCCTTACCGTGCCACACGGTTTCCAGTGATGATTCTGTTCAGCAGTGTGATGAAGCTCAGCGTCTGTCGTTGTTTCCTGCGTCTGTAAATCCTGATTAGACGTTCGTTTGTCTTATCCGCTTCCCAAAAGCCGACTCTGTCAAGTAAATTTACCAAAGGTTGCCTTCTTCGCCTGACTCTCCGCAAACAACAAAATATCACAATTATAACCAAGCATAACTTCCTGAATGTTACGGGCAGCACCATTTTTATTTGCTCCCTCCTTCAATCCTAGAGAGCAGTAGTACTGTAGATCGTCACTAGGAGGAGAGGAACTGTGCTAGCATGATGTGTAAACGGTCGTCAGTTAACTGATCCAAGCTCGGTCTGAACTCGGCATGGATCGGTTTAACAGGCTAAGTGTAAATGGGGCTTTAGACTACGTTCACACTGCAGGTCTGGATGCTCGATTCTGATTATTTGTTTTTTTTTAAGGTGGCCGTTCATATTACTATTAAATGCGACCGCCATCAGACTTCTGTCTGAACGGTTCAAGACCGCAAAGCGACCCGCGTGATAACAGGAGACGTCACCTAGCAACGCACTGTTTAGGGAAGTAATGGTGAATGTAATTGATTCTAGAAGTGTTCAATAAATGTTTTTTTTAAAAAAACATTGAAAAGATTTAAAAAAAATCGTGGATACCAGCCGGCGTCTCTCCTTGCTATTATTCGAAAGCTGTTGAGCAATGAGAGCCGACCATATTAAGACCACTTCATAGCAAGAAGTAAGATAGGAAGAAAGCAGCACGGCTGCTTATGGTCCTCTATGGAGCGCTAGCTGCTGCTGCTAATGTGTGGATGTAGTGAGAGACGTGAAAGGTGGATAAAACACGACATGACCGTTCAGACTGCAAGTGCGTTTAAAAAATATCCGATTATCCGAATTAGTACCACATATGGAAATGGCACAGATGGGATTTTTTGGGTGTGAAAAGATCAGAATTGGTCCGTTCACGCTGCCCTGAAAACGACGGATACGGGTCGCATTTCGCTGCTGTGTGAACGTAGCCTCAGAGACGGGGCGAGGGGCTCTGCTACCCGGGGGGGGCTCAGAGTAGAGCCGCTGCTTCTCCAGTTCCAAAGGAGCTGGCTGGGAAGACCCAGAACTCACCGGAGGGGTCTATACACCCCGATGTGTGTCCTGGTGTTTTTAAGCAGCACAGAGAAATGTTCTCAAGCTGCGCACATCCATCCTAAAGCTTATGGATCTGTGTTGGAGTTTGGACTTAAAACCTCGTCTCTCCTCTTCTGGCAGTGTTCCTGACGGGCAGCGACCGCATCCCCATCCACGGCATGGAGAGCCTCCGCATCGTCATCCAGTCCACCACGGCGGAGGAGCACTACCTGCCCGTGGCTCACACCTGCTACAACCTGCTCGACATGCCCCGCTACCAGACCAAAGAGATCCTGCGGCGCCGCCTCACCCAGGCCGTGGAGCAGTACGAGGGCTTCAGCCTGGTCTGAGGGCCCGGGGCTCCGGGGGGGGGGCTTTGATGCACTTTAACAGACGCAGGGGAGAGTATTAGTGGGAGGACGCCGGACGCATGAAGGTCCGCCCACTCAAGATTGTTAAGTATCTTAAATCTTAAAAGGTCTACGTGTATAAATTATGTTTTTGTATTAGTTTTATTGCTGAAAAACGTTTGGATTTGATCAGCCGACACTGATATCTGGGAATGAATCGATTAAATCAAATCTGCATGATGACCTGAGTTTAGCAAAACAGTCGAGAAATTTAGCTTTCTTTCTTTCTTCCTTTTTTTTTTTTTTTTTGCAAAGCTGTGTATTTTATATTCCTTAAATTCTATTTTTCACCTTTAAAAGCTCATGTTATTACCTTGAGACACTATATTTGTTTTTTGTTATTCTTAATTTATTGAATAGAGTGTTTATATTTTGATGAAATGAACACGTGTAGATGTGTGTAAATAAGACTTTGAATCAACTCTAAAGCCCTGATCTTTGGGAGGGCTCGCAGTCATGCTGATCCTTTAAAATGCGTCCGCCAGGACCGCCGCCTTGCCTGATTTCTGCCTGAGAATAAAAAGAGGAGGAAAAGGCGGCGGAGGAGTCCTCGGCCGGCCTAGGAAGGCCCCAGGGCAACATTAACGTTCATTCCTGTTCGGCTGTAAATCATTGAACAGCTGACACATTTCCACCTGCCTTCAACAGCGTTGCCTTCTGAAAGGACATGAAGCTGACTTTTGGTCCCTGGATGTTGTTGCATGTCGTCGTTGGCTGGAACCGATTTCCAGACGGACGTTTTTTTGTTTTTTTTTTTAGCAAAAGCAGTGACTCCTTTTCTTGCAGAGACCTGGGTGAGGCTCGCTCTGCTGCATTATGTTAATGGCTTTTCTGGCTGCTGGGTTTAGTTTCAGCTCAGCTCCTATTTGACTCCAGCTTCCGCTCATTTTGGTAATTTCTTTCTTTTCTTTTTTTTTTTTTAACGTCACTTTTTATTAACTGGAGCGTGTCCTCGGCAAACCGCGGAGGAAAACTTGAAGTATGTCCCAAAAGTGTCACTTCAGATCTTAGCAGTAGTACGTGTGATTATTAGCTACTGTACCGTAGATAGCAGTAACTAATTTGTAATGATTGAAAATACATATTTTAATGACATATGCATATGAAATACTTGGCATATATAAATAAAACTGATCTAGTGTACCTGCCATGTGTTCTAGCGCTTGCCCTGATATTGTATTTATTCAGCCCGACCTCTTAGTTCGACCCGGGTGACGTCGTCTTGCATATCTAACAATCGCGCGTGAAGTATAGCGACACGATCGCTCAGCAATAACTTGAATCAGCCAAGTTATGTCATAAAATCTCTGGGTTTACCATCAAAGCACCTGAGTCTCTTCTGATGACCCTGCATCCTTTTGGCTTAAGCCGAACGCTGCATGCCTCCATGTTCAACATTTGACATTTCCTCATTTCTCCGACAGACTTTTAGTCCTATGCAAAGGTTTGTGCAGCCGTTCTGCACCTTTTGTTGTGCTACAGAGGATGTGATTCTTTATTTTCCTGCATATTTGTCTGAAATCTACTGAAACGCTCTGTGTCCAAGCCAAGGTTTGAAATAAAATATATTGGAACGGTTTCTGTTGTAGTTAATCTTTTTAATTACAGCAACATATGTTTCAAACCTTTATTACTTGTTTTGCTTTATATTGTTCATTAGATGGGTGAATGGAATACCTTTTTAATCCTGCTAATTGGCCCTTTTTAAATCAATAAAAGGGCCAATAAAGGAAAAAAAACACCAGAAATTGTGTTTGGATTAAGTAGCTGTGGCGGTGGGTAGAAATACTAGATTTATAGGGTAAAGAAACGGGCCGTGTTGGTGTGCTGGGTTCCTTTTTTTTGGCTTGTTTCTCTCGCAAGATCTGGCAACACAGCTGAAAACGCTTGCACAGTGTATAATCATCTGAAGAGTCTTTGAATTTATTTTATTACGTAAGGAGAACTTTCAGATACTCCTGGAAAACAGCTTTTATTTCTTCCCTTCTCTGATTTGCCCATAACGTCTATTTAGAAACAGAAATTACTTATTTCTCTTTCACTTTTTCTCCCTTTTAACATTTCGTCTCATTTGTTTCTCTCCTTTTTTCCTCTCCTACTTTCCTGTTTCTGTGGCTATTCAACATGAAATAGTCCCAGCATAAAGTCTAATAAAGCTTCTTGCATATATAAATCTAGCGGAGCACGACGGTGAAAGCAGTAAAGCTCCACTTGTGAAAGTAAAAGCTGTCAGGCTCTTTGGCATTAAGACAATTCTTAATGCCACACACTGCAAAAAGGGAACTAAAATTAAGTAAAATATTCTTAAAATTTGTGTTTTTCCTTGATTTGAGCAAGTATATAAGACTATTTGCCAATGGAATAATTTTTTTGCACTTAAAATAAGAACAATTCCTCTCAATCTTATTTCAAGTGCAGGATATATAACTATTTTAGGGGCAAAAATACTCATTCCACTGCTCAAATCAAGGACAAAAATACTAATTTCAAGAAACTTTTACTTACATTTAGTTCCCTTTTTGCAGTGCATCGCCAGGCAGGACACAAAAAGCGGAAATTACTAATTTAACACCATTGCACAACACTTTATATTTCATAATAGCCCACTATATAACTACATGTGCCTAGAAACGTGTTTTCTTTCTTTATATGCCTCTTTGTACAGAAGCTCAACCTTATTCATGCAAAACAGAAGCACAAAATGCCATGTCGGTAAAAATATGATTTAATTCATATTATATACAAAATACAATTTTATGTACTAAAATGTACACACTCAGGATTCGTTAAGCCTGGCCAGTGTTTACACTAAGTGAAAACAAAATTCACACAGGTAATCATCCATTTTGGAGAAAGAAAGGAGAAAAATGACTCGCTCACAGAAACGTAAACATACTCGGTGATCCGTATTTACAGAGAAACAAACGGGCGGCCATGTCCTCTCCTGGACGTTCGTCTGCTTTGAACAGCGTTGCGAAAAAAAACACCCCACAGTGACCTACAGACCAGCTTATCCGCCATAAAGTGAGAAGCAAACACGGTATCCCACCAAACGCTAAAAAGTGGCCACAGAAACGAGCAGTTTGAGTGTGATCAGTGCCTCTACTCGGAGCCCCCCCCCCCCCCCCCCCCCCTGTGTGGGTCGTAGTGAAAGACAAATCCATTTGTTAGTGAGCAAGTATTCGATTCGACTTCTAAAGAAGCAAAAACAAAAAAAAAAAGATCATTTCAGACGGTTAAATGGTGGCCAGAACTGAAATAACTGAAGCTATTCAATTTGTGTGGAAACTGATACAAACGGTAACATCTCCCTTAGAAAAATATGCATAAATACACGTCTTCATCGCAAAGTCCTTCAAAAATAGCAACAATCTTCACGACTATTTTCTCCTAAATAATAATATTAGGCTTTTACTTTGAAAAGGTTTTCTACAGTTTAACATAAGAAAAAAAAATAGCTGGAAATAAATTATCAGTGATTTAGGTTTATTTGTGCGCGCGCCGCCTTGTCTGAAGAAGGTTCTCGCTTCGGCGTTGAGGTCCGACGGAGAAGGACTTCCCAGGAGAAACGGCCGGCTTCGTCTGTTCCCAGAGCAGCGTCTTGTTCCCGCTTTATTCCAACAGAGTGAGATGTTTGTATCACAGGAAACTGAGCACCAGTCCTAGCAGTTTATTTTTTAAACCGACATCATCTCAGATGAACTTAGTAGAATCTCTTTTGCTGATGAGGACTTCCAGCAGTCGCAGTTTGGCCTTCACGTGCTTGTATTCGTGGTACTCGTCTGCGAGCGGGGAGCGGTCCTCCTTCTGGACGGTTCTGTGAGAAAGCGAGACGGAAAGATAGAATGAGCCAACGAAGCTGGAGAGGACGTCTAACGTGATAAAGCATCCGTCCTCCCACCTTCCATTCTGTCTGAAGAATTGGTCCTCAAACTCTTTGAGGTTCTTGCGGATCCTCTTCTTTTCCTCTCTCGTCTCTTGAAGCTGCTCCAGGAGTTCCTGCCTGCGACGGAGCGAGGAAAACACGTTTAGATCAAACTCTCTGGTCCCAGGGAGAAGTTTTTTAAAAAAAAAAAAGGTACTCTCTAGACATTTAGGCCTCTTTTCTGTTTTCTTCATTCTCTTAATTTCTTTTGTCAGTTTTCCAAACATAAGAGAAACCCATTAATGATGTTGGTTTCCATTTTTATGCTGATGACGGTTGAATTTATATGCCACTAAAACAGGGAAAGCAGTACAACATAATTCACTTTCTGGATTGTATCGCAGGAATCAAAGCATGGATGTCAGGAATTTGTTGCATTTTAATGATTAAAAAACAACTGAGGTTGTTTAAGCCCAGTAAAAATAATAAATGTAATCAAGTCCAGTTTTTATCATTTGAGGAAAACGTTTTCTTTCACGGCATCATTTAGAGATTTTATTTAATGCTTTTATTACGACTCGTTTAATTACTATAATAGTCTTTATGTTTGGTTCAGCTGGTTGAAAACGCTGCTGCACGCCTTTTAACTGATGCAAAGAAACGAGAACATATCACTCCTGTTTCGGCATTTCATTGGCTTCCAGTTCGTTTCCGGGATGATTTCAAAGTTCTTTTAATTGTTTTTAAGTGTTTGCCCGGTCTTGGCCCTCAGTTATATGCTCACTCAGGTCAGCAGATCAGTTGCTGCTGGTCGTGCCGAAGCCAAAGAGGAAGATGAGCGGCGAGCGTTTTCAGTCGCCGTCAGACGGGCCGACTCACTTTTAAATCTCTTAAAAAACACATTATTTCTCCTTGGCTTTTAACTCAGTTTTAGAAGTTGATTCTTATTTTTTATTTGTTATGGTTTAGGTCTGTTTATTATGTATTTTCTATTATTTTTTTTGTTTATCAACAATGTTTTAACTGGTGATAGTTTTATGGTATTTCTGTATTTTATTCATTTTTAATCGGCGTCCAGCACATTGTTTTTAAAAGTGCTTTATAAATAAAGTTGTATTAATCTGCCAAAGACAGGACAAGATGTTAAGTGTGGCGTAGCTGGTAGGATCGTACCTGAAGTCAACATAATTTAAGTTTGGGCGATCATATAGAAATTCTCACAGATGAGCAAAGCTAACATCCAGAGCAAATATATGAGCCAATTTCCTCTACAGTAAAATAAATAAGGTCTAATCTCTAATATTTGAGATATTCTTACAGCTTGCCAATTTTGCTCGGGGCTGTTTAACCGCAGCTTTTTTCAAACATCTTTTTCTAACGCTGAGCTTAAAACGTATATTTTAGCAAGTCTGCTCCAACACAAAAACTGAGGCTTCGTCGGACTCTGAAACTAAATGATAATGAAGGCCAAAACAGCATTTAATTTTCTAGAAAGCTGAGAAGAGGTGTAAGCCTGAATATGCGAGGGAAAAACATGTTGGCCAAAGATGGAGGGCTATGTTATTGTCCCCAGGGCCGTGTTAGCATCTAAACATAGACGCTGCAGGGAGGACAAAGCCGCTGTTATGCAAGTAACGAGGTGAAAATGCCTGCTGTGGTTGTCAGCAGCCATCTACTAGAAAACAGGCCGTGCTTCTCTCGTCTAGCCACTTACATGGTGGCCGAGTGCAGGTTGGACAGCCCCATGTCCGCCGTGGTTTTTGAGGGGGAAAGGTCGTCCACGGGGGAAATGAAACCGTCGACTTCCTCGTCCATGAAGCTGAAGACGCCGAGCTCGGGCTGAATGTTCTCTGTGAACTCAGGCTTTATGTCTGCGTCGTCCTCCGAGCCGTCCTCCTCCTCCTGAAAGAAGGGAGGAAAACAAAAAAAAAAAACAGGACCTCGTTAACAAAAGAGGAGCCGAGGACTGAAGGGTTAACACCAAACCGGGTCTGGGGTTTAGCTCATGCAGGGTTAGTCCTTAAATCATTGCTTATACCCATTAGTGTGTAAATACGGAGGAGGAAAACTAAGTTTTTCCATCACCCATCGTTTTAACATATGCATCCAAGCCATTTGAGGATTCAAACATCAACAGCTACTGATTTAACGGCTGTGCTGAGGCAGGAAACTGGCAGCGTCCCAATCAACAGGCACCAACTAGGTCGATCGGAGGGCAAACTGGCAGTAAATAAGATGGAGCAGGGATGTGAGGCTGACGGCAGCAGCTCTTCACCTTGATGTCGTCGAAGAAGAGTGCAGTTTCACCCTCGATTATGGGCTGAAGGAGGGGCCCTCGGCGCTTGCTGGAGGGGGAGCCCTGTGGTGACGGTCAAGAAGGGAGGGATTAACCACACCAAGATGCATTTACAGCAAGGCCACAAGCAGGACGAGACATATCTGGGCGCTTTTTTATGCCTTTCAGATTAAAAGTCATGGCGTGGAGTTAAAAACGTGAATCCGCATATAACGCCCTGCAAGTAAACAGCATAAAAGAACAATAAAAAAACACTAATTTCTCCTGTTTTATCCCATTCAGGACGACGGCTCCTCTGTTTGTGGTGATCTGTCTGCCGCCTGAGCCTTTCCTGTGAAGGCTCCTCTCTGTGATCCTTTTGATCTGTTAAAATCTGGACTTAAAAGTCCGGAGAGGGCAACGACGCGCCCGTGGTGTGACTGCCGCATGCGCCACCGCCCGGGATTAGGCCTGTGCAGACGTGCAGAACGTGTGCCGAGAGGGAATTAGGATGCGGTACTTACGATGACGGGGATGGTGGAGGCTCTGCAGAGGATCTGCTTCACCAGCCGGTATCGGTCGTACAGCGGCTTCATGATCTGCCTCTCGCTCTTGGTCACCTGGAGCAGGAAACGCAGCCAATCAGCACGCTTTGTTTCACATTTAGTATATGCACGGCAAGTGAATAAACAAAAAAAAGTGCATAAAAAACATGACAGCTATGGTACTTTGCCCTATTATGGCTGTGCAGGTGATGCTTTAGAGAAACGAGGTCAGTTAAAGTGTAATATTACCGCGGTTAGAGGCTGTAAGGGTTAGGCAGCTCCAACATTTCTAAATGTTCATTTGGAAATGAGATTTGGACTTTGACTGGACCATGCAAACATGTTGATGTCCTTTTGAACCTTTCCACTGTAGATCTGGCTGGATGTTTGGGGTCACTGCCCTGCCTGAAGGTGAACCTCTACCTCTGCGGCAAAGCTTTGGCGTTCTCTAATAGGATTTCCTCCAGGACGGTGCTGCATTTAGCTTCCCATCAGCCTCTCCGCCCCTGCTGCAGAGAAGCACCCCCACATCATGATGCTGCCACCACCATGTCTCACAATGGGGGTGGATGATGGGGGGGGAGGGGGGGGGGAGGGGCTGTTCAGGGCGATGTACAATGCCGAGTTTAAACACGGCCCGGAAAAATGTTTTTAACTTGGCGGCAAACTTCAGCTGGGACTCATGGCTTTCTTCTTTCCACGCTTCTAGAAAGGTCACGTTTGTGGACCGCATGACATTGTTAACAGATCCTTCCACCCGAGCTGTGGATCAGCCTGGCTCCTCCAGAGTTTCCGCTGCTTCTCTGATTAATGCGCTCCCATCCTGACCGGCCAGGTTAGCTAGACGTCTTGGTAGGTTTGCAGTCGTCATCAGATCCATCGTCAGATTAGCGCTGGACGATAATTCAATAACGATATATATATCGATCGATCGATAAATATCGATAGGAAAAAAAAGGGTCAATAAAAAGTTCAATAGAATAAAAGTCTTCCTTACTTTTGTGGTCTAAGGTAAGGTAAGTTTATTTATGAAGCACTTTTCAGTAACAACACATCCAAAGCCATGTAGGATAATATTATAGTCATTACATCCTCCCAACCAATCACAGACAGACCCAGGAAGGCTCTGTCAACAAGCCCCGCCCCCTTGAAAGAGTTCAGAGAGCAGGCGTTCTTCTTACTTTTTTAGAAACTTACAGTTTTGGTAAAAAGCTGATTGAACAAAGGGTTGGTTTGTTTGTGTGTTCTGTATCTAAAAATAAGTCGCTAATCAACAGTATAAAATGTCCAGGGCTGCACTTAAAATATATATTTTGAATTTGTTGATAATTATAGATATTGATCAATATGATTTATATTTTATGGATGTGCTTTTTTTCTATCTCGTCCAGCCTTACATCAGATGATGTTTTGAACTCTGTGGGATGTTGAAATCTTTGGGAATCTTGTTTTATAACCTAATTCTGCTCCTAACTTCTCAGTTTTATCCTCGGTCTTCATGATGCTGTTTAAATTGCGACCTCTGAATTAGGCTGATTAGATTTTATTTAGGGTTTTTTTATTTGTGAAGAAGCTTGAAAAGCACATATAACTTTTCCCGCTGCTCTTTGTGGGTCTATAATAAAAAAACAAACACATTGATATTTGCAGAAAGGGACTCAGACTCACAGGCCGGCCGTGGATGCTCTCGTAGTGGAGAAGGCCCTTCTGCATGGCGACCTTTTCTGCGCCGATCTGCTCCCGTGTCATATCCTGTCGCAGGAGGACAGTAAGGAGGTCAGAAGTTCTGCCGCTTGCCTAAGCGTGCACCGTCGGCTCTGTCCGTGCAGACGAGGTTTTACCTTGATGTCCTCGGGCCGGTTCATCTCCTCCCTCTTCTCTTGCAGCTTTTTCAAGATGGACTCCAGCGTGCTCTCCACCGGAGGCTTGGGCGCCTTCTCCTGCTGGAGCTGCTTCTCCAGCTGGGAGCCGAAGCTTTTGGGCAGCGTGTTGCTGCGCTGGCGGGTCACGGGCGGCAGGTCCTCCTCGGACTTCAGCAGCTTGCGTTCTGCAGAAACACGTTGGAGAGACATATTGTATTTCCCAGCTCAACCATCCAACTTTCACCTGCAAAGTGCTCTTGGGAGTCGCTGTACCCTTCAGCTCCTTGCGAAGTCTGGCCAGCTCGTTGAGCCATCTCAGCACTTCTGGGTTTGCAGCTTTATCGCCGTGGGACGGCTGGAAGACAGACAACAATGAGCTTTTCTAATGATTACCACAATTAATCCAGATTTTTTTTTGTCTCTTTCGTGATGACTACATACCCTGTATTTCCTCTCGTCTTCAAACCTCTCCTCAAACCTCTGGATCTTCTTCTTCAGCACGTGGATCCTCTTTGACAGCTGGGCGGAGGTCAACTCCTCTCTCTCGTCGTCGCAGGAGCCCAGGGATGAACTTCGTCTGCGACTGCGGAGACAAAACGACGCGTTTAACTCTCCTTCTTCCTCCCCCTGCAGCCAGGCAGCAAATAAATGTAGAAATGGGCCCACCTGATGAAGGAGTGCGCGTTCGGCGGCGAAGGAGGCACCTCCGTGTCATCCAGGTACTGCTGGCTGTGTCCGTAGGCGTAGAAACGGGGGGACACCATCGGGTCGCTGTCCTCCTCCAGCAGCTGGCGGATCAGACGTCCCCCGGCGTGGGGCGACAGCCGCGCCTCCTCGCGGTCCATGCTCTCCCTCTGCAGCGGGCACGCCGGGATGGGCTCTGAGCGACACGTAAAGCAGATTGTTGGCCCGTTACGTTTTGATTCCCGTCTGTAGGTGGGAGGCAGAATGTGCCATGCAGAGACAACGTGGGCGGAGATGCTGTGAATGAACCCGGAGGGGGGAAGAAACGCAGGATTTTTTGTTCTGGTGTGCAAACTTTCTACTGCGGAGGGATCCGGAGTTCAATAAAGGTTGAATTTACAGCCTTAATTGTTTTCTTTTACGGTGGCGAATAATAGAAAAGACAAAAAACGGACGTAGGGGGGAGTTCCTGACTCAGAAAAGGGCTCCAGTAGTTCCTTAAAAAATAAAAATCGGACACGATAAATGACTTGATTTGGCTTTTCAACCCAATGAATTATCCGTTTATTAGCATTCTAATATAACTCGTGTCTTTTTGGAATAAATTATTTATCTGATCATAAGAAAAGAGAAGTTGCAGTCTGTACCCCCAGAAACTAGCTCTTTTTCGGTAAGTTTTTCTTCAGAGTTAGGGGACTTACAATCAAATCTTACGCACTTCAACTTTGGAGAGAATAGAAGAAGCATTCTGAAATAAAAATGCAAACTGCAATATGGGATCGCTGGGAAGAAAAAGCAGATTAGAAGCAACACCACAGCAGCTCTGCCCTCTAATGAAACCCTCTGGGGGCAGAAGAGCCACAGAAGTTGTGGGTAAACCACGCCCACCCTGACTCTGGTAATAAGCATGTCTGGAGAGAAATAGCCAGGCGGAGACCCCCGACGATCCCCGAGCTATTAATAACAGCCCGGCTCTCTGCGGGATAATATCAGGCCGCGGTCCCCGCTGAGAGCCGTTGTGATGAAGTTAGTTTCCAGAGACAAACGCTGCGTCTCTTCCGAGCGTGCATGTGTGAGAAAAAAAAAGAGCAAAAGAGACGAGTCAGATGAGACGGGGAAACATCAGGCTGTTTGGGAAACCTTAGTGCTGAGAATACAGAGACTCGGTGGGGATGACGAGGTGGATGGCGTGGAAAACACGAGCGGGGAGCGGAGACACGCTGAGGAGCAGTTACTCTGACACAACAGACACAGGGAAGGAAAACAAGCCGACCTTCAGAGCAAACGGGCCACGGTCGCCGTGTGCATGTTCTTAGCTGGGGGAACATTCGGGTCAAGCTGGAGGCGATTCAGCTCAGATTCCAGCTCCAGAACCCTGGAGGGTTTTGTCCTCCACGCCCCGGGACGTGCAGTTTGTCAAGCGGCCTTAAAACCGCGCCGCATCTTCCCCAAGAGGCTCGGGTCAGGGCGGCGGAGCCCGGCGCTGAGGCTCCATGGCATTTTAAATTAATCCCTTAAATCAGCCGCACACCGATGGCTCGAGATTAACTAGATTAATGAAACAGAAAACCCGCCTGTGCGCCATTCCGGACACTCGGCGGTTATGTTCCTGGTCGTTGGAGCATGTTGCCGTGCAGAGCGAAAAGGTCAAGCACACAGCTGCTCCTTTCTTTGCTTTTAATTTACTTTGACATATTAGCCGCTCCGATGCCGGGATGGGACTTACCATCGCAACAGCCGGCGTGGAAAATGCTTTTGAAATCGAGGAAACAGGAGTTAGGAAAGAGGGGATCTACAGGAACAGAGAGAGAGAGACAGAAAGGAGACATGGACAAGGTGAAGGAATGGAAACAAAGATGCAGCAGTGAAGCAGAGGCATGCAACAACCAAACATGAGACACAACCGTGTCGCTAACTGCTTCATCTCAGGCCCCGCTGGCAGCAAATATCAAGTGAGCAGAGTGTAGTGGGACAAAGGTTGCAGACCCCTGGCTAATGGGCCCGCCAGTCCGCATGCAGCTTTACTCTCTGATTCCACAGAACATAAACCCCTCCTTGGGCTTTCTGTGCTTAATGGAGTCCGCAGTTACAGTTCATGCATTGCCGGAGACGGTGCGTTTGCATGCTTGGATGGGATCCCAGAGGAGGACCGGTACACCCGAGCGGCCTGTCACAGCCAATCATGCCGTCTCTTCCTGCTGCTGTAATATTCAACGTTCAGCACAGAATGTACGAGTAAGACGGAGCCAAAAAAAAAAAAAACCGCACAACAAAAAACAAAAGAAGGTACTAGCCTTCGAGGCGTTAGAGCCGTTCCTGACATTAAATGTGTTTTAGTTAAGCATGAGGAGTCACAGCTATCAGGGTTCCTACACGTTTCTCAGGTCAGCTTCCAGATCTTCCCTCTCAACATTACACATTCCTCAATCATTTTTCAACAATTACAAACAAAAATATAAATAAGAATTGGAAGCGGATATGTCTAGAATGGGGAGGGTTTATATATATATATAAAACCTGCAAAAACCACAGGCTGGCAGGAAGAAAGGGAACAATGGAGAGAGAAAGGCAGCAAGGACGAAGGGATACAGGAAAGGACAGAAGGTAAGAGGGAAGGAAAGAAGGAAGGGTACAAGGGGAAAACGGAAGAGAACAGACAAGAGAAGGAAAGGAGGAAAGGAAAGAACTGGAGGAAGGAAGGACGTAAGGCGGGATTGAAGAAAATAAGGAGAATGAATGAAAGTTTGGAAAAAAGGACTCAGAAGCAAGGAAGGAAGGATCCAAGAAATAAAGGGAAGAGGGAAGGACAAATGGATGAAGGAAAGGAATGCAAAGAGACAAGGAAGAAAGAAAGGAAATAAAAAAGGAAGGACACAACCTTTAGATGATGGAAATGTCTTCATGTCTGGAAATGCAACGACTCTCTGTGAACTTTTCTTTTTCCATATCGAACCAGACCTGGAAAATACTTCAATCCAGCTCCATAACTTTCCAGGCTGTTTAGGAGGAAAACCTCACTTCTTGTAACGAGTCGTCTGAGAAAGTGGCGCGAGCATCCGAGCTTTTCCCCCAGCCACGCACAGCATAACTCCCCCCACACCCACATGTTGCTGTGCGCTGCTTGTCAGCTGGCTGGCAGCATGTCTCACCTTTCTCTTGCCAAAAAGCGCAGGTGAATTTGGCATCATGCAGAACTGCAAATATCCACAAATATCCTGATATCAACACGTAAAGGAGCGCAACGTTTGATATTAAGTCACCATCTGCACGACAATAAAAGCGGAAAACAGCAGTAAACAGTCATCCTGCAACTATATCACAAATGCAAAACATGGTGCGTCTCTGGCGCGCCTTGAAAACAACAACTGCGTCCATCCTCTATGCGTCTGCAGGGGAGGGGAGGGGAGGGGAGGATGGGCGTCTGGCTGCATGGCAACAACAAACCCTCTCCAGTATTTTTCCAAGTGCAAAGTTTGGCCACTAGAGAGCTTCAAGGCCATGATGCTGCTGGAGGTGACGCATCTCATGGCATGGAGCAGCTTCTGGCATAAAACAGGAAACTGCGTGGCTGCCGAGCCAAAACCCGGAACAAAAAAAAAAGGGGGAGGGGGGAGAGACAGTACAGCATGTTCTCTGAGGCTCAACCGCATCCCATTCATCTACGGAAAGCCTCGGCACTCCTGGTCCAAAACTTAGAGAGAAGGGCGTGTTGCAAAGTCCCGTCCAAACAATCGGTGGCTGCGCACAAAGCAGGCAGTGTGTGGTTTCCTCTCTGCGCAGATGGAGCGGCGCAAACACAAAAAAAGCAAACGCAGAAACAAGAAAATCAAGAACACTGAGAGGAAAGGAGGAGGAGGAGGAGGAGGCGCAGCGCTTAACTCTGGATTATCAGTCCTCTGATGGGTTGACTGCCGATTATTACCCAACACACATCAGGTCAACATCACAGGAGTAAATAAACAAAGATCTGTGTTTCCTGAATGCAACCCCGTCTCAGTGGGCTTTCCATCTGCTCTCAACCCCACATATATGCAACGATTCTGGCTGAAAATTACAGCTGCAGGTGGTTTCTAGACGAGGCTCCACAACCATTCAGCAAACAGAACCATCAGGATAAACACAAACAAAAAACACATTTAAACTGCTTAAACCTGCACAGCCCTGCAGGAAAAGGCGGCCAATCGGTGGCAAACAAGGTGGATGGAGACCTTAAGAGGATTTTTTAATCTGCTAAAGTCTGCAGAAGAGGCCCAGAAGGTGCGTGCAGCTGACGCCCATGCGTGCGCATCTAAATGCGGGTCGGTGTTAAAAAGCATGCCGCCGTCTTAGCTTCCCCGTCTGCAACAACAACGCGGCGTGTGTGAGTGAAAAAGTCAGCGAACGGCCGAAGCAGGCGTGCAGCCTCACCTCCCCAGCTGCTGTCCTCGGTCAGAGCTGTCAGGTCCAGCCGGGGAACGTCCTCCCGCTCCGGCTCCGAGGCGCGCACCTCCCCGCCTCCGATCCTCCCCGCGTCACAGGCGACGGGCGACTCCTGGATCTTCATCCTTAGCGTCTGCACAACCATGGGGGTAAAAGCAAAGAGTCCTCAGTCCAACAACAACAACCTGCAGGCTGGGAGGGGAGGGCAGACACTCTTTAAGTTGAGCAGAGGCTCGGCGAGGCCCTGCCCTTACAGAGAGGGGCCGATCCCGGCTCCTGATTGGCTCAATGGGGAAAATAAAAACATCCGCCCACCTACGCGTCGCTACATCTGATTGGGCAGAAGAGGTTTAGCCCCGCCCAGTATTTAAGACGCAGGAATCCGTTATTTCCCACCTTCCACATAGTAGTTTCCTTCGCTCACACAGGTATGGCAAAACGAGTTGAGATGTAATGAACTGGCGCTTTAACGCTGACGTGACTAAAAATTTCTAGGACGAGATGGATGGATGGATGGATGGATACCTTTACAGGGACACGCTTCAGTATTAACTACATAAATAAATAGATAGAAATACAACATAATCATATATTCCATCCAAAGCTTATGAGGTGTGTTCAAGGATTTGTTCACAGAAAACAATCTTTAACTACAACTAAAGCTCTGAATGGTTTCCTCCAACACAAAGGCGGTGTAAAATGTACATAAAACCCCTTACTGTTTGGTACAAAATAACCCACACAGTGGAATATGGTCGACAGCCTCGCCTGGCACTGATGGTTCTGACAGAACTCACTGATGAAGTCTAGTAAACAGTTTGGTGTCAGTCCAGTTCATCGCAACTTATCCCATGAGTTAGACATAACGGTACATTTATGTGATTTGCTGAACTCCCAACATGTATTACCCTGCATATAACTAGAATTAAAAACTCTAAGGGTCACCGTTCCCCCCCCCCCCCCCCCCCCCCCCTTAATTTTTCTGTGAATAATCTCACAAATACAGCTGTGGTACGCCCTTTTAACAGCCGATGAACCCAAATACAGCAGCCCCGGCAGTCTGTGTTTCGATATCTTGGTGGATTGCTTAAACTGGATTCTTTGAAGTTTCACTTTTGCTTTTCTGAGTTCAGACACACATGAGTCCATCTCCTCCCACCGGTTTGTTTAGTATTGTAGTTCACTTTGACATCATTAACTCTCCATAAAAAGAAAGTTATATATATATATATATATATATATATATATATATATATATATATATATATATATATATATATGTGTGTGTGTGTGTGTGTGTGTGTGTATGTCTGTATGTATGCATATCTATCTATCTATCTATCTATCTATCAACAGATAGATAGATAGATAGATAGATAAAATAACGCTCATATCAAATTAAAAGCACCATTTCAAAGTAACGTTTAAGAAAGTATTCCCCATACGTTTTGTTTTACAGGTCTAATGCAAGATTCCGATCCTAACATTGTGTTTTTATTAGCTTTAAGTGGAAAATCAGTTTAAATAACTGGAATACATGCTTGTAAACATGAGTCTGTGTGTAATACATACATATACACATGTATTTGTATATGTAACCCTAATCTAATCCCATACATACATACATACATACATACATACATACATACATACATACATACATACATACATACATACATTTTTATTACTACTATTCATTAAAAATGTAGTTGTGGACAATGAGGAATACAGGTATTGTTTACATCCGCAACTAAAATTCAAGAAGCGCGTCTTGATTAAATGACACAATCGTCTGCCATAAACAATGCTGCGCTTGTCCTGAGGAGCGCTTTTCCGTGGGCTCGTTTGTTTCTGCAGGGAGGGGCGGAGGGAAGCTGAACAGAAGGATGGAGGAGGGGCGACAGAAGAGGACACGGAACAACAGCGCAGAAAATGTGAGCTTCCACACGTAGGCTGACTGGATGGTTTCTTTTTCCCTCCACAACATGTTGCCTCAAAACAGCGAAACTAGACGAAAACCTCGTGTTGCATCTCACGTCCCTTTTTATTTTCCTCCATATTTTGAAGCACGATGCTTTGGAATCAATTTGTTATTTTTTTATTTCTATTTTTACATTTCCAATATCTCCATTATTGTTGTAGAAACAACAATAATGTGATGAGGAAACAACACCGTTTTTTTTTTAAGGGCAAAGCCCCTGGGATCTCATTTCCTCTGTCTGGGAAGGGGCCGAGCTATTTTTGGAGAAAAAAAGGATCAAAACCATCAGACTGGGTGTGTCAGAAACTTTACAGTAAAGGATGCATTTAAAGCCCCTCCTGGTACCAAAGAAGTTTTTTTTTTAAGGCTGATTCACCACCCAGTATGGCAGAGCAGCACGATTAGTATCAGTAGTAGCTGGAGCATAGCGCACGAGGCCAGAACCAGCCACTTATCATGTCTCCTCAGCTGTTGCACGGGAAGTAGCTGTGATGTGATGTGAATCAGAGAGCTTACACGCCGGCGCTGCAGGCCCTGTGTGAACGTGCAGACCGTGACGACTAACTGTACAAATTTCAACCACGTGGTGCTCATGGTCACAGCTGAGATTCAGGAACCCTCCCCTCGTCCGTCCTGTACGAGAACACGCTGCTCTCAACCTGTCTGTCAACACTCGGTATCGTCTTATTAAACACACAATGGTTGATTTGGATAACGTCACTTGTCCTGTTCCTGCTCACCTGGAGGGAAAAGCAGAATTGCTGCTTTAGCACAGATGGTTCTTTAACATCTCTCCTCAGGTCCCAGCCAACCAGTCTGCATGGGATCAAAACTCTCCACCATCCTAAAATCTGCTGCTTCAGAGCAGCTCAAAGAACCTGTAAAAACATCCCGCGCCGGTAGAAATGCTTCCAGATACTAATTTGAATTAATCTCCTGATTCAGAAAGACGCCAGCCCGTGATCCACACGGCTCCATCGTTCACACGTAGGTGCCAGAGCTTTCCAGAAACATCCTCGTGTTTCTGGAAAATTCTGGAAGACTTCTGGAAAACATCATCTTTGTTCTGATTTTGTGAGCTGCTCCATAGTGGTAATGCCAGGATTTTAGCTACAAGCTGAAGAATAGACTAATATAAATCCATAAAAAAATTATTTTCCTTCCACAAACCAAATTATTTATTGCTTGGCTTTTGTTAAATCACATGAAATCCCAACAAAAATGTTAAAAACTTCAAGGGATGTGACGCCTCTTATAAGACACTTTAGTCTTTCACAAAGCGTTTCATTTGGTAGATTCGTTTTCATGTAGACGTTTGCCTCATCCTTCATGATTACGTGGCTCATATTTCCCCAATTTTGTGCCATCGTTAGAGGACGAAAACCGAAGCTGAAACATGGCTGATTAAGACGATTCTTTTATTCACAGGGACTTTCAGAGTAGTTCAACCTTTACCACTTTGCTTTGACAAATCCCTGATTTTTTATTATGTTTTTTTTTAAACACAGCATCATCTAACAACAAATGAAGGGACATCTGCACTGTCTGTTTGGCAAGACCAGCATGTACGGCGGTCAGTAGCAGAGCATGAAGAAGTAACAGCGCGACTGCATGGTGGAAAACAGCACAAAACCAATTTCTGCACATCGCTGGATTTATATTCCACTCCTGTCTGGATGATGAAGCTAGAACGTTGTTCTGTTTGCAGAACCGGGTCGTTGCTGAACAGAACATCGCTCCATGTCGCCACAGCGAGCCCGACTTATTTCGCCACAGCGCAAAATATTTCCTTCCACATTTTTCAATGTTTTGCTGACTAGACGCTCTTTTAATCCTTTAAAACATTTGACTTCATCTGCTACATATTATAAACAAACCGAATATAGTCAAATAGACGCCTTCCGGTTAGATTTGAGGGATCTGTAGTTGTTACAAAGCAGAGTTTAAAAACCACTAGATATGCTCTTTCTGTTCATGTCTTCTTCTTGTTTACAGAGTAAAACTCCGATAAGGCATTTTTCACCCTTCTGCCTTTAGTTGGGCATTAGCGATCAAATTAGACTATAATGGACTCAGCCAGCTTAACTATTAGAAATGTTCCTTAACTTTTTAAAAGGATTAAATGTGTGTTATATTAAAGCACCTTTTGATGGATTTCAGATTTGATCAAGGAAAGAATTTAGTGTTTTTTTTCTGGCCTGATTAAATAGCTGACATCACGCCTGAGTCTGAGCTCAATGATGGGCCAGTAAGTAGATCATATTAAGAAGTAATCAAGAATTGTTTCAGGCTTTTTATAACATCTCTTTGTGTTTCACCTGTTGATAACAGAGCAGCAGTTTGTCTAAAGACAACTTTCTGAATTCACTGATAATGAAATCATTTGCACGTGAATTGTGTTTGTCTTGATTAAAGCTTGAGTGCCACAGACTTTGGATCCTCAGGTTAAACTGTAGTTTTTTTTTGTATTTTTACCTCTTGAGTTTTTACAGCTTTTTCTTTTGAGTTTTTACTTTTTTTGCTTTATTTTTTTAACGTCAGCTCATATGTTTACTGAGGATTGTTTTACCCCCATCACGCACCTGGCTTTAGATCTCACCACATCTTTATTCCAGATTACTCCTCAACAGACGTTTGTCATTTCTTTATTCTTAGGTTCTTTAAGTTTAAAGGGGATGAATTATGAAGTGAGATTAATGTATGAAAGTTAACCTGCAAGTCAAAGAGTTGTTCAGCCCACATGGACTTTATGATCGCTCATGCTGTTCCCACAGTCTAAAACCTTTTACAGGAGAGGCCCAAACAAGTCCCAGGGCGACCAAAGGTCTCTCTGGTCTCTACCCATCCATCTATTGCTTTGCACTTCTTGTCAGCTGGCTGAAAGAAGGCGAAGCCTTTCCCTCACGAACAAAAAGAACAAAAATTGCCTGTTGATAAATATTTCTGGTTGGAAAATTTCAGTCAGTCATGTTTTGGGAACCACGGGGGCGCCAACCATCCTATTTAGTAAAATTACGGTCGGGGAGCAGCTGACTAAACGTTGTATCTAAACACATATAGCTTCACTGATTACCCAGTTAACACCAGTGGAGTTTTGTTACTCTGTAAAGATCAAAATGAGAAAAAAAACCCATTGATATTCAGTACAATGAGTTCATTTTAAAATCAAAATAACAATAAAATATATATTTTATTAATTATTATATGCAACATTTTGTAATTATTAATGTGTATATTATTTATTTATCTAATCTATTATTTATTTTTCTGAACCTAATGAATTTTTCGATTAACTTCTACATTTTTGGTTTCAGGTTTTTGTCTAAATACCAAGATGCAATGAAAAGGTATATTTTTAGTCAAAGCTATCATCCTGTGAGTATTTAACTCCCCTTGTTAGGGCCACTATTTGAGAGCTTTCAGCCCCAACCTAAACTGCAAGGGGAACCTTTGCCTGAAATTTATTTTGCAGCCTGACTGCAGCTGTGAGATTTTTCATGGAATATTTTATTCATTTTTCTGCCTTAGCAACCTGTTGTTTCAAAAGTAGGGTGTTCAGGTGATCTGATTTATTTTCAGAGTATTTGCAATATTTGCATTGTTTTTGAAAGGAGTTACTGTACTTTACTTTAGTTTTATTCTATTTCCTGTTATTTCCCTTCTCATTTGCTTCCTGCATGTTGTTTCTCTCTTTCAGTTCTCCTCCGTCAGGCTTGGATTGTGACAATTTGTGTCTAACGTTCCATTTTATCCACTGCCTCCATCTCCTTCAGACATACTGGGTTTTAAATTCAGGGAATTCATTAGTTAAATGTGTTTTAAAACAGATTATCACATAATGATCTCACACACACGCAACACTTCTTATGGCCGAAAAGTGGCAGAAAGTCTCGCCAGCGAGCCGATTTTCTGTTCTCTCAGAAACAAACGACTCATTAGGCAGATAAAAGCTGTTGACTGACGGCTCACTTTTACTTGATTACTTTATCCTATTTGCTTTAGCAGACCGATGAATCAATCCACTGATAATAAACAGTAGAAAAAGTGCTGCTTTGAGATTTCAGTGACGCAAACACAAAGCAGTTTGACGATGCTCGGGAGAGAGCTGCTGTGGATTAAGTCGAGCGCAGATGTTACAGCTCGCATCATCCTGATATAATTTAGACGTACATGGGCAAACACACACACACACACACCCACACACACACACACACACTGAACAGCACCATGTGTTCACCCTCCCAAGCCACAGTTACATCATCGTGAACGATCCAGGTGGAGGGCAGGAAAGGCTCATATTGACAGTAGTGTCTGTGTGTGTGTGTGTGTGTGTGTGTACTTGTACTTGCAGCTGAGTGAGAACATTGTTTGTGTATTTTACTAGTAAAGTGAGGACATTTGTTTGGTCCTTACATTATTTTGGGGGATAGCGGTTAGGTTTAGGTATAAACCCGTAAAGGTTAAGGTTAGGGTCAGGGCATAGAAAGGGTTGAAAATGAACGGAAGTCAATGGAAGTAAAGAAATAGTCCTTAGTATTTGAAACAAGGATGTGTGTGTGTTTGTTGTTGTACTTGCATCTGAGTGAGAACATTGTACGTTTTTCACGTAAAGTGAGGACCTTTTCTTGGTCCTCACTTTTTTGGGCTAGGGTGTGTTTAGCACTAAGGTGTCGATTAGGTTTAGGTCAGGATTACTCATATACTGGTAATGGTTATATTTAGGATTAGGGTCAGGGTTAGACCATAGAAATGGTTGAACTGGATGAAAGTCAAAACAAGGTCCTCTCTATGTATTTAAAACAATAATGTTTGTATGTGTGTGTGTCTAAGTAGATGGGTCGAGTGGACAAGGGGACATACTAGACAATGATTAAGCTGCTGGTTTACACTTGCATAGTCTACAAACAGAAGCGTGGTGAAATTTAACAGGAATCCTGCTGAGATGGCGAAAAGACGAACCCTAATATTTGTCATCCTCCTATAAGGGGACCAGTCGATGACCTAACGCGTCCCGGAGACCTTCACCCAAACCTCCACCTGGCTGTTAATACAGAAGCTTATCTCACAATCGTGCTTCATCTTTTTATGTCCTAGTTTCCTACACAAATATTGGATGTATACATTAGCTTTCAGGAGAATTCATATACTTTGAACTTTTCCACGTTTTGTCATGTTACAACCAAAAACTTCATAGTATCTCATATGGATTTTATGTGACAAATAAACAGTAGTAGAGCATTATTGCTAGGGATGAGGAAGAAAACTCCCAAAATAAAATCCAATGAAAAAAAGGCTTCAGATGTCACTTAACTTGTAATTGTAGTTCATCAGCATGTAATTTAATTTTAGTATAAATCCAGCTAATCTGTATAGGCCTCTGAGGTTTGTTAGAGAACATTAATGAAAAATTGGATCATGAAGACCAAGGTCTGGCGTTCTGTTAGCTGTGACATCATCCAGTGGAGGCAGATTATCCGCTATTACCATCTAACATAGAAAGGATTCCTGGATCAATTTGTGCTTCTGTGCTTTCTGTGTCTCTGCTCTGTTTTCTCTGACCCCCAGTGGGTCGAGGCAGATGAGCGTTCACACCGAGCCTGGTTCTGGTTCTGCTGGAGGTTCTCCTCCCTGTTAAAGGGGAGTTTTCCTCTCCACTGTCGCTTCATGCATGCTCAGTATGAGGGATTGCTGCAAAGCCATCAACAATGCAGACGACTGTCCACTGTGGCTCTACGCTCTTTCAGGAGGAGTGAATGCTGCTTGGAGAGACTTGATGTAACCTGCTGGGTTTCCTTAGAGAGGAATTTTTTTTATCAATCTGTCTGGAGGATTTGATTGAATTTGGCTTTGAAAAGAGCCTTGAGATGACGTGTGTTGTGAATTGGTGCCATATAAATAAAATTGAATTGAATTGAATTGAATGTGGATGCTTTTCAGCAGGGACGCTGGTCAGGGCTAAGCTGTGCAAAGATGGTACAGATATATCACAAAATATCCCCCTAGAATACCTTGAAACTTAGGTTGTAATAGGACAAAATATAAAAATATACACAAGCTATGATTTCATTTCTACAGCACCATATCCAAGATTTCAAAGAACAATTACAGTTGCTTAGATCGACATACTTGAATAGTCTAACATCAACCATTATTACCACTAACCTAAAAGGCAGCCTAAAATCTAATGATAAACTGTTTATACTTGCCAACAGATTTATTTGTTAGTGTAACACAAAGAGAGTCAGAAAATAACCTTAAGTAGCTTAAAAACAAAGTCAAATGTCAGAATTAATCTGCTGCAAAAATCTCCAATCTCCAGTTTTCCAGTGTTGTCATATCTTGATGACTGTGCTCTGATGTGCACATGAGTTGATGCAGAAAAAAAGATAGCCATCACTTCCTGCTATCAGTTTTCGGCATTGCTGGCACAACGTGTTTGTGTTGAGCTGTATCGGTTTACAGAGACTTACGTACCGAAAGAAATAACCCACAGAGCCACAACAGCTGTTTGTGTGTTTAAAGACTAAGAACTGTTTGTACTAAAGGTGGGAAACTGGAGGCTTTAGGAGCCAACTAACAACAGGATCAGGCTGACAGGACAGTTTACAGCATGCAGTTGCAGATCAAATCCACAACTTTTCTAAATAATCCTACTAACAAACAAACCTCTGTGCCAGAGGTTGTGTAAAACATCTGCAGATTTTGTTTTTGCAAGTAACTAATAGCTTTTATCTAATAAAAATATAAATGCACAAGTCATGATTTCTACCAGGTCACTAAAAATGATATGAATCTTTGAATTCACAAAGAAAATAAACAGAGTAGTACTGTGCAACACAAGTAAGTTGAATATTTACCAACAAAAAGGTCATCCTGATGTTAGCTAATATATGTCACAGCTCACGCTGAAGCTGGGCATTAATGAGCAGCTGGGAGAGTCCTGCACCACCCCTCTGTCAGAGATGGGCGACATGCCGGCTCCAGATGGCAGCTCGGTGGCACCGCGTGGGCGTTGTGGTCGAGCTGAACTGCTACTAAAATCCATCTGCTTAGAACAACAACTTATCAAATGACTAAAACTGGAAACGAGTAGATGGAGAAGGTGGCGCCTTGACTCCTTAGGCCAACGTTTCAAGCAGCAAGATGAAGGACTATGAAAATTACACTGAAGAAAAAAAGAAAAGAAAAGAAAAAGAAAGGAGGCAAAGATCTCCTGTTGTCAACAATTTAATTCGATACTCGGCGGCTACTTTAGTATCTACATAAGTACAATTGCTCACGTACACAGACTGTGAATCTGCTAATCACATAGCAATAACCTGATACATTTGTGCATTCAAATGTGACAGATAACAGGGATCTGAATGGGGGTGAATGTTGAGTGAAGGGTTTTTGAATGTGGCCTGGTTGTTGCTGAGATTTTCACCGGTTTAAGATGAGATAGGATGGCAACACAAACTCAAATAACAACTCGTTACAACTAAGATATGTGGAATGCCATCTCTGAACCCACAACATGTTAGACCTTGAAGCAGAATAGCTACAGCAGCAGACGACCACTCTGGGTCCCACTTCTGTCGCCTGTCAGAGGACAAAACTGTGGCTACAACTGGCAAATCACCAAAACTGGATAATAAAAGACTGAGGCTGTGTCTCATTCCGCCTACTTCTACACTTCGAACACTTAGTTTTAAGTAGGTAGTGTAGATAACACAAAAAGTCAGTGCACTGAAAGTACCCGGATGACCCCCTAAAAACGGGCACAAAATGCAGTGTGTAACGATGGACCCTACTCGCACTAAACGGACGCCATCTTGACTACAAAGTGGAAAGGGAGGGGCTAAGGACGTCGGGAAGATGTTCCCATTTTGAAAATAATGGCGGACAATTCAGCCGAGACAGCCGGAGCTGCGACACCGCAATCATATAAATGTAAGTAATGGTGGTAATACGAGGCATTGTACTCGATAGGTGTTTGTAAAATACACGAACATACCTCATGTTCAGCCAATATTTGGAGGATCCTGCGTTGACGTCAGAGGCGATGTAATTTCAACATGCTGTGAATGTAAACGATTGTTGTTTTTATAAAAAAAAAAAGCCGGCATATATTTTTTGGCGGTCTGAAAAATTCGCGGTCACGTTTGTTGCGTTCGTCACGTCATCCCGTCATTTCCGGTAAGTGTTTTAACATAAGTGTTCCTTTTGGAACACTACTAACGGTCGAAAGTGGGCACTACGGCAGTAAGTGGTCAGTGCACATCAGCAGTGCACTGACGGAAGTAGGCGGAATGAGACAGCCAGGGACAATGTTGCCTGGTCTGATGAATCTCAGTTCCAGCTGCAACTTCCAGATAGTAGGGTCAGTATCTGGCTGTAAATCACATGAAGAGAAGGAACGCCCTGTCTTGAATCAACCCTTAGACTCTGGTTTGTGGTGTAATGGTGTGGGGGGTATATTTTGGCACATTTTGGCCTATTAGTACCAATTGGGTATCATTCAAATCACTAGATTCTACCTGAACTGCTGAATGAGCATTGTCCATGGCTTTATGGCCCTAATGTTCCCATCTTCTGATTGTTACTGCCAGGAGCATAATGCATAATGCAAGTCACCATATGATCTGTAAATTCCTGCATATCCCAAATGCAAGTTGGCAGCAGGCTAACCAATTGACCGTGAAGCCTGCAGCAGAGATACTGTACAAACAGACAATAAAGATCTTAGACACACAGAAGGTTGGATATCATCATTGCAATATAAAATATAATCTGTTTTTATATTCATCATGTTTGAAAATCTGTGTCTGATCTTTAAAATCCTGCATGGTTTTGCACCTCGTTGACAAGCGCTTCCTCAAGGACCACCAAATTTACTGTGAGAGGAGACCTTGCTGTACCTTTTAGACTGAGTATATTATATTTAAATTCATTTTCTGAGAAAGGCACTCATGACAGGAATAAAACATCAGAAAGCAAAAGAACATATGTGTCTTTTAAAACACTCTCAAATAACCTGGGCCACGGATAATCAATTTTGATGCCAGCAGATATGGGATTTTTATATCCGTTTTGCTTTTATTGTGTTTTATAGCTTTTTTTCTTTTAAATATGTTTAACAGATTGTTTTATCTATTTTTTAATGTACTATCTTGTTAATTTGGTGTATTGTCTTTATATTTGTTATATTTTGTATGCTATCCTGGGGGCCAACAGACTAACCTTCATGGCTAATTCTGGCATGTTCTTTAATGTGCGTTGTCCCTTTTTGAAATAAACAGCGTCATCTTTATGACTCTTTACGCGTTCAAATGGTAAAGATGAAACCAAGACTGGTATTTAAAAAAAATATTTTTGTCCTTCCATTCTTTCTCCTGACCCAACTTCAGACCAGATATATGCTTGTTTTTGCATGCACTCAAACAACAAAGCTATGGAAAGGTAAAATGTACAGAAGCAATAATAAATCAAACACCTCATTACAAAAAACTTAGATATTTACACATCATGGAATATGCAGCTCCCCAAACGGCATCAAATATAATATCCCACCATGTCTATAAGGACCAAAATGGGAACAACCTCAGTACGAGCAAGGTGAGGATTTCTCTAGCACCTAAGAGGAGATTCTAAAGCTGCTGGTTAAACTTTTCTGCCTTTTCTCACACAATGTTTTTTTTTTTCCAAAAGCAGTTTCTTGTGAAAACATTGAAACCTCTCAAGTAGAGCAAGAGTTTTTCATTCATTGACTGTTTCTGCTTGATGGTGTCTCCACTTTCACCTTCAGTCATTCTCACCTGCCCCTCCTGTACCTTCCTACCACCTGATTCCTTGAATTCAAGCTGTCACATGTTGATTCTTTACTGATTAGATTTGAAGAATAAACTGTACCACACAGCATTGCTGTGCTGTGTTTGCATAGTTTGACATTTGGCAATCTTTTATGGCTTCTTGTTATTTCTCTGCACACTTTTCTGACTTCTGGATTCCTGTTTTTGCATCACAGTAAATGTTTCCGTCTGTTACACTTGAGCTGTGCATTTAAGACCATAGTTTCCACATTTTCATCTAACAAGAAAGTTGAATCAAGTTTGGAGTAAATGGACCTACTGGTAAAGCGGATCCAGATCCATCTTTTCTTGAATTTTCATTCCTGGAAAAGACAACAGGAAAACAGCAAAGGTTAAACCTCTGGGTGTGAAAACCAAATTCCCGTGCCCTTTAGCCTAAAAACCTCAGAAAACCTCAGGCAGTAAATGCATTCACATGTATAGGCCTATCTTAGTTCTTATCTTGAGTGCCAGAGCATGTCATAAGACAAAAAACACAATTGCCATTCTTAGCAGGTAGCTTATGAATGAAACAAAAAAACAAAAAACATCACTTGGGTAACAGGTTTGACAAACTATGCACAACAGGGTTGCAATTCGAGTTTACCCTTTATGAAGTTTGTCCATGTGTTTTTCTCCAGGTCTTGCATCAGCACATTCTTTAAGCTGCAAAAAGACATGCCCATTCAGAATGCTGACAACTGAAACAACAGCAACATGTTTTCAGTTTGATGCTAAAATGGAGGAAATGGTAAAGAGAAAAACCAAGACTGACATTAAAATAATTTCTGTCTTCTGACACATCCTGACACCTGAATTATGATTGACTTTACATGCATGTGAGTTATTGCTAAAAACAAACAAAAATGATATAAAATGGTAAAATGTACCGAAGCAACAGTAAATAAAACTACTTATTATTAAATATAGATATTCACAAAGAGCACCCGCAAGAAGTAATCAGAATAATTTTCCTCTTTGGTTCATTCTGAAAAGTTCCTATTAGCCAATCAGAGGAAATGTAAAAAAGAAAAAAAGAACTGTGAGCCGTTGGTTACACTTTCGGTATATTAGACTTTTCTAACATCATCTGGGAAGGCCATTCACTATAACTAACAGCTCTCCAGATACATACAACAACCAGCCAACGTGTTGCTATCTTTTTTAATCTAAAACAAACGTATAAATGTACGTTTGTGGCAGTTTAAAGGGGAAGTCCGGTCAACAAGGAAAAATCAGGGTATCATTAGCTATAACTAAAACTAATATGTTCGTGGTTATTTAATGAACTTATCTTTAATCAATAAGAAAATAAAAACATAAATTGTCGTCTGAATCACTGTGTATGGGGGCTGACATTACTGCCCATATTTGGGCAGTAAGGGGCGTTTGACATCACATCCTGCGACGTGGAAGAGCGGAAGCGGCGACAGTATTTCTCTCCGCTTTCCATGCAAAGTCAATAGGAGCCGTTCTACACAGCTGCGATCATCAATAATTATTTCGGATTTCCAGAGGACTTCACCGCTGACATTCCCAAGAGCTATTGCTGAAGCAACAATGCCCACGTGCATGGCCATCGCATGTTCCAACACAACTGGTAAAAGTGGAAAAAACATATCTTATTTCAACTTCCCGATTCATGAGCCACCGGGCTCGGCGCTGGATTGCCAACTTGAAGAGCGGATTTGCCATCTAACTTCTGGCCAGAGAGAAAACATGTCATATGCAGTGACCATCTCGAAGAAGAATGTTTTGAACATGACATGAGGGCGAGGATTTTCAGTAAGTTATTTTTAAATTTTCAATTTTTAATTTAGAAGTTACGGGGATGGTTACCGACCAGAGGGGCGGAGGGATACCACATGGTATCCCTCCGCCCCAGCATCTGCTGGAATGCTTTTATATTTTAATACTTATACAATAATGACCACCTGCCCTATTTGCTAGGGGGCAAATATATAACTTAAGTCACTTCAGCGCAATCTCTCCTCCGCTGTGTGTGTGTGTGTGTGCGTGCGCTCTGCTGCAGCGCCGGCAAGGCCGTGCTCCGCCCAGCATGTGCTGGAATGCTTTTATATTTTATTATTTATATAATAATGACCACCTGCCCTATTTATTAGGGGGCAAATATATAATTTAAGTCACTTCAGCGCGATCTCTCCTCCGCTGTGTGTATATATATATATACTGTAGGACCCGACTGAGTTTGCAATGGAAATAGGTACGCTGGATTCCGTCAAAAGTCCGGTTTCTGTCAAGAAACTCTTCTAAAACATCCATATCGCTATCAGATGATGATGACTCCACGGAACTCTCATCACAGTCACTAAATACTTCATCACTCTCTGCTTCGTACAGAGCACCAGTCGCCATCTTGGAAAATAGTGCGCCGTGACAAACAGAGCGTTGAAACTTGCTCAACAGCGGGTCCGCCGAGTGACGTCAAAAAATGGGAGGTGACAGTACTATTCTTGACCAAGATGGATTCCTCCACATAAACATGATTAAATGAGAATTATTCTTAATTAAAAAAACGTATAATTTTTTGCACAGTATGTAGTAGTTTTATATTTAAAGTACTTTCAGCAGTTTGAATTCTGATTTTGACCGGACTTCTCCTTTAAGAAAGAATAACGTACCAAATTAGTTGCTATGCTAGCCTATGTGGTGAGGTTTATGCTCATGTGAGTGAGTGTAAAAGAAAACCCAGCTACTGTCATAAACACGCTGTGACATCCTTGTTCCATTTTGGTATATTAGTTAAGCAAAAACAAAACTTACAAATGGGCTTATTTGCTCTTTTCTCACATGGCCTGTCTTGACTAACTGCTACAGGCTAGTAGCAAAGGCTATCTTGGTCAGATAGGCTATGTAGACTATCTAACCTATCTCACTGTCTAGACTACAAGCTATCTTGGCTCTCTAGGCTATAGGCTACCTAGGCTACCTGAATCATCTTGTTACTGAAAAATGCTATATAAATAAACTTGCCTCACCTTTCCTAGGCTTTCTAGGCCATCTTGGTAATTTTGACTACAGGCTGTCTTGATTATAAGCAATGGATGCTCTCTTGGGTATACACGCTATCAAGACTGTAAGCTGTTGACTAGGGGTGTGCAAAATAATCGTCATGACGATGCATCGCGATTCTTATTTTTGCGATCTACTGCATCGATTCTTGACGCCAAGTATCGATTATTAATAGCGTACCACGAGCTAGCTATTTTTAGAAACGTAACGTCACGATGACGTCACATCACGTGGTACGCAGTAGGGCAAACATGCATAGTCCGCCGCTGTTTCGCTGTAAAAGAGACGTGCGTTACCCTTGGTTTTACTCGGTAAACGACTGCTTTTTCCAAATCTAAGACCATGGTTTTTAAACATTGTTGCTATGGAACGTGCAACAGCGACTCGAGGTACGCTGATCGGCCGCATATGAAGGATGTTTTCTTCAAGACTGCCAAGGAGAAATGTGTGCGCTGGGTACACCGGTGCGGTCGGCCTACACAACAGTTCAACCCGGAAAAAGTTAACAAATTCACCTACATATGTAGCAAGCATTTTGTCGGAGGAAAGGGCCCAACCGAAAAACATCCTGACCCAATTCCAGCGACATCAAGTAGTGAACAGGTAAGAGTATTTTGGTGGCCAACATGTTAATAATGAATGCTAGCATGATAGCATATAGGCTATCATGGTAGCAGGCGCTAACATGATACCCTGCTACCAGGATAGCTTACTCAAAAACATTTCAAATAAGACAAACATTTAACATATACCGATTCCTGGACGGTGATTACAAACAAACAAAAAACGGCCGACGACGCCATGAACGCCGCGCAGGAAAAAAACACAAGAAAAAAAAGACTTGTTTGCAGAGCTCCGTGGTCTTCATGATGTAATTCCTCTTGCTTAAGTGCTGCTGCAGCAATGTGTTGTTATACTGACAGGTCATGTGACACTTAGAATGCACACAGGTAGACTTAATTTCACTAATTATGTGAGATTTGAAGGCGATTGGTTGCTCTAGAACTTTTAAGGGACTAGAACTAGAACCTTTGCCACCTTAATGGCAAAAGAGGTGGATACATGTGTGCACACAAATTTTCTGTTTCTAATTTAGACATACATATAGGTCTATAAACTCAGGACACTGGCAATGTAAGACCATTTGACTAAGACCATCTGACTAATTTCCTAAGTTTAAAAGATTATAACATCTCAATTGCTTTTGACCTAAAGAGGTGTCATTCTCAGAGAACCCTGCTAGCACTGATCCTGTCTGACCTAGAACCTGTGGCGCTGTCATGTGTCATCTGTGCTGTTATGTAACTTCATGGCATGCAGGGAGAAAAAAATAACTGAGATCTCTTTACTGCTGTTCCAGCTAAATATATCGGCACTTCAGTCGGACAGCGCATCATGCAGTTATGCCCTGGTGAATAATTTTGTCTTTGGTTATATCCTGTTTGACGGTAAAATGGGTTGGGGTGTTACTGCCAACATATTGTTCAGGGCCTTTTCATAGATGCAACACACGGCTGGTTTGATGCTCAGAATCACTTTGTTGGCTGAGACGGCTGAAGAACACTTTGTATTGCAGAATTTTTGGTCAAAATGTTCAAACTTTAAACTTTGGAAATGTATTTTCTTGCATTTTACCCCTCTGGTAAAATGCCAGATTAAAAAAATACACCGGGAAAAATAATTTCCAATCTTTTTTCTCCTTTAATTAGACCGTTAACCTATACAACTTTATTGGAAAACAAACAGAAATCCTTTAGAGGGGAAAATTAAAAATTTAAAAACCAAAATACTGCGATTGCATTTGTGCGCACCCTCCTATAACTGAGGATGTTGCTGTGCTCAAAAATAACTACGCGTGGTAACAGCAGTCTGTACACGCCTGCAATCATTTAATAACCTGTAAGCCTGTTTAAACCCAAATAAAATCCAGTAGCTCTGTAGGTTTTTGGCCAAATTTTCTTGTTTCCAACTCCAAGCAACAGCTACAATCTCAGAGGGATCTCACTCTGAAAAGGTAGCAGTCAGGAGACAGGGGCAAAATAATTTCCAAAGCCGGAAAAATACCTTGGAAAACCGTTAATATAATCATCATGAAGGGGAAAATATGGCAAAACAGTGCCATTACTGAGAACTAGCTGTCCCTCCAATATAAATGAAGAAAACTGGTCAGGGAGGCTGTGAGGAGGCCTACAGCTGCAGTCATTTCTGCAATGTCTCCTATTTTCATATGTTGGTCAGGGTGGACAGAAAGATTTTTTCCTTACAAAGGAAAACATCCAAGCCTGGCTAAGTTCTCAAAAGAATTCGGGGGAAAATGTGGTGTTGTCTACAAATAAATATCAGTTAAACCCTTTGGCTTTTCCCCCCCTCAGTTGGAACAGAGACTTAGTTTAGGATGAAGGAATCATGTTTCCACTACCAGTTAATGATTGGCTGAAACCTTCCGTCTTCTGTTAGTAAGCTGGAGACAAAGAGCAACTTCATCTTCAGTATGACAATGACCCAAAGATTAAATCCAAATGAACAAAAGAACAGCAACACAGGAAGAAGATTACAGTTTTGCAGTGGTCCAGCCAGAGCCCGATCATCTGTGGGGTGATCTGAGGAGGACTGCCCTTGCTATTGGATCAGTTTGGAGGCACTATAATAAAATCAATAAATGCTTCCACAAAGTATTAGTTGAAGATTGTGCACACTTGTGCAACACTTGCATTTTATTTAAATTTTTCCTCATAGAAAATCAGAATCATTTCAAAGATGTTCCAAGCACTTGTACCAGAAACAACACTTAGTGGAGCTTGGATCAGATTCTTTTGTGATCCTCTTTAAGTGGGTAATGGCTAATCGAGCACTCATCGCCCTCTACGTGTGAACTACTTTAGGGGAAAATGACTAATTAGCACAATCTGCCTGGATATTACATGCTGCTGCTCAACGGTTTAAGACCATGTTGTTTACCAGCTTTCCCTGAGTACCCGTTCTTGTTAAGAGGACCTGACTGGGTGGAGGAAAAAACGGTTTAATTGTTACCAGGGCATTAGTGGAGAGCATCGCTTGCTCTTGGAAGCGTTAAAATAGCAGGAAATCATTTCTGCCACATCAAGCTGACATTGATTTCACCATGCAGGATCTTCCTGAGTCCCACACATGGTGCTGTGAGCAGAGACGAGCATGAAAGGCATGACTCACCGCGTGGGCGGCCTGGTTGTCAGTGAGCTGCACAAGAGTCGGGCAATGTTTGGACTTCTTGGGTTTGGAGGTCCGCTCAGCACGACCGCTCTGGCCCCCCCGCGAGTCCACGCCGCTGCCCGTGTCCTCGCCCACGCTCCCTGAACCGTTGCTGCCGCTCGACGGGATGTTCTCCTTGTTGGGGTCGGCCCTGGTGTTCGCAGCTCTGCTCTCAGATGGAAAAAGAAAATGAACGCGCCATTAGACATCTGCCATCTGACTCCTTCCTGTTCTTTTTATCAGCTCCACGTCGGATGGAAAACAAACACCAAGGTCATCCTGGTGGCTTACTTATGCCTTCTCAAGCAGATAATGTGCTGTTTAGCTTTGTACTAATTCTATTTACAGTATATTTACTATTGCCGCTCTTAATGACACTTTCTGCTTCCCTTGGCCTGAGACTCTCCTCTAATCATGTCAGAGATCTCTCAGACTCCACCAGGTCTCCATCAACAGGGATTAGCTCCTCACTGGTGTGGGTCCAGTTGTTTTGACTGTATTATGTCTCAGTGGGGAAGCTTTCCACCCGCTTTATAAATTATTTCTGCTGCCAAAAAATATCTTCGTCTGCAGTTACAGAAGCTCTGGGGTCAGTTCTTGTTAACAAATAGAGCTTCACTGGAAAATAATAATAATAATAAACATTTGACAAGTTATCGGTTTAAAAAAAGGTTTTATCATACTATAATGTGATTTTTTTAATTATGCATTTACTATTTAACACAGTTTGTTTTTGGTTTTCTACTAGTTTGAGTGAATTTTGCCCCCCATTCCTTTTGATACATGTTTTCATTAAGGGGGAGGAATCTTAGATTTTTATGCAAATTAATAAAAAGTAGAGATTTTTTTTTTAGGAATTTGTCTTTTATAACATCTAGACTTTTTTCTCTGAAAAACAAATTCCTTTAATTTATTAAGACTGGTTAATAAATTAACGGTAAAAATGATCTGCCCACCTTTAAAACTTGCCTTAAAACCTAAAAATTATTTGGGTTTTACCACTAGTGAGACTCAGTTTTCATTTTAAATTGGTTTTATTGTTTCTTTTAAGTGTTTTCATGTATTATCTTGTTATCTTAGTTTTTTACTGGATGCATTTTAGCTTGTAGCGATGTAGAGCACTTTGTTTCAGCTGTTGGCTGTTTTTAAGCGCTTCATAAATAAAGATGGTACGGTATGGATTGGAAAACCTGAAGAGAACAACTGTCCAATGCATTTAAGGTTTCACTCTCACGTGGGTATATTCCACAGCTGGTTAATTTGTGTGGGGTTTCAGTGGGGGTGAAACACCAACCTGACTGACGGAGCATTCAGGGACCGGAGCTCAGTTATTTTCTAGAACTTTTCAATGTTAACAAGGTTGGCTTGTTTTTACATAACAAACTTGAAGTGAGTGGAGCTCACCCTGATTTTAACTTAACAGCTCCGTCAGGATGTGCATCAGATGTTTTTCAGTGGAAAACTTTGAACATTTTCTGTTGATAGAGACTGGACTGGAGAGTTTCTGGGTGTTGGTGCGCAGGCAGCAGAAACACTTCTTCTGTTTGCCGGGACCCAAAATTCAAACTTGATGCATCTTCCCTCGCTTTAAACCTCACTATGCCTACTTCTACACAGAAGAACCATATAATTAGCCTTACCGTTCACTAAATACATCCTGTATTAAATAATATTGAATATTTTTCAGTGTCGTTATCAAGCCGTTGGTTGTTTGTACCTGTAATACTTTATCGGTTGGTTTGGCTGTTCTTTTTCTATCTCTTTTTGCAGATGTAGAAGCAGACTCCAATGATGTTATATTGTTCTCTCTTCTTCTTCTCCTCTATTGTTGTCAGCTTCTCTCCCTTTTAGCATTTCGTCTCATCTTTTTCTCTTCCTTTCTTTTTCTTTCTCTTTTACCTTCCTGTTTCTGTGTTCATTGAACTTGAAAAAATCCGAAAATAATATCTAATAAAGATTTTTTGCATATATATATATCAAGTGGAGCACTATAATGAAAGTGCCACTGCTCCACTTGTGAAAGAAAATTTGTTTGACTTGTCTTTGGCATTAAGACAGCAATTCTCACTGCTACACTGCCAGAAAGGACACATTAAAAGAATATAACATAAATAAACCTCACTATGCCTCCTTTACCTTTACTTTATACCAAATAATATTAATTGAAGGCTCATGCCTAAACCGCTAATTGTTTAAAGGAGCATAGCGCAAGTTCCAGGATTTTTGCAGACTTCTGCCCCCTCTGGCGACAAGTTGAAATGACACCAGTGTTGTGCACATTCAAGGGAGAAGAATGAAAGCATCTTCCACTGCAACTGCACAGGTCTTTTGTTTAGAGACGTGACGTCTTCTGCGGTAAGAAAGTTATAATTATTGAAGTTGGCCCGTGTTCTCTCGCTAATGCATGGATTATGCCGGAGACTCAACAAAGTAGCCAGGAGAACGAGAGCCACAATTGTATGGGAGAGAAAGTAAATAATATTTAACTTCAAGATGTGCACCATGCACCTTTAAACTGAGTTATTTTGCAGCCTGACTTTATTGTTTATGGGCAGGAGATACTAAAAAGAAAAAAAAAGCTGCACCTCTTTTGTTCTCTAAAACCATCATACTGGTAAGTAGCCAAAATAAATCTTTCATCAAATAATGGAAGATTTTTCTGCTAATGCATTTAAACAGAATCAATGTCTTATTTAATAAGGAGGAATATTATGGTGTTTTAGATTTAGCTTGAATTTAAGGTTTTAGAATAATTTTTATTGTGTTTTTGACAGTGTAATAACAGTTTAAAAAGCAAAACAAAAACAAGACAAGCCAGGTAAATACAAAAGGCAGCTTTTTAAATTATCATTCAATCTGAGGACAGCATTGCATGGCTGCCTCAGAGCCTGAACGGCTTGCTGTATTTGAGCCCTGCTTTCTCCCAGAAAACCCGACCTTTGGTTTTGGACTAATGCTCATGGGCACTTGGGTTGTGCAGCGTGAATATGATCCAAAGCACACCAGCGATTTACTCTATGAATGGATCGAAATAAAACAAAACAAAAGTGTTGGAGTGGCCCAGTCAAAGTTGAGACTTGTTGTGGAATGATCTTAAACAGGCCACTGATGCTCCAACATCTGTACTCTGGATAGATTCAAATATATAAGCCAATGTATATATTCTGCAAAGAGGTCCAATAATTCCTCTACATTGATATAAAAGATTCTTTTCCAGGTATCCTGAACCCTCGCTGGCAGATGTTGCCGCTTGGGGGGGCACAACCACTAATTAGGCGTAGAGGGCTTTCCCTTCATCACATGGGGACAGGTTGGTGAGGATAGCTTTAGCTTTTTTATCATGATAAATAAAATCTTGATTCGAAAACAGTGTTTTGTTGTTTTTGTTTGTTCTTATTCATATTTGCTGAAATGATCAGAAACAAGTGTGACAATAAAAGCCAAAACAGCAGAAATGTGTTACGGGACGATAACGTTTGGGCTGTACTTAAAGCACACACATGTGACCACCAGAAGCTTCTGCCCCTCAGAAGAGCACCTTTCCCGCATTAAATCTAATTTCACGCTGGTGCCATCAGACAGCCGTATTTTACCGGTTTCTCTGTCGAGGGCTCTCCCCCTGCTGCTCCCTCTGCTGTCGACGTCTCTGTCGGGCAGTTGGCGTCCCCCTCGGGCTTGAAGGACGCGGGGTCTCTGAATGCTGCTCTGCTAAGGGGTTTACGTCAAAGAGGTGCTGCTCCACTGCTGAGCGAATGGTCAGGTCCAGAAAACTTCTGGTAACAAAGACAGTAAATGAGAAATGTGAGGACTCATTATCATTTAGTGGGTTGATTGTCTTATGACAGATCTACAGGTGGTTGGCACGTGAATAAAAGAAAGAAAAAACACTAGATGCCTACTGCATTTTATTCTTTTGGCAAAGGTTTACTTACTTCACCACATCTGGTCTGCAGCGGACAGGGGAGAGGTGGTTACTGGAACGAAAACAAGCCGGGAGAGTTAATCCTGAAAAAACAATTGGTCACAACAGGTCAGTGAGCAACAACCCCCCCCCCCCCCATTCCTAAGGGGGCCCAACTTTGAGCCCTATGTGATCTAAGCATCTACACGCATGGGGGAGTGTTGCCTTCAGCTCTGGTTGGAGCTTAAGGAGGTCCTGTGAGAGCAAAACAGCCAGGAAAACAAAAACAACCCGGGCACCTTTCAGAGCACAAACAGGTTCTAAACAGGATCCATCCTGCTCCATCCATCCATCCATCCATCCATCCATCCATCCATCCATCCATCCATCCATCCATCCATCCATCCATCCATCCATCCATCCATCCATCCATCCATCCATCCATCCATCCATCCATCCATCCATCCGTCCGTCACATTGGTTCTTTGAAGGAAATTCAACATCTGATCTGAAACAGCCCTTAACATTTATTAGTCTTTAAATAGGTATAAAGCCAGTTTGACATTTGAAGACCAAGACCACTGCCGACCAAAAAGAACACAAAGATCATCAAGCCTTTGTGGAAACTATTCTGTGGACTGGTGAGTCAAAAGGAGAACTTCCTGGAAGGTGTGCAGCCCGTTACATCTGGTGTAAAACTAACACGATATTTACAAAAAAATAAGTTCTTGCTGACAGGGGTAGAGCAATAGTTGGGCTCTGCTCTGATGTTTCAGGATCTGGACGAGTTCCTGCGATTGATGAAAAAATGGACCCTGCTCTCTAGGAAAAAAGACTCTTGAAGGAAAATGCATGACCATAAGTTGAAGAAGCTCTGACCAGTTGCAGGAAGACAGTAATCTAAAGCAGGGGTCAACAACCTTTTTGAAACTGAGAGCTACTTCTTTGCTACTATGTCATAAGAAGGGCTACTAGTACTGACCTTTGAACTGGAAGAATTAGTGCTCACCTTAACTTTATGCAATATAAATATGTTTATATTGCATAAAGTTAGACTCCTGGTCTAAAGACTAGCAAGTCCACCTGTGAATGGCTAAAAAAAGATGGAAGGCTTTTGAGTGGCCTAGTCAAAGTCCTGGCTGAAATCCAGTAGAGATGCTGTGAAATTTATCTAAACAGGCTCAAAGCCCCTCTGTGTAGCAGAATTAACACAGTATAGCAACAAAGAGCTGTCAGGTTTAGGCGGCAATTACTGTTTCACGTTGGGCCTGGTTGGTTCAGACAGCGTTTTCCCTCGATGAATGAAATTATTACCTGAAAACTGCTTTTTGCATGTTCCCAGTTTATCTTTTGTCTGATATTAAAATGGTTTTGATAATCTGAAGCATTTCAGGTGTGACAAAAAAAGAATAAGCAGAAGAAAGATGTTATTATTTAAATGATCTCACATTTTAATAATCTCTTATTTCATTTTAAAAGTAGAAACATATTCATGGGTCTTAGTCATACAGACACCACATGGTGTGTCGTTGGGAAGAAAGAGCTGAACCGATCATCATCAGGCAGGTTCTGGGTTTGAAGGAATGAGATCAAGCAGCTAAGATGAATCCCTCACAGGGTGACTGGGCTCTGCTTAACAGAGGGGGCAAGGAGCTCGGACCAGAGCCATTGCAACTCTGCATGAGAAGGACACAGTTTTGTTGGATTGGGCATCAGATCTAGAGGACTCCTGGACCTCTCTCTCAACCGTCCCACAGAACTGTGTCATTTCTTTTTTTTAATAGAAGGTACACCTGGTCTGGCGTTCTGTTAGCTGTGACATCATCAGGGGAGGCAGATCATCCTCTATTACCGTATAACATAGAAAGTACTCCTGGATCAATGTGAGCTTCTGTGCTTTCTGTGTCTCTGCTCTGTCTTCTCTAAGCCCCAGTGGGTCGAGGCAGATGAGCGTTCACACTGAGCCTGGTTCTGGTTCTGCTGGAGGTTCTCCTCCCTGTTAAAGGGGAGTTTTCCTCTCCACTGTCGCTTCATGCATGCTCAGTATGAGGGAATGCTGCAAAGCCATCAACAATGCAGACGACTGTCCACTGTGGCTCTACGCTCTTTCAGGAGGAGTGAATGCTGCTTGGAGAGACTTGATGCAACCTGCTGGGTTTCCTTAGAGAGGAAACTTTCTGACCAACCTGTCTGGACCAGCAAAGAGGGATGTCTTGACCTGCTTCCTCTGTGACCGTAGTTTTGTTCTAGAAACATGTTTGGGATTGAGACAAAAACTAAATGAAACAAACAACTATGAGAATTATGAACTGTGAAGAGTGTTTCTTTCCAACTTTTTGATGGAAACAGCCTTTTTTTTTTTACTTGAGCAGATCTTCAGGTCATCAGAAACTCCTGCACTGGAAAACCTAAATCAAACATAACAATTATTTGTATTTTTTTGGATGTTTATCGCTAGATTTTTAGCTTAGATATGAAAACGTTAAATGTTTTGCAACATTTTAATGGCTTTGACATTTTGGCTGCATGCAACTTCTTAGAAATTGTCCTGTAACCTACCTTTCGCTTAATTACTGTCTTAATGTCTGCTTGTCCTGGAGTACATTTCCCTCAACATGCAAAGATATGGACCGCAGGCCTCCATAAACAGTGGTGTTGACAGTGATAACACGGCCTGGCAGACGGCCATGTCTGGAGCGCCGATAACAGAACAGATAATGATGGAGTTACGGAGCAATCAAAGGTTATTCAGGTGGAGCTCTTTAAACTGGCTTCTGGCATAATGAAACCCGTAAAAGAAGACTGGGAACAACATCTGAAGAAGGTCAAACTCCTGCAGTCTAATAACCAGATAAGGAACGCCTGAAATCCGGAGACTGAAAACGGTTGCTATCAATAACATTTTACGCGCGTCTAGAAATGATGAAATAAAGTGTAAACAGTAAAGATTCAGATGTAAAAACCGAAGTCGCTCCATAGGCGGCAGATTTAACCGCTCGAATATGTCACAGCCGGAACATATTCCGGCCAGAAACATTAAATCAGCTCCGACCCAAACTGTGACAGGTTAAAACCACAGACAGTGGTTTAAAGTTTCACTAATGCTGACAGGAGAACTCGATGTAAAAGCCAAGCGATCCCGCAGGCAGAAATCAATCACGTTTTCGGAGGTTTCAATAGTGACTGATAACGGAGCCGTCCAGAACCTTGTGGGACTGTCCTCACGCAACAAGCGGTTATTTTCTGACAGTGATGAGATGATGAAGAAGATCTATTTAAAACGCGAGGCAACAACAGACAAGTGTTTAACCTTTAAAGCCCCCCCCTGGACTAAACCTGCCACGGCAGATTCAACTCTGACTCAAGGCTTGTTTTTTGGCTTGTGAACATTGACTAGAAACACGTGTAGTTCTGAGTAATCACCCTGCTTATATGTAGTCTATGATGGAAAGAGTGATGCTTTCAGTGTTTCCATCAGAGCCAGTTTCTAACGGAAGAAGAGTGAACGTTTAAAATAAAAAGAGGCCAGAGAAGAAGGGAGATAAAAACAACCCTAAACAAAAATGTTTTTAACAAAGAAATGTTCACATATCAATGCTGAATCTCTTTTATTTCTGGGGAAAAAAGTCATTTATATGATCTTAACACCTTATAGGCTTAGGCTGCTGGAGGACATCAGGGTCTATTTCTCTCACTCTGCTCTGTTATCCTACTGCTCTCCAATTTGCATTCCAGCTTTTAACTTTTTGTTCTCTGTCATTGTTCTCTTCATAGAAGGTACTCCTGGTCTGGTGTTCTGTTAGCTGTGACATCATCAGGGGAGGCAGATCATCCTCTATTACCATCTAACATAGAAAGTACTCCTGGATCAATGTGAGCTTCTGTGCTTTCTGTGTCTCTGCTCTGTCTTCTCTAAGCCCCAGTGGGTTGAGGCAGATGAGCGTTCACACTGAGCCTGGTTCTGGTTCTGCTGGAGGTTCTCCTCCCTGTTAAAGGGGAGTTTTCCTCTCCACTGTCGCTTCATGCATGCTCAGTATGAGGGATTGCTGCAAAGCCATCAGCAATGCAGACGACTGTCCACTGTGGCTCTACGCTCTTTCAGGAGGAGTGAATGCTGCTTGGAGAGACTTGATGCAACCTGCTGGGTTTCCTTAGAGAGGAAACTTTCTGACCACCCTGGAGGATTTGATTGAATTTGACTTTGGAAAGAGCCTTGAGATGATGTGTATCATGAATTGGCGCTATATAAATAAAATTGAATGGAATTGAATTCGAACAACAAAAATTAAACAGTACGGTAGTAAGAATCTGTTGGCGGTTATGGGATGACCTTTAGGGTTTTTGGAGACTTCTTTTAACATCCTGCGGTCTGCTTTCTACATGCTTGTATCGCTAGAGTTGGACATGTGGGCAGATGTTTTGAATGTCCTCCATTTGCAGACTGATTTCCAGATGGCCGAATAGCTGATTTCCCATTATTTTGAGTCCTCCTAAAAGTCCTTACCAGACTTAAAAGCTGCTGCTACAAACACTCACTTCCACATTCAATGAAGACCAAACTAGATACCTGAGGTGATGTTATCTCAAGTCGCAAACAAGTCCAATAAATATGCACTTAAATTGAATCTAATTCAGTTTAAATTACTTCCAGATCAGTTCAGTTCATAACACAATAAAATCATGTTTTCAGCAGCAAACGGATTATTTATTGCCAGCTTGTAAAAAGTGACCTGTTTAAGCCCACGTTGTTGACTGAACAGCAGTCTCTCATTCTGAGCAAGCACGAGGCGACCGGGGATACACAGCTTTTAAGAAACATTCCAGAAAGTTATCATTATTCTGTAATTTAATAACAAATTTGATCAAATAACCTGTTCAGGACTTGAAATTTCAAGTTTAGGACTTTGAACTTAGCTCAGTACTTAACTAAATAAACTTTAGAGGAGCTAAAAAAGTAAAACATATCTACATATATGTATATGTGCACCCAATAGTTATTAAAGGAAGGTTAAAATGGTAATTACAGTATCACAGTAGTGTAGCTGACTAATTAGGTATAACGTGTTCATTATCAGAGGGACAGCCTGCTATCTCTGTGGCAGCTGTTTTTTGTAAATAGTGCTCTGTAGCGCCGCCCTGTTGGTAAAAGTTTAAACAGTTTGTGCGCAGGATGTGTGGGGTCTGCAGAGATGTCAGTTGCCCTTTCTCCGATGGTCGACACAGGTCCTGGATGGAGGGGAGGTCCGCCCTGATCCAGAAATAGTCTGGACCTAGTCCTGTTCTGTGAATGATCCAAACCACACAGTGATGGACCAACTCAGGACAGGCTGAACGACGACAGTGGAGAAGATGACCAGCAGCTCCTGGAGAAGGTCGCACTTCTTCAGTTGCTCCAGGAAGTCCGGTCTCCGCTGGGCCTTCTTCTGAAGGAGCTCGGGTCCAGAGAAAAGATGGATTCCAGGAATGTGGAGTGATCCACGGTGTTGATGAGGATGGTGAGAGGAGTGAGTGTGAGGGCTGTTCTTTGGAAGTCTAGTCAGCAACACAACCCAAAGTCACCCTACTACTAGTTGTGACTTGTAAATCGGTGACTTGGTCCCTCCTGTGGCAAATATAGATAATATTCTGAGGCATAAAGTACCAAGTGTGTGTTTTTTGGACATTTTTGCTTAAAACCATGTAAAACAATGCCAGAAAACCTAATAATTACTGTGGTATAATATTATAGCAGCAGTGGTATACTTGTATCTTTAATGTTATCTGGTATGTTTAGCCTACATGATCATCCTGAGAGAACTAACACTATGACGAGGGGCCTTTGTGCCCAAACACTGAATCTGAACGCCCGGCCGTGCTGACCTACCTAACAGTGGTCAGTAAATCAATGCTTTTTATGTGTCTGCTCGTATGCCTTCCAATCTTTTAACGACGTGAATAGCTGAGAGTCACCACCAGTAAATGTCAACAGCCGCGTCCAGTAATTACGTTTCATGTGTTAGCTATCGTATTCCTCAACAGTCTTCGGCTTTACGCATGAAAAAGAACACCTGTTGGGGTTCTGGCAAAGCCGGCGTGCAGACAAAGCAGATAAATGAGTCCTGCTGACTTAGCTTTTAACCAACAGAGTGAAGCAACTCTGGTATGAGGATGGGAAAGTTGCCTGGCGCGTAATAGAAACAGGGTGATTCATGACCCACGAGCGGGACAGGCCTTCAAGAGGGCGAGTCGGCGCAGCAGAAACGTGTCAGAAGCAGAGATGAGCCACGTCAGGTATTCGCTTTCCTAAAACGTAAGATAAAATCACACATCTGTCTGTCTTCTTAGGCTGAAAATATACATTTTCAACCTAATTAGAGACTAAAGAAGCCCTGAATGGTCCCCAGCAAGTTATCCGTTGGTTTTCCAGTTTATTTGAGTCTGAGAGATTAGCTGTGACTGTAAGTCATTCACGTCTGGGACTTTTAATCATCAGGTTGAGCTATTCTTGCAGCTTTAAAAAAGGTGACAATGCAGGTCTTTGTTCAACAGAAGCTTAAAAGATTGCCTCATTTATTTTGCTCAGCTTCAGACCCTCTAACTAACGGGATTACTCCGCAAACAAACGTAAGGGGGAAAATCAACTCATTAGCTCCTCTGTTGTTGTTTTTAAAAGTTACTCGCCTTTATGTCATTAAAACAAAACTCCACAGCTCAAACCAGCTAAATCCGGCTGCAGTGTTTACCTGAACACATCCGCTCAGGTAATCCGGCATTACGCCACAGTCAGGTACGAGTCAGATCGTACGATCCACAGCGGCGGGGTCAGAGGCTAAGCCTTAACGAGAACGCGTAGGTGAAGGAATGCGAGCAGATTTTAACAGCGCGCGTGTGGAGTAAACACTAACTTTTTCAACAACAAATCATTTATTACATTGGTGGCTGGTTGCAGGAGACATTTTCAGAAATTTAAATTAAAAAGGGTCTAAATGTAGAATAGCGGCTCTATTTGCTCGACTAGTGACTGGAATCGGATAAATTTCACTCCTTATGTCAGCCAGATACAAAAAACTCAAAAAGCTGTTTGTTTTCATGGTCTGTGAACGCACCATAGTGAATTAACATATTTCTGCATAAGTTCGTTGCTAGAGTTAATATAGTCGGACATTTAGTCTGATGAAAATCTTACAACCCTCCTGTGTGCAGCCCCTCTGTGCCTATAAGACAACGTTTCAGTCGGATATGGATCGTTATTCTGCTGGATGACTAAAAGAAAACCTATTTCCAGTGTTCTAGCCGAGGGGCTAGAACATCTTGCTTTACAACATATTTTAACACCAAGCAAACCTGAAGTCCACTATACCTTGTAGGACCCAAAAACGAACTACAGTGCTTGAGTTTACAAGACCTCTCTAGGGTGCTATTCATTAGTTGTTTGTGGAAGTTGTAAGTTTTGTAAAACTCTTAATTAATGTCCTCAAATAAAAGTTTTTTTCCCTGTGTCGGATTAAGTTAAATGTATTATTATGATTATTTAGAATACATTTTTACATATATGTCATATTTTCTTCATCATGTTACATCACTTTGTTTTTCAATTTGTACAAAAATATTGACAACATGTATCAAAATGTCAGGATTTTTATGGTTTATATGCTCCAGGGAGTGGGTGGAAGTGTAAACGTGTAAATATTCCCTCTTCTTATCCATTTGTCCTTACATTTTACTACATGTCACACATGAAGCCAACATAACATACAAACACACATTTAAAACATGGCATGTTTGTGTATATACTATCTATTTAAAATAGTGGAAAAAAACAATAATTTTTCCTTAAATTCATAATTTAAACCACTGAATGGACAAAAGAAAAACAATTAGCGGTAACAGTCTTAATCATATAAATTGCACCCATCATAACCAGGAATTACCATATGTTTTCTTTTTAAAAGAGTAAAGGAATAAAGATAGTCAGCATCTGTCTCAAGCGGAGGAGTTTAGGTATCTGGTGTCTCTGTCCACCAGTGATGGGAGGAACCAGAGATGAACAGAAGAATCGGGGCTTCCTCTGCTGTAATGTGGATGATGCTCCGGTTTATTGTTGTAAAGAAAATTAGAGCCGAAAAGCAGAGCTCTTGATTTACCGGTGCGTCTGCGTTACGACCCTCACCTGCAGTCATGGGTTCCCCCAGAATGAGGAGGAGGATGTCGGGATGTTTGGGCCGATGGACTTTATTTTGTTGTTTGGGGAAGCAAATCAATAACTGAACAAACTGTTAAAGTTGGGGTTTAGTTTTAGTGTCTTGCCTAAAACGTGCTGCCGCTGCAGTCAGAACCAGAACGGAGCAGCGCTGCATGTGTTCGCTGCCCCGGTTTCTCTTTAATCCAGGCTACCATTGTTTCTGGGGATAATGCACCGAGGCAGCGTTATCACACCGCACCTCCAGTCCAAAACAACACACCCTGCTGAGTTTATAACACACACAGACGGGGGGGGCCTTACCTCATATAGAACGGAGATGCTGGCCTGTCTTCATCCTGGGAGCTGAAATATAAAAAAGACATTTAATTTACCTGGCAGAGTGTTTCTATGCGGAAAAATGGTGTAAACGAGCCTGAAAATAGGCAGAATGGAGATGGCTTTTGTTTGCAGAATATTAACCATGCAGAGCTACAGATCGCTGCCTTAGTGAAGCTGTGTAAAAGTCTCCAATCACCTATTGTTTCTTTGTATTTTCAATCAAAACAGCCAGAATTTGCTGTATTTTTTTGTTTCCGTGTTCTTGAACAAATGTTTCCTGCTCGTTTTTCACCGGACCTTGCGTGCTTTTCACACATTTTTGGTCTTTCAGTGCGTTTCTACGGTGTTCGCCAAAGTATTCGCACCCTTTGAACTTCAGTTTATTTCATTGTTTTTTTTTTAGGTGATAGACCAACGCAAACACGTTTTGAGGCTCCAGAGGAAGGGAAATGGCCGGGGAAAAAGAGCTGAAAAGTGAGGCGTGCATATTTTTTCAGCCCCTCTGATCCCACCTTTCTCTGCATGACAGCAGCAAGACCTTCAGGTTATGTCAGTACCAGCAGCTCTGCACATTTGGAGACTGAAATTGTTGCCAATTTTTCACTGCTAAATTGCTCAATCTCAGTCAGATTGGAGAGAGATTGTCTGTGAACATTACATTTCAGGTTTTATCACAGATTCTTAGTTGGATTTGGACCTGGACTTTAAAGGAGCTGTTATATGCTTTAATCTGAGCCATTCCGTTGTATCTCTGGCTGTATGTTTTTGGCCATTGTTCTGTTGGAAGGTAAGCCTCCATTCCAGTCTAAACTTTTTGCTGCCTCTAACTGATTTTCCTTTCAGATTGAGATGTATTTACCCCAAATCTACCTTCCCATTTATGTGCAGCTTCCCTGCGGGAGGAAAGCAATCCCACAGCATGATGCTGCCAGGATGGTGCATTCAGGAAGAAGTGCAGTGTTAGTTTTCTCACCACATATGTTGTTTTGCATGTTGGCCAAAAAAACATCTGGTTCTGGTCAGATTTGACCAGAAAACCTTCATCCACTTGTTTGCAAATGGCACATCTCCAGGCTTTCTTTCAACAGTAGCATTTTCCTGCTTCTCTTCCATAAAAGCCAGATATGTGAAATAAACAGCTGACAGGAAAGACTAGCAGACTAGCAGCCTCTCTGTGGTTCCCTTAGCATGTTTCTGCATGTTTTGTGTGATTGCCCTCAATCCTCGTGGCTAATGTCAGCTCCCTGGCTAACAAAATGGACAAACTGCTGTTTCTCAACCCTTCAGATTCCGACTTTCTGCTGCCGGCTTCTGTTTCCCTAAAGCCTGGCTTGGTGAGCAGACCCCGGACTGCGCCCTGGAGATGCCGCTGTTTTGAGTGGACCTCAGTGGATCCGCTTTTACGTAAACGAAGGTCGGTGTGCTGATGTCAAGGTGTTACAGAAGACACGTAGTCCTTACCTGGAGTCATTTTATATAGACTGTAAATCTCTTTTATAAATAGAGTTCTTCTCATTTGTTCTGGCCGATGTTTACATCCCACCACACATCAGAGACTGAAATGTAGCTGAAATGGAGTATGCGTGACCTCAATACACTGTGACATGATACACCAGTTTTTGTGAGGACATGTGTGCGCAGACCACGACATTTCACACATACAAGAACAAACCATGGTTCAGTCCACACCTGAGGAAGTTGGGTAGGACCAAGGAGGAGGCTTACAGCAGTGGGGACCAGGCCTTGTAAACGTCAGGAACTAAACTGAGCATGGAGATCAGGGCACTTAAGAGAAACTACAACAAGAAGATAAAAGTAGCTTTTCACTGTAACAACCCTGCTAAAGCTTGGAGGACCTTGATTAATGTTCTAAACTATAGAACTGGTGGACGACTTGTAAAGTCTGCTGCTGAACCTTCAAGTGTTGCTGAAGTTTTCATCTCCCGGTTAATTTACCCACTTCATGCACCTTGAATGTTGGTGAAGTTGTGCCAGAAACTTTTGGATCTCTTGTGGACAACCTTAACAAATTCTACTGCAGGTCTGAAAATCGCCCGTTCACATCTCCTAACAACTCGTCCAAATCTCATTCAGACACCAAGGTCCCCATGGGCCAATCACCCTCCCCTCCTCACACCTGGATCAAAGATCTCTGAGGAAAATGCAACAATGGCCTCTCAGTGTGAGAAGACCAGGAGTGGTCCAGGACCAGACAATATCTCCCCCCCTTCTGCTCGAAAACCTGCGCTGACCTGCGCTGTGTGATGTTCTCTCATGTCTCAAATGCTCCATCATCATCCCGGTCCTCAAGAAACACACCACAGGGTTAAATGACTACATGCCCGTCACCCTGATGTCTGCAGTGATGAAGCAGCTGAAGGAGATCATAGACCCCTTGCAGTTGGCTTTCTGGGTAAACAGGTGGGTCTATGATGCCATCAAACTGGGACTACGCTTCATCCTGCAGCGCCTCAACCACCCAGGGACGAACACCAGGATCCTGTTGGTGGACTTCAGCTCAGCCTTCGACACCATCAACACAGACATCCTCCACCAGAAGCTCGGCCAGCTCACAGCACAAGCCTCCACCTGTCAGTGCATCACCAGCTTCCTCACAGACCTGCAGCAACAGGTGATGCTGGGGAGCATCTTCTCCCACACAAGAACCATCAGAACCCCAGGGGTGTGTCCTCTCCCCACTCCTCTTCTCCCTGAAACAATGACTGCACCTCAGCTGACCCGTCTGACCTGTCCGTTTTTTTTTTACTGTCCGCTCGTCAGTTTTCTTCTGATTTTAAGGACACCCTGCAGGCTATGGGAAGGTGTGTCATTTACTTAAAGATCAAAATGCCATCTCCAGCCAACGTGTACAGAAATGAGCCGGTTAAAGGCTTTAGTCCTGTGTGTCAGCAACACATGATGACATTACGCAACACCGAGAGGAACTCAATGCTGGCACCAAATGTTGAAGTCGCTTAACATTCTCCAAATCCTGGCGCTCTCCCAGGCCAAGTTTCACAAGCCCCTGGTAGCTCAAACGGAGCTACTCTGAGTCCAATCGAAGGGAGACCTGTAGTTTAAAAATGATCTATTTAATAAGCTGAAGAACAAACGAATCCCAGACAGACTGATTTTTGGTTCATTTCAGTAAAAAAAACAAAAATCCTCAGAATTAATCAAAAAGGTTATAAAGCTCTTTTCCTGGGGTTCTCCAAATCCGTAGGTCGGTTCAAATCTTTACACACACACTCTTCCAGCTGTGGAAATGTTTTACATTTCTACTTAAATCAAATTCAATTCAATTCAATTCAATTCAATTTTATTTATATAGCGCCAATTCATGAAACATGTCATCTCAAGGCACTTTACAAAGTCAAGTTCAATCATATTATACAGATTGGGTCAGATTATACAGATTGGTCAAAAATGTTCCTATATAAGAAAAGAAAACAACTCCTTTAAAAATATGAATTAGACAATCTTAAAATAATCTTCATTAAATCCTGGTATTTCTAAGCGTTTAGGATGCACTCATAAGGTGTCAATTGGAATATAGACAGGCCCGCAGCATCATGCATCCCTCACCATCTTTAACAGAATAGAAGTCCAGTTGTTTTTATTTTTTAACCTCTTTTGTATCATGACCTGGATGACTGAGAATCTTCACCATCTTTAACAGTGAGACGATTTCACACACAGTGAGTCTCATCAGAACAAAGCCCACGGTTCCCGTTAGAAACCCGGAGAAGTTAGGCAAAGGTCACATGTTTATGTTTGTGATGGTAGGACAGAAACAACTTTTCTTTCTCTTCCCTCAGAGAAAACTGTTTCACATCTTTAAAGTGTCTAAAGGAAAGACATCACTTCAACAAAATATGATGCTCTACAAAACCTGACTCTCATATTTCTGTGGGTAAAGTGATTTTAAACCTTGCATTAAATATACAGCTCTAACCATACTTTTTTATTTTGGGTTCTGTTCAGGTAAGATCCGTTAATAAGGATGGGTTCTATTTGTACTTTAATAATTTCAAACATCCGTGAAGTCCGAGTCCTGGACTAGGAGAGTGGGCCCTAAAACCCCCTCATGGCGGCTGTGCATGGGAGAAAACATCGTGCACATGAGTCATTTGAACTTATGTCAGTTTATACATAATGAAATGAACCACAAATTTACAGTATATACACTGCAAAAAACAAAAAGACACATAAATGTTTTTTTCCTCGCTGTGTGACACATGAATAAAACTAAACTTTTCCTGTTTTACGTCAGTTAGGGTCACCAGAATTGTGCCAGTTTGCTAAATGCCGTTAAAATGAGCAAGACAAATTTGACTGATACGTTCAAGTTCAGACGTTTACATATATTTCCTTTGTATTTGGTAAAATTTACGACATGTGTCAAACCTTTTGTGTCTCCATCCACTTCTAACCACAGTTTACCAGACGTTTGGTCCATTCCTCCTGACAGAACTACTGTAACAGGGTCAGGTTAGTAGGCCGCCTCGCTAGCACACATTTTCAGCTCTGTCCACTATTTTATGTTTTGGGGCTGAGATCAAGGTCACTCCAAAACACTGACTTTGTTGTTCTTTAGCCACTTTTAAGTGGCTAAAGAACTTGGTGGAGTTATTGTCTATTTGGAGGACCCATGTGTGCCAAAGCTTTAACTTCCTGGCTGCTGCTCTATTTTTCCACATATTATTCTGTGTTGGGCGACGATGGAGTTCCTCCCATAACTGGTTGATTGCTCTGATTGTTTCAGGCATTGTGTCCTTTGGCAAGACACATCACACTTTTCCACATATAATCTGCACCAGTCCCTCCTGCAGCAGGACACGCCCACAACATGATGCTGCCACCCCCATACTTCACAGCTGGGATGTTTGTTTCTCATGGAATCTCCCCCACTACTTACTCCAAATGCAACGATGGTCATTATGGTTCAAAATTTATATTTTAGATTAATCAGACCACATTTGTTCCCCTGCATACATTTGAAAACTGTAATGTTGCTTTTCGCAATGCATTTGGAGCAATGGCTTCTTCCTTGCTGAGTGACCTTTCAGCCCAAGTTGGTACAGGACCAACTTGGTACTTCAGCCAGCATCTTCACAAGATACTTTCCTTTTTGTTGCACCAATACTTGTTCACCTCTGTGAACAGAACCAGGCTCGTACCTGGACGACGTTCTCAAGTCGTCAATATTCGTCTGAACGGATGAACGTGGAACCGCCATGCATCTGGAAACCTTTCACGATTATCATCCTGAAGCCTTGGTGGATTTCTTTTGACTTTTCTATGATGTCACTTTAAGGAGGCAGTGGGTTTGAAGTGTTGCCTTGAGATACATCCACAGCTGTGCCTCTTTTCTGGTAATTTTTGTCTTTGAAGAAATAAATACATTTATATATTTGTCATTATTGTGACATTCAGCGAAGAGAAATAGTTTTGGTAACCTCGACTGATCTAAAGCCGGAAAACTTTACTTTTAATTAACGTCAGATAGTGAGAAAAAAAAAAACAAGAAACAAAGGAAAGCTACGGCTGGATGTTTTGGTACTCTGGTGTGTTTTCCTACAGGATGTACCTGCAGGAGGCTTACTGGAAGAGGCAGGTACGCCGAGGGAACCAGCAGCACCTCAACAAGCTCAAAACAGAGGAATTAGGTTTCAAGTCAGGTGCGGATTGAAATGGGCTAGAGTTCATCCGGCTTCCGAACGTTTCCCTCAAACGACACAACGTACAGAACATGAGCATGTTTTCCTTCACGTCACTTCGGCTGCTTCCACGTTTCTCAGAGCCTCGGTGCCCTCTGCCCTCCATGCACGTACCCGTGTTATTAACCGGTGTTGCACAGTCTGGCAAGCTCATTAAAATAACGGGGTTGTCGCTGTGCTGCCGTGAATTGCGAAAGCGGAAATCCTGCTTACCCACCACCTCTGTGAGGGGATAAGGAGAAGCTTTGGGAGGCATGCTCGCAAGAGGACTGATCCCTCCAGGAAACGGAGGAAGCAAATAAGACGCTGGTCAACAGGGTCAAGCTTCAAGTTTTTCACACTTCTCAAAAATGCTGGAAGTTATCTGATTTACGGTCTTTGAAACTCTAACCTTAAACCACTCCTAAATTCCTCTCTTTCTCCCCCAGGCGGTCATACTTTCTTCACCACTTTGAGGTTCTGCACGTTCTTTAAAGGCTATCTTGGACTTTGGTTGATTTTCGCTTAGTTTTAGTCCAGTTCTGGTACCAGACCAACACAGCACAAGTAAAAAAAGGAAGGTGCATCAGGCCTGGAAATGCATCCTCCTCCAGCTGATCATCTACTGTTTGGCAGGTTTTCAGCTAATAGCTGGTTGGAAACCACGTTGTTGGGAGAGATGTGCTAATTTCCTCGGTTCTGCTGGCCTCTTAGGACCCGGGCTTTTAGCACTGAAGCTGTGCAGCTCAGAGTGAAGCATCGGTCCATTCCTCCAAGACTCAGGGCGTGGTCTCCTACAGTAGTGGTTTGGCAGCTCCTTCCAGTTTTGAGCCGAGACTCTGCCTCAAACAGAGCCGGTCAAGCATCTCGGTGAATTGTGAGACCCTTTTTCTGCCGTAAAGGCAGAACGTTAATCAACTTGTGGCGCAGAAAGCACTCAGTCCGAGTGTGAATGCTCTTGCTTCACTGATCCATGATCTAACCCTCACCTGTGCTGACGAGACTCACAGAACGAGATCTTGGATAGAAGCCGCTGAAATAAAGCGTCTCTGGCTCCATCACCCAAGGCGGACTTGTGTTGGAGCCGCCAAACCAACTGGAGTCAATTAAGGCTGTTCAGATATCTGATCGAGATGCCTGCTGGACACCTCCTGTTGGAGGAGTTTCAGACGCATCCGGTTAAGTTTGCCAACTGTCATCATGCTGATTGGGTTTTGATTTTATGATTTCAGACCTGACTTGAAAAAGTGTTCAGAGACTTGTGACTTGACTTGGACTTTAACGGCAGTGACTCGAGACTTGAATTGGACTTGAACCTGTTTACTTGAAAAGACTTGATATTTTGCCCATAATCTAACGCTTAAGACATCTATCATTTAAAAAGTGCGCACCATTAATTAATTTCATTCAATCAGTATCTAAAAACGCAGACCGTTCCTCTCTTTCCCCTCTTTGTACGTATGTGTGCGTGAGATGCAGCACAGCCAATCAAATTAACCAGATTTTTAAAAAAAAAAACAAAAAAGAAAATGGCTAAGGACAAAAATACTCCCAAGAGTAATTTTGTTTGGCTCTGAATATGAAGTTCTGCTGTTGCATTTTTCACTGAATATTCTGGAAAGATATAGTTCAAGGGAGGACTGTTCTTGAAGTTTAATTTTACTGTTTTGTAAGGTCGGTTGCTCTGGTTTCATCACGTTTTGAGATAAATACTGATTTAAAAAAGAGCACATGCTCTATTACTTACATCTAACATGTATTTCAGCATTGTTAAAGACTCAAAATGACTTGAAATTAGAAGTTTCAGACTCGGGACTTGACCTGACTCAGATTTGGCTGTCCGTACTTGAGACTTGAGTCGGGACTTGAGGATAAAGACTTGAGACTTACTTGGGACTTGCAAAACAGTGACTTGGTCCCACCTCTGGCTCAGACTGATCGGGTTATGGACACTAAAGTTGATTAAAGTAGATGACATTTGCTACAGGATGGTTGAAGACTTTTGCACGGCGCTGTATGCAGATATTTGAGAAGGAACTAAATGATCTTCATTTACTTGGATTCAAAGTATTTCAGAAATGCTTACTTGTTTATTTGCAGAGATATTTTGATGATAGCACATCATATGAGATTAGATGTTAAAAATAAAGATTCATCAAAATACTTGTAATTTCATTTTCCCTTACATATCATATGACCTGAAGGACTGACAACCTTTGCTTACATTTCATAACTTTAACATCTAACACAGGAAAGCAGTGCAGCACAGCGCTTTGACATGTGCAGGAAAGCCGGTTCTGTCCAGTCTGCAGGTTGTTGCCGTAAACACATTTTTCTTCCCGTCAGACACTCAGAGTTTCTGACTTAAGGCCAACAATGCAGTAATATCAACAGGGTACCTGCATTCACACCACGGCGCTACGTTCCTCACGCCCAGCGATTTCTAAAGGGCTTCTAAGAACTCCACTGGTTACATCACAAGATTCAGTGAAGCACAGCAACTCTACACAAAATCCACTATGCATCGCCCTATTAGAAACTACTCACCCCTACAGGCACCAAAAGATCACTTTACATGATCTGTTGGATAGGGGACGGGAAGAACCACGCTGGACAGAACACCAGCATGTATTTATTTAATGAAGGGAAGAAAAACTGGTACAGTTCAGAAGTTTACATACAGCAATCACGTGCATTAAAGTCAATTTTTGGCTAGTAGGGATTTTTTCCCCCCATTTTGTTCTCAACAAATACAAGAAGTAGATGCACATGTTTGATTTGATTGTGGGTTTTCTGGAATCCACACAGGTTCAAAATTATACCTGTAGGACACAACGTATGCATACATTAAGCTAAATCTTTAACTTAAGGTCTAAAGCGAGACCGCAGATGTGAAAATCATCAGTTTGAAGAACTCATTAAAGTCCAAGTTGTTCTGATGTGTCACGACTTTGCCAAAGTCTGGAAGAAAACCCCAAAGTGTCACAGCTGCTGGTGGTGCAGGTAAATTACACAAACTGGACAGATTAACGCCTTCATCTCAAATCAGCAGCTAAACGGTTGAACCTGGGAGGCAGATGGCCGTTCGAGGAGGCCTCTCACCCAAAACACACTTTAAAACTGTTTTTTAGAGGGAAATAAAGCGGATTGACATTGAGCTTCTGGAGAGGTGCTGACTGGACCCCTGGTATAACATTTACTAGCCAGGAAACCAACCAATTTAACTAAATTCTTCCAATTCTGCCCAGAGGAGTGGCCAAATATCCAGGCAGAATTATGCTAGGAGCTCTGAAGGGTACAAGAAGCATGATGTCAGGTTGCAACTTGATAAGAGTCATCTAAGGCGGGGTAAACCCTGAACAGGTCACCAGTCCATCACAGGGCAACTTAGACACGTGGGATAAACAACCATGCACACACTTATACCTAAGAACCATTTACAGAGACCAGTGACCCTACCAGTCATGTTTCTGGAGGAAGCGGGAGTACCTGGAGAGAATCCACGCATGCACAGGGAGAACATGCAAAATTCATGCATACAGACCCCAGGGTTTGAACCCAGGAGCAGTTCATTAACGGGGCTGTACGTATTTAAGCCTGTAAGAATCTTTTTCTCCCTTAGAATAATAGAGGAAATCCCAAATAATTTCTAACTTGTGCATCCGATTTTTTTTTTTTTTTGAAAATCAACACAACCCTGGAGAAACAGCTGCTCAAATAAATCCAAGAAGAGCCCAAAATCAAAATGAGATCAGTGCTCGCAGTGACTGCTGGTAACCTCTGAGGACAACTGCACGTCAGTGACCAATCTGTGTCTTTCCTGTTAGAAACTATGCTTTATCAATGTAGCTAAAAGAAGGACCCCCCCCCCCCTCCCGGTAAATTAGATTCCCACAAAGAGTGGGTTAAACCTGATCCGAGAGGCCGGAGCGGCTCTGGATGGGGGACTTCCTGGAATGTAGGGAACCTGTGTCAGTAGATGAGAGAGAAAGAAAACCCCTGTCAAAATTCAAATGTGCTCTGAATGCCAAATAAAAAGCAAAAAAAAAGGTTTAAATTAAAATAAAACAGACAAAAAAAAACCCCGCTGTCTGTTCTGCGTTAAAATCAAACAGACATCTCCGACACTTAGCTATGAAAAATGAGAGCAAGCTGCCATGTAGCCATGAGAGCAGCTCCAGATATGAAGAGATTCCCCCTGATGGAAAATCATCAGCAATATTTAAAAAAAAACTGCTTCACAGAACTGATCTAAATGCAGATTTCTGGAGGGTTTACCTGTTAATATACTCAGACAAATACCTCAGAGCATTACAGCCACTAAGGGTGAGAATCCAATGCTTCCTTGTATAAAAAGACGCTTTTCCCCGTTCTGGGTTTGCTGCACCCAGCTATCATGTCTTGGTCCAGATTGCTGACGCACATCTCTGTGACCCCCCCGTCAACCTGGTCGGGGTTCGGTGACCCGATCCGAGTTGGCAGCCAAAGTTTTTGCCTGTGAGGGAAGCCGGCTGAAGATTTACTGGCCTTTTGACATGGTGAGGATAAATGGGAGGGATCAGATTTGCTTTAGCGGTGTGACCGTCTGAGTGAAAGGCTGTCATTGTATCTAGCCAAAATCTGAATATTATATATATATATATATATATATATATATATATATATATATATATATATATATATATATATATATATATATATATATAAAATATATTTTTATTTATAAAAATATATATATATTTTTTTCCCCCCAAGAACTAAACTGAACTGAATTTATCTAAATATACAGAAGCAAAAGTTGTGAGAAAATCTGTTAAAAAAGTGCCTGTTGATAAAAAATGTGCTTCAGTATTTACATTTACTCAGCTTTTTACTATTGTGTTCATTTTGCTGCAAGGTGCTAATGGATCTGGTTCTGACACGATTCCCATCTGAATCTCTGATTTATGTTCCTCTAAAGGTCCCCTGTGCGTCTTGCAGAAACCAAAGCTGTCTGTTGGTCGCGAGAGGTGCTGGTGCCCATCTCCAGCTGTCAATGGGCGAGAGGCTGGGTACACCCAGGTCGCCAGTCCTGGGTGTACCCAGGGCAACACAGAGAAAAACAACTGTTCACGCACACAGGAGAATTTAAAACATAACCCAACAGTCATGTTTTTGGACTGTGTAGCCAGAGAGAACATGCAAACTCCATGCAGAAAGACTCCAACCCAGAACCTTCTTGCTGCAAGGCAACAGCGTGTCATTTTGAATTTGAAAATGGTCTTTTCTCTAGTTGCTGTCACTTATTTTAATTATTAGAATGTTTCATTGTTGTTCAAATGTGTGCTAAATATTGAAAAGATATGCCCTGATTTGGACATTTGTTTTGGCACCATGGTGGTTTAGTAGTTATTACCACACCACCTTGCTTCTCTGCAAAAATGTTTAAATCCACGCATTTGTCACTTCTAGACTGGATAATTATAAGTAAAAATTTTATAGAAGTCTTCAGCTGATCCATTAACAAAATGTTCTTTATTTAATAGGAAGCAAATCTGCACACTGCACCTTCCTTTGAATTTCAATTTGCACCTAATATTTCATTCAGGACGCTTCATCCGGCTGTTGGTCTGGATGAAAAAAAGCAAAGTAAAAAGTAAAAAGTGAAGACATCGGCTGGGAATATTTTTTTAATCGGATTTAAATCTACAGGACGTCACTGTAGCCAAATTCCTCCAAACTGTATTAGTTTACCTACAAAAGCAGGAAATTATAGGAAGATCAGTGTTTTTGTTGCAGCTGCCCATGTTTTTTTTTTCTGTGGAGGAATCAATTTATCATGTTACACATGTTTAAAATATATTGACAGTCTGTATGGCGGCAAAGCGTCATGGAGGGAAGGCCTGAGGCTTGGAATCACCCGTTCAGGTTTTCCAGCACTTTCTCTCTCCAGGCTGCTGGAGGTCGTATCGTTGCTCTCTTCATGATCTTTACAATCACGGATCGTTCTCAAGCATCTCTGACATTAACTTTGGGATTTCCTTTGGTTTTCCCTTTCCGTAGAACGCACTTTTAGCTCAGTGCTTTGGTATTTTTCTCTGCCTCCTTGCTTTCCTCTCAGTCAGGCTTGAACATAATCTAATGACTTCCAGGGGAATCGCTTGTCACGTCAATCTGAATGAGTTGTACCCTACCTGGATGGAAACTTAATGTTTTATGGTCGGATTCTAACCCAAATCTGACATCATTGGACTGGGGCTCGTGGAAGGAGTGGGATTCGGCTCCTGGTGTTTGCAGATGGCGGCACTGTCACTAGTCTGATCCACATCAATGATGAGCCTAACCCGCTCAGGACTGTGAGGATGACGGTGGACCTCTGGAGAACATACCCCAACAGCGCCTCCAGTCACTATATAGATCACTTCCGGTTCCTAGGAACCACCCTATCCCAGGACCGGAGCTGGTCCTCACACATAGAGACGGTTCGGAAGAAGGTCCAGCAGAGACTAGACTTTCAGCAGCAGCTCCAGAAGTACAACCTTCCCCCGGAGCTGCTGGTCTTCTTCCACACCGACTCTAATCACTCTGTTCTGTGTTCATCCATCACTTTGTCCACTAAACAGGACCGGTCCAGACTACAACAACCAATCGGGCCTGCAGAGAGGATCCTTTGTGGCTGACCTTCCTTGCATCCAGGACCTGTACTGGTCTAGGTTCAGGAAAAGTGCAGCTAGCATCTCTGCAGACCCCACGCATCCTGCACACAAACATGTTTAGACTTTTACCCTCGGATCCCACAGAGCGCTGTTCGTTAAAGCCAGCAGAGACCGCTTCCCGGCCGTCGACACGATAAAAACCTCACAGCCTGATTGGTCAGCCACACTGCTGTGAAACATAATAAGTATATTTACTAATTTACATACATGTGTAAATACACATTTATTCTCCTTTTTTATCTGCACTAAAAGGTATTTACCCATAAGCGTGTAAAACCGACATCAAACATGTTGTTTTGTAGATCCAAACCAAGTCAACGATTGTGGTTCTGATTGGAAAGAAACTGAGTTGAATCTGTTTTTTTTTTTGTAAACTCGTGGAATACTACGTAAACTGAAATGAATTCCATATTTCCTTTTTATATGGTTTGCAATACCTTTAATCCTGAAAGTCTTTTTTTTTTTTTTAAATGTCTAATTTTTTCTAGAAATGTGAATAAACCCTGGGAGTACCAGCAGGATATATTCTTCATTTATGAAGCCGTCGGTCCTGCTGTGGTAGAGCTGAGCGTACGGACGGCTGTGATGCCCTGAGCTGAGCAGCAGCACTGAGGAGCCCAACAACAGGCGCAGATGTAGCGCTGCTATTCCAGGACCGAGGAAACTGGAAACCACTCGGCTCTGGTTTCAGTTTCCTATAAAAGGCTCTTTTGCATGCTGAATGCACGCCGACACTGGGTCCAGGATACGGCTCCATAATTGCTGCCGGACACTTGAGATTCTTCACCCTTAACCTCGGCTGACGGGGTGGTCACAACCCATTTTTTTTTTTTTTTACCAGAGATAGATCCTGCAACCCCCAATTTCAATTTAAGAAAGATGCTCTGATGGAACAACTACAGAAACGGTGCAACCTGCTGACCACGTTCCCACAGAAGCTGTTTTTAGACATCGACACCTCTGATGTCCAGCAGAAGGTGTGGAAAATTTTGTCTGGGTAGTTCCCAGCAGCAGGTGACTGTCTGCTGGAGAAAGAGGGCGATTTGGACTGCAGCCATGCATCCTGCAGTTTCTGCTGCTCCATCAAGTAAACATGCATTTCCGCTTACTCCATGAGGTTAAGTGACAATTCCGAGCGAAATAAAACCTGCAGATATTAGCATCTCTTTCTGCTTTTACTTGTAATTTTCTCCAGCGTTCCTAAAGTAGAATGCATGTGTGCAAAAAAAGCTGCTATGTCCGCCTCCTCTACTGTGAGTACGTGCATAAAAATCAATTTAAAACAACACCGACCTGCTGAGGCCCTCCGTGCTGCCAGAGAGGCTGAAGTCAACATGCGGGGAAGCAGTTCTTGGTGTGTCCAGTTCTGGCAGAGGGGATGTGTCCGTCACGTCCGGGCTTGGACTCCTCAGCTCTGAGGTCAGCGGTAAAACTATTGGTATGGAGAAGGACCTTGAGCTGGGCGACCCGTCAGGCTGTCTGGGCTGACAAACAACTTGAGGCACGCCGTCGTTCCTCCCCTTTTTAACCTGCGTGACACAGACAGAGAAAAGTTAGATTTTTTTTATGCATTGCAAGGTATATTTAAAAAAAAAAAGCCAGTTAATTTCTCGATATCATAAGACGTGCACATCAGAAGGTCCAGATAAAGAAAGCTGCGAAAATAGCTTGGTGAGATTTCTGTCTTACCATTCTGACCCTGAGTGGGTATAAACTGCGTGAATTTCCAACTTTAGTGTAGGAAAAAAACCTCAATCTAATCACAGCAACATTTTGAAAGTTTCCTTTCTGCATCTTTTTTAGGATGACCACCAAATGAGACTCAAAACACACACTAACAGGAACAGGTTAAAGAGCGTTCTCTCCTGTTAACGTGTCTGCAGCGCTCTATTGCTGCACATTAAGCCCAATCAGTCGCTGCAGAGGGTGAAATGGGCTCGACACCAGCAGCTTAACCGTCGATAATGGTCTTCAACATCCAGCGCTAAAAGGCTTGTCCATAGATAAACAGCTCATCGCTGAATTAAAAGGCTTACGCTTCTGCTCCTCGCACCAATTATCAGGAAAAACTTTCCCATTTAGGCTTTATTTTAATGGCTTGTTTGGGGGGGGGGGGGAAATCCATGTACATCGCATTCATTCAGACATTCAGACCTAATGGGGAGCTCTTTGCAGCATAATTAGCTTCACAAACTTCTGTCGCTGGACCTCGTATGGATTTTGCCCTTTGGAGGTTTTGATTGATTTGGCTCCATTTTGCCATTAAGAGAAAACCAAACAGATAATAGAAAAAAAAGGGGGGAAATGAGTTTGGACGTCTGCTTGTTTTTAGGAGGGGGTCGGAGTCTGTGTCATCGCTGGCCAGAGACGTCATGGAGGAAAAACAGAGCACGGAAAAGACAGCAGAGATAAGGGACTGCAACAATGTACAGTAGGTCAGCATACGAAATTATTTTTTTTAGTTAAAAAGGTATTTAAACCTGCAAACCTGTCCGGTTTGTTTTCCAGGTACCGCTTATTAAAGTTTGTCTTTCTTTCTCGTTCCCAGTTTCCGGCCACTCACCGTGATTAGCTCAGCCAGAGCAGCAACATGCAGGAGGTCAAAAGGCCAGATGGCAAAGAAACCTGACGCACCACAAAGAAAATGTGAGCTGGTTCCTAAATCATGTCATTTTAAGCCCTGTGAGTAAAAGTTCAAAGTCTGCAGTTAAAAAAACAACAAAACACGGAGACTGTTCAGCCGTAGCACATGGAGCTGATTGTAAGAAATTAACAAGGAATCAGAAACGCAATCGAAGTGAAAATGAAGCGACAGATGGACGGATGGATATATCTATTGTTTAATATACAACGCCTCACACTGCTGGTATTAAAGAATAATTTAGAGAGACGGATAACCTTCGGCTGTTATTTTCTGACAATCACGTGGAGCCCGACTTGGTGATTTCTGTTAAAATGACTAACTTTGTTAATAATCTCCTTTAGCACCTATTAATTGTTATTCATAGCACTGTTGTGCAACAAACCTGCTGTTGCACAGCAGTGCTAACTAACAGAAGTACTGCTGTGCAGCTACATAGTAATGTATGTTTTATGATGATTTTAGCCATGGCAAAAAAAAAAAGAGCCTGATTCTTGAAAAGCGGAGCTACAGTTACCCTGAATTATTTACTGTGTCATAAAAGCAGCGGGAAACTGAGACACAGGAGAAGAAACTGACACAAATAATTATAAAGCCATGCTCCACTTCAATTTTCCAAAAAGGAATCTTTCATATTGGATCAACAAAGAATCGGGAACACAGTGAGAGTGACAAGTAAGGGACTGCTGCATATAAAAGAGAGACATTATTTTTATATCTACAAAAAAAAGGGAGCGGATCTATTTAATTTACAATTCGATTGTAAAGAGAGACGTGCACCTAAAAAACTTTTCTTTGTGCCGATCTGATATTTGTTCCATGAAAGCTGTTGGCTGAAGTTTCTGTTTCTGTTGAACAAATTATATCTAACAGCTGTAAGAGTTTTAAATCGACTGAACCGGCTCTCCTGGGTGAGAAGCTAACAGCGATGCAGGTGAAACACCCACCGGCGGACCAAAGCCTGGTACTGTTCTCGCTCCTTTGCTTTTCACTTTCTACACCATTGATTTCAGCTGCTGCACAGAGATCTGCGGCTGAGTAGTCGGACTCATCACTGGAGGTAATGAGAGGGAATACAGGACTGTGCTGGTCAACTTTCTCCCTTGGAGCAGGAAGAACTATTTCCATTTTAATTGGGAACAGGCCAGAAAAACTGCTGGTGTGGCTAAGAAGGACAAAGGGCCCTGCGAGCCCTGTTGACACGGTGGAGGAGTACCTGTAGGAAGCGGTGGCTGGAGATTTCAACACAACAATCACCTCTACTTGAGTCACACCCCTGGCAGCATTGCTGCTTTGATTGACAAATTGGATGAAGAATGACACAAAAAGTGCTGATTGGACACGCCCGCGAGGCGAATCTTTGAGGAACCAATCAGGCTACGTTCCCAATGCAGGTCCTAATGCTCATATCTGAAATCTGAGAGGCCGTTCAAGGCAAGGCAAGGCAAGGCAAGGCAAATTTATTTATATAGCACAATTCAGTACAAAGACAATGCAAAGTGCTTTACATGATTAAAATATAGCAAAATAAAACAGAATAAAAGCAAGTAGGAATAAAATGTAGATAGAAAAAAAGAACAAAAAAGTGGTGATTCAGTTAACTAGAACAGTTGAAGGCAATCCTAAACAAATGTGTTTTTAATCATGATTTAAAGGAACTCATTGCTTTTAAAATTTTAAAGGAACTCATTGCTTTTAAAATTCTGACTCTTGTGTGAACTGTTTGCGGCTCCAAACTGACCCGTAAAAGAACAATATGAATGACTTTATGCAGCCCGCTTTGGTCCAGCAAACATGGAAGAAACAAGTTTTATGGATTAAATCGTCCAACGGAAGCTATTTATTGTGTCAGCGTGCACAGACGGGGAAATAAAAAGAAAGGGAAACTGACATTTTCCAAAGCTTTGGCTAAACAGAGGCCTGTTTGGTGTGGCAATCCAGCCAAGACTGGTGAGGCAGGGATTTTAACAGCTTCACAGAGACCGAGTTCATACATAACTTTAGGAAGTCGAGGGCAACTTTAAATACTATCGGTTCAATTCAGTTTTATTTATATAGCACCAGTTCATGAAACATGTCATCTCAAGGCTCTTTACAAAGTCAAATTCAAACAGATTATACAGATTGGTCAGAAAGTTTCCTCTAAGGAAACCCAGCAGGTTGCATCAAGTCTCTCCAAGCAGCATTCACTCCTCCTGAAAGAGCGTAGAGCCACAGTGGACAGTCGTCTGCATTGTTGATGGCTTTGCAGCAATCCCTCATACTGAGCATGCATGAAGGGACAGTGGAGAGGAAAACTCCCCTTTAACAGGGAGGAGAACCTCCAGCAGAACCAGAACCAGGCTCAGTGTGAACGCTCATCTGCCTCGACCCACTGGGGCTTAGAGAAGACAGAGCAGAGACACAGAAAGCTCAGAAGCTCACATTGATCCAGGAGTACTTTCTATGTTAGATGGTAATAGAGGATGATCTGCCTCCCCTGATGATGTCACAGCTAACAGAACGCCAGACCAGGTGTACCTACTATGAAGAGAAAAATGACAGAGAACAAAAAGTTAAAAACTGAAATAACAACAAGCAATGCAGATTGGAGAGCAGTAGGAGAACTCAGCAGAGTGAATAAACCCTGATGTCGTCCAGCAGCCTAAGCCTATAGCAGCATAACTATAGAGATAGCTCAGGGTAACATGAGCCACTCTAACTAGAAGCTTTGTCAAAAAGGAAAGTTTTAAGTTTATCAGCGCCTCTCATCTCGACTCCAAAGGCAGGACATGTTGCAGTCATTTTTAACGCTTTGCAACGGAGGCAGATTGAGAAGTGCTGCCCCCCCCCCCCCCCCGTTGAAATGCAATACAATGGATTGTGATGAGTGTAAACCTCTTCAGCAATGCAAAGTATTCCGTGTGCAGGATTGTAAAAATTTTATGTCTCATCCAAACGGTTCCTATATGAGTCGTCTTGAGTAGAAGTTCTGCTGCATAATTAGGTCTAAAGTCTCGCTTTCCCTCCACTGAGCACCTCTGTGGCAGGCAGCTGCCTTGCTAATGCTAACTGCTATCAGCCAAGCTGCTGCTGGCGCACAGTTATGACACATGTCGATTGAAAGTGACGCCGAAGACGCATTAAATCCACCTTGGTGGTTCCCACTGGTGTCACATTCCAAAGGATCGGATACGAATGGGAGTCAGGACCACATATGGAAGAGGCTAAAATCTGAGTTGAAAAGATCATATCTGGCCAGATTTGAACATTCCTGCTGGTTCTAAAACGTCTGACCTGATCACTTGACCTGCAAAAAAATCTGATTTGGGTGCAGAGACCTTTGTCTGCAGCGGGAACGGGGCCTTAGAGACCAGGATGAAATCACATGGAAGCCAAAATGTTTTAAAGACACATACACACTCATTTGTCCGGCATCCCTCTGTGTTGAAACACTAATATTAGGACGGCTACACAAAAAAATAACCTCAAATAAACCCAATAAGGAAGAAAAATGCTGAAGAATTTAAAAGTCGGACTCATTTTATGAGAGAACAGTAATATTTCTTTTATTTTGTTATTCATGTTTATTGTGTCTACATTTGTTTTCTGCAATTTTGATGGGTGGAGCGCTTGAGCGCCCCCTATTGGCAAGCCTCCACTGCCTGCGGGTGGACTTGGACGATAAACCGGACTGGTCCAGAATTGTGAATACGGCCAACAAAAAAAAGCAACTTTTTTCTAAGACCTTCGGTCCTTTTATCTGCCGTTATATGCTGCAGGTCTCCCAGTCGGTGGCGGCCAGCGCCATCATGGACGCGTTTGTCTGCTGGGGTCGCGGCCTGAGGGTCCTCAGGACAGCCAGCCATGTTCTGGGGGAGGAACCAGGCTTTCCAGACAGGAGAACGCTGTCCGAAATCAGGACATCGTTGGACTCTCCTTCACATCGGCTCCATTATCTGTGGAACAGCTATAGGAGCTCGCTCAGCGACAGACTCAGCCCGCCACGACGCAAAGCACAGCAACAGAGGAAATCATTCCTGCCTGTTGTGATCAAACTACACAACTCAAACCCCCGAAATCATCAAAACCAACATGTCTATCATAGTAATAACAAACTAATCCCTTTTTATTGAATATTTCTCTCTCCTAGCTTACATCATGGCAGTTTTGTGAAGGTTTTTAACAAATTAATTCTGATTGTGAACCAGTCAAATGTAGAAAAGCGGAGTAATTTGGGCCTCATCTGAGTGTCGCCTGGTTTAAAACCTTTTCTTGAGTTTAAAACTTTGCTGAAAGTTTCTGTTTCAGGGACTGCCTACTGAAGGAACTGCACATCTCCCCTCAGCTCTCAGTCCTCTCAGACTGATATGAAGGCCTGTTAAACATGCCTTCATATCAGTCAGCATTTCCTTTATCTCTACAGTGACACGTTTCATGACATAAATGGCCTGTTATGACACACAAAGCTGCACTGGAAGCAACCACAGAAAGATAATGCCAGACTTTAAAAAGAGAAGACGTGCTTAAGAAGTTGCCTTATTGACCTCCCTGGGTCCAGAGCTCACTTTCTTAAACATAAACAGGACGTTTTCAGTCAGTAAATGTTTGTGGCAGATCTCATTTACAGTAGAACAAAGCATTTGTAAGGCAAACAAAAGTCTGTGTTTTCCCCCCCTTTCTGCAGATAATTGCGCTCTTGTTTCCTGAGAGGATGTCTTTATCCAATCAGGTCATGTGACCGAACCCACGAGCACAGAGAGCCGTCTGACCGACGACCTCTAGGCTAATCAGCAGCGAGGGACTTCAGCAGATAAGAAAGAAGAAAGCATTCAGAGGGGAAAAGGCCGACAAACACAAAGCTAATGAAAGATGGAGGTTTCTGTACCTTTGTCTTCTTTTTCTTTGGCGTTTTAGTGCAGCTTTTGTTCAGAAGTTTCATGTCTTCAAGTGAATTTTGAAGCTCTGCCTTCAGAAATCAAGATAGAAAACGACAGTGAGATTTGTAGTGCATGAAAAATAGATAAATTCATACAACATCATAAAACTATCACACATTTCACAACACTTTTGAATCCAAAGTAAAAAATGATCGTAAAGCAGCATAAAGGTCATCATGTCCTCTAGAATGGAATGCAGTACATTCAAATCAGCTGACTGCAATAACATCTTTAAACTCACAGAAACACTCGCTGGAGCTTTCTCCAAAACAGGCCCAGGACATGTTATTCACGTCACACGGGTCACATGCTCGGGGTTATTAAGGACTGCGCAGCACAATCTGAAGCTCTTTAAGGTATAAACACTGCGTGCAGAATGGGACGACATCAGCAACAAACACAGTGGGCAGAAATCGTCTCCCCACCTCAGATAAAAGTGATTTAAGGGCGCAAGTGTGGACACCCTGAAATTAATACTTGGTTGAGGCGCCTTTTGATGAAGTAAAATTAAGCCATACTTGTAGGATTTTCCTTGTAATCCCTTTAACTAAAACAGTACTTTTAAATGAGGTCACAAAGAATCAAAATTATCTCGTTGCGTCAATGTATTAGTCAGGAGAAGGCTGTAAAACCCCACTGTTATACACCAAGGCACAGTGAAGACGCTGAGCAATACATGAAGAAAAACATGAAACAACAAAGACATCACAAAATGTATTTTCTTATCTAATATTGATACAAAAACAACACTGAAACTTATCAGGAAGGCTGCTAGCTAGTCAGACATGTGACCACAACAATTCACATGTTTGGATCATCAGGCGACCAAATATTAAACCAAATGGAGGGTAGGGCCAATGATTAACGTGACCCTAATCGACCCAGTGGCCTTAACAGCCCTATCAGTGGGAATTTTCTGACCACAGATTATAAACCTGTTATCTCTGACGAGGTTCAGAGCTAAAGAAGCATCTTTGATGAGAGCTGGAACATCTTCAAGAATCAAGAGACATTTTCCGGTTGCCTTCGGACGGCCTTGTTCTGGATGACTGAGAATCTGCACCAACTTTACTCCTAATAAATTACCTGGTGCTAGAATCTGCCTAAAACCTCATGGGAGTTTTGTCAGGATCCGATGCAACCAAACTTGAACTCTGGGCCACAGTTTCTAGAGGTGAACTTGGCACAAGAACACCTGCAGGCATGGTCAAAGATAACACCGTATCCACTGGTATAAATGGACTGTTCCACCACTACCAGCCACTCTTGACCAAAAGCAAGTCACTGATGAAGAAGGACTTTATTTTTCAACATGGTACATAAGCATCATGCTGAAAAATGATTTAAAATAATTTATCCTGGGGCGCAGCGGTGGTGCTGGGTTAGAGCTGTCCCAGGTTTTAGTCCCGCTTTGGACCTTTGCTGCATGTCTTCCCCTCTCTCCCAGCCCCATTTCCTGTCAGCTTACTGTCACATAAAGGCCACTAGAGCCACACATACAAAAATGAACCGGCAATCACGGCAAATTTAATAAATAAATAAAAATAACGGCTTCACTAGGTGCAAATAAACTTTTGGATGGATGAACTGGATCTACTATGTGAACCAGAAGGGAGCTTTGGAAAAAAAATGTTCACAAACTGTGAGGTCTGGAGACCTTCTGCAACCTTGTGGGCAGATTCTCTGAAGATGTCGGATACTGACAGAGTCCACTGAAACTTCAATGAATAAATGACTGAATGAATTATTTGGTTTATACATTTAGATCTAAAAATCTCAAGATAAAGTGTTTGAAGTAGTTTATGGTGCTGCACACCTTTATAACTAGGTTATTGCCGCTTGTTCTTTCTGTTTCCGCTGAACTGTACACAGCATTTGTCAAATAAGAGCTAAAAACAAATTTGAAATTATTTAAGATGGTGTATATTTTAAATATTACTAAATGTGTCTCTTTAACTGGGGCAGGGACACATTTAGGAGATGCATTGTGCAGAGAAGGGTCAGAAAAGTGCCCCTTACTTCCATATGTTGAGCTGGATTAAGATGGTTGGCTGATTTTCTCAAGTCTTCTTCTTTCAATTTAGCCTAGAGAGATGAGACATAGTAATTATGATCAAAAACATGAAATCATGCTGAAGTTTAAAATCATCTCCCTTTTTTCATTTCTTTAATCAAATTTCCAATTTGGTCTTTGCACATAAACATGTACATAAGCCTGACAGAAAATGAGGGAAAAGTAGCAACAAATCAGAAGAAAGTTCACAAAGGTTTGGTTTTTAGATTCATTTGTTGACAACAGAGTCAAACACATGCATACTGTTTCCTCCCTGGAGACACAGATAAAAATAGACGTGACCCTTAAACACAGATGTAAACAAAATGCCATCCACAGTGTGGATTCTTGGGTGTTTTATGGCTTAAAGGCAAAATGGTGAGAGCATCCTACGTTCAAAGGCATCAGGAAGATGTTCAGCGGACGAGGGGGGGGGGACTCCCAGGGGTCAGCAGGGGTCACTGGTATTCACAGCATCGCCTGCCTGATGCTGGTAATGCTGTAACTTTAATAATGACGGGATTTTTTCCCCTCTGCTCGAGAAAACCGGACCTTTAGATCGCAAGAAGGTGAAAAATCATAAACATTTTGAAGTTTTCTGAGGGTAAACAGCCTCAAATCAGAGACAGGTGTTGGTATATTATGCTGAGAAGGCATGGAGGGTCAGGTCAAAGGTTAACCCAGACCTCGAGGTTGGTGCCTGATGGTCACATGACCAACATCATGCTTATTCAACCCATGCATAGCTGAAGTCCAGAGTCTGACCTGAAACACTCTCTCTAAACGCAGGAAATGAAAAGAAAGTTTGGAAGTTTAGTTTTAATTTTGACACGAACTCTGACAGATCATTTAGACTCAAGATATGATCTATCGTGCTGTAACCCTAACCCTGATGGACTCCCAAATCCACCTTCAACACACCTCACCACTGTCTCACTTACTGAAGAGTAAATGTGACGCTTACATTTTATTTATGACGTGACGATGGAGGATTTTATCTTTAAAGATACTTTATTTAACAGCATCAATGCATAAACACCTTTAATGTGGCAGTGTAGGTTTGTTACTGTATCTGTAGCTTCAGTTTTCCACAATAAGTGGATGGATGGATGGATGGACAGATTTACATAAATAGTACATCCTAAGCTAAAATCTAAAACCTCTGATCTGATGCAATCAGATGTTCTGACTCCCTGATGTCGTTTCCAGCTGTTTGTTTTATGGGACCACGGGTGGAAATGAGCATTTTGCTAAATCCGTATATATTTACTGTAACATGCTGGTGAAGATTCTCAGTCATCCAGATCATGGTCATTCCAAAAAGGTTAAAAAACAAAACCACTGTTTTGTTTTTTAACTTTTTTGGAATGTATTTACGGTAACGTTGTACTTTTATTAAGATGCACTGTCCCATTTAACTTAATAAATAAATCAATTCTGAGGAAAGCGGCAACAGAGCGGACACCGGCGGAGCCGGCAAACCAGGAGCTGAATGAATACATCAGGCACCAGGCCAGCAGACGGAAATCAATAGGGAGAGACGGTAAACAACAACCTGTGGAGAAGCTGTCCCTGTAGAGCGCTGATGGAGGATCGATGCTCACATTAATTTTAGCCTAATGTTATGTCAACCACGACTCACGGAGCCTTGCCTCTTCTAGAGGAGGGACATAGAGAGAGCGATCCCGTTTAAAATGCATGCTCCTGACATGTGATCCACAGCTGCTCCACACGCTCCCGGTCACCAATCTAATTAATTTAAACACCAGCATCTGCTGTTATTCTGTGCAAACAACACCTTGACGAGTCTGAGAGTAGAAAGCTCCTCCGTGTGGCTCCCATCGTCCGGGCCCTCGGCCTCAAAGATGCAGCCGTAGTTCTGGATGAGCTGGACCATGATCTTATTGCAAATATTCTGATCCTTCACTGCCTCAAAACTGGGAGCCACCCTGTAAAATACAAAAAAAAAGGAAAAAAAAAAGAAGCTTTCGTTGAGTGTTTGTACAGATTATGCGTGGAAATAGGGTTGAGATTCTGTTCCTGAACAAATGCTGCTCAGTCGGTGTCTTGGTGGTTAAATTAAATCAGTCTGTGTTTCATCTGAGCTGCCTTACTGAGAGCGAGAGCAGCTGTGTGCGGCGAAGACTTGGCTGCAGGCCTAACTGTAAGTCTAATTATAAAACCTGGGCACGCACAGCGCCCGTGGAGCGGGGAACAGGTTGTACAGTACGAGCCACACTGTACACGATTTCACGATTCACAGCCTGGAGAAACCAGTTTAGGACGGGAGATGACAACCAGAATCCTCTACATGGTGTTTGGTTCAGCGATTGCAGAGAAAAGGAGGAACGTGGACAGTTGGAGGACGGAAGATAGAAGATGGGTTAGAGCTGAAAACTGTCTTAATCATTTAAAAAAACAGTATCTGAAAGTCACATTATAAAAAAAAAGTAAATATCCATGTCAATTTATTTAGAAAACCACACTATTTGAATCAAAGGGCTGCACCATGAGTGAAAACAAGTCCAGAAATATATGTCACAAAAGAGAAATAATAAGATGTAAGATATAAAATACAATCAAACAAAGTTAAAATAACCCATTAATTTTTTTAAGCAAATCAATCATAGGAGGATTTACCTCTGTTGCCACTGTAAAGACAAGGGCTCCCCTGGTTTTACCTTTGGTTTGTGGGACAACCAAGAGTAGACCTGAGTGCTCCAGTATGTGAAATAAACATCTGACTTTCCAATAAACTTAAAATGATAAAACAAAAACAAAAGATTGAAGCCAAAACTGCTTCGGCAGTGAAGTTCATGAGAGCTAAACGTGTCAATCAGTGACAAAGTCTCGCTTCCCTTCATGACTTCCACGTTTTAGACTTATTCTAAACTCATCTTACTACAGAAAATGGCCCATATTAAAATTAAAACATCTTCTCTGACATTTTTATAGATTAAAAACATTTAAACAGACTAGTTAAGTGTCCCCAGTTATTGCTCAGTAATTTGTTCAATTCTTCTCTGCTAATTCTCACTAACTCAGTGAGGGTGGATGAGCAGTGCTGGTAGACAGACTTTTTTTTGTTTTTTCCAGACACATTTATCTGTATTTAAGTCTGGACTCGGGCTGGGCCTCTTGAAAGCCTCCACACACTGCTGCAGTGACCATCCTGTTGTTATCTTGGCCGAGCGATTTGGGTCATGGTTGCCTTGGAAGAAGAAACACTGAATTGCTCTGATTCCACAAAGAAGAATCTTTATATTTGGCTGCTGCCATCTTGGCTTCTGTCTGGACTTGTCGCTCAATTCAATTCCATTCAATTCAATTTTATTAATAGCGCCAATTCGTAACACGCATCACCTCAACGCATTTTACAAAGTCAGACTCCATCAGATCCTCCAGGTTGGTCAGAAAGTTTCCTCTCTAAGGAAACCCAGCAGGTTGCATCAAGTCTCTCCAAGCAGCATTCACTCCTCCTGAAAGAGCGTAGAGCCACAGTGGACAGTCGTCTGCATTGTTGATGGCTTTGCAGCAATCCCTCATACTGAGCATGCATGAAGCGACAATGGAGAGGAAAACTCCCCTTTAACAGGGAGGAGAACCTCCAGCAGAACCAGAACCAGGCTCAGTGTGAACGCTCATCTGCCTCGACCCACTGGGGCTTAGAGAAGACAGAGCAGAGACACAGAAAGCACAGAAGCTCACATTGATCCAGGAGTACTTTCTATGTTAGATGGTATCATATGGCTCAGTTCTGGAGGCAGAAAAGAATCCCCACAGCCTGATGCTGCCCTCACCGTACCTTATGGTGGGGATGTTGTTAGCCAGGCGAGGATCTTTGCTTGTTTCTCTCCAGGCATGACCCATCTGGTTCCTCTAATCTCACACCTTCACTGATGCATATTAAAAAATAAATATCTGAGCGGGCTGCCTCTATGTTAGATTTAGTTTTAGAATAATAATCAAAGTACGTAGCTTTGAGGCTTCACAACTTGGTGGGTTTAGGTCCTATTAGGATGGTTCTTTTCAGCAGAACCTGTGCTCTCCAGTCAAACCCATTTCAACGTCACCACTCTAACCTAAAAGCTTGCTTGGTGGATTATTTTAATCTGGATGTTTTTCCGGGTGGGTTCTTGGTCACCTCTGTGACAAAGTTTCTTCGTTCCTGGTTTGCACAGTTCTGCCGGGCAGCCAGATCCAGGGAGGTGTGGTCCCGCTGGATCCACATCGCGTCTGTTTCGAAAAACAGAGAGAACAGGGATTTTTCCTGGATCCAGTCTTGGAGGTCACTTGTTGGTTTCTGCTCTGAAATACTTTATCAACTCTGAGACTTTGTATTACCAATCGGGTCCCAGTCCAAACCCTGCTCAGTCAATCGAGGTTACCACAGGCGGACTCCAGACAGATCTTATCGATGATCAGAGAAAATCAGATGCACCTGCATGTTGACCGTCATAGTAAAGGTTGTGAATTCCTGTCCAGTTATTTTGTTTAAATGTGTCATTTTTTCCTGAACTAGTTAAAAGGCCAGAAAGTGTGCGCTTATTTGGTCATTATGAGCTGTTTTGTGTAGTTGTGTGAATACTTTATGCCAGCTTTGTAGTCCCAAAAGCAGGAAAAACTGGTGATGTGCAAAAGGTTTCTGGCTGGTTGTTCTTCACCGTGCACCGTGCCGGTTCCAGCCCTTAATCCATTCTGCAGGAATAACGCCAGACATGCAGCAGGACCTCAGCAGATGTCCACAAACACCAGGCTGACTTTGGCAGCAAAGCAAACTGATGAAATCACATGTTGATTATCTTATACGATATTTAGCTTCACTCAAGTCTATTAATATTTACCTGCAGGTGTTAAGGTCTTACTGCTTTTATCTTTATGCATTGCCTTCCATTCATTTCTCCTATCTGCTCTAGCAACAGCACCATCTGCTGGTCAGGTGTCAGTACAGATGGGCGCCTGCGCTGATCTTTCTGACAGCTTTAATGTAAATAAATATTTGTAAAAAATATACTAATAAAAAACACAGAGCAGCTGAAACACCAAACCATCTTCTGGCAGTTTTCATAGCATTGTGCAAATGAACTCTGGGTTATTTTCTCAGTTGATCTTCCTTAAGGGGCGTTATTGGGGGAAAACTGGATGACAGTTTCTGACCTGTAAGACGCTGTAAACCTGAGCGATCCTCGTCTCATCAGTGCTGATAACTCGCTGTGTTGACAGCTGCACTGCAAGTTCTGCATCAGGTTGCTACACGTGCCTTGGCACGGTTGTGTTTATGGAGGCTGTAACGGCGAGTGGCTTATTTGATGTTCTTGCTGGGTGTGTGTTTAATTTAATGAGACTTTTCACCTTTGCTCCTGGTTTCCTGGAAAATAAAACCATTTTTAAATTCTTTATTATTGTTTCCAAGCATCATGGATTATTGCTTTGAAGTGATGTTGATGAGTGATGATCTTTATGCTTTTTTTTTTGGACTGTTTTTTTGGTCCACTACCTGACCTATAATAACGTCTGGTTCATAGGGCTGTGCAAAAAAATCGATACAACTATTAATATTGATGTTTTTGAAAACGATTTAATATCAATATTCTGACTTTCAATATCGATATACCTCCCACCCCTAGGGGGCGGTATCACAGCACACCATTACTGTTCACAGCAAGGAAGAGCAAGTGAGACAAATTTGCTGAACGGCTGACAGGATTTTAGAAACACCTTCGTCCCTAAAATCAGACGTTTGGACACATTTTTGGTTTCTGTGATACGTTAAATGCATTGAACCAAATGCACTTTATTTTCCTGTTAATATATCAGTGTTCAATAAATTGAACATAAATATAATATTTGGCTGGTTTTGTTGATTGAATGACTATGAGCATTAATTTGAAAGTAATAAATATCGATATTGGAGTCAAATCAAATCAAGCTGAGCGATAATCGAGAATTGTATCGAATCGGCTCATCCTGATACCAGCCCTGGTTCAACGTGTGCCAAAAAGACCGGGACAAGAACGAGTGGCGGAGAAAAGGAAACTACCTTCAGTAGACAAACGGTTCCTGGCAGTCCTCTTTTCTACAGGGCTGAAAAGTCCAGAAGGGAAAATTTCCTCTTCTCACTAAAACTCTCAGGCTCGTGTTTGAAGGCTTCTTGATACAAGATGGCCGATACAGACCCAGCCCAATGTCTCTTTTCAGTGGAAGCTCAGCCTTCCAAGAGTTTCAGATGAACTTATCCTGAATCTCCTTCTTTCCATCATGACCGTTGTTGTGCAACGTCTTCAGATGAAGGCGTCACTGAGTGAAGCTAACTTTGAACTCAGCAATGCTGCTTTTTACACGATGAACCTGAAGTGAGCGCAGGTCATCCTGACCTCTGTTAACGGGCCTCAATACAGAGATTATTGAAAGATTTTCTCAGCGTTTTTCAGAGGCAGACTTTGGATAATTCATGCAGAAAAGAGTATCTTTCCTTGACGCAAGTGATGAATAGCTGCTCTTTATCTGTGTTCAGCTGTTTATCTGTGTTTAGCTGTTTTGCACAATGTTTCAAGTTGCTTTTAAATGTAAGAATGTTAACTCATGCAAAACTAAGAGACTACACATTGAAATACTGTTTTTGGTCTGTCAAACTGATATCTTTGGTATTTTTGACTGATTATACTAAAGCAATGGGAATTAATGGTGCCCTTTTCAGGTTGCTGGTACAGAATATATTGTGTCTTTGAAAAAAACTGAAAAAGACACGAGAGAAACTGGTTCATCTCTTGAATTTAGGAAACTTATTATCTTAAAGGCTTTTACTATAGGTCAGATTTTGATGCAATCAACTGGTTTCCTTATATAGGACATTTTGACCAATCTGTATAATCTGACCCAATCTGTATAATATGATTGAACTTGATTTTGTAAAGTGCCTTGAGATGACATGTTTCATGATTTGGCGCTATATAAATAAAATTGAATTGAATTGAATTGAATAGATTTATGCGTCGGTACAAACAAATGTGGACAAACACAGGACCTAAAGACGCGGACCTTCAGAAAGCGTAGCATTGTTCATGGAATGTAAACCTCTTGAGATTTCTACCTGCAGGTTTTTCTACTCACTGAAAGACACTGGGTCCAAAGACGGTAGCGAGGTTGTTGGCCGTCATGCGGTTTTCTTCGCGGTTCCTCTCCACCAGAGTCAGGAAGTTGCAGAGGTAGCGCAGGAGGCTGTGGTGAACATCTGGCAGCTGGTGGAGCAGGTCTCTAATCACCGACGAGGAAACATCATCTCCACTGTCTGAAAAAGACGCCATCAGGAAGACATGATTTCATCTTCAACCTGCCGGTGCAGAAAAGGTCAAAGTTTGCGATTAAATAAAGTCCCTTTGCAACATCGATCAGACTGTTGTTTCGCTGCAGTTTGGTTTTATCCGGCGGAAGAAATACAGAAACGAACCTTCGGTTATTAACATGCAAACTTTAAACATTAAATTAAAGCATGAAATTCACATTAAATTTGGGGTCTTTATGCAACAAACTACTTTGATGATTTTCAAGGACAAGAATCATGTGAACAAGTTTGAATTTATTGTGGATTTATTTTCTTTTACCGACACAGTGTCACAGTTTTACATATGAAGATTAAATATAAACACACACACACCACTGATGTCTGATTAGAAGTCGTTTAAGGGACTAAACCTCAACCACGTGCTTTTTGCAGCCATCTTTAAGCTTCTGGAACAACTCTGTAAACGGGGATATTTGTCAGAGTTGGACAACTTCTTTTAAATCAGTTGGTTTCCTGGCATGAACCCAGATTTGAAGCTTATATTACACTTTTTTTCTGAGGAGTTTAGGACAGGTTCATTCCAGAATCAGTGTGTTTGGGGTTTCATGCAGGAACATCCAGTTCTGATCCAGGTGAATTAGGACAATTCAGAGGTTGTTGTTGTTCCCCTCCGTGCAGTGGGAGGTTTCTGTTTGCAGTGAAACAACCCACAGCACAATGCTGCCACCACCATGCATGATAGTTGGTTACATGATCTTGTGGAAATGCGAACTTCGATCCGAACGTGTTTCTTTTCTTTGTGGCAAAAAAGTTTAATAATTTTCTCCTTTGGCCATAAAAACTTTCTCCAGAAAACATTTAATTTTGTCCACAAGGGCAGGTACAAATTTCAGTCAAACATTGTGTTCAGGTGCAGACCCGACCAGTTCATAGCGATGTAAAGTTAACCAAACTGTGGAGGGTAACGCTGCTTCATGTTATCTTTGAGCCTCGGTGCTCCCTGGGTTGTTTCTGAACATCCTGATCGACTCACTTGTGTACCACCAGGGGAATGAACCCAAACTCACATTAAAACGAGGGTTTAATCTTCAGCTATGGTGACTTGGAACAGAATTACAGCAAAGAGCCTGAAAATATGTTTAGACTCTTACTCGGGATAATTAATTCGGTCAGAGTTGGATAAACGGATATGCCTGAGTGACGCAAATGTTGTGAATGGCTCTCTGCTTGCGTGCGTGCCTGCGTACCAAAGCGGGTACAGCTGTGTCAGTACGTAGACCGGGCAGAGGGGAACAATGGCTCACAGTTGTAGCTGCACAGCTGAGCGAGGTTCAGAGTCAGTGCAAGTTGTTGTGAATGCTGTTTGCACGTTACGCAGGTTTTCACCTTGAGAGGATGCTGGAGAGAATAATGCAGGAGCAAGCAGAAGAAACAGGCCATCCTGGAGATTAATCTGAAAATATTATTAAAATCCACTAAAAAGAAATATTGATCTTTCATGCTAGAAGGGAGTCATAATGTCTCACATCTGAGTTCAATCTAAATCTGCTAGTGAAACATTTGTGCAACTTATGATGCTGTAGTGGTTGGTTCATTAAAACGTGTTAATTGTGATTATTAGTTGGATGAATCTGAAAAATTCCCCTGCCTTTTGAGCCACTTCAAACACTCAGCATGCCGAGGTGAGTGAATCGCAGTCAGTGATAACGCAAACATGGCATACAAGATTAGCTGATGCAGTCTTCAGGTCATATTTCCACAGCAGCAGTTGTGCAGGACGCAGATACGGGTCACCGATGGGACCTATGCCTGCAGGCCTGGGGGCACCAAGAGCTCTTGCTGTTTGATAGGATAGGTTTGAAAATATGCTTGTTGGAAAGAAACAATGAAAACACGAAAGAGTTAAATGGTCAATAAAACTGTGTTCTCATGAGATTGTGGTTTTATTAAGATGGTGTCTGCTTTTCTAGCTTCAACTTCCACGAAATCTTATCTTATCTTATATCCTCTAAATTAAATTGGACTATCATAATAATCATCATTTTTATTTGTCATTGCATAAATCTCAATAAAACGTTTACTCTGCATTTAATCCACCAAGGAACTGCAGCCGGACCTGAGAGGTGCCTCAATATTTAGTTAATGATCTACTGCAGGGGTACCCAGGTCCAGATCTCATGAGCTACTGTTCTGCAGCTTTTAGTTGCATCCCTGCTCCAAAACACCTGCATCGAATAGCTGACGCCCCTCACCAGTAATCATTCAGCTCTGCAGTGCCTGCTGAAGAAGGGAGACATCTAAAGGCTCTCAGGGCCGGACTTGGGCATCCCTGAGGTACCAAATACCAAGTTAACAGCTATCAGCTTTTTTTGGGAATTATAATTAATAGAATTGGGACTAAAGTCTTATTTTCTGTCTGTGAAACGGTGACATTGCAGAAAAAAAAGAGCAAAGACAAAGTTTCTCAACCAGCAATGAAAGTGAGTCTTAGTGTGTGTTCCCTAAATAGCAGCACAGAGGCCAAAAAAAACACTTCCTAAAGTCCACTGGGGTGGTTTTACTTTGCGGTTCACGCATACACTACTCCGACAAACACTTTGAAAAACAAGGCAGATATTTACGGGGACTATAAAAGCAGAACGAACACTTCAGCCAAAGCGTTCCATCCTCTGCCATCATACGCATAAAGTATCGCTGCTGCAGGAGCTGGAGGGGAGCACAGACTTTCTCTGCCAAGAAAGTCACTTTAAAGGTCAAGACTGCCAAGACTGTCGCCCTGAGATCCAAGACCGCTGTGATCAGTACTTTCTCGCGCTCAGATTTAGCTCAGAGGAGCTCTGGTCGGCTCTGCTCGATGGAGACGACAGTAAGCTGCTTTGATCTCCATCTATGACCCAGATACTCATCGCGTCTCTCTATTTATTTATTCATTTATTACACTCCTACATCTGCCAGTACTGGCTGTAAAAATCCTAAAACTCGATCTACTTCAGCTGGCCGGAGCAGCAGATAAGATAAAAGTGGGAGCAGGAGTTAATGTTTTACCCTGATAGTGCTGTATCAGCCTCTGCTGCACTGTGGAGATGACCAGGCCTCCTGGCAGATCCCTCAGGAAGCGTTTGAGCAGACTGGACACGGTGCACGGATCGCACTCCGACAGCAGGTCCACGTCGTCGCCGCCGCTCTCCAGTCGCAGCTTCAGGGTCTCCACTGCCCGGACGTTGCCGTTCACTCTGAACAGACCTTCCTGATGCAGCGCTGGAGGAAAGGCGCGGGAACACGCTGTTTACTCACAGTTAGACACGTAATCATGGAACTGGAGCTGCACAATCAATTATTCACTGATACAGGTTAATGGGAGCAAACTGGATCCTTGAGAGCGGATTTATCATCATTTGGGGAGGCCGGTGACGGGGATGTGAAGGAGAACAGCCAGTGTGAGAGGTTATGGGTGGATGAGTGGAGTGAAAGCGTTTATGGGGAAGTTGCAGGGGCATCTGACAGCTAAACAGGGACTGAAGTCCAGCAGGTACGGAGGATTCCTCTTAGACAGCATTACCAGCGCTTCACATGCCTCCAATTACACAGCAGTTTACTAGTACCCAGATCACTCATCCTCCACAGTCTGTCTCATTCTCTCAACCTCATCTCTTCCACCTCGTCATCGTTTTTCCTACTTCCTATTCTCATTCTTCATCTCTATCCACTCCTCTTTGTTGCAGATTTCATCTGAGGGGGTTCCTAAGCAGCCTTTCCTGAAGACTGCGCCCCCAAATGGGAGCATTTGCTACCAGTAGTGTGACTTTTTACGAGGCATCTTCCTCTCTGAGGAAGAGGAAGGAACATGTCAGCGCAGGACCTGTTTCACTGTGGAAAACACTCTCTCTGGCTTTTGTTCTGGGACTGATGTGCACAATTTGCCCCCTAACACGTTCACCTCTGAGTGTCACGATCCCCTGGAATTACTTATGCTTCATGTTCCAGGGATCGTGCACTTTTCAGTGTCACCTTTTTTTAATTTAGTTAGTGGATTCTGTTTTGATTCCTTTTTGTTTCTTGTTTCTGTTCGCTTCGTGTTTCCTCCCTGTCTGTCCTGTTGTCGTTCTCCCTCTCCTCTTCACCTTCATGACTTTCACCTGAGTCCAATTTCATCTGATTAACTCAACCTGCTCTCCATTGCTCTCCTCTCATCACCTGGTGATGAATTCCTTTAATCAGACTGTTTTTAATATCACAAGACTAATTGGTTTTTGAACTTTAATATCATTTAATGTAGTTTTATTGGGCCAAAATAGCTGTGGACCAGCTGGCTGGTAAATTAAGACACTTGAAGGCCATTTACCTTCACTTCCAGCTCTCCATCTGGGTGCTTAGGATATCTAACTGGAAACACATCTTGAATGACCAAAGGTACTTACTAGTAACCACATACACCCTAATGTTTGCTTATGTTTTTATTTTATATGCTGTATTTTAATTATATTAGTCGCTGTAAACTATCTTTACGTTCTTTTACCCCTTTTTTTTAAATAAACGTGCAGGTTTATTTTAGTCTTAACATTGCCCAAAAGATACTGAGCATAAAAAAATTATAGCTTTGAATGATTATTATGACTCATTCATGGTTCTTGTGGTATCAGATTTATGTTGTGGTTTTAGTCAGTGTTTAACTTAAATTGTTACGACCATCAGCTAAAATTAAAATGATTGAGTGTGATTAAGATTTTACAACATCAACAAAGATCCCAAAGGTGCTCCGCTCTCACAGGATATCACGTGATCTCTGCCTGCAGCAGGATTTCATCCTTCATCCTGGGGTCTTACTGCATGGCGTGTTCTCCCTGTGCATGCATGGGTTCCCTCCAGGTACTCCAGCTTCCTCCCACAGTCCAAAACCATGTTAATTGGTCTCTCTAAATTGTCCTCAGGTCTGATTGTGTGCATGGTTGATGTCCTGTGTGTCTCTATGGTGTCCTGAGATGGACCGGCGACCTGTCCAGGATGTAGCCCCTTATGTACCCCGCCTCTCGACCAATAACTGCTGGAAACAAGCACCAGCCCCCCCCAGTGACCCCAGGAGGACAAAGGGGTGCAGACAATGGATGGATGGCTGAAAATCACCCGCAACATAGGATTAAACTGAACATTTTCAAATTTTCTAAGATTCTAATTGACTAGCCCCATAAATCTTAGATCACTTCTAAATCAGATACAAAAAAGGATTTAATTGCTAAGTAAAGAAACAGGCTGGAACCTATGTCCACCAGTTATCGTGCAACAGGAGGAGGTCCACCCTGGACAGATCACCAGTCCATCACAGAGACTCACGGAGCAAACCTAAGGGCAATTTAGAGAGACCAATTAACCCAAAAGTCATGTTTTTGGACTATGTGGGAAGAGGCCAGAGTACCCAGAGAGAACCCTCACATTCAATTCAATTCAATTCAATTTTATTTATATAGCGCCAATTCATGAAACATGTCATCTCAAGGCACTTTACAAAGTTAAGTTCAATCATATTATACAGATTGGTCAAAAATGTTCCTATATAAGAAAACCAGTTGATTGCATCAAAGTCCCGACAAGCAGCATTCACTCCTGGAGAAGCGTAGAGCCACAGGGAGAGTCGTCTGCATTGTACATGGCTTTGCTGCATATGTCTGCAATGTACATGCATATGGAAAACATGTACATTCCCTGCAGGCCTGGATTTGAACCCAGGACTTTCTTGCTGCAAGGCAACCGACTGTTCCACTGTGCAGCTTGTAAAGGGGATATAAATTATATTTGTCGGTGGTGTGTTCTTTATTTGGTTGGACGGATTAATGGACACAGCGTACCCTATTTAGCATCACTGGAAAAGATTTGTTAAATAAGCTCATCTTTAACTGCAATAGCTTGATACAATAGAAATATTTGTCTTTGCACTGTACTAAAGTACGAATGACAGGCACCCATACCTCTTTGACGTGTTCTATTGTATTTAATTTCAATGTTATCGACATTATTTTTTCTAGAAGCTTGTAGATTGTTCAATACGCTTGGAGTGACATCTAGTGGTTAAACCGACGCACTGCAGCAGGTATGAGCTCAGAAGGCTGGTGTTCAGCTTTAAACACACCCTTGTTACTTTTTAAACACAAAAATGTAATTTAGTAAATATGTACTGAGTATATGGTACATTTATATTACTATGATCAAACATTGACATATTTTGTTGATGGTGGTGTATACATATTTTCTATTTGTTATTGTTTGGTTTGACTTTTAAAAAAAGCTAAATATGTTTTATTTTGGTGAAAAAAGTGTGCTGTTTTGTTTAGCTTTTGTGAATTACTGTACATTCATCTGTAATTCCGCCCTTTCTATAAGGTAAAAAACAACTTGGACAAGGTAAAATCCATGGAACACAACATGCAGTTGTGATTTGTTTTAAGTAATGAGCTGATAAAACTCGCCAGAACCTACAAAAATAACAAAGGTGATCCATTTCTCAGAAACATATCAAACCAGGACGCTGAGAACAAAGAGCCTTCATATATTTTATCCTCACCGTGCTTCCTGAGGTGTTCCACCATCCTCTGCACCACCAGAGGCACTCCATCCTCCACCAGGCCCTGCTCCCGCAGCTCCAGCAGGGAGGTTCCGAATATCTTGGTGTTCTTGGACGCCACGGCCCTGGATCTCAGCATGGGTATCTGGACCATCTTCTTCATGTCTTCTTTGACCAACACTGCAGTCTGGTTGTGCTGCAGGGAGAGAGAGGAGAGCAGACAGAGGCCATGATGAAGCAGCCGTCAGGCCTGTGCTGCAGAATCACTGCAGGAAATGCAGCCACGGCGTCCGCATTCAGACCGGCATGCCAGGAGAGGACACAGTGCTGTCAGCTGGAGGGACGCGGCATAGAGGGGATCCCTGGCTCTGTGTTACAGCATTAAACATTAAACATTAAATAAATCAGCATTTAATGTCAGAGATTCATAACATAACATCTAATGCCTTGCCTGGTTACCCATGAAGGCACACAGTGAAACAAACACATGGTAAAGCCCCTCTTTTTACCCGTCTCCGAGAAAAACCATCATCTCCTTCCATCAACAGCTGCTGCTTACGGCAGATTTGCTGCCGCATCGCTGTGTCTCTCTTTGTTTATCCACTTCTGGTGTCAGCTAAGACTTCCTGCTGTCCTGCAGAGTGGAAGAAGTCGTCATGGCTACAACGGCGCCATGTCACACGTTGTAAGTCCATGGTTCCGCCGCTCAAACAGGTGGACTGACACACCTGGACGTATTCTGGCTGCGTTTGTGTCATTAGTGGCTCAATCAGCCTGATTAAAACCTACTTCACCGGATGGAACGGCGATCTTTACACTGACAAACGTTCTCCAGCCGGTTACGGAAAATAAACAGCTTCAGTTTCAAGTGAGTATATGAAACACTTGTTTAAAAGACAGGTGACATGTGTTCAGTGGAGTGTGTTCAGCGGAGGTTATAACAGCACATCCTGGAGTAAAGTGAGATAATCTACTTTTTTTCTAGCAGCTTCAAGCCTTAACGGTTGCCTCAAGATTACTATCGTTTAACGAGATAAACTGGCAGAGAAATGCCTTAATGAAGGCAACATGTTTGGCTCCCAGCCTGAGGACGTGTTGGCTACGTAATAAAGAGGCTTTGATTGAATTTGACTTTGTAAAGTGCCTTGAGATGACAAGTATCATGAATTGGAGCTATATGAATAAAATTGAATTGAATTGAAGGTAGCAACAGATTCTACCACCTGTGGGATCCCGAACACCGTGGTTACTTTGGTACTATGGAGTCCTTTGGGATTAGCTGTGAATTGGAGCTGAATTAATTAATTCACTTAAAGCCCTTGCAGGGCTACCTACAGGTGTACCTACAGGAGTACTTACAGGGATAATTACAGGGTATCTATATCTTAACAGTGGCGCCTCCAGAAATGTTTCATAGGGGAGGCCAGATGAAGCCACTTAAACTCTTGGGGTGGCACTGAAACTAAAAGCCATAATTTCATGATTTTATTATACTGCTGTAATAAAGATGCCTATAGAAAACTATCAGAAAGACTTAAGTAAACGCTTACTAATATCTTTTGGTTTTTAATGTTTTTTTTAGATTTTTAATGTTCCTAATGATCTAATGTACATAGACCAATAACAGTACAGTTAACATTTTGAGTTGAACAACAATTCATTTTTATTGTGTAATTATATTAGGAATAAGGTGTACATTTATTAGTTTATCGGAAAACAAAACAGTTACTAGGGGAAAGTAGATACTGGCAGATACAAATAAAAGCGCGATAGAAGTTCAGGAAGAGCGGCTGCCTACAATTTACACTGGCCAGTGGGGTCATGGTAGGGGGGGGGGGGGCATGGCTACCCCTGGCCACCCCCTGGTGGCGCCACTGTATCTTAAGGCTAGGCTACCAGCTAATTCTTGTAGGGCACCAAAAGGGGTGCTTACAGGGTATGGGTGTGTAGTTACAGGCTACCTATAGGGACTTATGGACTACTTAGTACTTACAGACTACCCACCTGATTTTCAACGGAAATACGGAGACAGTGAGTGGACGTTTTTTTGTGCGAGACTTCCGGTCACTGGGTAGCTAGCTGAAAAGTGACTCATGCTAACTACTTCGTACCAAATTACTCGTCATTATTATGACTTGGAGGAAGGCCGTTTGTACGGTTAGAGGTTGTCATGATAACGGGTGTAAATAAAGGTTTACGTGGAGCAGAAGTGTTTTAATCATCGACCGTGAACAAGAGCTGCGGATACGACGCGCCCTACTTCCTTCACCCCCAGCCGAAGAATGAGAAATCCCTCCGCCTGTGGTTAAAAAGCAAGAAACCACCCAAGCGACCGCATGTTTGTTCTTTTCATTTTGTGGACAAAAGACCGACAGAAAAGTGGCTGGGCTACGAAGCTACATTTAAAACCCCAAGAAGACAAAGAGGAGAGCAGACACAGGTAAGCTGAGGGATGTTGACGTTAGCCCACTTTAATTCTAACTCCTTAGTTTGTGTCTATCTTGATAAAACATGCTCTCACATGAAGACAGCCGTCTTTTAGTTTTGTTCTCTCTGTAATTTATTATCTGAAAAATGTCCACCCCTGCTGGTAGAGATAAAAGCCAGGGTTCATTTTTATTATTTTTGTTATTCATAAATCTATAAATAAGTCACAGTTCCAAGTTCAATATTTAATTAATTAACAAGCTAAATATTTAACTTTGGAGTTAAATATTTAATTTGAAAACTATATGCTTGGTTTGCATAGTAATATATAGTTTACAAACTAAACATTTAGCTTTGTAATTAAATAGTTTGGAACTATGACATTTACAAATGTATAATGTGGTGAAAATCTGACTTTAAAAATGAAAACCCATTTTTTTCCTCTTAAAATATTGCTGTTAGATTTTGACTGTGTAACCTTACAAATGGCAACCCAGATACTAACTCAGGGTGTTTGTAAAAACTGTAAGGAATGTGTGTGATATGACTATTTGAATGAGTAATGATACAGGTGTTGCTCTAGCTTGGTGTTAACATGGTTTTAAGTAGTCTTGATATGTTTTATGCTGTTTGCTAAACTGATTGTGGGCTTATGTTTGACAGATGACAGCCGCTGTGATGCAGAGGCTGACCAGACCGCTCCATAATCACTCACCTATGAATAAAGATGCTGACATTACAGGTAGGGATGATCACAGCTTGGAGAAAAGAAGAAGAAGAATGTATGTGGCAGGGAAAACACTGGCTTTCTGTAGTATCTTCGTCCTGGTGATGAAGTGACGGCAGACGGCTTTACCATCGGAGAGCTGCTGTTTGAGAGCAGATTTAAGCTTGTTCTACCAGCATTCACCCATAAAAGAGAACAGTCCTCTGATGAGGATGTAACTGCCACAAGGAGGATTGCAAATGTCCACATACATGTGGAATAAGTTATCAGGAGTCCCAACGTTTTCAAAATAATCTCACAGACTGTACCCATCAACTTGGTTTATAAAAATGGACAAAATCTTTAGAATCTGTGCAGCCGCATGTGAACATGCAGAGGAAATCGTCCATGAGGATGCTGATTGAGCAGAGAAGTTTACATGTCAAAAAGATCCTGATTAGTTTTATTTTACTGTCAATCAGTGGAATTATAATACACAAGAATGTGTTTTGGATCCCTGCAATTAAATATTTCTTTGTTAGCACCTTGAGGTTTTACATTTTGGAATTAATTTTTAAAAGTTAATTTTTAATAACTTTTCAAGTATTGTATATCTATTTAAATGTTTACATATACAAAAATTGTGTCCAACTAAGATGTGTATTATTAAATTTTGCAATCCATTTAACTTGGAAATGTAATTTGCATTTATTCATATTTTGATCAGGCGGATGTTGTCCTGAGCACATAAAAAGAACTAAAGTAACTAAACTAAAGAAGATACAGTATTTCATTTATTGAATTTATAAATTTATGCAATTTGTTTACATTAAATGTAATTACATTTCACTTTTAAAATGGTAAAATATTGTTAAGTTTAAACATTTCACTTAAGGCGTATTTGTAGGCCATTTAATTCTTTGTGGTGCAGGAAACATCCATCATTCAGCCTTTTGGGGACGGCGCTGCTCATCTGTGCAGGACAATCCAGTCAGACCTTTGGCCACGGCAAACTGCACCTTTTAACAAAGTTAAAGAACAGTTACTTTTTATATATATTACAGTCCTTTGGTGTCATAATATTTATATAAAATATGGATAGTTTATAGTGACAACTATAAACTGTCCATATTTTTCTACTTATCTTCATGATGCACATATCCAAATTGCCATTCAAGATTGGTTATGAATTAGAATGCTTATCTTTACAGAAAGGAAGAGGTGCTGTGCTGACAGAATATCACCCAGACTTGAATGACCTTAAGCAGCATCAATGAACGAGAGATCAGACTTTTACTTATCTTGAAAAGATGCACAATCTGTTGATTAGAAAATATAAACGTTATTCATATACCAAATTTCATTTCACAAATGCTTTAAAGCCAATGTTTTCACTAGCTCTTTAACACTGATACCCTAACAAATAAACTAGAAATAAAGTTACAGCTTCATTCTAAAGCTAACTTACATTTTAACGTGACAAGCTTGCATCAAGAGTTTTGAGACCACATCAGATTGGTACAATTTCAAACTTTAATTCTAAACTATGAAGTAGGCAGATCGTTTTGATATCCTATTATAGCACCAGTTCAATCCCAAACATTTAGCACTGCTAGATTTGAAAATTAACTGACCAGAAATCTAATCACAACGAGGCAACAGATAGTATGTTTCTGAATCAGGCGATTCATAGCCTACCTTCCATAAGTCGCCGCTGTATGACTGAAGGACTTCCCCTGGAGCCGCAGCACCAGAGCGCTCCGGCCGTCTCAGTAGTGCCGGTTGATGTAGTCAAGATCCACGCAGGTTGAACGTCGGACTTGCTTTGGCTTGAACGGACATCAGCCTTCATGAATACTATTCATTAACACCGTGCCAACTTTTCCACTGTGGAGGTTCGCCTTGGTACATTCGCATAGCAGAGCCATCCGCACCAGGTGACAACACAACATGGTTACAAATGTCCTCGTACGTTATATGAGGCCACTTCTTCATGTCTTCCTCTCAGTCATGAATAGTTTGAGGCTCTGGCACTGACCTGCCACTTCCATCGCTCTGCAATTTTTGGAAATGTTGCCACTACAGTTTATCATTTCAGTCAAGCTAATGTTATTTGGTCGAGGGAAGCGCTGAAACGGAAGTGCCGCACAAAAAAAACGGAAGTTGGACCCATAGTTACTTCTGCATTCGAAAATGAGTTGGTATTTATGAGTGTATATTCTGGAATAACAGGCTGCTGAAAAGGCACTATATTTGCCACTTTGAGGGTATTTAGGGTGTACCTAACGGGTATTTAGGTCTGCTTACAGTGTTACTTAAGAAGGCACTGATGGGTGTAACTATGGGAGTAGTTACAGGGTGCCCATGAGGTTCCTGCGGGGCTCTACAAGGTGCTTACAGGGGAACCTTCTGGCTGCCTATTGGGTAGCTGCAGGGACTCACATGACACTTTCTGGGTAAGTTACCTACGTGATACCTACTGGTGGTATTTAGTGGGACATAGAAGGTATTTATTGACTACTTATGGAGTTCTCAGAGCGTACCTAAAGGATAGCTATGGTAGTACACACACAGACGTACAGGATACTCGGAAGGTATTGATCAGATACTTGTGAAGTATCTAATGGATAGTTTGCGGTTACCTCCAGTGTACTCAGGAGGGACTTACACTAATTAGGTACTTCCAGAGTATCAAAGGGATACTTCTGGAGTACTTACTAGATATTTACAGGTTACCTAGTGGTAACACAGAAAGTACTGAAATTATACATTTTGCGGTACTTACAGATTGTCTACAGGGTACTCTGAAGGTACTTCTGGGTAGCTATCTGCTGGTGTAATAATTATATTTAAAAAAATACATATTGGGATACTTACTAGGAACGTTAAGGTGATCTATATACATGATACTAATGTGACTTTTTACACAAGTACATACGGGACTACGTACAAGGTGTCTACTGGGATACTCACAAGGTACCAGTGAGATACTTGTGGTGGATAAACAGTACAATTGTGGTAAAGATTGTGGGGCATCTCTGAAGGTACTTATACTACAGAGTAGTTATATAATACCTACAGATTAGCCTGATTTCTTAATTTCAATATATTTTATTGGTGTTAAGGGTTATTGCTAATTATGAGACAATGAAAAGTACAGAGCTGCGCTAATACAGCTGAAATTGAATTTAAAATATATGGAAAGGAAAAACAAACCCCATCACTGGGCTTCTTGAATGCAGGCACATCAAGTTTAAACGTTGAAACAGTATGAATGTGGAGGAATTATTCTGTAAAAGAAATATCTATTTATTCCATGTATTTAAAGAGAAATGATGCCATATGAGGTAAAAACAGAAGAACAAGAAGATCCCCCAGAGTGTTTCCAGCTAAGCTGGTCTGAGCTCAGCCCGGCTGAGACAAGGACATGATGAACAGATGCACTCTAAATCCATCTTTGCTGCCATGACTACATACAGTTACCTCCCCCCGTTTGTTCATACGCAGCGTGCAGCAGAAGATCAATGCAATCACAGCCCCAAAATGTGACAGAAAGCTAAATGTGCAAATAAAACAGAGGAACTTATAGGGCACTAAATATCAGATGTATGCAAAAAGGGCAATAAATAAATCAAAATTGGCTGGTCAATGTGTGATGACCGTGGAAATGAAACAATTCCACAAGCAAAGTATGGCTGGGCGATAATTTAATGACAATTTATATTGATCGATAGACGTATATCCATGATAGAAAAAAGGGTCAATAAAAATTTCAATAGAATAAAAGTTTTCCTTCCTTATGCATTTTAGCCATGTAGGTTAATATTACAGTCATTAATCCTCCCAACCAATCACAGAAGCAGATCCAGGAACGCTACGTCACTAAGCTCCGCCCCATTCAAAGAGTTCAGAGAGCACGCGTTCCTTTTTTATTTTTTAAAACGTGCAGTTTTGGTAAAAAGTTGGTTGAATAAAGGGTTGAGTTTGAATTCAGTGTTTGTGAGTTCTGTATCTAAAAATAAGCCGCTAAGCAACAGCATGAAATTGCCAGGGCTGCACTTAAAATATACATTTTGAATTTCTTGATAAATATCGATATAATATGATTTATATTTTATCGATATGTTTTATTTCTAAATCGTCCAGCCCTAAAGCAGAGTAAGCTGAGCGAAAACCAAATGTTACCATGTGGGTATAAAAGCGACTCTTAACAGAGAAATATAAAGTATAATTCCCGTTCCTAATCCCAAGGTTTCATCACAGGCTCATTCTGTGGACTAAAAACCTTTCTGCTCAGAAAGATTGTGCTGTCACTTGGTAATTCAACTTTCTGCCAGGCCTTTGGAAACCAGCTGGCAAAGAACAAAAGGTTCCAGGAAGCCATCTTCCTCTATTGTTTACAAAGACAGTCTGCCGTGATGTGTTCTCTGTAATAATGCTCATCCTCCGCAGCCCTCCCGCCATTTTAACAATGCTTTCACACTTCATGCACAGAAAGACTCACTACTGTGGAAAAGTTTTAAACCGCGTCTAATTTGTCCACATACGTAGCAGAAAAAGTTGGGGAACAATGTTGAACAATGCCTCTTGGAAATAAATCTGTTGAAAAGCCTCTTTATTTGCCTTTAAGTTTTGCCGCAATTGTGAAAAGAGCAGACTTGAGATGTTGGTTGCAGGCAGCCATGAATAACTTGGCAAATCCTTTCTTCCAAAGCTGGAGGAATTCTGGTGGAGGAAGCGTGATGGTCTGGGGGCAGCATCAAGGCTTGTTATCAATGGAGACCTGTCAGTTATTGCTAAATAATTAACGTGATGCCACCTGTCAATCACTTTTGGAGGCTCGTCAGTATGGAGCTAAAACAGTGACCGCTTGCAGCGACATTGAAAAGAGATTTGGCATTGTAAAATCAAGCATTTAAAAAAGAAACATTGAAAAATCACTTGCAATGACATCGAAAAAGAGTTTGGGCATTGAAAGATTAGACATTGAAAAGTCAAACATTGTTAGAAAAGTAAAAATTTATGATGATATTCTCATTTTACGCTGCAGCTTTTTTTCAATGAGAGATGTTTTCATTGTCACTGCAGAGTTCCTTCGGCTATGACGTCACTACAAGCTGGCGTTGTTTGGCCGTCGGGGGCGGGGCTAAAGTGAAGGCCCCTTCAAGGGCCCTCCGTTTTTCCGGTACTCCTCATCATATACCTGCTGTCACTGATTTAGCTCCATGTCACTACAATCATTAGCTGTATAAGCTAATGAAGGTAATGATAATAATGAAAATAACGCCCTTTCTTGTGGTCGAGCAGCCGTACTTCACCGGAGCTTTCCATAAGTTCACTGCAGGTAGATGACGAGTCTTTGAAGACGGTCTCGATCAACATTTCTCAAAAGTTATTCCAGATATTTTCCCCAGACTTCTCTTCCAGCTATCTCACTCATTGTCAGTCCAGTGGCTGACCCCTGGAAGGAGGCCTGCGGTGAAGGTCGAGCTGAACCCTCAGGGTGAAGCTTTCAACCCTCACGTTGTTCATGAGGTATGGAATAGGACAAAAGGAAAAAGCTACAGGATATACAGTAAGTGGATGAAATGAGTGTACTGTTGAGGGTGGATGGACTCAACCCTGACAAGAGGTGGAGGAGTTTAGGCATCTGGCAGGATGCTAACTGGGCGGTGCTGGTTCTTGCAGAAATGGTGTCCTGTGACAGATGCTGCCTTTACTGAAGCCCTGATAAATTACATAGAAACCAGCCTTTCATTTTTCTAAATAATCCAAAAATATTGATCTCATATCTATCGATGTTGACATACCAATACAGTTTTCACCTTTTTCTCAGTCTAAAATGTTACAATTTAAGAAACACTTTAAAAAATGACTTTTTTGTGTGTCTTTAATGAGAGAAGAAAGGCTTCATAAATCTCTTACTGTGTTTTATTAATCCATGTTTGGTGGAGAATATTTTAGTCCAACCAGTTTAAACATGTGGAATGTCGTCACTTGGAATAGTGATGGACACATGCAGTCCAGACATCCTAAAAAAACCTAATTAATTTAGCTCCAACTCATTAGCTTCATATCATAAACCAGCCTCAGCGTCAGCAGGCATTTGTTCCTTAGAGCAATACTTTCCTACAGTACTAGATACCAATTCCTGCTGCAGCAGTAATGGAGTAATTAAGTTTTAGCTTTATTGTTATTCAGAATTTTAGTTTTTTTCCCTGCTTGTGGCCCAGGGCTGGACGATATAGGAATAAACCTATTGATAAAACAAATCGCTTTGATCGATATCAATAACTATCAAAACATTCAAACATATTTTTAGTGCAGCCCTGGCCATTCTATGCTGTTGCTTGATGACCTATTTTTAGATAAATAACGCAAACACGGAATTCAAACTCAACCCTTTACTCAACCAACTTTTTACCAAAACTGCAAGTTTTAAAAAAAATTAAAAAGAACATGTGCTCTCCGAACTCGTTGAAGGGGGCGGAGTGTTTCCTGGGTCTGCGTTGTGATTGGTTGGGAGGATGTAACGACTGTAATATTAACCTACATGACTGCATAAAGAAGGAAAACTTTTATTCTATTGAACTTTTTATTTACCCTTTTTTTTCTATCGCGCCACACTTCTATCGATCGATATATATTGTTATTGAATTATTGTCCAGCGCTATTGTGATGCTCCCCAGTATGTGCAATAAGTCATATTGCCGATATCGAGCTCCACTGCAAGTCCTACTTGGAAGAGCCTCTGGAACCGACCCACAACACACTGGAGGGAATATATATCTCTTATGGGCTGGTAATGCCTTGGGATCTGGAGGAAATAGGTGTCTGGGTTTCCCTCAAGGATCTGTTAACTCTCTGACTCTGTCTTGGATAATAGAATATAATGGATGGATTCCTGACATTGACAGCATGCTGAGTAGCGTGTGCTTCAAAAAAGAGAGAAATGATAAGTAGATCATTTAAGAAGTGTTGCACCTAAAGATTAGGTTCCGCAGATAAGCAGTACCTGAAAGGCATCCATCCTTTTTCTAGTTATTCCAGATCTGAGCCAACCTTCTACCAAGTGATAATCAACAGTTCATTGTTCAGGGTCTCCTCCCAGTGGGAGGTAACTTTAACGACCTGGATCCTGATCAGATGTGGTGAACAACCTCAGCTGACTCACTTCCATGTTCCCTCTGAATGCCCTTCACAAGATGGAGACCGATGATTTTACCCCAATAAAACCAGCATCTTCTTGGCTGATTGTGTCTCATTCTATGCTTTCAAGTATCTTGATTGTCTACAAGTCATGTCCCCAGGAAACAAGATAAAAAGTCCAGTAAAAACACAAAACACATCATTCTTCTGTACATAGTTAGCTGTAAAATTTCAACAATCACATTGTTGGAAGGTAAATCACAACCTTATGCTGTCAGACTGGGTCTGACAGCATAAGGTTGTGAGTAATGATTTCAGCAAAGATAATTCAGAAAAGTACTGTCTTTCTAACAGACTGCTAAAAATAAAGGGCTGAGATCCAAGTTAAAACGTTTTTTTTTTTTTAAGTTTCCTGCTGACAACATTAGTTAATTCCTTTGGAAAAGGGTCCGTCTCATGGGTCGGAGAATAATGTCTTCTCTCTGAAAGTGATTTGGTGCTGGAGTGATAAATAAGTGGGAAAAGCAGCCGAAGTCAGAAAAAGTTTGAAAAGACCTTCAGAAGGTCTGAAGAAGTACGCTTCAAGATGTTAGAACATTTAGCTGCTTGGTGGGACAACATGAGACGACTGGATGTCAAAGGACAAAGGCTTTTGATCTTGGAAACTGTCTGAAAGAATTGAAACATCTGGTTGGAGAACATTAGTTTCCTCTTTCAGACGTTTTCAGGACCGAATTCCTGTAGCAAACATTCATCTGGGCCTGTTCTCTGCATACTGATTCATGAAGGGGACTGCAAGCCCCGGCATGTGTTGCTCTCTTTACTCTCCTCCCCCTACAGCTCCCTTTTTTTTCCAGGCCCCCCCTCCAGTATGTGGGTGGCCCCTGAGGCAACTGGCTGCAAAAGCTCAAAGGCAGCAGCTGCTGAGCTCGGAGAAAACTGCAGCATGCTTGAGGAGGCAACTTTTACACAAAGTAGTGGCTGTGGGAGAAAAAAAAATAGTGGAGGAGGAAACAAGGAAACTTTAAGCAAGTGACGTCATCGAGTGAAATCACAGAGATGGAAACTAGGAAGTTTCTTTGTGCTTAAATCATGCACCAAAGATCCAATAAGAGTGCCGGGTTCCTCCTCAAAGATAAAGTTGCTTTTATCTAAGGAAGAAAAGCTGGATTCACAGGAAACAAACTTATCTCCTTTTTGACATTTGTTCCCAATCCCTTCACATAATCTCCCAACTCTGCTGCTCAGAGGGGCTCCTGCTCATTTCACTTCCTCTAACGGGGGAAGTTTCAGGCATGCTTTACTCACACAGATGGTCATAGCTCCTGCCCCCATTCTTCCACCAAAGAAACTCCAGCAGAGGCTTAAAGATGTGGGGAAAAACTGCTGCTATCCTCCCTCCTCCTCCTCCTCTTCTCACTCTGTCAGAGGCAAAAAGCCAGACCCCTGCCCGGCGGCAGGAATGTCTTTACTCCTCAACATTTGTGTCCTCCAGAAACAAAAAGAAGACCCAGTTAGAGTTTTTTTAAATGTTGTCAGTGCCGGCAGAGTCAGTGCTGACCAGCCCATGAGGCTCAGACTAGTCCCTCTTCCTCCCTCTTTATTCCCCTCTGTCCTCCCATGCTGAAACCTGAGCCGAGCGCTCCCATTGGCTCACTGGCTGCCTCATGTGACTCAAGGGATAAAGTCCCAAACATGAACATGTCCTGCAGACTCCCTCTGCTAGGAAATGAGGCTGCACAGATACAAGTTGATTACTGGGAGGAGTGGAAGATTGAACGCTCACTACCAAAATGTTCTGTAAGAAAAAACGAAGCAAAAACCAAAATTCTGTGGTTTTTATGAGCCGCATGAGAACCCTTGCATACTTTAAGCTTAGAACATTAATATTTTTCTTTTTAGGGTAGCATTTTAGAGCTTTTGAACAGTTTCAAATGTTGCAAATTGAGAAAATAATCCAAAATTATCACCATCTTTTTTTAAAGGCTGCAAATGCGTTGAAGACCACTTGCTAATATTTGGCACATTAGTTATTTTCCTTTAGTTTCCGTCATGATTTTAGATAACCTAAAAATAGTATAAGGAAGGGGAGGATGTGCTACCCCTAGTGGAGGAGTTCAAGTATCTTGGGGTCAGGCGGATTGGTGCAGCGTCTGCTGTGAAGCGGGCGCTGTACCGATCCGTTGTGGTGAAGAGAGAGCTGAGCCAAAAGGCCAAGCTCTCGATTTACCGGTCGATCTACGTTCCTACCCTCATCTATGGTCACGAGCTTTGGGTCGTGACCGAAAGAACGAGATCCCGGATACAAGCGGCCGAAATGAGTTTTCTCCGTAGTTTGTCTGGGCTCTCCCTTAGAGATAGGGTGAGGAGCTCAGTCATCCGGGGAGGACTCAGAGTAGAGCCGCTGCTCCTCCACGTCGAGAGGAGCCAGTTGAGGTGGCTCGGGCATCTGGTTAGGATGCCTCCTGGATGCCTCCCTGGTGAGGTGTTCCAGGCACGTCCCACCGGGAGGAGACCCAGGGGAAGACCCAGGACACGCTGGAGGGATTATGTCTCCCGGCTGGCCTGGGAACGCCTTGGGATTCCCCCGGAGGAGCTGGCCCAAGTGGCCGGGGAGAGGGACGTCTGGGCCTCCCTACTGAAGCTGGATAAACCCCGGATAAGAGGAAGACGACAGATGGATGGATAAAAATAATCTTGATCAATAATGATTTTGCTGATGTTTTATATGGGTGACACGCGGCGTAAAATCATTCACACTCCAGGCAGATTTAGATTTTAAAAGATTTTATTCAACCAAGTTGTTTCTGGCAGGAAATCAGAGCATCTCTCTGTAGATGATAAAATAATTTAAAGGAAGTATACATTTTTTAAAACATTTTATTGAAGATGATCATTTAGTAGAAATATATGTATTACAGAAGTTGGACCCTTTTTCTCTAGTTTCTGACCAGATTTTTGCATGTTTCTGGTATTTTGATTGTTGTCTTTGATGCAGAGCTCTAACTCTTTCAGACCAGAAGGCCTCCTTGCCATCACCCTAATCTGTAGCTACCACTATAGATTCTCCTTCAGATTCAAGTCAGGACTTTAACTGGGTATTTCCAAGAGGGATGAACAAAAAACAATTGTTGGATCACATCAAAATAAAGTGAAAAATCCAGCCCTCCTCGGAGCTGATGGTCCTGTAAAAACATCATTTGAAATTTTAAAGTGACAGAAAGTGGGACCTTATGTTAATGAATTACCATTTTAACACTATTTACACCTTTTTTTAACTACATGTTCAGTGTAGACCATGACGATGCCACACACTCTTGGTTTTGACTTATTGAAAATTCCGAGATTTTTTGATTATAACTTCTTTCATGGCAACGTTTTTAACTTTTTGGTCACAATTCATTGATCAAACTGCAGATGTGTTTGTGTGCTTTAACCCAGTGTGTCCCCCACTGCCATGAGACTGATGGCTCACTGTCAAATTATCTTTGAGAGCAAGAGTGTGCACAAAGAAATAACCTTATATTTCAGTTCTGGGTTTCTCTTTCAGAACCCGAACTGGACGGTCCCTTTTATATCTCCTGCATAAAACACAGTGTAGACTTTAATACTATGCGGACACCAGGAGGTTAAGCCACTCATGGTTTTAGTTACTGAACGACGACGGATCGCTTAATGCTTAAGTTTGCTTTATTGTTTCAGCGTTGACCCTCAAGAAGGTTTTTAATGCCTCAGTACGTTCTTCCTCCTTACAGTTGTCCATCACCGGGAACGTTTCCCACTTCTAGACAGACCCAGTAGAAGGAAGCTGATGTCTGCAGGATTCTCTGCCAGTAGTTGCTCCGCCAGGGGTGTACGCGGTCTTCGGTTCTCAACGTGGGTTTGAGTCCCGGCCCGTGGACCTTTGCTGCGGTCGTCCCCTTCCTCTCTCAATCCCATTTCCGGTCAGCCTACTGCCAAATAAGGGACACTTCTGCCACAACATAAACCATTTTTCTGACAGATTTTTAAGTTAACTGTAATTCTTTTGCACACCATAACCTCCCCTGTCCCAAAATGGACGATTATCTTGACCCAGATGTTTCAGTATTTGAAAAATTTAAGCAGCACAGTTGGACAGAAAATTAAAATGTAAATTCAAATTCGCAAAGATTTCTAGGTATGTGTCAAAAGATGCTTTCTGTGACTGTAAACTTGTTGACTGAACCATTACTGATGACACTGTTACTCTTATTTTTCTGTAAGACAAATCCCTCATTACATCTAAACATTTGCATCACTTAACATTATTTATTTAGGGAGCTCAAACTTCTGAGCTCCCATTAAAATCAAACTGAATCCTGAGTGAAATCCACCATCTTTAAATACCACAAAAGAATCTGAGGGCATTAAATTCCTATCTTTATTGATTTCATATGGTTTTGCCGTTTTCATATGTAAACTTCCTGACGTTGTCCTCGATCCAGTCGCTGAAGACCGACACTCGTGTGAACACCGAGGGCTTCTTGTCTCTGATGCAGCCCTGAGGTCCGAAGCTGACCACGCCGTGCACCTCCCAGGTCCCGGCGGCCGAGCAGGCGAACGGACCCCCTGAGTCTCCCTGCAGGAGAGTAGAACATGCACATAATGACTTAGACTTAGACAAACTTTATTGTCATTTTGTATGTACAGAGGGCATACAAAACGACATTTCGTTGCATACAGCTTACGACAATGTAATGAGATTGCAATTGAATTAAGATAACATTACAATATAAAGTGAAGCAGTGATAAGAATGTAACAATGCAGGAGAAAACGGTTTTTGAAAAAGTGTGCAGAAGATTGTTCAACAATGTTTGTAGTGCAAAGAAATAATGCTGCAAAAAAAGGTATTAATTTGAAAAGTTCAATGTTGGCAGTGCAAAATAATAATGGTGCAGTAAATGTTCAGTTATGTGCTTTTAAGAATAAACAAAGAGGCCATTTAGGTTTGGTAGAGACTGACTTATTTCTGTATCCCTGTATTTCAGATATTAATAACTTGACGCTGTAATCTTGAGTAAAATATCACCGCTGAGTTTTTTGTGACCCGTTCCAGTGCTGCTTAGAGCTCCGGGTCTCTAATTGTCCCATTTTCCTGCTTGCCTGGTTGCTCATTACTGCAAACAAATAATGCCCAAATGTGCTTTTGTGCAATTATGGCAGTAATTTGGGCAGCTGGGATTTCTAATCAAGGTTGAATGACCACAAACAAAACAATTGGATGATTGCCGCATAAAAAGACACCCCAGCTACGTGACACCGACACAGTTATATAACCTTCGACGGCTGTTTAAAAAGGACAACGTCTGCTCGAGCATCAGGTTGCCTGCAGACCTGGCAGGCTGACTTGAGCTCGTCGGGCGACTCGTAGCCGGCGCAGATCATGGAGGGCCGCACCGAGTCCCACCAGTACGCAGGTTTGCTGCAGGTCTGGAAGGCAACCACCGGAAGAGCTGCCTGGTTCAGCTTCTCAGCCACAACGGGGAACAGGTTACCTGAGGAAGACAAGTTTGAGTCACACGTTATAATGTGTAAAATGTCTCTACAGATCATTGCAAAGGGTTCTGCCTCCAGCGGCTGTAATGAACTGGGCTGCTGCTCCTCTGCGAGAAATAAGCTGCAAAACTCCTTAAAACCTTCAGGAGTTTGTTTGAGTCGTGTTTAAATCTCTTCTTGGAAATGTAAAAACGCCTACGTTGGGTTGGAGGAGCTTTGGCTAAACTTTATGAACTTTTTTTAATAGACTTTTGCCACTTTTAGTCTTTACCTTACAGGTCTTAAAGTCTGTTTTTTTATGCTTTTGCTTGTCTGAAAGAAGAGATCTTTGATCTTAACGAGTCACTTCCTGCTTAACGAATAAAAATAAATGAATGAATAAAGTATTCATAGCCAATTAAGTTCTTTAGTTTTTGCCCCATCAGACCCACAGACAGCAGCATGTTCTGCTGAGATGTGACAGACCACTACAAAGCTTTCCACAACTGTGAACGGTACGCAAATGTCAACGTTTTCAGATATAAATAAAAAAAGAGTGGCATATATTTGTATTCAGCCTGGCTGTCTCATTATTTTCCAAAAAAAAAACAGGAAAAATAGCATTAGCTGCAGAACAGCTACGAGTCTGTTGGGGTATGTCTGTAGCTGTTGGTACTTTAGCTTTACACATCTGGAAACTTACATTCTTGCCCATTCTTCTTTGCAAGCTTCTGCTCAAGCTGAGTCAGATTGGGCAGAGAAGCCTCCAGGATCATGGGCATCTATTTTCTAATCTTCCTGCAGATTCTGTCGTTGTTTGGCTGGAAGGTGAACCTCTGCCCCTTTTTGCAGGCTCTTTGCTTTTAGCTCCATTCATGTCCCATGTGCTCGCTATTATTGCTGAAGATAAGCGGCCCCAGAGCATGATGCTGCCATTATTATCATTTCAGTTTAGCGGTGATGTGTTCAGGGTGACATTCGGCGTAAACTTTCTGCCTCTAGTCTGACCACAGCAGCTTCTTCCACATGTTTGCTGTGTCTCTTTTTTTGTTTTTTGGCAAATTCCAGACATCAAGATCTTTTCCTTTCCTCTGTTACTTGTGGACTACACACCTAACAGGTCACCAACCGGCCCTCCCACCTGAGCACGGGATCTGTGCAGCTCCTCCACGTTTATATCTTTGCTGCATCTTTTCAGTCAGTTTTGGTGGACAACCTGGACTTAATAGATTAAAAATTTCCGCTTTGTTTTCTAACAGAACCCGGCTTTAAATTTCTCCAGAACCTTCTCCCTCTGCTGGGTTTGTTCACCAATGTCTACTGAGGTTAAATTACACACAGGTGGACTCTGCTCATTAATTAGATGAACGCTGAAGGCTATTGGTTAACCTGGAATTTATTTAGAGGCATGTGAATAAATGATGCAGGGGCCACTTTTCTGATTTTTAAATGCCAAGAACTTTGAAGTCCATGTGCCGTTTCCCTCCCATTTTACTGTTATACATCACGTCGTGTTGCTCTTTCATGCAAAATCCCCGAATAGATACATGGAAGTTTGTGGTTGAAACTTTTAAAGCATGAAAAAGTTCAAAGGGTGATTACTTTTGCAAGGCAGTGTTGAAACGACAGAAAACCTCTCAAAGATCCCCTGAAAGCCGTGGCAAATATTGATTAAGAGCATTTTGGTTCCTTGGGGGAAAAATGAAAAGATACGAGGGTGTTTTCTTCTTCAAGACATTTTTACACCTGGTTGACATTTCTTCTAGTTACCGGAGCAGAGCGAGAAGCTGAGACCACGTCTACCTTTCTCGTCTCCCCATCCTGTGACCCAGCAGGGTGTCCCCGCCGGCATCTCGGCGCCTGGCTTTGGCAGACAGATGGCGCTGACCTCCCGCGTCATCTTCACGGGCTCGGCCAAATGCACCAGGGCCACGTCGTTGGTGATGTCTGTGCGGTCCTGCTCGTAGACGAAGCCCTCGTGTCGGATTATCCCGTCCACGTTGTAGCACGTCTCCGCCGAGGGAACGTCCATGGAGGAGTTCATGTGATGCTTTCCCAAACACATGCGCCAGAAGGACGGCCTGTTCAGCGGGCTGCAGAAAATACGTGTTACAATCCTCCAGCAGTACTCCATTAACCATGGTTTAGTGAAGGATAGAGCGAAGGCAAAGGCCAGCTCAAACTTGCAAGATACCCATTAGACAACTAAACAACCAACTAAAACAACGATTTGTTCATAAATCAACCTACACAAGAAAAACAGTTTTTATCTGATTGCCTGCATAAATGAGATCCTTGAAGTTTTAGAAATATTTGCTCTCTGCAGCTAAACAGATCCTACCCCATGCATTACCTTTTACCATGGCCGTATCTAGCGTTCACTACCCGGGGGTCAATATTTTTTTTTTTTTTTTTTGTATCCTTTTTGATCCATTGTATATATGAAGATTCACTGTATATAACTGAATGCCCCTTTCCTACTCTGCACCTTCTTGTATGAACCGATGTGGCAAGTGAATTTCTCCATTGTGAGATCAATAAAGCCTATCTTATCTTATCTTATCTTATCTTATCTTATCTTATCTTATCTTATCTTATCTTATCTTATTTCCCCCAGTAGGACTTCACTTTCTAAACTAAAATTTGTGAAACTGGTCAGGGAAGTCAAATCAGACCTTTTGATGTCCCTGTTGGGTTGAGTTAATACAATTAAAATGAATGTGGCCTAAACATTTTTGTTTCTATTTCAGTGATTCACAGTATTGAGGAACCTAGGTCCTTTAAAAATGTATATATATTATATCATCATTTGTCTGGGCAGCGAAATACACTTTACAAAAAATCTACATAAGATCGTGGCCAACCTTCTGGCATACTGCTGGGCAGCTAATATCCAAAAGGAACAACCTACCGGACTATTTAGTGCAATTTCATCTTATTGGTATAAATCCCCCCCCCGGACTGCGACCCAACCGGTATCTCTCCAAACTAATGGTACGGTCCACTGTGAAGATTTGGAAACAATTTAGACCCCATTTTAAGATTATTTGTATTTCCTCCACTAATGTCAGCTTTTCGTTGATGAAACTTTCACATAATTTGAAATTCCCAAAAATAAATTTGACAATTGAATGATGTCCCAGTCGGTGAAGTTAATCACGTCATCGGCATCATCGCCGTTGTCTCAAAGACTAAGAAATCTTTTGATAACACTGGGTGAAGCTGTTTGCTTTAGAAAATGTATCAATAAAAATAAACATTGGGTGAAAATGAATTCAACATGTAAAGTCGTAACTGGAATGAGCCAATAAAACGTAAAATAAAATAAAATAACATGAGTATTTATTTTGTATGATACTCACAACATGAAACAGTGAGCAGCAGTAAGGATCCACTCCTCATGAATCAAAGAGCCTCCACAGCCATGCATGTAAGGGATGGGAGATATGGGCGAAGCCTGCAGAAACAAAGAAAACGGCAACAAAAACATCATCTAACAATTTTCTAATCACAAATTACACAACCGCTGATGATATACATGTATGGAGGACCAATTGATCAGCCATAATGAATTAACAGAAGAAAGAAGAGCTTGGGGAGTCACCTGTTGCTATGCAGGGTTCTCCCCACACAGTTTTTGGGGAGAAAAACTGAGATTTAAAAAAAATGCTTTTCAAAGTTATTGTGTTTCACTGTGAAAAACACAACTTTATGTACCTCAGGAGATTATTAAATACTGTGAAAAAGAAACTTCTTTCAGTTTGTGTTTCCACATGTGATAAATTCAGTGTGTCCTGACCCCGTCTCCGATTAACTGTCAGTGTCAGTTAACGACTGAGAGGAAAAAAGAAAACACAAGCTGTAATTGTTTTGGGACTGTGGTGGGCTCGGGCTGTGGGGGCGTGGGTTGGGTCTGGGGTTGGGACGGGGGTGTTTGGGCCCTTGGTCGCTGGCTGCAAGACCTCTTACAGGTCAAACGTTCCTGCAGCAGCTTTGTAAGGAAGCACCGACCATGAGACTCAAAAGTGGGAAAACGTTTAGTCTGGATGGTCTGGATGGCTTCCGGTGTTTCTGGCCTGACAAGGAGGAGAAATATCCCGCTGGAGATATTTTCCAGGCAGAACATTGGAGGAGGCTCCATCGTGATCTGGTAGTCAGACCGCAGCTGACTGTGAAGATGCTGCAGCAGGCATCCCAAGAATCCTGTCACACAGCTAACCATGTCCTGATTAAGCTGCGATTTTAAAGTCTTTTTTAGTTTTTCCATGTGGTCATGGGAAACAGAAGTGTATAAAGTCGTAAAACAACGTTTCCCCCTCACTTATAGCCAGGAAGGGAGAGACAGCAGAAGGTCACTGTACCTGCATCGAGACTTGCCAGGGCCAGGAGTGAGGGATCGCCTCCTCCCCGTTAACCACCCGTGGAGCGGCTATTTTAGGTTTCACTACTGGATTTCCACAATCTTCTGGCCAGTCTGAGAGCAGGAGGTTTAAAAAATAAACTTTATACTTTAATCCAGGACTAAGAATCATTTTATATGTCAGACAAACTCTTAACAAGGACTTAAAATCAGAATTATACAATAACGTGTTATCTACCTGTCCTAGAAACTAGGGGTGTCACCAAAACAAATATGATTTCACCCTTTTAGTTCTATGCAGGCATTTAAATCAAAAACATTCTTATAATTTTAAAATACTACTACTACTACTACTACTACTAATAATAATAGATAATCTGTTCACTTTAGTCTCATGCGTTGTGGATTTCAAAATAAAGGTGCATCTTAAAAATGATATGAATTGAAACTTTCATCTTGCATCGATATAATAATTGTTAATAATTTAATCGATGTATTGACGTGGATCGATGTGTTATTACACCCCTGAAACCTAAGGATGAACAGAAACTCACTAGGACCTAGCAGCTCTGTTCTCACTCACTGATAGTGATGTCGTCCCACGGGTTTGGAGGAGGAGGCGGTAAAGTCGGAAAAACGTTGGCCTCTTTGGTCCAGTAAGCGCGAAAACCTTTCTGCTGATCAGCCCCGTTGCTCAGAAAGCGGATAACAGCCGTGTTGCTGGGGATGGTGAGGGCGGGTGGCGGGGCAAAGCCGCAGAAGCGACCTGAAGAAGCAAACCTTACGGGTTAGGAGGAACCGACAGAACAAAGGTTGGACCTGTGTGAAGATAACAAACCATGCGATGCCATGGTTTCTCCGCTGAAGATCTCCACGTAGTCCACACAGTTTCCAAAGGCGTTGACGGCTTGCAGCTCAAAGTCAGTGAACACCACATGGATGCTTTCAGCCGAGGGAACGCTGACGTGCCAGGTGCACACACTCTGTGCGTGGTAGTCACTGGGCCAGCCCGGAGAGGTGATTTCCCCCTGATTGCTGCTGAAATGGCCCCCACATGGAGCTACGGTAGAATGAGACAAAAAAAAAAAAAAAAACAAGAAAAAGAGACTGACTGGTGTTGCTTGGAGGCCATTCCACCAGTTTTACGTCTCTCCTACCTTCTGTAGGGTCCACCGCCCTCCAGGTCACAGTGAAGCCTGTGTCGACCACCTTTTCATTAGAAAAGAAGCTGATGTGAAGTCTGTTTCCATGACTAACCAGATCTCCAGGGGCCACATGACTGCAGTAGGTGCCTGTTGGAAACACGAAGAAGCGTTATACCTTAGATTCAATCTTTCAGGGCATAAGACAGGGATGGACCTGTTTGAAGGGCTCAAGGTGATGCTTTTAGGTCTTTCTAACACTGCACCAACTCTCAGGCATGGAGGTGGCAGCATCATGCTGCGGGGCTTGTGAGATGTGCTATATAACATGGATGGAATAATAAAGGCTACACCTATTTGTGGAACATTTTCCAACCATCAGATCCAAACCGGCCCCTTCAGGTGAAATGAAATCAGTCTAATCCCAGGAACCACCGCTAGGAGATGCAGGGACGGCAGATTCACTGTCAATGGTGAAGCCATGAAGGACATAAAGGACTGTTTTTCACAGGCAGTGGCGCGTTGCGTTCTTCAGCTTAACCTCCAATAAACAGCAAAACGGTTAAAACACAGACGTAACTGGATGAATCAACAAAACAAAGGTATGATACAAATGTTTTATAAAGGGACTCCAACTGCAAGTGTACTGGAAATGTTACAATTCCTAAAAGTCCGGACCGTGCCTGGCAAAAAAACCCCAACAACACATAACTATTTTATTAAAACACATTTTTTTGTGATGCATACAACCTGACTGATCAATTTTAAATTAACCGATAAATTAGCATAAACAACAAACTAGAAAACCCATTTTATATAACACCCGTCAGGGTGTGAATGTGTGTGTGAATGGGTGAATGACTGAACTGTAGTGTAAAGCGCTTTGGAGGTCGTCAAGACTAGTTAAAGCGCTATACAAGTACAAGCCATTTACCATTTACCATATATAAGATAAATGTAATTTAATTTGCATGCATTAAATTATAAATAAAGGCTCACTTATATTGTTCATTTACTGAACAGAAAAGATTGACATCAATCCTTCAATGAGCCAGCAAGGACAACCAACACTAGATTAATATTTGCTTTTTGTTTACATTTTCCTAAATTTTATTCCAACTGAGTTTTATTTACTTTATTTACTTGCTTTTATTCTGTTTTTATTTTCCACTGATTTAATCATGTAAAGCACCATGTACTGAAATGTGCTATAAAAATAAACTTGATGGTCACTCTATCCAGCAGAACGTAAACGTAACGTGTGCATTTCCAGCATTCTGATTGGACGATCCGAGCTTGGGGCCGCATGATTTGTGCCCCACTGCTGTCTACTGAGAGCGTACTGGGCATAGACCCATGAATAAAGTTTTTCTATTGTTATTATGTGTGCTAGAGAGTTTAGATGATGTATAGGTGATGCAATAGTCCTGATCCCAAAAATATGAGTGGATAAATCAATCTTTATCATAGCATACTACACTGGAAGCTGCACTGCATCCCATTAGTTTAAATCATTATTTGTAGCTCTATAAATGTATATACATATGTGCAGGCTTTTAATTTTAAATATATAGGTTACGATGCATTTACTTGAAAGATATTGAAATGTACATGAAGCTTTATTGTTCATCTTGTGGATTCATCCCCTTAGATATTTAAATATCTTTGCTCTCGCTTCATTTCTGATGCATTTTCCCGTGGACGGGGTTTTGTGTTTGCTGTGTCGGGGAAATGTTTGAGCCGCATCAAGAAGAAGGGTGTCAGGAATGTCAGTCTTGAGCAGGAGTGACAGCCTGTCACTTGACTGTGACATGTTCTTTGCTCAAAATATCAGGCTGCGGGAGACATTCACGTACCCAGACTGCCCACATTGTCTGCGAGGCTGACTTTGTCGTTCATGCACAGCTGACTCTCCTCCAGGGAGAAACCGCTGAAGTGGACGTGCACCAGTTTCCCTGCAGGCACCTCGATGTTCCACTGGCAGCGGGCGTTGTTGCTGTAGGTGCCGGGGTAGCTCATGGAGGATGTGGTGCCGCGTTCCCCAGACAAATCCTTCGGCCCTCCGCAACCTGACGCTGCACAGAGAGGCCAGAAGGGGAATAATGGGCCCACTCACACTGTGATTTTCTTGACAAAGTGGGTGATTTTCGGCAAATAGGTTCCTACTGTGCTCGTTGTAGATGTCCCTGCGGATGACATTTGAGATCCACGGAAGGTAGGCTGAGGCCCGGGTGAACACGGAGGGCTTTTTGTTCATTATGCATCCAATAGGACCGAAGCTGGTTATGCCGTGCACCTCCCAGGGACCACCCGGTGTGTCCTGACAAACTAATGGGCCGCCTGAGTCCCCCTGTCAAAGTTACAGCCCCTTAATAAAACACGTTCTTCACAGAATACGGCGCATTTGCTGCCTTGGTGCCTTGCTTTACCTGACAGACGGACTTGAGCTCGTCAGGCAGTGTGTATCCGCAGCAGATCATGGAGGCCTTCACCTGGAACCACCAGTAATCCATCCGTTTGCAGGTGTCAAACGGGACGACAGGCAGAGCCACCTGGTTAAGGGTGTCTGAAGCTTTAGCATTCATTGAATCACCTGATCAAACAAACAGCAGCTTTTAAGCAGTTGAAATAAAAGTACCTGGTTAACAGAGGGATAATTTCACTTTCTGTCCAGCAGGTGGCATGCAAACTTTGAAACAGACTGTTCTGTGTTTTTTTTTTTGTCCCAGACATCACTAACAAAGATCAAGCTGCAGCTTAACACACTGCTTTAAGATTTTAGAGGACTAGATCAGGCTGATGCTGGACATGAAGAGGAAGCAGCACCTGTCTCATCACCCCAGCCTGTGGCGTAGCACTTCTTTCCTTCAGGAAGGATCTCCTCCTCAGAGGGAAGGCAGGCGAATGAAATCTCCTCAGTGGGGGCGGCGTCCTCAGCCAGCCTCACCAGGGCAATGTCAAACTCCACGGTGGGTCCCGTGGGATACTGGAAGGCCTGGTGGCGATGAATGCCAGAGATGCTGACGCAGCGTTCACTCAGCTCTGTTGTGGTCAGGTTGTGTTTGCCGAGGCACATCCGCCAGCGATGCAGCTCATCTGCATATCTGGGTGGACATATCAGTCAACAATCAGACTTTATTTCATCAAGGTACAGATCCTTGCAAAAGTGTTCACACCTCTGGAACTGTTTTAACACAATGTATCTCATTTCAATGTGCTTTATCAGGATTTCATGTGATAGATCAGTCGGGTGTGGCTGTAGACCACATTTACCGTGAACTGTTGAGCAAGATCCCTTCAAGGATGATAGAAAGGTGCAGTTCCTTGGAAATAATGTACCAAGAACTTGGAGATAATGGATATGTGTCCTTTCTCTCTGAGAGAAAATGTGCTTCTTTCTACTGGTTCACAAGGACAGACTGTAGAGAAACGCTCTTTCTACCAAACTGTTCTTAACAGAGAAGTTAGCATCTCTTTTATAAAATGGCTTTTACGCGTTAGTAAGACTGGTATAATGTAAAAGTTTTTGCAACTGTCCAAAATTGACTTTTAGTTCTCCCACAGATGTGATGCAAGGTCCAATGCCCAATGCTCTATATGAGAAAAATCACTTTGCATTTTGTAGAATATTTGAAAAAAACCCTCTATTCTTCTTTTATTTACCTTATGAAGCAGTGCGCTGCTGTTAGCACCCAGTTTTTATGAATCAGAGTCCCGCCACAGATGTGAGAAAACGAGGGCTCAGACTGACTGGCAGGCCAGACCTGAAAGAAACACCAAAAACAGGCAGAGCAACGAAAACTCCATCAGCAGCTGCTCGTGTAGACGTCGATGCACCTCCTTGAATTTATGGTGAACCTCCCCACCTGCATGGACACCTGCCAGGGCCAGGAGTGCGCTACGGCTTCCTCTCCATTTACAATGCGTGACACAACGGCAGGAGGAATGGCTGGTTTCCCGCATGTTTGGGGCCAGTCTACGAGAGATGTTTGTGTTTGAGTGAGGCGAAAATAAAGAGCAGAAATCTGCTGCTGACAGATAAACCTCTGTGCTGCACTGATACGGGTTTTCCAAAATAGTTTTGCAGACACGCACGGCTGACATTGCTGGCCGCACCAACAGGCCGCTTCAAAAAACACGCCTCCGCTGCAACTTGCTGGGAAAAGATAATTTCTGTCAAAATGCAAATTAAAATTCAACTTTTATTTTGTTCGCCCAGACAGCAATGCATTAATGCTGAATTTATCTTCCACTAGATTCTGTTCCCTTCTGTAATCTTGCTAATAATGAAACTCTGTCTGAGCCGGGCAAGACAATAAAATCCTATAAACCAGCCCTGTCCATCTATCAAACTGTATTTTAGAAATTGCTTTGTCAGTGGCTGGAGCCACCTGGGGCTCATCGCTGGATGAAGAATGGAAACAACCAGCAAAGAAAGGGAAGTAAAGCAGTAGGTCACCTCACATTGTGTTCCCAGCATCCATAATAACTGTGTTTGACTGTCCATCTGGGAGGTGGGGGACTCGGCGTATACCCGGACACATTTCTGTCGGGCTAAGCTGAACCTCTTATAATGTATTGAAACTTGTAACTGACACAAGAAGTATCAGGACATCAGACAAAATGACGTCCGTACTAAGCAAGCGTATTAGCACAAGGACTGTATTATAGTAATATTACACCTGACGCATTGATGTCTTTGAGTTTTTATTGAGGTTAAAAAAGCCTTTCTATTCCTTGAGTCTACTGTTTACGTTCCAAACTTGCCCTAAATTACATGTTACATTTCTGTAACTTATGAGTTACCATTACAAAAACATACAGGTTAACTCAAAAGTTACTTCCCCAAGACGAATCTACTAATTTCCATGATTCCGTTTGTATGATTTGATTGAATTTTACTTTGTAAAGTGCCTTGAGATGGCATGTAATGTGAATTGGTGCTATATAAATAAAATTTAATTGAATCAAATTCTGTATTAACTTAAAGGTTACTTTCCCCTAACTCATTTTAATGATTTGATGTTTAGATGCACACATTAGCTGTAAATTCAGTGATAGGGTCAAAAATCCTGAAAGAAACTTGTAAGGTTTGCAAAGTAGCCAGTGTAAATTGTAGTTGAGGTTCAAGAAGATACTCCGCAAGTTCCCAAAAGATCTAAAAACATACCTGTAGGTTTCAGGAAAATACCAGGTTAGTAAGTTATGGAGATGTTATAGACATTGACCTGTCAGGAGCAACATTTCTGTAAAGTAATATGTAGGTTCTGCAAAGTTCTGGAACTTGTTGGATTCATGATGAAGGATCTGTGATTTCAGGCCATGTTACCTGTGAGATCTGGGCCAGAACCTGATGGAAACGTGATAATAACCTGTAATTTTAGGAAAAGTAACCTAAAAATTCAAAAACAAGTAAACTGTAAATTCCTCAAAAGTAACCTGTGACGGGGCGGCCTGTCTTTTCACTAAGGCCTGCCTAACCCGTTTCGTAAATTCGGCAGCAAAGGAAGAAAACAATTATCAGAGACAAAACATTTGTAATAAACATATATATATTACAATTGGAATTCCAAGAGGAGACACACACTTAAAACGTTATCCTAAAGCCCCATGTAGTAAAGCACGGAGTCCATCCTCCGTGTCTGAATTGTCGGGGTGGGGGGGGGGGGGGGGGGGCTGCATACACCCTTACCTGTGCTTGTCTTCTCACAAACAAAACAGATCCACATTCCAGTGTCAAATAAGGCGCTGGGTTCTTGATACAATTTGCCAGATGTTTCTAGAAGTCTACCAAGATAAACATTGAAGAACAATATAAAGCTTTTAAACCATAAGCCTTCTTGAAGGTTACTCACCATAAAACCTCATCCCACAAGAAGGTTGGGTGAATTTATAGCCTGTTAGTGACCCCGCAAACTCCTTACTATTTGCACTCCAGGCCACAAAATTTAACCATAGTAGTCTAAATTTAGGTAACTTTTACTGCTTAATAAAAATACATGATTGATACAAAAACTGATTATATATTTCCATGACACCTGTAAATTCTAGAACATTCCCCATGGCAACCTGTAAATTCTAGAACATTCCCCATGGCAACCTGTAAATTCTGGAATGTTCCACATGGCAACCTGTAAATTCTGGAACGTTCCCCATGGCAACCTGTAAATTCTAGAACATTCCCCATGGCAACCTGTAAATTCTGGAATGTTCCACATGGCAACCTGTAAATTCTGGAACGTTCCCCATGGCAACCTGTAAATTCCGGAATGTTCCACATGGCAACCTGTAAATTCCAGAATGTTCCACATGGCAACCTGTGAGTCCCATTGGAGCGTCACATAAATCCTGGAAGATTCCAGAAAGTGACTTGTGGAAAACGTCAGGAAATTGTCAGGAACAAAGAGGCTTTATTGCGTTTCCCATCAGAAGAATGATCATAAAAATAACTTTTTGGGTTGCGATAAAAATGCTGCTATGCTCAAACAAATATATAAATAAGGTAAAACTAACTAAAGAAGGAAATTTGTGAAACTAAATGTTCATGAAGTTCTCAGATCAATGGTATGAGATACTTTCATGTTTGAATTATATGGGGTTTTAGTGTCCAGTTTTGTGCAGCTCTTTGTTTCAGCTGTCATTGTCTTAAACTGTTTAATAAATAAAGATGGTATGATATATAAAGCTTTGATTTAAAATATTTAAGTACTTATTTGATGTTTTTTTATGTTTTTGCAGTGGAAAAGGTAATTTTCCAAACACTGTTTCTATATTATAAATTGCCTGTTTTGTAAATGTTTTTATTACAGTTCTCATCAGCACAGCTTTACATTCTTCTTTATGATCCTCAATATACTGTAGGTTAGTGGTATAATAGTTTTATGCTGACACAGATACTCTACCTATGGCGATGCCATCCCAGGGGTTTTTTTCAGCAGGCGGCTCAGTAGGAGCAGGGAGACTGGGATTTGTAGTCCAGTAAGCTCTGAAGCCTTTAGCCTCGGTAAACAAGTCTGTGTGAAAACGGAGCAGCAGCTTGTTGCCTTTCGTTTGGATGCTACTGGGCAGGCTTGTTCCACATAATGGTCCTAAATGAAAAGGAAATAAAAAGAAAGAGGCTCTGTAATTCCCAATTAAACCAGTGTTGAATTCATATATTTATTCCTAAAAAACTGAAGAAGACAAAGTGAAAAAATAGTTTCGGAAACTGCTATTGCAACGAAACTTGCCATGTTTTTGATGTAGTGCGTTTGTCAAACCATTGAGGTCATACAGCATCACGTTGTCGTAGCACTTAGATGTGAAAATATCTTTGGCCTCCAGGTCAAAATGAGTGAACTTCAGAGTGATCTTTTTCCCAAAAGGCACAGCGATGCTCCACATGCACTCCGTGTTAGCCTTGTAGTTTATTGGCCAGTTCTGGGATTTGATTACACCTGTTTCCTCATTGGTGGAAAAGCCACATCCCTGGATCTCTATAAAAGTGAGAGGAAATAAAACAAAGACATCATGAGATGGATATTATGATACATGGAAAGCTGAAGGGTTTTATCAAGATATTGAATAAAAAGTATCACAACTTGTCTATCAGGATAGTATTTTAGTCCAGTTTGGTCTGTAAAAAAATCTGTCTTGTAAGGCAGTAAATATTTTTTTAAAGCAAACAGGCTAAGACCGAGAATTTTATGCTTTGATAATTTGACACTGGTTTATCAAATTGCACGCAAAAAAAATGTCTGACATTGCAAGAGCAAAGTTGCAATGATACAGAAGCTGAGAGAGGTCACACACACAAATGGATCTTTATGACTGAGATAGGGTATATATTATTATCGCAAGATAACAAAACTGTTTTTCTCAAGATAAAGGTTGATATAGTTATTACACAACTGAAATCAGGAGAACAAAGCAGGCAACAGGTGCAAAGCTGAAACTGTAAAATCAGGGAATATTAAACAGGCATAACTAGGGATTATAGAGGCATGAGAGACAAGACATTAATTAAGAAACATTCCTTTTCACATCACAAATATCTATTGTGAACTGCAAAATCCTACAGCAAACTATATTCAAAACACAATACGTTATTTTGTACTATTTTATTGAGACAAACGGATTAACTGACTTGTAAATCGTTTCATTGATCTCCTACGTGTTCACAGTTCTGTTGCTTGTTTAACACCTTCTCCGTCATGTGTGTGTTTTTTTAAATAACGATAATCATTGTGATAAAAGATTGAAAAGTTTTATCTGACTCTTGATCCTTTCACTGCACTTTCACCGTTTCCTTTTTCCACCGAGCTCAGACAGCTGCAGCAGCAGCTGATAATGTGACAGAGCGGCGTGTTATGATTGCTTAACGAGGCACCGAGGTGCTTTAACAACTTGCACCGTGAGCTGTGAAGGTGTTTCTGGGTGTCTCTGCCATGCTCCTTTATCTGTACCTGCAATATCCTCAGGATACACCGCCTCCCACGCTGCAGAGAATCCCCGGTCTGTGAGGCGACTGTCTGACTGGAAGGTGACAGAGATTGTGTTGCTGGCGCTGACCACCAGCGGAGGGAGGATGTAGCCACAGTGTGTACCTGAGAATGAAGCAGAGATAAAAACAAAAACGCTCATGAGGGTTCATGAGGTGGATCGAAGGTCCTATGAACGGATAAGATTTGGACCTGTAAGCGGGACAAGTGAGCAGTATGGGCTTTAAGCACAGGTGTTGATAAGAGACGCTATGTGTGCAGAATCTACACTGATTAAGATAAAGCTTTTTATTGCATGTGTTGTGTTATGTGTGCATGTTGCTGCTGGTGGTGTATGTACACTATTTTGTGAATAATTAAACCCTAACCTAATAAAACTTTGCAAAGAGGGCTTTGTGTCTACTTTTTTGTGAAAATGTTTTTTTTTTTATTATTGTTCAGCCACATTATGTATTCCAGTCTGATTACTGTCTGACCTGTAGAATTAAGAAACCGCTAAATACAACCTGTCTGACAACATGAAGTAGGCAAAAAATAATATCTAAAAACAACATATCATGCCCATATCTAAAGGATAGGAAACAAAGTCATTGACATCTAATTTCTACATTGATTTCTACATCTTTGAGACACCCAAAATTACTCCAAAAGGACATCAAAAACCCATTTAGGAGGTAAAAAAAGAACCCAGGACAACATCTAAATATCTACAGGCCTCTCCTGCCACAGTCAAGTTCAAAGTTCATGATGCAACAATAACAAAGAGACACGGGCTAAAAATGGTCTCAGTGGGAGAGCTCCAAGACCAAATCCTAAAAGGCCTATCTCACATTCACCGAAAAGCATCTTGATGATCACCAAAACTTCTGGAAACACATTTCTCAGACTGATGAGACATGGAACCTTTTAAAAAGCGTGTGCCATGTTAAATGTGTTGGTAGTGTGCTGGCTTTTCGTTCTGTTCAGCCACCAGGTGCACTTTGGGTATGAAACAGGACAACGATCTGAAGCAGACAAGAAAGTGGACCCCCTTAATGGCTCAGTAAATTAACAAATAATGTTCTTTTTTTATTTGAAACTTTCATTTTGCATCTAGCCTGCTTAGATGATCTTCATCTGATACCAAAATGTAATGATCTGACAAATTTAAGAGTAACATATGTAGAGACAAAACAGAAGAAAGCTCTAAGGACACTTTTCCACAGGACCAACATTGCTTGGCCCTCTGGCCTAGAAAATGGTCGAGCACCAGCCAGCTGGTACATCCAGCCTTGTCCAGCTAGGGACAAACACTAGCAGGAAAATGAGTGGTGAGGTTCTTTTTTTTTCTTTTAGTGCAGGTCTCTATGCCTTGATCAGCAAACAGGTCTACTGTCCAGCCTCCATCTCCAAGCACACAACACTGCGTGCGTTCTTACTCAGTCGGCTGACCGCAGCTGATCATTTGATCATGCGACTTATCTTCTATAGCCTTATATCTCTTGTATGCTCAATGAACAATGCCCTTACATCTGTCGAACCTTTAAAAAATGTCTGTCTTGTAGTTCATGCACCAAAAAGTAAACCCAGCTTTCCTGAAGCAACGAACGTGCACAGCACCATTCTCAAAGTAAAGATCAAATATATTTATCTTTGAATTTGCCTTTTTCCACATCATAAACACAACAAACAAAGCGCTTAATCGCTGCTGTTTGATGCCAATGTGAAACCAAATCGATGTCTATTGTTTTTTGGGATTTATTTCATTTGGAGGTTTCCAAAAAGAGAAATAGTCCACTGTTTTGTCTCATTTTTGCTATGAGACATAAGTACATTCTCCTGTCATATCCTGACATGTTAGGTTTTGCTTTTCATTTGTGTTCATCTTTTCAGCATTTCCTTGTTATTATGTTCTAACAGGTCTTGCCATAATCTGTTGTTATTTTTGCTATTTGGGTTTTGCCACACATTACATTCCTTTATGCTCAGGTGTTTTTCCATGTTGGTGCATTTAGATTTCTAGCTTATGCTCTTTATTCTTTGAGTTGTTTCTGTTATATATCTTTTAGCCAATTCCTCCGGGTTTCTCTAGTTAATTAGTCTCTCCTCTGATTGCTCCACATCAGCTGTTTCTCATTTCCTCTGATTAGCCATTTCTTACCCCCTGCTTTAGCGTCTATATATTCGTCTGTTCTCTAATTTCTCCACTGGTTCATTCTGTTACTCTGTCATGTATCCATGGTGTCAACGTTTGTTATCTTCATTAAAATTAAAAATATATTTCACTTCACTTTTAGACTTCTGGTTCTACCTGCATTAGGGTGACAGCTAAAATCCTAACACAACACCTTCAGCTAAAAAAAGCACTCTCATCGGCTAACTCTGAAGGATGCACAGTGAAAGTGTGCCTGGGCCTTGGTGCTTCAGTCCTCAAACACTCAGCAAGAGATAAAGCTGTATCAGCCTCACTGCAGCCAGTGAACTGAATAATGAGAGATAATTTATGATGGTGCGGCTCTTTGCACGGAAGATCTTAATCCAAAGTTTTACAGCGGGAAAAGCAGCAATTTAGCAATTTAGTAGTAACAGAAGGGTTAGAAAAAGATGTGCCAAATACATAATTAGGGTATATATTGACAAATGCACTTAAGCCGCTTCCACGTGAAGAGAGTCTAATGTCTGCCAGCAAACTAATGTGTAGTGCTAAATATGTAATCTGTAATATGTAAGTGCAAAAAATGCTATAAAAGGTAATTTCACTGATGTAATTAAAATACAAGAACATCTGGGACAAATTGCATGATTATAATTGGGTTGTAAGAGCAGATTTATGTCTCACCCAGAATGGCGTAGTTGTCTGAGATGATAAGCTTGTCCTCTTTGCACTGTCCGGTCTCCCCTGTGATCGCCATGTCGGTGATCTGCAGTTTAACCAAGAACCCTTTGGACACGGATATCTTCCAGGAGTTGTTGGAGTGAGCCGGGTATGGATCAGGGAAACCTGCGGACTGGATGGTTCCTTTTCGTCCTTCAATGATTACAGGACCGCCACTGCCTGCAGTGCAAATCAACAGCAAATGATCAAAGTCTCCACCTCATTATGGTTCTCAGAACCTTGTTTTTTTCTGCTTGATTTCCATCTATTTAGGATAATTTTCCCTCTGGTTCACAGCTGAGGAAGACTAGCTTGCTTCGATGCAGCTCCAGCATGAACAGAATCACTGTACAGTATTTTAATTGGACCCTGGAGACTGATTTGTCTTCCAAGGATGTGGCAATGAACAGAGATCAGGGGAGATCTCACCTTCTCCAACATTATATGCTCCCTGTGACAGGATTAAAGTTCTCATGAAACAATGCAGGTATGTCAGGCGACACAGCATTGGGAGAATGTAGTTTATTATTGGTTATAGACAATATTAATAATTATTCATAATTGGGTGTCATTACATATATACATATATATACATATGTATACATGTATATATATGTGTATATATATATATATAATTCAATAATTTGGCAAAAAACCATTTGCTGCCATTGTTTTTCGTTTCTCATAGAAAGTACCCCTGGCTCAGTGTTGTTCCTGTTATGCTGTATCTCTCTCCTGGTCAAAACCACCGATGAAACAACTGGTGCCATCAATTAGCTGCACTTTGTTTTTTTCCTATAGAAAGCACTCTTGGCTCAATGCTTTTTGTGTTTAGCTTTGTCTTTTCTAAAATAAGCTGTATACTGAGCTTTTGCTGCCAATATTTCTGTGTATGGTACTAGTTGGAAAATAGAATGACATGAGCTAAACTCTATGTTTATTCAACTTATGTACTTTATGAATGTAAAATTCAAACTCCCTCTTTAAATGAGCTGTCAAAGCTTTTAAGTCACCTGATTGACGCTCAGCTTTCAGTAATTATTCCTGCTTTGAATGCACAAATGATGCTTGATTCTCAGCTGCTACCCTAAGATAGTCTCAGTTGGTTTAATTTAGAAGCTCTAATTTTACCTTTTGTGAAGCAGCGTCTGTCAAAATAAAACTGATTCTAGAATTAAAAAAAAGGCACCACTGAGAAATGACACTTCACAACCTCATCAGAGGAGAGAATGCAGAGACAAAGAGAAAATGGAAACAAAAGTTAGGCTGGCAGTGACATCTGCAAAGTGAAACTCTGTCAATGCAACTCAAAGTCATGCAGATAGCTCTCCCAGCGCTGTGCAAGTTCCTCCTGACTCTCCTGTCTTTTAAAATATAATAAGCCTGCACATTTCTTGCATCAAAAAAGCTGAAAACAGAGTTTGTGTTCATATCATGTAAAACTTGTAAGGATGAGAAATGCTCCTTTTTCCTGCTCAATAGTTGCCGTTAGAGCTTCCAGTCCAAAAAATAACCAGAGACCTTTGACTGATGAAAGAAATTCCTGTGCAATTTTGTAATTTGTGTAAAGGTAAAGAGGAGGGATGGAAACGAAAGGATCTGTGAGGAGAACACTCACCAGACGTTGTGGGGGGTGGAGTGGTTTGTGTGCTGGCGGTGGCCGGGGCTGCGGTCGTGGTGGGAACGACGACGGGAGGAAGGCTGAACTTTGTGTAAGTTGCCTGGAATCCTTTGGAAGTCAAGCTGCCGTCAGACTTGAAGCGGACAACCATTGTGTTGCGACTGGACTCCACTGGTTTTGGCACACTGCCACCACAAAACGTACCTGAGGGTAACACTCAGTTTTGACTTTCGCTCGATCTGTTATTAAGTCTGTGCAGAGAGGTTTGATTTCAGTGGGTTTAAAAAGGACTCCAGGAGCTAGCGCTGCTCTGCAGATTTTCTTTCACTTATAGACCCACACTCTGTAATGTTAACAGTATTTCCAAAAGCTTTGTCTCATTGTCTTCCCTTTCACTCACACATCTAAGTGTCCTGAATGGATAAGTTTGCTGTGTGCACGCATATTGTTCGGGTTTCTATCACTGCTGCTGCTGTTTTCCTCTCTCACTGCAGATTTGACATGTTCCCCCGACTTACCGACCAAAGAGGATCCGGCCTCGTGGCCATCATAGATCTGGACAAAGTCCCCACAGATGTCAGGGACGAGGTCAAAGGAGGTAAATGTCAGTCGGACCCGCTCGCCTTCAGGCACCGTAATCCTCCACTGATCCCCCCCAAAAAATAAAAAACACAAATAAAAATGCACATTCATCAGTAACTGGAACATAATGTGAGAGAAACTGGGGCGTTAAACTGGCTTTTGTCTAACATTAAGGCTACCGTAAGAAAAAACTGTGGAAAAGAATAACACAAAACCTGACAGGGGGGGCCTTTATACAGCTTGCATGACATGTACACGACATGTACACTTTTTATTTGCACAACCTTTATATCGCTGGCTGCCTACTCAGTGAAAGGCTATATGTAATATAAACTACGATGGTCCGTCATCCTGAAGTGTTTCATAGAAAGTGTCCCTGTGTTTTTGTCCCGTCTCAGTGGGTTTGTACCTGGTAAAGCGCTCCGTTTGGATAACTTTGCCCCGGGAAGTCTGGAGTCATCAGATTCCCCTGATCACCTTGGAGGAAACCGCCGGCTCCGGCTATTTCTGGAAACAGCAATGAAGGACGCTTCAGCTGCGCCGACACCTCAAGGACACCCTCAGTGTGAAGCTCCAACACATTTACCCTCCATTTTATTCATTGCCCATAATGACCCCAGTTTTTACCCCACGTTTCATCATAAGGAACATTTAGGACATTATCCTATTAGATAAATGTAAAGTGAGTAATTCTGTGAGCCAAGGAACCTTTTATTAAGTAAATCATGGCTTCCTGTTTTCTTGGGGAACGTCACATGACATGGAGGCCCTGGAAGCCACTCATCTAAATCGGAAAGACAAGAAAGCATGCGCTCAATTTTAGGCTGATGATTTATTTTTTTTAATTCTTCATAAGTCAAACAAGAAGATAGCTAAACTCGTCCAAATCTGCTATCATAGCAAAACAAAAATTTTTTTTCAAACAACTAGAGGTATGAAAAACTAGGCCGGATGAGGAACAAGTTTATCTTGAAATCACGCAAAGTGAGGAAGATGGTGAGCAAATTAAAATCTGTCTCCTGAGCCTGTTAGAGAAGTGCAGGAAGGCCACCGAGCCTCCACAAAAACCGTTCTGTTGGGAGGCACGCTGAGGAAAGGTGTTCTCTGTCCTACCATCCCAAACGCTGCTGGGACGTGAAACAAACGTGTGCTCTGGTCAGATCAGAGAAAGATTCGGTCTCTTGGCAACAGACGCTCCAGATATTTGTTTTTTTAATCCCCTGTTGGTTGCTGCTGTTGAATTCAATGCCGTGCCCTGGTTTTTGTAAAAGACAAAATAAATGAGTGCCCGTCGGGACATGACTAAAGATCTGAATCTGAGACGGGTCTGTTGAAAAACAAACGTGAAGAGCGCCTCCTGCTCACTGCTGAGTCTGGTGGAGGATATGTGACACTGTGAGCTCGTCTCTCTTATTGGACAGCAGGGTAAAACACACTCTTTGATACTTTTAAGTAAAAAACACTGTCATGATCTCAGCACTAGTGCTGGTCTGATTACCATCTGACAAACCTGTGCAGGCCCACCCCGTTCTCATTAGCCTTCACCAGATCCACCTGCTCCTCTCATTATTTAACCAGCCCTCAGACCAGTCACCAGTGCCAGATTAGTACGAGCCACCGGGGAGTCTAATCCAGCGTTTTCTGTCTGTCTGCCTGCCTGCCTTTCTGCGATCTGACCCGCTTCTGTCTCCTGATTCTCTGAGCCTGCCTTACCCTGTTGGAGCTGATTGCCTGCCTGTTACCGGATCTGTATCTGTGCCCTGACTCGGATTCTGATTGGGACTGTCTTTGGATTTCTGATCACCCGGCTCTGACTCTGGACCTGTCCTCGGACTACAGACTCTGGTTTGTCCCCTCAATCATCCTGCCTGCCTCGGTCATCACGGTTCTGACCCATTGGCCGTCTCTTGACCAATAAACTGTCTTTAAACGTTAACTGTCTTGTCTGGCTGAATTCTGGGTCCTCTGGTTCTGCTCAATACAAATACGGCGGCTTTCATGAGAGATTTGAAAACGTACGACTAAATCAGCTCAGAGATGGTTCCTGAGACACAAACTCCACCTTCTTCTATTAGCGTCTCATTACCCAGACCAAAATTCCCCCTGAAAACCTGCAGGATGAGCTACAGAGAGTATAGAGATTACCCTGGGCTCTGGAGGATCTGGGGAGATTGTGCAAAGAGGAATGATCAAAGATCCTTCTCTCTGTGATGTCCAACTTTGTGCAATCTTATACAAGAAAAATAAGGTCTATCTTTCAGGCAAAATAGTGGCGATATAAAGTAAAAACAGCAGGAATACCTGAGATTCTGTGAACAAGGTGTGACTGTCCCCATTATTGAATAAACACAGACATATTAAAAAGGCATTGATAAAAGTAGAGGGTGCTGTTTGTAAAGAGTTAGACACTTTAAAAGCTGCCTTACGTGATGCGACCTGTGGAGTCACAGCTTTGTAGTGAGCTTTAAATCCTTGGTCTGTTTTCCTGTCATTGGTGTCGAAGTAGACCATCAGATGGTTGGAAAGAGTCACCATAGGCTTGGGTTTGGTGTAGCCACAGTATTTACCTGCAGATGAGACACAACGAGTCCAGCTGAGGTCAAAATGACAGTAATAACATCGCTGAGAGGAGAAAGCATTTGTGTATTTTTATATATTTACCTAAATGCAGCCGTTTTCTGCATAGATTTAGAACAAGTGCATTTATTTTGGAGGATTTTTTTTGGTGAAAGAGGACAGTCTTAAATTTGAGTCATTAGAAATTATCCTTTTAACATGAAATGTGTGCAAAAAAACACATCTCATTCACAGTATCTATATTGCATTTGTACAAACAGAAGAAACATGCATTAGAACACAAACTCCAATATTTTCCCCCCTCGTACCCTCAGTGATTGATGGGAAATCTATTTACCGATGGTTCCCAGCGTGTCTCGCAGTGTGATCAGATCGGCTGTGCAGAGCTGACTCTCCTCCAAAGCAAACTCCTCAAACCACAGATGAATCACCTGCAGCAGGAACACGCAAAGTTGTTTCATCTTCCTCTTTTCTCTGCATAAAATAAAACCCAATAAAACCGAGTGTTTACTGACGGAGCGCGCCACGCTGAGCGTCTGGTGTAAAATTTAAGAAAACATATGCCTGAGACGGTAATGTTGATGTTCACGGGGGAAACGATAGAGAGATATGTAGAGATGGAGAAGAGTAGGCGAGAGGGAAGCAGGAATGGAGGGTCTTAGTTTGTCCGGCAGGCCTGTCGAGGATTGCTGCGGAATAGGAACAGGACCAGGCAGCCATCTGTTGATGATGATACCATTGCGTTTGCACCAGCTGTCCTCTGCTGCTTGGCGTCACGGCAGACAGCTTTCATAACAGTAAATAATGAAAACGCTGCTCATCAGAAAGCAGACACGTGGACGTCTGGTGAAACCGACATTGCAGCATTGGTCTGACGTGTGTGCTCATCTTCTGCATGAATCGTCTTCATTTTGAGTCACAATTACGTCTTTAAACCACGAAACGACCCTGCAGCGTTCAACTTCAATGATTTATAAAGACAAGATAATGAGTTTACGAGTTTTTTAATTTTTTCCTAATTCACACTGGGTCAAAATTATACATACAGGCTCAAATATTTAGATGCACTCGTGCTGAATATAATAAATACATTTTAGCATGTTGAAAAACAGATGATTTTTGTAGGACTCCACCAGCAACTGTGTCCAAATTTGAAGTATTTACCTGTTGATTCAAGGTGAAGTTAAATGGTTTGGGGATATAGTTCTCATGCATTGCACTAATACTGAAACAGACCCTCAGCATGATGCTACCACCACCGTGCTTGACAGCTGGCACAGTATTCTTACACTCTTACCCCAAAAGGGTGATTTAAAGAGACCAATTAACCTAACATTAATGTTTCTGGTCTGTGGGAGGAAGCCGGAGTAACTGGAGAGAACCCACGTGTACCTGGAGGCTAGAGCCCAGCTAGAACCCAAGCAGGGATTCAAACCCAGTTTTGTTTCAAGGCAGCAGGGCTCACAGCTGCTCCAGCGTGCCGTCCCATATGCGCCTCCACTGGATATATTTGCCGTCATTGTTGTCAAACAGCTCAGTTTTGGTCTCAGCTGACAATAAAACATTTCTCCAGAAGGTTTTTGGTTTTTCAATGATTGCAGCAGCAAATTTAATATTAAGGTTAAAGCAGCCTGGCGGTAACTTTCTGAACTGACTTCCCCAATGCAGTTTGTTCCAAGAAACAAGGAGGAGCAGTCAAATAAAGATAAACTCAAAACTATTCACACCTTTGGCAGATTAAGGTTTTAAACAAATCTTTTGCTTTATTACAAACATGTTTTTCCTGACTGGAAGGAAGATGGACAGAGTTAAAGATGAGGGTGATGGCAAAGAGGCTTTCCAATTTTCAATGTCAATACGCCAAAATCTCAGCAAAAAGATGACAACAATTATAAGAATGGTTTGATTGACAATAAAGATTTTTCTGCTGTTTATTGAGATAAATGATAATGCATAATGTATAAATTATTTTTCATTTAAATGTAAGTAAATGAGACTTTTTAATAGATACTCCTATCACATTCTATTATCTCTTAAGAAATGCATGTCTCATTCCCTGTCAGAATCCAACTTCTCGGTTTATTGATAATAACTTGACATCTAAAGCTGCCAACATTATCAAACATTTTGGGCTTAAGAGACATTTAACCAAATAAAAGTGGGATTGCTTGTATATGTTTGAGCCTGCATGCATATATTTTTTATTATCCACATAGAATTTACATAAATGCAGCCAATTCTATTTAAAAAAAAACATTGAAGTTTTATATGGTTTCCACCCTGAAAACAAAAGAACAGGTGAAATAAATAAATCCTAAAAGGAATGGCAAATTAATGCCAATGATGAGTTAATAAAAACTTGCCTGGTGTAAAAATAGTTTTGAAAAAGGACAAAAATGTTATATTCTGCTCATCAAATCAAGACCAAATGTGCATCATCGTCTAAAACTGAAGGACAACAGCAACGCAAATGTTCATCTTCTGAAGCGCTTTTGATCAATGCTTTTTCGGGATGAACATTACCTGAATACTTTACTTCTTGTATTTCTAAAAAGTAAAAAAAAACAACAAGATCCAGATGGTGAGAGATGCACCGTCCTTCATTTGATCGTCTACTGTGTTCAAAGCTTTCAGCCAATCGCTCTAAACGTTACCTTGCCGGTAACAAAGACCTTCAATATAAAGAAAAGAGGGATGACTTATGCTTTTCACTGCATTATCTGATTCATTGTCACCTTTCCTCAGACTCTGATATAAAGTTTCTTTCTGATTTTCCTGCCTCTGACCTTGTCGGGGTCCACAGTGATGCTCCATGTGCAGCTTTTGCCGTTGTCGTAGCTGCTGGGATAGTTCCAGCTGGTGAAGGTGCCCGACTCACCGGTCAGCTCCTGTGGACCTCCACACCCTGACAGCGGCCCTGGAAGTCAAAGACAAGTGTTGAAGTTGGGCCAATATTTCGGAAATCAGGACAACAAAATCTCAATTTGGAGAGGAGCCATATTGCTGCCTGGAGTGCAGCTAGATAATGATCAAGTTATTAGATTTTGAACATTGAATATTCATTATTTTGCATTAAAAATAATTTTTATTCTAGCCTAAAAACATTCACCTCTTTATCGAATTTAGTTGCTGAAATATTTTTGTTTAAACGCCATCCAGCAATGTTAAAACATATCTGGAATGTTAATTTAAAGCAGATTTGCAGTTGAGGAAGAATAACGTTGACAAGCAAATGGATAATAGATACGCCGATGTAGGGTTGGGCCTTTTTTATCGTTTTATCGTTATGGTAAAAAATGCTCTCAGAATTAAATTTATCTTGACAACGTTAAATTCCAACTAGCGGTGTCTGAAAAAAAAAATAGCCAATATTGTCAGGATTGTTATTTTTGCTATTTTCTTCACTGTTGGTTTCATGAGATCATAAATAAATATCAATACATTAAAAAAAAATCGAATTAAATACAGTTAATTTGGGCAGTTTGGTGGTGAAAACCAGACTTTTTTTATGTAACTGGTGTCCTGATGAAGCATATTTCAAATTTTGTTTTAATATGTAATATGTTACACTACTAAATGTTTTTTTAAGCACAGTTTTTGTGTTTATTGAGCTAATTGATATACGGTTAAAGCCACACAGTTACCTAAAAAGCTCCAATAAGCTGTAAATAATTTGACCATTTTATCATTATTACAGTAATACCACAATATATCGTGATAAAATTAAGTTCATATTAAGTTCATATCGCCATATCACTTTGTTCTGAAATTGGCAATGCCTTTTATTGTGTAAAAAACAGCTACCTAATTAAATAATTAGTTTTATGTGCAGTATATCTTGATATAACATTACTCTAAATCTCCAAACCTTGCAACAAATGACAAACTTTTATTCTGACACAAGGTGACTGAATCCACTTGCAGGAATGCAGGTAAATCTGTCACCCGCCAACCACCGGTAATATCAGTTTGCTGGGCACTTCTTGCCTTTAGTTTCATAGATTTCTAATAAACATTGTTAACAGATGTTTGAGGTTTCAAACCACGTCGTTTCGCACAATGATTTCTTCCCTAAATCTTCAAACTGCACCAATAATTTTCTGGACTCCTGAGCTGTTATGCTAAAATAAACTGTGCAGGCTGCTGCTCTTTTGTCAAGATAAAACACCAAAAGCTGTGCTCTGTTTTGGGAACCCTGGGAACTCTCATCTGATTGGCTGAGGAACCAGGAAGTAAACACACGCTACACTCTGAACCAAAGTCGTTCTGGACCGTACGTCCAGGTTGGAAAGGAGGAAAACATGACTAGGACATTGTTGATGGAGAGGATCGATTTATTTGTTTATAGGGAATGTTGCTTCCATCCTGAGTGACAAATGAGAATCCTTTAGGTTGATTTTACAGTATATTTCTTACTTATTGCTCCTTTAATGATCGTATTTTGTGAACTCAGAAATTCCTTAATTTTTTTAAATAGTCCAGAGTTCTTTCAGCAGAGACTAATGTGAACCTTTTCATTCTGTATAATGATTACATGCTGGAGGCCTGGAATATGAGGCTGCTCCAGTAAGCAGATGGTAGTTTATCTACACTTCCCGGGTTCTCAGTTAAAGAATCCGGTAAACGCTTTTGTTGCTGTGGCCTGATTGCCTGATCAGACTTTCATTGCAGCTCTTTCCCTAGATGCTGCTAGCTCCTGATGACAGGCGGATCTAGACCCTCAGAAAAAGAGAAAAGCAGAAAAGTCAGAACCATGCTGGATCACTTTTCCTCTGAATCCTATGATTTGTTACTTTTCTGTAATTACTTTTTGTGAACTTTGTGCTTTTCTTCCTCCGCCCCAACGTGCTCTGCATCGATCAGTAACTTTCTCGGAGCGGTGTTCCTCCTTCGTGTCCAGTTCAGAACCAACACACAATGAACCAAACCAGAACCAGGCGTCTTCCCCCTTCTGTGACCTTTCAGGGTGGACCGAACCGCTGTTAGAGCCTCGGGCGCAAATGGACCTTAATGCTGAGAGAGCAAACAGCCATCTGACCCATAACGTAGGCACGCGCTTGTCCCGTTCTGTTGGGCCGTTCCACTCTGAGAAACTGACGCGTCCAAGTAGTTTGACATTTTGAATTCTTTTCTTTGTTTTTGTTCTCAAACTTTTCCCCCTAAAATCCCTGTTGGGTATAAGAACTCCAAACTAGAACGTGAAACACGTCCTTTAAACTGACAAGAGAGCAGGAACCTTTGGCTAAAAGTTAACATTAAAAATATTATCTTACCGACTAAAGCTTTAACTTTTAGTCAAAGCATCCTGCTCTCTCTCATGTTCTCTTTGAAAGAATTAATCTTTCATAACTTAATGTTTCTTCCTTCTTGTTTCTCCTTTTACCCTTGATTAAAGTGTAGATTAACATATTCTCATTCTCTCTCTCTCTCTCTCTCTCTCTCTCTCTCTCTCTCTCTCTCTCTCTCTGTCTCTCTCTCTCTCTCTATATATATATATATATATATATATATATATATATATATATATATATTTTATATGTATAACCTGATTGAATTTGACTTTGGAAAGTGCCTTCATGAATTGGCGCTATATAAATAAAATTGAATTGAATTGCTTTTGTCTGATGTCGGTGCTAAAATTCTTATATAACTACAAATAAACATATAGTGAAATGAATAACCGAAACCTTAAATTCATCGTTCTTGTCAGCCGTTAAAATGTGAAAGTCTCTTGTTTTTAAAAAAACATTAAGAGCTGCTGATTTAGACCACTTTAAAAATCACAGAAAAGTATTGCATCTCGTGAACACGGTTGTTTAAAGCTTTTGCACAGAAATGCATGTTTTACTTGGCTTCAGGTTCCTTTTTTCCTCTTTTTCCCCCTCTCAAACATCATGAATTTATTAAAGACACAAATAGGTCCATATTGACAGCTATATACAAACAAATAAATACTAAAAGAAACGATACAATAAAAAATAAAAATACAGCTATACAATTAAAATGATCACAAATGTACAAAAAGACAAAAACACCAGAGGTTCCACGTCCTGGACTTATATTTGACTGAATTTTGTTCATGATTCGTCAGTGCTAACATAATGTAATTTGTATAATTAGCTAATCTACACATGCAGCTGTACGAGGTTACGTAATACAGCATAGAAAGTGGAAATACCAAAACCAACAAATAGCTGACTTGTTTTCGTCCATCTCGGCATCCTAAGCAGCATCTTCAATGCATCATTATATGCCACTTTAAGTTTCTGCATACTGCTTTGCTTAAAACGTCTCCACAAGTACACAAACGGGTACAACTTGCTTTAAAAAGTGGCACTTTAACTGACAGGACACATCCTAAACTTGTGCATAAGAACATTAGCTTGGGCACAAATCAAACGACATTTTCTATAAATGTCCACGTCATCAGCCAGGTCATCAGTGATGGAATGATATAATGAATAAACAGAAAAGCACATTAACTTTTTTACTGCAGCTGTAACTTTGGAGCTCCCTGGTTGTAAAAACATTATTTTTCTTGCAATCAGAAAAGTTTGTCTAGTTGTCCTAAAATAAAACCCTCATCTGGTTTTCTCAGAATTTCCTACACAGCATCTTAAAGTTTTTTTTTTTCCAGCGCTGAATGCTCCATCGCAACTCTTTGTGACTTTTATAGAGACTATCTTGCCAAAAACAGACGACATATTTTCAGATGATGAAATACTCACCTTCTGAATGAGCGGAGGAATCAGACCCGTCTGTAAAGTAGAGGGCCATGAGGCCGATGCTAACGACTGTCATTGCAACAAAGAGAAATATCAGACTTTTTTCCAGGGTGCTCAGACCCCTGGACCGACGTCCACCCTTCTCCGAACCCATCGCCTTCACGGTGACGGAGATGCAGCGGACTGCGCCTTCTTCAGCAGAACTCCAGCTTATCAGGAACACAAGGAGGAGGACCTGAACTTTAAACCCAGCTGAACCTTGACCTGCTCAGATGGGGGTGTCAGAGCCTCTCAGGTGGGGAGTGTAAAGCTTGATCCATAAATAGTATCAGAACTGAAGGGTAATAACTGCTGATGGTCTAAGTGGTCCAATCTGTGGGTCGTTTCAAGAGAACTGGCTGACGGAGCAGATTAGAGTCAGTTTATTCACCGGCTTTCACAGCTGACACAACAACAAGCAACAAATAGTTGGTAATATGAAGCTAAATACGATTAACTACATTATTATTAATAATAATAATAATAATAATTAATAAAACAATTAATCACATATCCAGTTTTTTACTTTTTTGGAAGCAATTTGAACAACAGCAGTGAATTAAACACAGCTTTTACCTAAAGATCCTAAACATTTGAAGTCAATTAAAACAAATTAAACAAATAAATCTTTGAACATCAAACAGGAAAATGTTTTCTTTTGTGATAATAAATGTTAAATGATTATAATATTTTTGACCAAACATTCACCAGGCTTTCTGTATTGTGTTCATTACAGTGCTCATATGCTAGATAGATAGATAGATAGATAGATAGATAGATAGATAGATAGATAGATAGATAGATAGATAGATAGATAGATAGATAGATAGATAGATAGATAGATAGATAGATAGCAACTTTATTGATTCTAAAGGAAATTACATTGTCAACTCTGTACCATGCCATTTTTATTAATAAGGTGCTTAAAAACAGCCAACGTCTGAAACAAAGTGCTGTACATAGCTACAAGCCTCCATTTAAAAACAAGAATAAAAGGATAATGCATAAAAAACACTTAAAAGACACAATAAAACCAATTTAAAATAAAAACTAAGTCTCGCTAGTGGTAGAAGAATAATAGTAAGTTTTAACCAGAGTTTTAAAGGTGGGCAGTGAAGGAGCCTCTCTTATGGCCAGGGGCAGTAGTATCCGCCCCTGACAGATGGTAGCACCAATAGTATATGGAGCAGACTTTATTAATACTGTAGCCCTTTTCATGCAAGATTTGTGAAACTTTGAGACTAAATCAGAAAAATAAATGAAATAAAATCCAACTGAATGCAAACCACCGTGCAAGTGAAAACAAAGCATCGTAACGTGATCGTCGTCGATGAGAGGGACCAAAGAACTGGGGCAATACGGAAGTATTGTAACTGCAGCAGTGGTAGATATTAAATTAAAGTTGTAAAAACATCAACATTCCTTAAAAACAGTTATCAGTAATAATGTTATTTTAAAGGAATATCAGATCAAGAATCAAACCCTGAGATTTGAATTAAAAAGATCAATGTTTAACGACAGCAAAGATACAATAAGGCTTAGTTAAATCATCCAACAGGTTCAACTAAACTCCTTAACTATAAGAATTAAGAGGAAATAAACACTAGACCAGATCATAAAATCAAAAGAACAAAAGAAAACAGAAAGAAAAAAACAGAATAAATCCGTGTAGATGGAAATTTTTTCACTTAGCTGCGTATATGGTATTTGTTAAGGACAGAATTGGTTCTTATGGCTTTCTTGTTCCTAAGTCTTTCTACTGTGATTCTGTAATGCAACAGTTCATTGCAAAAGTGGTGGAAGTTTGGTTTAAAGTCTGTCCATCTTTCTTGGAAACTGAGATTGTTTGGCATGTGAGTGTGCTTTAAGGTGATTGAGTTTGAGATCTTCCAACTGGGAGCGCGGTCTGAGCAGAGTGTTGCAGTCACACATGAATGAAATCATCGTATCCACCTCTGATCCGCTGATCCCCCCCTGATCATAAACTGTACCGGTTAGAGTCAGAGCCAAAACTCAACCTTTTCTAACGCCTTTCAACCATTTCTAATGTTGTTGTGTCTCTACGTTTCTCTACGTTTCTCAGAACCAAAGGTCTTGGTCGCTCCTTGAGGAATTATTCCTTTCATTGCACTTTCTGAGACTGAACCCTCCTGGAAAACTCCCCAGTTCCACGGTCGTCTCCCACAGCTCCTCTGCCTGCTCACCTCAGCAACACCAGTCCCTCTGGACAGCTCGCACAACCTCGCCGCCAAACCTTGTTTTCTTTTGTTTTGGGGGTGTGGCTGTGTCAATTTTTTTGCCAGGTCTCCCTTGAAAATGTGATTGTTAATCTCAGTAATGACTTTCTTGGTTAATTAAAGGTTCACTAAAAAATTGTTTTAAAAAATCCCTGTCTAACTCAAACTTGGCTGAAAGAAAACTTGAATCTAAATTTACCAGTGGCATGATTAATTTTGGGTTTAACTGTAAAGTATTACTAAGAGCAAAGTTTGAAATGCCATTAACAACAGGATGAATAAAGTAAGTAACTCCTCATGAGACAATTTTGACCATTCAGCTATTCATCACAAACCCAGTTTACACCAAATTCTGCAGTGGCGTGTTACCATTGCCTCCAAGGAGAGCATAATTTATTTTTAATGAAGCTAAAACATGCAACAAAAGGGTAATATCATTAATGAAGCCTTTGATCTTCACATGCTGTTGCTAACGTCCTTTGGCAGATTTCTTTCCAGAAGAATCCAATTCATCCATTAGAGAAATCAGTTTTAGTCGATACTAATGGTGTCGAACTCCAGTATTCAAGGACCAGTGCATATTTTATATGCTTCAACTCAGCTGAATGAAATTGATTAATTACCATTACAGCATACACGTAGTTCTGTAGAGGCCTCTTAATGCACCATTTAATTCACGTGTACCTTGATGACCGACACTGGCCCTATTTGCATGGAACCGTAGGAATGGGTGTTAAAACGCTAAGATAAACTGAAGCTAAAACATGAACTGATGCCTTAACTTTAGATAAAACAGTGGTCAAAAAAGTATTATGGTTGTTTATGATCTCATTTATGTAGCTATTTGGCCTATTTTGTTGTGTCAGGGTTCTTCTTGTTTTTTAATGGCTGGTACCCAGAAATGTTTGGGAACCTGTGGATAGAATCATCCTCTCCATTCAGAAGTTGTATCCAGAGTTTTTACTCTTAAGGCATTGAGGAGAAATATGCACGGATGTGTTTGCAGGTAACTTTCTAAAAAGCTCACTGCACAGTTCCCATGATAATGAGACAGCTTCCAGTTGTTTGGTCTGGACCGACTGGTGTCCATTTCTGCAGCTGGATCTACAACTTCCAGCTGCTCGTATCTTCACCCGCTTTGCTCCAAGCCTTTTTAGGGTAAAACAGGAATCCACTCACCATGGATCTCTACCTGCCTTTAGATCCATAATTTCACCAGTTAGAAGAAAAAGTGCCGCTTCTATTATTTCTATTTCCATTACCACCGTTTACACAGTCTAGCGGTAAAATGTGAATAGAGTTTAGGAGATCTCTTTCTTATCTTGTGTGCTTCCTGTGAGTCTCCTCCTGTAGTCACAGCGGAGAGAGAGGCGCAGGCTTTGCTTTGACAAAAGTGCAGAGGTGAGAGCTGATGAGTTCAAAAGGAGGATCTTGACATTTGATTTAACATCCATTCAAAAAAAAAAAAACTCTCCCACTGAGAAAGGACCTGAAGAGCTATCTGTCCCTATTTAACCACTTTTCCCCGTGATTTGGACTCCATTGTTGAACTTTTAAAGAGCGCACTGACGTGACAAAAGCTGCATATCAAGTTGATGCAGAATAATATTCCAATATTTCCAGAATAATTTGTCCAAAACTCAATTTATAGAGGGATTAAATGTTAATAGGTTACATTTGTGTGTCTATCTGGTTCTATTTTCCTCTCGGTGTTTCACATCTGTTACTGTCTGCTTTGAATCTTCTTGCTTCACCAGGGAGGGAAAGAATTACGGCTTCATCTGTTAACCATAATGAGGCAGTTATGAAGCCACGGAGCTGTGAAGGTGACTCTTTCATATACTGTATGCACCCATACTGTACTGAAGGCTTTCTCACATCCATCTGCGCACATGTGCCCTGTCAGAGAGGTTAAATGTCCCCGTTAGTTTACTTAACAGACAATAATGACTTGCAAAAAGGGAATGATAGATCTAGGGATGCAGACAGAGCAAGCAGACAAAAGCTACGATGGCGTGTTGCCACAAAAGTGACAGGGGAGACAAAAGGCTCTGCAGCAGTGAACTGGAAGCGTTTGATTCGTGTACACACTCGCAGAGGCCAAGACTGCACCGCAAACAAATGTAGGGCGCGTATTCCTCTGGGAAGAGTGCGGCGATCAGAAGGACGAACCACAATACCAGCTATGGAGCAGATACAATGCAGGGATGAGAGGGGACCAGGATCATTTCTGAGGAGCAAAAAAAAAAAAAACATCCTGCAGAAGAGAAGCTTTAATTACCGGCTTAGGGTGCTTTGTTGCCTTCGAATTGTTGAAGAGCGAAAATGGGGGACGGAGAGAAACGGGGATTGCAAGTTCACCGAGGAGGCGGCGTGAGAAAGAAAGGCTCAGGGATGAAGGCAAGATAAATTCAGATTGTGGGAAACACAATGGAGCAAAACGAAGACATTCAAAGACAATTTAATATAAATTCTTTCCACCAAAAATCTTCAGGGCAGCTCTGGATTTGAAAAGAAATACCATCAGTTTAATCATCAGCTCAACCTAATTAGCCTCCACATAATCTTAAGATATGATCTGTAAATTTTGTCACTCGTCCCGATTACAAATGTGTGTCTAATGGTGCGAACGGTCGCTGCGTGGACGTGTTTTATTCAGGTGATGACCTTGATAACGCTGATGGCTTCCCTCTGAACGCGGTAGAATCTGCAGGGGTTTCCAGGAGGGGGTTCTGGTTTGAGACGCTAACTGGGTCAACGCACGCAGACTTCCAATCCCAGCACAGCTAAAGCTAACCCTGCCACGGAAAAGAATTTGCTCTTCAGTTATTGCTTTCTTTTCACACTTGAACGTTTGTGATCAAAAAAGAAATTTCGATGTCAGGTGGAGATAACCTGAGTAGACACAAAATGAAGTTGGTTCACGTTACTCTGGAGGACATTTGGCCCATTATTCTTTGCCGAATTGTTTCATCCACCCATCCGTCTGTCCATCCATCCGTCTGTCCATCCATCCATCTTTTTCTGCTTTACCCTCCTTTAATCCTGAATTGCAGGGGTAACAGGTCGAGAGGTAAAACCTTCCCCAGGGAGTTTAAGGTTGTCCTCCCAGTGAGACGCATCTGGAAAACCTTGGAAGGGAGGAAACCAACAGCCACTACAAAAAATTATTTTTATTCGACCCATTCAGTGGAGGATTTGTCCTGCTACACAACCCAAGGGACTGAACATACGGTGGGTTTATCCAGACTAATAGATGTTGATTACTTTGTTTTTCATCTGCTCTTAAATTTCTTTAGATCGACGTGTGTTGAGTAATTTTTGAGATCCTTTAGCCTACTTCATATTGCTATTAATGTGATTTCTTGATTGTAAAGGTCTGGTGAAATAAAAAAAAAAAGTTGAATAAAGGGGGTAATTTCCCCAAATTAATGAAATCATGATATGAGAGCTAATTTTAGTCATTTGCTCAGGTTACTTTTTGTCAAATATTAAAATGTGTTTGACCAGCTGACACACGTAAGTGCCAGAAGGGGGAGCAAATACTTTTCCACAGCGCTCTGCGAGGGTTTCCACATGCACTGAGAAAGCCCATGTTTTCATGTAGCTAACTGGGTCACTGCAAACACATTTCAAATCCCAAAACTACGGAGCCCCAGAACTGACATGGAAGAAAAAAGAGATACAGTGTGCGCACGAAATACTAATTTGTTCCCACAAAATATTAATTTGTTCCCACGAAATACTAATTTGTTCCCACAAAATATTAATTTGTTCCCACGAAAAACTAATTTGTTCCCACTAAATATTAATTTGTTCCCACTAAATACTAATTTGTTCCCACAAAATATTATTTTGTTCCCACGAAATACTACTTCGTTCCCACGAAGTAGGCAACTTGACGTGACGCACGTGACGTCCAAGGTGGGTGTCTCGTTATTGTCAATATTGTTATAGCCTATATTTGGTGCCGCTGCTGTTAAATTAGAAAGTTCACGCTTCCTTCTTACAACCTCATCATTTCCTTGTCTGAAATAACTCAAAAAAGTGGCGACAAAGTCTCGCTCAGTGAACGCTGGAGATAGGCACCAGCAACCCCAGCAACCCCATGAGGGATTAAGCGTGTCAGAAAATGGATGGATGGATGGAAGTGGCGACAAAGACGTGAGCGGGTGCTTGATGTTTTTCCTGCGCTTCTGTACAGGGTCTGATGTCTTAGATAAAGCCATACTAATTGAGTTCATGGAAACCACAGATTTCCTGCGCAGTCCACAGTCTCATACCTGTGGATGTGTATTAAAGCTCCCTATTGGCTACCACAGCTACCCAGATTTTCGCAGTGAATTTAACAACATTCTCACAAGCTCAATGTGGGTAATGGATGTGGTGTAAGTAATAGTGTAACCATTAACATGAAGGATGATGACAGGTAGTTGTAGACTACGTTTTGTTGTTGTTGTTAATGCTGTAGCACGTTCTGCTTATTTTGTGGGGAGGGTCATCAACAAAATATATTTTAGTGAATTAAATAGTCCCACCTCACAGGAAGCTATCATGTTAATGTACACTTTTGTAGTGCTTCACCTCGTGGCAATTTTTCATTATTAACCGTTTTACTCTAGACATTATATTTCTGTTCATCCTAAAACACATCTATGTCTGTTGCACATTGTTGTACTCCATCTAGTGCCAAAACATAAGACCGATGAGTAGGTGAAGAGCTAAAAATATTTCAGATATCACGTATGTTTATGTTGACTACACTGACTAGGCACACAGTTCCACTTCATAAAACTGGAACTATCTCTTCAATGTATTATTTTATACTAAAACTTAACTGATTGTTTTACATTGTTGTTATATTTGTTTGTAACAGCCTCAGAATGTGAGCCTTGACTGATGTTTTCAAGGTGTTTAAAACTTGTTGAAATGTTTACAAAAGTTGTTCAAACTTTGTAACTGTCAGTAGACAGTATTAAAGCTGTTCTTATCCTGTTATTACGTACCAAATACATTTTAAAAAGATAATTAAACCATTCAAGTATGTACAAAAGTTTGATATCCTCTGTTCTATTCCATACATCTTTACACTTTGAACATTTCACACCTTCAATACCTATTTTATACCTCACTTTCTAGTGTTGTAAATGTGTTGTGATTTGTTATGGAAGATACAATACTTCATCTGACAGAATTATTTAAATTTATTCCACTTATTAAAACAGATGTTTTGGAACTATAAAGAGCATTAATGCAACAACCAGCCTTCATCCTCTTCTCCACTTAAGGTGTCGCAAATAACTGTGGACGCACCATGTCCCTCAGCTGAATATACAAATCAACTGCCTGGGGCATGGTAGATGAGAAGTCCAAGTTTGATTCCGCCATTATTATTGTGCACAAATCAAACAGATCCACGTCACATGGGACCGAACTTAAAAATGTGCAGCTGTGTTTGCATGCAGTCAGATCTTCAGCCAGTGGAACACGATAGTCTTCTGCACCCCAAAGGTGAGGGGCAATGTACATGACATCCGGGATCCCACTGGGCACATTGGTGTTCTTGGAGGGCCTTATACGGTGAGCATTCCAAACATCCTGGATGTCATTTAATACCTCCTGATGAAGAAACAAGAACACTGACCATTATAAAGTTATAGGCTTGTGATATATATACTGAAATATTGTGCTGTTTATACTCTGTCTTTACATATAACAATGTAATAAAAGTACAAGAGCATTCCATTCCTAGAATCCAGTTCTGTGAGTGACTCCCAGTATCTTAAAAAACAAGCGGGGAGGTAGAGCCTTTGGTTACTGGGCTTCATAGCTGTGGATCCAGCTCTTTCTATGGGTCAGAGAGGCAGATATTTCATCAAGTCCAGGCTTAAAACGTTTTTGTATAACAGAGCTTTTAATTGAGACTGGTTCAATTAGCTCTGGGCCATTTTATAACAGAATCTCCAATTTTGTTCGCTGATAAATAGAATAAATAAATACATAATAAAAACATTAAATAAACAAAAACTCACAGTGACTCAGTTATCCATGATTAGGCCTACATTAAGGTGGAATTGTGCAGTTTTTGGGATTTGTGCTATGATCATAATATTTACCTGAATGATTGGCAGGAAACAGAACTGTGTCAGAGCTTTGTCAATGAAATCCCCAGAGAAGAAACCTTCATCCTTCAATTCTCCTAGAGCAGTGATCCACTGTTCGATTCCTTCTTTTCTCATCACTCCCCACCAGCTCTCAATTCTCTGGTTAGCAGTACTTGCCCCTCTGACGTAGCTTCTCTCCGCTGCTCTATCGTCCGTGTCATCTCTCCGTAGATACTGTTGTATGTCCCCAACCACCACATTCTCAGTACCCATGTCTGTCCGGACGAGCCTGGGGCAGCCCCCACAGCACTCCAATGCCTCCACAAAGTACCCCCCAATGACTTTTGGGTCGCTATTAGTGAAGGCAGCCTGCAGCCAAATGACTTTGCGTGAGAACCCGTCGATGCACCCATTAATGCATATCCCATATGGCTTCAGTTTGTCATATGAGTCTATGTGCCACACAAAGTTAGGTCCCTGAGCAAAATATTGCCTCCTTCTGAGACGTCTGGCTTGACGAACTTGAGAACCGATGGGGTCCAGCAGAGAGAGGAGGATCCTGACATCCTCTTTTCTGACACGAATGCCATGTTGTAGGCACTTAGCATACATCCACCGATAACCGTGGTCCTTTCCAGAGCCTTGCAATTTGTCAACAATAAAGTCTATCCCAGCATCCAAGTTGTATGTCCGTCGGTGAAGCGACCTGGCTCTTAAAATTCTATGCAAATGCCTCTCACTAATGAGAATTCCTTGTAACATTAAACTTCTCAGAATGTCTTTGTAGCTCATTCCCAGCCTAAAATATAACTCGATCAGGCTATCTCTGTCCATCACGTTTTGCTCTTCTGAGAAGGTGTGCTGTGTGTAGGAACATGATGTTTTAGTATTTTTTGCACACGCTATATATATATTTTGTGGCCACAAATTAGTATTTCATGGGAACAAATTAATATTTTGTGGGAACAAATTAATATTTCGTGGGAACGAATTAGTATTTCATGGGAACAAATTAATATTTTGTGGGAACAAATTAATATTTCGTGGGAACAAATTGGTATTTCATGGGAACAAATTAATATTTTGTGGGAACAAATTAATATTTTGTGGGAACAAATTAGTATTTCGTGGGAACAAATTAATATTTTGTGGGAACAAATTAGTATTTCGTGGGAACAAATTAGTATTTCGTGCGCACACTGTATCTCTTTTTTCTTCCATGTCAGTTCTGGGGCTCCGTACAAAACCACTGCAACTTATCTGTTGAGACTTCGGTTCCAGCTTCAAAGTGCTGCTGCTGTTAATTTCTTCCTAAATCCAGGGACGAATATCAAGGACTGAGTCAGAGTAAGACAGAGCAGCTCAGAAATTGGGTTTTTGTTTTGTATACAGGTAATTTAGACAAGCGGTGTGCAGAAAAGGAACGGGAGGCATTGCTCATTCGCTTCTAATGAACTCCAATAAGTATGCAGCATCGCTCGTCCTGCAGCCCTCAGTGAGAGCGCAGCTGTCATCGGCTTCAGCGTCTCAGTGTGAGTCGGGAGAGGCCCTCGGGCCGAAACAAGTGGCTCCTTCTTCCTCTCACGGACCATCAGTCTTTAACTGAAGGCTGAAGAGAGGAAGGGCTTCCGGGGGAGGTTCGTCGTGAGGAGGCAGTGGTTATTATTTAGTACTCATGCTGGGCGTGAGAGCAACGATATGTTTAAGCATCTGTTTTTATCTTTTACGTTTTTGATTATGTTCCATTTTCTCATGATCCGGTACATGATGACCCGTTTTCCTTCACATAAATTTTCCCATCTCTACCGTTGTCCCTCAGTTCTTACAGCTTTCCCACAGTTGGTTAATGAGACTCACCTGTTAATTGTTCCACTAATCCCCCTCCTCTGTTCTTATTCTCCACGGCTGTTTTCGGCCCTTGTCAGATCCTCCTGTTCCCTGCTGCGCTACCATTCAGGTTTGCCTCCAATTTAGCCTCCAAACGCGTCATACCACTGAACGTTAATGAGCCAGGTACACAGCAGCCACTCAGTTTCCACTCAATTTGTTCAGGCATCTGGACTTTGTGAATGAACAACATCTTTAGTTGTAAAGCCATCAATGATGCTGCTAGACTGATTGTACTCACCCAGATAGGTTTTCCACTTCTTTTCCCTCTTGTATGCTGTGTACCTCAGCATGAGGATCCAACCACATGCAAAGATAAATGTATCCAACATTACCAGGGATGTATGGCTACATGCTGGTGAAGATTCTCAGTCACCCAGGTCATGATCAATCCAAAAAAAGGTTTAAAAAATAAAACAACTGGACTTCTATTCTGGAAGCTTTCTCAGTTCAAAATGTCTGGAGTAGTGTGGAGCTCCAAGCCTTATAGACCTGCAGACCTCGTTAGAGCTTAGATTCACCTGTAGATTCACCTTGAACTGGTCGCCCAACAATGGAGAGTCATTAGTCCCATCGTTAGCCTGGCCCACAGGAGGAGTTTGGTTTCTCCACTATGAAGATCAGAACATTCCTCACTGCACTGAGCCACATTCACCACTTCGCTCATCTCAGGTTTGGGGGTTTTGTCCTTAGGATGCACCAGCCTCTTTCTGAGGGTCCTGTTGGGATTAGATCCCAGTACATTTTAAAGTTCCTTGGTGTCCGGCACTGGGTGCTCGGGTGTGTGCTTATTCACTCCTGGGGGCTGCTTCGTGTGGCTGCTGGGGGGTTTCCTGGTGCTCTCCTCTGCGATGGGGGTCCTTTGGGACATCTTGGGTTCTTGTTTCCCTGGCGTCTGTGAGGCGGGTCTTTGGCTCCTCACAACAACTATTGAGCATTTTGTTATGGATTAACCTTACCTACATAAATGCACTTTTACAAACGCCTACAGGTGCTTACAGATACACCTCTATGCAGATAAACCCTATGGCAAGCTTTGGCTGTCACTTAATACATCTTTTATTAAATTATATTACGTATTTTCCAGGGACGTTATCAAAGGCGTTGGTTGGTTTTGCTGTTCTTTTTATATCTCTTTCTGCAGGTGTAGAAGCAGACTCCGAGGATGTTATCTCTGTCTCTTTATTTTTCTTTTCTTACCTTTAACATTCTTTTTCTCTTCCTTTTCATTCTCTTTTACCTTTCCATTTCTTTGTCCATTGAACTTAAAGGAGTCATAAAATAATATCCAATAAGGTTTTTTTTGCATATAAATCAAGCAGAGCACTATAGCGAAAGCAGCAATGCTCCACTTATGAAAGTAAATCTGTTGGTCTCTTTTTGGCATTAAGACAGCAATTATTAACGCTACATTGTGAGACAGGACACGTTAAAAAAAAGATATAAAAAAAGACATCTGTGAACTGTTGGAAGCTTTCGTTTGAAAGCTGGACGTCCTTTCAAACTTCAAACACCTCCGGTAGCTGTCCACTCCACCATCAACTGAAGACTTTAGATAGAATTCACTACACTGGTGTATGGACCAATGTTTTCTTGTCTGTCCAAACCAGAAAGGTTTAATGACCAGCTGGATTTGTTTCTTGTTAACTGGCTGGATACAGACGACATGGAAATGCAGCTGATTGAACTGAAAAGCTCGACTCTGTAGGGGACAAAGTTTGCGGATTTAGGAAAGCAGCTGGAATCGACAGCTGTGCATGATCATATAGCTTACATTTCACAGGCCTTATCGACAGAATCTGGCTCCACATTTCTGAGATTCGTTTCTCAGTCCATCGGTCGGCCGGACACTCAACGACCTGCGTGCTTCTCAGTTACTAAATGCGATCTCCAGATAACAGAACTGGCGGACACAAGGCAGGTATTAGCATTCACATCATGCTGGGCCATTTTAATTCATATAAACATTATTAGGAGGAGAGCATGAATACCATTTGTGTTTTCTGTTGTATGGTTTCTTTACAATTATGGTGGTCTTCTTTTAGATAAAAAGTGCTTTTTGAACATAGCTGATCTGCATTTTGCCAAGATCTATCAATAAATATAGTTTCATAAAGTTGTCATCTATAGTGTATAACTTACTCTGCAGCATTATTAACATTATTATCAATGACTTTCTAATGGCACTCCCCATCAGAAAGGTTGCAGACCCCTCCGCTAAACAAATGGGACTGTTGGTTGAAAAGTGAAAAGAAAGAAGGAAAGAAAGACAGAAATTAAAGGGACAGGGTGTCTAATGGTGGTTAGATATGATTTTTGAAATGAGCTAAACAGCTTAACCTTCTCAGGGTAAATTTGGATAAAACCGACACTAACAAAGCCAAACAAATTCTCCAAGGTTAAAAGGAATAGCAAACATAAAATAGCCATAAATAAGATGTCCATGGACATTCAGTTTTTGGAGGGTATGTTTTGAAGTCTCAATGCATAAAAAAATGTCAGTGCACATTATCCCCACGTCATCGTAATGCTTCTTCTGCTGCCGCCTTGCTACACCCAGGACATTGATGCGCAGCCTCCGCCATATTTCCCTCACCCTTTATAGATGCAGAGGATCTCTCTGGGAGCTCCTACACCTCATTGTCTGTAACAGAGAGCCTAGCACAGTCTTAATCCACCGCAGACGGCTGCAGCAAAGTACAGCAAAGGCCTGTCACATTCTGGATGATTCTTTGTGTCATACTGCCAGCTTTATCCAGTGCAGGGGTGTCCAAAGTTCTGCCCGGGCGCCACAATTATTACGGTTAAAATCTTCTTACAACTGAGCAAACTTTGGTGCACCAAAATCTGATAGATCCAAATGCTATTCTTATCGCTGAGAGTTAAATTTTTTTTAATTTTTTTAAAGTGCTTTATGAATAAAGTTGTACATTTCTTCATTTTTATTTTTTTCATTCCAGCCCAAAATAATTTACAAACTGTATGACCATCTTTTGATACTGCTAACGTGTACGTTTTAGATCTACATACAATGATTTCCACATCCCTTTCCTACACAAAATATGACTAATTTGTTTTATTCAGATTTTCCATAGTCAAATTTATGGAGCAGGAAAAAAAAGGTTCACAGTATAACTTTTTGGTAATTTTATTTATTTATTTATTTTATTTTTTCTTTATTTTTTTTTTCTTTATTTATTTCAACACTCGAGCAGCTTTGAATTCACAAATGTTGGCCCTTGTGACCAAAGTTTTGGACACCCTTCAGGTGACAATGCTCAAACAATACTCAAAGGCACTCAACCAAAGTTTCTGTCCATTTTCCCTTTAACTGAAATAGATCTTCAACTCTGCTGTCCAAATAACAAATAAACTGAAAGTTGTGAAAACCTGAAAGACAGCTAGCTAAAGCGGAGGTGAAAGACACAAGCTTAAGGCCGGGGTCTGCCATGACAGGAAGGGACGAAGCTGATGTGTGAAGTAGAAAGTGACCTTTGGAGAAGGAGGAATTAATTTACATACAGGGCTGAAATCTATATTTAAGGACTCCATAGATCCCTGTCAGTTTGGCAGCCTTCACCCAGCCTCATAAAAACCAAAAGAGGTCAAAGCTTACTACTTGAGGAAGGACAGATAAGTGCGACTTGAGTACTTGACCGTGTCCTCTGATCTCAAAGAATTAAGAGGAAACAGGAACTGGTTTTAGACGCTTCAGACTTACACATTGTGACATTTCACAGCACCACTGCAGATACCGAGGACTCTTTTTGGTCCTGCTTTCGCATCCAGACGTTAACATGAAGTGACATGCTTGTTAAGACAGCAACAGACGTCGCCTAGAATCAGCGTTAAACACCAAGCAGGAGAGTACAGTTACACTGAAAGGTGTTATCGTTGTGAACCGAAACCAAAAAAAAAAATAGATAAACCTCATGAGCGCCATCATGTAACTTTATAAATCCGTCTGCGGGTCTGTTAATGCTTGGTCTTAGAGCAGCAGCATATGCACATTTTGAAGTCAGATATTTTTTTTTAAAATGTGAAACTCCTCGCCCACTGGTGGCCTTAAGCGATCAAGTTTACAATGAAATTTTAAAACATTTGGGGAAAAGAAAGAAAAACAATACAGTTTTAAAATGTACCGGACCAAAAACGCCTACATTTCAGTGGAAGTCTGAACAACAGTATTGAAAGCCTCATAAAATCAAAGCCTTTCTTTAGGGTTACCAGAATATTTGGCTGTTTGGAAATAACTTAGACCCATGCAAGCATGCCTCTTATCAATCACTTTTCTGTGATTAAGCTTGACATTAACGTTTGCAGCAACATCTATGGAAAGTTTAAACATCCCTCTTTTGTTTGTCATTAAACCTTGTCTTCTACGGACAACTCTTATCATTCCTCCGGCTCTTTAATTCTCAGAGAGCCTCATTTGAATCCCACTAAGAGCTAAAAGCATCAGCACTTTTTGAAATACTTGTCTAATTCAAAGTTTTAGTGTTACTCCAAGACCCACACCTTCATTTGCATCGTGGCACCTTTTTTAAAAAAGCTGTTATTACCCCATTGCTTAAAAGAAACCACATTTAGATCCATCTCTTCCAAACAGCTATAGACAGATTTCAGAAGAATTACCTTTAATTGATTTGTTTGGTTTATCTGGTGCGGTTTTAAAATAGTTCCAGTCTTACCTCTCTGATACTGTAGATCTTCGCAGTTTCTTTCTAAAACCACTGTTTTGTCTTGTGGGGTACCTCAAGGATCTGTTTGGTGGCAACTCTGTTTTTATTATACATTTTTCCTTTATGACAAATCATGAAATGTTATAAGAATGTCTCTTATCATCTGTATGCTGATGATATTCAGCTGTATTTTTAAATTATGTGACCACTGTTTAACAGAAATTACGGTAAACAATGGCTTGAAAACAACTATTTGCAACTAAATGCGTATAAAAGAGAGACCCGTGTTTTTGCTCCTAAAGATAAAATTCCTGTTATCTGGCAGCATCTTATATTTTTTGCAACTTTTCTGCAAACCAGGATAAAAAAAAAATTTAGTATCACTTTCGACAGCTCTTTATTGATGACAATTCCAGAAAATGGGTCCGTTATTGTCTTAATCACTTGAGGAAGTGACTTCTTGCTTGCTTACTTACTTGCTTACTTACCTACTTACTCGCTTGCTTGCTTACCAGCTTACTTATTTACCTACTCGCTTGCTTGCTTACTTGCTTACTTATTTACTTACTTGCTTACATGCTACTTGCTTGCTTACTAGCTTACTTGCTTACTTACTTACTCGCTTACTTTCTTGCTTACTTACTTGCTTACTTACTTACTTGCTTACTTAATTACTTACTTACTTGCTTGCTTACTTGCTTACTAGCTTGCTTGCTTACTTACTTACTTACTTACTTACTTGTTTGCTTACTTACTTACTTACTTACTTGCTTGCTTACTTGCTTGCTTACTTACTTACTCATTAGATGCTAAACTGGGGACATTTCCTGTAGAAAAAGCTACATCAAGCTCAGACAGACAGACATACAGATAGACAGACAGTTTGTGTCCAGGATGTTCTGGGTCTCCAGATACGTTACCTGCCCCTTCCCTGATCCTACACCTGTATGGGATGGATGGAGGGAAGGTGAGCCCTGATGATTCTCTCTGAAGCCCAGTTTGTTAATCATAGGTCGAACCTGTCCGGTTCTGTGGATGGATCAATCCACACAGTGATGGAGGTACACAGAACAGACTGAATAAAGGACGTGTAGAAGATGACCAGCAGCTTCTAGCTGTTAATATTCACTTTTTTATTCACTGAGAGAAATCATGATTTGAAACGTGCTTTCTGTTCTTGATGATGTTCCCTTCGACTTTACTTTTGTTACTTTTGTTTGATAATCAATTTGTACGTGAGACATATTTTTTCACAATAAAAAAAACAAAAGTAAAATAAAGATTTGCCGACAATTAATAACACACAACATCTAAAAAGATTATATAGGAAATAGGATGGAGCCTTAGTTTGTGTGCTGCCCACTGACTATGTGTTATCTGTGAATTATTAATATCTACCAAAATGTCATTATGGTTACATAATGACAATAAATGCTTGATTCTTGATGCTTGACTGATAAAGCGTTTACCGATCTTATACTGTATGTTTGGCTAAATTTAAAATCAAGACCAGAAACTTCTTTGAGTGAGAAAATAACCCCTATAGAGTTTAGGGGTTGTTGGTATTACTCCAAGATCTTTCCAGTTTAATCAACCTCTTTCCCCAAAGAATAAGACCTTAATCATAACAGAATTTATTCTATAAAGTTTTACGCCAGAAAGCAAGAATTTGTAAAAGCCAGCATAGTTTTATATTATTTTAATAGAAATCCAAGGAATAACAGAGAATAAACATAACATTTATGTGTGTTTACAGTGCTTCCCTTTTTTTTTGACACCACACGGGTGAAAAATACATGAATGCATGACACGAAAATCTCCCAAACACCTTGAAAACGTTCACTAAATCCAACAAATGAGATATCAGCCCAAAATATTTGCACGAACGATGTGTGACAGTAGAGGATACCTCATGATTGGTGTGAACTTTAAGTCATAAAGCATTTGAAGCTAAGATACATGCCTTTATAATTAAAAAAAAAGGGATTTCTCTCTTTTTATTATATTCTATTTCTAGAAAATATGTGTCGTTTATTTTATGCTTCTATATCCTACATTGTTCACACATTTCACAAATAGTCAGACTCTTTTTTTGTTTGTTTGTTTGTTTTTGCTACAACATTCCAGTATACTCACATATAAGGATCGGTGTTCCGGTAATGTTTCACTTGGCATTGCAGTCCTGACAGCAGGAGGACAAACACTGTGACCTCCAGAAAAAAAAAAAGAGAGGAATCTCATGCTGGCCGCCATGGCGCAGGGCTAGTCGAGGACGGAGGATGGAGGGGGATGCACGCAGCAGTTGGGCCTCCTGACATTTTGCAGCATTGACCTGAAAATGTTCTGTTCCCTCCTTTTCTTCTTTTTCCCACGTTGCGGAGAATCGACGCCGGAGATGGATTTTCTGAAGGAAGTCTGGGCAATCAGCTTCCTCTCCTGCTCCCTGATTTTACACTGCAGGTGGCTCTGAATTGCGAAACCAAGCGATTCTGGGTCCACAGACGCCCCGTAGACCTCCCACGTCATCCCCTGTTCGTCCCAGACGACTTCGTGGACGTTCTTGTCCTTCTGCGATCCCTCCTGATCGTCTTCCTCGTCGTTCTTCTCTTGCTTTATCCCCTGCTCGGTGGAATTTGCTCCTGACTTCGTTGCTGCATTTGCTGTCGCTGTGGTTGCTGGTGGACCCTGAGGAAGCGCGGCGGTTTTTCTGTCAGCAGAAGGGCCGGCTGTCTCTTTCAGAGAGGGAGCTTTAGCAGTGGACGATATTTCAACCGCGCCCGTCACAGTGTCCTTCTGGTGGTTGCTGTGTTCAATGTTGATTTGATACACTGGCTGAATGCTGCTCAGAGCTGATCCGGGTTCCTTGGGTTTGGCTCCTAACATGGAATCAAGCTGCTGGGGCACAGTTGTTGAGCAGAAACCTGGAGTTTGATTGGGGCACATCTCTGCCTCCACAGTGAGTCTCTCCATGGCAGAGAGGGAAGTTGTGTAGACCTGATAGGGACCCACGCCTTCAGCAACCGTGAAAACCACAGCTAGACTCTCCGCCTCCTCCCCTGGGACCCCACCGTCGCTGCTCAGCCTGCGAGTGGAAGCGAACTGCAGCAGACTCGGACTTGTACCCACACCTTTACTGCATGTGTTTGCTACGGCCTGGACCTCCATATCATGACACTGTTTGAAAGGCGGCACGAATGAGGTCATGGTTGAGGCCTCCCTGTACAGCGTGCTGTGCTGCTCTCCTGAACAGACACCTGTGCCGGTCTGGGCGGTTTCCTCAGACACCTGACCACAGGTGGACTTCTTTGCAGCCGGCGGGACACTGGGTGAATCCTCCTTTGAAGATGCAGGGTGATGTTTATTGGAAGGGACCTGTTTTGCTGTTACTACAGGAAAATCCTTCTCTGAATGTGATGAACGTGTATTTTCAGCTGTGGTGGTGATTTCTGCTGCTTTACTTGCTGGAGGAGGTTTAGTAGAGGTAAAGGATGCTACAGTTTCAATCCTGTGATCAGGTTTTGCAGTTACAGCGCTTGATGAGCAGCTTTGTGAATTATCTGGCTCTTGCGTTTTCTGTAATACTGGAGTAGATTTGTTTCGGGGAGCCTTGGTATCCTGTTGAGATGCAGATGCTGTATTTCCTAATTCACTGGTGTTGCAGGGTTTTTTATTTTTATTGTGGGTCTCTTGTGCTTTGCGTTCGGTTGAAGATACCAGCTGCGCTGGTGCTGCCTCCGAAGGACTTGTTCCTTTAACACTGCAGACGTTGCTGTGCACATCAACCTTTGACCCTGCGGCTGCAGTCGGTAAACTAGCCGCACACGTATCCTTTCCACGAGATGTTTTTATGTTAGCATTACAGTCTCTGTGGTCACTTTTTGTCTCACTCTCCATTTGGCTTTTTAGCAAAAGGTTAGCCGGGTGCTGCTCACCAGCTGTCCCAGGTTCAGATTGTGTCTGCTTCCCGTTGCCGCCTGCTGGCATGTCTGCCACTGCGCTGCAAACTTCTTCACCTCCCTTTGATGAGGATTTATGGAGATGTGGGTCAGTGTTCCCAGCAGCACCTGACATAGGCGGGGTATCCTGCGGGTTGGGAGACGTGAGGGGGACGTTTGGAAAAACCTGAGAATGCTTGAGGTGTGGCTCGTTGCTCCAGTTGGCATTAGACTCTTTGTTAGCTAGTGCGTCTGCCACAGCAAGGTGAGGCACCATCTGTACAGTCACTGTCCTTTTTGGGTTAGTTCCCATGCCAAATTCCCCGTTTGGATCTTCAAATATTGTTGTATTCCAAAGATGTGGACAGACAGGCAATCAAAATCTTTACGCAGCTCCCTAAGAGAAGACAGTAAAAGAGTACAAGTATTTTATTAGTAATATACACCAATCAATGCATTAGAAATCTTACTGAGATGATTATAGACCAGACCTGCATGACACAGTTTGTCAAATTGATTGCGAAATTATTTTTTGTTGGAATGAAAGCACCAGAACATTTATAAATCAAAAACGTGGCATTAGAGACCCCACCGACATGGTCACATGTTTGACAGGGGTCAGAACGATTTACAGTTTTATTTACAGTTTGACCTTCTGATTTAGATTTAGGTAAATTTGGTAATGTAAGAAGGATGACAGTTTTCAGTTTTCAAGCGTTGATTTAAAAGGCACAAATGCACTTTTTTTAGGATTTGACCTTCTGACTTTCTATCAAAGCCGATTTACAGAAAATTGACTCATTACAACACAACTGATGGGCACATTACCAGTAATAAAGTTGATTCTACAAATCAAATAATTCTTGAGTTATAGAAAAGCTGCAGCTACAAATTGCTTCTATAGCATGATATGCTTTATATGAGGAATGTTTTTGCCATTAACTTTGAAACATTGTTAAATGACGTAATTCTCATTTATGTGTGTTGATAGTTAGAATTATTTTCTTCTCTTTTCATAGAACATTGCCATTTATCCCTCCTACGCATGCCTCAAACATCTCAGCCTTGCCTGCTTGCCTCTAATTGGCTCAACCTGAGCTGTCTCTTTGATAGTCTAGTTTTTAATCCTGCCCATTTTTGGCACTTGAATGAAAACCTGAGCATCTTCAACTGTCCCACTACTCTGACTTTTGTATTTGTGTCATTGCCACTGTCATGACAGCAGGTCTTACTAACATCTTGGAAATCTTCCTTTCACTTTTGCAGCCATCCAGATCCCTGCTGACATTTGTCTCCATCCACCTCATTCTACCTGTACTCTCTTCTTCGCCTCCCTTGTGCAGTGCCGGATGGTTTGCTTGGCTGGTCTAAGTTACTTAAGCTCATCCATCTAAAGTATCTCTCCACCTTGTAGCTTCATTATTCCTCCCCTCTGCTTGTCATTCACACTTGCCTTCTGTCTTGCTTCTGCTGACTTTCATTGCTCTACTTGATCATACCTTTTCCTCACCGGAATCTCTTCCATCTCATGTCTGCAGATGACATTGTCGTCTGCAAACATGACATCCATGGGGACTCCTGCCTGCCCCTCATTCACTAACCACACACTTCACCACTTTCACTGCCCTCGTACGGTTCATGCCCCACCTTCACATGCTTTCCTTGCCACACTTCTTCTCTTGGCCTCCTATCGCCCTGTTGATCCACAAATACCGTATAACTCCTTCTGATAACACTTTTCAAGTAAATGTCATACATAAAGCACAGTTTCTCTGCATTAAATCATTCTGCTGCTCACTGACAGTCACTTCTGTTCTCAACCTCACTCTCTTTCCCACATAATAATTTTCAAACCTTATTAATTTAGTCTTCAGCAATAGACTGATCAGATCTTACAGGTCTCTGAGAGGTAGCAGGAATGTAATGATTCCAACAGCTAAAACACAATATGAGGTGTTCAATTCAATGTAATTTTATTTAAATAGCGCCGATTCACAACTCATGTCATTTCAAGGTTCTTTACAAAGTCAGTTTCCATCAAATCGTCCAGAAAGATTGTTCAAAAAGTTTCCTCTCTAAGGAAACCCAGCAGGTTGCATCAAGTCTCTCCAAGCAGCATTCACTCCTCCTGAAAGAGCGTAGAGCTACAGGGACAGTCGTCTGCATTGTTGATGGCTTTGCAGCAATCCCTCATACTGAGCATGCATGAAGCGACAGTGGAGAGGAAAACTCCCCTTTAATAGGAAGAAACTTTCACCAGAACCAGTGTGAATGTCCATCTGCCACGACCGCTAAACAGAACATATTGATTTCATGAGAAACGTTGAGGTTTCAGCAAAATCTTTCTTTCTTTTTGCAAATACAGTGAAGGATTCACAAATCACAAACTGTGTGTTAAAGAATGGTTAATTAGTGTATAATAATTATGCCCAGGTTTGACCATCTATAGCAGCATTTATGCTTGTCTTGCCTGGGGTGGTACTAATGCAAGAAAAAAACCTGCTAACACTGTTTTCACAAGTAAATCAACAAAATCATAAGTGTTTTAAAGAATCACTGTTCACTAAAGAATTGGTCAGTCTAGGTTTGAAAATAAATAATTATATGTCAAATTAGTTAGACGATCAAATATGTTCCAGACTAAAGACAAAATGTAGCATCAGTTGCGGCTAACAGTTAGCCAGTCACAGCATTCTCCCAATAATTACAAATAAATTTAACCATGTCTGTGGTTTTGTCAACTTTTCTTCTGTAAACAGATTTTTCAAAATGCTACCATTTTAAAAGGGCTGCAAGCTTTGTTGATGCTTTTGTAACCGAGCGTAGTCCATCACAAAGACATCAGTTTGTGAGCAGACACCATCAAGGCAACTCAAAATCTAATTTCTTTCTTCAAATTTAGACTCTCAAACAGATAAAACAGAGTTTCAAGCACACACCTTTCAATGTACAGCTCATGATAATAACCTCCATCGACAGTCAGTCACACTAAAAAAAGCAACTGCATAGAGCAGGGGTGTCCAAACATTTTGTCACATGAGCCATAGTCACCAGTTCAAAGGTTTTTGTGGGCCAAAAACGTTTAATTAATTAAACACAAGCTAAATTTACAAAAAAGATATATAAAAAAAGGAAAAGAATGTAAAAATCATAGAAAATGGGTTTTGCACGTTTGCCTTATATAGCAATAAGCTACATTTCATTATCTTAGATGGAAAGAATTAAAAAATAGTGATGTGAAGGACGAAAGGTGTCTTTTTAGATGGAATATGGTTTGACATCACACACACTGTCATGATTTAGGTTTTTGTTTGCTTGGTGCTGCACTAATTAGTTTCCACTCTCCTCAGCAAACAGCCCCTGTCACCTCCCTGTCCACACTTACCAGACCAGTTCCACCTGTTGTCACTAATTAGTTCCAACTCTGCTCACCTGTTCACCTGCCTTCATATACCTGCCTCACTGACCCACTCGCTGCCGGACCGTCATTTCAATTCACAGCACTTCACATCTCCTCACTCATGCCCTGCCGCCGTGGTGTTTTCTGCTTATCTCCGCGCTCCACCTGCTTGGGCTCAAGACTGGTCCCACCTGCATCTCCTGGTCCGTTTTTTGCTTTTTCAATAAACCCTTTTTTTACGTAACTGTGTTCGGCTGAATTTTGGGTTCACTCCTACAATCGTTAAACACATTTTGTGTTGTTCTCCAGTCTTTTGTTTACAAAATGTGAACAGCTGCCATTCAGGGTTTAGCCCCTCCCTGCCCATAAAATGCCACCATCAGAGCAGCGCAAGATTGTGGAGAGCACGTCCAGGGGGTCGAAACGTTCTCTTGCTACAAGCTTTATAAAGTTATGAATTACTTAGTTCTTCACTGGACATTTCCTCCTAAAAGTGATGTTGTTTTGCTGTGTATTAATCCTTTACAAATATGCGCATACGAGGTGACAGGTGAGAATGGGAGGGGGGGGAAGGGGGGGGCGAGTTGTGTCTGGAGGGGAGGTAGAGAGAGGCGTGGCTTGATGCATATCTTGTTCTGGTCTACAGACAGAGCTCAACAGCCCAACTAGTGGTGAAATTTTGCTTATTGCTCCTTTAAAAAAAAGAGATCCCATTCGTTTTTGGCTCGACTGATTTTTTTCTTCCAAATGTCTGTTCTCAGAAATAAGAACAGCATTCGGATTACTTTATTTTTGGAAAAACTTTTACTCTATTAAGCCATGTTCAATCAATGAATTAAAACAGATTTTGGTGTAAAGGTCACTGCTAGGGTTGCGCCTCTTTACATTGAAGTTATTGTAAGATTTTTATTTGTTGGTAATAATTTTGTACGCTAACGGACCCTGGGCTGCACCTTGGACACTCCTGGCATAGAGCTTCAGGGGACAAATTTCAAATAGCAGAGAAATACCATGTACTTTAATATCATTAGATTTTTGACCATGAGATCTCCTTACACGCCTAATGAATCGTGTGTAGATCTCTGAGGACCTGACCTCTGGAAGAACAGCATTAGGATCAGGGGACAGGCCCAGCAAAGACAACACTCTCCTATTTTGGCAGCATAGCTCCCTTGAAAAAGAAGGTGATTACTCACAGGAAGCTGACTCCCTGGTTTAATTTAGAGCTGCGTTCTTTGAAGCATAACGTTAGGAAATTGGAGAGGAAATGGTACTCTACACACCAAGAGGCATCCTACCTAATCTGGAAAAACGTATAAAAAGACCCTTCGCCGAGTTAGAGCAGCATATTTTTCATCATTAATAGAGGAGAATAAAAATAATCCCAGGTTTCTCTTTAGTACAGTTGCCAAACTTACTCAGAGTCACAGCTCCGTTGATCCATCCATTCCCTTAGCTCTCAGCAGTAATGCTGAGAGCTAAGACTTTACAAATGACTTTATGGGATTCTTCATAAATAAAATTGATTCCATTAAAAATAAAATAATTGGCATCCTCCCAAACATGATTACCTCGTCCTCAGTAAGTGAGGCAGCATTGGAGGAATCTTTAGAACCTGCGCAGTGTCTGAACTGTTTAGCAGCAGTAGAGCTTTCTGAACTATCTAAAATCTTAGCTTCATCTAAACCTTCTACCTGTATGTTAGACCCAATCCCAACCAAGTTGTTTAAAGAGATATTCCCTTTGATCAGTGACCCTATTTTAGACATGATTAATCTATCCTTAGTAAATGGATATGTACCACAGGCTTTTAAAGTAGCTGTTATTAAACCTTTACTTAAGAAACCTTCTCTTGATCAAGATGACTTAATAAATTACAGACCTATATCTAATCTTCTTTTCTTATCTAAAATTCTTGAGAAAGTAGTTGCTAATCAACTCTGTGAACATTTACAAAGTAATGACCTACTTGAGGAGCTTCAGTCAGGCTTCAGAGCTCATCATAGCACTGAAACGGCTCAGGTGAAGGACACCAATGATATTCTCATGGCCTCAGACAATGGACTTGTGTCTGTACTTGTCCTGTTAGATCTCAGTGCTGCATTTGATACAGTTGATCACAATATTCTCCTACAAAGACTTGAGCATACTGTAGGGATTAAGGGGAAAGCATTAGGCTGGTTTAAATCTTATCTGTCGGACAGATTCCAGTTTGTTTATGTTAATAATAAATCTTCCTCAAACTCTAGGGTCACCTGTGGAGTACCACAAGGTTCAGTCCTTGGACCAATTCTCTTTACTATATATATGCTTCCGATTGGCAAAATTATCAGACAGCATGGAATTAATTTCCACTGTTATGCTGAGCTATATTTATCCATGAATCCAATCAACTTTAACTACAGCCATGTCTTTATGATATCAAAACCTGGATGACCTTCGATTTTCTGCTTTTAAAAAGACATAAGTTGTCATCTTTGGTCCAGATTCCTTAAAAAATAAACTTTTTTATTTATCAATTAATTAATTAATGCAGGATGACATCAAGATCTATATTTCTAACTCTACCGAGTTCTCCTACTGTTCTCCAATTTGTATTGTTTGTTGTCATTTCGACTTTTAACTTTATGTTCTCTCTGTAATTTTTCTCTTCATAGTAGGTACACCTGGTCTGGCGTTTTGTTAGCTGTGACATCATCCGTAGATCTTCTGCCATCATGCTCTAACATAGAAAGGATTCCTGGATCAATGTGAGCTTCTGAGCTTTCTGTGTCTCTGCTCTGTCTTCTCTAAACCCCAGTGGGTCGAGGCAGATGAGCGTTCACACTGAGCCTGGTTCTGGTTCTGCTGGAGGTTTTCCTCCCTGTTAAAGGGGAGTTTTCCTCTCCACTGTCGCTTCATGCATGCTCAGTATGAGGTATTGCTGCAAAGCCATCAACCATGCAGACGACTGTCCACTGTGGCTCTACGCTCTTTCCAGGACTCTTTTGACCAATCTGGAGGATTTGATTGAATTTGACTTTATAAAGTGCCTTGTGATGACATGTGTTGTGAATTGGCGCTATATAAATAAAATTGAACTGAATTGAATAGCAGCATTCTCACAGCATTCCACAGAGCTGTGCCAGAGAGTACGTTGACATACTGCAGATGGCGGCATAAAGAATCCAAGCAGCTTTAGGCTCTCCCTTTGGTTGTATTTCTTTTGTGTTTTCTGTGCAAATTATGTAAGCATACTGTGATCCACGCCAGTATGCCTACTGTGCGAGTAGATCTAGTGAGGATACCATGACATAGAATGCTCTTCGTTGACAGCAGCTCCGCCTGACATATTGGTTATTAACCTTCTCCTGGAGAAGACTTGCTAGCAAATTGCCCTCAGATAGTAAAACTCAACCTCCACATCTCTTCTCTTCCATACACTCATCACTAACTTTTCTCAGGGCTGCATTCAAGGCCCCCTAACCAATTCTCTACATCCTACACAGGATTAAACTCCTCCTTGCTTGGTAGAGTAAAATACTTTAATAAAGAGCAAAACATACAATTTGGACAACAGTATGGTTCCAGAAATAAATTGAACTACCTCAATGGCACAGATGGGCTTTATAGAACAGAGTACTAATAGGACAGAAACAAGAATTGAAGCAGTTTGATTTTCTATCTACAAAAAATATTTGAAACGGACGATCATAACCTACTTTTGTGTAAATTACACAAATATGGAGTCAGAGGCAGGTGCACGTAAATAGTGATTCTGAGTTGCTGAATGTGTAATGTGGGGTGCCTCAGGGCTCTCTACTTAGTCCACTATCGTCACGTAAATTAATGATCCATGTTTAGTTTCAAAGTTGCAGAACTGAACTGAACTTTCATTTGCTGATGATGCAACCTTTTTCTGTAGTGGAGGAAATTTAAAACAGCTTTTTGATATAACAGAAAGTTAACAAAACTTATTCAAAAATTGTTTGATGCTACAAGAAGCAAACAAAACAACAACTATCCATTCACGCGGAATAAAACGCATTAAATTCCAAAATTTGCCATATTGTAACCACAGATATATTAAAATAAAGCTTAAATTGACTTTATTCTGGAAATTAGGTTCTTAGGAGCTGTTGCCGATAGCAAGTTACTCACACACTAATTTTGTTCAGAAAACAACCCCAAAATCAAATTAAATATTGGACAAAGTTAAGGACAGTTTGCATTTTATATTGATAGCTCTATAAAGGATTTATTGCGTCAAGATCTATGAAAATACCTATAAAACAAGTACAATCTCAATCTTTTTACTACCAAGGGAAGCTATACGTGCTCCCCATGAATTAACAAACCCATTAGTTATTCAACTTTCACACACGCCTAAATTTGGAAACATAATTACTGGGTGGTACCAAGAACCTGTTTATAAAGAGGGAAATCAGTTTATGAATTGAGAGATAATTGTGTTTTCACTGAACCCAAGATCACATTGTTTTTTGTTTTTTACATTTCATCGTCTTTAATAGGTTTTGAAACACTTGAACTATTGTTCTGATAAAATATAAATGAGCTGCTAGACCTACTTGACTATTGTTGCTGACCATGCTCATCTCTTTATGACCACAGTGCACCCATCTTCTGATGATTACTTCCACCAAGATAACCCACCATGCCACAAAGCTTAAAATATTTTTTTGGATGTTTTCTTGCTACTACTAGGAAATAGGGACTCTCAGAGGATAGTGAGAGGAACTGACAAGATAATTTGATTGCCTCCTTCCTCTCTTCCAGGATCTGTTTCTAAGCTATTTTGCTGTTTTTAATAAATATTTATTCTCACATCAGGCTGTTCAAGGTGCAAGATGAACTCCGTGTCGTTCTGTCGTCATACAATAAAATGACGGCACTCATTTACTCTGATCAGATTGCTTTAACAGCCCTTTGCGATGGCATCTTGTCAGTAGCAAGCTGTGTGTACGTCCTCTTCTGTTCTGTAAAGGGTTCGTGAAAATTGACTGCCTTGACCTGTGGTGCTGCATAATTCTGCATAAGTGGCGATGAGTGATTTTAATCGTGCTGTTCAACATGTCAAAGCACCATTCTGCAAACAAAATGTCATCAGAAATGGAGAAAACACAGTATGTTTTGTTTGCACACATGGTAAACCTAAAGGTTATAATCATATAAATCAACGCAGTAAGTTTTTTATTATATTGTTAAACTCAGCATCCTCAAATTCATTATTGTTATTTTACATGTATGCTCTAATGATCATGTGTCATATGACATGTCTCCAACAGCACTTTAGTACCTGTTAGTATGATTAAACCAAGACCAAACAGTTGGTTGGTGCTTTGGCCCGTCTCTGTGTGTTTGCTCTGCCACGGTGCATCTGCCTGTCAGTCCTCAAAGCGCAAATGTTTATAGAGACCGTTTCCTGGCTGCAATTGGACGTTCGACAATTAAACGCCTTGCTGATTGCGCGTTTTTAAACCTTTTTCTTTTCTCCTACGCACCACTTTGCAAATGGCACGAAAAAAAACCCCGAGTGCACGACCAGCGTGAGCCGAGGCAAAGCAGTCCGCATCAAAGGGTTGCACTCGACCTATTTCAGGCCAATTAAGATCTGAGCCATGCACCGGAGCTATTGTCTCCGTGAGACTCGTCCACAGGTCTGATCTGACCTTGCAGGCATCTGCAAGCGAAAAGGCGACCAATTAACAGTCTGATTAGAAAGAGAACGGGGTCGATTTACCTTGATGTCCCGTGGAATCGGGTGCCGTTTGCGCGCCGCCGTTTGTCAGACGAAGAATGAATATGGAAAATTCACCCCAGTGTCGCTGACACCAAGCCACGCCTTCCCACAGAATATGAGTCTCGGAGTTATCGATCTTCCACGGCCAAGCAGCGCCAAATCCGAGCCCCCAGTCGACCGACTGACCGTGCGCAATGAGTCACCGCTGACTGACCGATGGACGCTGCCTCTTTGTTGCGGTTCGTAAAGCTCCCGCCTGCGTTGCAGCATCCCAGCCAGGCTGAGCCGCGCCACGCTGCGTGATGAAGGGATGAACGGGAGACGGGATGAGGATGGAGGCAGCATCCTATCTGCGACCGCCGCAGGCGATCACAGGAGGGTCACTTATTGCGCTTCACATTCATTACTGCAAGGCGCTGCTGCTGCTGCCTCCTGAGGAAGCCGAGCATTTTCCAGCAGCAGAGAGAGGTTATTCCATCTGGGCTTGTTAGATGGGCGTGTGAATAAATATTTCATCTGGAGTGGTGCTTTTGACGCGGTAGAAATGTTTTTAAATTGGATCATTCACTGATTTTTCCGTTTTCCTGGGCCCCGTTTGATCGTTGAGACCAACGACTTTATAATGACATCTAAAAGAAAACAGAGAATATCATGACACAAAAAGTTCAACAATTTTTTCACACGGTTAAAAAAAATGTGAAACTCGTGTAATCATTTTTCGCGTAGAGGGAAGTAGTTCAAGCTTTTATGTCTGAGGATTTTTATGATTGGGTGCTTTCAGATATGTACAACAAAATTTAGCGTCTCGGAAAATTAGAACATATTTTAAAAAAAAAGTTAAATAGTGGAAACTTGTGGGTTCACACCTTTGTCAACTAATTTACTCATAGCACCTCCAAAGGTTTCTTTTCTTGAGCATCTAAATCAGGAGCCACCAACATGGTGCCTGAGGGGACCAGGTAGCCCCCAAGGACCACATGTGGTGGCCATAAACCTGTTAAAAAACAGCATAACCACCTATTGAGCTGCATTTAAATTTCTATTTTATTCAGTTGCTCTTCCCTTTTAATCATACTTCCATTTACATAAATTCAAAAATGACAAAAGCATTCAAATTTGATATGACGTAAAGTTAAGGTGAGCTTGGACTCTTGTAGTTCAACGGTCAGGGAGCCCGTCGTTTGACACAGTAGCGATGAAGTAGCTCTCAGTTTCAAAAAGGTTGGTCATCCCTGCTCTAAATGGTCTCAGTCTGGGTCAGTAGGCGACAGCCTCCTGTAGGAGACTGTTGACTGGACAGACGTCTAGTGGACACTCATTAACTCCCTCCACAAGGAGGGGGAGCCACAAAAGGTCAGTGCAAAAGAAGCTGCCTGTTTAGAATGCTGTGAGCAAGAATATTCAGAGAAATTTGACTGGAAGGAAAAAGAAGCTTCCAAGAAGCTTCACCAGGAGTGGACTGAGGCTGAGCGGCAGTGCTCAGACGAAGCCTAACCTGAATAAGAGACCTCACCTCCTTACCTGGACTAAGGGAGAAAAAGACCGGGACTTTTGCTCAGTGGTCCAAAATCATTTTCAGGTGAAAGTAAAGCAATAGCACAAAAAATAAAGTATATGAAAATGTATATGGATAAATAAATGCTAAAAAATGTTGAATAAACAGCGAAACATGAAAACGGTGCTTAAAAGACTGTCTGACCAGGTGCTGGCAGGTTGGCCATGCTGGCAGCACTGATTGAGCTTTTTTTTGTTACTAGGTGAACAGTCAGTTTTTCCAGACTTTTATTCAAATTCAAGCAAGCAACATTTTAAAAAGTATTAAAAAGGTACAAATAAAGGCTTACGGTAATTCATAATTACTAAAACACACCAATCACCTTTCTAAAGCTTAGCAGTTCTACTTCAGCAATATTTAAAGATTGCTTAATGTACTGCCAGGGAACATGCACATAAATGTGACATAAGCCTTATAGTGCCAGTCAGAAATGTACAAACTCATTATAAATGTCATTGTCACTGAGTGGATGTATGGAGGACAACATGCAGGCAAGGGAGAGGCAGAGGTGGATGCAAAAATAAAAATGTTTAATAAGTCATACAGAAACTGGCAAAGACAAAGTCTAAGCTCTAAACTGGTGAACTAAAAACGGATGAGCGGTGCAAAGCATAACTGAGCTGATGAACCAGCAGGACCTAAAAACAAAGGGGAATAAATACTGAGGAGAGCTGATGAGTGAGACAAGAAACAGGCGAGACCGATGAGACGGGTGGAAGCATCTGAACGAGGGACTATGACAGAGGGAAGCAAGAAGAATGGACAGAGGAGGAGCAGTGACCAAACACAGAGACCAGAAACTGGCAAACTGAACACAACTTCATACGAGAAACACTCACAATGAAAGGAGAAACCTTAAGAAACCAGGAAGTACAAAGAACAAAGTACAGAAAGGGCCAGGCTAACCAAACTAAAACAGGAAACTACCGGGAAGAAACTCAGAAACTTAACTAGGCAACAGAATAAAGTCCAACACATGACAACCATGACCTCAGACTTTCACAGATTTATTTAAAGTTTTTTTGGGTAGGGTGCCTGATCACACCACATACAACTGCTAGGCTCAAATATTTACATACTGCCCACCTCTAATGTTTGGATTCGTCTCTTTATAAGCTGCACCTTGTGCTTTCAGCTTTTTGCAGCCATCAACAGGGTTCTAGCTTAATTATGACTGGATATTTGACCTCTCTTCAACCATAATTGATAGAGTTCCCTGACAAAAGAGATTTGAATCTCTTTAGACCTTTAGATAAATAAATAAAGTATGTCAAGTCTAGAGGTTTAATGTCAGCTCAGCCGGTCCTTCCCACCCCATGGTTCACCACTGATAGTGTTTTTAGGTCTGAAGGCCTCACAATGAAACTTCCAGGCAAATGTTTTGTTTTTTGAACAAACAGCTCTAATGTCTGCTGAAGTTGGAGATGCCAGTCGTCCATCCTTGGTCCACATCCTCTCAGTCAGTAACTGGCTTCTTTGTGTCGATCACTCAATCCTGTTAGAACCCCTGGAAAACTGGGTCGGCCTGTCTGGTACAGCTCTCAACTGGTTTAAATCCTACTTAAAGGACAGGGACTTTTTTGTGTCAGTAGGTAACTTTACATAACCTGACTCCGCCAGATGTATTTCGCTCCGCCTAGCTCCACTCACATACATCTGGGACACCGCCATAGGAATTGCCTTTATTGAAGGCTGGGCCTTATCAAAAATTCTTGCATATGATTGGATAAGCCACTTGTCTGTCATCTTTATCGACGTGCTATTTCAACCACTCACACCGAAGCTAACGAGAGCGACGCAGGAAAAAACAAAACTTTTTTATTTTTTTGTGTGTTTGCGGCTCTAGTGGCACGCGTTTTATTGACAGTGAGCTGACAGGGAGAGGGGGTAAGACAGGCGGCAAAGCGCCGCGGGTCGGAGTCGATCCCGGGCCGACCTCGTTGAGGACTAAAGGCCTCCTAACATGGTTCGCGCTAACCGCTAACCGCTCCGGGGCGCGTCCTTGCCAAATCCAGTTGGGAGAAGGGCGAAAACATGGTTTCCACCAACAAAAGCCTTCAGAGCCATTCTCTGATGTTCTTTTAATGAAACAATATTAGGTAGATTGGACAACACGGAATAAATAGCAGCATCAATGCTAACGCTTGCTTAATCGACGAGCCGCCATTGCTATCAAAACAGTCTCACGTCATGGTCGCGTCTCCACAACGTCACATCTATGAAACTCCAGCCCTGCGTTCTGATTGGCCAGACCATAAAATTGGTTGGAGAAATCACTTTCTATGGGCGGTTTCCCAGATGTATGTGAGTGAAGCTAGGCGGAGCGAAATACATCTGGCGGAGTCAGGTTAAACTTTACATCCCAGACGACAAAAATTACATGTGGGGTTCCCCAAGGCTCCATCCTGGGTCCCCTCCTCTTCAATATCTACATGCTCCCTCTAGCTCAGATCATAAAAACAACATCTGGTACCATCACGATGCAGACGACACACAGCTACATCACCATGTCACCAGGTGATTATGAACCAGTTCAAGCACTGAGTAAATGCCTAGAAGAAATCAATGCATGGATGTGCCAAAATTTTCTTCAATTGAATAAAAACAAAACTGAAGTAATAATTTTTGGACCAGAGGAGAGATCTAAAGTTAGCACACAGCTTCAGCTGCTTCAGCTAGTAACCACTGATCAGGCCTGAAATCTGGGTGTAGTGATGGACTCAGACCTGAACCTCCATCTAAAGACAATTACAAAGTGGACCTTCTAGCACCTGAAGAACATTTCCAGGATTAAAGGACTGATGTATCAGCAGGATCTGGAAAAACTAATCCATGCGTTTATCTTTAGTAGAACTGATCACTGCAACGGTGTTTTCACAGGTCTGCCTAAAAAGTGGATCAGACAGCTGCAGCTGATCCAGAATGCTGCTGCCCGCGTCCTCACTAAGACTAAGAACGTAGAGAACATGGACCCGGTTCTGAAGTCCTCACTAAGACTAAGAACGTAGAGAACATGGACCCGGTTCTGAAGTCCTTCCACTGTATCTCAGAGAATAGACTTTAAAATCCTTCTGTTAGTCTATAAATCCCTGAATTAGCACCTAAATACATCACAGACTTGTTATTAGTGTATCAACCCTCCAGACCACTCAGGTCTTCTGGCTCCAGCCTGCTCTGCAGAACCAGAACCAGAACCAGAACCAGACATGGAGAAGCAGCATTTAGTTCCTATGCTCCACTGATCTGGAACAAACTCCCAGAAAGCTGTAAAAGTGCTGAAAGCCTGAATTCTTTTAAATCAAGATTAAAACACATTTGTTCAGGATTACCTTCGACTGTTTTAGTTAAACTGTTTTACTGAAACATCATTAGTTCAACTTTGTAGTCCAACTGTTTTTCATGTTTGCTTTTAGTTTCTATTCTCCCATGTTTTATTTTGTTTCTACATTTTATTCCTACTTGCTTTTATTCTGTTTTATTTTCCTATATTTTCATCACGTAAAGCACTTTGCATTGTCTCTGTACTGAAATGTGCTATACAAATAAATTTGCCTGGCCTTGCCTTGTGGACATTGATGCATGGCAGGCTTGTGCCTTGGTGATTGCTTGGTTGTTCTTGAAAAACTGAAATCATTTAATTTAGTCTGCCAAATTCCTCTGATACGTGTTTTCACATGAAGCAATTTTGGTGGTAAGTACTGAAAGGTGTTTAAAGACATGCAAACCATAACTACCTCCTGGTTTTAGAGCTTCTCGGCTCAGAAGTTGAAGCGTATTACATTTTTTAATCAGACATGACAATAAATGTAATATCATATTTGCAAACAGTGCTATTATGCTGATAATAGAGGGGCGAGCAGAGTATACACTGCCCACTTATTCAGCTGTTGAACGCGCCTGCTTATGAATCCACTCTGATGTGCGTCGTATTCACTAATGCACTGCTGTTGACCTGCTCCTCTCCGCCTCTCACTACTCCATTCATTCTCTGCAGGGCGGCGATCGCCTCTGCTCAGGCCCTCAGTCTGCTTTCTGCTCTCTGGTGCGGAGAAAATAGTCACAATACAGATCTCAGAGCAAATGTTTGGGTCATCTAAACATCTCTCACAGATCCAAGTTTCTTATCATATGTAAATGTGTGAAGATTAAAAGCAAGCCCTCTTCTCTGGGCAATAGGACAGGATTTAGTCTTCTTTAACTTTTCAAAAAGTTTGGAACAAAGGTGAGCTTTGACCATTTATTTCTGCACAAACTCTGCAGATCCTCTGGATTCCTCGGTCTTTGTGCTCTCTTGTGTCAGCTCAGTCTACAGGCTTCCCATTGGCTTTAGTTCTGGGGACTGAGATTTCTGTCTTCTAAACTATTTCTGGGTGGATTCAGCCGTATTTTTGGATTATTTCACACTAAAAGACCCAGTAACCATCCATTTCTAGCTCACTGACAGAGCACACCGGATTTTTATTTGCAATGTCCTGGTATTTCAAAGAAATCAGGAGTAAGCCATACGGTGTTACAGGGTTAACTGGGTCTTTGGATGAGAAACAGGCTCACAGCGTTGCAGATCCTGCTCCATGTGACAGTAGAAACAGAGAGTTTGCCACATAGGAATCAGTGCTTGTTTCCAAAAAAAAATCATATTTGTTCTCATCTTCTGAAAACACACAATTCCAGGTGAATGTTTATGCATGTAAAGGCTGGACAGACCCTCCTGTAAATGATCTGCTCAAACAAACAACTGGTCGTCCTGTCGATGTCGTCTAGTGAATTTTGAGGACTCTCACAAACACCTACAGATGCTTGGATCCAGGTACTTACAGATTCACTTCTATACAGAAAAAACCCTTTTATTATCTTCAGCTGTCATTTTATACATGTCGTATTAATTAATACTGCGTATTCTTCAGTGATGGTATCAAGGCGTTACTTGGTTGTACCTGTAATACTTTATCGGCTGGTTTTACTCTTCTTTTTACATCTCTCTTTGCAGGTGAAGAAGCAGACTGAGGATGTAGCGTTCTCCCCCTTTTCCCTCCTCTTTCTCTTCCACCTTTTCTCCCTTTTTTCTCTTCTACCTTCTTGTTTCAGTGTCCATTTAACATGAAATAATCCCATCATAAATTATAATAAAGCTTCTTGCATGTATAAATCAAGCGGAGCATTACGGTGAAAGCAGTAAGGCTCCGCCTGTGAAAGTAAAATCTGTTGGGCTCTCTTTGGCATTAAGACAACAATTCTTATTGCCACATTGCCAGACAGGACACTGTAATAATAATAATAATACGACTTGATAATCCCAGGATCTCTGTTACAGTCCTCTCTCTGTGATCTTTAGGGACGTTTTTCTTCTTTCACCATCCTTTCCATCCTCCTCCTTGTACATGGTGACAAGATAAACCTGGATCCTCTTCCAGTCTTGTTTGTCACAGTCCAGTCGGTTCGCACATATGCAGGTTAAAGCAGACGGCTAATTCCTCCTCACTGACGAAGTTCAGCAGACTGACTTACTAGAATAGAATGTTCTCTTGTCTTTCTCATTTTGAAGAATGACTAAGATATATAGGCTTTTTTGTGATTCCCATTTGGGCATCAGGGAAACAGAATGTTATAAAGTCCCCAGACACTCACCTGCTTAAAAAAAGGAAAGCAATTTTATTTTTGAAATACTTCAGTCTTGATTATTTTGTACGAATTGTTGAAATATTGTACCACCTGCAATTTAGCATAGTTCATTATTTGTTAATGTCATATTTTTTCCTAAAGGCTGGATTTTTTGTTTTTTCTTTGCTTCCAGTTAAGATAAGATAGTTTTTATTGATCTCACAATGGAGAAATTCACTCGTCACATCGGCTCTTACATGAAGGTGCAGAGTAGGGGAGGTGCATTCAGTTATATACAGTGAATCTTCATATTTACAATGGATCAAAAAGAATACCAAAAAAAAAATACAAAAAGAAATAGGGATGGGCATGTGCTGTCTTATTTACATACATAGTTATCTATATGTATATAAACATATATACATACTTATATATATATATACACCTATACACCTACATACATACGTACCTGCACGTATATATGTGCATATACATTCGTGTATACATTTGTACATACATACATACATACATGTGTACTGACATATGTTCAGGTGGTAATAGCAGCAGAAGTCACTACATCAGGATTATTGCACGGGTTGTAGTACAGTGTATTAGGTAGATTATTGCACATTAGTTATTGCACATTAATTATTACAGTTATGGTTACAGTTATAGTGCAGCATTGTATAATCTGATAGCAGCAGGAATGAATGACCTGCGGTAGCGCTCCTTTTTACAGACTGGATGTCTAAGTCTGTCACTAAAGGAGCTGCTCAGCTCCTCTACAGTCTGGTGCAGGGGGTGGAAGGTGTTGTCCATGATGGATGTGAGCTTGGACAACACCCTCCTCTCAGCCACTTCCTCCACTGAGTCCAGAGTGCAGCCCAGGACAGAAGTGGCCTTCCTCACCAGCTTGTTCAGCCTCTTTCTGTCCCGCTCTGCGCTGCCAGGAGCCCAGCAGACGACAGCGTAGAGGAGGGCTGAGGCCACCACAGAGTCATAGAAGGTCTTTAGCAGAGGCCGGCTCACTCCAAAGGACCTCAGCCTCCTCAGGAGGTGGAGGCGGCTCTGGCCCTTCTTATACAGGGCGTCTGTGTTATGAGTCCAGTCCAGCTTATTGTTGACGTGAACACCCAGGTATTTGAAACTCTCCACAGTTTCTATGTCCTGCCCCTGGATGTTCACAGGTGAGTGAGGTGGGGGTCTTCTCCTGAAGTCGATCACCATCTCCTTGGTCTTACTGATGGCCGAGTCATCAGAGAACTTCTGAAGGTGGCAGCTGTCCGTGTTGTAAGTGAAGTCTGAGGTGTAGAGGGTGAAAAGAAACGGAGACAGAACGGTGCCCTGGGGGGCCCCGGTGCTGCAGAGTGCCACCTCTGACTGACAGCCGTGCAGCCGCACGTACTGAGGGCGGTCAGTGAGGTAGTCTATGGTCCAGTCAGCTAGGTGTTTGTCCACCCCAGCGTCCTCCAGCTTCCCCCTCAGCAGCACCGGTCTGATGGTGTTGAAAGCGCTGGAGAAGTCAAAGAACATGACTCTCACAGCGCTCCCGGTGGTCTCCAGGTGGGTGAGCGCCCGCTGCAGCAGGTGGATGATGGCGTCCTCTACTCTGATGTTGGGCCGGTAGGCAAACTGCAGCGGGTCCAGGGTGGGGCTCACCACAGTGCGCAGGTGTGTTAGGATGAGGCGCTCCATGGTCTTCATCAGGTGGGAGGTTCCCTGGCGTGCAGCGTTTTGGGAACCGGTACCACACAGGAGGTCTTCCACAGGGTGGAGACCACCCCCAGGCTGAGGCTCAGGTTGTAGATGTAGCTGAGGACCTCACAGAGCTCATCTGCACAGGTCCTCAGCAGCCTGGGGGGGATGCCGTCCGGTCCTGAGGCTTTCCTCTGTTTCAGCCTCATCAGCTGTCCAGTTGATGCTGCTGCAACAAAATATTAATTTACCGTAGGACTTTTTACAGGCTTTAATCAGGGATGTCAACGACTGCAGAAGCCGACAAGCTATTGATCAAGACCACTTTTAAAACATCACCAGAAAGTTTGGCTCCTTGGAAGCCTAACATTGAGAAATGACGGATAATTATAGCCTTTTGCGCAGTGCTGCTGATGAGTGTGCCATTAAGTAAATGAAAGATCAAATCAAGGCATTTCCTAATTCCTGACGCTTTAAAATAGCCTCGACTCAAGCATGTTACTTGCAACGCTATTCTATTATAGTCTGCAGCCTTACTCATCCTCCTCTTATATTTAGACTGTTGTTGGAAACTAAGTGCTTACTTTATGGATTTGGTTCAAATATAAATATATAACCTCAGCCTCAGACAGGAGCTCTTCTTCTAATGCAGCATATCTGTGGGATAGACCTCCAGCGCTTCGAAGGCCCAGAGGGACTGATTAGGTGAGAGACTGTGACTTAATTAAAGTCGAGTCCACCACCGGTGACAATCTGAGGATTGTTGATAAATCAGATCGCTGTTCAAGCATGAGGGGAAAACTGTCTGCAGCTATATGTTGGATTTTACTCTTGTTTTTAACTCTGCTGCCACAGAATGGGATTTAGCCTAATGTCAGCAGAAAGGCAAGTGACCTTAAATAAAATACGGATTGCATGGTGTAGACCCTCATGTGAATTTTTAGTGCTAAAATTATTCCCACAACACACCTAACATTTTTGTAAACTCCGCAGTTTAAGTGAAGCAAACGTGTTTTAAGGGCAATGGAGAACACACCATGGGATGGCTGCTTCCTGTTCCTAATGTTTTACTGCGACTGTCTTCACAACCTTTCCTCCCTCTGATACTTTCTTCTACTACTCTCCAGCTGTGTTTTATTTGCTGTTGTTTCAGCTTTTAACTTATGTTTTCTCTCTTCTGTTCATAGAGCCTGTGAATCTGACCTGTCCTCCTGTTTAGCTGTGACACCGTCCTGGAGAGGGCCGTCGGCTGAGCTGCTGTGTCATCTTCTCCGTCTACAGATGAGACTCTTGGCCCGATCTTTCAGTGTTTAATCCTGTTTCTCTCCTAGATATACATTAGGCCTGAAAACAGGCTCAGAGTCTGTCCACGTAGCTACGTCTCTCTCCTAGATGAAGCCACTAATGAAGCTAGTACTGATAGAACATTTTTTCACACAGAAAGTACTCCTGGATCAGTGTTTCTGTGCCCTTTTTGTGTGTCTCTGCTCTGTCTTCTCAAACCCCCAGTTGGTCGTGGCAGATGTCCGTTCACACTGAGTCTGGTTCTGTTCTGGCTTCTTATAACGGTGTGTAGACTTTTCATATTACTCTATTTATGAGAAGTCAAGGCGGTGGCGTTGGTATCTTTTTCCTCAAGGAATATTTATTTTAAATCGGGGTTAATTTTAATGTCAGTCTATCTGGAAGAAAAGAAGGCCTGGTCTATTTGTGGCCCTTTTCTGGAGAGTTCAGAGATGTTGGAGTCATTTTTGAGGCGCCTGGTCATGTTTTCTGTTGTCCTCCAGATGGCGCCCTAACAGCACTGGTGCGAGATTGGATTTGGGGAGTTCAAAGACATTCTTCATTCAACCTAGTACGGTAATTTAAAATAGATTTTTGAAATGAATGACATAGTTTTTAAATTCTAAACTTCCAGAAAACTTTTTAAAGACACGCAGTGTGACAAATCTCTGTAGATTAGCCGTTTTCTTTGTAAAGTAAACGTTATATTTTGTTGGCGCCGGCTGTTGTCAAGCGGTGTGTCCGATCTAAACCTGAACGCATCACATTCGTTAGATCCGTCCCCCCGTTGCTAACCCTTTACCTCCAACACACTGGTAGCTTTAAAGTAGAGGGAAATACTTTGGTCTGTTAGTACTTTTCTAACAATAATAAAGGTAAGCGGCAGCAGAGCTAGTTCCTAAGCATCGATAATACCAGACGGTGTGTTTGCGACCTAACTAAGTCCTGGTTGTGTAGCAAGCTAACAGACAAATCAATGACAACCTGTTGTCTGAGCTGTCACTTGTTAATTTTAAAGCTAGATAGGCAAGTTTGTTTTAAAAAAAAACAATTACGGATAGTAAGCTATGCTTTCTTTGCTAGCTCGCAAACAGACTCGTTTATCGTTTGTAAGTTAATGGAACAACTCATGGTAGTTTGAAGTTAGCATCGTTGCTAACACGATGCTATTGTTTTGGCTGTGTGGTGGTCTGTTTAGGTCCCATTGATGATGTCATCCTGTGGTTTCTAGGCTGGTGTTTGTAACTTATGCTACTTTACGGTCCCACGACCTTCTCAGACGTTGAGTGGGGGAAACTGTGGACGTTTTAGTAATCTGTCTGTCTAAGGGGGGCATTGTTAATGTGGACCAGATGCACGTAACATCTGTCCCAATCATGACGCATATGTCGGGTTACCCAACTTTATCCACCAGGTTACAGCAGCTGAGGTCTCCTTTACATCAGGGGTGTCCAATGTGCGGCCCGGGGGCCATTTGCGGCCCCTGTGCTGATTTTGTGCGGCCCCCTCAAACTGCATATCAATTAAGATTTGGCCGGTGCAGGTAGAAAGTTATTATTTGTATTTATGGCAAAATTATTACTGATAAGTTCAAATATAATTGAATGTGAGGTACAAAAGAAAACATTTGCCTTTTAATAACCACACTTTTTTTTTACATTATCTTTAATTTAATAGTAAATAGGACCGCATCTATCTGACTTTTACTCAAACGTCGACGTTGGTGCATTAAAATCTGATTGGAATTTGTTTATTAAAATTGGCTAAATACAACTAATCTAATTTGTTTATTTAAAATTGTCATATTTGTTTGTATTAATTCTATGGACATCGAGTGAATTTTGACTCGACAATTTCGACCCACAAGCCGTAAAGTTTGGACACCCCTGCTTTACATGAAGTCATAGGAAACTGATGTTGTCTTTACCAGATTCCAAAATTATTTTGCTGAATTAAAAAAATTGGAAATGCTGAAGCTATTTTTGTAGTAGAAATGTACCTGACTAAACCTGAAGTTTAAGCCTACTTTTAATGGGATGCCTGACAAAGTACCTGAGTAAGCAGAGAGTTATCGTGTTTTTTTAAGCACAGAGTAATGCTGCACTGCAGATCTGGTCAGCTGGCTGGAAAAAGGCTATTACACTTTTTTGAAACCCTCAAAATAGGCAAATCTGGCTGTTTGAACATATTTCTGATTACAACAACAAGGGCATTTATGATGTGGAAAATAAAGGAGCACCATCTGTCTTAAACATTGTGGTAATTTTCAAGTATATTTTCATAATTTGCAGAATATTTATTATTTCTGCCATGTTGCTTGTTATACTAACAGGAATGAGCCATAAAAAGCTGAAAAGTATAAGGGGATAACAATGTGTGCAGTAAGAAGGTTTACTAGCAAACTACCATTAAATTTAACAGGTGTTTGTTCTAAATCTAAATCCCTGCTTAGATCTACAATCAGTGTATTTTCTGATTTTGGTGCACACATAAGGAGTAAATGTTATTTTCTCACTCCTTAAATAGAACTTTTTATTCTGTTTTATTTTGAATTCCTGCATGAATTCGGTAATTTTTTGGCACCGTGATATTTTTACTCAAGGTTAAACTATGAGGGTCTCATTGCGGCCACGTCTTCCTCTGCTCTGACATCATTTCCCTTCCTACTTCCTTTCTGTGTTGTTAAACATACCGCTTTGTACATTTGTACTTATTTATCCATATCAGTTTATTTTTGTTCACCGTTAGGTATCTTGTTAAATAATGCAGATACAGACCAAAAAAAAGCTACAATCTGATCGGCATCTGCATCTTTTTTTTTTAATTGTACATTATTTTCTGATGTTACACTACACCCAGTTTCCGTTCATTGTAAACTGTGTTTGGGCCTGTTCACTCTTGGGAAATGTTTTTATGAGCTCTGATAAAACAAAAGTGACTCTTGACAATATTTATTGGAGCCACATTTACTGCAAAATCTAATTAGATTAGAAGGAAACGGCTTAAATTCTCATTATCAAAGCAGGTAAGAAATTTCCCCAAGATGGATAGAAATAAGTTGACACATAGTTGATTAGAAACACAGGTAGCACTCTAGAATAACCTCACCTTATTTAACATTAAGTATTCATAACTAATGTATGTGGAGAACATTGTTATTTAAGGACGACTCAGACTTAATAAGCCAATGTTCATTCATGTTTTACACCTAAAGTCTAATTGCATCCAGAACCAAGATGGTCATTGTGTATTTATACTTAATAAACCTTCAATAAACTAGTGTATTTGATAAATGTATCTAAATGCACATTTACATGCACTTTCACATCATTTAATTTCAATTCCATTCAAAAATACTTTATTAATCCCAATGGGAAATTAAAATTTAGTTCGACATGTCTGAATAGATTATCTACTAATCTTGCAGTGCATGAATAATTCAGTCGGTTGCTAGTACTTATTTAATTATTTTATTCCAAACATGGCTCATAAACTTAACCTACAGCAGGTCACTAAAGTACCAAAAATGTTGTAATTTATACAAAAACAATGTGTCACAAATAAAATAAATCATACAATCACTCAAAGCTCTCGAGTTATGTACTTAAAATAAAGACTCGACTAGTTTCTTGGAACTGCCTGAATTATGCGTTGCATAATTAGTAGTAAATCTGTTAAACCGTGTCTAACTCATGACATGAAAGTGCATGTTAATATGCATTTACAGACATATGCACATATTATATTAACTAGTGGATTCATGGTTTATTAAGTTTGAATAAATAATGGTTATGATGTAATTAGACTTTAGGAGGAAAGTGTTAATTTCTAGCTTATTAAGTATGAGTCATCCTTGATTTATGATGTTCTGCGAATTAATTTAACTCTTTATTGATGATATATTTGTATATATAATTAGATTTATTATATATATATATAATATAACTGATGCTAAATAAGGTGTAGTTTTATAAAGTGCCACTGAAACGTCCTGCGGCTTAACTACAAAATGGTAAAATAACAAAATGGACGAGAGTCAACTCACTCTTAGTTTTCAGTAAAAATGAACGGGTTTCTGCGACGGGTCAGGAAAAGGCACCATGCTGTGTTTAAGTGTCTCTGCATGTGTTGTAGAAATGTTGGGGAGTATCTGGCAGTATGTCTACACGTCCTTCCTGAGGTACTGGCTGAAGTGGCTCGTCCGGCAGGCCACAGGGACCTGCGAGCTGCAGAGGATCTGCTCCGGGTGCAAGCCTGGAGCGACAAGGACAGCAAGAGCCGGTAAAATACTCCTCCAGCTGTGGTCCTCGTGTTGCTGGGCTGTCGCTGCGTCTCACTGATCTACTACATGTTTCCTTGTCTTCCAGAATACTCTCTGCAGTCCTCTAAAAATAAAGTAAGACAATTGATTTAAATTCAGATGTCCAAGCTAACTTTACATGCATCTAATGTTTTGTTTCATTAGTTAAGTGCAAACTTCTCGTTACCTTAAAGGAGCAATATGAGGGATTTCACCACTAGGTGCGCTGTTGAGCACTGTCTGTAGACCAAAACAAGATGTGTGGCAAGCCACGCCTCTCTCTACCTCCAAACCTAAGCACCAGACCAGTTATCTGACTCAATTTAACATTTCTTGTCAAAAAAAAGAATACTCTGAATGTACGTGAGCCTGCCGGGCCACAATAAACAATGCTAACTGTGTTAGCTGGGCTACTGGGCCCATTGCTGGTCAAACTCCAGCAATTAACCCACCTGCCACAACTGTAGCACATTAATCAACCGAATCATCAAAGAAACACAAGTCTAACAAGACTGCAACACCAACAAAAACCAGCATTTGACTTTATGCTGTTACTCACCTGTCCGGAAGAGAAAAGCTTGCACCGAGTCAAACCGGAGCTGCTTCTGCTCTCAAATAGCTCTCCTCCTTGGAAATGTGAGGCCGGTGTTAATCCTCGTTTTGTCTCTTTCCTTATCCAACAACCTCTTTGCCAAAGACTGTGTTTTTTTTTTTTGTGGTAATGATGGATCCTGATTGTCTGCGGGTGAATGCGGCGGCAGCATTTTAAGGGGAGCGGCAGTTATTCACACCGCCGGCCCAACCCGGCTTTGTAAACAAGACTGGAAGGAAACACAGAGAGATGATGGGTGAAGTCGTGTCATACTCCATCTAAAAACATACCTTTAGTTCTTCACAATACTAATTTTTAGTTCTTTCTCTCAAAAATATTGAAATATCGCTTATTGCTCCTTTAAGCAGACTAATAACTAATAACTGTACAGTCTCAGTTTTTAATTGTGAATATTTTATGCTTCCATTCCCCTTTTACTTTGCTGTCAATACATTTCTGTTATACATACATTCTGTTCTATTCTATTGATATTTATTAAGTCAACATACCATATTTCTCGGTCTATGAGGCACACTCAAAATCCTTTTTTCACCATCCATTTTCTCAAAAATTGAGAACTGACTGATTCTATGTGGTACAATGCGCTCAAAAATCTGTTAAAATGTGTAAGTACGACTTTGGTTAGCAACGATATTAGGAGCATTACGGTACACTGTGTCACTACCTGATAGGACCCCTGAGCTGTCTACAAGACTGCCCGACTGTAATGTCTAAACTAGAAGTGCATTCATGTAAGGCAGCCTGGAGTACGAGCTAACAGCAATAAACCTAGTAAGTTAATTCAATATAAAAGTTACGTTTATTGTGGCCTTATGTTTGAAACAGAGCAGTGAGTCCAGCTACTCTGTCCTCCTGACAGAGACGGATAGAGAGCTGTGGACGTGAAGGGGAGGAGTGATATTACACACTTGGGAAGAATATTTATTGCGCCTTATGGTCCAAAAACTACGGTATTATTAAATTGCCGGAAAGTTATTATGTATAAAGGTCTAACCGGGTTTTGTAATCCCTTCTGAGCGTTCAGGATTTCCTTTGGACTCTTTGTTGTCATCATTTATTCCTGATATTTAAAGATAAAAACCCGTTTATCAAACTAGTGGAAGCATAAAATTGTGATTTCTGTATATTCTGCTTGAATTTAAACTTCCACGTCTTCAAATTTCGAATTTTAATATTATGTAAGTGTTGACAAAGACAAGTGGTGCTTGGATGCAAAGTGGAAAGAAAAAGCTAGATGGGTTTTAATGTTAGAAGAAATAATCTGACGTGCTCTTTTGTTGAGCCCGGTTTACTCTGATACCCCTAAATAAAATCCAGGGCACTCATTACAAAAATTTACCAAAATAGGTTTTAGCTTAATTTCCTTTAGAAATAACAAAAAAAAAAAAAAATTAGGGGCAGATGCAGAAAGCACATTTTCTCTTTCACAATCTTAGAAAATTAAAATAGATTAAATGATACGTCTTAAAAATGTGCAACTGCAGCATAAAAGTGGATGAAAGCTGACTATCTCTGTTGCCAGCTGCACGTCTGACCTGTTTATCTTCATTCTGCTGGCTTTGTTAACTTTAATATCAGCAGATCCTCTGATCTTAATCTGTCCTTATCTTTGTCTACGCTCGCCAAGCTCAGATAGACCAGCTCTAAATGTATAATTGTAGCTTGCCAAGCAGTTTTCGATCCACAGTTCATGAAGTGGTCAGCCAGAGAAATACTGGTTCATCTTTTTCTACAGAGACTTTAAAAACCTGCTGAGCCGATATCTGCATCCGACCATCTGTTTTATTCTTTCTTTGTCCTCCCCTTCATAGGTTTTGCGAGGAGCTTTGGAGAGCAGTAAGGACAGTTTAGACAAATGTGTGGATCAGATTATCAAAGAGAAGAATATTAAACCCCAGAAAGACCCCCTGTAAGTTAATTTTGAAATAATTATCTATGTTCTTTTGCTTTAACTTTATGCTTGTTGTTAATAGGTGACTCGTTGGTCCTTTCTCTCGCCGTTCGTCTTTCAGGTTCAGGGGGAGCCTGCACGTCTGCCTGCTGCAGATAACAGGATACAGCAGCTTGTATTCATCTGTAGAAGATTTAAGAAAGGAAGTCTTCAGCTCAGACAACCCAGAACACGAGGCCATGCTTTTAAAGGTGAGGACTTTAAAGTCTCCTCTACGGACCCACGACATACGGACATTAGCATCGCTATCTGCCAATAATGGTCTTTTTTTTTTTTTACATATCGGTATTGGTCCGATAAGTAAAACTGTGCCGATATTAATAGTCAATGTTTATCTCCACCTTGTCACCATTCATGTCTCTAGACAGGGGTGGGGAAGTGGTTTTTGTTTGGTCATGTGACGGTGACGTATATATATATATATATATATATATATATATATATATATATATATATATATAAAACAGCAATATTAATATTGATATCGGACCAACTTTCCATATCGTTGCATCTCTAGCTATTTGGAGAAGTGAGTTTGAAAGTGTAAATTAAAGTCAGTTTAGTATATTTCTGCTACCTGTTAGCTTTGCCATTATGTTTTTAAAATACTAGTTTTATTAAGTGAATGACTTTTTTTCCCCAATCAAATAAATGATGGACTAGATAATAATGGACATAATTGGTCTTGTAGTTCGCTGCAGGTCCAGTTTAGGTGCTTAACCGTAGGACTCTCTGTGTTTTTTAGCTGTGGGACTTGTTGATGCCAACAGTGGAGCTGGAGTCCAGAGTAACGAAGCAGTGGGGGGACATCGGCTTCCAAGGAGATGATCCGAAGACAGATTTCAGAGGAATGGGCCTGCTAGGCCTCATCAACCTTGTGTGAGTGCCCAGTGCATTGTTAAAAGTAGATGATCTACGGAAAACACAGAGAGAAGCTGCAGGAGGCGCTGTCAAAACACTGGAGGCTATCAGAAACCGCATTCTGGCAAATCACCTTTGACTTAATGCAACACTAAGCTTAACTTACAGCATCCAACATAAAATAAACTATATACAAAGACTTCTCTAACATCAGTAATGAAAGGGATTTAGAAGAAACGTTACTGATCCCTAATAAAGGTAAATTCCTGTCAATACTAATGGTAAATGTACGATGTCTTAGCTTGAGGTCGCCATCTGTTCCTGGCGTAGTAGTAGTACTGCATAGTAGCGCTTCCTAAAGTATTCAAACCCTTTTTTCACATTTTGTCTCAGTATAACCACATACTTTGATGTATTTCAATTTATTTTATCCAAAAGACCAAAACAAAACTCATAAATACTGTCTGAAGTGGAGGGAAAATTGTTTTACAAATAAAATCTGAAAAGTGTGGCGTGCAATCTCCTTATAGTAAACAGGGTGGAATTATGCATAAATATTCAAGTTAAATCTTCTTTATCTTTTTTCAGTTCTTACAGCAGATTCCATGTTTTACAGGATAAAGTTCTTTATTCGGAGAATTAACTTAAATAGAGGCTGTTGTTTGATGTGTTTTAGCTAATTTTACGCCTTTTGCAGTTTTTTCAGTGAAAACTACACAGCAGCAGCTCGCCAGGTGCTGTCCCACGCAAACCACCCTAAACTGGGGTAAGGGGCATTCCAGGTTAACGAGAGTCGTTTTCCACTTTGAGGTTGCATCTTGTTAAAAACAACCCTGGCTGTATAAAACTGTGTTTCAGATATTCCTACGCTATAGTTGGCATCAACCTGACCGAGATGGCCTACAGCCTGCTGAAGAGCGGAGCTCTGAAACCACATTTCTACAATTCAGTCCAAGGCGCACCTGAGCTCAGAGACTTCCACCAGTTATACTGTGAGTTCGCTTTGTTTAAAGTGCTTTCCAAAAGTATCCGTACGCGTTGAGCTCAGTCACAATGCGACAAAAACATTCATTTTATTCGTATTTTAGGCGATGGGCAAACACAAAGTGGTTCAGAACTGTGAAGTGGAGGAAAACGTGGTTGTGGTATGCCTCTGTGATATCAGTACCTGGGCCTGGAGGTAGAGACAGTCATCTAGCAATTTGAGAGTTGTGGGTTGGATTTCAGCTTCCTCCTGCCACATGCGGCGTGCCGCTGGGTCCCAGGATGTCTGCTGAGCTGCATGCCGGTGTCTGTATGAAACAGTACTTATCCGTGCTTTGAGTGGTTAATATGGCTGGAAAAGCGCTTCATAAAATTCTGTCCATTCACCGTAGAGCCAGGGTGAGCTACAGATACAGCTGCGTGTCTTTTAGGGAAGGTTTCTACCAGCTTAACTCAGCTAGAGGCCGAAATGTTTACCCTTTAAAGCTCCGTCCGATAGATCAGACGGTGGCCGTGAACGTCGCTTTTCAAGTCTTGCGACAGATTCTCATTTGTGTTTCAGTCTGGACTTTAGCTTTTTCATGAATATGCTTTGATATAAAACATTTCTGTAGCTCTGTCTGTGTGTTTAGGGCTCTTCTTCTGCTGGATGGTGAACTTTCACCCCAATCTCAATCCTTGAACGTGGATCTTTGTTCCATTTCTTCCTGCTCTCTCTTCACCCAATTTCCTGTCAGCCTACTGTGAAATAAAGGCCAGTAGTGCCACAAAAATTTAAAATAAAGGACATAATTGCTCTGTGTTCAGCACCAGCTGTTACCTGCTTCCCTGTTCCTGCAGAAGCAACGCGTCTCCATAGCATGATGCTGCCACCTCCTTGTTTTACAGTTGGGAGGAGGTGTTCAGGGTGATGGGCGGCGTTGGATTTTCACCACACGGAGCTTTTTGCATGTACCAATAATTTAATTTTGGTCTCATATGACCAGAGCCCCTTCTTGACCTGTTTGCTGGGTCCTCCTCGCGGATTACAGCACAGTTAGGCTATATTTCTATAGAGCAGTGATGGATTTACTGACCGAAGACGCCTGTAGTTGGTGTCCCTGAGGAAGGGTCAGCAGGTCCTATTACTGGGTCCTGGAAAGATGGAAGTACCGTTGGAAGAGACCAGCATCCAGGCGCGGTGGTACTCGCCGAACCGGGCGCATCTCTGCAGGAACTGGTGGACCCAGGTGCACCGACACTGTTGTCCACTTTCCACATTAAATACAGCACCGTGACTCCTTCAGTGAAATCCATCTCTGCTGCGGAGAGGAGGAACCGGCAACCGGATAGAGGCGGTGAGACGAGCTGGTGGGGGAGAAACGGCCGCGTCGTCGGCGCGGATTAACACGAAAAATTGGCTTTGATCGCGTTTGGTGTGAACGCACCATGAGGGTGAAAACAGCTTCGCATGGATTTCTGTCAGCAGTGCCTTTCTTCGTGTTAGTACCTCGTCCATGTCCTGGTAGGTGTGCAGTCGGCAGTCTCGTAGCCTCGGCCATGTTCATGTGGAGCAACAAACCTTTCTTTTGGATCCTCAGCGAGTTCTCTGCCAGGAGGAGCTGTGTTGAAGCAGCAGGAGGGAGTGTGGGAGCGACAACAGCGAGTTTAAATTCAATTCAACTACATTTTATTTATATAGCAGCAATTCATGATACATATCATCTCAAGACTCTTTCCAAAGTCAGATTCCATCAAATCCTCCAGGTTGGTCAGAAAGTTTCCTCTCTAAGGAAACCCAGCAGGTTGCATCAAGTCTCTCCAAGCAGCATTCACTCCTCCTGAAAGAGCGTAGAGCCACAGTGGACAGTCGTCTGCATTGTTGATGGCTTTGCAGCAATCCCTCATACTGAGCATGCATGAAGCGACAGTGGAGAGGAAAACTCCCCTTTAACAGGGAGGAGAACCTCCAGCAGAACCAGAACCAGGCTCAGTGTGAACGCTCATCTGCCTCGACCGAGGTGAATTTTAACACTTTCACACCTGAGACCTGCCAACCCTAACGAGGGACAACGACTGATTGGGAACAATTGGAACAGTTTCATTTTTGTTTCCGGCACTTTGGACATTAAGGGCTGTGTGTGGATTTATTTTGAGGGGACAGCAAATTTAAACCGCTATCCGAGCTGACCGCTGACTACTTTGTATCACAGTGTCATAAAATATTTACAGCCGTGTGAAGGGTGTACTTACCTTTGTCAGATATTACATATACTGATTTTCAATTACATTCAAGTCCACTCCATTTACTAATTAGGGGATTTCTGGCTGTATTGGATTTATTTAGGAGCGTCGTTTCAAAAGGAGCAGAGACGATTTACTCGTCTGACTTCTCTGATCTTTAATAGCAAAATTATTTTAAAAACCAAGAAGCTTCTTTTTCTTTTGCATAACTGTCATGAACTGCTTTGTGTTTGTCAATCACATCAACTCTGGATGAACTAAAAGGAAGTTTGTGGTGTTCAGACTTTAAGGGCTGTGAACACATTTTCCCTCCTCCTCCAGCCTCTCGTTTCTCTTCCCAGGTTATCTCGCGTACGAGTTCGATCGATTCTGGGTGGCCGAGGAGCCGGAGAGCATCATGCACTTCAATCAGTACCGAGAAAGATTTCACAGCCTGGTGAGGAACCGTCTGCAGGAGCCAGATGTGTCTCTCGAGCTGACGGTAGCCTCCCGCTGACGCGTTTTACACGAATCTCCTCGTTTACGTCCCGATGTTCGATGTGCTTGAAGGACGCAGGGTTATTGAAGAAGACGACAAACGACAAGCAAAACTAAACAGTCAACCTTTTTTCCACTTTCTTCAGCTGATACCCTAGCGGTGCTCAGTGTGTCTCGGCACAGTGACAAATAATGTTTTCCACGTATTATAGCACAAATCTAAAAGCCCGTACCTGAACAACAACAGAAAGAGACCATTCCAGTGAGAGTTTGGTTAAAAAAACGAGAGCTGCTGCAGAAGACTCAGGTAGAGAAGATGATTCATGAGGCTTTAAGCACTTTTGGTGATCAGTAAAAATGTAACTAGCTTGTTTCCTTGTGTTTAAAGTCGGCGTGCTCTCACCGTTTATGCTCAGGTTATTCCCGTTTATCTTCAGAGTCGTTGTGCATGGTTTAATATCTCCCGACTCGTCATTAATGTTATATATGCGACGCTCATGCCCCGTTTTCATGTTTTTGTTTTTATTTTATTTTCCAAGACTGAATTTTTATTGCTTCTTAATTTTATTCTTTAAAATGCATTCGGATAAGATTTGCAGTTCTGCCTGAAGTCAATAAATTTGGCATTTGAATTGAAAAGTGTCAGTGTTTTAAAGTGAAACATGCCAAAACAAGTCATTTATATTCAGGATGAACAGACACAGGTTTTTAATAACAAATCGTGTTTATTAAGATGCAGGCTTGTTCAGGCCACCTTAGCAGGTTTTGACATACGTAACTTAAAGTGCAAACTTGTGTCAATCGCTTTTTGCTGCCACAGTGACTGCGTTGGTCCCAGGGTGGTGAAGTATAAAAAAAAAGAGTTAAAACTTAAATACAACACTCTGGTTTGAGGGAAAATGAAGCTTCGACAGAAACTGATATCACTTTCCCATCTTAGAGGAACGACATACAGATAGCTTTAAGGTTTACAATCAGACGTTGATCCTGAAGGTCTCAGTTTGGCGCCTCCATCCTTCTTGAGGCCATCATGGCCCTCTTGATCTGCTCAAACGAGACAAACATGACCACGTTCCAGGATCCCAGTCTGAGAAACGAGGGCATAAACCTGTGGAAGAAAAACGGAACCTCAGGATTGGAGCCAGGAATATTTCAGTGCCTCTGTAAAAATAATTCACACCTCCTGCATGTTTCCACCTTGGGTCACGTTAGAATGGTTCCATTAAGACTTTATGCGATAAACCAACACAAAGTAGTGCATCGTTAAGAAAAGGAAGGATAATGATCCGTGTCTTTCATAAATAATCAGTTGAAACAGTCTGCATTTGCATTCAGTCCCACCTGAGTCAATACTTTGTAAAACCGCGTTTAGCTGCAAATACAGCTGCTGATCTTATGACGCATGTCACTCCAGAACGATGTTTGCAAAAAAAGCTCAAACTCAGATGTGTTGCCAGGGTAGCAATTGCACTTGGATCTGGACTTTGACTAGGCCGTTTTAGCACACGTATATCCTTCCACTGTAGCTCTGTCTCTACGTCTACGACCAGCTTGGAGAGTTAACCCCCTCAGTATAATAATAATAATAATTGAACTTTATTGATCTCACAATGGAGAAATTCACTTCTGCATCTTAACCCATCCCCTTGAGGAGCAGTGGGCTGCCATGTGCGGCGCCTGGGGAGCGATTGGGGGTTAAGGGTCTTTCTCAGGGACCCAGAGTGCCGGCTGTGGGGAATAGAACCGGGTACTTGTAACCTTCTCAGAGCGCAAGCGCGCTGCTTTAACCACTAGGCCACCACTCCACTCCCCTCCCCTGATATAACTTTCCCATCTTAGAGGAACGACATACAGATGGTGCAGCCACCGCCACATTTCACATCGGGGACGGGTTGCCGACATCAGCTGACTTCTGAAGGTTTTTATTTCACAGTGTTCGATTAAATGGCGCTGAATACAAATGCATGTCACACATTTTAGGTTTTTGTTTAAAAAAAATTGAAAACCAAATAATTTTCTTCACACGTTTGGGGTTGCAAAAAAGTTATAAATATGACTACTCTTGCAGGACCGGCTGTGTTCTGCAAACAGAACCGGTGTGTTGCGTGGGGTCTGATGTGGCCGGGACCGACTCACCCTTTGTAAAACGCAGTTGGTCCCTCTTTGGTCAACATGGTCCAGGCGCAGTTGATGGCGCTGCGGTACTGGCCCGGCGGAGAGTTCATGTATCTGGTTTTCACCACGTCTACCGGGGAGGCGATCACGGTGGTGACGAAGCCCGCTCCGAACGCGGACACAAAGTGGCACGGGAGATTATCTGCGCAGAGATGAAGGAGAATGCGGTCAACACTGGGAGGCGTTCAGGCCCGTGTCAGCAGTTTGTGTAATCTGAATGGAGCGAGGAGGATGGTTATAATAAATCCCACATTAACTACAGTGTTTACAGCTCTGTGGGGGGGAGGGTATTACAACATGTTCTGTCCTGGGACCGTTATCAGCTGCAGAGGTGAGTGGGTGTGGGAGTTTTGTCCAATCGGGAATCCCCTCTGCGTTTAAAAAAAGACTAGAGCAGGGATGTTACAGGTTATTGAAAGGTGTGATCAAACCACACTCCTCTCTCATGAGATAAAAAAAGTACAATTACATGTTTTGTTTGCGAAATACAAATAATAAAAATAATCAGTATTGACACAGAAGGTATTTTTCTAGTGTTAGAAAAATAATGCATTTAAACCCCCTTTCAAATGGCCTTTTTACAGCAGGTTTTAGGCATCCACAAACAATTTTCTGCATGTAAAAATCAACATTTTACATAGGAGGCGTAGTTTTTCTCAGGTAAACTCTGAAATAGCTTGTCGTGATGTAAATACTGAAAGCTCTTGTTGACTTTACAAATATTTGCTTTTTGATTTTCAAATTTAAATCAGAAACGTCGTGCAGCAGTTTACAATTTTTTTATCATGTGGGTTTCTGTGGTGAGAGTGCTACTAGTCAGTGCTTTACCTGCAGCTGAAAAGTCTGCAAAACCTTAAATATGGGAAGACAGTAGGGGGACAGATGTGGTATTGGTGCTCTGTGGGTTACTTAATTGGCCCATGTTAATTGCAGTTAGGTTTGATGCAGGTAGAAATAAAAAACTGGGAGCCATACGGTCCAGGATGTCAATTTGAAATTATTTTTCTAATGCCTATTTGAGACCCACCTAATAATGTTCTTATGTGAAATAATGTACCATTCATAATATCTGATCTGGATTTATACTAAACAGAGAGGGCATGGGAGTTATCTGCTGCAGGTAAGATATTGACAGCTTCTAACCTTTTAACAGAACCTCACTTCTTCAGTATCAGAATATTTATGTCTGAAATGAAAAATGTGGTCAGTCAAAGATGGTTTTATTATTACGTGCTCTTCTGGAGGTGGACAGCATGTAATAATCAAAGACTTAGCTCCTGGAAGAATGAGGTTTTAAATCTGAGGCATTAAGTGTTGAGAGGATGAAGACCTACTCGTTTGCTGAAAGGACTTTTTTTCAACCCAAGCAGCAAAGAAAATTATCTTTTTTTCTTTTTTAAATCTGCCCCATTATTATATTACACATTAGCTTGCCATAGTTCCCAAGCCCGGGGACTCTTACCTGTCAGTAGATTGTGTCTGAGAATGGCCTCTTTGATGAGGTCATAGGTGACCAGTTCTGTGCAGTTCACCAGCGCGTTTCTTGTGATGTTGGGTAATGTTCCTGGAGAACACACACGCTCAAAAGTGTTATCATCGGTCCTCGTGGACCTTGTCCCCGCCTGACGTGGGAAGTTCTCCCCTCACCTTTCCACAGGCCCCGTAAGCCCTCATTGAGGAATATTTGCCTGTAAGCCTGCATGGTGCCGTTGTAGCGCCGAGCGACGCCGTTCAGGTTCATCTGGGCCTGGAATCGAACCTTGACCACATCCGTGGGTTGCGCGAACGACACGGCCATGGCGCCCGTCGTGCAGCCCGCCAGGATCCGTATCAGCACGCCTGGATCTGGAGAGGACGAGTTTGTAGTTAATCAGGCATGTGGATGGGCTCAGCTGGTTTTTATTGGGATTCGTTAGAAAGGAGGATGAGGGATGAACGACACCGTGATGCTGCAGGAAGGCCGCAATAGATCGTTTAGAGAAGCATCAGATAGCTTTCACTAAATTCGTCTCTATTGTTGTGATTGATAGTGAATGTGATTTTTCTCGTGCACCTTGTATGAAGCACCCTTTGCATGCCTTGAACAGTCAGAAAAGATTTTCTGACTTTCTTTCATCCTTCATCCACAATCTAGAACGCCCCGTCTCCGTCTTTCCCGTCAGGCACAACTTACTTTCTTTGCTGCCAGTGTAGAAGTTTTTCACGTTGTCATAGAGGCCGATTCTGATGGAGGCGAAGCACAGCTGCCTCTGCAGCCCAGCCACCAGCCCGTTATACAGGGACCTGGGCCCCTCCGTTCGGACCATGGTGCTGATGGTCCCAAACACCCCTCTGTAGCGGATGCCTTCCACCGCTTGCTTCTCCCCTTGGATCTGAGGAGTAATAGATGTGCCTTTTTAACATTTTAATGGAGGGTAAATCCAGAGGTGCAAACATCCCAAGGAGTTCCCCTTTTTAGTTACACTAGACAAGCTGGTGGTTACGATCAGAACCGAGTGCGTTCCTACTAACGAGGACGTACCTGTAGTCTGACTTTGGCTGTGTCCAGAGGAAACGTGACGATGTCAGCAATGCAGGCCGCTGCTCCGGCGCTCGCCATCTTCACCCCGAGAGGAGGAGGCACGTCTGAGGGTTTGAATCCCACCATGTTTCCTGCCTCTACAGACCGGTGCGCATCAACACAGACGAGATGTAAGGTGAGTTTCCATGAAGTCAGAGTAGGACGATATGGCCACAACTTTTATCACGATATATTTATTAATAATAATAATTATATCGATATAAACAAGATGAAAGCCTCGGAAAGCCTAAGAATGGTGCAACAGATGCCTGCAAAACTCATGACTTTTATTTTGCCATGTTTATAGCAGTTCTTCAATATAACATTTTAGATATATTTGCTTTAAAAAATAAAACTCATAAAACAATACAATAAAAATGCTGTAATCATATCACCGTTCTTGAATAAAGTTATATCACGATATATATTGATATTGAATTATTCTCCAACCCTAAGTCAGAGTAGGCTGAAGTCTCAGTTACACACTTACATTGTTTAAGTGATAATTAAAAGGTCTTTTTTTTTGGTCCTTGGATGTTAGGGTTTGAAGGACCAGATGGTAATCCTGGAAGGTGCCCCTCTAGCACAGAAAGGGAAGAGGCATCTCTCGCTCTTCCTTTATATATCTGCCGGCTGGCTTTTTATGGCAGCGTCACTAGAGGCGTTGCTGTGTAACTCTGTGTCCCCGGGTTCAATCAAAGTCCACTCACTGTGGGATAATCAGTGTTCCTCGCTGTACAGACGCCTTTCAGGAAAAAAACAACAGAAATAACTTCAGTTGTGAGGGAAAAAGAAACGTGATTTCTAACAGTCTGATGACACAACCTACCACATTAAAGTGTTTTTTTTAAATTGCCTTTAACTATATATTAACACTTTACATGCCTGCGTTTGGTCTAGTGGGTACAAATTTGTGTCAGCAGATTTCCTACATCCCCATCTGTCATAAATGTACAGTAATAGGTAATTATTTACTGCGGGAACAGGCGTCTGCCTTGAACATGGCTGATATCGGAGCGCTATCTGATGATTTTTCTGGGGGCTTGTCTGGGCTGTCAGCCAATGACGGCACAGCCATGCAAACAGCAGCGCTACGCACCCATCAGTTCTGCAGACTTTATTGGGATTTGCCATTTGACGCTAAGTTTTGGTAGTTGTGTTACTCTGAATGTGTCCTTCGATTCATCCACAGTTCCTGGTCTTTGTTCAGCTTGTTTGTGTCAATTCAAACGTGAGGAATCATAGATGTGAGCGGTGACGCGCATCGCCGACCGAAGTTCACTCCAGAGAAGATAAGACCTTGGAAATCACATCGTGTTTGGCCTCACCGCAGCTGAGTCTGTTATATAATAATAAATGCATCCCATACACACCGCTTTGCAAAAGTATTCATACCCCCGTAAACCTTTTTTACATTTTTTCATGTTTCGCCCACAAACTTAAATGTGATTTTATTTTTAAAGGAAATTCTTCATAGCCCTCACTGCTCCCAACGAACTCAGTAAGTGGTTTACATCCCTGCTGTTAATTGCACTTTTTTTCTTATTTTTTATTTGCAGATAAATCTATTGCTGTTCTGTATGCACAGCTAAACCTGCACATTTTGCACACTTTCAGGTCAAGAATGCCATTTTTTAAAACAACTGAACCTCATTTTTCTTCAGTTGTGAACTTTTCCCTTATTTGCTGCTGATACACCTGAAGTTCCCCGCTGCGGAACAATAAAGGATTAATCTGCTATGTTCTTAAAATCTGAAAAGTGAGCTAAGCATATGCATTCAGCACCTTTTATTTGATCCCACTTTAAACAATCAGGTGCAGCCTGTTGCCTTCATCCATCCATCCATCCATCCATCCATCCATCCATCCATCCATCCATCCATCCATCCATCCATCCATCCATCCATCCATCCATCCTCTCCTACTGCTTAACCTGGGCTCGGTGTCTATCTCCAGCGGTCATTGAGTGAGAGGTAGGTACACCATGGACAGGTCGTCGGTCTATCACAGGATAAGCAACCACGCACACACTCATACCCAGGGGCAATCCAGAAAAACCAATATGGTGGAAGGAAGCCGGAGTACCCAGAGAGAACCCATGCATGTGCAGGTAGAACATGCAAACTTCATGCAGACCAGGATTCAAACCCAGGACCTTCTTTCTGCAATTGTCCGCCTGATGGCAATTTAGCCTCAGTTTGAATGCAGCTGTTCTGTTTCTGCCCTCAGATGTTTGCTGTAGAACATTAGGGCTCAAACTGCATCATGGAGACCAAGGAACCCAGCAGACAGGTCAGGGAGGAAGTGGTGGAGAAGTTTAAAGCAGCGTCAGGCTCTTAATCAATGTCCCAAGCTTAGAAAAGCTCACAAAGTTTTGTCCGACCCATCATCTGAACGTAAAAGGATTACTGTTGACCAATATTAAGCTATTCGGTCCACATGTGTGGTGGAAAACATCGAGCTGGAAACACCATCCCCCGCTGTGAAACCTAGCGGCAGCATCCAGGGATGTTTCCTTCAGGACAGACAGGGACGATGAAAGGAGCTAAACACAGGACAATGTTGGAAGAAAGGCTGGTAATATGGGGTGGAGGTAATAATAATAATAATAATAATAATACATTTTATTTAAAAGGCGCCTTTCTGGACACTCAAGGTCACCGTACAAAAAATAGATAAAAACACATCAATGTCAGAAACAAAGGACACCCTCCGGAGGTCACAACGATCTTACAGTCTGGAAATAAATCTGAGAATCTGCGGCGACACTAGAAAACCAGCGTTTATCTCCATCTAATCTGAGTTGGAGCTGAAGTTTTAGTCTAGAAATCTGCTAAGGTGTCAGAGACGTACCCAAAAAGAGTCAACGTGGTCGTTGCAACTAAAGTTGGTTCTACAAAGTGTTACAAATAACAAATACACACAACACTTTTCAGATCTTTATTTGTGACAAGATGTTGGTCTGGCGCATCAAATCCTAATACAACACATGGAAGCTTCTGGTTGTCATGTGAAAACCAGAAACATACAGCAGGAAGAAAATTAAAAACGTGGTTTATTAATGCACAACAATAAACGCTGTCTTTGTGGTGAGCCTTGCCTTCATTTACAGGTTTAAATAAGAGTCCTGGTTCATTCTTGTTTTTAAATCAGGTGAGATGGTTTGTGGGTCTTACGCTGTTTATGTCTCGACTTGTTTTATTGCCTGAATTAACTGGTAGATATTGGAAACAAAAACAGACTGCAGCTCTGTGGTGTCAGACGTCCATCCCTGCTGATGGGATACCAAAATAATATGTAACCTAGCAAAAAATATCCTAAAATAATGCCTTTATTTGTGTCTTCCCCTCACAATATAATGTGAGGGGAAAACAGTCCCTCAAATTTCCCCATTGTAGCACAATAAAGGTATTTCTTATCTTTTCTTAAGTCCTCGTTTTATGGGAGACGAGACGTAAAGCAAAGACTCACATAATAAATCTCGTTTTTCATGAAATCTCACACAAACTTGAACTCTTTGCACTGTTCTGTTCGGACAAACACAACGCTGGATAGATTAATATTTTATAGCACTGCCAGGAGTCTGATAAAGGCTCGTTTTAATCAGCCAATAGGCTTTTGGTTTGGTATCTAGCTGAGCTGTGATTGGATGACCATGACCACAGCCCCCATATATGTTTGGACATTAGAGGCAGGCAGTGAGTGCAAATGACCCACGTCTGTTTTTCTTCTTCTCTGTTGTGTCAGGGGGAAAAAAAACGTCTGAAATTAACTTTATATGATTCTTAAACTCACTTCAGAATATGTATTGCAACATTTCACACATTTTAACTCCAATGACTCATTTGGCCAGAATCACAACTTTTTTTGCTTGATTTAAACACATTTCTAAAATTATTCTCTGTGTTGAATTCTTAGAAGTGTCACATTGATTTTGCTTTTATAAATCTGTGGACTTTGCAGCGTTAACTCAGGCGCCAGTCTGTACCAGATTAAACTACCTGTGGCACTCAAACAACACGCGCATCCATCCAGGTTTTGTTTGCAGAGTGAAGGAACAAGCAGTAAAGCTGGCTGCGCGGAACGCTCCAGATCTTAAAGTGAAAGTGGATTTTTTTTTTTTTAAAGTTGGGGGTGTCTTCAGCGGTCATTGGGCGAGAGGTGAGGTAACTCTGGATAGGTCGAACAGAACCAGGTGAAATAGAGACCAGTTGCAACGTAAATTATTCACTACATATTAAGTTTATTGGCAGAATTCACTATTTTCAGGCGCCTCGGATAAACATATGACTAAATGACAGAAATATAACAAGGATTACATCCAAATTTAAATTCCTGGTTTCAGTGATTTCTCCAGCCTCAAAATCATTTAATTCAATTCAATTTAACCCCTTCAATAAATTTCATCATAAGAACACATCAGTTTGCATGTTCTCCCTGTGCATGCATGGGTTCTCTCTGGGTACTCTGGCTTCCTCCCACCGTCCAGAGCCATGATAGGTTAATTGGTTTCTCTAAATGAAATGTTGCCCTGTGGGAAGGGTAACCTGTCCAGGGTGTGGCCCGCCTCTCGCCCAATGACAGCTGGGGATAGGACCAGCCCCGCACCCTGACCCTGCATGGACAAACGGGTATAGCCAGTGGATGGATGGATAAGAGCAAATCAAGGGTGGTGTAAGGCAGGGGTCGTCAACCCTGGTCCTCAGGATCCACCCTCCTGCATGTTTTAGGTGTTTCCCTTCCCCCTACACACCTGACCTAAATGATTAACAGGCCTCTGCAGCCCTTGGTGCATCCTGGGAGGTCATACAACATTTTGATTCAAGTGTGGAGGAGCAGAGACGCATCAAAAACATGCAGGAGATTGGGTCCTGAGGTCCAGGGTTGAAGACCCCTGGTCTAAGGCCCACAGTAGCGTGCAGAGCTTTGCCTTTTGACTCAGCTCTCTCTTCATGACAGACCAGTACAGCGCCCACTTCACAGCAGACGCAGCTCCAATTGATCTCCCGTTCCATCTTTCCCTGATTCGTGAACAAGACCCCGAGATACTTAAACTCATCCACTTGGGGCAGGACATCCTCCCCGACTCAGAGAAGGCACTCAACCCTTTTCCGGCCTCAGGTTTGGAGGCACTGATCCTCATCCTGGCAGCTTCACACTTGGCTGCAAACCGCCCCGGCGAGAGCTGTAGATCATGGCTACTCTCAGGACGTGGATTGTCAACTCTCTGGTGGGGAAGGAGCCTGAACTGGTGTATGAGGTTCTGGCTAGAAATAATCAGACTCACCTTGATGCACGGCTCCGGCACCAGTCTGGGGTTAGGTGTTCATCGGGGATTAATCCTTGCCCCCCTTCTATTCTCCAACGACATATTTTCTCTTGGTAAGCTTATTCAGAGTTTATAATACAATTTCTACACAGATGACACACAGTTGTACATTTTAGTAAACCATACAGACACTGTCTTTCCTAATATCACTAAGGCTAATTCAGCCATGCATACACACCCCGGGGGCAGGGGGATTGCTAAGGAAGCGTCATGCCCTGCCTTTATACTGGTTTGAGGGGGGGGGGGGGGGTGGCTGGGGGTGTGAAGATGGTCTTAGAGACCGGTGTTAAGGATTCTAGCTGATGTCTCATTGACTTCGGTAGCGTGCCGGAGTCTCTGGATCCCCTTCCTGCTGGCCTTATTCGAGCCATCTTGCCAGTTGGGATTGCACAGCAACCCCCCCAGGTTCAGTCAATCCCCCTGGTCCTGGGTAGTCTTGTTGCCTTGTACCCATACGGGGGCCCTCGCTGCTGGGGTGACCAGGCTCTTCATGGCTGCAATGCAGAGTGAGAGGGTATTGCTGTCTCTAATGCCTAGCAAATCTGCTGCGACAGCCAACCAGCTTCTTCATATGCTTGAAATACCACACTTGGAAAAAAATAACATCCCTTTTCTTTCCAATTCTGATTATCTGAACTTCACTAGGTCCCTTTCTAGATGCTTAACTACATTGAGTCACTGATTTGTGGTAACTAACTGGAAAGATGGACCTCATAAAATTTATGTATATGAGGTTTATGGTTTTCCTTTTGGAAATTTGACATCTATGACCCAATTTCATACAAGTGGAAGAGAAGAAACAAACGGATCTAAATCTCCAAGGGTCTGAATAGAGGAAGTGTGAGTTCTTCCAGCAGATGGCAGTGACGCATCACATACTGCAAACTCTGACAAAGTCTGAGTAAAAAGCTGAAGGCAGCACTGGGAATTAATGACACGGATTTTAATTAGATGAGTGATATACAATGCACCAGAATCCAGAGCAGCAACATCTGGTCAAAAAAAAGTATATGTATATACACGCACGCACACATACATACAGAAGTTGAAAAAATACAATAAAAATCCATGTAAAAATGCACAGAGAAAAAGAAAAAAACGGAAAAAAAAATCATGCATGGGTGAACAAAAATATAATAAAAAAAAAAAGGCAAGCAGAGATGGCCCACGACATATTGTAAATGAAGGCGACGAGGGCTCTTAAACATATTTTTAGTGTAATAATACTGACAAACTCTTGTCCAGCTTAAACAAAAATGTTCTAGAAGTTGATTGTTTTCTTTTTCTAGGTAGTTATTGTACAGGTTGGTTTCCGTTTTGTCAATACAAACCAAAGAAAATAAATTCTCTGCTAAAGTGACGGACTGCATTAAAGTGAACCGGAGTGTTTTCACGACAAGACATTAAAACAATGGTTTCCCATCAGATCTCTGTTTTCTATACCTCTATAAAGAAATAGCAGCAATCAGAATTGCAACTAAAGGAAGCAACAGGTTGACCAGATGTGAGAAGTGACGATACTCACTGGAGAATATTAACATCGACGTTTGAACCGTACTGTACAGAGCTGTGCAAACGTTTTGAGTCACCCCTTTCTTGATAATTTTGCTTCCAAGGAGCTGAATTTTTTTTGCCGTTTCAACTTCCAGAAACCTGGAAAAGCCGTAAAGCGAGAGCAGTTTAAAGATTACAAGCTCTAACTGCTTCGAAGCAAAGTACAGAGGTGGTTTCGAACTTTTTTGAACAACACTACATGTGTGGACATTTAGATCTACACAGCCTAGTAGTAGATATATTAGATTATTACCACTTATGCATATTGTCTTATAAAGGTACAGCTGCTATTTGTACACACTGATTTCATCTGAGCAAACCATGAGCGAATTCCCAAGTCTTCTCTTGACAAGACAGGATCTATTGGTTTATATAATTGGTTTTAAATTCCTGGTAAAATGCATCATTAGAAGCAGTTTTGGTCACATTCTTTCAAATACACACTTGTACAATTTCCACCATAATCCTAAAAAAAACGTCACTGAAATCCTCGAGAACATCTTCAGTCATTCAGCCAGAGAGAGAGATCTCATAGTCACTAGTGGAGAGCAGCGGGCGCCCGACTTTTCGCACGTTCTTGGCATTGGTGACGCGTGACGCCAAGTCCGCCGGCTTCTCAAAGTAGCGCACCAGGGCCTGCTCGGTGAGGACGGAGGCCAGGAACTGCTCGAAGGTGATGGCCCAGTCCTTGTCGATGCTGGTGCTGTGGGGCAGCCTCTGGTCGCCGGGATGGCTCCGCCGCTCGCTCTCCGAGGGCCTGCCGTCGTCGCTGCGCACCAGAACCGTGTCGTCGGCGATGTCTTCACACTGCAGCTTCTCGTCCAACTCGTGGGAGCCGGCGCTGAGCACAGAGTAGGACGACATCGACGTGTCGTCTTTGGTTTCGTCGTCGGAGATGAGCATGGCGGACGACGTCCCCGTCTCTTTGGGGGAGGAGTCTTCCAGCTTGATGTCCTGCATGGGCGCCAGCTCCTCAGCCGCTTCGCGCCGTTTATCCTCCTCACAGGGGCTCGACTTGTCCTCCTCACCCGCGGGGATGAACACATCCCCGAGATCCGCGGCGTCCCGAGCGGATTTGAGGTCCGATAAGTCTCTCCGGCACAACTTGGGCTCAGGCTTCCCCTCCTCGCTGTTATCCTTCCTGCTGCAGGAGGTAAAAAGCTTTCCCACTTCCCCCATTTCCAGCAGCAGGCTGGTGACGGTCGCAGTGGCATGATAGAGGTCCTGCTCTGCCACATCCTCACTGAACATGCTGTAAAGGGTCTTACAGAGCTCGATGAACTGACTCTGAAAGACAGAAACAGCAAGAGGGTGACTGGTGCCCGCGGACCTGCTCCACACACCGACCCGTGTCCGGAATCAAGTCCTACCTGGTTCAGCTTTGGGAGGTCCTTTGTGCTTTCTCGTTTAGGTTTCGTCTCCTCGTTCCACAGTTTCAGGTAATGACGGTAATCAGGAGTGCTCAGTTTCTTCACTGTGAAACAGACATAAATCAATGTTTCCATAAGCACACTTAGATTAAAAGTTTGGGTTTCAGTTTTTCATAGTTTGATGGCTCAAACCTCTTGTTTCAAACGGCGTATATATATATAAAAAAAAACAGACGTTTGGGCTAAATGCTAGAAAGAGACATTTTCATTAAGTTTAAAGAAACATACATTTTTCTTTGAGTTTGGCAAAATTGCCTTTTGAACTGCAAAAGATTTTGAGTTTCTCTCAGTTTGCTGGTGGAACCGGGCCTGCAGGTCGCCTTTTCAGCTCCGTCCACAACGTTTCTATTTGACTGAGATCTGGGTTTTGAGATGACACGCATGGCTTTGTTGTCCTTTATTCGTTTTGTAACTGGCTCAGCCGTCTGCTTTGGGTATCGTCTCTCTGGAAAACGCATTAGTCCCCAAGCAAAGCACCCCACATTATGACGCGGCCTCTGCTGTAGTTGGGATAATCTGCCCCCCTTTTCCTCAAAACGTAACAATGATCATTCTGACCAAACAGTTCAAAGTTATTTTCAGCAGAAAAAAAAACTTTGCTATGATTTAAGGACTGTGGACAAAAAAAGTTGTGTTCTCCTGTCCACGTGTGTTTTTGTCGTTTTATTCTCTAAAGAACAAATGGTAAATTTCACTTTGATCTTACAAAATTGATACTCTGCCCACCTGTCAAAAAAAGTATTGTATATAAAATAATTGTGCCATCTTACTGAGAAAAGTCTAATACAGCTGTTGGAGTACGTGTTCTCTGAAAAGCATTTTTGGGCCTCCTGACCGTTAAAATGCCTAACCATCACTCCTTTGCTCTCTTATTGCAATCATGTGCTGCATGGACTAAGGGGTTTGGTTCTAGGGATAATAAGGTGACATGGAATAAAACTTTTGGTTGTAAATCAAAGATATGCAATAAACAAGGATCTGTCAGAAACAAATCATGGCTAAAAATATCATCTGTCTAAAAAACAGCTTGATACACAAAATGCGAAAATTCAAATCCTGTCACATCCATGAAGTCCTTATCTCTTATGACATGTCCTCATTTGCTAAATGCATACATACTGGTAGGTGTACGATTTAGGGAAGTTGTTTTTTTTCTTATGCTCAAAATGATCGCCTGGCCATGTTGGGCTGAACCTCCAAAGCTCTACACCCAATCTCTGAGTGAATGCAAGACGTTACAGAAATGTTAGCCGACTTTATCAAACAACAGGTCGGTCATTCAGCATGCAGAGGTGAGTTAATCGTTCACTCTCAGAGGTTTTGTCTGCACTGATAAGGATCACGTCATTTTTAGGTCATTACTCCAACAGGCAGCACTTGCAGTGGAGCCTATGTGCAGATTCTAGCGCGCCCAAATCACAACACCAATCGTCGTGCTGGCCGGCTTTACCTGGAGATCAAGTCTCATATGCCGCAGCATCAGGTGTGCAGCAAGACAAGTATGGGCCATAAGGCAGCTTATCTTCACACAAGCGAACGCCAAACAACAGTGGGACGGGGGTAAAGGTTTACACTTTATTAAGCAACGTTTCTTATATTGCATGATTGCTCAACCAGACGGTTTTCTTTGCAAACGCCGCTCACCTTTCTCGGTCTTGAACGTAACTCTGACGAAGCCGTCGTCCTTATCGCCTCTGCCTTTTGAATCACGACCTGAGAAGATAAAAAGGTCATTTTTTTATATACAGAAACATAAACCCAAACTGGAGACAGCTTACTTATCCACTTCTGGGATTTATTATTACATGAATTGAGCACCAAGTATTTTTCGCTGTAAGCAGACCGACATGACGTGTGGCCTTTCTGTTCGACTTACGTCCAATTACGTTACGTTTAAGTTATGATCTAATTTGAACCAATTAAAAAAATGTCAGGCAGACAAAGGGTGACAAAAAATGTGATGTGAATTAAAGCTGAAAACATCTATTGGAGACGGTTTTTAAGGACTTACACGTTCTACAATGTCCTTCATTTTACCAATACTTACTGCACAATGTGCCAAAATATCATGTACATTGCCTTGAATAATCACCGATATATAAAATGTATCACAATACAACCATGAGGCTCAATAATCTGAAAAGCATGACATGCAGGGGCATTCAGCACCTTGTAGATACCCTGAGCCCAGCATGCCTAAGAGAAACATGGTGGTGGCATCATCATGCTGTGGGGTGGTAGGTGGGGGCAGACATGATTTGAAGATGAGTGGGGCTAAAGTCAGAGACTGGGGCAGAAGTTCATTTTCCAGCAACGACCCCCAACATACGGCCAAGATCAAAGCACACGCATGTGTAAAATGGCTCAATCAAAGTCTAGAACTAAATCTGAGACTCCATGGCAAAACCCAAACATTGATACTCACACTTTGACTGACCTTTTTTTGCAATAACAACGGGTAAAATATCAGTCTGTAACGGTTCAAAGCTGGGACCCCAAAAGACAAGAAGCTGTAGCTGCAGCCAGAGGTGCTTCACAAAGTATTGATCTAAGGAAGCCGGCGAAATTATGCAATGCTCGTTTTAATAGCTTTGTGATAGTTATCTGACAAAATGTAGAAAAGTTCAGTGGGAATGAGTGTAACTGCATGTTGGAAATAGAAAACTGACTGAAAAAGCAGCTCCACTATAAAGAAAAACTAAGATACCTTCAGGAAAAACAAGTTTTTTTTTTTTAGTTGTCTGACTTTTGATCAGGGGTGGAGGGCTTGCCGATTTCCTCTGTCCTCCATATTGACTCATCAAACCTGCACAAAGTTGCTCCTCTGCTGATGCTTTAATCAGTCTGTACGACTTTGTGTTTGTGGTTGCATGGTTGACACGGCTGCATCCTTCATATGCAAATCACAGCGCCGCAAAATCCGATTTTACTCACTAACGGCGCGATAAAAATCTCCAGTACTCATTGTAAATCTCTATCTGGATCTACTCTGACTAACACTGAAAATAAAAATACAGGCAACACGAAGGAGTGATTCGTTAGGTTTGATCTTACTGATGGACGTTTCTGGAGTGATGTCTTCAAAGAAGTACTGAGTGGCTTCAAAGGCCGAGTCGGGCTCCTCTTGCTCGTGAGTGATCTCTGAGTGGAAGAACAATTATAGTTTAACCATCACAAAATATATTTTCTTTTAAAGGACAAAGAAGGATTTATTGCTGTAACAAAGTAAAGATGTTTTAAGGCTAAAGTTTTAGGTTTAAGTGGGCTCAAAAAGTATTTATCATATTAAAAAAAAGCTGAATCTGTGCAGGTAACAACGCGGTTCCACCGGTTTGACGTATTGTTGGTTTCTGGTTGTCCAGGACGTCGTCTGTCTGCAGACACACTCACCAGGTAACACGTGCATCTTGTAGAGGAGCTTCAGCTTCTCTGTCAGATCGCCGTGACACAGAACACCTACAAAAACAAACCGAAGAGTTCAGCCGAGACCAGACCAGCCACCGCCAGCGCTCTCTTTGGGAGAGAAGGTCAGTGCCGATGCCCGTCCCCGCTTACCCAGGCCGCTGATGAAGTCTCGGAAGTTGATGAGAGCGTCTCCGTTTTCGTCGAGGAGACGGAAGAAGCGCAGCGCGAGCGGGTCCGAGTGGGCCCCGTTGGCCCAGGGGAACAGCAGGGCGAACAGGCCCTTAAACTGCTCCACGTCGATGCGGTACTGTTCCAGGTACGGCAGGCTCGGGTCGTGGCGCTCTGTGGGATTGCTGCTGCCGCCCCAGTAGCAGCTGGTCAGGTGCTCGGCCTGAAGCAGGGAGCAGAAGAGACGGGGAAAGACTTAACGGGACAAAACACAGACTCCCGTTTAGCAGCGCAGTCGGTCTGTTAGTTCGGTGCAAAAACCTCTAGATCGAAAGTTAGACTCGTTTTAGATTTGTGGGACTGTTTTCCAGTTTTTGCAAAGCTTTAAAACTGCAGATAATTATTTTAGCGGTTACAGATTTCTTGGCCGAGGCTCCATTCTTGGCCCGCTTTTGTTTTTAATTTTCATGCTGCCGCTTGGAGCCGTCATAAACTCAGTGCCAGCTCTCCTTCCACTGCCACGCAGATGATCTTTAGGTCTACTGTCCCTGAAGACAGGTTGCAGTGACGCTCTCAGTTCTCTACTGGATAACATTACTGCTGTCAAACCAGAATATTTTATTTTTAAACAAACATACTATTTTATTTGGCAGCAGCTCCATTTAAGATGACTTTTAGGAGTTAGAATTGTAAAACTCAAATTGACTCTGGTCAGCACAAGATTTTTTCTCATCTGCGCCTTTTGGCCAAACTTAAATCACCGCAGTGTAACTTTTCGCCACTAGGGGCGCTAGACGTGTAGCTTCCAGGTTTAGCGCCACTGGCAACCCTGCACTGTCGCAAAATTAAACTAAATTATTGTTTTGTAACCACTTTGAATCAGCAGATTGAGAAGACATGGAGTTAGTTGTAAAGACAAGGCCACATTCACCCCATCAGATTAAATCCTACGTCAGAGAAAATTCATCAGACCATTCATGCTTTTATCAGCTCCGCACTTGTAAAGCTCCCCATTTCCCAAATCGCCTTCAGCTTCTCCAGAAACCTTTTAACCAACACCTCCTGATGTGCGCACCTTACCCCTGTTTTATATTCTTTACACGGCTTACTGTTGGTTTTAGAATTGATTTTAAAACTTTTAATGTTTGTTTTTAAATGATTTCTGGGTCTTCAAGCTATCACCAAGTCAGGCCTTTTTAAAAGCAAATTACAGACATTTGTTCAAGAAGGCATTTAATGTTCCTTGTTACCTAAAAAAAAACAACAAAAAAACTCTTTTTGTCTTCTGTGATATTCTTTTAGTGTTATTTTATTGCTATGCGCTTTGGTCTCCCAATTTGCATGTTTTAAAGTGCTTTATCAATCAATAAACGATGAATGTTTTTTCCCTGCTGTGATCATTTAATTATTTTACGTAGAAATGGACATGATTGTGTTTTGTAGAGACCACTTGCTCTAAATTGACTTTATAATTTTAAAAGCCAGACAGAACGATTCTAAAGTTAACCTTTTAACAGCTTATATCAGTGGTTGGAGCATTTAATGCAGCTATAACAGACAGTAGTTGCTATGCGTGCGTTTCCAGGGGGCAGCAAACATTTCCACATGTTGTTCCATGACATACTGAGGTTGAAAGCTCAAAAGCAAAAAACAGAGCAATGTGTTCAACCTTCTCGGTGTCTGCAGAGTCTTGCTCTCTAAACAAGTGATTTAAATAGCTTCCTGTACTATCTTTGCTTCCTCTGACTTTAAACACCTCAATGACGCTAAACGTTGAATCCTTTTTATTCAGTAACAGCATCCACGCCGAAGAGTGTTGCTCTGCCACCCAGTGGAGCTTAAAGTGGTTAAATCGACTAACCTGAAAAAGATTGGATTTTTTAGTTCAACGCTGAAATTTGTCTATTAGAGCTGAGATTCCAGTCAGTCGTTGATTTATCTCCATTATCAATGATTATAATTAGATCTTACAAACTGTGAAACTTACCTTGAAAAGCACATAAAGCTCCTCCAGCTCATCAATAGTGAAAGCCGTCTCCGTTACAATAGTTCGAACCTGGAACAAAAAGAGGACAGTGAATGCAACGCAGAGGATCTCACTTCCAAGTTACTTCATCTAATTTGCTCTCCAAGCTACTTTCAGAGTCAGGAAGGCGCCTTACTGCAACAGGCAGCAGAGAACACGTTATGCGTGAGAAATACAACTGCTTCATGGTGGCGGGAGCCTCTTACCACATTGCGTTTGGTCGTGTCTTCAATGGTCTGAATGACCCTCAGTCTCTGTTTGAAACGCATCTGTTCAATCACGTCTGCACGGATCGAGCCAAACTTCTACGGAAAAGAAAAAGGGAAGAGACACGAGGGTCAGATCTCGCTCAGCTGTGAGAGGAGAGGCAACACAGACATGCAGGGCGACGCGAGTGAGGAGACGGGTGTGGGCCATTGACATGCAGGCCCAGAACGCCTGGAGCCGCTCTGTAGGCCCTTCAGGAACTTCCTCTGTGGAATGAAACCAGAGAAAGCACGAAAGGACTTGACGGTGTGGCGGGGGACAGGACAGTGGGCATAGTTTTAGGTTTCAGGGTTTATTATTAACAAATGAGGGATTTGATGTCGACATAAATCTGCTGGGTGCAACAAATCAAGAAGGATCTTGGATGCATTTAGAGTAATATATGAAAAAAATAAACAGCCATTCAGGGCAAACAGGGGGACGCAACTAATATTCCAGATCCATTACCTCGTAGGAGCTGCGGACCAGTTTGAAAATGTCCACCTCGGGATGTGGTTCTCCGTTATCGGTGAGCAGGGAGTGAAGGTGAGGGATGGGGGGGAGGGTGCTGTCCTTGTTGGTCACACTGTCCAGGTACCTGAAGTCACACAAAAAGGACACTGCATTAAAGAAGTAAGTATTTTTTGATGCGACCCAACCGAAGAGATTTAAGCTCGAAAGCAAAATGTTCACTTTGCTTTGGTTCTCATGAAGTTTTTCTGAGAAACTAAGACATGAAAATGGTACCCTGGCAGGGAAACGCTGCAGTAAAACCGCAGTTTTAAACTTCAACCAGTCTCCTAGCAACCAATACAGTTCGGCTGGGGCACAATTTGGAGGTGTGTGTGCTGTTCTCTGCCACGCTCTATGAAAAAGAAGCTAAAAAGAGCTGTGGGAAGTAGAGATTTTTTTTTTTCCCTACCCGACTGTCTTTCTAGGGCTCTTAAGACTCTGGGATGATTTCTGCATGTGTCCTTTTGGACATTTTGCTGCTAGCATGAGCTGCAGGCGTTTCACTGTACCGAAGCAAAGCTGATACTACTGTGAGATTCCCATCCCTTTGCCTCCTTGGTGTTTAATGCTTGTTAACCTCATCACTTCCGCTGCACTTTCCTCTTCGCTATACCAGCACAGTTTTTGGACCAAACGCACATACACACATCCTGAACCAAACAATTTTATCTTTAATCTCCTCCTCCTCACCTGCCCAGGACAGTCATGGCTTCTCCGTCGTCTTTGCAGTCCAGCAGCTGGTGGATGTTGGCGTGCAGGACGGAGAGCGCCAATTGAAAGATGACCTTGATCCCGTCGTAGAAGAAACAGTCCACCACCACCACGGCGCTCTCGAACGGCATGACGGAGAGGAATAGGGTGAGAAACCAGGAGAGCGAAATGGTGGATATGACCCCGAGGTCCTGCATGCAGTCGTAAAGCTGGGGCACGTACTCGCGTGCAAGCTCCTCGAACACACCCTGATCAACAAGGGCTCCTAAACGTGGAGGCAGGACAGGGTTACGTTTTCACAGACAGAAATCAGGCAAATCAAACATCCAAGTAGACGTTCTCAGACTGACCAACAACCCTTGTGTTGTAGTAGTCGGGCAGCATCCTCTCGCAGAGCGCCACCAGAAGCCAGAAGGCTTCTTCTTCTTTAGCGTACAGCAGCAGCACAGACGTCACGATATTCATGGCCTGTCGAGTTACGCCGCAGAAAGATAAAAAGGTTCAGCAACGGTCCAGGAAGGTGAGCTGCTGGGGATTCGTGTAGGATTAAACAACACGATGCCTTCACCTGACAGTATCCGATGTTGGGATTCCTGAAGGCGTAGGCGGTCAGGACCCTGCGCAGCGCGGCGATGCCCATCTCGTTCTGAAAGGCCGGGTGCTCCGGCAGGGAGCGGTGCAGATCCCTCTCAATCTCCTCGGTGGCCAGGTTGTACTTTCCCATCGATTTCTCCACCAGGTCTTCGTAGTACCTGGGGTGGGTGGTCATCTCGTTGATCGCCCCTGTCCAGTGAAATTCAAAAGGATTTAGAAACTGACAGCAGGAACATGCGTGACATTTCAACTTATATAAAAAAACAACAACTAAAAGTACGCACATTTTTTCAATAACAATATTCACAGAACAAAGGACCTAAAGGAAAACGTGTAAGAAGTTGTTGAGCCATGAAAAAGTAGTTTCATCATTTTCTATTCTGTTGTGAGATTGAAATGATTCTGATCAGTTTTAATATCAGACAAAGTTAACGTGATAAATGTAATAACTGGATAAGCCTTTTTTGTCCTGGAAGTACAGGCCTTCTAAATCACTCTAAACGTGACAACAGCACCCCCTGCTGTTTGGTCTGTACCTGCGGCCAGTAGTATGATGAATACTATTAATAAACTCCTAAAAAAAAAGAAAAAAGTACAAAACTTAATGTAACTGAAGTAACTTTAGTGGTTTGATTTTATTTTTGCCATATGAGGCTCATAGATAGTCAGGCTAAAAGCCATTTATTTTGTTGTTATTATATAGTTTTAAAAAAAAAAAAGTGGCAATGCTGAGACAGTCTAGTTGTTAGAAACCATTGCTATACGTTAGAAATGAACCCGAATATACAATATAAATTTTAAAAGGAATTCTGGGTAATCTTTCAAATGACTGCTATAACAGAAAAACGATAAGTTAAATTTTTACAGTTGTTTTACTGTAGGTGTTTTTTTAATGAAATCTTTAATTTTACACCAGATGTAACGGATGCCGAACTTTTTCTCAGCAATCCCCAAAATTGCCACCTAAAGTTTTGAGGATCTTGATATTTTGGGCAAATTTGAGAAATATGATGTAAGCTTTTGAGTTCTTCTTCCCTGGACATAAATATTTTCAAACTTGTAAACTTTATCCTTTTGTTTTACATTTTTTTATTTGTTAAAAAACAGTACAAAACCATTAAGGGCAGAAATGCCAAATAAACCAAATACATGGCATTGTGAATTAAAACTATTATAAACATTTTATTTTTATACATCTTTTGAGACTAATCATCTCTCCCTGATTGAAGGCTTTTTAAGATTTTGCCACAAAACTGAGTATTTCTAAATATACATCTTGTTATACAGAATTTTGCATTGTTTGAAGGTTAGTGCGATTGAACCTTGGAGACTGAGCACAGGTAACTCCTGCGTCATGTTGTCTGACGCACCTTTACTCAGGTGATGATGAGCAGCTGCAGGCATGTAAGACAAAACCTCTGGATCGTGTTCGTACCTGTGGCGTGGCGGGGCGGCAACATTTTCCATTTCATGAGCTTGAAAAACGAAAAAACTTCCTTTCCACACTGATACAAGTAAATCCAGTCATGTAGGATTAGTTTCGTTCAGTAGCAGAACTTCTGACTGTGTTCTTGCACATCTTTCTTATTCGTTTATTTTTAGGAATCCAAGACCTTTTTAGGCTGAAATTTACAGATTTCTCACAGTAATGTTTGACGTGTTTCAGCAAAGACTTTCACATGAATAAACAAAATGCACGCAGTACAGACATGAGACCACAGCAGAGGGAGACACTTGGTCGTTTATGGTCTCAATCAAACAGTTCAGCTCTAATAGATTGATTCAGTTTTGTAAAACTGTAAATTTCTGGGCAAAACAGAGAAACCGATATGAATTAGAGCCTAACCTGTGATTGGGTGTACAGAGAGTTTGTATTTATTCAGCACAATTTTGTTTCTGTTCCTTCTGAATTTGGTAAATAAAGGAGGATATAAGGATGTGGTTAATATCAAAGCTAACATTTTTTTATTTTGTGAATCACCAGAAACTGTTTTAGTCAGAAGAACACGCACAAGTATTCCCACCTCTTGGCCTTTTCCACATTAAAGCACAAACCTTCATGCATTTTACTGCGATTTTGTCACATAGCAACAGACAACTTCCGCACCAGGCATTTGTGTCCAGCCCGCTTTACTCCGATGACCCTACATAGAATCCAGCATTATTATAACCTGGGAACCCAGCAGACAGGTCAGAGAAAGCTGTTACGACGTTTAAAGCAGGGTTAGGTTCTAAAACCACATATATAGGTTTAAAAATCTCCCAGAGCTCTGTCCAACCTATCATCTGAACATGGAGAGAGGATGGACCACCCGCAGCCCACTGAGAAATAATCAGGGAAACAGAAAAAGATCCTTGGTTGCACTGGACAGCTAGAGGTGGTGAGCTCCACTTTATCTGGGCGGCATGGACGGGTTGGACCAGGATGGCCGTTGTTGAAAGCAAGCCATGTAGGGGACACGCCAAACTCCCAGAACTGAAGCTTTTGGTGAACATTAGGGTGAAAATTAACACTGCACATAAAAGGTGATGGACATGAATGCTAAATAAAACATGGTGGTGGCCGCATCATGCAGTGGTGGAGTTAATCTGAGGTTTACCTTCCAGCGGGACGGCGACCTTCAACGTAGAATCAGAGCCACAATGGAGTGGCTTAGATAAAAGCATATTCATGTGTTGGAATGGCCTAGTCAAAGCCCAGACCTGAAATCCTTTAGGCTTACATGAATTTGTGCCTTGAAAATGAGAACATTCATTTTCACCCTCACTCTCCCACCGACCGGGCTGTTTAAATAAAGAAGAACGGGTAAAAAACACCTCAGTGTCTAGATTTGCAAAGCAGGTCGAGTTAGGGCCCCTGAAGACTTGCACCTGCAACTGCAGCGAAAGGTTCTACAACGCATTAACTCAGGCTGACTGGACACAAGGTACATATAGATAACCTCTGGGATTTTAATTTTGAATACGTATTTTTAAGGCAAACACGGTTTTCCTTCCAGCTCACTACGCACTAGTTGCTGTCGGTCTGTCACATTAAATCTCGATAAAAAGACGTTGATGCCTGTGAGTGTAAGGAGGCAGAACCTGAAGAGGTTAAATAAGACTACAACTTTTTAAAAATCACAGTAGTTTAAACTTAAGGGGAAAAAATATATATCAGTGCAGCTGCAGAATGTGTGGAGCAGTTTTAGAGAAACTTCCTCCAGCTGTTGTTGTGTAAACTGTCAACAGGATGTCTTTGGTTTATACAACGTGCCTAAAATATGCATCAGGCTTCCTTTGTCAGCTCAGCATCTCTGCTGCGGGTGAAACGTTTGAATCCTCTGCTCACCTGAAAACAGCAGCCACAGCTCTCCCCTCATGCTCTCCGGGATGCCTTTCAGAACGAGCTCCTTCGTCTTCTCCGTGCGGTACATGCACACCCCCTCCCCGTACTCCGTGAAGTGGTTCTTCCACGCCTGCTCCTTCAGGAACTCCTTAGCCTGGGCGAAAAAAATGAAAGCCGCAGAAGTCAAGGCACAGCAGACAAGATGAAAGGACTTTCTCTCTTTTTTTTTTTTTTCCAGCAAAGTGTAACCGGACTCACCAGCTTGGGATTAAACTCCTCGGGCGAGCGGCGCCGATACATGGTCATGAGGGCCTCTGAGGCTGTGGGAACGCTGTTGTCGTTCAGGTTGAAGGTGCGCTCCACCTCTGAAGCCAGACTTTGCTGTGGGCTGCAGGAGAGCAGGGAGCCGGGATGGGAGTAAACCTGCAGACGCACAACATTCAGGCTGTAAAAAACGTTTGACACAGCAGCTTCAGTCACCACTCATCAGTTTTCTGCTTCCTAAAAGCCACACTTTGTCATCTCTGACTGATGTTGATCAGTGGTTGATATCTCCATTGATGGTCGAGGCCCTCCTTCTGTCCTCCCGTCCCGTTTAAGCTAATATGTTGGTGTCCATCGTTTACCTCCTATGTGACAGACGGTCTTTCCCAGCTATGATTAATAACATCTTCCTCCTGTGCTCCTCTGTTTTATGGGGTGCCACAGGGTTCCATCCTAGGTCCCTTTCTTTTTCTGCTGCCCTTCGGAGTATTTCCAGCTCGGCTGATTAAGCTCACTGCATCGAGCTTAATGTCTCATATAAAAACAGTTTGATGTGACGACTTCTTCCCGCCGAGCAGTTTGTATATTAAACATTGAGCTCTGTGCATATCTGTTTCGCTCGTACTGTCTGAGGGTGATTTATGACGAGGATTTTAAATGTAACATTCAGTATCAGGTATCAAATCAAGCCTTGGTCACCTTCATCTTTCAGCTGAAGTTGAGTTTTAAATTGTGCTGATCTTGAGAAGGCTATCCAGGCTTTTATCAGCTCGATAAGTGATTACTGTAACGCTCTTAATGGCAGCGGCTGTCAGTCGTCCCTCAGCAGGCTTCTCTTGCGGCTTTTAACGGACACCTCCAGACGCGAGCACTTCACCCCGTTATATCATCCCCCTGCCGGCTGCTGTTTTAGAGCAAATTTGAAACTGCCCTTAATGCTCTGGCCACACCCTACATTTCTGATTTATTGAGTTTCTGCGTACGTGGCGGATCCCCGAAGGCGTTGACCCAGTTCTTCTCGAATGCTCCAAGAACTAAATATAAACACTGGGCTGACCGGGCCTTCTCGGTCACGGCACCAAGACTCTGGAACCAGCTCCTTCTGCTCAGTCGCTGACCTGGGCCTTTTAAAATCCACACTTAAGACCCTTTCATTCAGGAAGGCTGTTAATACTCAGCAGCACAGTGTATTTTTTTTTCCAGATTTCTAACTTTTATCTTTTTTGTTTCAACTGTTTTCATGATTTATTGTAAAGGCATTTGGCTGTCTAGTTGGCTTTTGTGGAAATAAATATAAAAAAGTAAATGAATACTTCTGTTCTAAGTAAAGGCCTTCCTCAGACATTGGCTGATTTTGACACTTATTTCTAGTCTAGTACCGCACCATTTCAGACAGGTTTTCTCTTAATCATGACCTATGAATCACTGAGGTAATAAAAAGGCTCCTAAACTCAAGCGGTAAACACTTTAAAAGATTTCACAAAGGAAAATTCAAGCTCCAGCCAATATTAAATCGTATTCAACGAGTAACCGGTTGCTCGCTTTTAACTGCTAGCTAATTTGCATAATGAGAGTTTTCTAGAATATTTATTCAGAGAAAAGGATGCATGAATAAAACGAGTTGCACAAGTTATTCTACAGAGCAACCGGACATCCTTCTACAAACTCTGATTCCATGCTTTTTGTCAGCGGTTGTATAAATATAGGTAGGAAGGTTTTACCTCATCGTCCGAGCTGTTCAGGCTGCTGTTCAGCTCCCTTTCCAGGTAAATCTTGGAGGTGGTTTGCTGCAGAAAGTCGGAGATCCTCTGCACCAGGAAGTCCCGGTCTTTCAGGTTGGCAAACAGAAAGGTCATGCGATTCTTGGTGCTGATGGAGAGCGGGCTGGGCAGCACGTTGGAGCTGTCCGCCTTCTCCACGATCGTCACCTGCGGGTCAACAGGACACGTTCCTAATCTCATTCAAGTCAAATCAAAGCAATTTATTTGACAGAAAAAAAAAAGAAAGATTCAATTTATGTCGTAACAATTTTCAAATAAAACTTAAACAGTTCAGAACTTCCTAAATAAATCAATCACAAGTTGCATTTTTGCTATTTGTGTCTTCCCACAGCAGAGAGGCAGTGACCGGCCTCTGCATGCAAACTATTTCAGCGTAATCAAACCGTCTTTCCTTCTGCAGCTCACTGAACTTTACAGCGATTTCGCATCATTATTTTGCACTGCGAATGTTGCTGAACTTTTATAATCGATTTAAAACTTAAAAGTACACGACTAAACGTTTGCTGCATTTTTGCACCGTTATTATTTTGCACTGCCAACATTGAACTTTTCAAATGAATGCCTTTTTGCACCATTATCTTTGCACTACAAACATGGTTGAACATTCTTCTGCACACTTTTTTTTTAAAAAACTGCTTTTTTCCAGCACTGTTACATTCTTATCACTGCTGCACTTTATATTGTAATGTTATTTTATTTCAGTTGCAATCTCATTACATTGTCGTAAGCTGTGCATACAAAATGACAATAAAGTTTGTCTAAGTCTAAGTGATAAACGGACTCACCTCCCGCAGGGGGATGATGAGGCTGCACAGCGTCTCCTCCTTGCTGGTGAAGCAGATGTAGTTGGTGGACACAAACATCTGGCCCAGGATGTGCATCTTGTTAAACGGCGTCCACAGCGTGCAGTCGGTGTGCCCGTCCAGCTTTTCATCTTTGGGCAGACGGAAGAGAGCCCGGTAACGCTCGCTCTTCGCCCTCGCATCCAGATCCCTGAAAAGAGGCAAAACTCTCGTGAGACGTGCGTGCGGCCGCTTTACAGCCTGTGTGAATGAGCGAACTGATAGAGAAACACCGCGAGTAAAACGTGTCGAGCGTTCTGTAGCCGGATGGGCAAAGCGTCCACAGATACACACCCCAGAGCACGGCAGCCAAGCCAAATGTTTGGATTATTCTAATACGTTATAAATGGTCATAATGAAGACTAGGCCGGATTTATTGTACCTCTTCAGCGCCGACACCTTCTTGGGCGACTTCTTCTTCAGCTTGGGCAGCGAGCGGTCCAGCTCGAAGCCTTTGTTGTCCAGCAGCCGCCGCATGGCGATGTTGGCCAGCTGCTCGGCCAGTTTGAACGTCTCGTTGATGTTGAGGAAGACGGAGAAGACGTGCTGGTTGGCGCGGGTGCTCACCTTGATGCCGTCAGGCAGGAGGAGGGTGGCGCTCTTCTCCAGCTGGGTGATGTCGGCCCAGCGAACTACCAGTTTGGCTGAGAGGGACCGAGAGGAAATGGCCGTGATTAAACTTTTACTTTAGAAACCTGCTCGCCTATATTTGGTTCTTCCATCTCACCTAAAAGAAGTAAATATAGCTGATCAGGCAGGTGAGCTTCAATACAGTAATGACTTGCCAATGTTCCTTTGATAATTTTACCAATCAGTAGAAAATCAGCAGACAGCATGGGATACATGTCCATCATTATGCTGTTATTCATTAAATTTTCCATGAATCCATGTCAACTACAGGCATATGTGGAAGATAAGATTTTTAGGACCTAATTTTCTCTCTTTTAAATCCAGACAAGACAAAACTTTTAGTTTTAGATCAGAGCATCAAACAAAAACCTTTTTAGTCAATCATTTACTCTGGATGGCATTAAATTAGCCTCTGGTAATAAAGTAAAAATTCTTGGTGTTATTTTTGACCAAGACATGTCATTTAAAGGAGAAGTCCGGTCAACAAGGAAAAATCAGGGGATCATTAGCTATAACTAAAACTAATACGTTCGTGGTTATTTAATGAATTTAGCTTTAAATCAATAAGAAAATAAAAACATAAATTGTCGTCTGATTCACTGTGTATGGGGGCAGTAAGGACCGCCTGACATCACATCCTGTGACGTGGAAAAGCGGAGAGCCGACAGCATTTCTCCGCACTTTCCAAGCAAAGTCAATAGGAGCCGTTCTACACAGCTGCGATCATCAACAATTTTTTCAGATTTCCAGAGGACACCATTGAAATTTGCGGGAGCTATTGCTGAAGCAACAACGCTCACATGCATGGCAGTTGGATGTTCCAATACATCGTGTAAAAGGTGAAAAAACTAATGCTTTCCGATTCATCATCCACCGGGTTCTTTTGTTGGATTACCTACTTGAAGAGAGAGGATTTTGCATCGTGCTTCTGGCCAGAGAGAATCGTCATATGCAGCCAACATTTGGAAGAAGAATGTCTTCAAGATGAAATGAGAGCGAGGATTTTCGGTAGGTTTTTCTTTTTCATAATGTAGAATTTGCCAGAACATTTCTGTACCGAACAGAGCGGCGGAGGGATACGACACACTTAGAAAGAGTGCTCACTGTTGTGAAGCCTACTTATTTAATGCAACTTTGGTCTTATTTTTTCTAAAGTCACTTGTAAATTTCATGAGTTGTGGGGTTGCAGTTTTTTTTGGGCTTGTTTCTGAGAGTGAAGTTGATTGCTTGGGGTCTAAACTAAGTGACGCTGAAATATCCCTCCGCCTCATGACGCGCTGCAGCTCCTCCTCACAGCAGCAGAGAGTAAATTCAGAATGAGCTGATCTGGCCGTATTTTCTGCAGTTTACCGTTGCAATAACTGATGATAACTGCTGAAAGTAGATTAGGCGGTGCAGATCACCATTTTGAGCAGAGATTGGTTCTAAAGATGAGTTTTATACTCATCTTTTAACATTGCAGAACCCAACCCATAAACCGTACTTTAATGCTTATTTGTTGTCTCTTTATGTTCCTAAAATGTAAAATTAGTATTAATTTAAACTTAAATACTTAATACCATGTCTATCTTTGTTTAAGAGGTTAAAAAATATATTTCAGCATGAAAACGGTATTTATTTACAAGGGGACAGATAGGGCATCGGGACTTGCTCTACAGTCGATACCGCGACCTGACGTCACAAACTGGGAGGTGGCAGTACTGTTCTTCTCCAAGATGGCTGCCCCCATAAAAAGACCTTCAAATGAAAATTACTCTTAATTAAAAAAGCTTATCATTTATTGAACACTATGTAATAATTTTATATTTGAAGTACTTTCAGCAGTTTTAATTCTGATTTTGACCGAACTTCTCCTTTAAATCCCATATTAAACAGGTTTCCAGAGTTTCCTTTTTTCACCTCAGAAATATCGCCAAAATTAGAAACATCCTGTCCAGGGGTGATGCTGAAAAACTGGTCCATGCATTTATTACTTCAAGGCTGGACTATTGTAATTCTTTACTATCAGGAAGTCCACAAAATGCAGTTCAAAGTCTTCAGCTGATCCAAAATACTGCAGCAAGAGTTCTGATGAAAATCAACAAGCGGGATCATATTTCTCCAATTTTAGCTTCCCTTCATTGGCTTCCTGTTAAATCAAGAATAGAATTTAAAATTCTTCTTCTCACGTATAAAGCCCTTAATAATCAAGCTCCATCATATATCAGAGCTCTGATTACCCCGTATGTTCCTAACAGAGCACTTCGCTCTCAGACTGCAGGTCTGCTGGTGGTTCCTAGAGTCTCTAAAAGTAGAATGGGAGGCAGATCCTTTAGCTATCAGGCTCCTCTCCTGTTGAACCAACTCCCAAGCTTTTGGGAGTTGGTTCAAACTAGCTGAGCAGCTATTTTAACCTGGCGACACATTAATAGGCTTAAAATGCATCCAATACTGCGATGCATTTGTGTTGGGTTAAGGAGATAATATGCACCTTCTTTTCCCAGTAGATACGAATAGAAGCAGAGGTGGTTGATGCTGAGGTAAAGCCATCCCTGTCGGGGAACCTTCCCCTTCCAGTAGCTGCAGGAATAATAATTGACCAGCTTCTCCTCCTCTGGCATCCCGAACAGTTTCCGGAACTTAGAGCTCGCCTCCTTAAACTTGTCCGTGTCGTCGTCTTCTTTGACGTCATGATTCTTGTTGAACTCTGCGATGATCCCCTGGAACCAAGCGGAAATCCACAGTTTGAGGTGAGGAGCTGCTGCATAAAAAAAAAATGTAATCCACGATAAAGTCTGTGGCATTAGAATGTGTTTGTTAATTAAAACAAACTGAGAAAACGGGTTCCTTCCTGCTGGAAAATCATTTCTGAAGAGCATTTTATTTATAAAAAGATTAACCTACAAGTGCTACAAAAGCATACGTTCAGATGATTTTGCAAGTTGAAACTACTTTACGAGATCCTTGTATGAAAACTCAATCTTCTGTGCAAAAATAAATGATTCCGTCATAAAAAGACAGCTTTCATTCTAGGGCTGGACGATAATTCAATAACAATATTAATTGATCGATAGATGTATATCGATAATAGAAAAAAGGGTCAATAAAAAGTTCAATAGAATAAAAGTTTTCCTTCCTTATGCATTCTAGCCATATAGATTAATATTACATCATTACATCTTCCCAACCAATCACAACGCAGACCCAGGAAGCTCCGCCCCCTTCAAAGAGTTCAGAGCATGCATTCATTATTTTTTAAAAACTTGCAGTTTTGATAAAACGTTGGTTGAATAAAGGGTTGAGTTTGAGTGTGTTCTGTATCTAAAATAAGTTGCTAAGCAACAGCATAAGATGACCAGGGCTGAACTTAAAATATCTGTTTTGAATTTGTTAATTATCGATAAATATGATTTTTATTGTATCAATATGCTTTCTTTTCTATATCGTCCAGCCCCATTTCATTGTCATGCAAACTTGCCATTATTTTTTAAAACATTTTTTACAATCCCTTAACATTATGCACCATCCATACACGCATGTGCTAAATTTTAGTTTTACTAAAATAAAATATACTAGAAAGGAGTCTTCGGAGTGAAAGGCTAAACTGTGCAGATTGATTATGGTACCGATCCCTTTGAGGTTGGGAACATTCTCATATGAAACAACTTTTTAACATTTTACTAAAGAAATAAACATGCCATATTTAAAATTCCACATTTCCATCTAACAATGGATAAATATCCATACATAAAAATAAAAAGGGGCCTTTCATCATGAAGACAGACTTACCTGCACTTTCCCCTTGACAAAGGTGGTAATGTCGTTCTCGTTCTCGAAGATGGAGAGCGTCTGCAGCAGGTTGTGTTCGAGCCACTCCCAGTGCTCCGTGATTTCTTTACGAGACGTTCCTGCAGAGGCGGCAGGATGAGAACCACAGATTAAAAAAGGACTGCTGCAGAAATACAGCGGGTCTACGGTGCCGTTATGCTGCAGGGGCAGTTGCCTCTAACATAAGTGCACTCCAACATAAATCATTTGAAAACTTTCTGTACGGATTAACTGTGAATGAGAAAATATGAAGACCTTAAAAAGCTGCAGCTGGATGCATTTCTATATGTTGATGAAAACTTTGCTGAAGCGCCTTTGTTTTCAGGTTCAGCATTCGGTTGTTTTCAGGTTCAGCATTCGGTCTTCCTGACATTAGTGACAGCAAATCCTATTACCTGAAACAAAGTTCTGCCATCCTAGCAACAACATTTCCAACCTTTAGCTAAAGCCGTAGCTTGGGGAGAGTTTACACGGGACCAAAATAATCTCACTTTGCAAACATAGTCAGGAAAACGATACAAGACGGACAGGAACCATTGGAGAAAATACCTGACAGTAATAACACTGGATGTTTCCTCAAAGTTTATCAAGAAAAAAACGTCTGAAACTGGTCAGTGAAGCAGGGAAGAGCCCGACAGCGACACTGAAGGAGCTGCGGGAATTTCTCACAACTACTGGTTGTTCTCTACTTTGTCTTTCAGCACGGCTTCTTAAAACAGACATAAAAAAGGAGACTGACACCTTTTCTGTCAAAGAGTCCAGCTAAAATATTCCCAAGGTTTATGGGAGTTATGGTTATGATCTAATTAAGACAAAAATTTAACATTTTTCACTTATTCAGAAAAAAAAAGGTATTTCTGGCACAAAATAACCAAACCTGAACATTAGAGAAAGATCACCATCACCACAGTGAAGCACGGTGGTGGCAGCATTATGCAGCAGGATTACTTCCTATAAACAGATCTGGTTTTTTTGTTTGTTTGGCGGTCCTAAAAACCAGTTAGTTTTTACCTAAAACAGTCAGATCTGCTGCTATAAAGCTGCCTCCAGAGGATAGATGTCTTTATAGCCTGACAGACGGAGAACTTAACGTGGTGCAGTGCTCAAAAGTTGCTAAAACAAAATGAATTGTAGAGGATAGGCGTCACATTCAATCTGAAACAAAAATTATTCATCATGGTGTCGGCCCCCCATCTTAGACACCTGACATTTTAAACTGGGGAGATGTTTACATTGAAAATCTACAGTGAATCTGAGATTCTGAGTCATTTTTAGATTGAGCTTAATTAAATAAAGGGGGTGCATTAAAATGGCTGTAATACGTGGAAAAAAGGAAAAAAAACATTAAACCAGCAGTATGTTCATAGTCTGGTGCCATGTGTTTTTTTTTTGTAAAACAAACAAAAGAGTCTTTCACAGGAAATTTAATATCTGGCTTTTAAAACAGTACAGCCAAGAAAACCAGACGGTTGGAGAGATCCCCCCCCCAGGCTCTGAGAAACAGTTTGAGCACAACAGAGGAGCCAAACAGTGAGCTGGGAGTTCATCTAACAGAAGAGCCGAGGCTAAATGACCCTGCAAGTCAACAATAAACTCTTCCAACTTGAATTTCTAGTCATTTTTCCCCTTATTGCTTTTTATTCAAAAGTGAATTCAGCCAACGCTGAGCTGCGGCATTAAAACTGAATATTTAGGAAGGAGCTGATCCCAGGAGACCTCAACACTGCAGCTAACAGTCCTTTGTTTAATGCACTCTGACTCCAGTAAACAAGTCAGATTACTGCGAGGAACAAGGAGAAAAGCAGCCAGCTCTATTTTAGAGTCGAGCTGGGAGGTTACAAGGCCTCCGTTTCAGATAAACAGACCAAACTCTCACAGACGTCTACATTTTATAACACATGGTTGCTCACCTTTATAAATAAATCCCTCTTTTCCTGCATCTCACAGCAAAGTTACATTGTTTAATTTAAGAATGTTGGCTCATTAGAGTCACAGGAAAACGTCTTTATTATTGATTTATTCGTATTCTACGAAGTTTAGTGAATGTTTGGTTTATTCAAATAAAAGGAAACAGAATTTCCACCAGTTGGACACAAAACTCCAATCAGGGCTGCGAGATCTCAGGAAACGTACTGATGAGTTTAGTTTAGCTCATTATTTGCTGCTGAGTTGGCGAACTGCTCAGACAAAACAGACGCTTCAGCAAAGGACTTAGAAAACATTTCAGACATTTTCTTCCTTTGAGATTTTTTTTTTTTAGAAAACTGTTAAATTTCAGAATAATTTTTCTGTGTTCCACCTAATGTCCGAAGTGTGCCTGCGGGCCATAACCTTTTATATGGCTTTATATGGTTTGTATGCAGGTGAAATCAATATTAAATAGATTAGATTAGTCAGCTTTTATTCAATGTGTGTTAAGACAGCGACTAGGAGGGAGGTATAGGAATGTGATTCAATCATTTCCCAGAATTAAACAAAGAAAAACCTTTTAGAAAGAACACACTGAGCACAGAACCTGAACAGCACCTGTTTTAACAGATAAAACTACCTCTGACGCGGACTTTGAGCCTCCAACCGTGTATAAAACAGGCGGATGCATTTTATGACTTCAGTAACTGAAGAAAACCTGACGTGAAGCGAGATCTTTACACACAGAACCTGGCTTGAGCTCAGTCAGGGAAACGCAAACAGCAAGTGATTAATCTAAAACTCCAACCGCTTGGAAAGACAGAAGGTATTCTCGGTGTGAAACTACGAATATTTATTTATATCCAATTCAGGGCATCAACGTAAAACAAAGCCACATTAATGATGAGGATAACTAAACAAATGTTGCATGAATTATCATCACAGGCCGTCTGTCCATGATGCAATTTTCACACCCAAGATGGGGAGAGGGCGAGCTTGCACAATACGGCCCTATAAATGACACTAAGGCCAGATAAATAAAAAAAGGAAAAGCTACGATCCTGTTCTGAAACCAGCAGAACATCAGATATACCATTAACGCGGGAAAAAATGTGTTGTAATGAGGGTTGTGCACGGATAAAATTACAGCATGGCTTAAAGGCCCTGCAGTAAGACGTGTGCTGTGTGCATGAAGAATACCAGAGATATCCTCAAGAGTACCTGCATTAAATCACATCCATGTTAAGAGCCAGTCCTGAATATTTGAATTTCTATATTTATTCCCATAAATTTCCAAAAAAACAGATTTCTGCAACCCTAACTGCCTCTGAGGTTTTGGGGTAAAGGGTGAGGGTCATCGTACCATGAGCGATGATCCAGTACGCCAAAGAGTCGGGAGTCTGGTAGAGGATCCTGTAAGGGGCCATCCGAGCACTGGAGTCCAGAACCACGTCCAAAGTCCCAACAAGCAAACCTGCAAGGGCAGAAAATAAATCTTCTTAAAAAAAAAAGAAGCAAAGCTCTCAAACGTCACACGGCATCGCAAACAGGATATAAAAAATAAAACACTTTTTTTCTCAAGGCAATAAAAAAAAAAACTTTGATGCAGATTTATGACATTGTAAATTACATGTAGACAAAAGGATTTGCAGTGTAAAATAAAAAAATAAAAAAAATACCTTAGATCAAAGACAAAATTGCCTACAATAAACCTGCTGCAGTTTTTTTCTATGCTTCAACACAAAGAACTCACAATTTAAATTTCCTAAAAACCCATCCTGTGACTTAAGTCTCCATCTTATGTTTACTTACTAACCAGGATAGAGAATCATCTTCTGCATGGATCAGTACCGTTACTGCATCTTTCAAATGAGTCCTTAAATTATACATGAGCTATAACTAATGGCCTTATTAATAGTTCATAATCCCGTTAATAATTTATCGATTAGTTGTAACCGATTAGCATGAATCCATTTGCCCTTACCAAACCGGAGGAAATAACCGACTGCTCATCCAGCTTTGGGTTTTGACATTTCAGTGCTGCTGCTCAGATTGTCCAACCTTACGCGTTAAAAAACAATTAACGTAGTGCCTTCTTAAGCAGTATTATGCAGAAAATTTACATTGCAACATGTTAAAAGGAGTAAATCTTAACATCAGCAGCAGTAAAAAGCAGAGCAATAGCTTGTAAAGGAGGAAAGACACCGACTGTTCAGACCCCGGCTGACTCAGGTACAAGTGGGCAACATTAAAGCAGACCCTGAGCTTCTTTAACCACGTCAACAACTTTATGATCCCATTTCAGCATTCAGTTTGATTCAGCTCACACCTGCCATCAATTGTAGTGACTCTGATTAACCTGAAATAAACTTTAACTGTCCTAACGTTTGCTCATTTGTATCCTTCAGTTAAAGCCACAGGTTGAAGAGGTTAAAAGGCTGTCATTGCACAAAGGTATCAGTCAGGATAAGACCAGAAAACCACCCAAACCATTTCATATTTACATTGGCACAAGACGGACAGGAAAACTTGTTAATTGAAAGGAGGCTGACAGCAACACTGAACAAACTATGTGGTGACAACAACCAACATCATACTTTTGGAACAAGTAGTGGGTTTGCTAGACAGGATCCCTTTGCTTCCAAAAAGTCTTCACAAAACATTCCCGCCATCAATCTGCAAAGAAGACTCCAGCCAATCATAAATCAGCTTCGCTATTCCCAAGCAGGATGTTTATATGCTAAAAGATAAGGAATTTCTTTGCTATTAATTACATCAAATTCTTAGTTATTAAATCTTACTGGAAGTATAAACTTCCTTGCACAATGAGTCATGGCTGATGCAGGCCTTACATTGTTAATATACTTTGTTCACTTTTTTCCTCGTCATTTTGTCTACAATCTTAAAGCCAAAAAGAAATGAAGACAAAAATACTTCCTATTGTTTTTGCTGCTCTCCTAGTGACCTGAAATACTTCAGAGTCTTGTTTACGCTTTCAAATCCTGCGGCTGGCTGGTCGCACAAACCGCATTTCACAAGTTCACACCTGTACTCAGTTCCCACTAGTCAAATCACCCACAATGCAACTCCAAGTCAGACTGCGGGCCTGAAACATGCTTCTCAGCAGGTATATTTGTATTTCCATGCTGCATTTTTTAGGTTAATGAATCATATGAAAACCTTATATATAAAAAAACAAAAAAAAAAACACTTTTGAGCAACGTTCCATGGCTTACTGAGTGATGAAGGGCAAAAAATTCAGCAGAAAGCTTTGCATTTCTGCACACTAGTTTGTGCAGCCGGTGGCAGTAAATGTTCCTCCTGCTGCTGCTCAGCAGAAATACATTTAACTGACAGCAAGAAAACAGGTTATTTTTGTTTTAAAGCTCCATTGTGGCAAACAGCATGACTCGCGTATTAAGTGAGTGGGTGGGGGAGGATAGAAAAGACAAAGGAGGCAAAAATAAAAAGGCTTCCTTGTTGTTTATGTGGGAAGCAATTGGTTGGTGGGGGTGGGTCTTATTCCCATTTTACTTTAAAAGTTGAGCACCAGTTAATCCAGACTAAATGCAGACACAATCCTGATAAACATGTCCTGAATGCAAAAACAGCTTCCTCTTTGACTGCAGAAAAACTGCAAGGTAATGCAAAGTCACGCTGCCCTGAAGAACAGAAAGAAGAAACGAAAAACAACTTTAACCCCTTAACAGTCGGCCTGGGCTGAACCCTGTCGGCTCCTTAACCCTCCAGGGCCCACCGGTGGGCCCACCAGGGTTAAGGGGTTATGAGGGGTTATGGTGTTAGTCGTTCTACATAAACGTGTGAAAATCAGACGCTTCCTTCAGAAACCTGGTGGTGAGGGTTTGTGAAAACCAGCGGATTTGGACTCACATTGCCCTGTATGGACTGACGCGTGGTTTAATTCAGGAAACTCAATCATTTTTTGATTCAGTTCAGCATTTGGGTTCTTCTTTTGCTCAACTGGCGACACCTCGACTGCAGGATTATCTTATAGAAACACAACCTGCTCCCACTCACCACAACCTAAAACACAAAGACCACAAATTATCCAATTAAGTGGAAAACTCCTCTTAGACGCTGCTGACCCGAATCGACCCTAAACATCATATGATGCTCTGTGTTTTTCTAAGAAACAAGGACAATCAGATGTTCCTGCCCTGTCAGAGCAAAGCGAATCACATTCTCCGACCGCGTTTTTCCACGTGGTGGAGGCACAACGAACCAGGCACACGGCATGTAAACAGTCACTCGGTTAACTCGTTTCTGTTGTTAACATTTTCAGTCCTCCCCCCACCTGCAGCTCTGAAAACAAGGGGAATCTGTAATGGGTAACCACAAATGTCAACAATCACCCCCAGACCCTGAAACCGATACAGAAACGGATGCAAAAAAAACCAGATTACCATCAGCACGGTGAATATACTTTCCCCGTCGCCTCCACCTATTGACATCAGCTTGGCATTTACAACCAATTTACCTACGGGACATGTCTGCCCCTCTGCAAACCAAAAATATTCGGCATTATGAAACGCCGCGCACAGACCGATTGTGCAACCGTACGCTACGAGCATCCTCGTGCCGAATCATGCAACAATGACTCAACCTGTGACTTAAAAGCATTTACAGTAAGATTGAACGAGGTCTTGTTGTAAAGTGAAGAAGAAAAAAAGAGAAACTAGAAATTTGCTCCTGCAGCGGTAGGAGGTTTTCCTTCCACACCAAACCTAGAATGTGAGATAAACATCCAAATTTAACTGCGCTTAACCTGTAACGACAAAAAAAAGGCAAATGAGATCCTTTAAAATACACAAATCAGCATGGCCTACCCCCCCCCCCCCCCCCGGTAGGATAAGTGGCGTGTCTGTTAGGCAGCTGGCGGCATATATACCCGACATACACGAGCAGATAGCCAGACCCATTAATTAACCATCTAATATAAGCTTTTTGTACTCGTGTCACTCTATAAAAAGCAGAACAGCAACAATATATATGCTCAGGGCGACAGGACGGGTGTGACCGTGAAGCCGTCTCCAAGAAGGGACGGAGCCGATCGCACTCGTTGAGGGAGCTCGGATCCTTCGGCGTCTGCAGCAAAGTGCAGCAGATCTTCTACACGTCTGCTGCGGAGAGCGTGACGATGTCCTCCGCCATCATCCGGCGGGTAGCAGCATCAGAACCACTGACTTCAATAAGCTTCATGTAAAGAAGCCGGGTTCTGTTCAGGGGACTCCTCTAGAACCTCCGGTGAAGATTGTGCAAAGAAGGATTCCTCGAGACAGGGAGAACGTTAGGGATAACCCTGAGCATCCTCTTCCTCAGCCTGTCGTCTTCAGTCAGAGGCTTCTATGAGGAAACCTGCATAATATCAGCTACAGCAAACGTTATTTTCCCCCCGTGGGTTAATAAAGTTTTATTAATTGAACTGATGAGATTCTCGAGGAGTTGGAGGATCACAGCATCCTGTAGGAAATGTTTGAGAGCGGAGCCGCTGTTGCTCAGTAGCGATCCAGCAAGCCCGGCTTTTACATAACGATGACATCATCCCCCCCGACACCGCCTGGCACATGTCATGTTGCCAAAGCAGGGACTGGATTTGCCATTCGCTGAATGTTTATTAGATGTGGGGTAGATACTGTAAATGGTTTAAGGGGGCCGGGGGGGGGTCTGGTTCCTGCCAAACGAGGAAAACCAAATCCACAACAGAGAAGGAGGCGTCAGATTTCAGCTTTAAGAACAAACGATCCAGCATTTAGCCTGATGCCCCGTCGGCTTCACACCTTCCCGCAGGAGACCAAACGGCTGTCGGTGAGCCGGGCTAACGCCACGGGGTCTGCAGAGCGCCGCGGCCCAAAACAGCTTAAACGCTCGCCAAAGCCCTTCGGATGAAGAGCGAAACGTCTTCAGCTACAGGAACTGAAGTCCAGTTGTTTCGATTTTTAACCAATTAGAAGCGGCGCTTGGGCGGTCTCCATCTGGCACCTGAGATCCTTAGCAAATACTAAAAGTGTTTACAATCATCATTATTGGCAATTTCTCGACATTTCAGCCCCAAATGCGCTTCAAATGACATTTGACGGGTCAGTCAGAGCTAGAGGTTGACCGATAAGACATATTGGGACAATCTGGAGTATTCTGCACTGATTATTCTTAATTGCACAAGCTCGATGTGTTTCAGGTCAATTCTTTGAGCTGCAAACAGAACTTTGCCTTCTTCTCTAAAGAACGATGTGTGTCCGAATAATGCCGTTCCGGGTCACTTAGATGCATCTGACTAAAGGTTTGCAATTAATCTGACAGCAGAGAGACTGCAGCCCTGCGCACCGTCCTCTGGGGTGTGCTTGTAGCCGTCTGGCAGAAGGTCGGAGTGCTTCACAAGGTTCAGCTCTGCACTGCAACACCGGGCCGCACACTGCCACAAACGTGTGGCTGATGGATATATTCAAAAGTAAAAATATCGACCCAACGGACCGGCTGCCGAGGTGTTGGCCTACCTCCAGTTTGGGACTGATTGTGCTGAGAGAACGATGTCCGGTTGTCGCGTGATTTAACTCTAGGATCAAACTGCACAGAGGACACGGTGAAAAAGGAGAAAAGGTAGGAAAGGAGAGAGAAAGGCCTCAACGGGGAATCCATGTTCTGTTCTGTGGATTTATGACCCTGGATGCTGCAAAGTAAAGGGTTCAGATCATCTGCAAGAGGTCAACCTTGTTCCTAGATCAGGTTGGACTCCTCCAGGGTTCCTCAAAAGCTAACACCATGATTCTGAACCACAAAACGCTCAGAGCGAGGTCATCAGTGGGAAACCTTCCCAACCCGAGGAGTCCGCTGAAGTGGTTCAGGAATCTGGTCAGGAGGCATCTCAACATATCCAAATGGGAGGAGATGGAGAGTTACAACAGAGTCCTTCTGCCGTGAGATACCCCAGAATGAGCTGAAGGCCGAGTGGGTTGGTTCCCTCCACAAACCGGTCTGTGAAAGGCAGAAGAAAATGCATGGACGGATGCATTTAACCAATTCAAGGTGTCCCGATTGGAGGAGAAATTGGTGCTAATGCATGAATTACTCAGATAACAGAGGTTGTTGTCATCAGGTCTCCATCTCAGTGTGGACTATAGGGATGAAAAGCCGGCATATGAAAGATTTAGGTTACCGCAGTCAGTGTTAAGAGGAAGAAAAGTCTGGAAAAAAAAAACATTCAACTCCTCTAGCCTGCAGTCTGAACTTGAAACAGTAGGTCTAAACTTCCTCATAGCCTCAACCACGAAGGTAGCTTCATCCCGCGCACCAGAATCTACGCACCGATGGTCCAAAAGCTGCTTTTAAAACACACCAAAACCAGCACCAGCTCAGAGAACCAGCACCGTCAGCTGATCCCAGGTCAGCGAAACTGCCTGCATTTCACAACTTCACCAACATCTCGGTTTGTGGAAGCCATAAGTTGAGACTGAAACCTGCGTACCTCCAACGCCGCATCCTCCTCTTCCTCCTGCCGCCTGAGCCATTTTAGATGGAATGCCAAATAAGGAAGGAGGAGGAGGAGAGAGGCCAAGAAGAAGAAGACGGAGAATAAGAAGGAGGGATGATTCAGCATGAGCAAGCACACAGCCTGGCTCCCAGGCTATTAGGCAAACAGATTCCCTGTTATTGAGCCTCCATCGCTGCTAGCAGCAGCACAATAGAAAGGCGTCGTTGTTCGGGCTGTTGTGGCTGGAATCTAATTTCTGCAGCAGACAGGAATATCCCCCAATCACCTGATTAGGCAGAAATAAGTGATTTTGTTTGGAGGCCTAATGATCAGCAGATAAGATTCAGCCCCCCCTCCCCCTGTGGGTTGGTTTATTTCCCCTACCACAGCTGAGCGGATCAATCAGCAGCATGATTGATCCGCTCCTGAAGGTGAAAGGTTCCACGGCTGATTGATCACGTGGTCACCCCCAAACCCCCCAGCTCCAACCTGTCCCACGGCAGCAGACATCTTTAATCGGCAGCAGACACGCGTGACTGTTGTTCCCGTGAGCAGCGGGGACTCACCGGCCAGTCCTCCTCCTCCTCCATCCCCGTGGCCCTTCCGTCTCTGCAGGATGAAGTACGGGTTGGCTCTCTCGGTGATCCACAGCGCTCCTGCCAGCAACACGTCTTCGGGAATGACCCACATATTTCTGTTTATTTTAGATTGCTACACAACCATTGAAAGCACTCTGCCCAACTAGAAATAATGTCAATTAAAATAAAATGAAAAAAATAAAAACAATGACGGAGGCCCTGTTATTGAGGCAGAATAATAACAATAACAACAACGCGCTGTTCGGCCTGTGAACAACGCCTGTCGACCAGAGCTTTAAGGAAAAGCCTATGTCTTTAAGGGGCCGGAGGCAGCCCGGTTCGGTTCGGTTCGCTGCAGCCCGGAGCTGCGCTGGATTCAGCCTTTGTTGTCCATGCTCCGCGGCAGGTGCGAATCCGTCCGCCCCACAGCGCTCCTTCGCGGCGTTGTTTAATTCACCGGCCGGGCGATTTATCCGCGGCGGCAGAGCGGGATGTTCTAGCGCCGCGGTACCGGTCCGTGCGCCGAGGGACACCCACGAAATGAACGCCGAGAGCCTGGTCCTGACGCCGCGGTGCACCCGCTCCTCCTCCTGCTCCTGCTCCTATGCTGAAGACGCGCCGCCGCTCCTGCTGCGCGCAACATAAAGTGCCCCTGTATGGAAAGGCGTTTGAGCATTTATTCGATGACGTTGCCTTAAACGTGGATTTGGTTTCGGGAAATCCTTAGGTAAGTTCTGTAGGGGGTGGCCACAGATGTTTACGCTCCTCCTGTGGAAAAAAAGCTCTCAATATGTTGATACAGTTTTTTTTAATAACAGCATTTTAGTGCATGGATATTCAAAGCTCACAATAAACCTCTTGACAAGGCCTTTGGTTTGTGTAATACTACAATAGTCCATTAAAAAAAGCTAATTTATGGATAACTCCTTGTTTAGTGCTCAGTTCCACTGGTTCCACTGGTTTCACAATCCCTGGCACAACCACCTCATCTAGTTTTGGGTATCTTGCTTGTCCCAGTTAATGAGGACAAAGCTGGAAAAGAGAGTTGCCTGGATAATTATAGGCCCATTACACTAGCCAGCATCTCACAAAAGGTTACACAACGGGTTCTGTTTGCACAAAAGTGTGTAAATCCCTTCCCTTGATAATCTCTTTGGTTTCTAACCAAATCATGGCACTGGATCATGTGATTATTGTTCATCGTGGAAGTTGTGGTTCTAGTCAAAATTTACCAGGGGAGCCAGGTTGGGGGCAATGTTTTTACATGGGGGCACATAACAAGAGAATAACAATAATAATAAAAAAAACAGGGCAATATTTTATCTTTTAATATATTAATTAAGTGAGCTACAGAGCCAAAAAGCCACTTGCGGCTCTGGAACTGCAGGTTACGGACCCCTGGTCTAGCAGATGAAAGTTGTGAACCTATCCCAATATGGCTGAAGCTATAAAAGTGCAACACTTTTATTTTTTCATTCACTGTTAAAGTAAAACATGAAATGTGTCCAATGGACCAAATAGTTACAGTTTCTATGTGAGTGTACATCATGATAAGAAAATTATTTAGTACAATGACTTCCGTACAGGTGCCATAACAGGGGCCAGGGTCAGTTCTACAGGGTCACTGGCCCCTGTTATGGCCCCTGTCTAGAACCGCACATGGTTCCATGCTTTATACCAGTGGTGTATAAACTTTTAAGCTATTGGGCCAAACTTGTTAAATCGAAAGCCCTCGAGGGACAAAAATGAATGAAAAAGACAACATAACCAAAAATACTATGATAAGATAATTAAGATAATTATATTAAACTGTATTCAGCCTATTTTATTATATTAATTACAATCAGATTTTAATCCACGAAAGTCTGCATTTGAGTAAAAGTCGCCCTATTTACTTTGAAATTAAAGCGTTAACAAATGGCCCCTGGGCCCCACTTTGGACACCCCTGCTTTATACTCTAATGAACTACTGATCCAGCTACCTGGAAGACTGATATTATGATGGCTTTAACAATTCAATTCAATTTTATTTATATAGCGCCAATTCATGAAACATGTCATCTCGAGGGACTTTACAAAGTCAAATCAATCATATTATTGGTCAAAAATGTCCTATATAAGGAAACCAGTTGATTGCATCAAAGTCCCGACAAGCAGCATTCACTCCTGGAGAAGCATAGAGCTACAGGGAGAGTCGTCTGCATTGTCCATGGCTTTGCTGCAATCCCTCATACTGAGCAAGCATGAAGCGACAGTGGAAAGAAAAACCACCCATTAGCGGGAAGGAAAAACCTCCAGCAGAACCAGAACCGGGCTCAGTATGAACGGTCATCTGCCTCGACCGACTGGGGGTTAGAGAAGACAGAGCAGAGACACAACAAGAGAGACAAACAAGCACAGAAGCACACATTGATCTAGTAATCTGTTCTACATTAGATGTTAATAGCAGGTGATCTGTCTTCCCTGGATGATGTCACAGCTAACAGAATGTCAGACCAGGTGTACCTACTATGAAGAAAAAAGAGAGAGAACAGAAAGTTAAAGCAGAAATGACAACAGTCATTTCAATGTAATGCAATGCAAATCTGGAGAACAGTAGAACTCAGCAGAGTGAGAAAAATAGGCCCTGATGTCCTCCGGTAGCCTAAGCCTATCACAGCACAACTATAGAGGTAGCTCAGGGTAACATGAGCCACTCTAACTATAAGCTTTGTCACAAAGGAAAGTTTTAAGATTAGTCTTAAAAGTAGACAGGGTGTCTGCCTCACGGACCAAAACTGGGAGTTGGTTCCACAGGAGAGGAGCCTGATAGCTAAAGGATCTGCCTCCCATTCTACTTTTAGAGACTCTAGGAACCACCAGCAGACCTGCAGTCTGAGAGCGAAGTGCTCTGTTAGGAACATACGGGGTAATCAGAGCTCTAATATATGATGGAGCTTGATTATTAAGGACTTTATATGTTAGAAGAAGAATTTTAAATTCTATTCTTGATTTAACAGGAAGCCAGTGAAGGGAAGCTAAAATTTGGGAAATATGATCCCTCTTGTTGATTTTCATCAGAACTCTTGCTGCAGCATTTTGGATCAGCTGAAGACTTTGAACTGCATTTTGTGGACTTCCTGATAGTAAAGAATTACAATAGTCCAGCCTTCAAGTAACAAATGCATGGACTAGTTTTTCAGCATCACCCCTGGACAGAATGTTTCTAATTTTGGCGATATTCCGGAGGTGAAAAAAGGAAACTCTGGAAACCTGTTTAATATGGGATTTAAATGACATGTCTTGGTCAAAAATAACACCAAGATTTTTTACTTTATTACCAGAGGCCAAGTTAATGCCATCCAGATTCAGTGATTGATTAAGAAGTTTATTTTTTGAAGTCTCTGGTCCAAAGATTAGAACTTCTGTATTGTCAAAATTTAAGTGCAGGAAATTTAAAGTCATCCAGCTTTTGATGTCATCAAGACATGACTGCAGTCGAAGTAATTGATTGGATTCATCAGGATTTATGGATAAATAAAGCTGAGTGTCATCAGTTAACACTGATTAACTATCTTATATATGCAGATGACCTGGTGGTTTTCAGTCGTGCTGCTCTCCATGTTAAAAAGCACCGTAGCAGAAGGAAATCCTTACTATTGTCAAGTTGAATAAATGCTCAAACAACTTTCCATACAGGAGCTAACGTGTCGTCAGCGCGCAGGAGGTAGAGGAGCGTGAGCCAAATGGTTGTGTCTCCTTTAAACTGACCCAAACTACCAGTATTAAGTGTTTCCTCCAAACTGTACTCCAGAGGGAACAACATGTCATCTTGTTGTTTGTCTATCGATGCAAACCAAGCGAAGGTCGCAGCGATAACAGACTCTCATGATGTTTCTGAACGTCATGCTGCGGTTCCAACGCCGCGGGGCCAAATTTAAAGATTACTTCTGTAACTGCGGTAATGTCCACCAGTTAATGCATTTCCCGGATTTACGCGCTCATGTCGCTAGTCACAAGTAGACGTCTTGTGTTGGCTGAAAGGCCGTGTGTGCGGATTTATGTTGTGCAACAAACCTTTGGTGAGAAATTTGCGTCATTTGGATAATTTTTGGAGATGACGTTGTTTCTAAAAAACAAACAAACACATAAAAGCAGTTTTATTAAACACGTTTATTTGTTTGATGTGACCAGGGACGACGCACAGAGAGACATTAAAGTGTAACCGAGTAAAGATGCTGGACCAGAATCTGCAGCCCCTGTGGCAAAAAAAGATCAATATCAATAAGATGTTAGCACATAAACAATGATAAAATATCATCAAAATGACACCAACCCTAAAACATTATTATTATATGTTCGTTGCTGCTTTTATTGGTAGTATTGTTCCTTGTATGTAAATATAATGTGTCGTGTTCTATGTAAACCTATCAATAATATTAAAAATAAATAGCGCAAACTTTTCTTTATGTAACTGGGAACAGATCAGTGTGAAAGTCTTATTTTTATATTTATTTATTTGTTTGTTTGTTTTTTGGGGGGGGGGGGGGCTCATTGTAAGCTCACACTTGTCCTCACCCCTCACAGCAATTTTGTAAATTTCACCAATTTTTCTTTTACTTGCTCTTCTACACTAAAAGGTGAATAAATGAAAAGGAAAGTAAAGAAATACATCCAATGTTGCAAAACATACGAACAATGTTGCTCAGAAAATACACAAACATTCATCCAGGTAAAAATGTATCGTCAGAAGAATTGATGATCAAATCATCGGTTTCTTAAAATCCATTTTATCCATCTCTCAGTTTCCATGAGAAAGGTTATATTTTCAATTGAGTCCATCAAAGAAAAGAAAGCAGATTGTCCAAAGGCAGGTTTGCAATAAGGGATGCTTTATATCCATTTTGCTCAGAAGTCCAGAAAACAAATAAATTGAGACGTGTCAGAGATTTAAGGGATTTTAAGGTTGACTTGTTTCCTTGTGGCCAGTGAGAGCAGGAGAAATTAAAAGATTTTATGACAGACGTTCAGGGAATGAAAAAGTGAATGAAATCATCACTGGATGAATGAAATAAGTTGGACAGAATTCTGTCCCTCTGGGGACGACACTGCCAGGCGGACGGAAAAGAACGACAAAAAAAACATTTTACAAACGAAAATCTGAAAAGTCTGGCTTACATTAGTATTCAGCAGCTCCCTTTACCCGGATATGTTTAAATAAACCCAGAGCAACCGATTGCATTCAGAAATCAACTAATTACTAATTAGAAGCAATGTTTGATCTAACTTAAAACATGAGTGTGGCACAATTACTAAGACATTAATGATTTGGCAGCGAAAGCATTAATTAGAGAAGCAGCCAAGAGGACTATAGCAACTCTAGAGGAGCTGGAAAGATCCAGAGCTCAGGGGAGAAAATTAGTTGATAGGATAACTAGAGGTCTTCCACAGATCAGTTGGGAGTTTTCTTATTCACGGTTTGCCACAAGCCGTGCAGGGGAAACAGAAAAGATGTCAAAGAAGCCAAACCTAAACTTTTCACCATACAGTGTCCCCACAGTGAAACATGGTGGTGGCAGCATCATGCTTTGGGCACAGTTTCCTTAATTTAGGGCAAATTTGGGCAAATTAAATATTAAGTCATTATGAAATGTTCACATTTTGACCTCCAATTTACTTTCAGGACAATCTTGGAAGACTGGGGTGGAGGTTCACCTTCCAGCAGGGCAACAACCATAAAGAGCCGGCCCTGGGCCAGATGAGGCCCGGGGGAACTTCACGAGTTTTTGGGGCTACCACTACAATTCAGGAATGATTCAAGAATGATGGAGACTTTTTTTGACCTGTCCAGGGTGTACCCCACCTCTCGCCCAGTGAGCGCTGGAGATAGGCACCAGCAACCCCCGCGACCCCATGAGGAATTAAACGGGTCAGAAATTGGATGGATGGATGGATGGATGGAGACTTTTTTTTATCATTAATTAGGGCAAAATTATCACAGACAAGTTCAAATCTTTCTCTTTAATATCATGGTAAATATGACTTTTACTCAAATGCAGACTTTGCTGCAAAGAAATCTGCTTTTAATTCAATCATTAACGTTTGTTGAATACAGCAAGCTCGTTCAAAGAGAGACCAACTCAAATCCTGTTCTTATTGCTGGGATTGGCATTAAATAAATAAATAAAATTTCCTACCGAACCCAAAAGAATTTCTAAACTGGATGAACATCTTTTGATACAGCAAATGTGCAAAAGTTTTGGATCTAATCCCTTTCCTACAGAAGATCTGACTGATTTATTTATTTAAATGAGTGGAGAAGGAGGTTACAAACAAATCATAATGTACAAAATTTAGGTAACTTTTTTAGTTTTTTTAAATAATATTTTGTGGCAGTCGAGCGCTTTTGACTTGACAGTTTTGGCCCCCATGACAAAAAATTTGGACACCCATGTTTCATATCAATGGATATTCAGAGAATGGCCTAGTCAAAGTCCTGACCTAAAGCCAAATGACAATCTGTAGCCAGACTTGAAAGTTAATGTGAAAAATTGGAAGAAGTTTAACATTTTTTGATGTGCATAGTTGGTAGAACGGCTGTAGCTGTATAGTTACACAAAATATGGTTCTAATGTATGTAATATATACACACACAACACTTCTGCTTCACTGTTCTTCACGCTAAAGTTGGCGTAATAAAATGACGAACTATGGAAAAGCTCCCTTGCAAGGAAACAACAAATAAGCTTCTGTTTGGATGATGCGGAGCTTCGCTGTGAGGCGACGCTGCTGCTAACCACCAACCACCAGAATCAGACATGTGTCTACAAAACTCTGCTTGAATTAAAGAATAAAGTCAGAGTCTGGGAGCAAAGCAGCGCGAACACCACACCCGCACACATCCTGAGAGCAGCTCTGCTTTGCTTCCTTTTTCTCTGTGGCCTCAAAAACAGGATACAGAGATGGCGGAGCGGCAGTTTACTCGTCGGTTGACTCAGCTCTGGCCTCAGGTTGCTGTTTACGAACTTTCCCCTTCAGTGAACCGCAGCGCGTCGACACGCCGCAGACTCTCAGGGGTGACACGGTTACAGCTGTTGCCCCTGCAGAGGCAGATACAGGAATGACTGGATCACTGTACAGTACCTCAGCTTTGCTCCCCCCCCCGCCCCCCCCCCCCCCCGTTGAACTGTGGGCTGGTGGGAATGACAACAATATCAGTTCCTGGCCTTTTAATATCTCCAGCAACTAGGTCACATTCTGTTTGCTTGCTTAGAAACTTTCACCTTAATCCAAAAGGGAAATAGAAGATGTTTTATTAGTGGAAACAAGCAGCACCTCAGAGGGCCGGTCTGTGTGTGTCGAGGGGATTTCACCTTCATTTTATTCCGTCCGTCCGTCTTCTTCCGCTTATCCAGGGTCGGGTCGCGGGGGTAGCAGCTTCAGTAGGGAGGCCCAGACGTCCCTCTCCCCGGCCACTTGGGCCAGCTCCTCCGGGGGAATCCCAAGGCGTTCCCAGCAGAGAGACATAGTCCCTCCAGCGTGTCCTGGGTCTCCCCCTGGGCCTCCTCCCGGTGGGACGTGCCCAGAACACCTCACCAGGGAGGCGTCCAGGAGGCATCCTAACCAGATGCCCGAGCCACCTCAACTGGCTCCTCTCGACGTGGAGGAGCAACGGCTCTACTCTGAGTCCTCCCCGGATGACTGAGCTCCTCACCCTATCTCTAAGGGAGAGCCCAGACACACTACGGAGAAAACTCATTTCAGCCGCTTGTATCCGGGATCTCGTTCTTTCGGTCACGACCCAAAGCTCATGACCACAGATGAGGGTAGGAACGTAGATCGACCGGTAAATCGAGAGCTTTGGCTTTTGGCTCAGCTCTCTCTTCACCACAACGGATCGGTACAGCGCCCGCTTCACAGCAGACGCTGCACCAATCCGCCTGTCGATCTCCCGCTCCATCTTCCCCTCATTCGTGAACAAGACCCCAAGATACTTGAACTCCTCCACTAGGGGCAGCACATCTTCCCCAACCCGGAGGAGGCACTCTACCCTTTTCCGGTTCAAGACCATGGTCTTGGATTTGGAGGCACTGATTCTCATCCCGGCCGCTTTGCACTCGGATGCGAACCGCTCCAGTGAGAGCTGTAGATCACGCCCTGATGAAGCCAGTAGGACCACGTCATCCACGAATAGCAGAGACGCAATCCTAAGGCCACCAAAACGGATCCCCTCAACACCTTGGCTGCACCTAGAAATTCTGTCCATAAAAGTTATGAACAGAATCGGTGACAAAGGGCAACCTTGGCGGAGTCCAACTCTCACCGGAAACGAGTCCGACTTACAGCCGGCAATGCGGACCAGACTCTGACACCGGTCATACAGAGACCTGACAGCCCTTATTAAAGGGTCCGGTACTCCATACTCCCGGAGTACCCCCCCCCAGGATCCCTCGGGGGACACGGTCGAATGCCTTCTCCAGATCCACAAAGCACATGTAGACTGGTTGGGCAAACTCCCATGCTCCCTCCAGGATCCTGCTGAGGGTGTAGAGCTGATCCAGTGTTCCACAGCCAGGACGAAAACCACACTGCTCTTCCTGAATCCGAGATTCGACCACCCGACAGATCCTCATTTCCAGAACCCCTGAATAGACCTTACCATTTTATTCCCTGTAACATAAAAAAATAATAATAAAAAGATTTACTCATAAAGAAAAAACATGATAGCATTGACTGTGAGCTGTGCTCATCGTCAGATGAGAACAGATCGTTTCAAGCTATTTGTTCCACTTCTTGGTTCCTAAATCATATCCCTGTTCGTTACAAACACTGGCTCGCTTCTTCTTTTAAAAAGAAGGGAAGAAAACTTTGCTGTGTCGTTTCGCTTTTTGTTTTTTGGATCAAACCAAAGAAGAGGAATTCACAGTGTTTAAAAGAAGTACCTGGATTCAGAGGAATAGAAAACATGACTTTAAACCTGGACACAGCTTTCACATTAGTGTCCTGCCATTTATGGAAAAGGGAAAGACCTCAAAATAAATCTATCTTTCATTCTTGGATCATGATCTCATCAAATATGAGAAATATACAACTTTGGGTTTTCTTAGCAAATTTATGCAGGGACTAACAACCACATTAATAAATTGTCTTTGTAAAGATCACGCAGAGCTCTAGAGTTGCTCTGACACTTTTCTCTTCAGCGCCCCCTACAGGAACCCCAGAGGATTGTGGATCTGAGGACTGAGAAGTTTTATTTTACGTCTCAGAAAATCCATTTCTGTGTTGGTTTGGCCAAATATTCTGGATGCTAAAACACTCAACGACCACTAATTTTCAACATCGTTTTCTCTCAGTTCCAGCTGCATAATTTTTTTTAAAATCATAGCTCTGACTGCATACATGGGCAAGTTTCAGCCAGAAACTATTTTCTTGAAGCCATTTCCAGACCCATCAACCTACACCTACCTTAACTGAATGACATGCTCTCTTGTCTTTCTTATTTTGAGGATTGGTTAAGAGAAATGTGCCGCAGAGAAACAGGGAGTCCTGTGTTATAAACTAAATGTTCCTAGACACTCCAGTCAGCTTCTAAAAGAAAAACATCAAAGAAAACATGCTTCAGTTAAATGTATTTCCAATAAATGTATTTAATGGAAATTTTTAGGGGTGTCACTATTTGTGCAAAAATCAATCCTTTTCTCGGCTTTTTACTTCCAAGCAGCCGGAGAATTCGTTGTAATCTTTTAAAATGGTCGACGTAAATTTTCATCAAGAGAACTTTGCTGCTTTTATGCTCATTTTCAGTCCAGACCTTTCACCATGATCGTTTTTTAATCACAAGGTAATAACAGAAGGAGAAAACAAGAGCTGGGCTTAAAATCTCCTGAGGATAATGAGGTGAATCTTTTGTTTACTTGGTGGAGAACAAATCGAGCTTTTGCACACAGCCCCTAATACACTGAATCAGATCCATCCTCAGAGTAGAAATGGTTGTCATAAACTTGAGCAAGCATGGAGAACCACTGTTGAGAACAATATTAAAGATTCAAACACAGCTTTTCTGCTTCAAGAGGTCGCTTAAGTAAAAGCTTGTTTTACATCTTAAACAGGCAATACCAACAAAAATGTGTTTTCTAGCTTAGGAAGAACGTTAGGACACCTTTGCCTGTAAACTGATACGTTCTCTGGGTTCTTCTTGGATCCGTCCACCAGGCCCTGGCATCAGTTTGGAGCATGTTGAACATTTTCAGGACATCCTGGGGTCTCAGGAAAACATCCTCAGACATCAGATCTACACCGCAGCACGGTACTGGAGAGACTTTTCCTCACTACTTTCACCTCTCAGCAACTCAAAAGGATAAAGACCTGGACTGTCCATTGCTTCATTCCCAGCCTGTCCTTGGTGGATTTACTGGTTTAGTTTGGGTCATTGTCATTTTGCAGGGTCCGTTTCTACCTCAGGTATAATTTGATGTGCGACAGAAATCACGGTGGATTATATTATAGCTGGCCAGGTCCTGCTGGAACAAAGGATCCCCAAACCATGACACTTACACCGCCATGCTTTTATTTACATTTCCAAAGAAACAAAGGATTATTACTGTAAGAGATACAGAACTGATAGCATATTTATCTTGAAAGTTTTAACAGATAGATTTCACTGTTGAGAGAAGAGAAACTGTTTAAAATTCCCTCCTGTTTCGGGGGAATTTGCTCTGCTGGATTTCGGCCTCGATTCTCTGGAAATTACATCTACCATCAAGGCAAACATTTATATTTAATAATAGCTCCGAATCAAAAGATTCTCTGAAAGGGCTTTCCTTTTGTTTCTCACCTGACAGAAAGAGAGCACCACTCACCCTGACATGACCACAACATCGCCAGTACTGCTTCTTTAGTCATAAAGGGCAGTGGAGTAATATTTATATTTATGAGTAGCTGAATCATTACTACTATCAACCAAACCCATGGGTTTATTGACACATTTATATCACTAATCACTCAAATTGTGGCCAGCACCTTTAAGTTTAGGTCCATCTTCTGGTTCCTGACCTCTCCAGTCAACATTTTGAACCACAGTGGGCTGAACTTTAGAACAATGTCTGTCTGGAACGACCCATTTCCTCGCGTTTCCAGACAGGAATGATACAACATGTTCATCTGCTGCCTTTGATCTTAAAAAAGGTTCAAGAGTTTGTCCGTAATCAGCATGCCTCCCGCGACTGTTGGCTCCGCTGGTTTTCTGTTCGTCTATTATGCCATCTGATGGATTATTTCGCATCCGTTCGTTTCGTACACCCGCTTCTCCATGAGGCGGAGGCGGCTGCCCATCGGCAGAGCTCACAGGGCGAGACGCAGGGCACGTCCTGGACAGGATGCCAGTCCACCACAGAGACACACATTCAGGACTCTGGAGAGACCAATTAGGACTGTGGGAGGAAGCCGGAGTACCCGGAGAGAACCTATGCATGCACAGAGAGGACATGCAAACTCCACGCAGAAAGGGGTTTGAACCCAGGACCCTCTTACTGCAAGGCATGTAAATTATGATTTCTACCAAAATGTTGACCGATCTGATCAGTGATGTTGGACGGCTCTTGCTTTAAACACAACTGTGCCGGTTATCAGACTGAATGTAGTCATGTCTGCGGTACCTGGGAATCTCATATCAATCATACCTGGGAAAACAGAGAAAAGTCTAAGAAAAACAAACAACAAACAAACAAAAAAAAGAAAAACCGATCAGGATTTATTTCAAAATGCATTCAAACACATGCACAGAGCGAGGCACGAGAAGCCGACACCATGTTGTTACACTGCGAAACTGAGCTACTTACGTTGGGTCTTATATCCTGTACCACACGCAGAAGACAGACAGGCTCATAATATGTTCATGTGCATCAAACCGTTCTCCACGTTGACTAATGCTTCATCCCCACCGGCTGTACGTCTACAGCTCAAGTTCAGCCTTTTAAAGTGCAACACGGGTGTAAAACCAAAAGTGCAAAAAGGGAACTAAAAATAAGTAACCTTTTCTTGAAATGAGTGTATTTGCCCTTGATTTGAGCAGGTAAATAAGATAATCTGCCAATGGAACAATGCACACTTCATCTCCATCATCTTATTTCAAGTGAATAGATCTAATTAACTTATTTTATGGGTAAAAACACTCATCCTATTGGCAGATCATCTTATTTACCCGCTCAGGTCAAGTACAAATACACTAATTTCAAGAAAATTTGACCCACTTTTAGTTCCCTTTTTGCAGCGCATCCATACGGACGGGCGGCTCGTTCTTTACTGGAGCCCTTTTGGGCCCTATTTCTCCACCCCGAGGTGGTTTTCCAAATGCCTTTTATTCTCGTTGTTATTTCCCAAAGAGAATAAAGGTTTCATAAATCTAATTTTAGATTTACGAGCCAGAAATGATCAGATGCCGTCACGACTCGTTTAAAAACGTTGGAAAATGCGTCAGAAGCTGGTGGAAGTGTACAGCCATGTTGTCTTACATCACTTAAATAAAACTGTGAAATACCTAGGGGCCCCCAGAGCCGCGCTGCCCTGGGCAGTGAGCCATAGCAGCCATATAAAAAAGCCACTCTGTACAACAATTTTTAACTAAGAGCAAAACCAAGTAGGAGAGCCTGTGATTATGATAAAACAACGATTTAAGGCTGAACTTTACAGGCCTATGAATGTAAAATAATCTTTAAAACACTTTCTAACATCTCATTGAAATTAAAAGCATAAATAGCTTCTTATTTGGGGGGGGGGTATTACAGCAGTGATTTTTTTTATTTGACGTGTTCACTTTCCTTTCGGGCACTGACACTAATCTGGAGAGAAATAACCAGTTCCTCCCAGAGGGAATGGTCTGATAGGGGCAATAATTAAATCCACATGAAGACCAGAGTCAGCTGTGTGAATGGCAGTTTCTGACAGTCAGTGCATTTGAATGAATGCCACAAACAGTGAGAACATGATTAGAATCTCCATCAATAAAATGAATCGTTGCTGTTTATTTTGGAATAAATAAATGTGGAAAGAATATGTTTAAAAACCTTTGGTGGCTCTGCGATAAAGTCTGTTTTGTATATGCTGAACTTTTCAATAGAACCGGTTCCAGTTTAACTTTTGTGTTTTAAACTTTGTGTCTTTATTATTGCTACCAGCCACAGCTGCGCCCACCCCTGCTAGAAGACGCATGAAAAGCCTTAAACTAAATGTCCAGTCGCAGTAATTTTAAATTTAAATTTAAAATCTTTAATTTAAGGACATTAACATAGTGAGGAAGAAAAATCCATGGTATTATTTTTTTAAAATAAAATTCCAGATGTTGTTTTACCCCAAACGGTTTCTATAAAATCTTTTTTTAAAGAAATAGCCTATTTGTAATTTTTTTTAAGCTGATCCAAGCGGTTCTCAAGCACCTTCAACAGGGACGGCAATAAATGTGGAGGAAATGTGCAGGATTGACCGTCAAGACAAATCAAAGCTGACCGTAAAGCTTTTCCTCTGCAAATCATGTTTTTTATAGACAAAACACTGTCGTTCCTCTGGGCCTTTTTAGATGTTAAACACGGATACAAAAAAAAAAAAAACTGTGTTCAAGGCAGAGAATGACAAAAATTTTTCCAGGTTGGGACAGTTTGAGAAAACCTGATTAAATCTAAATGCCTTTCACACAAACCTGGAACAAGAAAACGTTTCTTCAGAAAACCTACAAGCAGTGTTAGATTTTGGTGAGAATATTGGTATATTTGGCTGATTTTTAACACAGACATAAAGAGATTTAGTTCAGCTGATCCTCACACATTTATGATCCTGACACTGTCTGCCACACGTACACACGCTGGTGTGCAACCAAAAGAGAAATCTCCAGTTTCTTAGGCAGCATATTAGTAAAGTTTTTCAACCAGAACTTCAGTAAAGTTTTGCAACCAGAACTTCCCGACTGAACCAGTCGTCAAGTGTCCAAAAAGGCAAAAGCAGGAGACAACAACACATGTAGAGGACGACAACTGAGCCGAGCTCCAACGGGGGGCAAAGGTTCCTGAAACAGTGAGAAATGTGCAATAACATGAACCGCCTGACCCAAAAACAGCTGTTACATACCAGGCGCCCCGGCGCTGCAGGACTCTGCAGAAACAACGCCATCAAAGTCTTCTTCACTGTTTTTAATTTGTCACGAGAAACAACCACTTCTGAGCAAACTCCCTAAAGCACACCAGGTACAAACCTGGAAGACCATATAAAGAGTAAATTAAGTGTAATGTGCTCTAACAGTCTGACCAAACTAACCAACTTCTCTTAGCCCGGCTGTAGTGTTTAAAAAAAAAACCCCATCTGATCATTTCTTTAACGTATATTATTACAAAACCCAGAGCAGGCACGATCATATGATCCAACCAGCAATAATAAAGCTTCACACCATTTAGATTTGCTGAAACGAACCACAGGAAAAATAACTCACATCCTTAGCTGCGTTTTTTGGCCTCTCTTAGGTTCTGGGAGGAATTTCTGTCTCCAGCAGATAAAAAACAGCTGTTTGTGCCTTTTAGTTGTTAGAGTAAAAACGACAATAAAACACCAGGAAAAGTGAATGAAAGGCATCTACACTCTAAACTCCTCAGAAAGGTCTTCAGAAAGGACTGCTACATTATTATATGAAAATAACTGATTTGAACTTGGACAGCAGATGCTCTGTGGTGTCAAGGGACGTAGTCCCATTAGAAGCTCATTTTCCCTTTGCAACGCTCTGCGTTTCCAAACGACACATATAGAGTGGCTCTTTTGATTTGTAGGGGGTCCAGAGGCTGCGTTCATGTCAGAAAATTACATTTTAAAACAACTAATCTGCTTTGAGAGACAAGGGATTGACCAATGTGATTCACCTGGGTTTCGGTTTTTAAGTTTCCTGCGTCTAACACACAGTTTGTCTTGAAACATTTTACTCAGATATTCTATTTCTTTTTCCATTTTTCTTTTAACCTGGAGCCTTCAGTGTGTGTTTAGCTGTCAAGTTTCAGCAGCGGACGAGTTGATGTGGAAATGCTGGAAACAAGTGTGACAGGAACACTGTCTAGCTGCCCCATAAGTCTGTGCTTTCATTGAAAAAAGGTCCAGAGTGCTGACACCTGGCGATAATTCAACAGTCCTGCAGTCACACAGCTGCCAGACCCGGCATGGAGGGACTATTAACGGCCGGCGGTGGAATAGATAGCAGCACTTTCAGCAGGGCAACGGAGACGTCACTTCACGACATCTAAGGACGGGTAACGATTGTCAGAGGTGAGGACAGACGGAGAGATCTGCTTGTGCTTGGTCATTTCCACAGCAGGCATTTACAGAAAGAGACGAAAGCAGAAGTCAAAAATCCAGAACATTAACGTCAGTAAATTCAGAATAACCTGTGCTTGGATCTAACGCCTCGTTTGCTACCCTCTAAATAAACGAAATCCCACGTTTTCAGGTGATCTATCAACTCATTTGGCGTAGGAACTCTTAGCAGCTGATCTGGACTGAAAGGTCCTGGTATGGGAGCTACAGAAAACTGATCTCTTCCTTTCCAGGCCGCGCAATCTTTAAATGTGGTTGTGATCATTAGTTCTCCAGCATTTCTGAAAGGTCTTTCTGTGAATCTATCTAAATATTTAGCAACAACAGCAGATAAGGGAAGAATTGCGATGTTTAAAAAAACATCTACAGCAGACGCACCGCACGAGAACTGCATATCTTTAGATAGGAAAAAAGTGCAGCAGAGACCTGAAAGATACCCCATCAGAAAATGTCCAAAGAAAATCTTTAAAAGGCCTCAGAAAGTCTGGGGAACTATTGATCCAGATCGCCTCAAAAGATTAGCAAAAGGGCCGTGCGGCTTGGAAAGAAACGAGGGATAAGTCGACACTTTTCCACCGTGCGACGTGTGCACCGTAAGTTGTTGGCAGTGATCTTTGACAAGGTCATGCTGACTGAAGCTGCACACATGCATTAGGGAGGCCATGTTGTGTCCTGCAGGAAGATCGGGGTTGCCTCCAGCCTCCATCATCATCAGTTTGTCTCTAAAGGACATGAAATCGCTCTGCGAGGCTCCACGATGTGAGAGCTGTTACTCATTAATCGGTCTCCATGAAGCACGACAAGCAACACGACCGTATCTCTGTGGACAAATCTGTCTACAGTGAAACAGAACTGAGGGCTTTTGTGCTCCTGTTGTGATCTTATTTAGTCCCAGACATGAACAATCGCTCCATCCCTCAGTCCTGCCTTTGTGCAGCTCCTCTGCAAAAATGTCCTCTCAACATGGATTGTTTCTGGACTTTGGGTCGTCGCGCTCCGGCTCCAAAGGAAAGTCTGTTCCCGACATGCTGGCAGCAACGCTCATGATGGCAGATGTGTCTGAATCGCTGCTCATCGCATGCTGGTTCTCACCTGGAGGACGAAACAAAGGTGAGTGAACAGGGTTCAATCATCGGATCTATCCACACGCAGTTTGCATCCGCTCATCGTGGACATGCCCTTCTAATCTGGAGCGTTAAATGATTTATTTGAAAGGCTTTTTTCCCCATGAGGAAACAATAAAACAACAAATATCAACAGATTTTATAGATAAGAATCGGGAGCAAAAACTTCAATTTATTTAGGATTTTATTCAAATCGACTTACAGCCATAATTCTGGGCGGATATTTGAGCCCTATTAACCACCAACAATTGGTCAAAGGTAGTTTATTTAAACTGGGCCGTTTCCTGCCACAAACTCAGCTTTAAAGTATGATCCACTAATTTTAAACCGGATCAATGTCAGAACCTCGTAGCTGGAATGTTTTATCCATCCACTATAGTGGATTTAATGGGAGTTTTGGACCTGCTGAAACGTCCAACTGTGTCCAACATGTAAATACTTAAGGGAAGTTGTCTAGCGGCCTTCAAACTGGGATCCCCGGATTTTTTATTTAACAGCAGAAAAAGCTGTCTAAAAAACACTATCAGCATGAGGAATCTAAAGGGTCCTTTGAAACATTTTACAGCTGCTAAGGGGTGCCTGGCCACGAAAGGTTTGAGAACCCCTGGTCTAAACTGACTATCTTGGAATTTGTCATTGTTGGACTGTGTCTCCAAAGGACTTTCCCCACTGGTGTAAACAGAATAATCTCTTTCTTATTTCCTTGGACTTTCTTATTGTTGAGTCTTGGTCCATCCAGTGTTGCCCAGCATTGTCAAGCAAAATCCTCTCTGAGCTGCCAAATAGAAACCACCTGTAGTCCATCACTATCTCTGGTACGGTCCAATAAAATATATTCTTTGGCAACACTTGAAAAAAGAAAAAGATTTAGTGGCAGATATGTATATATTACAGCCAGCATGCATATTTGAGGCGCTGTGTGGATTAGAGGAGATAACGAGTCACATCAAGCTTTCACTTCCAAAGCTTATTGTTGAAATTATTTAGTTTTATGTTGTATAATCATTATAATCTGGAAAACAAAACACCTCAGTATCACAAACCATACATTAACATTAAATTCATGTCCATGATGAGAGGTTTTAATCTTCTTTTTTTCCATAATTTTTCTTTTTATTTATTTATTTATTTTATTTTAAAAAAGTCTCTCTTTCTTTCTTTCTTTCTTTCTTTCTTTCTTTCTTTCTTTCTTTCTTTCTTTCTTTCTTTCTTTCTTTCTTTCTTTCTTTCTTTTTAATCTTCTGGCTGGAACTACAGTATATATTCAGAAATAATATGTTACCATCACAGCTTGCTATTAATACTTTTGGCCACTTGGTGGCAGCAAAAAGTAACCTTCCCACATCGCTGACATTTTCAGGGACAAAACCTACTATCACTCATAGTCATTATGAGTTCAGGCCCATCAATCAGATTATGTGAGATAAAAAATACATTTCCAGACTAACATTTTGGTCATGCTATGAGCCAGGTGTGTAACTTATATACGTACAGCTTGCAATATTGTGCATCTGTCCCGCCTGCGAAGCTGTTTCGAGGTAATGATGAAGCTGATGCAGGTCTATCACCCTTCCTGCAGGATCCAGCACCACTGAGCTCTCGTTAACTGTAATTTCACTGGCGGCGCTGATGGGATTGGTCAGAGGACCCCCGGCACTTGTCTCGTAGTCTGGAGGAGTCTCGTTTGAACAGTCGGCACTGAACTGGAATACAGACATACCTTTACCGCCTTACCAGCCTTTAAATAAGAAACAACTGGCTCAATGACTGGCTTAATGAGGCAATAAATAATTAAATAAACCTAAAAAGAGACTTACCGGGATTCCCAGGGCTTTGAGGATGTTTATTTTGCACATTGGACACGTTCTGTGGTCTTGCAGCCACGGATCTACGCAGTGTTTATGGAAGACATGTCTGACCAAAGAAGATGAAAGGCACACAGCATAAACAGCGGCTCGGGTGCATGTGATGGAACTGAAGTTCAGGCATTGGGTGCACAGAAGCCTCACCTGCAGGGTAATATCCTCACAACGTCGTTGGGTTTGTAGCATTCAATGCAAACTGCACAGTTGTCAAAGTCTGGTTCCGTTTCCTTAAACACGAACAGAACAAGGAGGATCAATTCCTTTATTTAAAATTTTAAAAACTTACACTGAGTTCAATCAGCGCACACACCTCTGTTAAAATACCAGCTTTTGGTGACATTTAAGGTGAAAAAAGAAACTATCCCTAATGAAGGGGACATTTATCCTATACAGAAACTAAAAATAGCTAAAACTATTTGAGGGAAAAATATAAAACAGAATAAAAAATAATAAAAAACTGTTAAATGTGCACTTTCTTGACTTGTCCTTTGTTCACCCTGTCTTGCCAAACCTCTCTGAATCTGGCCAGTTGTGAGGTGATGCCACAGATTCTCACATTTAATCCCAAACGTTTGATTTTTCTCTGGTCAAGCCATTCTGCTGTTGCTTTGGATGTATGCTTTAGTGCTCAGAGTTGCAGAAAACTAAAATCCATCTTCATCATTAGCTTTCAAGGAGCTGCCATCATCTGATTCAGGTGTGTTAAAGAGCCTATGTCATTCAAAATCGTCCTTTTTGAGCTTTTAACTATGTTATGATGCTATTTCTTCATCAAAATTGTGTCCAAGGTGGAGTTTTGCTTGATTCATGCATGTCTGAGTAATCTTCGTGAATTCTCTGAACAGCAGTCCCTCCCTGTCCTGGAAAACAAGAGGCCGTGACCCGGTCCTTACCCGCCCCCCTCCAGGGAGCGCTAACCTTGACCGTGCCGCCCTGCCCAGTGAACAACACGGCCAACGAGCGATGTTGTGAGGCAGAGCTCGATCATTTCTGCTCAAAATTGAGGCAAAGTTTTTAGTTTTGAATCTGCACAGTGATAGCAACAACTCCTTTTCAGCTTCGGCCGCTATAGGGCGACCCCACATGGGGAGAGGCGGCAGCGCAGTGAAGGGAAGCCTTCTTCTTTCGTTGGAAAACAACTAATATTTCATAACAAATGAATACTCCATAGTGCCAAAGGCAACATTTAATCATGCATATGCCTGAAGTTGACTTTGGAAGTCTTAATAAAGCATGATATAGAACCTTTAAAACAAGTAAATGATCCATAATGCGGGATGGTACAAGAATCCACTGGTCTAGTTCCATCTGAAGAAAAGTAACCCTGGTCATGATGCAGCCATTACCGTGTACTTTACTACAATACCAATGTACCTTTTGGAATCGCAGCCAAAAGTTTAAGTTTGGTTTTATTGGAACATGATGCTTTCTTCCATGAGGTTTTAGGAGATTTTATGCAGGCCTCGATGCTTAATTTGGAGACATTGTCTTTAATGCCCAGATATATGGAGAATACAGGAGTCTGTTATCACAGCCACCGGCACTGGCCATAATTGAAAATGTCCAGATTTAATTATATAAATGTTGCTCCATACATATTTAAATCTTTTTCCTATCTGTTTGTCTGCAGTGCAAAGCCAGCCCACATATTAGAGACAAACTGGAGCCGTTAACAGCCTGTTGGATCACATTTTAAATGTTCATCTGGTTTAATGATGTTTAATGGACATGATATGTTGAGACATGTGGACTCAACATATCCATAATATTATAATGAGTTCAACTCAGTCTTAACCAGAGATCTCGACAGGATTTGTCATAATTACTGGTAACGACTCTGATAAAAATCCCAATCAGAACAAAGCCAGTCAATGCAGGTTTTAAAAACGATTTGCAAAAAAGGGCTAAGATGTCAAACAAATATTATAAATGGAGAAGAATCTGATTTACCTTGTCTCCTTTCTTTAAAGTGCGCACTTGAAGCTTACTGAGGGCCTTCTTAGCAGCGTCTCCCAGACGTCTCTGCAGACAGAAAAACAAACACAAGGAAGCTTAACACTGAAATGGTCACTGGCTTCTTTCTGTGACAAAATCTGTTTAAAAACTGTAGTATTAAAAAGCTGCAACAACACTCCCACTGCTCTCAGAAGGGACTGTTGTGCCCTTTTATCTCTTGCAGAGAAAAATAACTGCATCAATGCTGAAATTTAACACAAAACAAAAACACCAGGTCTACAGGACTGTCTCAGAAAATTAGAATATCGTGAAAAAGTATACTAGTAGGCTATTCAACTAATCACTTGAATCGTCTAATTAACTCGAAACACCTGCAAGGGTTTCCTGAGCCTTGAAAAACACTCAGCTTGGTTCAGTAAACTAAATCACAAGTATGGGGAAGACTGCTGATCTGACTGCTGTCCAGAAGACCATCATTGACACCCTCCATCAGGAGGGTAAGACACAAAAAGAAATTTCTCAAAGAGCAGGCTGTTCACAGAGTGCAGTTTCAAAGCACATTCACAAAAAGTGTGTTGGAAGGGGGAAATGTGGCAGGAAACGCTGCACAACCAAGATCTGGCACCTGCCCACAGTGCCAAAACCACCAGTAACTGGTGTACTGACCATGGCATTACTGTCCTTGATTGGCCTGCCAATTCCCCTGACCTGAACCCCATCGAGAATTTGTGGGGTATTGTGAAGAAGAAGCTGAAAGACACCAGACCCAACAATGCAAATGAGCTAAAGGCCGCTATTGAAGCATCCTGGGCATCCATAACACCTCAGCAATGCCACAGGCTGATTGCCTCCATGCCACGCCGCATTGATGCAGTAATCTGTGCAAAAGGAGTCCCAACCAAGTACTGAGTGCATTAATGGACATTTTCAAATGTTTGATTTTGTTTTGCTGTTATCATTTATTTTTTTTACTTGGTCTGAGGAAATATTCTAATATTTTGAGATAGGATTTTTGAGTTTTCTTCAGCTGTACGCCATAATCAGCGATATTAAAACAATAAAAGGCTTGCGATATTTCAGTTGATTTGTAATGAATCCAGAATGTATGACATTTCATGTTTTTTAATTGCATTACAGAAAATAAATAACTTTATCACAATATTCTAATTTTCTGAGACAGTCCTGTATATCACAGTAAGACCAACAAACCAGATTTTCATCAGACTTAGATGAATGCCAGGCAATAAAGGGACAAAACAACATTATCTTTTTAGAGAACTGCGGGAACTGCATGTATTTTTATTCAAGATGCACAAAAAATAAATCAGACAATGACCGAAATCAGACAAATTTTGGCTTGATCTGCCCAAACCCCATGGCAGGCCGTTCAGAAACTAAAAGATGTTTCTGCGATCATGGCCACCAGGTCACAGTAACAAAACTCTTTGGTGTAGAAGTCGTTACTGTGAAAGGAAGACTCCATGTTAGGTATTTAAAATGAAGTCAGGAGAAGATAAAAAGCTGTGAGGAGCTAACGTAGGTTAACAGATGAATGTCATTCAGGATGCTGCGACAACAAGCTTCTGCAGAGGCTGGTCCTTTTTGCTTCTTCAAATAGACTTTATTATTCAATACAGGATTTCATTCCATTTCTATGCAGACGACTGTCAAATCGACATTCTCCTCATGTAGTCTGACTCTCCCCCTATTCAGCCCCTTCATGACCGTCTTCGTGCTGCAGCGCTACACCCCATCTCGTCCCTCAGATCAGCTGACCAGACGTTGGCTCCTAAATCACAGCCGAAACTAAGAGGCGGTGGAGCGTTTCCTTTTGTACCTTTGGAACAAGCTTTGGAATTACTGCCACACTGAATTGTGTTCATGCTGCCGGGGTTTCTGATATATACTTCAGCGTGAAAAGTCAATATCGTGAGTCTGATGGCCTGCAGAGGGAGCCTCTGGTTTGCTTTTCGGATCGGAGCGTGAACAGTTGGATGAATAGGCGTGGCCTAGTTGGCCTTAAGCCTCATCTAAACGCTTGTTCCTCTGACTGGGCTGCACGGGAAACAAGGTAAAACCGGTATTTGAATGCGCCTGCTCATGAATGCCTTTGCATTTTGTATTTTATTTATTTGTACAAGGGCCAGGGCATATTGATGAACATAATGTAACAATGGGAGATTATAGCCGGAGCTAATTCCCATCCCCCTCTGCCAAGAGGGACTAATGTTTACGTAATGAGGCTCTTTTTTACCGGCGGAACTTCAGTGCTGTAAACCAAAACAAAAACCTTTAGATTTTCCCCCCTGTGGATTATTTTTTTTCTGAAGCATAAATTCTAGTTGTCTGACGTGTTCATCCTGAGGGGTCCGGCTGCTACACACATCAGAATAGGTTGCCTTCAATCTGAGCTGCACTTTTCCTTTGCTTTAAAACTGACAATAAACAATTCAAGAAGTTGATGCTATTACCAACAATGTAAAAATGTTATGTTGCTCGTGCACCCATGGTTCTGCATGACCCAACAGCAATGTGCTGCAACCATGGTCACAAAAAGAAATGCTGCTGATACTGTAAATTTAGTTTAGACATTTAGGAGCTGAACTAGTAACTAATAATAATTTATTCAGTTATCGCCCAATGTAAGACTTTATTTACAATTTATATCAACATAGGCGGAACATTAAATAGTTTTACGTTAAAATAATCACGTTTTTTCCTGCCTATAGGCCATTGAACCAATTCACAGTGTGCCTGGTTAGGCTTTTTAAAAGTTCAGCATTGCTGGTGTTGAATTCTTCCACATCTGGGATTCCTTCAGTGATTGTCCAGATTATATTTTCCATTTTACTGAATTACAACCTCTGCTTACACCTCTCCTGATAATGACTCATGCTTTCGTTTGCTTTAAAATAATTTCCCTCATTAAAAAGTCAATTTTAGAAAAGATGTCTGTCAAAGATAAGATTTTACTTTTTCTAGATTTTAAAATGACGCCACTTTATTGGGTTATGATCTAAAACGCTTGAAGCCTGTTTGTATAACGATATCACAGGCTTTAAAACGGATTAGTTAGATTGGTGCCAGACAGTCGTGCTTTAAGAAAGGAGTGACAACGTGAGAGCATGGAAATGTGATGTAGCAACATCTGTGGCCAAACATGAACTCCTCCGACAAAAGAGTAAAGATACATTTTAAAGGTTTAAGACATTTTCCAAATATGAGCGTCAAATATCAGTTTGAAATCCAAATAAGCAACCAGGTGTTTGAGCCGATCAACGTTTTGAATTTTCTGCTGATCTGTTAACAAAGTAAAATTACCGACTTTGCATCTGATCATGAAACACACAGAGAGGTCAGGCCCTTCTGAAACTATGAGATTCCCGCCATTTCCCCATGAAGCCTGTAGTTTTGCGGTTATATTTATAACATTATAATCTGCATATCGAGTATTTGGCATTGAACATCTTTGCAACGGTCAGGAAATTCATTAATACTGTTTATAGCCAGAAGAGCAGTGGTTTTAAAATGGTTCCTTGTGGGACACCCATTTTACAGCTTTGAAAGGCAGATCTTTCAACTAGAAACTCCAACACATTGATTTATATTTCTTAAATAGGAACAAAACCAATGACGAGAAATGTAACTTTTTTAATTTGCATAGAGCAATCTCATTGTTAATCCTAGCCTCTCAGGTCAGCTGTGAGCAAAAAACAGAAACAGGCCATTGCAAAAAAAATGAGATAATGGCAAACTGCTGCTCAGAACGCATGCTCAGTGCTGTTGTGTTCATTCATACCTGGTTGCGGTCTCGTGCGTTAGCGTAGCGGAACCTCTGAATGTAGTAGAACACCAGCCAGGCCAGCGAGATGATCATGAGGACGATGAAGGAGATGGAGACGAAAACCACAGAGGTTCTGCTCACGTATTTCTGCAGGTTGCGGGTTCCCACACTGATGTGCATCACCACCACAAATCGCCGCTCAAGCAAGGTCACAATCTCCCGACCTTTGGGTTCAGGAATCATGATGGCCACGATGTCCCCTGTATCTGCGCAACACATGAAGCACACAAAGAGTCAAGTTCAATAACACTGCGGCGGGAATCGTTATCTTAGTGAAAATATTTACTGGGGAGACTCTAACGATCATCAAGTTTCTCCTGAAAGGAGGTCCAGCTGTAAACGCTATGCATCAAAGTCACGTCTCTGAAACAGGCTTTCCAAATTAAACTCTGTTTTAAAACCCAGGCATAGCACTGGAGGAAATCTTGTGCTTATTGCTGGGAGCTTAGGTGGGAAAGCTGAACCGAATCCTCTCTCCGGCCAACAGCCATCTGTTGATTAATGCACGACAGGCCACGCCTCCTTACAGAACTGGTGTAACTCAGTCAAGTTTGTAGTCCACCTTGCTCCCACACTCTTTTTCAGCTCTGCACACTGATTGTTCATGGGAAAGGGATCAGGGCTTTGTGATGTCCTGATGACCTCTAGTGAATATTATAAGATGCTGCTACAATATTTCTGCATAATATTCTTTTGCCCATGATGGCGTCTCTTTTGTAGCGGTCCCCAGTTCCTCCTGCAGCAGAACACCTAAATAACAGGATGCTTCCTCTGCCGTACTTCACAACGGCAAAGGTTTTCCCAGGCTTGCAGGCTTTTCCTTCTTTTATCCAAATGTGAGGATGGCCAAGAAGACCAAAACGTTCAATTTTAGTTTCATCAGACCAGGACATGTTTTCTAAATTAAAGTCTTTGTCCTGTAACGCATTTGCAAACCTTAATCTGTGTTTTTATTACGCTTTTTGACACAATGGCACGTTACATTTTCCTCTAGGCACCCGAGGATGAAATCGGCTTTTGATAGTTCGCTATTCTGTTCTTGATTTCTTGGCTCCCTTCGAGTCTTCCCAGATGTCACACAGTTTGAGGCAGTGTGTTTCAGGTGTGGCCTTTAAATACATCCACTTGTGTGCCTCCAAATGCTGCTGAGCAATCAAATAATTTCAATAGTTTTAACCAGAAAAAGCCCATAACAGTAATAAAGCTTAAAACTGAGCATTCCTTTTATAGAGCTTTAATCTATCTAGTTAGGTTCATTTCTATTGAGAGGTTTCATTTTGTGTTGGTCATAGATGATGTAGAGGGGTCCTCGTTCATTGTAAAAGGAGTACTCGTGTTTTCAAAAAGATCAGTTAACTTTTTTGTATTTGGTTACATTATGACTACAAGTTTCCATATATTTTATTGGATAATTCAGAATCAGAATCAAGTTTAATCGCCAATTAGGTTTGCACTTACAAGGAATTTGACTTGGTGTTGATGGTGCAGACAAAAAATAAGAATACAGTAAAATAAAGTAAAAAGGATATATATACAGAAGCAATATACACTCAGTAAACTGCGTTAATGTAACGCAGAAGCTTGTAGGTCCTGAACGGGGGAGAGAGACAGTGTCCAGTGTCACGGGCGGCTCTTGGCCTTGTTCATAAGGTTGGTAGCAGATGGGAAGAAACTGTTCTTGTGGCGTGAGGTTCTGGTCCTGATGGACCGCAGCCTCCTGCCAGAGGGAAGTGACTTAAATAGTCTGTGACTGGGGTGAAGGGATCAGCCACAATCTTCCCTGCATGCCTCAGAGTCCTGGAGGCGTACAGGTCCTGGAGAGATGGAAGATTGCAGCCAATCACCTTCTCTGCAGACCGGATGACACGCTGCAGTCTGCCCTGGTCCTTAGCGGTGGCACCAGCGTACCAGATGGTGATGGAGGAGGTGAGGATGGACTCAATGATGGAGGAGTAGAACTGCACCATCATTGTCCTTGGCAGGTTGAATTTCTTCAGCTGCCTTCAGCAGGAAGTACATCCTCTGCTGGGCTTTCTTGGTGAGGGAGTTGATGTTCAGCTCCCACTTTAGGTCCTGGGAGATGATAGTTCACAGGAAGCAGAAAGACTCCACAGTGTCGATGGTGGAGTCACAGAGGGTGATGGGGGTAGCTGGGGCTGAGTTTTTTCCTGAAGTCCACAACCATCTCCACTGTTTTTACAGCGTTGAGCTCCAGGTTGTTCTCCCTGCACCAGGTCACCAGATGGTCAGCCTCCCACCTGTAGGCGGACTCGTCACCATCAGAGATAAGTCTGATGAGAGTGGTGTAGTCCGCGAACTTCAGGAGCTTGACAGACTGATGACTGGAGGTGCAGTCATCAGTCCACAAACAGGATCCTGGCGTAGGTTCCTGCAGAATCCAGGTGCTGGAGGATGTGGTGGAGGGCCAGGTTGACAGCGTCGTCTGCAGACCTGTTGGCTCTGTAGGCAAACTGTAGGGGGTCCAGGAGAGGGTCAGTGATTTCTTTAAGGTGTGAAATGTCGCCAGTGACGTGTTAAAAATGTCTGTGAACACTGGAGACAGCTGATCAGCACAGTGCTTCAGGGTGGATGGAGAGACAGAGTCTGGTCCAGCAGCTTTCCTGGGGTTCTGTCTTCTGAAGAGTTTGTTAACATCTCTCTCATTAATGGAAAGAGTGGTCACTGAGGAGGAGGTGGAGGTGATCTGTTGGGTGGTGTCGTGGGGGGTGATTGCAGGACTGTCCCTTTGTCTGTCGAAACGACAGTAGAAGTTGTTCAGGTCGTTTGCTAACTGTCGGTCGTTCATGGAGTGGGGGGCTTTAGGCTTGTAATTGAGAAGTGGAAGGAAGATTATACCAAGCTCCAAACTCTTTTACTAATGAAAATCCAAAACGTTTTGCATTCATTCTTCACTCTGAAGCCCTGAATAAAATCCAGGCTGGACAAGGAGAGCATTAAATACAAGAGGGATCCAAAGCTCAGGTGGGAGAATCTATTGACAGGAGAACCTCGCCATGCACCTCATAAACCCTTCTTTATGGCAGAAGGACCAGAAAACGCCAAACATTGCAAGAAAGCCAGAGGAGTTCTTGTTTGCAGTTTGCCTCAACCCATTTTCAAACATGTGGAAGAAGGTGTTCTGGTCAGATGAGACCAGAGATGGTTTTCTAAAGCATCAGAGATGATGGGAAGATAAATGGAAGTTGAACACAGGACAATCCCAAAGGAAAGGCTCCAAAAGACTCCAGATATACATTTAGAAAAACACTGTCCTTCAACTTCACCGTTATCCACTAATACGGGTTGGTCTATAATGTATAATTCCAATAAAATAAAGGGAAATTTGTAGTTTTATTGTGAGCCAGTGATAAAATTAAATAGAAAATGTAGGCATTGTAAATCTGAGGAGTTCAGTCAGTTCAGTCTCTATTTTAGGAAAGTCACACTTGAACCTAAAGCCTACATTTGACACCATATTTACTGATTTAGTTTAAGAAAATTACTTATATTCATTTTTGGTTACATAAAAGTAACTAGTTATAGTTACTTCTCCCAAAAAGTAACTTACTGCACAATTAAAAAACTAGTTGCTGGGCAAAGCAACTATTCAGTTACTTTTATCTAAAATGTCAATAAATTTGAATGACTTTCCTGTTATTGGAATTTTAAATACTACTGATTTCAAATATCGCATATAAAATGCAAAATATTTAAAGGGACCAAATATTTGAAAACATTGTAAACTAATCTATACCGGTTTAGTTTTTGTGGTAGGACAAACCAGGGTCAAGACACTTATCAATTGCAATATATTTATATAGAGATGATTATTATATTCAGCTTTTATAATACAAGAACTAAATGTTTTAAAACCTAAATATTATTGCACATGAATAGGCCCAACTGGGTATAACATGGGTATAGCAATACCAAAATCATGCTTTACAAGCAATATCAAAAAATAAAATAGATTTTGTAGTAAAATTAAATAATGGTCACACTATTCCAGACAGGTAGAATGTACTTCTAGTAATTTCATGAGTATAACAGTAAAACACAGCAGCATACAGCTGAAGAAGTAAAGTGCAAACCTAAGGCACCCAGTCGTAAACATAACGTAAAACGAACAACCAAAAAGTATAATCTCTGACCTACTTCTGACCATTTATTAAAAACATTTATTATACACTCCATACTAATTACTATCTCTCAATTCACTTACTTATCTACCCATCCTGCACATTTTTGCCTATGACTTGAGCAAACATAAAATTGTCCCTAAACTTTCAGCTTCCGAACACTGAATTTGGATTTGCATCATAGTGGATCTCTTGCTGTTGGTCTACTCTGAATGTCCAATGCATGGTGAACGCCCGCCCCACTTAATCAGTGTCACATATGCCTCTGTCTTACCCACCCATCCTCCACTTTCCCTTTGTCCTAGAAAAAAAACAAACACCCCACACCTGAGAGTTTGCTTTTAAAGTCGCTTTAATGGATTGAGTTGTAGTAACGCGACACATTATATTGTAAGTAATGTTCAAAATGAGAACAGCGGTCAGATTACTCCCGTTACTCGTTACTAACACCTTTTCTCCCAGCACTGGTTATGTTACACAGTTTCAAGGGCTTCCTCAAATTAAGAGAACAGTCTGAGATTCAAAAATCTGCACAACGGCGTTGAACATGTGATAAAAGCATTACACAGAAGAAAAAAATCCTGAGGGACTCTATGCTTTTTAAAGAGATGCATCAAAGCTCTACTCCCTCATCCAGAACTCGGATTAATGATTCTGAGTACTGTTTAGCGGTGGGAGCACAGTTACATCATACTCCCTCTGCTGCCTGTTTGTGACAGAGTTGCAGACGGCCTGGGAGGCTCCCTGCGGTATTTCATAAATCTTTCACTCCCCATAAACGGCGTCTACATCACCAAAACAAAACCCCGGTTCACACGGATAAAGATCACGTCTCTGAGGCATCGGAGCCGAGAGAAAATATGCTTCCTGGAGAGTTCAAGGCTTTGAATTTGACACATTAGCGACGTTAGCAGCAGCTGTGGTGCCTTTTGTCTGTCTCACTGATTATTCCCTTTACGTAACAGGTGTCTTGTAAAATGTTCACGGCTGCAGCTTTTGTCTGGCATATTTTAGCAAAAAGTCCCGCTGATGTCATAAGTAGTTTTGAACCATGAAAGAAGACTTTGATGGAAAAAGACAGTTCCTTTTCTGAGATGGCACAAGTTTCCAAGGTAAAACTTTAAAACCACAGTTCAGCTCAGGCATGAATTGGAAACTGACGTCACTGTCTACCGTCAAGGCTTTTCAGTAACAAGATGGACTGTCAGCGTGCAAACCTAAAAAAAAGAAAAAAAAAAAGAAAAAGCACCAATACCTTCGAGCTTGACCTGTCTACACGGACAAAATGTAAGTTGTGCTGATTGGCCACAGTGAAAAGATGTGTTTAAGTGAGTCAAGCATGGTGGTGGCGGCATCATGCTGCGGGCCTATTACTTCTGAGGGAGTTTTTCTTTTTTTTCTGCTTTCAATTTATTACTCAGTAAGTAACAAACTTGAGTGCAACTATTGCTTAAATTTGGCTAAACAGCATCTGTTTTCAAAGAAATAAGGAAGACCCATATCACGTTGTTGTTGCTGAGAATAGATTAAACAAAATAACCAAAAAAAGGTAGAAAATTGTCCAAAATCGTATTAAATTCATTCTTTTAATACAGCAAATCCAACTCTTATTGTGTTTTTAATCGAAACCTATTTACACATCCCTTTTCTACAAAAATTAAGACTACTTTGTTCATTTCATTGAAAAGATGATTATAACGTACAGATTGATAGACTGGAAAACTGAGTGGGATTTTCTGGTACTGTGTCTGGTTCAGGTCCTATCTGGCAGACAGCGTCTACTTTGAGTCACTTAGATTAGAAATATGGATTCTGGGGTTCCTCAACAGTTTATTCTAGGGCCACTTTTATTTAAACTCTATATGACACTCAGATTAGAATAGAACACAATTCATTTCATTGTCATTGTGCAAGAAAGCACAATTAATTTTAAATCACCATATGTACGGTATGCTGATGATACATCTGTATTTCCCCTGTTTCACTGCATGATCATGGTCCACTACCGTCACTGAGTCAGTGTGTCAAAAGTATTGATGAGCTAATGGTCCAGAATTCCCTCCAGCCATAAATATCAAGACAGAAGTATTTGCGCTTGGTAGCAAAATGCACAGATAAAGATCAGCCGTCAGCTAGAGTCAACAGAGACCAATAAAGACCAGAGAGCATAGAAGAGACCAAGCTGTTGTTTTAGACCTGAATTTTAACAACCGCTTAAAGCCGGTTACTAAATCAGCTTACCATTATAAAAAAAAAAAAACATTGCCAGAATTAATGGTTTCATATCAAAACAGGACACAAAAAATATGAATGCTTTAATTTAAGCAGGTTAGATTACTGTGGTAGTGTCTGTACTTGGTCTCTGTGAAACAAATTAACGAAGCAGCTGCACCAGAACTGGAGAAGGTGAGGCAGCATTTAGTGTTTATGCTCCTCAGCTCTGATACAAACTCCCTGAAAACCTGAGACGTTCAGAAATTGTTGTTTCCTTTCAATCCGGACTGAAACATTTTTATTTATTCCAGCCTTTCATCAAAGAATCTGACTGACAAGCAGTGTCTCGTCACCGAGTAGTGAATCATGAGACTGGAGATTAAATTTAAATTAGCATTTTAAACCTCGGTTTTAACGTTCGTTTCCTCTCATGAAATGCTTCTAAGTGTTTGACTTCTTGAACTCTCTTTTCAGGCAATGCTGAAAAGTGTTACATGTTTAGTTTACCATCAAGAAGTAATTAAGTGGCCCACAAATACTTTCGATTTGAAGATTTTCGCCACTGTGGTAAAAGTTTAGACACCACTGCTGTAATGTGTTGAATAGTTGTTAAAATTTTATCACGATATATTGTGGTACTATTATGATAACGATAAAAGATTATTTATAGATTGTTGCAGCTTTTTAGGTAACTGTGTGGCTGTGACTGCATATCAATTAGCCCAATAAATGTAATTACTGTGCTTAAAAAAGATTTTATAACATATTAAGACAAAATTTGAAATGCGTGTCATCAGGACAGCAGTTATAGAAATGAGTGTGATTTTTATCCCCAAACTGCCCAAAGTAACTGCATTTAATTAGATTTTTTTTAAATGTATTGTTATTTATGATGATCATCTCAAGAAACCAGCTCTGAAGAAAATAGCAAAAACTACAATAGTGGCTGTTTTGGGGGGTTTTCAGACACCATTAGTTGGGATTTATCGTCATCACAATAAAAAAATGTCTGCTATAACGATAAAACGATACGATAACGGCCCAACCCTAGTGTTGAACATCTCTGCTTTGTTCAAGGTTAAGTGTTGGGACACATCCACAGCCAGATTCAACATCCTCCATTTAAACAAGAAAAGTCTTTTAACACCATGACTGGTGGAGCATTACGGATCCCTGACAGCGTCTGAACAGTTACCGTTTTCACCTTTGCAGCTTTAAACGTTTCCACCTGCACATTTATGGCTTTATTAGGGTACTGCCATGTGGTTCTGGGGGAAATTATTGCATCTGCTCAGCTCAACAGAGTAAATAGTTTAAAGGACAAACTCGCTGAAATACAATACTCTATATGCTAACTTCGATCCTCATTGTCAACAGAAATAAATAAAGAGTCATTAAGCTAGGAAGGATTTCTCTTATCGGTGAAGTGGTAGGAGCAGACAAATAGCTGCCTGTAAGTAAGAAAGAAAACGTCTGAAAGCGACACAAAACTAGTGAGAAAATCTGAGTTTTGGGATTAATTTGGAAAAAAAAAAACATTGACTCAAAGAGGGAGAATTATGATTGATGATGGTTATTTTTCTCACTCTATTGAGTTCTACTGTTCTTCAATTAAGCATTGCTTGTCATCATTTCTGCTTATAACTTTTTGTTCTGTCTCTTTTTTCTTCATAGTAGGTACACATGGTCTGGCGTTCTGTTAACTATGACATCATCCAGAGAAGACAGATCACCCGTTACTACCATCTAATGTAGAACAGATTACTGGATCAATGTGTGCTTCTGTGCTTGTTTGTCTCTCTTGTTGTGTCTCTGCTCTGTCTTCTCTAACCCCAGTCGGTCGAGGCAGATGACCGTTCATACTGAGCCCGGTTCTGGTTCTGCTGGAGGTTTTCCTTCCCGTTAATGGGTGGTTTTTCTTTCCACTGTCGCTTCATGCTTGCTCAGTATGAGGGATTGCAGCAAAGCCATGGACAATGCAGACGACTCTTCCTGTAGCTCTACGCTTCTCCAGGAGTGAATGCTGCTTGTCGGGACTTTGATGCAATCAACTGGTTCCCTTATATAGGAAATTTTTGACCAATCTGTATAATATGATTGATTTGACTTTGTAAAGTGCCTCGAGATGACATGTTTCATGAATTGGCGCTATATAAATAAAATTGAATTGAACTGAATTGATTACTGCAGTCTGCATATGGTGTGATACTAATCCTTAAACATAAAAGAAATGAGCTTCATGCTGTAAAACACTATGACATAAATTGCCACACCTTTATTACACTGTCATGTAAAAATCCGACTGAATTGTGCTTATAAAAATTTTAAACATCAATATGGAGATCCTGATGAAGGACAAAATTTTAGCAGCTGGTTGGTAAAATGTTCTTGACAAAGATGAGATAGAGACTGACATAACTGAAATGCAAAACAGGACAGAACATTTTAACTTTCACAAAACATCCTGACACTTTGCATCACTTCACATATTTGTTGTTGAAATATTTGACAGCACTCCTCCAAACATTCGTCAGAACAACGCGCAAAGCCCTGAGTTTCAGTTGAAGCTGTTGGTCAGGATGGCCGCGCCTTTATGAAAAGTACCAACAGGTGGAGAACACACTTATAATGGAAATTCTATTCAACAGGAAAATAAGGCAAGTAAGACCTTCAAGGTCAAACCACACTGACAACAACAGCACCAAGAACAACAGAGGCAGGCCTGTAAATGCCACTGGGTGGACGAGTGAAAAACTAACCCCTGTGTCTGTGTCTAAAATCCTACATCCCTGTTAAAATACCTTTTGCTTATGTTCAGCGATCCTTGTTCGTGTATTTGCATCCAGAGTTTTCAGAGGGGTTAGGTTGTGCAAAGGTATCAGTCAGGAGATGGATACAAAAAAATCTACTGAACTATAAATATATAATAAAGACAGTCTTCACAATAAACGGCCACAAAAATGGCCGTAGGTAAAATTATGATGGTTGGACATTATTAATTAAAAGAAAACATATTAAGGAGAATGCAAGGAGCCTTACAGAAAAACTGAGGGAGCTGCAAGAACTTCCTCCAAGTGCTGAATTACTGAGGAGCGACTACGCATCTCACTCAGAGGGATTTCTGGGTGCTGACGTCTTTTCTGTGGTTTACTGAAGGCTATGATGCAAACATTTTTCCTTATTTTCAGGTTTTCAGAACATGAATAGATAAAAGCTAGCTGACACTGTGAGCTAAATGACTTTGGAAACTGTTCTTAGTCTTTGTCAAACTGCCCCTTTAATAAATAATTATCACGATAATAAGCCAATTATCACACAAACGAGGAGCCCAATTACCTTTAGTTTTTTTAGTTTATTTCACTGACTTTTGTTATTACAAAAACATTTGAAATGATTACAAAACTGAAGGATTAAAAAAGAAAAACACGTCAAATTTGACCTTAAAAGAGGATTGTTGTCATGATCTGGATTAACTTCAACCATCTGTTTGCTTTTGCTCATGTTCACCTCACAGTTTGCCTGCTCAAGCTACTCTTCGTCACACTGATGGACCATGATGGCAGGGTTTACTGTTACAATCCATCAAATCAATGAACGTTTTACTGTCAAACCATGTGAGCTCAGACGAGTGACATTAAAGCCCGTCTCCAGCTGCTGCTCAGACGGTGTCTGAAGGGTCGCCTCGGTTTTACAAGATTTGATCAGAAATTTACAGCGAAGTAAGAGGTGTTTCTTCTGCCTTTTGAGCAAACAAGTGATTGTCCAAGTATCTGTGCATCCGTATGTACCGCCACCAGAAAACAAGGAGGAAATGTCCCCCGACAGGCCCGTCAGGAGTTCTGTGTTTTCAGACGATTCTGCAAGGAGACGACTGTGTTGTTTCAACTGCTGTTATACGTACAGAAGGGCGCTGCAGTTCAAAAGACGGCAATATTCATGGCCAGACTGGTGTATGGAAAAATGTATCTGTAAAAATTACATTTTCTGTCATAACAGGCTACAACTGTTCACATTTCCAGAACAAGAGCAACCCGAGAAGTCCAGATGAGCGTAAACAAGGATGCCGCTGGAGGTTGATTCGTGTTAAAAGGAGTTGTTCCTTACCACTGTCACCATATGCTTGCTTAGTAGGAGGAATTGCAGCAAAGTTGATGACTAAATGCAATCAGTTGGACTTCCAAAGATCAAGAACTTTTTACCTTTTGGCATTTTAAAAACAATTTGACAAAGTTGTATTATAAGTAAAATAGAATTAGATTGTCTGTATTGGAATTTAAATCTGTGTCTACGATAGTATTGTATGGTATTGATTTTATTATTAATTAGATATATGATATGGATTGAACCTGTTTGTCTTGTATAATGCCTAAAGAAGACGATTGTCATTAATTCAGTCCACAGTGCTGTGAAAAATGTTATTTTTCTCACTATGAAACAACTTTTAATATCACACAAATATAAGCTGAGTAAATTCAAAATGTAGTTTTCAAATGATAATTTAAATTTTAAAGGTAAAATAATCCGTCTAAACCAACATGGTTCCATGTTAAAGAGTAATACCACAGCTGATTAAAGAGATCACTTTAATTTCAATTCAATTTTATGTATATAGCGCCAATACACAACACATGTCATCTCAAGGCTCTTTACAAAGTCAGACTCCATCAGATCCTCCAGGTTGGTCATAAAGTTTCCTCTCTAAGGAAACCCAGCAGGTTGCATCAAGTCTCTCCAAGCAGCATTCACTCCTCCTGAAAGAGCGTAGAGCCACAGTGGACAGTCGTCTGCATTGTTGATGGCTTTGCAGCAATCCCTCATACTGAGCATGCATGAAGCGACAGTGGAGAGGAAAACTCCCCTTTAACAGGGAGGAAAACCTCCAGCAGAACCAGAACCAGGCTCAGTGTGAACGCTCATCTGCCTCGACCCACTGGGGCTTAGAGAAGACAGAGCAGAGACACAGAAAGCACAGAAGCTCACATTGATCCAGGAGTACTTTCTATGTTATATGGTAAAGGTGGATGATGTGCCTCCCCTGGATGATGTCACAGCTAACAGAACACCAGACCAGGTGTACCTACTATGAAGAAAAACATCACTTTTCTGACAACATGAAGTAGGTTCAAATGTTTGAAAAAAGAAACGTGTCTGAGCTAAAGAAATTTCACAACCAGAGAACCAAATTATTTCACTTGTATCAGCCTGGGATGGGTTCCAAGACAGTTCTATTCTTTGGACTCCAGAGAACCGCAGAGAGAGAGCCTGGCTACAAAATGAGTAAAACACGGAACAGAGGATAAACTTCCCCTGAGGAGAGGGAATCAACCAAAACCACTCCAAGAAAACGTCAGTGACCCATCCAGGTGAAAAAATAATATCTAAAGCACTGCAGGCCACACTCGCCTTGGTTAAGCCTAGAGTTCATGATTAAAGAAAGGAGACAGGGCATAACTGTCCTCCATGGGAGAGTTCCCAGGCCAGAGCCACTGTTTACCCCCCCTAGAAAAACATCACAAAAGCCAATCTCACTTTTGCTAAAGTAACAAACTAATTTTTTTTAATTAATTAATAAATTAATTCTGTGGATTGACTAGACAAAAGTGGGATTTTAGATAGATAGATAGATAGATAGATAGATAGATAGATAGATAGATAGATAGATAGATAGATAGATAGATAGATTAACTAAAACCCTTGGGAATCAAACCCACAGTCAAACATGGTGGTGGTAGTTTGGTGGTCTGGGGCTGCTGTGCTGCAGGTGTTGCTGTCTCTGGGTGGTGGGGGGTGATCACTCTGATGAGGCAGGGTGGTTTGTAGAGCTCCCCCCCCCCCCCCCCCCCCCCTTCGTCATTATTTGAACACTGTATTTTGTGTTTACTCATGTCATATTTTCTGAAATTAAAATTAAGTTTTACCACCTGAAACAAGAAATCTGTACAGCTACTGTTTCACTTCACTGTGTAATTAACCGACCTGCCCTTACAAACTACATGGTTAAAGAAAACGCTTCAGCCATGCCTCCAGCAACCTGACTCCAAGCTCCAGTCAGCAACTGAAGTCAGAGGAAAGCCTTCCCCGGGGATCCAGGTCATTGATTCTGCTCTTCAGCCAAATCCTTCACTCATAATCTATCTGGATGCTCTGGCTCCGGGGAGCTCGCAGGCCTCCAGGATCTAACCATTAATCGGCCTCTTAAGTTGCGCGCAGTGATTAGTGCGCGGTGCCCGGAGGCCTGCTTCAACCAGCTGGCCACCTGTAGCAGGAATCCAACCCGTCCGCGCCAGCAGGAGCCGCGACCGCCACATCGACCAGAAACAGGAGCGCTCTCCGCGTTCCTGGTCCCTCTTACCCGAGTGGGGCATCGTGATGGTGTCGTTGGCGCTGTTGTACACCACGACCGCAGACGCGTTGCTGCTTGCGGCGTTGCGGATCTTCTCCCTGAACGTGCAGTTCCCCGCAGCCAGCAGCGCCACCCAGGCGGTGTTCTGGGGCACCGGGGGGAACCGGACGCTCGGGTCGCAGCCCTGCCTGTCCTGCGGGAGGCCGGGGACCAGGACTCGACCTCTGGCCTCTCTCTTGGGCGAGTGCTCTCCGTACCGACCGCACTCGGTCTTCTCCGTCCGGACCTCCAGGGTAACGGGGTCCAGGTAGGTGATGTTGACGAAGGCCGTGTACCACTCCTCCTTCTCCGCAGCCGTGAAGTCCAGGCAGAGCAGCTGGACGACGCAGAAGGACAGCAGCCAGGTCCACAGAGCCAGACTGCGGCAGGCGCGCAGCAGGGACGCGGCCATGGTCCGGCTGACGGAGGGCGGCCTCAGCCTAAACCCGCACCGCGTCTCATTCTGGGGGATGCGCGGTCTACATGTGCCTCCATGACGCCCAGCGGGCTGAGAGTGTGGGAGTTTGTGCGTGGAAGCGTCCACGGAGCGTCGCGGGGGAGGCGTGCACCGTGTTGTTGTTCAGCGTCAGCTGGTGGGCCGTCCTCTCCGGCGGGCCTCTGCTGACCGAGCCGACGGTACGTGCCGGATCATTTAGAAGAACGACTGGAACCGGACAGTGGATTTTATTTTTATATTTATTATTTTTCAGATAGAATGTAGCCTGATCACAGCTCTCTATTCATGTCATGTGACCAGTGACGTCTCTGGCATGATAAGTTAAGTGGGACACAAAAACTCAACAACTATTAGCAGCAACATTTTTTTTTGTGATGCACACAACCTGACTTTGATAAATTTTGAATTAAACAGATAAGTTAGCATAAACCATCATCTTAGAAATGTCCTTTTATATAAGCTAAATGTAATTTTTTTTATTCATTTTAATTAATTAATTTTATACATAAATTACAAATAAAGGGTCACTCATTGTGTTCATTTATTGAACAGAAAAGATTCCCAACAATCCTTCACTGAGCCAGCAAGAACAACCAACACTATCAATATCAAGGCGCTTCAAGAGGATTCAATCTACTGAGTTTGTCAGTATTCTGGCACACTTAAATAAATAGACATAAATGTTTATAACAGAATTTTATTGGTAACTTTATGGGTCTTTTTCACAATATTACTCTATAAGGAACGATCATGCCCCACTGTCCCCAAATGCAGAGACGCCACAGCATGTGACCAATCAAGAGTATAACCTGAGACATCAGTTGCTCATTTAGCTCCATCCATCCTTTCATCAACTCCGACCAGCTTTCCTGTCCTTGTAGAAGACAACCATCCCCACATCACGATGCTGCCACCACCATGTTTCACAGTGGAGACAGTGGTGGCACCACTGGAGGGGTGTGGAATTTGATGCCACTATTAATAGTAATATAGATATGAAGGATTTACTGATCCCAGGCTATAACGGGTAAAAAATGTGAAATTAACTAACTGCTTTTAATGATTCAGCAAATATCGAACAAGAAGCTCAAACTAAGTAGAAACAAACCACAGAAAACCAGTGGAAAATATAACATCATCCTGGACCTTCCTTGGAGCCTCATCTTTGTGTTATTATGAGTATTGATATTTCAGTGACTAATTCTGTTTAAATAAAATGGTAACTGTGTTTTATTGTGGATAAAACTGGATCTTTAATTAGTTTATATAATATTACATATTGCATATATTGTTCAGAGAAATAAAGGGATTAATTAATGATAAGTTTTGTGATCAAATTATAATATATATATATATATATATATATATAGATAGATAGATAGATAGATAGATAGATAGATAGATAGATAGAGACATTGTCCATCAGTGATGTTATTTTTCTTCCAGTCCTTCTGTCTCCAGGAGGCATCCCAGGAAAGAGTTCATCCTACTAATGAGTTTATCTGGCCACTTCCTCTCAGCTACAGATCAGCTGCTGCTCCAACAGACCTTAGAAGATGGCTGATGCAACCACAGAGTTAAAGAAGGTCTTCAGGATCGCTTCTTGCACTCCAAAAGACCTCGGCCTCCTCTGCAGGGAGAGTCTGCTCTGGCCCTTCTTGCAAAAAGCATCAGTGTTGTGACTCCAGTCCAGTTTTTGACCCAGGTACTCATGAGAGTTCACTATCTACACGTCGGTTCCTTGGATGTTCACCTGTGTCAGTGACGTGGGTCTGCGTCTGTGAAAGTCCACCACCAGCTCCTTTTCCTATTTGTGTATGCTTACAAACCAAAAGGTGTACTGATTATAAATACCAGAAGAGGGACTGGCCGACAGTTCTTGCTCGGATCATTCGGCACAGTTGAGCCCAAAGGATCCGGCTCCTGAACAGGAACCGGAATTCCCACCAACCGGCTTGCAGATCATGAGCACATGACCTGGCCACGCAGAAGGGACACTGCAGCTGACGATATCATTTAATAAATATGATGGATCTAAAACCTAATAAAAGTTTCAAAATGTGTCAGTTTTTATTTATAATTCGTGTCATTCTCCCACATTGATTTATGGACCATCACATTCCTCTCCCCGATGATGACCTGGGTGATGTCCCGCAGATTAACAGATACATGTGACAAGGTGTGAGGCAAGTACTTTATTTGCTGTAAACAGTAAAAATCAACCGTGCGTAATGCTGCGCGGTGGATGCATTGGTACTGCTGGAAGCCCTTGGAAATGGGGGAATTAGGAGGGAACGCGGCCAATGATGATGACGGGCCAATATGCCGCTTTAGGCTCCCATTGTATTTTGATATATACCTACAGCAGTAGTGGGTTTTTTTTCTTTTATACAGTACGCCATTTTCGTTTTTTTGGTGTACGTATTCTTTTAGTATGGATTTTACGCTATGTTTTATAAATGAGACCCCAGGTATGTCATTAGAAATCCATCGCATTAGACACTATTACAGCTGTGTAGGTTCCTGAGTACGGAATAAAATAGCAGATGTGGTCACAAAAAGAAAGCTACTAATAACAGTTTGACTCAAGCTGAAGTTCAACTGGACAGAAGTTAAGACCATTAGGCAGAGAATGAGGGAAAGATGGTGGGGACTGTGGGAAGAAGAAAGGAAGGACTGTTAGTTTTATAGGAATAAGAGGAAAACAGGAGAAAAGAGAAGCAGTGGGAGAAGGAGAAGAAAGGAAGAAGTGATATCACTGCTCAGGTTTGGGCATACAGAGTTAAAAAATACATTATTTCATTACAGGAAAAAAGAATGCAGGCAAATGCAACGGTTGCAGATAATCTGAAAATATAGAGCCCATTCTGTAACATTGATGGAAGAATTCTGTTCAGTTTATGTTGTGTCAATTCACAACAGATGTCGTCTAAAGGGACTTTACAAAGTCAGTCAAATCATCCAGACAGACTAGTTAAAAACTCTTCCAAGGAAACCTAGCAGGTTGCATCGAGTCATTGACTTGCAGCATTCGCTCCTCCTGGATGAGCGTGTAAGCCACAGGGGACAGTCGTCCACATTGTTGCATTGGCTTCGCAACAATGCCTCATACCGAGCATGCATGTGGGGACAGTGGAGCTGGCTCATATTCATTTGTCATGATAGAATTCAAAACGTGGAAGAGAGCCTAATTAATTAACGCACTCTCTGAAACAAACATCTTTAAGACAATATAGCCTTTTTTTGTGTGGCATTCCATTTGCCTCAGAAAACAAAACTAGGAGCTGGGAATGGGGTAAACCAGAGTGAAAAGCGTTCCAGTTAATATAGTCAAGAGAAGTCGGGATTCCAAAATAAAAACAAAAAACAAAAACTCATGATTCCAATACGCCGACGGTCAGGAGAGTACTGTACTTTCCACATGAGAACACCACTTTTAATTTGTTTGGTTCAGAGTTGCAGCTGTTACATGTGACATTGACTTTAGACGCACTCTCATAAGTGTGTCGTGTAAAGTAAACAAGTTTTATCACAGCTTACTGTTGTTGATGCAAGGAGCTGCCATATCCGACAATCGGCCTTAAAAAAAATCTCTCCGACTTCCCGAGGTGAAAGTCTGACTTTACCGGCCGTTACAATTGATTTTTCCGACCGGGTTCCGACTGCAAATGGAATGCTATAGACATTATATGAATGCAGCCAGACTTTAATGTTTATTTAATTGAATTTAAGCAATATTTTCATACTATTCAACCCTCCTCTCACCAAAAGGCACAAAACACCATATCAATCTGTTCCCAACTAAAAATTCTGGACAACTTAATGTTATAGAAGATATGTTTATTTGTAGAATATGTATATATGACACTCCTCAGCACATGTTTGTCAGTTTATTTGTCTTTCCTCCTGACTGTACTTGTTTATTGTGGCATACCCCCTGGCATATTTGTTTAGTTGTATATTTGATATATTATTGTTGAACTTGTTTATTCTTTAAGTGAAAAAAAGACACCTTATGAATGCGACGCCGTTGCCGTCCACACTCCACACCAGCTGGTGGCGGTAATGCGCGAACAAAAACGAAGAAGAAGAAGCAGTCGTTCCCCTCACGGAACCTTAATCTGCACCTCGTTTGGCCTCGGACACCTTTTCGGGACGGACTTAAACCTCAGCTTTGCCGGGATAGGTAAGAAAATCTCTGTCATCTCTTACATTTGAAACGATATTTTAATTAAGTATCCAGGATGGCGTTTGTGGGTTAGGGTTAGGGTTAGGCAGTATGGCAGCAAAAATTAAGAGTAACGTGTAGCTTAGCCCGATGGTGAGCGCCATTAGCTTTGTGATGCCGCTTATAAGATAAAATCCCCGTGAAGTTTCCAGTTTCCTTCTTCCTACCGCAGTTATTCCCAGTCGGATGATTTATCCGCATAAACAGCTGCAGATATCGCCGTTTTTCACGAAAAGCCCTCACCGGAAGTGTTACGGAAGCCGCTCTGCCCTCCGTGTTTCTCCAGCACCAAAACCGCTCGGTTCTTGCGCGAAGGGACAGCGAAGATGCCCAAGAAGAAAACCGGAGCCAGGAAAAAGGCGGAGAGCCGCAAAGAGCGAGAGAAGCAGAGCCGAGCCAACAGAGAGCACGTCGATGTGGCCAAACACCCCTGCAACGTCAACATGGTGTGTAGCCGCTGCGCCGGCCCTCTAAGCCCACACTGCACCGCGTTAATCCTCTCTGCTGCTCTTCTTTTTTACAGGAATGTGACAAATGTCAGAGGTAAGTGAGTTTTTGAAGTAGGCTGATCGGATTCGGACGAACCAATAAACCATCTTTCCGCTGATTGTCTGTCAGGAAGCAGAAGAACAGAGCATTCTGCTACTTCTGCAACTCCATGCAGAAGTTGCCTGTCTGTGCTCAGTGTGGTGAGTATCCTGAACCTTTAGATCAAAACTCTTTTAACTGGCAATAATAATAATAATAATAATAATAATAAAACACCTGTCAATCAGCAAGGTACTTTCAGACCAATCGGTGTTTTTTCAAAATTCTTGTCAGATGTAAAGCCACAGATTCATTCAAAGATTAAAATCTGTGAAGTTTGGAGCATGTTTGCTAAAAATGTGCTAAAATTACACAAGTGGATTCTTCATTTTATTCAGGGGTATCAAAGTGCTCCGTTGTGTTGATGTATCATCCCCCTTTATCTTAATTAAATACTGTGCCTTGCGAAAGTATTCGGCCCCCTTGAGTTTTTCGACCTTTTGCCACATTTCAGGCTTCAAACATAAAGATATAAAAGTGTAATTTTTTTTGTGAAGAATCAACAAGTGGGAACAAAATTATTCAGCCCCCTTGAGTTAATACTTTGTAGCTCCACCTGTTGCTGTGATTACAGCTGCAAGTCACTTGGCCTTTGTCTCTATCAGTTTTGCACATGGAGAGACTGAAATTCTTGCCCAGTCCTCCTTGCAAAACTGCTGGAGCTCCGTGAGGTTGGACGGAGAGCGTTTGTGAACATTAGTTTTCAGTTTCTTTCCACAGATTCTCTATTGGACTCAGGTCTGGACTTTGACTAGGCCATTCTAACACCTGGATATGTTTATTTGTGAACCATTCCATTGTAGATTTCGCTTTATGTTTTGGATCTTTGTCTTGTTGGAAGATAAATCTCCGTCCCAGTCTCAGGTCTTTTGCAGACTCTTCTTCCTGAATGCTCCTGTGTTTGGCTTCGTCCATCTTCCCATCAATTTTAACCATCTTCCCTGTCCCTGCTGAAGAAAAGCAGGCCCAAACCATGATGCTGCCACCACCATGTTTTAAAGTGGATTTTGCTTTCATCTGACCAGAGCACCTTCTTCCACATGTTTGGTGTGTCTCCCCGGTGGCTTGTGCCCATGAGACTTTTTATGGATATCTTTAAGAAATGTCTTTCTTCTTGCCAGATTTGTGCAGTATATGACTGATTGTTGTCCTATGGACAGAGTCTCCTCCCTCAGCTGTAGATCTCTGCAGTTCATCCAAAGTGATCATGGGCCTCTTGGTTTCATCTCTGATCAGTGTCCCACTTGTTGTTGATTCTTCACAAATAATTACAGTTTTATATCTTTGTTTGAAGCCTGAAATGTGGCAAAAGGTCGAAAAGTTCAAAGGGGCCGGATACTTTCGCAAAGCACTGTACACAGAATGTTTTTAGTTTTACCATGACAAAAGGAGGAAAAGTTCAAAAAGTTTGTTCAGTTATCAAATCGGTATAAAACATGTTAATTTGTCTGTGTTTTTAGGTAAAACTAAATGCATGAAGGCTTCAGATTGTGTTATCAAGCACCCAGGCATCCACAGCACAGGCATGGCCATGGTGGTAAGTTTATGTCCTTGGATGGATTACTCTGCTGTTCTGATCTGGTGCTTTTTTAGACGTTTGATGGTAACACGGCTACATGCTCTGCTTAGATATGCTGTTCTAAAAATTAGCTGCATTTAAGTGAAATTAGTGGATTTATGAAGGTGTTGTACCTGCTTTATATGAAGCTATCAGGAATTTTATCCAATCCAAAACCTTTACATGAAAATGCCCTCAATTTGTTATATTAAATGGTATGAAAGAAAATAATTATTTAAGTTCCTCAAACCTACTAATAATGATCTTTGTCAATATATCTTCTTCAAGATAATTGGCAGTTTGATAGTTTTTATCAGTGTTTTCAAAATGCTAAACATTACTGTTAATTATGTCTGACTGGCAGTAAAAACAAGGTGCACCCTGTTTTTAACTGTAGGACTTTATTTGTTAGGCCGTCTCAGGACAAAAACGCTCTAGACCAGATTCTAAAGTAATTTAAATCTATCCTCGGATGTACAAATACCTGGAGTGCATCCCCCACTGTCAGTATTTATTGACCAAGTAGGATCACACATTGGTAAAGCTCAGAAACCAGCTGTAAATGCAGGGATTTTTGTAGTTTGCTGCTCTTGAGCGGACCAGTCTGTGTCAAGAATCAAGAATCTTTATTGTTACCATGGTGCAATTTCCTTTCAGGCAGACACCGGCTTAGTATGTACTCGGATAACATGTCCCATAGTCCTAGTATTTACAGTTTTTTTAACATTAAAGTGTGCAACAAAAAAAAGCCTTAGGTTCTAAAAAGATTTGTGTCCAAGTCCAGGAACTCTGATATATCAGACAGTCGCTTTGTGAACAATATGAATTACTGTGATGTTGCATGAATTAATCACCAAACCCTCCTTCGATGATGCATTCACGCCCACAGTAGTTTTTGTGCAGTAATATTACGGCTTCATTTGCAGAAATGTACAATTTGATATTCCCTGAGAAACAAGAGCGTACAAATAGGCACTAGTAGTATGATTGTAACAGACCACAAACTTCTCATCAAGGAGCGATAGCCCTTACATTGTTGGAAAGAAGCTGTTTCTGAGCTTTAGTGTTTAGTTTTTGGATTTGATGTTTCGCCACAGTGGTGTCATCCACAAACTTCACAACGGTGTCGGCATTTTCCTAAGGCAAAGTGCTGCAAAGAGTACCGGGTAACTGAAGTTTTTCCAGGGCCCGTGGCTGCTGAAAATCTCAAATCCTCACTGCTCCACCCTCATGTCTAACAGAATCAGACCTTGAATTTATCCCAAAAATGGTCAAAAGCTGCACCGTCGCCTCGTTTCTCCAAAAATGCTGAAAAGCTGCAGCTCCTCGTCAGTCTGGGAAAGCCTCCAAACAATCTGAAGTGCTCCAGTGATAAAGATGATTCACAAGTGTGAAACACTTCTTAGTGGCGGACAGAAGCTCCGCTCTCACACGCTGCAGACCTCGTTCAGCTTGTTGCACGTTGAGGCGTTTAGAGGACAGTTTGAAAAATACCAAACATTTGAGGCTTTTTTGGAAGGTTTGCTCTAAGGAAGCTTCACTGTTAAAAGAAGGCAAGGCAAATTTATTTCTATAGCACATTTCAGTACAAAGACGATGCAAAGTGCTTTACATGATTAAAATATAGGAAAATAAAACATAATAAAAGAAGGTGACACCACAACTATCCTGGTCAAAGTCAACCAGACGACCTCAGAAACTGTCCTTTGGAGAGACGAGACCACGGTGGAGCTTTTCACCATTTTTGGGATAAATTCAAGGTCTGATTCTGTCAGACATCAGGGTAGAGCAGTGAGGATTTGGGACTTTTAGCAGCCATGGGCCCTGGAAACCTTTAGTTACCCAGTAGTCCTCTGTAGGCATGAGCTGAATGGTTTAAGCTCAAGTAAAAAGACCAGAATTGGAAAGTATTTAAGCAAAAATCAAAAAAAGAAAGATTTACACTGCAAAGAGGGAACTAAAAGTAAGTAAAATGCTCTTGAAATTGGTGTATTTGTCCTTGATTTGAACAGGAAAATAAGACGGTCTGCCAATGGAAGTAGTATTTTACCCCTAAAATAAGATAATTTGTGTTGTTAAAATTATGAATTAACTGATATGGTTCTACGGATGCTGTCTGACATTTTATTTTCATTCTACATGGACAAAACTGCGTGTCTCCTAAATCAGGTTATTAAAAAAAAACAGAAGAGATGTACATAATGCTAAAAACTAACATTAGAATATTAAGTGAACATTGTTAAAATCAGAACTTTGAAGTAAACATGCTTATTGTGCTGAATGCTGCTGATATTTGCCATTTAGCTCTTTTTGGAGCAACACTGTTAGTCTGACAAGCTGGTATTGGTTTTGAATTAGCCTGCACTCTGCTGCTTAATGCACAATCAGCCTCTTCATACAACATTTCTACTCTCCACATAATAATATTCTAACACTGATCGGCAGCGGTCCTTTAGCGTCTATATACTATGACTTTGCAGACAGTCAACTTTGTTCTGTGTAAACAAAAGCTGCGTGTGAAAGCAGCTGAGATGCTGGGGATCAGTGTGAGGCCGTCTGTCCGACAGCTGGAGCTTGTTTTCCGAACTGGAACCATCAACAGGAGAAGGATCCAAAACACCACAAAAATAAAAGAATCAGGGTTTTGGTCAAAGTGCAGACCTCGGCCCGACTGCAGCGCTGTGGTGCTGGGCTGTTCAGTAACAACGGCTCTGCAAAGCCTCGGTAAACTGAAATGACAGTGGAAGGAAGACTGAACCAGAATTCCTCCAGAATAATATGAGGGACTGAAGTCAGACCCAGAACAACTACTAAGAGTTGTTGCATCACGGGGAGCCTTTAGTTTTGTTTTTTTGTTTGTTTCACACAACTTTTTCATGTTGGCTTCATCCTTCTTGTATTAATAATGATTGTGGGGGATATGCTGCCAGTTTTTGTCTACATGCGGTTAAACATTATTAGAACCTGATAAATCAAAGATTTTTTTCAATTCAATTTTATTTATATAGCAGTAATTCCTGACACCTGTCATCTCAAGGTTCTTTACAAAGTCAAACTCAATCAAATACTCCAGACACTTTGGTCAAAAAGTTTCTTCTCTAAGTCATTCCAAAAAGAGTAAAAAAAAAAACAAACAACTGGACTTTTTTCTGAAGTTTGGAGACGTTTTGCTTCCCATCCAGAAAGCTTTCTCAATTCAAAATGTCAGGAGTAATGTCAAGCAGCATTCACTCCTCCTGAAAGAGCGTAGAGCCACAGTGGACAGTCGTCTGCATTGTTGATGGCTTTGCAGCAATCCCTCATACTGAGCATGCATGAAGTGACAGTGGAGAGGAAAACTCCCCTTTAACAGGGAGGAGAACCTCCAGCAGAACCAGAACCAGGCTCAGTGTGAACGCTCATCTGCCTCGACCCACTGGGGCTTAGAGAAGACAGAGCAGAGACACAGAAAGCACAGAAGCTCACATTGATCCAGGAGTACTTTCTATGTTATACTGTAATAACCGATGATCTGCTTCCCCTGGATGATGTCACAGCTAACAGAACGCCAGACCAGGTGTACCTAATATAAAGAGAAAAAATTACAGAAAACATAAAGATGCCCATTTTTTCATTCCAAAATTTAATTCTGGTTGCATAATGTCAATAAAGACTCTGGACTCTTGAAAATATTCTGTCCTGATATATAAAACTCTTTTGCCATCCACAAGGGGGCAGTGTGTGACTTCTGTGAAGCCTGGGTCTGCCACGGTAGGAAATGTCTGAGCACCCACGCCTGCTCGTGTCCTCTGGTCGACGCAGACTGCATCGAGTGCGAGCGTGGAGTCTGGGATCATGGTGAGACACACCTTTTTTTTTTTTTTTTTTTTTTTTTTTTGTATACAATTCCCATCTGGTTCGTTTCACCGGAAAACTGAAAATCACCACAGGAATGATCAACTTCCTTTGCAGGAGGGAGGATTTTCCGCTGTTCCTTCTGTCAGAACTTCTTATGCGAGGATGATCAATTTGAGCACCAGGCAAGCTGTCAAATCCTCCAGGCAGAAACCTTTAAATGTGAGTCATTTGGATTTACAGCCCTATTATTAACGTGACTGATGTGGTGAAAAGGGAAGTAAATTGTATCTTATGTATTCTGCAGAGTAATACTTGAAAGATTTGTGCATCGAAGGGAAAGTGAATGCATTTTTTTTTTTTTTGTCTCCCCACCATGTTTTATTTTAGGTGTTTCCTGTAACAGACTGGGGCAACATTCGTGTCTGCGCTGTAAGGTGAGAACGCTCAGCATCTAACTTTTCCAACACTCAGTTGGAACCTAAAGGTCTCAGGAAATTTCATCCGTCCTGTCGGCTTGCATTACGAAACAAAGACCGGCCCCCATTCCATTGCCTTGCATTATGGGCTAAAATTAGACAAACATATTTACTTTTACTTTGAGTTTCAGGAAATGTTGCATGTATACAGAAGTCGAGCAAATGAAACTAAAGAGCAAAGCTTTCCCGTCTGAGAAGCTGCACGAAAACACTGCGATCTGATAAAAGCTCGACCTGCGGCTACCAGAAACTCATCTGACCTCCTGTAATCAAGTTAGACTTTAAACATAGGCAGTGCAAGACCCACTTATTATCATGGTATGAAGTCAAAGTGTTGATTAGACGGAGCTCGTTACGGTAAATGGATGCATCACAGGCTGCAGAAATGTTAAAAAGAATCAGGCAGGAACGACAAACTTTCAGTCTCTAGATGTGCAAACAGAAATGTACCCGAAAAGTCCTGCAGCTGTTGCTGCTGCAACGGTTCCACATAGTATACAAACGCACGCCATACTTTAATACTTTTATCAAAGTATGGCATTTGTACAGTGACAAAACAAGGAGAAGCTTAAAAGGTATTTCTGCAAAGCGCTTTGCACATTGTTTCCATTTGGATTTTATTATGTCTAGATATTTCTGTTCCAGTTTGTTTTCAAACAGTGTGTTGCATAGCTACCATTATTAAAAAAAACATTCATTAAGAGTTAGGCTGACTCAGTGTTCTTTATGGCCAAAGACTTTTACGTAGCTGCTGCTAATGCGGCGGTGTTGCACAACAGCGGCATGACAGGAAGACTTTAAATACAAAGGTTGCAAATTAAAGGGCGATTCAACCTTTACAACACGGAGAGCTGCGTTATCAGAGGTGTCTTTAACTTGAACATGCAGTACTCGGGGAAACCAATTCAAGGCATGACGAAATTGCTCCGCAGTCTTTCGATGTTGTACTCAACCACCAAGTGTCTCTCTGAAGCCGTTTCGCAATTTAAGACGATGAAGCAAGAGGCTCTTGCAATAACGTGAATTATTGGGCTGCGCGACAAACTGCAGAGAATATGGACGCCTTTGATGTATTTGTTGATTCATGAAAATCAGCTCAGGAAGCTGCAGTTTCCGGCGTGCTTGAAGCAAACTTTTGGAAGCAGGTGGGAAAGTTTGCCAGACTCTTGGCCTTTGTCGTGAACAGTGTAAACAGAATGAAAAACGGTGACATTAATGGCTGCTGGTGCAATTACTGTTTCTATGACGGTGTTGCGCAATATCAGCGTGACCGAGGAAATCCGTTTCTCCAGACTTTGGGTTTAAACACCCAGCGGGGTGTAGCAGTAGGGCGCATTTAAGATGGCGGGACAGATTGTGCATGATGGAGAGCAGATTGCTCGCTGACCCGACCAAATGTTCTCCTTGGTGTTTTCAACCTTTTTTTTTTTTTTAAGGAGTTTGTTGATTTTCGTGCCACATGTGGCACTGATGCTGTGCGTTGAGCAGACCAGGTTATGGTAACGGTCCTCTAGTCAAGCCTATTGTTTTGATGTGTGCACAAATACTCGTACAGCCTGGTGATAAGAGACACGTGGGCGACGTGGCACAGATGTTAGGGAGTTCGTCTTGCAATTGGCGGGTTGCCGGTTCGATCCCCCACACTGACTGTCTCTGTCGTTGTGTCCTTGGGCAAGACACTTCACCCACATTGCCTGGTGGCGGTGGTCAGAGGGCCCGGTGGTGCCGGTGCATGGCAGCCTCGCCTCTGTCAGTCTGCCCCAGGGCAGCTGTAGCTACTAACATAGCTCACCACCGTCAGGGTGTGAATGTGTGAATGACTGAACTGTAGTGTGAAGCGCTTTGGAGGTCGTCAAGACTAGTTAAAGCGCTATACAAGTACAAGCCATTTACCATTTACAACTCCCATGGGGTGTTTCACGTGGTTCTGTATTTCAACATCCTGCTTGCATCAAGGGTCCCAGCGCCCACAGACCATTGTTGCTGGTCCCTGTTGTTTGGATCTATGCATAAATAGTTAGAACCTCAATGACGTGGTGTTCTTCAAGGCGACATTCCTGGGCACCTTTTATTCCATATCTACATGCTCTCCCAGCTGTAATTACTGTGTATTACAGCATCTCTAAATATTTATAGAACCCAACTGCTTGAAAACCTGACATGCTCAGAAACAGTGGTTTTTTTTCAAGGTGGTCTGAAGATATTGTTTACGGTGACTTTCAGCAAATGGTAAAGCTAGTTTTTAACTGTTTATTTGATCTGTTTTTAAAGTTCAATTTTAATGTTTTTCATGCATTTGTTCAATTTATTTTGATTCTCATACATTTCTTCTCGTCTTTCCAGAATTTTCCATAGAGCTTTTTGAATTTCTTTCTAAATAGTACTATAAAAGTAAACTCAACTATCTCCACTTCCTGATCTAATCAGCATGACTTTCTATTCAAGAGAAAAAAAAAAAACATAAATAGACTATTTTCTGTCTTTTGCTGAGATGTTTATTTTAGCGCTGCACATGCAAAATGTTTCCGCCTCTCAGCATCTTTTCAGCGGCCCAGGAGCTTTGAGTTTGTTCTTCAAACTGTGGGTTGCCTGCTCGTATCTCCGCTCCATCTGTCTCAGTTGTTCTTTTCCTTGGGCAAGACGTCGGGTGAATGACTGTAAATCGCTTTGGGGTCCTTGGACTTTACCATTTAAGAAAAAAAAGACATAGCTGAGAGGATAAACAGGCTTAAATCGGAGGCAAGTTTTCATTCACCTCTTTCTGAAAGTGCGGCTGCCTCCGGTTTAAGGCCGTTTGCTGTTGATCCGGATAGCTCAGAATTTGCACAGGCATAGATAAAAGGACTAAAACAGGAGCATTTGACTGACGTTTTTCCTTTTGTGTCTGCAGGCTTGTTACTGTGATGACCACGCCAAGAGTAAGGTGTTCAAGCAGGAGAAGGGCAAAGCTCTGCCTTGTCCGAAGTGTGGCCACGAGACTCAGGAGACAAAAGACCTCAGCATGTCCAGTGAGTTTCACACAAGCTCGTTCTAGTTCCTGTCATTTCTAACACTTCAGCAAGTTGCAGCAGCCTCTGCTTCCTGGTTGAATGCTTTTGAAAATGAAACTTATTCACAGATGACTTCTTGACAAAGGAGCTAATGTCTCATAGAAATCTCAAAAGAGAGGAGGAGTTGAATCTGATTTGTTGAGCTTGGTCTATGGTGATTCAGACAGTTGCTTTTTTTTTTATCTGAAGGTCCGGACATACTTTTCCTAATTACTGTGTAAGCAAAGTGTTTTCCCCAGACGTACAGCTTCTTTTTCTTTCTTTTTTTTTGGTTGTGGGAGTACAGAGAATCTGTCTGACTTGGATCACTGCCACTCTAATACAGGGGTGGCCAAATATCCTTTCCATTGGCAAATGTTATTGTTGACGGCTGTAGACATCTCAGCCAGACAGTAGAAATGATCCACTGTACTGACTACTGAAGCTTTAGAACAGCTGATGGAGGTCCCTGCAGTCTAACATGGACACACAATGCTCTTTACAAGCTCACCATAGAGAACTTCTCATACTTATTTACCTCACTCCTTACCATATGTAAAAAAATATCAAGCAATCTAAAACAAAAAACCCTAAATGTTAGTTTTAGCATTAAGTCTTTTTTTTCCTATCTCATTTTTATAACAGGGACTTTTTTGCCTGGGTATTTTCTGATCCATGGAGTGTCAAACATTGGCATCATCATTCATTTAAGACTCTTTATTGTCATTAGGGCTGGACGATAATTCAATAACAATATATATCGTTAGCTTGCTTCTGCAATGTTGAGCTTGAGCAGCGGTACATGCCATGTGGGGGAGGGGTGTCAGCAGATTGACCTGCTAACAACCAATCAGATCAGACATTCCTCCTGGCTCTGATTGGTTGGGTGTATTTCTACAAATGGCAGGAGAACCACTGGCAACAGCCAGAGGACAAATTTTCTGTCTCATATTTTACTGCCAGGGCAAAGTAACAGTTTTTAACAAATATGTAAAAAAATTAATGTTTGCAACAGTTACCCACGGCTACTTTAAAAGGAATATAATATGACTAATTAAGTCAGTCCCATCAACTACACAGACAAAGGAAGACAAATTAAATTTCAAAAATACAAGAGCTGTGTTTACATGCACAAAATGTTACGATCGGATTGAAATGTATTCTGATTAAAAAAACAAAAATAATCAGATTGTGCCATTTATATGGGCCCACAATGAATTAATCGTATCATAATCTGCATTTGTATGCGTCTGGCTTTATTCAGAACACAACCACTGACATGCGCAGTTATCAAACTCACCTAAAAAACCCCACAGAAAAAGAAGAATTGTGTCTTTGCTGAACAACAAAAAATAGCAAACAGCAGTTTTATATGAGTTCGTTTGTCTTCCGAGCACCCAGACTGGACTAATTATGGTTGAAACGTTACTGAATAAATTTTTTTTAGCTCTTTTAATGTTTAGAATAAAAAGGATTATAGGGAGCCCCGACAGTTTTGCTTCCCAACGTATTTCCGCCACTCAACAATGCGGAACTATGTAATGTTTATGTTGGGCATACATGCACATTCAGGTCAGTTTGCCACAATCAGAATAACTTGAGCCTGACAAGTGTTTTATACACGTTGATCGAATTATCAATCAGCATAAACCACCCCTCTGATTCGGAATACAATTTCATTCTGATTGAGCTTAATCCGATCACAGTATTCTGATTGGCTTGTTTACATGATGCATTTTTATTCCATTCGGCCCTTTATTCCGAGTCCTGTTTTCTTTCTTTTTTTATTTTCAAGAGTAACCAGCTGTGCAGAGCCTGCTTTAAAACGTGCACAGCTGGATGAGTGTGCTTATGTACTGAACTGAAGATGTTTCCTTTCAAAAAAAGAAAGTGTATTCAGATTCATGCACAGTATTAACATTTTGTGCATTCTTGATTTTTATGCAACCACGCAAGGGCCAGTTGTGGCTCACAGGCCATACGGTCTGCTCGAAAACATGCAGGCGCTTAAAAACCAAAAAGTATTTTGGTATGTGATCTGATTGGTTCAGAGCTGACGTCACACCCGTGTGTTCTCTGCAGCCCGTACCTTGAAGTTCGGTCGGCAGGCCGGTGCCGACGACGACGACGACTATGAAGGAGCATCAGGGTACGACGCCTACTGGAAGAACCTGGCAGCTGGAGGAAGCCAACGAGACGACTACGGAGATGATGAGGAGGAGGAGGAGGAAGAGGAGGACGATGGGTATGAGGATGAGGACGAAGAGGAAGAAGAGGAAGATGACGAGGAGGACGAAACTGCTTCGGAGTCTCTGGCTGGGCTGAAATTAGATGGCGCGGCAGTCTAAACTAAGACTGAGGAGTCGGTGGTGCTGTTGGTCAGAGTGGATTTTACCTGAACGTACGGCGCTGTGCAGAAGTCGAGAGCATTTTTCTATTCAACAAGCTAAACATTCTTGTAATCTTTCAAGTGGCCTTGATCAATAGCTTTCCTGTGCTTTCTGATGGCCTGTCAGTTTTTATACATTTCTTTGCCATCTTTCATTTTTGTTCCAGTCCTGGTATCTGACTGCAACACATTGTGGAGCACACAAGCACGAGTTTCAGGCATGAGTTTCACCATGTTCAGCAAATAAAAGGTACCATAAACTCAAGTCTTTAATAAATAGAAAGCGTTGTATAAACCAGTAAGATAACAAAAGCTGCCTCCTACAGTTTGCCTTTGACTCGACAGTATGAGATTCTCATGCTAACGTGTGCTTTGGTACCATGCATCTTATACACAAACTGATAAAAAAGAAAATGATATATAATATTAGTCGTTCTTTGAAGCAGAAAAACCAAAAATATCCTACTGCTGCTTCAAATAATTTAGCATATTTACTGTTTGCAAATACGGTGTTGATCTTCTGCCCCTTCTACAGTAACAGTGGGAGCATTACTACCGGTGAATAGCCTGCAGTTAGCAGACGTCCAGACATGCTTTAAAAGTGATGAGCGGCCCGCCTTTATTTTAAAAACCATGTCTGTCGATCATTTTTTCTGCAAATGATCACGTTTCTATTTCTGTTTTGCAAACAACCCAAAAAACACTCTGCACTTTAAGCTGCAAGAACATTTTGATGGTGGTTTTGAACCTGTAACGGTCTAAAATCTTGCTGACACTGATAACCAGCCAGAAGTGCTGGAGAAATGTTGATAAAGACCACTTTGAAAAAAAAAATGAGTCTAGCTGTTAAAAAAAAGCATAAAGCAACACAGGGAGAAATGACTTAAGACTTCTGTTCAGCACTGATTCTCTATTTTCAGCTGGTTGTTCATTCCTGTAGCAACTTTTAGGAGCCATTTTAAACAACACCCTTCTGCTCAGGGCTAAGGGAATAAAGTTCATTGTAAACCTAAAACAGATTGACTCAAAGTCTTCATTTTAATTCTTCAAAGAGTTTGTTTTATTAGAGTTTTTATCAGTTGGGGTTTCCACATGAAAAATTACTCAGTTTACAGATGTATGACATCAAATTGTCTTACTATACTGAGAACCCATCCACACGAGATGAAAAACCTCGTTATAAACATTTCCATGACTTTATGTAAGAGCTTTTTGTGTGCCAGGAAGTTTGATTTCATGTGTCTAAGCTAATTCTGAAAAATGTCCACGTGCCACCACATAAAAAAACCCTAGTTGTTTTCCTCCCTTCTGTTACATCTGTCGTTGGATTTTCCAGTTCAGGAGCCAGATGACTCTTGATGAATGTGTCACCCCTCCATTCTTCTTCCACAGAGAAAATGCAGCATTGGGCAGATGTTTAATACGCTGCACATCAGCCCCACACTGGATATTTCAGGGCATTGTTCCATGCTACATAATTGGGTTCGGTTTGTTTTGAAGCAGCTCAAGGAAATCAGAAAATATTTTTTTTCCCGCCACAGAATTAACTTAAAATATGTTTTTATGACCTGAGTAACCAGAAGGATATCAATTTCTGTTTTTAATTAGTGTTTTAGGCAATAAAGTCTCAGTTGTGGACTGAGGCCCTTTATAGTTTTGTCAGGGTACATGGGCATTAACAAAAGAGTACAACTGGAATATATTCTGATTAGCAGATTGATTCCTGTAAAAAATGGGTTAGGCGAGGCTGATGGTCACATTCATTTTAAGAAGGCGTGCATTTTTCACTGCTTTCCACCAACATTGGCTCACATGCAGAAAAACTACAGCTTAGAATATAACAGCTGAATGTTCTGATGTCTGGATCCTCAAGAAAGTCAAGCTAAAGGGTTAAGTTGCAGAGAAGTCTCCTTGAGGTCTAAGAGGGGCCAGGAAGTTTGACACCAGCTGTTTAGCAGAGGGGTTCTTCACAGTCATGCCCTTGATGAGTTCGTTCCACATTGGCAGCGGGCAGGACCTGAGTTCATCTGTACACATGCTGAAGCCCTCACTCCTCAACAAGGAATATAAATGTGGTAGACACAGCTAGCTGAATATCCAACCGAGCATCATAATGAGAAAGAAGGATTTAATTCACGTCCCTTGGTTGTTGGTGTTAAAGGAGCTGCTCTACAGAGATTTTCACACACAACCAGCTCTTGGGTTTACAGTGAAGGCTCCACTCAACAGAACCTATTCAGGGAGCGGCAGCTGTGTAGATGTTCTGGTAACAACCACGGTATACGGAACACCATTTCTGAATGCTAAACATAATGGAGGTTGATGCAGATAGGCCACAGTAGCACTAAATCACACAAGGTTCCATTCCTGTAAACCTAGAACAGGAAACAGGCTACAATTCTCATAAATTCGTCAAAATCTTGGAGATTGCAGACAACCTTTGACCTGACGCTCGTCAAAGTGATTTCATTCCGCAGAGCTCCACGCATCAGCCACCGATCAATCTCGATTTCAACTACGACATTCAGATCGTAGGATCAGAATTTGACGTAAACGGCATGAAAAGATGGGTCCATTGTGCCTGATGATGTTGGTGTGATGGTGTTGGTCAGGGATCTTCAATTCCAGTCCTCGAGGTCCGGTGTCCCGCAACTTTTATGTGCCTCTTCTGCAACACACCTGAGTCAAATAACCAGGTTGTTAGCAGGACTCTGGAGCCCTTGACTGCATACCGAGGAAGTACCAGGGACAACCCTAAAAGTTCCAGGACACCGGACCTCAAGGACCGGAATTGAAAACTTGGTGTAGGAGATGGTTTTCTAGTCACACTTAGTACTACTTAGTACCAAGTGACCATCGTTTAAACATCGTTAAACTTCCAGCAGGACACAAAGTTCAGATCATCTTAGGCTATGTTCACACTGCAGGAAAATGGGACTGTCCTGGCTCTCACTACACATCCACACACAGCAGTAGCAGTTGGTGCTCCATAAAAGACCATTAATAGCTGTGCTGCTTTCTTCTTACCTTACTTCGTCTTGTTGTGATGCTTCTTTATATTGTCGGCTCTGATTGCACAACAGCTTTCTAATAATAACAAGGAGAGATGCCGGCCGGTATCTGCATTTTTAAAGTTTTTCTACTTTTAAGTAGTTCTAGTTTTTTTTCTTAAACAAAATTTTATTTAACACTTCTAGAAACAATTACATTCACCATTACTTCACTAAACAATGTGCTACTCCGTGACGTCTCCTTCTCTTAGCACGTAGGTTGCTTTGTGGTCTTGAACCGTTCAGACTGAAATCTGACAGTGGTCGCATTTGTTGTTAGTATGAACGACCACTTCGAAAAAAAGTTCAATGTTTTCCAGTGGCCTCTACTATCACCAGTTCTCAAGTCATTGGAGCACCTATTTGGAGAGCAAAGGTACGATGCTATCAGACCAACATGGAAGTAAATATCTGAGGAATGTTCCTAACAACTTGTTGGATTTATGTGATGGTTCAACACTGTACTAGCAAGGGTTACCCACTAAAGTAGTGGGTGAATGTGACCAATTGATCTTAACTTAATTTGGCATAAAAACATTATTTAAAGACTTGCAGCCTCTGAGTCAAGTCTTTGCAATTGGGGGCTTGTCCAGGATTTGAACCTACGCTTTACTGTATGCCAAGTGAGAATCACAAAACTAAGCAGATGAGCAGAATCACCTAGGTGCAAGAAAAGCTCCAAGGATAGTATTATAGGCAGCAGACGCCTGTAGCAAAGTTATTTTCTTTGATCATCCACCTGATTGTTTGGGTTGTGCAGAACACCATTATTGAGAGAAGGAAAAGGTGCACACAACGGAGAGTGCTTTGTGGAGCAAAAAGAAGTTAGGTGTTCTGATGAAATGAATATGTGAGGTTTATTCTCATCCAAAGAGCTGGCCCATCCTGTGCAGCCCATGTTCAATTCAATTCAATTTTATTTATAGCGCCAATCACACATGTCATCTCAAGGCAATTTCCAAAGTCAAATTCCATCAAATCCTCCAGGTTGGTCAGAAAGTTTCCTTTAAGGAAACCCAGCAGGTTGCATCAAGTCTCTCCAAGCAGCATTCACTCCTCCTGAAAGAGCGTAGAGCCACAGTGGACAGTCGTCTGCATTGTTGATGGCTTTGCAGCAATCCCTCATACTGAGCATGCATGAAGCGACAGTGGAGAGGAAAACTCCCCTTTAACAGGGAGGAGAACCTCCAGCAGAACTAGGCTCAGTGTGAATGGTCATTTACCTCGACTAACTGGGGTTTAGAGAAGACAGAGCAGAGAAACAAGCACAGACACAACACAGAGCACAGAAGCACACATTGATCCAGGAATCCTTTCTATGTTATATGGTAATTACGGATCATGCTAGACCAGGTGTACCTACTATGAAAAGAAAAAGACAGAGAGAACAGGAAGTTAAAAGTTGAAATAACAAACAATGCAAATTGGAGAATAGTAGGAGAACTCAGCAGAGTGAGAGAAATAGGCCCTTATGTCCTCCAGCAGCCTAAGCCTTTAGCAGCATAACTACAGAGATAGCTCAGGGTAACCTAAGCCACCCTAACTAGAAGCTTTGTCAAAAAGGAAAGTTTTAAGCCTAGTCGGGGCGACACGTGTTAGGGTGATGGTCCTGCAATTGGCAGGTTGCTGGTTTGATCCCCTGCTCTGATCGTCTCAGTTGTTGTGTCCTTGGGCAAAACACTTCACCCGAATTGCCTGCTGGTGGTGGTCAGAGGGCCCGGTGGTGCAGATGTATGGCAGCATCACCTCTTGCAGTCTGCCCCAGTGCAGCTGTAGCTACTAAAATAGCTCACCACTGTCAGGATGTGAGTGTGTGCGTGAATGGGTGAATGACTAATCTGGGTAATCAGATTAGTTAAAGTGTTATACAAGTACAAGCAGTAGAGGACAACCGTAGTGATCAATGTGGCCATCCCAAGTGATGGAAACATCAGGAAAAAAGAGAACGAGAAACTGGAGAAATACCAAGGGCTTAGGGAAGAACTAGAAAGAGCCTGGAAGGTGAAGACAACTGTAGTGCTGTTAACCCCCACTCTGGAGAAGTGGCTCAAACAGATACCTGGAGAAACATCAGACATCTCAGTCCAGAAGAGAGAAATCTTAGGAACAGCTAAGACCCTAAGGTGAATATATATATATATATATATATATATATATATATATATATATATATATATATATATATATATATACAGGGTTTCCTGCAGCGCTATTTTGGCGTGGCGGCCGCCACGCCAAACTCACGCTACCGCCACGCCAACATTCCCAAAAAAAAAAAAAAAAAGTGACGTTAACACGCGGTTTGTTGTTGTTGCTTTCGCGCGTGCGTGAATGGCAGGGAAAAAACACATGGATACCCCCCGCTCCGCGAGTCGGTCCGTGGACAACGTGTCGTCGTCTTCCCCCCCCCCTCCCCACCCCCCCCGCTCCGAGAGTCGGTCCGCGTGGAAACGTGTCGTCCAACCCCACCCCCCCCCCCGCCTCACATAACCAAATTCCTGCGGGAAACACTGGATATATATATATATATATATATATATATATATATATATATATATATATATATATATATATATAATATCCAGAAGTGTGCAGTACCGGGCCCTTGAATAAGGGCTGTTAGGTCCCTGTATGACCGGTGTCAGAGTCTGGTCCGCATTGCCGGCAGTAAGTCAGACTCGTTTCCGGTGAGAGTTGGACTCCGCCAAGGTTGCCCTTTGTCACCGTTTCTGTTCATAACTTTTATGGACAGAATTTCTAGGCACAGCCAAGAATGTCCAGCCCCTCTCAAGGGTCTGGCTCTGGAACCAGTCTCCTTGAGAGGGGCTGGACATTCTTCCACTCTGGAGTTGCCCCTGGTGAGAGGCGCCGAGCTGGGGTGGGCATACTGGTTGCCCCTCATCTCGGTGCCTGCACCTTGGGGTTCACCCCGGTGAACGAGAGGGTGGCCTCCCTCCGCATTCGTGTGGGGGGATGGGTTCTGACTGTTGTTTGTGCTTATGCGCCAAACGGCAGTTCAGATTACCCACCCTTTTTGGAGTCCTTGGAGGGGGTACTAGAGAGGGCCCCTCCTGGGGACTCCCTCGTTTTGCTGGGGGACTTCAACGCTCACGTGGGCACAGTGGGACCTGGAGGGGCGTGGTTGGGAGGAACGGCCCACCTGAGCTGAACTCCAGTGGTGTTCTGTTGTTAGACTTCTGTGCTCGTCATGGATTGCCGATCACGAACACCATGTTCAAGCATAAGGCTGTCCACATGTGCTCTTGGCACCAGGACACCCTAGGCCGCAGTTCAATGATCGACTTTGTTGTCGTTTCATCTGACCTGCAGCCGCATGTCTTGGACACTCGGGTGAAGAGAGGGGCGGAGCTCTCCACCGAACACTACCTGGTGGTGAGTTGGTGCCGATGATGGGGGAGGAAGCCGGTCAGACCTGGCAGGCTCAAACGTATTGTGAGGGTTTGCTGGGAACGTCTGGCAGAGTCCCCCGTGAGACAGAGCTTTAACTCCCACCTCAGGGAGAGCTTTGAACACGTCCCGAGGGAGGCGTGCGACATTGAGTCTGAATGGACCGTGTTCCGCGCATCTATTGCTGAGGCGGCTAGTCGGAGCTGTGGCCGCAAGGTTGTCGGTGCATTTCGCGGCGGCAACCCTCAAACCCGCTGGTGGACACCAGCGGTGAGGGAAGCCGTCAAGCTGAAGAAGGAGTCCTACCGGAATTTGTTGGCTTGTGGGACTCTGGAAGCAGCTGATGTGTACCGGCAATCGAAGCGGCAGGCGGCTCGGCTGGTCGCCGAGGCAAAAACTCAGGCATGGGAAGAGTTCAGAGAGGCCATGGAGAAAGACTTCCGCACGGCCTCGAAGCGATTCTGGCCCACTATCCGGCGTCTCAGGAGGGGGAAGCAGTGCAGTACCAACACTGTTTATAGTGGGGGTGGTGTGCTGCTGACCTCGACTCGGGACATCGTGCGTCGGTGGGCGGAATACTTCGAAGTCCTCCTTAATCCCACCAACACGTCTTCCATTGCGGAAGCAGAGCCTGAGGATTCGGGTCGGGTTCTCCCATCTCTGGTGCTGAGGTTGCCCAAGTTGTTAAAAAGCTCCTCGGTGGCAAGGCCCCGGGGATGGATGAGATTCGCCCTGAGTACCTTAAGGATCTGGATGTTGTGGGGCTGTGTTGGTTAACGCGGCTCTGCAGCATTGCGTGGACATCGGGGGCAGTTCTAACCTGACCCTAGCCAGATGTATTTTGCTCCGCCTAGCTTCACTCACATACATCTGGGACCTCTCCATAGGAATTGCCTTTATTGAAGGCTGGGCCTTATCAAAAATCCTTGCATATGATTGGATAAGCCACTTGTCTGTCATCTTTATCGACGTGCTATTTCAACCACTCACACCGAAGCTAACCCGTGACGCTGTGAGAGCGACACAGGAAAAAAAAAAACATTATTTTTTTTTTAAATGTGTTTGCGGCTCTAGTGGCACGCGTTTTATTGACAGTTAGCTGACAGGAAGAGGGGGGAAGACAGGCGGCAAAGCGCCGCGGGTCGGAGTCGATCCCGGGCCGACCGCGTCGAGGACTAAAGGCCTCCTAATATGGTTCTCGCTAACCGCTCCAAGCGGATTTGGCAAGTTTTGTTGCCAAATCCGGTCGGGAGAAGGGCAAAAACATAGTTTCCACCAACAAAAGCCTTCAGAGCCGTCCTCTGATGTTCTTTTAATGAAACAATATTAGGTAGATTGGACAACACGGAAGAAATAGCAGCATCAATGTTAACGCTTGCTTCCTCGATGCGAGCCGCCATTGCTTTCAAAACAGTCTCACATCACGGTCGCTTCTCCACTACGTCACATCTATGAAACTCCAGCCCTGCGTCCTGATTGGCCAGACAATAAAATTGGTTGGAGAAATCACTCTCTATGGGAGAGGTCCCAGATGTATGTGAGTGAAGCTAGGCGGAGCGACATACAGCTGGTTAGAGTCAGGTTAGGGCAGTTCCCCTGGATTGGCAGACTGGGGTGGTGGTCCTCCTGTTTAAAAAGGGGGACCGGAGGGTGTATTCCAATTACAGAGGAATCACACTCTTAAGCCTCCCTGGTAAGGTCTATTCTGGGGTTCTGGAAAGGAGGGTCCGTCGGATAGTCGAATCTCGGATTCAGGAAGAGCAGTGTGGTTTTCGTCCAGGCCGTGGAACACTGGATCAGCTCTACACCCTCAGCAGGATCCTGGAGGGGGCATGGGAGTTTGCCCAACCAGTCTACATGTGCTTTGTGGATCTGGAGAAGGGGTACTCCGGGAGTATGGAGTACCAGGCCCTTTAAAGGAGAAGTCCGGTCAAAATCAGAATTCAAACTGCTGAAAGTACTTTAAATATAAAACTACTACATACTGTGCAAAAAATTATAAGTTTTTTTAATTAATAATAATTCTCATTTAATCATGTTTATGTGGAGGAATCCATCTTGGTCAAGAATAGTACTGTCACCTCCCATTTTTTGACGTCACTCGGCGGACCCGCTGTTGAGCAAGTTTCAACGCTCTGTTTGTCACGGCGCACTATTTTCCAAGATCAAACTCAGTCGGGTCCTACAGTATATATCTATACACGTGTGTGTGTGTGTGTGTGTGTGTGCGCGCTCCGCGCAGCACGGCTTTTTTTTTTTACCAGCAGAGCGCGCGCACACACACACACACACACAGCGGAGGAGAGATCGCTGAAGTGACTTAAGTTAGCTGATTATTATAGTATAAGTATTAAAATATAAGAGCATTCCAGCACATGCTGGGCTGAGCACGGCTTTGCACCAGCGCTGCAGCTGAGCGCGCGCACACACACACACACACACACACACACACACACACACACACACACACAGCGGAGGAGAGATCGATGAAGTGACTGTGTTGAAATAAGCAATGTTTTTTCCTCTTTTACCAGTTGTGTTGGAACATCCGATGGCCATGCACGTGGGCATTGTTGCTTCAGCAATAGCTCTTGGGAATGTCAGCGGTGAAGTCCTCTGGAAATCCGAAATAATTATTGATGATCGCAGCTGTGTAGAACGGCTCCTATTGACTTTGCATGGAAAGCGGAGAGAAATGCTGTCGCCGCTTCCGCTCTTCCACGTCGCAGGATGTGATGTCAAACGCCCCTTACTGCCCATATTTGAGCAGTCATGTCAGCCCCCATACACAGTGATTCAGACGACAATTTATGTTTTTATTTTCTTATTGATTAAAGATAAGTTCATTAAATAACCACAAATGTATTAGTTTTAGTTATAGCTAATGATACCCTGATTTTTCCTTGTTGACCGGACTTCCCCTTTAATAAGGGCTGTCAGGTCTCTGTATGACCGGTGTCAGAGTCTGGTCCGCATTGGCGGTAGTAAGTCGGACTCGTTTCCGGTGAGAGTTGGACTCCGCCAAGGTTGCCCTTTGTCATCGATTCTGTTCATAACTTTTATGGACAGAATTTCTAGGCGCAGCCAAGGTGTTGAGGGGATCCGTTTTGGTGGCCTTAGGATTGCGTCTCTGCTATTCGCGGATGACGTGGTCCTACTGGCTTCATCAGGGCGTGATCTACAGCTCTAGCTAGAGTGGTTCGCAGCCAAGTGCGAAGCGGCTGGAATGAGAATCAGTGCCTCCAAATCTTGGGGAGGATGTGCTGCCCCTAGTGGAGGAGTTCAAGTATCTTGGGGTCTTGTTCACGAATGAGGGGAAGATGGAGCGGGAGATCGACAGGCGGATTGGTGCAGCATCTGCTGTGAAGCGGGCACTGTACCGATCCGTTGTGGTGAAGAGAGAGCTGAGCCAAAAGGCGAAGCTCTCGATTTACCGGTCGATCTACGTCCCTACCCTCATCTATGGTCACGAGCGTTGGGTCGTGACTGAAAGAACGAGATCCCGGATACAAGCGGCCCAAATGAGTTTTCTCCGTAGTGCGTCTGGGCTCTCCCTTAGAGATAGGGTGAGGAGCTCAGTCATCCGGGGAGGACTCAGAGTAGAGCCGCTGCTCCTCCACGTCGAGAGGAGCCAGTTGAGGTGGCTCTGGCATCTGGATAGGATGCCTCCTGGACGCCTCCCTGGTGAGGTGTTCCGGGCACGTCCCACCGGGAGGAGGCCCAGGGGAAGACCCAGGACATGCTGGAGGGACTATGTCTCTCGGCTGGCCTGGGAACGCCTTGGGATTCCCCCAGAGGAGCTGGCCCAAGTGGCTGGGGAGAGGGACGTCTGGACCTCCCTCCTGAAGCTGCTACCCCCGTGACCCGACCCCGGATAAGCGGAAGACGACGGACGGACGGACAGCCAAGGTGTTGAGGGGATCTGTTTAAGTGGCCTTAGGATTGCGTCTCTGCTATTCGCGGATGACGTGGTTCTATTGGCTTCATCAGGGCGTGATCTACTGCTCTTACTAGAGCGGTTATCAGCCGAGTGTGAAGCGGCCCGAATGAGGATCAGTGCCTCCAAATCCGAGACCATGGTCTTTAGCTGGAAAAGGGTAGAGTGCCTTCTCCGGGTTGGGGAGGATGTGCTACCCCTAGTGGAGGAGTTTAAGTATCTTGGGGTCTTGTTCACTAATGAGGGGAAGATGGAACGGGAGATTGACAGGCGTATTGGTGCTGCGTCTGCTGGGAAGCGGGCGCTGTACCGGTCTGTTGTGGTGAAGAGAGAGCTGAGCCAAAAGGCAAAGCTACCGGTCAATCTACGTTCCTACCCTCATCTATGGTCATGAGCTTTGGGTCGTGACCGAAAGAACGAGATCCCGGATTCAAGCGGCCGAAATGAGTTTTCTCCGTAGTATGTCTAGGCTCTACTGTATATATATATATATATATATACAGTATATATACATACATATATGTATGTATATATATATACATACATATATATATTGCAGCTCCTTGAAGAGATGTCCTGCTCCAATTAGGGCTTGACAGACTACCTGGTCTACTTTTTGACTTTCTATCACTGCAAGATAACCCTCAACCACCAACTTTAGTAGAAAATATGCATTGGTGTGTATGTTCCAACTGCAGAAAATCCATCCATCCATCCATTTTCTAACACGTCTATCCCTTCTGGGGTAGCGAGGGGTGCTGGTGCCTATCTCCAGCTGTCAATGGGCAAGAGGTGGGGTATACCCTGGACAGGTCGCCAGTCTATCGCAGCTGCAGAAAAATGCCTACAGAAATAGAAAAACTCTGTTCTCAACATGTAGACCGCTGCCTGAGTAAAGGTCCATACATGGACTATTATATTCTTTATGAGGGGTGTGGTGTTCTCCTTGTCCAAGAACTAAAGGAAGTAGCTTTGGCCCAACTATCTCTGCTGTTGAGAGAAATAATTCTTCAGAGGCTCAAGAACATCAGAATGCTGTGAAGATTTGTTTGTTTTGCAAAGGTGGACACAAACTGGAGTTATGTGCTCTGCTTGATAAGAAAATTCGTAATGAAAAGATTTAATCTCTTAGGAAGAATGGTATCTATTTTGGTTGCCTGCATACAGTGCACATCGGCATTGCCTAAATAAGCATAAATACTTCCACAAAGACTACACTGCCTTCATGAAAGATCTTATATCCAAAGGTTATGCAAAAAGAGTGCCAATTGCAGACTTGGAGCGCTGTGATGGGAAGGTTTGGTATATTCCAATTCCCTCATCATGGGGTTTACCATCCTACCACGGGGAAGAGTTGGGTTGTTTCTGACTGTGCCGCATCATTCCAGGGTGTTTCTCTCAATGCACAGCTCCTGAGTGGTCCTGATTTAACAAATATCTTGGTTGGTGTGCTGACTAGGTTCAGAAAAGAGCCTGTTGTTTTGATGCCTGATATTGAAGCCATGTTCCATCAGGTGTAAACTTGAGGGACAGAGGGGGATGAGAGCAGAACCAGCATTCTGACCAATCCCTGCCATTCGGAGCGAACGGCAGGGATTGGTTAGCTTTCACAGAGATCAAATTTCTTAACCTCCTTTTTCTGAATACATAATGTCAGGCTGGACGGACCATTTCACCCAGTATAGCCAAAAGTGTTTCTGAACAGGATGACCAACTATAGCTTTAAATAAGAAAAGTCTGTCCAGATTAAATGTAGGACGCGGAGAGAAAAAAGGTGTTGCTCCTTTTTATATCCTGTAGCAACATCTGTATATGGTTTCAATTGAATTGTAGTAATTACTGATTCAAACGTTTCCTTATTCCAACCCCTAATATGCAGGGAAGGAAGGCATAAATAATTCTGCCGCGAACAAAAGGCGGTAGTTAATGTAATGACCACATAAAACCTGAAGAGTAAATCCAGAAGAGACGCTGTCTGGGTGGTAAATCAAGATAGTTAAAAAAAATCAAATTAAACAAAAGATTGTGGTCATGATGATTGCTGACATGCAAGAGCATGTGTTATTATTTCAGGGGAACTACCTGATCCTTTGGGCTGCAGAGGCATTCCTTTGATAAATGTTAGGAAGTATTTAGTCACAGCTGAAAGATTTACTATAAATCCGAGCAATTACAGAAAGAGCTTTTGTACACACACACACACACGCACGCACGCACACAGAGAGAGAGAGAGAGAGAGAGAGAGAGAGAGAGAGAGAGAGAGAGAGAGAGAGAGAGAGAGAAAAGAGAGAGAGAGAGAGAAAGAGAGGGCGTTAGTGTGGAAGAGACCGTGGGAGACAGGAGGACTTAGGAACCGCGCACACGCTCGGCTCAACACGCCAGTACCCAGACTGGATTCGGACCAATGAGACAAAGTGGAGTTATTGTCGCAAATCCAATGCAAAGATGTGATAAAGTTCTGCTGTTGCTGTTCTGGGCAGAGGAGCCCCCGCGGCCGCTGCGCTGATAATAAAGGACTTCATGACGGCGCTCCAGGTCATCCATCTCCAAGTCACGTTCCCCCGGCACCAGCGAGCCGTAAGTTACTTTACCTCCGCCACCCTGAGCCCACAGCAGGGTCCCAACAAGCCTAACTTCAGGAATATCACATAAGCGTTGTTGTCACTATTCATCGCATTGTTATTAATATGACTATTATTATGAAACCCGGTGCACGTGCGCGCCTTGCGCCGGCTGGACGCGGTGTCTACCTTTCAGCACCTTTTTGATAACCTTCAGTCAACACCCTTATTTTGTTCGGAAAACTTGAAAAACCTACATTCTCAGGCACATCCACTTTCACTTTCATTTTGTGTTCGCAACTCCACCTCCTGTTTGGAAGGTGTAAGTGCGCGAACACCAGCCACTTGATTAGGCACATCCATGCAAGAATCACGAATCGCAATGAAAGTTTAAAAGCCAGTAAATTATAATATTTAGAAAAACTTGATTTATTTCAGTAATTGCATTCAAAAGGTGTAACTTGTACATTATATTTATTCATTGCACACAGACTGATGCATTCAAATGTTTATTTCATTTAATTTTGATGATTTGAAGTGGCAACAAATGAAAATCCAAAATTCCGTGTGTCACAAAATTAGAATATTGTGTAAGGGTTAAATTTTGAAGACACCTGGTGCCACAAACTAATCAGATGATTAACTCAAAACACCTGCAAAGGGCTTTAAATGGTCTCTCAGTCCAGTTCTGAAGCCTACACAAACATGGGGAAGACTTCAGATTTGACAGCTGTCCAAAAGGCGACCATCGACACATTGCACAAGGAGGGAAAGACACAAAAGGTTATTGCTGAAGAGGCTGGCTGTTCTCAGAGCTCTGTGTCCAAACACATTAATAGAGAGGCAAAGGGAAGGAAAAACTGTGGTCAGAAAAAGTGTACAAACGATAGGGATCACCGCACCCTAGTCAAGATTGTGAAAAAAAAACCATTCAAAAATGTGGGGGATATTCACAAGGAGTGGACAGCTGCTGGAGTCAGTGCTTCAAGATCCACCACCAAGAGACGCTTGAAAGACATGGGTTTCAACTGCCGTATACCTCGTGTCAAGCCACTGTTGACCAAGAAACAGCGCGAAAAGCGTCTCACCTGGGCTAAGGAAAAAAAGAGCTGGACTGCTGCTGAGTGGTCCAAAGTCATGTTTTCTGACCAAAGCAAATTTTGCATTTCCTTTGGAAATCGAGGTCCCAGAGTCTGGAGGAAGACAGGAGAGGCACAGGATCCACGTTGCCTGAAGTCTAGTGTAAAGTTTCCACCATCAGTGATGGTTTGGGGTGCCATGTCATCTGCTGGTGTCGGTCCACTCTGTTTCCTGAGATCCAGGGTCAACGCAGCCGTCTACCAGCAAGTTTTAGAGCACTTCATGCTTCCTGCTGCTGACCTGCTCTATGGAGATGGAGATTTCAGGTTCCAACAGGACTTGGCGCCTGCACACAGCGCAAAATCTACCCGTGCCTGGTTTACGGACCATGGTATTTCTGTTCTAAATTGGCCAGCCAACTCCCCTGACCTTAGCCCCATAGAAAATCTGTGGGGTATTGTGAAAAGGAAGATGCAGAATGCCAGACCCAACAACGCAGAAGAGTTGAAGGCCACTATCAGAGCAACCTGGGCTCTCAAAACACCTGAGCAGTGCCAGAAACTCATCGACTCCATGCCACGCCGCATTAATGCAGTAATTGAGGCAAAAGGCGCTCCAACCAAGTATTGAGTATTGTACATGCTCATATTTTTCATTTTCATACTTTTCAGTTGGCCAACATTTCTAAAAAATCCCTTTTTTGTATTAGCCTTAAGTAATATTCTAATTTTGTGACACACGGAATTTTGGATTTTCATTTGTTACCACTTCAAATCATCAAAATTAAATGAAATAAACATTTGAACGCATCAGTCTGTGTGCAATGAATAAATATAATGTACAAGTTACACCTTTTGAATGCAATTACTGAAATAAATCGAGTTTTTCAAAATATTCTAATTTACTGGCTTTTACCTGTTTATATATATATATACAGGACTGTCTCAGAAAATTAGAATATTGTGATAAAGTTCTTTATTTTCTGTAATGCAATTAAAAAACATGAAATGTCATACATTCTGGATTCATTACAAATCAACTGAAATATCGCAAGCCTTTTATTGTTTTAATATCGCTGATTATGGCGTACAGCTGAAGAAAACTCAAAAATCCTATCTCAAAATATTAGAATATTTCCTCAGACCAAGTAAAAAAAAATTATAACAGCAAAACAAAATCAAACATTTGAAAATGCCCATTAATGCACTCAGTACTTGGTTGGGAATCCTTTTGCACAGATTACTGCATCAATGCGGCGTGGCATGGAGGCAATCAGCCTGTGGCATTGCTGAGGTGTTATGGATGCCCAGGATGCTTCAATAGCGGCCTTTAGCTCATTTGCATTGTTGGGTCTGGTGTCTTTCAGCTTCTTCTTCACAATACCCCACAAATTCTCCATGGGGTTCAGGTCAGGGGAATTGGCAGGCCAATCAAGGACAGTAATGCCATGGTCAGTACACCAGTTACTGGTGGTTTTGGCACTGTGGGCAGGTGCCAGATCTTGGTTGTGCAGCGTTTCCTGCCACATTTCCCCCTTCCAACACACTTTTTGTGAATGTGCTTTGAAACTGCACTCTGTGAACAGCCTGCTCTTTGAGAAATTTCTCTTTGTATCTTACCCTCCTGATGGAGGGTGTCAATGATGGTCTTCTGGACAGCAGTCAGATCAGCAGTCTTCCCCATACTTGTGATTTAGTTTACTGAACCAAGCTGAGTGTTTTTCAAGGCTCAGGAAACCCTTGCAGGTATTTCGAGTTAATTAGACGATTCAAGTGATTAGTTGAATAGCCTACTAGTATACAGTACTTTTTCACGATATTCTAATTTTCTGAGACAGTCCTGTGTGTGTATATATATATATATATATATATATATATATATATATATATATATATATATATATATATATATATACTTTCATTGCAATGCCATTGCCTATTCTAGCGAGTAGTGTGTCAGCCACCTGCATGGCAACAACTCAGGGCATTCAGGTCTCTAGACTTGGTGAAGACCACTTGCTGGAGTTCAAACTAAATGAGGAAGAAGGGCAAAAAAAGTGTTTGTTTAATTTGTTTTTACGTTTTTTGGTCAAACTTCAGACGTAATTAAATTGTTGCATGATTGTTGGCCTGAAAATTAAACGATGACCTGAACGACTCCCCATTACTAAGGGGTGGACCTGTTTCAGTTCAATTTGCATGTTATCTAAGCCATAACAAGGCCTTTGTTGGGCAATACTATAAAGCTTGGAACTCCACACTACTCCAGACATTTTTAATTGAGAAAGCTTTCTGGATGGGAAGCGAAACATCTTCAAACTTTGGGAAAAAAAGTCTTCACCAGCCCCTTTAAAACTGGTCCTGGCCCCTGTTATGGCCCCTGTACTAATGACATGATTTTAAATAAATTTCTTATGATGATATATGCTGACAAAGATATCGTAACTGATTGGTCGCTTGGACCAGTTGCATTTTTTACCTTTACAGTTTTACTCTAACAATAATTAAAAAATGAAGCTGTTTCAGGTTCAGCTCCAGCCACATTGAGATAAGATCAGGGGTCTGCAACCTGCAGTTCTACAACCACAACTGACTCTTTGGCTCACTTAATTTACTAAACGATGAGATATTGACCTGTTTAGTTTTTTTTCCCAGTCTTTTGTTCTGTGTCCCGATGAAAAAACACTGGCCCAACCCTGCTCCCTGCTAAATTTAGTGTAGAATCACTACTGACTGGAGGATTTTTCTAGAAAAGTAGGTCAGAAACACCCAAGTCCCTTTTTAAATAACTGCGCATGCACAAGAACATCCTACCTGCTCTTCCGCTCCTCAGCGGGTCGTGTGGAAGAATTTCCCAAATACTTTCTGGTTTCTTTCTACTGAGGCCTTCCTCTTCTTCTCATAAACTTGTAAGACAGTTTGCTTCTTGCGACTTTCAGCCATTTTTAAAGTCTACGGAGAGAGCAGCGGAGCTACAATGAACGGCTAGCACCAAAGCTAACTGGATACATAAACACTAGAAGTGCAGGCAGAAATTAGCAAGGATCGTGCACACAGTTTTGCGTTACACAAGTGCCTCACAATCATTGGCATGTGGGACAACCAATAGATGAGGTGATGCCCCTGGAACTCAATCGTCCACCATATCTTTAATTAAAGACAGAAGGCAGTGATGACGAAGATGAAGCCATTAAGGAAAAAGCTAAGTTTTATTTCCCCTGCTCAGTCTCAAATTAACTGCGATTAACTACCCCTTCCTGTTAAATTTCCAAGCTACCTCCAGGCTTAATTACTGCCAGACATGTACAATCAAGAAATCACTCAAATGAAACGTGCTTGACAGCAGGAAGCAGGCTTTAACTCAACTCAGTTTATATAAATCAACTTAGTTATCGTCACCTTCCTAAGATAATGGCTTCAGTCATTTTCTGAAAAAAAAAAAAAAAACAATTTCTTGCCTAAATCAACATAATAACTTATTGCCGTATTATTTTGTGTGTTTTCTGGAAAAACTGAAAACATTTTTATTAGGTCATTATTTTAGGAAGGTACACATTATACAGTGGCAATTTACAACATATTTGACTTTAAAGCACTTTACAAAAAAAAACTAAACCAAACAATGTACTGTATGTACAAAAATATGTAGTCAATCATGCAGACAGAATCAAAGTCATTCCAATGTCCTACTTGTTATAAAACAATGTAGAAAAGTTCTGTTTATTATGTCAATTGTTAAACATGTTGTAAGGAAACCCAGCTGATAGGATCAAGGTAATGACTTTACAGCAATCCCTCCTCCTGAAGATGACTGTAGTGACAGGGAGATCCAAATGTATGATAACTTTGCAACAATCCCTTACACTGAGCATGCATGTGACGCCGGTGGAAAGGAGGACATCATGCTTTGATCTAAAGGACTTCAAGAACAGATAAGAAACAAAGTCAGTGACATCAATCAGTCTGGAAACGAACGGTTATGAAACCATTTCTAAATACTATGATGAACTACAAGGAAAACAAACAGTTTTGAACCGTTTCCAGGAGTTGCAGACCTGTCAAAGGTATTCCAGAAGCGCATCAACAACTCACAAAAGAACCAGGAACAACATCTAAAGCTTTTCAGGTGTGAGTGCTCATGATTTGTTAGTAAGAAGTTACTGGGCAAAACTGTAATCAATGTTCCAGGATGAAAACCCACTGTTGACCAAAAGAACTCAAAAGCCTATCTCACATTTGCCAAAAGACTTGTTGATGACACTTTGGAAAAATATTCGGTGAGAAGATGAGACAAGGGTGGAACCTTTCAGAACATGTGTGTCCTGTTGCATCTGGCACTAAACTTACAGAACATTATAGAAAACAACCTGGCATGGCAACCAAAATATTATTGGTGATATCAGTGGTGGTAGCAGCCAGGGCATCCCAGCCCAGAAAAAAAAGACTTACACAAAAAAAATTACATCAACAAAAACATGGAATCGGAATGCTGTAATATCGAATGTCAGACCCGTCACTTTTGTCCACATAGGGCCACATTGTTTTGAATAGCTGTTTTTCATTAACAAATTAAATCATTTAAAAACTGCGTTTTGTGTTCGTTAACATTACTGTCGTCTTGTCTTAAACAAGGTTTGATGATTCAATTCAATTCAATTTTATTTATATAGCGCCAAATCATGAAACATGTCATCTCAAGGCACTTTACAAAATCAAGTTCAATCATATTATACAGATTGGGTCAGATTATACAGATTGGTCAAAATGTCCTATATAAGGAAACCAGTTGATTGCATCAAAGTCCCGACAAGCAGCATTCACTCCTGGGGAACCGTAGAGCCACAGGGAGAGTCGTCTGCATTGTACATGGCTTTGCTGCAATCCCTCATACTGAGCAAGCATGAAGCGACAGTGGGAAGAAAAACCACCCATTAACGGGGAAAAAAAACCTCCGGCAGAACCGGGCTCAGTATGAACGGTCATCTGCCTCGACCGACTGGGGGTTACAGAAGACAGAGCAGAGACACAACAAGAGAGACAAAAAAGCACAGAAGCACACATTGATCTAGTAATCTGTTCTACATTAGATGGTAATAGTCGGTGATCTGTCCTCCCTGGATGATTTCACAGTCAACAGAACGTCAGACCAGGTGTACCTACTATGAAGAAAAAAGAGAGAGAACAAAAAGTTAAAAGCTGAAATGACAACAGTCATTTCAATGTAATGCAATGCAAATCTGGAGAACAGTAGAAATCAGTAGAGTGAGAAAAATAGGCCCTGATGTCCTCCAGTAGCCTAAGCCTATAGCAGCAAAACTATAAAGGTAGCTCAGAGTAACATGAGCCACTCTAGTTATAAGCTTTGTCAAAAAGGAAGGTTTTAAGATTAGTCTTAAAAGTAGACAGGGTGTCTGCTTCACGGACCAAAACTGGGAGTTGGTTCCACAGGAGAGGAGCCTGATAGCTAAAGGATCTGCCTCCCATTCTACTTTTAGAGACTCTAGGAACCACCAGCAGACCTGCAGTCTGAGAGCGAAGTGCTCTGTTAGGAACATACGGAGTAATCAGAGCTCTGATATATGATGGAGCTTGATTATTAAGGGCTTTATACGTTAGAAGAAGAATTTTAAATTCTATTCTTGATTTAACAGGAAGCCAATGAAGGGAAGCTAAAATTGGAGAAATATGATCCCTCTTGTTGATTTTCATCAGAACTCTTGCTGCAGCATTTTGGATCAGCTGAAGACTTTGAATTGCATTTTGTGGACTTCCTGATAGTAAAGAATTACAATAGTCCAGCCTTGAAGTAACAAATGCATGGACTAGTTTTTCAGCATCACTCCTGGACAGAATGTTTCTAATTTTGGCGATATTCCGGAGGTGAAAAAAGGAAACTCTGGAAACCTGTTTAATATGGGATTTAAATGACATGTCTTGGTCAAAAATAACACCAAGGTTTTTTACTTGTGATATGAAATGTGTAACAAAAATGCAAAAACAGAAGAAGTATATTTTCACTGCCCTGTTAGGGACTTTGAACAGGCCATGGCTCTTGCTTCCAGATAGGCTGGTCTGCTCCACTTCCAGTGGGATAATTCACCATTTGAGAATGAGAGACACCGTCAGCAAAGCATGCAGTGCTGTGCAAAAGTCTACGGTCATCCCTTGTTTATGCTTTGAGGAGGACAGGTGTTCTTTTATTTTGATGTTGTTTAGTCTGTATAGCCAATTAATTGAATTATTGAATGAATATAGCAGAAAAAGCTCCTAAACTTAAGGGATATATTGTGGCAGTACTAGGCATGGGCCTCAACGAGATTCTCAATATATGATGACCGTAATTTGAAAAAAACAACAGTTTTACAAAATTATGATTTTTTTTATACAATGATTTAAAAGAAAAAAAAGTCCCATATGCTTATTTTTATTTAGGGTTATGAATGAATGAATGAATGAATGGCAAGGTACAACAAAATTAGGAGTGCTGTGTATTCCCACAATACTTGCATACCCAATATGTACATACAACGATTACTAAACTAAATAAAGTTATCATTACATATTCAATTGAAATGAATAAAAACATGACTTGAATTTCACTCTGTAGACCTAGTTCAAATACTTTTATGTGTATTTAGTGTTACGAGGGTTCTGGGAAAAAAAGCCTCCTGAATCTTGAGGTGTGGGCTCTCACTGACCTGTCCCTCCTGCCTGATAGGAGGAGCTGAAACAGGCAATAGCCAGGGTGTTTCCTGTCCTTTAGGAAGTTTTTAGGTCTGCTGAGGTAGCAGGAGGAGGCAGTGTTGTCTGGAGCAGACAGAAACCTATGATTTCTTTTCTGCAATGTAAATCATATCTTACAGGGACTCTTTATCTGCTGTGGTGCAGCTCTTGTATCACACAGACAAACAGTGCATTAAGATACTCTCCACCGCAGAGCAGCAGAAGGATAGAAGGACAACAGCGGTGTCTTCAACTTGTTTCTTTTTAACAGTCTTAAAAAATACAGATGCACCTTCTTAATTATGCTTCTTAATTTTAGCAGTCCAGGACAGATTGTCAGAGATGGCTACCCCCAGGTACTTTAAGGTCTAGAGCAGGGGTCACCAAAGGTTTTGGAACTGAAAGCTGCTTCGTTGGTACTGTGTCATACAAAGAGCTTCCAGTACTGACCTTTGAACTAGAAGAGTCAAGAGTTCACCTTAACTTAATGTAAAATACTCAGACCAGCTCCTCTTTCTCTGTTAAAGACAATCCTACCTGTAACATAATGCTTCCCCCACCAGATTCCAAAGCAGTGATCGTGATATTTTTGGGAGAGTGTTAATTTTTTGCCCAGAACAGCGGTTTACATGTAGACCTAAAACCTTAAGTCTGGTCTTGTCTGACCAGAGCACCCTCCAGATAGTTGGTATGTCCCCTGCGTAACTGTCTGTCAGCTGAAAGCAGACCATCTTCTTATGGCTTGCTTTCAAGAATGCCTTCTTCATTGCCCGCCTTTTGAAGAGGACAACTAAAACTTGTCTACTGAACCTTGGATCTCTGCAGCTTCTCCAGGCTTAGCTTGGACCTCTTAGGTGCTGCTATGATTGATGCTCCTCTTGCCTGGTCTGCCAGTATAGGTGGGCAGCCATGCCTTAGTAGGTTTGTGGTTCTGCCTGTACAAGTCCTGGATGGAGTGTAGGTCAGCCCTGACGATCTTCTCTGCAGACCTGATTGTTTGTTCCCATCAGGATCTGTCCAGTTTTGTGGAAGCACAGGAAAAAGGAACTAAAAGTAAGTCATTTTTCCTTGAAATGACTGTGATTATCCTTGATTTGAGCTGGTGTATAAGATGATCTGCCAACGAAATGAGATTTTTGCACTTAAAAAGGACTAACTCATCTAACCCGTCTTCTTATTTCAAGTGCAATATTTCTAATTATCTTATGTTGGTTTAATAATACTCTTTCCATTGGTAGATCATCTTATTTACCTGCTAAAATCAAGGACAAATACACCAATTTCAAGAAAATTGGACCTACTTATTGTTCCCTTTTTGCAGTGTGGGGGAAACAAGAGTGTCATGGACAAACATCAGACAGACTGAATAATTGCTGTGTATAAGTTGACCCACAGCTCCAGTTCCAGAAGACTTTTGTTGAGTTTCTGCAGGAAGCACTGTCTTTGCTGGGCCTCCTTCTGAACAGTGGCTATGTGTGAAAACCATCTCAGGGGCAGAGAAAGGGTGGTTCCTGGGAACTGGCAGTGATCCACACTGCATTGGGAGCTTTTGTGACAGACTGTGATGTTTTAGAGTTGGTTGGTTGTGTGAATGTCTGCTTTTCAAACCTGCAGTAGAACATGTTGAGCTAATCTGCCAGATAAGGCTTCTCCTCAGGGTGGGGAGATGGGGTCGTGTAGGGCCTGGTGTTTTTCCAAAGCATTCCAAACTAGCTGGATCGTTGGTTGAAAAGTAGTTTATTTTAGCTTCTCACTTTCACAGCAGGTCTCTGACATCTTCTTTATCTCATCTGTCAACTTCCTAAGAGGCCTAACCGCAAAAAATACCTTTGCTGTTGTTTTATTGCTTATTGACAGCAGGAAAAACATGTAGACTGAATACACCAGAGCGAAACACTAGATTGGGCTTCTCAACTCAAACCTGAGTATATAGCCATTCTGTTTTACATAGCATACTTCACACACTACATTACATTATGTTAGTTTATCACTTAAATCATGTCAATGCTTTATCACTTGAACTTTATTAATACTCTAAGTAAATTTTTCTCCCTTCTTGTCAACCGTTCTTTCCATCAGTGTTCCTATTTTCCCCCACTCATTTAATCTCCTTTCTATCTTCATATCTTCTTCCTCTCTCCTCTTGTATCACTCTTACATTATTCTAAAACAGACATTATATAATTAAATCACTTCCAAAAACATTAGAATGTACAACATAAAAACTTCAAATTATTGGTATTTTTATTATTATCTCATCTGATTAAATACTAAAAAGCAAAAACATTATAAATGAATATTAAACAGGTGGTTATCTCTTCCTCCATCATTCTCAGATCATGCAGATCTTGTCTCATTCAGTTCTCCTGTTACTGACTCCTTTTTTCATGAGGAACTTTCATATTTCCAAACTGAGCAGTAGAAAAGCTAAACCTAAGCCTGGAAGTCTATGCTCGTAAATCACAACTATAAATCAGCAAAACAACTTGTAATAGCTCTACTTATAACTAAGTATCTGAAATATAAACAATAGGTCACCAATCAGTTCTAAAACATTTTTAAACGAACCCTTGTTGATCCCCGGAGAACCAGCGTACCAGATTAGCGCCTTACAAAGAGTTTTCAATCATTCAGTAACATTTTATCCGAGTGTCTTTTACTCATGTGAGCAGCAACTCGTGGTCTTGTCTTACGTTTTCGATTAACACACTTACCATAACTCAGGGCAGCTCCCCATCAGTTGCCGCAGATTGTGAAAAACGAACTTCCACTTCTTCTTCTTCTTCTGTTTTAAAAGTGGTGCTCTTCTTCTTTTTCTTCCTCTTCGTGTTTTAATGGTAGCTGACATCCAAAAGGATCCTTACCGCCATCTAGTGGTGCGCTCTATTCCTCATCTCTATATTATCAGCAGCGCAACCAGCTACCATAATAGCTGTTTCTGCGTGCAACAGCTCTACCGTAATAAAAGTCTACACGCAACTTTTTCCCCCTCGGTAAAATCGGGGACATTTCCGGGGACAGGTGGTCCAAAACGGGGACAGTCCCCGGAAATCGGGGACGTCTTGTCACCCTATCTCATACGTCCATGTCGTGCTGTTAGCTTAGGATGTAACACCATTCAGCATTTCGTTTTTCTTGTCTGTCTGTCCGGGAAGGTTTCTCAGAACAACACATTTGTGTTTATCTTTTCTATCAAGAGGCTCACATGTTTTCTTCTGGCTGTACTTCACCTGTTAGCAAACGTTATGACTTCAGCAGCAGCATTTGAGTCAGGTGAGCAGCTGCAGGGAGGAGATTGGCTGAGTGTGTCTGTGCCCTGCTGCCGGAAGAAGTGTGACAATTTGGGCAGAGGCAAATGGGTCATTTTACACAGATTTTCACACAAATCTGTATCTTTGAATAATTTGCTTTTTAGTATGGATTATATCGAGGCACAGATTATTTTTGACAACCCTACAACAGGCCATCTTTGGTATCACTGTTACTGGTGTTACAGTGGTGCTGGGGGTAATTGGGCGATGCCAAGCCTATATTACAGTGGGAGAAACCCTGAGAGAATCTTGGTGTTTTTTCTCCATGTCTGTTATCAGCTTAGTGAGCTCGTTTTCTGCCTCTTATGTGCTGGATTGTGGTGGGATGTAAACACCCGCAGAACAAAGGAGGAGAACCTTCTCGGTGAATAACAGAGCGCTCAGCTGGAGGCCCAGGATTCACAGGTCAGGATTTGCTTACTGAGCCAGGTTTCAGTGAAACAGAGGGTGGCAGATCCGCAGAAGTCTGAGTTTTTAGTGTTGGGAAGAAGCACTTCATCCATCTTATTAGCTAGGGAGAGGACATCAGCCAGATGGTCTGAAGCAAGGGTGTGCAGAGTCTTCGTTGGCAGAGGTCATGAGTATGCATGCACGTTTTCTTTGCCAGTGTATCTGATACATCCTATAGGGCACTGCAAACCAAGATATCAGTGAAGTTATGAAAAATTGAGAAAGAAAAGAAAATTCTTATTGAGGACTGCCTAATGTTAAAGTGGTCGCCGGATGTTGGCAAAGAACAGTGTGAACATTAGAAAACAGGCAAACCACAAGAGAGCGAAGCACCTAGGCAGCCGTCCGCGGCGCCATCCCGGTCCACCTTGTTACTCTGCTGGAAAAGCCCCCATAGCTTGTGCTTAGCTGTTTTTCCTGTCAGTTGATGTCTCTGGATGTTTAATGTTGAAACAAATCTTTAGGCGGTGCTCTATTTGTCTCAGGAGTCACAACCAACTAATTTCTTGGAAAAAAGCTACTTAAAATGTTACTAACATCAAAGATGCATCAAAACATTGAAGGTATTTTAACAATTAAATATACAAGACATAATGCCCAATATACCTTTCATTAAGGATGGTTTCTGCAGCCAAAGTAGTTGGTGAAAGCTCATGTGTTTTGCTAATGCTCTTAAAGTACTCCTATTTCACAACAGATGACTGAAAAGTTGAACCGATTGTTGACAAAATACTTTCCAAAGGTTTGAGCATCCAGATATATAAAGTGTTTTCCTTTTATGACTTTTAGAAAAGTGACCAGTTCCAGAAGTCGTGGAAGCAGTTCTACCGAAACAGCCACAAAACTCAGGTGTCGCTTTGTTTCTTTACTCTAAGGTAGGCATGCGGTCTGTGACTTGTTGGCAAATTAATACAGCTAAATATATATATATATATATAAGTACTTACTATACTCAATGGATATCAATAATTGCCCTTAAGTAGTGGAGCTGGAAACACATTAATACTGAAACCGGAAAAGGACGCTTCATATATAGTATATATATATATATATATATATATATATATATATACTTAGAAGTAATACTACTTTATACATGTTAAAGGTCTTTATGAAGTAAAAGAATAAGCTCATGATAGATTATTCCAAAACCTTTTCCACCTTCATTGTAACATATGTACTGAAGGATTTAAATTCAAAATGAAAACTCTGACAGATACTTTGTTTTCTGTACCTTTTATTATTAGGTTAAGCAAGAGTTTACGTTGCAAAGGATCAAACTGAGTCCTGATGAAACCAAACCTAAGTTGGACCACAATGCAAAACAGTTATGCTTGGGAGAAAAACAACCTTGCACATGATCAGTGGTAGTAGCACCATGATTATGATGCACTAAATAATAAGAATAAAACGTGACCAGTTCTAAATATCAGCCAAACGCCTTTTAAGTCCCTGCTAGAAGGCAGAAGATGAAGAAGGCTTTTTAGCCTCACAATGAGTCCGAACGTATTCACAGTAATCACCAGCAGAATTGCTTCACCAGGAGAAAATCAAAGCTTTTCAGTAAAGTGAGGTCAAAAGGGGCTCCAACTAAATATGAAAGGGTGTACTAATGTATGCAACAACCTCTATTTTTTTCTAGGTTCCTGTTCAGTTGGTGAAAAAAGTTCTGAGATGATGCCTCTTGGTCTAATTTTTAACCACAAAATCCTTGTATTTTCACAAGGGTGGATCAACCTTTGGCCCCCATTTTATTTTTAACTTTTGCAAAATAATTGAAATCGAGGAAATTCCAAATGTCCTGCTAAATAAAAAGTATTTAATGATAATGTTTTGCGTGTAATGCCTGTTTAGCTGCTGGTTTTGCATTAGCTAAGGACGCTATCTGCAGATTCATGATCGTGTCACCTTTGTCTTACAGCTTGTTGACTTCATGCATCAGTGCGACTGCTGTGAATGGAACAGCAGATCTGCAGATCTGTTTGAAAGGTCTGAAAGACGCCATTGAGGTGAGAGAAGGTATCAGATACACTGTTTTGTTTCTAATCATTCTCTAATACTAAACATTTCATCCAAGATATTCCTGTTCTTATGTTTCTGTTATTGGCTGTTATACCGATATAGGACAGTTTAGCGTGTATGAAGGGAGGTTCTGTGAAGCTTTATGGATGAGTCAACGTCTTGCCTGTTGTAAAAGAGATCTAGGCAAGGCAACTTTATTTGTATAGTACATTTTAGTAACAAGACAGTTCAAAGTGCTGAACATAAACAGAACATAAGGAAAGAAAACAGTACAGAGGAAAGCACATTCCAGTGAAACAGTAGCAGGTTAAGATATAAGACAAGTTGGACAGCAAACTAAAACATTAATATTCAAAGGCAACTCTAAACAAAATGTTTTTATCCTTGATTTGAAGAAACTCAGGGTTTCAGCACTTTTACAGTCTTTTTAGGGTTTGTTCCAGATAAGTGGAGCATAGGAACTAAATGCTGCTTCTCCATGTCTGGTTCTGGTTCTGGTTCTGCAGAGCAGGCTGGATCCAGAAGACCTGAGTGGTCTGGAGGGTTGATGCACTGATAACAAGTCTGTGATGTATTTAGGTGCTAATTCAGGGATTTATAGACTAACAGAAGGATTTTAAAGTCTATTCTCTGAGATACAGGGAGCCAGTGGAAGGACTTCAGAACCGGGTCCATGTTCTCTACTTTCTTAGTCTTAGTGAGGACTTCAGAACCGGGTCCATGTTCTCTACTTTCTTAGTCTTAGTGAGGACTTCAGAACCAGGTCCATGTTCTCTACTTTCTTAGTCTTAGTGAGGACTTCAGAACCGGGTCCATGTTCTCTATGTTCTTAGTCTTAGTGAGGACTTCAGAACCGGGTCCATGTTCTCTACGTTCTTAGTCTTAGTGAGGACTTCAGAACCGGGTCCATGTTCTCTATGTTCTTAGTCTTAGTGAGGACTTCAGAACCGGGTCCATGTTCTCTACGTTCTTAGTCTTAGTGAGGACGTGGGCAGCAGCGTTCTGGATCAGCTGCAGCTGTCTGATCCACTTTTTAGGCAGACCTGTGAAAACACCGTTGCAGTGATCGATTTTACTAAATAGAAATGCATGGATTTATTAATCTAATTTGCCAAATCAGGGAGACATTTTCATGGGGTGCTCAAAGAGTTCCCAATAGACCAGTTCATTGTTATTGTTTTGATGCGGGTTTTTCGCGCATGCGCGCCGGACCGGTAGGCAAAAGACGAACACAATGGCAACGCAAACAGAGAAACTGACGAGTTCTCCACGTATTTTTCTTCTTTAGATAACGTACTACAAGATCGTTTTAAGAGTAAGTTGATGGTTGATGGTATCAGATTGCCAGATCCACACAGCAAAAGCCTGAAGGGACGGAGCGAGTCTGTGAAATGCTGGCCAGGGGTTTCGTACCGCGACACAGCTGCTTTATAAACACGCAGGCCAGTACGGACAAGAGAGCACGAAAGCCCCTGAAACCACTGGACGGCTACAATTATTTTATATCAGGAAAAAGGCTCCAGCAACGCCCGCGACGCCATGAGGGATTAAGAGGTCAGAAAATGGACGGATGGATGTTCAGACATGTTTGTGCAACAGCACAAAGCGGCGTCGGACACAGACCGCGTCTCAGCAGAGGCCCGGTAGGTTAAAAAAAAACATTTTTCACTACGGATTATTTAGGTGTTTTTGTCTTGTTAAAATGGGTGGCGGTGTCGGCGACATTGCAGCGTAAACACAGAAGTACTAGCAGCAGCAGCTTACTGCTGCTACTGCTGCTGCTACTGCTGCTAGCAGCAGCTTATTTACTGCTAGCAGCAGTAAGTAAGCAGCAGTAAGTAAGCTGCTAGCAGCAGCTTACTTACTGCTGCTTACTTACTGCTGCTAGCAGTAAGTAAGCAGCAGTAAGTAAGCTGCTGCTAGCAGCTTACTTACTGCTGCTAGCAGCTTACTTACTGCTGCTAGCAGCTTACTTACTTACTGCAGTAAGTAAGCAGCAGTAAGTAAGCTGCTAGCAGCAGCTTACTTACTGCTGCTTACGTACTTACTGCAGTAAGTAAGCAGCAGTAAGTAAGCTGTAGCCGCTGCTGCGTAAACAGTACTCGGGCCGGAGAAGCCGCTGCTGCTGCTGCTGCTTCAGACAATGGCTGCTGCTGCTGTAGCAGCCGCTTCTGCGGCCCGTGTAGCGATCATCACCTCCCCTCCGCCGCTATTTAAGCAGAACAATGACTAGAGCAGAATAAAGTTGTATTTACCGGAGATGAAGTGTAGACTGCAAATTCTGTCGTAGTATGATCGCTCCCCCAGTCCATCTGCCTGCGCTCTTTTCATTGAAAATATCCAATTCTTTCTGCGTCCTTCCTCCTTCGGTAAACGACAGAAACGTACATCCAACGATTTGGAATGCCTCTGTGTGCAACCGGGAGCACAACAAGTGGTAGGCATTGCTTAGATTACAAAAATAAACGAACTAAAAGTACGCTCTAAATCACCCGTTTTGTCATGTTGTAGACGAGAGCAGCTCTGTTTTTGCCTACCAGCGGGACCCGGAAGTAGCGCGGACGTCACGCGTTACGTCACGCGTGAACTAGTCTATTATCAGTTTCCACCCTCTGAAGCAATTCCAGTCTATTTTAACAGCAGATCAACGGAACGTTTTGATCTAAATCTCTACACTGTGTCGCTTTTTCACAAAGCCATTATTTGCCCTGGAAACATGGAGCTGTGTTGCATCGTGTTCTGTGAGGCAACCCTTGGTCTTCAAAAGCGTGACAACTTCTAGGCACTCTTTCCCACAGTTTGTATGTAAACGTTGCTTTATCAAAGATCTCAGAGAGCTCATCGCAAAACTCTTCTGGGGATTTATGCGTCCTCAAATCTTTCTGTCTCTTGGGGAAATGCGTGTCTGAACTTGCAAGAAACAGACATTATTGTTCGGTCTACAGCTTCTCCTCGTTTCCTTGTCGGACGTATGGCTTTTTGCCTTCAGCTCCTCCATGAGAATCACTTTTCTCGACAGTGGATGGGTGCACCTGGGTCACTCTAGTTTTTGCCTGTTCTGTGCTGACTGTACTGCTTAATTTGATTTGGAAGGAAATTATCTTGAGGTGTTGTTAATCTGCAGCACAAAATCTCTTTGGCCAAGCACTGTGTCTGTTAACTTTGCTTCTTTCTGTCTCTCCTAAATGGACGGCTGAACTTCTGGTCCAGTTGAGCGATTCAGAAGTAATTTTACAGTCTGCGGAAAATTATCGTCCCGCTCTACTTTCCAAAATCCTTTTGTCCAGTTACATTGGAAGGTTTTGAAGAATGAGCATGAATCTGTTTAAGATCATGCTTAAGGATCTCAAGACCAGACTTTGACTAGGCCACCCCAAAACCGTTGTATCCCATTCAGATGTGGACTGCATAACTCAAGTGTACTTGATCTAAACATCACAAACTGATGGCTGAACATTTTCCTCCAGGGTTTTTCTGCTAGAGAGCAGAATTCATGGTTCCATCAATTGCAAGCAGTCATTCAGCTCCTGAAGCAGCAAAGCAGCCCCAGACCACCACACTACCACCTCCTTGTTTGGCTGTAGGTATAGTATTTTTGTTCTCAAACTCGTTGGTTGGTTTATGTTGGTTTTACGCCCGACATAAAAGGTCGCCCACTCTCAAGAAGTTCCACTTTTTTTCTTGTCAGTCCCCAGAATATTTTCAGTAGATGTTTTCAACTTCAAACTCTGCCATGAATCGGATTTTTGGCCAGTTATTTTTGATTGTTGATTCGTGAACACTGAGCATAACTGAGGCAAGCTTCCCTGCAGTGCTTCAGATGTTCTGGGTTCTTCTGTTATCTCCTGCGCGAGTCGTTGATGAGGTCTGGGAGTAATTGTAGTCAGGCCAGCCACTTCTGGAAAGGTTTACCATTGTTCCACGTTATCTTCGTTGGTGGATTATGGCGCTCACTGTGGTTTGCTGGAGGCTCAAATTCTCAATGGCGCTGCAACTTTTTCCAGCATAATTGAGGTGAATGAGTTTATTTCTCCCCTGTTCTTGAATTTCTTCGGGCATGATCTGTTGCTCTTTGAGAACTGTTAGCCTACTTCATGTTGTCTGGCAGGACCTATTTCTGTGAATTGTTGAAACTACCTGTTTGGCAGTAATCAGGCCTTAGTGTCGCTATTGAGGAGGGGGGGGAGCTTAGGGTTGGTGGTTATATTTTTAGACAGGATTCTGGTTTTTCTCTTAATAAACAGAAGCCTAATTGGAAAACTACATCTTTTATTTGCTCAGGTGGTCTTTGTCTGATATTGAACCTAGTTTCATAACAGGAAACATTTAACTGTGACAAAAACACCAACACAGAAAAAAATTGTTAGGAAGTAACTACTTTTTCACAGCACTGTATATGACATGAAACCATCTTCTGCAACTTTACCTTGTAGCAGAATTAGCTTACTTTTACTCACCCATTTTTTAACCTGTCTACCCACCTGTGCCTTTCTTAGCTTAAAAAACTCTATTTTATTTAAACCTGTATGTGACTCTGATAATCATTATCACACATTTGGAGCGGTTGTTTCAACCATAGACCTGGTCTTCATCCTAGGAAATCCCAGACATTGTGGACGTGTACATGTTGGAATTAATGCCGGTTTGAAGGCAAAGGGTAGTTGGACCAGATGTTGATGACGTTGATGTTTATTTTTGATCTTCTGGTTGTTTGCTCACTTTGCCTTTTGCAATTTGCTAAAAAAAAACCTATTATTTATATTTTAGAAAGCTTCCTTAGTATAAAGCATTCTTAGAAGAGTATGTCCAATATCTATACGTGGATGCTATACTCGGTGATAAACTGTTTTTTCTAGCGTCGTGCTTTGCATGTAGAAAATATCTCAGAGTGGTGGGGACAGTCTGTAATGAATCAGAATGAGTTGTGCTAATCACAATCAATATCTTGATCACAATTTTTACCAAGGGTGTCATAATTTCATTTTTTTCTTAATATTATGCAGCCATAGTTTACAAAATGTTTTGACAACTGTGTGAAACCTTTATAGGCTGCATGGAGTTGTTAGTATTGGGTTAAACCTGGAGTGCATGGAGTTTGCATGCTCTTCCTGTGCATGTGAGGCGCCTCCCACAGTTCGAAAGCGTGACTGTTGGGTTAATTAGTGACTCTAAACCACCCTTAGGTGTGAGTGTGTGTAGGCATGGTTGACCCGTGATAGACTGGTGACATGTCCACGGTGTCCCCTGCCTCTTGCCCAGTGACTGCTGCTGATAATCACCCCAATCACCCCCCCCCCCCTTCAATGAAAACCATATTTGACTAAGTTTCAAATATGGTGAGAAGCATATCTGAAAAAGATGGTAGTTGAACTGTAACAAGGAGAGTTTAGTCTCCAAAAAGCACCCGTCTGGAAAGGCTTTCTGAAGATGTTATTTTCTTTCCTGTGCAACTAAATATAAGTCAAGTCCTCAGCCCCCGGCTGTTGCCTACATCCACTTTTCCTGCAGCAAAGTAAGTTTAGCTGGATGTATGTGGTTTCCCAGAAAGCTCTAGTTTATCTGTTTAACTAGTTACCGCCTTGTCAAATTACTTGAACAGTTGCCATTACCATAATCAGCTGTATTGGATCAAACTTCAGTCAGATAATAATAACTCATGTGCTGTTTAAAAAGATCGATTCTGCTGTTAATGCCCCACAGCCTGTCTTCCTGGAAGGATGTTCCAAAACGTCTAATGACAGTTTTTCATAGATAAGATTGTTGCTGTAAGAACCCTCATTTCTGCACCTAGTTGTGACCCTTTTGGTTTGATTCCCTGTCCAGCTGTGTTTGATACATTTGAACCAGTGAATCTGACCTTTTTAAAGGATATTGTTAAACATATTAGGCCATCAGGTTCTCCTTGTGATCCTGCTCCCCCTCAGTTATTTAGGGAGGCTTTCTCCAGCATAGGACAGATCGGCCTTGCTATTGTAAACAGCAGCTTGCTGTCAGGTGTTGTCCGTGTAGGTTTTTATCACACTGTGGTGCAGCCTCTGCTTAAGAAGGCTGGCCTTGACCAAACTGTATTAGCAAATTTTAGGCCTAGCTCCAAGCTGCCTTTTATTTCGAAATCTTTAGAGGAAGTTGTCCTTTCCCAGGTCAAGCCCTTTTTACATGAGCAAAGGATTGTGGGGGTTTTCAGTCAGGTTAAGGTCAATATGACCTAACCGTTGCTTTTGATACTGTGGACCACAATATTTTATTATCCTGTTTACAGACACAACTTGTTTTAAGTGGTATCATATTAAAATGCTTTTGGTCTTATTTGTCAGACAGAACCATGTCTTTAAAAATAGCTGATTTTGAATTCTCAACCACTCCTCTACATTATGGGGTTCCTCAGGTCTCAGTCTTTGGTCCCCTGCTTTTATCTCTTTATTTACTCCCTTTGGGTTCAATGCTCAGAAAACGTAGGATCTTCTTTCATTTTTATGCTGATGACAGTCAGATATACACGTCACTAAAAAAAAGGAGCCTTTTTGATCCTACAAGCCCCTACTATTGTGTCTTGAAGACAAAAGCATGGATGGCTTTAAACTTTTTAACTTTAAATGAAGAGAAAACAGAGGTGATGGTGTTTTGTCCCACCATCTCCTGTTGATTTGGGTCCCTTGGTGCCTTGCTATAGGCAGACTGTTTCAAACGTGGGTTTTAAAATAGACAATGATCTTTAACTAGATCGCCAGGTTGGAGCAGTGGTCAAGTCCAGTTTTTATCACCTTAGGCAGCTGGCAAAGACGAAGCCGATTCTCTTAAAACAACATTTCAAAACAGTAATTCATGCCTTTATTACAACTCGACTCGATTACTGTAATGCTCTCTACAGCGGACTCAACCAGTCCTCCCTTAAGCGTCTTCAGTTGGTCCAGAATGCTGCTGCTCGTCTTTTAACTGGAGTTGGGAGGAGGGACTACATCACCTCTATCCTGGCTTCCCTCAACTGCTTCACTGTGCATTTTAGAGTTCATTTTAAGTGTCTTTCATTTGTTTTTAAAAGTGTACGTGGTTTTGCTCCATCTTTCCCCTCTGATTTGCTTCACCCATACTCTCCTGTCCGTTGCCTCAGGTCAGCTGACCTCCTGGAGGCACCGAGATCTAAACTTAAGCTCAGAGAAGACAGAGATTTTAGTGTTGCTGCTCCTAAGTTATGGAAAACTTTGCCGTTCCATACTAGAAGTGCCCCTTTATTGTCCACTTTTAAAACTCGCCTTAAGACACATTTTTATTCCTTGGCTTTTAACACATGTTGAGACTTTTGCTCTTATTCTTTTTTTATATTACTATTGTAATCTTTAGTTTTTTCCATTTTAAATGTTTTTTGATTATTGTCTGTACAGCACTTTGTCACAGCTGCTGTTTTTTTAAAGTGCTTTATAAATAAAGTAGTAGTAGTAGTAGTAGTAGTAGTAGTAATCATGCGCAAATGTTCAAACGCATGTTTATTAGCACATAAATTATAAGATAGAGTCTGGGGTCTTGGCTCAATCTCATCACTCCATGGCCATCATGCTCAGTAGAGGGATAAACTCATCCCTACCCGCGGTCAATTTATTGGTCTATTTAAGCCGGTAGGATATACTACATGATACTGTGGCTTTCAAAAGTGCTCCAACAGGTTTTCTTCCAAGCTAACCTTGTATTTGGCTCCATCCATCTTCCCATCAATTCTGACCATTTTCCCTGTCCCTGCTGAACAGTAGCACCCCCAGAGCTACCACCATATCTGGCAGTGGGGATGGGGTGTTCAGTGAGGTGCATTGTTAGTTCTCCATTACACATAGTGTTCCTTCTTCCACGTTTGCTGTGTCCCCAACATGGCTTCTGGCAAACTGCAAACAGGACATCTTATGGTTTTCTTTTAACAATGGCTTTCTTCTTGTCATTCTTCCATAAAGACCACATGTGTGCACAACTAATAGTTGTCCTATGGACTGATTCCCCCACCTGAGCTGTGGATCTCTGCAGTTCATCCACCATGGACCTCTTAGCTGCATCTCTGATCAGTGCTCTCCTTGTTGGGCGTGTAAGTTTAGGTGGATGGCGTTGTCTCTGTAGGTTTACAGCTGTGCCATACTCTTTCCATCTACGGATGATGGATTGAACAGTGCTCTGTGAGATGTTCAAAGCTTGGGGAATCTTTTTATAGCCTAAGCTGCTTTAAACGTCTCCACAACTTTATACCTGACCTGTCTGGTGTTTACCCGGGACTTCATGAAGCTGTTTGCTCCCCAATATTCTCTTAACCAACCTCAGAGGCATCGCAGAGCAGCTATATTTGTACTGAGAGTAGATTACACACAGGTGGACTCTATTCAGTCATTAGCAATCATCGGGCAACTTCTGACGGCACTCAGAGAAAAGGGGGCTGAATACTTTTGCACATCACGCTTTTATTTTTTTTTATTACAAATTTTTTTAAAATCATGTGTAATTTACTTTCTACTTCAAAATTGTTTACCGCTTTGTGTTAGTCTTTCACATAAGATTCCAATTATATATATATATATACTCATAAAAATACTTTATTTATCCCAGGGGGAAATTAAATGTTGCTTTAACTCATCTTATCATGGCGTTATTATAGATGGTGATTGCTGTGAGCAGGAGAGATCTGCTGCAGCCGTTTTACAACCAATCTGAAGAAGCCCGTTTTCCAACGACAATGTCATGAAGAGGATGTTCAGGATCGTCCATCATTTTCTTGATTTTATGCAAAATCCCTCTTTGCATCATCGTCTCCAGACGTTCCACAGTCGTCCCCAGAACAGAACCAGCCTTCTCTATCAGGTTGTTGAGCCTTTTTAGGTCCCTGGCTCTGATGCTGCTGCCCCAGCAGATGATGGCGGAGGAGATGAGGCTCTCAACAACAGGCTTATAGAAGATCTGCAACATCGTGCTGCAAACCTCGAAGGATAACTTCCTCAAAAAGTCCAGTCTGCTCTGTCCTTTCTCAAAGATGACTTCACTGTTGAGTATCACAATGCATTATAATGTCGTCAAAAATGTATTTCTCTAATCAGATGTAAAAAACTAAAACCCACTTAATAAATAGATTCATCACACAGTCTAATATATTGCAAGCATTATTTTCTGAGGACTTTGAATGATTATGCCGTCCAGCTAACAGAAACTCCAAATTCAGTGTCCCAGAGAATTATTGTAATATATGACCGATAAAAAGTTATTTTAAAAACTTCATGTTATGGTCAGGTTATGACCCACACACTCATGGTGAAGGCTGCTACTTAGACTTAGACTTAGACTTTCTTTATTGTCGTTTTGTATAAACAGAGTGCATACAGAACGAAATTTCGTTTTCACACAGCTCAGAAAGATTGCAGTAACTCTACAGGATACCTTGCAGTGAATTACAGTACAGGATAAAGTGCAGTGATAAATCGCAGTCACTTACAGGATAAATTTCAATTGACTTCCGGATAAAGTGCAGCAGTGAACAGTAGGCAGTTGAAATGTAAACAATGTAAACCAAATGTAAACAAATATGCAGTAAGGTGCAGCAGTGATTTAAAAGTAGACAGTTGCATTGTACACAGTTTTGCAGTACGTTTCCGGGTAAGGTGCAGCAGCAATTTTGCAGGATACGATACAATGTGCAAATGTGCAAATCAGCGAGTCGAGTGTGGTACACAGTCCGTTTTTCTACTTCAGCAGTTCAGCAGTTCAACAGTCTGATGGCAGCAGGGAAAAAGCTTTTGCAGAACCTAGTGGACCTGCAGCGGATGCTGCGGAACCTCTTTCCAGAGGGCAGCAGGGAGAATAGTCTATGGTGGGGGTGTGAGGGGTCCCTGATGATGTTACAGGCTCGAGACACACAGCGCTGCGATGAAATGTCTTTAATGGAGGGAAGAGGAGCCCCGATGATCCCTTCTGCTGTCCTCACCACTCTCCTCACGTTCTTCCAGTCGGAGGCACTGCAGCCTACACACCACACAGAGAGACAGCTGGTCAGAATACTCTCTATGGTGCTTCTGTAGAAGGTCGTGAGGATGGGCGGGGGCAGGCGGGCTCTCCTCATCCTCCGCAGAAAGTACAGTCGCTTCTGTGCCCTCTTCACCAGTGCCGTGGTGTTCACAGTCCAGGTGAGATTGTCCGTGATGTGCACCCCCAGGAACTTGGTGCTGCTGACCACCTCCACCGCTGAGTTGTTGATGAGCAGTGGAGCGTGGTGAGGCCGGTTTTTCCTGAAGTCGACGATGATCTCCTTCGTCTTCTCCACGTTCAGGATCAGGCTGTTGTCTCTGCACCAGCCCACCAGCTGCTCCACCTCCTCTCTGTAGTCCTGGTCGTTGTCGTCTCTGATCAGGCCCACCACCGTTGTGTCGTCTGCACTGTTGTGTTGTCTACCCCGATAACTGTTCAGTACACAGTCAATGAGACCCCCTAACGTCATTGGGAGCGTCCCGGCATGATGAAGAAAGTTCAGTTGGGAGGAAAAGCTTCATAAGCTTACTTCATTTCAGCTGAGATTCACAAGGCATGGGCTGCGGCAGGAGTCAGAGCTTCACGAGCCACCACACACGGATATATCCATTTCATCCAAATTGAGGTCCAGTGGGAAGTTTCCACAGTCAGCAATGATTTAGGGAGCCGTGTCATCTGCCGGCCCTCTGGTTTTTAATGATGCTCAATATGTTTTAAGTTTGCTCAGCTAACACGAAATAGAATCCATTGTGTTTTAGCAAGAGGAAGAAGAGAGCCACCAGAACCAACAAAATGCAGACGAGCTGAAGGCCACTATTAGAGCAACGTGGGCTCTCTTAACACCTCAGCAGTGCCACTGGTGCAGTAATTCATGCAAAAGAAGCCCTGACCAGTTACTGCATGCAAATCCTATACACTATATGAACATACTCTGTAGTAGGCCCACATTCTGCTGTTAAAATTATGTTTTCTATGGCCAGATATAATAGAAAACTGTTCTGAGAAACTGAATTTAGTATTTTTTATTTTATTTATTAGCTGTAAACCATAATTATTATTCTCCGTGTGTGAAGAATGTCAAATCTGTTTCACTTTTCAGATTGAAAAAGTGAAATCAACTAACGTTGTTATCATATTCTAATTTCTTTTCTTGGTTTTATTTGTACAAAGTAAATGTAAATAGCAAGAGCTAAAAATATGAGAATTAAGGTAATTGATTAAATAAAATTATGCAATCACTGGGCCTTGATCTTTATAAGGAGGAATGTACTTCCTATCTCAGAACCCTCTGTATTAAAAAAACCTGATCTATCCAAACAACTGTAACTTCTTTACTTGTCGCTGTGTAAAAAAAGATGAAATACAATTCATTTTCTTTTTTTTTTCTTTTTTGGGCTAATCTAGAATTTTTAATTAACTGCTGCATTCTAGTTTTTTTAGCTCAAATTTTATACTGAACCAAAGTGTTTACTGTAAAGATCCAACAAGTATAGTAACCACCAAAAACCCATTAAATATTTCCATTTCCTAAGATGAAGTTATGACAGAGAGCTTTACAGGACAAATATAACACTGTTTGCTCCTTCATGCACTCTCTGCTCAGGCTGCAGTCAGGTTTAATATTAACAGGTGCCAGAGGCTGTTTTTGAACTTCTTAAGTAGTTCTTTGGACCTGAATGATGCCTCTTTGAATATGTAATTGATACTATTTTTGTCTGCAAAGCTAAAATATATGTTATCAATACCCACAGCGGTCAGATGTACTGACAAAAAAAGAACAAATCACTCAGTGAAAAGTTGAATAATACAAAACGTGTTGCATCAGCACAAAATCTTGAAGGGACTGTTTTAATCTGGAGAAACCTGCTCTCTCATGAAGTTGCAAGAAGTTGCAGTGAATGTTATTGACAGTAATGTTGTATGTAGCAAATAGTATGTAGATTTTGCATTATTAATAATGCTTGTCTTGTCATTTTATTCCTCTTTCAGAAATCTGATGCCATGCTGTACACCCCAAGTACAACCAGCCAAACAGTAAGTTGTAAATATTCAGTTTCAAGTGCAATTACATACATGAGAGAGTAAATTGTCAGGAAATGTGTTAATTTATTCCCTTCAAATAAAGTTTAATTTATTTGTAACGCACATATAAAGCCACAGCTGTTGACCAAATGCTGTACATCTAAAATAATCAAATGGTGTTAAAACAAAGAGCAAAATGATAAACTACCAGGATTCTACATAAAATTAGAAAGCGCTGAGTAAAAAGTGACACAAATAGAAAGTAGTGGAACTCATTCTGATTTAAAATCCAGAAAGTAAAAGTGGGGTTTCAAGTAGAATTAGAAAGTGTTTAAAGGTGGAGAGGTCTAAATATGAAGGGCCTGTTTGTTTTATAGTTGTGGAGCAGCAACAGTGGAAGCTCGTTCTCCCCTGTGCTTTAACTTTGACCTCGGAGCTGCCAGGAGAATTTCCTCCCGCAGATCTCATTGATCTTTAGGAGCAGCAGGCAGTGTAACTCTGTGTTAGCTGTTTGTGTATGCTTAAAATTGGATCTTGAATATGCCCATGTTTATCTATAACCGTGGAATCGATAAGCAGTGCTACAATAGAAGTACACAACATGAATATTTTATTGATGCTGCTGATTTATCCGGAACTAAGCTTTCAGTCTTTACCACACTACCCAGTGAAGACATCCATGAGGGAATTCCTGCTTCAACGGAATAATCCGGGCGCAGATACTTTTAACGACCTCTAATTTTTAGAAGACTTGCAAACAAAGGTTGAAAGGGACCAGACACTTGCATGGAAGGGAAACTGTGTACTAAACCAGAGGAAACAAAGGAGGAGAGCAGCAGGGCAAGAGAGATGAAACCCCAAGGAGCAGAGCTCACCCATCTACCCTCTGTGATCCTCCTCACCAATGTTTGGTTGCTTAGAAATGAGATAGATGAGTTTCAGGCTAATGTACTTGACCTTTTAAATGAGAAGTGGAATACCTGCATCATGGCCTGTAATGAAGCATTCCTAACACCCATGGACACAGACTCAAACCTGTCAGCGGCTTCTGAGGATCTATCAGACTTGATGGAAAGGCTGACCAGCAAGAGTGCGAGAACCTAAGCGTCAGAGAGGCACAATCGATATCGACCTGCTGACTCTCTCTTCATCCCTTACTACCTCCCAAGGGAATTTCCTCAGCTGTTTCTGACTGTTGTGTGCATACACCTCAAAGCAAATACACAGAAAGCAGAGGACGTCATCTGAAAAGTGATTCATAGGTTTCATTCTCCCTTGAAACGTAAGCCAATGAATGGGGAGCTAGTGGAAGCTCTATTCAAGGTTTGACGATCCAAAAATATAAAATTCTCAGTCTACTTTCCAAGTTACATTGAAGGTGCATGCAGTCATTTAAATAAGAGTCCAGGCCCCGACGGCATCACAGGTAGAAGATTAAAAACTGTGCAGAACAACTTGTCATGTGTTTTTTAAAATATATTTAGCATGTGCTTGTGACCCATGACAGTCCGTATGTTGGAGTCTATCATTGTTCCTGCAGCCGACTGCACTTCTCTCAGACAGTTAAATTATCATTTTCTGGAAGGTAGTTGCCAGATCAAATTGCAGACAGAAACTTGGGAGTCGGATAGTGAGTTTAAAATATGTAATTAAACGAAACAAATTAACTTACAAGGTGCGCAGGACAGGATGAACTGCAGGTAGCATGGAATAAAATAGAATAGAAATACCTTTATAGCCCACAGTAAGGAAAGTTGGGCATGACAGTGGCAAAAACTAATAAGAGGGAATGACCAGGCAGTTTATGCACAGACTGGGAGAGGATTGAAGGAATAGAAAGCAGGTGTAAATGCTGAGTAAATAACAATGATTTAAAAAATTACAATTACCTTTATTTGTCCTGCCAACATACATTCCAATGAAATTCATCCTCTGCATTTAACCCATCCCTTAGGGAGCAGTGGGCTTCATTCCGGGGCTAAGGGTCTTGCTCAGGTACCCATAATGGGAATCTGTGGGATTAGAACTAAGAACCCTGCAGCCTCTCCACAATGCTCTGTAAACACTTGGCCACCACTCCCCAATTGAGTGATGGCTGAGAACAATGCGGGAAGAGAACTGGGGGAAAATAATAGACAGAACAGGGAATTTATTTAATGCAAAATTATACAGAATGAACTAAGAACAAAATTTGCTAACTAATATATAAAAGTGAAAAAAGGCAAATGCTTCAGGAATAAACCAAAGAAAGCATGACCCAGGAGACTTAAACCAGTCCAAATACATTCATGACATAAATGACCTTTAAGGAAGTGGGTGACAGTTGATCTCATAAATCAGGTACACGCCTGCTTAGACACGATGCAGTTTTGCTATAGACCAGGAAGAGGAGCAGAAAATGCTTGCATAACATTCCTTCACCTCTTGATGAAATACTAGAGTCCTGGTACTCATGCCAGACTTTCTTATCTGCTATTGATACTATCCAACCAGCTATTTTATGACATACAATATTCTATCCGGGGAACAGGGGTCTGCATGGTTCGGGTGGGCTGGCTCACTATATAATTTTTGTTTCTCCATTGTCGGGTAAGGATGGTGCGTGGAGTGGGTGGGGGTGGGGGGGGGGGTTGGTTGTGTTTTGCTCTTGGGCCTTGGTGCTTGTCTCTAGCTGGTGCTGCCTCCCTCTCCAGGTAGGTTACATGTGTGGCTATCACTTTGCAACATATATACAACCTCGGGGAGTGAGGATGTCGCTGGGGAGCGGGTAGGTAGTGGGTCACCGAGTCAGTGTCTGGGCTTGAGATGGGCGTTGGGTCCAGGGGCTCGACCGGGGCTGGCACTTCTGCTCTCCCCGGGGATATAGGGGTGGGGCTTAATTATAGAGGGCAGGGTGTGGGGGAGGCAGCGCTTCCGGTTTCAAGGGGTAGGCTCTGGTTGGCTGGCCCGTTCGGTTCATGTTAGCCCCATCTCTGGATGGATGGGCTTGTGGGTAGTCTGGGCTGGGATCAGGGAGGGGGGTTGGGGCCAGAGTAGGGACCGGTTAGGTCAGGTTTGGGTACTGTTGGGTTTGGGCTGGTGCGTTGGTGGTCTTCGGTGTCCAGGGTTGGGTGCTCAGGTGTCTGCTGACTCACTGCTGGCAGCTGCTTCGCGGGGCCCCTTGGGTCTCGGGGACCATGGCTGGTCCCTCTTGAGCACCTTTGCTCTGGGGTTCCTTTCGGGCGTCTTGGGTTCTGGTTTCCCTGGTGTCTGCCTTGGTGCTCTGGGAGGCGTGTCTTTGGCTCCTCACAACCACTATTGAGCATTTTTGTTATGGATAAACCTTACAGACACAAGCGCACTCTCACAAACACCTGCAGGTGCTTGGATTCAGGTGCTTACAGATTCACTTCTATACAGAAAATCCCTATAAGTAGCTTTAGCTGTCACTTTATACATCTTGTATTAAATAATACTACATATTTTTCACCGATGTTATGAAGATGTTAGTTGTTTGTATCTGTAATACTTTATCGGTTGGTTTAAAATCATTCTCATTTGTCACTCAGGATGGACATAACATTCCCTATAAACAATCGGTCCTCTCCATTAACAATGTCTTAGGCTACGTTCACACTGCAGGTCTTAATGCTCAATTCCGATTTGTTGTGAAATTGGATTTTTTTGCGTGTCCGTTCACACTTCCAAATATATGCGACTTGTATGTGATCTACTGTGTGAACTGAAAGCGTTCAACCGAAGTGTCCCGCATGCGCACTCGAGGACGCGATGATGTCACACGTAGCAAGCGTCCTCAGTGTTTGCGGAAGTAAACATGACTCGTAATACCGCAGCGTATATTACGTTCTTTAAGTTCTTCTCCAACAGGAGCAGGCACATTACGAATGAAATCTTTTTAAGAAGATCAAAAAGAAAGAGAGCCAGATTTCTTACATTCGCGTTTTGTGGCGCAGTAATAGCAACGTCCGTACAGAGAAACGTGTGGGTGCGGAGTCAAAGCCAGGAATGGTGGGACAGTGATGTGAGCGGCTTTAGTGATACGGAGTTCCTTCATAACTTTCGAATGAAAAAGGCAACCTTTATGTGCGTCTGTGAACGGCTCTCTTTAGTGCTCTCACGCAAAGTACAAAATATAGAGACTTTCTTACAGCCAGTGGATGTAGATGGTGTACTGCTGTTAAAGCTTGTATCATCAGTTCTTGGTGTAGAACTTTCCTCTGAGCTAGTTATATATAAATAACCCACCTGTATCACCGCTGCCGCCGCTGCTGCTGCTGCCGCTGCTGCTGCCGCTGCTGCTGCCGCTGCTGCTGCCGCTGCTGCCTGTGTTTGCGGCAGGACCTGGGCTCCTCTCCTCGGGCTCCTCTCCGGCAAAGCAGCTATCCACCAGGTATAGTGGTTGAACGCTGGGCTTGTCTCCCAAAACACGGTCCAGCTCTTCATAAAATGGACAGGTGACACGTCCACGTCCGCTTCGTTTGTTTACGTCTTTAGCCTCCTTATATTTGGCCCGGAGGCTCTTGATTTTCCGTTGGCATTGGATCCAGGAGCGCTTGTATCCCCGATCGGCCATTTCTCGGGAAATGTTTTCAAATATCCCCCGGTTCCGGTAAGACCCTTCGAGTTTGGTCTGATTCGAGCTATCTCTCCAAATATGAATTAAGTCAGCAACCTCACTTTCTCTCCATTGACTGCTCTCCGTGTTATCTTCCGCCATGGTTGTTAGTTTTTTCCCGCCTCCGCTTAGTAGGACGCAGATTAGTAACGTTTAGTAACATTTGTCAAGTATCAATGACGTGTAGGTCGGATGAATGCGACCCGGCCGTACAGACACAGGTCGCATTTGAAAAGATCAGATACGTATCGGATTCAGGACCACATATCCAAGTGGCCTGGGTCGCATTTGGAAAAATCCGATCTGTGTCGTTCAGACTGTCATAAAAAGATCAGATACAGGTCGCATATGGGCAAAAAAATCGGAATTGGGTCACTTCAGGCTGCAGTGTGAATGTAGCCTTAGTCAAATTTTTCTCGGGAACTACTTCTGTGCTGTGTGTAGTCCTTGTTTAATTCCTGGTTCCTGAGCCAATCATAGAACAGAGCGTTTGGTATTGGCATTTGGTATTTTATTTTGGCAAAAGAGCAGCAGCCTGTTAACATGGAAGCCAAAAAAACAATCCGAATACTATTAATACCCTTATAGAGGAAGGAGCCTTTAGCACAAGCAGAAGTGTGTCAGCGGTCACCATGATAAGTGCTGTCCGAATAGTGCAGTCAGTAAGGAAGGAGTTAGGAAAAGAAGCCTGTATGCTTCCTCCTGCAACTAGCTTTGTCTAGGAGCCCTGCGACGTCCCTTACTGGTACCAAGTAGCCCTTAGGTATCCCACAATCCTTTGTGTAACAATGTATCAGCACTTCCCACCTTATGGAAATCAACGAAAAATAATAATCATCTTTATCGTCATTGCAATGTACATTCCAATGAAATTTGTTCTCTGCATTTAGCCCATCCCCTTGGGGAGCAGTGGGCTGCAATCTGGGGTTAAGGGTCTTGCTCAGGGACCCAGAGTGGCAGTCGGTGGGAGTTGAACCAGGACACAAGTGTAATGCTCTAACCACTAGGGCACCAGTAGTTCATTTTCGGAAGGCTGTAGCCCTGGATTTGACTTGCATCATCCATGCACGTTTCCGTCACGTAATGATGTCGGAGTTAAAGGCTGTCTAAAATCTGCACAGCAGTCCGGAGCTCCTTTCCTCCCCATGATAAAGTTCTGACTGTTGACCCTGTGAAAGATTACGGAACAGGTGTGAAGAGCAGGAGCTAGACGCTATTACTAAGGGTATTCGGATGGAGCCTCAGAATTCTAGATGTGGTGAAGACGACTTGCTGACGTTCAGAGCATCAAAATGGAGGATCTACTGAAAAGAGAAAAGTTTCAGTGGGCAGCAGTAATGTAGATGAAATTGCCCTTTTGATGTCAAAGGTTGGGCAGATTGGTCCGAGATGACAGAAGGGGAACAGTGGCTCAAATAACTGCTTCTTACAACTAAGTTCTGCTAAAAACTACTATCACATGACAAACCGTTTCGCAGATGGGCTACAACAGCAGAACCTCTCAAAGGGTGCCGCTCCTATCAACGAAGACCAGTAAACTGAGGCTAATACTCATACAACACATGTCATCGCAAGGCGCTACACAAAGTCAAATTCAAACAAATCCTCCAGGTTGGTCAGAAAGTTTCCTCTCTAAGGAAACCCAGCAGGTTGCATCAAGTCTCTCCAAGCAGCATTCACTCCTTCTGAAAGAGCGTAGAGCCACAGTGGACAGTCGTCTGCATTGTTGATGGCTTTGCAGCAATCCCTCATACTGAGCATCCATGAAGCGACAGTGGAGAGGAAAACTCCCCTTTAACAAGGAGGAAAACCTCCAGCAGGACCAGAACCAGGCTCAGTGTGAACGCTCATCTGCCTCGACCCACTGGGGGTTAGAGAAGACAGAGCAGAGACACAGAAAGCACAGAAGCTCACATTGATCCAGGAATGCTTTGTAAGTTATATGGTAATAGTGGATGATCTGCCTCCCCTGGATGATATCACTGCTAACAGAACACCAGACCAGGTGTACCTTCTGTGAAGAAAAAAATGACAGAGAACAAAAAGTTAAAAGCAGAAAGCAGTTGACCGGGAAACAACAGATAATGCACGGATGGCAAAGGACTTCACAGATGGGGCATGCATAAATGAATGGACACTTATCTCAGGGCAGAATGAACACGTGGATAACCCTGGCACCGAGACTATTTCACAGTCTAACAGTGACACCTATCCCAAAGACGACATGGGAGGGAGAGACCAATCCAGCAGGGGTGTGTCCTTGCTGACCTATATAAGATGATGTAACCGAGAAGTTTGTCACTCTCCGGATCTGACCCTTCCTGCATTCTTTTATGTGTAAGAGTCCAGTACCGAAGCTGTAGCATTACTCTGGCTTGTTAGATTAAATATGTTAAAATCTAGCTTCCGTTTCAAGTGTCAATTTATTACTAAAGAAGTTAACATTAAAAAGACCACTTCTCAGGTAAAGAACTGGGAGTACAGCAACAGTGTATAGTTAATTCTTAACAACAACAACCTAACAAAGTGGTGTTTCCACCCACTTTACACAAATACATAGCTTCAAAAAGTATATATTAAAAATATTTTAAAACAAGGTAAAAGCCCTCAATATGTGGAATTTACATGGATTATATTGAGAACATACAGGGGTTGGACAATGAAACTGAAACACCTGGTTTTAGACCACAATAATTTATTAGTATGGTGTAGGGCCTCCTTTTGCGGCCAATACAGCATCAATTTGTCTTGGGAATGACATATACAAGTCCTGCACAGTGGTCAGAGGGATTTTAAGCCATTCTTCTTGCAGGATAGTGGCCAGGTCACGACGTGATGCTGGTAGAGGAAAATGTTTCCTGACTCGCTCCTCCAAAACACCCCAAAGTGGCTCAATAACATTTAGATCTGGTGACTGTGCAGGCCATGGGAGATGTTCACCTTCACTTTCATGTTCATCAAACCAATCTTTCACCAGTCTTGCTGTGTGTATTGGTGCATTGTCATCCTGATACACGGCACCTGCTTCAGGATACAATGTTTGAACCATTGGATGCACATGGTCCTCCAGAATGGTTCGGTAGTCCTTGGCAGTGACGCGCCCATCTAGCACAAGTATGGGGCCAAGGGAATGCCATGATATGGCAGCCCAAACCATCACTGATCCACCCCCATGCTTCACTCTGGGCATGCAACAGTCTGGGTGGTACGCTTCTTTGGGGCTTCTCCACACCGTAACTCTCCCGGATGTGGGGAAAACAGTAAAGGTGGACTCATCAGAGAACAATACATGTTTCAAATTGTCCACAGCCCAAGATTTGCGCTCCTTGCACCATTGAAACCGACGTTTGGCATTGGCACGAGTGACCAAAGGTTTGGCTATAGCAGCCCGGCTGTGTATATTGACCCTGTGGAGCTCCCGATGGACAGTTTTGGTGGAAATAGGAGAGTTGAGGTGCACATTTAATTCTGCCGTGATTTGGGGAGCCGTGGTTTTATGTTTTTTGGATACAATCCGGGTTAGCACCCGAACATCCCTTTCAGACAGCTTCCTCTTGCGTCCACAGTTAATCCTGTTGGATGTGGTTTGTCCTTCTTGGTGGTATGCTGACATTACCCTGGAAACCGTGGCTCTTGATACATCACAAAGACTTGCTGTCATGGTCACAGATGCGCCAGCAAGACGTGCACCAACAATTTGTCCTCTTTTGAACTCTGGTATGTCACCCATAATGTTGTGTGCATTGCAATATTTTGAGCAAAACTGTGCTCTTATCCTGCTAATTGGACCTTCACATTCTTATTGGTTCAATGTGCAATTAATGAAGATTGGCCACCAGGCTGGTCCAATTTAGCCATGAAACCTCCCACAGTAAAATGAGAGGTGTTTCAGTTTCATTGTCCAACCCCTGTATATCAGAAGCAATGGTTGTCCTTGCATGCGCAAAAACAAATAAATAAATAGAATCTTAAGCCTTGGTTCTCAATAATTGTCTTGAATCTCTTTCATCTGTGTATAAGTTCCTAGACATCTTCAAGGCTCCTGCACGATGCTGAAAGAACCTTCTTTAGCGCCTCCTGTGAAGATCTGGCTTATCAAACTTTAAAAGATTGGACTATTCATGGTGGTGACAAGAGCTGCCAATCCGTTTCAAGTACAAACTGAGCTTCTGTTTTCCTTAGGCTGAGTGCACCTTTATCTGATGACTGAAGTTCATCCTGGAGGAGCACAGAAAAGTGTATTTTCAAGTATTTCTGTTACTTTTTACAGACTGTAAACCTATTTGATTGTAATCATGCTCCATTTAATTAATCCTAACACTGTTGCTCGTTTTGGAAGGGTTGAAGGGGAGAGCTTCTTTTCCTGGCAGCAGGATTTATGAAGTCTGATCTGAATGAACCACCAGATTCTGAGACAATCTCCTCTGGAAAGAGGAGGCCCAGTTAGTGATGCTTGGTCATAATGAAGACTGTTCTTCTCTTGCAGGATAGGTGTACACATAAGGTGCTCCAGTGTTATATGCTTGAACTGATGGTGATCTTTCAGGAGGAAAAAGTGGACATTTGGGACAAAACACAATGCTTCTTTCAGTTCAACGAAAACTTGTTACCTGAGGTAAGTCATTGTAGGCACAGTTTTTATTTTTACCATTTGCAAATATTTTTAAAATTATGATTTTTAAAATAAATTCTGTTTTTCTTTTGTATTTCAGGAAAACTGCTCAGAATGTGAAGTCTACCCCCTCAAAAATAGTACAACATTCTACAACAAATTTGAAGACATTTTGAAAAAGCTAACAACTGAAAAAAACACAATGTAAATACTTGTATATATTTGTATATAGAAATATTTTATTCTGTGAATATCACAATGTAAGCATCAAAATAGATGACTGCCGTCCTTACATATGAATACACAAATGTCTCTTCCTTGTTTATACTCCCGGTTTATCTATTTAAAAACAGTCTGAATGTATATCATGACACTGGTTCATCGTATTCTTTTTTTTTCAGTTGTACATTTGTACTTTATGGCGATATTGTATAATATTAAAGATATTGCTTAACACTACTGAATGAATACCTGTTATACAACTTGTTTAAAAAAGGCACTTCTGTATCTTTATTATACCTACCTTTGCAGTAAATACTACAGTTTATTGTAGCGCTTTTGATTCCTTTTGAATATTATTTAAACATTTGTTATGCTGTAAACAAAAGGCTAAGCTGAACATTAGCGGGCACTGAGAACAAAAGCTGTGTCGCAGCACACACCCAAAAAGAAGATCACACATCTGGCCCAGTAATGGCGTACAAGAACATCTCAATAAATATGAGCATCATTGAAAAGTTGATTACCTGCTGTGGTTATTCCTGTCGCTTGGGCACCTCTTTTCTACCTCTCAACTCTTCATGAATACGTTTCGATACACAACATCCGGAACATGTGAATAACATGTGAATATCCGGCTCCTTCAGCCAATGGAAAGCTGGTGGCAGATGTCAGCGACTGCTGGACAGCCAACAGGGTAGCAGTCTTTCCTGTAACTGTGAAGTAAAGGTCCAAATACTGCCAATAATTAAATGTTGGGTTTTCATTGGCTGTAAGGCACAATCCTCAAAATGAACCGAAATAAACACTTGAAATTCAAAGCTCTGTGTGTAACGGATCTGTAAACGTTTACCTCTTTGAACCAAGTTACCGAAAAGGGATTTAATTGTTTTGATAATTATTGAGATGTGTTTAAAATGCACCAATGAGGTATTCACAATGAAAAAAAGAAATAAAAAAATTGTGAATCAAATAAATAATCATGCTTTTTGAAAAAACAAAAAACCCCAAACAGCGTCCAGTATCCACCGCCTCATCCACGATTCTGCCTCCTTTCAGTGAAAGTAAAAAGGCTATTTTAGCTTCAAACGTCATTTTTCTTGGCTGATCCCAAAAGCAGCTGCAGCCGATCCCATAATTATTTATGTCCCCGGTAGACATAAGTTTAAATTCTTCTTCTGAGTGGAAGTGATATTATCCAAATGAACTGTTGCTAGAGAAACTGTGGAGGGAGCTAAAGATTAGGGTGATGGTAAGAGCTCTCCCAATCCTAAAAAGTTGGAGGTGATCACCAAGCAAACATGGCAAGTCAAGATGTGGCGTGCTGATCAAAAAATAATGTTTTTTGCTAAAACTTTAATATAAGACTTAGACAACTTTATTTGTCATTTTGTATGTACAGAGTGCATACAGAACGAAATTTCGTTACATACAGCTTATACATTACAGTATAAAGTGCAGCAGTGATCAAAATGTAAACAATGCAGGAGAAAGAAACAGTGTGCGATCACAGTGTGCAGGAGAATATTTAAACCATTTTTTATGTGCAGAAATGATGGTGCAAAAAGGCATTTGTGCAAAAATGCATTTAGAAACTAAAAGTTTGGCAGCATTTGTAATGCTAGATAGAGATGTAGTGATGCAAATGTGCAAATGTGGTGGAGTCTAGTTCATAGTTCAACAGTTCAGCAATCAACATGAGCTCCAAATCAGAAACACGTTCCTGGTTAATCGCCATCATTTGCATCCCATCGAGTTTGATGTCTGCGGCACAGAGCTCGTTCTTAAACATGTCAGATAGTGAGTTGGGTCATATATCATGTCTAATAACCTGGTGATTAACTGCATCGAGCCACTCTCCAAAAAGACACCCAAACTTTGAAAGATATGATGTGTTCGAGGAGGTTTGTATTGTTTAAATGCACCAGATGGGCTTGGTCCTCCGTTATTCAGTGACTTTATCCACAGAAACAGCAGAAACATGGAAACAAACCAGAGGGCGTTGAACCAGATGTTCATCTGACTAAACCATAGATAAAGTGTCTTTAGGAGACACACATTCCCAGAATAAATTACAAACACATGTCAGGAAGCAAAGCTACGGCAGCCTTTAAAAACAACTACAACAATTTGAAACTTATCAGTGATGTGATCCTGCATAAATATTTATTATAATGGGAGTGGTGGCTTAGTGGTTAGAGCAGCGTGCTTGCACTCAGAGAAGGATGCAAGTACCCGGTTCGATCCCCAGGGCCTGCACTCTGGGTCCCTGAGCAAGACCCTTTACCCCAGATTGCTCCCCGGGCGCCGCAAATGGCAGCCCACTGCTCCCCAAGGGGATGGGTTAAAAGCAGAGAACAAATTTCGTTGTAATGTATGTTTCAATGACAATAAAGATGATATTACTATTACTATATATTTTTTTTTCTTGTCCTTTGACCAAAGACCTTGTGTTTCAAAAAGTCCACTGTAAATAAAGTTTTTTTTTACTTTTGTACTTATTATGAGCCTGCTTTGCATTATTTTTTGAGGTGTGTAAATGTAAAGTTGTCTTGTGAATTTAGTGCCTGCCTTAGGGGCATGGATAAAATTCTGCTATTGTGATAATTTCAGGATATTTACAGTAACACCATCAAGTCTTCCCACAGCCGGACTTTTTCCACACTTACAGTTTAAACACAATAGGTCCATATGTATTCAGGGGTGGATATTTTAAGCACCTTTTGTAACGTTTCTGGCACTGGAGCTGATCTAATTACCACTCAGCACACCTGTTCAGTCTCCACCCTGCCTGCAATTAACTTTCAATGTTTTCACCTGTTCTCACCTCCGTTTAAACTCCATTCTGATCAGTCTCCAGTGCCAGAACGTCTCTTCTGATCTCTACTCGCATGTCCAGGGTAAGAGCATTCCAGCCTCAGTTATTCTGTTATATTACCTGTCCGACCTGACCTGACCTGATCTGATCTGATCTGTTTTTGAGTCTGCCTCAGCTTTTGTTTTTTACCTGGATGTCTGTTTGGTGCCTTTGTGGATTATTTTTTGCCTGCCTGGATAGCCCATCATCTCCTTAATAAATCCATTAAGCATCAGCTCTGTGTCCGGCTTATATTGGGTTCAACCTAAGCTATTCATCACACCTTTGGCAGCAATCACAGTCTTTGGTGTGCTTTGATAAGTTTCATGCACCCTTTTTTGCATGCACTTTGACCATTCTGCTCTCCAAGCCTTCTTAAGCTCAGTTAGGTGAGATGGGCAGGGTTAGTAGTTGGAGATTTTTAGTTCCTTCCAGAGCTGCTCGGTTGGACAGACGTCTGGGCTCTCTGGGTACATCACTCTGAGATATTCACTGAGGCCACTCGTTTGTTGAATTAGCTGTGAGCTTCGTTTTATTGCCATATTAGGATGAGAAATTGCCTCCACAGTCTGTCTTTGACTCCTCGGCCGCAAGTTATTTTGAAGAATCCCTCTAATTTGTTTCTACATTTTATTCCTACTTGCTTATATTCTGTTTTTCCTGTATTTTAATCATGTAAAGCACTTTGCATTGTCTCTGTACTGAATTGTGCTATACCAGACATGTCCAAAGTGCGGCCCGGGGGCCATTTGTGCCCCCTGTACTGATTTTGGGTGGCCCCCCCGTTGCATTTCAAGAAAGTTTTGGTCCACCGGCACTGGTGGTTGATGCAGATGGAAACTTTTTGTTTTTAATTAGGGCAAAATTATTACAGAAAAGTAAAAATCCTACAATTTAAAACGTTCAGTACGACACAAAGTATTCATCTTTTAATAAACACACTTGACGTACTCTTTAATTTCAGCGTAACATCTATCCAGTGACATTTAGTTACTCAAATGCAGATTTTGGAGCATTAAAATCTGCTTTCAATTGAATTATTAAGACTGGCTAATTACAGCAAGTGTCCCAAATACTGTTCTGATATTACTAGATCAAAAGGAGCAAAGTTTATTATTGTTAAAGAGTCAAATTAAATTATTCAAAATAATTAGCAAACTGGATAAATACAACAAATGGGCAAAACCCTTTTTTTAAATTTTGAATCTACAATAATTTACACATTCATTTCCTACAAAAGAATCTGACTTATTTGTTTAAAATTATCATATTTTGTAGAGCAGGTTAAAAAAGTATAATGTTTTTTGGTTTAAAAAATTTTTGTTCATTTTTTGGCCCTCAAGTTCCTTTGACTTGACAATTTTGGCCCATGTACCGAATAGTTTGGACACCCCTGTGCTATACAAATAAATTTGCCTTGCCTAAATTTGTCTGCTTTACCGTTCCTGCAGACTACTTGCTGTGGGAGAACAGCAATCTGATGCAGGCACCGCCATGCTTCACAGTAGGGATGGTATTGTTTATGTAGTAAGCAGTGTTTGTTTTAAAAATCTATTTTCACTTTTATTTTTCAGCTGAATTTCGTTTCTCCTGGTTTGAAAACCTCCGAGGTGTGTTTCTGCAAAGTTCAAGCCTTAGGCGAGGAACATCTTCTGTTTGGTTGCTCTGCTATGAAGAGTTGGTTGGTGGAGTATTTTAACAATGGCTGACCATCCAGACGGGTTCTTGGTCAGCTCTCTGAACAAGGCGCTTCATTTCCAGCTACACAGTGTCACGTCCAGATGGGCTTTAAGTGTTTTGCAGTTGTGTGTCTAGTTTTATTTTCCTCCTGAACTTCCTCTTCTGTTTTGCGCTCTGATTTCCAGTCTCCCTTCAGGCTACTGAACTTCTCACCTGTAATCAGTCTATGCCACACCCTAATGTTTGTCTGTTTATACCTCGCCCAGTGCAGCTTCCCCTGATAGTTCATCTTTGTCTTTTGTGTCAAGCATTCAAGCCGTAATCCTGACTCCGTCGTCAAATGATTTTTAACCCTTCTTGTATTTTTTTGGATACGTCTGCTTGGGTCGGAGTTTTGTGTTGACTGACCTTGGACTGTGATAAAGGATTGCAGACTGTACGCCACTGTTTTGGTTCTTGCATTTCATTCCTCTGTTCTTCTATTTGGTCCGTCAGCCAGATCTAGGGAACCCCTGGTGGGTTGCACACCTCTTTTGTTTCTGAATAATAGGCACAACAGTGCCGTTTCTGGATGCTGCTGAAATTCTCATCTTTTCCCAGATTTGTGCTTCGACACCATGCTGACTGGGAGGTCTACAGGCAATCATTAGGACTTTATTGGTCGTTTTTTTTTTTTCCCCTGGTCTACTCATTTAACTCTGAGACTTTATAAAGATTGTGTTTTATCTGAAATCGGTGTTCGGATCTTTGCATTTACCACAGATGAATTCCAGTCAAGTTTACACAAAGATCTTAAGGATGATCAGAGGAAATCATATGTAGCTTAGTCCAATTTTTGTTGTTAACCTTTTATGTAAATATGGAAACATGTTTATCATGGACTGTTTTGTGCAGGGTTTTTAAAATAAAAAGGATTTCTGTAATGTAAGACCGAAGGAAAGATGGAAAGACCGAAGGAGTTTGAATACTCGCAGGCAACACAGTTCAATCTTTACATTTAGACACATTGATGATGAACTAATCTAAATATGTTGATTAATGTGCTCTGTCCCACATAGATGAACCTAACTTCTATTAACGTTATTAGTCGAGGGTGTAGCATCCTGGTCCGCTGTTTTAAGTTGAGAATGATCTTGGACACAGCCTGAAGGTTACTTGTCACAAAGGCAGGCAGGATATTATATTAAGACTTGTGCAGCAGGAGGCAGGTTAAAAACAGCCTGTTTAACCTCTTGTAAGACACAACTTGAGACAGAAGAAATTATGTTTTTCACCTAAATGTTTCAACTCATCAAACAATGGTGGATGTCAGAAAAAAAATAGCCATTAGGAGCTCCACGGCTATTTCAAATCCAAAAAGTTAATTGATTTGTTTTTAATTAAAGGCAAAATAAGACAACCAAACCAACCTGGCATGAACTGCATGTCAAAGGTCATGCCAAAAGATTAAAATTGAATTTAAGTCCACTTTAAGCAAAGCCTGAACTTTCGTTTTGTTTGGTAGCGAAACACACTGTTATTCTTGTTTGAACAAGACTGTGCTTCTCTAAGTTCAGCTAAAGGTTGAAGCCTGACACGTTCAGAACAAGTAGACATATGTGTCTCTGAATGTTCATATCATTTTACACATTGCATAATCTCTGCTCCCACGTGGGGAACTAAGGAAACTTTTGTAACCAACAACACCTTAGCTCTATGCTCTTGTTTAGGTTTAACTGTAACAGCTGTAGATCATGAAACCTGAAAAGAAAATCATGCATGAAACTTAAGCCACACTTGTCAATACATGATAAGGATTGTGCGGTTATTTGACAAAGTCTTAATGCTGAGAAGAAGGAGATAAATCTAAGACAAGAAGCAGATGGCTGAGAGATAACCCTTTACATCCTGCTCATCGTGTAGGCAGGTGTCAAATTCAAAGAGGCGTTTGTAGATTGTCATCTCTCCGGGAATCGCTGCATGCATCACAAACGCTTTCTGTTTCTGCATCCCAGTGAAACAAGGTGCAGACTGTTCTCTTCCAGCTGAAGTGGTATTTTCTAAAACCATATATTTACATACACTGTATAAAGACATTTTCACTCACTAACAATCAGACAGCTTTCATCTTTATGTCTTCATGTTTTTTTACCGTCACAGTAGCTGCATCAATTTTTCAATTCAATTTTATTTATATGGCGCCAATTCATTAAACATGTCATCTCAAGGCACTTTACAAAGTCAAGTTCAATCATATTATACAGATTGGTCAAAAAATTTCCTATATAAGGAAACCAGTTGATCGCGTCAAAGTCCCGACAAGCAGCATTCACTCCTGGAGAAGCGTAGAGCCACAGGGAGAGTCGTCTGCATTGTCCATGGCTTTGCAGCAATCCCTCATACTGAGCAAGCATGAAGCGACAGTGGAAAGAAAAACCACCCATTAGCGGGAAGGAAAAACCTCCAGCAGAACCGGGCTCAGTATGAACGGTCATCTGCCTCGACCGACTGAGGGTTACAGAAGACAGAGCAGAGACACAACAAGAGAGACAAACAAGCACAGAAGCACACATTGGCCTGGCCTTCTGTTTAGCGGTGACACCATCCTGAGAAGCAGATCGGCTGGGCTACTGCTGTCAACAGCTTAAAGGCATACTATGCAACATTTTTCAGTTAATGTGTTCCATACCGTTTTGGATGATTAAATGAGTAATTTCAGGTCGAACAAAGGTTTTCTCGGCCGCCCTGGTGGTCTGTAGGGGAAATACCGTACTTGCAATTGCAGGAGCCCTCGGCCCGCACCCACAGCCTCAGAAGTCTCGTGCATCGCGAGAGTCGGTCTTGCTTTACGGCGAGAACTGCTACACGCCCCCAGTGAAACGCATGCTCGGTGCTAGCGCAGTGGCGATATTTGTGCAGTTATCATGGCGGAACCAGCGAGAAAACAGCGAAAGCCCATGTCGGAGCAGGCAAGAAAGAGGAAAAGGGCTCTGGACAGAGAGAGGAGTCGTACACGGGTGAACATCGGGCAAGCTTTTTCCGAATGGCGAGAGCTAAAAGAGAAAGAAGGCTGCAAGGCTGACGCGGACCTCGCGTTTCTGCTGATGCGATTGTAAGTAACATTGGAATGGTTACTCTCTCTCTGTGCATGTTCATACTTTCACTGTGTTAGCCATTGTTTGTACTGCCGTTTTTTCGACTTTTCGTTGCGTTCGCCTGTCTGCTAAGCTCAAAACAACCGCGCCTGGCTTGACGGAGAAACCAGGAGAACAGCTGAGCATATTTACGACAGTGCACTTTTACTTTCGCCCTCTGGGGGGAGCCTCGCTGGAAAATCAATCCCGGTTGCATAGTATACCTTTAATTTTAAAGATGGTCCAGCTGGCCCTGTCTCTTATAAATCCTAAGCCCCTCCCTACAATTAGATCAGCAAACAATTGAGCATTAATTTTATTACATAACACAAAAAAACACTTATCCAAGAAAATAATATATTTATTTCCTGCTTCCATTCCAAAGCTACTTTCTTTAGTTAAAAAAAATAGAAATAAGCTTGCTGGCGGAAAATCACTGACTCCCTTTATGGGAAAAACAACAGGAAAAAGAAACTGGAAGTATTACGCCCACTTTCTCTCAAACGCCACAGTCGGACAAAACAACGCTACATGGGTGAGTGCAAACGTGTGTGTATATACAGTATGTTTAAGTGTAAATGTATGAGTTCCGCTTAATGAGCATCGCCAAGTGTGCACCCTTGGTCACGCCACATCTTACAAGGGAAAAAGGTGAGTAGGTAAAGCGATCCGACTGCAATTATCATACATGGAGAGGGACACGTATCTGAATGTGTGTGTGTGCACGTGCATTGCTCTGTGTGTGTGTGTATGCGTGTGTGAGTTTGTGCGTGTCAGCGGGGTGAACCGCGCTGCACCGTCACTGTTCCTTTGTGTCTCTGCTCTGTCTTCTCCAACTTCCAGTCGTTTGTTGCAGACGGACGTTCGTTCTGCTGGAGGTTTCTACCTGTTTAGGGAAAGCTTTCCTTTCCACTGTCACTGCATGCAGACTCGGTATGAGGGATTGCTGCAAGTCAATGACTCGATGCAATCTGCTGGGTTTCCTTAGGAAACATTTTGACCAATCTGTCTGTAGCATTTGAATAAATTGGAGTAGTAAAGTGCCTTGAGATGTGTATCATGAACCTGTGCTGTATAAATAAAGAGAAAGTTTTTGAGTTCACAGGCACTAAAATTGTTTGGAAAAGCCCAGATGATGACCTGACAACTCTATAAGTTTCTGATTGATTAATTCAGAACGTTTGAGGTAAATGGTTATTTATTTTTTCGTTGTTTACAGTATTCACACAGAAAACAGGAAGAGAGAGGAGAAGTAAAGACAAAGTAAAATCACTCACTGTATTGTTCCAGTTAAGATGAAGGTTGTTTCTGGGAAGAAAAATAACTCAAAACTGAAAAATGCTGGGGAATCTTTCTTCTCTGAGATTATCAACAAAAACATTAATAATACTCGTGCTTTATTTGCCACAGTCGACATGCTTCTGTGTCCATGGCTTTTGAACTTCACTCCACCAGAGTCTGTAATGAATTTGCCAACTTCTTTACTGAGAAAATTCTAGGCTAAGATCTCGTTTATCCTGCGCCTATTAACTGGGAGAGCTTTAAGATGGGCTGAGGCCCGCTTCCCCGACTGCCGACACTTCGGCTGCTCCTTTAATGACTTGGTGCAGGAGTTTAAAATGGTCTTTTCGGCCGAATCCGACCCACTGCAGCAGTCCCGCCTTCTGTTGGCTCTCAGGCAGCGCGGTCGCCGCATTTCTGATTTTGCCGTCGAATTCCGCATTCTAGCAGCCGCCGCCGTCCTCCACCTCGGTGCGTCTTCCCGCGTCACCGCGTTTCTGTCTACGGGCGACTATCCTAACGGCCCATGACAGTCTAAGCCTCCCCGCTCTAGTTGACTCGGGTTGTGACTTCAATTTATTCTATCTTTCCTTAGTTCATCAGGCCAAGATCGAGACGATGCTGCTGCCCATGCCTCTCCAGGTTTCCGCCCTGGATGGGGGTAGCCTCCCACAGAACACCCACCAGATAAAACCCCTGGAGGTCATAATTTCGGGTAATCATAGGGAGCGAACTTCCTTCTTCGTCTTCCCTGTCAAACACGCTCCCATCGTCCTTGGTTTAGCGTGGTTGCAGCAGCACAACCCCCACCTTAACTGGGCTGAGCGACGGCTCAAATCCTGGTCACCAGCCTGTCACTCACGCTGCTTTCCCTCCAGTCCTCCGTCGGGAACTCCTGTTAGAAACGAGGATCCTGTGGACTTAAGCTTAGTCCGGAGCCTTATCATGACTTACGGCAAGTTTTTAGCAAAAGCAAAACCGAGTCGTTACCACCACACCGCCCGTACGATTGAGCAATCAACCTGCTGCCCAGCGCTCCGTTGCCCAAAAGCCGCCTTCATAACATCTCCCGGGCCGAGCGTCAGGCCCTCAAAAAATATATAAATGAGTCCCTTGCTTCAGGCTTGATTCGTCCTTCCTCCTCCCCGCTGGGCGCGGGCTTCTTCCTTGTTGGGAAGAAGGACGGTTCCCTTCGTCCGTGCATTGATTACCGGGGCTTAAACCAAATAACCGTGAAGAATAAATATCCGCTTCCTCTATTCTCGTCTGCGCTAGAGCTGGTCCAGAACGCCGTATTCTTTTCTAAACTTGACCTACGCAACGCTTACCACTTAGTTCAGATCCACCGGGGGGATGAGTGGAAGACGGCATTCAAGACCCCCCTGGGTCACTTTGAATATTTGGTCATGCCTTTTGGGCTTTGCAATGCCCCGTCCGTTTTCCAGGCACTAGTTAATGATGTCCTTCGGGACTTCCTAAATGTGTTCGTATTTGTCTATCTAGACGACATTCTGATTTACTCCCGTGATCTTGCCGAGTACCAACGGCATGTACGTGTAGTCCTCCAACGTCTCCTTGAGAACCGATTGTTCGTGAAAGCTGAGAAGTGTGAATTTCACAAGCCTTCTGTAACCTTTCTTGGCCTTATTTTAGACGGTGGGCGGGTCCAGTCGGATCCTGAAAAGATCAAGGCGGTCCTCGACTGGCCCGTGCCTGAGACACGGAAGCAGCTTGAGCGCTTCCTCGGTTTTGCTTCTATCGGTGCTTTATCAGAGGATACAGTCTGATTGCAGCCCCCTGCACGCTCTCACATCCCCTAAAACCCCATTCTCATGGAGCCCAGATGCCTATTCCGCGTTTCAGGAATTGGAGAGAAGGTTTTCCCAGGCACCCATCCTTGTACACCCGGACCCTCTAAAACAATTCACGCTGGAGATCGACGCTTCTGACACCGGGGTGGGTGCGATTCTCTCCCAACACTCAGACTCAGACCAAAAACTCCATCCCTTCACCTTATGACTGACTCTGGTCGAACGAAACTATGATGTGGAAGACAGAGAATTGCTGGCCATCAAACTTTCCCTAGAGGAGTGGCGTCACAGGTTAGAGGGGTCCGAGCTGCCCGTAATCATCTGAACATAAGAATCTAGCCTACCTACAGTCCGCCAAATGCATCAACCCCCGACAAGCCCGTTGGTCCCTCTTCTTCTCCCGCTTCAACTTAACCATTTCCTATCGCCCCGGTTCGAAGAATCTGAAACCTGACGCCCTGTCTCGCCTCTACGCCACACAAGACTTGGACAAGGAACCTGCTCCCATCCTGCCACCAACCTGCACCTTTGGCGCAGGTTGGTGGCAGGGTGACAACTTGATTTATTGTCAGACATTGAGAAAAGGAGGTTATGTGTCTTTTTATGTTTATGTAAAAATCTGGTTTCGACTGTGTTTGGAGTGAGTTTTGGGAACTGTTGACACACGTTTAGTAGAGAGTTTGTACTGCCTATTAAAACTGAAATCTGATCCTGGTAGGATTAAGACCTAGAATAGCGACACAAAGCACTATCATTCCTCACAAGAAAGAAAAAGATGATTTCAGGAACCGTGTAAAGAAAAAAAAAGTTGGAAAGAATGTTCCAGCAAAACTCCACACTGCAAAAACGGCACTAAAAATCAGTAAAATGTTCTTAAAATTAGTGTATTTTTCCTTGATTTGAGCAGATAAATAAGATGATCGGCCAATAGAATAAGATTTTGCCACTTAAAATAGGAACAATTCATCTCCATCATCTTATTTCAAGTGCAGTATATCTAATTATCTTATTTTAGGGGTCAAAATACTCGTTCCATTGGCAGATAATCTTATTTACATGCTCAAGTCTAGGACAAAAACACTAATTTTAAGAACATTTTACTTATTTTTAGATCTGTTTTTGCAGTGCAGAAACCAGATACTTCGGGGAACAGCAATAAAAACAGGCTTCCAAGGCAGTTAGGCTTCACTAAATCCAAGTGGTTGAACGCTCTGTGCATGTAGCAAAAAGCAGGTGTAAAGCAGAAAAGCAAAAAAGAAACAGAGTTCTAAATTGAGCAAATCGATTGCTGACATGTCAAAAATGTACTGAATCTGAATAGCAGGCTGTGAATGTAAATAGAGGATTCCCTAACACAGACTTAACCTCCCCTGGGACTCTCATAATTTAGCTGTTTGCTGCAGCATGTAACATTTTGCGTATAGGTTCAACAAGCTCTACTTTGGGCTCATCTGACCAGAGCAATTCAATTAACTTCAATTAAATGTTATGTACATAGCGCCAATTCACAACACATCATCACAAGGCACTTTCCAAAGTCAAATTGAATCAAATCCTCCAGGTTGGTCAGAAAGTTTCCTCTCTAAGGAAACCCAGCAGGTTGCATCAAGTCTCTCCAAGCAGCATTCACTCTTCCTGAAAGAGCGTAGAGCCACAGTGGACAGTCGTCTGCATTGTTGATGGCTTTGCAGCAATCCCTCATACTGATCATGCATGAAGCAACAGTGGAGAGGAAAACTCCCCTTTAACAGGGAGGAAAACCTCCAGCAGAACCAGAACCAGGCTCAGTGTGAACGGCCATCTGCCATGACTGACTGAGAATTTGAGAAGATAGAGCAGAGACACAAAAAAGAACACAAAAGTACTGATCCAAGAGTACTTTCTATGTTAGAGAGGGTAATAGCAGATTACCTGCCCTCCAAGATGTCATCGCAGCTAAACAGAATGCCAGGCCAGTTGTACCCAGGTGCCGAGTGGCTAATTGGGAGGTCAGGGACAGTTCTCGGTGGGCCTGTCTGATATTTGGGCACAAGGGCAATGCCGCTGTTCAGTCATGACACTGTGGAGTGGATCACATACGCTACGCTGCTCCCGCTATTCCTGGACTGGCAGTTCTTTTTTCTCCCCCCTTTTTTTTGAAGCACCCTGACATAACACGTCAGTGCACTCGGTCATTTGAAAGATAAAGAGTAAAAAAACGGCGCCGCAGAGAAAGATGGAGTTAAAGAGGCAAGCTCTGAAAACAGCTGCTGCTAAATGATCAAAATTGACAACTTTTTCAATAAAATGAGCTTGGTTTGAAAAGTCAAATGAGGATGATGAAATGGGTAAGGAAAGATGTTGAACTTTGCCTGCAAACTACTTAATTATCAAGTCATTAAATTTTGTGATGTTGTGGCACATAAAGTAATGTTATATAGTTTAAGTAAAAATATGATGCAACGCCACACGCATTTTTGTTTTATAGCCCCTCAGAGTCAGAAGCAAGATAAAGCAACAAGTACCAGCCATGAGCCCACAAGTCCTGAGGGGGCAGGTAGGATTACTCATTAAGTGCATATTAGCATCAATATAATGAAGAGTATGGTGCTATTCTGTATGAATAGTACCCTGAGATGTTAGAGGATTCAGTTCTACAATCATAAAACTGACCTGAATTTCTCAGATGTCTGTGTAGAAAGGGGTGATTTAATTTGTGCTGAGAATTATGACCAATTTCAAAATGTGATTTTGTGTCAGAAGCAGAGCCAGTGGTGATGAGGGGATTGCTCCTGTTAGTATGGAAGAAACAGGTGAACTGTTGTTATGGTGTGTGTGTGACCAACAAGCATTTCTCACTCAGCAGAGTGAGAAAAATAGACCATGATGTCCTCCAGCAGCCTAAGCCTATAGCAGCATAACTATAGAGGTAGCTCAGGGTAACATAAGCCACTCTAACTATAAGCTTTGTCAAAAAGGAAAGTTTTAAGCCTAGTCTTAAAAGTAGACAGGGTGTCTGCCTCATGGACCAAAACTGGGAGTTGGTTCCACAGGAGAGGAGCCTGATAGCTAAAGGATCTGCCTCCCATTCTACTTTTAGAGACTCTAGGAACCACCAGCAGACCTGCAGTCTGAGAGCGAAGTGCTCTGTTAGGAACATGCGGGGTAATCAGAGCTCTGATATATGATGGAGCTTGATTATTAAGGGCTTTATACGTTAGAAGGAGAATTTTAAATTCTATTCTTGATTTAACAGGAAGTAAATGAAGGAAAGCTAAAATAGGAGAAATATGATGATTGTTGATTTTCATCAGAACACGCTGCAGTATTTTGGATCAGCTGAAGACTTTGGACTGCATTTTGTGGACTTCCTGATAGTAAAGAATTACAATAGTCCAGCCTTGAAGTAACAAATGCATGGACTAGTTTTTCAGCAACACTCCTGGACAAGAAATTTCTAATTTGGGCAATATTCTGGAGGTGAAAAAGGAAACTCTGGAAACCTGTTTAATATGGGATTTAAATGACATGTCTTGATCAAAAACACCAAGTTTTTTTTATATTACCCCTGTCATCTATAGGGTTTCTCTTTCACTTACAGGACTTGTGGAAAACTGGAAATGGGACGTCTGTTGATGTTCCTTGAACAAGGACTTTTCTCTTACAACTCATTCATAAAGGTCAGATTTGTGGCGTGCACGGCTATGAAAGATTCCCGCATCTCAACTGTGGATCTCTGCAGCTGCTTCAGAGCTACCACGTAGCCTCTTTGGTGCTTCTCTGATTATTACTTTCCGTGCTGGCTTGTACGTTTGGGTGGATGACCATGTCTTGGCAGGTTTGTACTCTTTCACTTCAACTTCTCACCTCACAGCTGGAAGCCTTCCAACAGGAAAACCATGGCGGGAACTGTAGGTCCGGCTATATTTCGTTGCTGCATATTAGGTGTAATCATGTCATTAATTGCTGGATGAGTGGTACTCCACTGCTTTTTGCTCACACCTAGAGCACATGATCGCTTGGTTAGGAAGCTCTCTGCTTTTGGCGCTCAACCAGAAAAAGTTATGGCTGTTCCCTCTAGCTTGGGTGTGAGAGACTTTCTGAAGCCGAAGAGTTCAAGAATCCTCTTTTCTTGTTCACCAGTGAAAGCAGGATGAAGTTTATAGAGGGATTGGGCCTTTGTTTGCAGTAATGCAGGGATTATATTGAGCAGAGCTCTAAGAGATGTTCAAAGCTTGAGATGTTGTTTTAGAGCCTAATCCTACTTGAAACTGAACCGGAACTTTCTCTCTGACCCGTCTGCTCTTGTCCTCGTTCTTCATGATGCTGTTTCTTCACCTATGTTCTCTGACAAACCTCTGAGGCCTTCACAGAGCAGATCCATTTGTACTTAGAATAACACAGAGATAGACTATTTACTAATTAGGTGAGTTCTCAGGGCTTCACTAGACTGTATTTAGGGGTCTGAGAGAGAAAGGCGTTTAGTACAAATGCATGCCACAGATTTCAGAATTTCGAGAATCCTCTATTCTTTTCCTTCAACGTCTCCATTTTTTTCATGCATTATACTCCTTAAACTTTTCCAAATCTGGAAAAGCATTGTTCTGATGCTAAAAAATGTATCTGCAAACCAAGTTAATATGAAAATGTATCTTTTCTTTACCTTTGTATGCTCATTGTTCATGTCTGCTGTGTTTGCTGCTATATGCTCCCCCTGCAGTTTAACGGACAGGGAAACTGTAGAAATAATGGAAAAGGTACTCTTGGAAGCACAACCATTCAATATTTACTGATATTTATGACTGTGTACAATATAATATAAAACATAGTCATACATCTGCAAATAATAATAAAAAAATATTATTGAAAAGCTTTAGTTTATTTCCATCCATCCATCCATCCATCCATCCATCCATCCAAACCCCGCTTAATCCCTCATGGGGTCGCGGGGTTTGCTGGTGCCTATCTCCAGCGTTCACTGGGCGAGAGGCGGGGTACACCCTGGACAGGTCGCCAGTCTGTCTTTAGTTTATTTTACAAAGTTAATTCAGAAGTGAAACACAAATTATGAAGAAACATTTCACACAGAATACTATACATAAATTTTTAAAGGTCATGGTTTTCAAGCCTTCCAAAGTCAACTATAAGCATATATGTTGAAATATTGCTTTTGGCACTATGGTGTGTTTATTTGTTAAGAAAAATTAGTTGGTTTCCGGTGTGATTTTTCCAACATTAATAGTGGAGATGAGATTGTTTCAAGAGTTCTGATGCTAAACAAATGGCAGAACAAAATATGCAAACAAACAGCTGTAACCTTCCTAGACAACTTTAAGATCTTTTGGGAGAGGACACATCTGTTCAACAGAGATGGTTTCTCTCTAAACAGGTCAGGTGCACAACGGCTGATTTCAAACATCTTTTATTCTGTGAACCATGCACCATCAGCTTTGTCCCAAAACAAAGCTCAACCAGTGCCAAAACAAATGATAAGCCCAGTACAGTCCGAACAAGCCAATATAAAGATAGCCAGAAAGACGACACAGAAAGAGACTACATAAGAATTACAGGAGGATTCACACCAGATCTTAAAAGGAAAAAAAATGGACTCCCCTTTAACTCCCACAGAGAACCCAACCCCTCCATCCCCTTGGACACCGATCCATACCGCACCCAAATCCCCTTTTTCTCCACAAAGCCCAGATGTGCCCTTCCTGGATTTCACACACAACATGAAAGAGTTTTTAAAGACTGGCCTGCATAGCCATTCTGATAACCGTAGATCTGTGACTAAACCAGCATCTTCCAAAGGCAGCAGAGCCCCCGATCCTCGTCCTCTACGTATCAAGGAACATGCCTGTGCTCAGGACTTTCTGATGACCTCTCTGTGATACACACCGGGCCCTAGCAGCAACTTTATCGGATGTGATAGTTTTCAGCATCAGCGTGGGCCTTTTTTGGGAGATAGCTGTGAAATATCTGTGATGATAGGTGTACATAAACTGGCAGATGCAAGCTGCCACAGAGACAATATCAACCACTATGTTGTATGGCAGCCTCGCCTCTGTCAGCCTGCCCCAGGGCAGCTATAGCTACTAACATAGCTCACCACTGTCAGGGTGTGAATGTGTGTGTGAATGGGTGAATGACAGACTGTAGTGTAAAGCGCTTTGGAGGTCGTCAAGACTAGTTAAAAGCGCTATATAAGTACAAGCCATTTACCATTTACTAAATCACATAAACTGGCTTTATTAACTCTGTCAGGAAATCACTTTTAATCAATGAATTCATTACTGACCATAATATTGATGTTATAGTTTTAACAGAAACATGGTTACATGAATTTAATGAAGCACCTATTCTGATAGAGCCAACTCCTTCAAACTACAATTTTCTTTGCGAGAGCAGACAGCAAAAGAAAGATGGAGGAGTGGCAACTCTGTTTAATGATTCACTAAAGTGTAAAAAGGTGTTTCTAGGAAAATTTGACTCTTTTGAGTAATTGGTTCTCCAGGTAAAGAGCCCGATTATTTATTTATTTATTTATATATATATATATATATATATATATATATATATATATATATATTGTTGTTAGCAAAAAACTATAGTTTCCTTTAAAGTAAATTTTTGTAGGACCACAATGAGCACAGCCACTTCCTTGTTGAAAGCATTTTTTATTAAAAGGCTAAATTCTTATTTCCTTGTTTATGTTATTCTGACTCAATAACAAGATTTTAACAAGTTGTAAAAAATGACCAACAGTAATCCAGCTACAACACAGATACAGTTTACAGTCACTATTATCTAAAATTAAGCTGTTTTAAACAGATGAGTAAAAAATATATATAGATAATACAAGTGGCATGAATTATGATCTATGTATCATATAAAAACAGATAAATATGCCAAATATGCATACTTAAAGCTACATGTCCATATTATAACAATAATTAAAAAACAGCTTCATAAACATGGTCAAACTTTTTGTTTTTAAATGAGGCAATTTTTGTTGAGTTTATACAACAGAAAGAATATGCAGATCTAGCCATTGTTGAGCATCAGAATGGTGAATGGTGTAAAAAAAATATTTTTAATTTACACAAACACACACAGACACAGATATACGTGGCATAGTGCTCTGAATGGCCACCAGGGCCGTGGGAAAAGGAGCATAAACGTTAAAAGTGCATTTGCTTTAAAAGTAACATGTTTGTCAAATCTAGATTCCTTTCTAGGTAATAATTGTACCCTGCTTATATAAATACAAGTTCAACAACAAAACACTCTACCTATTCATTCTTATTTGTAAGCATTTATGTTTATTTGCTGGATAACGAAAAAAGAGTATTTATTTACACACTGCATGCCACAAGTCCTCAGGAATCAACTTTTCCGTAGGTCCCGTCTGGAGGTCGGTAGCATTTGGGGAAGGCCATCAGCTGCAACATGTTGAAGGCGTATTTCCTGCATCTAATATTCTTTTGAACGTTCTCAATCCGACATCCTTCTCTGATGATGAAATGATGAAGTGGAAATGAGAAAAAAAATAAAGGACAAAAAAAGTAAACATGAGTGATGGTTTTAATTATGATACAGAACTTACTGGATTAATGTCGTCTAAAATTAGGTTTGTTTTTGAAACGGTGTAAAACTGTTCACGCTGGATACATGGCCATATTTTGTCGCATTACAAACAAACTTTGATTTTTTTTTTGTATTTTATGTAATGGAACAACATAATTTGTTGCATATTGGAAAGTGGAAGGAAATAGTTTACATGGTTTAAAACATTTTTAAAAATATATAAATATGAAAATATGTGGCGGTGCATTTGCATTTAGCCCTGCTTACTGTGATTCATCTAAACAAACTCCAGTGCAACCAGCTACCTTTAGAAGTAATTTAATTAGTAAAGAGTTCAACTGTGTGTAATTTGATCACAGTATTTGATGAGACTGATCAATTGCTATAGCTAAGGATCCACAGTTTGTGAGTCATCGCTATTCACTATGCACATGCTTCATATATGTGATAAGACTCCATGTTCCACAAATACTGTTTCATTTCTTCATATTTAGACAGAGCAGTTGTTTTCAGGGCCAGCCCGGGCTCTTATGGCTCTGCTGCGGAGTAAGGCTAATGCGAGCTGACTCGAGAGGAGTGTTGAATTAACGCCCCTCTTTTCAGTGATTGGCTGTGGGGCAAGGAGAAATTAAAAGGTTTTCTCAGAGGAAGTCCAGAAAAACTATATTAACAGAGTGGGTCAAACCGAAATATAATTTGATTTTCAAAGCATGAACCACGGCTGGAGGGTAAAAACAGAAAAAGGACACTTCAGCTTTCTATACCCAGACGAGCTGTATGAGATTTAGAGGCTTTTTCTCGTTTTGCACTGAAAGCGGTTTTGCCTCTGAAGAGTCCATCCATCCACCTCGTGCGGTACAAGGGAGCAAATGTCTGCCTTTCACTGCTGCCGGCCCGTCTTTCTGTATAAAGCACCCGGGGGGAGCAGTGAGGTGCTTTCACAGACATGGCCGCTGAAAGGGGCTCGAGAGCGGTCAAGCCTCACCCTCCCTCCGCTGGCAGAACAGCCCGCTGCCTGGTAGTAAGCATGCAATCAGTGAGAAAAAATATCACTGCAGTTAAACATCTTTTAAATTATTAACGTGTTCTCCTCCTTCCCGTCATGGCTGAGGCAAAAATATCTGATATAAAGCTTTAAATACTGTGTCTAATCCCCCGGTTGAGGCAGCGGTTTGCTTTGGCAGTTCTAGCCGCTCTACAGAAGCTGAACTCAGGCAATGCTCTCACGCCTTCACCGCCTCCAGTGTGGCTTAATTAAAGCCTTTCTGCAAGGCGTAGTGGGCCAAAATTATTATTGCCAGTTATCTCAAAAGATTTACGCTTTCATTTAAGCAGTTTAGGGGCAATTAACACATCCAACCAGGTTAACATTTTTATCTTACAAAATGATATCTATATATGCATATTAGATTTTCTCCGGCTATCTTTGTCTGAAATTAAAATTTATTTTATGATCTCACAATTTTTAAGTATGACAGAAAACAGAAGAACTCCATAGAGGGGGGAAATACTTTTTATCTTGTAGCTAAATTCCTTTTCTATGATGTAATTCTGTGTTGATTTTTATACAAATCAGATAAAGGTCTGCGTTTACACATAAATGGGGACAAACTTGTAACTACCAAATTATCTGTTAGACTCAAAATTACTACCTCGCCATGTGCATTACATATTAAATAAATGTAGAAGAACAGAAAGAAACACATGATGTCTAATGTCTCACATGCTTTTTTTAGCTGAAAATTACTATTGTTGGAATCATTAAGGCTCATGAAATACTTGTAGGTCTTGAAGTGCGCAGGAGTCAATAACTGATGGTCAAGTCATGTATCGCGAATCCGTTAGCTTAACTATTAGACAAACTAGAAGTTATTCTAGAGGGACAAACAAGCTAGTTGAAGTACAAAAGCTGTAAAAAATACAGGGATTTGCCCTGAGCATAGAAAAAAATAGCATTTATTGATGAGTAATATACTGGAGCTATATTGAAAATCAGGAAACAGTGAATCAAACAGAGTAAACCTTCCAGACATGCTATTTGTTTAAGTTGGTCACTTGCCATGTTAAAGGATGGGCTGGAACATATGTGGAATTGCATCATGTCTGTGTTTGCGCTTCCTTCTCCTGCAGAAGAGCTCTCAGTGTTCCCCCTTCAACGGTTTCTGTTTTTGGAAAACCCCTCTGCTACTGTCAAATTCTATCTGCTGAGCAATGGTAAACGTGGAAAAACCTGGTGCTAAAACAACAGCTTTTAGCGCAAACAATATGCGATTTATAGTTTACGCTCTGGTCTCTGAAAAACTGACATCTTTAATGTCATTGCAACAACTACAACAAAGTTTTGTCCCGAGTGCACAGAAAATGAAGTACAACAAAATAGGAAGATGCACACAAAGCACCATTCAGTTCAATAAAAGCTCCTGCATAGAAATAATGGATAATGGAGGACTTTAGGCTGAGAGGAACAGAGCTCTGACACAGAGATTGATTGAAAACGTTGGGGAAAACCCCCACCATGAAATGTTATGTTTAGTTTAAATAGATTTTTCTATATCCCATATTAATAGAACATACGAATCGTTAAATATTGTAAGCCTCCATCTATTCTAATAGATGATAAATAAAACACCATGGCACGAAGACCGGTCTGTAAGGTTTCAGAAGACCTGACGCTTCTTTTGTCCTCCACCTGTCCCCCTTCCTCTCTTACCTGAACACATACAAAAAGTCTACACACCCCTGAGAGTATGATAAGCCATTTTAAAATTGTTCTACTCATTTAATGCAACACATATCCTGTGCAATTGTCTTGTCGGCAGCCATCTTTAATTCTGTCAGAATCCCCAATCTGTGAGAGCAGCTGCATCTGCATCCTCCATATTTGTTCAGCTCTGGGCTCGACAGCTCTTGCCTTAATCCATAATATTGCAATTATTAATTATGAAATATATACACTTATTAAAAATATATGCACTTAAACACAAATACAATTGTTCCAGTCTAACCTTTGTTGTTTTCAGTTTTTTTTTACCAGTTTTTAACTGGGGTTTGATAAATTGTATTTACTGTAATAATCATTTGTCTTTCTTGCTGTATTTTACAAAGCTTTGTAGCCTTCAAAATAGTTATTTTTAAAAGGATTTATTACTTTAAATTCCCTGGGGGTTGTTAGGAATTATTTACCTAACAGTGTTTGTTTATTCTGGAACTCATAATTGACACTAATAAATTATAGAGACAGAATCCAAAATTTATTAGAGTTGGACAGTACAAGAATATATACCCTATGACGTTTGCCTGAACAAAGGGAGCTGCCCTGTGCCTCATTTGTTATCAGTAGCTTCAACGTGAGGTCAGAAATGGTCCACAACTGGTTTGAAGCATCATCTTCATCTTGAGTGTAGTACAACGTGTGTGATCAAAGCAACCGCAAACGCAAAAAGACAACTCCTTAAATGATATGTGGCTTCTGTGCAAACCTGCACAAAGTGCCACAACCATGCAAGACAATTCTAAGAATAGACAGCAGATGTTGGGCAGCTGTGCTGAGCCTACAGGGGGAAATTCCCCACATTTGTGTTGTTTTAACCAAATTATTATGTTGTACCTGACCGCCCGGTCACACACACACACACACACACACACACACGTACACACAAGAAGTCATTGCATCAAAAATATTTAGCGTGTTCATGATTTCATCCACCTTGACTAGAAAGTCTTGTTCCATACAGAGATCAGTAACTCCAGATCCTTAAGCTACCACCACCATATTTCCCCTTTGGTATAACGTTCTTTTAGTGATGTGCTGTGTTGAACTGGAGCCCAACTTACCCTTTGGGATGGCTTAAACCTGAAGTTTGGTTTTTATCAGACCATCACACGTGCACCCAGAAGTTTTTTTTTTTTAGATTTCAGTCAGGTCTGAACAACGCCTCTGGAAGAAAAGGCTTCAGTCTTTCAACCCCGTTCTTTAATCCAAGATTATGATGAATAAAAAGGATTTTTGGCACATTCCTGCAGCTTATTCAGAAATAGTCATGTTCTTGGCTGCCCTCCTATTTATTTAGTTATCATTCATCATTTATAATTTCACACTGTTTTTATTCTCCACTTAATCATGCCAGTCCTTACCGTGCCATGCTATACATCCATACTCAGTTTGACTTGATAATGCTTGTTTTTCAGATTAAAAGCATATTTTAAAATTAACCTTTAAGCAGGTACTAAACACTTTTCATTAAGCCCACATATCTGTGATAATTTTTTTTGATGTAATAATCTAATTTGAAATGTTATGTTTTCATTAGCTGTGGGTGGAAAAATCAACAGAAATAGAGACTGATTTAATTAGATATTTCTTACATTGCAAAAACATTGGCTTTCTAATAGATGTAGACCTTTTATATAGTTAAGCCCCATATTACTGTTGTCCCTGGCAAGGTTTCATTTAAGATTATCTTTATTAAACAACCAAGATGATAAAACTATGTCCAATAAGCATTGGTTTTGTAAAAATCAGCTAGTCATGTATTATAATTTTATTCAAAAATGGCACATTTAAAAGTATTTAATCCTATTTGATCAATGGTAAAAATCTTTATTGGCATAACAATCAAATCCTTTTTATTATTTCTGATGCTTTCACTCGTATTTTGCCGATTTAGCTTCAGCGATGAGCTTCCAGCGTCTGAGGGTGGAAGAGCTCTTTGCAATCATCTTGATCTCCCTCCACAGATTGTCTCTCAGGTTCAAGAAGTTAGGGTCTTCGCTGGGCCATGCAGAAATGTTAATCTACCTTCCAGTCAGAAGAAACATTAGTAAATTTAGAACCTAAACAGACAATTTAAACCTAAATCAGCCAGAAGGTTAGGAAAGGAAAGAATGAGCTGGAGTTTGTGGGAAAGTCAGTCAGTCATACCTGGCAATAGTATTGACAAAAAAAATAAAAATAAAATAAAACTTTACATTAAAAAGATGTTAAACATTTTATGAGTCTTTGACTAACTAAAACCACTAAACAAAAATATGTAAGGAATTTTTTGTTACCTAAAAACTATGTGATTAAATTTAGTTTTCCCAGCGCAGCGCTTCACCCGTCTATCCTAATTATCCTTTCACAAAAACAGCAGTTCATGAAAAAAAAAAAAAAATCTCCAGAAATATCCAGCAGACACAGAGGGACAGGCGCTCACAGAGATGATGTTGTTAGGATTTTATTGATATTTTGCAAGCAGAAAAACAAGACTTAAAATGAGCCACACAACCAGTAAGTGGGAGCTAACAAGCAGCAGGGCGATTGGATAAAAGTGTCGCGAAGCTGGTTTGTTTTCCGTCACGGCACCAGCCTCAGGGTCCTCCCAGTGCCCAATGTCTCCCTGGGAAAGCCGACTGCAGAGCCGCCCATCGGAGAGGAAACAGAACGGACAGACAGATCAAAACGCTGCTGTGTGAGTGCAGATCTGTTGCTGTCTGAGTGGACGTTCTGGCCCTGATTGGTTGGTGGAGAGCAGCAGCCAGAATGCCCGCTCAGGCAGAGAGCTATTAGTGCAGACTGATGGTAGAAAAACGCAGCAAGACAGAAGCATTTTGTGTCAGATGGAGCTGATGTGAGAAACATGCCCAACAAGACCTGAACTGTGACCATGTAATGAAGGGACGGGACCAGAATGGACTGGGGGATGGATGTAGGAGGCATGCGGATTAAAATAAAAATAAACTTTAAATTAATTAAATTACATTAAATTATACTGCTTATTGAGTACAAATACTGTGGAAGACCCAGTTCCTCTTTCTGTCTACATTGCATGTATAAAATGATCATTTACTACTGTTCTGTTGTTAAAATTTACTAGGCTGTAAAGCACTCTGCTTACATTCTGTTGCTCTTAAATGTGCTGTATGAATTAATTTGACTTTGACCTTTAGTGTTGAGTCTCAGTTAATTCATATCTCAGTTTGCTCCACTGCCAGCAGAGCCGACAGTGTTTTCAAAGATTGAAACAACTTCCTTTTTCATAATCAACACCGTGAAGGAGCTTAAGATCAGATACTTGTGGCTTGTTCCAAGATCTTTAAGTGAGACAAAAAGTATTGACAAATCTGCCCATAGCAGCTATCTCTGTAGTTATGCTGCTATAGGCTTAGGCTGCTGGAGGACATCAGGGTCTATTTTTCTCACGCTGCTGAGTTCTCCTACTGTTCTCCAATTGTGCACAGTTTGTTATTATTTCAACTTTTAACTTTTTGTTCTTTTGTCTCTTCATAGAAGGTACACCTGGTCTGACGGTTAGCTGTGACATCATTCAGGGGAGGCAGATCATCCTCTATTATCATCTAACATAGAAAGTACTCCTGGATCAATGTGAGCTTCTGTGCTTTCTGTGTCTCTGCTCTGTCTTCTCTAAGCCCCAGTGGATCGAGGCAGATGAGCGTTCACACTGAGCCTGGTTCTGGTTCTGCTGGAGGTTCTCCTCCCTGTTAAAGGGGAGTTTTCCTCTCCACTGTCGCTTCATGCATGCTCAGTATGAGGGATTGCTGCAAAGCCATCAACAATGCAGACGACTGTCCACTGTGGCTCTACGCTCTTTCAGGAGGAGTGAATGTTGCTTGGAGAGACTTGATGCAACCTGCTGGGTTTCCTTAGAGAGGAAACTTTCTGACCAACCTGTATAATATGTTTGAATTTGACTTTGTAAAGAGCCTTGAGATGATGTGTTGTGAATTGGCGCTATATAATAAAAATTGAATGGAATTGAGTATAAGGGAGTGAATACAAATTCACACCAAACCTTTTGGATATCTGTTTGCAAAAGAAAAATAAAAAAAATTAATTAATAAATAAATAAATAAAAAAGTGAAAACTATGTATCGCTTTACTTCTACTCCACAATTATCCATACAATGTGTCGGTTTATCACATAAAACCCAAAACACCTGCATTGAAATTTGTCGTATTGACGTGAATGGTTTGAAGACTTTTAAAGGTCACAATAAATTGTTCCAATAAACTTATAATTAGCTGATGCAGTGACGCAAAACTTTATGTCCTTTAAAACTGAGCTGTTGTACCTGGCTTCATAAACACTTATACTATATAAGTCACCTCCTCTGAACAAACACACCTGCAAGCCACAACGAACCGGTCCATCCTGTCTGATTCAAACGCAGTCCTCTTTCCTTTGCAAAACCAATCAAACTAATTCTGTCATAAAGAACTAAAACTAAAAAAGAAAAACTCAACTTTCTACAGGCTATAATCAGATGTTTTGTGGGTGTTCATGTGGATGTTTGACGTCACAATGCGTTATATTATGTTTGCAGACTTAGTAAATGATTTACTAATTTGATAATGCTGAGCATGCCAACCCTGCAAGGTGTGACCGGTCAAACTAAAAATAACGTGGCTTGAATAATGATCAATGCTTTGGTTATACTTATTCTTTGTTCTTTTCCTCTCAAAAGATCTGGAGAGAGATGTCTTTCATAAACTCCATAAGCTATTGTCGATTCTCAGTCATGCAGGAGATGACGATCCTAATTGCATAAATAGAACATTCTTTCTTTACACCGGTTCTAACTGGTCTCCCTTGTCTTAATGTGTCTTATTAGCTACGATTACTTGGACAAAAGCAATAGGAATAAAGTGGCGATCGGAATAAAAACGCGTCATGTAAACAAGCCAATCAGAATATTGTGATCGAATTAAGCTGAATGGGAATGACATATTCCGAATGAGACAGGTGGTTTATGCCGATTGATAATCCAATCAATGTGTATATGAACGCTGGTCAGGATCAAGTTATTCCGAATGTGGCAAACTGACCCGAGTGCGCTTGTGCGTCCGACATAAACGTGATGTATGTCCACGATGTTGAGTGGCAGAAATACGTCAGGAAGCAAAACTGTCTGGTCTCCTGATACAACCTTTCTGTTCGAAAAAATAAAAGAGCTCAAAATTGTTATTAATTAAGTAATGTTTTAACTGTAATTAGAACTTCATGCAAGTCCATGCTGAGCACTCGGAAGACAAACGAACTTGTATAAAACTGCTTTGTTTGGTACTTTTGTTGTTCAGCAAAGACGGAAGTTCTTCTGTGGGTTTTTTTGGGGGGGGGAAATTTAATAACTGCACATGTCAGAGAGGTTCTATTCTGAATAAAGCCAGGTGCATATAAACGCACATTTTGATTAATTGATTGTGCGGCCATATAAATGGTACAATCGGATCAATGTTTTGTAATCTGAATACATTTCAATCCAATGGTGAAATTCTGTGCATGTAAACATAGCGAATGAGGCTACCCGTATGAGTAAAGCATAAATTCTCTTGCTTGTTCTTTTAACTCTCATTCAACAGGTTGTTCAGGTCTGACCGTGGGCTACTAGCATCAAACCTATCACTAGGTCACGCTGATACAGCCGCTAAGGTCACTGATTCAAGCTGCACTGTAGGTGATCAGACATTACCTGAGGCCACCTGCTCTGTATAATGTTGGTTTTTCTGTATAATTTAAATGATTTATCACACTCCTTTCTCTGTCAAACATATACACATTACAAAGAGTGCTCCTTGTCCTTTTTGAAACTGTGGATGCCTTAAAGGCCCAGTTATGGTATGTCTTTTTCTTCCTTATCCTCGCTTCAGTCCTTGTAGGGACATGTTCAACTTGATGCTGCAGAGTCATGATGACTGACAACGTATGTTGCAGTCGTTGGTAAGACATTGGCTAACCTGAAGAGGACAAGGGTTCCAGTTAGCCCTGTTAACATCCAAAGGGTCAGTGCGGACATGGTTGAGGGTGTACTTGGACAATAAACTGGACTGGTCCAAAAATATAGACATGGTTTACAGGAAGGGCCAGAGTCGTCAGTTTTTAATATTGGGTCCCATTCTGTTTACTTCGTACACCTTTACCCTCTGTGAAGTAATTCCAACACATATCTCTTTCCATGTTTACATTGAGAGTTCTCAACCGTACCTCCCACTCAATCCCAAATCCAGACTAGATACTGTTGTCAAATGCCTTGAGGACATTAGGAATCAGATGGCCTAGAACAGTGGTCCTCAATTTCGGTCAATTAAATTCAATTTTATTTATATAGCAATTCATGATACATGTCATCTCAAGGCACTTTCCAAAGTCAAATTCAATCAGATTGGTCAGAAAGTTTCCTCTCTAAGGAAACCCAGCAGGTTGCATCAAGTCTCTCCAAGCAGCATTCACTCCTCCTGAAAGAGCGTAGAGCCACAGTGGACAGTCGTCTGCATTGTTGATGGCTTTGCAGCAATCCCTCATACTGAGCATGCATGAAGCGACAGTGGAGAGGAAAACTCCCCTTTAACAGGGAGGAAAACCTCCAGCAGAACCAGAACCAGGCTCAGTGTGAACGCTCATCTGCCTCGACCCACTGGAGGTTAGAGAAGACTGGAGGTCCAGTGTCTTGTAACTTTTAGCTGTGTCCCTGGTCCAACACACCTGAATCAAAAGGCTGAATTATCTCCTCGGTCTGCAGTAAAGTTATCCAGAGTCCTGCTGATGACTGGTTATTTGACTCAGGTGTGGTTGAAGCAGAGACACATATAAAAGTTACAGGACACCGGGCTTTGAGGTCTGGATTTGAGAACCACTGGTAACTGGTGATAAAATAGAAGCTTTTCTCTTTGCCCTTCCTAATTTGATCTGAAGGTTTTGAGTTCAGCTTGGCGGTCTGTCCTCCTATATTAAGCCCCACTCTACAATTCTTGGTACTGGACTGCACATCCAAGTTGGACAAAAAAACGATTTCACTTGCTGAAATCTCTTCTTTTCATCTTGCCTTCATATTAAAAAATAAAGAATATTCCTTCTATGGAAGATCTCGAGACTCTCTCCCCCCCACTTGGATAATTGCGACGGGCTTAGAGTTAATCTGACAGGCTTGGTCAGTCCTCTGACAGGCTTCTCACAGGCGCCAGAAGGAGAGATCACATTACACCAGAACACTTGATTGTTTTTAGCCAGTAATGGACTAAACACTGAACAAATAATTAGTTCAAGCAGTTACAAACCTTAATTGATTCAATGTAATTACCATTTTGGAGTGTTAGGGAACCTCACTTATCTTAATTATCCATCTGCTCTGTTGTTATGCACCCGTGACCTGAAAGTAAAAGCTAACATTTTCCACTCAAACATCGCTGAACCCAAACAAATTAAAATTCAAGGACCAAGCTTCTTGCTTGTTAGTTCAGACACTTTGTTATTGTGTCTTCAGTTCAAAGTACTCCTAAAATCATGCAGCACTGGCGGAAAAGAAATGAGCCACTTTGTGTCTAAGATGTTGAATAAAATCAGTCAAGAAAACATTTAATTCAAGTGTAAAAATACCCCAAACTGGGTGCAGATGTTAGTGCTGGGCTGCTTTTTCAGCTCTGGCTAAAGCAAATGATGGTTTGTTAAAGTTTATATAAAGGCACACATTCTGGACACAACTTTTACTGCGTGACTGTATAAGGTAAGGCCCACAAAAAGTACCAAACTCTCATGCTCACATATATACAGTTCAGAATATTATTTGATGATCTTAGAAACACACTTCCAAAAACTGTTTTTCTTTATCCCCCTGTTGGCCGTTTTCAAGTCTCTGAAAAGTGAGAAAAAATATTGGGGTGACAGAAGCAGTTTGGGGCAAACAGCTTCCTTAAGTCTAAACTGGGGGTTCAAACATGTGGCTACAGCTGTTGGCAAGTGGGGACAAACTCAGTGGTTGCCAGAGAATACCGGGTTTTATATCTGCTTAATTAATCTTGGATTTTCCTGTGCAAATTCTCAGTTATCTGGGCATCGCAACAGCTAACAGGCTTAAATCGGAGGCAACCGGACTTTCGCTCAGTTCTTTCTGAAAGCGTTTTGAAACCTACCGAGGAGTCTTTGTCAGTTCTGGAGGCTCGCACTTGAGCAACCTGCAGTTGGATTCAAACATGCAGGTTTGGAGACATCCAAATACTGTTGTTGCCATTCTTTAGTGTTGAAATATTAAAGGAGCATTTCACAGAAAAAAACTGAATCTTAGTCTGTTTTATGATGGAAAAAATTATACTGGAAAAGAGAACCAGAGACGATTTTTTAATAGTGGTGACTGAGCTCAGGATTAACCAGGAGGATTGACGCACTTAAAACAATGTCACTGTAGGAATCTGGACTGTGTACAACTAATTTCTGACTATTAAACCATTAAAATACAACAAAATCGTGACAATCAGTATGTAAAGATGTATAAACTCTGTCCAACTGAAGGGAGGTGGGGTTTTCTAGATTAATCAGATAACTGTATGCCGAGTGCTCGGAGGATATTGAGTTGATTTTGTTTTTCCAGGTACAACGTTATGGAGTTAAGACATAATCTGGATCTGCCGGGGTGGTTGGAGCCTTCGAGTCTTTCAGCAGCAGCCTGAGGATGTGCACATTTGAACCTGGACCACGGTGGAGTCGTGTAAAAGGTTACTAAAGGAGAGACGGGTCTGCTTTTGATCGGTTGGAGGAACTCTGCTACATGTCAGAGAAATTGTGTCACATCATTTTATTGTTCTGCACAATATTGCACTTGTAATTTCAGGGTTGTTGTTTTTTTGACACTTTTAATAATAATTCACTGCATTGATGTTGTCTCTTTGAAATTTGAGAATTGGCCTGGCCAGTAAATGCAGGGTTTCATAAATCACAAATGGACGATGTCCTGCAATCATTTCTGTGCAAAATCCTCACTAGTTTTTAATAGATGAGGATGAATATGCATCGAGTTTTACAAAGATTATCCATATTCATCACAGGTTAAACTTTTGACAAAAAAGGTTTACAAACTAGATGCTGACACTAAAGTTTTCATCTGATTTCAGGTATACTGAATCTCTGTTGTGATTACGGGTCTTATCTGAAGTAAAACTCACATGAATTATGAAACTGTATTACAGAATATTAGCGTATGCATAATTGCAGCCGTAACTCTGGAAGTTTGTAATAATTGTCATTAACATCTCATTTCTGATTTCCCAGTTCAGTTCATGGTTCTGGTAGCCTGCCTCCCCTAAAGATTTTGTGACTTGGATAATTGAATGATGGAGACACAACCTGTTGCACAAAAAGCCAACGGTCCAGTGCCATAATAGCGCAGAATCGTAACCGTAAAGGCTGATTCTTCAAACACGTGCAGCGGAGTTATTGCATCTGATCCAAGGTAGACGCGTTTTCCCCTCTTTACCCCTCCTGAAGTAAAATGGTAAATGGACTGAACTTATATGGTGCTTTTCCAGTCATACTGACCACTCAAAGCGCTGTACACTAGAACCACATTCACCCAATCACACTCAATCAACGCGCAAACATTCATACACCGAGACGCAGCTCGGTAGGCAACTTGGGGTTAAGTGCCTTGCCCAGGGGCACATCGACATGTAACAAGGGGAAGCTTGAATCGAACCCACAACCTTCCGATTGCAAGACGACTACTCAAGCCGTTGCTGAAAGGTCCTGGAGTCCAAAAACCCATGACTTTGGAACACCAGGTTGTCCTCCTTAAATGTGGTTAAAGGTTTGGGCAAAACTTTATGAAATTGACTTAAGAGGTAGGCCTACACATAACTGCGTAAAGAAATTCTGAACATCCTCGCCTCTTCTTACAAATGATCCTAATGAGATCGAGAGCACTGGGTGTTAAGAAAACGCGTGCCGTGTGGCGTGACCTCGCAAATGTTTAACGTTCTTTGCTAATGTTCAGCACTTAACCACTGAGAGTACAAACTGATAAATCCCAGAATTTGAGTGAAAATCACTATAGACCCATTTACCCTGCTGTGGGCATGTTTGATAAATAATGGTGTTTGAACACGTCTCTTTTCTTTAATTGGCTCAAATCCGACAATTTTTCTCAAATGTTTTCCTCTTCTGCTGTAATCTTCAACTGATCACTAAATATGAGCCAATCAAAAAAAGGGATTGGGCTTCATGGACTGAGCTTTGAGCAAAAACGACAAAATCTAATGAGGTTCAGGTTGATTTTAACAGATCACAACCAACACAAACAGAATTCACCTTTCATTAATTATCTCCAAAGCATTTAATTGGAAATATGTAAATATATGTAAGGTATCTTTCATAATTGATGACAAGATTATCAAAAACATGTAAGTAAGTTTTCTTTCTTATGTGTTTTTGATAAGCGTAAACATGTTTCATGCGTTTTTCTCTACTGAGTTTCTCAAGTTGTTTTGACTAACTTTAGGCTGACATCAGCACAACTAAAAAACATTTCACCAATCGGCTGCTTTACATGTGTTTACAGGTCAAAGCCCAATTTCTGTGGACTCCACTGACTGGATTTTGTCATTTTCTTAACTCTTAAAATCTCTCATCACGTCACCAGCCTGCATCCAGCAGGCTGGTCCACGTGTATATCACAGGTACTAGGTGCACTCCACAGATTTCTCTCAAATTGTGCTCAATCTTATCAGATTTGAGCAGATGCGGATGTTTACCCTGCTGGCATACAGATATGGCGACGGCAGCAGAGTCCCTGCAGGAACTGAAAGGAGGAGTCATGGTTGGCTTTGAATGTGTGAAGGATGGTGCTGATGGTGGAGGAAGCACATCTCATGGTGAAAGGTTCGTAGGTGGAGGTGCAGACAACATATTCTTGATAGATGATGTGGGTGCAGGGTATTACTTTATGGACAGATGCTGGCAATATTTATACTTCAGGTTTATTGGATTTCACTTCCAACCAGGCGACAGTTTTGCTTGCAGGGCTGAGACTTTCAGATTTGTTTCAGAAGTAATTTGAAAAGTTGCAGATCTTGTCTTGCATGTTTTAACCGTTACAGTACTGTGCAAAAGCTTTCAATCATCACTTGTTCTAAAAGTTGTTCTAGGCTGCTTTGATTAATGGTCTTTGGATACCTTTCCACTCATTTGCTGTTCAGTATTTCCCTGCTTTTAAGCAGTGCCATTAAAAAGTATTCTCCTTACACAGATCTTCTGGTTTTGCTTATTTGTCACATTTAAATGTTTTAGATAATCAAATAATTATTATCAGAAAAAAGATTACAGAAATTCTGCTGTTTTTCCAGATGTTTTACTCTTCTAAATAGTCTGTTGTTGTTTTATACATACAGGACTGTCTGAGAAAATTAGAATATCGTGAAAAAGTATACTAGTAGGCTATTCAACTAATCACTTGAATCGTCTAATCAACTCGAAACACCTGCAAGGGTTTCCTGAGCCTTGAAAAACACTCAGCTTGGTTCAGTAAACTAAATCACAAGTATGGGGAAGACTGCTGATCTGACTGCTGTCCAGAAGACCATCATTGACACCCTCCATCAGGAGGGTAAGACACAAAAAGAAATTTCTCAAAGAGCAGGCTGTTCACAGAGTGCAGTTTCAAAGCACATTCACAAAAAGTGTGTTGGAAGGGGGAAATGTGGCAGGAAACGCTGCACAACCATGATCTGGCACCTGCCCACAGTGCCAAAACCACCAGTAACTGGTGTACTGACCATGGCATTGCTGTCTTTGATTGGCCTGCCAATTCCCTTGACCTGAACCCCATGGAGAATTTGTGGGGTATTGTGAAGAAGAAGCTGAAAGACACCAGACCCAACAATGTAAATGAGCTAAAGGCCGCTATTGAAGCATCCTGGGCATCCATAACACCTCAGCAATGCCACAGGCTGATTGCCTCCATGCCACGCCGCATTGATGCAGTAATCTGTGCAAAAGGATTCCCAACCAAGTACGGAGTGCATTAATGGACATTTTCAAATGTTTGATTTTGTTTTGCTGTTATAATTTTTTTTTACTTGGTCTGAGGAAATATTCTAATATTTTGAGATAGGATTTTTGAGTTTTCTTCAGCTGTACGCCATAATCAGCGATATTAAAACAATAAAAGGCTTGCGATATTTCAGTTGATTTGTAATGAATCCAGAATGTATGACATTTCATGTTTTTTAATTGCATTACAGAAAATAAAGAACTTTATCACAATATTCTAATTTTCTGAGACAGTCCTGTAAATATATATATGTTTTGATTTTTTTTTAATCAACCTACTCTTTAATTAGATTATTCTATTTTTAATAACTGTAAGATATGTTTACTTATTTTGTAAATTTGCCCTCATTGTTCACTCTGATATTCTTATTTTTATGTTTTTTTTTTACTTTTGTGTATATCTGCGTTTTACTTGCTGCTGGTAGAACTGAATTTCCCCACTTTAGGACATAAAAATTATATTTCCATTCTGTTCTATTCTGGGGAAAAAGCTCTTAAACTAACGTGCCTTTTTCTCAAAATGTAATTCCCCTCTGAAACCTAACAGCTGCCCCCATGGAGCTGTTGAGACAACCGGCAGCGAGTCCTCTACCGACCAGCACAACTCCACCTTCCCTTCTGACTGTCATTATTTATTTATTATCTTTTGAGAAATGCTGTGTTAGTTTTAAGACACCTTCCAGTTTTTTGGTCAGCAGTGTTTAGTCTTTGGAAGTCTCTTATGGAGGCCATTGTTGCCCAGTTTCTTTCTTGAACTCTAACCCTTAGCTGTGGAAAGCGAGGCCTGCAGGGCTTTGGTTTATTAATTTTTTTTTCATGATCTCCTGGATGTGTTCTCAAAGCACTTTCGGGGTAATGTTGGTAGACCAGCCACTCCTGGGAAGGTTCGCCGCTGTTCCACGTGTTCTCCTTTAGTGGAGAATGGTTCTCACTGCAGTCCCAAAGACTTAGAAATGGCTTTGTAACCCTTATCAAACTGATGTATGTCTATGACTTTGTTTCTTAGCTGTTTTAATTATTTCAGATCAGGTTCACGCATGTTTCTTTTTCTGTTCTTTTAACCTACTTCATGCTGTGAGACAGGTTCTACTTGGGCGCTTTCTTGATTCTGCATTTCAGACAGTAATCATGGCTGGGCGTGATTAGAGAAAACTGAACCAAGAATGAGTTGATTCATGATTTAATAAAAAAATAATCTGCTTTTTGTATTTACATAGATAATATTTCTCGTACAGTATGATTTTGTTAGTCGTTCAATGCAAAACTGTAGAAATGCGTTAATGAGGGGGTATCATTTTTTCACAGTGGTGGACCAGATTTTACAGGAGAGTCTGAATCAAAGGATTAAAAATATGCTGGTTGTTTAAAGCTTTTCCACAGCACTGTTTGCCCAGTGAATGTCTTCTGGCCTGTTGAATGCCAGGAGTACATATGAAGACCATTTTAATTGATAATTGCTCTCTTGAAGTTCTGCTGTTTGGAGACATATGATTTACTCCAGTCTCTCAAACCCAAAGCGGCCGGCATGACCGCCATTCGGTGCCTTGCCTGGAACCAGCTCTGGTAATACCTTGCACTCGCTGAAGTCTTTTACTCGAGTCTCACCTTCGCATGCAGTCCAGAGCTCGCACGAAGAAGTCCTTGCTGAGCTGGTGCTCATCCCTCAGCAGGGCGCACTGCTCTAAGGTGACAGACATGGATGTTCGGTCTTTGGCACTTTTACAGCTGGTAAACCGGATTCCGTTCAACCTTCGGCAGATCTGGAGAGAGGTGCAGGCAAAATTACATCCATCATCAAGCAAAAGAAAAATCCCTTTTTGTGTAAAAAACGATTAATCAAGGAAGGAAATTCCTTGTTTCTATGTTGATTTTGTCGATGTTGCAACACGTTGCGCAGCGTTAGACTAATTGGTAGAATATGATGTTGTGTGGACTTGTTTTTTTAAGCAATGAATGAAACGTTCCTGTCAAATTATGCCTCTTGTTTAAAGGCCTTTAAACGAGACACAACAGAAAGTGCTCAGCGGAGTAATGACTACCATGTTTTGCTGCGCCCTGCCAGTCAGCTGCCTGGATAAGGCCACTGCGCTTTTAATATTATCTTCCTTTTAAAAAAACTCTGAAGTTTTGGAAATATTTTGGTCCTTAAAAATCCAGGGTGCAAAATAGTGTGGAGACTAAAATAACAGCCCCAATCACTCTGTTTTCCAGCTATAACTGGTGTAAAGCAGCAGGTACAGGTTAGCTCCCTGAGCAGATAGCCCAAATAAAAAGAATACCATCAGTTTGTAAGAGCACCAAACAGGTATGTAATGTTACACAGTTAACACTTATAGAAAACCTCTACCAAACTGAGCAAGAATTTATGATTTTCTAAGACTGCTTTATATCTGAAAAACAATGACTACATATTTATTTAATGGTCTGAGCGTGGCTTTACAATTAACACAACCTGGTAATGCGTTAATGAATTTTAGTAATTAAATTCAAACAGTGATACTAATAAAGATTCATTAGATATTTTTCTGTAATATTTTGTTATAGAGTGCTGTATCCATCCATATTAAGGGAAAGTTGAATGGAAGGAAAAAGTAGGGTAGCAAAAAGGAGCACAAGTTACATTGTTAACCACTGCCTGCAGAAGGCTGGGAAGCAAAAGGGCATTGAAAGCAGTCAGTGCCTGGAGGAGCCGCCATGGTTCCACTTACTGATGGAATAACTGAAACAAATGAACTTTTCATAGATTTTCCATTTTATTAAGATGGACTAAATTTTTATACAGCGCTTTTCTAGACATGTCGACCACTCAAAGCGATCTACATTATAGCCACATTCACCCAATCACACTCACAGACGGCAACACCTTCATACACCGCTACGCAACCTGGGGTTAAGTGCCTTGCACAAGGGCACATCCACAAGAGGCAGGAAGAAACTGGAATAGATTGCGAGACAACTATCATACATTATTACAGCAGCTTTGACAGTGTTATTTTATTTCAGAAGCAGTAAATGCTTGCTTTTCTGTTTTTTTTAAAATAGCAATTATATAATGTTATATTTCAAACTATTGTGTGGCTCCTAGACAACAATGAATTTTAGTGCAAAAGTGGCAAATTCTTTCAAGCGTCAGCTTAATCCCTCTGAAAAGGTAAACCAACGAGAAAGATGAAAACCGACAAAAAACAACATATCAAGTGTTAATATTGTAGAAACCTTGTGTTACAAATAGATGCTCATCATTATGCTCCATTAGTTCAGTTTTAATTAGCTTACTTTGAGATTAAGCAAGAAAATATATTTTTTTTCCATTTCAACACTAATATTTCCCACTCCGGCTCAGTGCCGTCAAAGCGAGAATTCCTTTATTTTATTTTATCTTATAGTTTACCCAACGTTTTAAGCCAGTGATACGTCTGAACTTGAGAAAAGGCCACTTTGAAGCTCTCATCTTATCAATGTTTTATTTTGTAATACACAGAATAAGTCTCCATGTCGCGCCAAACCTTGCTCGACTCATATAGTATCAATTACGCCTTGACAAATGGCCTTTTTTATCCATAGCAGGTGTACTTTAGCAGACCCAGATCATCATCAACCGTGAAATGTGCGTTGATAGTGAGCCTGATGGTCCCCATATATTGAAGCCGGAAGGATACGGTGTCTGTGATTTCCTGGTGGGTTTTAAAGGTGGTAAAATTAGAACCACAGATCAGATTCCAACTTCATGTCAGTCAACTGGTTCCATTAGGGCAACAGTATTTGTGATTTTTTAAATGTTTTTCTGTGCAAGTTGGAGATTTGACATCTTTAGAAGCAGCAGAAGTGTTTCTATACTCAAAGGTGTTCTGATTCTGCTCTATCTGGGTCCTCCATCCTCTTTCTATAACTAATCATGTTACAGACCTGTTGTGCTATTTTTTTAAGTTGTTGTTTTACTACTTTACCAAGGACATTATAAAAGCTGAAAGTGATTTAAAGACACCCAGTAAACCCTGTCGGTTCCATGACAGCATCAATAAATAGCAGTGAATTAAAAAATAGGATTTTCTGTGTGCTGTTTAGTGATAGAAAAATAAATTCTACTTCTTTTCTCTGGGGTCTTTATGGCTGCACTCACAGCCAAAAGGTTGCCAAAAAAGACTGCAAATAAAAAGCTTTAAATACATTTTTATCGTCACTTTTATTTTCATCAAAATAAATTCCACAAAATATTGTGATAAAATTTTAAGTCCATATCGCCCGTCCCTGGACCCTAGACCAGCAAACTGCCATAACCCCTGCGTTTATAAAGCCAGTCAGTTTGAAAAATAATCAGCTAATCATTGATTAGCAGCAACTTTCCTCCCTTTATTTCAATGGAAGCAACAAGGTGTATTTTACATCTGGATACATTAAACCCTGCAATTACAAAATAGAGCACTTTTTTTTTCAGATGCCTTTTGTTAAACTCACTTTTAAAGTATGCCTCAGCAACCTTCAAGAGTGAACCTAATCATAAATACTTGAGAGGATGAAACCAACCGAAGATCAAGAAGTCAAAGGAGTTTTTGTGAAAACGCGCTGACAGCGTGAGACTGATGAGAGATTAGGACGTAACGCTGCTAATGGAGCGATCACTGCAGGCTGCAGCCTGTGCTTCTCACTGACAGAGTGCACTTTCACATAAAATAACTTCAATGACTTGAATGCATCATACACAATGTGAGGACACACTTAACAGTCCATTAAGGCAAACTAAATATGGTTTTAGCATGAAAGTCAGAATCCATACAGTGCTGTCTTCAAAAGTAAATCAATCTTGCTTACACTGCTGATTATCTTTGGCTCAGAGTCCTTTTAAAAGCAAAACAGGGATTGCATCAAGTGAAGCATGGGAAGATATGAAAATAGTAGATGGTTCAGAGAAAACTTCCCTTTGTTAAGAGAAAAAGTTTGAAACTCACAGTTCCAGCAATCCACAGTATTTCCACATTCTTCCTCTTCTTTGTAACTACATTCTGGCCCAGCGTTTCAAGTAATTCCTTAATGTCAGCCTGTGTCTGAAAACATGGTAGACCTGTTTGTAACAAAACAAAAAAACACTGTGAAAATTGTGAAGGCTCGGGGCGATTCACATCATAGGTGTTATTCACTTCAGAGCAGCGCTTCCCGAACATTGGAGTTTCTGACCCATTAAAGAAAAGTTAGAGAGACCTTTCACCCAATTAATGATGATTAAAGTGAATGAACTTTGTCTAGAAGTCAATTAAAGCCGGGAATAAAGACAATGGGCTTTTAAATCACTATGCAGTTGTGCAAAATATAAGCCTGTTTTCTGCCACCATGCAATGTCTAGACATTTATGCCAACTGTTTTCTGTCTCTTGCAAGAATACTTAATTACTTGTATATATAATTTTTTATATGTTGTTTGATCACAAGACCCCAACTTTGGGAATCACTGCTCTGAAGAATAATAACAATCTCCTTTTAATGGTTAATAAAAGAACATTTTACAATGTTTGTAAAGTCCATTTTAGCAGATCTTCTGCTCCATTTTTCTGTTGTTTTACTGCAGCAGATCTATTTACACTGTAAATTAGTGTCACAGCTTCTCTTAGCTTTGGACATGTGGGAAAACATGTAAGTTCTTACTTACATTCTAGCGGTACCTTTTCTCTTAATGTTTTATAATAGGCTTCTAAAATCTCAAAGTTCTTCTGGTTTATTCTTTCTTGCAGAGAGATGTCTCCAAACCTGTGAGTGCCACAAGGAAAAAACATTGACAGTTAAGAGTACAATTTATTTTGCTTTAAGGGATACTTCAGTTTTTTTGAAATGGGATTCTGTTGAGACGTTAGGAGGAGACAATTTCTAACTTGCAGTAGATCAGTGTCTGACAGACATCAATGGAAAGCGGTTATTATTCCCCAGAGAATGGAGCTATGGCCTAGATAAAGGGCCCTAATGAGGATTTCTTAAACCTTAAAAGAAATCCAGCCTGAAAATGCTTACATCTGTGATGCAAATGCTATTTTATTAACTTTTAAATAAATATAGGTTTTGCTTTTGAAAGTTAATCACTTAAAGGTACTTTAGACTTACTACTCTATTCATGGTTACTTACACTACAGACTGTCTTCCACGTGAAAAACATCAAGTGACGGTTCAGATGCAAGTGTCAAGGATATGGTGCCTGTACCTACTTAAGAGCGATTAACAAATCAGGATAGATACATTGCTCTCTAGTCATGGCTAAGGCCAGAGTATCCCCTACAAAGGTAACAACTGTACCAAGACTAGAGCTGTCCGTGGCTGTTGTGGCAGTGTGTACTCGTGATATGATCAAGGAAGAGTTGGAGCTTGAAGATGCCCAGGAATTCTTTTGGACAGATTCAAATGTCGTCGTGGGTTATATCAGAAATGACGCAAAGAGGTTTCATGTCTTTGTGACTAACCGCATACAGCGCATTGAAGACAGCACAGAGTCAACCCGGTGGAAGTTTGTAGCCTCAGAAGACAATCCGGCAGACCATGTGTCACGAGGACTTAAGGCGAAAGAGCTCATTGCCCCTAAGTGGTTTAGTGGCCCAGAATTTCTTCCAAATGGTGAGATCGGGTTAAGAGAACCTGATGCCAAGAACCCAGAAGTACGAAAGAGAATTGTGCACCAGACCTCAGCCGCAGTAGACTGACTGACTAGTCGCTTCCTTAAATTTTCTAGATGGACAAGACTAGTGAAGACAATCACCAGATTCAAAAGATTTATTAAGGAATTTAAGGGCACAATACAGAGAACCAACAAAGCGACCAGCCTTGAGGAAAGGAAAGATGTAGAGCTTACCATCTTGGTCAATGTACAAACAAAGGGAAGTGTTATCCAAGGAGATCAAGGAACTTGGGTCACAAAGGGAGATAACTAAGGATAAAACCAACAGGCTTCATGGACTTAATCCCTTCTTGGATCACAAGGGCATTCTCTGAGTGGGGGGTCGACTGGAGTACGCTACCATGCATCCATATTCTACCAAAAATCAGCCACATCACAAGGGATTGATTGATCAAATGGTAAATGGTAAATGGCTTGTACTTATACAGCGCTTTAACTAGTCTTGACGACCTCCAAAACGCTTTACACTACAGTCTTAGTCATTCACCCATTCACACACACATTCACACCCTGACGGTGGTGAGCTATGCAAGTAGTTACAGCTGCCCTGGGGCAGGCTGACAGAGGCGAGGCTGCCATACAACAGCGCCACCGGGCCCTCTGACCACCGCCAGCAGGCAATGCGGGTGAAGTGTCTTGCCCAAGGACACAACGACAGAAACAGTCAGAGCAGGGGATCGAGCCGGCAACCCGCCAATTGCAAGACGAACCCCGTAACCTCTACGCCACCATCGATCAATATCACAGACAAACACATTAGCATGACCATAAGTGAGTTGAGGTCTAATGGCATTTGGATACTACTTGGATGTAGCTAAGCTGTGTCATCATTCATCCACCACTGTGTCAAGTGCAGAAAGTTCAGACGTCACACAGAAAAACAAAGGATGGCAGACCTGCCTCGTGAAAGAATGGAAACAACTCCCCCCTTTACATATTGTGGGATGGATTGTTTTGGTCCATTTTAAAGATGGTCAGAAGGAACTAAAACGTTATGGATTATTGTTCACATGCCTGTGCTCTTGTACAGTGCGAGTTACTAGATGACAACTGACGCATTCGTCAACTCACTATGTGCCTGTGTGGAAACGTTCGGCCGCTTCAGGCAGATCAGCCGACCTATAACCTCACACTTGCTCAATGACCCTACCAGACCCCAACCACTTCCTCCTAATCTACTCTTGACAATGAAATCGTCAATAATCTTACCTCCACCGGGAGATTTTGTAAAGGAAGACCTCTACCTTTGTAAAAGATGCCGTAGAGTGCAGTACTTAGTTAATGAGTTCTGGCATAGGTGGAGGAAGGAGTATTTATTGAACTAGAGCAAAGACAGAAGTGGCAGAAGCTGAGGAAAAACGCTAACGTCAATGATATTGTAATTGTTCAAGATGACACCGTACCCAGAAATGAGTGTAAGCTGACTAAGGTCACCACTGTGTATCCGGCTGAAGATGGAAATGTACGGAGGGTTCAGTCATTTTTCAGTGACTCAGCTTTAGATAACAAAGGAAAGAGACTTAGCAAACCAGTCCATCTAGAGAGACCTATCCACAAAACAGCCACATTACTTGAAGCTTTTTAATCACATTTCTTTCCCTCACAAGGTTCATCAGCAAAAATCACAAGCAATTTGGTGGGAGCGTAGCTGTCATCAAGAGCAGCTCATATATATTTCAGATCATGATTTAGTTTCATCTAGTTTCATTCATAAATTGCCAATAAATGTGATAAAAATGGTTATAACATCTTATAAAGATGAGTCATTAGACTCATCGGTGACTCTCCATTGTTGGGGGTGATCAGTTCCAGGTGAATCTACAAGGGAATCTAAGCTCTAACGAGGCCTCGCCAGCAGGCCTATAAAGCTTGGAACTCCACACTACTGCAGACATTTTGAACTGAGAAAGCTTCCTGGATGGGAAGCAAAACGTCTTCAGCTTCAGAATAGAAGTCCAGTTTTATTTTTTTTTTTACCTTTTTTGGATTGATTATGACCTGGATGACTGAGAATCTTCAACATAGTGACAATTTCTGTTCATTTTCTCTGTTTAGAAAACCTAAAAAAAGGCAACTTCATTTTTGGTTCCGTTGCATATTGTTGCTAGGGGGGCAACTTTTCTGGAGCACTTGAGAGAGTAAGACAAACGTTTTGTGGATTAAAAACATGCTGCTCGCAAAAGTTGAATGACAAATGTAAGGTTTTCTGTAAGGGATTGAAGAGTTAAGCAAATACCATCTAAAGATCTCCCTCTTGAGTTAAAGTGGCCAATGAGGTATGCATCTGGACTCTGAATATTCTTTATACTGGCTGAAGGTTGCATAACTGAATGTGTGACGCTAATTAAGAGTTTGTCCAATACAGGACAATATTGTATCTTATTTCTTTATTTTTGAACGTGTTTTTCTCTTGTTTACCACCTGACTGCAACAATATGAGGGTCGTTGTTATACTTTGTGTTTCTTTGTCAGTTCTGACAGCTATGCAGCATGTAAGGACAGGTGGAAAGCCTTATGCCAAATAAATGCCAGTTGAATGAAGAAGGATTTGAGCCTCTTAGTGAACTTGAGGGGAGCAGCAGTTTTCTTCGGTTGTTTGGAGCAAGAGCAGAAAATTCCTCGGCCTGAATCGTCCCCCACCAGTTGCTGCACCCTGTTAGTTAGCTGGCTGAAAGAAGGCTACTTTAAGTTAACCTAGCTTATTAGAAAAATTAGGAAATATTTCTAGTTTCTTTATTTCGCTTGTAGCCTTGGACCTTCCTGATTTTGATTGTTACAGTTGACAAAGATTTTAGTGACTGAGGAGCTAAACCTTGTGGAAGGCGTTAGAGACATTATGATGGTTGAAAAAAACAAAAAAACCGTGGCTGAGGAAAAATTATATTTGGCCAAATATTGCAAATGTTTTTTTTCTCCCTCTAATGTCATGCAGCCTTGATACTATGACAAAGTGAGGGGAATACGAAACGGGTTTGAGGCATTAGAGTCCTGAACACTTCAGCTGGTATAGATAAACTCTTAATATAATCAGAGGTGGGTTGAAGCCTAGTTGGATCCAGGTTACCTGATTAACTTCCACCATGGATAGTTATCCTTAAGCATCGCTTTTTGCAGTCTTCTCTGCATCTAGTCATCAACTTCTCTGAAAATGAGCTGCTAATGCTGATGTGATAGTAGTTTAAAAGTTTATAAAACTGCATTCACATGAACCGCTGAGACATTTTTCAGACTGGTGGACATCTTTCGGTCTTGGCTGTCAGGCTGATCCTCAAAGTTCTGCAGATAAGATCCTGCAACCTCTCCTCGAATCCCACTTCAAAAACATTGAAGGCTTTCGATTAAATATTAAAGTTACATTAACCAGTAAAATTTACAGTGAACCTTTATTATCATCAGCTATAGAAATACATGTAATGAAAACAACGAAGATGCTGTGAATAACTCTTGTAAAACTTTTGAAACAGACTCCAGTAGTTTTCATACTCAAAGGAGTTTGTGTTTATTAAGGTGGATAGCTCTTCAGGATGAACAAAGAGTAGCTGCCGTACCTCTCTGCTATAGTTTGTTGCTCGTTGATGCCCACGTTGAACAGCACAGGGAAAACTCGCAGAGGCTTGCCCTCCTTGATCTCCTCTGGCAAGGTCTGAAAAATCACTTGTGGTAATGGCACTTCGACAGTGAAGTGGTCTCTAAAAATACAATAAGAGAGAGCAAAAGGGTCACTTAGAGGGAATTCAATATGTTCTGCCGTTCTGTTGGGCATAAAACCTTCAGGAAGTTATAAATTTGACACCCGAGTAAGGTGTAGGCAAGCTCTGAAAGAGAAATTGATGCTGTCTGGGCATGTGAGACAGAGGCAGGAGTGTAATTTTGTGAAATCGCCTTCAGCGCTGAATATTCAGCCAAACTACAGTGAAACTATAAAGCTAAGGAGTGAACTCGCTCATGTGGATTAAAGTTCACTTGGTTTTAAAGTCGTCATTACAACCAAGAGCCAACTGTTGAGCAATGTTATCACTCCAGCTCACCAGCAGATTTTCTCAGCCTAAACAGTTAAACTAGTATAACTTTCTATTCCACACCATCTTTCATTTTTAAAACAGATGAAGGTGGCAGACGAGCAGGAGACCAGATGATGCAGGTGGGGTTGCAGGCCGGACCAGACCAGGAGAAGAATCTCTATGCAAAAGCAGACTTGACCAGAAGTCGCAGATGATTTCCCAGTGAAGCACGAAAAATCCAGAAGAGACCTTTACTGAGCAGTGCACACTAGCACTGGTTAAACCTCCTAGAGAGGGCAGGGAATGAGCAGGTCCAGGGAATAAACAGGTCGGGATGACACTGAGGAGCAATACATGCAGGCAGCGAGACAAGACGAGACATTCTGGCAGGGAGTGGGTGGATGAGGCCGGTATAAGCAGGCAGAGTGACAGGTGAGCAGAGTTGACACTGATTAGTTGCAGCAGGTGGAGCTGATCTGGTGCTGAGTGGTGGTTGGAAGGAGTAGAGTAGAGCATGGAGTGGAAAATCAGTTAAGAAAGGTCCAAAAACAAACCCAAAAACCCAAACCATGGCAACTAATATGCTATAAATATAATATTATAATAATACAAAACTGAAGATTGTTTGGTATGTTTTTTCAGTTAGGTTATTTATAATTAACAATAAGTATTTTGTGATTTTAATTCTTTTAGTCAACCAAGCAGAGCCCACATAATTTATAAAGCACTTTAAAAAAGCAAGCACTGACCTAAGTCCTGAACAAAGAGAATGATTAAAACAAATGAATAAAAAATTAGAATAAAAAAAATATATGATCAAAAGTAGAAATAAAATTCAAGTAAAAGATATGAAGATCTTTTGACTGCTTTCTTGTCATATTTATGCTTATCTTTTTTGTTAAAAACTGTATTTATTTTAAATAATCAAATGAATAAAGCTCTTTTGATCCACAAGCCTGAACCGAAGTGAGAAGAATATTTGTAATAATGATAAAAGATTATGTCCTTTAAGATACAGTGAACTTTAGCAAAGAGATGAGAAAATAAGCAAATAGGGGACGCTGGAGGCAAACACAGTATGATGATGCTTTAGACTTGATTTTTTACAAGACTTTATCTCATGAAAAATTGATTAATGAATGGGAACTAGTTTACGTTGGGACAGTAAATTTAATTAATGACTTTCAAATAATTAAATTTAATTAAATTTTATTTATATAGCGCCAATTCACAACACATGTCATCTCAAGGCTTTTTCCAAAGTCAGATTCCATCAAATCCTCCAGGTTGGTCAGAAAGTTTCCTCTCTAAGGAAACCCAGCAGGTTGCATCAAGTCTCTCCAAGCAGCATTCATTCCTCCTTAAAGAGCGTAGAGCCACAGTGGACAGTCGTCTGCATTGTGGATGGCTTTGCAGCAATCTCCCAATAAAATTGCAGTAATAATGAGTTTTGAACATCACCTAATCAGTTTTTCAGCTGTGTGAAGCGTTCTTTGCCATAGAAACATGTCTGTTTTGCCACCAGAAACTTTGCTTTGTGCCATTTCCGCCCAAAGAGGCCAAACATGGCAGGGAACAGGGAGTCTCACCGTCGGCCACAAACTGAAGGCTGCAGCTCACTGAGGTCGTCTGTTTTGGCCTCTGTGATCTTGAAAACGACTTTCTGCAGGTCAGAGATTCCAACCTCCATGTCCTCCAGCATCCCGATCTCTTCACCTTAAACAGGTAGGCAAAGCAAAATATCCACATTGATTTAATCTCTGCTCCTTACATGCTGTTTCTCTATCCAGTTTAATCACAGCAAAACAAAACAGTGATATAGATTATCAATCATTTAAACTTCAATGAATGGAAATCATCCTGTTTCCCAAAGACCTGCATTCCTTGTACTTGCTAAACTTTTCTTCTTACGGCTGTTTATCATTCACCAGGAAGGAACCGCATGAAACAGAAAGAGCCTCTGCGATAAGTGCTTTGTGCCAAAACCAACAACCCACTGAGTCATCACCTTGTTTTTGAACGTGGTGCAACTTGCCACATCCTTATCACTCATCAGGTATTTCAGCTAAACATTAAAAGCTAAAGCTCTCTGTAAGGGCTTTGTTCTTCTACAAAACAAGTAAAGATGAACTCCATTCAGTCGAGCTTTTGTTTAGAGCAGGTGTGGTTTACTCACTGTAAGTACTCAGCAGGCTCTCAAACTGTGCCACCAGGCCAACAAGGTGGAGTTGCCTCAGGAAGTCTTTGTCCTGCAAGCCTGCGTACAACCTCATCACAAAGCCACACGCCAGTGCTGCCAGCTGTTGACGTGGAACAACAACAAGTTCAAGTGCTGCTTTGACAATTGCCAGGTCAAACAATGTCAACTGTGCTGATGCGAACGGAGACATCTGAGCTGCAGAAAAACAGCTCAGACATTTTATTAAATGACTTTAAGGTATTCCTGAAAAGCCAACGAGGGTGAGAAAAGCCCCCCTGATGAACAAATGAATGTGCTGAATGGAATCACATTAACGTCAGTGGATTATATTGGAACAGTGCAGCCACCTACTGCCTGACTGAAGACTACGTCTCTCCTCTGCTGCAGGTGAAAGCCTTGAGGTATGCTGCACGCTGCCTCCTGCAGGAGGACGAAGGTCATTGCTCTCTTCGCTTTCTCCACCACCTCCAACACACACTCCTTTAATCTGCTCACCAGAGGACTCAGCTGCTCTCGCCAGTCACCTGCAGAGAAAAATGGATCACATCTCAGTGCCAAAACAGGAATGGAAACATTGAGGAGAGGGTCAGAAAGGGTTTAAAATTAGTGTGATTTTTGTTAAACTGGTTGTCACCATTTAAGTTAAGAAATACCTTTAAAATCCCACAATGGAGAAATTTGGGCGTGGCAGTGGCACAGACACATCGACAGATCAGTAATGAAGAACAAGCTAAGCTATATTTAAGTTACGAAGCAACAGAGAATGAAATGATCAGAAAAACAAACAAAATAAATAAATAAAGTATGGCACAATAATCCATAACTGTGATACTCATAAAAAAATCAATATTTAAGTTAAAATGAGGAAAGACAGCAGGCAATTTACACAACAATATAAAAAATAATAATTAATTAAAATGTTATTAGATTATGGGCAATCAGGAATTCTTCCTCAAACAAAGGCAAGCATTTATTCAGGTTTTGCTTTTCACCTTTCCCAGCCAACGTGTGGACCTTGGAAATAGAAATTAATCTGGTAAAATTGTGTAGGAACGCGGGGAGGGCTTTCAAAAGGCTCATAGCCAAAGTTCCTTGCATCGGAAAACGGGCCCTTAACTGCCAGATACTGCAGTTTCTGACCGGGAGCGGTGTCCTTCTGCAAGTGGCAGTAGGACCACTGGGAGGAGCGAGAGGGGCTTGATTTTTCACAGATTATCTGTCTCGTATTTTACTGTCAGGACAAAGTGAGTTTTGACAAATATGTAAAAGATATACATTTTTACAGAAGCTGTCTACTGAAGCTTTAAAGCTGTAGTTGGTAATCCTGTTCAGAAACACTTTTATTATACTGGGTAAAATGGTCCTTCCATCCTGAAAGTAGTAAATACATTATGCATTCAGAAAAAGGAGGTTAATAATTAAATCTTTGAGGGAGCTGACGGCCTGTAAAAAATCTGACCAATCCCTGCCATTCGGACCGAACGGCAGGGATTGCTCAGAGTTCTGTTCCTGCTCCTGTTCCTTTCTGTCCAGTTCTGGAGGTATCACCTTATCTATTGATGTCCCTCATCATTCTGACGCTCTCACATAACGCCAGTGTACGTGCTCGTTCCTTCTTAGTTTCTGCTTGCTGGCTGCGCATGCGCACTTCTAGTTTAGCCGGTTAGCTTAGCGGTTAGCTTCGGTGTTAGCCGTTCCTTGTTGCTCCGCTGCTCTCACCGTATACTTTGAACATGGCTTTGAACAAGTTTATGAGAAGAAGAGGAAGGCCTCAGTAGAAAGAAATAAGACCAGAGAGGATTTGGGAGATGTTTGTTCACGCGAACCCTCTGAGGAGCGGAGGAGCAGGTAAGATGGTCTTGCACATTCGCAGTTATTAAAAAGGGAACTTCCAGAAAAAGCCGATTCTACCTTGAAAATAGAAAAGAGGTACTGCTTCCATTTTTCAGGTCAGCTGGTGGCTTGTTCAATGAGTAGGATGAATAGCAGTTAATGGTAGTCCCCTTAGCAGCGCACAGACAGTAAAGCTGATGCTTTACTGTCTGTGCGCTGTCCAGAAATCCAATAAGGTACCAGCTGTTTTATTTCCTTTTAATTTCATTTTATTGGTGATTCACTGTTGTACTGTGAGTCACTGAAATAACTTCTATGCACATGTAACATGTTCAGGTTTGCTTGTAAGGATCTCACTTCCTTTTAAATGAGTCAGGGGTGCCTCACTGGTTGCTTAAATAGAAAGCTGCCACACCAGTTTAACCTGTTGGAGTCAAATGCAAAACTGAATTTCTGAATCAGTTTGACATTTTTAAAGTCTTTTCTTGTGATGATAGCAACCAGATTTTATTTGAAACTTAGCTCAATATTTCTGACATTTAATTAAACAAATAGAGGTGGCAAGAGTGAACATTTAAAACTTGGCACCAGATAATATTTGCATCAGCCGTGCCATGTTGCTGGGCACTTGAGAAGGGTGTGTTTATTAAACCTGGTCCTAAGGGCACACACCTGTGCACACACTTGCACCTGTGCTTCCCCACGTCCACAGATGGAATTCAAATGCAATGACAATAAAAAGGCTTCTGTGGAACTTGATGACAAGTTGGTAAGGTAACTTGTTCCTTTGTGGCATACATCTTGATGGGAGGGATGCATCTAAAACACGCAAGACTGAGGCAGAGAAACACCGCGCCCTACTGCATACCACAACATATAGGGAGACGTTGCAAGCTTGTATGAAAGTTTGGGAGCTTTGTGTAGTCTGAAAAACTGGGGACCATTTAACATGCAGGGAAATCACTTAAACATAAATGAATACTTGTAGTAGTACACTGCTCACAACCTTTTAAAGCAGGGCTGTCCAAAGTTTAGCCTGAGGGGTGATTTGTGGTTGCTGACTGCAATTAACAAAATGATACAAGTTTGACTCACCCACACAGGTGGATGCAGGAAGAGACTTTTTTAATGAGGGAAAAATTTTTCATGATAAATTAAATACCTTATACAACTGAAATGTTAGGTACAATACATAATCAACTTTCAATCTACATGTTTTTTCTTTTCTTTTTGATTTCATAGTAAATAGGACCCCATAGAAGCAGTAACTTTTTACTCAGAATCAGAGCTTGCACCCAAATCTGCTTTTCATTAATTAAATAATTATTCCGCAAATCCTGTTGTTATTGCTGAGTACAAACTAAAGGTTTTAGTTTAGTTTTTAACCCAACATAATTTGCAAAGTGCATGCATTCAAAAAGCAAATCACACAAAACCCTTTTTTAAAGTCTTGGATCTATAATGATTTATACATCCCTTTATTAAAAACACAACTACTTTATTGTTTAATTAAAATTTGCATGCTTAGCTGAGCTGGTAAAAATAATTATAATAAGAACTGAATCAATTTGAGGGATTTTGGTTTTAACAATATTTTTGGCCCATGACTACATCCAACTTGACTATTTTGGACAACATCACAAAAAGTTTGGACAGCCCTGTTTTAGAATTGTCTGGTTATCCTGAACTATGTAGTTATGCTGCTATAGGTTTAGGCTGCTGGAGGTCGTTAAGGTATACTGTATTTCTCTCACTCTGCTGAATTCCCCTACTATTCTCCAAGTTTGCATTATTTGTTGTTATTTCAACAGTTAACTTTTTGTTGTCTCTCTTTTTTCTCTTTACAGAAGCTACATCTGGCCGATGTACTATAAGGTGCATTTAAAATCCTTAAATTTTCTCAAAAATTGACGGTGCGCCTTATATGTGATTACCGTTGTGTTTACTGTCTGATTTTATGTGGTACAATGTGCTCAAAAATCTGTTAAAATGTGTAAGTATGACTTTGTTTTGGAAGGAAGCCGCTTCGCTCAATGGATATTCGGAACATTACGGTGCACTGTGACACTACCTGAACGGACCCCTGAGCTGTCTACAAGACTGCCTGAATGTAATGTAGAAACTAGAAGTGCATTCATGTAAAGGCCCCCACATAGTCGGGTGTACTTCACTCTGCAGAGGTCCGCGTGTACTCAAGGCGGACTTAAGGTGGACTTTGCACGGACCCGCGCATACAGGTACTACGTGCAGAGCTCAATTTTTACAACCGTGTTGTTTTACCTTTACTATGAAGGTAAAACATCCGTGGAGAGTCAGCGCGGAGTTCGCCAAGCTCACAGTATGCACACAGTACGCCCGAATATGTGGGAGCCTTTAGGCAGCCTGCGCCTGGAGTACATGCTAGCAACAATAAACCTAGTATTGTTACGTTTATTTTGGCCTTATGTTAGAAACAGGGCAGAGTAGTCCAGCTACTCTGTCCTCCCTACAGAGACGGATAGAGAGCTGTGGACGTGGAGGAGCAGAGTGATATTACACACTTGGGAAGAATATTTAATGCGCCTTAAAATACGGTCTAGTAATAGTAATAGTAATATCATCTTTATTGTCATTGAAACATACATTGAAACATACAATACAACGAAATTTGTTCTCTGCTTTTAACCCATCACCCTTGGGGAGCAGTGGGCTGCCATGTGCGGCGCCCGGGGAGCAATCTGGGGTTAAGGGTCTTGCTCAGGGACCCAAAGTGCCGGCGCTGGGGATCGAACCGGGTACTTGCATCCTCGTCTGAGCTGAGCTCTTATTAGTTGTCAAAGACATTTGAGTTTCAAATTCTACACATCCTCAATTCAGCAAAAAAAAAAACTCTAGTAGTGACATTTAAAAATGCACAATTATGACAAAATGGATACTGAGCTTTAAAATATGGGAAACGTACCTCTTTTTGGGCTAGAGGTTACACCTGGTATAATTCGTTAATCTAAAATTAATTAAGATGTGCATTCCAATGTTAGGGAGAGTTGTGTGTAAACTGCAAACATCAACCATAATAAAAAACAAGTATTTCATATTCTAAAATACCTAAAAACCTGCAGAAAATCACAATGCATTCCATTATTTCAGGCCCTAATGAGAAGTCTGTTGAGCAACCAAGTGGGGGCAGTGTTGGATAGGCATCGTCCAGCATACTGTACTCTGTTCAGCCTCCACATTATAAAAAGTTCATGGTTAAACACAGATGCAGCATAAGATTCCCAGCCTGTGGAGCCCATCCGACTGGGCTCGGCTTCGTCAGAGAAATCACGTTTTATCTCCATCTGAAAATGCTGCAAACAGACTGAGGGGAGAAAAGGAAGAGGAGGACAGATGACTCCAACTATCACCGGATCACAAATACACCTGTCCAAACATCCTCCTCCTCCTCCTCCAGCTCGTTCTCACCAAAAGTCCAGAAATTATCCATGTGTAGAAGTTAAAAGTCATAATTTAATCTACGTTTATAGTTTGCTCTGAGGCAGCTCAGCATCCTAATGAATGTGCTCTGGGAGCTGGCGGAAAACCAGGTGCTCTGGCCTTGTTCCTTGCACACATGCACCAAAATAATAAAGATAAACCAGCATTTGTATAGAAGCAGTAGAACGACCTAAATGGAGAGATTCTCCAAAAGTGATGGACGGATTGACGGATTGACTGATTGATGCACGGATAAATGGGCGGATGGTCAAAAACAGACTGATAGATTTTTAAATGGATGGATGGATACCTTATTTTCTAAATGCTTATTCACACCTGGAAAATACCCAGAAAACATGGAGGTTAGATCCTAGAATAAAGTAATGCCTATTTTTAAAGCAAATGATGATTCCTTGATGCCATGGGCTACTGATTGTTTTACTGACAATAGGAGGCATTTAGTTTGGCTTAGCACGAACTTACATGCCAAAAAACAAAAACATGACTATATCCTAAAATGTATGGATACATTTTGCTTGTCATTTGTAATATTCTTTATTTTAGTGTACATTTGAGCAAAAACCTGAAAACTTCACTGATTGATAATTATAGTGTAGCTTTTTGTAAAACAAAAATTCAGTATATTAGTGTGGAAATCTCAGTGAGTCTTTGCCAGATATTATTAGGCTAAAATCCAGCACTAGTGGAAAGGAAACGAGAGCATCTACCAGAGGTGACTGTGTAATACCTCACAGACGTGCAACATTTAGTCAACAGGCGTTTTCAGTCAAGGGGACAGAAATTTGGAACAAAATCCCAGGTGTTATAGGAGACTCTACTAAATGAAGTTAAATTAAACCAGCTGTAAAAGATGACTTAAAGGGAACCAGATCTGTGATCACTAGTGTCAGATTATTCTTATCATGTGCAGTGTTAATGTTCCACTGTCTTTTATTCTAGTGTTTTGTTATTCATTGATTGATTGATGTCTTCTTTCTAGTGTCTGATTGTTTGCTGTTTTCTTGCTTTTTTTCTTATTGACTTGCCAGAGATCAACGATGTAAAGTAGCCTTCGGGCTAATTCCGGCATATTTGCATTTAAATGTTCATGAATATGCACTGTGCATTTTAAAAAAAGTGCATACCGCACGGGTAGAAAACATTACAAAAAGTCCACTGAATAGTTTGAACTCTACCTGCACTCTGGACAATTGTAAAAATAAAAAAAATAATTCAGACCACTGCTCCTGTCTCCAGGAGGAGCAAACCAAAAATAGATGACTTCAAGAGCAAAGTGTGTCGCAATTCGCCAGAAAAACCCAGGGCAACTTCTGAGCAACTGGAAGCTTAGAAGTTCTGTCACAAGCACACTGACATAGAGAAGAATGCATGGCAGGACTGCAGGAAGAAAGTGGCAGCTCTTTATTAGAAGAGCTGCGGTATTATAAGGTTCCCTTGAAAAAGACAAACGGTTGCTGAAAAAAAAAAAAACACCTTTCTGGATGAATAAGGCCGAAATAGAACTTTGTAGTTTAAAGGAGAATTTCTATGTTTGGGCCATGAGAACGCGGCGGTTTCATCTGCAGGAGCCTTTGCTGCTGCATTTGAAGTTCAGCCACACTGTTGCCATTCTGAGCTACCAGGGAAGCTAGTGACAGAGCCGAGCAGAAAATATAGTCCTCCGGCTGACGAAAAGAAAGTCTTTCTAAAAGACGAGGAGTTTTTGGGCCGGAGACGGATCCTAAAGTTGAAAACCAAACTGTTTACAGGAGAATGAATGTGTGATTGTTTGTGAATGGGACTTAAAGGCCCTTTGAGTGGATCCATGGAATAGGCGGAATAGATTAACCAAAGAAACACGGCACAGCTTCTGTCAAATGACCAGTTTGTGTGAAGCAGAAGTGGAGAATGAACAGAGCTCCGTTAAAACCAGAGGCTCATGCTAGCCTAGTAATGGTGGCCAATAGAATGACAGATTTATGTGAGAACAGGTCAGCTCAAGATAAGATAAGATAATATAGACTTTATTGATCTCACAGTGGAGAAATTCACGTGTCACATCGGCTCAATAATCAAAAGAAGGTGGCAAAAGGAGGAAAAGGTGCATGAGGTTTATGCAGTGTGTCCACATATATACAGCGGATCGAGAAAAAAAAAGAAATAAAGCAGAGTGACCGAGTGGGGCGTGAGGATGACATCCTCTGTGCACCCATAACAGAACTGCCTTATAATAAAAGGGTTGTGTGTTTCATTGAAAAAAAAGGTCATATATCATCATATTCTGGAGCTTGAAGACCTAAAAGTCATGAAACCATAAAGAAAAAAAATTAACATCAGCTTGTAATTGTATTCCTAAGAAGATTATTGATATACAAAAACAACTTTCTGATATAAAACAACCTTTGGAGTCACAACCTCTCACACGTATGTATGCGCAGCAATTTGAGAACGATATCTCAGCGTGTAGAACGGCCTTGTATGGATTTACATCACGGTTTACGGCTAGAAACAGAAATAGATTGATTTCTTGACACAAAGGAAAACCAGGAATCTGTCAAATAGGTGTGCAGCTGCTTGTTGATAAAACAAAAATAGATAGAGAGCACTCCTATTTTCCCCAAAGATCCCGTGTTGCAAACCATCATGTAAGTAAGAAAGAAATCTTTATCTGTCATTGCAATTATACATCACAGCGAAATCAGTTTTTCTGCATTTAAACCCATCCCTCAGGGAGCAGTGAGAAGCTTTTTTTAATTTACAGCACCCAGGGAGCAATCTGGGGCTAAGCTTCTTGCTCAGGGAGCCATAGTGGCGGTCTGCAGGGAATCAAACCAGGTACTTGGAACCTTCTCAGAGTACAAGCACGCGGCTCTAACCACTGGGCCGCCACTCCGACCTAGTAGGGACAATGAATTTCTGCTCAACCACCTATGGCAATCTCTCAGTTCCTAAAAGTTGTTACCTGAGGATCATGAAACAACTGGAATCTTGCAGCAACAACCAGAGCGGAGAGGAAAAAACACACACAGTCTCTGCCTTGGCCAGGACAGACAGCTCATACAGGGAGTCAGAAGCGAGACCACCCAGGCACCTGCAAGTTCTGCTTTACATGATAACGTTTTCCAGGGATGAAAATGCGTCCCATCACCACAGTTTTTACCAATCATATTTACTCTGAAAGTACGAAAAGTGCGAGGCCCACAAATCACATTATTTGTGAAATCAATAAATGCTCCAAACGTCTCCCTGTGTGTTTACCAACAACAATTACCTGCAGAAACGTCTCATTTTTCCCTGTCTGAGCCAAATCAATGACAGTCTGATTGTGCATCGCTATTTTAACATCTCTTCCAAGTACCACATGTGTGGCATCAGCATGAAGGGATGTTTTAGGGCCAAACAACAGGAAGTTGTTAGAAAACCAACGGCAGAAGTGACTGGACAGGACATTTTGACTGCCGTGTTAAAGTGTCTCACGTAAAACTTGTTTCTGTGGAAAAAGGGACACATAACTAATCTGCATGGCTTTCTAATATAACGAATAATTTCATATTCGAATTGTTGGGAGAACCGGGAGTCCCATGGTATTAACTGCTGGTGAAAACTGGAGCCGAAATTAATATTTGGACCTGAATGTTGCCAGAATGTCCAGAAGTTTCATGTATGACAATTTTTGTCATAAGTTGTTCTCTCCACTGTGTTGAATTCCCCTTAGAGTCTGTGGGCTCATCTCAGAGTGTTTTTAAATCCCCGGGTAGGGCGCGTGTTTTACTCCTAACTACATTAAGGACCACAAATGCTCTCTTTAGGAACTCAAATACAATCTGGGGCGTTTGCAATCACTACTTTTGTGTTTGTTGGATATTTATTTTTGCATTAGTGACCTGAACAGCCGTTCCAAATCTAACATCATCGGTAACTTTCTCGACTGCTTTGTGCTCACTTCGTTTTGTTTTGTTTTACCCCTTTTGCCTACGTCTCGATTCCGGACATAGACATGAATAAAACTACAACGAGCTGCAAGCCTGAACACAACTGAATAGGAAAGCCCGTACAACTGCTGAGACGTATTATCCAGATGAATATTTTACACATACAGCAACAGTTTTCAGTTCAAAACAGTAAACCTTTAAGTAAAACAGCACAAAAAGGGTTTTACCTGGGTTGTGTGAGGTGGTGACATCAGCGAGCCGTTGCTCAGGGGCCGGCTCTTGCTTGCTGTTGTCACCTTCTAGGAGTTTGTCCACCTTGGCGATCACACAGTTGAGACATTTGGCCACGTTGGCCCACACCCTGTCCTGAGGAGGAGATCACACAACCACCAATCAGGTCAGATCAGCTTCACTCATTCCACTGGTCTGAGGTAGCAAGCTGGAAGGAAGCGTATATTATATATATATATATATATATATATATATATATATATATATATATGAAAGACAGCAGGCTTTGTGTTTAGGAGATCAAAAGGAAGGTGCTGAATGGATTATGCTCAAAGCATTTCCTCTGTTTCATGAATTCCTCTTTATTCTGGGTTTCACTTTTTCAGTGACGAGCTGATGGTTGTTTCCGTGTGGTGTTGCACATGAGGCCAGAGTGTTTTCTGGATTTTCTTAATAAAAAAATAAAAAAACAGATTGAAGTTTAAATGCCAAGAAATTATTTAATCACAGTCTCTGCTGTCAGCGTTACAGAAGCTGTTTTAGCAAACAAACAAAGAAGCGGGCACGCTCACTTGAGAAGCTGGCTTAGTTTCAGTGACAAGGAAGCAACATAATAATCCTCCGCAGTCAGCTTTTCACTCTGAAATATTCTAATTCCTGTCGAAATAATTTCCACTAAAAAGAAAGAAAATGTCCAATGGGTAATTTAATTTTGCATGTAGTCGAAATTATTGATTATGTCTGTTCAAAACAGTAATGGCTCCTTTGTCTGCCAACGGTTTGTCCAATTATGCTGTAAATCAGAAGTGAACCGTAATATACATCATTCAGTTCATTTAAAGTTGTCAACTAATATACTGTAAAATATCAAGTGGCGGTTGTACTATAACAATATTTGATTATATAGCATTGTGCAATGGTTTTAAACCACCCTCACCTTAAGTCCTCACAAAAAGCCAGACCTTTTAAAAAAAAAGAAAAACGAAAAGTGGTCTTGATTGAAACGCTTGCAGTATTTGAAAAGATCCTTTAAACTTTTTCCTTAAACTGTTTTATTTATTTATTTTTCAGCCAGTTATTGTACATGACCAAGATGCTGTATTCTTTAGTGCCTGTTAAATGGTGAAAAATAAGTGTCAGAGCTGACAAACTATCTCCAGCAGATGATCGGTTTCTCAAAGTAATGTCTTCAAGAAGCAGGAGAAAATGGAAAATTATTTATACCTTTATTTATATTAAATAGAAAAAATCTTTAATGGTCATACAGCAGTCAAATGCTTCTTATAATTTGCTAATCAGCTTTTTGCATGTTTCCTCTGGCACTTTGGCAGTCCTGGGTGATGAGCTCCAAGTCCTTGAGGTTTGAAGGCCTCTGTGCCATCACCTTTATCTTTAATTCCCTCCACTGATTCTCATATTTGGAATTTACAGGGCCACTCTGAAAAGTTAATATTATTTCCAGTCAGAAGAACCATTTAGTGATTTGAATCTGCCAAGTGTATGAATAGTTTTTGTCTTGACCGTTTCTCTTTTTGGCCTGGGAGCTTCTGTGGATCCTCCAGAATAAAAAATGGAGAGCATCACTGGGGAAAAGTATTTCTAGATTTCCCTCCTGGACTAAAATAAAAAACTTTCTGAAAACATTGAGGAATAGGAGAATAAATCTGGGAAAAAGCAGCCAAAGCCGAAGGAACATTTACTAAAGACCTTGAGAAAACCCTGAAAAACAGCTGATCACAACAACTTTAAAAGATTCCTGGACAGTCTAGTTGCTTGGAAGCAAAATATAAAGAGGTTAAGAATGGCTGAAGACTTTTTAAAGGCAGAATCCCCATCTACCTTTAAGACAAAGCTTTCAATTTTCACCTTCAATAAAACATGGAGTTACTTCAGTTATCCTGAGGTATTGCTGTAGATATGCTCCTGTAGGCTTCTGCTGCTGTAGGGAGACCATTTTTTTCACTCTGATTTTTTTCTCTTACTACTCTCCATATAGGCATTATTTGGATTTACTGCTGCTTAGAGTTTTGTCTGTTCTTTTACATAGAAGGTACACCTGAGCAGGTGTTTGTGTTTGGTTGCATCTTTCCTGGAGGGACTGGGATGTTGCTACCATCAACTCTGTATATTCTGTTATTCTTTCTCATAGAACACATGTGTAGCCCAGTGATTCTGGGTTTAGATGTGTCTGTTGTCAGAAGGGAGCCATTGATAAAGGCACTGCTGCCACTAGTGATGTGAACTCCCTTTGTTTTTTTTATTTCCTACACCAGGTACAACCATTGCTTCTTGTTTAGCTTTACTTTCCTGAATGAAGCCGCTGACAAAGCTATCGGTACCAGTATATCTGTGTAGGACTTGTTGGCTTACTTTCCAATAGAACGTTCTCCTGGCTCAGTGCTTCTATGTTAAGCTGCATGTCGTCGTTATTAACTCTCAAACCCAAGTCAGTCAGGTTGAGTGGAGCGTTGTTTCTCCCACTCTCACCTCATGCTTGCTCAAATGATCAGTTGAATTTGAACTGAATCAGATTGGGTCTAAATCTGATGGTATGTGTTGGATTCTATTTAAATGAATTGGACTGATTTGACTTGAATATTGAGTAAATTGGACTTTATGTAATTAGATTTTAATAGGATGTGTTGAGATAACATTTGATGTTAATTGGGGGTATACCAATAAACACAACAGAATTTAATTGAATGTATTTACTTCTGATACATTATATTTGACATTTTCATCATTCATACCTACAATAATGGATTATTTTCATGATATGTTTGAATGTTATTTATTCCTGTTTTTTTCCTGTAAAGTCATGTGATGGGGATCACCAGAATATTAATAATATTAATAAACTGAAGTCAACTTAATGCATTTTCTGCTAGCAAATAATGCTTCCAAATATTTTTCACGACATGTTACAGGAGTAGAAAATGAATTGGCAAAAGTATTGTAGAAAGTAACGACTTAAAGTATTAAGCTGCCTACCCATTCCTCCTCATCGTACTCTTTATGGTGTGGTATGGAGTCTTGGTGCTTCAGCGACCCGGAGTCGCCTCCTTTCACATTATTACACACCACCGGGCTTTCTGGCACAGGTGTGGTCGGACTGTGGCCTGGAAGTCCTTGGACTGGACTGTGGTTCTGATCCCCACCCTGACCTTGCTGGTGACACAGCACCGGAGTTTGCTTCTGGCTCTTGGAGACGTACCCAGGCCGGGCAGCGTGGAGTGCTAGCAGGGCGCTCTTCACCAATTCGTCCTTGAGCGTGTGAACAAATTGCTCCGTCTGCAACAAACAAAGAAGGAGAGAGATTGAAAAAGAGAAAGACAGAGGAAGTTACACAACAAATAATAATACGAGCGCTGAATAAAACAAAGCACACAGTGGGTGAGATGGAGAGAGGCTGTCACATCGTCGAGGCGGAGTGGGCCGCAGAAAATACAGAGAACTATTTACAGAGGAAGTGAAAAGAAACAAGGAAAATGAACAAAGTCCTTCAGCATGAGGAAGCTGCTCTCCATTACCTCACCTCAAATGGGAGAGAAGAATAACAGCAACAAACAATTCAATTACTCCTCCTCCAGCCTTCCTCTCCAAGGAGCCCTCCCCTTCTGATGTCAAATTCAGCCGCTACTGTTTGCTGCTGATCATCCTGGTAGCTGCTGTGTAAAAAATGATAAGGACTCCCAGGAGTAACTCGGTTACCAAAGCAATGAGCTGTTTTATCACCACAAAAATGCCGCCAAACAAAACACAGACGCCAGGATGGCAAAAAGGAGACCTAGTGTCGTTACAAACATGCACACAGTTCCTATTTTTCAGCTTCAACCCCTCTGATGTAGACCTCATGCAGCGACAGCGCCAGAAATTGCGGGGACTTCTTTGTCAGCACGAAAGAAAAGCACCGTGTTGTCAGACATCCAGCCAGCTCTGGACCGGTTCCTGCTCAGCTTTGTGTGGACGTCCAAATGGATCCTTTCCAAACGTCAGTTGCTTTTGTCTCCATAAAGTATTCTCATTATTTGAAAGACTGTGTGTAAAAGTAATGTAAGTTGTTTGAATTGGTTTTGTGAAACACATTGTCTGTCCTTAGAAGAGACGTTTCTTCCCTGGGTGACAAACCTATCGGTAATTTTTTCACTCCAGTTCTATTCCAAAACGAACCTTTCTTAAGCAAACATCGTCATTCTTCCCCTCTAACCTTTCTTTTTGGTTTTTCATCCATTAAGAAACAAAGGAAATTAGATTTCTTTCATCCTACTCTAAAATCAAAACCTTTGATATGTCGGCCTTAAACGTCAACGTAGCCATTCCTACTGCTAGGAAAAACTGCTCTTTATTGGGTCGTCAGATCGCCCTCTACTGGACCATCAGGCTATCTGAGAAAAACTGAGCAAATTCTTTGTCTTGTTTAGCAGCTATCCCAAAACAAGGTAAGGAAGTTTGATGACCGAAAACGCCCAATCCACTCAGATTGCCCTGGCTCCTCTCCCAAGCAACGTTTTTTTGGGTTTGACCTGCCACCCACTGTAGAATAGTCCTGTACGATTTGGCCAAAAATAGAAATTGCGATAAATTCCCATCATAATTGCAATTTAATTTTGACTTTACTCTGCATTAACCACAAGCAACAAAAATGTCCTGTAGATAAAGATGATTGTAAACAAGGGCTATTTAAAACAAGAAATGTAACTCTTTTTATTAATCAGAATATTATTATTTAAGAAAATAGATTATAACTGAGTTGGACATCAATCCTTGTTGTTAATCCTAAAGTATAAAGTGCAATCAACAAACAAGTCTATGTATTAAACATTTTACCAGAAACTTGCAGAAATCTCACCAGTTTGATTATATAAACTCTAAAACAAATAATAAAACTAGATTATTTCACTGCTGCAACTTTCTTCCCTTCCATGTGGAGGAAAACCCTCTTTAAAACATATTAACGGCACCTAAAGGACGCGTCTGATCCAGTAATTGTTACATAGGCAAAAAATTGCATACCTCTGCAATTTCGAAATTTTTCGAAAATTTTGAAATTGCGATTATATTGCAAATCTGATTAATTGTGCAACCCTATTGTTAATGAAATTTTAGATATTGAACCTGTTTTGGAATAGTAGTCATATGTTTTCTTCCAGCCAGTTTAAATAATTTCCGTGATGTAATTAGATGGTGCTATTCCCTGTGTACTTCCTAGCACTTGTATTACCTATAACAGCAACAAATATACAATTTTACAATGCGTTTTCTCACTGTGATGTAAGGACATTTTTGGTACATTTTCATATTTAAAGACCAAAGAAAAAGTCCTTAAGACTACAGCTACCTGATAAGTCATGCTAAGATGTTGTCATAGTTTCTGGGCTACATAAAACACCCTGACAGGAAAGTCGAACGTGACTTGGCACGGTCGGATGTTTAACTGTCTAATAAAGAGCTAAATGGTGCAATGAAGGAGCCAGGATCGGAGCCCTGCAGTGCAGGATGTTTTTGTTTAGTTAATTCTAGATTCCTTCCAAGACGGACATACTTGTTTCATTTTTTTTCCCATTGGTCCTTTTGTGAACTGGCCTGCAGATTCTTAAGTAGGGGTTTTGCCACTTCTCTGAGCATTGCATGGTCTGACTTTAGATTGAATTTGCTAGGATGTCCACTTCTGGAACGACTGGCAGCTGGTTTGATTGTGTTCTACTTGTGAATAATGTTTCTCAGTGTAGAGCAATCAGTCCATTTCAGTGAAAAACGTTCTTAAAGCTCTTTCCAGTTTGTTGGGCGTTAAAAGTTTGTTCTCTAAGGTCACCCTGGTAAGAACAGAAACACCCCAGAAAAAAAACTCCTTCTTTGGAATGATTGTGTACCAGTACTGAATAATCTCTTATCACTGCAGAATCATAAAGGTATTTTTTGATGGTTCTGTCCTGCAGCCTGGCTGGGTGCCTTTTTGTATATAAGGACTGACCGGTTGTGAATAAGAAGAATATTTGTGCATCAACCATCCTAAGTACAACAGTAGAAACAAGAAACAACAGACGAGGTCCAGTTGCCTTCAACATAAACACTAATAATTGTCTTACACCAGCGTATTTGTACATTAAATACATTTAAATTTTTCTAACTTTGTGCATAACAAAACAACAAGACTAACTCCATAGCCTGGGATCCAAGCAAAGTCACCAGTCGTAAATGTTGATTTAGAGGTTATCCATTATTTTAACAACAATTTTCAGTCAAACTGTTTACTTAAAGGCTGAAAATCCTGTCCCATCTTTGTTTTGTTTTTTTATCAGATCCGTCTGTTAGTGCGGCATCCCCCCACAGATCTGACTGTATCCGATTAAAAAAACAACAGTGTAGACATGAAAGAGTCTATTGTGAAGAGTGTTCTCTTTATGATGCAGTTTGTCATTAATAAAACATACATTTACTGATTCGTTTGAGCCTTGCCTTGCCGTTCTGCTCTAGAGTAAAAAGCGTGAAGGCTTTTTGCCAAAGACAATTGACCATCCTATCATTGTTTAGGCAAAAGCAAATGGCAAACACTCTTAAAACACAATTACATTTAATGTGCATCAATTTTGATCTTCTAGCATGGATCTAAATTAACTCCATTACTGCAGGTCAATGATGTGGCAACAACAATCTAAAGATAGATCAAATGCGTAGCTGTCTGAGAAAAAGCATGTCTGACTGAATATGGCTGTACACAACTGAGTGAAAGAGGAAATATCCAAAACAGCCCAAAAAAATGATGCAGAAACCAAAAGCTTCGGCAGAAATTTGAGATGCAAACCATTAAATCAGACCGAAATTAAGCTCTGCATGTATGACCTTGAAGTTAATTTGGAATCAAGTATTATTCACTTCTCTGGAGTGAGTTAACGAAGCAAAATACCGTATTTGAAATTTAGGCTTGACCAAAAAGGGCAATGCACTGAACATTAACGAGGTACTGGGTAAAACTGGGATTCAAAATGAAGTGATACAAACATCAATGATGTATCGCCAGGACTCTAGATAAAGTGCTTAAAGTAAAAGTAAAAAAGTATTCAGTTTTTTTTCTAACAAAGGTCAAAGTGGATTTGTTTGCAAAAAATACTCCGTTGTGTATTTCATCAACATCCATCTTTGAAAGAGCTGAAACACTGAAAATCCCTTGAGATAAAGTGTTGGTTGTCTCTCTGTATAATGCAGAAAGTGCTGATGTTGTCTCGAATGAGCAGGAGCTGAGTCTGAAATCTGAAAGCGCTTCGTTGCGCTCCGACTGTGCAGAAAAAGAAAAAAAAAATGTTATGTTTGATCTACGAAAGAGAAGAAACATAAAAATCCATTCACCTTCAATGATTTTCCCCTGAAGGATGAGCACATTTGTGCTCTTAAAAATAGAACTTTCTCAGTTCTCTTTTAGCAACTTTGTTTTAGAAACAGGAGGAGGCTGAACGAATGAAACTGGTCAGATCTCAGCTACTTCTTACGATGGCATAGTTTCACATGCATAGATGGTTATAGATCTAAACCCAAATTTTTTTATTTTTTAAAGTAACAAACCAGGAACATGATAATGTTCCAAGGACACAGCTGAAGGCAGGGAAGATTTGCTGCCTTAATCCGTTCACTGTGATTATCATCAGCGTAACATTATTATCATCATCAACAGAATCATTATTATATAAAGACAAGAAACTTTGCTTTTTTTCATATCCAGAGCTAATCAGAAAGTAGCGAGGCATTGGCTAAATGGAAATAGCGAAATAGGATGTTGGAGGCAGAGCTTGGAAAGATCTTGAGAAGAGATTTTCAAGCTGTGTGTGAAAAAAAACTGTTTTCTTTATTTAGACAACTGTATTTTGCAGCTCTGTAAGATAACGTTTGTATGAGTTCAGACAAACCACCAATTAAAAAATTATAAAAACAGATATTAACCTTGATGTGAAACAACTGAGGAAAACGTACAACGTGACAAAACTCATGCAAAACATCTTTCTGAGAAAAATGTGACTGGGAAGCATTAAATAAAAACAACACTACAAAACAGACCCTTGCCAGTTCTGAAAAAGAATACACAAATAAATAAATACAACTGTTAAAGTATCACTGGGCACTGAGGTACAATCAAAAAAGGTTTACTTTAACTAATGAAATCAAAAAGAAAAGACGGACAACGTTAGTGTGAATGATTAAATTTAGTCATATAACACACATATAAAACAAGTCCCAAAACAGGAAGACAATAACCTAATAACCTAATTAAAGGAACATCATAACCAGAATAAATTATGACGGTGGAAGCATCATGATCTGGGGTCACTTTGCTTCAGATGGAACTAGATGTTTTGTGAGGAATGAACAGTTTAGATTACATTACAAGCCAGTATGGACCCTTGGGTGTTTGCTAGAAAATTAAAAATGAAGGTGGATTCTGTTTTTTCAGCACCACAATCAGCCCAAACATAAATTTACATAAACAAAATAATGTATTTTTGCAAGAAAATTCAAGCTCTATAGTTGGCCTAGTCAAAGTTCAGAACTAAATCTGACAGAAAACAAATCTGTGGGGTCTTCTGAAGAAAGCTGTGGACAAGCGATGCCCTCACAATGTTATAGATTTGGAGAACATTTCCAAGTTAGATTGTCCAGACTGACAGACACCTAGACTGAATGCTAGGTAAAAGGAAGACTGAATGCTGAAAGACTGAATGCTGAGATTGAATTAAAAGGTTCTTTAAAGGAACTATACCTGATTCTGGACAAATTCAAACCAAGAGAGCAACAGTTTAGTTTGAACTGCAAGCCTCGTCCCCAATTGTGTTTTCCCAACGAGAAACCCTCGACGTGCACGAGACTAAACACACACCTCAAGCTCGCGCGCAATCCTCTGGTGGAAACAGGGCTTCATCCAGGGACTTTTCTTTGATTATTTCTTTGACATAAATTGCTACGTCCTGGGTAAATTATATTTTCCTATGTGAACGGTCGACACTTATACGCATGCCATGCTGTTCTGTTTACACACCCTGTCATACAAGCGCTGGAGGAGCTGCTGTCTGGCAACGGCTCCACACCTCGTTGTCCCCAGTTCACTGCTTATTCCTACCTAAAAAAGTCAGGACTCGCTTGATCGTGCAATCAATTAGTGGATTGTTATTATTAAATTACGTCTTTAGCTCATAATACATTGCGTTGAAAGCATTTTTCTTAACCAGACAAAGATAAAGTCAGGTATAGTTCCTGTAATGTTGTTTTCAGGTTTGCACACAGAGGATATTTAGCCTGAACAGGAGTTTCTGTTGGACAGCCTCAACATGTTGCTCTACCTAACCTGGGAGTGATGACGGTCTGAGAAGGCTCCAGCTAAAACGAGCTAAGTTTAATGATTTTGTACCTAAAGGTTTATGTGACTGAACGCACGGCTGCAGCCTTTAATAAACTCATGCCTTGTTCCTTTCGGCTCGCCGACGCACCAGGCTAACGTTGGCACGCAGAATCTGTGATGTGTTGATGATTTTCTCTCAACATATTTTAACGCAGCGAAGTCAGTCATTTGTGCACAAAACATAAAGAAATATTCTGCTGATTCGGAAATTCTGAAGTTTGCTTTGAATGTCGTAAAATGTAACGTCTTCATCTTCACCAACACAGAACAGGTCCCATGCCACACCAAAACGAGCAGCTGCTGCATCCAATACAGTCTCTCACTGGGAACAGCATCGCATAGGGTGACAGAGCGATGGGTAAAAACCCAGATTAGTTCATTTGCACAGCCCTGAATACAGTTCTGCAAGCAGCACATTAAAACACAAAAGCTTGCAGCATGCAGCATGGCTGCATGGCACCGTTGGGGTGCAGCTGACATAAAATTACATCAGACTAAGAACAAGAACGGGGAGTTAAGTTTAGCTGGGGACATACCAATCATTTAGAAATGGGGCACTGATCCGACCTTTGAAAACTGAAACATCCCAGGACTGGAGACTGAGACTTACGACGTATAACAAATACAATACCAAAGTATATGTAATTTGTCCTGACTGGGCTACCATAGTGCAGCTTTACAAAGGGGAGAAGATAATAGAATGAGCTCTTTATGTTAAGTATTCATTCTATCTAAAACAATTTTCCTTTTTTGATGCAATTCCAAACAAATACAAACGTTTATGACACCTAATAGATCGACATCTCCTTTCAGCTTTGTGTGATTGACTCGCAGCTAAATATGTGGTGGAACCATTATACCTGTTGTTTATTCACATTTTATAGACTTCATAAGAAACACAACAATCTGACGCTTTACATTCCTCTGCTTTAACTCCCAACTAAAGACTCAATTTAAATGGATGGATTATAGTTTTTTTAACCCCTAACAAAAAAACAAAAAAAATATATTTGTGGTTCATTAAAACAGGCCAGACTTTACATGTTTACAAAGCTGTGGCCCTCCAGTCACTGCTCATGGTTTCATGCATGCGTCTGCATAAAACTGTTTGTGCGCCGCTCCTGATCAGAGACTTTGGGATTTGAAAAGAGAGAGATGTCATCATCAGCTTTCTGACAAACACACAAAGCCGTTCGCTCCTCCATCCCCCGCTGCCTCACACACAGAGACGCCGACAAACCCAGCTTGAGATTTTAATCAGCGAGCGGCCCTCCTTGTGCTGACCAGGCCAGGGGCTCGCTCGGCCAGCGTGTGCGTGTCTAATCAAGGATGAGAGGAAGCGGTGACAGAGCGAATGTACCAATTAAGGAGGCTGATTGGGCTCGGTTCCACTGTGGCACAAACAATCTCTCCCACAACAGATTGCAATCTGACAGCACCAGATGTAATTCATTAATTATACTGATAAAAACGCTTCAGCTCCATAAACCAACAGGCTGCTTATACAGTTGTTTGGCGCTTGTTTTTTATTTTTTTTATTTTGTGAAGATCGTCGATTAAACTGAAACATTTGAAATTCTATTAAGAAACTTTTACGTTTTCGCTTTTTTTTTTTCGTTTTTCAGCATAGAAACCTGTTGGCAGAAAGGTGTAGCTGATTCCCTGTGAAAGACTGTTCTCCAACATAGTCCTGTTCTCAGTCTGAATTTCAACTCCGTCGTTTAAATGAATGTTTGCTTTGCTACGATGAAGAATTAGAGCCATTGTACATAAAAGGGGTAAAAATGGCAACGGAGGAGTACATGTCCGCCAAAAAACTCAGAACTTTTCACATATTTACAAGAAAAAACTTGGATTTTCTCTGATGTGGAAAAGATAATTGGAGAAAATAATCCACGATTAAAGGAGTACATTTATGATATTAAAAGAAAGAAATTCTTTGATGTGGTATAGCCAGAAAATTACATGAAATTATTCAGAAGTTTTCTGAGATTATTAAATCTGATATTTGCAACAGAAAATGCCAGAGGTCCTCTGAGATTGAAGTGGTACATTTATGAGATGCACATCTAGACGTTTTTGGCAGAAGATCCCGTTTCAGAATGCCATCGCAGATTCGCCATGAAGGAGAGCCAGACAACATGCCTGAGGCAGAGAGGACAGAGAGGACAGAGAGGACGAAGCTGCAACACGTCTGCATTGAGTCCGCTCCTGAGAGAAGTCGGATCGATACCGGAAAAGGACCCGCATGTACTGCTCATGCTTTGCAAAATATCCAGAGTCACTTTTCATAAATCTGGATTAGAAATACCTTTATTCTCCCTCAGTGGGGAAATTTGGGCATGACAGTGACAGAAACAGGTAGATAAAAGACATCAGACTTACAAGATTAATCAATATGAATAATATATCACTAAAAACTAAGTTTAAAGTTAAGCTGTTAAGCAAGGAAAAGGAAAGAAATTCTGTGCAATTATTAATAGATATAATGGGTATATTCAGGTAAAAATGCAGTGTTCAAGTTAAAATGGAGGAAAGACAGCAGCTGATTTATAGAATGAATAAAAAAACTGAACAATATGCATGATTATACAAACACTCCCAGAAATGTACTTAAGCCTTAGAGGCATTTTCTGTCACAAATAACCTTAGAACATCAGAGACTGTACTAGTTTAATATCATTTATATATGTTTTCAATAATGAAAAATTATCTTTTTTTTGCAAATGTACAACTTTTCAACATCATAGAACATGCTAGTTTTTTTTTTGTCTGACATTTAATCCATCGTGACCACCTTATTATACTTTTTTTTCTTAAATCTACATTGGCTCTAACACTCCGTCGTAGTAAGTTCCCAAACATTGAAGAGGAGGCTTGGATTTAGATTAATTTTGACAAACCTAATCCAAAGAGCTTTGTTTGTTGCTGTGGATTAAATCAGGGACGAACGAAGAGATAGTTGAGATGCGGCTGAAGGTAGATGGGAGATTTAGGTGCTTACCCACCTTGTCAGAGAGGCTCTTGAGTGCATCCTTGAGTCCATGGGAGGAGTGTTCAAGGGCAGCCTGGAGGAGCTGGTCAGCCAAGCTCGTGATGAGGGGCTGGAGGAGACTCACAGTGCTGAGGACCTCCTGGGCTTTGGCTGTGTGCTGTGGGGAGTAGTAGATACACTGGTAGGCAGTGCTAAAGCTGTGATAAAAGAGAGAGAAAAAAAGCACACAAATTAAGATTTGAACTTTCAAACCAGAGTTGCATGGCTGTTAACTAAAAGCCTTTGGTTTGTTTGGAAAGACATTATAGATAGAACCCAACTTTATTTCAAATGAGGTCTGCTGTGCTCATTTGCAGAGAGATTTAAAGCTATCGAAAAATTAAGGCACGGCATTTAATATTCCGTTCTTTACTAACAAGGGTTCACATGTCAATGCCTAATTAAATTTTTCTATCTCCGGAGAACAAAGTGGTGTAGTTTCAATCTAAGAACACAAATGAACATTGTTTTTAGCTAATAAACAAAAGATATCAACAAATATGTACTTTCTAGCTGAGGAAAACTAAGGACGCCCCCATTTCGCTTGCTGTAGCCATCTCCCAGTCTGACTTCAGTCGATGGAAAGTTTGTCCGAATACTCACTCTGGCGGATGTTAACGTTTTTTGCATTTACAGCCCGTTTTTAAGTCACCCAACAGCATCTCAATGAGTTCAATATCTGGGTCTTGACTCGGCACAAGATTTTCTATTTCTTAATGCTCAGCAAGTCCTTGGTGGATTAACTGGTATATATTTTTTAAAATCTGTCATGTTGCAGAGTTTAGTTCTGCTTCAGTTTTGATTTTTTTTTTTAAAACGATTGTCCTCCAGCTCCCTCTGATACACAACAGGATTCATGGTGGATTCTGTGATGGTGAGCCAGACAAGTCCTGCTGCAGCAAAGCAGACCCCAGACCACCGCACTTCAACCTCCATGCTTCACTGTTGGTATGAGGCTATTTTCATGGAGTATTTGGTTTGCACCCTGTTCTGGTGTACAAAACGTTATAATTTAGCCTCATGTGTCCAAGGAAGATTTATCCCGAGGATCTGGACCTTTGGTCTGGAGAGAGCAAAGATTTCCTCCTTGCACAACTCTCAGGCATGTTAAACTTGGAAAGTCTCTTACGATTGTACTTTCATATCGAAATGAGCAAGAGCCTATATTGTAGGTCCTGTGACGACATTTTCATTCATTTATTTTTTGGAGACTGGGGATGTGGGCGGCTGTTTTGAATGTCCTCCACTTGCAGACTATTTTCCAGACAGTAGAACGGCTGATTTCAAATTCATTTGAGTCCTCCTAAAATCCCTCCCAGACTCCTCGGCTGCTACTACCTTCTTTCTGAAGGTGTCAGGCAGCTCTTTGGCTCTCCCCATGGGGTTCACTTTCACTTGAACACCCAGGAGCACAAAAAACGAAATGCCCGAGTTTTATACGGGATGAACTTCCTTCCAAATGCTGAGCATAAATTTTCTCAACATGTGCATCTTTGTTAAAAGGTGTTTTCTGACATTTTTATTCATTTATATTGGTTGATTTTTTTGTCAAGTTTTGTTGAACTAAAATATCCATCTGTCCAAATATGTTGGAAAACGCACAGGCTGTCTTACGGTGCCTAATTGTTTCACTCTACAAAGAAGAATGACTACTCCTGTACCGAGGTTGGTCTGCAACACAAAAACACTAAAGCTTCACAGTAAAGGCTTAAAACTTGTAAAATCATCGAACATTTCCGGGTCATTTGAAGTGAGACAAGGAAGGAAAGCAACAATCTGTCAAGCAGGAGGTTTCTTTTTTAACAGTTATCCAGCACAACGTTTTTTATGTTTTTCAATATCTCTTTCAGGCGTTAGCGACTGCATTTAGAAGATGAAAGTCGGTGCCGAGGTCTGTAGGTCAGAGAAAAGCGTAGTAGGACTGAAACTATGCAGTAACTGGTTCAGTTAAACACTATGCACTCCTAGAGACTCCAAGCACACAAGTTGTATTTAAGGGCTAAAAAGTAGATTTTGCATTTAGGTGTTAAATATTTGCAGTCAAGTTGGAATTTTTTTTAGTGTGAAGAAAGAATTTAAGTATCAGAGAATAAAATAAGAAATCTTTATCTTCAATGGAAAGCTGTACGTCCCTCAATACATCAGGCAGAATTCAAAGATGTCCACACCTAAATTACCTCGCCACGGACTCGGGTTCTACAGAGTTCTGCTCATGAGCTAATTACGTGAATCAGGCGCGTTGATAGAATGACGCATCTAAAAGTTGGAGTTTGGCACCTGTGAAAGGAACGGTTTACCTGTACTGAGTCCATTATATCCTACAGAGCCAGACTGAGATTTGAATCATATTTCATACAGTACAGTTCAATTTAATTAGAGTGAAACTCAATACAATGAACGCATCAACAACTAAACATGCTTTAAATTAAATCTAATTTTATTTGGTAGTCATAAATATCTCCACTTAAATTTTAAAGTCAGAATTAAATTCCAAATCTTAAAAGGTGTCGTTTTTATTTCACAAACCAAACTTTTTCATGTTGGGATAATGAGCAGTTTCCCCAGACAAAATGTGTTTACGCTGCATGACAAGAGTTAGTGTTCATCCATGTAACAGAAAGCGATCCAGTGATAAAAACACAGACAAATGATAGATGGAGCTGCTTGCTTGGTCATACAACTTTTAAATCATCCTTTTATTTCTTAATTTCTCTTGAACGCTACAAGGGGGAAAAAAAACACTGTAACCCTTGTTCATTGGCTGTTAGTTTGTCTGTTTGCCTTCATTATGTGTACTCTGAACTAGGGCTGGACAATATGGGAAAAAAGCATATAGATAAAATAGAAATCATGTTGATCGATAATTATCAAAAAATACAAAGCGTATATTTTAAGTGCAGCCCTGACTATTTTATGCTGTTGCACAGCAACTTATTTTTAGATACAGACACAAACACTGAAATCAAATTCAACCCTTTATTCAACCAACTTTTTACCAAAACTGCAAGTTTTTAAAAAATTAAAAAGAAAACGTGCTCTCTGAACTCTGTGAAGGGGGCGGAGCTTAGTTCCTGGATCTGCATTTGTGATTGGTTGGGAGGATGTAATGACTGTAATATTAACCTACATGGCTAGAATGCAATAGGAAGGAAAACTTTTTACTGATCCTTTTATTTTCTATCGATATACGTCCATCGGTCGATATATATTGTTATCGAATTATCGTCCAGCCCCAATCTGAATCAGAGAGGCCAAGGAGAAATTTCGCCATGGAGAAATTTCGCCATGGTAAAACGCAGTGACAATAAAGACTCTTTGAATCTTTGCTGTGTTGCAAACATTACAGCAAGGTTTTTTTTTTCCCAGAATGCACTTTATTATCTGTTGTGAGGAACAGCTTCACGGTACCCAGCCTAAACTGTCAAACTGGACCTGCAGTGCAATGCCAACTTATTTGCATTCTATTAATGTTTAATCCCTTTTCAGCCTAATCAAACAACCTCCTCAGCTCAAGTTCCAGTGACTTTTTATTGAGTTTCCTCTCACTTCTTTTTGTCTGATGTGATGTAGAGCAGAGCAGTCATTTGTACCCCCCCCCCCCCCCCCCCCAGATTTGGTTAAAGTCAACTCCTCGGGGCTTTATCTAGGTCAGACCCCACAGTCAAATCTCAACTTGGCTCCTAATATTGTAGCTAAAGAGCAAATAGTTTGCATGTGAAGCTGCCTTTTGAGGAACGGCCCTGCCTCATGTGTTGACACACACTGAAATCTGAAGGTCAGAGTGAACGCTAGCTGCGAAATCTGTCTTTGGTAAGTTAATTTTAACATTCTGGCCTTGTCGTAATGGCTAATGAGCCCCCTGGAGGACAAACACCCAGAAACCTGAAGGTAATCAAAGCAATCACTGAGTGAAAGTAAAGCACGGGCGGATCACCATGAAAAACCTACAGTGAAAACCATCTTTTCTACAAGACTACTAATTTACCAAACTTTAAAGGGATTGATTTCCAACAAAGTCACTTCCAAAAATTCAGTTAGTTGTTCTTACAAAGAACTGTAAGATTACTGCTTCCTCCCCTGTGAGTTTATGCTGATAAAGCACCACAAAAGATTTTTCACGGGAGACAAAAATGCTTCAAAGGAGGCGAAGGAGAAAGCCGTTGCTTTACTCTGATTCATTAACAGCACTGTAGACACATAAGTATAAATCCAATCCCATTAGGAAACGTATGCAAACGGTAATGAATGCTAGGACCTGCCACCTGATGCTAGAGGACAGAATTGATCCCCTACAAGGCTGGCTTTGGCAGCGAAATTTAATTGCCTCATCAGGGTTGTTGTAAGTCCAAACGGGTCAACAAAGATTGCAGTGAAGGCAAAACAGCATAAATCTGCGAATGCAAATTTGATAAGAGGCCAAGGGGGTTGCAGATTTCATTTCAATTGTTGGGTATGTTTTCGCATCCGCAGCGTATCTCCGGGGTTCTCTCTGTCATGTTTTTTTAAACACCATGCCAAGGGAGAAAACGGCAATATAATCTAGACACAGTAACACTGCAGTGATTATTGGTGGTGTGAGGGCTAAGTATTTATCTTTTATTGAAAATGTGACAGAGAGGAGATTGAACTGTTGAGAAATATTAGTTCCTTGTATCACTGAGCAGAAGGAGAGGACAATTTCCCAGCACAAAACCAGGTTTAAAACCTGCTGGACTCGTCCAAATGTTGCGTGATCACCTTGCTTTATTAGCTGTTGTGACAAAGAAAATTAGATGAAAATTATTCAGAGATTAGAAACTCTTAATTAGTCATAATTGATATGTTTCAATTTAGAGCTGCCCCTGTTTACAGTGATTTTATACCAGGTAGACATGGGAACTGAATATATGAGCCATTTATTCAGTCCAATTTTATTCAGACTGGTTGCTCCATCAATATTTATGAGACCTCAAAGACTTATTAGTTTATATTTTTAATAAAAATGTTTTTTCATCCTCCTTAAAAAGGTCAATTTATTTACCAATCTGTCATGTTTGGTCGTTATAGAGGACAAGCCAATGACAGGAAGTTATGAAAAACAGATAGAAGAACATGCAGAGAAACAGGAGCTTGGATAAGGAAACAGGAAGTTGTACCCTAATATCAGCACCGGGACAATGACTACTTGATTGAGGAACCGCTGAGAGCAATTAATAGAGAGTGCTGCAGCAGCTGCAGCTGGGAGGAAAATGGCTAAAATGGCCCAGAATGAGCACAGAAAGGAAAGCAAGGAGACCTGGGGAAACTAGACTGAACAGAGGAAAATAACTAAATACAACAAAACACAGGAATCCACTCAAAATACAGACGTAACGGATCACAACATGCCAATTTTCTAAAAAAACAAAAGAAAAACAGATTAGAAGATGAAAATCGCTTATTATTTAAATAAAGCTTAAATAATAACATGAATGTTACTGGTATATGCATTGGGCATCAATGGTGTAGGAAGATTTGCTACCTTAGGTAAATAATGGCCCAGCACGGCCTTCCCACCCGCCTAACACTGCAGAATATTTAATATGATCACCAGACAAGCCAGGCTGCCACCGGCTTGACTGTGTTGATTTCTCGGGTTGTTACCAACATCTGCTGTGAACTTCATGTCAGTATCTTGATTAGAAACATATTAACTCACAGATATTATCACGTGATCAGTCCTTATTTCACTCTATTTAGTTAAGGAGAGTATCTTTAGTAATCCATCATTTCTTGCATCCAAGGAGCCCGACTTTGTCGTTATCATTTATGAGGAGGTTTCTTCAGGCTTCCCGGAAGTCTTTAGAGGCTCTTTTCTTTTGATTTGGCAGATTTCTCAGCCATACCAACCCCTGAGCGATGAATCATTCAGAGATATAGATAAAAACAAAGCTCCTCTGAGCCAGAAAGACACCACTGGTATAAGAAACAAGACCAGTGCAGAACCACCATTTTAACTTCAGTGCAGGAAGCAATTGGTACAGATTTAACTACTAAAACCAGCCTCTCCAGAGTGAATGACAGCCCCAGTTTGAAGAAACTTATCAGTAGGTTTGTCTTGAAATAGTACTAAGAGAGAGCAAAGCGCTGGGCCCAGTGGCCTAATTAAGCGAGCATACGTGTCACATGGTTAATTAATAGCAGAGAGGAAATTAATGAAAAGCCAGAGGCGTCCTGCTGACAGCAAGCAGGAATTAAAATGCTGCTGCGTCAGCAGAGTTCCCTGCAACCCTTTATGTGACGTTCAAACACTCGCCATTTTTTTTAAACACTCACTTTAATCAGGCTTTATACACCTTGCCAGGGAACTTCCACAATGTAAAAACGTGCAGTTACCTTTAGATGCAACCTCAAGGGTCTGATCTCAGACCAAATTATCTTAACTGCCAATCCTCATTAGTTCTTGAATCTCAGACTGAGCACAGATGTCATGCCCATCCTTTTGAAAAAAAAGAGTAAAGTCAAAGCTGTCCTCAATAATGCAGATACAGACAAACCGTGATCTGCGACCAGAGAAGCCTCAGGGCTTGTGCCATGTTGTGCATCTGTGGACTCAAGAACATGCAATGAAGTCACAAGCTGCTGTCCGTCAACATGGGGTCCCAGCCGCTGCCAAAGGCCTGCTCCTCTTTCTCACACAGACGGAGAATCTTGGGAGAAAGTTATTCTGTCGGACAACATGCTGCCCATCGCACTAAATCTGAAATCAGCCCCAAGAGACTGTGTTAAGTCCGGCCAGAGAGTGGTTTGGACCACTCTCTGGCCAAGAAATATGACATTTGGTTCTGCTGCTTGACATAGAGCCCCCTTCCTCTCTCGCAGTAAAGGAGGACACATTTCAAAGAGAGCAGATGTTGATCTAATGCACATTTTCAGCACATCTACTTAAGCACCCAGTCCAGGTAAAAAAAACAAATGAACATATTCTCCTTAAAACAAGTCTATAAGCAAATGTGTTGAATCATGGGTGTTTAATTATCACAGAGTGTTATCTGGCTGTTTTATCTCTTTAAAATATCCCTATACGCCTTAGATATGAGAGCAATTGCTTAACATTTCGGCCCACATCTATTTCTGAGACTCTTATTTTGAAGGCAAAAAGGAAGTAGTGTCCTGCAGCAGTTGGAGTGCTTGGTGGAAAAGCAACTGTCTCCATCTGGACAGACAGCTTTCCCTATCAAATGAAGCCTCGTTTGGAATACCATGCTCTATGAAATAAAACTTTTTAAACCTTTTCTTTCTAAGGTTAAAGGTGCATTGCACACTTTTGAAGTTAATTATTATTTCTTTTCATTCCCGTACATGATCTTACAATTGCCCGACCTGTAAAATGAGTTATTCTCTATTTACCACAGTTGCCTCTATAGGCTGGATTAGTCCATTCATGATAGAGTGATTTGGGCCAAATCCTCTGGGTGTGACACGCCCCGCACTCTCGGTCAATATTTATAACTTTCTTACATCAGAAGACGTCACGCCTCTAAACAAAACACCTGTGCAGTCGCAGCGGCTGATGCTTTTCTTCTTCTCACATGCACGTGCACAACACTGGTGTCATTTCAACTTGTCACCAGAGGGGGCAGACTTTTGTAAAAACTCTAAAACTTGCGCTATGGTCCCTTAAGAACGGGCTAAAAGTATATAATCCTCTTTTCTGGTTTCTTTGAATACGCTGCTGTGAATTTCCACATTACATTAAAGGTATACTATGCAACTGGGGTTGATTTTCCAGCGAGGCTCCCCCCAGAGGGCGAAAGTAAAAGTGCACTGTCGTAAAGATGCTCAGCTGTTCTGGTTTCTCCGTCAAGACAGGCGCGGTTGTTTTGAGCTTAGCAGACAGGCGAACGCAACGAAAAGTGGAAAAAACGGCAGTACAAACAATGACTAACACAGTGAAGGTATGAACATCAAGCTTCCCGCAGCGCTATCTTGGCGAGGCGGCCGCCGCGGCCGCCTCGCCAAGCCGCTGCCTCGCCAAGCCGCGGCTGCCGCCGCCGCCTCGCCAGTTTTATTATTATTATTATTATTATTATTATTTATTTATTTTTTTTATGTTGGCGAGACGCTACCGCCGCCGCCTAGCCAAGCCGCAGCCGCCGCGCCAAGCCGCAGCCGCGGCCGCCGCGGTAGGTTCTCGCCAACATAAAAAAAACAAAAACAAATAATAATAATAATAATAAAACTCGATATGCTTGCATGTTTATTTGACGTTAACACGCGGTTCTTTGTTGTTGCTTTCGCGCGTGCATATAGTGAATGGCAGGGCAAAAACACATGGAGTTCTCGCCGTAAAGCGAGACTTCTGTGTGTGCGAGCCGAGGGCTCTTGCATTGCAAGTGCGGTATTTCCCCCACAGACCCCCAGGGCGGCCGAGAAAACCTTTGTTCGACCTGGAATGACTCATTTAATCATCCAAAACGGTATGGAACACATTAATTAACTGAAAAATGTTGCATAGTATGCCTTTAAGTCCATGGGATGTGGATCTTTTAATGTTCGTATGTTTATTCACTTTTTTTTTTTTAAACCGCAGCCAGAGACTAGCGTTGTGAATTAGAACATTGATATATACTCCTTGTACTAAACATTGGGTGTACTTTAAACACACTATGTTTAACTGAGTTGTCCCTTGAAAAATAGACAAATATATAAATAATAATCCAAAAATAAACTGACAAACAAAATGCAAGTATTTTGTAATTTTGAAAGCACTGTGGAAATCCACCATTGGCTAATATTTCCATTCAGAGCTTCGTATCATCGCCAGAATTAAGGCAATTTTCACGTTATTTTCTACTTTAGGGACTCTGGACTGCCTTCCATCTTCTGTAGGTCAAAAAGTACTCAACCAGTTAAGGTCAATGTAAGCAAATTTTTCTAGACAGGCATTCTTTAAAACAGCTTAAAGTTGCGAGGCATCTGTTCTGTTTGGTAAAACATGAAAAAGGGTAATTTATTCATAATAATATTCATAACTCAGGCTGCAGATATGGATGGATGATGGATGAATAATCGTTTTTCTATATTTATCCATACATTTACACGGCTATTAGACTGTCATACAGATTAGATATGTGATTCAGAACAGGTTTTAACGAAAAATTTGACTACCTCAGGAAATTCAAGGGGTTAATAGGGTTTGATTAAAGAAGAAAAGGAGACAAAATCCTGTTGCATTTAAAGCAAACATTTAGGTGGTCATTCATGTATTTATGAAACACACAAAGAAAGTTTTTATGTTAAATTTGAGGAATACGGTGGACATCTATCCTAAGAGAAGGACCATCATTTGTTCCAATGCCAAGTTTGACCGGCGCAGGTTGTTAATGGCTCCAGAAAGATCCCCTTGTCCCCTCTTCTACTGTCCACAGAACAAAGATGAATGGCTCTTTTATTACCATCCTGGTAACACATCTGTGCTCAGGTTTTCCTTTTTTCAACCCTTTCCCATCATCTCTTTGATGATTTAATATCACATTGAACAGCCAAGTCTCACATCTCACCAATTGTTCATTTTTTAATCAAATGTAATTAGAAAAGCGTGTATCTGAGAGACGAGGCGGTAGGCTGGGTGAAGCGTAATGATCCTGGAAACATGAATCTCTGCTTTGTTAAAATAGGCTCAACCTGCCGAGCAGTTTGGGGGATCCAGGCTGGAAACATCACGACTGCTCTTCGACGACACACACAGAGCTGGGAGGAAAATGGTGGGTGCTTTTACAGAATTAACGTGCGTTAAACTTAAAACGTGAGACTAAAACCTGGGTCTGGGTTTGCTCGTGTTTCTGACCACATTCCAGGTCAAACATGAACTGCACATTGCACAGTGCTGGTCGCAGCAAGTTAGCCAAGTGGAAAATTGGAAAATTTGAGCTACAGTGAGTCATTAGCTAAATCAAATATGAAACAAAAAGCCCCATCTCCCTGGAGAGTTACCTCTGAAGCCTAATCTCTTACGCAAAGTAAATGATTTCACTTCAGTGGTTTCTCAGAAATATGCTAACCTTATCACTGTTCGTGCAGGCAGACAAAACTGACCATCTTCGGCAAATTCAGCTGCTCACTTCTTTATTTTTTAATCTGCAAAAGCCCCAAACTATTACCCATCAGTTTTTTTCCATTTCATGCCCGCACTTCACCCCTCTTCATCTTTTCTTTCCCTCTCATTCTGCGGCTGCAAACTCTGTAACTAATTAGATCTGGCATGGTCTGTAATGACTTTGCACTCTATGGGGAGCAATGATGGGGAGAAAAAAAAAACACCTTTTGCTTCTTTAGGCATCTGTCAAGTGGCTGCATACTGACATACAGCCCCCACCCTGCAACCACTAAACAAATAAAGCAAAAGTCTACAGCATCTTGCTGATCTTTGTTTTCACAACGCTGCTCAAGAGTGCAATTTTACTCATATCACTGTTGCAACAAAAAGGCCACATAGCAGTTTTTTTGAAGCTGTCAGTGTTGTTCTCAAAGGGAATAACAAATATACGAGACATTCACCACTCAATCGTTCGCTGACAGAAATGATCTGAAACCGGAAACTCTTCTTTTGTTTTCTGGTTGGGCAATAATTAGTCGGCCATGTTGTCTGCAGCATCCTTCGCATTAATTGTCAGCCCTGTGTGAGATCTACAGTACGTATTGTTTAATTAAATTGAGCTTTCAATGCAGCAGTAAAATCTCACATAGATAAAAAAGTAGAAATCCAACATTGTATTTAAGCACATTATATTAATTGGTGGGAATAATTAATTTAACTCAGACACTGCTGCCCCTCTTATTGGCCCACCTAAATATTTTTAAGAATTTGTATTTTAGTTTTCATTTCAAACAAATTGCATAGGATAATTTAATCTGAACCTCATGATTTTCTGTTTCTCTGGTGTACAAGTATGACATTACATGTTTCTCACTGCTCTTCAAAATAGAAAAAGACAAGAAAGCACACCATTCAAAGGCAGAAGTGTCATAAACTGACTGTGTTGTATTAAACCAAGAGGTCAGATTGGAATATATTCATTCTGTCTGGATTGAATTTGTTATTCATTTCTGTATATAAATTGAATCCTTTTGTCATGTAAACTGCCTTGAGATGACATGTTCTGTGAATTGCCACTATATATATATATATATATATATATATATATATATATATATATATATATATATATATATATATATATATATATATATATATATATATATATATATATATATACCTAAACTGAACCAAAACAACTTGAAATAAATGGCTACTGGCCCAAATTTTCAGCCAAAGCAAGGGTTAAAAAGTTTCAAACAAGTACAACTGTGACAAATGGCTGGACAACTACCCAGGTTTGTTTAACCACTAGACAGAGGGAGCAGGAGGGAGTGATACTAAACTTTAAAGATGCATAGCCATGTTATTTGACTTTTTTAATTTAGATGTCAGTAGCTCAGTCTGGTTGCATACGTTTTTATGAAATATTATCATGTCCTGCTAGTGTATTAGTTGTTATTTTGGTGTTTTAAGCTTTGTTATTGCTCAATTTGTTAGTAAATAAAGGCTTTTTTTATTTCCAGTGAAATAATGAAGAATGGTTCAAGGTCCAGTGAAAAAAATTGCAAAAAAATATGATTCCAAGAAGGAAAAGGGTGGAATGTCGCTGGGAATACATTCTGAACGTTGGTGTTCACTGAATCGGACGCTAAACCTACGATTGGTCAGGTGTGACCACAGAGTCGATGGACGTGAGTAAATGTTCTGATATGAGGCTCTTAAAGTTGCTGTAGATCGGTTTATTTAATTAATAATGGTTGGTCTTTGATCACTCTGAGCTGCTGCTTTAATGCGAGGCATTGCAGAGGGTCAGGCTCAGTCCGGCATTGTTTAATACTGTTTTATTAATTAAGCAAACCGGCATTATGATAGTTCTGCGATACTGCCGCTAGATGGCGCCACGTCTGTATTTGTTAATCCTGCTCGAAAAGGACCATCAAAACACTATCAATATGGAGGCTTGGTGTATAAAACGTTGTTTTAACATAATCAAACGGTTTTTGGTCTTTTTTATAAGCATATATGTGGCTATGTACCTTTAAAGCTTACCATCAGAAAGCTGCAGGGATTTTCTGAGGGAGACTTTACAGCTGCTGCAGTAAAAGAAAAACTGATTTCAATTGTCAAGATTTTACAAATCTATGTCCAACACCTTTGGATGGGGCTGTATGAAGCAGGATATCACTGGTGTTCAGGTTTTTACAGAGAGACAAAGACTCAAAGTTAGATGTTGAAAATTAGGCAGATTTGGCCAATTTATTTAAAGTATTGGCACTTTTTAACCATATTTAGAGTCTATCTCAATTCAGGGGCTGCATCCTTCAAAGGTCCCAGTCTACGTGGGTTGGGTCCTTCGTAGATCGCGAAAAAGAGAAAACCGGAAGAGATCGACCGATGAATTGGGATGGTCTAGCTTCCACCGGCTGTCCCCATCCTTACCTTTACCGAGACAGCATGAAGCAGCTGTGAAGCTAAACAAATGGAGCCCAAAGGTTAATCTCATTGTCTCCATTGTTAATGACTGTACACGTTTTTTATTTAACCCTTTACATATGCGTTATGTCCCATAATCTTTTATTTAAAATTTGCCGTTATCATATTTTGTTATATTCTAATTCATTAATCAGCCAAATGATTAATTTTATGTTGAAATATACCGCTAAACAAAATTAATTGATGACAAATACCATTTGTGTGATTTAGTAAAACATTTTCCAACTTAAACACTGACCCCATAACTTTCTGAGCAAAGCTCAAATCACTTTATTTGTAGAGAATAATAATATTGAACTAACCAAACATTGACGTTAGACATCTGAATTATTTCTCATAGCGGAAAGCCAGCGGGAGTTGGAAAGCAATGTGCCGGGAGAAAGGCGTTCTCTCTCGGCTGCGGTCCGAGCACATCCGAGCATTTTAGTGACAAGAAGAGCCTAAAAGCTTTTTAAAAGTTACTTTTATGTCACAGAAAGAGTAATAAATTCAGCTTTATTCACCATCGCTGTTTCCTGTTAAAAAGTTATCTTCAACTCACGATGAATCGTGGGATAGGATTAGCAAAGGGATACATCGGACCCATCTTTCAAATTGGGGAAAAGAAGGACGCATTTGTTGGCCATATTTGAAGGAGTCTTTGAAGGATTGGTGAATCGGGACAACCTTCGGCGCCACGCTGTGACGTAATCGGCCTACAAATTCATCCTTCGAAGGAAGCAGCCCCTGAATGGAGACAGACCCTGAGACACCAATTTCCTTTTTTTAATCAAACGTTAGTCACACAGAAGAAGAGATCGTCTTTTCTGCAATTTTTGCAGAAACACTTTACATGGGTGGACATCAAAAATGTCAGAGACAGAGCAAAATCACTTGTCCTTGTTTAACGTTATAGTAAAATAAAATGTTATTGCAGCGCTCACACAACACACAACCATAGTGTAATGTCAGCTCGGTTCCTGCTATGAATGAATAATAATTTGGCAGAAAGGCGTTTAATTTGGATTGGATAGTTAGAATAAAATTAATGAATGATTCAACAATTTCACACATCCCAACTGTGGGCAGATTTATTTCTCACAAATGTTAGGGTTGGACACAGCTGCATGTATTTGAAGTGTATAATATGGAAAAAAAAATTCTTTGACACCTTGCACTTTTACATTTTCATACGTAGATGAAAAATACACTATTTTAGAACATTACCTGACTTATCAGAGATATCAGAGAGATAATAATGTCATTATGTTTTCAGCTGACCTTAATTTAAATCTGTTTTTCTGGTCAACTATCTTAACCTTTATTAAAGAAAACCCTCTTTGTCTCCTATCAATTGGCCCAAAAAATATTTGTTGCAATACAGTAACTCTATTAGTGCTTGTCTGAGCAGATCTTACTGCACACTGTAGTCCTGTTTTTCTAACAACAACAATAGGATTTCTCCTCATTAACTGATTAATTTTCTTGGAGCCAAGCTAATTCCAGCAGTGAGTTTTTCTTGCCTGCTGATCTTCATGATCCGTTGCTCTTCACTGGGAAATGAACACACGAGTTGATAAAGCTGGAAAATGCTTGCCTGGGAAAAGAACAGGTGCAAGAGACATTTTAACTCTCCAAACCTTTTCCATCAAGCCTGTTGCCTCCAGTCAAATTAACCTGTCAAATGTTGTGGAGCTCCAGCCTAATTTCAACACGAATTGCAGTTAAGTAACTGCCTTAGACCTCACAAATCAACTCCATGGGGCAGAAACAAATTTGGCTGTCGGTTTTAATTAAGAAGCTCAAATTTGGTTTTTAATAAAAGCCTGTTTCGTCAGGATGCTTGTTCAATTAATTCACCCACACTTACTTTAAATACACCCCTTCTCAGAGGACAATGTGTTTATTTTACTTTTTACCTCTTCTTCTCTCCTTCGTATCTGCTCAGAAGACGCTGAAGGCCTCCACACTTAAAGCCGTGGAAGTGGGCTGCGGGAGCACCGACAGTGATAATGTCGTACAACGCATCTGGGAAGGGAGGAAAAAACAAACAAACAATAATTTAGTTTGTTGCACTTAAAATAGAGACACAGATAAGTATATTTTGAAACAGGCTCCCGAGGGTCTAGAAGCAAACAACATAAATTTTGCAAACGAAATTTTAGATCTAAACTTAGCATAATTGACAGATAGAAACGTCACAAAAGAAACACACTTTTAACCGTTAATTACACTGACAAAGGTGTGAACAACTTCAAATATAACACAACACAGCTACCTCAAGGTCTTAGTTTGTAGCTGGAAGAGAATCAAGCACAACATTTTTACAGTACATATGTTTGTAATAGGTCTGTTCAGACGTAGATTACACAGCTGTTGTTGATTACATATATAATATATAAAGACATCAAAACAAATTGATGAACTTTCTTCATGCATAATAAAGTGAAATACAAGTATTAAGCTTCTTATTAAAATATATTAAACACTCCAAAGTCTTGACAATGGCAGCTTCCAGACAGCATCCGTATGGAGAAACTAGTCGCTGACAGTGTTTGGGATTATTGTCTTGCTGAAAAATTCAGCCTCGTTTAACCTTCTGATTCTCATCGCCGTTACATTACTCTAAATGAGCTTCAAAATGCTTTTTCTTCAGGAGTGGAGGGAGCGTTCAGAGAGTTAATTGCTGAGGAACATGGCTCTTTTCCACCGTGACACTTTGATCTGATTCGCTACGGGTGGTTTTCCGCCGTTACGACTGAACATGGCGCCGACATGGGCACAGTCGTCGTAGCACAGCGGCGCTGTGAGACAGAAAGGTGCACTGCACCAGGGCACTGCTTTGGGTGCTTCCATCTTCATTCAACCGCTAGCTTCTGTCGCTGTTTGGGTATGTTTTAAAATATGTTGGGTTTGATTCTAGTTTCGGAGTGGCTCTTGTTATGCAAACAGTATTTGGGCCGACTTGCTGCACTTGGAACTACATTGAAGCTGGTACTAAACTAGTAATGATTCCACCTAAAAAGCAACATGTACCAAATCAAAACCCCCTGAGTTGGTTCTAATGGAAAAGGGGCATTCGTAACCCATTGCATGAAAAAAAATAGACTTGATTATTGCAGGTCTTGCCGAAGCTACTTGTAAGCGGTCCTTGGTTATCGGATAAGTCTTCTGAATATTACTTTGGGTCATCTGCCAGAGATCTTTTGATTGACACCTGATTAGGTCGGGTTCATGATGAAATAATGTTACTTCATGTCTGGATCATTCCCCCAATGGGGGTTCTAGTGTGCCACCTTGAGTGTTTTTCCATATAACATCAATACAGGACTAAATCAGCTGATATTAACTTGGACTCATAGAAAGCAGGAATGTTTTTTACATAACTAATTTTAGCAATTTGGTTGGCTTTCTATACATTTTTGCCACCTCCTTTTTTCATACATTCAATTCTTCTTTCCTGTGTCGTTCCACTTCATTAAAGATAACCCGATTTGTGGGTTGATTTCTTTGTGTGTGTGGATTACTTGAGTTGCTGCTATTACCAGGTGAGGATTGTAAAATGAAAAGCTCCATTAGAATATATATTTACCCAGAGAAACATTGACACGTTCAACACAAATGTTAGATAACATATTAATACAACTTTCCCAAAAAAGATCAAACTTCACGCTATCACAAACAAAATAAAGGCACATTTGAAGAAAAACCAAGGAGTGTCATTTTATCAGGGCTGAACCTGTATTTCATACATTACCACGGTTTGGTTTGGAGGTCGATTGGTCCCATGTTAGACCAGAAGGACAGCCAATGTCACAGTGCTTCACTCTAATTTGCACATCAGCCTCAAAATTAAATAAACACTTCACAGACAGCTAGGCAGGCACAAAGGTGCTTAGAGCAGGTCTTGTTTTGAATGACTAATGACTGAAGCTGACAATTAAATCCGAAAAGAGCCACAGTGTGTGTGTGTGTGTGTGTGTGTGTGTGTGTTTACTTGTTTTTTGGTCATAAAAAAGAGCAAACCATGACATGACGCTAATTTACAAAGACCTCTATTAAGGTTAAGAGTGAGAGAATGGAAAACACGTTACTTCAATGGAGTGTCCTTTTGGGATTTTATGTCAGTATATGACTGACACACAGTGAATATTCAACACTATTGGAAATACCTAATGATCTCATTCCCTGCCCCAAAGTTCTTTATAGTTAGATCCGGAGAGGCAAACTTTCTCCTAATCTTTGGACTTTGGCTGCTTTGGTTAAAACTAATTTTCAGCCTGGGACATACCGGTGCGAGGAAAGCAAGAGTGGGTGAGCCCACAGCTGAACCAACGCAAACATGGCAGAGCAGGAGGACGTACGTGGAGCTGCTGCTATCACATCTGTTTAGTAAGAATCCACAATTTCTTTCTGATTGTAGAACACTAAGAAGTGCCTAGGAACACGCTCCTACGTTTTAAGTTGATACCTTGATTGGCCGAAACCAACCTTTGGTAGGCAGGCACTCGGTGTCGCTTCGGCCAATCAGCTCAGAGAGTTCTGCTGAAATTCCCTCCTTTCCCCAAACAAATTAAAGTGGAGCAGATCCAGCTTGATAATGTGCTGAACTAGAGTTCTACACATTATCAGTCTGGCTGACAGGGTTATAAATTAATGGTAAACGATAAAAAATAATAATTATCAAGAAAAACAATTAAAAAATACAAAGAATGTTTGTATAATTGTATATGGAAGATTGTCTTGGATTTTTTTTAAGGATACAACAATCCACCGGGATAAATATGGATCACACATCAGCTTAGTAATAAAGTAATAATAAAATAAGGCAAGGCTCCTCTGCAGTGCTTCTACCTGCAACGTTAAAACAATGCGTGTGTTTGAGAGGAAGCGCAACAGAAGCGGAGGAGGAGACGAGGCTGCTGCATACGGTGGATGGATGGACACTCTTCAGAGGCCAAACCTATCAGCTTTTAGTGTAAACTGAGAAAACCTCGGTAAACCCACGCATCTGATACAGCTCATCTGTATCAGCCTGGGTATTAAGAGGGTGCAGGTGTTTTACATTTACAGGCTGGTTAAAGTTAGTACAGCTGTTTAGCAATAAACTTGGTGACATGTTTTGGCAATAAGATTAGGATTTAAAAAATAATAACACTACAGCTTCAGCTCTAGGAAAGGTAAAAACCTGGTAGAATAAAAGAAATATTTTCTCAAGATTTGAAACTATTGAGTAAAAAAAAAAAAAAAAAAAAAAACTCACAACAGATTTGTGTTGGGGCATTGCTATATTACCCACTGTTTCTTCTACTAATTATCCAAGTGTGTTGTGGCAGAGCTGCCTGATTGCAGCCCATCTGCCCCTTGGATTGTTTTATGCGCCTGAGTTTTCCGGGACTGCTTCTTCTACAGCAGCAGAAGAAGGGAGGAAAAGCAAAGGTTACAGAACATCAGGTACAATGACCAATCTGAGCTTGATTTTCTGTTCTTCCTTCCACTTTTGTTATCCCTTTCCCAGTTCATCAACAGCAAAACGAGGTGTTAAAGAACTGAGATGACAACCGCTTTTGTAAAGAGAAAACTGATTGTGGCTGTCAAAATGAGTGGTTATAATTCACACGCAGCAGTCTACGCTGACGAGAAAACATTGTGCTGAACAATGCTTTCAGCTCTGCTTTCCTAGACTGATGTTTGTTAGAAATATTTCAAAGCTGTGAAAATCTATTCTTGGCCTGAAAAAAAGAAAAAAATCTCTTCAGAGCCTTTGCTGTCATTTTTTTCTTATTTCCCTTTTCTCTGGATGATCAATAGACAAAGTGAAAATAAACAGCTCAGCAACATTGAGCAGATTGTACGACACATCTCAACGAAATGCATCTTTTCACAAAACCAAAAGGAACAATAGAGTTATGACATGAGATTATTACAAAGATCACATTAAAGACATGATGCCTGTACTAAAAAAGGAGATGATTCAGGATCAACACTGTGCTTTGACAAAAATGGTTCACTTATCTGGTTGTATTATCCTGATAGAAAACTTGTGGTGATAGGTTTCAAAATCGCATATCAACACACCTAAAGGACAACTTGCAGAGCAACTCTTGTTTAATTAACAAATCTGTATCAATGCTAATTGCACCTCAAACTACATTGTAAAAAAAGCATTTCTCTCTATCATGTTAGTTCTGATTTAATTTTGTCTTTTTAGTTTTGAAATATTAAGAGCTTTTCTTGCTTTTGTGCGTTGAAACAATTTCTGGTTGAAAAACCCAAGTTTACTTAAAGGTAACTCACCCGCAAATCAACTATTTTTTGCCAATAAACTGTTAACATGGTTGTCTTATAGTACTGTCTACATACCCTGGTCATTACTTTGACAAATTATGGCAAGCCCTTTTAACAATCAGTAAGTTTAACTATCCGGAATTACCATTATAGATATCTATAACGTAATTTTGACTAGTTGTAATGCCACTGTAACTAGTATGAATTTTGACTTAAGATATAACTAATGTCATACTGATTAGTCAAAACTGAATTACACATATTGTTGGAATCCAAAGCCTTAAAAATTGCTTTATATTTCTGTCCAGACTTTTATACTGTGTGCTTGTCAGCAACTATGTTTCTCACCTATACTTGATTTTCTTTAGGTTGTGGCAAGATGTGTTTTCTTTAGTTTTGCCATAGCATACAATAACATTTTACTTATTAAGCACTTAAAACTGCTGCACAAAAAAGTCAAACACTGGTGAGAGAATTAAAGTTAAATGAAAACACAGATAATCTAGTTAAAAGTAAATGTAAAAGGTTTCACAGTGGTTGGCAGGCCACGGGGGGAAATGGGTATTTTTAAGGAGATTTCCAAACAGTAAGAGAGGGATTCTGAGCATTCCTAAATTTAGGAGGTGTTTCAAAATAAAAAAAGGCCTGAAACCTCTCAGTTTACGTGACATCTTGGAAACGAGTAAAAGCATTCGGTCTATTGATCTGAGGGAACGAGATGGTACATCTGAGTGCAGAAGCTCAGAGAGACTTAAAACAAATAAGAGAGTTTTCAAATGAACTCAAAAATGATTGGTAGTCAGTGAAGGGAAGCCAAAGTTAGATAAACATGCTCATGTTTACTTGTACCCGTTAGAAATAGAGATGCAGCCCTTTGCACCAGTTTTAAACCAACTTTGGAAGCCTGTCTAATTCCAAGAAGTACACCAGTAAAATAATTATATAAAAGCAAATATTACTGTTACCAGGTTGCTTTACAACAGCATGGACTGAAAGGAGCTATAAGTAATACTGACAACTTGTAGCTCAAATTGGTACAACAGCTTGCCAATCACAATAATCTAATATGCCGTTTTTAAACAGCCTGTTGCTGTTGTGAATTTTCACTAACACAGGATAGGTCTATAATGTTTTATTCTGTTTAATTTTGTGGTCCGTTTCTCTTACTGGCTTCCATGTTTGCAGGCTGCTGCCCCTTTGCCAAGATAAAACACCAAATGCTGCGCTCGGTGTTGGGAACCCTGGGAACTCTCATAAGATTAACTGAGGAACCAGGAATTAAACACGGGCTACACGAAGTTGTTCTGCACCGTACCTGTAGGTTAGAAAGGAGAAAAACATGACTGTAGCATTGTTGATGGAGAGGACCGATTGTTTATAGGAATGTTACTTCCATCCCAGGTGACAAATGAGAATCATTTAGGTTGTTTTTATAGTAAATGTCTTACTTATAGCTCCTTTAATGCTTGAAAAAAATGTAGAAACTGGGTTTGACTTTACTTGACTTCCTTTTCTAATCCCAAATTTGTGTAAATATTGTTTCTTTTCTCCAGATAAATACAGTTGATGCTGTTGATGTTCCTAGGTCTTAACAATATGATTTTCAGGTTTTTCTCATTAAAGTTTAGAAAATTCAGTGTCATCCAACTCATAATATCTCTGAGAGAGTCAATAAGGGGCTGGACAGAGCGCCTACCATTGCAATATTTCTTTTACTCTGTTGCCCATTTTTTCCATTCAGATTTTGAAACATACATCACTTATTATGCAGAGGTTAAAAAAATTAGTCAAACGACTTAGCACCATAAATAAGAACTGCACTGATCATACAGCACAATGAGGGTACACAGAGGACAGACCCCATCAGCTGTTGAGCTGAAGGTGAGTACTGAGCTTCTCTGCAGCAGAAATTTTATTCTTACTATATGAACATAACATACTTTAATGACAGTCAAATTATTTAAAAATGCTTTTTAGCCTTTTAATATTTAAACTCAGTTTATAGGACAGACAATTCTACTGTTATTTATAAGCTGTAGTAGTGCAAAAAAAGAAGAAAAAAAAATACATATTATTGATTTTAAAAATAACAACCTAAATGTGTTTCCCTCCTGCTCCAGATGTTGTAGCTGCAGTTTTGAGGAGTGCATCACATTATTTTCATCTTTTCAGTCTAGAACTTGGCTGTCATGAGAATCCAGGGAGTGAACTGCACAAGTCTAAAGGAGCTCCAGCTGACTTTAAATCGTCAAAACATAATTGTAATTCTTAATCAATAAATTAGAGATTTCTATTTCTCCTAGTTGGAAGTTTATTGATAACATCTAAAACACTGAGTAGAAAACTTAATCAGCAAAGCCAACAAAATAATGACATAAAACCGACTGGCAAATCAGTTTTTGGGTATTTTTATCCAGATTCCGAAAACATGTTCTTAATAAATCTGAAGTTTGAAGAAATTACTCTATCCATAACACCATCCAATATGGCACCCCTGATGGCTGCCTCTGTACTTGTTTTTTCTGTATTTTTCTGCTGATCCTGCTTCCACACTGCAGCCACTTTTACCAAAAAGCAACTCCTTAACATCAGGAACTCTTTTTCTGGGCAGCATCTCTCCATCTTCCATTGAACTGGAGAGATCTCCAAGATCTTGGTCAGAAAGGCGGCAGCTCTCTGTGAACATGCACTGCAGGGTAAACGGGCTGGAAAACCAGTCGATATCCATTGGTGGGGACGATATGCTCAGTTCCCATCCATTCATCCATCTGGCAAACGTGCGCTCCCTGGAGACAAAAATGGACCAACTACTTCGTCTCTTCACAAAGAACTTCCGGTGATCTGCCACTGTGTGCTTCACGCAAACCTGGCTGGGGTCCCAGCTGTTTCATGCATATTGTAGCGTCGACCTTACCTAGAGTCACCCCTTAACTGGCATCGGGTCACCTGTGACCCATCGGAACATATTTTTGACTTCAAAGCCATGTAGCTCCTACCGTGGACGTCTATTTGAAAAACTCTTGTTTCAAGATGGCCGTCTAGGCCCTCCTCCTTTGATTAACACATCTTTTGACCGACTGTGTTGATCCACGGTTTCTCCAGAGCTAATGTTATTCACTTTAGCTTATTTCTCAAAACCCTCCCCCCTCCTGTTTTCAGGTACCGGTCAGTTTGGAGACCATGTGGAGACTGTAGCCGGTGAAATTACCGTCACATGGACGTATCGCTTGTAGAGCAGGACAGTTAAAACTCCAGAGCAGCAGCTGCGTAAAGCTCATCCGGTCGCTGCGCTCTCGGTGCAGCCTTGTGTGTAAAAGCCAGCTTTTGGTGCTAGACGTCCATTTTCACCAGGAACTATGCATAAAGCTTCTGGGAAGACCGGGAGCAAAAGAAGAAGCAGCGGAGTTTGTTACAGGAGTGACAATGTTTTTTTCTGATTAGACACAGACATACCTACAGAAGAACAGCTCTAGAATAGAAATTTTTTATTAGATTGCATTCAAATCTGAACCTGTCACAAAACAGACTCGTCTCTTTTGGCTCCCTTATTTTTCAGCTAGAATCTCCATTCATCAGCCTGCAGCTGCATGTCGAAGAAAGAAACAAGAAAACAAGAGCAATAAAATGGACAATTTGTGTTTGTTCCAACATCAATAACTAAAAACTGGTCACCAGAACACCATACTGGACTTCTTAGTTTAAAAATGTAAAGTGTTACCTTTACAGAGACACCAAGCTTTTGCCTCTACTCCAAAGGGTTCAAGAGCACCATCTAATTTAATTTGGGTATATTTGTTTAGACGTTTTGGGAATTTTGGGGATGCCAGTTTAGGTTTTTATTATTCACCGGGGGGAGTTCTCGTCATCTATTCTAGTCAGAGCCTATTTTCCCCCTTCATGCATGCGGAGAGCTCGCTGACCTGATAACTGACATAGACTCAGTAGAAACGGTCAGATCTTTCCCTTGTTCTAAAAGAATTTCAATCAGACCATAGTGGAAAACAAGACAGGCTGTGTATGTATGAAAAATAACGATGAGAACATAATTGAAAAAGCTCCACTAAGTGAACTTTATAATTCAACAGCTTGTAAAAGGGCCTTTGGTAGCAATGGCCTCGATAGTTGCTGCCTGTAAGATTTCAGATGCCAGTGTCTTACATCGTTGTGGAGAAATTAATAACTACAATTCCTTTCATCATTTAACCCTTAATCTCGCTCATCCAAAAAGCAAAGCAATAAAACCACTTTTGTTTGTTTCTTTGTATCGTCCATCAGGCCCTTACTCTCAGCTTTTAGATAATTACTCAGACTTATTAGTTTTAGACTTTAGACTTTACTTTATTAGGTCCACGAAGGACAATTCGTTTGTGACTGTAGGGACAAAAGAGTTTTTCAGTCTGTTGGTTCAACACCTTGGTTGGGCGTATTTTATTTGTTTGCAAGACAAATAAAGGAAAGTAAGACAAACTTATTCAGACTGCATAAACAGGCGATTTTTAAAAAATGTATGTCCTTCATTGTTTCACATTACGTTGAAAATAAATTATTCAGTACCTTTGTGAGTTCAGCAGAGCCAGAGATGTTGTTGTAGGAAGGGAGAAACCTCACATCACACATAAGCTGAGCACCTCCACCGAAAAGTAAGTTATGAAGAAAATTGGGCCCAAAGAGGCTAATTATCAACGTGTCCATCAATCAATAGACATATTCCTTCAAGGTCAGTTTTGATATGGTTTTACCTTCTCTTTTTTTTTTTGCCTTGACAGAGAAACAAAGTCTAAGACCTATCTGATGATTTGATCTGGCTTAACTCATCTTTCATCTCTCAGGTCCCCACTGGAAGAATGACAGTTAATCCCCGTGTTTGTCTGCCCGTCTTTCCATCAATCATCCCTTGTTTAGTTGAAATGGAGCCCGCTCACCGATAGAAGGGAAGCAGTTAATACACAGAGACAGTTCCAGGCCAAGAACAGCCTGCTGCACAGTATCCACAAAAGAGACAACCTATTATTTCCCTCCGCAAAAAACGCAAAGGGCTTAATTAGTATTTTATCTGCTTTTTCTGGCCAAGTTAATTCTCACCTTTCAACCTGAGTGATGACCTAGAAACAGACAGCCAGAGTCCTTTGAGTATCTCTGACAGATGGAAAATCGTGAAAACAAAAAAAAATGCGACGACAACCACGGCAGCCTTTCCAACACACACACACACACACACACACACACACACACACACACACACACACACACACACACACACACACACACACACACACACACACACACACACACACACACACACACACAGAAGTGGAGAAGGTTTGATCAGCTTTATGCTGCTGATTTGTCCTTGAAGCACATGTCAATCCCCTTCTTAAGTCAATACATGCGATCTTAATTAAACAGTACCTGTTTTTCGGGGGCACGTCACTCTCATCCTCTGTGTGTGCAAGTTTATTGGGATGAACTCCAGAGACTTCTGGGCTTTGCAGCAGCTTGGCTTGAATGAACCTGAGCAAAGAAAAAAAGACAGCGTCACAATATTATCTCTATGCTGGTCAACAGAAGTCACCAGTCTAATATAAAAACACTCTTTTCGATCAAATATTTCACGCAAAGCCGCTGAGATGCTGGGCAAGGCCTTTATTCTCGGTTAAAGGTAAAAAAAAAAAAAAAAACTTTGTAGAAGTTTAGGTGACAACTGCAGTAAATCTATTACTTGGACATGTACAGACAAGAGCACGGTAACCCGATACTCCCATTTAATTTAAAGGAAACAAATAGGACATATTTATAGTAAAACACATCTCGGCCCTACAAGTTTTATTTTTTTATTAGAGTCTGAAGTAATTACAGCCTCGGATGAACAACAACAGGCTACATTGTATTCTATCACAATTTTTTTTTAACCCAAACTGCAGAGGCAAAGGGTGATATTAGTTATTTTTCTGCATAATAAGCCAATCTTGTCAGAGCGGTTTTCTTGGTAATATACAAGGCTTTTATTGCAGCTGTTGATAGCGCTGTAACGTTGTGGTCAGCACAGTTTCCAGAAGAATATTGCTGCAGTAAATAGCGCTGTAATGACTTTCTCTGGAGTTTGCATGTTAGTGAAGATTAAACCTCTGTTGACAAAGACCTTTAATCATCTTTCTGAGCACATGAGATGTAGTTCACCATTACAGCGCCGCTCTTACTGCCTCATTTTGCTGATGTGGAAACACACTGTCTTGTGCCTATGAAAGAAAAAAAAGGCCCTTTTACAAGCACAGTGTCAAATCTGCCAGGAATATAGCATGAAACAGCTATACATTATTTCTTAATAATTATGGGTGTATGCATTAAAGATCTGATTCAATTATAATCACCAAAGCCTCCACCTTTGTTGGCACCTTTGGTAAAAATCAGTAAAAAGTTCTCAATTAGTTCATTATTCAATGCAGGGGCATGTTCTCATACAAAAATAATTTAATACTGAACATTTCATTTAAATACATTTTTATAAGAATCCAACAATAGTGTCACTTGATTGGTATTTAAAACACCCTGCTATTTTGACAAATACGTAATTGAGATACAGGCCCGCAGCATCACAGATCCTCCACCCTACTTAATAATTGGCATCAGGTTCTTCTCCACATTTTCGTCCTCTGTTTCACACCAGACCAGGCTTTGTCACTGAACACCTTCATTTTGTGTCTCATCTGACCAAAACACACCGTTTCTGTTAAGGTCCAAATAGCGTTTACTAAACTCTCTGCATTTATGTTTATAAAAGTAGTACAGAAGAATTTTTCTGCAACGTCTCAAAAATAGCTTCTTGTCATGAAAATGTTGACCCGTCTTCGCTCTAGTCCTCTAAGAGTGAGATTTGGACATTTCTTTTTACCGATACTGTGCATGGGGGGTTAAGATAAACTTGGGTCCTCATCCAGCCTTATGTGTCACATTTACATTTTGTGTTATACTTTATAACTATTGCCTCATTTGTGGATATGAACAAATGTAATTACTGTCTGTCTATAGAAACATACATATACATGCATGCGTGTGTATATGAGTGTGGGGTCAGAGAAAGACGTTCAGTATTGCAATTTATGACGTTTTGTCCATGTAGTTCTTTTGTTTTATAATGCATGTTAATAGAGGCCTAATGACTTTACAGCTTTTCTACCTGATGTGTGCCGTAACTCTCCTTTATGGAAGCTTAACCCCACTTGTACTCGTTCTGCTCTTAAATCACTCCAGAGGCAACACACCACTATCTGTCAATCAGAGCCGGCGTGGCGCAGAAACTGCTGCTGTACAATCCTAATGAGCAGACCTGTTACCTGTCTCAGATTTTCAGCATCATTTGCTGGGTAGAAAACAAATTCATTTCAGTTTATTTCTGCACAGAATCCACTGACACACTGACGGAGATGCGATTACTTACAATCATAGACTAACGTCTGAGCTCAAGATGACAGTCATTTTTATCGACCTGTGAATACTATTTGTTTGCTTCTTCTTGCGATAAAAGACTCATTGAAATATGAATAGATGGGATGGATGTGGAATGCTTACTATTCATTGTTAACACCATAGTAAAGATCAAGCACAAGCTGATGAATACACAAAATACATTCAGTATTAGGATGAATGGAATCACTTCGCCAGTCTATAAGTCGCACAATAGACAAAGCATGCTGTTAATTACCTTTTTTCTACATCTAATTGTAATTCAATGTGCTAAACTAAATGTTTTTTTCAGTACATAATCAAAGAACACAGTAAAGGTAATTCAGACATGATTAAAATAAACCAAACCTTTCAAACTTCATGTTACTTTCATGTTACTTAACGGAGCAATAAGTAAGAAATATACTGCAAGATCAACCTAACTCATTCTCTTTTGTCACCCGGGATGGTAGTAACATTCCCTATAAACAATCGCTCCTCAACAATGTCTGAAGGTGCGCTCATGTTGAATGTGAATGTGGCAGGCCGAGCGACAGATTCACATGATATCCCTGTGAACAGACACAACGCAGGAGCGACGTGACGCAACGCGAGCCTGAGGGAGGCCACAGACGCAATTCTAGTGACGCAAAAAACGACTGATTTTGGTGATAAAAAGCAAAGCCAGAGCAACACGACACCTGTGATGGATGAGAAGCGACAGTAGTTGGAGTTGAAAAACCTGAACTTTTGTGTCTTGTCTCGCGACGACAACCAATCAGGACCTGGATGTGGCTGTGACGTGGGGTGAAGGAGTGCGACGGCGAAGCTGACAGTGGTGGTCGGCCTGAGTTGTATGACTCAACCAATTTTTACTACAGAGTAGGGCTGGACGATAATTCAATAACAATATTTATCGATCCGTAGACGTATATCGATGACAGAAAAAAAAGGGTCAATAAAAAGTTCAATAGAGTAACAGTTTTCCTTCTTATTGCATTCTAGCCATGTAGGTTAATATTACATCATTATATCCTCCCAACCAATCACAACGCAGACCCAGGAACCAAGCTCTGCCCCCTTCATAGAGTTCAGAGAGCACGTGTTCTTTTTTCTCTTTTAAAAACATGCAGTTTTGGTAAAAAGTTGGTTGAATAACGGGTTGAGTTTGAATTCAGTGTTTGTGAGTTCTTTATCTAAAAATCATAAAATGGTCAGGGCTGTACTTAAAATATATGTTTTGAATTTGTTGATTATTATCGATATCGATCAATATGATTTCTATTTTATTGATAAGCTTTTTATTCTCTATCGTCCAGCCCTACTACAGAGACAAGTCCAGAACGGACCATGTCTGGAGGAGGCTGGAGTGGCAGGGAAGTGAAAGCGTCACTAGGTGCCATTGTACTGCTGTATTTCTGCCCACTGTGCAGTTGCTGTGGCCAGCCGTGTGAACGATAATGTCAGCAAGCAAAAGTGGCGACATTGTAGCGCCATTCGTGTTCAATGTGAACAGACCTTTAGTCAACTTTTTCGCCTTTCAAGCCTAGAGGTCACAGAACAGATCTACTTCAGTGCTGTGTGCAGCCCGTGTTCACTTCCTGTTTCCTGAGCCAATCATATGAGAGTTCCCAGGGCTGCCAAAACAGAGCGCAGCATTTGGTATTTTATCTTCGCAAAAGAGCAGAAACCTGCTAACATGGAAGCCAGCAAGAGAAGCAGACCAGTAATAAAACAAAATACAACATCATATACCTATCCTGTGGAGGCAAACGTTTTTTGTTCCGATTAGAAACACTAGGTGTCATTATTACTTATTCCTCCGTCAAAGGAGCAAAGCATAAGTTCTACGATTTTTGCAGACGTCTGCCCCTTCTGGTAACAAAGCAGCGCGTCACATCCACGCACATGCCCAGAGGTTTAGGCCCCAATCACTCTCTCATAAACTGACTGATCCAGCCGCTAGAGGCAACTGCGGTAAATAGAGGGCAACCTTACTGCTCACTGCTCATCGGGCAGTTGTAATGGCATGTATGGACATTAGATGAAATAATATTTAACATCAAAACTTACACTATGCGCCTTTAACAAAAGTCCTAAATGTCAGTTGTACAAATAATAGTTTTCTACAGAACAAAAACAATCTTTTCAGTAACAGGTAAAATAGTGGCACTACAGCCAACATTATCACAGAAGTATATAAAAGGTTTTGTTATTTTAGAGTTACTGTGGATTGTGCGATTGTTTCTGATTTCAGCTGAGAAATCAATAGGTAGTGGAGTTCGATTTTTTTTCTACATCATCCACAAACACAACTTCTCTAAGGTGGGTGAAGCGAGCATTGAACAGGATGTGAAGAGGGCTTGGATGAGCAGCTGGAACGTTGGTTCTTTAAAGAGTCAATGTTTGCTGTGCAAAAACATTCAGACAATAGTTCCAGAAACATGTAATAGATCTCCTTAACCAGAACTAAAACACGCAAAAACAAATGCATAATGTCAACTTAAAAAGAAAAATGGAGCAATTTAAAAAAAACATACACATTTAAGATGCAGCAAAATACAAGCTTAGACGTACAATGGGCCGTGCATAAAGAGGGCAGAGGGTAGTACCTTAAATAGAAGAAATACTAGGGGTAAACCTATTTAATAAGTACTAATGATATAGTCACTAATGAATACCTTCACACTGTAGGTCCTTTTCTATATTTACTGCATGCTAATACTAACAGATTGCGTGGGTAGTGGAGATTATGGGGGGTTCTTGCCATGATGTGAAGGGGGTCATTAACGGCAGCAGTTCTGTTTAGAGGCAACTTCATCATTGGTCGCCGGATCCTCACCGACAGTGACGCTGTCCTCAACAGGCTAACCGTTGTGGTTTAGATGCGTTAACAGGTCAGATCCTCATCTACCTGCAAAGACGGCTCGTTATTGGAAGGAGAGGCTGAGTGCCAGCAGCACTGGCCATCTTTTAGCATCACTCCCTTCCTCATTTCTCTGCTCTCACTCAATTATTTGGTCTGACCGAAACGCTTCAAACATACAAGCTACAGCTGTTTTGTTCTTTAAGAAACCTTCTGAATGGCCGAGGAGAAGCTAAATTAACATTTAGACCAGAATCTGCAACGAGCAGACGTAAAGAACCAGCAGCTCGTGCCCATGTTCTGTCGGTCAGTGCGCGTCTGTTTAAGCTCGTTAAGGGTTTCATCATCATCAGGGCCTTTGTGGCTCTTGGAGCACAGCAGGCTTTCTTCTCCGACCCACAGCTCCAGCATGCGGCAGACACTGAGGACGATTGGACTCACGCTGCGTGAGCAATGGAATCAGTGTGAGGGGAGCATGAATTGGACAAGTGAGGCATGTCTGACAGCACAGCATATTTTTTTCTTTTAACCAATTTATGTCTTCTAAGATTTGCTCAGCACTCAGGCTGTAACACAGAGCCCACAGCAGCTAAAACCCTGCAGCAACCAGACGACACACCTAATTTTAATCAAAGTGCACAGTTTGTGACAGGTCTCACAGCTTTTCTAACAGCAAGTAGGCCTCGCCGTCAGCCCCTGGCCTTACATCTATAGTGCTCCTCCCATTTACTAGCTCCCCTGTTGAAGACGTGCAAAAATAAATAAATAAAATAAACAAATGTTTTGTTGCAGTGGCACAATCTCCCATGTCTTCCAGAAATAACTGGGAGACAAACCCACCAATGCCTAAAATATTTCTACCGCTAACAACTCCTCCGTAATAAATATTAATAAAGCATTTAATTTAATTCATGCTTATTTTTTTTTAGGTTGATCAGATTCCCAAGAAACATCTAATAAGTAATTAATGACTATCTGTTTCCCTGGGAAGGTATGCATAGGATGTGACACAGAAGCCTGTTTATTTTAGCTACAGGATTGATGGGGACCCATATTTATTTTGTCACCACACACAGTGATGGGAAGGGAAGTAAAAACACCTCAGCGTTGTTTCGGCATCCTGGGCTTACCAAATCTCCTAAAGAACGCCATCTGCATTTTGTCTGGGAGGCATGTCAGGGCCCTGCTCTCCAACCATCACACAACTCTACTGGGACTTTTAACTGGAACTGTGACCTCTGGTCACACCATGCGAAGATTGAGCTTTTTTTGGCAGCAAACACTCCAGCCAAGACCAGTGCAAAAGAAACAAAGAATTTGTGGAAAAAGCTCCTCGTGGCCCCAGTTAAGTATGATTGAAGATCTGTGATGCTGTGGGTCTGTTTCTATCTTAAAGGCCCTGAGAACCTCGGCAGATTGGTTCGCATCGTGCTGGAAAACCCTCCAAAGTGGCTGAAGTAAAACGATTCTGCAAAGAATAGTTGTTCAAACTTCCTTTACATCAATGTGAAAAATTTATTTATACAATTAATTCAACTCATTGCCAATTATGAGAAACACCTGATGGCAGTTGCTGGCACACAGGTGGCACTACCAGTTATTAGCTTTCAGGGTTAATTACTTTTTTGCATAGTGTGAGGCTGAATAGGATATATTTTTTGTGAAGACTATTTTGTATTTATTCTTTCTCTGACATTCAAATGTGTTTTAATCTACAGATTGTATGCTATTTCTATACCCTGTGTACTTAGGAAATGGGATTTCTCAAATTTTTACCTCATGTTTTCTATTCTTAGGAATAAAAATAATAACAGAAGGATAAATAAAAAAACAAATGACTCAAACTGACCAACGAAATGTAGCGACCTCTGATTCCTTTCAGCAAATGAAAACCCCAGTGGATAAGCCTGACCTTCACTTACATGTGGATAAGTGCTCATCAATTTAATATAAATGCATAAATAATCCTATTTAAGGACAGCAAACCTCAGAGCTCAGAGCTATGCCGGAAAAACCAATTACATTAATTAAAAAAAGTGGAATACGCTCTGTCCTGTGGGAGCATTTTACATTTAACATCCATTTATCAGCTTCCTTCTGGACAATTCTGGGAATTTTATTCAAATGTGAATAAACTTTAACAAGCTCTCAATTTGTGTTAATAAACTGAAGTACCTTATTACTAAAATCTTTGCAGAAATTAAAATAAATGACTGGATTAAGTGGACAAGTTTAATGTCAGGAAAGTATAAAAAAAGACGCATCTTTGATGAACGATGCTTTGTACCATATTTTTCTGCAAGCACTTTTTTTTTTATTTTGATAGTAATGGTTTCGTTCCTCCACAGTCTGACTCTTTCGTATCATTTTTCAGTGATCAATATTTAATCCGCAGTATCTTGCACTCACAACCTGTTATTTCAATGCCGCTGGATAAAGATGAAAAGTCAGCCCAGGATCCAGCAGAATGCGGCCCAGGCGAGGGTCCTGTCAGCAACCATAATGGCCGACACCACAGGCTCCAACACCCACTTCCTCAGAGCTCAGGCTGGCAGCACAGAGGCTCAGCCAACTCCGTCTCTTGTCATCAGGGCCAAGCAAAATGCGGCAGAGACAAATATCTCATTAATTGGATAGAAGAGGATCAGTGGGAAATTAATCAGCCGTAATATTCTTAAAGTCCATATCGTGCTAATATATGCGCAGCGTGAAAGTTCGGCTGAGTGGGGACATAAATGCAGACTGATTGGTCAGTACGTGAAGTTCTGATTGATAATAAGACTTTAATCAGTGATAATTTAATGAGTTTAGAGGAGCAGCGGGGCAGCTGATGTAAACCTAATATGCCTTTATTCCAGAAGCAAACAAGTCATTGAGAGCCTGTATAAGGACAACCTTTGGCATATTTACAGAACAGCCCACCTCACTGCCGTTCAGACGCATAAATTAATGTCAATGATGTTCTGGGGACTTAAAAACGGGTTTAGCGTTTCTCCATTGAATGTTGTAGCAAAGGTGGCTAGGATGAATTATTTTGCATTTTAAATTGAATTGGATAAATTAACTTCAATATGCAAAATATTTGCAGGACGTGCTTAAGTGCATGTTGAAAGTGTGTAAGATGTCTTTATGGGTTAAAAATACACTGATACAAACCTGGCATTGTTTATTGATGTCTAGGCTACAATTAGGGAAGCGGAAGTTAAGAATAACTGAGTTTTATATTCAAAAAGTCATTACAAGAGATAGACCCAAGCACAACTTCTGTAACACCGTTTCTTAGCTGTTCCTGGATGTTGGCATGCCTACAAATGCGTTTTCAGTGAGTTTAAAAGTAATTTTTTTTTATTTAACATCAGGTTCTGTCACATCTATTAAGTTGATGTTTTATTTGACAGAAACCTTTTAACTAAATTTAATAATAACCCGGGGTATCATCTATAAAGCTTGCGTACGCACAAAATGGGGCCTGAAACTTTCGTACGTCACTTTCCATGCAAAAGTTGGGATCTGTTAATAAAAAAACTTGATGGGAAAATGTGCGGTCCTCACGGCACGTCTGACCCAGGCGTACGCTCATTTAGGAGACGGGAAATTGGCAACGCAGATGGTGAAGTGGTGAATTGCAGCCAGACTGCATCATGATTCGGCTCAAATGTTCAATTTCTCTCCATAACAGACTTTAATCTTAGATCATCTTCATCACAAGCACTTAAACATGCTGTGTTATTCATCCTACCGCTGGGGACTCTTCAGTATACATAAGGTCCTTTCAAATAAATGAATAAATAAAAAATGTCCATAACTCAATTTAAATCTTAGATCCAAGTCCAGAAAACATTTCATCAGGGTTTTCTACCATCACATTCTCCCAAATGATCACCTGCATTAACAGATTATCGTGACAAGGTGTGTTGCATTCCGCTATAATCTAGAGGGGACAGTGACTACAACCCCCCCAGTTTCTGGGTCCAAACACCAGAGCACAGAGAAAGTGCGCGTTCACCATGCAACTCTCAGTCGAGCATCCCGTCAGCTTCCTAAACTGCTTTTATCATTTGTTTTTTGATTCTTCATCATCTGGGGGGGAAACCTCTCATTCCCCCTGGTCTCCCTCCCTCCATAGTCGATCTGAACGCACAGCCTCAGAGGGATTTCACCACGGAGTTCAGTGTGAGGCTGTCCTACGACATTTTGAAACGGCAATCAAGTCAAGTTTTTAACCATTTCTTTTAGTGTGAACAGCCGCCATACTTTTACCTCTGATTTTCACATTTAGCAAACACCTCTTTTTGATTTTTTTTACCCCACAGTAGGGGTGGACAATAATTCGATATCAATATATATCATGATATAAATTTATCCAATGAAGGAGATATGACATTTCCAATATTTCAATATACATTTCAGTCTATGATTATAGCATTTGGAACTGACTGGGTTTTATGTAATTTTATGGGTTTTATTTTTTTAAAGCAAATGCTTCTAAAACATTATATTGGAGGAGTTTTATAAACATGGCAAAAATAATTGTCATAAGTTACATGCATCTGTTGTGCCATTCTTGGCAGCCTCTCTGAGCCTTTTATTTTGTTTATATCGATATCGTAATTATATCGTATCGACCGAAATAATGAAATATATCGTAATATCAGTTTTGACCACATTATCCAGCCATACCCCACAGTTTCTTTATTTTTTACTACATGGTTGTTGCCATTTCACCATGGAGCTCGGTGTGAGGCTGTCCTACGACGTTTAAAACTGCAATCAAGTTAACTTTTTAACAATTTCTTTTAGTGTGAACAATATCTGTGCTTTTACCTCTGATTTTCACATTTAGCAAACCCCACTTTGTGATCCGCCCCCAGCAGAGTTTCTTTGTCTTTTCTCTGTGGCTGCTATTTCACCATAAAAAAACAAAACAATCGGACCAATTTTTAACACAATAAACTGAAAACTTAATTTAATTAAATACAAGACACTATTTCATTTACGAATGCACCCCTGGAAATGCCCCTTCTTGTTCAAAAAACGTCTAGTCTTACAAACCTCAACATGTTCCTGTACTCAACACACGCAAGCCGACCCTTATTCTGCCGGACGTAACTCCAAACTGTGGGATATAAAGCATTCTGTCATGTTACCACGAGATCGTGGAATGCTCTTCCCGATTCTGAGGGTGTCACAGCCGATGGATAGTTTTAAACAGGATTTTGAAACATTTGTTTTTAACAAACATTTGTTTTTTTTTTTCCCGTTAATGGGTGGTTTTTCTTCCCACTGTCGCTTCATGCTTGCTCAGTATGAGGGATTGCAGCAAAGCCATGTACAATGCAGACGACTCTCCCTGTGGCTCTACGGTTCCCCAGGAGTGAATGCTGCTTGTCGGGACTTTGATGCAATCAACTGGTTTCCTTAAATAGGACATTTTGACCAATCTGTATAATCTGACCCAATCTGTATAATATGATTGAACTTGATTTTGTAAAGTGCCTTGAGATGACATGTTTCATGATTTGGCGCTATATAAATAAAATTGAATTGAATTGAATTGAACAGAGACTATAACCGAAAAAGTATTGTTTTATACTACTGTTTTTACAGTTTTGTAGCATTTTTTCTTTGAAAATTTAAAGAGTGAAATAAATAAAATGCACTATGCATTGTGCCTCCAAGTGGGCAAAAATATTCTTAGGTAAACTAATCATAAAGTAAGTTACTCTGTCAGTTTCCAGCATCCAGCATGCTGATGTGAGTGACGCGCTTTTTTAGAGCCGCTCTGGCTCACTAGAGTCACTGCAATCAGCTGCGAAGGTGTGGCGCGTCTACATTCTATGGGACCCCGGGGTAAGCAATGTTATTGTTGACCTTTTGCTGCAATATTTGTGCCGCAGCTGCATCAGTTCTGTAGCAGTGTTGCACATGTGGGGAATAGATGATTTGTGTGAGCAGAGTTGGCTGGATTTATGCTTTAGGGATAAATTTGCAGATTTATGCCCATAACAATATTGTAGCAATATTTCCTGTGCCATGTGGTCTTCCTATGCCATTGAAAGTAAGGACAGATACTAAATGAATGAGTGAATTTTTATTTATTTTAAACAAACATTTTGAACAAAAAGAAGACCAGTGTGATGGGTGTACAGATGTTCAGATGAAGGTTGAAGATGTCAAGCCGCGTTACAGTTTAATTTACTACTTCCTTCCATAGCAAAGCAAGACTTGGGCTGTGCTTCTGAATTCTTGTTATTTGATACATAATTGGAGGCATGAAGAATGAGTCTAAACTCACACAGAAATACCTAATAAGGTCTAAATTAGGGCTATCGGAGGACCTGATGTTGAGTCGTGTCTAAATGAGGCGTAAGTGTAGCTTTGATATAAGATTGTGCCTCTTGCTCAGTGGGAAAACTGAAAATCACAAGGTCGCATACACGTTTTGATTGCTACAAATGAAACGTTCCTATACAGCTCTGTAAGAGAGTCCTTTGATTTAGTTTTCCTTTGACGCAAATTATTCTAAATCTAGCATTGGGCTCTCAGCATCTGTTCCTTTAGAGGCTTTTTGGGTCCTAACAGAACGTGCTTGAGGCTAATCTGAGCCTTTATTGCTTTACATCAGATTTTCAGGATCAGCAGGGGGCAGGTTGGACCTTATTACTGCAGTTTCATACAGTGCCCGTTCAGTTTCTCCTGCAACACTTCACAGCAGGAGGCTATTTTCTCCACAACAAAGCATGATTATTGTATGGAAACCAATCCTATTGTTTCTAAAGAATATAATGCCCTTAGAAGTTATTCTTAAACTCATAGAACTTTTCCACAGATTTTAATTGAAATTCCCAAACAGATTAGTGTGCTGTGCATTTGTATTCAGGCCCCTTTGCTCTGATACCCCAACAAACAATACCCCAACTGTTTTCAGCATTTGCCCAATTTGTATCTACTTGATTTTGTGTGCATGAGTCCACAGGTTTGAACTTTTCTCAGTATACCTAAAGTTGCTGTGAAGGCCTGTGAGGTTTGTTATACTGGTGAACAAACAGACCGAGGAACTGAGCAGAGCAAACCAGTGTTGAAATAAAGTAACAGGAAGTCCTGTTTGTAGTTTGCTACAAGGCATGTAGAGCACAAAGCAAATATGTGGAAGCAGGTGTGGTCAAATCCCTACTTGGGAGGATGGTTTTCTTCAACAGGCACAGAGAAACGTGGGATGATGAATTGAGCAAAATACAGGACAACTCTTGAAGAACACACTTTAGAGGCTGCAACAAACTTGAGACTTGGGTGGAGGTTCGCCTTGGAGCTGGACAACAACCCTATACAGCCAGTGCTATGGCAGAATGGATTAATAATGTTAGAATGGTGCAGTCAAAGTTTAGATGTAAGACATGCAAAGCTGGTTGAGGCTTACACCTAAAGACCTGCAGCTGGAATCGCATGGTTTGCATGGAGGAGATGAATACAAACTACACTTTTTAAATTTGTATGTATAAAAATCTTTAAAAAGCATGTATAATTTTCCTTCCGCTTCACTATTATGCACCTCTTTGTGTTGGTCTGTCACATAAAATACCAGTAAATGTCAGTGAAGATTTTGGCAGCAAAGTGATAAAGTTCACAGGTATGAATTTTTTTGTAATGTACTCCATACTGATTGAAAAGTTAAAACCCTATTTCCTTGTTTCTAGATAACTTGCAGGTATCTGTGTGGGAATTCAATTCAATTCAATTTAATATATATAGCGCCAATTCACAACACATCATCTCAAGGCTCTTTACAAAGTCAAATTCAAACATATTATACAGGTTGGTCAGAAAGTTTCCTCTCTAAGGAAACCCAGCAGGTTGCATCAAGTCTCTCCAAGCAGCATTCACTCCTCCTGAAAGAGCGTAGAGCCACAGTGGACAGTCGTCTGCATTGTTGATGGCTTTGCAGCAATCCCTCATACTGAGCATGCATGAAGCGACAGTGGAGAGGAAAACTCCCCTTTAACAGGGAGGAGAACCTCCAGCAGAACCAGAACCAGGCTCAGTGTGGACGCTCATCTGCCTCGACCCACTGGGGGGTAAGAGAAGACAGAGCAGAGACACAGAAAGCTCAGAAGCTCACATTGATCCAGGAGTACTTTCTATGTTAGATGGTAATAGAGGATGATCTGCCTCCCCTGATGATGTCACAACTAATTCAATTCAATTCAATTTTATTTATATAGTGCCAATTCGTGAAACATGTCATCTCAAGGCACTTTACAAAGTCAAATTCTATCATATTATACAGATTGGGTCAGATTATACAGATTGGTCAAAAATTTCCTATCTAAGGGAACCAGTTGATTGCATCAAAGTCCCGACAAGCAGCATTCACTCCTGGAGAAGCGTAGAGCTACAGGGAGAGTCGTCTGCATTGTACATGGCTTTGCAGCAATCCCTCATACTGAGCAAGCATGAAGCGACAGCGGAAAGAAAAACTCCCCTTTAACAGGAAGGAAAAACCTCCAGCAGAACCGGGCTCAGTATGAACGGTCATCTGCCTCGACCGACTCGGGGTTACAGAAGACAGAGCAGAGACACAACAAGAGAGACAAACAAGCACAGAAGCACACATTGATCTAGTAATCTGTTCTACATTAGATGGTAATACAGCTAACAGAACGGCAGAAAATGACAATGTGCTGAATTTGTGAATACAGGACTGGATGCGGGATTCAGATGGGTAATATTTTCCTACCGGTAATCTTCTGTACTTCAGCCAAAGTGTCCTGGTAGGAGCTGATGATTCCTCTGTACCGCGTGACAACCTCCTTCCTTAGGTTGTCCCAATGAGGAGAGAGCTCCCCCAAGTCCTCCAGATCCTGCAACCTAAAAATGAGCACAAGATCCACCAGGTTTTCACTACATGTAAAGATAAAATCACTAACAAATTCAACAAATGCTTGCATGCTGACACAGTATGACCCAGTTTACGAGAGTAAACAACTTGAATTAAAATAATGTATTTTTTAAAAACTAGTTTAAAATCATGTAAACTTTCTGGTGAGGCCTCAACAAAGGATTTAAAGTCCAGGAACAACAAAGATCCGAGCTGCTCTTTGAGGAACCTGACATTCATGCACATCGTACCTCAGAGCAAGCTCTGCAGACATATATTCCCAAAACTCCGCTTGTGGTGCCCACTTATCCACTCTGCCCTTTCAAAGTGCCTTTCATCCTGTTCAATTCTTATTCCATAATGAACTGTATTAAACAAACAAGTCAACTGTTTACTGGTGCTTGTTTGTCTTTCATCAGAGTCGTGCCAAAACCACCTCTGCTCCTGCCGCAGAGCATAATTGCAGCTGTGTGCGAGTGAGTGTATTTCCGCCCGTGTCGGTGGGTGCAGTGGCTGATTTCCATCATGTCGCCCCTTTCATTGTGTCCTCGTTTGCATATGAAAGGAGAATAAGATGGACAGATATCATTCAGTCCTTCAGCTGTAAATTACAGTGGTATAACAGACATTAGAGGCTTTAAAAGATGTTACATACTATTCAGCACAGCAATTATACCATCTCCTGCAGTGATTAGAAGATACCACGAGCAGTGTTTACATCCAGTTTTCTCTTTAACATGAAAGCCCACATGTGTAGCTGCTTCTTAATGCATCTTACTGTTAAGATCAGGTATCTCTACTTAAATGCACAACACAACGGATCGACCTTTGTTGTTGCGATTCAACCCCTGCGGAAATTCAGATCGCCTCGGTAGATTATCTCCTCGTCTCTTTCATCTTGATGAATACGTTTTAGATTACTTTGAAGAATTTCTGTACAAGTTAAGGTGTGATAACAATGATGCCTGGAGGGAAAAGAGAAGAATTGTCTTAAAAAAAAACATTCCCATTCAAGCGTTGGACCAAACCCACAATTCTTAAAAGGATTAAATACAAGATATTGTCCGTGCATCCTTCAATAACTTATCTTGATCTGGTTCTCCTTGGGGGCTGTGAGAAACTTGCCCATCGCAGTTTACTTTGCATATCAGCTCATAACATCCTGCTTCTAATATACAGTTCCGGTTAAAGGTTTACACTGGTCATTATGGGCATAAATAACACCGATGTTGAGCTTTCAATGATTTATTTGAACCATTATATATAGTCTAGGATTCATGGAGCACACAGCAGACAACCAGAAGGAATAGGTATCAAACAAGAATTGGGTGCAAAAGTTAGATTTTATTGTGAACTGTCTTTTATTTATCAACACAGGCTGCAATATATATTATATTCATATTAATCTTAAGCATCTGTCTCACACCAAGTTGTCCAAGTCCAAGGAGCTACTGTGAGTGAAGAACCAAGTAAGAAATGCATACATTCACATTTACACTACACACATTACATTAAAAGCACAATGAAACTGTAGCAAATTGGCACTAGAAGTATGCGATCGAAGGATTCAAGACGTAATTTTTGTACAATAGCTAAAAAAGCTGAAGAGTCTGCAGAACAAATGGCAGACAAACAGGCATTGAGCTTGAAACATTCTTTAAGCAAGAGAGCGCCGCATGCTGTGTGGCTGTGCCAGCGTGCTCTGCAGGTGGGAATGAGCACAGCCTCTTAGCAAAGTGAGAATATTCAAGTTTGCACCACGGAAAGGAGAGTAAATGCCAGTAGGAGTCATTTGTGCGATATTTGTATGTAACGTGCATTAATCTGTTTCACTGTGCAGTAAATGGCAGCTGTTAAGCTTTTAAGAAGCCACCAGTCGACGTTAAATTAGAGAACTGCAATACATCCAAAAAGCATATTTGTAAAACTGAATGGGTCTTAAATAAAATTTAGCAAAGAGTAAAAATCGGATCTAATAACAGTTGGAGAACAAAAAAAACTTAAATCTTTAATTCATGGGCGACTGGAGCTCAACAAGTCTTAGTATCATGATTTCAAGACAACACGTCTTTTTTTTTTTTAGCAAGTGAAGCTGCTGCTCAGCTAGGCTACAATTCCCGGCGGTTCCAATCAAACATATTGTTTCCAGGGTATCCAATTATAGCTTGAAGTATCCCTAAATAACATGGGCCACTTTATACAATCACAGGGACAATGCGATCACATTCTTTGATTTGAATAACAAGTTTCAAGGCACTAGAGAATTACAATAGTACAAACCAAATGAAACCATTCAGACTACGCGTCTTAAACGCTGATAGTCTATTGTCATCTGAGAGTGTGGGTATTTTAGATTTGAAGGATTATCAAAGTAAATAGCAAGATCTTTTTTAACATTAAAAATACACAAGCGCTTGGTGAAGCAAGTGGATGGCAAATAAAGATGTATTATTATGTCTCCAATCAGCGCCTTGCTGTCTGAAAAGAGTCCGGTATAGTAATATGAAAAAGTATGAAGTAATTTCCTCCTTTCTTTAGATGTTGCTTTATAGGAGCTGGATTATCTTCTAATCTTTCAAAGTAGTCTTGATCAGTCAGTTCTTCAACATGTTAGACAATGTGTTTGAGTTAGTTTGTAGTATTCAATAATGAATAAATGCCAAACAACAGTTTCTTCTGCCAATTAGGCATAACATTGTGACCATGTCCCTGATGGTCTCGCTTTTGGACAAGAACCTCCAGCTCAGTGCTGGGCAGGAGGCTCAGTGGTGGACTGAGATAAACTAAACCAACTGAATGGCCTCCTGAAGAACTGCAGACACCCTCTCCATGCCCTCCTGGAGTGTCAGACGAGTGGTCGCAGCAGCTGGCTCCTCTCTTGGCACGACAGCACGGAGCAATTCAGCCGATCCTTCATTCCTACAACACTGTTTAACTCCTCACATTGAACTTCAGCCAGACATGCAGCCACACTCCCAAATACACCCTCATTCCTAAAGCTTATTTAGTCTCACTGCGTACGCACGTACATATACACAGGAGGAGAAACAGTAATGTCACTCTGATTCGTACGACCTTAATGGCCCTGGGCTTGTCTTGTGTTGCCTGTGGACATCATTCCTTCAGTTCAGCGTTTGAGTCGTTGACAAATGATCCAAACTGGTGTCCTTCGGATGTAGATGAGTCTTGACCCGACGAGCTGACTCTTCGGTGTTGGGCCATCCTCTTTTTGTAACCGGCGGTGCTGAGGCCTGCGCCTTCCTCGCTGCGCTAGTCTGCATACGTCACATCACTCACGATGTTTAATCGTGCTTAATCCTTCTGGAGAACCAGTCTCCGTTTTGTTGGGATTCAAAATGCCCCTGGAAATCATGCTCGCTAGTCGGGCCTCCTCCTTTCTTCTTCCTTGGACTAGTTTTTGTGTTTTCTTCAAACTGTAAGTGCCTCAATAGAAGCCTGATTGGGAATGCATCTGTGTTCCTTGCCCTTCTCCTCCGTCTTGGCGGGGAGCTGTTCGGCTCGATGCTGGAGTTTATTTTCCAGTGGGGGATGAGATTCAAAGAAGATACTGCCTCATGTAGGAGTTCTGTCCTTCTCAGTGTGCACCAAACAGTCAAAAAAAGATAGCCTTTGGGTTCCTCCCCAGTAAAATTGATGTTGTTCTCCACTGAACTGACGTTTTAAGTAAAAGTTTTCACTACTTTGTTTTGGAGTTTGACCCGGGTTTCATCCTGTGGTGTTGTTCCCTCATAGAAGTGAAATGATCTGTTATTGGGCTTCCTCCATGTAGATTATTATTATTTATTTATCTAGTTAAGTATAAATGGTTGCCATATCATGGGTGACTGAGAATCTATTTGGCTTTTCATAAATCCCAGGGGTCAAATGTGTTTATGTCTCTCCGGATTCATTTTGAAATGTCTTCAGAACCACATTTTGTTCCCTTCAACCTGTTCTGGTTTAACCACCAAACAGTCAGAAGCCGCCGCAGACCGAGTGGAAACAAATGTACAGATCTGTCACGTAAACCCTAAATGTGTAAATTGACATCAGGAGGAGGGGGATGATCTTTCCCCCCGTTAATGACAAAGCAGGCAGCTGTTAATAGATGAGGGTTAATCTACGGCACACCCACACACTTCCAGCGCAGCACACATCCATTATCTTCCCGCGCTTCCACCCAGAGAGTCAGAGCAGAATCCCCGGCAGAATAAAGAAAAATCTCCGACCTCTCGGTTCACACCCTCAGATTCAACACGAGTTTAAGACATCAAAGCCAACAAACAGAAGAAGGAAAATCGAGATTATCTGGGAGACGCAAAGTGACGATGCCACCCACCATCTGAAGCAGCACCAGCTGAATGATTAAAAACCCTGCGCTAGCGCCGCTGTGAACGCCGGCAGAATGGAGGCTGAATGGAGAGGCACTGAGGAAAACGTTTAAACAGGATTACAGGAGCCATGCCTAAACAACCCAGCCAAGAATGAAGCAAACGTCTTTAGAAATAAGCAAAGATCTTATTGGACACTTTTGAACGCGACGCTCGCTTTTGCGCTGCGTCACACAGATATACCGACGTTTATGTTTGGTGACTGTCAGCTATGCGCCTTAAGTGATGAGTTTTCAGAGCAGATCAGTGTGGTGATGGCTGAGTGGCTCTTTGAGCGTTTGTTTGTGTATGGGGGGGGGGACTTTTCCTGTGAACGTGTCCTTGAACATGTGAGTAAACCTTTCACAATGATTACAACTCAAAACCGCCTCCAGCTCCACCGAGTCCCTGCATCTTAGCTGGCTGCTCGTAGCAGAGCATAAAGAATTCATGGGAAGGTGCGTCTGTGTGGCGTCCATACGTTCTCCGGTGTGTTATGTAGGGAACGGGGTTGCCAGGGACAACAGGCCAAAAGCAGACGGATCGGTCTCGACAAACACTTGCTGAAGCCTCGGGGAAGTGGATCTTTGATGCACTCTGTAATGCACACTCAGAGGCTTGTGAAGAAAGATCCGTTTGTCATAGAAACATAATTCTGACACAGTTTAGCTGGACCAAACCTGGTCTGCAAATGCATTAAACATGCATGGATTTAACCTGCTCATTCTGCCCAGCGGTCGTGAGGCACACGATGGAGGGAGGGGTGAAAGCACGCAACCTGAACACAGGCAACACATATCCCCATCAGGAGGCTGCTGTAGGCGCAGTTCCTGGGAATCAGCTTGGTGATCGGATTCCTTATTTAAAGGGGCATTGTGCTGTAAGGACATCACTTTCATTTTCCATTCTGACCTACATCTGTCTCATTTGCAAACACTCATCTTTGCTCTATATGGTTAAACAGATTTATTTTATTAAGCTTTAAGGTTGAGGCAGAAGTTTAGGAATGCACTTATTGCTGCACAAGTTTTAATAGACTCCGGAAACTCTAGAAGAATACAATTTTATGAGATCGCCAAATGAAACAAGTCCAGAACATCAAGAATCTTGCTTTAAGTTTTAAAATCCAAAGAAGCCAAGATAAAAAATGTATCTATCTATATCTATATAACTGTATTATTCAGAGTCAGTAAAGAGCAGCTCTTTCTAAACTTTAGGAAGAAGGACGGCCGTGATCAGAGCAGTAACTAAAGAGAACTGTCCACAGTGACGGGTAAAAGTATCTATACCCCCTGAACTTTGCATTTTGTTCACTTCTAAATAGCATTTTAGGTGTTATAAAGTATTACATGATTGTGAAGTGGAATGAAAATTCCTTTTCAACTTATTTTTACAAATTAAAATCTTACACATTTTCAAACGTGTATTTACACCAATATAACTAGTGGCTTTTGTGGGTATTTCCACCAGCTTAGCAAATTTACTGACAAAAGCTTGTGTCCATGTTTCTTTGCAAAACAGTTTAAATGTATCCTCTGAGAACATTAATTTTACATCTTGCTACACTTTCTTGGATGTATTTAGCTGACACGTGGATATGTTTTGATATTAGGACAACAACCCCCCCCCCCCCATAATTTACCTCTTGGTAAGGTGTCATAAAGTATTACATAATTGTCAAGCTCTGGCTTTATGCTCAGGGTCGTTTTTCTGCTTGATGGTGAATCTTTGCTCTAGTCTCAAGTCTTTTGGAGCCTCTAACAGATTTTCTTCTTGAATTTCTCAGTGTTGAGCTCCATAGCTTTCCTCTCAAACATTTTCCTTTTTTCTGCTGAAGAGCAGCACCCCCAGCAGCAGGATGCTGCAGTGTTAGTTTTGCTCAAAGGCTAAAAGGTTCCTCTGTACGTTTGTTCCCAGACTTGTCCGCTGTGTGCTTTGGTCCTCATGATGCTGTTTGTCTAATAATGTTCTCTAACAAACCTCTGAGGCCTTCACAGAACAGGGGATTAAACTACACACAGGTGAATTAGGTGATTTCTGAAGACAATCGGCTGCACTTGATTTAATTGAGGGGTAACAAAGTAAAGGGGGGCATGAAGTGAACAGAAATGCAAACACGCTGGAGTTTTGAATTCGTACACATTTTTGAAAGATTTTCCTCCCATTTCAATTTTACGGTCATTTTTCTTGGTCTATTATATATCATCCCAATAAAATATGTTTGTGGTTGGAACGTGACAAAATGCGGAAAGTTTCAAGGAGTGTGAATCTTTCTTGCAAGGTACTGATGAGGCAAAAAGCCTTGAAAAAGTTCCAGCAGAACCATCTGAGAATATTTTAGTTTGAAAAGGAGGCAGAAGATCCACCCACACTGAATAACTGCTTTATACAGTAGAATATAGCTAAAGGAAATGTTCACATATGGTATTTAGAAAACGCTGAACAGAAACAGGCAGACTGAGGTTAAAACTTTTCACGAATACATCATTCAAATTAGGTTCAGCGCTTAAAGGCCAGCAGATAAACAGCATCTAAAAATAGGGATGGGAATCGAAAACCGGTTCCTGTTCAGAACCGGTTCCGTGTGTTCCAATCCATGGCACCGTTTGGCAGCTCCACCAGAGCCGGGCAGCACGACTTACGTCACGTTTTTTACGCAATTTACGCACACGGCATTCAGTAAACAAGTACGATGTGACCAGGCGTAAGTCTAGAAAATCAAAACAAAAAAAAAATGGCGCCCCATCGGGTAAAGCGATCGAAAGTCCGGTCAACAAGGAAAAATCAGGGGATCATTAGCTATACCTAAAACTAATACGTTCGTGGTGATTTTAATGAATTTAGCGTTAATCAATAAGAAAATAAAAGCATAAATTGTCGTCTCGATCACTGTGTATGGGGGCGGCCATTATTGCCCAAAAATGGGCAATAATGGCCGCCCGACATCACATCATGTCACGTAATGTCGCGGTAAGGCACTGCGCTCTACAACAACAATTATTTCGGATTTCCAGAGGACTTCACCATTGAAATTCGCGGCGGAGGGATACGACACACTTCGATAGAATGCTCACTGTTGTGAAGCCCACTTATTTTATGCGACTTTGGTCTTAATTTTTCTAAAGTCGCTTGTAAATTTCATGAGTTGTGGGGTTGCAGTTTTTTGGGCTTGTTTCTGAAAGTGAAGTCGCTTGTTTGGGCTCTAAACTAAGTGACGCTGAAATATCCCTCCGCCTCAACGTGCTGCAGCTCCTCCTGACAGGAGCAGAAAGAAAACTCAGAAAGAGCCACTCTGACCATATTTTCTGCAGTTTACGGTTGCAATAACTGATGATAACTGCTGGAAGTAGACTAGGCTGTACAGAACATCATTTTGAGCAGAGATTGGTTCTAAAGATGAGTTTTATACTCATCTTATAACATTGCAGAACCTAAACCCATAAACTGTACTGTAATGTTTATTTGTTGTCTTTTTATGTCTCTAAAATGTTAAATTAGTATTACTTTAAATTGAAATGCTTAATACCATGTCTATTTTTGTATAAGAGGTTAAAAAAATTTCCCCAAAGTGGAATCGATAAGAGAATCGATAAGGAATCGAATCGTTTCACAGAATCAATAAGGGAATCGGAATCGTGAAAATCTTATCAATTCCCAACCCTATCTAAAAATCTTGTCTTTAGGAATAAAGGGAACAATCCAACGAAAATCCAAAATATGATGTGAGATAAAACATAATTAAAAAAACTTGATAATCTACTAAAGGCTAAGTTGGCAGATAAAAGCACTTTGGGAATCACTTTAATACATTTAAAATACTTGTTTTAACAGAGACAGAGGACGTTTTATCATTCTCTCCCTTTTATCTCTTCTTTCTTTCACCTCTTCTTTCTTCCTCTTCTTTCTTTTTTTTCTCTTCTTGTTCTTCCTTTACTCTCCTACTTTCCCATTGTAGTGTCCATATAATTTGAAATTCTCCCTGCAGGAATCACAATAAAGCTATTTACATGCACAAATCAAGCGGAGCACAATGGCGAAAGCTGTTTGCTCCACTTGTGAAAGCAAAATATGTCGAGCTCTATTTGGCATTAAGACATCAATTCTTATTGCCACATTGCTAAACAGGACACTGGGGGAAAAAAAAAAAAAAAATACTTGTTTTCAGTCTGCCCTTAAAGGTTATGAACTACAAATGTTTCATCGAGATGATTATTTTTTAGGAATGAATATACCCACAGAACATCATAGGGTGGTGGAGAATAGAAGTATTGATTTTACTGAAAAATTAATATACGGTATATAAATAATTGTTTATTTAAACATTTACTTCTTGCACTAAAAGGAATCGCAGGCTGAAGTCAGGTGAGAAGGAGCTCAGGTGTCGCTCCGTGATAGCGCTGAGAAATTAATTCTTCTCTGCGTTGCCTTTCTCAGAAAGAAGCAAAACGAGGGTGAACATCGTCAGCCTTTGGAGCGTTTGTGCCGACTTGAGCAAACAAAGAGGCTCAGAAGCCACATGGAGGTTGCTGCTTTCCTTCTGGACAGCTAAGTTAAAGTGTAACTCACCCCCATGTAAAAGCATATTTCCGCCCCTGGACAAATTTGAAAAACTCCATCAAAGTGGGCGTGGATTCGTGGAAATGGGAGGGGGCTGTGTTCAGGATGGGGGGGGGGGGGGTCAGCCACAAGCTTGATTTGCTGTACTGAATCATGGAGACTGAGCAGAGTTCTACTGGAAGTTTCCAAGAATTGGTCCAGTTATACATTAGATTATTGTAATCCAGGTGGGATCACCGGCAGCTTTGTGCATCGTGATTCATTTGCAATATGAATACAAAACACGGTTGATCTCCTCTGTGCTCTGACTGCAGCAGGCAGGTTTCAATACGAACGCAGAGAGGGAAGTTCACCACAATCGCGTTGAAGTTAGTTCTAGGATGGACACTTATGGCAAACCAATTGGTTGCGTTCACATAATTTGCCAATAACACAAAAAAGAGTTAGTAGATTTGTTTGTAGTCGCTTTTTTGAAGAAAAAAATAAGTCGCGAGAGGGTTTGAAAAATGCAAAAGTGCTCACTACGAATTCGCAAGATGGAACTGTGGTTTTTTTTTTAAGACAAAGCTGCTTTTATGCCCCACAGCAGCAGAGCTACTTACGTTGGTTTAATTACGTCAGGTCAACCGAAAGCAATGTTAATTCAATATTTAATGCAACACCACTGCTTAACCCTAGGAGGGCGCCACACTTACGATTTTAGACAAAAAAGCTGGATTTCAACAAATATGCACTAATCTTTCAAAATTATCACCAGGATATGTAGACAGTGCTATATGACAATCATGTTAACAGTTTATTGGCAAAATAAAGTTGATTTGGGGGTGAGTTACCCTTTAGACGTCTGCTAATGCTAACCTGCGTATCTGGCAACCGGCTGGCAAAAAGTAATAACTGAAGGTTGGCACGAGAACGGGTGAGCGTGAGTGCACCACCTACAGACCAGGAGGAGTTAAAATTGTAGCTACCGCCTTAAAATTCATCTAAAGTGAACTTTTTCCATTTCTTTGCTGATGAGATCCAGATTAATCTGAACAATAACACAGAAACTCTCTGGAGCTCATATCGTGGCTGAAGACCTATGAGCTGAATTGACGAGGATCAAATAACTCACTGCACCATGTGTTTTTGTCGTTAATGGTGCCAGCTACTGGCCTCAGATTATCTGACATAGCCACATCTTTATCTGCAAAGATGGTTTATCATTTCATTGGTCCTCTTTAAGGGGTTTGTCTCAACCCAACTTGGCAGCGGTATGACTTCAACTTGACTTTGGTGCCTCAGTCCATACAGAAATCTCAAAGTTGCAAGAACATTTCTAATCAAAGTGTTTAGTGAAAGTGGCTATTGTGCTTCATTGGTCGCTCCAGTCCCCATGGTAGATCACTGCCATGACTTCTTCAATTCCCTGCCCTGCTGGGGATTCTGCTGAAGATCTTCTATCGTCTCTATCTGGCTACCTCTTTGCTGTGCATTTGGGTGGAATTGTGGAGCTTTGGCTTTATTTGCTTTATATGTTCTTTAAAATGGTATTAAATCCGCAGGCTGCAAGTTCTAAAAAAGATTTTAAATACTGTTAACAATAGGAACAGAAGAAGAGGACCCCTTAGATAAACAAACAGGTTTAACAGGAAATGCCCACCATACCTGCTCTTGTCCTCCTGAATGTAGAGGGAGAGCAGCTGCCTGGGGATTGTGAACGACAGAGTGCACTCCTCCATTTGTTCCCGCACCAGCATCCACTTGCTGTCCGCTGTTTGAAATCTGTACACCTTGCATATGGGGTTTCTGAACACTGTGAGGGAGCAGAGAGCGGATGAAAGAAGGGAAAGATGAATATTGATGCATCTGACGCAGCAGAAAATAAACACATTCTTGCCAAGGAAATCCTCTGGATAATTCTTCCGAAATTTAGCAAAGTCGGGTAGAATATCTAAACTAACAATGACAGCTGGCCCCCTCAAGGACACAGCAGAACAGGAAGACATCAGAAGTCTTTAAAAGTCACAGGAGGTATGAAGCACAAATTAAATTCTATAATCAATAGCTGTGTCTGCCAAAGATAAGACATTTCTCATCTTCCCATCCCCAGTTCCTCTCTCTTCTTCAATGTCAGCACGGAAGGGTAGAGTGTACACAAAAATACACAACCCTCGTGTTGTTAATCTTTGCCCCAGTATCTCCTCTGTTTCCATTTTAATTGCTTATTTATTGTTCGACACTGAGGCACAGCCTGTACGATCATTTTGAAGTTTTGGTTGCTAACCCCACCACCTGATTCACATTCTGCACCATCTTCCTCCTTTCTGCAGAGAGTTTCTAATAGCAGCAATCGAGGGGCTGAAAAACGAAAAACAGCCCTAATGCTCTTATCTGCATGCTTGCAGCAGAAGGCGAGAAAGCTGTCAGCCTTAAAAAGTGTTTACCGCTCCTTCTTCCTTTAGCCGAGAAAAAAAAAAAAAAAAAAAAGTGGTTCAATAAGACGGAGCTGAAGCACCCGAGGTGAAACGTTGACAACTTCGTGTCATGATGGTCACACATGCGTGGCAGGAAGATGCTTTTTGCTTTCATTTAAACATGGGAACCAGAGTTGTGGAGCAACCAGACAACACCGACGCTGGTGCTCCACACAACCAAACTTGTCATTCAGAAAATTGACAAAGTTCAACTCAGAACTGTAATTTATTTCCACAGCTTGTGTGTCAATGTCTGAACCATTAATCCTGGTACTTCTGCGATGCGCCGCTGAGTGTTAAAGTGCCTGTCGCTCCATGGGGAGAATAGTTGTTTCTAGAAATTCATGTAAAAAGATGTCTTAAAGGTGTTTTCATGGTGTGCATTCCAAACTGTTGTCAGCTAAATTGGTGTACTTCATACGCAATCTCATTGGCAATAAGTTAAAGGAGGTGCATCACAGTGTGAGTTCATAGCAGTGATAAAATTAGGGCATAATGGCAGCTTGCTTGATTGGACTGATCTGGACAACTCATAAAAGCATAAAAACATTTCTCTCAATGAGATATAATTAATCATTGGAGGATAAAACAAAATAACACTTTTCACTTTGTCAATAGTACTCCAAAGATACGTTTGATAAAAGCTAAAAAATAAATAAATCCTATTTTCACAGACACTGACAGGTAGGTATTAATGGAGCTGGTGCAGAGGGGGTCAAGTTGTATTTAACCAAAAACTGTGGTCAGTTTTCAGCAGCAGCCCCATTTAACTGTGGACTTCATTAAGGCTCCATCATTGTGTTTTCATCATGTTAAGAATTAATTAAGTGTCTTTGTTATGGTTAAACCATTGTATTGTATTTGATAGACCAGGTTTGCTTTGGTCCGTGCTTACCAAATAAGGTCTACAACGACCCTTTATTATATATAAATTAAATTATCTATGAATTTAAAAATCATAGCTTTATTTTATTTTTTCAAACAGCAGAATGGCAATGAAACGTTTCCTTGTAGCGAACGCTCCATATTTATTTATAATGAAGAAAAAAGGGATTTTGCTTGCAGCCAATGGCAAAAAAAGACTAAAAATAATCCATGTACATATAATTTGGTTGTTCAAATTCAATGTGGATTTAGCTTGAAACACAAAAACTACTAAAACTAGCCTCCTCTGGATTTCCTTTATATCTGAAAACACTGCTGGGTTCTGTTGGTTTTGACCAAACATAGTAAGAGCCAATGTGGATGACCCAAAGAGCCACAGGTCTCAGACCAACTGTGTGTGTGTGTGTGTGTGTGTGTGTGTGCCCAGTGTAAAGCCTCAGTATAAACGCTGATGCTCTTTGAAGAGCTCAGAGCTTTTCCGGAGAATTTTCTGAACATCCCTATTTACTCTCATAACCTCAAACAAATTTCATCTCAACCATTTTTCTTGCAATAACTAAACAGATCACTAACCAAACCAAATAAAAAAAATAGTAAGGTCAGCTAAGGTAAGGTTATTTATTTAGCACTTTTCAGTAACAAGACGATTCAAAGTGCTTTACATGAATAGAAAAACATTACAGACATAGGAAAATGAAGAAATAAGATAAATAAATAAAGACTTCTGTCATACATTAGCAAACATACAGAAAGACTTAATTGTTTCTATTAATAATAAGAAATAAGCTAAGTATATTCTTTGGGAATTTTGGATCTAAAGTAATTTTGTCCAACCTTTGCAAAGCTACAAATAGAATAACTTCTTTTGTTTCATTGTTTCACTGAAACAAGCTTCATCACTAAAAATTCAAAGCTTATTTTTTTGTCTTTTCACACATTCCTCAAAGCTACAACTTAAGGTCTCTGATCTGACCTTTTTGAACCACGGCTAAAATGGGAGAATTGTTTCTATTCAGGATAAAGTTTCACTGGAACGAGCTTCAGCACTAAACATTCTAAGAAAGTTACAGCTTGAGGTCTCTAATCTGACCTTTCTGACACTACAACTAAAACAGAAAGCAGCGGAGTAAGGGAGGAAAGCACAGTAAAGGCGGTGTGTGTGTGTGTGTGTGTGTGTGTGTGTGTGTGTGTGCAGTATCCGTGCTTTCACATCAACAGTTGCAGCTGTTACATTTAGACACATTTAGGCCATAATGCCTTCAGTCCGACCCAACAGATCTCAGCAATCTCAAAAAAATTGCATAAAAACGTTTGAGTGCTTACAACATTTTAAATAGTTTTGAAATTCAGTACCTGAAATTGAACTGATTTTGCTGCCGATTCAACTTTCAAGATGAACACTGCCCACACCTTTCCGATTTTTATCGGAAAAGCTTCAAAGTCCCGACTGCTTGTCGGGACTTTGAAGCAATCAACTGTTTCCCTTATATAGGAAATTTTTGACCAATCTGTATAATATGATTGATTTTGACTTTGTAAAGTGCCTCGAGATGACATGTTTCATGAATTGGCGCTATATAAATAAAATTGAATTGAATTGAATTATCTTTAACACATTTTGCAAAACACGTAGAAATGTTCGTTCTCAGTTATGCGCTCTGTGCCGGTCTGTCACATGAAACCCCCAATTAAATACACCGAAGTTTGTCGTCGTGACGTGACAAAGGGTGAAAGAGTCCAAAGGGTATGGACATTTTTACAAACTACTATAGAAGGCCAGTAACACTCCAAAATGAATCCAATTAAAAGTCAGACTTTGATCACAAGGTTTAGAGCACACAATAAATTAGGCTGTGTGGAGAATGTTAATATTAGTCACATTATGGAGACCTGTATACACTTTAATTAGACTCGGCAGATTTTACAGCATCTGGTGACACAAACTGCTGCTTTAAAATACAAACAATTTTATGTCAGATCAACCAATTTGCAGGCAACTTTGATCCTCTTTTTAGGAAGCCAGGAGCTCGTTCTAAGCGTGTTTCTAAAGATAGGGCTGCTCGTTTCTCTCCCATAATCAGGCAACATCTGCTCTGAAGTTTACAGAGTGCAGAACAGGGAAACTGGGTGAGAAGCGAAACTTCGGGGAAGACACAGAAACCTTTTCTGACTTAATACTTTATGTGTGTGTATGTGAGAGAGAGACCATGATTTTGAATATAAACAGGGATATAATTTAAATGTATTCAATGCTAACGCCACAACTGGAACATTGTCCTTCTTAAGAGGGAATAATATAACACATCTAAACAAGTAAGAGCTTAACTTCTTGTTGCAGTACTTTTACAAACAGAATAATAAACCTAATCTAAATCAGTGGCTGAAATTGTTGCACATTTGATTCAGCCAAAGGACAGTAAAGGCAGTTTTGTGGAGATGGAGTTATTGGTCAGTACTCAACCTGCAGTGCTTATCATTCTCAAGATCCTCATGTGAAATAAACACAGAAGTTCTCCATAGAAAATCAAGACTATAGTTCTCGAGGGCTGGTCCAGTTCCAAAAACAGATTTCGGTCATCTAAACATCAATCTCTATCACGTTAGATGGTTGTCTAAGGTGCCTTGCTCAAGTGGTAATATGCTTTGATATTTTCACATTTTGTCAGATAACAACCACAAACCTGCAGTAAGAAATATATGTTTAATATATAAGTCAAAACAAATCAGTGCAAATATATTCAGCAGTTTTTCCTTTTCACTGCAATTTCAGTGACTCACTGTAGTTTTTCTTTGCAAAACAGCTCAAGATCAGTCACATTGCATGAACGGCGTCTGAGTATCAACTTTCATGCATCACTAAGAAGTCTCAGTTAGATTTAGGTCTTATATAAAAGTCAGATTTGTTGAGCATTTGACTAATTGTTGCCCTGTCGACAGTTTCCCCCACAGCAGCTGTGGATCTCTGCACCTCCTCCAAAGTCATCATGGGCTGTTTGGAGTGTTTCTGCTGATTTGCAGGTTTGCAGAGATACCAGATTCTTTTTGTTACTGTTTGAGATTTTCAAAGCCTAAAATATTGGTTTATAACTTAACCCCAATTTAAACTTCTCCACATCTTTAACCCTGAACTCTTCCTGCTGCGTTTTTTTGTTCTTCATCGCCACTAAATCTATTTACTACCACTTAACTAATTACTTAGAAATAACCTTGATTGTCCCCCAGAGTTGGAAATCTATTTTGAAATTAGCACTTAATCTTTTAATCTCTCTCTTTGCCTCTTATGCAGTAGTTGTGCTTGATCTAACTAAGCCCAAAGCTAAGGACTAACGCTACGGTGAAAACCTAAACCTATACCCAAAGATCAGAACACAAGACTGGACTAAGAACCAGTAAAGGGTGAGCCATGCACGGTACATTCTCAGTTCAGCCTCTTTGCTGCCGTTTAGCAGCTGAAGTTCGAAGCAATTATGTTGAATTTGAATAGTAAAGATATGTGGTATTTTTATTTATTTTATGTCTATATTTATAAGGTTGTCTCATTGAGCTTTAAGCTCTCCTTTACAAGAGATAACTGTTTATGTGTCGTGCATTTTTAAATTAAACCTCTTTACTTACTTTAACATCTAACATATATATGTTTATGTAATTCTGAAGTAATTATGAATTAATTCAGGCAGGGATGGTCCTGATGTGATGAAGACGCCAATTTGATAATTGTTATGATTTATTTTAACAGAAATATTTGTATTTCTGTGCCTCTGGCTGATTTCAATGATATATTTATATCCAAAAAGACTGTTTGGGTTTTTCTTTATCATCACTTTTATCCTAATGAACACCAGAATATCTTGTCATAACATCTGTGAAATAAAAACTCATAAAACGCTCTCCAAAACAATAATTTCAGAGTAAATAGACCATAGAAGGGCTTATTATTTTTTCATGTGCTGGGGAAGATGAAATTAATGAGGATTATAGTTAAGTCTAGCCCTAAAATGACCCCCTGAAAAAGCTCATAATTGTATTTAAATGAGATTTACTGTGGGCAGGAGGATTATAAAAAGTGAACAGGATGACTAAAAGCACAGGGTGACGAAGGGGAATGGAGAGAAAGCAGAGAAAACTTTAAATCAGAGGAGTGATAGCTGTTGACTTCCACTGTCTTCAGAGCAGCGGATTAACCCCTGACCCCCCCTTCCCTCACAGCAGCCACACTAATCGGACCACCAATCAGGTGCCTCAATCTCCCTCCCAGACACCTCTTAGGAAAATGACTCCCTGCGCTCCTGCGCTGAGCCGTGCGTAGGCTCGTCTCTTCTCCCTGCATCCTCATTTTGAAAGCCAATAAAAGTGGAAGAGTAAATTGCATTACGCAGTCTGGCGGTATCTGCAGGGAAGGTATTGTTTCTGACAGGCTGCAGATGTGCACCTGCAAACATCGCTGCCATTCACTAGTTATTCGCAGTAGAAAATGTAAGCGACGATGACACCAGAACAACAGGAGCAGGGCTGCTGGGGAGCAGAGAAAAGTGGTTGGAATCTGCATAAAAGGGAGCGAGAGAATGGGTGTAGTAAAAACATTTTCCCCGAAGTCTTCTTTAAATAAGAACTGTGCACTTTTAGCCCAGCAGGATCCCTAACCTTTTCAAATCTTCCCCTTTTCTTGCTACAATGTCTTTAATTTTCTCGCCACTGTTCTTGTTTTCTTATCAGAGAGGGATCCAACTTTCTGCGTAGCCGGAGAATTAGTCTCACGCAGCTGGATTTCTGTCGTTTGCTCATCACTCAGGCAGTTCAGAGACAACCAGGGGGGTTCCTCCCCACCGTTAGATCTTCTGCTGTTTTTGCTGACGGTATAAAAGCTCCAAAGCCCTTTTTCTTTTTAGATCAAAATAGGGAAATCAGAATTCTTTGTTCAACCAGGGCTTTAAATTCCTCTTCATTGAAAGTTTGTTCAAAGGACAGTTTAATAGTAATTAGATGGAGAACATCAAGGGAATTTTACTTGAAGATATTGCAAGAGTTTAACTACCATATAAGATTAAATGAATTTGAATAAAGCAGACACAAATTGCAGCATTTTAACCTTTTCTTCCAGGCACTTACACAGCAAGCTTAAATGGTTTTGAGTTGAGATCCACAGTTAAGGGGACTGTGTGAAATCATGCTGAAGTGGGATAAAAAGAAACATTACCGCCCTGTTAATCAGAAAAGAATGGTTAAATTGCAGGTGATGAGAGTTTGAATCATACCTGGACCAGTTAGCGCATAATCCTCTCTGTCGATATAGGACTGGTCCGCAGGCTCACAAACCAAAGGAGACTGAGGATGAAAGAAACAGAAACATACGTCAGTATGTTCCTTCATCTAACAAGCACCGACAGGTTCTGATCACAACCATCATGGGAACACTTAACCTGACATTTATTATGAGCTATGGTTTATCAAAGGCAATAAACAAGTAAGAACATAAGAAAATAATGATTTTTCAAAGCAAAATCTGAAAAGTGTGGAGTACATTTGTATTCAGCCCTCTTTGATCAATATATCGTACAATCCTTTTTCACCGCTATTACAGCTGCAAATCCTTTGGGTTATTTGTCCACCAGCTTTGAAGATCTAGAGGCTTAAATTTCTGTCCTCCTTTGCAAAACACCTCAGGTTTGGTCAGACTGGGTGGATGTCCAGGTGGTCCTTAAGTGATTTCAGATTGAATTTAGCCTTCCCAACACAAGTCTGCTTCAGTATAAACCATTCCACTGTAGATCTGGCCGCATATTCCTGGTTTTTGTCCTGCTAGAAGATGGTCCTCACCTAATTACAAGTATTTTGCAGGATTGCCCTGTATTTAGCTCCATCTATCTTCCCATCAACTCTGACCAAAGTCATGTTGGCAAACTGCAAATAGGAACTCTTAGGGCGCTTTTTTTGCAGCATGTTTGTTCTTTTCACTCTTTCACAAACATTCTCAGAATAATAGTTATCAACATGAGCCGCACTTTTAAGATTGATTTTTGAAAACCATTAATGGATTAACTTCCACTTCACTGTTTTACTTTATATATATATATATATATATATATATATATATATATATATATATATATATATATATATATATATATATATATATATATATATAATTTTGAGAGATACTCTAGTTTAGCACCATCCCGGAATCAAAGTAAAATCAAACATAAATCCCTAAACTGGGTTTGATTTGTACAGTATAACAACATTATGAAAATGCAGGTATAATAAATGACAGACACTTGAGTCTAGTTTATTCATATTTTGGGTTTTATTGTGTTTGCTTTGCAGCAGTTAGAGCAAATAAAATCTAATTTCACTGAAACAAATTGCTGTGATGAAAAAGCAAAAACCAATTTAAAGACTTGCATCGCATAAAACACGACAGAATAAAAAGATGCTGATGTATTGTCACTCTTCAAATGATGTTGCACCTTCACTCCAGTTATTAACACCACAAAAGTTTAAATCTGGAGGAAAACGTTCACTCTGACTTCACAGAAATGATAGCAGACCTTTAATCTGGCCCCTTCAATCCTAAGTCATTATGGATTTTCCAAAATAAATACTTATATTAAATTATGACTACATTTTGACACACAACCTGCAGTATTGAAGTATTAACCTTAACTATCACACCCAAAAAACTAAAAAAATAGGCAACCTCACAGTTTGAATCTCTCATTTTACATTGTGTTACCAGGCAACAGACTCATTATGCTCAGTGTTTTTTTTATTCCTTATTGCCGTGAAGCTGCCTGGAAAGGACATTCAAAAATGTAGAAAATTTTCCCGTAATTGTTAAAAACCTACCATGTAATACTCTAAATTCTCAACCCTTTTAACGGCGTCATGGATGAATGTGGATGAATTTGAAAGGCCTCTCTTTTGTTCGCTTGTTGTGAAGCCTGTGAGTTTTTTTTTTGTTCTCAGTAAATCCAGTAAGACTGGAACTGAAGAATGTCTAAATCAAATCTCAGAGCAGAGAAAAGCTAACATGTAGTGTGCTGTATCACTCTAACACCCTCCTGCACACGTTTCAGGTGCTGATATAGAGCTGGGGATTAAAGTGATGCTCAAATGTCTACAACCCTGTCAAATGCCGGGCTGGTGTAACTTAAAAACGTAGCTGAAATAAATATTCTGGGGCAATAAATTGGTTGCATAGGTTTGCAAACAGAAGTGATTAACCCAGGTTCAGAAAGTAAAAAGCCTGTTCAGAGATTATTTTCAACTATTTGCATTTCCACCTCCACAGAGTCAGGGGCTGCATTCGAGATGTTCTAATTATAGCTCCTAGCTCCTATTCCCTGACCTTTCATGAGATCAACAATAAGAACTCAAATTGTGGGGAGGAAAGGAGCATCTGACTGGTGTGCCAAATTCAGACAGCCTTTACCTCGTACGTCATTATGAGACGGCAACGCACATGGAGGATTCTTGTCAAATCCGGGCCTACAGCCTTCCAAAAATGAACTACAAAGTGCAATCTCTGGGCATTTTTGTTAATTTCCGTGAGTTTGGAGGTGTTTATATGTCATGTCACGCAAAGGATTGTGGGATTCCTTATAGCTCCTTAGTGCCGGTAAGCTTCCTCTGGTAAAGGAACTGTGATAGGAAGCATACAGGCTACCTCCTTCCTTACGGACTGCACTATTCGGACAGCACTTATCATGGCGACCGCTGACACACTTCCGCTTACCAGTTCGACCTTTTCAGGTGCAACCAGGGACTAATGTTTAAACCATCCATCCATCCATTTTCCAACACACTTATCCCTATTGGGGTTGTGAGGGGTGCTGGTGCCTATCTCCAGCTGTCAATGGGCGAGAGGCGGGGTTCACCCTGGACAGGTTGCCAGTCTATCGCAGGGCATAATGTCTAAACCAGTGGTCTCAAACTCTGGTCCTCAAGGGCCACCGTCCTGCAACCTTTTGATGCTTTTGTTCTTCAACACACCTGACTCCACCATGAGCTCATTAGCAGAGCTCTGTAGAGCTTGACTGTATGCTTGTGAGCGAGTTTAGCTGTTTAATTGAGACGTGCAGGAAAAGGGACACAGCTGAAGGTTGCAGGACACCAGTCCTTTGTAACCACTGCTTTAAAATCACCTGGGGTCTTATCTATAAAACTTTGCGTAGAATCCATACTAAAAGTGTACATACCCCAAGAAAAAGAAAATGGCATACGGCAAAAAAAATTAAAAATAATTAGGCTCCATTGATTACCCTTTTTGAGTAAGGACTCTTTATCCAAAGCGGAAGTGCGTCAGCGGTCGCCATGATAAGTGCTGTCCTAATAGTGCATTCAGTAAGGAAGTAGGATTTACAAATAAACTTGCCCTGCCTGTAGGGTCCTTATGTATACTTAAGTGTCACCAAGCATTAACAACACAGGGGTTTTAAAAAGCCTATTATCAAACCGATCTATGACTAAAGTCTGATACGGAGTGAAATTAAACGTCTGAGAGGAATCATGATGCTGTTCACCACTTCACCATCTGCGCCGCCAATTCCCCCGTCTCCAGAATGAGCGCACACCTGGGTCAGAGTTGTCCGGAGGACCACTCAATACCCTGTCAAGTTCTTTTTTTCTTCATAGATCCCAATGTTTGTGTGAAAAGTGACGTACGCACCTTTCAGGCCCCATTTTGTGCTTACCAAGCTTCATAAATGAGACCCCTGGTCATAAAGTGAACAGGATGAAAAGCAACTAGGCTGGATTTTTACTTTCTGAAGCCAGATTTACCACCTCTGTTTGCAAACCATTAAAATGACACTTTCCTTTGAAGCACCTGTTGATTGAGTTTTAGTATTGGTTCCAACCCACAACTTGATTCCCTCCCTCCCTCTCTCCCTCCCTCCCCCCCGATAGGGAGAAGATCTCTTGTTCGCAGTCCTTTCCAGGTGAATCTACAGATTATCTGTCAGATTCTGTTCTCAACTCTGGGTTTGCCTTTCCTCAACTTTAATACGGTTTTAGTTCAGTCATTTTGTGCTGATTCTGAGATAATCTTGGACTCACTGTGACACTCCAACTTCATCTTCCTCTTTCTAACAGACACCCGGACGCTTTAAAGCCAAAACTGACTGGTGTTTGGAACGGTTATTCATCTTGATAAAAAAACTCTAGTTCCATTTGAAGAAAAGTAGCCCCACAGCGCGACGCAGCAACCACTAAGCTCCACTCTGAGTTTATTCTTTTGGTGTTGTTTTCCTCCGTGCTTTCTGTCAAACAAACTAAAATGAAAACACTTGATCAAACATTTCTTTTTGTTGCATTTTAAAAAACATCTCTGAAAATGATGCTTCTCAAGATCAGATCACTTTAGATGTAAGATGAGATGTAAGTGCAGTAAGGACCATAATAATGGCATTACTTTTATTAGTTACACTTCTTTGTATGTTTTAACAGGTTCCATGAATGTAAAAAAAGTTGCATCGTTCCAGGTTCTTTATGCTTTTAATAATAAACAAACCAAACACGAGGAGGAGAAGCGCAGCTCTCATGTTCTGCTGTTCGTGTTGCTGTTGCACGTCTAAAAGAATGACAGAGACCCTCAATTATTAATTTCTGCAGAAAGTTTATTCAGTCGATGCCTTTTCTGAAACAGCAACAGCAGGTCTGACTGAATGACTCATTGTCACTTCAGTTCTCAACATCAGGTAAATTTACTGTTAACAGGGCATTGTGCGTGTGTGAATAGTGCCTTAAAACATCCACCAGCCACCAGAGCCAGGGTTATTCCAGTTTTCTATGTTGCTCCTCTAGGAGCCCAGATCAGAGCTCTCCTTTTGGATGCAATCTGTGGGGGCAAACCCTTGAAGCCTGCTGGCCAAGAAGAGGCTAGCTCTCCTTTTTTCTCAGGACCCGGGGTAGACATGTGGTGAGCCAGAACAGCCGGCTCAATGCAGAGATGAAGCAAGCAACCCACGTGGTAACTGAGCAAAGGATGGAGGAGTTTCTATCTGCTTGATTTGGTTTGCTTTTTCAGTACAGCATTGTACATGAAAATAGACACAGTGTCTTTTTGGCAAATATTGAAATGATTCATATAACTGTGACATCATCCAGTGAAGACAGATCACCCGCTACTACCATCTAATGTAGAACAGATTACTACATCAATGTGTGCTTCTGTGCTTCTTGTCTCTCTTGTTGTGTCTCTGCTCTGTCTTCTGTAACCCCCAGTCGGTCGAGGCAGATGACCGTTCATACTGAGCCCGGTTCTGCTGGAGGTTTTCCTTCCCGTTAATGGGGAGTTTTTCTTTCCGCTGTCGCTTCATGCTTGCTCAGTATGAGGGATTGCAGCAAAGCCATGTACAATGCAGACGACTCTCCCTGTGGCTCTACGCTTCTCCAGGAGTGAATGCTGCTTGTCGGGACTTTGATGCAATCAACTGGTTCCCTTATATAGGAACATTTTTGACCAATCTGTATAATCTGACCCAATCTGTATAATATGATTGAACTATACTTTGTAAAGTGCCTCGAGATGACATGTTTCATGAATTGGCGCTATATAAATAAAATTGAATTGAATTGAATTGAATAAAATGGTTTTACAAATCTTTTCCAACAATACCAGACAATGTCAATGCTGCCACCTTTAAAATCTTGAAGATTTACTTGATGTTGAGAGTAATTTATTTGGTAATTTTAGGTAGTAATCGGTTCTAAAACAACCATTTAGATTTGTTTAATTATTTTCAAGTCTTTAGTTTATTTAGTTAAGTATTAATTCAATTAAATTTTATTTATATAGCGCCAATTCATGAAACATGTCATCTCAAGGCACCTTCCAAACTCAAATTCAATCAGATCAGATTATGAAGATTGCTCAAAAAAAAATGTCCCATCTAAGAAAAAATGTCATAATTATGGCTAATTAGCAAAATCTTATGTTATGGAACATCCTGGTGCCAATTCTTGTCCATCCACCCAAACATGATCGGAGCGTGGAAACAAGCGGTTCAGGATGGAAACCTGGAAATCTCTCATCTGATTCTGGACAATGCCAAGGTGTCATTCCCCATCCAGCAATTCCTGGGTCTGCCACAGGGATGTCCTTCCAGTGGGACATGCCAGGAAAACCTCCAAAGACAAGGTCCAGAAAGCCTCCTGATCATTTGCACCTATCACCCCAGCTTACTCCTTTTGATGCAGAGAAGCTGTGGCTCTTTGCCAAACTCACCCCAAATGATGGAGCTTCTCACCCTATCTAAGGCTGAGCCCAGCCGCCCTAATAAGGAACGCCATTTCAGTTCGGTTTATATTATTTATATATCATAAAATCACGGCCGATGTCATCTCATGGAGATTTACGAGATAAAAAGGTTGAATTCTGATCCGGTAATATAGGTTCATATTAAATTCAAATCATGCTAAGACTGGAGCACTAGATACATCACTGTAGAAAATACTTCAGTTCACCTATCCATCTATTCCTCCGCTCCATCCTACCAGAAGACAAGACATCGAGAGGCTGGAAGACCTCAGCTTGAGCAGTCCACCTTTTTCCACATCAGAGACCATCCCCTCCATGTCTATGTCTTGAGATCCTCTCCATGAACACCACAAACTGGGTCAGATTCACGGGGCAGTCCTGGCGGAGTCCAACCCGCACTGGGACCAAGTACTGAGAAAGTGGAAACTGCTCTTGGTTTGGTTCTACGGAAGGCTATTAAAAGCATACCCTGCATTCCCTAAAAAGATGTCACATGTAGAACACAGATAGCAGGACTGCAGCTCACTGATTAATCTCACAGTTTTTATTGATGCAAAGGAACCGCTGTCAAACACCCCCGTGTCTCTAACAGAGTCAAGGTGGACACAGCAGTAATTAGAACCAGCCCGAACTGCAGTTTCCACACTGTTCTAATTACATTTTTCAAACCCTCCTTTTGAGGCTAAGTGTTGTTAATCACATTATTATTACACCTTCATACTAGCTAGTATTGTTTTCTATACAGTGGGCAGATCAAAGTAACTCATTTCTTGCGTTTTAGTTGTTCTTATGTATTTAGTCATGCATTTTGAGAAATAAAGGGAACATGTTACATACTTTAGAACCAGAAAATCTACAATTTTAGTCAATAGCTACATTTACATGGACAAAAGTAATCGGAATAAAGGGCCGATCTGAACAAAAAATGTGTCATGTAAACAAGCCAATCGGAATATTGGGATCGGATTAAGCTCAATCAGAATTAAATTATATTCTGAATGAGAGGGGTGGTTTATGCTGATTGATAATCCGATCAATGTGCAGATAAATGCCTGTCAGGATCAAGTTATTCAGAATGTGGCAAAATGACCTGAGTGAGCATGTGCGCCCGACGTAAACGGGACGTATTTCCACGTTGTTGAGTGGTGGAAAGACGTCGGCAAGCAAAACTGTCGGGGCTCCCGATAAATATAATGTTCGAAACATTAAAAGAGCTAAAAATTATTATTTATTCAGTAACGTTTCAACTGTACTTAGAAGATGGTGCAAGTCCAGCCTGAGCTCTGAGAAGACAAACAAACTCATAAAACTGCTTTGTTTGGTATTGCTGTTGTTCAGCAACGACAGAAGTTCTTCTGTGTATGTTTAGGGGAATTTGATAACTGCACAGGTCAGAGTGGTTTCTGAATAAAACCAGGTGGATCCAAATGCACGTTATGATCAGTTTAACTGATTGTGTGCCCATATAAACTGCAGATATTACTTGTAAGCATAAAATTCATAAGATAAGAAAGTGCTTTCCATTACTGACAATTAGCTATAGCAGCATAGCTTTCTCTCTCTGTGTCTGAGCCAAATGAAGGAAAGAAAAGTGAGTGCAGACGGTGTCTAAGTAGTTTAACTCTCTTGTGTAGGCCTGATCCTAAAGTGTCTTTATGGGGCCAAATGTGTTGTGAGGACATTAACTTGAGTTAAGCTTATAGGGTTTGAGTGGTGTGACCGATAGTGTCTTTGGAATTAAGATTTGGCAGCCAGGTAACTGTGATGCATCCACCTGACTGAGACTTTGGCTCATAAATACAAAATTATGTGTCAGAATATTAATGCTGGTCACAATTGGAGCAGAAATTGCAACTTCTATCCAGAGTACTACGCAAATCAAAGTGTTTCAAATTACACTTTTTGTCACAAGCAGTCATTCCCCACTGTTGTGAGCTGCCGGCAGATTGGGGATACCACAGAGTGCTTATAAATCCCCGGGTAGGCGCAGAACCTTTAGATCTTAAACAACTGCACTCAGGCAACAGGTTTCCTGACTTCCTCCTCACTGGATTAGTCGCCAAATAAAGCTTCATCCTTGCCCTGGATGGACATTGTGTCAAGCATTGATGACAACAATTCAGATTTTAAACGCCCAGCTGCGTTCTCTGCTTTTTTGTGCTCCTTTTATTTCCTTTTCCTGTTTTTTGCATATTCTTCACCTTCGAACATGGAAAAGAAGATGACTTTTGTGGGCTAAAAGCTTTAACACAGCTTTAAAAATTATGAGGGAAAAAAACACCAAAACTTCAATCTTACAGCACGCTCCGCATCTGCTGATACACAAATGTGCTATTGCTATATTCATGCTTCTGCTGGGCCTTTTAGTCCGCCCCTCGAAGCATTAAGTCTGGGTTTTCCTGATCAAAGCATTGCTGACAGCTAACAATCGCTCTCTCTCGGTGCATGTCAACTCTGCCTGGTCTAAAGAACCATCACACACAGCCAGGGAGCCAAATCTGTGCCCAGAAAAAGGTTTTTAATGACTGGAAGGAACCAACTCCTCTAGTTAAGAAACACATCCAGAGTCAGGACGCCGCCAACCAATCCCCGATCTTTGACACGCAGACACAGGATCCAAATTAATTCCTGCCTATTGATCAGGACAAGCAGAGACGACGACTGGCATTTGAAAATCCCAGTGAGAAGGGCCAAAGATAAAGAAAAGCATTAAAGAGCCGAGGAGAAGGCGCAGAAGGTGTTTCTTTGTAATTGTGGGCAGCGGTCAGTGTGAGGAGGATTCTGCTTTGATGGCTGAAATATGAGAGGAGATCAGATCAAAGGTGACTCAATTCTCTTTCTTGTTGTGGATGAGTGTTTTCACAGGGTCAGAGGGATACATTCGTCACTAAAGAAAATGACCAGGAATATTCAGACAAGACCTCCCCCCCCCACCCACCCCTCCCCAATCCCAGTAAATAGCGCTAAAAGTGCAGAAACCTAATCTACAGCAAGCCTTCCCTGATGCCAGATCCCTTCCCTTGTTCCTCTGCAAGCTCCCCACAACGGAAACGGCACGAACATGCGGTAATGTGCTGTGGCAGCACACGCACATACACACTCACACATGCCAACGTATCATCAAGACGACATGGACAGATTACCGGTGACACGCAGAAGCCTGGCAGGGACCCTCCCTGCACCAGCAACAAGGGTGGGCAAAGCTAAGCCAGTCAACCGTGCAGAGGCCCTTGGTCAATTATATAAGACAGTGATTCACACACACACACACACACACACACACACACACGCCAGATGCACAGCCACACACACACACACACACACACACAAAACGTGCGACAGCTTGCTGACAGCAGGCATGAACTGCTAGTCTATATGTTGCAACACGGTGATGAAAGTACATCAGACGCATCATGAAAGCTGCTTCTCTAATATTTAAAGCCTGTTGGCTCTGAGGCACACATGCACTTGATATTAACGCGCAGAGCAAAACTGGGTGAAATAAGAGAACACGCAACTCCGTTTCTGCTGTGATGGCATTCCCTTAATGTCAAACTCTGAGGAAGGGCGCTTGCTCTTCCTCCTCTTCCCCCCCTGATTTGCTTGGATCACAACAGAACCTGGGTCAAAGCCCGAGCAGCGAACGGGATGAGAGCGGACAGCGAGGGCGGTGGCTACAGGAAAGCAACATCCAGGAAATATTTCTGTTCAAACAAAAGATTGGAACCCAGATGCATTGATGCACACGCGGTTGAAGGATCTCACATTGTTTCTCCATCTGCACCAACAGGGTAACGTTAAACGTCCACACACTTAAATCCTCGTTACGGTTCACCTAAATGTGTTTGATCTTATGGGAGAGTTTGAGCAGCGTCTGCCTAATCCCAGGATCAGCAGAGAGGATCTGATATGCAGACACTCTTTGCCAAATAACTCGCTCCTTCAAAACACTTCACATTTTATGCCCCCTAATAAAGATCTGTAAAAAAAAAAAAGTCTTAAAGTAAACTGTGCTTTTATTGCAGTAGCATAATCTCAAAATAAAAATGTAAAACAAATCTGACCTCAGCAGCCCAACCAACCTTTCTATGGGATTTGGGTTTGGGGAACGGAATAACCGCTGGAGGACAAATCCTGTGTTGATGTGGAACACGTTCATGTTTTGGATCAGTACCCTGCCGAAAGACCCGGTGATGACCCATTTTTTACTTAAAATGTGCTCGTTTTTCATGATGCCATGTGCTCGAACAAGGACATTTGAAAGAGAACAGATAACATGGATCCTCCACCGTACCTAACAGAAGATGCCTATTCACATATTCAGTGTTTGTTCAAAAAAAAGCTCCATCTTGGTCTCTACCCACCAGAACAAACGTCTCCAGGTATAGTCAGAGTTTAGTGATCCCCCTATATTTAAATGCGTGACATTAGGACTGATGAGCCTTTTTCCTTCTATCTGGTGTTTGATGCTTGTTATTAGACTTGGTGAAACTGAACAAGTTAAAGTTTGGTCCTCACTCACTCATCCACCCTTGTTTGTCACTGTTCTGGTTTTTCTTTAAACTTTTTACTCACTGCTCTGACTGCAGACATGGACAGGTTGAGGTGAGTAGCAGCTTTCTTGTCCCCATTTTCTTACTTTCAGAGAGCAACACACATGCGCTTCAGTCCAGTGACATGTTCTCTGCTCTTTCTCATTTTTAAGAGAGGCTATGAGAAATTTGCCTCCATGCAATGTCATATTCATACGGTAAGGAAACAGAAAGCCATGAATTACTAATCATTAATCTCTTAAGAATTGTTAGAGGGGCCGATAAATATTACAGCGGTGTTCTAGTCGAAATCATAAAAGATTGTTACTTCTAATGAAAAATAGGCTGCACTCAGACAGATTTCCAGTCTAATATTCTGCAACAACGATGATATTTTCCCGTCTGTTGAGTGTAGAGAGTGGCGTACCTTCTGTGAGGACGTGTCGGTGGCGATGTGGTCAGCCTCCTCCATCTCCCCCATCTTCAGATGACTCACTGCCACTGTCCCTGCTGTGCAGACACCATCCGAGGACCTGGAGACGTTGACGAGAGAACAAACACGTGCATCAAGGTTTTATGCTAAAGACCTCTAGCTCTAAGTGCCGCACAGCGATCAGGCTGGGAAGAAGTAATATTCTGGCTTACATTAAGCCTTGAACAGGTTGTACAATTACACAGCTTGTTGAGTTAAAATGCAGCGGCGAACATGAGTGCTTGCCCTGGGATTTCTTTACTTGACAGATTGTGCAGGAAGGTCTGGGTAGAGAATAAAGCTGAGAAGTTTGCAGGGAGGGGAGGGAGAGAGCATTTTATCTTACTGCTCAAACGGTGGCCTAATATGTGCTCAACGAGATGACTAGACCTTTTCTGATACTGTAGAGCGGCCTGGCCAATCACTTTTCCAATCGCAGAGCTTGTGATTAAGGATAAGATAGAAAATCTATAGTATTGGCAAGAAGACAGAGGCTTTAAAATGAAGAAAAATGGCCCCTCCACATGACGGCAGCAAGTCTGATCACTTTAAAAGACCCGTCCTTAATGTGCTCGATTGCACTCCGGCTGGAGGAACGCTGGCTGCTCTGTGCCAGCCAGCGGTCTGATGGGAGGGAGGAGGAATGACACACGACTGCCCTCCGAGGAAAAAAAAAACGCACGGACGGTGATGGAAACAGAAGGGATCCTTTCAAGGCTAATCCATCTTGATGAGGTACAAGGAAGAAGTTTTTAAACACACACAGGAGAAACGAGGAGAGAGGGAAGGAAGCGCAGTGAGCGAACAGCGGACTGGGAGCCCAAGGAGGCAGCTGCAGGGGAGAAACGTCTCTGTGGTGGGACACGGAGAGCTTCAGTTAGTGCTTAATGTCTTACAGCAGTCTCAAAGCAGAGAAAATAACATTGGCTGCTTTATAAATCTAATCTTTGTCCGTCGCCAGACACCTGTCTGGGTGTTCACTCCTGTGCTCCACTCCCCGTTTCCTCATCTTTCCTCACGCCGCGGCAAAGCCGAAGGCCGCGGAGAGAAAGTCACCCTGACTTTGATCGCATGTGTCCACGCGTAATCAAGGAGATGGAGATTAACATGCACCGCAGTCAGTGACAGTCCTCTGGAGGCAGAGCAGAGGGACAGCGGTGGTCCGCTACTCTTCAGATTACACGGCCACAATCCACTAATGAACTCTCCCCTCATTCACAATCTTCACGATTAGGGCGACGACATCCGCGACCGTATTCGGTCAACATCAAAGTTTGTGGGTGGCACCGAATTGTTATAATTTTTTTTAAATTTCTTTAACTTTTGTTAAACCTCCATCATATATCAGAGCTCTGATTACCCCGTATTTCCCCAACAGAACACTTTGTTCTCAGACTTCAGGTCTGCTGGTGGTTTCTAGAGTCATTAAAAGTACAGTCATGGCCAAAAGTATTGAGAATGACACAAATATTATATTTTCACATGATCTGCTGCCCTCTGGTTTTCATGTGTGTATGTCAGATGTCATCACATACGTACAGAAATACAATTGCAATCATATGAGTAACAAAAGCTTTTAATGACAGTTAGAATAAGTTAATGCAGCAAGTCAATATTTGCAGTGTTGACCCCTCTTCTTCAGGACCTCTGCAATTCTCCCTGGCATGCTCTCAATCAACTTCTGGACCAAATCCTGACTGATAGCAGTCCATTCTTGCACAATCAATGCTTGCATTTTGTCAGAATTCCTAGGTTTTCGTTTTTCTTGATCTCTTGATGATTGACCAAACGTTTTCAATGGGATTAAGATCAGGGGAGTTTCCAGGCCATGGACCCAAAATCTCTATGTTTTGTTCCCTGAGCCAGTTAGATATCACTTTTGCTTTATGGCAATGTGCTCCATCATGCTGGAAAAGGCATTGTTCATCACCAAACTGCTCTTGGACGGTTGGGAGAAGTTGCTCTCGGAGGACATTCTGGTACCGTTCTTTATTCATGGCTGTGTTTTTAGGTAAGACTGTGAGAGAGCTGACTCCCTTGGCTGAGAAGCAACCCCACACACGAATGGTTTCAGGATGCTTTACAGTTGGCGTGAGACAAGACTGGTGGTAGCGCTCACCTCGTCTTCTCCGAACAAGATGTTTTCCAGATGTCCCAAACAATCGGAAAGGGGATTCATCAGAGAAAATGACTTTACCCCAGTCCTCAGCAGTCCACTCCCTGTACCTTTTGCAGAATATCAGTCTGTCCCTGATGTTTTTCCTGGAGAGAAGTGGCTTCTTTGCTGCCCTCCTTGAGACCAGGCCTTGCTCCAAGAGTCTCCGCCTCACAGTGCGTGCAGATGCACTCACACCTGCCTGCTGCCATTCCTGAGCAAGCTCTGCACTGCTGGTAGCACGATCCCACAGCTGAAACACTTTTAAGAGACGCTCCTGGCGCTTGCTGGTCTTTCTTGGGCGCCCTGGAGCCTTTTTGGCAACAATGGAACGTCTCTCCTTGAAGTTCTTGATGATGCGATAGATTGTTGACTGAGGTGCAATCTTTATAGCTGCGATTCTCTTTCCTGTTAGGCCATTTTTGTGCACTGCAATGATGACTGCACGTGTTTCTTTAGAGATAACCATGGTTCACAGAAGAGAAACAATGATGCCAAGCACCAGCCTCTTTGTAAAGTGTCCAGTGGTGTCATTCTTACTTAATCATGACAGATTGATCTCCAGCCCTGTCCTCATCACCACCCACACCTGTATTAATGGAGAAATCACTGAAACGATGTTAGCTGGTCCTTTTAAGGCAGGGCTGCAATGATGTTAAAATGTGTTTTGGGGGATAAAGTTAATTTTCTAGGCAAATATTGACTTTGCAATTAATTGCTGTTACGCTGATCACTCTTTATAACATTCTGGAGTATAAGCAAATTGCCGTTATAAAAACTGAAGCAGTAGACTTTGTAAATATTAACATTTGAATCATCTCAATACTTTTGGCTATGATTGTAGAATGGGAGGCAGATCCTTTAGCAATCAGGCTCCTCTCCTGTGGAACCAACTCCCAGTTTTGGTCCGTGAGGCAGACACCCTGTCTACTTTTAAGACTAAGCTTAAAACTTTCCTGTTTGACAAAGCTTATAGTTAGAGTGGCTCATGTTACCCTGAGCTACCTCTATAGTTATGCTGCTATAGGCTTAGGCTGCTGGAGGACATCAGGGCCTATTTCTCTAACTCTGCTGAGTTCTACTGTTCTACAGTTTGCATTGCTTGTTGTCATTTCAGCTTTTAACTTTTGTTCTCTCTCTTTTTTTTTCTTCATAGTAGGTACACCTGGTCTGGCGTTCTGTTATGGTCTGAAGGTATGGTCTGGTCTGAAGACAGATCAGCCACTATTACCATATAATGTAGAACAGATTCCTGGATCAATGCGTGCTTCTGTGCTTGTTTGTCTCTGCTCTGTCTTCTCTGACCCCCAGTGGGTCGAGGCAGATGACCGTTCACACTGAGCCTGGTTCTGGTTCTGCTGGAGGTTCTCCTCCCTGTTAAAGGGGAGATTTCCTCTCCACTGTCGCTTCATGCATGCTCATTATGAGGGATTGCTGCAAAGCCATCAACAATGCAGACGACTGTCCACTGTGGCTCTACGCTCTTTCAGGAGGAGTGAATGCTGCTTGGAGAGACTTGATGTAACCTGCTGGGTTTCCTTAGATAGGAATTTTTTTTTGACCAATCTGTATAATTTGATTGAATTTGACTTTGGAAAGTGCCTTGAGATGATGTGTTTTATGAATTGGCGCTATATAAATAAAATTGAATTGAAAAAATTTAAAATTAACGCTCACTGGAGACATCCATGATGTTCGCCTCAAGCCGTTGGATGGGTCCATCTTGCAAGAAGTTTGAATGCAAACATGGTGGATCACGCGTCTCATTCGCTGTCACAGGAGGCTGGTTTTAGAGTAATTAAAGTAGGAAATTAGTTCAAGACAGGCAACAACGATCACTGTGTTGATGCACCGTGAGGTTCGCCATAAGAGACGTGCATCTGAAGGGAAGAGGCCTAGAAGCTGCTGATGAGCCGACGGCAAAGACAAATGCACCGCACATAGCTGTCAACGCTGCTGATTGCACTCCGCAAAGTGTGACGCCTGCTTTCCTCTGAATAAGTGTGCAAACATTTCATTGATCAATGCTGTGAAAGTGGGTTGATGCGCTGACTTTGAGCAGCCAGCCAAATAAATTTTACTTCCTGTTTTAATCCCATTTTAATGTTTTCAAATGAATCTGACGGCATTATTTAGGCAAGTCAGATGATGCACACTTATTAAATATGAGTCCTTTTTTTATATTATTTCTGCTATTACTGAGATAAATGAAAGAACAAAGATGATCACAAATACAGAAAAAAATTGTCCGCTGTTGTTTAAATGTTTAATTGTTGCAATTGTTAGTGTATTTTATTGAAATATTTGTATGCAGTTGAAACGCGGTGAGTGGAGAGGTACATGTGGAAAATAGGATGGTGATGATAATAATAAAAATAATAACATTAATATTAATATTATTACTAGTAATAATAATAATAATAATAATAATAATAATAATAATAATAATGTAATTGACCTGGTACCTGTTGTAAAAATATTTTTAAATTAAACAGATCCATAAAAGTATAAAATTTAAATGTTATAGTTTCCATTATAGTATGTCATGTAATGGAACATATTCCTTTTCTTAAGAACTGCATTTTATGACTAAACTAAAGTCTGTTTGTGCTTTTTTTCCATTCATATCATCTCATATCACACTGTAACCACTCAGATTTACTTTATCTGCAAGTCCATAAAAAAAAAAAAAACTGAGGTATAATTTTTTTTTTTATTTCTAGGTGGTACTAAAGGGAAAAAAACACTGAATGGATTAATGAAAAAATAAATGTCAGCCCAATTCAAAATGCCTGACTTACAACATGCCTCTGAGACACACAAACTGAACAGCTGATCAAATACCATCTGTAAATATTATGTTTGCTGAGAAAAAGAACGTTAAAATGGGCAGAGATTGTTTGATTGAGCTGCAGGTTTATGGAACAAACACGTTAGCATAAAGGACAGAGACTTGCTGAAAACGTGGCTGCTCTGCAGCAATAGCCGGCTCCTTTAAATACGGGTTTGCCTCAGAAGGAACTTTATAGGGGAGGCTGACAGGAGCGTTAGTTAAAATCGAAGCTCCTTCTCCCCTCGCCTCTCTCCGCCGCTCCTTCCATCTGGTGGAGCTGGCACAGAGACAAATCTGCAGATTGTTCTCTCCCTCCGTCCGTCTTCCTCTTAAATCTAATTGGCCCGGGATCCCTTTTTATGACAACACTTAATCAGACAGCTTTGTTCGAGTGACAAAAATAATGTGTTTAAAATCTCTGCAATGAATTTGGCCCAATTAAAAAATAATTAGCCTTAAGAGAAGCGCCTTACATTTAACAGTAATTTTCTTTTGAAAGCTTTACTTGCAACTAACAAAACCATTAAGCAGCATAAGATGCAAAGTGATTTATTATTAAAAAAAAATAACTTTTACAAGTTTTGCCATGAGTCACATACATTACTCATATAGCCACCGAAGTGTAGGTTTGTCCAGCTCTTGGACAGAAAATTAAATTTGACTTACTGATGTTCTTTTTAAACCTTCATTTGAATAATTTCCAGAAGCAGAATGCGCTGCATCTGCGCGTTGACACACAAGCTGAAGGAAATTTCCGCAGTGAACTCTAACGGCACAGTCATCAAAACATGATGGGAAGACTAATGACAGCCGGCGCATTTTGCTTTAATCTCCAAAAGAATAAATGTAACAAATAAGTCTGACAAGCTCTACAAGGTAGATGTGTTTATTCATTTCAAAAAGCAGTAGATAAGCAGCAAGAAGAGGCTGCGTTTGGCAGATGATTGAGAAAGAACTCCATGAGAAATGATGCTGAATATGGCTTATCAGGCATAAATGTGCTTAAACTAAATGAATTTACCAAAACAAGAGGGAGCAAATGTTGATTTAGCTTTATGCATTTCCATTTTGACTTCAGGAAGCCAGAACCTTCATCTTTGTTACATGATCTTGACTAGCAATGCATCCATTAGGCTTGTACCTGCCGATATGGATTTTCTGTTTTGTTTAGGGTCTCAATTTACAAATCCCGATTTTGGTAAGTTTTTTTCCCTTTAGTCATTATTTTTTATCGTGTGAAACAATGATCATAAATTCTCTTTTATTCTATCGTCAAACTCCTCAGTGTAAACCTTGCGTTTAATTTAATAATTAAAGTAACAACCTAAAGAGAGCCTGTTGCATATAAAAAGTGCAAATAGCTCCTTGATGGAAGGGATGGTTTTAAATGCAACAGAAAATGATGGGATTGCAAATAGAGATGTGCTGGTGGGAGATTGATTGGCCCAGACCAGGGAGCAGCAGGTCAGAAACTTTTTTTTATTAAACTTTATTAAACTATTATTAGAGCTGCAGGGTTTTAAGGCCTTTTTAACTTTTTAACATTCAAAAATATCAACCAAAAATCTTTTTTTTTGTTTTTTTAAAAACTAACTTTATGATAAAGCACCAGCCAACATTTTGCTAAAAGTATTTTGACACATCAATCACCTGGCATTTCCTGTGTATTAAATCACTTGATCTGCATGTTTGTTCATGGCGGTGGACCCAAACGTTCCCTTATTTTTTAATCTATTTTTTATTTTTTTTTAGTCTCCTGGAAACAAATTTGATCGGGGTGGGCCGTAAGGCTGAAGCAGCTCAGATGGTGGAGCCTGACTCTTCTCACTTCCTCCATTTATCCAATTATCCTTTAAACATACTGCACTCTGCATTGTGATGGTCATGACTAGACTGAACAAGAGAACTATTGATCAAGGAAACTTTAGAGGATAATAAAAAGGACCGCTTTAAAAGTTGAAAAGAAAGTTTTTGTTTTTTTTTCCTCGGTAAAAATAGATTAGGGAAAGTTTTGCACAGTCCTGTAATTTCACAGTTAATTAATTTGGACAAATATCCCCATCTGTATCGGTAAAATATGACATTTTGGAATAAAACTCAGCACCACCATGTCAGATTTGTTCTCCATTATAGCATTATTACTGCTATGATTGCATTTTGTCATATTCTACACTCTTGTCAATTCTCCAGTAAATATTTGCTTAGACTGATAATAATGATAACGATCAATGAAAACAGACAAAAGCAAAGGCTTCCTTTTTACTCTGGAGTAAATAAATCCTAAATGTAATGCCAGGGTAAAGACAAACATAGTTTTCAAGGGTCCTAATTTAGCAGCCCATGAGTGCAGAAAAAAAATAAAAATCAAAGGACAGATACTGCTGTGGATGTCGCTGGTTTTCCCTCGGGGAAAGTCTCACAAAGGAAAACACCTGACAGCAGCAGAAATGAATCCAAGCACTACTGGCAGCCTCTCTGCCGTTTGCTAAAATGGTAAGACACAGAAAATATCCTGCAGAGAACGGAGAAAACTACGTTGTGTTTTGTTGTGAGTTTTGGCATTAGAACAGGGATTCTATCAGAACACCTTAAAGCCGCACATTGCCTGTAGGATAGGAGCGGCGAGAGATAAAGGATAAAAACGCTGGCAGGATTATACATGGCAGCCAGAATACTACGAGCTTGAAGTGTAACCGCAGAAGTGTAGATGGGAATCTTGACCTATATAAAGCTGCATGGGTGAACTATATATAGCCCTGGCTAGTTTTCACTGAGGACTGATGCTAAGACACAGAAAAGGACCAATCCTGTTGTTCCTGATTTTTATAAGGCATGATTGATGCTATGATGTGTCTCAGCAGGCGGTGCGTGTTTTGCAAATGAAGAATTGACTTGAATATTATTGCTGCACAGAGACTGACAAAAGGAGACCTTATAATGAGCCAGCTGTTTCCTGACCTGCACGTCTTAAAGTATATTCCCAAGGAAAACACTGGCCTGGTTTCCAGCGCATGAAAGAGATTCACCAGAAGCACAAAGTCTAAACTGAACGCAACACATTGCCTGCGTCTCGTTTTAATTGGTAAAGATCTGCTCGGCTCCATATCTAGGTACGTGTGTTCACAGAGAGGCCCGTGCCGGTTCTCTGTGCTCCAATGGCCAAGCAAGCCTCACGTTTTTAATAAGAAGCTGATTTGATAGAAGCACATAAACATGATCATCATGCTAATGTTCGAGGTGTTAAAATTAAGTTTTTGCTGCTGAGATCCAGCTGAAGTAAGCAGAACAGCAGCTAACGTATGTCAGCGAACGAGTCATGTTTGCACACAATTTGTGAATTTAATCTCTCTCTCTCTCTCTCTCTCTCTGGGATAAGCTATTCACAGGAGAAGCGAGCTAGAAATGGTGTGCAAACTGTAGACTATTTCTTCAGCTAATCAAAAATATTTCAAGATGCTGCTTGAGAGTACCGGTTACTTTTGCATGGATAGCCAAAGGATGCACATTCAAGAAAGTCACCTCTGGGAATCTACCTGATCAAAGAAGAAAGGCTGAAGTGACCCAGGAGCTGCAGGAGCTGCAGGAGCTATATTGTCTAAGACTGGTTGCCTCATGGTGCCTTTCCAAAGGTTAACTACCACCCAGAACATGTTATACCTCGACCTTAATAAGCAGTCATGACAGGAGAATAAGCAGAGATGTTAAGAAATACTGGCCAGCAACGCCTGGCTCACCTTGACGCATGGCACAAGCCCTGGAAGCAATCTTCTGGCGTCCCCCTGGTTAAAGGGGGACTCCAGGGTATGACATGCAACATGGAGGGACGTAAATTTGAGAAAGTACATCTTAATCTTTGTGGAGACTGTTTGTACAAACATCTTCCAGGGCTGGACGATAATTCAATAACAACATAGATTGATGATAAAAAAAAGGGTCAATGAAAAGTTCAATAGAATAACAGTTTTCCTTCCTTTTGAATTCTAACCATGTAGGTTAATATTAAAGTCATTAAATCCTCCCAACCAATCACAACACAGACCCAGGAACCAAGCTCCACCCCCTTCAAAGAGTTCAGAGAGCACGCGTTCTTTTTTCTTTTTTAAAACTTACAGTTTTGGTAAAAAAGTTGGATGAATAAAGCATTGAGTTTGAATTCAGTGTTTGGCTTGTCTTTTTGCGATGCTGGTAGTTTTAGAAACGTTGTGTAATGGTTATTTGCACAAACGTTCAACAGTTTAGCCCACATTTTTAAACAGAAACTGGCTGCTCCTAAATGGAAAAAAGATTAGTGGTAAAAAAACTTTTGCTTATTCATAAAACACAATTCAAAAACAATGAACAAAACCTCTGGATCAGTCGGGGTTTAAAACTTACCAGAAACAAGTCTGACTGTTTCTACAATTCAAAATAACGTTATATTCCGGTACCACATCCAGGTCCTCTTAAACCAGTGCCCCCCCCCCCCCCCCCCCCCCCACTGGGAGACAAGCACAGCTGTATACAACTGTCCAGCATGAAACCTGTTTATCAAAACACCCGATGACATCAGGCATCATTTTAAAAGTGAAAAGCTGGTCCAGTGTTCATCGATAAGGACGAGGAACCCTTTAATAAACCATTCTTCCTCCTGAAGTATCAACCAGTCCTAAGAACGCTGGCATAGACATTCCTGAAGACAGAGGATTGTGATTCCCTGTAGCTGACAAACACTCTCTGTCCCTGCTTGGAAAAGGGAGGGACTGACCGCCCAGTCTGCCAAAGCAACAGCACCGTCCCCAGAATCAATGCAGTATGGGACACCTGAGAATGCCCACAACATCTAGCGCCTTGCTGATCTCAAAGTAAATCTCTTACAACCCTGCAAACCGCCGCTGAGCCGCTGATTAACATCCTCAATGGAGGTGACGCTGCCATGACAATCCCTATAAATGAAATAATTTTCCCAAAGTATGTATGAGTAATTAGGGACTGGAGTCCGATGGCTAATAAACTCTGATGGGGACAATCAACAGTTCCTGTTACTTTGTGAAGGGCCATATTAAAAGTGAGTAAAAGTTTCTAGTCCAAGTATGGAAATTAGAACTTCATTTCCTATTTGAGCTTTTCATGGATAGTTAATTTCTTGCTAAGCCGCAGCAGAGGGACTCGACACACGCAACTGAGTTTGGCTCCAGAACGCTGCTGGAAGATTTGCTGAAGACGAACTGGAACTGTGGGTTTCGTTCCCCGTCATTTCCGCCGAAATTGCTTCTGGAAAAGACCACGGAGGAACTATTAGCTCCTTCAATGCAAACATGTGAATTTAAACACTGTTTGCAGAGTCATCATGTGCCGAATAATTATAGTTGGATTTAGGATCCAGATGAAGTGGGTAAGAGTGAACTCAGAGCGCTAATCACCTCATTTAACAAACATACATACTGCATAGCAAAGCAGCCGTGAGCTGTAAACACTCTAAATCCCAGCAACACTTATTACCGCTGTTTTACAGTTGAATCCAAAGCTGCTCCATACGTGTGCAGCAACAATGAAGATGCGAGACTTCTAAAGGACGTGTTTATGCTCTCAGCTGGTTCTGTTCTGTGTGTGCATACATTCAGAGGATTAGCCAAGTGTAGATCAATGTGAATTGGATAAGTGCAGGTAGTGAAGACTGTTAGAGTGAGAGGGTAGCTGGACCGGTGACATATGCAGTGTACTATAAGCTCCGATGACGACCTTCTCCACCACTCGCTTCATAAACACTGTATAATCAATCAAATATTGAATGAAATCAAAGTAAACTGACACCTCAGACTTAAAAGCAAAAGCAGGGTTTTCACATATGCATAAGAGTCTGTAAAATAGAAATAAAATGTCTTAAGACTCTTTCAGTGTAATGGTAAGTAAAGCAAAATTTACCCAAAGCTTTATGGTGACTTTTTAACAAGCAGTGAAACACAAAATATACAAAATTCCCTCATTTTATCAGCAGCTGTTTATGTCTTTTAACTGCTCTTTAGGTCTGGGCTAACACAAACAAGAGTGTTTTACAGAAAACGCAGAAGCGTTAGGAGTATTTGTCTGTAGGTAACTTGGTTTATGTTTTCTATGAACGTATAAGTATGTGCACCCAGGATTTAGCGTTGGGTCGCTTGGTTTATTTCTATCTACGCTTCTTTCGCTACGTCGTGTGCTCCAGTGCTGGTCTACAGGTCAGAGGTTAAATCCTAACTGAGTTTAAAACAAAGTAATCAAGTCAAAGGTGATCTACAGAAAAATGCATTGTCTTTAAAAACATTTATCCCTTGTCTCAGTTTGCTTTGTTTACAGTTTATTTGGTCAAGTCATTGTGTGTTTTCTATTTTATTTTATTCATTTATTTTTTTTCTGTCGCAATAAGAAAGTGTCTCTTAATGTACTTTCCATTTTAGTATCTCCTTTTTTTCATCCATGTCCCTTTCAGCCTTGCTTACATCACTCCCAATGGTGTAACATTAGTCTTTTTGCATGAAAAAGTTGGTCTTCTCATTCTGTTTCCAGTCCTGAGAAGAGATGCTGAGGATAAGAGATTGCTGCAAAGCCGAGGCCTCGATGCAACCATCGGGTGTTATTAGATTGATAACTTTTTTTTTACAAACGGGCATTTTATGATCATCTGATAATGTCTGTTTTGTATTCTAATTGGCTTGCATTATGTATTTAGACTTGAATGTCGCCATATGTTTGGGTTCCACTAGAATGAGCTCAAATGATTTTAATTAAATTAGACTGAATTTAATTTTATTCACAGACAAAAAAAAAATCACAAATGACTGTACAGGAACATTTAAGATATACATAAAAACAAAAAGGTAAATGTAAAAAGCACAATACATTAAATGTACAATAAAAATTAGGACATAAAAGCCTGGTGAAACAAAACGGTTTTCAAATTGTTTTTTAAAAATCTGTCGCATCGGCAAAGGGAAGCCAAACTGTTCTATAGTTTAGGAGCGACAGCCTGAAAGGACCTGAAAGGATGCGAGAGAATTTACTGGTTTTTGGAAGCCGTCTAAAGTATATAAAGTAAAATAACCATCAGCCTGCTGCTGCATTGTTTTGTGTATTCAGTTTGCCTTCTGCTGTGTTTTGAACTCTTTTTATATTTATTCCTTAATATTTGGTTGGATTTTTGTAGACAGTTTTTTCCTAGCATTTGGACATTAATGTTCTTCGGGAATGTTAATTATCATTTTAGTTTTTTTCATGGATTTGCTCTCCCTTTTTTCATGAATTTGTCCTTTTTACAGTACTTAAAATGTTTTAAAAACAAATTCACAAGTACTTTACATTATGCTTCTATGCAGCCAGACCTTGAATTCTTTTAAATAAGTCTCGGTCATCAGTGCAACAGGTCTTCAGGCTCTCTAAGGTTGAGCTGTGAGTCCTCAAAGCAGGCGTCCCAAGTTGAGCTCTTGGCCGGGCTCTTTCTTTGTTACTCTACTTCCTGTCTTTTGACTGTCCATGATGGGGCCCTAGTACAGTACCTACACAAAAAATACACTGGGTCTTTGGGAGAAAAATGTTTCCCTGTGTTTTTAGTTATGTCTATAAATAATTTCGAAAAATATCGTTTGACTGACAGAGAATCAGATTCAGCTCCAACAAGGTAATTCCCACAGAGCTACAGGCTAGAAACTTGGCACACAGAAGATGTGCTGCCGGATGACACTCATCTCATGTCAGGTCTGTTTTCTCTTTCCCAAAGATATTTTTTTCATAAATAGACCTGATTGTGAAAAAAACGTAGGACTAAAGTTTAAGTTACATAAAACCATTGTTATTTAGTTTTTCTTCCTATTCGTTCTTGCAGCAGGTGTCAAAAAGCAAAAAAACAACAACAAAAAAGAACAATAATAAAATACATTTTTATGTATGATTTTCCAATACATTTCATTGTAATTTTAATTAGATTCCCCAGTTTAATTGCTTCATTAAGTATGGAATTGAGACCTTCACGACACCCATCCACCCATTGTCTAGACCCACTCATCCATGTGGAGGAGTGGTTGGTGCCTATCTCCAGCTGTCACAGGGTGAGAGGCAGGGTTATAAAATTATTTATTTGACAAATACATTTTCCATTTTATTGAAAAATGATCAAATATAACAATGTATTAAATAGGTTATTAATGTTTCTGACTTGTGTCACTGTTTGATTTCTCTGGCTGTAATAGTACCTCTTCTAAGAGTGAAAACCTAAAAAGGCTAAAAAAAAAGAATGGATCTTGGTGGGTAACAGCAATTTCCCACTCATCTACTCATCAAAATTATCGTGTGACCGGGCCAAGCAGAGGCTTTCACCTGACCTGAGTATGAGGCTAGAGTTAGGTACGGTTCATCTGCTGGACGGTTTTAACATCCTGAAACATTTATGATCAAGTCGAGGTAGAATGAGTATTCATCAGCAATTGTCCAAGAAAACCAACAGATTGGAGTAAATCTTTACCTCGGTTCCAATTGTTCCCTTTCTTTATCAGTGAATCGTCTGTTACGCAACAACAAGCGGAGAAATTCCCTTTTAACAGAAAAAGACCTCCGGTAGGAAAAGGCTGGGGGAGGACAGCCATCTGCCTCAGCTGGTTGGGGGGTGAGAACTCCTGATGAATCTTTTCAGTCGGGTTGCCAGGCCTTTGAATCTCGTTTGACAGTCTTCTGCTGCATTTCCTATCCATCAAAAGCCTGTCTGTCAGGGCATGTTTCTACACTTCTGTGAAGTGACTAACATCCCTTCAAGCTTTGCTGGTCTTGACATAAACAGTGAAGACAGCAAACCTGGCTCTGTCCAAAGGCAACTGTTACGACCCCCTGTTGGTCTAGGGGAGTGGGGTCATAAACATATAGGCAAAAACCGGTAAGTTCTTATAAAATGATAATTTATTTGGTAACAAGAGTTTCAGGCAATACACAAACAAAAAGAAGGGTGGATGAGGGTGCTGTGAAAATAACAAACCAAGTTAAATAAAAGAGATCCTCAAAAGGAGGATTGTGCCTAACTCTACATTTAAACAGAGGTGATTCTTACTAAAAAACACAGAGAGCACAGCACCCACTACACCTAATGAAACTAACATAGGAAAACTCAGTGTGGCAGTCAGTGAGGACTCTGGCCCTAATTCCACCCTCTTTCTGGCCTCAAGTTAATAAAGGCACATCAACCAAACACAACAAAAGACACTGGCACAGGCTACTAAACAAACCAAAATGGGTAACCATAAACTTAAACGAGCCACTCCACTAGGCACAAATACATCAGCTAACAAACAATCTCTCATTCACACGAGGCATACAAGTCAACTGGCTGTGACAAGCTGCCTCAATCAACGGGTTGGCTCTCCTTATGAGCAGGAGGTGATTGTAGGTGGTGACGAGCCATTGGTTGAGGTGGAACCGAGGGAACCAATGGATGGGACTGAGGTCAGCACCCCAGAAACCAGGAAGTGGGCGGGTCTTTTCACAGGGACAAGCAGCCTACTTAGTAGAAATGAGAATGAAAAAAGGGGGAAACACAAATGTGACGGCAACAGCCGTGACACTCCCCCCCATAAAAACAAACTCCCCAGTTTGTAAATTTAACAGTCTAGACATAACCACCCCTTTTTTTTATCCATGAATGCAGTCTAGATAAGGCATATGCAACAATGTTTTAGGGTGGTCTATACCCTCTACATCTTCCTGCAAAGTCACGGCACCAGCTCCTTTCTTGGGCTTGCTTATGCTGTTCTTCCACTTTAGACAGACTGATCTTCAGGCTTTTGTTGTCCTCCTGCAGGCCAGCCAATCTTGCTTTCAGTTCCCTCATCTCCTCTGTTTCCTGACTGTAGTTTCGGCGCTCTGTCTCCAGCGCGCTCTGAAGAAGCAGGAGCTCCTTCTCCAGCTGAGCCATCTCTCCACCTGCTGCCCTGCTGCACTCCTGCAGCTCACGGTTCAAAGTTTCCAGCTGGCTCATTGACTTTGCCATTTCCGTGTGGCTCTTATTAAGGGGTTCCTTTTTCACAAAACCACCACCTTTAGTCTGTTGTGAATTTTGCTGTGTTTTGCGTTTTAGAGCTAAACAATCAGCAATGACATGTCCAGGTTTGTGACAATAGAAACATAAACGGCTTTCTTTTGAAACAGTGGTTTTACATTTTAAAATTAAGCAATCGGCGATAACATGTCCACTGTTATGACAATAATAACAACGGCGCTCTTCTTCCTTCGGATTGAGATTCCTAGGGGGACTAGACTGAGTTAGGTTTACATGAGAACTTCCTACAACCTGGCCAAATGCTACTGGTTTGTGAATTAGCATGTACTCATCCGCTAACATAGCTGCAGCAGACAATGTTAACACTTTTTGTTCATTTAAGTACATCACTATGCGTTCAGATAGGCAGCATTTAAACTCCTCTACCAGACATAGTTCTCTAAGTGAACTGAACTCAGCTACACTAGATGACGCAAGCCACCGATCGAAGAGAATGGCTTTCTCTCTAGCAAACTCTGTGTAGCTTTGCGTTGCCGGCTTTTTATGTGACCGAAACTTTTGCCTATAAGCTTCGGGCACTAACTCGTAAATTCTTAAAATTGCAGACTTAACTTTTTCATAGTCTGCACTGTCCTCAACAGAAAGAGCAGCTATAGCCTCCTGAGCTTTTCCCTGTAACTTGCACTGCAATAATAATGACCAGACCTCCGGTGGCCATTTTAATGCTAAGGCTATGCGCTCAAAAACTTGAAAGTAAGAGTCCACTTCAGCCTCTCGGAACACTGGTACCAAAACAATATTTTTGCCAACATCAAATCGGGGACTTACCGAGTCCAATTTGGATGAGTAGAGGAGAGAAGTTGTACCACCAGTACCCGCAGCCACACCAGCCATAGCTGTGTTGGCGCTTTCTAGCTCCAACTTCCGCAGTCTCACCACCTGGTCAGCCTCAATCTCCATTCTCCTTACTTCGAGCTGGAGTTGCCTCTGACGTTCTCTGTCTTGTGCCTCATAATGGAGACGGGCAAGGCGTACCTTGAGCCGTGCTTCTCCTAGCGAATGAGCACTGCTAACAGAGGTGGGATCAAACTTGGGCAGCGTGAATGGCGTCGCCGGCCATCTACCTGCTTTGTCTGAGTCCACTACGTGCGTAGCAGGGTCAGGGGTAGGCGTAACCTCCCCTTTGGCAGCTGGACCAGCAACTGGGGACATGAGCACTTTCTCAGGTGGTTCTGGTACTACAAGTATTCCTCTCTCAACTAATGCTAACAATAGCATAGATTTCAATTCTTTCTTAAGAATTGTTTTGGGAATCGAGATGCCAAAGTGGGATGCTAACTGGAGTAGCTCATCTTTCCAACACATATTAAATTGCTCAACTGAGGGCTGTTTCAGAAAGACCTCTAAGTCAAACCGTGCAGTGGCCATGATTCCCTGAATCAGGCAAGCTGTACCTCGTTGCCGTCAAGCTAGTCAGGCAACTGTTACCAAGAACCAGTTAATGCCAATCGGGATTCCTCTAGAAAGAGCATCTCCCGGACGAGCCCCCATATATGTTACGACCCCCTGTTGGTCTAGGGGAGTGGGGTCATAAACATATAGGCAAAAACCGGTAAGTTCTTATAAAATGATAATTTATTTGGTAACAAGAGTTTCAGGCAATACACAAACAAAAAGAAGGGTGGATGAGGGTGCTGTGAAAATAACAAACCAAGTTAAATAAAAGAGATCCTCAAAAGGAGGATTGTGCCTAACTCTACATTTAAACAGAGGTGATTCTTACTAAAAAACACAGAGAGCACAGCACCCACTACACCTAATGAAACTAACATAGGAAAACTCAGTGTGGCAGTCAGTGAGGACTCTGGCCCTAATTCCACCCTCTTTCTGGCCTCAAGTTAATAAAGGCACATCAACCAAACACAACAAAAGACACTGGCACAGGCTACTAAACAAACCAAAATGGGTAACCATAAACTTAAACGAGCCACTCCACTAGGCACAAATACATCAGCTAACAAACAATCTCTCATTCACACGAGGCATACAAGTCAACTGGCTGTGACAAGCTGCCTCAATCAACGGGTTGGCTCTCCTTATGAGCAGGAGGTGATTGTAGGTGGTGACGAGCCATTGGTTGAGGTGGAACCGAGGGAACCAATGGATGGGACTGAGGTCAGCACCCCAGAAACCAGGAAGTGGGCGGGTCTTTTCACAGGGACAAGCAGCCTACTTAGTAGAAATGAGAATGAAAAAAGGGGGAAACACAAATGTGACGGCAACAGCCGTGACACAACGCACGAGTAAGAGATAAAATTTATTAATGAGCATGGGATTATTTTTCAGATGTAATATTAGCAAGCTTTGGTTTTATGTTTTTCTGTCAACATATCTTCGCTCTAATGTGACTCTAGCATTTTAATCTTCTTGACTAGCTGGATTCCTGGCTACTAAATGAAGGCCAATTATTAGCGTTAAGATGTTTTTTTTTCTTTCCTCTCCTTCTTGAGCTTTTTTATTTCATTGTACATGCCATCTTTTTATTCACAAAGGAGTGTAAACTATACGTACATCCCTGAAAAACTGTCTAAAACATGCAAATGATCAAAGCATTTATAAAATTAAACACGCATTAATATACAATATAGATTAGCCTACGTTTGTTGTATTTGTCATTGTTCAACATTTCCATTTTTAAATGGAATTGGTCATTTCCATTGTTTTTATGTTGTAAAAAATATTGGATATTTAAAATGGAAAGCAAAAAATATTTTGGGCATAAATCCTAAAAAGCTTATTTGTAATACAGGTAATTATGTTGGTAGGATCAATATAGGCGATACTGGACCTGACCTGGGTTTGTGTAAGCCATGTCTAGTTCATTAGAGTGATAAAACGGTGCACAGAGGGTGCAGAAATGAAATTCTTGCCACTAAAGCCTCAAGATGAATAAACTTTGCAAGATGTTATCTGAATAATGTGGCGATCGCTCAGAATGTGAGAATGTGGTAAATATACGTGGTAGCACTTTGAAAAATGCAGCTTCTGACTTTCTCTTCATACAAATTGGCAGATGTGGTTACATAAGTGTGTTTAATAAACAAAACCAGGGCAAGATGTCTTCTGTAATGAAGAGTAAACCTGGTGAAAGTATGCAGGCTGCAGATCTCTATTCAAAGCTTGAGCAGCCATCGGGTATTACTTCATAGTTTATGGTCTCCTGCAGCACTCAGAGCTCCTCAAGGTTCTTATTTGATATAAATGAGTGAACATTTTAACAAACAGCTACATATTTAATGGGGTTCCATGCTTTTTTCACATGTCTGTATGTTAAACTTGTATTGATTTAAGAACCTCTTAATGTTGCAGGTGTGCATGTCACCGTGCATTTAGCTGTCGATGAAACCCTCATGATGCACGAAACAATCGTCAGCCCCAGAGGTGTGTTCTTTCCCCACTCCTCTTCTTTCTGTACACAGACGACTGCACACAAACTCCTGAGGTTTGCAGATGACACTGATGTCATTGGTCGGACTCAGCCATCTGGAGCTAAACCTGCTCAAGACAGTGGAGATGATGGTGGACTTCCGGAGAGAAGCCTCACACTGCCCTCACCATTCCCAGCAACACCGTGTCTGCTGTGGATCACTTCCTGTTAGGGATGCTCGATAAATCGGCATTAACATCTTTATCGGCCCGATAAGTAAAACTGGGGCGATATTAACAACCAATGTTATTTCCATCTAGTTGCCATTTGAGCCTGTGTTTCAGGAGGGGTCACACGGGGTTTTTATGGGGGGTGGTGGGGGGGTTGGCCATGAGACAATATCAGCGGTGTGGTTGTTTTTCACGGTGCCGAAAGAAGACATACGAAAAGCAGCGTGCAAGTCTAGACCATCACATTCAGAAATTCAGTTAGCATAGTTTTCAGTCGGGAAAAAAATGCAAAATTTGATCATCCCAGAAACCTAAACGTGTGTGTGAATATTTATTTATACACACATCGGTAAAAATCGGTTATGGGACATAACAGCAACATTAATATTGGATATTGACATCGGTCCAAATTTTCATATCGGTGCATCCCCTAGAAAGCACCTTTTCTTGGTACCTGAGCTGGTTGAGAAGAAGGCCCAGCAGATACTGGACTTCCTGCAGCAAGAAGTACACAGGAGCTGCTGGTCATCTTTTACACTGCCATTATTCTTTCTGTCCTGTGCCTGTGAGAGGAACTTCCCTCCATCCAGGACTTGTACAGGTCTAGGGTCAGCTACCATGTCTGCAGACCCCACAGGTCACCACAGAGACATTGTCTCCTAGGCTGTCAGTGTGATGAACACGTAACAGTCTGTCTCAAATTGGTCCAATCCAGGCATGTTTTCATCTTTTGTAAAACCACTGCATATACACGTTTAAAAAATTTTATTTTTTAAATTTTTCTTTTTTATAGATTCATATTTCACCCATCTTCATTGAGAGCAAAGTGGAATCGAAGTCGTATTCCTTGTTTGTGTGCACAAACTTGCTGATTCTGAAATCAACTGAATTATTTATGCTTTTTTAATCAATAGTTAAAGCAGTTTATCTGATGCAGTGCATCTCCTTTTCAAGCAATCGAATGCATACTTAACACAATTCTTACTGACAGTGAGGGACCCAAAAACCTTGACATAAAGTGGTCTAAATTAAATTCCAAAGTCAGAAACATTTTCCTCACTTGGTTATTGCACCATTTATCTGCTGTAGAATACAAAGAAATAACCTCGCTTTATTGCAGTTTAATTCAGATTTATTTTCTTTCTATCCAATTCAGACTACGTCGTAACACTATGCATTGTGTGCCGCGCCTGCATTGTTCCCTTTTTCATTTAGTTCCCCAAGAAAGCGATTGAGCCGCAGTCTGTCAAGACTCTTTGCTATTTGGTCCAGGAGCCTAACGGCACTTACAACCAGGCGCCTTGCTAAGTCAGCGATTCTATATGTTTTGTCTACTCCAAGTCCTGGAAATCTACACTGGACAGGATCTAGCAGCTGCATGCATACAAACTCTCAAAGAAGGAATCACTCCGTCTGTCAAACATTGACTCCAATTCTGATCCAAATCTCTAAAACAAAAACCGTGCCAAAAAATTAAACAATGAAAAACACTTTTATGCCCCTCTACAGGTATAATCAATAGTTAAAATAGGAAGTGTCGTGCAAAGGTTGCCTTGGTGTGGGAGGAAAAGTGTGCACATGAGCTGGATGAAAGTAGGTGGAGTGTAAAATCAGCTTTTGATGATACAGATTGCAGGGGCTCTTTGACACAGGTAGGCAGTAAATAATGGCTGTTATGTGCTTCACTGAATTTTCCTTGAAATGGAAATGAATGATGAGAAGAAGACTGAGTGTTTTTAAGTGGTGAAACAAGGCGGATTCCCTGCATGCCAAACTTTCTTCCCCCAATAAGGAATGCACAAGAAGCAGAAAGGCACATAATGAAAAAGGTTAACCCACGCAGCGGACAAGTAATGCTTCAGGTCTTTTTTCTCAGAGAAGGAAAATATATAAAGGCAGATAGTGGCTGAATATGTTTCAGTCTTTTTCTGCTCAATCTATAGCAACACTTCATAAATAGTCTTGTAAAATAATAATCAGCACCCACACCCTACCGGTACCAGACCCCCACAATCATTGATGAGCGCCATTTGGACGGTACAGACAATGGATGGGTAGATAGGTGTGTCGTCTTTGGTTAAAGGCCTCCGAAAAAATTACTTTAAAAATCCTGAAAATATTTACTTTCTCAAAATAAAGCAGTTATTAAATAAAAAAATAATATGTTACCAATGAAGTGAATGTCACTCTGTATGTGCATCTGGAACATTCTGCTTCTCATCTAATATCTCTTCTAATTCAATTCTCCTCATTTATTCATCTATTAAGTTTTCCAAAAGTTTAAGGAAAACTTAATAGATGAGCCAATAAATTATTTTTATGCTTTTAAGCAGCCAAGGGACAAGAAGTCCTCCATTTTAGTGAGATCATAACAGCCACAGAACTGATGCCAACACATCCACCTTCAGGGAGACTGGGCAAACTCTAAACTCAACATCTGCCAGCTGCATATTAAGCTTTGACTGAGCTTTATCAAATTTATTTTGGATATGTTGAAAGAAGTTATTCTGACCCGAATAAAGGTAGCTGTTGGGTGGCAGGATAAAGTTCAATTGACTTTACTGCCATGTAGCTCAAGTTGTTCTGAAAAATTCTCTTGAATATTACCACTCAACTGTTAGGCATGAAATAATTACCCAGTATTACATTTCTAAATGTTTTAATATTAAGTTTATCTCAATCTGGGATAGACCCGTTTTGATGAAGTACTCATTTACTTTTGACAGCCAGAGTCCCAGAAAAAAATAAAAATAAAAATACAGTTTTAGTTGCTTTAGTATACAGAACTTGAGTAATTTGTCATTATCAGTGTGACTTCAACAATAAAAACAAATGTTTTGTCCAGTTATCTGCTTTCAAGCATGCAGGTGTGTTAAAGCAGTGCAGAGGTGGAAAAAAACAAACATCAGCATTGAGTTAGGAGAAGCAGCTGTTCGATCTGGGAAGGGTTATAAACTCTACCATCCTAACAGCAAGCAGATCATCCAAAAGAGGAAAACACTGAAGACAGCTGACAATCTTCCCTGGAGTAGAAGACAAGGAAATTCACTCCAAATTGGGACCAAGCAATGCTCAGAGAAATTCAGTAACACCCCACATCTCAGCTACATCTCAGACTCTGCAGGCCCCAGCACAAATGAGGCCGAACAACAGATGTTTGGTCATGATGCAAAGCAACATGTTTGGAAAAAAACCCAAAGAACAAGAGCATATAAGTACAATCAAGTCATGAAAGTATAGTTTGGAGGGCTGGTGATACTGTATGGTCTTGTTTTGCAGTCAATTACTGTACATTGCCTTTAAATTTACCTGAATATCAAAGTATATTCCAGTGTAGGCCGTACATTTCCAACAGCTGCAACTGGGTTATCTGCAGAACAATGACCCCTAATGCAGGCTTAAATCTAAAACAGACTGGACAAAAAAGAAAATTTCAAGGTTTTACAGTAAACTAGTGAGAGTAAAGATTTCCACCTGACTGAAATGCTGCGGTGGGACCTTAGGGGAGCTTTGCAGAAAACATTTCTACAGACCTATGTAAATTTAAGGATGATGTTGAAGAAGAGAGGGATAAAGGTTTTACTGAGATTTATTGCTGCGAAAGGTGTTCCCATGAGCTGTTAAAAATAGAATTGTTTAATTTCTGCCATGGAAACTTTCATTTTCCGATAACTGTAGGTCAGAAGTGTCAACATAAGTTCTCATGGGCTGGAGCTCTGCGACTTTTAGATGTCTCTGGCCCAACACACCTGAATCTAATGGCTAAATTGCCTCCTCAGCATCCAATCAAATTCTAAAGAGTCCTGCTAATGACCTAATTATTTGATTAAGCTGTGTTAAAAAGGAGACATCCAAAGGCTGCTGGAAACCTGCCCTCCAGGATTGAGGTTTGAAATCCCAGTTTAAGATAATCACTACTCTCTCAGGGCACCCACGATGCAGATATATTCCATCTCCCTTCATTAAATCGCACAGAACCTTTTCCAGCTCAGCGCCTATGAAAGTAAGGTGTTAAAAAAATGCAATAAAAGCTAAATTTACTGTTTCACATTCTCAAAAAATATGTTCAGCGTGCACACTGAGCCGATAATGACAAGGTGAGTCTTAGGCTAACTCTCCCCGAGGGACTCTGGGTCACTTTGAAAAAGAACCATGATAAGAAAGGTCAGCCGCGGCTCTGCTATCAGCGCCGGCCTTTCAGGTCAGGTCATCGCAGGCAGCATTGAGCTCACTTCCCATTTCTGGAAAATAAAAGGGATTTAAGAGCCGTGCTGACACGGGTCACTGCTAGACACAAGGTAGGCACTGTTCTGCATATCGTCTCTTTCTGAAGCTATTAGGGTGCCGTGATCGCAATTGAGTTGCAGATCAATGTCAAGTTCAGGCTCATGCAAAAAGCACTGCAGCAAACCCAATGCAAAATGTATGTTTTTTCTTTAATTTGTGTAAAATACTGACAAAGTAACATAAACAGAAGCTATTTTCTTTAGTCTTATCCCAGCTTCTTCAGTTAAAAGTTATTTGGGTCATTAGATAAAGCATAATTCCATTGTGGCAGGTGTGTGTGTGTGTGTGTGTGTGTGTGTGTGTGTGTGTGTGTGTGTGTGTGTGTGTGTGTGTGTGTGCGTGCGTGCGTGCGTGAGTGTGTTGAGGGATTGTGAATGTGTTAATTTGTTTCTTTGTGCTGGCAAATCCGTTCACCAGTGTCTAAAAATATTGCCCCAGGGCTGGAGGCAGCCCTTGGAGAGTTTTCATCCCGCACTGAGTATCGTCAAACGAAAACAAAAAAATCTACAATAAATTAGACCACCGCTTTGTTAATTAATGTAAATACTGCTGAAAATAAACTCGTGAACAAATATGTTGGATGTCTAATGGTGTGGTTTCACCAGGATTGATGTCAAGCTTAAAAATGGAAGGTAGGTAGGTGGGAAGGACACTTTGTTATCTAATCAGAAGGGGGAATATTTTGTGTTGTGCTTGGTGAATATTTTCACCATTTTGTTTCAGTCACCTCCCAGTTTAAACTCCTGCTTCACAGCTCAAATGTTATGTTAAAGAACATAAATAATTATGTGTTTTTTTTTTAGGAAAAACAAACAAAAAAAGCTTTAAATTATGAAACAAACTAATCACAAAAAGCAATTCAATTGTTTTTCACAGTGTATAAGAAATTTCTAAATCCCATTTCTGTTAAAACAAAAATCCTTTTGATTCAAGCCACTAAAACAAGACTGCACCATATAATCTGAATGATAATGTAGCATGTAGATATCTCTAACAGGGATCACACCCAGGATCATTTTTAAATGGGAATATGTTGAGTGGTTGTGAAGCTAGTTATTGAAAAAGTATGTAGGGATCACTTTTGCTACAAAGATCCTCTATATGGGAGATGCAGGTGAAGGTAGCTTAAGCAGGGAGACAGCAGCTAGACCACCTAGGCCATTACAACAAGTATGGGGTACTTTATGACCATGAAGTTTATTACGTAGTAAAATGTTGACCTTTTTAACAGTGTTTAATTTTTCTCCAAGTGTATGTTTATTTACAGAGCACCTTCCAAGATATAAAAATCCCAAAGTGCTTGACAATAAACAATACAACAGCCCACAAGCTAACATAAAAAACAAAAGAAATTAATAAAAGGCAGATTAAAAAAAGATGTGTCTTTAACTGGCTCTTAAAAGAGACCAGAGTCGAACGACCTCAACCCCAATAAAAAAGAATTTCAGTGTCTTGGAGCCAATGAACAGAAGGCTCTGTCTCCTTTTCTTTTCACCGTCAGCAGGCCCTGATCACTGGACCTCAGGGAGCTGCCAGGGACATAGGGGTCTAGAAGCCCTCTGATAAAAACTGGTGCTTGTCCCTGAAGAGCACTTCAAGTCAGTAACAGAATCTAAAAGGGCACGCTGAAATAAACCAGAAGAAAGTGAATTTGCATCAAGATTGGAGTAAAAGGTGAACATCTGCCTGGCAGCAACATTATGATGACATTGCAATTGCTGTAGGGAGATTTTCTGAGACATAAATACCAACCTGAGGAAACAAATGGATGAATAATGCTGTGTCAAGTCACAACATCACCCTAGTTTGGCAGTATTACTCGTGTGATTAAAAACAGAAATGGACAGACTTGACGTGTGCACCTAAGTTGTGCCAAGGTTCCTAACAGAAGATCTTGCCAACGAACCAAGAGGTCCACATGTCTCCTCGATCCCAGATATGCATTTTCCTGGTGCAAAGATAATTATTTCAGTTTTGTCTTCATTTAATTGAAGAAAACTGTCGGTCGTCACAGTTTAACATAGTGGCGTTAAACCATGGACTTAAGGAATTTCATTTTGGGGACACGAGGTGTACAACTGAATATCATCTGCATAGCAGTGATAAGAGATCTTTTTAAAGGTTGACTGGCGATGCCGAGGGGGAGCTAGTACAATGCAAACAGCAGAGGCCTCAAAATAGAACCTTGGGGTATACCTCTGCCCTCTGACAGGTATTCCTAGACAGATCTGTCAGTAGAAAAGCATCTGCTGATGTCTAGGAATAACTATCAAATAATTCAATAATTGCTGTTTCCAAACATCCCTCCCTTCTATTTTAACTGTAGCAGCATTGTTTTTTTCTCAGTATCTGAGCTATATGAGCCGCTGAATGAGGGGAAACTTGACTGCAAATGATGTCTTAGTAATTTAACTTGTCTTTAGGGCCAAACGAAATGAAGAAAGTGTAGAAATACATAGTATTTGAGTGATCTGACAAGATAGTGTTTTGTTCGTCAGATTTGTGTAGACTAAGTGAACAATAAAGTTTATATATCTATCTACCTATCTACCGACCGACCGACCGACCGACCTACCTACCTACTATGGTGAAAAGTGAGATTTGCACAATCACTGGATGTTCCATAATAAAAGTAGTTTTCTGGTGATGGAGCTGTTGGGAGAATCTGGAGTGCAGACATATATCGCTGAACATTAGATCAACAAGGCTGATCAGAACTGAAACAGAAATTACAACTACAACACCACCAGAATGTTAGGAGGTTATACAGCATTTATGTTTTAAGATACAAATGAAAAACAATCACAGCCTTCCAGGCCAGTGTGTCGCTGCTCTAGTAATGTTTCTTTCATTACTAATATATTTCAAATTTTATAAAAAGCATTTGAACTTTTAAACGGAACCGTGGTTCACAGCGTAGATACTGGCAATCACAAGCTATGAGTATAGAACTCAGAGATGTCATCCGAAGTGTAATCGCAGTGAGTAATATGTTATAATTTTACTGCTTAAAATCTTGGCTTTTTATTTTGCTGACGGGACAATCCCTCTTTCCCTCAGAGGCTGAAGAGCAGTAAGGCTTCCAAAGTAGCAACTCTCCTCCAGGAGTGACACTCTCAGCATCAGCTAGGGCTGGGTGATATGGCTTAAAATAAAATCTCAGGTGTTATTATACCAAATCCTATTATTTTTACTCCTTTTCGTTTCACAAAAAGAAATCAAAGAAATCGTTTTAAAAACTTGCATTTATTTCAAGAATTTCATCTGGGAGATTCAAAGTACAACTACATACAACTTGTGAAACATGCTTGTAAAACAAGATGACGGCCCTGTCTATGTAAACAATGAAGATATAACAAAATGTTTGCTGCATTACACAATGAGCTAAGAACAAGCTTCACTTCACTTGTTTACTTCAAACTAACTTGAGAAAAAAGAAATTTAAAGTGCCTCGCATTATGGTAAAATACCATAATATGCTATTCTCTTCATGGAAGCCCAATAAGTGCATTGGCAAAATAAAATCCCCATTTTCTAAAAATTAAATCTTAGATAATTGTAAGTTCGAATTAATCAATTAAATCGATCTATCGCCCAACCTTAGCATCAGCAAACATAATTTACATGGGAAATCATGTTTTTTCTTAAATGCACACAAGAAAAAGCCCTGGATAGGACTTTATCATGTCCAAGGACTCCGAAGCATTTTACACTACATTCATTCATTGACTCATTCAGTCCTATTGTAACCAGAGCTGCCCCAGGGCACACTGACAGAATTGGGCTTTTAGACAATCGGCGTCACCAGACCCTCTGACCACAGACAGCCGGGTTTGAACCAGCAACCCACCTGTTATAGGACAAACTCCTAGCTCTTGCACCACCGTCACCCTGACAAGATAAAAGGTTCTGGGTCGCAGACCTTTGATCTCGTGTTGTTGGACCTAAACGCCTCAATTTCCTGTTGCCTGGTTAAGACTCTTTGTTGTGCTTTTAGAACCACAGTGGAGCTGAATGCTTCCAAAGGAGAAAAGGGTGTAATTCTAAATGTTTCTTTTTTACCATATGACATTTAAAGGGCATATATCATAAAAACCTTCTGTTTGCTCAAGCTTGTGGCCCACAACATTTGTTTTTTTCCCCTGTCTGAAATCCACTCACATATAAGAAAGCATGAAAGAAAAAAAAGAAAGCGAAAGGCAGACAAACATACAGCCAGAAGTTTCTGAAGGGTGATGACCTTTTGTTTAGAATGCCAAACTCAAGAATCAGTGCATAACACAACATTCACCCAAGTCAAAAGTAGTGACAGCAAAGTCGCTAGCTCTAATTTAAGTTTGCTTATGAACTGAAGAATTACAAAGTCTGAAAAAAAGATGTCTCAGAGAAGCAGCTTGACTTAGCAAACCAGCACCACACTGAGGGATTTAGAAGAGCTATGTCAAGAGCCCAGTCTGCATGTAATTCAACACTGTGGGGAATGAATACTTTAACAACTGTAATTTGAAATGCTATCATTTTAGTTTTATTCAGATGGACATTGTAATTTGTGCTCCAGTTCTGACCAGCATTGTTAGTCTAACATGCACAAGTATGCATCAACACATTCCTCTGAACAGCTGGGTAGGCAGAACATTTTACATGAGCAAGTCATGCAGTGTTCGTACAAGTCTCACTTTTGAGCACAGAGTCTATGTTTTGCTTGTCAGGGTTTAACTACACTAAAAAAATATGGTTGTCAAAATATTCCCTCAACAACACATTGGCTGTCCACAAAAAGTAATTTCAAGTTAAAGCTACACATGTGAAAAAAATATGAAAAGTTAAGCTACTGATGTACAATCAGAGTGCAGCTACAGTGAACGCCCTTCCCCCAAAGAAAAATATTAAGAAGAGAAAATAAATTGCAACAGAAGCTAGGAGCTGAAAGGTGCATAGCCACATTATTTGACTTTTTTCATTTATAGGTCAGTAGCTCACTCTGGTTGCATACAAAGTTTTTATGAAATATGATCATGTCCTGTTGCCGTGTTAATTATTTTGGCATTTTACACTTTATTTTTGCTCAGTTTGTTTGTAAATAAAGCCTTTCATGTTTATTTTTAATAACAGAGGAAGTATGTACTGTGCATGCGCAGCAGGGGATAAAAGAAGGAAGCAGCTAACGGCTATTAGCACCTCCCAGCGAAGCAATGCAGAATGGTTCAAGATCCAGTGGAAAAAAATAAAATAAATCTATGATTCCAAGAGGGAAAAGACTGGAACATCGCAGGGAATACAGTATGAACGTTGGTGTTCACTGAAGCAGACGTTAAACCTGCCGAGGCTCAGATGTAACGCAGAGTTGATTGATGTGATTAAATGTTCTAATATGAGGCTCTTAAAGTTGCTGTAGATCGGTTTATTTAATTAATAACAGTTGGTCTTCGATCACGCCTAGCTGCCGCTTTACTGATAGGCATTGCAGAGGGTCAATTCAATTCAATTCAATTTTAAGTCATGAAACATGTCATCTCAAGGCACTTTACAAAGTCAAGTTCAATCATATTATACAGATTGGGTCAGATTATACAGATTGGTCAAAAATGTTCCTATATAAGGAAACCAGTTGATTGCATCAAAGTCCCGACAAGCAGCATTCACTCCTGGGGAACCGTAGAGCCACAGGGAGAGTCATCTGCATTGTACATGGCTTTGCTGCAATCCCTCATACTGAGCAAGCATGAAGCGACAGTGGAAAGAAAAAACACCCGTTAGCGGGAAGGAAAAACCTCTAGCAGAACCGGGCTCAGTATGAACGGTCATCTGCCTCGACCGACTGGGGTTACAGAAGACAGAGCAGAGACACAACAAGAGAGACAAAAAGCACAGAAGCACACATTGATCTAGTAATCTGTTCTACATTAGATGGTAATAGTCGGTGATCTGTCCTCCCTGGATGATTTCACAGTCAACAGAACGTCAGACCAGGTGTACCTACTATGAAGAAAAAAAAGAGAGGACAAAAAGTTAAAAGCTGAAATGACGACAGTCATTTCAATGTAATGCAATGCAAATCTGGAGAACAGTAGAACTCAGCAAAGTGAGAAAAATAGACCCTGATGTCCTCCAGTAGCCTAAGCCTATCACAGCATAACTATAGAGGTAGCTCAGGGTAACATGAGCCACTCTAACTATAAGCTTTGTCAAAAAGGAAGGTTTTAAGATTAGTCTTAAAAGTAGACAGGGTGTCTGCCTCACGGACCAAAACTGGGAGTTGGTTCCACAGGAGAGGAGCCTGATAGCTAAAGGATCTGCCTCCCATTCTACTTTTAGAGACTCTAGGAACCTCCAGCAGACCTGCAGTCTGAGAGCGAAGTGCTCTGTTAGGAACATACGGGGTAATCAGAGCTCTGATATATGATGGAGCTTGATTATTAAGGGCTTTATACGTTAGAAGAAGAATTTTAAATTCTATTCTTGATTTAACAGGAAGCCAATGAAGGGAAGCTAAAATTGGAGAAATATGATCCCTCTTGTTGATTTTCATCAGAACTCTCGCTGCAGCATTTTGGATCAGCTGAAGACTTTGAATTGCATTTTGTGGACTTCCTGATAGTAAAGAATTACAATAGTCCAGCCTTGAAGTAACAAATGCATGGACTAGTTTTTCAGCATCACTCCTGGACAGGATGTTTCTAATTTTGGCGATATTCCTGAGGTGAAAAAAGGAAACTCTGGAAACCTGTTTAATATGGGATTTAAATGACATGTCTTGGTCTAAAATAACGCCAAGATTTTTTACTTTATTACCAGAGGCCAAGTTAATGCCATCCAGATTCAGTGATTGATTAAGAAGTTTATTTTTTGAGGACTCTGGTCCAAAGATTATAACTTCTGTCTTGTCAGAATTTAAGTGCAGGAAATTTAAAGTCATCCAGCTTTTGATGTCATCAAGACATGACTGCAGTCGAAGTAATTGATTGGATTCATCAGGATTTATGGATGGTCAGGCTTTGTCCGGCATTATTTACAAGAGATTTATTATTTAAGCAAACCGGCATTATCTGGTCATTGAGCCCAGTGCTGGGGCTATTTTCATTCACAAAATGGTCCACCAAACACTATCAGGATGGAGGCTTGGTGGATATAACAATATTTTATCATGATCAAATGGTTTTTGATCTTTTTTTATAAGCATATAACGTGGCTATATACCTTTAAATTGTGAGCATTTTTAATTTAATATAATCTGCAGACATCAGTTATCTTTTAGTGTTAGCATAGGACACATAAATAGTCAAATAAAACATTTTCTTACCTGATAAGCTTTACTCTCATAAAGATAAATTACTGCCACACATCTAGTAACATATTCCCATCAAATGTTTTTTTTTTTTTGTATTAAGAAAACAGTCCATCTGCTGTGCAAAGTTTTAGTCAGAAACTGCAGATACAGATGATGTCATCATCTATGTATGTAATCCACTTCCTGTTTTAATAGAAGCATGGCTATAAAGCCTCACTTGTTGTATATAGGTGCTTTTGAATCTTGGGTTTTATTAATCTACACAGTTCATATTCAGGATAATTTTGCAAGAGGTTATCCCTGTGATCAAGGAAACAGTTTCTGACCAAGACTCTAAGAATGCAAGCCCTTCTTAATAACTTGATGAGAACTAATAGAACATATTGCTTAAATGTTGCCCAGAGTTGCTGCTTAAATACTTTTTTCCCCCTAATTCAATGTGTGGCCCTTTGGAAACACATTGTTGGCATCCTAGGTCAAAAACACAGTCTTTGCCTTTGCCCAGAGTATACCCAACATTTATAACAGCAATCATCAGCATTAGGAGCCCACTTTAATGGCAGGGGATATGTTGAATGATTAAACTACACATGTGAGCCATGGGAAAACAGATCCTAATCATTTTCATTAAATTAGACATCTACACAAGGCTGCTTGCTAAATTTGACATCTTATTCCTTCATTTTTAGCTTTAGCTGTGTTTTGGGGCTAAACTGTTTGCCATGGAGATATTTTACCCCCTAAATACTGCCGTTATATTAGACATGTTTTAGGTGAGTCTTGCAGCGTAAAGCATTTTGTTGAGTACCCCCAGGATCTTATTTCCACCTTTATGTCCCAGGCATCGCACAGCGGGTCTCTGCAATAACTCAGAAAAACCCTTTAATTCTGTGGCGTTCCCTTGGATTACTGGTTACTGGCTGTAAACAAGACATTAAAACTTCATGCTCTGTTCTTAGATCGGAATGCTGTGAGCAAAACAGCCATGAGCCGCTATGTTCTGCGCCACAAATAAAAGCTCCCACAACTCAGTCAGAAGAAGACACAGTGAGAGTTTGAGTGAATGCCGCTCAAGGGGACTACTGCTTTTCCTGCTCCGTGTGTGTGCCGAGGCCAACACTGCAGCAAACACAGCAGTTAGGAGAAATGTTAATTATTCACCCTTCAGCGCACTAATCAGCCCTAATCTGTGGAGTGATGAATCTTTACCACCCACACAATTCAGTTTGATTATAATTTCACTGTTAACAATGCACTGATTCTGAATGTATAGCCTGCTTAGACTGCTATAAAACTCCACACAGCTACAATATAAATAGGGATTTTAATTTATGGATAGGATCATGTAAATTGGCTTGAATTACATTTTTAACTTTGTACTTTCACGTCCCATTTCTTTTAGATTTTACATTTGAAAATGTAACTATGGTTAATAACATTTTCTGAGAAACCTACCATAAAACTGTATTGATCTAAAAAATAAATAAAGGACTTACAGCAGAAAAAATCTACTTACATTTTCTAACTGAAGTGGTTTTACTCCCTCAGTCTGTAGCGTAGATCTTAGTTTGGCTGATGAATGCTCATATAGGTGCAGCACTACATCATTTAGCAACCGATTTATGTGTTTATGAAAAATTCCTTTCCAGTAGGTGGTTTCCAGAAATAAGTTCATGAAAGATTCCTGTTAACTTTAAAAATAACGCTTTTTTATTTTTTTCACTTGTGTCTGAGTTTGTCTCTTCAACCACAAACATGACAATCCCTTTTGCGTGATGTGGGAGCTGAAGAACATAGTTTATCCTTCGTCAGTGACACATGTAGTCAACCTACAACTAGTACTGTTTAAAAATTAGAAATAACCATAAGTTCCAATGCTCATAACTCCAAACATGCAGGTATGATCTGTGATCACAGCTGTTCAAGTTCACCTCAAAACACCTCTGCTAATCTTTGCAGGACATGGGGTTTTTAGAGGATGTCAAAAGGTACCTAATAAAGACTTTTGCTTCTTTAAAATTAATCTGAGACTTTAATTGGACACTATTAAATAGTATTAAGTCCTTAAAAGTAGAGCTGCAATGGACAGTGACCAGAATTGTCTTATTTGAAGAAACTGGGAGTTCAAGGACTTCTGTCAACGAGCCAAGCTAACCTTTACTGAGAATTGGGTAAGGGTCGGTATTAGAGTCTCGCGGTATGATAACGCCGTGTAAACACCCCAATGCTGTCACAGCATGGTATTTTTACTCAATATAAGATGAGGATAAAACAAGGCCTTTTATTTGTTTTTTGTTTTTTTCAGTGAAACAAATACTCCTGCTGTTGCAACACATATTAAATATTGATTATTAGAAATAACATAGAAATGTGTTGGATTTCACAAAGTTAAGGAAAAATTATAAAACAAATCAAACTTAAGCTGATATCACACTCCTTCCTACCCTTCTCTATATGCTGCTGTAGTAAAAAGCATGAGTGATATGGGTCCTAACGTCACGAAATAAAGAGGATTTTGTTCAATGTCAAGGGCTGTAACATTAATGAAGTGGTTGGTTTTTGAAGTGCCCCTGGTTTAAAGAGTGCATGTGGATCAGGGTCAAGGGTGTGAAGTTCACAGTGTTCTGCTGTGTCAGGATGAGGTACTTTTGCATTTACCGTCTCATTTAATTTATTTTTTTCCATATTTAAGGATTAAGTGACTGTCAGGTGAATTAAATTTCAATGATCAATTTGTGCCTCGAACTAGTGAGGCATTTAAGCCCTAAGCGTCATTTTCAGTGTCATGCATCTGGTGTGCCGAGGTGAGTGAATCTTCATCACTGTAGATAATAAAACATAGATTCAGTTTAAGTACCGTTCTTAATTGGTGCTCTATTTGAGTCGAATGGATATTGACAGGATATGTTTTTGCATGTTTGGGTAGCCAGCATGTCGTTAGCTGATTAGCAGACATGCTGCTCTTAGTTTGCCAGTTTAGATTAAAAAAGATCCGTGGGTAGCGATGCTTCAGCTTCTGTTTGTGCTTTTCAGAACCTAAAAGGGTCCAAGTTTGTCTTTCTTGTTTGTGCAGGAACATATGGTGGAGTTTCAGCACTGTGTTACAATTTTCTATAAAGCCAAAGACAACTTAGGTCACTCCAGCGCTTCCTCTGGACTGCCAATAAAAAGGGCTTTGAACCATAGGTACTGAAATTTAAGCATTTCTGAAGGTTTAACTTTTTTAAAACCTTCTGTGTAATTTGACACCAGTCCCATTTATACTCAGGTTGATGGCCTCTAAGAAGCAAATTGTCAAATTGTAAAACAAAAATAAAAGACCTAAACATTCATTGTAATGTTCTTTCTACAGTCACAAACTGAGACACGGGGTATTTTAAAAACATCACTTGCATAATTGAGACCTCCTTATGAGGACATCATTATTCTGTTTTGATAATTCACGGCTCTGTGCCACACCACTGTTTCCTTACGGAGCAAAAACTTAAAAGAAAATTCTGCACACCAGTCTTAAAGGGGACATATCATGCTCCTTCTCACATTTAAATCATTTAGTTGTGCTCTATATAAAGTGAAACTGCAATGCTTTGGTCTGAACTTCTTGTTATTGTTGCCCCAAAGCAACTCATTTTGGTGCGGTCTCTTTAAATGCAAAGGAGGAACTTCACACCCGCCCCCCTGTCGGTCACAGAGCGTCCCACTCCGACCCGTTCTGCCATTTTTGTAGTATGCTGGGTGACTGTGTGATGAATTGTGTGTGTTATTACACACCAAACATTTTAACTTTTCCACTTGGAGCTTCGGCATCCTTGAGCTTGGACTACAAAATTGTGGTTTGCTAAATTGGTAAGCAGGAAGTTCATGACCTTGTTTAGAAGCCGCACAGCAAATATTGTAATGTCATTGTTCATAAAACATATTAGAGAGTAAAGAACATAGAAAATGGCACAGCTAGATAAATATGGCCGTAACAGAATATAAAGAAACCTAGTCGGTCAACACGTCTGGAATATTAGCCTAGTTTAAACAAACTCGGCTACTGCAAAGCATCTGCTTAAAAATAAAAAAAATTACTATTTCGAGTCAAAGATGTTCATGCATGGACAATAGGTCACAATATTTAGGATGCCGTTAATGTCACATGGTTCCTTCTTGATGCAGACATTTTAAATGGTGGACAAAGGAGAGAATGGTTTGCATATTGTGCCTTCAAGATGGGTGCTTGAATTATGAGAGAGAACAGTGTAATCTTGGAAGAAAAATTTGTAAAATATTCGGGTGCAACAGCTCATCATCTTATTCTTATCTCCAGGAAAATCATTCGTGCCTCAGCATAGCTCAGCAACTCCCAGAAACATGACCCTTAATCTCCACACTTTTGGCCTAAACTGTATTTGCTTTGTGAAAAGAGAATGGGGCTGTAACAATTAGTCAACATAAATGACAACATCTACAAAAACCTTGTCAATGCAACTATTTGTAGTTGCAATACTATGTACACGTGTTTTTTTTATTGCTGAAGTACACTAGAAGAAGTCATTGGGACGGTCTAGTCCAGGCGTCACCAACCTTTTAGAAACTGAGAGCTAATTCATTGGTGGAGTGTCATATGCTACCAGTACTGACCTTTGAACTACAAGAGTCAGAGTTCACCTTAACTTTATGTAAAATAAACCGATTTTCCATGCTTTGTTACAGATATTGTCATTCTTTAATCTATATAAATGCAAGTGTGATTAAACAAGAAGAGTAATAATATAAAGTTCTAGTAGCTGTCGCTACATACAGGCTAGGTACAAGGGATTGCTGCAGAGTCAATGACACAATGCCACCGTCGACTGTTGTAACATGCTGGTACAGGAGGACTGAATGGTGACTCAATCTGTCGAGTTTCCTTAGATAGCCATTTTTAGACCAGTTTGAATAATAAATTAATTTCACTGCAATGTCTGATGACTAGGATCAACTGGAAAGTATGTACTTGACTTGAAATGTGTCTACATGTCTCAATTACATTGCCTTTTTTGTCATAAAATGCCTTGAGACAGCACGTGTTTTGAAATGTTTTTTTGTAAATAAAGCAAAATGAAATTCAACTGAAGATTTACTGGTTTAAGGCAAAAACACCTAGACCTAAACATTGTGCTGAAGTACCAGACCAAAAAACAGATCAAAAATATTCAGCTACAGGTAGTAAAGCTTGGAAACAGAGAAAAGTCAAGAAAGATCTGTGGACATCGCATCATGGAGACGTAGGAGGCCTGATGCTTTTGCTGCGAGTTTAAAAATAACAGAGGCTATTTCTTTTTACTTTGGTATAGGTCAGAGCCGAATGAATGATGGCCGCTAAGCAGCGGCAATTAAATGCATAAGATGACACTGAAAGTTGGCATCTATTTGTTCACAGGAGAAAAGGAGCTACTTCCCTGCTTTTAAGGTATTTGTAAGATTTTATCTGTAGTTTAAAATCTAAACCGTCTACGATCTTACTAACATAACGTAAAGCTTTTCTACCAAGATTGCCCTGTTTTTAGCTACATTCTCCACAAAGCTTCCCTATCCTGCTCAAACCCAAACACAGTGTTTGCATGTGTGCTTTGTTCTACCCAACATGGCGTGTGGTAAACGGCACACTGATTGTGACTTAATTTCTTCATTCAGTACAAATAAAAGACAAACACCTCTGTATCATTCTTAGGGGCATACTGAGGTTCTTAAACAGGTAATTGAGAAGACGGTTACTTTTGGCACGCGTTACCTTTCTAACTTCATGCTGCACCATTTTTCTCTTTCTGTTTTGTTTGAATTTTGTCAGCAAACTTAAAATGGGGTAAAACTTGAACTCCTAATATCCCATCCCTGAGCCCTAATGCCAGATGGAAAAGTTGTATAGACGCAACATGTGTAAAGTGTTGAAGGAGGAAATGTGGTAAGCATGTTAATTTATGCCACGTCAACTTTTTGTCTCCCTTCCTCTTTTCTAAAAGTGTTTGCGGTTTGCGTGGTTGTGAGTGGAAAATATCCCGTATGCAGCACATACTTTAACTGGAGTTATACTAATACTGTACACTAGTGTAATGTATGCATGGATGCCTCCTCTCTGCATGGGAAGTGAGTAAACATATTCCATATTCATTGAATGCATTTTACTGAGGAGTCCCCTAACACAAACACACACATTAAAACATAGAGAAAAGCAAACTGCTTGCTACACGCCTCCCTTTGAGCACACAGATAAAACATTTTCTGCCGTCTGTATATATCCTTTCCTTTCCTCTAACTTCGACAGTCCATGTGGTTTTTCTGTTTCTTCCTGTGATGGTACAAGACCGATATTGTAAATAGTTATTCTGATTATCAGTGTTTACATATGACATATTTCAAAATTTTATATTTTTCCAGCATTCTATTTTTGTACCTAATCATATTTGAGCTTGTTTTAAAAGTACACATACAAAACTTCACTACAAAATGTATTGTAGCTATTGCTGCAATGGGACCTGTGGAAGATGGATGGATGTATAGATGGATGTATAGATGGATGTATGGATGGATGTATGGATGGATGATAACCACATGTTTTAGATAAAGTGACTGGGATTAACGTCTGGAAATACCAAATTTTTTCCCTTTTAAGTTTAATACTAGATTTTGCCAGAATGGACACCAGAATATTTTTTACTTGGACAGTCTGATGGAGTTTCACTGCTTTTTTTAATCCTCTTTCCCAAGATAATATAAGTTAATGGAGAGTCCTTATCAAGATAAATAAACCTGAGCTTTAAAAGTGTTAGATCATTTTTCTTGTTTTAAGAGTTATTTCTTTATTTCAAGTGTTATTCTTAGTCTTATATCAAGAAATATTGCCAAGTGAAATTAATTTGCTGCAGATAATTTCACTTGTTCTGAGTACCTCTTCTCTTAGATTTTGCATTTTTATCTTGATTTTAGACATGCCTTTTTTGGGGATTTAAAAATAACTTGCTGCTGTCATTCCTCTAAGCAAACAGTCATAGAGCGGGGTTGGGGAGAATGTGGGAAGTGAGTAATTGTCACTGTCTGATTCAGTGATGGCGGTTTCCTTAAATTAGTACACACAATAATCATCTGGATGGTCTTTGTGACCATGGTACAGAAAGGTCTTATGAAAAGGTTTATATACGATATCGTCTGAGACTCTAAAGGCCGAGGGGAGTGTTGGGAGCACTGAAATGACCAAAAAGTAGAGATTATTGAGGAAACTGTTTTTCTTACATCAGCCATTGTCATTGTGTTATTGAACAGTTTAACTGCCTATGATTTCCTAATACCATGCAGCCCTACAAAGCACATTTGCTACTCACTTATATTCTAAAAACTTGAATATACGTAATCAATTAGAAATTAAACGTAGAGCTAATAGAAACCTTTTAATAATTCAGTTAAAAAATTAAAACTCAAATATCATACCTATTGATGACTCACATAGTAAGGCCTTTTTATTGATTGATTCCGTTCATTTTGATGATTACAGCAAATGAAAACCCATAATTCACACTCAGAATATTCTTATATTGCATCAGACCAATACAAAAAGATTTTTACAACTCAAATGTTTTGCTTTGGCCAGCACAATCATGAGGAAGCGTTTAACTTGACACATGTCGAGCAGGAAAGTACGGCACAAGCCACAGCTAAAGTATATAAATAGAACAGGGGTCACTAATTAAAAATCAGTGGGGTCCGAATAAAGAAAATCAACAACCAGTAAAGGTCCGGACACATTTTTTATTACTTTGTTACTTTAAACAGTATTTAACACTGAAATAAAATGTTTATGCATCCACCTTATACATTGACTTTTTAAACAAAAAAATAACAAAAATGGAACGTTTTTCTATTTTAAAATCCAAAGTGCTTTTTGAAATAGAGAACCACAATCTTTCACAGTTTGGTATATAGACAATTTCTTGACTTTCACATCTTTTATAAAACACCTGAACTTTTTTTAATTTCTTTTTTATGGCTTAATGATAGAAGTGAGCTTTAGGCTGCCCTGCAAGGATTTTACACCTGGGTTTGATTGGCAACAAAGCCAACCTCAAGCACATATCAAGGTGCTCATTCGTTCTGCGCCTTTAAATCAGCTATTTTCTCCGTATGTATGAGCAAGCGGATATGTTTGGAAACGCTCCGGAGGGCTTTGCCATATTAACAAGTGAAGTTAGCACAGGGGTTGAAGCAAAAATAATGTTTGACTGAAAACATTTTCTCGCAAGCCCATATATTCCCGGGCCGTGGACATCATGCCGCATTAGTTGGCTCACTTGCTTAGTGTGCAAAGTCAACTACATCTGATACTTTTAAAATATCCATTGAAAATTCCTGTATCTCTGCCACCTTTCAGCTTTAGAGCCTTTGCGTCATCCTGGACAGCCTCTCCATCACTTTCCACATCCACATCATCATCTGGGTTACTTTCATCTCTGCAGCATCAAGTTCTTCCTTCACACTGTTGACAAACTGGTCCACAGTCCACTTTACAATCCCCGCTCCCTTCCCTCTCTGTCCTCCAGAAACCCTCAAGCAGCTTCATCATTACATCATCTACTTCACACCTGTTCCACAACTCCACTGGCTCCCTGTCACATTCAATATAAACCAATTTTATGATCATACAAGGCAAACACAGCCTTAGAAATGCAGGACACATCACCAACACTATCATGACATAATACATTTTAATTTGACACAGATTGCACATGACAATAATCAGTCTCTGCTTTGCCCGTTATTGTTCACCAATTAATCATTACAGTTTATAAAAAGGCATGATTTAACTTTTTTGAAGTTTAATAAAATGGTTATATTTTAGCCCAGTGACTGGAGACCTGTCCAGGATGAACCCTGTGTCCGCGCTCCACTTTAACTTCATAAAAAAACTCTCTCAGAATCGCCTTTCTCTGGCCTCACCCAGGTAGAACCCGTTCTCCAGTCCATGTTGTAGCTGCAGTTTATTTGTTTTATCTTTTTGATGTAGTTTTCTTAACAATCTGTAAGCATCAAAATCCTTGTCATTTTATTTAGTGTCCTGGAGCGCAGCTGCTCATCAGGTGATCACTGCTGCATACTGACTGACAGCAGATACAGCTCTGCCTTCTTTGTTTCAGAACAGCGCAGGTTTTTTTTTTTTTTTTTTTTTTTTTACTTTTTCCGAATCGAACCCAGTCAAATGAGGCACATTGTTTCACAGTCCGACTCTTGTTCTTCAAGGGTCATGCTAGCGCGTTACTCTTCATGTGTTTAAATAAAACATAACAGCGAATCACGAGGAGATTCCTGGTTGGTCGCCGCGTTTATCAGCGAGGGAATAAACACTGACAGATGACATGGCCACAGGTGGAAATAATTCATTAATTAACTGCCGGAGCAGATTGACGCTTACCGAGGGAAGTTGTTGTCAGCTGCTGAACTTTCTGACCTGCTGGTTTGCATAAATCCAAAGAAAACCTTTGACCACCGCTACTTTCATTCATACCATCTGTGGCTAGTTTAAAATTCTCTCCCAAAGGTTAAAATGATGAACAACGATAAACCACAGACTGGCCATGTCCGCTTTGGAAAGACCCGCCCTGCTCTCATTCTGATTGGCTAATGTCCCGGCTCTGCCAGGTTTGATTGGTTGAGAGCAGCTTCAGATTATAACCTTGAATAAAAAGTCTAAACGGGACTTTTTGCGCTTTCCAAATGACGGAAATCCGTCGCAGCGACGGAGAACTTTAACCCCTGAGTTAGACACTGTCGTTGGACAACATGCAGCAATATATAAATGTTTTAAATGAGGTTGGGTCCGGATTAGGTAGCAGCTGGGTCCGGATCCGGACCGTGGTCCGCTAATCCGTGACCTCTGAAATAGAAGGTCGATTGGAAGGAAAACGTGTGGCTAAAAAAGATGTATTAGAAACAGGAGAAATTGAAGCGCCGAGAGGACTGTGAAGAAAAAACCAGTTCGGGAATTTGGGAGAGATTCACAAAAGGTTCAGACAGAGGTGCTTCAACAGCCAACACACACAGACCCAAACCAGTCAAAACATTAAAAGCATCTTTCCTGGGTTAAGAAGTAACAGGACTCCGAGGTCAAAAGTCATCTTTTCACACAAAAGTACATTTTGTTTCATTCGGAAACAATGATCCTACAGTCTGGAGACAGCGAAGAAATGCACAGAATCCAACTTGCTTGAGGTCCGTTCAATGTGAAGTTTCCACTGTCAAGGATGATTTGAGGAACCATCTACCAAAAAATGATTTCGGCACCACATGCTTCCCTCTGCAGACCGGTTTTATGGAAATGCTGATTTCTTTTTCCAGTAGGACCTGGCACCTGCCCACCCTGCCAGGAGTACGACGACCAGCTTTTATTGGCCCTGGTATCACTTTGTTTGACCGGCCAGCAAGTCTCTGACCTAAAGTCCACAGAGAATCCATGAGCAACCCAACCCTGACTCTTCAAGAAATTCTGAATGGGAAGAAGTCGTCTGGTGATCTCATTCACACGTTAACCAATGCACAGTTTCTTTTTAACTCAACAGGGAGATGAGACACCAGAGCAACCTGTGCTTCCTCAACAACTCAGCAGAGCTACAGCCCAATCGCCCCAACACTGCATTGATGCATAACTTAACGTGAAAAGAACTTTGACCAAGTATGAAGCAAATATACTGTAAAGTACATGGACAGCAGGCCCACATTTATTCATTAAACATTTTTTATTGGTCTGATAGTAACTCTTTTTAATTTTCTGAGTACCTGAATTTGAGGTTTATGTTAACTATAAGCCATAATCAGTAAAATGAAATAAATAGATGTTTTAAATATTTCACTCTCTGTGGGATTATTGCATACAATATCTGAAATATTAAACTTTACAATGCTATTATAAAAAAAATAATGCCTTCATATATGAACCAAAGGAATTTGTTTCTTTTTGCTTTTCCCTGTCAGGGTCGCCACAGCGAATATTTCTGTCTCCATCTAACCCTGTAGTCTGAATGCTCTTCTCTCACACCAACTACCTTCATATCAATCAAAGACTTTTGTTCAGACACAAACAAGGTCCATAATAAACAAAAACAGATAAAACTATGACAAGAAGACATAATAAAAGTGTAGATGTTTATCCATTGCCATATAACCTAAGATGGCAATGATTCCACAGAGTAGAAAAGAACCTAGCCGAGCTTTGAGCAGGGTTGCTTAAGGTCTAAATGATGCTGTTTACAGAGTCTGGTAGCCTACACATCTGTACTTAAGGTGTCGAAGTACAGCAGCATTAGTTGGAACATTGGCATTTATGGACATCTGACTGGCACTACTCCATCGCGGCACCTTAAGCAGCATCCTCAACCCGTCGTTGTACGCCACCTGAAATGTATGCATAGCTTTTTCTTTAATGCTGCCACCAGTGGCAGTATACATTGGAGTGCAATACGCTTTAAAAAGTGCACTTTTGACAGACACTGAGCACCTAGAGAACTTTCGAAGACGCATATTAGCTTGTACATATGCATACAACGCTAATGTCTTTATCATCAGGCAGGTCAGCGGTTATGTAATGTCCCAAATATTTCCCCTCATCACTGACTTTGAGGAAGCTGCGAGACAGAGTGAAGACAGGGAAAGATTATTTAAAGTCCTCTTTGCTCCCGACAACCAAGATGTTATTCTTTTTTTGCATTATATGTAATATTTAAATCCAATCCACACTGAGGGCAAACCCCTAACAATTGCTGCAGGCCAATGGACAAAAAAATAACACGATCATCAGCATACTTTAGGTGGTTGACGGTTCTATTACCAACCCGGCAACCAGTCCTACATTGATTCGACAACATAGATCTCTTCTTTCCATTCCTCATCTGTCAACCTGTCCATCACCACAGCAGACGAGCAGGATCTCGGAGCCGAACCTTCATGCAGTCTGGCCTCCACCTTGAACACCCGTGTCACACCTGCACACCTCTCCACTGTCCTACAGCTCTCATGTCCTGTAGCACTCTAACATACTACTCCGCTACTCCAGACCTCCTCATACGCCACCTCAGCGCCTCTCTCTGGACGCTTTCTCTAGAGCTACAAAAACTTCTTGCAGCTCCCGCCGACCCTCTCTGTACTTCTCCATCAATGTCCTCAAAGCAAACAATACACCCACAAATCTGTAGGAGTTTTGACAAAAGGAAATTGGTTCATCTCTTAAAAAAAGACCAATAAATTGTCTTCTGGATTGCTAATCTGCAGCAGAAGCTGACAAATAATGTCGGAGAATTGAATTCTCGCTAATATCAATGTCACCGCAGTATGAGAAATGATACCCTCATAGACAGAAAACACAACAACACTGCGGTTCACAACTACAGCTACTGTTTTCCTCAGTTTTAACTGGATCAGATAGTTGATCTTTAGTCGTTTAGGTCAAGCTTAGATAGAATCGGTCACAGGGGATATTATTTGTGAGGCTGAGTGGGTTGTCTGTGGATAAGTGTGAGAATTGGAGCAGGGTGATCCTAAGAACTCTGAGATGGTAGAAACGATATTATCACGATAGGGGCCTAAACTGTTGGTGGTGGAAAAGTAAAGAAAGGCGGGAGTGGATGAATAAGCCATGAAGGAAGGCAGCAAAGCGCTGGTCTGTGATAATGAAGACTTGCTGTGGTAAATCTCTAATGCACACACACACACGCACACACACACACATGCACCCTTAACACAAGCATACAAATTCATATCAAAATCAAATCTCACTCCGAGCAGCAGAACTGGGTCACAGAGTGCTTCTGCTGCTGAGCATATAAAGTTTTAGAGATAACGAGAAGTGCAAAAGGGGAACTGGAGTCTGGGAGTTTGGGAAGGAAAAGGAATTAATGCTAAGGCAATAGACTGAAATGGAAAAATTAAAACTGCTGGAAAAGGCATACATATGCTTTTTATGCATTGATATTCACTTTTTCATACGAGGCTTGCCTCAGTACATAAGCACTATTCACATCTACGAGGCAGAAAAAGAGCTTAATTTCTCCAAATATAACATAAAATATACCGAGAGACCTTTCCAGCCCCCAAAGCAATCATACATCACAGCATATCCGCAGACATGCCAAGCTATATTTAAGATATTTATACAGAGTGAAAACTGAAAACCATTTTGGAGTGCCAAAAAAACACAAAACGTGACAATAGAGGTTTCAGAGGGAGAATAAAATCTTTCAGAAAATATTTCTCATTTAACTAAAAATCCAATGAAATCTCAAACTGAAACTTTTCCACTGTTTGAGTTGACCTAAATCACCACTGTCAAACCAGTCAAGCCCAATGTTTAAAACTAGACGGCAGACTCCAGATATTACAGTCAGATGCTTTATTCTGTGTGAGTAACGGTCACCATAGAACCCACGTTCATATATGACAAGCAGAGGAATTTACGACAGGCTCTTTGGAGGCCTAAGGGCAGCGACAGCATGGAGATAACTCTTGATAAGCCTCAGCAAGACTGCATATTTAATGCACTGTATATGGGGTTTATTATATATGCTGCCTCAATGACTGTAGTGAACCATAGGGAGGTATACACTCACTAGCCACTTCATTAGGTACACCCGTTTGGTTGATCACATGGCGTCAGTAAAGACTTCCTGAAGTTCAAACCATGGATCCCAGTGGGGAAGAAATGGGATTTATTTAACTTTGATCGTGGAGTGAGTTTCCTCACGTTCTATTCCAGACAACTGTCTGTAGACTCTGGTGTTGGGACACAAATATGTATTTGGTTTACAGAGAATCATCAAAAAAGAGAACATATATAGTGAGCTGCAGTTGTTGTCTGTGGAGAACAGAGAGAAAGGTTTAAGATGGAAAAGGGAAAAGAAAGGCTTAGTTAAGTGCTTGTTAAAAGGTACTTTGAACATCTCTCAAGGCAGGTAGGGTTATAGCAGCCGAAGATCACACTGGACGCCATTTTAACTGCAACAATCAGATAGTTGGGTCAGAATCAGTGTAACCAACATAAATTAATTGATCCATTGTGCCTTGCATTACAGGTTCAAGCTGGTGGGGTCAATGATGTGAGAAGTATTTTTCTTGCACGCTTTTGACCAAATATCAGATGAACATTATTTACATGAGTATAGAGCTTGACATACCCGTCCATTTTATTTACGAGCTTGGATCTTGCAGGCAAACACGGTCTCTCTCATTTTTTCTTATAGCTTTCGCTCCGCAGGAAAACTGCGTGGCACTCAGGGATGAGTTTTTATAATAGCCTCTCGGCTTGCTGTTCTTTATCTTCTTCTGATCTGACCTTTCCTTTTATTTATCCGCTGTGTGTTGGGAGACAGTCTGTGAATGTGAGGATTCTTCTTCCTCTCCTTCTTATTATTATTATTATGAAACCTTTATTTATACAGGTAGTGTCACTGAGTTCTCATTTACATGGGAGCCCTGTTAGCACATATTTAAAAAGTCGTACAACTTATGTCTTACTAAATACAGCGTCACTGTTGTACCCGCTGCTTTGTACGACCAACACCGTATACCGACATCCACAGAAACATCTTGCCGACCCTAGTGGGTGGGTACAGTTGATGGTGTCACCACAGGCTTTGTAGTCACATTGATAGCAGGTATGTGGCATGAAGTTGGCATACTTTTACTGTCATGTCCCTCCCCCCAAACCGGATTTCTTGAAAACGATTGTGACTGTGGAGTTCACTGTACTCCACAGTCACAAGATCTCAATCCAATGGAGCGCCTTTGTGGTATGGTGGAAATGGAGATTTGCATCATCGAGTGTGGACCCAATAAATCTGCTGTGATGTCTTTAACCTGGAGATGTTGGTGGATGTGTGTTCAAGGCAATTCTGCTGCACTAATTATGTGATGGTAGATAATGGGAAATGGCAACAATATTGAGAAAAAGGAACCTCCTTTCGCCATCATGACATGTTACAGATTCTACTGAGGTCAGTCTTTGATTTGCCTTAACTTATATCAACACTAGCGCATGTGATCTTCAGTTAGCCTAAAAAAGCACCCACCAAGCCTTGTGTTTGTTGAGCAGCGTTGGCTACCCTCAGCCGCCTGCGTCAAAATTGGCGTCTCTGATGTTAGCCAACAAAGCGTTTAATGGAGCAGCTTCCATCTGCTTGAATGCTCTTGTAAAGGCTTATGTCCAGACTCGGTATGTCCGCTCATCAAGGGATCATCCGCTAGCAGCTCCTACCCCATTCTCAAGACAATCCACACTCTTTTCATGCGTCATTCCACAATGGTGGAATAACCTACAAAGGGCCACTAGAGCCCCGTCTACCTTCAGGAAACTCTTGAAGACCCAGCTCTTCAGAGGGCATCTCCTACCCTGTACTTGCCAACACCAACTCCTGCACTTTTCCTCTATGCCTGCCCTCTATTTCAACACTGTCTCCCTGCCACAGCCTCATTTTTAGGTCACTTTGGATAACAGTGTTGTCCAATTGCACCGTTGTCAGCACTGTTGGCCATGCTGCCTTGCAGCAAGAAAATCTTGGGTTTTGACCTTGTTCTACAGTCTTTCTGCATGGAGTTTCCTAGTGCATGCCTGGATTCTCTCTGGGTACTCATGACTATGCACCTTAGCCTAACTGGCCTCTCTGAATTGTCCCTAGGAGTGACTTTGTGTGCTTTGTCACAGTGTTGGACCAACAACCTGCCCTGCCTCTCACTGGAGATAGGTACCAGCTCCCTTGCAACCCTACAAGGGTAAATAGGTATAGACAATGCATAGATAGATGGATAATATGCAACTAAAATAAAATACTTAACTACTGAAAGAAATACTCTTATATGCAATGTTTGAGAACATGAAAAATTAAATGTATACGTATGAATGGGGGTATGAATCATCAACGGGGGTCATTGAAAAGGAGCCTAATAATTTGCTATATGTTTTATGTTTAAGTTAAATCAACAAGTGCTATGGGTGTTTCATATTTTCTAGAGATGCATATCTATTTCATTCAGGGCTGTGGAGAGTCGGAGACCAAATCAATACTAATTGGACAAGAGGCAGAGTACACTATGACCAGCTAGTCTGCTCGTCACAGGGCCAACTGACAAATATGCAGATGAACTCCACCACAAAGCTCTGTTTGAAGCCAAAGTCCGGTTGTGGGGTGTGAAAGAAAGCAGAGGTGGCGGTGTATGAATCTGTGCTTGTTACTGGGTGCCAGTGGGAGAATGTTAACCTGACAACAGCCAGATGCATGTCTCGCTCCGCCTAGCTTCACTCACATACATCTGGGACACTTCCATAGGAATTGCCTTTATTGAAGGCTGGGCCTTATCAAAAATTCTTGCATATGATTGGATAAGCCACTTGTCTGTCATCTTTATCGACGTGCTATTTCAACCACTCACACCGAAGCTAAACCGTGACGCTGATGAGAGCGACGCAGGAAAAAAAACCCTTTTTTTTTATGTGTTTGCGGCTCTAGTGGCATGCGTTTTATTGACAGTGAGCTGACAGGAAGAGGGGGGAAGACAGGCGGCAAAGCGCCGCGGGTCGGAGTCGATCCCGGGCCGACCGCGTTGAGGACTAAAGGCCTCCTAACATGGTTCACGCTAACCGCTCCGGGGCGCTTCCGCGGACGCGCCCCGGAAAACAAAACTTGCCAAATCCGGTCGGGAGAAGGGCGAAAACATGGTTTCCACCAACAAAAGCCTTCAGAGCCGTTCTCTGATGTTCTTTTAATGAAACAATATTAGGTAGATTGGACAACACGGAAGAAATAGCAGCATCAATGTTAACGCTTGCTTCCTCGACGAGCCGCCATTGCTATCAAAACAGTCTCACGTCATGGTCACGTCTCCACTACGTCACATCCATGAAACACCCGCCCTGCGTCCTGATTGGCCAGACCATAAAATTGGTTGGGGAAATCACTTTCAATGAGCGGTGTCCCAGATGTATGTGAGTGGAGCTAGGCGGAGCGAGACATGCAGCTGGCTGTTGTCAGGTTAGGAGAATTTGGCTATAGTGTAAAATCCTGTGAGTGGTCAGTATGACTACAAAAACCTGAACTGTATATAAATCCAGTTATTATACCATCTACAATTTAAATAGCCATTCTACCATGTAGCACTGGGTGGGAAAATAAACGTTAAACTTGCTTTCTGGCACTGACGCAACTAAACAAGGATAAAACTGTCAATTGTTGAGCCCACAAACTTTTATTTTCATCCAATTTTTGCAACACAGTTCAAGATCAGTCAGATTTGAAGCAAAGCATCAACATGAGCATCAATTTTCAAGTTTTCCTGCAATTTCTTAATAAGTTACAGTTATGAAAAAAGCTTTGATCTAAACCATTCATTAGTATTTAGGATCATCATGCCTGTGCCTGTCTCTGCAGGAAGAAAACGCATCCTCACAGCATGATGTCACCACCACCTGTTTCCTCTGGAGGATGGTGGGTTCAGGTGTGTTTAGGGTGATGCACAGTAGATCCTGTTACATCACACCATATCCGTCAGGATCATTTTACCTTTAGATCATAGTACACATCCTTTCATCTCAGTGGAAACTATAATCAGCAGTCAGATATGTCAAATAAGTAAAAAAAACTTTCAGATTGCAGTCTTGATCAAAATGTTCTGCCATATTCTTCTGCAACGTTTCATAAAGAAATCTTCGGCCTAAAAATAAATTTTCAGCTGGAGAAGTTGAGCCATTTTTGCAAGCCGAGTAGCGCCACCATTTATAAATCTATTTACATTACATCTTTAACCAATGTAAAAAAAAAGAAATAAAATGCGGTTGGCCTTTTTTATGTTTAAGCTACGCTGCATCTGTTAGGGACATGCAGAAAAGGTAAAATCTCCTCATTATCATCTCAGTGGCCTCTGGTGTCTACCGTGGAGACGGATCGTCATCCCACGGTCGCTCTCATTCATCACGACACTGTCAGGAAGCGCTCAGAAAAGTGACCCAAATCAAACCGGTCGTGTCGCGCCGCAAACAAAAACAATCCGTGACAAACATCCTAACCAGCCTCACATGAAAGTGAGCGTGAGACCTGAGAGAGCAGCTGAAATGCAGAAAATTCATGGGAATAAGGAATAAGCCTTGAGCCAGGCAGCCCGGCAGCACAGCAAACTTCGCTGAAGTCTCAGCGGTGCTAGTCAAATACCAATTTCTCCCCACATATGCTTGCAAGCAATGCAAATCCAAAGCTTATAAAAGGAAGTTGGCCAGAGTCATATTGGTTTGGAGATGCACTGAAGGGAATCAATCCTTGCTTTATGGAGATAAAGCAGCCCCAAATCCTCGGCACTGAGCGAAGCAGCTCAAATTAACTGACTTTCTGCAACAACTGGCTGAGTGGGGATTAGGACATTATATTTAAATGAAGCATCTGTTTGTGCAGAAAGGATTGCATCCGTGCCTATGTCGGTGCTGCAGCTTCTGCGCTGCTTGCCCAGCAGAACTAATTTGCAGTGTGAGTCATCAACTCTTCCACAGGTCAAACAGCTTGGGGTGAATCATACAGTACAGACCCATGTGAAGCTGCTCATCATCCAAATGTTTTCTTTCTGGATGAAGCAACAAGCAAACTGCATATCAAACCTGGGCCATTCACTCGGCGTGTTTATGTATGTTTCACTGTCAGTCTAGCACGTTTACTTCAACACTGGCAACAGAAAGGATGCGCAACCACCATCGGGGGGGGGGGGGGGGGGGGTACCACACTGTGTTCTTTCCTGCTTTTTTACAGCTCACCCGCCAAGAAGCTAAATTCTCCTGAAATGTTTAAAGTTGTCTGGACTCATTGTTCCACAGACCGTCCAGAACCCTTAACCGAGATCCACTCGTAAAACTATGTAACTCTAGGAAAGGCTAATCTAATTTTCACTATCAAAGGATAAACCGCGTGCACCCTACAACCTAAGAAAACCAAGAATCAGCTCTTAAATGGCATCTTTAGACACTTTATTTCTAACATGTGAAATTTTCATTAGCTGACCAAACATAACACAGTTAAGTACGCTGCTCTGATAACACTCATCGGTGTGGATGCTGTCACTGAGTGAAGCGGACTTATTATTATTTTTATTATATGTGAAGTTTACAAAAAAACACAGAGGAATCACAACAGGCGCAAGAAAAAAAAAGAAAAATTTTGCAGAATATGTCACCTAAACAAAAAGGGAAGGTTAGAAAACAATGTCTGAAATGCTTATTTCTTCTCATATTACAGTTGTTAAACAGAGATATATAGATAAATAGATGAATTTTATTCAGTAAATTAATATGAATATGAATAGGAACTGGTTGGGTGCCTATAAATTCCACAAGACAACAACCAAATCCAGCTGGCTCTGTATTTGTAGGTTGGGTGCCGCTGATGTGCCCACAACTCTGCAACTAACAGCTTAATTCACTCATTCATTCATTCATGCATTCATTCACAGGAGCATTTTATTCAATGTGTTTATTTTCAGAAATATCTGAGAGAGAAAATAAACAAGAAAATATGCACATCAGAGGTATTTATTGTATTTGATCCAAAGGCCCTTTATCTGGACAACTGCTCTGATTACTGAACAATCTGCCGTGCATCCTGAGCACCGGCTGTCGCTATTAGGAAACCAAAAATGTGATGACTGGAAAAGGTTATGTTTAGCAGAGTACCGTCTTATTTGACTGCATATACATGGCTTTGATTCTAATGTTGTATCAGACTGTGACTCAGTTTTGCCATATATCTATTCTCAAATGACAGCATCTGAAATTTAAATAAAAAAAACGAATCTTTGTGCGGTCCACTGGGACAGCTCCGAAGTACCGTTCCCACATCGTCTCCACGGTCATCACTAATTCAGGATTTATCACTGAATCCCACTTTTACCCAATAACCCGCCGTCCAAAACCACTTAGACTGGAACCGTTTTTCTTCTCTTTAGGTTTTTTTTTTTTTTTCCTGGACATAAATCCCATTTTCTTCTGCTGATTTCTTACAGTTCACTTAATGTTCACTTCCATTTCCGTTCATTATTAATCCATTTCTTGATTTGAACTTCCTATGTTGAAGCCAGGGCATAAACCTTTGAGTCGTCTACCCTGACACTTTGACATCTTCCTCTGCTTAAATTAATGTTCTTCGTCTAAATTTGCTTGGACTTGCTCCACCAACACAGGACAAACTAAGATCTTTTAATTTACCCTTTTGGAGGGAACTTTCTAAGCCGTCCCGTTATTTCAGAGGACAGCTCTGTTGTTGTGGTCGTGATTCCTGTCAATCAGCTTTGAAACACTTTTAAATGCTTCTCAAGTCATTTATACAATCGGAATTATGCAGGTATTTGTTGTAGAATTGCAAATTACTGCAGTTCAGTATTTTCTTTACTTGGCACAAAAAAAGAAATAATTTACATTAATTTTAAGGGATGCTTTACAACAGGAGAATTTTCGTTTTGTTACGTAAAGAAAATTGTTTTGTGTCACATCTATGATTTTAGCATCAAAATAAAACCAACTCTCCATCCTGAAATAGTTTTTAAATCTTTTTTCTTCTTTTTTGCCAGAGGTTATAAAACCATGCACCAGCTACTGCTGCGGAGTCAAAGGACTGATCTCACTTTTGTTTACAAAACCTGCTCTACTTCTCTGTTGACCGCACAGAAATGTGCAAACACGCGGGGGAGAGGGGTTATAATTTCTTTCCTGACTTCAGCTACGCTCATAAAGTCAGTCTCGCAAGATACAATTAAGCCTGATGACTAGGGATCACCAAAAGGAAATGGAAAGCATGACACAACAAATGAGAAAAAAAGGCACATAAAGAGAGGAGATGGCCAAAGGACATTTTCAGATAAAACTAGAGTGTGAAGTGAAAAGGAAATAGAGTCACGCAGAATCAGGATGAACAGATGCTGACAGCTTTCATAACAGCTTTAAGATGGAGGGAAAAATAGCAATGGTGGAACTTAAGAACTGTTTTCTCATTAAGAATACCACATTATGCTGATTTTGTTCCACTGTTTGCATTAGTCTCATTTTGTTTCAGTTGAACAAACACAAGGAGGCGGTGGGGACTCTACAAACATCACTGACCAAATGGACATTTGCATCCTGCCGTCCGTTTAGGAGCATCCGACACATCGTCACCATGCGTGCCCTCTCTGATCCACCATACGGGATTTAGCGCCATGGTAACCCTGCTAACCTTCACCTCCATCCATTCAGCCGAGGTAATCCAGTTTATCACTCAAGACCACCATTTGTGATTACTTTGCTGTCACAGAATTGCCTCTGCTTCCAGAAGGCAACACATCTTCAATCTGTCTGAAAGATGACTCAAAGGTTCAAGCAGGAAGCAAGCCTTCTCCTTCTGGTCTGCCACTTTGAAAAAAATAACCAACATTTTCTTTGTTCAAGGTGGGAATTTGTAAAAACAAGTCGGCCATGGATCCTTTAAGCAATTACTGAAGTTTTTAGTGCTGTACTGTAAAAACAAACCTCAAACCTGCACCTGATAGTCAACAGAGTGTCATCAGTAAAATCCAATGTGTGTCAATTGCTCAAGATGTGTGCTTTCCAAAGAAATACCCCTTATTTATTTTGTTCCGTTACAACCACAAATGCTAACATTTTTTTATTTGGATTTTGTGTGGTAGGCCAAGAAAAGTAGCACATGATTGTGACACATTGTAAAAATCTGAAAAGTGTGGCATGCATTTTAATTTGTCCGTCATGAATCAAAACTTTGCACATACACAGGCTGACACTTTAGGCCTTCCACCTCACAAAAGAGCTCAAACTCAGTCAAATGGGAAGTGGAGTGTTTGTGAACAGCAAAATTTAAGTCATCTAACATTTAAATGTTATGGGCGACGGTGGCACAGAGGTTAGGGGGTTCGTCCAAATTTATCAGGAATTATTATGACTGTCAATGATAACTTTCTTCTTGCCATTCCGCCATAAAACCCAGATTTGGGATGTGTTAGTTGTCCTCTGAACAGATCATCCCACCTCAGCCGTGGATCTTTGCAGCTTCTCCAAAATTACCTCAAGCCTCTTGACTGCTTCTGTCAACTTAGGAGAACTTCAAACCTTTTCTCTGACCTTCCTGCTGTGTTCCTTGGTCTTCATGAAGCTGTTTATTCAACAATGTTTTCTAACAAACGTCCGAGGCCCTCGTAGAATAGCTGTATTTACACGTATATGAAGTTACACACAGGTGAACTCTTAGGTGACTTCTGAGGGCAAATGTTTGCACTGGGTACCTGTGTAAAGGTGGCTGAATATAAGTCTCCCATTTTAGAGTTTTATTTGTACAAACAAATGTTCAGGGAAGTTCGTCTTGTGCTCGGGTTGACTTCCAAATGCTAAGAAAATGTAAACAAAAATTATTATTGGACTGTTTTTCAGAAATAACTCGTGGTAGACTTAGACTAGACTTTACTTTATTGGGTCCCTGAGGGGCAATTCATTTGCAGCTAATAATAGCAGCAACCATCACACAATCACACAACTAATTAAAATGACAATTGACAACCCGGGAGGATAAGCGGCAACTTCATCAAGTTTTTTTTTAACATTTGATTAAAGTCTCGGAGTGAGACCCTCATTCACCCTCCTCTAAATGAAAGAAAGAAAGCTCAGATTAGAGAAGCGTCTTCCCTTAACAAACAACGGCGACAGCTAAAGCAACATCCCTGCTGTTAGAACATCTGTGGAAGGATTTTAGTTTCCCGACTCAGAGTCACGTTCAGGCCAATCCGTCCGACTTTAGACTCTGAGAAACGAAACGGAAAAGCGAGGATGAAAGTAACACGCCCTCACCTCAGGCTCAAGGTCAGTCGTCCATCTTTAGCCCTCAGCAGGTCCCCGATGGAAAAGGTAGCGCTGCCGAGGAAGGAACTCTGTAAGGACAGAACAGAATCAGTGTTTCAGTGAGAAAATCCCAGGTTGATTAAAGAAAGTTGACTTCATTGCACCATGAAATATAAAAAAAAAAACAGCACAATTTATTCGGTAAAAGTTACTCCACGTCTTATAGTGGTGAACCTCTTATTTCTTCAGTCTTTGGCTCAGAGAAACTTCATTTTTAAGTGTGTCAGCTTTGGATTTTTGGCTACTTTCTCTCTAATTAACTTCCCATTCTTTCTCCCTGAACATATTAATTTACACCAGTCAGCATAACAATAAGACCTCCTATGTATGACGCGAATAACGCTGATAATCTGTTGAATCTGTTACTGGGTGCGATACATTAGGCAGGGAATGAACATTTCACACAGGAAAAGTGCACAGTGTAATGGTTTCACCAAGTGTGACAAGGTCAGAACTACACAACTGGGTCAGAGTGTCTCCATATGCAGCTCCCAGACTGCAGGGGTCAGCATAAGCCCTGCACAATTTACAGCGTCCCATCAGGACCGGAACAGTTGCAGAGTACGGCTTGGATCACACATATGGCAGGGCATACATTTCAGGTGCTGTGGAATAAAACTGCTTCCCGATAATACGTTTGAACGGACTTTCAGCAAGGGGAAAACACAGCACAACGATGCGGAAAACAGAAATCCAACGTATGTGACCCTTTGAGCAATGTACGGCTGGGAAGCCGTGGGAGTAGCCTTTCATGTGGAAGCTACTCAGATACAAACCATTTACCTAAGCAGCGTTGCAATGCTTGCCTTTCACAGAAACTGTATTCCCTGATGGCTGTCGGCTCTTTCAGCTGAAAAATGCACCCTACCACTGACCAATATGGTTGAGGAATGGTTCGAGGAGCAAAACTACAGGTTTTCTGTGTTCAAATGGGCCCCTAAACTCCTCAGAATTCAGTCTAAACGCACATCTGTGGGATGTGCTCTGTAAAAGATTTTATCTTTGGCCACCACCTTGGAGGCAGCTTCCACAGAGCACCTTCAGGGGTCTAGGGGTCCATGCCTTGATGGGTGAGGGCTGTCTTGGTATCCTATTAGACAGGTGGTCACAATGTTATGCCTTATCAATTCACTGTGAAGTGCATGCTTAAACACATTAAGCAAAGTGGACAAGTAAATGACAAGAAGAGCATCTGAAAGGCAAGTCTTTAAGAAACTGGAATCCATCGACCATAAACCCGACACAGGACCCGAGAGATGCACCATCTTTCAGTTTGTCATCTAATGCGTTTGTTTTCAGTGAATAACTCTTTGGGAATCAAACTGCTGGTGCAAATTTCTTTCTAAACAACGGGTAAAAAAAAAAAAAAAATCAAACCTAAATTGGTCTTTTGCTCCGTTGTCTGTCTACACACCATGGGCTCATCCCTTCAGTTTAGAAGTTTAAGCCTGAATGATTTACAGGAATCACGAGTGAAAGACGCAACTCAAGGGTTTTGAATAGTACAACATTTTGATCTGAAGAGGCACGACAGTGTAACCCTTTTGACGTACACATTCATGTCCAAGGACAATGTAATTCTCTCTTTTTCTTGGTGCTCTGACAACATGCATTCGCTGCAGGCAAGACATGAACAAGGGGTGTCAGCGCACCAGAACTGGGTCATGGAGAAAAGAGAACGGGACGAGCCCATCAATAACACAGAGAGGTGATCTGCATTCGTCGAAAACACGCGCCTGGCCCGATACATTTGTGTGCACCGACATACATACAGATAAATCCTGCAGCTGCAAGAAGCAAAAATGACACGCTAGACTGTGCCACAGAGAGGAAGGATCCAGCTTGTAGCAAACAATCTGGTGGCATGACTTTTCGTCGTGCAATGGGAAACTTTTATTTTTCCGTGGGCTAGACGGCCTTTTAGCGTGGAATGCTAAAAACTATTTTATCGGACAAAAGCAACAAAAAGTGTTGGTCTCTGTTTTTTTTTTTTTTATTATTCCGCACAAACATATCGTTTCTGATGGTTCATTGAACACTAAAGTGTTTATTCAAAACAGGCCCATTTATGCTCTGCCTCAGTGTTATTTTACAGCGGCTCTGACTCGCCTCTGAAGATGAAAACAGAACTCTGTTTGTTTTTTTAATGAATGTAAATGAGTTTCAGGTATTGTTAGCGAGCGCACAATGCCTGTGGACTTCGCCTCATGCAGGAGACAATGGAAACAAAAGGAGGCTGTGAAAATGAGATAGACACATTTAAGACAAGGTGAATGTGAAATAACAAGTACCGTCTAACCGGCACCAGTCAGGATTACGTCTGCAGATGCTCATTTATTTAGTTTTACTCCTTCCCTATTCACATCTGACTTAAAACGAAATATGAAAATAACCAAACTAGAATTTCCCCGGATGAAAAGGCAGCTTCTGCTGGCTGTCAGCCACAAAAAGCTGTAAGTCATATACAGACAGAACTCCATTTTTTTATGTTTTCCCAAGTACCAAGCTAAACCATGGAATTATAGAGCTATTTCAAAATCTAATGTTTAGTACAGTTTAAATTAGTTTTTCTCTCTAACACGTTTTTAGATATTGATAAAAAAACAACAACACAGAAATTAGAACCAAAACATGCAAACACTACAGCAGTAATGATCCATAAAACAATGCGCTTTAACACCCAAGAAAGTCCACCCAGTTCTTCCGGGGGGGAAAATAGTTTTTGAAATTATTTCCCCACGTCAGACTAAACACAAAAAGCAGGTTTTCTTTCTGGGAATTTAGTTTATTGAAGAGAGGAAAAAGCTAACCAACCCAACTTGGCCCAAAATGAAAAGTGGTTGTGTGTTTTTGTTAACCATGACCTGAAATGAGCTAATATTTTAGTTTTAGGCAGACTTGGACTGTGTTTTTCTTATTAGAGCTTTTATTTTTTGAACCAGCTTTGCATCCTGCCTAGGTGCCTGCATTTGAGGGGCACAAATAACTACTATCATTACAATTCAGAAAAGTTATTGCCTCTGTCAATCTGCCCCAGAGCAGCTGTGGCTGCTAACAAAGCTTTGCACTAACATTGCGCTTGTGTCCTGGAGGTTCTGGGTTCAATTCCTACACACTGCCGCTCTGGGTCCCTGAGCAAGACCCTTAACCCCAGATTGCTCCCCGAGTGCCGCACAGTGGCAGCCCACTGCTCCCCCAGGGGACGGGTTAAAGGCAGAGAACAAATTTCACTGGAATGTACATGGCAATGACAATAAAGATGATTGCTTCATTATGAAAATTTCAAGTAACAAATGTCTTTAGCCGTTTGTATCACAAAGGGAACATTTTTTATTCTTAATTTACAAACAAAGTTTAAAAAGGTCCTCTTATTTTTAGTCTTTATGGTGGATTTTGATTTTCTTGGGTTTCAAAAGGGTTTTTCTTTGTGATTTATACTAAATTTAATCTGATTATCAGGTTTTTCTTCTAGGTGTTCCTTGATTTTTTGTGTTTTCTTACATTACCGTTCAAAAGTTTGTGGTCACATTGAAATGTCCTTATTTTTGAAGGAAAAGCACTGTACTTTTCAATGAAGATAACTTTAAACTAGTCTTAACTTTAAAGAAATACACTCTATACATTGCTAATGTGGTAAATGACTATTCTAGCTGCAAATGTCTGGTTTTTGGTGCAATATCTACATAGGTGTATAGAGGCCCATTTCCAGCAACTATCACTCCAGTGTTCTAATTGTACAATGTGTTTGCTCATTGGCTCAGAAGGCTAATTGATGATTAGAAAACCCTTGTGCAATCATGTTCACACATCTGAAAACAGCTTAGCTCATTACAGAAGCTACAAAACTGACCTTCCTTTGAGCAGATTGAGTTTCTGGAGCATCACATTTGTGGGATCAATTAAACGCTCAAAATAGCCAGAAAAAGAGAACTTTCATCTGAAACTCGACAGTCTATTCTTGTTCTTAGAAATGAAGGCTATACCATGTGAGAAATTGCTAAGAAATTGAAGATTTCCTACAACGGTGTGTACTACTCCCTTCAGAGGACAGCACAAACAGGCTCTAACCAGAGTAGAAAAAGAAGTGGGAGGCCGCGTTGCACAACTGAGCAAGAAGATAAGTACATTAGAGTCTCTAGTTTGAGAAACAGACACCTCACAGGTCCCCAACTGGCATCTTCATTAAATAGTACCCGCAAAACACCAGTGTCAACATCTACAGTGAAGAGGCGGCTGCGGGATTCTGGGCTTCACGGCAGAGTGGCAAAGAAAAAGCCATATATGAGACTGGCCAATAAAAGAAAAAGATTAAGATGGCCAAAAGAACACAGACATTGGACAGAGGAAGACTGGAAAAAAGTGTTGTGGATGGATGAATCCAAGTTTGAGGTGTTTGGATCACAAATAAGAACGCTATTGAGACGCAGAACAAATGAAAATATGCTGGAAGAATGCCTGACGCCATCTGTTAAGCATGGTGGAGGTAATGTGATGGTCTGGGGTTGCTTTGGTGCTGCTAAGGTGGGAGATGTGTACAGGGTAAAAGGGATTCTGGATAAGGAAGGCTATCACTCCATTTTGCAACGCCATGCCATACCCAGTGGACAGCGCTTGATTGTAGCCAATTTCATCCTACAACAGGACAATGACCCTAAACACACCTCCAAATTGTGCAAGAACTATTTAGAGCAGAAGCAGGCAGCTGGTATTCTATCGGTAATGGAGTGGCCAGCGCAGTCACCACATCTGAACCCCATTGAGCTGTTGTGGGAGCAGCTTGACCGTATGGTACGCAAGAAGTGCCCATCCAACCAATCCAACTTGTGGGAGCTGCTTCTGGAAGCGTAGGGTGCAATTTCTCCAGATTACCTCAACAAATTAACAGCTAGAATGCCAAAGGTCTGCACTGCTGTAATTGCTGCAAATGGAGGATTCTTTGATGAAAGCAAAGTTTGATGTAAAAAAAATCTTATTTCAAATACAAATCATTATTTCTAACCTTGTCAATGTCTTGACTCTATTTTCTATACATTTCACAACGTATGGTGGTGAATAAGTGTGACTTTTCATGGAAAACACAAAATTGTTTGGGTGACCCCAAACTTTTGAACGGTAGTGTATATAGATTTAATTTTTACTCAGACAACCTTGATGTTTCAATTTAATTACCTGCCTCACCCTTGATTGGTCAACTTTCCTGGCATGTACATTGTGTACACTATTTGTAAGCTCATAAGCTTCATGTATGCTGATGTAGATCTAAAGTTAAAGCGTGTTCAGCATTGTAAAGAAGATTAGTCCACAGCAATTGCAGCAACTGGTTCATAATCATGTATTTAAGTTTTAGAGCTCTGATTATCACTGTTGAAATGTGCAAGAACCCTGCATAAATAACGCTATAACAAAATCTCACGTTTTCACAGCAGTTTTGTTTCAAAATCTTTTAAATCATAAGCAATTAGATACAGTATTAACCGTAATGGTTTGGAACTGAAGGTTATCATTAAGTTAAAATGTTGTAAAGATTTATACCAAATTTAGACTGTAAATTAGTGTAATTGGCCACTTTCAGTCAAAAATAAACAACATTGATCAGAATCTGAAGAGAAAACTGGATTAACAGCAAAGACAAAACAAAAAGCACCAAAAAGATAAATGTAACGCTGTCAGAGGTTTTGGGTCATAAAGCTGCTTTGATTAACTGAGCATGGCTGAGCAGAGCAGCAGCGACTCCCTGAAACACTGCAAAGCTGACAAGTTAAATTCAATTCTTGTCAGTTTTATTTATGTAGCACCAATCTGAAACAAAATCCCATCTCAAGAGACTCGGTATAATGTGATAGAATAGACAGTAAATGTCTTTCACTCAGAGTTTGCAACATTTATACACCACGCTCCACAGTTTGGATTTTTCACCAATAAGAAATTAGCCACAGGGATCGGAAAAGTATTCGTCCCCCTTGAACCTTTCCCCTTGTTGTCCCGTTACAACCAGGAGCCTCAGTGTTTATTGGGATTTTATGTGACAGACAGGGGGGGGGGTTGTAAAAACGGGGAGCTAAGCTGCCGTCACCATCAAAATTAAAGGAAAAGGTGGAATGACAATAAACATTCATAATATGAAATATAATGACAGGGTCCAAAATTAACACTCGCCAGACGCCAAATGCGAGTAAATTTTCCATTTAGCAAGTAAATTTCAGAGGACTAGCTGCCACATAAGTAAATGTTTGTACCAGATAAGTCGTGTCTTTTAGTCATGATTTGGGTTGATGCTTCTTTATGTTTCCTCTGCTGTCAGCTGGTACAACAACAAACGCGCACATACATAAACACTCGCACGTGAGGGGAGAACGACAGCAACAACGTCATGTCTGTTTGCTAACAGCTAGCGTTTAGCTCAGGCTAATTACGTAGCGGGATTATGTATTTAGCAGGAGTCAGTCAGAATTAATAGTTTGGCCGGTTGATTTTTACAACTACCAGCCAACTTGGCCGATGAATCAGGAAGTTAATTTTGTTCACTGTAATTACGAAAAGCAATCAACGCATCTATTCTCACTTAAACTGTGTCTGACTTGATTTTTCAACATTCATATTCCATTCTAGGTTGTTTTTTTTCTGTACAAATACATTTGAATAGCGAGGGACACCAGCCTGGTGAGCCTGACGTATCTGAACCTTTGGCGTCCATGTGACTTCATGCTGGTCTCTAATTGGTTGCTGCACCCATGGCGAATCAGCGCTTTGTGTCTTATTCTTCATCCAATCAGATTAATTCATACCTGTCAATCAAAGTCACAACTCTGGAAGCTTAGATGTGTCGGCACGGAAGTCACTTAAACATACGAACAGCGAAAGAAATGTCTGGACTGACCAAATTCAGCAGTTACCATGGAGGGATTTATGTTCAAGTAGAGTTTAATGTTGTGTTGTAATCTCCCACCTTTAGTTCTCCCCCCAATTTGTTGACCGCGGCTGATGAGAGATTCATGCAAAGTAATATATAATTGTGAAGTGGGAGTCCCCTGATAAATAAAGGGTTTTTACAAATAATAAAATAGTGAAAATGTGGTGTATAGGTTAATTAAACCACCTATTTCACTCTGCTCCCAAATGTCATCTACTTAGTAAAGAGTCATGCAAAGTTCAATGTAATCTCAGTTCCAGCATAGCTGTCCTTTGAATCACCTCCAAGGTTTGCTGGAGAACATTAATAAACAAACGGGATCATGAAGGAACACAGCAGACAGGGCAGGGAAAAAGTTCTGGTTCAGTTTAAAGCAGGGTCAGGTTCTGAAACAATATCCCAAGCCTAGGACATCTCCCAGAGCTCTGATCGATCGATCATCTGAACATGGAGAGAGAACGGACTTCCTGCAGACCTAACGAGATGGACGTACCAGTGGACATCCACCTAAACTGGCAGGTAGGGCAAGGAGGGCATTACTCAGAAAAGCAGCCATGATAACTCTGGATGAGCTGGTGGGAGAAGCTGTCAGCCCAACTAGTGCACTCCACAAATCTGACCTTTGAGCTAGATTGGCAAGAAGGAAGTTATAATTGTAAAAAAAAAAACTGAATAAAACAGATCAAATTTGATCAAATTTGCCACATGTCGTCCGTGGAACACATCGAACGTGGAAGAAGGGGCCCGGGGCAAATGAGACCAAAACTGAAATGTTTGGGCTGCATGATGGAAACCTACCACTGCACAGCACCTTGAAAAGATTGGATACTGCTACCACCACCAAGCAGTGTTAGTGTGATTTTTTTATATTTTAATTTATAAATTACACCACAAGTTAAATGTTGGAATGGTTTACTTACACTTGTTTGGCGTTTGAGGTTCTGCAGAAAAAGGACCAGCTGGAGGGGTTGGAAGCCATTTTAAAAGCTTGGAACCTACTACTTCAATGGAAGACCAAGGGGGGAAACTATTCATTTTAGCTGACTTTAGTTATTTAATTGGTTGGAAGTCACTTTAACATTCACTTATTAATGTCTGCTAAGTTTTTGCTTTACTTGTTTGACGTGTTACTTATGCTAAGTTTGTATTTTGTTCCTTTATTATGTTTTAGCACCCCTGTGTGTTGAGTTTAGGTTACACCGCCCCTATTTAAGCAGCCTTTGTTCTCTGTCTGTAGGTCAGTTTTGTCTGAGCTCAGTTAGTGGTTAGTTGACCTTAGTTGAGTTGGGCCCAAATTTTTGTTATTCGTTGTTTGATTGATTTTGCTTCGATATTTTGCTGTCGTTAACTACGTATTTTAAACTTATTACATGTAAGATTTTTTTCCCCTATTTTTTAAGCACCTGGTGTCCTGCCTATGTTTGGTCCATTACAGTCTGAAACAGGATGGTGGCAGCATCATGCTGTGGAAATGCTTTGCTTTTACAGGGACATTGAATCTGAGATGATGACAAGAAGAAAGCTGTTAGGGGCAGCGATACATCAGGATCCAAGGATCTGTAGATCTTAGCATAGTCACGCATTAGAATGTTGTTTCTTTAGGTTTGCATATGTGATAAAATCATAATAAAATTAACTGAATTCTGTGGTTGTTAAGTGACAATCGTGACAAAATATGAACTAGTTCATTTGGAATTAATACTTTTTTAACTCACTGTAAAACTAAGGAGAATTCCCTTTTTTCTGTAAAAAGATTGAAGTTTATTTTAATTACATTACAAGTTTTTGTGGTCACTCCGGTGCTTTTACTCCATAGAAACCCATTTCAAGAGCCGAGGCCCTACGAGTTAACCTGACATACTCTGTTTCTCCACCTTTCTTCTCTCTTCACTTTTACAACTTGCCTCTCCCTCTTCTGAAAGCAGTACAACTTTTTCTGTCCCTCCTTTCTTTTTGTGGTCTGTCTCTGCACTGCTGTATATCAGATAAGAAAAAAGGGCATCCTGTCCACTGACCTTTCTCTAAATCATTTCCTCTCCCACTTTTCCTGCGAACACGCAAAGATACTCAAATGCTGGCAGCAAGATAGTGCCCTAAAAATATTCTCACGCTCTTTTACACCGTTAACTGTTAAACTTATGCAACCACTAAATAAATCTAAAAACCTACTAAGAGAAAAATCATTATTTTATTTAAAAAATGCATTTTTTTAGCAGCTCACTGCAGCAGATCAGACAAGAATTAAGCTGTCAGGAAACCCCAGCAGGCTCCTCTTAGTATGCACAACGTCAGATTCTTCATCACTGATGTCCAACAGCCCGTCCCGGATTGTGCCGGTAACCGGGAGCGAATGCCTCAAAGATCTCCAGCGCTATGAAAAAATGATTCACATCATAACATGTTTCTTTGGTTTTTGCTTTTATGTCATGTTTTAATGTTTCAAGTAATTAAAGTTAATTTAACTTAAGAGAAAGTAAATATAAATTACCATTTTCTCAAGATGAAAACAAGCTACCCAAAGGGACTGGGCACTATTTGAAAATGTAGTTGGCTCCTAAACCCGATGACCCATCGACTGGAGCAGCTGCCACCAAGCGTCTCAGATCACTGGGAACAGGTCTTTTATGTTATATACCGACCCACTATTCTATGAAAAAAAAAATAGAAATTCACCCACATTGGAGGGTTTTTGAGCACACGTAGCCAGTTCGAGAGCCTGAGACATGAATTTAATCAAATTTGAGTGAGAACTTTAACTAGGCCACTTTACACCATTGGCCAGACACCCCTTCCTTAGGGATTTCAGACCAGATCCCAAAGCATCACACTGCCACCACAATGTTTAACTGTACGAACGATGTTTTCTTTCTGAAATTATTTGTTGAGACGTTGTTGATGTGCTATGGAGTAATTCTGGTAGACCAGAACTTCTGTTCAATGTTTTCTCTGTTTCTGGGTAATGGCTCAATCACTGTGGTTCGCTGGAGTCCCAAACCCTTAATGGCTTTGGAACCATTTATAGACTGATAAATGCCAATTACTCTGTTTCTGGTCTTTTCTTGATTTTCTTTAGATCTGGGCAGAACTTTGAAATGTTGAAGCCGACTTCATGTTGTCAGACAGATTCTGATTAAGTCATTTCTTGATTCTGGCGATGTTGCAGCAGTCAGGTCTGAGTGTTGCTGGTGAACCCAAAGAAAGGGCCACAGGGCCAGGTGGGTTTTAACAACTGTTTTTCTCTTGACAACTGAATTCATCATGTTTTTTTTATCTTTGCATTTTCCTGGGTTTTCTTCGATTGATATTAAAACTAGTTTGATGATGCGAAACAATCCATTGCTACAAAAACAGAAGTAGAAGAAACCTGCAAACGGGAAGTACTATTTTTCTCCGCTGCATCCCTGAACGTCTTTTTATTTCCATTCACAATGAAGGTTTTATAAGTAGTAAACCTTAAAGTATCTTTCAGTGAGAGCTCAAATAAATGATAGCCCTGAAAACAGGAGACAAATGAAGGAAAGAGAAGGAGCCAAGTGAGAAAAGACGTTCTTCCAGGTTCTCGGATGTGTAGACATAACGTTCCTCCTCTGTTCCTTTCTTCACCTCTTGCTTTTTCACACCTGCCCTGTCTCATTTCCCTTCTGGTTTTATGCTGGTCCGCATGGTTCAGACCTACAAAACAAACTTTTATTCTGTCTGCTTGGCAGAAAAAGTTGACTGGATTTGAACACGCTTCCCTGAGCCATTTCTCCGCAATATTCTGAAAGGGATGGACACTCCTGCCGGAGCCTGCAGAGCTGAAAAACCTTCAGGCAGTTCCCAGACGGTCCTCTGTGGACCCTTCAAGGCCAGAGTGTCTGTTCACCACTTGTCAGAGCTAAACGGTCCACCCAAAGCTGTAGATCTATCGATTTTCCTCCCGAAGCCCGAGGTGACGGAATGACACGAAGACGCACACCGACACACTCTCTCAATCTTCCTCTCTCTCCTCTGTCTCAAGCTACCAAACTCAAGAGAATACCTGAGGCAGAGGACGCTCACTCCCGCACTTGCCCCAATAACCCTTTTATATGAACAGCGGCCGTGTGACTCCATAATTAACACGCATCCTGTTCATTAACAGACCCATAGCACGCAGGTCACAGGTGTGTACTCAGAACTGTTTCTCTTCCACCACAAAAGCAGCCCAAACAAATCGGCCTAATTAAGTCAGCAGAGGTGTCATGACATGCACTCGAGCTCAAATTTTAAAACGCTGCAATAGCCAAACGAGGACGAGTGACAAACAAACACAGACGGACACGAGGAAGTCCACTTACAGATAGGTCTCACAGAATCCCAGCAAGTTAAACAACGAGAGGAGAGTTACAGAGAGGCTGACAGAAGACAGAAAGAGGGGAAAGTGATGCTACGTCTTCCTTCTTCTTAATGAGCTCCAGGAAGGTCCTATCACATATCTTCCCCCAGTCCTCGGTTAGAGTAACTCCACACAGATGTCTTGTTTGCTCTTTAGAGAGCCACGGGAGCGCTAGCAGATTTATGCATTGTAAATACACAGACACGTCAAAGACGCACACTGCAGCCTCCGCTGTGACTGAGGGGTGGCTCGATGAGCCGCTGGCTCTGCTGCTGCTGCTGCTGCTGCTGTGGCTGTGGCTGGCGTGACGGAAAGCGAGACCAGTGAGAAAGAGAAGAGGAGGAGGAGGGAGGAGGAGGAGGGAGGAAGCAGACGAATACAAGCTGCAGAGTCTTCGTGGGGTAGGTGGGTGAAAAGTGTGTGTGTTGGGTGGGTAGGAGGGGGGTACAACACAGAAGAGGAAGAGGTAGAAGGGAAGGAAGACAGACAATTAAAGGGTAGAGGACCAATATAGCAACAAAGAAGGGGAGTGAGATGTAAGGAATCCAGACTAGTGTGTCACACCTCAGCGGCTGCCTGTGACTCAGACGGATAACAGGACAAGAGAAAAAAACACAACACACTTATGACCACTTCAATTAACATGATTTCCAACCACACGCCACCGGCTGCTTGTGTACGCTTGAGTGTTTGCACACAGATAAATACTTCAAAAACACACAACGACGTGCTTGAGAACCACGCAAGAGGCTCCACGAGACACTCTCACTCTCTGTACATTTCAAACCTGAGGTTCGCCGACACGCTGCAGCCTAGACGGAGAGGGGGGGGGGGGGGAAATGGTGCATTTATAGCCACGGATGACAAAAATAAATAAATAAAAAGCCACACAGCAACACCGGTGACAACAGGCTTAAGTTTTAACTATCTGGGCTTGAACCTGGGATTAGGCAGGGTTTAATTTACCCCCGCTGCCGAGGAGGGGATGACTAATTCCGGCAGAACAAAAGACCCGCTCCACTCCGGGCCTTATCACCCCGAGCAGGTACACAAGCAAACACAATGAGACGCGCTCGCACACCCACCAGGGCACTTAACATTTATGAGCACACGCAGTTCGATGCAAATACGGCGAGCATTGGAGGTCATGGTGATCACGAGTTAACCTTTCTGAATATGGGAGGTGGCGTCAGGGAGAGTGGGTGGAAAGTCTACTTTCTGCGTTTATTACGTTGAGGATTGACGACCTGGATGCCAAGTGGAAGTCAAAGACTGATTCATGAGCTCATACCTGCCAAGAGATTACCCGAGATGCCTTCTAGTCTGCTAACAAACTGCTTACTCCCGGGCTGCAGCAGAATTTATGTAATCTAGAGTTGATGCCAAATGCATTTGCACATTTTCAGTTAGTTACTATGAGTTTTTGTCAGCGATCGCTTCTGTTTTGTTTTTTTGTGGCTTTTCTTTTCCCGCTCACCCACCACGAACCTGAACTTACAATAGCAATAAGATCCAGCCTTGCAGAACAAAGATGTACTTTGTGCATGAAAGAAAAAATCCTCAGATCAAAGCTCCTTCAAAAATATAAATCAAACCCGCAGCAATGAGGCATATTTAATGCAAGACTTTGAAGTTGAAAATGTTTGACATATTTTGGAATCTCGGTTCCTGAAAAGCACGCTGAGGGTAATCGGGATTGGTCCTCAAATCACAGCAGAGAGCACGAGTTGAACGTCAAAGTGCGAGACGCTTCTGGCTGTCGAAGGAGAAGCCTTAAGGTGGTGCTGCCTCAATGTCGCTTCCCACTTTCAGCATTATTTAAACAGCTCCAACATCTTAACACCAACTTAGAGACTTGTTCAGCTCATCTATCTTTCATTACCGTTACGTGCGCGTCTTGGCAGACGTGACAGTCTGTGGAAAGATGACAGAAATAAGGCAGTGGGAGCTCCAGCTACAGAAGATCTCCCACAAACATCAGTCATGGGCACAGAAAGCAGCAGTGGGTTGTGTTCCCAAGGTGAGCTGCCGTTCTCATTCTTAGCCATCTACCAACCACAGTGTCCTTCAGTTTTCTCTTCTTTGACCTCCTTCCTGTGTTAAACCCACCTACGTACGCACGCTTTCTATGTCTTTCATGACTGGACAAACCCACCTTTGTTGGCCTGAATTTAAAAAAGTAAAATATATAGACTCACTCTACTTTATTTGATAAACCTCGCGTTCACCTTGTTGAACCTCCTATTACCTTCAGAAATGTCTTCATGATATGGAATCAATAAGGTGTTGAAAGCATTTTATATAGATTTGGTCTGTATTAACATATCATGTCTGCAGGAACATCGTTATGCAGTTGCTGTTGATCTATCCGATGGACATCAATGATGCAACCCTCTACTTCCACTACATCTTAAAAGTAATTGCTGAATTTGTTTTAAGTGTTCATGTTTTTTATTGATTCTAATCATTCTTTCTGTTTAGCACTTGGATGGAGCCTGCTGTGCTTAAAGTGCTTTATGAAATAAACTTGGCTTGGCTACTCTATGGGGTGAAGATCTGGTGACAGTGAAGGCGACTGTAGTGGATTAATGTCGTTCCAGCAGAAATAAAGACTTAGGGAAGTGCACGTTCAACACAAATATTGAGCCAAATCTCAGGTTCTTGTGGTCCATCCATCAGTTCATCCGTTGTCTAGATAGGTTTGTGCTGATCTCAGACGGTCACTGAGCAACAGGCTGCATACAGCATGGACAGGCTGGCAGTCATCACAGGGCAAAACAGACACAGCCATGCACACACAGTCACTAAGCATAATTTTGAGTTTCATAAGATTCACGTTAAAGTCAAGTTTCAAGACTTTAAGGGACAAGTTTAAGTAGAGTCACTCTGGGCCCCCCGAGTAAGACCCTTGACCACAGATTGCTCCCTAAGGGATGGGTTGAACGCAGACACAAATATCCCCTCTGTGGGACTAAAAAGAGACATTTTTACCACTTGATCATTATTAGAATGTTGTGACTTTGCATTTTGAAGAAGGTTTGCCATGTTTAAACTCCAGACATTTAAAGAGATCTCAGAATAATCTGGAACCAATGAACAGAAAGTGGAGGACTTTCAAAACCACTACCAACATTTCCAGATCTAGTCATCCAAGTAGGTTCACCCTGAGAGCAAACCGCAAGATGCCAAAATAACGCTCCAAAAAATAAAACAACCATAAAATGCTGCCTTTGTTGATATGAAAGTGTAAGTCCATAGGTTCAAGACTAACTTTTATGGGAGTTGAACAAGGGGAATGCATTTGTTGTATAAGGCCACAGTAGAGTTTGCAGGGACAAACATAAACAAAGCCCAGGACTTCTGGAAAAAGTCCCCTAATGGACAGATGAGTCCAAAATGTAATTATTTGGATGCCAGAAGAAAGGACACCAAACACACTGTCCCTGGGAGAAAAAAACTCCTCCACAAAATCAGTCATGAATCTGTCATAAATTATAATGTTTATTGGAGGGAGTTTAAGTCAAAATGTCAGAACATCTGAAAAAAAAACCCATAAAGAATAAAACCAACACAGATACTTTGACCTAAAACATACCAGGACTGATTGAACTATAAAAAATGAAAGGTCTTGTGTCGAGTCAAAGCCCTAATTTTAACTTTATTAAGATGCAGAGGGTGAACTTATGCAGAGGGTTTTAACTTTCCTTTGTGCTCTGCAAGCTAAAATAAGTTTTATAAGACATTAAACCCTTCCTCACACTAACATGTTCATTAAATCTGTTATTAATGGACAGTATTAGCTTTTTTTAAAATATTAACACATGCCTAGTTTTTTTTAACCTCAGAAGCAAATACTCACTGACAGCTGGCTGCAGAAAGACCGCAGTGCTCCAAGATATGCTCCTTTCAAATTCTTCCTTCTGGAGATATTGGATGAGGTCTATGGCGCCAATAAGCACATTGCAGGATTTTGTAGATACATCTCACCTTTCCTCAGAAAACACAATGTGCTTCCAGAGGATCAGTGATTCTGCCAAATAAGATCCAAGGAGCAGCAACACAGCCTCAATATTCATACTTGCATGCAGGCATTCTTCAGCCTGTCAGTGCATGTCTCTGAACATGAATCTCTTAGTTTTTTTTTTTTTTTTTTACTTCCCTCCCTATGCTGCTTACTTCATCATGTTCAGACTTTTTTTTCTCTTTGGTGACCTGCCAACTGTGAGAAATCCCAGGTTTTTTTCTCCTGCATAGGCATTCAGGAAGGTGCTACACAGGGCTCAAACGATTTGTCAAAGTACCTTTAAAATAGAAGATCAATTTTCCACAGTCACACATGTTTGTCTCGCAGGCAAAAGCTGCAGCCTGCTCTTGATGCACTGGAGCAACTACCAATGGCTCCCCCCCCCCACACTCGGTTCTCTGGTCTATAAACTTTAACAGCTCACCCCGCTGCAGACTAGTGATAAAAATCAAGGCTCCCTTCGCTCAGTCTGTAAACACAACTTGCTAGGAGATCCAAAAGACTGTACCGCCTCATTCAAAAGCCAATTAGCAACTTCAGGACTGGGATTTAAATTATAGTATAGCAACGATGTGGTCATTTGACACAGTTTCGGCACGCTATGCCAGTGTTAACTTGGGGCTGCTTTTTGCACGCTCCTATCAGCTAAAGCTGATGGTAGCTTGTGGTTAGGAACTTCCCTCTCTGTGACTCTGCATTTCAGGTTAAAGTGCACAAGCGCAGAAGAGGAAATAAGTTGTGCAAATGCTAGTTAAAGGATATTCTTCGAAAAAGTCACAATACAAGATGACAAACCTGGTGTCTGTCACGCTGACATTACTTACAGCTCCAGATGCATGCTATCAGATGAATTCTGCTACACGAAAGCAGAAAGCCTCTAATTTTAAGAAGAATGCAGAAGCGGCTCAGAGGTCTGTGGAATACTTTTCCAACAAACCTGCAGATAACATTTCTCTGCAACGTCGAGGAGCTGCTATCTCTCCCTGAGGCTAAACAGACAACAGTGCGCTGGGTCTCTTGCACTTTAACATTCACACTCGCATGCCCAGACGCACAATAATGGTTCCATAATATGCTAACTCATGCCTGAAGAGGTTGATAGCTCTTCTTTAGAAGAGAGCTATCAGGGCTATAGAAGCTGTAAAAGCAAACAGCTCGGATCAAACCAACTCTTAGCTCCCTTTGAAGAATGGGAGACAATTACAAAGATCAGTGGTGCAGCCCAGAGGTGGTTAACAGCCAAGACAAGCAGAAAGACAGAGATTGATGTCCCAGAAGATCTACAGTCTGATCTCTTTAGTGACTTTAGTTAAATCTAGCGTTCACTGAACACACGTTGGGAACCTGTGAGTTGTAACCTGAAGGGCCACGGAAACCCTTCGTAACTGAGAGCATTAATCCCTCACTCACTAGGTGTGAAACAAAACTTGTTTATGTTTGACTGAAAGAGCTTTTAGAAATCCCTCCTCACTAGCTCCACACATAGTGTCTTGCAAAAGTTTCTTCAGAACTCAATTAATTAGTAAATTGAGTCCTCAATCCTCAGACGTTTGCTCAAAAACATTACCGACCCTGGAACCCAGCAGACAGGTCAAGGATAAAATTATGGAGACATTTAAACCAGGTTAAGGTTAGAAAACAGTATCCCAAAAGCTTTAAAGTGCATCCAAAAATGAAAAGAAAATGGCACAACTGCAAACTGCCAAGACATAAAGGAGAGCATTAACCTGAGAAGCATCCAAGATGCTCATGGAAACGCTACGGGAGCTGCACAGATCCACAGCTCAGGTGGGAGAAACCTTCACCAGTAAAAATCATCAATGCGCCTCGTGGCAAAAAGAAAGCCATCGATAAAAGAAAGCCAGAAGAAATCCTTCTTTGAAGATTTTCACAAGTAAACCTGTGGAAGAAGTTGCTCTGACCAAATGTGAACTGTTTATCTACATGCAAACCATATTTATGACACTGCATTTCTCTATAAACACATTAAGCCTCTGGTGACACGTGGTGGTGGCAGCATCATGTGGTGGAGACGCTGTTCTTCAGCAATGACAGCAAAGCTGCTCAGAGTTGGTGGGAAGATGGCGATAAAACCTGGACAATCCTGGAAGAAAACCTGTTTTCACTTTTCAGATTTTTATTTGAAAGAAAATTAGATTTACGATCTTTCATCTATTTAAGAATTTTTTACAATTCATTATTGTGGTCTTTTCATATTAAATGCAAATCAGTTTGAGGTTGTAACATTTCAAAATGTGGAATTTGAGGAATATAAACACTTTTAGGCGATATAAGTATATCAAGTGCCTTGAGATGACATGTTTCATGATTTGGCGCTATATAAATAAAATTGAATTGAATTGAATAAGTATATAATGAAAGTCTAAGTATGTTATTTATTTTGTAGAACATTGTACATTTTCTGAATCTTAGTCTCCAAAGTACCTTTTTCCAATGGGCTGTTTTCTTTTCAGAATTTTTTTTTTTATTGGTCGCTTTTCTAAAATATCAAAGGTTTGATGTTTTGTTGATTACTTATTTCAGTGGTTGTGATTCAAGGTGACAGTAGGTTTGACTTTGAAACAAAAAATAAATAAATAAAAACTGACTTGCCTCTTCATTTCTACTGAGAACATTAAATAAATGAGAACATATTGAGACTCATTTGTCACATTTCACTGAGTAAAAAAAATGAGATGCAGGAAGGAGTGGGAGAAGTGCAACAGCCCCTAGATATTTTTGTTTCACAGCACACCACAGTTAGATTTCATGGCTAAATGACACATTTACCGGTTCACATCGAAAACTCAACAAGAGAGCCTTTTGTACTAAACATACAGCTTATATGAAAGTAGAATTTGTCCTTGGTGACTTTGAGATAGCTCACTGACAGATCCAGAAAGAGCATATCGTAGTCGCTATTGTGCACTCTTGTGAATAACGATAAGATCACAACAAATGTATATGTATTTCCGAGGAAAGAAAAAAATCCCTCAATCCTTTTTAGGGCTGCAGAGAGGAAACAGTTGAGGCTGATTTCTGATTATCAAATACCTTCATGTGAACAGGAACAGAACAACAAGGCAGAGAAGAAAACCCTCCTGCTCCTCTGCACTCATCTGCTCACAGGTGGGGGATGGTGGAAAAAACGAAAACAACTAATTTTCTCCATTAATAAACATCAAACTGCACACAGCTTTAAAAGAGAATAATGTAAAATATTACTGAACTTTGAGGATTCAAGAGTGGAATTATATACAGCTGCCGTAAAATCCTCAGTAACACCCAGGGGAAAAAGTTTCCAGTAATCCATCATAACATTTTATATCTAAGGTACCTGGGGTTCCTCTAACCTTGATTCAATTCAGTTCAGTTCAGTTGGTTTATAGAGACCTAATTCACAACTCACATCATCATAAGACATTTGATGAATTAAATTCAATTGACTCATCCAGACGAAGGTTTTCTGTCTAAGGAAACCCAGCAGATTTTGTCGATTGACTTGCAGCTTTAACTCTTAATGGATGATCATGTACCCACAGGGGACAGTCGCCTGCATTGTGTCGTTGACTTTGCAGCAATCCCTCATACCGAGGATGCATATAGCGACAGTGAGGAGATAAACTCCCCTTAACTCCCCCTTTACTTCCCCCTGGCTTTTAACGCATTGTGTCGCATGCAACTGCCCAATTTACTAAAATTCCTGGATTTAATTAAAAGCTGGATAACTGAGGGTTTTCACTTCAATTAAATGAAGAAAAAAACGAAAGTAATCCTCTTTACCAGACAAATTTACTGTAAAGATAAAATAGATCTTATGTCCTCTTGGCACTTTTGGCCAAATCTTCCATTTGAAACCTTGGGATAACTGCTGAATCAGGCTTTACGCTTGAAAATCATGTCAAATCTATGGTTTGTTGCTGTTTCTACCAAAACATTGCCAGAATTGGTCCTACTGTGTCTCGTCCTGAGAAGGAAGTTATAATTCATGCTTTTGCTTCGGCAAAATTATCAGACAGCATGGGATTAATTTCCACTGTTATGCTGATGACACTCAGCTATATTTATCCATAAATCCTGATGAATCCAATCAATTACTTTGACTCCAGTCATGTCTTGATGACATCAAAATCTTTGGGCCAGAGTCCTCAAAAAATAAACTTCTTAACCAATCACTTAATCTGGATGGCATTAACTTGGCCTCTGGTAATAAAGTAAAAAACCTTGGTGTTATTTTTGACCAAGACATGTCATTTAAATCTCATATTAAACAGGTTTCCAGAGTTTCCCTTTTTCACCTCCGGAATATCGCCAAAATTAGAAACATTCTGTCCAGGAGTGATGCTGAAAAACTAGTCCATGCATTTGTTACTTCAAGGCTGGACTATTGTAATTCTTTACTATCAGGAAGTCCACAAAATGCAGTTCAAAGCCTTCAGCTGATCCAAAATGCTGCAGCAAGAGTTCTGATGAAAATCAACAAGAGGGATCATATTTCTCCAATTTTAGCTTCCCTTCATTGGCTTCCTGTTAAATCAAGAATAGAATTTAAAATTCTTCTTCTAACGTATAAAGCCCTTAATAATCAAGCTCCATCATATATCAGAGCTCTGATTACTCCGTATGTTCCTAACAGAGCACTTCGCTCTCAGACTGCAGGTCTGCTGGTGGTTCCTAGAGTCTCTAAAAGTAGAATGGGAGGCAGATCCTTTAGCTATCAGGCTCCTCTCCTGTGGAACCAACTCCCAGTTTTGGTCCGTGAGGCAGACACCCTGTCTACTTTTAAGACTAATCTTAAAACCTTCCTTTTTGACAAAGCTTATAACTAGAGTGGCTCATGTTACTCTGAGCTACCTTTATAGTTTTACTGCTATAGGCTTAGGCTACTGGAGGACATCAGGATCTAATTTTCTCACTCTATAGAGTTCTACTGTTCTTCAATTATGCTTTACGTGTTGTCATTTCTGCTTTAACTTTCTGTTCTCTCTCTTTTATCTTCATAGTAGGTACACCTGGTCTGGCGTTCTGTTAACTGTGACATCATCCAAAGAAGACGGCTCACCCGCTATTACCATCTAATGTAGAACAGATTACTGGATCAATGTGTGCTTCTGTGCTTTTTTGTCTCTCTTGTTGTGTCTCTGCTCTGTCTTCTGTAACACCCAGTGGGTCGAGGCGGATGACCGTTCATACTGAGCCCGGTTCTGCTAGAGGTTTTTCCTTCCCGCTAATGGGGAGTTTTTCTTCCCACTGTCGCTTTATGCTTGCTCAGTATGAGGGATTGCAGCAAAGCCATGTACAATGCAGACGACTCTCCCTGTGGCTCTACGCTTCTCCAGGAGTGAATGCTGCTTGTCGGGACTTTGATGCAATCAACTGGTTTTCTTATATAGGAACATTTTTGACCAATCTGTATAATCTGACCCAATCTGTATAATATGATTGAACTTAACTTTGTAAAGTGCCTTGAGATGACGTGTTTCATGAATTGGCGCTATATAAATAAAATTGAATTGAATTGAATTTTTTTTCGTCATGTCTGCTGCAATGCACTTTACACATGCCTTACTAAAACCTCCCTAGACCGGTTGCAGTCTGTTCAAAACGACGCAGCTATCCTGAACATTCGTTGAGCTGTATAGTGTACTCTATGAAAGATTTTGTATTGTATTTGTTGTAAATTTGGTTCTAGTCATTTTGAAGTTCTTAAACATATCTGGAGCGAGAAGTTTTGCTCAAAGCTGATCGATAAAGACGATATATTCTTTGAAACTCAACAACATATGCAGGCGTACAAACTCTTCTCTTGTACACAGCAATGGAGACCGGAATGTTTTCAAAATGTACGAACAGTAGAAAAAACAAAACATTTCCTTTTTCGCCTAAAAAAAGCTTGTGAAACGAGGCCTGATGTAAATCATTCAATCACAGCTCTCGCTGGATATTTAGGGTCATTGTCTTGATTTCAGGTGGACCTCCACCCAAGTTTTGAGTTTTTGAAGCCTCTAAAAAGATTTTTCCAGGATTGTCCTGTATTTAGCTCCATCCTTCTTCACACTCCCTTTGACCAGCTGCCTTATCCGAATTGATGGAAACCATTCTTACACCACAATGCTGCTACCACCGTGTTTCACCATGAGGATGGTACGTTGAGGGTGATAAGCAATGCAAGTTTTGTTATAAAAAACCTCAACCCTGTGGCAAACTGAAAACAGGACTTCCTATGGTTTTCTTTCCACAATGACTTTCTTTTGTCGTTGTTCTGTAAAGAATGTCGATGATTATTTTTTCAAGGAATTTTCAAAAAGCTATTAAATTGAAGGAATGTCACTTGTGTTTACACATAAGGGATAATCTAGCAAAGAATAAATGTCTTGAGACGTCAATGGCAATCCAAAGGTTGGAAGGTTGATTTAGTAGAAGACCAATTTCTTTAGCTGAATGTATGACTTCGTATAAGCTGTTACACTGTTTATACCCAAGGGAATCCAAAGTGCTTTAGAAAAAAATCTAAGCAAAAACATTAAATGAAAAAATCTTTATGGTTTTTTTAAACAGGGAGCTCAATCTGTCAAACAGTTAATAGCATTCCATTAGAGTAAAAAAATGTTGAAGTGTACATCTAATCTTTAATATCATGCTTTAATCACTGTAAACGGGCAAATAATTAATTTTAGAGATTCTTTCATTGAAAGCTGCAGTAAACAGGCATGTCTAGTTCTGATTTGATGAAAACAACAGTTTGTGCACATCTGTGGTTTTGAAGGAGTTTGATCCAGAGCTGAGGAGCAACCAGTGAAAACTCTTTATCCATGTACACTAATATCCTCTTTCATCCACCAAAAGCTCCTCTTTTGCCTCGAGTTTCTGTGTTGCTGTTTTGTTTACGTTAGTCGAGTTAGCGTAAGTTGGTGGGGTGATTAAATTTTGAAATTTACTGGAACTTTCTCCTGTCTAGCGCCCGACATTTCCTGTTTGGCTTGTGAAATTCAGTAGCGTGAGCCGGGGACTGCTGCGGCATCCAGTCAAACGTACTTCTTGCGGATTTTTTTGCCGTGCCACAAGGCCTCCGTAATCAGACTCGCAACCGCAGAGCCAGTCTCTACCCCCAGGCTGTGTCTCTGATGAACACCTTACAGCCAGGGTAGCCAGCTGCTCTGCTGACAGGAAAAAAAATATTCTCCTGTACATACCGCCCCCGTTCTTACCTTTCTCCTGTTTTTTTATGTTATAGAGCAGGGGTTTTCAAATTCATTGAATGTGAGCCTCCCCTTGGAATAGGTAAAGATAACCCCCCCAACCACAAACCACCTACCCCACACAGGTCCCTGCAGTAAATACATCTTTCTTTTGTGTTCCTGGAATGCTGTGTTTCAAAAACAACTGATAGCCCAACACTTGTTTTTTTTATTGTATTTCTTTTAACAAAGTACATTCGTAAAATATTCATCCAAATATTTCCATTTTACATGCAACTTTTACTGAAACATCACGGACAGAGGGCTTAGTTTTAAAATTGAGCTGTCATTAGAGCAAATTCATAAACGATTGTTTTCAACAGCAGACAAACTGAACTAAACAGACGCCAATGTCAAACTGAACTCACGTCCACAGGAGACGTCAACTGAAATAATAATAAAAAAGAAAACCTGAATTTAACAGACGTCAACACTTTCTATATTCCGATTTACTTTTCAGGCTAATTATACACATTTTAAACCTATTGCTATTTTAAAAACCAAGCATTTTATTAGATGTTATCTCTTATCTGATGTATTTCTGATGTTTGGCACTTTGTTTCACCTTTTGTTAAAGTGCTCTTTAAATAATGATGACAATGATTATTATTATGATTAGGGCTGGACGATAATTCAATAATGATATATATCGATCGATAGACGTATGGTTCAATATAAAAAACAGGAGTCAATAAAAAGTTCAATAAAAGAACAGTGCATTTTAGCCTATCATGTAGGTTAATACTACAGACATTGTATCCTCCCAACCAATCACAAACCCAGGAAAGCTCCATCAGCATTCAGAGAGTTCAGAGAGCACGTGTTCTTTTTATTTTTTAACACTTACAGTTTTCGTAAAAAGTTGGTTGAATAAAGGGTTGTGTTTGAATCCATTTATTTAAAAATAGGTAATCAGGCAACAGCATAAATGGCCAGGGCTTCATTTAAAATGTATATTTTTAATTTTTTTTTTTTTTTTTTTTTTTCCCAGTGTCCTGTCTAGCAATGTGGCAATAAGAATTGATATCTTAATGCCAAATAGAGCTCGACAGATTTTACTTTCACAAGTGGAGCAAACAGCTTTCGCCATAATGCTCCGCTTGATTTGTGCGTGTAAATAGCTTTATTGTGATTCCTGCAGGGAGAATTTCAGATTATGTGGACACTACAATGGGAAAGTAGGAGAGTAAAAGAAAAACAAGAAGAGAAGAAGAAAAAAAAAAGAAAGAAGAGGTGAAAGAAAGAAGAGATAAAAGGAAGAGAATGATAAAACGTCCTCTGTCTGCTCCATCACCTGGAAAGAGATACAGAAAGAACAGCACAACCAAGAGACATAAAGCAACAGATACAATCGTGTAACACCTTGATACCATTGCTAAATCATATGTATTATTATTTAAGCTGACATGTGTAATGTGATACCTAAAAAAGAAAGTAAAAGAAAATAAATAAATGAATTATAGCCTTTCTGTATATAAGTGAACATTTAATACCTGGGACCCGGCACCTGTGGGAGTTTGTGAGACTGCACTAGTTTAGGTGAAAATTTATCCAGAAGGAAATAGCTTGATAGTGGTTGTGGAGAACCGAAGACCCACCTTCCCCGAGCACAGAGGCAGGAGTCAGGGGACCCGTAACCCCGGACTCCCAAAGGGGCCCCCAAAGCAGTGCGCCCGAGAGGGGCCTTCACAGGAAATCTGCAACCTCCCCCCCCCCGAGGAAAGAGGAGAGACGACCCCGAGGAAATCCCCCAGCTACCGCAATGCCGACGCCCCCAAGAGCCGCAGGGACGAGCCCGTGGGCTCCGCCGGCAGCCGGCCGCGCTGAAGTGGTCCCGGACATGGGCCCCGGGGGCCAGAGGCCCCAGGGGCGCCCCGCCCCCGCGGCAGGGACCCCGGCCGCCCCCCGGGGGGCCAGGCCCCGCGAAGCCACCGCCGGGAAAGGGCCGGCGCCCACCCGGGAACCCGCCCCAAACCGAGGACCGTCAACGCGCCAGAGGGCCAAGGCGCCTGCCAACGCAGCGGAGGAGGGCAGGACGTGGGGGGATGGGCTCCGCACCTATCGGAGACTTGAGGTGATCTTGGGAGAGGGAGCGGACCGGACCCGAACCTGGAAAAAAAAAAAATAAAAAAACTCATTCACACCATCCCTCCCTTGTGCCCCACTCGCCACACTCAGACACAATATTTTTAATTTTTTAGATAATTATCGATATCGATCAATATGATTTCTATTTTATCGATATGCTTTTTTTCTATATCGTCCAGCCCTAATTATGATCAGAATAAAATTTTGCATCACCTGGAAAGAAAAGAGACAAAAACATTTTTCACACCTCACTTAGTAACTAATATTTTAGTCTAAATATTTTAGCCTAAATATTTTAGGCTAAAATATTAAACTTTTTATTTGTTTTTCTTCAATCCCACGGTGATGTTTAGTAATTTCTGCCAAAGGCTGCAGCATTTTGATTAAATCCCTCTGAATGCAGTATTTGCAAGCCATACTCTGATTGGATGGAAAAAAAAACTGTCTGTGATTGGCTGCTGGAGTGGATAGTTTTTGAAGTCGCGAGCGCAGAAACAGCCGAGCGAGCGCACAGCTGGTGTTGAGCGTGGAATGAGCAGGTGCGTGCGAGCAAAGTAGTGCGTGGGCAGAGATGGAATTTAGCGCGAGGACAGTGGGTTGAGAAGAGTTTTTCAGAGATGAGCGCGTGCCAGACCGGTTTTGAGCGTTTAGAGTTGTCTCACTGCGCGCTGAAACAGAAGGCACGAATATCGCTACATAGTTTCACAGAGTTGAGCGGCAGCATTGTCTTCTTCTCTGTCTTCTTGCGCAGTAAATGGTAAATAGGTGAAAACCGCTGTTATAGATTATCGTTGGTGTTACTTGTCTGCCTGCTTTTTTACACAATGCGAGCGTTGAATCCAAAGTCAAATTCCTTTTTTGTACCCACTAACTTGGTGAATGAAGTTGATCCTGGTGTATTTTGGAAAGATAAACCAGCAGAGGTCAAACAATAGTTTTAAACACATACACGGTATTGTGGCGCCAACAAGTAGGCTCCCTGAAAACTAAAAAAAAAGAATTTCTGAGTTGTTTAAAACTATCAAATAATAGTACATGTTTGGTATATTTATGAAGCCTTTTTTAATTTACATTTTGCTATTTTTCTTAAGTAATCACAGATTAGATCTAAGAGAGTCTTTTTTATATCTTCTTCTGTGTCAGACCGGTTACCCTGTGTGGGTGGATCTTCTTCTCAGTTTCCCAAAAATAAAGTTGTTAGTAGCTCATAGAAAACCTGTCTATGAGGATGTTCCTCATAGATTTTGCTCTATATTAAGTTTAGCCTTGGAAATGTTGTTATTAGGTCATTGCTTCTGTAATGATAATGCATAAAAGAGCAGCATACTTGATGTGAAAGCTTGCGGGGCTCATGGTGAAAATAATGTTGCAACCTGGTTTATCTGCTGATTAAGTCATGCTTAAAGTGAAAAATGCACAAGGTTAATGTTGGAGCACTATTTTCCTGTAGCATAATGCTTTCCTACACTAAGCAAAAGGCAGATACTTGTTAGTTTGACCGTGAAATAAATATGTTTCTCTATTAGCATCTTTGTTTTGTAGTTCAATGTTTGAAGAGGATTACAATACTCCACATATGTTGAATTATGATCTAAAGTATGCTGTGCAATCAGCCATGGGAAATAAAATCAGACTGAAAGTTGAAAGCCACATGAAACGTGAGACTTTTACAGGCCCCCCAAGGGGCTGCCCATCACAGTAGGGGGTGCCAACACTGCTATATACTAAGCCCCCTCGGATTTATCTCCCTCTTTGCCCGTGGATCCTCGAGGAGAGAGGAGTGTTACACTGGAGAGACCCATGCACATATACGGGCTGGATCGAAGCTAAGTCTGCAGTCTGTCTTATGTGTAATCAGATGCCGGAGTGAGGAATCCGTCTATACCAAAACCAGCTTTGTGACTTTTCCCAGCTGTTGCAAGAAAACTGAGGCGAGGCTGCGTGGAGTGGTTTGCAGTGACAGATCAAGCTGAGTGCACTGCAGCTGCCAGAGAACGAACACAGCCACGCCGGAAAGACTGTGCAAAGAACCCCCCCACGCCCCCTCACAGGCTGAATGCAGGCCCTAGGTCAGCTGGTTCCTCGCCCCTGTCTGAAGAACCAGTTTCACCCTGGAGTACTCCACTGCAACCAGATGCCACTTCGCCACAACCAGACATAGACTGAGGTTTGGCAGAGAAAGTATAGGGAGAGTCGTAAGGGACTAATCATTTAAAATACTTGATTTTTAATGGGATTCAATATGTTTCAAGGTTTGACCGAGCTAACAGGCTAGCCATCACTAGCTTCCTTGAAACCATGCTATGCTGATGTGTTTCATTCTGTTTTACGGTTATAATAAACTTTATTTCCACAAGGGTTTTATACACCGATACATCAATGTTTGTGTTGTCCGGTCTGCTAATTACGACCATATAGAGCTTAAAAGTCTGTTTTAAATTAGTGCCGAATGTCCACTAGCATAGCACTATTAGCTTCCAGGATAAAATTTGTGCTACCACCTAGTAAACATAACTACGGTTCGTTTTAAACATAACGTTCATTTTTGTTTAGCTCCACCTTCGTTCGATAGTACTACAAGTGTTACTACAGCATTAATAGGGAACATTAATGTCGATTTAATGGTGTTTCGTGTAACTTTAGGATTAACTCCTCAAACTAATATCAACACGAGTAGAACGCGCTCTGACACACTCCGGTCTTCATCCGCTACAGCCTCTAGATTCCTAAGTTACCAATTCGAGTTTTAATTATTTCCTGGAGAAATAATTACATTAATAGAAATCTGGTGTCCTAAAGGTTATTGCTTTTTACTGAGCAAATCAATCTTTTTATATTCTCAAATAATGATTTATATAACTCAGATTGGCATTGTGAATGGGTTGAAACACATCAAATGCTGTTCTAAATTAGTCAAGCTAATTTAACCTCGTTCCACGTCCTTTAAGATGAACTTTGGTTTCTTTAACTTGAATCTGCAGTGAACCAGGATTCACTGAATCATTCTGATGATGGTGATCAACTATTTTTATTTTGTCCTTTTTGTTTCTTTTGTGTGTACATAGTTCCTTAGCTTCTTTTTATCTTATTTTTGCTTTTGTTTAGTTAAGCTTCACTAACCAAGTAATGAGGATTTGTTGATTGAAATAAAGTGTGATAAACAACATTCTATAGTGATGTTCTCTGGATGTTCATTTATTTCTGTTAATAAATGCTTATACTATAAATTAGACATCACTTAAAAATCCTATTTTTTCCAATTTATTAAAATATAACATGTCTAAAGTCCTTATTCCCTTCCGAAAAATCTGTGGAAATTTATTTCATTGGCATTCAATTAAGCTCCTCCTTAACAGGGAGAAAAACTCCAGCAGAACCAGAACCAGGCTCAGCGTGAATGGCCGTCTGCCATGACTGACTGAGAATTTGAGAAGATAGAGCAAAGACACAAAAAAATAACACAAAAGCACTCATTCAGGAGTACTTTCTATGTTAGAGAGGGTAATGGCAGACTAGCTCCAAACCCTCACAATAACTGCTCACCAGGTTTTTCAATGTTTGTACAGTTATTATGATTCTATGTAATGAGCTCAGAATCTAAATGCGAAAGGCTTCCATGCCATCACCCTAATCTTTAACTCCCTCCATTGATTCTCATTTCGATTCAAGTTGGGGCTCTGGCCGGGCTGCTTTAAACCCTTAAACTTTATTTGCAGTGAGAAGAAATAATTTGGTCAAATTAAAGAATTACTTTAAACCTTTACTAGAGGTATCATTTGGATTTAATAGTTATCCTTCCAGCTTTACAGTTCCTTTGTCTTCCATTTGTCTATTCCTTTTTAAAGAATGGAAAGAAAAAGAAAGAAAATGCCAAAGCCCAAGGCTACCCTTGGGGAACTTTTATAAAAAACTATTTTTAACCAGAAGGTTGAAGTGGTTTCTAACTTTGTCATGTCTGCTACAGTTGCACAACAGCTTTAAACGTTCCTCCAAGCATGACTTCATACTGCACCCATGATTACAAATGCATCTTGAGATTTACTTACACAATGTGCAAGACTGGCTTTACTTATAGCCTCATCGGGAGACCAGTTAGCCATGGAAAATAGCTGGCCTTACACAAACACACATCTAGCCAACAAGCATCAGCACTTTCCACCAGTGTCTCTCCTAAAGGAAACCATGACATTGCAGAAATGCACAGGAAGGCAGGCAGGAGGGGATTTTCTCAAGTGGTTTCCTCTCTTCCTCTCTCTCGAAAGGAGGAAAGACACATAACTGTGAGCGAGCCACCACACACAGAGAGAGAGAGAGAGAGAGAGAGAGAGAGAGAGAGAGAGAGAGAGAGAGAGAGAGAGAGAGAGAGAGAGAGAGAGAGAGAGAGAGATTAGTCAACCAGTCATCTAATTCACTTGTGACCCCGTAATTTCTTTAGCTAATAATCTGTTTTTCCAGGTGACATTAACAACCACCACTAAAATGATGAGATAGTCGACGTTGGGTTACAAAAGGGCATGTGTAGGACTGTCTGGTGAAAAAGATATGTGATTAAATTCTAAAATGAAAAACCTGCTTTAAAATCATCCAGACAAATCCCACCTTGAGGATATTTGAGTAGGATTATACTGGGAAAAGGGTTTTGGAGGTTGTTACAAAGACAGAATTTCCTGGAAAGTCTGGAGGCATTTTACTCCAGCATCAAATACTTGCTTGACAGTGTCTGTAGGGCTTTTGCATGACAATACAACTAGTTGCATGCAAAGTTTGCGTTATTTTCTATCAGTAAACCTTGAAATAAAATAAGGAAGTTTACATCTTATTTTTTATTATTGATGAACAAATCAATTAGGCAGTAATTAAATCCAGCCATTAGGAAAAATTTTACAGTTCACTGAGTTTATCAAAACGAACAAAAATCTTGCATTTCTGGTCTGTAAACTCACCAACAAACAGCACCCTCTCTGATTAATATTTTTGTTATGAGTTTAGTAAAAAACAAAAATAATAAACTGTATAATACATATATAGTAATCGAGGATGACAGATGACATTGTAATCCCTAAAATGTTCTGTCCAATTCCAAACCAAACCTTTCAGGAAAGCTGTGGCAACATTTTGTCTTTTAAATGTCTTCTACATTTGATCACCATGTTAAAAACAAATTTTACACAAAAACCTCAAGTGCTATAGTTAAAAAAATGAACAAATGTTGGTTTATCTTCTTGATGGTATTTTAATAAAACATTTGAAGAGTATTTCTAGTAATCAAATAAAGTAAATGCACCTGAACATCTCCACTATCCAGCTGAGAGTGTCATTAAAAAAATAATGACTTTCAAACCCAAGACCTTCTAACTGCTCTTGCCATCCTTGGCCCATTCAAATATCAATAGCATTTGTAAAACATAATTGTAAAATAAAAAAAATAAAATAAATTGAATTGGGAACAGAGAACACTGAACGGCTTGAAAAAAATCAATAATCTTTATTGTCATTATGTGTTATTATAATGAAGTTTTTGATGAGACAGACACTGGTTCTGAATGTACACAGATTGTACATAATAGGCAAACACAACAAGACATAATCTTTCCAAAAAATGTTTTCTGAAATCCATTGATTGCACTGACCAACAACACTTCCTTAGAAACTTAAAGCATGCAAATAGTCCTTAGTATCTATTAAGACTCACTCTTGAGTCAAAAAGGCAGAGGGCAGTCCCTTTACAGGCGATGCAGATAACTGTGCAGTTGCATGAGTTATCGCCTGAATGCTCTGTTGTTTGATACATGCACACAGTAAAATACTGTGCAATAAATTTACATCTTCAAGTTTCCACAACTGTGCAATTTATATGGATGTCCAAACAGACATTCCCTGAGAAACTGAAGTGTGTAGATGGAGATTAGCATCTGAGAGACAGGTAAATTATCCTTATCGGGTCAAGAACCAGCAGAACCAGTAATATGTTTATAACATGTAACAGACTGTGAACTGGGGGTTTAGTTGGTTCTCAGGAGGGGACAATAGCCCTTATAGCTTTGGAAAAGAAACTGCTTTTAAGTCTGTTAGTCTTTGTTTTAATGTTCATGAATCGTTTACTTGATGGACCTGGGTCAAACAGTTCATTGCCCGGGTGGGTGGGATCTGTGGCAATAAGTCCGGCCCTTGTTTGGACTCGTGCTACGTAAACTATGTTTCCGTCTTGTGGATGGCATCATACAGTCATCATACTGACTTCACCGCCTGTACAAAATCATTCCTCTCCTGTGCCATACAGCCCAAATCCCACACTGTCATGCTGAGACACAAGATGCTTTCTATTGTAGCTCTATAAAAGTTTCACAGTCCAGGAACCTAATGTTGTCCACATGCTCCACCCTCTCCCCATGTTTACAGAGAGGGGTGTGTTCAGTCTTCCTGGACCTCTTGCAGTCCAGTATGACCTCTTTGGTGTTGTTGGTTTTTAGCATGAGGTTCTTTCCTGGAGCACCACTGTCAGATTGCAGACCTCCTCTCTGTGTTGGGTCTCGTCGTTGTCGGATAGGAGACCCACCATAGTGGTGTTGTTCGCAAACTTCACAACAGTGTTTGTGGGGTGGATATCAGAGCAGTCAAGGATGAAAAGGGTGAAGAGAGCAAGGCTGAGGACACAACCCTGCAGCGTTCCAGCGTTGAGAATCAGTGGTGCAGATGCAAGTTTCCTAATCCTAACCACCTAAGGCCTGCTGGCGAGGAAGTCACTGATCCAGGAGCAGAGTGGTGCAAATAATCCCAGGTTGAGGAGCTTCAGGGCCAGTGCATGGCTAATATTGTCTAATATTAAAATTTGTTTGATAATCTGAAATATTTAAATGTAAAAGTTATCTTTGACAGGTCAAATACTTTTTCACAGGACTGCTTGTTTTTATAGAATTAGAAATATAATTTTCTGAAGGTATTTTGTATTTTTGCTGAGTACGCTTAAACTTCCGGAGAAAAATCTGTTGCATTATCTGTCAGCATTGATTTGAGTTTGCTACCTTTTTAGTCCATCCATTGATATTTTTAGTCCAATATTATTATTATTATTATTATTATGCACTGGCTCTCTGAGCTGGGTGAGCTTCTAGTGGAAGTTGTCTGGGTTGATGATGTTGCCGGCCGAGCTGAAGTCCACAAACAGGAACCTGGAGTACGTTCTTGGGTGATTGAGGAGGTGCAGGATGAAGTCTCAAGTTGACTACATCATATACCGACCTAATTACCCGGTAAGCAAAGTGCAGGGGGTCCAGCAGGGGACATTGATCTCTTTAAGACACGTCAACACCAGTTGCTGAAAGGATTTCAGGAGGGTAACTGGCCTATAGTGACTTAAATCCATAATGATATGTTTGGTGCAGACCAGGATGATGTTGGAGCATTAAAAGCACAAGGGGACCTCCCACTTCAAAAGCTCCATCATCATACCAGTTGCCAAGAAACTGAACTAATGTTTCTGAATTAAGCAAATATAAGTTTAAAACATTATCAGGCAATAAAAACATTTAACTGAGTTACTGAAAACACACCAATGACTTTTCTTACATCTCTCCGATGTGACATCTTTCACTCCTCCATCCATCTTTTAAGATATGAAACACGTTTAAGGTTAAACTGATGCAGCAGAACTACTATTCAGCCCTTAGACTATGTTTTTAACTTTCCGTTCCCCTGGATCAGGATCCATTACTCTGGCTCAGTTGTGGAAAAGCTAACAAGATTCTCTTGTTAATGAGAAATATTAAAAGGCAAAACTACACAACCATTAGAAAGGCTTCAAGTCATTACTATTTTAAAGTTTTACATTTTGTGAAAAGCCAATCCCATTCGGGCCTTGGAGGGGTGCCATTAAAAATATAATCTGAATCCATAATGTTAAAAGCGGCCAGGATTTATTTTAGGATGAGGTTGACTCTGAGATTGCCCACAGGAAAGATTGATTTTGCCGCTTTTGTGCCAAAGTCAAAAGTGTGACCAAATATCATAAAATACAAGGCCTAATAGGTTATGGGAGCCCTGCTTGGACATTAAGTCAAAATATAAGTTAGTAAGGGAAAACTTTTGAAAGAAATCTTATGAGACCAGAGACAGCATGTGCATGCACAAGCTGTCTTTCATCACTTTGTTGTCATGCTGTTGTTGCTCAGATGCCATTACCAACCGGATCGTTCAATCACATAAAGAAGGGGATGTTTTTTAAATTTCTCCTGTCTACAAAGTATTTATTATTGGTTGACAATTTACCTGATCTATACACCTACAAATGTCCTTTGAAACCCATTGCATCCTCATTTTTACCCCTGAAAGCGATAATGGAGGTTGTATCATTCGCCTTCATCTGGGCTGTTTTTTTATCAAAGAAGCTCTGAAGCAAATGAGAACTAGAATTAGTGGCTAAAGGTTAGCCCTGTGCAGTATTCTTAAAGAGCTTGCAAATCCTTTGTCTCTTTGTCACTGAGTCACTGTCTTGTTTTTTTTTCTACCAAGTACCCAGACTGCTGGAGATTTAAAATGGCGGAGACTGCTTCAATGCTTTTGTAACCGAGTGCTGGCGTCGGCCCGACTGATAACCAACCATCTGCCAACACGACCGGCTGATTCAAGAACTGCTTCCTTTCTTTCTTACAGACACAGGGTGTCAAGCCTAAAGCGTTCACTTTCATAATAACTTAGATTTCGTTCACCATAAGAAGCCATGCTGGCAGCAGCTCATTAGCGCGTCGCCAAACAGACTCATTGTGGTTCTTTCATATCGAGAACTCTACCACCATGGGAAGTCAATACACTTCTACTTTTACATAACCAATTAATGCCATCCATCCATCCATCATCTTCCTCTGATCCGGGGTCGGGTCGCGGGGGTAGCAGCTTCAGTAGGGAGGCCCAGACGTCCCTCTCCCCAGCCACCTGGGCCAGCTCCTCCGGGGGAATCCCAAGGCGTTCCCAGGCCAGCAGAGAGACATAGTCCCTCCAGCGTGTCCTGGGTCTTCCTCTGGGCCTCCTCCCGGTGGGACGTGCCCAGAACACCTCACCAGGGAGGCGTCCAGGAGGCATCCTAACCAGATGCCAGAACCACCTCAACTGGCTCCTCTCGACGTGGAGGAGCAGCGGCTCTACTCTGAGTCCTCCCCGGATGACTGAGCTCCTCACCCTATCTCTAAGGGAGAGCCCAGACACACTACGGAAAAAACTCATTTTGGCCGCTTGTATCCGGGATCTCGTTCTTTCGGTCACGACCCAAAGCTCGTGACCATAGATGAGGGTAGGAACGTAGATCGACCGGTAAATTGAGAGCTTCGCCTTTTGGCTCAGCTCTCTCTTCACCACAACGGATCGGTACAGCGCCCGCTTCACAGCAGACGCTGCACCAATCCGCCTGTCGATCTCCCGCTCCATCTTTCCCTCATTCGTGAACAAGACCCCAATAACCAATTAATGGCAGTGATGAATTATATTTTATTGGTACTGTTAGATGTTTATTTTGCTAACCTTTGCCAAATTGACAGTTTAAAAGTTTCCATGAAAATGTAAACCTGCTCCATCCCTGAGCACGTTAAAATAAATCTGCCATTCATTGAAACAGCAATGCTGCTCCGGTCTGAAACGGTCGTGCTGCTGGACGAGTCTCTTAACCCCAGCTGCGCCTGAGGAGCTCCTCAGAGTTACTCAGACTATCAAACAGTTCTGAGCTCGTGTGGCAGATGATGCAGAGTAGTGCGTCCATTAATCACGCAGAGGGTGGTCCGCCCCAAGCCATCTCAGCCGGAAGTTTTTATCAACATTAGTGTGGGTGAATAAGAGGCCAATCGAAAAGTCTTCTCTCCATTACAATAAAGTGCAGCATGAGTGGAGAGGACTTGTAAGGGGTGTATCTGGCAGCGTCCGAGTGTGAAGGGGTTTTACGGTAAGCAGAAGGAACCAGTTAGGTTCCCTTGTTTTACAATGTTCACTCTGGCTTCCATATTGATTGACTTTAATGTATTGTCTTAAATACATTTAGTAATCTGATGGATTGACTTAACTTTGTTCTCCTGCTGTATTTTGCACTTACAGTAATGACGAAGAAATTCAGAGCGCCATGCCTGTTTGAGGTTTCGCACGTCAGGGTGAAGCTGTTAAAGGAAACGTGTTTGACTTTCTGAACAATGTGTGTTTGAGCCGATGACAAAACATAGCACATTTCTTACAGAAGCAGTCATAAAAAATGTATTAGCCTGATAAGAGTGAACTTGTGGTATTTTTTTCACTTCTAGTAGAACCATTAGAATCTCACGCTGCAGCACAACCAGAAGCCTGCATTCAAAATACAAACATAACGTAGAGTACCGTCTTAGCTTCAGTGATTCAGATGCTGCTGAGGGCAACTCTGGGTAAGTAGACGACAGAATGTTTTATCTTAGTGAGCAGGTGTGGTTGATCCCGTTGCTAGGTGTGATGCTGTCTTTTAAGAGCTGTGATTAGTTGATACAAGAAACCAGATTAAAAAAACTCACACATGTCCTGCTAGTAATCAAAGGGAAGAAGTTAACTGATTAGACTGGATTAATAAATGTGTATTATGATGATGAAACCACCTTATTTACATACTCAATATTTTGATTTGGTTATGTTTACTTGCCGTACAGGTCATTTTACTATTTCATGTATTTGACATTAATGTCCGCCCACCTGTCAGCGTCTTATTGTGATTGCCTGATTGTATAAAGCGGTTGTATTTGGAAAAATGACTGACATAAAATGGAGAAAAAAAAAGGTTGGGAAAACAGAACTGGACAGAGTCCGCACAGCTCTGGAAGGAGAAGAGAGGACTGTTGAAAGGATCACGACGCAAAGAGATTGACTTTGAACTACGTTGCTGATCAATGCATCTTTTTCTCTGCAAGTGAGGGGTGCTACTTGCAGCGATCAAAACCAAGAGAGGGAAAGGCATCACACAAGCAAACTTCTAGATGACCATTTAGGATACTGGCATCTTCATGTACAATACAGAAAATACGTTCTCACCACTTTTGCATCCTTCCTTATATATATATATATATATATATATATATATATATATATATATATATATATATATATATATATATATATATATATATATATATATATACGTTCTCACCACTTTTGCATCCTTCCTTTATATATATATATATATATATATATATATACAATATTTTTCATGTAGAAATGGGGGCTTAGTGAAAAGTGTGCTGAATAGGTTTATAGGTGGTTGTTTTTTCAAAAGGTACTTATAATCTGACAAACAAATCTTAGAAATGCGTATTATTAGTTATTGAATATGACTGTATATTATTGTATTTTATCTCGTCTGGAGTATTTATTTTTCTATGACTTTTTCCAATTCTTTTGGAAGATTCATTGAGAAGCTTTTACAGTTAGTAAATAGTATAGAAATGTACTGAATTGTTTGTACTTTTCCCCCTTTTTATTCACGATTATTCAATATTATTCCAATTATTTATTAATCTTCAAAGAATCATCCAGCCGCTGAAGCTAATTAATTTCCCCCTTTGAGGATGAAAAAGTTGATCTGATCTACATATTAATAATAATTGGATGATTGTTAAAGAAGTTTCTGTGTTCATTTCCTCCAAGGTTCAGGTGGTGGATCAGCCAATCAGCTCTCTGTTTCCACCATCTTCCTGCTTCAGACACTCTTAGGCTCACTAAAAGTCCTCCTCACTACTCCTAACATATTTTCACTCTATGAGCTCTCTTAAAGGCCTAGGATGCTTTGTAAATAACTTTTATCTTACCAAGGTAAAAATCTAAGAAAGGCGTGTGAGATTTGAGGCTGACGCTCACTAATCATTACTCTTCATTATGCATCTTTTTTTCCCAAGGACTGAATATTATGTGAAAACAAAAAAAAAAAAACATAACCTGGCTTATTTGTGTTCCTCATTAACACTAATAATTGTAACTTTGGTAATCATAACCTCTAAATGTTTCCTGTATTTACGTGGAACGTCCCGCAGCTCCTTCCACGTTACCGCTGCTGTGTGCTTAAGCTTTTTAAAGAAATCTTTCCCTTTTTGCTTCTGAACAGCTGTACTTTACCTCTCTTATGACTTTGGCTGACATTGCCACAATGATGGTGAGGGAAGTAAAGTGGCCATCAGACAAGAAACACTCCTTATCTGGGGACTGTTACTCACGTAGGTTATCACTGCAGAGCTGTCCACCCAATCACTACCAAAACTGTTCTTGGGTATTTCTGAGATTGCTTCTCGTAAAAAAAAGACCATTTCTATGACTGTGTGTGTTTGTGTGTCTGCTCAGCTCCGCTCTCTGCTTCCATTTCTCTCCTGCTCTCTTTTTTATTGCAGTAAACTCTTACGCATATAGAAAATTCCCACCGCGTTGACACTCATCCAGCAAAAAAACCAAAAAAAAAACGTGGCAATGCCTTAAATATGTCACCTCGCCTTCTTTTGCACATCATGATTATTGACAGGGCAGGATTAACTGAGGCTGGGATTCTCCATACTTCAGCAGTTCATAATTGGAGCGACAATTCACCACGCAACAGTGGCTGTTCAGACTGCCTCCTGAGATGGAGCGCATATGCCAGTCAGAGTGTCCTCAAATCAGGTGGAAAGAGAAAAAAAACATTTGCAAGGGTTACGCAGGAACACAATATGGAGTCACTGAAGTGTGCAAAGTCATTTCAGGAAACTTTATGGGCTAGAATTTCATTTCCTTTCAGTTATTGATTTATAAAGCGCTTTAAAACATCCACGTAAGGAGAGCAAAAGCGGATAACAATAAAATCACGAAAACACTCAAAAAGATCACAGAAAACAAAACAATTCAGTTAAAAGGGAAAGTGCTAAGGAACATTAAAAGCCTTCCTGAACAAATGCGCCTTCAATTTGCTTTTAAAAAGCCCCGGATCGGTGATGGCTTGAAGACCCAAAGGCAGCCGGTTCCAGAGCGAGAGCGGCACCGCCGAAAAGACCCGGTTACCCAGCGTTTAAGCTTTGTCTCTGGAGCATGCAATAAAAGCCAACCGGATGACCTCAAGGACCTGCCATGCACACAAACACTTCAACGTTCAGAGAAATAAGGAGGGGAGATTTGAAAACAAACCGTGAACATTTAAAATCAGTTCTGAAAGCAACAGGAAGCCAGTGTAAAGAATATAAAACAGGGCTGTTGTGCTTTCTGGAGAAGCTGAAGGTGATTTAGGCTCGACTGGGAGAAACTGACATGGAGAGCTTTTCAACGGTCGAGTCTGGAGCTGATCAAAGCATGAAGGGCTTTCTCCAGGTCAGGAAGATTATAAAAAAAAAAGACAGTTGAGAAAAGGTTGTCCTGATCAGAGTCAATTAGATGTTGGAATGTAAGATCTTTAAGAAAAATTACCCCTAACCTTTTACCACTGTTCTGTGAATTAAAAATCTAATTACATCTGTCCGGGCGCTGCTGCCAAATAAAAAACATTCAGTCTCTTGTTCATTTAGACACAAAAAATAATTATATAATAATGTTCAAAAAGACTCAGCATGCTTTGAACTAAACAGTTATTTTACGACTTTAGATTCAGCAAGCTGTGAGAGAGTAGGAGTAATTTTTACAATTAAAAAATGAGATACTAAAGGATTTTACCTAACTAATGACAAAAAGAACGCTCAGTGACCCGCAGGTGGCAGAGGGTTCCACTCCAACCTGTTCGGCCATTTATATAGTATGCTGGGGGATGGTGTAATTAATTGTGTCAAATAATAGACCCGACTGCTGAACATTTTCACTCAACAACTTGTAGTTTCGGCATCCTTGAACTTGGACTACAAAATTAATTTTGAAAAATAAAATCTTTTTTTCACTCCCAGAGACTCCATGTACAGAACAAAATGTATTTAAGGGCTAAAAAATAGGATTTTGTATGATATGACCCCTTCAAGTGTTTTTTGCTTCAGACAGATCTCTAATGGTGTAGTTGAACTTTGTATGTTTCATAAGAACCTTTTAGCAGAAATATTTGTGAGAACCTTCCTTTTCAAAATTAATGCTTTTGATCACATTGAAATCTGTTGTTATTCTTTAATCTGGTGAGATGTTTTAAATGTTACTGCTTAATGTTTGAGGTGTTATTCTAATGTGCAGCCACTGTAACAGATTTTGATTTGGTGTCAGAAATTCTATGGGAAGGAAATGCTAAAAGAGAAGAAAAAGATATTTCTAAACTAACTCTGCATCACTTGGGGGAAAAAGTGAATGTTCTGAATTGTTTTGGTCAGGAATGTTCCGTCCGTTCTTCATCGGAACAAAATATCTGATCTAAAGGAAGCTTTTTCCCTGTAGCATTTGTTCACTAAAACAGAAAAGAGCCAAAAATTTGCCTTGAATCTGTTCTTATGTTTGCAGCAGAAAAATGCTACATCGGTCAATATACAATAACTTCAAATATATTGTGTCGGCTGAGCAATTTTCTTCTGTTGTCGACTTTGAAAAAGACCCAATGATGATAATAACTTCTAAAAATAAGGGCCACAGTAAATCAATTCTACGAGTCAAATTTTTCTTTTGAGTCACTTAATCACGCAAAAATGATCCAGAACATGAACTTAATGAGGCATAATTTATTTTTAAAAGGACCACCAGCAGCAGCAAGGTGTAAATAACTGAATCTGGTTAAGTGTTTTTACCTCCTGCAGAATATCTCACCTTTAAACAAGTGAGGTATTGAAAGAAATCCAAACACACCTCATCCATTCCCTACCTCTTTTTTTTTTTTTTTTTTTTGGGAGGAGTTCCTTGGAAACAACCATGATCCAATTTTCTGAGTGTGTACATGTGTGTCTGTGTGTGTGAGATTGGGCTTTGATCGGTTCTTTCTCAATCGCCCTCTCAATCAAAGATTTCTTTCACTGTCTGTTAATGCAGGTTACGTGTGTGTGTGTGTGTGTGTGTGTGTGTGTGTGTGTGTGTGTGTGTGTGTGTGTTCAGCCGGAGGAAGACCCGACCGCCACAGCAGAGTGGTGTTTTACTTTATTCAATACACTTTAATGCTTCTTTATGGAAATGACCAGCCATGCTCCATTATCCCATTCACCTCAGATTAGGCTTTATGCTTGTCAGACTGCAGTGCAGGAAAACAAATGAAAAATTCTCACCAAGCAAACGTGGGACCCGCAGTGAGCATTTATCCCAAACTGGAGGGAGAAAATGCAGGAAATGAGGCCGTTACGAGGGAAAGGTTCTATCTGTTTAAACAAGAACATCCAGTAAAAGGTTCACGCTCACAGGACAAAAAGAAAAGCTGCTGTCATTAGCGGTCCACCTCTGAGAATCCTCGGTGAGGTTAAGTGAGTAAAAATGTAATGTACCGAGCATGCAAATGCAACCTTGTTTGTGCCTTTTATGAGCTTTTATTTTAATGACTTTTCATCCTGGAGCAACTATCTCTGATCAGACTCGTTTTCATGAATTTTAGAGGCAATGACTCAATATGAGAAACTAAACACTGAGCACAGGAAAAAGGCACCAGACATTAGAAATCTAATGATTAACAAGATAACATTCTGTCATCCCTAAATGTTTTCTATGCATTGTACACACGATTTATGTGCATATGGCGATCATTTCCTCTCTCTTCTTTAAGCAGGGACAAAACACAGCTCATTAGTTGCACTTCACTGAGACCGTGCTTAAATATTTAGCTGAGAAAGTGCATGATACAATTGTTTTACATAAGTCGCTCTCACTAAAGCATCCACACAGAGTGGGATCAGAATACGAGTCAAACGAGGAGCCTTTGCCCCTGGGAGCCCTTCAAAGACGAGCTGCAGTTAAGACATCAGTGACAAACTAAGGCAGCCCTGTCAACGTTTGACAGCTATAGGCTTGAGGGTGGGATCACTTCCACCTGAGAGAAATCTGAGCTGGTCCTGCTCCTTCTTACACCTCCACTCCTTGACTTATCAGTTCCTCAGCTCCGTCTGAGCTTCTAAATATTCATGAGGATGCAGCAGCCGGTGTCATCTCAGGATATTCAAATGGAAGCCAGAGGCAGAGGGAAGCCACTGAGCGATAAAATACCCGGGTCCACTATAAATGTTGAGCCGTTCATCTATAACCTTGACTATGTCAGGGTCCTTCTCTCATCATTTTGACTTTGACCCCTTTATTTCGTAATTCACATTCCTTATTAGAGACACGATTTAATGAAATATTCATACTCCAAGATTTCCTCATTACTTCATTTTACAATGACAAACGTCCATATATTTCACAATGGTTTTATGTGATTTAATACAAAGTAGCACAAAACTATTAAGAAGAAGGAACATCATAAATGCCTTTAATTTAATTTTTTTTTTTTTTTAGGATCATCAACTGAAAAGTGCGGTGGGGTTTGTTTGGATGTGTTTCTGCTGCTTTGCACTTCTAGACGACACAATTTTTTGCGCATGCTTCTTTGTGAAATAGCTCAAGCAGACTTAGAAAGGATGGAAGCATCTGTGAACAGCAATTTTCAAGGCTTTTCACATATTTCAAACTATGCCAGTAAGACTGTCGTCCTGCTGGAAGGAAAATCTCTGCCATGGTCTCAGGGACTTTTTGCAACCAACACCAGGTATTCTTCTCTGACTTTGATCATCTCTGACCAGATCCCCTGATCATGGTGAAGAAATGATCCCCACAGCATGATGCTGCCGCTGTCTGAAGTTAGGGTGATAGGCCATGGTAGTTTTTCACCACTAATCAGGCCCAAAATCTGGGGGTAGAGAGGGATTCAGACCTGTACTTCCAAAAGTATCTAAACACAATTGCTAAGTCGGCCTTCTTCAAAGATTCTTTATTGTCACCGCATGTTTCTGTGGTGAAATTTCTTTTCACCTGGAGAACATTTCCAGGATTGAAGGACTGATGTCCCAACGAGATCTAGAGAAACTAATCCATGTGTTTATCTTTAGTCGCATTGATTACTACAACGGTGTCTTCACAGGTCTGCCCAATAAAATCTATCAGACAGCTGCAGCTGATCCAGAACGCTGCTGCCCGCGTCCTCACTAAGACTAAGAACGTAGAGAACATGGACCCGGTTCTGAAGTCCTTCCACTGGCTCCCTGGATCTCAGAGAATAGACTTTAAAATCCTTCTATTAGTCTATAAATCCCTGAATGGCTTAGCACCTAAATACATCACAGACTTGTTATCAGAGCATCAACCCTCCAGACCACTCAGGTCTTCTGGCTCCAGCCTGCTCTGCAGAACCAGAACGAGACATGGAGAAGCAGCATTTAGTTCCTATGCTCCACATATCTGGAATAAACTCCCAGAAAACTGTAAAAGTGCTGAAAGCCTGATTTCCTTTAAATCAAGATTAAAAGCCTATTTGTCTAGAGTTGCCTTTGAATGTTAAAGGAGCATAGCACAAGTTCCAGGAGTTTTGCTGATGTCTGCCCCCTCTGGCGACAAGTTGAAATGACACCTGTGCTGTGAAGAAGATAAAAAAAAAAAGATACCATCTTTCATTGCAACTTTACATATCTTTTTTTTTAGAGGCGTAATGTCTTCTGAGGTAAGAAAGTTAGAAATATTATTTTATTATATAATATATATAAACAGTATTTTTATGGAGTCTCGTATGGAGTCTGTGATGGGGTCTGAGATGCACTTGTGGCTGGTCTTTTGTGTTCCTTCTTCTAAAACAGTCGCACGTGTTCTCTCGCTAATGCTTTAATGGCGGTGGAGACTCTCAACAAAGTAGTCAGGCGAACGAGAGCGCGCAGCACGTCACACCAATGCGCACACCCAGAGGGATTCAACCCAAATCATGAAATGACTAATAGAGCCTATAGAGGAAACTGTGGTAAATAGGAGATAACTCATTTTACATGTCAGACAATTGTAAGGACTTATATGATAAAGTAAATAAAAAATATTTAACTTCAAAACATAACTTTAATGCACGTTTAATGCTCAATTCAAACTGTTGTTGTTAACTGAAACCTCAATAGATTAAATTTGTAGTCAAACCTTTGTTGACCCACTGCTACTATTCCAAGTCAATGCACTTTCCTCTGTATGTTATTTTCTTACGTTCTGTTCATATACTATACTTTGAACTGTCTTGTTACTGAAATGTGCTATACAAACAAACTTGCCTCTAATAAAGACATTGTGTGTTATTTTTCATTGTTTTGTGTTAGTTTGTTAGGTAAAACACCCAAAAAACGAATGATACAAATACCCGCGGTAATTACATAGCAATGTATGCTGGGATATTGCCAACTGTTTCACCCTTTTACCAAACCATGCTGTTCTGAGTCACACTGTACTGAGCACTGTGTCTGCAACACATGGCTCAGAAATGTAAAAAATGTCTTGGTATGTACGTTTTGACAGCTGATTTGTGTACATAGCAAACAGCCTGCAGGCTAAGTTTTACAAGGAAAATAAATAATAAAAATGCAAGATTAAATGACCGGGTCTTGACAGGGTGATTTCTGATCTTGCACTTGAAGCCAGGGGGGGCTGATGCATGGTAGCAGCTCATGTTCAGGGTCACGCCTGTGTCACTTAAAGAGTCTCTAATGAGACCCAGACAAGCACACTGTGCCCAGCAGAGCGGAGCTGAAAATCTAAAAGCTAACCACAGCACACAAGCACTGGTGTCAGGAAAAAAGAGGGGAATGATGATTTTCAAGTGTTGAAGCGGCACCACACAGGGCAATTTTTTGAAACTACCATGAAAGACTGTGTTTTATGTCTTAGGTTTGCAGGAGGCCGAGAGACAGCCCATCATTCAAAAGTTATTTTTTGAAGGCAGCAGGGAATGGGGAAATGAGAGAAGAGAATGAAACTCTGCTCAACAGGACCTTGTCTGTAAGACTTTTGCTTCAGCCTTGAGCCCTGATTCTGAGAACAAAGCTGGAGTGAAATGTTCTGTTTTCTGTCAGCACTATTCTGAAAAGATGGAAAGGTGCTCTGCAGAAAAATAAGTTCTCACAAACAGTGAAAGACAAAGAAAAGACAACAAAATAATTAATGTTCACCTTATGCAAGGTGAAGCAAGCTCTGGAGAGAAATCTGCCCAAAATAGCTCACAAACTCACATCATGTCATGATAATAATGAATCATGTGACAGATCATATGTTATATACCATAATTTTATTTTGCATTATATACAAAATATACCTATGACATATCATTTGATGTTATATTTTATGTCATATATATAACATTTTAAATCATATTTCAAGTCAAATATTGTGATACAGTGTGATATAATATTGTATCATGTCACATGATGTATGATATATATATTATACATCATGATGTAAAATGACAAATATAATTTCATATAAAATGATATCTATCATATCAAATATCTGATATACGCCTCACAATATATCATGTTTCATCTTTTTCATATCATCTAATATATTATTTAATTTCAAAGTCATATGTCCAATCATATCATATCACATCATGCCTTGCCATTTGTCAGATATTCTGAGATATAGAACGTCACTCCATTTAATGTGTAACTTTAATTCTATCATAAACAGAAACCTTTGGAAGATTTTTCCATGCTGGACTGACATACTGGTGTTTTTTTAATCTGTGTTGTGTAACCATGCCATCTGGACAGTTGTTTAGCTGAAGCAGCCGACTGACCTTTCCAAAGCCTGAATTATGCTGAGAATAATCCACTAGACAGGTTAACGAGGAGATTGCAAGGGTTTGTAACAAAGGTCTGACTAGTACTCCTTCAGGGTAATAATATAGCATTATTCTGTTTTTTTCCAGATGCGGTGTCTCATTCTAGAGGTGAAAAAAAAACAAAACTAGACATTGCTCTGTTGGTTGCTGCCTTACATCTTCAAGCACCACTTAATTTAACAAGTTTCTAAATTTTAAAATAGCAAAACTTCTGGACTCTTTATATTTCAAACTTTAAAACAGGTCAAACATTACTTGCTAATGTTCCTACCTGAGCGTGTTCCCTCTGTCACCCTATAAATCAATCCTCTGACACTATTGTTGAATTGAACACTGTCTTGCATTAGTATTCTTATCTCTTCCACTTTTGTGACCATACAGCCATCAGCCTGAATGTATTTTATGTAATTGTGTGAGTGTACATGATCCAAGCAGTAGCTGTCACATCTGCTGTCAGACTGAGGACCCGTCTGCTTTCTGTGCCAATTGTGGTTTCAGCTCAGAGATGCACATCAAATGTTTATGTTCGCAGACATTCTTTACAATAACTTCATTCAGTTTTGTTAAGCAACTAATAGACGACTAAGGAGAATAATCTTTCTCAGACCATTCCTATTAGACTTTTAGTCCAGGGGACCCATAGTGTTTGTGTAAAGTAGCATGTGTCAGTAACTGTAAATGATCACATGAGATTATAAACACCCATAACCCCATAACATAAAGCCACCAGCAGATGTTGGTAGTAACTAGTTACATTTACTTGACTAACCTTTTGAACAAAATGTACATCTAGGAGTAGTTTTACTGCGCTGTACATCTTACTTTGAGTAAATATTATGAAGCAGTAGTGCTACTCTTAATTGAGTAAATTGTCTGACTACTGTGTCCGCTGTGAGTAACTTCACTGAATAAAGAACAAACGTATTTAAACAAAAATGCACCAGAGACACATTTACAGATTATATTAAGGTGAGACTTCTTGTTTGTACTCAAGTTTTGTTGTTTAATGGTATTTTCTATCTGCTGAGCTCATGGAGCCATTTACAGGTCAACTAACCACAGTAAACAGCAGATATTAGTATTGGAAGTACTTTGCACTGTCCTATCTTACTGTATAAACATTAACTGCTCGGTTTTATAAGTTTATGTTGAAAAACATTGTTTAGAAAAGAGTTTCCTGAATTTGTTACTTTGTAATAGTTGTTTGTAAAAAAGAAAATGTGTTAGTCGCTGGAATACCAGAATTTGTACATCATTTAATATTTTTGGCAGACCGATTACATTTTTTCTAAATATTAAATCAGTTGTTATAAATATTTACTCCATAGTTGAGTAGCCTTCTTACCAAATGCATTTTTACTCTTGAGTATTTTCTTGGTTGGATACTTTTTACTTTGACTTGAGTAAAAATATGTTGAAGTAGTGCTACTCTCAAGTAAGAGTAGCACTACTTCAACATATTTTTACTCAAGTCAAAGTAGTGCTACTCTCAAGTAGTGCTACTCTTACTTGAGAGTAGCACTACTGGCCACCAGAGAAGATGAATTTCTTTGTCCAACACCTCCCAAACGGCTGATTTCACAAACCAACCAAGAAGACAAAGCACGTACGCGCGTGTGTTGCACAGCTTGCAGGTCGTGCCAGCTCTTCCTGTTGTTGTGGCTCATACACATAACGCTGTATGTGTTCTGACAGCAATATTAATGTTCATCTCATCATTTTCTCCCTGTCTCCATATAAACATGGGTGGTATTATGAATTACTGTGGGGGTAAGTCTCATCATTTCATTTTCCTTTTCCTTTATTTAACCAGGTGAAAACCCCATTGAGATCAAGATCTCATTTGCAACCTGTGCAGAATGTCTGCAGCACATATCAGGAGAGTTACACAAGTCAAAAACATTTCTAAAAGATAATACAATCATAAAATAAAGACATTAGATACAATTTAAGAGCATTGGCACTGACCATAGCCATCTTCACAGTATTAATCCATTATGCAGCTGTGGAAACCTCTGGGCTTTCCTTCCTTCTATTTGCTGCTTGACAAATGCATTCCAGCTTATTGTGAATCTTTGTATTTGAAAGGTTTATGCACTAATCTATTGTGGTCAATGCAACAAAAAAACATGTACATACATATGTTTGAGGTATGGATATTTGGTGAGGCAGTGTATGAACTGAACATGGTTCCTGCTCATAGACCCACAGAGCACAAATGTTGTATCTGGTTACTATCTCCAGTGGGCGAGAGGTGCGGTACACCCTGAACAGGTCGGCAGTCTATCACAGGACAACGTATATGTATGAGCCGCACAGGACAAACAGCGATGCCTTCATGCCCAACGGAAATTTGGAGAGACCAGTTAACCCTACAGTCGTGTTTTTGGACTGTGGGAGAAAGCCAGAGCACCCGGAGAGAACCCAGACATGCACAGGGAGAACACACAAACACACTGCAGAAAGATACCAGGCAGGGATTTGATCCCAGGACCTCAGCAAGGAGGTCAAGTCAGGCTGTACAGGCTCCACTGTACAGCCTGACTTGTACTGAATACATATATATTAAAAGAAATTACAATGCCGCTGTGTGTGCTCCTCCTGGCATTCTACCAGCGTTTTGTCTTACAGACACTAAGCGCTGCCATAATAAACTCCTTTAATTGTCATAAAGCTCATGAATGTTTCATAGTAAGTTCAGCCAAATTAAGACGTTGGGATCTTGGTTTGAACTTTTCGCTCGATTAAGATGAAACCCACAGCCACAGTAAAGAGCTTGTTATAAATTCTGTTTTAAACGTCTAAATGGCCGGGCCTGGCCTATTCTGGATGCTGTGTTCCAGACTCCTTTCAGTTCCCCCGTGTGTGACAGTCAGTTTTCCCAATGGAGGGGCTGCCATGCTCTGATGCTCACTGCAGGCTGAATAACCTTCTCTATCAAAGCCAGAGGCAGAGGTTAGTGTCGGGGAGGAATGATCACCACGACACCGATCAGTTCAGAACACAATCTTTTGAATCTCTGGGATAGATTTAAAAATACGGGGATTTGAAGTCTGGTTCAGTGCAAAAGTCTTGAATCATCCCTCATTTCTTGAAATATTTATTACCAAGCAGCAAGACTTTTCTTGTAACCTTTAAAATGGCAAGTGCCTATATTGCTTGAGGCTTTCTGAAAGTCTTTCAAAGCTTCTCCTCAGATACTTGCACCTTAAAGCTACTGTATCTCCTTTAAAGTTTAAAGGAGCGCCAAACCTAAATTAAGACAGCTAGCTTTGAATGCATTTCATCATCACACCAGTCTCTTGATGTTTAATGGCCAAGTACAGTATGCACACATGCAGAGAACAACAAGTGTTTACTCACTGATTCTTGGCTCTTGTGTTTTGCATCATACACAGTTAGTTTGACCAGCAAGTGTTGGCTGTCAGGATACTCTGAAGGTAAGGTCACTCCCGTCAGAAACAGCGGGTCTTTGTTTGCCTGTTGGAGAGAAAAAGGTTGAGACAAAGCATGTGTGTTTGGCTGCCCGACTGTTTAGTGGCACACATGTTCATAAAGTACCTCACAAAAGTACTAGTAGAAGTGAACGTCAGTGTGCTTTTTGGGAGACTTTTGCATGGTAGAACACAAGGTGGTGTAAAATTAGGAGTCAATATTATGTAAAAGCACATTTTGCTGCGATTACATTTACACACGTCCATTTAAGCACAACACTGACATTTTTACACATACTTTGTGAAATAAGAGGAACTCAGTCAGATTGGACAAAACATCTGCTTTCAAGACTTCCCATAGATTTCAAATTAGACTTAACTCTTGATTTTTGAATAGGTCATTCTAACTAATGCTTTGATGTAATCCCTCAGATTTTGCTTAAAGATGAACCTTTGCCCCAGCCTCAAGTCCTCCAGCAGGTTCTCTTCCAGCTGTCCAGTATTTTTATGAAAAGCATCCTGAAAGTGCGATGCTGCAACCACCATGTTTCACTGTGACGGATAATACACTCAGTGTGGTCAGCAGCGTTGGTTTGCCTCCAAACAGTTTTCAATCTAAGCCGAAAAGAAAATATTTGGTCTCATCTCAGCAGAGCACCTTCTTATACACGTTTTGCTGTGTCTGACATGGCTTAAGGTGCACTGCAAACAGGACTTTCCTACAACAATTGCTTTCTTTTTGAAACTCATTCATAAATAAGACATATTTGAAGTGCATAAGTAATGGTAGCCCTGTCAAGTTCTCCCATGTGAGCTGTGGATCTTTGCAGCCCCTCCAGACTTCCCATGAAAGGCTTAGCTGGTGAATGTTCTTCCGGCCAGCTTCTGGAGCTGTGCCATTCTCTTTCCATTTCTTTGTTTACCTTAAATAGCTTGACGTTGTGTTAATTGATGTTCTGTCATGTTTACACTTGCCATGAACGACCCAGAAGCAAGAAACACGGAGACAACAGCGTGCGGTTAAAAGGTTTATTGCAAGGTTTGGATGGTGAAAGATGTGCGAGTGGATCTGGGGACTGGCCGACTGGAAAGGCTCTTGGGACTCAGAACGGATGATCTTCAGAAGGAGTTCAGTGGTGCCAAATGCAAATATGGATGTACAAGAGAGAGGAACAAGGAAAGTTAGCCAGGAAGAACAAGGAACTATGGAGAAAGGAGGAGCAAGGATCTGGTCAGGTACCGCTCTGGGTGAGCTAATGCTCTGACATCTTTGATCCGTCTCCTGTCAAGAACTAGAGAGACAGAGAGACCCAGGATTCAAACCAAACAAGCGAGGTAAATGAAAAGGCTTTAATAAAGCTCAAAAATAGATCAGACGGGGATAAGCAGGCTCGGTGGTCAAAAAAACAGTGCAGGGTCGATACACAAAATGGCAGTCCAAAACGGGCAAGAATACAGACAGGGATCAGGCAAGCTTAGATAATCCAAAGGCAGAATCAGCAAGTAAGCAGTCAGACAGGGCAGGAAAAACAGGTTTAGGGATCAGGCTGGCTCAAAAGTCAAAAAGGCAGATTGGGTCAATATTCACAGGACTATCAGAAAAGACCGCTGGATAAGACTCACCAAAAGGCTCGAATTGATCTGGCAGATTGCAGGGGGGGGGGCAGAGGCAGGTATAAGTAAGGGAGTAAGCAGGTGAATGGAGTGAAACTAATTACCGGAATGGGTGGAGCTAATCAGGGGAAGGGAAGTGGCTGGAAGTAAACTGAAGCTGATTGGATGGTGACTGGAGAGGGGGAGTGACTAAGATGGTGAGCTGGCAGATAGCTGGGAGAAAACAGAACTGAACTGGAAACAGATGTGAACTGATTTAAATAAAGCAAAGAACAAACATAAACCAAAACAAAACCCAAATCGTGACATCTCCAGCCGCCTTCAATGCTCCTACTAACTGACATGGATGGAAAACACCTGCAGCTGGTGTCCACCTGTCACACCCTGCTGGAGAAAGGCAAGAACAATATCTCAGAACCACAGAACCACATACCTGACATGTTCAGATCATGGCCAAAGTTTTGTAAGGTCTTCAAAGCACAACACACTGTTCTGTTACCTAATCTTGACCACTTACGTTACTTTACCCCTGAGCCATCCGCTGCGTTCCTCGGTCTTTATGATGGCCTCTTTGACTTTGTCCAATAGTGTTTTTAACCAACATGAAGCTTGACAGAACAACTAGATTTACACCCAGCACGACTCTTTTGAAAAATTGATTGAATTTGGAAGGTAATTAGCCTCTCTGGATTTCATCTAGGGGTCAATTAAAAGAAAAATAAAACATTTCAGAATTTTTCTGCCACTTGACTATTATGGATACCGTGTGTTGATCTATCATTTAAAGTATCAATACAATACATTGTTGTTGTAACAATAAATAGAACAAATTCAAGGGTTATTATTGCCGTAGCAAGGTACTTTAAAAAGCCAAAGTCAAAAGCTGTCCTCAAAACCCCCGCAAGAAACCCCCACTCCATTGCCGTTCCTTTAACGTTTCCCTGTTGTCTCCCATGAGCACAAGAAAAGAGGCTTACCTAGGTGGGTGTACCTGAAGCTGAAGCATAACTGCTGTCACCCTGCTGGGACTGCAGGAGAGCTGCAACAGTTGGCTGGTAAGCTAAGATGGCTCATTGGCAGGTTGGTAAAGGCATTAAATTAGACAAAGCAGCCTAACCCATATAAACTCACATTAATCACTACACAGAGCCTCCTCTTTTAACTATAATCGTTGTAGTTAAATGTTATCATTTTGTGTCAGTTTTGAAGAAAATGGCTTCACTTCAGTGAAAAGATACTCAGCTAAATGGAGTTTTGCTGGTATTTACTTTAAATGTCAAACCCTTTTTTAAGCTAAAGCAGCAACAGATTAATGATTAATCAGCAGTGCAAACTGCACGGCTAAAAGAAACATGGAGGAGCATTGTTTATTATAGAGAACAGTGCAGACGAATGATATAATGTGACTTGCTTTAGCTTCATTTATATAAAACAGGGACAACGCAGAAGAGATATGGATCATGACTGAATGAACAAGATCCTTTGGCTGGAGTGAACCTCTTCTGTAGGGAGGCTGGGTTCACTGATAGAGACAGTAAAGCCAATGGTCCTCTTTAAGGTACCACCTTGGCAGTGCGCCTCCTTTGGGGGATTCCTAGGCCAGTTCACTTAGAGGAGACACGTGGGCAGATCCAAAACTTGCTAAAGGATCCTGTCTGGTCCAGGGATGCCTTGATCAGCTGGAGAGCATTGTTGGTAGAGGGATGTCTGGATTTCTTTCCTCTGCCTGTTACTTCTGGGACCAAACGTCCAATAGGAGGAAGACATTGGCTGGATAGACGGATCATGCATGGACAGACTTTGTACTCATTAGTCAGCAGGAATAATCCAGTACATCATTTAAACGTGTCCAATTTATTCACAAAGGGTACTTTGCATCTACAGTTCTTGTAAGATGACGTAAAAGTTTACGCTGGTGTAAATGACGAACTAAACATGTTATGACAGCTAAATTCTACATTACATTGACAAAATGTGCCTATTTAAATCAAATACTTGGCTTTAAAACTTGTTTTAACAAATTTCAAAATAGCCTAAATGTCTGCACTATGTTGTAGTATTTACGTTTGCAAAAAGTCAAGTAGAAAACATTTTTACTTCACTAAATACTGTGTTCATTTGATCTTCTTATAAGATCAGATTTTTTTATGTAGTATTGGTCTACTGTGTTATTTTTTTAGAAATAATTTTTGAATGAGTTCCTTGTTGGAGTCCTTGTCAATCGAAAAGATTATCGTTTTGGTTTTATTCTTCTAAATGAATGTATCAATTTTGGACACCAAATTGTAAAATGCGCAGAATCAGTTTCATAACACACATATACTTTCTGTGGAGTATCACATGTTTTCTTGTCTTCACCAAATTTTAGCTGTAAAGTTGTGTAGAAACAGGTGAAGACGGGAGAAAAAAGAACTGAAGACTACCGGCGAGTTACTGCAGTTAAACTATGCAGGTTAAAGTCTGCTCTGGACTCATCATTTCTGCTATTTCACTCTAAAACCTCAGGCATCCATCATTAAGTTAGACAATGCTATGCGATGGTATAGTTTGCAGCTCACCTTGAGACGAATATTTGTGTTAATTTTGTCAAAATTAAAATTTGAGCACTTTGGATAAATGTTAATAATGCGAATAGCCATGTTTAATGCTGTCCACTTGTATCTTTATCAGCCAGAAAGCAATGGATTAGCATGAACAGGATCTAAAAAGCCAAAAACAAACATTTGTACATAGTCAAAAGCAAGGTTTACGCAGGGAAGTTTGCTTTAAAAAGAGGTATTAAGAGGTATTAAGTATTTTTAAGCACACAAGCTCACACCCTGAGCACTTTTCACATGTTGAAAACATTAAAACTCAAGCAATATAAATAATTTCAAACAAATCATATATTGTTTTACCCTTCATAATTCTTTCTAACTAGTGTCTATTGGGGCTTCACACTGTTTATACCAAACTGGGTTGGGATTAAGTCTAAAATTAAAAATGGTTAAGAGGAAAACATTGTGGACACAAACAGCAACATTTCACTGAAATACATTTTTCTGTAAGGTGTACTGGTTGTCATAGGAAAAAAGTATCGATGAAATTGTTTTCATTTTATGTCTATTCTCGTTTACCATGAGACCAGGCTAGGAAGAGCATCTGAAAAGTTATAACTCAAAAAAGGTTTGTCTGTTTTTCTTTCACAGTTTCTTTGAAATTAAGCTGACAAAAGGTGAAATGCTCAACAAAACAAACTCCTGGCAACTACGAATTCTTTTAAAGTTCAGTCAGCAATATATTTTGACTAAAATAACCTATTTTGCATTCAGGTTTTCCTTGAAGGCCTTGAGAGCTGAGTATTTATTTGGTGTTGTGTGTTTATACAAGTTCAAAACATTTTCTGTTTACACTGGGGGCGTCCTCTTCCTTTGCTCCGCTCTGATGGGCGTCTCCAGCATGTAGCCCTTTGGGACCACATGGGGACAGACTTTGGGCAGTAATAAGACCTACACAAACTTGCTTGGATGTAGGGTCACACCCAGTCGAAAAAAATAATCATCACTATTTCATCCCAGTCTTTGTATTCATGAGCTTAACAATTGTATAAAAACCCCTGATTAAGCAAAAAAGGCAAAATCTAGTAATGAAATTATCTGGTTTCAACTTAATTTGATTTAATAACTTGAAAGATTATTTTACATCTTAGGATATGATTTAACCATAATTTAATCATCTTATTTATCATCATTTAACCCATCTGAGTTAAATGATAGTTTAAGCAACTTCTTTGGTTTGAGTTTGTTCAAGACAGTTGAAATATGCTAAGTAAGATTGCATTTAGGGAGTACATTCATTCACACTTACAGCTAGATCATGAAGAAGATGAACGCATTTAAAGGAAAGGAAGTGGGACAGAAGTCATGGCTTTTACTTTAGGGTAACCTAACTCCTGGCCACTGGGCCATCTCTTGCACTGGAAAATACTAATTTCTGATATTAAATAAAGCTTTTCTTCAATGAGCACAATCTTCCAACACAACAGCTTGTTATATCTGGAAGGTAGGTTAATTTATCAGCTCCACAGAAATGTATTCTCAGCTATAAGACACAGGGTACCATTCAAAAATATATGGACAGCAGTCTAATAAAATATTTGCTGCCTTACAGATGTTTGTGTTTTTTCAACCTTAAAAATGTCATCAAATAAATTCTAATATCGTAAGGTGACCTTTTAGTTCAGCCAGAATTGGAGGATTTTTGTGCATGAATGGTCTGTTCCAATGCGTGCCACAAGATCTCAATGACATCTAAAGCTGTAGTTGGTAATCCTGTTCAGAAACACTTTTTGTTATACTGAGTAAAATCGTCCTTCCATCCTGAAGTAGTTAATATATTATGTATTCACAAAAAGGAGGTTAAAAAATCCTGCTGTGGGAGCTGCAGGCCTGTAAAAACTATGAACAATCTCTGCCGTTCGGTCCGTAGGACATGGATTTGTTAGAGTTTTGTTCCTGCTTTCATTCCCCTCTGTCCCCCGAGTTCTGGGGGAATCGCTTCATCTATTGGTTGTCCCAAATGCCAGTCATACAGACGCGCCAGCGTCGGTGCTCTTTCCTTCCTGGTTTCTGCTTGCTGACTGCACATACACCCTTTGGGGTTTATGTATCCGGTTAGCTTAGCGGCAAGGTTAGCGATTAGCTTAGCGGTTAGCCATTCATTGTTGCTCCGCTGCTCACACTGTATACTTTGAATATGGCAGAGAGTCACAAGCAGTGAATCGCGTTCATGTTTATGAGAAGAAGAGGAAGGCGTCAGTAGGAAGAAATAAGACCAGAGTGGATTTGGGAGATTTTTTTCATGCAATCTCCCTGAAGAGCAGGAGACCAAGGTAAAACGGTCTTGCGCATGCGCAGTTATTCATAAAGGGACTTGGGGAAACTTCCGGAAAAATCGCTGACTCTACCTTTAAGTCCAGTCTTTAACTAGACCCCTCAGCCATCTGGAACTGGACTTGGCGGTGTGGCTTTGTATCGTTGCCCTGAAACATTTCCAACCTGTGCTTGAATTTAATGATTTTTTGTTGGTCGGACATATTCCTTCATGATTTTCTGTTAGAGAGTTGTAATAGATGGTTTCTTAAATTACAAGTTGTCCAGGTCCTGAAGCAGCAAAGCAACCCCAGACAATTATATTTCCACCTCTATGTCTGCCTGATGATATCCAGTCCTTTTTCAGAAATACGGTCAGTTTTACGCCAGATGTACCAGGACGCACAAACAGTTTCATTTTTATCTCGTCAGTCCAAAGTGTATTTTGATGATCTGATATAGTCAAGTATGATTAAAACAGAAGAAATATGTAAAGGTTTTTTATGTCTTTATGCACACTACATTTTGTGAAACATTTTAATATCATTCCCCTATCATTTCATAATTATGCATAACTTAGTTTTGTTCTATAACACATACACCCAGTAAAATGCATTGAAGTTTCAGGTTTTAATGTAACAAAACGTGAAAAAGTTTATTGGTTTTGAAGACATTGTGAGGAACATTATGAGTATTCAGTATCTCATAAACAGGTATTAGCAGACAACGCGATCATAGTGTGAAGTCAAGAACAGTCAGCTTAACAGCAAGTCAGAGCAGTAACCACTTGAGCACATTTAAACATCTGGAATGCAAAAGTTTGAGCAGATGCTGTATTACCTAACCACGCTACAGCGATAACTAGTTGTTTGTGACTCATCCTGTCACCATCATTGGGAGTTCACCTGGTCTAATTTAAAGAAAATATATCTGTAAGAGCCAGACTGAACAGAGGAAGCACTGTTGGGTAGAGAAACATGCAGTTTATTGGCTGATCAAGGGTTTAAGACCATGTCCCCAAATTATCGTCAGTACAGGAAGAAACAATAGACAATATTTTTGGGCAATTTGTAGCTCTACTTATAACCTGGTTATTATCTGCCACCATGAAATCCATCACCCCAATTTCTTTTCCTCTTTCTCAAGAGTTTGATCAGGACTGTGCCACTTGGGTGTCATCTCCTGACCCATTAATTACCTCAAACACCTGATGTTGAGTTTCCTTGCTCATTAACCACAAAGCCAAAAATAACAATCATTTACCAGCATTGAGGGGAGAAAACTTGCTCCCAGCAGCAGCAGCTGCAGCATATTTTATTCTAAGACAAGAATTGAGATGTTTAACTGAGTATACACATTTGTGGGAAAACTGATAATTCCCCCATGAACTGCTAGAGAGGGAAACTCTGATTTCAGCCTCTCTAGTCGTGGTAATAGTTGTCGTGATGCCATTTTCCCGCCCAGCCATGAATCCTTGTGGTTTATGTGCTCCAACATCACACCCGGATTCATCACAGCGGGTACGGAGACAGTGAAACCAATGCACCACTTTTAACTGGAATCAGGATAATATCAGTACTACACGCTGGAAGAAAGACAGACCGGGCTATTATACTAAAGGAAGTGCAGGTACAAACACACACACATATACACATAACCCTGTTCACTGCCCTCACTGGCACTCTGAATAGGCCTCATTCAGACTTACCAGCATGCTTGGCAGCCTCAGCGGTGACTGAATCTTCTTAGTGCTGCTGATGGGCTGAGATGAGCTAAAGTGGTAAGCCTGTCTCCATTTACGCCGAGGAGTAAAGCAGTCTGTCATACAAGTGGCGAGCATATGCTATGGGAGACAGCTGCCTCTCTCTGGTCTTTTTGTCTGTTCGGGCAGCTCGCCGCAGAGGGACGACCAATTTAAGGCCATTAACAGGGTGTGTGTGCTTGTGTGTGATTAGGGTGAGGAAGAAATAAGACTACTGACTCTGCCTTCAGTGGGGTTTTTTCCCCTGCTTCGCTTGACCACTCATAGTTGTATATACAAACAGACAGACGAGACTTGTTGGACCTGCTCTCAGCGCATAGATCTGTACTTCACCACCGTTACATCAAAGGCCGTTTCATTCGCCGGCTTTGCTTGACGTCAAATCCCCGTCAGGTTCCAGCACTCCTGGACCCATTGCCCACATTGTAGAGTTGGATTTTCCAGTGGAGACACATTAGGGTTTGGCAGAAGAAAAAAAATATGCTGCCATTTCTTTCCCAATTTCTCATCCCTTGGGTCAGATCGAAGACACGTGAAATACAAACCCTTTTCACGTGCAAGAAACATTCAAGGACTTTTCCTCAAGCTGACATTAATCCTTTACATGTTAGTTACAGTGAAATAATGTGCAACCTCCACACTGACATACAAGTTTGTGTTGTGCTAAGAAGGAGGGCTTAGTGTGGAAATAAGAAAAAACGATAAACACCACATTATAATGGCCTAATTCCTCTGCTTTGGCCTGTTAAAGACCATTTGACTTACTTATGGCTTCTTGAGGCAGAAACACATCTAATAACAGTGTTTAAAGGTCCAACACAAACAAAAAAGGGCTATTAAAGCATAAGATCCAGTGTAACGATCGTAATGGACCAAACAGAGACAAAAGACACATGCCATAACAGTAAAGATGACAATGCCTTTTGCCATTCATTTGTAATCTAGACATGGAAACCCAAAGATCTTCTGCTCTGATCTTTTTTTTTTGGAGCATTGATGTCATTAGTCAGAAAGGAGTTATTATTAGTATTTGTCTAAAATAATCACTACATTGTTGTAGTTTTGTTTTGCCTATTTAGATCTATAACTAATAACGAATTTGTAATTATTGCTTGATTACAAAAAATTTAAATACAATTAGGGTTCTAGGGAGTTGGCATTGTGATATGAAAATAAAATGAAGAAATAAAGTTGCAGGAGTGAATGGAGTGAATTACTCTATTCAACATTTTTTTATTGGGATTTGTTCCCAAAATATCATTAAAATTGGGGCATTGTCTCAAAAGTTACATGCACCTAGTTAGATATAAATAAGATTAAAAGGAGATATTACAAGGTATGGCAAGTTTATTTAGCATTTTCGGTTCAAAGTGCTGTGATCATTACAGTAGATAATGATCACATATAATGCAACTATTTTAGGGTTTAATGTGGATTGCATTTTTGATACTGTGGACCTAGGTTTTCACTTCTTATGTCAAACCAAAGAAAAAGCAGATAGGGAGATTTCGATTTCATTAAAATAGCTGCTAGCTTCAAACTAAAGCTGATAAAAAAAAGTTCAGTTTATATCATTCTAGACTCCATCTTGGCATTCATGAGATGAGCGAAAGCTATGTAGCAGCAGGCATATTCCATTATTTAACTTCTAAATTAAATCTTAATAAATCAGATACAGTGGATTCCCAATAATATGCCAATCACACGACTGTGGCTAATACTGAAGCCTTTCCAGCAGCCAAGCACTCAAGTACCCGGCAAAGCCGACAGCAGCTGCTGAGAGTAGGCATCGTGGGAATGTGACAACAGGAGGAACACAAGTGGCAGTGGAGCTGTCTTCAGACAGCACAGCGACAGTAGATCTACCCAGAAACACAAACACTCTCAGACTGCAAAAAATTAAAAAAAATAAAATCTTACCCCTTTCCTCTGAAACATTTTTCTGTAATTCTTTTAAAGAGGATTTCAGAAAAAGAAAGAACATTTTTATGTTGCAATATTAAATCGAACATCATCAGCTATTGATACGATTTATGTTAAAAGGTTTGGGGAGGACTTTCACAATGTAAAGCACATTACTGGGGATATATTAGGCAGCACAGCTCTCCTTTTTAACAGACTCGTAAATTCACACAGAGTGATCACATACCCTGTTTTTGTGAAGTCCAAGGCAGTCCATATTCTCAAATCCTGCTCCAGATCCACAGCATTACAGCCATGAAATGAGAACTCCAGTGGCATTCAGAGTCTGCGGAGCTGTCTGAGCCAGCATACAGTATCCCACCACATCCTGTGTTTCCACACACGCATGAACTAAAACACATACGCTGCTGCTCCCTCAGTGCAAAGCAAAAGCGGCTGAAATCAGGCTCTGAAGGAGATGGTTATACTAATTAAGCTTTACTGAATTAGGAGGAATATAGTGTCTCCCTTTCCTGCGTCTGGAAACTTTGCCCTCATGTGAGAGAGGAGGAACAAGAACGTGCCCATGCACTTCTGTGTGTGTGTGTGTGTGTGTGTGTGTGTGTGTGTGTGTGTGTGTGTGTGTGTGTGTGTTTGTTCTCCACAGTGGGACGGGGGGCAGCTGCTGCTGCCTGAAAAAACCATGTGGCATTAGCCTTAGCTGCAACAATACTGAAGCACTGACAGAGGTTAAAAAGCATGAAATCTGCATGTAACGCTAACCCAGTCTACTCTGTATGTGTTGTGCACATGTAGGGTGCTTTGAAGAGGTGGTACCATCCCGTCACATTGCATTCAAAATCTTCAGCGTATTTTATTAGGATTTTATATGACAGATCTACACAGAGCAGTGCATGATAATGAAATGGAAGGAAAATGATGCATGATTTTCAGAACTGTTTTAAAGAAAATACCACACAATAACATATGAAATGTGTGCTGTGTGCTTTTTATTCTTTTATTGTGATACATGTAAATAAAATGCTGTGCAGCCAACATCTAAATAATGGCAACTGTTGTGTAAGTTGGCACTATCACTCAGGATAGGCTTGCATTTGTGTTGCATTTGTATTCCTCCTCTTCTGTCACCTTCTCCTCCTCCTTCTCCTGTCCGCATTATTGTGTTATTGTAATATTGTATAAGTAAGCACATCGTGAGCATTGTACAATCAAGAGTCCAATGTGTACACATGCATGGTAAATAAAGCTGATTCTGAATATTAGTGAACAAACAGCATGGAAACAAGACAGCTGAACAAAAGCAGCTGAAAGATCAGGGAAAAAGTCGTGGAGAAGTTGGTGGTAGACTTAGATTCTAAAACAATATCACAAGCTTTGGTGATCTCACAAAGCACTTTTCAATTCACGATTTAAAGCTAGAAAGAGCATGGCACAACTACAAACCCACCCAGACCAGGCTGTCCATCCAGACTGACAAGGACAGGTAAGGAAAGTGTTAATTAGACAAGCAGCCTAAAGGCCCATAATGCTGGAGAAGCATGGGAATCTGTTAATGTGACAACTATAAAATGTGAAATGCACAAATTGGGCTTTCAAAGAAGTGTAGTAAGTAGATACCCCTTTTGTAAGAAAACCGTAAGTTAGAGTAGAGTTGAAAACCTTTTACTTGCAATATGGAAGTTAAATTTACAATGTGAGGTTAAAATGCAATGTGTGGGAAAAAAAAAAACTAATTGTACATTAAATTGTAAATGGACTGAATTTGTACAGCACTATATGTTCAAGCCACAGTCATACAATCACACAAACGTGCGTGGAAAGGTAGGCAACTTGGCTGTAAGTACCATGGCTTAATCAAACCCACAAAGTTTGGACTGCAAATCATCCCACAAATCATCCTGAATGCACCATACCCACAACTAAACATGGTTTCTGTGTTAATATAGATAACTTTATGTCCATTTCAGCGGCTCCTGTCTGTGGAATCCCTCAAGGATCAATTCTTCGCCCTTTCCCCTTTTTATCGTTTTTTTTTTCTTTGGGGTAAATTTTGAGAAATCATAGCCCGTTTTCTCATTGTTATGCAGATGACTGTTAGATTTATCTTCCTACAAAGCCAAACATCTATGCTCCCCCCAGCCTGTCCTAAACTGCCTTGATGTCATCAAAGCATGGATGGCCATTCATTTTGTGAGCTTTAATGAAAAGAAAGTTGTTTTATTTCCTAAATATTTCATTTTTTTTCAGACATATAACATATTTCGCCCGTGCTCCCTTCTCTCCAACGGCTTCCTTGGTGCCAAAGAAATTATTTTGAAATCTTTATCTTGGCTTGTAATAATGGTCGTGCTCCTCTGTATCTCTCTGACTTGCTTCAGCCTTGTGTTTCTCCAAAGGGCCCGTAAATCAGCTGACCATATATGAAAAACAAGGCTTAAGCTCAAAGGAGATCGGACCTTTTCAGTCTTGGCTTCAAAATGATTGAACAAGTTGCTATTAAGTATTGCAATGGCTTCTTCTCTTGCTGTTTTTAAGTGTCTCTTAAAAACACACTTATTTTCAGTGACTTTACACAGTGTAAGTTTGTTTGGTGTTGTTTCTCTTTTATTTTACTACAGTCTTTTGCAGTATGTACTATTCTGCTTTTTTTCGTTTTAGTTCTATGCGATTATTATCATTACTTGTGTGTTGGTTTGATCTGCTTTAGTACGGTATGCCCTTTGTTGTTTAAATGTGATTTATAAATAAAATGGGTTTGGATTTTTGGCAGTCTCATGCTGCTTTTCTTCAGCAAGGACAGGGAAGCTGATCATGGTTGATAGGAAGCTGGATGGTGCTAAATACAACCCAGTCTTGAAAGACAAGTGGTTGAAAGCAGCAAGGCTTGAAGCTTGTGGTTTACCTTCTAGCAGGATAACAACACTAAAATGAGGCCAGTGCTACAATGAAAGATTTAGATCCAAGCATCTATGCATTAAAAAGAAAAACACATTTAAATGTTGTTTTGTATTCTTTCCATTGTGCAAACATGTGCTACTTTGTGTTGGTATCCATCCCAACACAATACACAGAACTTTATTGTTGTTACGTCACAAAATTTAAAAAAAAAAAGTTAGAGAGGCACTTGTACTTTTGCCAAATCAGTGCATCAAATAGGAAAAATACGAGATTTGGCAACTGAGACAAAACAACCAACATCAAAAGTCCACGGACAGGTACAGCGAAGAGAGGGCGAACGAGCCTGTGTGTGTTTGTGTGTGTCCATGCCTTACCTCCACTATTTCTGTGCAGGCATGGAAGACGAGCTGCTGCCTCTGGGGATCTATGACAGCCACCTGGACCAAAGCATTGGGCTTCCTGTCTCTGCCCGAGGCCGGCAGATCATTACAGGCTTTGTAGAGGAAGAGAGGGAGAAAGGGAGAGCCGAGAGGTAGAAGAGAGAGGAGATTAAGAAAAAAAACGGGATGAGAGGAGGGAGAAGAAGAGAGTGACAGATGAGAAGATAACACTTTATGGTGCGTACATTAGAGAGAAAAATCACACGTGTTGTCACAAATGACAAAATATGATGGAATAACTGTAGATAAACACAATAAATAAGAAGGACAACAGCAGTTTATAATAATCTTCTGTCAGATTAAACGTCAAATGACTAAGCACTAAGGATCTGCTTCAGCATAAAGAAAGAGGGGAACAGTCTGGATGCAGAGATTTCAAACCCCAAATACACAATAATGGTTTGGAGGAATAAGTCAAACATGTGGACACAGAGACAGACAATTGCTGCATCAGCACTTGATTAAAAATCAGCCAGACAACCGGAGCTCCTCCTGGCAGTGAAATATCAGTTTTATTAGGGCTTTCATTTCTGACATCAAAAGCAGTTTGTCGCTCAGATTCCAGAGACGCAGAGGCCCGAGCCTAAACTCCACCCTAATCTCTAAACCCTCAGACTTTACTGCCGTCACCGCTGCTCCGCCAGAGGATGTGAGTTCATGAGGGCTCCAAACAGTACAGAAAAGAGGAAGAAGTCACACAAAGTGATGCTGCATGTTTACAAAAAAAGGAAAAAAGGTATCACCCCTCATACATTTAGTAGCTGAAACTTGTGGATAAAGCTTTTTTTAATATTGCATCTATGAACTCTGTTTAAATCAAACATTTCAGTAAATCCTCAAAACCCCTAGAAAACTGGTGTAATACAGTAAAAAACATGTTTATGTTTTACTAAACAGTGTTATAAACTGCCAATGAAACCACATGCTTCAACTTACAATAATTTCTTAATTCATCACTAATTCATCATCAGTTATACAAAGAAATACTTTGAAACAGTTTGCAAATTCCCTCTTAAATGTTATGTCTTGAAAGCCGAAACACTCGTTATGCCGGTACTTTTAGCTTCCATGGAGTATTACTCCAGTTCATGACAGCTCATCGTTCTCATGAATGTCATTATTTTTGCCCATTTATATGGTCCTTTATTCAGGGCAACCTTTATAGCAACATTTCAAAGCATTTTATAACTTTGAATTTATTGTCGATAATTTATACAGACTCAAACTGTTGGCCACATTATTAGGTATACCTGCCCAACTGGTTTGTAACACAAAGCTGACTTGATGAACTTTAAAGCCTTTTTTGGGGAGAAAGGGATTTTGAGTGACTTTTAACATTGCATGGTTCTAGGCGCCAGACAGGTTGGGTTGAGTATCTCAGAAACTGCTGATGTACTGTGATTTTTTAATTACAAATATATCTCAAGCTGACAAAGAATGCGTCAAACAGAGAAAGATAACCAGCCAGTGGCCTTTAGCAGAGGACCTGGTGCCACTTCAAGAGTGCAAAAAACAGGCAACTGAGGTTACAATCTACAGGCTCACCAAAACTTGACAGGAAAATATTACAAATATTTGACGGATTTGTTGAGTCTGGATTTCAGCTGCAAACATAATTTGATGGTTAATAACATTAAAGCACAGATCCATCCTGTGTTGTTTCATCAGTTCAGGCTGGAGGTGGTGGTACAATGTCATGTAGAATGTTTTCATGACGCACTTTTTGTCCCATACTACCAAATCGCCATTATTAAACAATCACAGCCTACCTAGTGTTGTTGCTGACAATGCCCATATAATTCTGACCCCAGTGTGCCTATCTTCTGTTGACTACCTCCAGTAGGATAATGCAACACAGCTCAAATCATCTCAAACTGGTTTCTTGAGTATGAAAATGAATTCACTGAACTCAAAAGCGTCAGTGTCAATCCAACCGTAGACTCAGCGATGCTCGAAGCCGATGCTGCTGAAGCAGTGGAGTAAAGCGTGGGTGCAGTTTCTGAGCAGTAAAGTGATGTTAGCATCATCATTCCTGACAGGAGCTAACGTTCAAAGCAGTGACAAACACTAAACACTATCAACCAATGCTCTTAATGTTCATGATTCACACTCTGAGTCTGACTTGCTGCGGGGTGGGGTCATGTGTCTGACTGACACACTTTTATACCTGAATGAGGGGCTATGGTGATGAAAATATGTACCTTTTGAACCAGTAGCAAAATTTAACTGCAACAGCTACTGTTCAACTGTTTAACCCTAAGGGGGCATAACTAAGGCGGTTTTAAGATAAATATTGCAGAACTAAACAAGTTGATAGAAAAATGTAAAAAATGGCACAGTAACGTTAACCCTTAGGCTAAGTTTACAGTTTGTCTGCAAAAAAAGTTGATTTTGGAGTGAGTCCCACTTTATTTAGTTTAAAGCTGATTTGACATCATTCCAAATTCCACCAAGCAAACGTACGGTCCTTAAACATACATATTTAAACTTAACTGTAATGTCATTGTATCATGTTATTAGCTATTGGTTTCAGCTTTCGTTCCTTTCTTCCGTAGTTTATTAGTTTTGTTATTATTTTCATTTTTACTTGGAGGTTTGAGTGTTGCTACCTTTGTTAAAGAGTTTGCCGACTAAAGTAATTTAACTGGAAGTTGAAGTATTTTGTTAATTAATTATTGTATTTTGGAAATAGGTTATTTTTTGTTTATTCTGTATATGTGTGCCATGCTTGTTGTCTGAGAATGCCAGTGCACTAATTTCCTCCTCCATCTATTTTTCTATAATAACACACCTCACTAAGCAGGTATTCATAAAACAATAACTGACAGAGACTGAGAACTGTTTGGCTGTTATTTCCTGATAATCAGGTGGTGCCCCGACTTGGTAATTTGAATTACAATTACAAAAGTTGTTAATATTTGCCTTTGGTACTTATTATTCATAGCGAAACAATTCAATTCAATTCAATTTTATTTATATAGCGCCAAATCATGAAACATGTCATCTCAAGGCACTTTACAAAATCAAGTTCAATCATATTATACAGATTGGGTCAGATTATACAGATTGGTCAAAATGTCCTATATAAGGAAACCAGTTGATTGCATCAAAGTCCCGACAAGCAGCATTCACTCCTGGGGAACCGTAGAGCCACAGGGATAAACATAAAGTTGTCTGGTACAGTTGTGTGCAAATTTCAACCATCTGACCCAAACCGTCACCCTTAAACAAAACGAAATTGGCAAGAATTTTCAGAAATACCCAGGTAATTATAAACTACATAGTCACTGTCCGTAGTAAAGCTAGTTTGTAACCCCATGTTGCTGTGGGGGCTATCAAAGTAAAAAGCCCTTGCTCAAAAATCAACACCTCAACGCTCAAATTTAATTTACACCTGCCTGCATGGATGGCCTAAATGCCTTCTGGAGAAGAGTTTTACCTTTGTACAAAAATATAGCCATTTAGCCACAATAGCAAAAAGTGTGAACAACTCAACGAGAAGCTTTTAAGCCTAAGAACACCGTACCAAGTCTAAAGCAAGATGGCATCATGCTGAAGACCAATTTTGGTACCAGTGGTGCTGGTGCATTTTGAGAAGTGGATGGGATGAATAAGAAGGAAGGAATAAAGGAAAAAAAAAAAATATTATCTTCACCTCAAATTTGCAGCCGAATGCTTGAAACTCGGACATGGGGAACGACCCTGACCATAGCCCTTCTAAAATTCCTGGTAAGTGGTAGAAAATCAAGGACTTTAAGGGAATTTTAGCATTTATAATAAGAGTGGTCAATTTATTGACTAGAATGGCAATAGCAGCTTGTGATGACTACAAAAAAAACTTGCCGAGTGACTCTATATAAACGTGTTGTCGTTACTGCCTGTGGCATCCCAAAAAGTCATTGTGGCTGACTTGGTAGGAGACAAAGCTCTGTCTTATGCCTCCTTTTCCTCTGGCATGTGTCTTGGCTGTATTTCAGCAGAAGCTAAAAGTTAGAGAGTAACAGCAAATTAAGACAGCACAGGGTGTTAACGCACTTATCGTGCTTCAAAGTTTGGGTTTTAATTCTTAAGGCCATTACTGCAAAATTAACTTCGTCTAACAAAATGACCTCTACTGATTCCATCACGGCTAAACATCATTGTAATCTCTTTGTTAAAGTCAGATTTAAATTACTTCAGTGATCTTAGAGTAAAAGAAACGTGAAACCTTGAAAGGGAAAAAAGCTGTGATTTCTATGGTTACAACTTCTTTATTTATATAGACAAAAGGGACAAGATGTGACTTCTTTGTTCGTATCTGTGGCTAATATTAAGAGCTGAAACTGACATTCAGTTTTATCGCACATCTCTTTTGTTTGTGGCAATGGTCATTCTATATACTGTACATAAAAAAAATCCATAATTGTGCTACTCAAGGTTGCTGCATGTTGGAATAGCTCCGTTGTTGTTATTTTGCTATTCCTGTTAAAGAACTTCAATTCCTCCTTTGTGTGGCTCAAGGTTTTTTTGGACGGCTTTCTAAACGCATGTTGGATGCTGTGCTGCCTGAACGAGTTTTCTTGGTGTTTTTCATTTTTGGGTCATTTGTTATGATGCATAATCATAGCAACTAGTTGGTTTTGTACAACCGGGAGCATCAGATTAACATCTGAAAAGCTGAAATAATACTTCAAATACATCCTAAAATCTCAGATGAGCTGAAAAGGAGGCGCCAAGGATGCAGAGCAAGAGCAAGAAGAAGAGAGAGGAGGAGATTTAAGCCATCTCTTCCATCATATTATCATGGGCAATGTGAGATGTTTGGGAAACAAGTTGGATGAACTCCAAGCATTAACAAGGACCCTGTCAGAATATCTGGAATGCAGTATTATGTGTTTCACTGAAACATGGGTGCAGGATCATAAACCCGACTCCAGGGTCTCTCTGCCAGGATTTCTGACCATATCAGCAGATTTAAGGAAGAGCAAAAGTGGTGGATTGGTGGTGGTGGTGTCACCCAGAAGAAAGTCACTGTGAAGTTTCGTCTCTGCAGCATGGATATCGAAGTGTTAGCAGTGACTTTTTGTACATATTATTTACCCAGAGAGTTCACCAGTGTTACTTTAGCAACAGTCTACGTTCCACCATCAGCTGCTGCCGACACCTCATGTGATGTCGTCAGCTCAGTTGTTGCAGACAACATCCCAAAGCGATTGTGGCAACATCTAGTGATTTCAACCATGCCTCAGTCTCTGCTGCAATTCCACCCTTTCAAGAGTTTCTCACCTGCTCTACTAAAGAAAACAAAACTCTGGATTTGTTTTATGCAAATGTGAAGGACTCGTACATCTCTGAGGCAAGACCTACTCAGGGCAAGTCAGATCATAATCTTTTGCTCTGCTCAGAATGTAAGCCTCTTTTCAACGGCAACCTGCAGTGAGGAGAACACTGAGAACATGGTCACAGGAAGCCGAGGAAGCCCTTATGGGTTGTTTTAAAGCAACAGACTGGGGTGCACTGTGTCAGCCACATGGAGAGGCCATCAACGGCATGACTGAGTGTGACTCAGTGACTGACTATATAACTGGCTTTGTAAACCTCTGACTATGAAAACAGGACTGACTATATAAACTTCTGTGTGGACAACACCATCCCCACCAGAACTGTGAGATCCTTCCCCAACAACAAACCTTTCAGGAAGGGAGATAAGGACATAGAGAGGAGTATACAGAATACATTTAAAGTCAAGATAAGTGAAAGCAAGGAGGTGTACAGGAAGAAGCTGGAGGGCGAGCTATAGCAGACCAATACAAGAGATGTGTAGTCAGGGATGAAGAAGATCACAGGCTTCAAGCAGAAGGAGGATCAGACAGATGGAGGTCTGGACAGAGCCAATGAGCTGAACACATTCTTCAACAGGATCTGTTCAGAAACAAGCTGAACTGGAACTGGAAGAGGCTGCAGATCCAGATAGTTTCTACCCCAGAGTCCTGAAGGCTTGTGCATAGCAGTTCTTTGGGATTCTACAGCATTTTTGTTCAACCTTAGCCTGATCCAGGAGACAGTTCCGGTGTTGTGGATGACCCCTTGCATAGCTCTGGTACCGAAGAAAACTCACCCGTCAGCCCTCAATGACTTTAGACCTGTTGCCCTGACATTCCATATCATGAAGGTCTGAGACAAACTCCTGTGGGCTCACCTGAATAAACAGACAAGCAGCAATCAGGAACCCCTGCAGTTTGCTTATCGGCATGGAGTTAGAGTTGAAGATTTCATCATACACCTGCTTTCTCCAGAACATTTAACACAATTCAGCTTAATTTGCTTTGTTAGAAACTCCAGAAGACTCAGGTAGAGACCGCAACAATTGCCTGGATCAGAGGCTACCTGACAAACAGACCACGGTTTGTGAGATTGAAGCTGAGTACGTAAGACGATTGTAGATGAAGAAGTGGAGATGGTGGAGGAGTATAAATACCTCGATGTTCACCTGGACAAAACTGGACTGCAAAAACGGAACTAAAAATAAGTAAAATGTTCTTAAAATGAGTGTATTTGTCCTTGATTTGAGCAGGTGAATAAGATGATTTGCCAATGGAATAAGATTTGTGCACTTAAAATAGGAACAACTCATGTCCATCATCTTATTTCAAGTGCAGGATGTCTAATTATCTTATTTCAGGGGTCAAAATACTGATTCCATTGGCAGATAATCTTATTTACCTGTTCAAATCATGGACAAATACACCAACTTTAAGAACATTTTACTTATTTTTAGATCCGTTTTTGCAGTGTGGACTGGAGACACAACGGTGACACTGTCTACAAGGAGGGACAGAGCAGACTGTACTTCCTGAGAAAGTGCTGAATATCTTCTATAACTCTGTTGTGGAGAGTGTGATCACCTCTGCCATCATCTAGGCGTCCTCAACAAGAGTGTCTCCAGAACCACTGTAAGACAGACCACTACAGGAGACCTTTCCCGCCTGCTGCCATCAGTATCTACAACAACCCATTCAAGAAACCCCTATAACACGAGTTAACCCAGCATTTATTTTCCCTTTGGGATTAATAAAGTATTTGTCAATTGAATTGAATATTGAATATAAAATACATTTTCTGCAGAAACTTGCTTGCATTTTATCTGAATGCAGATTTTTTTTTTGTCCAGGCCTAAATTCTGGCCTCTAACAGACTGATCTGAATTTAGAGGCCATTTGGTTTCAGAATCAGCTTTAATGGCCAAATATATATCCCTACTCTACATAGGGAAATGAAAAATATGTTATGGTAAAAAATTATATATGCAGTGTTTTTACAAAAGTAAACAAACTTTCACATCTCTGCAAAAATAAAAAGGTGCTTGTCTTCACTCAATGCTTTAACACAATGTAATGTTTTTTAATTATTTATGCAAATGATCCTTGTACACAGTACTGCATGGCATGGGTCAGAGTTTTTACTCAATATTGAAACAACATTACAAAGACACAAATCAATCTTCATCTATAGTGAAAAAGGACATTTACACATTATCACACAGGAACAGAAAGCTGATTCTGCTCTTGGGTTTCTCTCATCAGTTATTTTAAGAACAGCGGCACAAATAAAGCCAGCTTTTAATGAGCCTTTCTCAAGCAGTTTACCACAAGAAAAGCAATAAAAATAAAATAACACAGCTACTATTAACATACAAGTTTCACAGCTTCCTGGAATCTTTAACTTCTCAAACAACTTTTAATTAAACTTAAAAAAGCCACATCATTAACAGCAGAAAAGTCATTGAAGGGTGAGTCAAAGAAAACTGTTTTAAAAAGTTAGATGTTATTTATTTTGGTTTGTTTACCAGTTCCAGGTCTGTAGAATTATAATGTTCTTTTGTTATGTACCTCTTCTAAAGTTTTTTCAACCATATTCATTAATTTAGTTGCCTTCGGATGAGTAACTTTTAAAAATAACAACCTTTAAGCAGGTTTTAAACATATTTTTCATGGAGCCCACAGTTCTTTCTAATTTTTGAATAAATAATATTCTAATCTTAAATGTCATATTTCTATTGTGAGTGAGAAATCATCACAATTAACAGAAATAAAGGCTTGAAAACGTCAGCCTGTGAGTAATTTATGATTTACTTTAAGAATCGTGTTACAATTATGAACTTTCCAAAAATATTCAAATTTATTGAACACGACTGCATTGTTGCAAATAAGTCTGTTGTATATTTTGTTCTTCATTGTATAGATTTCAAATATGATTCATGTTTTTAGCTGTGTTTATCATGTACATTAAGCCACTAAAGGAGCTTTTACTTTTTTTAAAATTTTTACTTTTTCTTTAACATAAAGCACTCCTGAATCAAGGCTTCTTTATATCTTTTTTTCATCTGTATGCTCTGTGTTCTCGAACCACCTGTCGGTCACATCAGATGGCCATTCACACTGAGCCAGGTTCAGCCTCCAGCTGATTTATTTCTGTGAAAGGGGTGCACCTGTAAGTTGTTTGCAATCTGCCAATAAAGAAAAGAAGAAGAACAGATGGTTTCATCATTACCCTCAAACCTTTCTATGCGGATATCTTAATTCGGGTATGTTCAGCTTTGTGTGGATGTGGAATCATACATACCTCAGAACAGGGAAAAAGAGGGGCTGTGGGGCAACAATAATGAGGAATTCAGACCAAAGCGTTACAGTTCCACTTTTGATAGACCACAACTGAACAATTTCGAAATGTTTTAAATATTTTGAATAAACGTGACTACATTGTTTTATAGGAATGTATGTAAATACATTTTAAACTGTCTATATGATTGGATTGACTATGTTTGTATAAATATTGGCATTTTTTTTTGTTTTTTTTTTGTTGTAAAGCGCCTTGAGCACCTTTGTACAGCACATTTCAGTGACAATTGCTGTAAATTGGTGCTATATATTCACCAGTTCTGGTCTTAACATTTCTGAGAGACTGCAATATTTCAGTTTCTTTGTTTGATTTTCTTCTATATGACCGGGAAACAAATTGTACATTGTGAGATAAGTTATCCTTGCCATGATGTTTTCTGTGAGGGATACCTCTTAGTTTTGTTTTAGATTAAACTTGGATCGTTCACTCACATGTCACATCTGGTCTTAATTAGTTTACAAGGTCCTGGGAAATTTTCAAGATGTATTTAGTTACTTTGGGAAACTTTTTCTTTAGTTTTTCAGCTAAAATCTTAGTAATGAACCTGTAGACACACAAAGGTTTACACAATTTAAAAAATACGTTCAACATATCTTGAAAGATAACTTATTAAACAGCATAAAGACTTTTTCTCAAAATAGTTAACTGTACCAAGGGTCAGTCTGCTGAATAAAAATAGCAGTCAATGTTGTACGTTCAAACCCTGTGACATCAATTCTGGCGTCTGATTCTATTAAACTAAATTACATTTACTGATTCCTCTAAATCTTCAGGGGGGTGTCTCATCATGAGACCTGCGGGTATTAAAATACTGCAACCTTATCTGTGACATTGAATTTAAACAATGTATTGACATTCACAATTGTCTCAGTATGGACCACATCCCACCAGAGAAGTATGGTAAGAATAAAAAAAGGACAAACTTTACAGAACGTGTACCTGGTCCCATCAGACCGGAGGTGTCTTGCCTTAACTGGGTGAAGAGAGGGGCAGAAATGTCAACTGATCCCCACTTGGTGGTGTGTCGGATGAAAAAAAGCGTTTTTCTGGTCATACTGATGACTCCAAGCTGCCAGTGAGACAGCTTTACAATGTACACTTTAAACTACATTCACCCAATCGCACTCACTGCCGCTCACCCATTCATACACCGATACGCAGATCGGTAGGCAACTCGGGATTAAGTGCCTTGCCCAGGGGCACGTCAACACGTGGCGGGTGGAACATACTCACTGAGCCACATTCACACTGTGGATCTGGGATCCAATAAACCCAAATGAGTGGTGAGGGTGAACTGGTCGACTCTGGCTGGGAGGGAGGGTGTGAGAGATTGAGTCAGGATTGACTACGAATGTTGAGAGCCTCCACTGCAAATGCAGATCCCAGGAGCTCTGGCCTAAAGCTCATTGGAACCTGTTGCGGCAGAAACCTAAGGACATGCCTGCAGGAACTATTGTTGATGGAGGGTTTTAAGATGAAGAAGGACGCCTTTAGGGCTTGTTTTCCATACTTTGAGTTATTTCTGCTAAGTTTCTATCATGTTTTAACTATTAGATTACACTCTATCTCTGTTCCACACTTTTGGATTTTGTTTCCAGTCTCAGCTGCTGCCTTAATCAGTGACATTTCCTCCACATGTGAATGCCGATCAGTCTCCATGTTTTCACCTGAGCCTTGCCACTTTATAAGGTACAACTGCTCGTTAAGGCAAATTTCTAATCAACCAATCACATTGCAGCAACTTGACATGGTCAAGACAATCTGCTGCAGTTCAAACCGAGCATCAGAATGGGGAGGAAAGGTGATTTAAGTGACTTTGAACGTGGCATGCTTGTTGGTGCCAGGCGGGCTGGTGTGAGTATTTCAGAAACTGCTAATCTACTGAGATTTACAGCGAATGGTCCGAAAAAGAGAGAGGATATCCAGTGAGCGGCAGTTCTGTGGGTGTAAATTCCTTGTTGATGCCAGAGGTCAGAGGAGAAGGCCAGACTGGTTGGAGCTGATAGGAAGGCAACAGTAACTCAAATGACCACTCATTACAACCAAGGTCTGCAGAAGAGCATGTCTGAACGCACAACACGTCGAACCTTGAGGCGGATGGGCTACAGCAGCAGAAGGCCACACCAGGTGCCGCTCCTGTTGGCTAAGAACAGGAAACTGAGGCTACAATTCGCACAGTCTCACCAAAATTGAACAATAGAAGATTGAAAAACGTTTTATGGTCTGATGAGTCTCGATTTCTGCTGTGACATTCAGATGGTAGGGTCAGAATTTGGCGTCAGCAACATGGAAGCATGGATCCATCCAGCATTGTGACAACGCCGTAGCCTATTGTTGCTGACTATGTCCATCCCTTTATGACCACAGTGTACCCATCTTCTACTTCCACCAGGATAACACACCATGTCATAAAGCAGGAATCTTCCCAAACTGGTTTCTTGAACGTGACAATGAGTTCACAGTCCTCAAATGGCCTCCACAGTCTCCAGATCTCAATCCAATAGAGCACCTTTGGGATGTGGTGAAACGGGAGATGCGCATCATGGATGCAGCTGACAAATCTGCAGCATCTGCGTGATACTGTCATGTCAATATGGGCCAAACTCTCTGAGGAATGTTTCCAGTACCTTGTTGAATCAATGCCACAAAGGATTAAGGCAGTTCTGAAGGCAAAAGGGGGTCCAACCCGATACTAGTGAGATGAACAAAGTGGCTGGTGAGTATATACTGACGTGTTTCATTCACTCCTCGTAGGTGAAACTGCATCGGTTTGTTTATGTCAAGCCTGTCCATGTTCATCCCTGCCTTTCTCCTTAAGATTTTGCTTTTTACTTTATTAAATGTCTTTTCAAGTCAACGTCCCGCCTCTGCCTGACTTCAACAACTCCGCTCGACAGTAATGGCACTTCTGATCAAATTTAATATTATAAATTTAACCACAGAAAGTGCAGAGAGACAACCTGTTTTGGCTTGCAAAAGAAGTTAACTTTTATCATCAGAATATTTGGTCAGTAATCGAGCTGCTTAACATGTTATCTCTGTTATTGTCTTTGGATCACCGATCTGATTAAGGCTTTCACTCAGTAATTATTTGTTCATTGAAAGCATGCCTGTTTACTCCCACTATCATGATGGGATCATTCCTAAACTTGCTCATGCTGCAGCGAGTTCCTTGATAATGATCCGTGTACGAATGTCTGCCCCTGTTAAAATAGAAAAGACCTCTATATCTACAGGAGCCAGATTAAAAGGTATTGATTCATTTTAGAGAAGCATTGATTTATATCCTTGTGTTTATCCACAAAACCAAAGGAAGCACTGCAAGAGAATAAATGAAGCATGGGTAGAACCGGCGATATATATTCTGTTTGTTTTTAAGAGAAAATGAGTGTCTGATGAAATCAAAAACGTCTTTCATCCTCTGAGGTTAATGCATACATTTTTTTATCTTAAAAAAGAAAACATATTGGTGAATTTTAATAAGATGTACTGTAATTTAGTGGGGAGAGAACAGCCTCATCAGGCTTTAATTAACTTTGCATCGGTGAGTGCAGCCGTCCAATTCTGCATGCTGTGGTGATAATCAGACACTACAAGCTAATGGAGAATCTGAAATTAAAGCTATCTGGAGTATGCAAAACAAAGAATGCCATAAAAGCTTAAAAATCCCCTTAAATTAAAAGTCTGCTATGCTCAACGTACAAACTGAGCAATGAGACTATGGTTGGTCATTGATTCTTTTTTATGCTTCAATCTAAATATTAAAAAAAAAGGGTGTGAAAATGCCCCTCCCTGGGCTGCCACCTTACCGTGGTGGAGGGGTTTGAGTGTCCCAATGATCCTAGGAGCTATGCTGTCAGGGGCTTTAAGCCCCTAGTAGGGTCACCCAAGGCAGACAGGTCCTTGGTGAGGGACCAGACAAAGAGCAGCCCAAAAAGCCCCTTATGATGATTCACCTAAATGGATTTCGTGTTCCCTCGCCCAGCCGCGGGTCACCGGGGCCCCACTCTGGAGCCAGGCCTGGAGGTGGGGCACATTGGCGAGCATCTGGTGGCTGGGCTTTTACCCATGGAGCCCGGCCGGGCTTAGCCCGAAGAGGTGACATGGGTCCCCCTTCCGATGGGCTCACCACCTATCGGAGGCGCCAAAGGGGTCGGGTGCATTGTGCAATGGGTGGCAGTAGAGGGCGGGGACCTTGGCGTTCCAATCCTCGGCTGCAGAAGCTGGCTCTTGGGACGTGGAATGTCACCTCTCTGGTGGGGAAGGAGCCTGAGCTCATGCGTGAGGTTGAGAGGTTCCGACTAGAGATAGTCGGGCTCACCTCGACGCATGGCTCTGGCTCTGGAACCAGTCTCCTTGAGAGGGGCTGGACATTCTTCCACTCTGGAGTTGCCCCTGGTGAGAGGCACCGAGCTGGGGTGGGCATACTTGTTGCCCCTCATCTCGGTGCCTGCGTATTGGGGTTCACCCCGGTGAACGAGAGGGTGGCCTCCCTCTGCATTCATGTGGGGGGACGGGTTCTGACTGTTGTTTGTGCTTATGCGCCAAAAAGCAGTTCAGATTACCCACCCTTTTTGGAGTCCTTGGAGGGGGTACTGGAGAGTGCCCCTCCTGGGGACTCCCTTGTTTTCCTGGTGGACTTCAACGCTCACGTGGGCAATGACAGTGGGACCTGGAGGGGCGTGGTTGGGAGGAACAGCCCACCTGATCTGAACTCGAGTGGTGTTCTGTTGTTGGACTTCTGTGCTCGTCATGGATTGTCCATCACAAACACCATGTTCAAGCATAAGGGTGTCCACGTGTGCTCTTGGCATCAGGACACCCTAGGCCGCAGTTCAATGATCGACTTCGTTGTCGTTTCATCTGATCTGCGGCCGCATGTCTTGGACACTCGGGTGAAGAGAGGGGCGGAGCTTTCCACCGACCACTACCTGGTGGTGAGTTGGCTCTGATGGTGGGGGAGGAAGCCGGTCAGACCTGGCAGGCCCAAACGTATTGTGAGGGTTTGCTGGGAACGTCTGGCAGAGTCCCCCGTTAGACGGAGCTTTAACTCCCACCTCCGGGAGAGCTTTGAACACGTCCCGAGGGAGGCGTGGGACATTGAGTCTGAATGGACCGTGTTCCGCGCCTCTATTGCTGAGGCGGCTAGTCGGAGCTGTGGCCGCAAGGTTGTCGGTGCATGTCGCGGCGGCAACCCTCAAACACGCTGGTGGACACCAGCGGTGAGGGAAGCCGTCAAGCTGAAGAAGGAGTCATACAGGGCTTTATTGGCTTGTGGGACTCTGGGAGTACCGGCAGTCAAAGCGGCAGGCGGCTCGGCTGGTCGCTGAGGCAAAAACTCGGGTGTGGGAAGAGTTCGGAGAGGCCATGGAGAAAGACTTCAGTACGGCTTCGAAGCGATTCTGGTCCACTATCCGGCGTCTCAGGAGGGGGAAGCAGTGCAGTACCAACACTGTTTATAGTGGGGGTGGTGTGCTGCTGACCTCGACTCGGGACGTCGTGCGTCGGTGGGCGGAATACTTCGAAGACCTCCTTAATCCCACCAACACGTGGGTCGTGGCACAGAGGTTAGGGAGTTCGTCTTGCAATTGACGGGTTGCCGGTTCGATCCCCCACACTGACTGTCTATGTCGTTGTGTCCTTGGGCAAGACACTTCACCCACATTGCCTGCTGGCGGTGGTCAGAGGGCCCGGTGGCGCCGGTGCATGGCTGCCTCGCCTCTGTCAGCCTGCCCCAGGGCAGCTGTAGCTACTAACATAGCTCACCACCGTCAGGGTGTGAATGTGTGTGTGTGAATGACTGAACTTTGGAGGTCGTCAAGACTAGTTAAAGCGCTATACAAGTACAAGCCATTTACCATTTACGTCTTCCAGCAGAGCCTGAGGACTCTGGGTCGGGTTCTCCTATCTCTGGTGCTGAGGTTGCCGAGGTTGTTAAAAAGCTCCTCGGTGGCAAGGGTGGATGAGATTCGCCCTGACTACCTTAAGGGTCTGGATGTTGTGGGACGGTGTTGGTTAACACGGCTTTGCAGCATTGTGTGGACGTCGGGGGCAGTTCCCCTGGATTGGCAGACTGGGGTGGTATTCCCCCTATTTAAAAAGGGGGACCGGAGGGTGTGTTCCAATTACAGAGGAATCACACTCTTAAGCCTCCCTGGTAAGGTCTATTCAGGGGTTCTGGAAAGGAGGGTTCGTCGGATAGTCGAATCTTGGATTCAGGAAGAGCAGTGTGGTTTTCGTCCTGGCCGTGGAACACTGGACCAGCTCTTTACCCTCAGCAGGATCCTGGAGGGGGCATGGGAGTTTGCCCAACCAGTCTACATGTGCTTTGTGGATCTGGAGAAGGCATTTGACCGTGTCCCCCAAGGGATCCTGTGGGGGATACTTCGGGATTATGGAGTACCGGGCCCTTTAATAAGTCAGTATATACCGGACTCGTTTCCGGTGAGAGTTGGACTCCGCCAAGGTTGCCCTTTGTCACCGATTCTGTTCATAACTTTTATGGACAGAATTTCTAGGCGCAGCCAAGGTGTTGAGGGGATCCGTTTTGGTGGCCTTAGGATTGCGTCTCTGCTATTCGCGGATCCTGTTGGCTTCATCAGGGCGTGATCTACAGCTCTCACTAGAGCGGTTCGCAGCCCAGTGCGAAGCGGCCGGGATGAAAATCAGTGCCTCCAAATCCGAGACCATGGTCTTGAACCGGAAAAGGGTAGAGTGCCTCCTCCGGGTTGGGGAGGATGTGCTGCCCCTAGTGGAGGAGTTCAAGTATCTTGGGGTCTTGTTTACCAATGAGGAGAAGATGGAGCGGGAGATCGACAGGCGGATTGGTGCGGCGTCTGCTGTGAAGCGGGCGCTATACCGATCCGTTGTGGTGAAGAGAGAGCTGAGCCAAAAGGCGAAGCTCTCGATTTACCGGTCGATCTACGTTCTTACCCTCATCTATGGTCACGAGCTTTGGGTCGTGACCATAAGAACGAGATCCCGGATACAAGCGGCCGAAATGAGTTTTCTCCGTAGTGTGTCTGGGCTCTCCCTTAGAGATAGGGTGAGGAGCTCAGTCATCCGGGGAGGACTCAGAGTAGAGCCACTGCTCCTCCACGTCGAGAGGAGCCAGTTGAGGTGGCTCGGGCATCTGTTTAGGATGCCTCCTGGACGCCTACCTGGTGAGGTGTTCCGGGCAAGTCCCACCGGGAGGAGACCCAGGGGAAGACCCAGGACACGCTGGAGGGACTCTGTCTCTCGGCTGGCCTGGGAACGCCTTGGGATTTCCCCGGAGGAGCTGGCCCAAGTGGCTGGGGAGAGGGACGTCTGGGCCTCCCTACTGAAGCTGCTACCCCCGCGACCCTACCTCGGATAAGCGGAAGAAAACGGACTGACGGACGGACGGGTGTGAAAATGGTATTTCATTACAAAACCAAGTCATTCAAACGGTTCATTCAAACATCACCTCAATGGATGCAGGTGTTAAAGTGACAAATATTTCCCTGCTCAGGTCTGTTTAACAAGGTTAAGGCTGAGTTCTTGGCAGAGGCCCAAACCATTTTTTTTATTTTCTTCTTACTGGAAAAAAAAAGATTCAACCTGTGTTTGAAAATTTTCCAGCAAACAGAACAATCAGAAACATTTCATGTGCTATGAAACCGTTTTTTTTTAACAATCTCCTCATTGTAATCAAAATTTTAACATCTGTGAACCACTTTGATGCTTCGTGCATTTGCGTCAGTGCTCCAACAGATAAGCAGCAAATTCGTCATGTGTGGTTGGAAGAAGTTGGTCTTTGAGGATGTTTGGACCGAATTCTACAAGTTAGATGTAAAATAAGTGATTTCCATTGAACTTTTTCCACAGAGTTGTTTAAAGCAGTGCCCATGCTGAAATTTGGTGTCAGAAAATAAACTTGTACAGTGAACACAGCCTCTCTTGCCACTTTTTAGGTGCACCCTGCTGCAGGTTGGACTCCTTTTTGCCTTTAGAACTGGTGTAAATCTCTGCGGCAGATATTAAACGAGGCACCATGTTCCTCAACATTGACCTGACAAGAAACTTGGATCATCTATAATACAAATCGTCTGATCTTATGATCGAGGCAGCCAATGTACAAATGTGAGCTCATTGTCAGTTTCAAGAAACCATTTCAGAATATTTGACTTTTATGGTGTGGAACAATACTATCGTGGAAGCAGCTATCATCAGAATAGTTAAATCAATGCTGCACCATATCCTGTAATTTACTGTAATTTACTGTAATTTTCAAGCTGTATGCAAACGAAATTTCGTTCTGTACGCACTCTGTGCATACAAAATGACAAATAAAGTTGTCTAAGTCTAAGTCTAAGTAAGAATATAGTCATAGAGAGATGCACAAGGTCAGCAACAATACACAGGTAGGCTGTGGTATTTTAAACAATCTCCAGGTGGTAGTAAGGGCTCAAAATGTGCAAAGAAAATATCTCCCACACCATTTCACCACCAAACGCAGGCGAAACAGTTGATGCAAGGAACCCTCCTTTCATGAGTAGGCCACATCCTGACCCCAGCTGAAATTGAGACTCTTCGGACCAGGCAATGCTTTTCCAGTTTGCTAATATCCAATTTTGGTGACACTGTTTAACTTATAGCTCCAGTTTCCGTCTTCAAGCTCAAAAAACGCATCACCCTGTTTAATATTATGCTGCCGTAGTCCATCTATTTCCATGTTCAATGTGTTGTGCATTCAGAGATGCTATTCAGTATACCTTTGTTGGAACAAGAAATTATTTTCGCTTCTGTTGCCCGTCTATCTACCTTTTATTTTTTTTTGGATCAAGCACTTCAAACCAGATAGATGGTTTTGTGTGAAAATCCAAGTAATTCAGCCGTTTCTGAAAAACCCAGATCAACTTAGCTGGAACAACCATGCTATAGTAAAAGTCTATTTTCTGAATTTCAGAAAGCCATCTTTACTGTCTACATGCGAACATGCATTGAACATTGACAAAAACTCCTGAAAAGGTGTCAAAACCTTTTCAGAAAAACTGAGCGAAAGTCCGGTTGCCTTCTATCTGAGCTTGTTTTGCTGCTGCGATGACCCGGATAACTGAGTATCTGAACAGGCACACTGAGCTGCTGCTACTTCTGTTATAAGCCACTATACAGGAGTACATTATAATAAAAGGGGTCAGTGTTTTTTTAAAGCTAATAAAAGCCTTCGGAGTAAAAGAAAATAAAAAAAAGCAAAAATACATTTGCTCTTTTTGCATAATATTGCAAAATTCATACTTAGCATTGCAACAGTTGTAGGAGCAAAGTTTCCAAAGCATGAAATCTGTACAGGTACCAAAACGTTTGGCCTGTAAAACCAGAAAAAAAAGACAGCATTGGATTATTCCTGTAGTTGGTGAGAAGACATGGCTGTTAGATATCCTGCAGGGCAGCAGACCTCATGCATCATCTCTTAGGGGTTATTTTAATTTCATATCCCCCCCTTTCATTCTGGGCAGCAGGAATTTTGGACTCACATTAAAGAGGTCTGACATTTGCCTATGCAGGAAGAACCCTGAAGACATTTCTACTCACACAAAACCACGTTCATGTGAGCTGAAACCAACTGTTTGGGCTGCAGCTTTGTCAAAAGTTTAAATACACTCAAAGGTATAAATGCCACTTATATTATAGGCTTTTAATTAAGCATTTGAACTCTTCCTGTTCCAGGGTAGTTTATACGATTGTACAACATAAAGCATCAATCAATTTTAATTATAAGGCCTAGGTGCATAAGCCTGCATTTACTGTGGATAATACCTAATACGCATGTTATAATGAGATAAAGAGGCTCAAATATTAATATAGCTCCGCTAGTATTGAACTAAATGCCCACTAGCAAATTGCACATCGATGACTTGCTTTTTGTAGCCGTCAGCAAGCTTCTGGCTATAATTTGGCTGCATATTTGAACTTTTCTTGCCAGAATTTGTAGAGTTCATTTCAATTATTTGGTTTTCTAGACAGATTTAGGTTTCAAACATAGTTCATGGATTTTAAGGTTGAAGTTAGGGCCATTTTAGATGATTAACATTCATAGAGGTCATTGCTCTTTCAGAACAGTCGTGTGGGTCCAGGTTCCTTCCACATAGCTGCTGTTGAAATTTTTCTTCATTATTCACTGTCATACACTTTCTGCAACGCACCAGTATAACTCACAGCAAAATTGATTCTTACCATCCTTACCTTTCTCTTTCACCTTTTCTCCCTTTAAGCATTTTCTCTGATCTGTTTCTCTCCTTGTTTTCCTCTTCTACCTTCCCGTTTCAGTGTCAATTTAAAATGAAATAGTCCCAGAATAAAATCTAATAAAGCTTCTTGTATATATAAATCTAGCAGAGCTCTATGGTGAAAGCAGTAAGGCTCCACTTGTGAAAGTGAAATCTGTTGGACTCTTTTTGGCATTAAGACAACAATTCTTATTGCCACTTTGCCAGACAGGTCACTAAAAAAGGACTTGGGGAAACTATTGGAAAAAAAAAATTGCTGACTCAACCTTTAAAGGTCAGATAGTTGACCTTGACATGGTTTTGTGCTCCAGCAGGCCGATGTTCCCAAACACATCCAAGAGGGGAAAAAAAATCTTACACTTTGTAAAAAGATTTTACTTTTTTCAATTTTACTAAAAAAATTTGAATTGCAAAAATGTATTTAGTAACCTAAGTATAATCTTATTTTCCTGTTTTCTTCAAAGTCAAAGGTTTACATAAACTGCCAATAACATGGCATTAGATTTGGCAAAACCCAACTTATAATGTCCCCATAATTATTATGGGATTTTGGAAGCTTTCGATTGGCAATTTGCAACATTTAAGTTAAATGGAGACAAATCCTATGGATACGGCTTAAAGCACACCTCCAACAGACTGCTTTCTAATGTGACAAAATAAATAAAATCCCTCAAGATCTCAGGAAAGTGATTTTGGACAGGTACAATTCCACTTCATCCTTTTTAATACAATTCCTAGATGTCTGAAGGTGTCTGTTTAAGCCATTAAATACAAATATGAAGATCAGAACTCATACACCTCAGTAAGGAGACACGTTCTGTGTCCGAAAGAACGTATGTTGATGTAAAATGTGCAGATGGACCCCAGAGCAAAGACAAATATAACGTTAAGATGCTTACTGAAACTGGAAACAGTGTCATTGTAATTAGGGCAGAAAGACCCCTCAGCAAAAGAGGAACATTGCTCGCTCCCTGAATGCTTTTACAAACTTTCAAAGACTTTCATTTTTGGAGACTCATCCAGTGGTCTGATAAAACTGAGGTTGAAGATTCTGGTCGCAACGATAATCGCAATATTCGGAGGAAAAACATGGAAGCTTGCAGCACTTAGAACACCATCTCTAGAAGTACGGGGGAGTAAACATCATGTTACTTTGGCTGCAGGAGGGACTTGTGCACATAGCAAAATTGATGACATCATGAGAAAAAAACACATATAGGTACATATGTGCTAATAACTAAGGGCCATCTTTGGACATCAGCAGGAAACTTGGGCACAAATCAGTCTTCCAGGTGGACAATGACGCTACGCACACCACCAAATTAGTGGTTTAAGGACAACAAAGCTAAGGTTTTTGAGTGGCCGTCACAAAAAGCCCTAATCTCTGGTCCAGGTGTTTCTTGTAGATAACAACGCGTGTCTCAATGAGATTACCTGTTCAAAGAAAGATTTAATAATCATAACACAACATTTCTGGCAGCACTGGAAAGGTGCGTGTTAGCAAGGCGGCTCACAAACTTTACTCGTTTGCACCACTTCTGTCAGGAGGAATGGGACAAAGTTCCTAAAAATGATTGTGCTTCTGGAGGGAAACCCAAAATGTTTGACCCAAGTCACGCAGTTTAAAGCCAATTCTACCAAACACCAAGAAGAAATGTGTAGACTTCTGAATTTGAAGAACGTAAAAATGAATGTATTTAAATAAGTATGTCTCTAAGTATTCTGACACTTAGCAAATTGGAGAAAAAAATCATCGTAACTGGCCTAAATAGACATTAATCTGATTTAATGTCAGACATGAAAAAAAAGGCATATCTTTTCACACCATGTTTGTAACTATTTGTTTTCAACTGCATGTGTAATTTATACAAAAACATATAAAACCCTATTAATGGGGAGGTATGAGTACTTTTGGTCCTGTGTAGATACAAGAAAATTCACAGTTAATTCACACTTGAGCACCATCCCCTTTGCATTTTAAATTAGATTTTATCCATTATATCACCATGAAAAATTAACAATAAAAAATGTAATGAAAAAAAAAGTATTTGTAGATGTGACATTTGTGCTGACAATGAGCTGATCTCCCCTCCTGACCAGCATTATGAGTGGTACCATAAGTTAAACATGCATTATTATTGCATGTTAGACCATCAGTTTGACGACTGAACATTTGTGCATCACCGCATTAGCTACGATACAACCTCCACACTAAGTACTTTTTTAACTGGGGGTGGAGGCGTCAGGAAAAGGAAAGGGAGAGAGTGAGGACACAGGACACGAGAGTGCACCAGAGAAACCTTTAGAGTTTTAGGAAGGAAGTCTAAGCTGAGGGGGGAGTGAGGGCGTAATGAGGGAGAACATGGGGGGAGGGAGGAGGAATATGGCTCATTTAAATGTCACAGACTTAAATAACCGATTGGAGAGCATGAAAAAAAAGAGTGAACGAATTTAGAGTGCCTTCAAGAAAATTACATTTGCAGATCCTTCTGTTGATTACGGCTAAATTGGCTGCCTTAGCTTAGGTGAAAATTAATTCAACAATGTCATGACTGGCATTTTCAGTCAAGTTACTCAACTGCCAAAGTAAATTGGAACCAATTCCCAAATTACCACAACAATTGTGCAATTTGAGTAATAATGTTTGCCCATCCTTGGAGACTTCAATTACCACGGCGTGTTTATTCAGAGTGATTGGAATACGTCGACGTCTTTCAAGAGGAATTTTCCGGCAATGGGTTTTAAAGCAGGAGGCTTTTGTGACCTCCAAAAGAAATCTAAACTTCATCTAATTGAAAGAGGCTTGCCACATGAAACGAACACCTGTTCATCTCCAGAATATGATTAATTACCTTGATAAGTAGGCATTGCTTGGATCAGTTTACAATGAACATTTTAAGTGTATTTCTAAGGATGCATTTTTATCAAGGCCCCCTCAAATTGTCATGATCATTGGGTGTTTTTGTTTTGACTTCTGTTATGCTTTCTTTAGTTATTATTTTGGTATAGTGTTTGTTTATATTCTTACTTTTGTTAAATGGTTAGGAAATCGTTATTTTATAGCGTGATCGTGATTCGGTCTTATTTATTTTTTACCTGTCTTCCTCTGCCTTCATTTCCTGGGCCTTTATTGCTCTCACCTGTGCTCCATTAACACCTGACTGACTTCCTCACGCTTTCTCTCATCTCCTCCCCTGCTTATACACCACCGACTCATCATTCTCTGTTGTTGTATCCTCGGTGATCTTTCTTCCTGTTTGCGCCCTGCTTCATGTCTGCATTATCATTCTCTGTAAGTCATTTATTTGAGGCGTTAAACTGAAGTCGTCTCATCGTGAGGCTCCCAACTTCCTGTCTGCACTTTGGTCCGAAACCATGACACAAGTCTGATACTACTAGATAAAGTCCAGCGCAACCAAATGGATTCAGAAGTCACCTTATTAATAAACAGAGTCCACCTGTGTGTAATCTCCTTAGAAATCCAGCTTTTCTGTGAAGGCCTCAGAGGTTTGTTAGAGAACTTCAGTGAACAGATGACAGACACTATGAAACACAGCAGACATGTAATAATAATTCATAACAATTATTCTTAGTTGTGATTGCAGCATACGTACCAATGAAATTCTGCATTTAACCGATCCCTTCGGTCGTTGTTTTTTAACTTTGGTCCTAAAGGCATGCTGTCCTACATGGTTAAGATATTTCCCTGTTTCACCAGAACTGATTCCAACTGACGGCTGGTTAACAGACTGAACTGCAATCCTCTGAATCAGGAAAACATCTAAAACTTGCAGGTTAGAGTGCCGCTAGGACCAGGGAGGAAAAACCCTGCCTTAGGGAGCAGCGCCTGGGGAGCATTCTGGGGCACGGGGCCTTGCTGTGGCAGTTTGTGGGATTCAAACGGGAAAACCTGCAGCCTCTCCAGGATGGATGCATCATTAGACCACTCCCCATTATCACATGAGAATTAGTCACTTATTCCATAGAATGTCCAGAGTTTGGTTGTTTTTTATAACTATGACAAGTATATTTGCAGTCTTTAGGCTTCAGAGTTCATTTTTCAGATTTTTTTTAACATCTACACCTAAAAAAAAAAGTAAAGTAAAAAAACAAAAAGCAAACACTTTATTATTTTCCCTCATATATTGTTGTTCCTTTTCAACAAATACACTTGCTGCAATCATTTTGGTAGTAAATGTGTCACATGGGAAGGTCTTTGCCACACCAACAGTCTGCTCTGTAAAAACCGCCAACTTCTATGTAAGTAACCATATGCTAATGCTGTCAAAATGTGCAGTAATTGCTGTCTTTTTTTAATTCAATTCTTTTGTCATTGACTCTCTCTGAATTGTCGTCAGCCAGGAAATAAGCTCTTCCCTTTCATTAAAGTGAAGACGCTGAGCGAACTATCGACTGCTGCCAAGACTATAAGTATTTACTGGTCATGACATAAAAGAACCTCACCTCGAAAAAGCCAAGCTTCTCCCATAGTAGATTGTCTTTGAAATATTCACATGATGTAACTAAATGAAATGATAAAATCTCCGATGAGGATTTCAACTCCTTTGAGATCAGGAGGCTTGTAATGGAAAACAACTTTTTTTAAAAAACAGACAACCTAGACACTGTAATAATAAAAAAAATGCAGCAATTCAAATAGATTGACTTCATATTCTTCTATTAAAAATAAGATAGCTCTCAGAGTTATAAATGGGTTTATAGTTAAATCTTGTTCTGAAAACGCTAATGGCATAAATTACAATTATCAACTTCAATTTATCTTTCTGGGACTTTCTGAAATGTGGCCTTTAGGATGAGGGGTTAGAAGAAAGCCGTTACTGAAGGAAAGGCGTGAGGAGTCTTGTTTGCCTACTAGTCTAACCATGGAGGTGAAAAATGTTAAAGAAGGATTTTGCTTGCATGCAAAAGGCTTTTTGAAGAGACGCTGTGAGAGGATTTAGTTCTGCAGGGGCGGGGAAGCTTGTCAGAGTTTTTGGAAAGATGGGACATTCCCTGAAAAAGATCTTTTTGCTTTTAAAAAAGTTTTATTTTGAAATGTTGATCTATTCATGGGCAGTTCCAGGCAGGGGCCAACAGGGACCAGTGCCCCTGTAGACCTGGACCCGGTCCCTGTGCTGAAGACATAGTGCTAAATAAATTTCTCATGATGATGTGCACTGGCACAAAAACCAGAACTGGTCCGCATCTTGGACCAAATTCATTGTTTTATCTTTAAAGTTTTACTTTTAGGTGTTAAGCTGTTGCACTTTTAGATTCAGCCGTATTGAGAGGATTGCGGTTATCTGATCTGCTTGATCAGGGTTGTGTAACCTGCAGTTCCAGAGACGTAAGTCACACTTTGGCTTACTTAAAGGTATGGTGGACGATCTTTTTCTGCTTCGAGTTCCAGGGGGATCACCATATTTATCGGCTGTCCCACATGTCGATCATTGTTTGCTCACTTAATGCCAGTGTGCGTGCTCGTTCATTGCTAGTTCCCGCTTGCACTTCTAGCGTTTATGTATCCAGTTAGCTTCAGTTTCAGCCATTCTTTGTAGCTCCCCTGCTCTCACCGCATAAAATGGCTGAGCGTTTCAACAAGCAAACTGTCTTACAAGTTTATGAGAAGAAGAGGAAGAAGAGAAGAAAGAAATAAGACCAGAGATTTTTTTTCACGCTATCCCCCTGAGGAACAGAAGAGCAGGCAGGACAGTCTTTCACATGCAGAGTTATTCTAAAGAGACTTGAGCGTTTCTTACCTACATTTTCGTGAAAAAATCATCCACTCTACCTTTAATATATTAAACCATAAAATATTGCCCCATTTTTTTGTTCCGTTTTGTTCTCATGATAAACACGCTGCCCTCACCTTGGCCCCCTGATGAATTTGGCCTAGAACCACCACTGGTTAGTGGTTAGATCAGGGCGCTTCCTTCCTGGGAAGGCTGCAAGGTCCCCTGTTCAGATCTCTGCCACTTTGGGTCCCGGAGCAAGACCCTCAGGCCCAGAATGCTCCCTGGGCGCCACACAGTGGCAGCTCACTGCTCCCTACGGGATTGGTTTAAATGCAGAAGACACATTTGATTGAAATTTCTGTTGTAACGACAAATAAAAGGAAGTAACTATTACCATTGTTCACTTAAAAGTTTTCTTTGATTTGCCTTGAATCCCAGGCATGTGCACATTACCATGTTTGCTGTTGAGAGTGAATAAAACTGTCAGTCAAACCAGTTCCTAAAGAGTTATTTATGCTGCTTGTCAAGTCACTGTAACTATTTATTAGGAACGGAAACACTTCAAATGCATGGAAAATGTGCGGCATGGCTTAAAAGGTTTGTCACTCCGTAGATAATGATTTAAAAGTAATTTTTCTTTTCATAGCAACTCTCAGTTTCCAGAGGGTTAGACAATGCAAAGCTCGGGGTTCGATCCAAGAAATCTAACCAAGGTGGTTCAGGGTCCCCTCAACATGAACAACTAAGTGTTTATAAAGCAAATTTAAAGTTTGTACAATTACAGTATCCTCTTATCAGTGGTGGTTCTGGGCCAATGAGACACCTGCCACTCTGGAACTGCAGACCACCTGATCTAGTAGATGAAAATTATGATGATAACTCAATATAGCTGGAGCTAAAAGTGCAACACCTTACGTTTTAAATCACTGTTAAAGTAAAACTGCAAAAGGAAAAAAAATAAACTGGTCCAAGGGACCAATCAGTTACGGTTTCTGTGCATATCATCAAAAGAAACAGATTCAGTGTCATGTCTTTGGTTCAGAGGCCATAATAGAGGTCAAGACCAGTTCTACAGGGGCCCCTGTTGGCCCTTTGTCTAGAACCGCCAATGCCTCTAATTAACAAGGCAAAATAAATATGTAATTGGTCACGATTATTTTTAGAAAAGTGTTCAAATGCATATCACAGTTTAAAAATGTATTTATATTTACATTTCTAGTTTAAATTGAAAATACATCATAAAATTTACAGGTTAGCTTTCAAAACAATTTCTTTCCCATTTCATTGTTTATTATTCTGCTTTAAAATGGAAAACCCTTTAGTTTTACACTACAAAGCACAAATGGGACTCAAACAGCGAGCGGTTAAAACCAAAGCGAGACATATCCTGATTGATGAAAGTTACAAAAAAAAAAAAAAACTAAATCATATAAATATACAAGAGAGAAATATTTTAAACAGTAAAAACTATCATGTTATCCCAGTAATAATAAAAAAAAGTCTCGGTTTGTTTCTATTCAAACAGGCGAGGGCTTTTTTTATGGCGAACAAACTGAAATTTACATGCAAAAGTGGAGCAGTTCCTCTTTAATCATCACCATCTTAGCAAAGCATTGTTCCAGGAAAAAAAATGTATTTCCCTATAGTTATCTCATTAAATGTTAATTGGTTGTGATGTTACTGAGAAGCTTTGGTGTGTGCCCCCACCCCCTTACACACACACACACACACACACACACACACACACACACACACACACACACACACACACACACACACACACACACACACAGAAGACAATTAAGGCCCATTATACTAATTTTTTACCTCTGTGGAATATGCAACAGCTGCAGCTCATTCACAAATACGAGCCCAGAGTTTTAAAAGGAACTGAGAAAAAACAAACATCCCAAAAACAGGCATAAAGCTCCTTAAATAACTGTACATGCTTTTAGGGAACACATTGTTCTACAGTGTGTTATAAAGCTGATTAAGAGAGCCGGGTAGCTGAAGATTTGACATGTAGCTACATGTAGGGTGTCCCGAGTTGCTAAAACAAAAGAAGTCACTTTAAAAGCAGATTAAAAAAGACAATCCAACTGGTTGTTCAGGGTCGCTCTTCACGGCCCATTAGATGCCGTTGGAACTCAGCAAATTAAGAAGAACTCTTTTAATGTGAAAAGAGTAACCCTGCTATGCGCTCAGTCCTCTCCAACATGTCGTTTTTATGCAGGAGCTAGTCTCAGCACTACCCTCCCATGATGGTCCTGCTACACATGCCCACAATCGCACCAGGAACCAGGATTTACAGCTCCGCGCTACAATATTGGTGCCGCTCTGCCTATCGTGTTTCTGCTCCTGGATCAAATTCCTAACCAGGTCATGCTGGTGCGTGCGAGCCACAGGTCGTGGACACGCAGCCACCGTGCCACAGCCGGGACCCCAACAGCACAGGCATGGGTCTGTGAGACATTCTGTCTCTGCAGCAACCTGGAGGAAAAATGTTAGTTTAGCAACAAAGCACAAAACAAAAAGGTGATTTCATTGCATAAGAATAAGATTTGTGCACTTAAAATAGGAACAACTCATGTCCATCATCTTATTTCAAGTGCAGGATGTCTAATTATCTTATCTCAGGGGTCAAAATATTGATTCCATTGGCAGATAATCTTATTTACCTGCTCAAATCATGGACAAATACACCAACTTTAAGAACATTTTACTTATTTTTAGATCCGTTTTTGCAGTGCAACGTCCTTGTGGCAGATTCTTCTCCCACCACCACCAAGTGTTAGTATTGTTTTTTTTTTTCATAATTTACATTTATTGGTTCCAGATTACACTATATGTAAGTTAAGCTCAAGTTATTTTATTTTGACATATATTTTCTAAGGGTGCACACTTTAGTTAATATCTGTCTGAATGGTTTACTCACACTTATTGTTTTTTTGAGGTCCTGCAAATACAAGTCAGCAGGAGGGGGAAGCCAGGAACAAACCACTACTCCAAAAGTGAGGCGGGGAGGAACTTTATTTATTGAAGTTGACCTTAGTTATTTTATTTTAATCACTTATTTGTGCTAAGTTAAAGATGATTTTGCTTTAGTTGTTTGTTAGTTTTTGTGTTTATATTTTTGCTTTGTCGTTCCTCTGTTATGTTGTGCCTCCCTCATGTGGAAAGTTTAGGTTATTCCACCCCTATTTAAGCAGCCTCTGTTCTTTGGAGGTCAGTTTTGTTAAATTGAAGTTTTTCTACTTTTTGGAACACCTTTGGTCCTTTTTTAAGTCTGGTCCCTTACAGTCCTACTGTTGTTTAAATAACATGCTTCATTCATTATTGTGTTCATAATGTTATTTAGAATATTTCCTTTTTTATTTTGATTATGATATTTGCTGGTTAAAAGGGTATCTGCAATAGTACATAAGCTAACTTCCACTGCTGTGGAGGATGTGCAGAACAGGGCGATAACCCGACATTAATGCTGAAACATGCAACAGAAAGGCTTTCTCTAAGCAAAATTACGTTTATGCAGCAAACTGTGGCAATCAAAGAAAAAGAGACGCGACGACATTGGATTATCACTCATAGGATGAGGAATTATCAAGACAAAGGAACTTAAGGAACCGTCAGATTTCCGGGATTCAACGCTACACCATGTCCTCGTCTGCTCAAATCGATTCATATCAGGTTAGAATCCTTTACCGTCACTGACATGTTTCCTGAAATTACCGTTGCTTTAGTTGGGTTTTCATCACCACTAACCTACGTATCACTCTATCAACAAATCCCAAATGTGAGATGGGTGTTCAGGTTTCAAACTTGAACTGTTCATAGATATTAACCTTAGTATCCTCACTAAGACTAAGAAAGTAGAGAACATGGACCCGGTTCTGAAGACCTTCCACTGTATCTCAGAGAATAGACTTTAAAATCCTTCTGTTAGTCTATAAATCCCTGAATGGCTTAGCACCTAAATACATCACAGACTTGTTATCAGTGCATCAACCCTCCAGACCACTCAGGTCTTCTGGCTCCAGCCTGCTCTGCAGAACCAGAACCAGAACCAGACATGGAGAAGCAGCATTTAGTTCCTATGCTCCACTGATCTGGAACAAACTCCCAGAAAACTGTAAAAGTGCTAAAAGCCTGAGTTCCTTTAAATCAAGATTAAAAACACATTTGTTTAGGATTTCCTTCGACTGTTTTAGTTAAACTGTTTTAAACATAATTAGTTCAACTTTGTAGTCTTGTAGTCTTTGTAGTTTTAGTTTTTATTCTCCCATGTTTTATGTTGTTTGTACATTTTATTCCAACTTGCTTTTATTGTTTTATTTTCCTATATTTTGATCATGTAAAGCACTTTGCATTGTCTCTATAAATAAATTTGCCTTGCCTTGCCTTTCCTAACAAATTTTTCTAATAAAATCCACAAACAGTCTATGTTACTGTTTTAAGCAAGCTGAGTATCGGTTAGTTTAGCGTTAGTGTAGCTTAAAAACAGGAATTGAAGGTTTTTAAATCAAAAGCTAGGCTCCAGTAGCCCTTACTAACAGTTAATTAGAAACAAATAAAGCTCTTCTTACCTTGATGGTAATAACATGCAGACCACCGACAGTTCTTACCCGACTAGACCTGAACTGTTTTATTAACTTCACTGACAACAGAAAGTAGTTCCTCCATATCAAGGAATAAACTGTTGGCACCATATTTACTATTTAGTGTCTGGTATCTGTGCAGTGCATCAAGTACATTTCAAATTTATTTGCCACAATATTTTCCTTTAATAACTCTTCAATACTTGTTTTCTTCAATATTCCTGCATCTCTTGCCAAGATTATGCTTGATGTTTTTTCTGCACATGCAGAAAGTTGCGGCACAGAAATAAAGAGAGGAAATCCACGTTCTGTCGTCGACATTAAAACGTGGCACCAAAACCAGGCGGAGAATGAAGAACCCGCTTCCTCATTGAGCTACAGAGATGGTGGAGAAAGGAAGATGGACTGAACCGAGCCTTTATGTCAATGTTTAACTGAACTTAAGTGGTCACCGCAAAGGATGTGAAGATGAATGCAAACATGACTGGAGGAGAGAAGAATGGGCTAAAAACCAAACCCAGCTGCAAATGCACTCAGGGGAAAAGACCTTGATTTCTGGAGGCATGTCATGCTCTCTGAAGAAACTCCAGTGATAGAAAACCTTGTATCAAAATGTTTGGATTATTTTAGTAGAACAGTTTTATCTGCTCCATTTCTTTTACTATGTAATATCCTAATGAAACAAACGGATCTTGTAGGAAACAGATCTGTGAATTTACGATGAATTACAATCCTTTTGTCTTATCAAAGGAAAGGCATAGTTTCCTAATTGCTTGGAGCCATAGTTTTCCATTTTGTTGGTCATAACATTTTCTTTAATTCTTGCACGCGAGTCATTCTCTCTTGGAAAATGGTTGCTATGTCCAGCCGGGTTTAATGGTTGTGCTGAGGTTTGCGGGACGCTTTTGGTCCTTCCTACTGTGACACTAAGAATCTATAAAAGTGAGCACAAAGTGTGGTTGATGAAAAACAGATACTTTGTGTTTTACCAGCTAACAGATTCCATTGTAAGATGGTTTTAAAGCAGTAAAACCTTCCCTCAGCCCCATCAACTGCCTGTGCTGGCGTGCCAACTTTTCTGGACTTTTCTTCGGACACCTCTACTCATGTTGGTTCACGTAAAGTTTGACGTGTGAGATGAGAACTCTCGACTTACCGATGCTGAACTCCAACTGCTGCAGCTTCGCAGGTATAGTCCCAGCTGTTGGACAGAAAAGACGAGGGAAGGGTTAATATTTCCAAAATTAAAGTTTATTCTTATTTTATTCTTTTAAACCAGTCACAGGGTTTAAATAAAATCAGGGAAAAGATAAGAAATATACATATTTTTAATCCAAGTTGACGCCTAATGTTTAATTGATCTGTTTTATGTGCAAAAGAGATTTCCTTCAGAATTTTGATGGAAAAGTATTTTTGACCCACTGTATTTCCCTTACATACTGCAGCTATGAGTGCACCTTTTTTTGTTTTTTACTTCCTACGCCTTCCTTTCCCTTTCCTTCTTCCTGCATGTCAGTTTGCTCTCTTGTTTATCCTCCCCCATGTTTTCTGTGTGTGACAGTATGCGAGTAAATAAGAGCCATAATGTTCCAGGGTCTCTTTTCCGCCTGCACACCGGGACAGCGTCATTCATCAAGCCTCCGCAGCATAAATACCCAAACTCTGCCCTCCTGCTGCTCGCCGGATTGTCAACTCCCCTACGTGTTGCCTGAGTGTGACTGAGAAGCCAAGTTCTGTCCCCATTCCTCACATTGCTTGAAGTCCTTCATTCTGTGCATGCTCCAGTCTCGGCGCGTTTCGTCTCCTGGCAGCCTCGTGCGATCCCATCCTCCTGACCGCCGCGTGTCCCAGTCTGCGACTCCTGCTCCCTACATTCTTCACATCCAGCCACAATGCAGCTCTGCTTCCATCTTGTTATCTCAATCCCGGCCCTAACAACCTGTCTGCTCACAGCCCGATGACAAACCACTGCAATGTCGCCACGTTCTCTAGCAAGAAGTCAAGTGTTTGAGTCGTTACCTTTAAAAATAAATAAATAACTGAATCATCTCAAACCAGTGATTAATTGTCAGCCAACAGGCATAACGAGAGGCTGTCGGCTAGAGCTCAGATTGTGGAAAGGATTTTAATAAGAAAACAACTCGGTAGCAGGGAAAATGGTATTTTCAAATTCTAAGTGTGACAAGCTCCCAGAACTGTTCGTTTAGATTATGCAAAAAAACAAAAAAACCTACAAACTTTGTCAGGGTCTTCAAACGAGAGTTGCTGGTATGGATTGTCCTTGAGGGCTTGTGCCAAAAAAGATGAGCAGTGGAAGGACTGCCTCTATCATCTGTCACCAGGGCTGTCTCTCATTCATCACTCTCCCAGTCCGACACCACCCCTCAAACACAAAGCAGATGAAACACCTGCAGGTTGGAGCTGCACACGGAGGCCCCGACGCACCGAGCGGTGGTGCCGATGTGCCCATGGACACAACTGGCCCCTCCAAGGCTCATCAACTCCACTAATGGCCCACAGATACCGGATAATTTCTGCTGTACTGGAGCCACGAGAGCTTAGATAACAGACATTAAATCAGATGAGGACAATATATAAAGACTAGATAGATTTTAGTCATTCTCTCCTCTACTGGCAGCTGTACCTGTGTGTCCAGTCAGATCGAACTTTTTGGCTCGTGGGCCAAAATGTTCAAATCAAGAAGACTCGAAGGCCAAAAAATGTATAATGTTTAAAAAAATGAAGCTAACAACTGCTGTGATTTTATAAATATGTTAATTTTGATGTAGCTCTATTTACTATAAAATTAAAGAGCATCTAAAATGTGTGATTATTAAAAGACAAATGTTTTGTGTTGTACTTAACATTCAATTCTAAGATCTTAACTTGTCTGTAATAATTTTGCCCCAATTAAAAGTAAAAAAAAGTTTCCAACCGCACCAGCCACCAGTGCTGGTTGGCCAAATGTTCCTTGAAATGCAGTTGGAGGGCCGTACAGAATCAGCACAGGGGCAGCAAACGGCCCCCGGCCCACACTTTGGACACGCCTGTTCTAGAGCTTCTCACAGAAAAACATGCTAGCCGTATGTCCCACATCCAGCCTAGGAGCTCAATCTGTCCGGCCAGTCATGAATAAAATCTGGATTTATAAATGCTCCAGAAATCAGTTGTAGCGTAGCTCACAAATGGGAGGCATGTTTGTTTTGCCAGAAACTGAATCTGGAAATTCACATCACGGCCGAGTTGATCACGTTTTAGTTGCTCATTGGAAAATTTATTGAGACTTAAGAGTTGCTTTCAATGACCTTCAGCACATCGTAGAGCTCCAACCAAGGATCCTGAATAAAGCCTTCGTCAGGACTTTAACTCAAGTATTTCAGCTGATGCTCCTGAGATTTTTAAAGTCAAGCAGTGTTTATAACCCTGAAGCTGTTAGAAAACAGAAGCTGGAAGAACATTTGTGTTTTTTTGGGTTTTCTTTTTTTTACTGTTACCAGCTAAGTTCTGAAAGCCAAGGAGAGGAACCACCAAATATTCACGGCAGATTAAAACAGCTGGTGCCTCCCTGCAGGGACAACCTTGAGGTCCTGTTGGACATATGAGGTGCAGATTCTGCGGTTCAGAACTACAGGTCCAGTCGGGTTCACTGCGAGGTCAGAAAGGTCCAGGTCAAAGGTCAGACACTCCGTCTGACCAAGGCTTTCCCCTCAAGTGCCGTCTTTCTTTTCAACCCTCCTTTTTATTTCTTCCCTCCTTTTTATCTCTTTGTACTTAAGTCAGGGATTTAAAGGTTCAGCTTTTCTGAAAATTTTTTCCCCAGCAGAGTTAATTTCATAGTTGTTATTTTATGGGGTTTTTATGTTTTTGTTTAGTTTTTTTTACTGAATTGAACTAGATTAGTGTGACGGGATTCTTGAAAAATCCCGATAAAGTCCTTCAGTTTGAATTCAATGTAAATATTGTGAAATAAAATGGTAAATAAATATAATTATGATATACAGCATATATAACCAGTCGCACCTGTTGGTGCTCCACCTCATTTTTGGTGGTGTGAGGAGAAAATGAAGGCGTGGGTGTGCCATGATCAGAAATGCTTGTCAGAGCTCTGCTGAGTGTTTGGTGAGAAATCACACATTTGGTCATGCTTTCTTGGATTTTTAAATTTAATTCAGTTACATCTTTTTAATGCTTGCATTACTGGCTATTCTTCTGGTTAGACCTAAACTGCCTTTCGTTGCCTTGTACCTGTACCTGTGTAATGACAATAAAGTTGAATCTAATCTGATCTAATATTACAGTGAGGCCACACAGGCTTAATCCCGGAGTCAGTATCCCTCCAAACCAATGGCGTACCTCCTGGATTCCTTTGCACACGCAAATGAAAGCAGATTGGAAGGAAAAGCGGATCTAGACGTGAGATACGAAACCGACTGAGGAAGAGAGGCAGCCGGCCACCGCTAGCCGCCGTTACGCCGCCCACAACACATCTCAAGAGACCAAGGAGCTCTCCGTGGATTTTATATTTCACCCGGTTTTCAAACAAACCAGCCTTTTCTGTTTTACTGAAACCGGGCTTCTTCAGAACACGGACTTCCATCCAGATCAGTTTATTTGATTCGGTTCAACAGGGATGTAACAAAAATTCCAGCTGTCAGTCTGGGGGACTCTGCATAGTTGTCAACATTAGGTGGGCAACAAACTTTAGTGTGAGGGAGACACCGAGCTGCAAACACTGATGGCTGTGTTTTTTTTAGACCTCTGTCTGCCCAGAGAGTTCCCCCACATCAATGTTTTCCTTGTTTAAGTACCAGGTCCACATTTTAACCCTGCTGCCTACTGAGAACATGGCTGACAGCTGCAACGGAGCTGTCAGCCAGACTGGAAAGCAGTCAGTATTGTTAGTTGGAGACATCAAGCATGACAAACATTCATCTACCTTTCTTAAAACAACATGTCAAGACTCCCACCAGAATGAAATATATACCGGACTCATACTTTTGTAACATCCTAAATGCATATATTTCTAAGCCACGCTTAGAAATATATGGGCGCTCAGCTCATAGTGTGATTCTGTTATCACCCAAATCCAGATCACAATTAAAAACTTGTTAAAAAACACTTAAGGGTCTTTATTTTACTAATTGGGACTTGTTTTTTTAACGAGCACAGGGATGATCCCAACCTTCTTTAATCTCCTACATTCTATTCTGTGAGGACATTGTCACTCCCGATAAACTAATAGCCGCCTATCCCAACAAAAGAAATGGAACATCCTTATCCTTTGGATAAGGAAGGACATCCTTATCCAAAAAATAATAGAACAGAATAGAAATACCTTTCTTGTCCCAAAATGGGAAAAATGACTGTGGCAAAAACACGTAGACAGGAGAAATAAAAATAATAATAATGTTTTCCTTCAAGGGGGCAAATCCAGGGTGAGGGAGGTTGAAAAAGAGATCAGGAGAAAGGCCACTGAGGCCAAAATCAGCTACAAGAACCGGGTGGAGAACAAAGTAACATCTAGAAATAGAGATTTTATTCCTGGTCTTCTGCTTTTAGCTCTGCAAATATCACCGTTTTACCGCAGCGACTTTTACACCCACAGCTTCAGCCATCACTGATTTTATGGACTGAAAATTTTTTTTTTTTTTTTTTTACACACCACAGTGCAACAGTTTTAAATCAAGCTAGCTGGTTTTAAACCCAGGGCTCCCTGAAGGTTGTGCTTTATCTCCTGTTTTCTGTGTCTACCAGCAGCAGCAGACGACGCAGCCTTGCCGGCTCGCACGAGCGGCTCTGAGGCGCTGCCCGGTTAGCAACAGGCGGCCGACCGTTTGGCCACAGCTTTTGCGTGACAATTTGTTGGAACTTAACGTGACAAGGACCAAAAAGTTTTGCTCCCGGGGCAGAGATGAAGATGCCAGGCCATCTCTCTTCCAGCCACTCAGCATCCAGGGCCAGCAGGTGGAGCAGGTGGAGTCGTCAGCTCTCAGCAGCTGAATCCAAATATCTTCTGATAAAAACATTAAAACGTTCAGTGTTGTGTTTGGCCATGGTTTAGAAGCTAGCACGACTTAACCACAACTATATTACAAAATGGTCATAGCATAGTACGCATTGGGACAATTTTTTCATGTTTATATTTCTATTCTTGTCAGCAGCAGATATGCTGATTTGTCAAAAACTCTGAGCTCCGTTAGTTGCTTCACCAACCATAGCAAGTTGCATTTTATGAAACAGGCCTGTAGAAACCTGGTGAGACGTCTACACCGTCTACAAAAGCCGGGGTTGTGCAGCACATGCAAATAAACTTCCTGTCCAGATCTGGTTTTCACATAACTGTCAACCTCCCGCTCCGTTGGGGTTGAGTCTGCTCATGTTGTCACCCCTAAAGCTTCCTTGTTGGACCCCGTGAAACTTTAATAAGCCGGAATGTCATGTTGTATTGTTTAAAAAAAAGTGGGGCCTTTGGATGGTTGGACTGAGACAGAACCAGCTGTTCGGACTTGCCTTGCTGCCATGTTATCCTCAGGGATTGTCAGCATGACGGCCCGGTTTGTTTGGAGAGCTCCATCTGTGCCATACATCAACTTCTTCAGAGTGGGAGGGGGCAGTGACAAATCCCTGACACTGCAGTAATAATTAAAGATGAGGAATAAAGATGATTCCAAGTTTGGTGTGGGTTGGAACGGATGCCAATCACCAAAAAAAAAAAAAAAAAAATCCAACAGGCTGAAAAGTATCAGAACGTTGATGGAGCGGCAGAAGGATTTAAATTCACAGCTGTCTGCATTTACATGCAGAGCTTTTAGGTGAACTGTCAAATATTAATGAAAAGACAGCGCCAGATGCTTTGGTTGTACGCAGTCAACACAGTTTATGTTGAGCCTTCAAAGAAAAGAGTTTCAGGATCGCACTGGAAACTGTTGCATAGTCACATTTCTTCTCTCTGGGTTTTAAGATCGCTGTTAGCATCCGTCACTGCAGCCTGGAGACACAGCAGGCGTATAAGCAGTCTATTAGTTGAATGTAAAAAAATAAAAGCTAAATAAAATGCATTAATATTTATATGATTTTATTTACGTGTCCTGTCTGGCAGTGTAGCATTAAGAATTGTTGTCTTAACACCAAAAAGAGCCAAACGGAAATTTGACTTTCACAGGTGGAGCTTTACTGCTTCCTCTATAGTGCTCCGCTTGATGTAAAAAGGTTTAATAGATATTAGACTATTTCACGATCAACGGACACAAAAACAGGAAGGTAGAAGAGAAGGAAAGGAAGAGAAGAAGATGAAAAAAGGTGACAAAAAATAGAGTAGAGGAAAAGGAGAGTACAAGAGAACATCCTCAGAGTCTGCTTCTACACCTGCAGACAGATGTAAAAAGAGCAGCAAAAAAGATAAGCGCTAATTAAAATGCATTATTCTTAAATTGGATGAACAAATAAAACATGAATTGGATAAAAAATAAATAATTTTGTTATGAACAGAACAGTAAAGCTGAAAACATTACTGGATGATTTGGACATTTATAAAAAGCGTTTTATATCCATTTTCTTTAGCATTACAACAAAAAAGAAATCTAATTTTGGTCTATTTACCAACATCGCTACATCAAGACAATTCAATATTTGTAAGATTTACAACAGCAACACAGTCGAAAGAACAAGTTAGTCAGGTGAGGGTGTAAAGATGGTGACTAGAAATAACAAGAAATAACTAGAAACTAAACTAAAATCACGTACCACTTAGGCCCAATATTACACAGGAGCGTTTAACAATTACCTTTTGATTTTCTAAGATTTCTCAGCAATCACCTTTGCAGACCTCAGCCAACAGTAAAAGAAGGAAATGGAGAATTGGGGCCTGAGTTCAGAGCTGCTAAAGCTTAAGAATTGGTAAAGTTTAGTTGTTCTTTCTTACAAAAGTTAACTTTTTCACTAACCATTTAGCATTTCAATTTCCAATGCAGAAACAGTTTACACAGTTTATGAATCTTTTGGAAACAAAGTTTCCACATGTATTTCTTCCACATTAAGAAATACATAACATCATAAATATAATTAAAAGCCTAGTAAAACTAGATTAAAGCTTCCAACTATTAAATTTCGGAACAAAGTGATTTTAATTTTGTTTTTGCAATAAAGTGTGATATCTGTGCATCATTGTGTTCGTATGGTGAAATCCTTCATATTTTAGGGTTTGGAGGGTTTTCATCTTCTATAACTGAGTCCGATGTTTTTCTAATACTATTGGGGGACCAGGTTTTAAATCAAAATAGAAACTTTATTTGAAACCAACATGTTTAAAACTCCTGTTGCCATTATGAAATCCAACATAATGATGTGGGTAGGAAATCAAGGCGTGTCTGAGTGAAAAGAACAGGAAGCGCTATTATTTGGATAAGCAGAAAGTGTTTTTTGTAATGGTGTAGCGAGATAATAATGAGTTGGACAGTTTTTAAGTTTATTTTGCTCTGAAACAACATAAAGTCAATTAATACAGTAATTCAGCTGGAGAGACATCCCTGTTATTATTATCATGAAGCTACCAAAAAAGCTTATTTTTTCTCATTTAGTCTCTGGTTCATCTCTCATTCAGTCACCACACTGCTCCTAACTAATTAGTTTGTAACTTACAGAGCCCCTTGAAACGTGGACTGTTTAGACTTAATGGTTTTGAATTAAACTTAGAACATTAGGTTTCCCATAATGTAAAATAAAAATCCTCTGACTCAGAGGGAGGAGGAGAAAATCTGTGCAGTGTAGAGTGAAGGAGTAGACATCATGAATACAACAATTTGCACAAAAAGATATTAGACCAAATCTTAATTAATGGGAAATTAGTTTGATTTATTCAGAAATGTGACTTGACTTTTATTTTTTAAACTACATTCACAATATTTTCCAACTATGCTTTTAATGGGGTAAATTTTACACGCTATCGGATCTTAAAATTATTTAAAGCAGGTCAAGACCGTTTTTTGCACAGTGAGTTAAATGTTAAAAGATTCAAAGATAACCGTTAAATATTCATGTGTTAAATTAGGGTAAAGGACAAGGAGAACATGATTGAATTCCTCACCAGGGTTACAGGCAGACTTGGCTGCATGCATTTAATGACGGAACGTTTCTTTTAGTCACGGGATGCATATATATTGAATATTAATGCTGTTGATCTTGATTTATTATTATCTACTGATGCTGCACTGGCAACACAGTTTATAAGAAAAATCCACATTACCGTGAAATGCAACCAAATAGAAAATATATCTGAGAAAACCCATCCTGAGTAGGGTAGCTGGGGCCACATTCTTCAGGGGTCAAAGGTCAAGATCTTTATCAAACTGCTCCTAACTGAGCCAAAAGCAGAAACTGTCGGTTCCCAAATCCCAAAATGCTGTTTAATTCATGCATGTCAGCACATTTTTGTCCTTCTTCAGGACTGCCCTCTCCTCTCACAGGCTGGGCGAAGCGGCGAGTGCAGACTTTACCCCGAGACAGAGATGTCATCGTACCTGACAGCCATCCAGGCAGACTGAAAGCGTTCCACTTCTCAAAGATATCATCTACTTGTTTTTTAAGTCTGTGTGCTCTGAGCTGTGCTCCATAAGACCTCAGTGTGAAGTGCAGAGTCCACTGCTGAACCCAGTGGCAAGATTTAAGATTTAGTCGGTTGTAAGAAAACAGCCACGCTTTTTTTGGAAATAAGGTTTAAAGAGTTTCCACAGTGCCCTGCAAAAAGGATACGTAGTGTCTGAAAGATGCATGTTAGGGTTGCTGTCCTGCTCGGAGGGGAATCTCTGTGCGAGTTTCAAAGCTTTTTGTAGCGTCAGATAGGTTTTCTACCAGGACTGCCCTGAATTTAACTCCATCCATCTTTCAACTCTGACCAGTTTACAGCAGCTTATGCATCCCTGCTGAAGCAAATCATCCCCACAGCATGATTGGACCATGCCCGTGTTGGTGCGTGAGGCTGAGGTGTTCAGAGCAATGTGCAGCGATGCTTTTCTGTCTGTACACCCAAAGGTAAGATTTGTTTTTATCTCATCTCACCAGAGCTACTTCTTCCATGCTGAATGTGTCCCATGGGTTGTTGCAAATAGCAAACATGGCTTCTTATGGCTCTCTTTTAACAAAGACTCACTTCTTGCCACTCTTATGTTAAAATCATATTAGTGGAGTGCTTGAATAATCGATATCTCCTGTCTGAGCTGTGGCTCTCCCCCATGGTCACCATGGATCTCTTGGTTTTTTCCCCTTATGAATTCTCTCCTTGTCTGACCTGTCATTTTTGGTGGACAGCCATGTCTCGGTAGGTTTGCAGCTGTCATATTCTTTCAGTGTTGCCAGATAGAGTCACAGTTTTCCAGCCCAAAAATCTGTTAAAAACCGCCACAACACACAAAAACCCGGCCCAATGAAATGATGATGTGTTTACTGAATGGGGCGGGCCTGGATTAACCTGACAAAAGCCAGCTGTATGTTGCTCCGCCTAGCTCCACTCACATACATCTGGGACACCGCCGGTAGAGAGTGATTTCTCCAACCAAATTTATGGTCTGGCCAATCAGGACGCAGGGCTGGAGTTTCATAGATGTGACGTAGTGGAGACGCGACCATGACGTGAGACTGTTTTGATAGCAATGGCGGCTCGTTGAGGAAGCAAGCGTTAACATTGATGCTGCTATTTATTCCGTGTTGTCCAATCTACCTAATATTGTTTCATTAAAAGAACATCAGAGAACGGCTCTGACGGCTTTTGTTGGTGGAAACCATATTTTTGCCCTTCTCCCGACCGGATTTGACAAGTTTTGTTTTCCGGGGCCAGCGGACGTGCAGACGCGGACGCGCCCCGGAGCGGTTAGCGGTTAGCGGTTAGCGCTAACTATGTTAGGAGGCCTTTAGTCCTCAACGCGGTCGGCCCGGAATCGACTCCGACCCGCGGCGCTTTGCCGCCTGTCTTCCCCCCTCTTCCTGTCAGCTCACTGTCAATAAAACGCATGCCACTAGAGCCGCAAACACATTATTATTATTTTTTTTTTTTTTTTCCTGCGTCGCTCTCACAGCGTCACGGGTTAGCTTCGGTGTGAGTGGTTGAAATAGCACGTCAATCAAGATGACAGACAAGTGGCTTATCCAATCATATGCAAGAATTTTTGATAAGGCCCAGCCTTCTGTAAAGGCAATCCCTATGGAGATGTCCCAGATGTATGTGAGTGGAGCTAGGCGGAACGACATACAGCTGGCTTTTGTCAGGTTAGGCCTGGATGCCTTAATATGCGTTTTCAAAAGCTGCAATCCAACCTGGCTCAAAGTTTGTTTCCTAAAGACCACACAACACAAATCCAAATCCAGTGAAAGCGTAACGTGACACTTCCGATTCAGATTAGGCTTTAAAACAACCATCGCTTCACATTCGAAAGACACAAACTATGAGCCTTGTGCACACACAAATATGCAAAGCTGAATTCTACATTTAAAATAATTATGTTTACTATGGTCGATATGATTTCTTACCTTTATTGCAAAATCCACTGTTGGCTGAAAGGCTGAAATTACTCCTCTGAACTAGAATACAATCCTAAGTGATTTGTGATCACTACATGGTTGAGTCACATTTCCCCAATAACTGCTATGAACCAATGACTAATGATGAAGTTAATAGGTTAACTCAAAAAACGCAGAATTGACTCCAAATCCGCCAAAAGCAAATTATACCCACAATATAAAAATGAAACCCACCTAATCTGGCAACGCTGTACTCTGCATTTTCCTGTTTAAACAGAGTTCTGTGAGATACTGTTTTCTAAACTAAGCCTCTTTTAAACTCCTTTACAACTCCCTCTTTCTGATGCTGCTCCTTCACTAAACTTCTCTCACATACCTCTGAAAGTCAGACTAGAGTTAACACATTTTCTAGGTCACTTTTGAAGTCATTTGGTTTCGAGGGATCCTATTTATGGGCATCTAAGTAAAGGGGGATCCATACAGCACTTTGCAGACTTTAAATTGTAAAAAGCCTGAAAACCACATGAAAACGACTCAGAAGGATGAATGTTCGTGTCTGAACAGGATTCTGCAAATTGTTTTAAATGCAATGCTCAAAAATCATCATCAGTCATCAGTGGGTGATGTTAAATGCTGTTCATTAATTTTATCCCCCCACCCAAAACTATAATTTAAAAAAATAATATGACTGTATGATAATGTTGGTACGGAAACACATTAACGTCTTTGGAATGATTAATTCACATTTTCTGAAGGCATTAATGTTCCTGACTGAAGTTTTAGGGACCTGTACTTACCATCCAAATCAGAGAAGCGAATATCGGTATTTCAGCAAAGATACATAAATGTCAACAAGCAAACATCAATTTATCGATATCATCAATATGGCAGATATATCTGCAGCATGTAAAAGATGAATTTACAGACCCGGAATCTGATCTGCCGTCCAATAAAATCAGCGCGAGTTAAAATTAAATATTCACTGAACTGTTGATCAGCCAAGCAAGAGTAAAACTGTACAAAGTGGTAGAAGTTTGGCTAAAAGAAGAGATGATGCAACAGACATTGAAGCGCGCACATATTCCAACTTCTGGATGTTCTGCAGGAATCCGGTCTTTTTTGATTCAGCTTTTAAACAAGCAGCTCATGTAACAGTGAGTTTTGATTCATTTCTGTCCTGAAGCTCTAAATATAATGCACATCATTTAGTCCTTTAGGAAAAAAAATATATGTGTTCTACACAGCAAAACAAAGTCTAATCACAATAATTAAACATTACATGGGGAGAGGTGCATACCGCCTGTGCAGTCCATCTCAGTACCTCCTCTGAGCGCACAACGCTTTCAGCCACATTGTGCAGCTAAGTACGTGGAGAAAAGTGGCACAGGTGTGGTATTTATAATCGATATCCAGCAGCATTATGAATATGGTAATAAGCTCAGCAAGGCGGCAGGCAGGCTGCACATGCAGATGTATCTCCCGAAGGGGCCCCAAAGCAAATGAGGTGTACCCGGCTGCTGTACCGCAGTTTCATCTGGCTCCAGAAATAACAGCACAGCCCCAACTGTACTTCCCATCTATCAGCCCCGAGTCTGCGGGTGGTATCAGTGGGGGAAAAGGCACACTGAAGGCAGCAGAGAGGAGGATTTATCAGGATGTTAGCGGCACGGGGGGGTTCTCTGGAATGACAGAGTTAACGAATGGCCAGGGTGTTAAATTGTCCATCTTGCAGATGATAATTTAACCTTCTTCTCTGCTTGTTGCTCTGCTTCCTCGTCTGTCGTACCTGACGACAAACGCACGCGTGAGGCAGAGGCCCTGCTGCTTTTGATTTTCTTCCCCGGACGCATGAACGAATGATCGTCCAGTGCAATTTCATTAAGGAGCTCCAGTAAACGTGCAGAAGTTACAAAGACTAATCACTCCTGCTTATCCTCCACGTGAATAGAGATCACGCCGAAAAGCTCCATCAGAGGAGTAGATCCCGATAACACTTTTGAGCATTATCTTCTTTTAAATTTTGAGGAGACATAAATAATTTACTTGCATGGCTGGCACAGCATGGGCTTTGATATTTCAAGGATATAAATAGCTATCCCCCCTTTCCGCTCCAGCCACCGGCGCTACCCATCCTCGCTACAAGTGCACGCAGACAAATGCTCCATAATTGCTGTGTTCTGTCTCCTTTTGTCCAACGATGCACGCTTTTTTTCCCCCTCTCATTCCTGCATTTTAAAATTCCCTAAAAGCACGCCCCCCGTGCATCTTTCATGGCGATCCGCTGATCGCACCTCCACCGTAACGCGATTGATGTTTGCACAGACAGGCATCCCATTAGGACGAGTGGTGCCGAACGGGGAGAGTGAGTTATCCTCACATTACTGCGGTGGGAGATTGAGAGGGGACAGATGGTTTTGTTGCCAGCTTTTAATGAAGTGTTGTGAATCAGTCGGTGCAGCCGAGGTGGTCTCGACTGTCACTGCGATAAGAGATGTAGTGTGGAAGGTTAACAAGGGCGCCGACAGAGAAGTGGCTCCGCGATAGCTTCATCATGTCCAACACCAAACACCAATTCAGATTTCAGGTAACAGCCGACAGCAACACAAAAAAAAAAACGGCGCTGCTTTATGCAAATTGTGATGTGATTAGCTGATGGCTAAAACGGCGTCATTTCTTCCGTAGCGTTTGGAATGCGTAAAAAGCCTCGTCTTAATAAAGCGCATGGCAGCAGAGTTCAGTCCTGCTCGTGTCTCCCGTCAACAAAGTGGAGATAAAGCGTTTCACCTGCGGCTGATAATGCCGGCCTGTCAACTTGTCGTCTGTGCGCCACATGGTAATTATGCGCTCCGGCTTTTTTCCTTTTGTCTTTCAGGACACTAAAGGAAAACAAAATACAACTGCAATTAGGTTTTTCCTCATTACTCTCACACCTGTCAGCTAAAAGAAAAAAAAAGAAAGAAACTGACATTTTGTACCAGAGTGATAGTAAATATCTGGTGGGTGGAGTGAGCTGTGAAAGGTTTAGATGGGTGTCGACTGTCAGGTTTTACCAGCAGAACACTGGTTTCTGACAACATAAGCAGCGCTATCGTAATTGTCAGTAGTCATAATTTTATGGTTAATTAGTGCACTTAAAGGCACACACCCTGTTTATTTAAACTCCTGATTAAAATCCAGAAGCCAGGGAGAACATTACAGGTAATCACATATCCTTGTGTTGGGTTTCACACAAGCTTTGGTTGGTCCAAATTCCCCCCCAAGAAATAACAAGAAGCAAACAAAGAAGAATAATAATCAAAAACTGCTATTAAACTCAAAAAAGTTGTTCATCTCATCTAAGTTCAACACTATTGGGCAAAAGAATCCATAACCCTTTGAGAAGTGTCAAAGAGGTCGGCAGGAAGCTGGTGCACCGCTGCTGTTGGTTGCTTCATATTCAGGAATTTTTAAGGCGAGTGTTTCCAGCAGGCTGGTGGGACATGAGATGGAGAAACACGCAGGATGGACCACAAGAGGGACGTAGTTCTGCTTTGTCGGCGCCGTGTTTCCATTGATGCGGATAAACTCGCAGAACGTGACAGAGCCTCGTTCACGGAGTCCTGTAGAAAACAACTTCAGCTGAATCTCCTTGTCATGCCTTTATTGATAGAAAAGAAAAACATATTTTTAAATAACCCATCCTTGGTGCTCCCTTGCATAGTCCAAACAGTTCTAAACGTTTGACCAGCCTGTGAGTTTAAAGGCAGTTATCTATAGTTGGGCTGATTATCCTCACGTTCATTCATTCAGCATTTTGAAGCTCCACCTAAAACCTGGTTATGATCTACTATCATCAAATTTAGTTTCTTCCCCAGTCTTAGTGGGCGACAGAGTTAGGGAGTTTGCCGGTTTGATTCCCTGCTCCATCTCAGTCGCTGTGTCCTTAGGAAAGACACTTAACCAAATTGCCTGGTGGCGGTGGTCAGACGGCCCAGTGGCGCCGATGTCTGGCAGCCTGGCCTCTGTCAGTCTGCCCCAGAGCAGCTGTGGCTGCTAGCATAGCTCACCACCGTCAGAGTGTGAATGTGTGAATGAGTGACTGGTGTAAAGCTTTGGGGTCGTCGGACTAGTTAGAGTGCTATACAAGTACAAGCCATTTACCATGTAGGGTTTAATAATATATACTGTGTTCTTGGCACCGCTGCCAAAGACGTGTAGAAGTTTGTTTCGTTTTTTTTGTTGTTGTTAAAATTAATTTAAATAAATATAAACTTTAATTTGCTGAAAATAATGCCGTTCGAAGACACATCCTACACTAGTATATTTCTTAATGTAGATCCGTGGTTCTCAAATATTTTGTAACAAGCACCATCTCAAAAAATACCAGGTTTTCTGGGCAACACCATCATGACTATAATTTTAAATAGCGGTAGAACACAACTTAGACATTTTCTAAGTTGTGTTCTACCGCTATTTAAAATTACGGTCACAAGGTTTGCTGCCAAGCAAAAGTAACAAAAGTTCTATTGCCAGCACATACTTGTTCGAAAAATGTAATTTTTATTTTAATTTACTCTGAAATTGATATTTCCTAGTATGAATTTAGAAAAAAATAAATATGAAGATCCATCGTGGTTGGAATTTAACAGAAATGTTGCTGTGGTGGATGTTCCTCAAACCTTACTTTAAAATCCTATATTGACAAACTTGCATATAAAATTCAGTGACAGCTACAAGAAAGGAAATAAAAAAATTTTATCTGCATATCTCACATTCTTTCACCACACACCATAACTGCACAATATTCTTTTGTGAACGTGTTGCCTGGGTAGAAGCACTAAATCCATAGCAATAAAATGTTAGATTGCATTGCTTTTATAAGTTAGCCTGGTCACAGCGTATATAAAAGCATGTGGGCTTTTTTATGTGGGGTAATTTGAATAAAATGCCCTGATATTTCAAAGCCTTGGTAATGCAATGCACCCTGAATGGTTCCCAGATCTTTTGGAAGAGAAGCAGGCCGACAGCATCACTCAGAACCAAACGTTCTGTGTGTGCGTTATTTAAGTTGATTTTCTGACGGACGTCTGTGGCGAGTGTTGGCAGTACCCACTGAAATAATAAATCTGTGTCCATCCACTGATTTTCTAGGCACGCCGACCCTCGCAGAGATTTAGGGGCTGATGACCATCTCCAGCTGCTAATGGACAGGAGGAAGAGTACGCCCTGTACAGGAAACCGGTCCATCGTCACAGGGCCACACAAGGCAGACAATCATGCGTGCACGTACTCCCACCTGCAGGAAATTAGCTGCGGCCAGTTAAGATTACATTCATGGTGAAATACAGCGGGACAACATGCATTCTCCACACTGGAAAGCCCCAGCTGGGATTTTATCCCATGATAACCAACAATTGTGCCACCGTGCCGCACATATGTTTTTGTGCATCCTAAAAATGCTAACAATTACGTGTTATGGGGTTATAATTGGAGGGTGAGTGCTGGCATGTGTGTGGCTGCAGTTCACAGTGAGCGTTTCACCAATAATGTGCTTATGCACACAGGTGTGATCTTCTCTACAGACCTTAGTTTTTTGCATGCTGTTGCAGCATCTTTGTGGGTAAAAACTGTGTGCTTTAAGGAGAAAAAGGCTGCACACGACTCCTTTCTCTCCTCTTTGTGCAGCTCTGTTTATTTATACCTACAGAGAAAATGATTTTGAACTTCCATGTCACTCCAAAAGCACCGCGGCTCAGCATGCAGTGTTTGTCCCTTTAGAAAGAAGAGATACTAAATTTGAGAACCAGGCTTTGTGACATCCCTGATAAGGATAACCTCTTCATTCATTTCTCTCAGAGCCGAGAAGAAAGGTGAGTTTGCCTCTGCTGGTGTTCAGTGACAACAGAACGAGACAGCAAAGCACAGACTGCAGCAAAAGTGCTCATCAGAGACACAAGCAGCTCTCCCCTTTGATCCTTTTAGGACGTTGTCACCTTACAGCCAAAAACTTTGATGTATTTTATTGGGGTTTTGTGTGAAAGGCCAGCACAAAGAAGCATATCTTTGTACAGTGGAAGAAAAATGAGGCATGGCTTTCAAAAATTTCTTTAAAAAAATTGGAGTGGATTTGTACGTAGTCCCCCGTTACTCTGACATCCTTAAACAAAATCAAGCACAGACAGCTGTCTGCAGTACTCACCCCTTTGCTAAATAAAGTCTTTTTTTAATCTCAGTATGAATGTATCTGTGAAGACCTTGAAGCTTTGCTAAAGAACAACTATGGCACAACTGCAACGCTGTCAACACTTGGCTGTCTGCTTAAACTGAGACCCGGGCACGGAGAGGATTAATCAGAGAATCATGCCAAGAGACCTGCGGTAACTCCCGAGAAGCTGCAGGCGTCGACTGCTCAGGTTTGTCTACAGTTCAACTATTAGTTCAGCAAAATTGGCTTTTTTTTTTTTTTAGATAAGCAGCAAGAAGAAAGCCATAAATTAGCTGGTTTGACACGAGCAATGAAGAGGATATAAGAACATGTGGAATAAGGCGCACAAGTAAGATGAAAGCACAATGACAAACAACTGTTGACCTACAGGGAACATTTCATGTTTGGTAGAAAAATAATACCTCTGACAGCACCACCGGTACAGTGCAGCAGGGAGGGGACAGCTTCATGCTGTGGGGATGAAGCTCCACACAGGCTTGTATCATGTGTTGAAATGACCCGGTCAAATTTGGGGCAAAAGTCCAATTGAGAATCAGGGCAAAATGTAAAAAGTCTTAAATAGAGATCCTCCTCCTCCAGTCTGACTGAGCTTCAGCTCCTTTACAGAGAACAATGTGTAAAGCTTGTGGAGAGATTGACTTTGTTTGCAGCAACTTGTGGTTCACTAAAGTAATGACTCAGTTGGGGGTTAATATAAAAACGTATGCAGCATTTTCCAGATATCTGTTTTCAGTTGATTTCAAAATTGTGCACTTCTTTGTTTTGATGTGTCCCATTTTCCCAATGAAATACAGTGAACTTTGGGGTTGTGAAAAGTCCATGGGTGTGAATATTTTTGCCAGGCACTGTAAATGTAGATATGTGGTAAGCTGGCCAAACACAAGCGTCAAGTATAAACACAATCAAATACATTACAGGCCCTTCTCAACACCCCAGACCTGGTTAATATTGTCACAATTTTACATAGCACAACTTTGCAACCCAATTAACATTATAGCTTGACTTACAGACAGAGATATAAAGGAGCAAACTGACTATTATTCCCCCACGCTGAAAGACCACTTCATTTGAAACACCTCATAAAGGCAGCCAGCTTTATTTATTTTTTTGTCAGTTCTCTGCTTTAACGGGAGGCGATGCTCGACGGCGATGCATCAACATGACTTGGCAAAAGAAGATCCTCCAAAAGGCAACATGAAAATGAGCTCCAAAATCAAACAGCGAGGGGAAAGAAGAAGGTTTTGTTTTGCAGCAATGATCTGGAAACCTGTTAAAAACCATGCATGGCTTTGGTCAAATTGGCGTTATTTGCACTAACGAGGACTTTTGCAGTCAGAACAAACTCAGTCAATTATGGTTCACTTCAAATCTAAAATGTCATCTTCCTCTGAGATCCCTGTCAGAGACATATTGCTCAGTTCGGATGTGTGTTGGGAGCAGACACACACTCATCCCAAGCAGCATTTACAGAACCACCAGGAAAAACGAGGAAGACGCAGAAAGGAGTGAGGAGATAGACACACAGGGCAGGCAGCTCACCGGCAGCACTCAGTCCTTCAGGGTTGGCGCTCAGCTCTTTCATGTCAACCACGCAGCATCCCAAGTGCTGGGTACCACCGTCCTCCATCTGTCCGACCCGCACCTCACTTCTCCCCTCTGCTCCCCGTCCACCTCCTCTCCCACGGAATACCACAGTCCAGTCCAGCTCCCCGGCTCTCACGCACCCTGCCAGACAGAGAAAAAGCTTTCACGAGAATAGCAATCCGCTCGCCTTGCTTCCTTGCTGCCTCACAGCATGCTCTCTGTCGGCTTTAAAAGATGCCTTGTGGAAACTAGTGAGGAAGAGAGGAACCGGCGTGGGACCTGGAGCAGCATCAGTAGGGGAGAGAGGGAGGGAGAGGGAGCTAGACGGGGGTGGTGGTGAGGGGGGAAAGGGAGGAGTGATGAGGATGCGAGTCTCAGAATGAAAGAGAAAGCAGGACAGAATTGATGTTTTGTGCGATGCACAGTCCTATCCATCAATCTTGGGCTGTCAGTGGGGGCACCCGGAGCTGACTGCACGGTGCAACACAGCCAGAGAGACAAAAACTCTGCAGCGCTCCCTTTTCCCCCTCTTACTGTGGAGCCGCTGCTGCATCCAGATCCAGCAGCAGGGGTCCCTCTGATTTGTGACATCCGTCTCCCTCCCCTTCAGCAGCACCCCCCCCCCTCGCGCCACTACACCTCCTTTTGGCTTCTCCATCAGGAAAACAAATAAGCATTCGGCTGCTGAGCTCCCCGCAGTGAGACCAGAATCGTCTAGCATGTCGTCCCAAAAGTTACACATACACGTAAAGGCTGAGAAAGACAACACTACAGTGGTTTACCAACAGGTTAAACACAAAGAAAGAACAGGTATTAGCGCTAACATTTGATTTATTCAGCAGTTGTGTTTATAGAGCTTCCCTCCGTCTTTATTTGTTGCCCTCTCCGTGCCGCCTACCACTCATAACGAGGTGTTTATTGTTAGATATTTGGCAACCTTGTCTTTGACGCCATGGAAAGCTTCAGATCAATATTAATTTATACCTCGCTGGACTGAGTGCTGCTCAGATTTCTGCTAAGAACCCATGAAGGAGCAGCCTTACGAATGCATTTTAAGCAGCCTTGCGAAATTATTCATACCCCTTGATCTTTTTCACGTTCTGCAATGTTATAAACACAATCTTCAATGCCATATGTCACACACCAGCTCGCAGCTGTGCATAATTGTCAAGTGGAAGGAAACAGAGACATGATTTCCCACATCTAGAGAAATAAGAAAAGTCTGGTGTGAATTTGTAATCAGCTGGCCTGATTTATAATTTGCAGAGCGTCTTTCACTATTTCACAAATCTTTTGGGTATTTTTTTTACAGCTTTAGACTTCTAAAGACCAAATATTATGCCCATTCTTCTTTGAAAGACGGCTTATAGCCAGTTAGATCAGATGGACAATGTCTGAACAGGCATTTCACGTTTCAGCAGAGTTTCCTGATTTGAATTAGGTCTGTACTTTGACTTGCTTGATATAAACCATTCCAATGTAACTCTGGCTGCATTTTTTTGGGTGGGTGTCCTGCTGGAAGATGAGCCCCCACCCCAGTCTTTGAAGCTTCAGGCAAGTTTTTTTGAGGACTGCTTGGAATTGCGCTCCATCCATCCTCCCATTGACTCCGACCAGCTTTTCTGTCTCTGCTGGAGAAAAGCACCGTGACAGCATGATACTCCCCTCAACATGTTTCAACCTGAGAATGGTGTGTTTGGGTTGATGGGCAGTGTTAGTTACCTGTCCGGCTCTGTAGCTAGATTTTAGTAACATCTGACAGAGATGGTGAGGATTTAGGGGAGAAGGTGAGTATCAGCCAAGTTGGGTGAGTGTGGAATGGATTCTGATGGCATTTGTTCCAGGATTCCAGGATGAACTGAGGAAGCAGATGTGGAGAGGTGTATTGTTGGAGGGAGGACAGGGATGTTTGGTTCATGGTGGGACCCAGGCAACAGATCCAGGAGAGAGCAACTAGAGAAGTGGTGGGGAGACGCTGCGGTAGGATTCCAGAGGTGAGACCACCAGAAAGTTCCAGGAAGTGACGGGGCAGTAAATTGGAAACCAGAGAGCAGTATTCAGACTGGAACAGTGCCTCAGTGATCATGAGAGTACAGAACAAAAAGGACTGATTACCACGGTGAGAGTGAGAAGTATCTGGTGTCGGACCTCAAGGACCACTCCTTTCTATGCTCCTCCTAAGTGGTCGCAGCGCTCCAGCTGCATGGACACAGAGGAAGAAAAGCACACACACTTGGATCCAGGTGCTCACAGATCCACTTCTATGCAGAACCCCCCTCCTTCATTAGCTTTGGCTGTCACTTTATACATCTTATATTAAATAATACTGAATATTTTTCAGTGACTTTATCAAGCCGTTGGTTGTTTGTACCTGTAATACTTTATCGGTTGGTTTTACTGTTCCTTTTATATCTCTCTTTGCAGATGTAGAAGCAGACTCAAAGGATGTTATACTGCTCTCTCCTTTTCCTCTATTTTTGTCACCTTCTCTCCCTTTTTAGCATTTTGTATAATCTGTTTGTCTTCCTTTTTTTCCTCTTCTACCTTCCTGTTTTTGTGTCCATTGAATGTGAAATAGTCCCAGAATAAAATCTAATAAAACTTTTTGCATATATAAATCAAGCACTATGACGAAAGCAGTAATGCTCCACTTGTGAAAGTAAAAACTGTTGGGCTCTCTTTGGCATTATGACAACAATTTTTAAATATATACTGCCAGACAGGACACATGAAGGCCATGAAGAGCTTTTAGGATTCACTTTAAAGTGAATCCTAAAACATACAGGAAGCCAATAAAAAGAAGGTAAAATGGGGGAGATATGCTCATATTTGTGTGTACCAGATAAAAGACGTGCCGTTACATTTTGCACTCTCTGCTGGGCAATATTGGAGCCACTTACCACCATATGAAGCGCATTACAGTAATCCAACAGAGTAGTGACAAAGCCATGGCTTATTGTCTAAATATCCTTCCTGGAGAATCAGCTTTATTTTAGCCATCTGCCTTTACTGATGGAAGCTGGACTTCACAACTGCCCTTATCTGACCATCAAATTTAAGGTCAGCATCCACTTCAACCCCAAGGTTGGTAATAAAAGAGTTTCTATATTCAGACAAATAACCTTTCTCAATAAGGGGGTCTATGTTGGGCCATTAAAATCCATAACTTTTGTCTTTACTCTCATTAAACTTTAAAAAGTTAAGAGCCATCCACGCCTTTAAGTCATTTAAGTCATTCCTTTTTAAGTGGGATGTAAATCTGACTATCATCAGCATAACAGTGGAAGAGCACACCATGCCTCCTTAATATGGAGCAAACTGGAATTAAATACAACACAAAGAGAAGTAGGCCCAAGACTGAGCCCTGAGGTACCCCACAGATGATGACATATAGCCTCTTACACTGACACAAAAGGTTCAACCTACTACTAATACTCTGATGCCCACCCACTGTGCCAAACATGAGTAACATTTTGTGGTCCACTGTATGAATGCAGCAGTTAAATCCAAGAGCACAAGAACAACACAGTCACCAGAATCTGTAGCCAAGAATATGTCAATAAATGGGCAGTTTCGGTACTGTGTACGATTTTAAAACCAGACTGGAACACCTCTAACATATCATGCTCCTCCAAAAAAGCCATCAACTCACCATAAACCTCCGTCTCAATAATTTTAGAAATGAAGGGCAGGTTTTTATTAATCAAAGGTTGAACAACAGCGTGTTTTAAGCGGACAGGAAACACACCTGAGGACAAACTACAGTTAACAATAGCAAGAACAGAATCCCCTAAAGTAGTAAAGACCTCTTTAAAAAAGAAATAGTGGAGAAACAACATCATATGGGGAACCTGCAGGTTTCAAGCGACCAACAATGTCATGTAAAAGTGTCACCGTCACAGACTCAAACTGGTCAAAAACAGCAGGGGAAGTGACTGACACTGATGGATCATAGCCAGTGTAAGAAATAGAGGCCCTAGTGAATGCAATCTTATCCATACAAATTGAAGAAAATGTTCACAATCCACATGAATCCAAATTTGTATGAGGAGCATTAAGAACACAGTCAATAGTCCTAAACAAGACACGAGGATTGGGACATTTAGACAAGATGATGTCACAGAAGCGCTTTCTTTTAGCGTTTTTCACCGTTGTTTGGTAGCGGTGATTTTGATTAAAAGCACACACACACACACCACCCTGACAATATAACAATTCTCTGTGCATTGCTGGACGATTGACTTAAATCTGTTCAGTACTGGTCTTCATGTTGCCGTTTATTCACTGATGTCTCCTTAACTAACCTCTGAAGCCTTCACAGAACAGCTTGAAATGAACTAAGATTGAATTTCACTCAGCGGAACTTTATTTACTGACAAGGCAACTTCTGAAGGCAACTGGACTGGATTCTATTCTGAGGTTTACCATCACATGAAATCCCGAAGAGATAAATTGTAGTTTGTGGTTCTAACACCACAAAAACAAAGTTCAAGGGGTTTGAAAATACTTAAAAAAGTACTCAAAGCACCTTTACAGCTCTGATGTTTTCTCAGTCATGTTGCGTATTGCCTGGATTTGTTATTGATAAACACCGACAGAGAAAAAGTCTACTTAACTTTCATCAGTAGTAACAAAAATGACTGCAGACATTTATTCATAAAGTCTGATCTTCGAGTGCATTGTAAATCTGCTACCTTCTAAAACTTACAAACACTGCATGCTGTGCTGCAGAGCTTTAACAGTGACATGGAAGTTCAAAATCATTTTCTCTGTGGGTATAAATGAATAGAGATGCACAAAGTATAGAGAAAGGAGGAGTTGTGTTGCCGTGTCTCCTGCAAGCTCACAGATTCTCCACAAAATGATGGAACAGCATGCAAAAGCTAAGGTCTGTGGAGAAAATTACATCTGTGCGTGAGTGAATTACAACACGTGTTAAATCAAGTCATTTTAACCGCAGCCACAAGCAGAAACTGATTTTTTAAGACTGTACCAAGATGTAAGGTGGTAAAGTTGTTCGTATTGTTGCTTTGCAGAAGGTTCTATTATTAAATCCCTGCCAAGGCCTTCCCATGTGGAGTTTGCATGTTCTCCCTTCGCATGCTGACGTTCTCTCCACGTTCTCGAGCGTCCTCCCAGAGTCATGAAACGTAAATCTTCTGTGTTCCGTAGTCTTCCTCCTCTGAGGTTTGTCAGGGGACATAATTATGGACAGCTGTGTGTTGATCGCTCACATAAAATCCCAATAACATCCACTGAAGGTTGCTGTCAAGGTGACAAAATGTGAACAAGTTTAAGGGTTACAAATGCTTAATTTTAAGTGTGGAGCCTGTAAATCGTAAAGATATTGAATTTAAACGTCAGTTTCAGCTGTTAGTCACCTTTTCATGTTATGTGAGCAAGAAAAAAAGATTGAAAAAAGGTTCGCTTTTAAAACAATTAACCTAAACAATTAACTCTCTCTTTTTGCTAAACTGTTTTTGCTCTATGGACTAATATTGAAGACGTTCTGTATTGAGACCTTACAAGCTACAGGAGCTCCAGATCCGTGCGGAGTTCCAGCACCGTTTGCAGGCAGCTGGTCTGGGATGGGGCTGGTGCCAAAACCCAAAATGAAAATAAATTGGTCCCCATGGACGCAATGAGACAGGAGCTGAATCCCACGCTACACTCGGAGGCTTCTCCTTCACTTCCCAGCAGGCTCTCCATCCTCAAGCCCTTCATCCCGTTTATCCCCACACTTTCCATGTTTCAACCCCCTTTTTTTACTCCCTCCACGCGTCATGATGAATGTTATCTTGTTCGGTTTTAATGAAAATCAGATTTCTGATGCACACAGATAAACACGACTGCCTGCGCGTGTGTAAAGACTTGAGCCGATCCGTGGGGTGATCCATTAACATTCTGATTCGTTTCTTTTAAAAGGCGACATGTGTTGTCTTATTAAAGCCTGACTGATAGAGGAGGCTGGGGAAAATCAATAGTGAATGCACTAAGAGATGGTGAATGGTACACAGAGGAGAGGAGACCAGAATAAGCATGCCCCTTTTTAGCCATTCAGCCCCAAAGCACAGACAATGAATCCTTACATTTACCTGTTTCAGTGGTGCTCGATGCCTATTAAAATCTGAAATACACTGCTTGCAGTATTAACTGAACAGAGAGCCAATACTTTGAATAATGCTTACGGTTTGGATGCATCCTGTTTCTGCCAGAGCTCCACACGTAAATGAGGGGAGGCCACAGAAATCCATGTCCAATGGTGTCTCTTGGAAATAAAAAAGAAACCAAAGGTTGGAGGTTAGACAATTAGAGCAGCTCCTAATTAAACCAGTACCTTAAATCAGCACACATTCCCTAATGGCTGATTTACACTCTCCCATTCGCAAAGATTACTGTTGATTTTGTTGCTCTTTGGGTGTCTGTTGTGCATTTAAGTTAAACCTGTGGACACAGAAATCAGCACTCTGACTGTGGTCACAACAGGAAGAATAAAAGTATCAAAGTTTTTCTTTTCCAAACATCCCCCCTGCTGGGAACCCTTTCTTTGATTTTTAACAGGAGAAAAAAGCTAGTGGATGACAGCAGACCAACACACAGAGGATCAGAAATGTTTTTTTTTGCCCAGTTTCAGTCCAGCAGTGCCAACTAGCAGTCTAATATGCAGGGCCATGGAAAGTGCTTTGAGTTCTTTGCAGGGGTAAATGTTGAATAATGAAACAGCTCTGCTCCAAAAGCCAGCAGATGTCTGTCACCCTAAGTTGACTTTCTCACTGAAAGTACATTCTGCTTGGCAACCACTTAACAGCAGTCACATCATGATGTCACAGTCCCTGATAAAACAGAATAACCAAAGTGGAAAAACCTACTAAAATAAAGAGACTTAAGTATATGTCCACATGCATAGTTAAAAAAAAAAGCACAACATTCTTTTAGTTGCAGTTCACCCTATTCTGAGCTTGTTCAAAATTAGAAAAATGTTTTATCTTGTTAACATATGTGATGAAAGGTGGCTACAGATGCAGAACTAACTGGAGAAAGGCACTAAATCAGGAGCAGCGGAAATATGTAAGGAGTTCTTGGTAAAAAAAAAAGAAAAAAAAGATGGTCACATAAATAGCTGAAGATCCAATGCGCAAAATCAGAAGAAGCTTTGAGAGAAAATTAGAGCTGCAGCATTCTGAAAGTGAGGAAGAAGACCCTGGCAGAACAATGACAGACGGATCAACAGGTGGGGGCAATAAAAAAAGAAAGACCAGGTGTAACAGGTTCTTCTTCTTTGTTTTATGTTGGTTACCAAAACACTTTAAAAACTCACTAAGAATTATTCAATTCAATTGTATTTATATAGCAGCAATTCACACCACCTGTAATTTCGAAGCACTTCATAAAGACAAATTCAATCAAATCCTCCAGATTGGTCAGAAAGTTTCCTCTCTAAGGAAACCCAGCAGGTTGCATCAAGTCTTGACAAGCAGCATTCACTCCTCCTGAAAGAGCGTAGAGCCACAGTGGACAGTCAAGTCAAGGCAAGTTAAATTATAAATGAGTCAGCAATAAGACAATTCAAAGTGCTATACATGAGCAAAACAAAAAACAGAGGAAAGAAAGCATTACAGGGACAGAGGAAAAACATTGCAGGGGGCGAGCACATTGCATTGGAACAGTAGAAGGTCTAACATAGTATAAGACGAGTTGGACTACAAACGTCAAAATTAACATTTAAACGCAACTAACTCTAAATAAATAGGTTTTTAACCTTGATTTTAAGGAACTCAGGGTTTCAGCACTTTTACAGTTTTCTGGGAATTTGTTCCAGATAAGTGAAGCATAGGAACTAAATGCTGCTTCTCCATGTTTGGTTCTGGTTCTGGCTCTGCAGAGCAGGCTGGAGCCAGAAGAGTCTGGAGGGTTGATGCACTGATAACAAGTCTGTGATGTATTTAGGTGCTAAGCCATTCAGTGATTTATAGACTAACAGAAGGATTTTAAAGTCTATTCTCTGAGATACAGGGAGCCAGTGGAAGGACTTCAGAATTTCAGGGGTGATGTTCTCTACGTTTTTAGTCTTAATGAGGATGCGAGCAGCAGCGTTCTGGAGCAGCAGCAGCTGTCTGATTCACTTTTTTGACATACCTGTGAAAACACCGTTGCAGTGATCAGTTCTACTAAAGATAAACGCATGGATTAGTTTTTCAAGAGCTTGCTGAGACATTAGTCCTTTAATTTTGGAAATATTCTTCAGGTGAAGAACATTTCTGCACTGTCAATGGCTTTTCAGCAATCCCTCATACTGAGCATGCAGTGGAGAGGAAAACTCCCCTTTAACAGGAAGAGACCTCCTGCAGAACCAGGCTCAGTATGAACGCACATCTGCCTCGACCCAAAGACAGAGCAGAGACACAAAAACACAAAAAGAAGACAGAAGCAGACAATGATCTAAGAATCCTTTCTATGTTATAGGGTAATGGCAGATGACCTGCGCCCCCCCCCCCCCATGACGTCACAGCTAACAGAACGTCAGACCAGGTGTACCTGCTATGAAGAGAAAAAAAGAGAGAGAGAACAGGACGCTAAAAGTTGAAATAACAACTAACAATGCAAATTGGAGAGCAGTAGTAGAACTCCTTAGAGTGAGAGAAATAGGCCCTGATGTCCTCCAGCAGCCTAAGCCTATAGCAGCATAACTACAGAGATACCTCAGGGTAACATGAGCCACTCTAACTAGAAGCTTTGTCAAAAAGGAAAGTTTTAAGATTAGTCTTAAAAGTAGACAGGGTGTCTGCCTCACGGACCAAAACTGGGAGTTGGTTCCAGAGGAGAGGAGCCTGATAGCTAAAGGATCTGCCTCCCATTCTACTTTTAGAGACTCTAAGAACCACCAGCAGACCTGCAGTCTGAGAGCGAAGTGCTCTGTTAGGGTAATCAGAGCTCTGATATATGATGGAGCTTGATTATTAAGGGTTTTATATGTGAGAAGGAGAATTTTAAATTCTATTCTTGATTTAACAGGAAGCCAATGACTTTTGTTGATTTTCATCAGAACTCTCGCTGCTGCATTTTGGATTAGCTGAAGACTTTGAACTGCATTTTGTGGACTTCCTGATTTTAAATAATTACAATAGTCCAGCCTTTAAGTAACAAATGCATGGACTAGTTTTTCAGTATCACTCCTGGACAGAATATTTCTACTTTTGGCCATATTCTGGAGGTGAAAAAAGGAAACCATGGAAACCTGTTTAATATGGGATTTAAATGACATGTCTTGGTCAAAAATGACACCGAGTTTTTATTTTATTTCAGTACTGGAGGCCAATTTTACGGTATCCAGATTAGGTAATTGATCAAGAAATTTATTTTTTAAGGACTCCAGAACAAAGCTTACATCTGTCTTGTCAGAATTTAAAAGAAGAAAATTTAAGATCATTCAGGTTTGTATGCCATTAAGACATTCCTGTAATCAAAGTAATTGATTGGATTCATCAGGATTTATGGATAAATAAAGCTGAGTGTCATCAGAACAACAATGGAAATTAATCCCATGCTCTCTGATAATTTTACCAATCGGTAGCATATGTGTAGTAAAAAGAATTGGCCCCAGGACTGAACCCTGTGGTACTCCACAGGTGGCCCTAGTGTTTGAAGAAAATGTATCATCAGCATGAAAAAAATGAAATCTGTCAGACAGCCTAATACTTTTTCCTTAATCTCTACAGTATGTTCAAGTCTTTCTAGAACAATATTGTGATCAACTGTATCAAATGCAGCACTGAGATCTAACAGGACAAGTACAGACCCAAGTCCATTGTCTGAGGCCATGAGAATATCATTAGTGACCTTCACCAGAGCTGTTTCAGTGCTATGATGAGCTCTGAAGCCTGACTGAAACTCTTCAAATAGGTCATTACTTTGTAAATGTTCACAAAGTTGATTAGCAACTACTTACTCAAGAATTTTAGATAGGAAAATAATATTAGATATAGGTCTGTAATTTATTAAGTCATCTTGATCAAGAGATGGTTTCTTAAGTAAAGGTTTAATAACAGCTACTTTAAAAGCCTATGGTACATATCCACTTACTAAGGATAGATTAATCATGTCTAAAATAGGGGCATTAATCAAAGGGAATACCTCCTCAAATAACTTGGTTGGGATTGGGTCTAACATACAGGTAGAAAGTTTAGATGAAGCAAAAATTTTAGATAGCTCAGAAAGCTCCACTGCGTCTATACAGTTCAGACACTGCGCAGGTTCTAAAGATTACTCCAACACTGCCTCACTTACTAAGGACGAGGTAATCATGTTTGAAGGATGCCAATGATTTTATTTTTAATAGAATCTATTTTATTTATGAAGAATCCCATAAAGTCATTACTGCTGAGAGCTAAGGGAATGGATGGATCAACGGAGCTGTGACTCTGGGTAAGTTTGGTAACTGTACCAAAGAGAAACCTAGGACTATTTTTATTCTCCTCTATTAATGATGTAAAATATGCTGCTCTAACTCTGCGAAGGGTCTTTTTATACAACAGTAGACTGTTTTTCCAGATTAGGTAGGATTCCTCTTGGTGTGTAGAGCGCCATTTTCTCTCCAATTTCCTAACATTGTGCTTCAAAGAAGCTCTAAATTAAACCAAGAGGCCAGCTTCCTGTGAATAATGACCTTCTTTTTCAAAGGGGCTATGCTGTCTAATGCAAAATTCTATGACGAAGTGACCATCAACAACAGTGTCAAATTGTGAATGAGAAGAAACAAGATTGCTGCCATCTGCCGGGCTTTTCTGTGATACTGAGGAAATTAAAAGAGCGATTATTTCTTTGAAGTTTGATACAGCATTATCAAATAAAGATCTGCTCTAATAAAACCCTCTTTAGGGGGTGGAGAACTCAGTTAAATTGAACTGAAAGGTTATTAAAAATGGTCAGCTAGGACAGGGTTGTGAGGAAATACTGTTAATTCTTCAGAATCAATCTCATATGTCAATACAAGGTCTAAAGTATGTAGGCAAGAGTGCATCGGTTTATGCACATTTTGAGCAAAACCAATTGATATAGTTTTAAAGGCTACATTAAGGTTATCACATTCAGTGTCAACATGAATGTTAAAATCAATACAAAACAACAAACAGAAGAGGTTTTATTGCTTTGCCGTTTGCATGAGGGAAACTAAGGGTTAAATGTTCAAAAGAAGTGTAGTTATTAATTGGCCTGGGACTAAATACAGTCAGTCCGGACAGTCAGTCCGGGTCAGACAGAACACCTCTGATGTCATCACCCTCAGCACGGGCTCCCCTCAGGGTTGCGTCCTGAGCCCCCTGCTGTTCACCTTGATGACTCATGACTGCGTCCCCAGCGGTGTTGGGGAGTAACGGATTACATGTAACGACGTTACGTAATTTAATTACAAAAAAAGAGTAACTGTAAACTGTTACAGTTACAATGAGAAAATATGTAATTCAATTACAGTTACTTCCGAAAATATTAAGAATTACAAATTTAGTAAAAATTTTTTAAAAATATAAAGAAAAACCTTTGCGAAATATGTAATGATATTTTTATTGTTTCGCGCCCTGTATCGCCGTTTCCCACTACGGCTCCTTGTCTGTATCACTCTGATGATCCATCCTGTGCTGGTGGAGCCTTCTGAAAGAACAGCAAGTGAGCGGACGTTTCACGGTTTTATTTGGCTTCATTTTAAGGAAGAGAAAGATGCAACAAGGCGCTTTGCAATCATGCAGTCTCTTGTTATTCACACACAACAATAAACCGTGAGAGCCGACGTGTGTTGTGAAACTTTAAAACTTTATATTAAGGGGGAAATCAAACGCGCGTCTACACAGCACAGCGTTCACAGTGTTGCGTTTGTGAGCGTCGGAAAGCTATGGTGCATTCAGGAGCATGGGACATTTCAGTTTTACAACGAAAAAGGCAGAAAACGGAACAGAACTTAACTCATACAATAATGTATTTATCCAGAAACAGTGTGGGCTTTCTTACAATACTGAATGCTCTATAATTGTATTTCTGTTATTTTTGATTATGCACATCTGCTAGCTTTTTATTCTAAAAAATCTATAATATTACAGCAGCAAATTATCAAAGTTTTTCAAAGCCTGTTTAAAAGCTCCAAATGGGGCTTCAGATCATACAGCAACAATTGTGCTGTCATTGTTTTACAGGGCAGAATTTGCATTTGCTGACTCTTGTCCTTTAACTACTGATGGATATACAGGAATAGAGTCATACAAGTGTCAATTCCTCTGAGATAGCAGGGGATGCAATTTTTGGCAAGGAAAAATCCATCCTCCTTGTTTTAAACTTAAAAATCGTCACACACACACACTTGTGGACATCCTGTGATTGCATGTCTGCAGTTCCCTTTCAGCTTAGTGCTTTTTTAAGGTTCACATTCAGTTCTCAAAAATTTAATGTTGAACATGGGTCAATACTCATTAAAACCTTAAAGTATTCAAAAAGTAATCAAAAGTAATTAGTTACATTACTTTTTAAAAGTAATCGAAAAAGTTACACTACAATTACATTTTAAACAAAGTAACTTGTAACTGTAACGGATTACATTTTTAAAGTAACTTACCCAACACTGGTCCCCAGGTTCACCACCAATCACATTGTGAAGTTTGCAGACGACACAACGGTGGTGGGCCTGATCAGAGACGACAGCGATCAGGACTACAGAGAGGAGGTTGAGCAGCTGGTGGGCTGGTGCAGAGACAACAGCCTGATCCTGAATGTGGAGATCGTCGTCGACTTCAGGAAGAAGCGGCCGCACCACGCTCCACTGCTCATCAACAGCTCAGCTGTGGAGGTGGTCAGCAGCACCAAGTTCCTGGGGGTGCACATCACGGACAACCTCACCTGGTCTGTGAACACCACGTCATTGGTGAAGAGAGCACAGAAGCGCTTGTACTTCCTGCGGAGAATGAGGAGAGCCCACCTGCCCCCGCCCATCCTCACTTTCTACAGAAGCACCATAGAGAGTATTCTGACCAGCTGTCTCTCTGTGTGGTGTGTAGGTTGCAGTGCTTCCGACTGGAAGAACGTGAGGAGAGTGGTGAGGACAGCAGAAGGGATCATCGGGGCTCCTCTTCCCGACATAAAAGACATTTCATCTGAGCGCTTCGTGTCCCGGGCCCGTAACATCATCAGGGACCCCTCACACCCCCACCATGGACTGTTCTCCCTGCTGCCTTCTGGGAAGAGGTTCTGCAGCATCCGCTGCAGGTCCACCAGGTTCTACAAAAGCTCTTTCCCTGTTGCCATCAGACTGTTGAACTGCTGAACTATAAACTATAAACTCTGCACAACATTTGCATATTTGCACATTTGCATCACTGCATCTCTATCCAGCATTACAAATGCTGCCGAACTCTTAGTTTCCAAATGCATTCTTGCACAAATGCCCTTTGCACAATCAATTCTGCACATACAAATGGTTTTAAAAATACTCACCTGTACACTGTGATTTTCTCCTGCATTGTTTACATTTCAATTGTTTACTTTTAAATCACTGCTGCACCTTATACTGTAATTTAATTTACTGCAATTTACAAGCTATATGCAACGAAATTTCGTTCTGTACACACTCTGTGCACACAAAATGACAAATAAAGTTGTCTAAATCTAAGCCTAAGTCTAATTAACAAATCAGACTGAAAGATGGTTGCTACTCCTCCTCCTTTCTGGGATTGTGGAAATTTAAATAATTGGAGTGAGTTGACTCATTTATACTTATGTAGGTTTCTGTGAGACAAAATAAATCAATCAGACTATCAGAAATCAATTAATTAACAAACAGAGTCTTTGGAGGGAGAGACCTTATATAATATGATATGACATAATATAATAATGGGTAATGGTAACAGTAACAGTGAGTAACAGTACAGAAGCTGCAGAGAGGTGTGTTAAACTATTCCTCTGCTTCCTGGTCTGGACCCTGGGTTGTCAGCATTTTTCATAAATCCGGCCAGATTCCTAGAAAGAAGAGCTGCACCAGCCAAAGTGGAACGAATGCTTTCTTGAGTGTCAAATGGAAGAACAAACTGAATCAAATCATTACACCAGGATTTGGGGTGACTGTTTTGCGCAGGTCCAGTTGGACTTGAAACAATGTTTTACAGAAGTTGTACTTGATATTCCATTTAAAATAAGCGGCAAACAATAACTGAACTTCGGGTTTATGGTGTAGTGTGAAGCGTTTTAACTTCTTCAGAAATGTTTCTTCAGATGGTATATGAAGCAACTCTCAAACTTAGATCTCAGCGGGGTTTCAAGTGAGTGAGTTGGACCAGACGGCTAAATTATGTTCAGATGTAACTGCAGAGATGGTTCATTCAGTTTACCAGAGGTCTCATATTGAATTGCCTCTTATCTTTTACTGATGTGTTGCCTTTTTAACATAGAAAATACAGCTTTGACTCTCAAGGAGCTACAATTATTCACTAACAACAAGCGGTTTATGGTGCATCTTGAGGATGTAAAAAGTTAACACAATATAAGTCAGTAGTTCCAGTCAGCTCTTATGTGTTGAGCTTTTGCAGAGAACCATTTTTCCTTTCTCCCTCAGCCACTTAACCCTTGTTGAGTTGCAGGCCAGCTGGTGACTATGTCCTGCAGCATTTGTGATGGTTATTTTGTTCCAGTGCATTACGTTCAATTTTGTCTTACCTGCAGGGAAATTTGGTTTACAGCAATTTTTGGGAACAAAAATACAGTCACAAATTCAGCAAAAGAGACATCGAAGTGTACTTTAACAATCTGAAAACTGTCATCGAACCTCAATGAAAATGTTTAAACAGGACTCATTTTAACTGAACAAAAACCTGCGTTTTTTTCCCTCTAGTTGGCTTTGCCTTTAGATTTTTTTATTTATTTATTTATTTTCCCAGTGTCCTGTCTAGCAATGTGGCAATAGGAACTGATGTCTCAATGCCAGATAGAGCTCGACAGATTTTGCTTTTACAAGTGGAGTGAACAGCTTTCGCCATAGTGCTCCGCTTGATTTATGCATGTAAATAGCTTTATTGTGATTCCTGCAGGGAGAATTTCAAATTATATGGACACTACAATGGGAGAGTAAAGGAAGAACAAGAAGAGAGAGAAAAAAAAGAAAGAGAAGAGGTGAAAGAAAGAAGAGATAAAAGGGAGAAGGTGATAAAACGTTCTCCGTCTGCTCCATCACCTGGAAAGAGACGCAAAAAGAACAGCACAACCAACAGACATAAAGCAACAGTTACAATCGAATAACACCTAGATTCCATTGCTAAATCATATGTATTATTATTTAAGCTGACATGTGTAAATTGAAACCTGAAAAAAGAAAGTGAAAGAACATAAATAAATAAATAAATTACAGGCTTTCTGTATATAAGTGAACACTTAATACCTGGAACCCTGCACCTGTGGGAGTTTGTGAGAGTGCACTAGTTTAGGTGAAAATTATACAGAAGGAAATAGCTCGATAGTGGTTGTGGAGAACCAAAGGCCCGCCTTCCCCGAGCACAGAGGCAGGAGTCAGGGGATCCATAACCCCGGACTCCCAAAGGGGCCCCCAAAGCAGGGCGCCCAAGAGGGGCCAACACAGGAAATCTGCAACCCCCCCCCCAAGGAAAGAGGAGAGACGACCCCGAGGAAATCCCCCAGCCACCGCAATGCCGACGCCCCCAAGAGCCGCGGGGACGAGCCCGTGGGCTTCGCCGGCAGCCAGCCCCGCTGAAGTGGTCCCGGCCATGGGCCCTGAGGGCCAGAGGCCCCAGGGGTGCCCCGCCCCCGCAGCGGGGGCCCCGGTCGCCCCCCGGGGGGCCAGGCCCCGCGAAGCAGCCGCCTGGTGCCTTTAGATTTGACTCTGGTGGACATAGCAAGTATAGTTAGGTTTTGCACTATTCAGTATAATTATCTAAAACCTGACTAGCTGTGTGTCAACAGTGTGTAGGACCCAAGTGCAGGCAGAAGCAGCATGGCGAGTTTGAAATTTTTAAGTAAAAAAGCAAAACATATATCCAGAAAAAACGTGTGTGAAACGTGAGCAGGCATGGACATGGACTGGCTTAATGTGAAACAGTAGGCTAAATTACACCAGAGACATAGCATGACAGGAGACAAATTCAGCAAGGAGCAAATGAAAAAAACATGAGTTTAAACAGCAGGGGAAACAGGTGGGAAGCATGAGTGTGATGACAAGGCAACAGGTGGACTGAATAAGCTTAAATTGGATGGGGCTATGGCTGAGGGTGACAGACTGAAATAAACATGAATGAAGCTGAACAGAGATGCAACAACATAATCTAACTGACAACAAAAACACGAGACCAAAGTAAAAAAAATAATCTAACAATTACACTAAAAGTAAAGAAATGCATTAACATAGCCAATCAGCTAATAAATATAAACAAGAAGTCAACATATGGCAAGACCTAGAACACAATAAATGACTAAAAAAAACATGAATCTAAATGTAAACCATAACCACACAACTCAAAATCGTGACATGATGCCCCTATGAAAACAAAATACCTACAACTGAAAACGTTTTGATGTGGGGTCCCTGGCCTCAGTCAGCACTGCACTGGTGTGGGTTCCGGCAGGACAAACAGGAGCCACTTGGGTAGCTGGCCCCCAAAGGGATTTCTGCTATGACCTTGGCTCATGAACACTAACCTTAACTCAGCCAAGTGACGCTTGTGGTGCGTTGGATGTTTTTCTTCGTTATGCAATCATCTAGAAGAGTTTTGATACAGTCTGAGTAATTTTGGCAGGCCTTGTAAGAGTCACCACTGTTCCCTGTTTTCGGGTAATGACTCTGTTTCATGTTTCTAGAAAGTTTCCTGGTCCACATGGAGAATTAAACTCTGGAGAACAGATACATCCAATGAATGTTTATATCTACAGAGTGAAGAACAAAAGCTGTAGACAAAGAGGGCTTCTGTATTCATAATGCAGCGGCGTTTGGTGGAAGAGCAGCAGTGAGATGCAGTGGTTAAAATGGACCCTGAGTCAGATCATTAGAAAGGTAATGGAGGGCTTACTTTTTTGGAGTGAGCAGAGACGATTGAGCTGAAGATCCTGGTGGCTTTTGAAGGGAGGTTTTGCGGCAAAGGTTATTGTTCCGGAGGGTGTTTCCATAAAGTGGGGTAGTTGAAGGTTGGAGACCTTGGCAGAGACTGAACTGAGTGCTGAAGAGCAGGCAGGTCATGACTGGAGATGGCAGAACATGTGAATGAGTGTGAAGATAGATTAACGGAGAGAGTTTATTGCCATTCAGCTGCACATTTACAATGTACATTTGAGTGAAATTCTGTTGCAAGGCTCAGAGTAAAATCAAAAGACACACAACAGAAACCTTATAAATATAAGCATTAGTCATTTGGCACAAATATACTCTCTTCACTTGGTCCAGACGGTCCTTAAAGCAGCAACCACACTGGAGATAACTACCATTATCTATCAGCCTATAAATCACACTTTTTTTCATAGTTTGGCCAATCCTGCGACTTATATTCAGGTGCGACTTATATATCAACTTTAATGGTAAATGATCTTGACCAGCATGAACGAAGGAGTAAACATTACCATGTATAGCCACAAAAGGGCTCGCTAGGCTTGTGAAAACTATCCTGCTCCTGTACCACTTAAAATAGAGTGACCAGACGTCCCCGATGTCCAGGGACTGTCCCTGTTTTTGATGACCTGTTCCCAGCAAAAGCTGTCTCTGGAAATGTCCCAAATTTCAGTGTATCATGATGAAGTAAAAAAGTTTAGCGCAACAAGAAATATTTACCCGGTCCTGCTGCTGTCCCAAAGTAGTAGAAGAGCTGAGCTGAAGGCGCCTTCCCCGCCCCGTCGGCGTTGCAGATCATGCAAAACAAACCAACCCCCCGACAGAGATTCTCAACAAAATCAGAGATGTTCCCGGAAATTTAATAATGTGAAAAATAGTTAACAAATGGGTCAAATTTCAATACAAAATAACTGAAATAATAAATAACATGGATTTGTGCCCAACTCAACTGAACAGTAACAAAACGCAATCAAAACTGACCTCCAGACAAAGAACAGAGGCTGCTTAAAAAGGGGTGGGATAACCTAAACTGTCCACATGAGGGAGGCAGAACATAACAGAGGAACAACAAAACAAAAATATAAACATAACAACTAACAAACTAATAAAGCAAAATCATCTTTAACTTGCCACAAATAAGTTAATGTTGAAATAAAATAACTAAGGTCAACTTCAATAAATAAAGTTCCTCCCCGCCTCACTTTTGGGGTAGTGGTTTGTTCCTGGCTTTCCCTTCCTGTTGATTTGTGTTTGCAGAACCTCAAAAGAAAGAATAAGTGTGAGCAAACCATTCAGATATTAACTAAAGTGTGCACCCATTAGAAAATATATGTCTAAATAAAATACCTTGACGTTAATTTATGTATAGTGTAATTTGAAACCAATAAATGTAAATTATGAGAAACAATACTAACACTTGGTGGTGGGGGTAGAAGCATCCACCACAGTTTACCAGATTAAATGTCAGATTTTAGTCTTGGATTGTGTGAAATAAATGTCTGAATAAATGCATATAGTCCAGTGCGACTTATTTATGTTTTTTCCTCATGCATTTTTTGACTGATGCAACTTATAGTCCATAAAATACAGTACATTGATTTCACTGACAGAATTACAGCTTTCATTTTATGTTGTCAGACAGTATGGCAGGTTTGACAGGCCACAAGTAGAACTTACTGAAGTAACCAAAGAGAACAGAAAACAAGAAGGAAAACGGTAGTAAAACGAAGCTGAACATACAGACTCAAGAAAGTAAGAAACACTATGTTCCATGAAAAACATGCAGCAGTCTTTTGGGCATAGGCTTTGTGTTCTGTGCCACATACAAAATAAAAACATGTAAGATGAGTGTGCAGATAGATCATTATTATTCAGCTCTACTGTCGCGTCTGCTGGGGACACAATAAATGTCTGTCAGCATCCAGATCCATCTTCTCCACATTAAAAATGAATTTGACATCCATCCCCTCAATCCTTGCTTCGCCATTCCTCCTCCTTTCAAACGATCTGCAGAGAACAGGCCATTGATTTCTCATCATGTGTTGTCATGTCAGGTTACAACGTCCTCTGTTACTGCACTGCAACCGGTGCCCAGGCCGTAGACTTAAGCTATCTGTATTCTTACCCTGTCTTTCTAAAAGGCAGTAGGGAGTACATACATTCTCATACAATGATAAAGTTGAACATGTAATTCCTACTAGAGATTAACGCTTTGTGTTGTAGGAAAGCACAAACAGGACAGATGTGACCCTTTACCTGCAGTCAGCTGTCTTTGTGCTAAAATGGCCTTGTAGAACCACAGATTTAGTCAAAGCAAACTCTTATCCTCAAGGTTGTGGCGTAGTATCTTAAAACATCAACAATCTATGAGAGTGCCTGACAGCACATGTGGAGATCTGTAATTTTCCTCTGGGAGTATTAAAGTATTTCTGATTCTGATTCTGATTCTGATCTCTCTTATTTGACATAGCAATGTATATCATTGATGTATAATGTCTTATTATGATTTAGAAATCCAGAAAGCTTGCATTAAAAAAACCTCCATTATCAAGACTTGCTATACTGTCGATGTTGTCAAGCTTTGAATGTGAATTTTGTGTTTAATCAACGCAATGATTTCATGCTTGTGGCTGAATGTGTGAACTTCAGTCATGATAAAATTATTATGGCTAAAGGGCTGTTTTTTTCAGCTATTGGTAAAACATTTAAAGATTCATCCTTGACTATAAATGCGAGTTAGTCTGCATGGTTTCCCAAAGATGCAATCCAGCATCCAATGCTTGTGGGAGACGGGACAGCACCGCCTGTCAGCCTCAGGGTGACCCCAGGTCGACTGGATAACTCTTGTGCAGAGACCTGACAGTAAAACAAGCTGTGCTACAGGTACCAGGACCACATGTCCAAAGAGGATAACCAGCTTTTTAGAGTATGAAACAGCAATTAATCAGACCTCAAGTAGGATCCTCTACCCTTTTTAGGTTGGGAGTCTAGTGTTGGTAAAGTTGACTGATCATAGAGGTGGTCTCAATTTTAATTTCATTTCCCTTTCCAAGAAAAATAAAATTTATGAAATCAGCTGTACAGACAGATTTATATTTAATCAGATTCAACATTCAATAATGTTGAATCTGAGAAGTATACGTAGATGTCCTTGTCATTTATTTTATTTTATTCTTTTTAGTAGATATAGATTGCTCTTGAAAAACTATTCACTCTTCATACTTATTTTGGGAAGCTATGAGACTGATGGATTTATGAACACCAATATAATCTGATGGAGTTTAAAAATTATTTCATTAATATTGTGTATTTATGTGCTGTGCTTTAAAGCACAGGGTGGGTGAAGAATCTTTTGATTTAGCTTGATCAAGTGAAATTAAATATTTAAACTATCTACAGTACTGTTGGTAACAATTCAAAAAATATATATTTTTTAGGAAGGTTCATGTGGTTCTTTTGGGAGAAGCAGGAACAAGTTTATTGGTGCCTCGCTAACATCTGGCCTGACAGAAATATGGGGGTCTGTATTGTGATTCCTCAGTTTCACAGATTTCACAAAATAGATAAAGTTAAAAGTTCCTCTTTGTGATGACAGGAATTTTAGTTTTACTATGACATTTTCATCAAAATTACAAGAAACACATTTTTTTCAAAACAATAAAAAATGTTGCTAGTTTCCCTGTTGGCTGCCTTCAGCTATTCTGTTGAAAAGGGACAGCACTATAAAAAATTGTGCAATTAAAAAAGAACATAGGAGCCTTGGATAAACACATGCCTATCTTCCTTTCAGGTACCAGAGCTCTAGAAGCTTCAGTGCACTTCAGAATCACATCATATTTGTAATGATTTATTTCTGAGTGTCCATCACACTCTACTTTTTGTCAGAGCAGCCGAGCTTTCAAACATTTGTACATTTGTAGCTTTAATATAAGAAGAAGATGAAAGAAAACAAGACATTACTTGAAATACCAGGTACAAAAGTGAACAATTAGTTCACTTAAAATTAGCACAATTTTCAAAAGCCTGACATTTCTGTTGAAAATATTTTTTTATTTATCTTGTGTAATATGCTAATATTGGGAGACTGTGGATTTTTGATGCTTTCATTATCAGTAAGCCATAATTATCAAAATTACAAAGGAGTGAAATATTTCACTCTATTTGTAATGAATCTGTATTTTTTAAGTGTCCTGTCTGACTCTGTGGCACTAAGAATTGCTGTTGCTGTGGCTGAGGAACACCCCAAACTGGGCACACCATGCCCCCATGAGAACCAGCTAACCGGAAATGAATGAAATGTAATGAATCTATATAATGTTAAAATATTAATATTGTTGAATACTAAAAACTGAAATGAGCGACAAAAAAATATTTAAAGTCCTCATGACATTCTAATCTTTGAGACGTACCTGTATTAAAGCAGCACCGTGTAACTTTTAGCCACTAGGGGCGCTAGATTGGTAACTTCCTGGTTAAGCGACCCTGAAGGCCACTGGCAACACTGCACTGTCGCAAGTGCAGTGGTATAATAGTAAAACAGTAATATATAGATAATGGAAGCAGCACAAAGTCTCATTTTTATGTACAAAATGCTTATACTGTAGTCATTCACAGTCCTGTTTTTGTACTGTTTTATACCACTATCCGTCCGTCCATCCATCCATCCATCATGTTATACTTATGAGGCACTGCACTACTGTGAATAGCTGTCAGAACATTAATCTAAAGGAATCATCCGTTGTGCCACTCTAACTCTGTAAGTTTGTTTTAAGTTTGCTTACAATAATTTGTAATTTTCCTCTAAAAGCTAATAATAATAATCAATAGTGATCACAGAGAGAAAGGCGCTGAGCAGAGTGATGAGGATGGCTGAGCAAGGCAAGGCAAGGCAAGGCAAATTTATTTGTATAGCACATTTCAGTGCAAAGACAATGCAAAGTGCTTTACATGATTAAAACATAGGAAAATAAAACAGAATAAAAGCAAGTTGGAATAAAATGTAGAAACAAAATAAAACATGGGAAAATAGAAACTAAAAGCAAATATTAAAAACAGTTGGACTACAAAGTTGAACTAACGATGTTTCAGTCATGTCATGCTTTTAGGCCCATACTTTTCATCATGAAATCAAACTTTCCACCCTGGGGAAAAGACATTACGGACTATTAGAACTTCTCTGCCGACCATTCAGGAGTTGGTCAATAAAAGATGGCTGACACAAACAAAGGACCTCATCAAAGACTCGCCTCACCCTGGCCACCGACGGCACCCCTCCCCTCTGGCAGGAGGTACCACAGTCTGCGAACCAAGAGTGCGAGGTTCGAGAACAGTTTTTATCCCACTGCTGTCAAACGGCTGGACACTAAATCCAACTAGTCAAAATGCAATAACACAAGTGCAATATTCCTAACCTGACTCTCGGCAGATGGATGTGGCTCCGCAGAGCTCCACAAGGCTCCAAACATCCATCTGGACTCGCTGCCATCAGGAGAGATTTCAATACAGCATAAAATTGACGAGCCAGACTGAAAAAAAATAAATAAATAAATAAAAAAAAAATAAAAAAATAAAAAAATTGACGAGCCAGTCTGGATCGCCGGGCGGGATTTTCCTAGATGTGACGTATCAGAGAAGCGACCGTTTGGATTCAGACAACAATGCCGTCTCGCAGCGAGGAGGCACTATTGTCGCTGCTATTTCATCAGCGTTGTCCAATTTACCGAATATTAATTCTTTAAAAGAACACCAGAGAACGCCTTTGGAGGCTTTTGTTAGTGGAAACAATATTTTCGCCCTTCTCCCAACCGGGTTTGGCAAGAGTTAGATCTTCCAAATGGCCCCGCTGGATGTGAGTGGTTGAAGTGGCACGTCAGTAAAGATGACAGACAAATGGTTTATCCAATCATATGCAAGGATTTTTGATAAGGCCCCTCCTTCTGAAATGCATCCCAATGGAGCGATCCCAGATGGATGTGTTAACCTTGGCGGAACCAAATCCATCTGGCGAGAGTCAGGTTACAATATTCCATTGACTGCACCTCATTCTCCAACTGAACTTTATTCTTGTACACATGTATGTATATCTATATTCACTCTACATGTTCTGTTTCACTCACTAAGCTTTTTATACCCGTGCCAAATCTAAAAAACATTGTTTTATTTATGTTATTTTCGCTCTCTTTAATTCTCATTCCAATGTGTTTTTGATTATCCGTGTGTTGTGTTTTTCATCTGTGAAGGTTAATTTTGTTCTATAGTGTACTGTAAAATGACAATAAAGGAATCTTGAACCTTTTTTACGTTCACAAATCTCTCCCAACTACTAACCTGCGTAGCATGCAGAATTGGATCTTTGGGGAAAGGAAGAGTGCTCATTCCAATCCTCTTTTGTGTTGCCAATCTAAGTCCTCAAATCCACTCAGTAATTCCGGTTAAAAATGTTATGTTTTCAGGAAAACAGCATGTGCACAAATGAAAGAGTTTTCTGTTTGACACAATTACCAGTCATGTTCTGCTTTTATACGCACTTAATCATCATCCACATGGGAGTGGTGTTTCCCTTTTAGAAAGACTTGGTTCCAAAGGCTTTTTGTGTGTCAGAAAAAAAATATTTAAAATTAATTATCTGCTTTGAAACACACTGATAAATTCTATTTACATTTTTTATATTTTATACTTTCAAGATATCCAGGATTTCTGCCTCTCAAAGCATGATTAAATTTCCCCTTTTAAGGTGCTTTACTGTGGGATTATCTCTTACATTGACTGTATAAAGACTAAACATTAACCTGTTGTTGAAGCGCATGTGCTCTTTAAAATTAATCTAATGAATGTATTCCATCTGCTGCCTTCAGAGTTTAACTTTAACAGTTTAGACTGACTATACTGATTGTGAACAATATATGTTTAATCAGCCCATTGCAGTCCTGGGGTTTCACTGTGGCACACGGGTTAATACTATTGCCTTACAGCAGGAATGTTATAGGTTCAGATCACAGCCTGGCATCTTTCAACATGGAGTTTTCATATAGTCATGTGCATGTGTGCGCTCACTCAGGGTACTCTGACCTCCCACAGTCCAAATAAATGCATGTTTCTCTAAATTATGGACTCCCACCTGTCCAGAGTGTCCCCACTCAGTGACCCTGCAAATCTAGGTGAAAGTAAGCATTTAATAGTATGATCGTTTTTTTTTTGGTTTGTTTTAAGAGTTCATCAACAGTTTGTAACCTAAAATAATATGTGTATTCTTTAACCGGTGAAGAAAAAGAAGTGGAATTGCAGCAAACAGAATTAAATATTAAAATGTATGCAGTCATTGAATCTGCAATTGGGCAATAACAGCACAAATCATGCATTTAAAAATGCATTTTGAGTATAACATCAAGTGGCAATGTGCGCAGATATAGTTCCCTACCGATCTTTTTCTGTAAATCTCTGGCTCTTCGTCTCAAATTAACTACACGGTATGTTGAACATCTCACTTTTTAAGCTTTAGGGGCCCTTTGGAAATCCTGTGCTATGACAGTGTGGGGCTGAAAAAACATGCAGCTGAGAGTAAAAACAAAACGTAGATACATTCAAACATGCACTTGGGAAACACACAACTAGTAAGATGATCAAACTGAATCTCTCCAAACAGGAAGTGTCAGAGAGCAGCATAACATACAGCTTTTATCTAAAATAATTGCATAACTAAACAAGAGAAAGTTGAAGATACAAAAAGAGAAAAGGTGTTCTGTTGCTGTGATTTCATTCTAACTACCATTCCAGACCTCAGGCACACCGGTGAAAAAGGAGAGCTTCACATCAGGGCTGAAAGGTGTATGCTCACCTTCCAATTGATTAGGTACCACTGCCCTATCTATTGTTAACGCAAAGAGACAATTAACCAGTCAGATGGCATCAACACAACACAGTTTAGCATGTAGACGTGGTGAAGAGTGAAGTTCATAATGTGACTGTCAAAAGGTGAGGGTTTGGAGTGGGACCTAGGAGCAGGCAGGATCTCTGTGAGTGGCGTCGTGAATTAAAAGATGTAAATACATTAAAAACGAGTCTTACAGAACAGTCAAAGGGGCTCAGGGTATGGAACATGGACAGAGCAGCAGCCAGGCACAACGTGGAAGACTCACAGGCGTGGCAATGGACATGTAATGGGTGAGCAAACAGAAGAATCACGCAGGCCACCGCAGAACCACCAATCGAGCCTAGAACCACACCTCAGTCGCTACTGATCACCGCTGCCCAATCTTCCCTAACTCAACCTGTCTGTTGCCGGAGCTCATCCTCTTTCTATCTTCCTCACAGACCAAGACCACAGCCTTCTTACTCGGCCACTCTCCCATTCACCTCCACAATCCTTCTGTCTTCTCTTACTTACTCTTACTTCTCCTCGTTGCTTCCGGGTCACCATGTAAAATGTAATCATGACACCCATTCACTCACACACTCACAGGGCGACCGTGGTAAGCTTCGTTTGTAGCCACAGCAGTGGCGTAGCCAGAAATTGCATTCCGGACGGGCCTGACAAAAAAATGGGTTGGACAAATAAATATAGTTGAAAGTCAGTTTGTTAGTATGTTCACTATGGAGGAGATATAGGCGGAGAGGAAAATGTCTTCTCTGTTCAAGGGAACATAATCAGGACCCATCACCTGTAAGATGACTTAGAGACACAAATTTAGAGCTTCTGGATCGTTTAATCTGCCTGTCAAAGTCATTATTAGCGTTTCTGAACGCAACGTCACTCAGAAACCGCCGCCGTCGCATGATTGACCCGGACGCTAAGGATGAAATGAATGGAAAACTTCTGCTATTTTCTTTTCTTTTATTGAACACAATATTACAGTTAACGGTTAAAAAGGGGAAAAATAGGGGCGTGCTCGTGGCGCAGTGGGTAGCACAACCCATGTACAGAGGCCTTAGTCCTCGACGCGGTCGACCCGGGTTCAAATCCAACCCACGGTCCTTTGCCACGTGTCTCTCCTCCTCTTCCATCCCCCTCCCTGTCAGCCTACTTTCATAAAAAGCAAGCCACTAGAGCTGTGAAAATTCTCAAAAAAAGGGGGGAAAATACAGTTGACCACATGCTTCTAGTGCTGCACAATGCAGACAACTGTCCACTGTGGCTCTACACTCTTTCAGGAGGAGTGAATGCTGCTTGGAGAGACTTGATGCAACCTGCTGGGTTTCCTTAGAGAGGAAACTTTCTGACCAATCTGTCTGGACGATCTGATTAAATTTGACTTTGTAAACTGCCTTGAGATGACATGTGGTGTGAATTGCTCCTATATAAATAAAATTTAACTGATTTGAATTGAAAAGTGGCCAGTTGTGAATAATGAAACAATAATAATATAAAAGATAAATGCAAATATATCAAAAGCATCCAGGTCATACAGCAAAGAACAAGACACCATGTAAATCAATCCGATGGCTGTGAGTCATGTGAAATCTGCCATCTCTGAGCTTGTAGCTGCTAAGGGGCAGTGAAGCATCTGAGAGGACGATCTGCCTGATCCCAATCCTGTCTGCGGTCGCGGTTTGGCGACAGGGATCCATGTGTTTCCCGCTTGTCTGTCTGGACACATCTTCGGCTAGCCCACGTCTCTCTCTTCAGCTAAATCATAGAAACAATGCAAACCCTTACAGGTGGTCCACTGTTAAAGTCGGTTCTGTTAAATTATGGGGGAATTATAAAATGCTAACTACCAAAAGTTGAAGGCATACAAGGTAAATGAAACATGGCAGAAAATTGGAGCCGGATCAGTTTTCTCCTCACTCACTCCGGGAAAAGGGGACAAATACAGAGTAAATTCAAATAAGAACCTCATCTTTTATCAACAGTAACGCTGTTTTTCAGCATTTAATGAATAAGCTCAAAAGCAGACACAATCTGCTTAGCTAACAAGCATTTAATTCGTTTTCCATCGTTTGACATTTATTCCCATATACCCAGTGCTAATTCTGTTTAACAAATCCATGAAAAAGAAGCGCTAAGATGTGATTCAGACAATGCGAGATGCCATATTTAACCTTTAGGGCCATTTGAACTGATGGCTAGCAATGCATATGCACTGAGCCTCTTTAATTCATGCACATAATCTGCATGTAATAATTGTCCTCTTTAAAGGAGCTAATTCTGCTCTCAATGAGAATGACAGCTGCAGGAAGATTCATACACATATTAAAATAATCAGAAAGAGTAACTGAGCACAGTTATGCCCAAATACTCGTGAAATTAAATGACTCAATTTCAAAATGGTTGTTGAGTTTGTAATGAAACACTGCGTAATTAAATCATTTCTGGTTGTCAGCTAATATGTTCAAATTATAAACTAGAGTCCTGATTTGTGTTTATCTCTAATTCTACTAGGTTTTTTCCATATAATGAACTTTTGTCTTCATTATTGGCTGTGTGCTTGCATTTTTTGTGATTTTCTTTGTATTTTCAGACATTTTTGTAATAATTTCAGGCCGCCAGATAACAAAAGAAAAAAATTTTTATTCCTTCTCTTGATAAAGCTGTCTGCTGAGTTGAACTTTTGCCACTGAAAAGAAACAGTACTAAGCAGTTTGTGGAAGCTCTTCTGAACAATTTTTCACAAACACACATTAAAATAACAAGCAAAACATCTCGAACCATGTTTGAATTAAACGTCTATCTTTTATTACGTCTTTTTTACGTCTATCCTGTTTTTCTAGTGTTTGTTGCGTTTTGCAGTGTCATGCCTGGATAGTTGTAATTTTTCTGTGTCGAGTTTTTAAAGGTGCGCTTGCGGTCAGATCCCTTTTTTTACATTCACTATTCCATTCGACCAATTCCATTCATTACAATAATATTAATATTAATATTCCCTGCTGCAAGAAAAAAAAACAAAATAAAAAGAATTCTGTATATTAACCGTTTTCATAGATTGTGATTGACAACATTATTAATGCAGGCATCACTTAATCTAAGACAGATGTTAATGGTTTTCTTTGTTTTATGTTTTTTTATTACTTTACTTATTGCATACTTGTTTTGTGCTCAATGAATAAACAGTGACTGCTGCCCGCGTCCTCACTAAGACTAAGAACGTAGAGAACATGGACTCGATTCTGAAGTCCTCACTAAGACTAAGAACGTAGAGAACATGGACCCGGTTCTGAAGTCCTTCCACTGGCTCCCTGGATCTCAGAGAATAGACTTTAAAATACTCCTGTTAGTCTATAAATCCCTGAATGGCTTAGCACCTAAATACATCACAGACTTGTTATCAGTGCATCAACCCTCCAGACCACTAAGATCTTCTGGCTCCAGCCTGCTCTGCAGAACCAGAACCAGAACCACAACCAGGAGAAGCAGCATTTAGTTTCTATGCTCCACTGATCTAGAAAACTAGAGGACTGTAATAGTGCTGAAACCCTTTAAATCAAGGTTAAAAACCTATTTATTTAGAGTTGCCTTTAAATGTCAATGTTGAAGTTTGTAGCCCAACTTGTCTTATACTGTATCTGACCCGCTGCTACTATTCCAATGCAATGTGTTTTCCTCTGCAATGTTTTCCCTCTGTCTCTGTAATGCTTTTCTTTCCTGTCTTTTTTTTCACGTACATCACTTTGAATCGTCTTGTTACTAAAAAGTGATTTATAAATAAACTTGCCTTGCCTAATTAGAGTCCTAATGCATAACAAAGGCTTTGTAACAATTTCTCCACAGTTCTTGAATTTCTTTAGCTTGGCTCATGATGTGTGGCTTTTTGAGATTTTTTAGTCTACTTCATGTTGACAGTGATACTTTTTCACAGTTGATTCATGATTTACAAGGTGCTAAAATTATATTTTCACATAGGGCCTGGTTGGGACTCAGTATTGGGAAAAAAATAATAATTCCTGAATGACTCAGTATTGGGGACAAGAAAATCGCGATCAAGACATCCCTGTAATAAAGATACAAAATACAACAGCTTTAAATGTACAAAGGGAGATTATCCCACAGTCCTTCTGACATATGCCATAGTCTCTTTGATACCATTTTTTGATAGTTGCTGAAGCTCGCTGTGTTTGCCCCGATGATAGACCAAAGTGTTAAGATGCACCATGAATCTCTCCTTCAAATCATTCATGCCTTCACATTGCCAGCTCCAGCACTAAACCTTTTGCTCTCCCTGATAAAATATTTAAGATCTGCCATGATTAAAGTGCATCCTCCTCACCTTGGCAGCAAAATCCATTAACCGCAGCAGAATCAATTCCATTGATTTCAATGATAGAGGCTGGAAATGTGCATGTGGAGGAATGGGTATATGAGGTCAGGATACGGGGAATGAGGAGGTGAAAAATGCACTTTGTTGGTGAGAAGATGGAAACTGACGATGGGAGAAAAAAACTTCTTTACTCAGTGCTCACACGGCTCAGATCCGGTATGAAAAATGCATGGGACATCAGTCAGGAACACAATTATTTGCATGGCTCAGAGGACTGAAGCAATTCATGGAAGCCTCCTTGACACAGCCTCTCAGGATGCTGCAACAGTACCATGCAGCTTAGCACAGCAAAGCGTAACACAAAAGGAAGGCAGAAAGCCAGGCAAAGAGAAGCCTGGAGAAAAAGGACACGTACAAGCTTGAATAAACCCAGGAGAAAGGGCATGTGTAACTGCGTTCTAAATAATTTATGCCACAAGCTTCTTTACCATTGTCAACACAATCATAATATTATAAAAGACACCACCTCCAAACACACTGCAGCCAATAACTGTGACTGAGTTCTCTGTTCACCCCAGAACTCATCATTTCCATCACATCATTTCTCTTTTAACGTACCTGAGAACATGCAAGAAAGTAGGTTTGTGGTGAGTGGCGGTAATTACATTGGCAGAGTCTGAGGCGGTTTTCAACAATGACAGTTAGGTGTAGCGTGAACGCTGTTAGAGATGAGGTGGGCTGGGTGGGTGGGCTGCTGTGTTGCTGTCCCATTCAATGGCAGGGGCTTGCAACTTTTGAAATATGTTTTAATCTAGAGCCGTCACACCTCACAATAAGAGCCCAACTCTCTGCTACTTTTTAATTAGCCCTCAAGAAACTGAGGTCAGAACAGGCTGAAAAGGGTTTAATAGACACATTGCTCTGACATGGTTACAGTGTTTAACCATTTCCATGCTCGACTCACTGTACTTTGGCTTTTGTTGTCCGTTTGCAGTTTCATCCCAAGCATACGAGTCAGAAGACACACGTGTTGTGTGAGACATGTTACAGGAGATTTCATATGTGCCCATCTTACAAAATTAGTTCTGAGCAACTACCTTGCACTGTTCTAACTTACTGTACATTAACTACTGTAAGGACTGGTTTCATACCTTTTATGCCCGCCTGAATTTGTTACTTCTTTTATTCTTTTATTTTAGTCTGTTAAATACCAGAATTTGTACAATACATTTTTTAAATTTCTTTCTGTACGATTACATTTTTAAAAAATATTAATGGATATGTTAAGATTAGTTACTCGGTACTTGAGCAGCCTTCTTATGAAAAACGTTTTTACTCTTACTTGAGTAGATTCTTGGTTGGCAACTTTTTAACTTTTACTTGATGAAAAACATGTTCAAGTAGTGCTACGTTTACTTGAGTACAATTTTGGCTACTCGACCCACCACTGCAAAGAAAATATGGTCACATTTATTCAATAAAACAAATTGACCCAAATAGGTAGGAAAAGGTCATTTCGAAAATGAAGCGATGATATCTGAAAATGTAGTTTTTTTTACAGGTATGAATTTATGGATGATTGTCTCCAATACTACATCAATCTATGATGTCTCCAGTATGAGAGGAGCTTCTCATTCATCCCGTGGGACGTTGGTGATATCTATCTCATCTTATTTGTCTAATTTTTGCCTCTTCATCCCCTCTCTTCCACTGTCCTGCTTGTGACCTGGAAATAATTCAGAGAACAATGTTAAAAAAAAACATCTTAAATCCAAAAATGCACATGTAGTGAGAACTGAAAATGAAGACTTGTCCAAGAAGCCTCAGAAAAGCCAACTTGACAATTTAAGAGAGTAGAAAATGCTGATCTTACATTTTAAGATAAACTGAAACTATATCAACATCTTGGAACAGCCACAAACATGAACATGTGAGAAAATTTCGTGTTTACAGCAGATGCGGTAGATCTCCTACCAGACAGCGGTTCCAGGTGCCATTCACTACGCTGTGGTCTGTTACAGGAGCAGCATCAGTGCCAGAGATGCCAACCGGTTCCATTAAATTATCAAAAAGCTGCTAAAATCGTTGGCCTGAATCCAGAAACATTGGATTCAGTGAGAGACAGGTGGTAACTGAAGACAATGCTCTCCATAATGGATAGTCCCTCCAATTCCCATCGCAACAGCCGTGCTCCTTATCCGACAGACTCACTCAGCTCTGCTGTCACAAAATGCACTACAGGAAACTATTCTTGCCATTTGCCATTTCACATTGTAATAGCTTATCTCTGTTGAAGAGATGATCCTCCACTTAACCCGCCATATTCATTGGCGCCACTAGTAAAAAATTGTATTAACACAAATTGGAGAGACCAAATTTCATTCCCTCAAATGTATCAGACAGAACCGCATGGAAACTGTCAGCCTTGTTGTTTACTATCCCACCTAAGACCCAATAACAGATAAAGCAGCAGGGAAGGATAATGGTTTGTTCCAAACAATTGTGTTAACTAACTTGGCTTTTAATTAGCAAAAATCAAGTATTGCTTTTATAGATATATATTCTGCCACAGTCTAATAACGTCACATCAAAAATGAAAATGTTTCCATCAACTTAGAAGTGGTTTATAAATACATAGGTGCCGGTTCACCCACTGGGAGATGCCATGTTGCGTCACTATTTCTGATTTCAGAAGCCGAAAGGGGACAAACTTGTCAGCCATACGTGTTTTCCCCTTTCTGTCTTCTATATGAAGACGTGCTGTCAGTGGAGGAAGAGTTTAAAACAAGCAAAGAATGGAGCGAGGACTCAAAACAGATGCTGAGGTTGCAGGATTTCTATTGGACAGGTTAGTTAATTCAATATAACAGTGAAGTTTATTTTTTGGCGTTATGTCAGAAACAGAGCAGCATCTACTCTGTCCACCCGGCAGAGACGTCTCGGTTGTTCGTCTCCCTCTCCCTGTCAGGGAGGATGTGTGTATGTGAAGGGGCGGAGGGATATCAGCCGGCCCTTTCACTGTCTGTAGTGCAGCAGGACTGCATATTCAGAAAAAATCCGCAACTCACAGAATTTACAAGCAACTTTAGAAAAAAACAAGCAGACTTGGCAACGGTGCCAAAAACCATTTCACACAATCACTGTAGCTATTAGCAGTAGCTAATACATGGGGGACATGTTTACATTGTCACATTAATGATACTCTACGGCTTCCGTAGTGGTTGTTATGCACTTAACGGCGAGGTCGTTTGTAATTTGTATAGCGCACCATCTAGTTGTGTGAACCACTAGGTGGTGAGCTGGGGGTTTAAGGCTGGGACAAGATCACTTAGTAAATGGATGATCTAATGGCTGTGGTCTTGTGAAACATGGGATTCTTTGCAAGGACAACAGGGTACTATTTTATTTTCGAAAAAGCAGTGACAGATTAAGGATGTGGAGTTTGATTTTGTTTGTGAGTAATTGTGTGGAAAAAGGCTTCTTCTTTACATCAGTGAACTATTAAATAGACACATATTTCAGTTAGCAGAGGTGGAGGAACCATTTGTGATTCATTCTCCACTGCTTCACTCACAACATACCTATGGTTTTGTGCATTGCGACAAAGATGTGTAAAGGAAAAGTCAGCTAGAATTTTAGAAAGTGTGATAAAAAGTGTGGCAGCTGGCCACAGTGGGGGGGGGGGGGGTTCCAAGCTGCACTTCCTCTTGCCAATTAACTCAATGCCTGTTCAAATGAAAGTATGGGGTGCCGAATGTAAAATTTCAGATAAAACTCTATAGCTGATATATTTTGATTATTTAGCTCACTTTTCTCATATTTAACTCCCTTTTCTCACATTTAAGACAGAAATTCACAATAAACAAGATCTTATATGCAATTGTCAACAATATGTTTATAAAGTAAAATAAATAGTTAAATGTTAAATCTAAATGTTAAATCTATATCTAAATGTTAAATCTATATCTAAATGTTAAATCTATATCTAAATGTTCAATTTAAATCTAAATGTTAAATCTATATCTAAATGTTAAATTTAAATCTAAATGCTAAATCTATATCTAAATGTTAAATTTAAATCTAAATGTTAAATCTATATCTAAATGTTAAATGTTAAATGTAAATGTTAAATCTATATCTAAATGTTAAATTTAAATCTAAATGTTAAATCTATATCTAAATGTTAAATCTATATCTAAATGTTAAATCTATATCTAAATGTTAAATTTATATCTAAATGTTAAATTTAAATCTAAATGTTAAATCTATATCTAAATGTTAAATGTTAAATGTAAATGTTAAATCTATATCTAAATGTTAAATGTAAATGTTAAATCTATATGTAAATGTTAAATCTATATCTAAATGCTAAATCTATATCTAAATGTTAAATCTATATCTAAATGTTAAATGTTAAATGTAAATGTTAAATCTATATCTAAATGTTAAATTTAAATCTAAATGTTAAATGTTAAATGTAAATGTTAAATCTATATCTAAATGCTAAATCTATATCTAAATGTTAAATCTATATCTAAATGTTAAATGTTAAATGTAAATGTTAAATCTATATCTAAATGTTAAATTTAAATCTAAATGTTAAATTTAAATCTAAATCTTAAATCTATATCTAAATGTTAAATCTATATCTAAATGTTAAATTTAAATCTAAATGTTAAATCTATATCTAAATGTTAAATTTAAATCTAAATGTTAAATCTATATCTAAATGTTAAATCTATATCTAAATGTTACATGTTAAATGTAAATGTTAAATCTATATCTAAATGTTAAATTTAAATCTAAATGTTAAATGTTAAATGTAAATGTTAAATCTATATCTAAATGCTAAATCTATATCTAAATGTTAAATCGATATCTAAATGTTAAATGTTAAATGTAAATGTTAAATCTATATCTAAATGTTAAATCTATATCTAAATGTTAAATCTAAATCTAAATGTTAAATTTAAATCTAAATGTTAAATCTATATCTAAATGTTAAATTTAAATCTAAATGCTAAATCTATATCTAAATGTTAAATTTAAATCTAAATGTTAAATCTATATCTAAATGTTAAATGTTAAATGTAAATGTTAAATCTATATCTAAATGTTAAATCTATATCTAAATGTTAAATCTAAATCTAAATGTTAAATGTTATATCTAAATGTTTCGAAAATATGCAAATTGACCACGCCCCCTATCGGGTTCTCGCCCACACCACCGACCTTGGATCAGCCATGAGATCCATCTGTGGAGGACACCGTAAACATGCCGCACAGACGGCTGACAAGGCAACTTCCTATAACTATATAACTTTCTCCCTTTAACGGCAAAGTTTCTTGTTTTAATGAGAGACTTATCTTGCTTAAACGACATAATTTTCGTCTCATAACAACGCAACATAACCCGGCATCAGCTCGCGGGATATTTGACTGTCATGGAGAAGAGGAGAGACGGAGGGGCGCCTTTTATTACTTTTTAAGAGTCGTCATTTTTCGGAGGAATGTATTTCTGCACTGAGGAGTGACAAGGTAAGTCATAAATATACAGCAAGTCCTCTACTTGAAATTTGACCAATTCGGCAGTTATTTATAGTTAACAACTCTGCTTTGGATACACTTGCATTACTGTAGTACAGTCTCTGGCTCTGTTTACACGGTGAAAACAGGTTTGCGTTGCCTTTGTACTCTCCATTTACACACTACAAGGTTTAACTGTTGCTTAGGGGGGGGCTTTCAGCTATAGCTGTGGGTTTATTTACAACAGTTTGCAGCCGAAACAGTCCTCCGCCAGCCGCTGTTTTCTTCTTCTGGGCAATTTAACCCGGAGCTTCAAAAATCACAGCGCTACTAGTGGTGCGGCATGGGAATTGCACCGTTTAAGTACTCTGTAAACAGGGCCTGTGACTGCAAATGTACCTATCTATGCCTTTATGTATTTTAATCAAATATGATTAAAATAAATTTTAATCCGACACTTGTAAGGCTAATTAAAAGTATGTGTATTCTACACAATGAAAGTGAGGCAAGATAAAGCTACATTTATCCATATTTTATTGTGTCAAAACAAAGATATGAATACAGAGCTTTCTAATGGGACAATTCACAAGCCAGTGAAGGACAACTATTTATATGAACTTCATTAATAAACCCAGTCAACTACTGACATGCTTTAATAAGGGGAAAAGCAAAAACTGATAATCGATTATCATTGCTGCAAATTCAAAAGTTAATATCAGAATTTATCAATGAAAGCTCCTGGCAGCAAGGCACCATTGTTCTCAGTTTATTTGTTGTTCCATTTGTTTTTTCTAATGTTTTTAAACTTACTCAGAAAAGAAAACAAATCTTAATCAACAACATTGTTCCATTGCAGTCTAGGTTTAGGCAATTTTAACATTGATCCAGTCTAACCTTAAATCACAATTTTAAACAGCAGCTATTCTCCTTCTGATGGGAATTCTGTAAAAGTACTTTTTAAAATTCCCATAAACAAAAACATTAAGGTAGGAGGACCAGGTTTAAGATAGCTACATTAAAAATACAGCCAGAAAATGAATGTTCTCTTTTACATCTTAGAATGCCTGTGCATTTGATCTGACACTCAAAATTAAAATATTTAAAAACATTGAATTTGGAATATTTAGCTTCTCACATTTAGCATAAGTAACGTGCTCAATTTTTAGAAAGAATAAATTGTTATTTTTACATTTTGTTTAAAATAAAAAACAATAACAAAATCTCTGCTGTGTTTACAGGTTGGCATCTCTAAAGCTGAATACATGGATGGTGCTGTCCAAAAGTTACCGCTGGATATTTTCTTCCAGCAGTAACAGAGGGGGTACCACAGCCAGAATTCATATTGACATGGAGACAGAGAATAGTACAATGAAAGACATTCAAAGATTTTTGCGTCTTGATGACAGCTATCCTGAAAACTACTTCATTGTGGGATCCAGCACCCACAGCCAGCTCATCAACAGCTGGTGGGATTTCTTAAGGAAACGTCGTGCACAGTACTGGATGCACCTTTTTAAAAAACTGAAGAATACAGATTACTTTACTGGTGACTTCTTGGATAAGCAGCCAATTCTGCTCACCGTTTAAATATCACTGAGGTATGTTTGAATGTAAAAGATAAATACTATATGATACATGCTTTTAAATATGGAGTATGTACTTTAAGAACTTGTTTATTTTCTTATCTTTCAGGAAGAACTCTTAAAGTGGTTCACTTATGGAACATCATTTGTAAGATTAGAGATGCAATGGCTCCAAGTGGCCGGCCCTACATGATGTATACCTGGGGTGTCAAGCTCCAGTCCTCGATGGCGTGTCCTGAAACTTTTAGAGGTTTCCTTGGTCCCACACACCTGAATCAAATGACACAATTAGCTCCTCAGTATGCAGTCAGGTTCTTCAGAGTCCTGGTAATTAACTGATTATTTGACTCAGGCATGTCGGACCAGTGACATATCTAAAAGTTGCAGGACACCGGCCCTTGAGGACTGGACTTTGACACCTGTGAACCCTTCCACGGCGTTTTGGTGAACAAGATCATCTCAAACAGGTTTCTAAGCAAGCGGCAGAAACTTGCACAGTCCAACGTCTTCAGAGGACCGTTCACATGTTATGAGACAGTTCGAACTATCATACCTTCTGATGACGGAAAACTTTCTTCATGCACCGTCCACACATGATGAAACAATGGAGTTATGCTTATTTTTAAGAGCTTGTATACACACAAACCTGTGAGACGTATAATATTTTGTTGTAAAAAAAGAGTTTGTGGAGCAAATGACCTTGTGAGCCTGTCCAGAATGAACCTGTCACTTTCCCATACAGTCAGAAATAGGCAGCTGCAGACCCCACAACCAATAAAGGAAAAGCAGTCAAAGAAATACAGATGGAGGAAAAAAAAAAAACAGACCTCTGTTTTCACTGACTCCCATGTACTTAAATGTTTCATCATGATGTACATAATTTTTTGAATTTTGGTGCTAGGTTTTATATTTTGTGTGATTCTTGTTGTGTGTGACAGCAAATATATGCTACTAAATATATTAGGACAATAACAAGAAATTTAACTTCACATTTGCCTTGTAATCTGTCATGTAGGACAAAATGTTTAAATGACATGTTCTGTAAACCCCACCACTGCTCCTCATATTCAAGACATACTTTTTATATTTATAACAGCAAGACTCTTATAGTTCTCTGTTACTGAACACTGAGACCCAAGTTATGTACTGTTTGACAATGATGATATGGTCAAATGAGATGAAAAATAAAGTGCCTATGCTTATGTGCAACATGAAAACTTTTAATGAATCTTTGGTAAAAACCCATTACAAAATAAAGTGCAATGGTTTGTGATCAAACCAACTCGTTCTTTCCTTAGAAACATAACATTATATTGCAATGTTACATCAACTCACAGAAGAACATACATTAAAAGTACCTTTAACAAGTTCTCTGAAAGATCCTTTTGAAAGGAAGTTCTCTACCTCCAGATAATGACCTAACTAGAACATAATCTATGAGTATTAAAAAGATGAATACATGGATCTCAAAATTGAACATGAGAAAATCCTTTTACATATGACAAAAGTCGTTGTTAGAAATCTGGGCACTATTGCGCTCAAAGCATTCATCTATTTTACAATCAACTTTAAAGAATATAAAAGAAAAATAATGCCCTATGGAAAGAAAAGTAAGTACAGTTTAAACACATGCTTTAAATTTTTTTACCTTAAAGAAGCTTAATAGCAACAGCAATAATTTCACTTCAAAAAATTGTATTTCACAATGTTGTTGGAGTAATCTTTTTAATCAGTATTTTTGCTCTATATCTTTGTCAACAAAAACAAAAGCTAACTGACTCTATTGTGGCTCACTTCCATATGTTCTTGAAAACATATTGAAAACACATTTTGAGTCAAATGGTAAGCTTTCTTTTTAAATATATTACATAGTGATATTACCTGAAACCAAAAACATTTTAGATCAAATTGGACTTTTTCCATGAAGATTTGCATGTAAAGAGTTTTTCAAGCCACGTCTGTTGAAGGACATCTCTTTCACCTTTTCCTTGGAACTCGAAGCAAAATCTCTGGGTGGCAATTCTGTCAGCATAGGTGGGAATATAGATGGCCAAGCTCTCATCCATGCTTGCTATAGCTGATATGTCAGTCTACAAGCACAATGAAGTTATGGTTAATATAAAAACCGTAAAAAACTAAAAAGACTCTTTTAAGCACATGATTATTAATCTTTACAGCAGAATTTATGATTAAATGCATGACATGTTTTGAAAAATATTAAGCTGCTTATCCTTATCTCTATCTCATTAACATCCATGTAGAACATTTGCAGTCACAGGCCCTGTTTACAGAGTACTTAAACGGTGCAATTCCCATGCCGCACCACTAGTAGCGCTGTGATTTTTGAAGCTCCGGGTTAAATTGCCCAGAAGAAGAAAACAGCGGCTGGCGGAGGACTGTTTCGGCTGCAAACTGTTGTAAATAAACCCACAGCTATAGCTGAAAGCCCCCCCCCTAAGCAACAGTTAAACCTTGTAGTGTGTAAATGGAGAGTACAAAGGCAACGCAAACCTGTTTTCACCGTGTAAACAGAGCCAGAGACTGTTCTACAGTAATGCAAGTGTATCCAAAGCAGAGTTGTTAACTATAAATAACTGCCGAATTGGTCAAATTTCAAGTAGAGGACTTGCTGTATATTTATGACTTACCTTGTCACTCCTCAGTGCAGAAATACATTCCTCCGAAAAATGACGACTCTTAAAAAGTAATAAAAGGCGCCCCTCCGTCTCTCCTCTTCTCCATGACAGTCAAATATCCCGCGAGCTGATGCCGGGTTATGTTGCGTTGTTATGAGACGAAAATTATGTCGTTTAAGCAAGATAAGTCTCTCATTAAAACAAGAAACTTTGCCGTTAAAGGGAGAAAGTTATATAGTTATAGGAAGTTGCCTTGTCAGCCGTCTGTGCGGCATGTTTACGGTGTCCTCCACAGATGGATCTCATGGCTGATCCAAGGTCGGTGGTGTGGGCGAGAACCCGATAGGGGGCGTGGTCAATTTGCATATTTTCGAAACATTTAGATATAACATTTAACATTTAGATTTAGATTTAACATTTAGATATAGATTTAACATTTAGATATAGATTTAACATTTACATTTAACATTTAACATTTAGATATAGATTTAACATTTAGATTTAAATTTAACATTTAGATATAGATTTAGCATTTAGATTTAAATTTAACATTTAGATATAGATTTAACATTTAGATTTAAATTTAACATTTAGATTTAGATTTAACATTTAGATATAGATTTAACATTTAGATATAGATTTAACATTTACATTTAACATTTAACATTTAGATATCGATTTAACATTTAGATTTAAATTTAACATTTAGATATAGATTTAACATTTAGATATAGATTTAACATTTAGATTTAAATTTAACATTTAGATATAGATTTAACATTTACATTTAACATTTAGATATAGATTTAACATTTAGATATAGATTTAGCATTTAGATATAGATTTAACATTTACATTTAACATTTAACATTTAGATTTAAATTTAACATTTACATATAGATTTAACATTTACATTTAACATTTAACATTTAGATATAGATTTAACATTTAGATATAGATTTAACATTTAGATTTAAATTTAACATTTAGATATAGATTTAACATTTAGATTTAAATTTAACATTTAGATATAGATTTAACATTTAGATATAGATTTAACATTTACATTTAACATTTAACATTTAGATATAGATTTAACATTTAGATTTAAATTTAACATTTAGATATAGATTTAACATTTAGATATAGATTTAACATTTAGATTTGAATTTAACATTTAGATTTAAATTTAACATTTAGATATAGATTTAACATTTACATTTAACATTTAACATTTAGATATAGATTTAACATTTAGATATAGATTTAGCATTTAGATATAGATTTAACATTTACATTTAACATTTAACATTTAGATTTAAATTTAACATTTAGATATAGATTTAACATTTACATTTAACATTTAACATTTATATATAGATTTAACATTTAGATATAGATTTAACATTTAGATTTAAATTTAACATTTAGATTTAAATTTAACATTTAGATATAGATTTAACATTTACATATAGATTTAACATTTACATTTAACATTTAGATATAGATTTAACATTTACATTTAACATTTAACATTTAGATATAGATTTAACATTTAGATTTAAATTTAACATTTAGATATAGATTTAGCATTTAGATTTAAATTTAACATTTAGATATAGATTTAACATTTAGATTTAAATTTAATATTTAGATATAGATTTAACATTTAGATATAGATTTAACATTTAGATATAGATTTAACATTTAGATTTAACATTTAACTATTTGTTTTACTTTATAAACATATTGTTGACAATTGCATATAAGATCTTGTTTATTGTGAATTTCTGTCTTAAATGTGAGAAAAGGGAGTTAAATGTGAGAAAAGTGAGCTAAATAATCAAAATATATCAGCTATAGAATTTTATCTGAAATTTTACATTTGGCACCCCATATGAAAGATGGCCACTGGGACCCCAGTTAACCAGAGGATGGACTCTTTCCTCCATGGCGGGGTTTAGCTGTAGTCTATATTCTATTCGACTGTTTTAACTGGTTAGTTAAAAAAGGCAATGCAACTCATGACAAGGGTGAGTAAATCCTAAAACAAATACTGTGTTTAACTAGTAAACCCAATCTTTGTTCATGTTGGGGTCAAAAAAGGGACAACAATGATAGATAAATGTTAAATTTTTACATTTCTAAATTTTTCAGGTGGGAAAAATATGCCGTTATAGCAAGAACAGTCAGTTATTCTGTTTTTATGGCCCGCATGTCTTTTTAAACAAAGTTGTATAATTAATCAATATATTTTGCTGACAACGTAGCTAATATACATGGAACTTTTACACTTAAATCCTTCTGGGCTGCTGATTGTGAAAATACTCATGGCATTATCTCCACAGCAACGTGAAAATTAATGGTAGAGGCACAGACAGTGTGGTATGAGGAAGTTTAATTGGTTGTGATAAGTTCACAAAAACTTTTTGTGCAAATGCCATATCTGTGATACTAGCATTGAGGCATGATAGCCATAAAAAGCAGCATTTAGATTCACATAGAAGTTTATAATTACCTTTTTCATAGAAATTTTGTTTTTTTTAGCGATTAAGTCACATTTGAAAAGGCATAAGGACCACAAGACAATCATAAGCTGATGTAAAAATGAGACAGTATAAATTTTGTTGCTTTAAAGGAACGATAAGTAATAATGACACCTAGTGGTTAAAATCAGAACAACACATACCCTATGCCGTTCACGGAGACCTGCCATTTACCCAACGGTGCTGCGGCTGTGAAAGTCCACTGAATTTTTACCTCCACAGGACAGGTATATGATGTTGTATTCTTCTGGTCTGCTTCTCTTACTGGCTTCCATGTTTGCACGCTGCTGCTCTTTTGCTAAGATAAAATACTAAATGCTGCACTCTGTGCTGGGAACTCTCATATGATTGGCTCAGGAACCAGGAAGTAAACACGGACTACACTCTGCACCGAAGTAGTTCTGGAACATACCTCTAGGTTTGAAAGGAGAAAAACTTGACTAAGACATTGTTGATGGAGAGGACCGATTGTTTATAGGGGATGTTGCTTCCATCCCAGGTGACAAATGAAAATGATTTAGGTTCATTTTACAGTAAATATCTTACTTATAGCTCCTTTAAGCAATATGTGGATATGTTTTAAAAATTGTTTTCTCAGTTGTCAAAGTCCACTCTATGAAAGGTTTTCACTTGTTGTTGTCATTGAAAATTAATGTCTTTCAAAGTGATTTGCTCACACAATATTTCAATATGTCGTACAAGTCTCAAAATGTCGTCCCATATATGTATTTCTTTTCACACAAAAACACAAAATTTATAAGCCTTCAAATTTTGCTTTTAAAAATGTAAAACATACAATTCTGTTTGTATGAAAGAACACTGATATTCTGCTGGCAGATGAAAACATTAATCTGAACAGGCTGTCACAATCTCCAGGGGGTTGTGTTTATTTGTGTGTGTATTTTGAAACTTTCTTTGTTATGTTTCTTAGGTTGTGCTTTCTTTAGTAATTTTCTTATGCTTATTCTTAGGTTTTTGAGTTTCTGGATTTCTTCATGTTTCTGTTTTTTCCTGTTAATATTCTCCAGTTGCTGCTATTTTAATTTATATTAGGTTCTTAGTCCATTCTATGAACTTTTTGTAGTATTTCCTGTTGGATTCCTTCCATGTGTTCCATGTCTTCATTGGTCTCAGCTGTTCCTCGTTTCCTTCTGATTACCTTCACCTGTCTCCGACTCACCTTTCCTCTCACGTTCCTCAGTAATTAAACTCCCTGGTTTTCATTTCTCATTCCTGGTTTCTTAGGTTTGCTTATTTCCTCCATGTAGCGTCCATGTTCCCTGTTACTTCATTATTTTTCCATGCCTGATGTTTTGTTATGCTGAGCTCAGTCTTACATTTTTTTTGGGAGTTGTAAAATTATTAATTTATTGCGATAACAGACTTTGCCAGAATTTCTCCACAGAGATGTGAAAACATGTTAAACTGAACATAAAAATGTTTTCTGGCAGTTGTTGCTGCTAGCTATAGGGAGTGATTACTTTTTGTAATCCTTTATAAAATAAAATATTTGAAAACAACATTTCATATTTACTCAGCTTACTTCTTTGCTGTCAAAACTTGTTAGAAGGTCTAAATGTCTCATATAGAATCAAAAGCAGAAGAAATCTGTAAGGTGGCAAACACTTTTTCATAATACTGTACATGATCTGGGGCAAAAAAAACACTAATGGGGGCTAGGTTAAAACTGCGCAAAAAATATAAAGGAACCCTTTTTAATCAGAGTATAACATCAGGTCCGTTAAACTTCAAGAGTATTGATCGGGCAGGTTCAGTAGTGGAGGGGGTTGTTAATCAGTGTTAGTGTGGTGGGCCACAAATTTTTTTTTTCTTCCTAATTTGTTTATGCTTTTTAGTAGTTTTGCTTTTGATCTGGGTCAGTATCACTTCTGGTACCATGAGGCAGTACCTGGACCCTACAAAGGTTGCACAGGAAGGCCATCTCCACCAGGATGGCACATCAATACGTGCCATTGCCAGAAGGTTTGCTGTGTCTCCCAGCAGTCTCAACATGGATCCCAGGAGCAGGCAGTTATTCTTGGAGAGCTGGACAGGGCCGTCAGAGGTCTTTAACCCATTAGCAGGACAGGTATCTACTCCTTTGTGCAAGGAGGAGGAGGATGAGTACTGCCTGAGCGCTACAAAGTGACTCACAGTGGGCGACTGGCATGAATGTATAACCAAATTATTAGAAACAGACTTAATGAAGGGAGCCTGAGGGCCGTGTGCTCACGACGCTCCATGGAGTAAGACCAGCATTTGTTAGGCATGCATACAAGCATGCAAAACTACTGAGTACCACTCTAAGATGCTGCAATGACATTTCAGCAAGTTTGACCAGGCCGCCACGTCATTGTTTCAGTTTCCCTTTCTTGTGACTTCGAATAGACCCTAATAATTTTCATTTTCATCACGCGATGTTATCCTTTTGTTCCTAACACATTACCCATTCTACACTTTCTGCATGGACTTTAAGCATTCTCCTTTTACATGCGAGGGTTCTCTCCAGCCCAAAAACATGACTGTTATGTTAACTGGTTTATCTAAATTGAGTGTGTATGTGTATGCATGCTTCTCTGTCCTGTGTGTCTCTTTGTTGCCCTGGGTGTACACTGCCTCTCACCCAGTGTCACCAAATGACTGCTGCCCTGCTCATAAAGTGTCTCTCACAAAAATACTTATTAAACAAAAGTTTGCACACCGCAGTCTTCAGTTTTGTTCTTCATTCTCTTTGTCTGCCCATTCATATATTGCTGCAGAGCTTGTCTAACTTATCAGTTTTTGGTTGCTCAACGAATTGACTTGCTTATCTGCAAGTCTTTGCAAGAAGTGTCTTTAAAATGATATTGCACAGGTAAAATACCCTTCAGTGAATCACAGAAAGTTGTTCTCTCTCCTTGGTGGACTGATTCTACATCAGTGTTGCACTGTGTGTGGGAATTGCAAAGACAAACTGAGCAATCGTCAATGATTCTGAGCAACATGTTGTGCTTTTAGCTTTCTCAAAATATTTTGGTCCACTTCTGACGCATCTTTACTATTTTCCGAGGTGTAACATCAAACTCAGTCTGCTCGGTGTTGAATACAAAATAAAAAAAAACACTGAGAACCTTCAACAAAACACACACAACAAAAATAGATATATAGGTATATAATTAGCGAAAAGACGGCGAATGGAAGAACAACAAGAAAAGACATTAATATTTAATGTTTTATCTTTATTTAACTGAAAAAGACTCATTAGGAAGAATAATGTATTTAATGGTGCCCAAGGTAATATAAATAAGAGTACAGGTGAAGACAGAACAGCTTACAAAAACAAACTACATAAGTGGTTGAAACCAGATCTTTACATACACTGTACATTTCTCACACTTTCTGATATCAATTCATATGAAACCTGTCCTGTTTTAGGTTAATTAGGATTACCCAATTTATTTCTAGTTGCTAAATGCCAAAAATAGTAGCGTTTTTGAGAGATCTTCAAAAGTCAGAAGTCTACATACATTGTTACGGCCCCAGGCCTGCACCACCTCCATTATCTTGTGGTTCTCTCTGGCTGTGTCCTAAAAAGTCTAGTGGGTAAGAACTCTTTAGCCAAAAGCGGAGGTGCATCAGCAGCAATCCATGATAAGTACTGTCCCAATAGTGAAGTCAGTAAAAAAAGGAGCCTTTATGCTTCCTGTCATCCTTCCTTTAGCATTGGGAGCTCATGATGTCCCTCGCTGGCACTAAGGAGCCATAAGGAATCCCACAATCCTTTGTGTGACATTGAGTATAAGCAAAGCCCCCCAGTCCAGAGAGAAGAGAGCGTAGTTGGCCTAGTGGTTAGAGCAGCGCGCTTGCACTCAGAGAAGGATGCAAGTACCCGGTTCGATCCCCAGTGCCGGCACTCTGGGTCCCTGAGCAAGACCCTTAACCCCAGATTGCTCCCCGGGCGCCGCACATGGCAGCCCACTGCTCCCCAAGGGTGATGGGTTAAAAGCAGAAAACAAATTTCATTGTAATGTATGTTTCAATGACAATAAAGATGATATTACTAGTTTGTAGTTCGTTTTCAGCAGGCTGGAGCCTAAGATTTGACTGGCATCATCCATGTGGGTTTCCGTTGCATAATGACATATTAGTTAAAGGCTTTTCAAATCAGCACAGCAGTCCAGAGCTCCTTTCCTCCCCTCGATAGAGTTCTTACTGTTGACCTTTTGAAAGGTCAGGGGACAAGAGCTAGGAACAGGAGCTATAATTAGAACATTTCGGACATAGCCTCTGTCTTTTCTGTAGTTGTTTCAGTAACAAGACGATTCAAAGTGCTGTACATGAACAGAACATAAAAGAAAACACACAGAGGAAAGTACATTGCAGTGTAACAGTAGCAGTAGGTCAAGATAAGTTAGACTATAAACTTAATATAATGATGTTTCGGTTAACTACAACAGTTTCAATTGAACATTACCATTTAAAGGCAACATTTAAACAAATAGGTTTTTAACCTTGATTTGAGGAAGCTCAGTGTTTCAGCACTTTTACAGGGAAGCGTCCTCCTTTTGCTTCCTCGCCTGTTACTGACTGGCTGGCTCCCTCTGCTGGTGGACTCTTAGAAAGCACTGAAAAGTCTACCAGAAGTTGTAGCCAATGATGGATGAGAGGGAGATTTAAAGCCAGGGTCGGCGATTTTTCCAGAAGTTTCCCCAAGTCCCTTTTTGAATAAGTGCGCATGCGCAATACCGTCTTACCTGCTCTTCCGCTAATCAGGGAGATTGCATGAAAAAAAAAATCTCCCAAATCCACTCTGGTCTTATTTCTTTCTACTGAGGCCTTCCTCTTCTTCTCATAAACATGAACGTGGCTTGCTTCTTGTGACTCCCAGCCCTGTTCAAAGTATATAGGGAGAGCAGTGGAGCTACACCGAAGCTAACCGCTAAGCTAACCGGATACATAAACACTAGAAGTGTGCATGCGCAGCTAGCAAGTGGACACTCAGAAGGAAAGAGCACGGACATTGGCGTTACGTGAGCGCGTCAGAATGATTGGCATGTGTGACAACCAATAGATAAGGTGATACCCCTGGAAATTGAAGGACAGAGGGGGATGAGGGCAGGAACAAACCTCTACCAAATCCAGGCCCTTCGGACCGAACAGCACAGATCAGTTAGAGCTTTTACAGGCCTGCAGCTCCCACGTAGAATTATTTTTTTAACCTCCTTTTTTTGAGTACTTAATGTATTTACTACTTTCAGGATGGAAGGACGATTTTACCCAGTATAACAACAAGTGTTTCTGAACAGGATTACCGACTACAGCGTTAAAAACTGGCACTACCTTTCAATCAGTGGCTCCAGAGACTGTTTTTCTGCAGGTGTTAAGCGGGGGCTAAGCATTCTACTGAGGGCACTGATAGTCAGCATTTGTCCAAATTTCGCTGTCGCTCCAAACTCATGAGACAGATATTTTTACAGAAGTGGTTGTCTTGGTCCACCTTGACTTCTGCTAAGATCCTCTAGACATCCACTGCTAATAGCGTTAGCATTCTCAGCAGCAGGTGAAAGATGGCCACATGGTTGATCCCCTTCATCCAGATTAATATTTCTTTATTGGTCGAGGTCTGCTTCCAAAATATCATCTTTCTCTGATTCCATCCATGTAAATTTAGGCAGTAAAAAAATTATAAATTTTTGCATTACACATTCCTTTAATCAGTGCTTTAAATGTAAAAAATAAGTAGTGGTACACCCCTTAATGTTATGCAAATATGGGACAGAAACATGAGCAATATGTTTATATAGATCTATCGATCAATCAATAGATCAATAGTTTTGCTGTACAGAGATGACAACGAACAAAAGAACAAAGTTCTAAATCAAAGGCATGTGAGCCAAACTCAAGGTGTCATCAAACCTAAAAATCTAAAACTAGTTATCCTTAAAAACAAATTGATAAGTTTTAGACTTAAGATTTCAATAAGCTTATTACTGTTACAGTTTCCTTCTGTAACATATATTTATTCTCAGTATTGGGCCTGGCCTCAACAAACCCATGTCATTTTAGCAATATTATCTTACCATTAATCTAAAAATATGTTACTATCTTCAAGAACTCAATATATTGACCAGTCATACACAGGGTCTCTGCTTATATATTTAAATATTTAATCATATTTAATATCAAATTGTCCACCAGGTAACGAAGAAAGTGTGAAATTTAAAAAGTCATCAGGCCTGAACTTGTATAATTGCCTGGAACAAAACAAAAACAAGCTGTCTCCACATCCTTCACACCACAGGGATAGATATGGAGATAGCAGAGGCTGAAAGAGAAAACACAAAGAAGCAGAGAACATGAGTGAGATTGTGAGAACATTTCACTCCATCAGGAATTCATAAGTGCCAGTTTTAGTACTTTGAATAATTGAAGTATACCAGCAGGTTTTGCACATACAGTACAATGTTAAAATGTTAAATAATTATTATTTAGAAAACAGTAGTCCTCATCTAAAAATAATGGTAATGACCTACTTTAGAATTAAGATATCTGCCTACTTTAAAAAAGCCTCCAGCAGGTCTTGGATTAATCTCTGCTCCATTGGTTCGGTGATTCCAGCCTCTCATCAGCAGCATCCTCATCCTTTGACCAACAGTCTGGCCTCTGCCCATCTAATCCGAAATAACATTGATTCTCTTTCTGTGGCTAAAGCGACAGCAACAGGCGTCAGTGCAGCATCAGGATCCCTGTTAGATGTGCTAATGCTAGGTGGCAGAGTCCTACCTCTATGTATTTGTGTAGTAAAGGACTGTTCAGAGCTGCTTTTATCATCCAGTTTGGGTCCTCTTGATCCCTTTTGGAGCTAGGACAACATTGTGGCCGTGATTATTAACCTCCACTGTTCCTCTCTCATCCAAAACACCTAAAGCCACTTGAATGTACGGCAAGCGTTAAACCAAAATAAGGGTTTATTTTGAGGCAATATTTTTTTAATCAACACATGCAGAGTTCAATTCCTGTTGTGTTTTATTTTTTAACTCAATATATAATAGTTGATTGTATATTAAAATTGGGTGTGTTTTGTGAGGAAAATATCTCAACAATCATATGTTAAATAATAGTAACTTAGATGAAAAAGAAAAAAAATCTAATCTAATCTCTTTCTTGGGGGATGCTATGACTTTCCCAGGGGAAGCTATCTCTTTTCTACCTCCTCAGTGTACAGGTTTGCAACAACAGGAGAAACTGTGGATCCTGTTGCACACCCATGTTTCTGCCAATAATATCGTCCCCCATATGTAAAGTAGGTTGACAGTTTCTCCTATTGTTGCAAGAAAAAAATATAATCCCCCGGAAAAATGTCAAACCACGGTCTAGAAGTCGTTTTGTACAGCTGTTTGTCGTCTTCATTATGGCTAAAGCCCAGCAATTTATAAAGAAAAAAGCCCTCACAGAAATCCATCTCCAATGTGGCCTTTACCCCTTAATTGTCTGCTAAGCAACAACAATGAGAAATCAAAGCCTTTGAAGATAAAGAGGAGCCATTAAACTTACACTGTGGCACCAATCATTATCACCCAAATCCCAGCAACGGCGCTCATCACCGGGGCAAAATAAAGAGCCGATAAGGCCGGAGCTAATGATGATTTTTCTCCCAGCATCCGAAATGAAAGGCAACAAACGAGTCCAGAGAGGTGTGCCACTGAAAGCCTTGAAGGAGCTCACCAAGGCTAATCACCGGCGTTAAGAACTTTCTGAAACAATCACTTTCACGGCTGCTTCAGTGTCGTTGTATGCTTTGAAGTTTTCTCACGGTTAAAACTTAGATTTATGGTGACATGGTAATAAATCTAATGAGCTGAATATGTTGAAATGGTGCATCTAAAAGAAGAGACTCAAACAAAAAGCATATTTCCTGCCATCATTTTGCCTTAACGTCTTAATAATCACCCGGCAGCAGCCTTACTGTTGTCCCACAGTTTAAATGAGGGGAGGTTTTTGTCACGATTTGGGTTTTGTCTTGGTTTATGTTATCAGATTTATTAGTTAAGTTTCTGATTTTGGGGTCTTGTTTGGTTTTGATTTAGACATGTTTTTCTGTTTAGGTTACCTGTTTTCCACCTGTCACTTTATCAGCTCTGTTCGGTCTCCCCTCAGCAATCTGTCAGCTTTCTTGCCTTGATTAGATCCACCTGCTCACTTATAATTAGCCTTCACTCTTGTTCACCTGCTCACTCCCCTATATAGTCCTGCCACAAACCTCTGCTATCTGCCAGATCATTTAACGAGCCACGGTGAGTTTAGTTCCAGCATTCTTTATTCTGATTGACCTGTTGACGATAACCCGAGAGCCTTTTTGATTCTGAGCCAGCCTGTTCCCTGATCTGTTTTTCCTGCCCTGTCTGACTGATTTACCGGTTTACCGACTAGTTTCTGTCCTATGGTTATCCGAGCTTGCTTTGCCCTGTCTGTACCTCTGCCTATTTTGGACTGCTTTTTGTGTACCGGATTTTGGACTGCCCTTTTGACTATTGAGCCCGCCTGTTCCTGTTTTCATTATTAAAATCCTGTTTTTTGCCTTAACCTCACTTGTTGGGTTTGAATACTGGGTTTGCCTGATTCACGATCATAACAGAATGATCTGGCCCACTAAAACCTATCGCCCAACAAGTTTTTAGAGGTTTTTTTTTTTCCCCCTCCACACGCTATGGCTTGGGAGGGTTCCAGATTGGCGTTCTGTCCCCCTGGTATCGGTCCCAGACGCCATCTCTCCAGCAGCCGCAGCAGCAGTAACCCGCTGCCTGCTCCGAGTTTACGATTGGGAGGGCTCTTTGTCACAAATTCAGATTCAACTCAGAATAGAAGGGATCACTCACCCAGCGACACCGCTGTCGGCTCTGCCCATGGGTTTTATCCAGAACCAACTTTGTTTATGGAGGTCGAAGCGGAGGTGGTGCGGGATCTTCGTCCGGATCTTTTTTTCTCTCTCCCTCCAGAGGAGGAGATGCAGGGAACGCTGTGGGCTCCACCGATCCCGGCTCTACCGACAGGATCAAACCTCCAGCAAGTCCTGCCGTCCCGCCGTCGGAGGAGGGGACGGAAACCTGTGGGTCGCTCCTTCACCCGTTCTGTTCGGCCGACAGGCGAGTCAGTACCGCGCCCGTCCGTTGCCACTTCCTGCCCAGTGGATCGGAGTCCGGTGCTTCCCAGAGCTGAGCAGCCCACAGCGCCTCCTGTTGGCGCCCGTGATGCTGAGGATCTGGCTCTGGAGGACCAGTTAAGAGCTTTTGCCCCTATTATTAAAGACCTTAGGGAGGCTCTTTTCTGCCAGTATTCAGAGGAGCTGGAGGCAAAATTAAAGGAGGTCGAGGGGCACTATAGAGCGGCTCTCCAAGGGTTCTATAGTGGACTCAATCCTGTCCCCAAGGGTCCAGCCGACGCCCCGGCACCTGCACCTGTCCCAGAGGACCCGCCTCCTACCTCAGCTCCAGTGCCGGCCTCCGGCAGCTATAAGGCAGCACTGTCTGCGCAGCCGGCCCAAGACGCTGCAACCCCGGAGGGTCCGCAGCCGGCCCAAGACGCTGCAACCCCGGAGGGTCCGCAGCCGGCCCGAGACGCTGCAACCCCGGAGGCTCCGCAGCCGGCCCGAGACGCTGCAACCCCGGAGGGTCCGCAGCCGGCCCGAGACGCTGCAACCCAGGAGGGTCCGCAGCCGGCCCGAGACGCTGCAACCCAGGAGGGTCCGCAGCCGGCCCGAGACGCTGCAACCCAGGGGGGTCCGCCGCCGGCCCGCGACGTGGGAACCCAGGAGGGTCCGCCGCCAGTCTGCGACGTGGGAACCCAGGAGGGTCCGCCGCCAGTCTGCGACGTGGGAACCCAGGAGGGTCCGCCGCCAGTCTGCGACGTGGGAACCCAGGAGGGTCCGCCGCCAGTCTGCGACGTGGGAACCCAGGAGGGTCCGCCGCCAGTCTGCGACGTGGGAACCCAGGAGGGTCCGCCGCCAGTCTGCGACGTGGGAACCCAGGAGGGTCCGCCGCCAGTCTGCGACGTGGGAACCCAGGAGGGTCCGCCGCCAGTCTGCGACGTGGGAACCCAGGAGGGTCCGCCGCCAGTCTGCGACGTGGGAACCCAGGAGGGTCCGCCGCCAGTATGCGACGTGGGAACCCAGGAGGGTCTACCACAGGGCCACGATGAGGGGGTTCAGACGAGCCCTCTTTCAGGCCGCAACTCGGGGGCTCATCGGGACACTGGGCGCCGTGGTCCTCGCCCAGACGACAAGCGGCGCCGTGGCCCTCGCCCAGACGACAAGCGGCGCCGTGGCCCTCGCCCAGACGACAAGCGGCGCCGTGGCCCTCGCCCAGACGACAAGCGGCGTCGTGGTCCTCGCCCGAACGACAAGCTCCGTCGGGGGCCTCGCCGAGAAGACAAGCACCCAGAGCCCCATGGAGACTTAGAGGCCCCTGGACCTCTTCGGAAGCTCTTACCCCCTCATCTTTGGCTTGACAGCCAATTTCCCAAGTGGCTGACCAAACTGTCTTTGTCGGAGGTTCTGGAAGGGTTATTGATGAGGTTCTGGGTGTTAAAGGGTCTGGGAGCGTCTGAAGTCTGTGGTCCGGGGCCTCCTGAACCTGAAGCCTGTAGCCCGGGGTCTCCTGAACCGGAAGCCTGTAGCCAGGCCCCGTCTGAACCTGAAGCCTGTAGCCAGGCCCCGTCTGAACCTGAAGCCTGTAGCCAGGCCCCGTCTGAACCTGTAGCCTGTAGCCAGGCCCCGTCTGAACCTGTAGCCTGTAGCCAGGCCCCGTCTGAACCTGTAGCCTGTAGCCAGGCCCCGTCTGAACCTGTAGCCTGTAGCCAGGTCCCGTCTGAACCTGTAGCCTGTAGCCAGGTCCCGTCTGAACCTGTAGCCTGTAGCCAGGCCCCGTCTGAACCTGAAGCCAGTAGCCAGGGGCCGACTGAACCTGAAGCCAGTAGCCAGGGGCCGACTGAACCTGAAGCCAGTAGCCAGGGGCCGACTGAACCTGAAGCCAGTAGCCAGGGGCCGACTGAACCTGAACTCTGTAGCCAGGCTCCTCCTGAACTCTGTAGCCAGGCTCCTCCTGAACTCTGTAGCCAGACACCTCCTGAACTCTGTAGCCAGGCTCCTCCTGAACTCTGTAGCCAGGCTCCTCCTGAACTCTGTAGCCAAGCGCCTCCTGAACTCTGTAGCCAGGCGCCTCCTGAACTCTGTAGCCAGACGCCTCCTGAACTCTTTAACCAGGCCTCTCTTCTAGCTCTTAGTCCGGCGTTGTCTCCAGCCTTTAGTCCGGCGGCAGGTTCTGTTCTTTCTCTCTCCAGACGTCGGTTCCTGAGGGTCCGGTTCTACCGACGGTCCCCGAGGTTGCTGCTCGGCCGCCGGCCTATGAGAGACCTGCTCCGCCGCCGGTCTATGAGAGACCTGCTCCGCCACCGGCCGCCGGACATCGTTGCTAACCGGGGCCGTCCTTCAGGACACCCGCCGGATTACCTGTCTCACAGAGGTCGTCCGCCGGAGAACCTGACACGCCTAGGACGTCCGCCGGAGAACCTGACACGCCTAGGACGTCCGCCGGAGAACCTGACACGCCTAGGACGTCCGCCGGAGAACCTGACACGCCTAGGACGTCCGCCGGAGAACCTGACACGCCTAGGACGTCCGCCGGAGAACCTGACACGCCGAGGACGTCCGCCGGAGAACCTGACACGCCGAGGACGTCCGCCGGAGAACCTGACACGCCGAGGACGTCCGCCGGAGAACCTGACACGCCGAGGACGTCCGCCGGGACGTCCGCCGGAGAACCTGACACGCCGAGGCCGTCCTTCGGGACGTCCGCCGAACAACCTGACACACCGAGGCCGTCCTTCGGGACGTCCGCCGGACAACCTGACTCGTCGGGGCCGTCCTCCTGGACGACCGCCTGAGAACCTGACTCGTCGGGGCCGTCCTCCTGGACGACCGCCTGAGAACCTGACTCGTCGGGGCCGTCCTCCTGGACGACCGCCTGAGAACCTGACTCGTCGGGGCCGTCCTCCTGGACGACCGCCTGAGAACCTGACTCGTCGGGGCCGTCCTCCTGGACGACCGCCTGAGAACCTGACTCGTCGGGGCCGTCCTCCTGGACGCCCGCCTGAGAACTTGACTCGTCTTGTTTTGTTTGAGTTTTTATTTGGACATTTATTTGATTCTAGCCCTCCATCCTGTACCTCCCTCCACCCACCCGAGCTAGTCTGTTTTGTTTCTGAGGCCGTCTGGAATCCGGCCTTGAGGAGGGGGTTCTGTCACGATTTGGGTTTTGTCTTGGTTTATGTTATCAGATTTATTAGTTAAGTTTCTGATTTTGGGGTCTTGTTTGGTTTTGATTTAGACATGTTTTTCTGTTTAGGTTACCTGTTTTCCACCTGTCACTTTATCAGCTCTGTTCGGTCTCCCCTCAGCAATCTGTCAGCTTTCTTGCCTTGATTAGATCCACCTGCTCACTTATAATTAGCCTTCACTCTTGTTCACCTGCTCACTCCCCTATATAGTCCTGCCACAAACCTCTGCTATCTGCCAGATCATTTAACGAGCCACGGTGAGTTTAGTTCCAGCATTCTTTATTCTGATTGACCTGTTGACGATAACCCGAGAGCCTTTTTGATTCTGAGCCAGCCTGTTCCCTGATCTGTTTTTCCTGCCCTGTCTGACTGATTTACCGGTTTACCGACTAGTTTCTGTCCTATGGTTATCCGAGCTTGCTTTGCCCTGTCTGTACCTCTGCCTATTTTGGACTGCTTTTTGTGTACCGGATTTTGGACTGCCCTTTTGACTATTGAGCCCGCCTGTTCCTGTTTTCATTATTAAAATCCTGTTTTTTGCCTTAACCTCACTTGTTGGGTTTGAATACTGGGTTTGCCTGATTCACGATCATAACAGTTTTCAATAAAAGCTGAAATCTAATGACATAAGCTCCCATAAGCTTGATTTAATTTTCCACATCGATTTATAAAGCTGTCAGGCTTCACCTCAACAGATGTATTTTTTAGATACCTATCCCAGCTCTCATTTATCAGGCCTATTTAGAGCAGTTTTTAATGAGTTTTTACCGCCTGTTGGCTTTATTTGTGTTAAATTAAATCTGCTGCCTCAAACTGAATTCAATAAAAAGCTTTGCAACTCCCTGAACAGGGCCAATCCGCACAAGTCGTAATTATGCTCCAACAAAGGATCCACCATCAAAGATTCATCCTGGAATTGGTCAAGTCGAGCAAATTACAGTCAAATTATATTTGTTATTACATATTTTAAATTATGTTACTGACTTCCAGTCGTATGAGTTTCCCAAGCACGAGTAACAAGTGAGAAGACACTCAAAAGGTATCAGTGACTTCCTCCAAACTTTCAAACAAAACCAAATGGCCGTATCTTTTCTGAACAACATCATAATAAGGTGTCAGACAGATTGTTACTGTGTGACATAAAATTATTTCTGATCTTTCGAGAGAAAAAAAACAACATGACTGGAATTCTATTTTCTCCCGTGCTCTTTATTATAGGTGTGAAGAGATGATAGTTGGCTGCTGCGTTGAGCCCTGCTCCACTACTGCTTTGATCAGGAGGTACACAGAGGCGACAGACTACCATCTAACAGGGAAAGTATTGCAGGGCTTTCACAGCAGGTGGGGGTTGATGCAGGAACTTTTCAAAACAAGAAATCTGTGTGACTTTTGAAAAACAGCACTGCCTTATGACATTCCACACTTCTTCCATATTCCTGCATAGACTTTAGACAGAGAACGATGTACTGCGCAGACCACAAGTTGTGCATTCAAGCTTAGAAAACGTAAAAAAAATATGACTTGCAAAACCTATTGTATATTTCATACATATTAACAAGATCTCAAAGTACCTAGAGCCCTGCTCTTTTACTGTTTCATACTTTAAAGGTATATAGCCACGTTATATGCTTATAAAGAAAAGACCAAAGACCATTTGATCATGATAAAATAAAGTTATATACACCAAGCCTCCATCCTGATAATGTTTTATGGTCCTTTTTGTGGATAAAAATAGGCCCAGCACCGGGCGCAATGACCAGATATAAACAGACATGGCGACATCTACCGGCAGTATCACAGAACTATCATAATGCAATGCCGGTTTGCTTAATTAATAAAACAATATTAAATAATGGCAGACCGAGCATGACCCTCTGCAATACCTCGCAGTAAAGCGGCAGCTAGGCGTGATCGAAGACCAACCGTTATTAATTAAATAAACCGATCTACAGCAACTTTAAGAGCTTCATATCAGAACATTTACTCACGTCAGTAAACTCTGTGGTCACATCTGAGCCTCGGCAGGTTTAGCGTCCGCTTCAGTGAACACCAACGTTCAGACTGTTTTCCCAGAGACATTCCAGTCTTTTCCCTCTTGGAATCATAAATTTTTGCTGTTTTTTTTTTTTCACTTGTTCTTTGACCATTCTTCACTGTTTCGCTGGGAGATGCTAACAGCCGTTAGCCGCTTCCTTGTTTTATCCCTTGCTGCACATGCAGTACGTACTTCCTCTGTTATTAAAAATAGACACGGAAGGCTTTATTGACTAACAAACTGAGCAAAAACAAAGCGTAAAATGGCAAAATAACAACTAATATGCCAGCACGATGTGATAATATTTCATAAAAACCTTGTATGCAACCAGAGTGAGCTACTGACGTATAGATACAGTCAAATAATGTGGTTATGCACCTTTAACATCTTTTCATCTTTGACATACAGTGAGCTGTGAAGAACTACCCCCCCCCACCCTCCACACACACACACACACACACACACACACACACACACACACACACACACAGATTTTTTTTTTTGTTTTATTCATTTTAACATAGGACATAAAAACCCTGATTGAATACAACATAGTTGCCAAATAAATAATCAAGGGGGGAAAAGCTTGCCAAGACATCATATGGACCTGTGTGAGAATATAACTGCCTCCTTATTTAAAGTTTAAAGTCTATCTCAGAGAATAGACTTTAAAATCCTTCTGTTAGTCTATAAATCCCTGAATGGCTTAGCACCTAAATACATCACAGACTTGTTATCAGTGCATCAACCCTCCAGACCACTCAGGTCTTCTGGCTCCAGCCTGCTCTGCAGAACCAGAACCAGAACCAGAACCAGACACGGAGAAGCAGCATTTAGTTTCCATGCTCCACTTATCTGGAGCAAACTCCCAAAAAACTGTAAAAGTGCTGAAAGCCTGAGTTCCTTTAAATCAAGATTAAAAAGATAAGATAAGATAAGATAGTCTTTATTGATCTCACAATGGAGAAATTCACTCGTCACATAGGCTCATACAAGAAGGTGCAGAGTAGGGAAGGTGCATTCAGTTATGTACAGTGAATCTTCATATATACAATGGATCAAAAAGAATACCAAAAAAAATACAAAAAAAGGAAATAGGAATGGGCATATGATGTCTCATTTACATTCTTAGTGGTCTATATATATATAAACATATCTATATACTTAAATATATACATATATCTATGCGCCTAAATACATACGTACTTACGCGTATATATGTGCATATACATTGTATACATTTGTACATACATACATGTGTGCTGAGTTATGTTCAGGTGTTGATAGCAGCAGAAGTCTCTACATCAGGATTATAGCACGGGTTGTAGTACAGTATATTAAATAGATTATTGCACATTAGTTATTGCTCATTAATTATTACAGTTGTGGTCACAGTTACAGTGCAGCATTGTAAAATCTGATTGCAGCAGGAATGAATGACCTGCGGTAACGCTCCTTCTTACAGACAGGATGTCTAAGTCTGGCACTAAAGGAGCTGCTCAGCTCCTCTACAGTCTGGTGCAGGGGGTGGAAGGTGTTGTCCATGATGGATGTAAACTTGGACAACACCCTCCTCTCAGCCACTTCCTCCACTGAGTCCAGAGTGCAGCCCAGGACAGAAGTGGCCTTCCTCACCAGCTTGTTCAGCCTCTTTCTGTCCCGCTCTGCGCTGCCAGGAGCCCAGCAGACGACAGCGTAGAGGAGGGCTGAGGCCACCACAGAGTCATAGAAGGTTTTTAGCAGAGGCCGGCTCACTCCAAAGGACCTCAGCCTCCTCAGGAGGTGGAGCCGGCTCTGGCCCTTCTTATACAGAGCGTCTGTGTTATGAGTCCAGTCCAGCTTATTGTTGACGTGAACACCCAGGTATTTGAAACTCTCCACAGTTTCTATGTCCTGCCCCTGGATGTTCACGGGGGAGTGAGGTGGGGGTCTTCTCCTGAAGTCGATCACCATCTCCTTGGTCTTACTGGTGTTTAAGCACAGATGGTTTTTCTCACACCAGTCCACAAAGTCCATGATGACCGACCGGTACTCCAGCTCGTTCCCCTCAGACACACAGCCCACAATGGCTGAGTCGTCAGAGAACTTCTGAAGGTGGCAGCTGTTCGTGTTGTAAGTGAAGTCTGAGGTGTAGAGGGTGAAAAGAAATGGAGACAGAACGGTGCCCTGGGGGGCCCCGGTGCTGCAGAGTGCCACCTCAGACTGACAGCCGTGCAGCCGCACGTACTGAGGGCGGTTAGTGAGGTAGTCCATGGTCCAGTCAGCTAGATGTTTGTCCACCCCAGCGTCCTCCAGCTTCTCCCTCAGCAGCACCGGTCTGATGGTGTTGAAAGCGCTGGAGAAGTCAAAGAACATGACTCTCACAGCGCTCCCAGTGGTCTCCAGGTGGGTGAGCGCCCGCTGCAGCAGGTAGATGATGGCGTCCTCTACTCCGATGTTGGGCTGGTAGGCAAACTGCAGCGGGTCCAGGGTGGGGCTCACCACGGTGCGCAGGTGAGCTAGGATGAGGCGCTCCATGGTCTTCATCAGGTGGGAGGTCAGAGTAACTGGTCTGAAGTGGGCCGGTTCCCTGGCGTGCGGTGTTTTGGGAACCGGTACCACACAGGAGGTCTTCCACAGGGTGGGCACCACCCCGAGGCTGAGGCTCAGGTTGTAGATGTAGCTGAGGACCTCACAGAGCTTGTCTGCACAGGTCCTCAGCAGCCTGGGGGGGATGCCGTCCGGTCCTGAGGCTTTCCTTTGTTTCAGCCTCGTCAGCTGTCCTCTCACCTGCATTGGTGTGACTGTGAGGGGGGAGGAAGGCAGAACTGAAGGTGTGGATGGGTCAGTCGTTGGTAGGAGTGGCGGTGGGGGGGATGGTAGGTCTCTGGAGGGCTGGTGGTTGGCGACGTGTGGAGAGTTGACGGCAGGGAGGGGGCCAGTGTGGGGGGAGTCGAACCGAGTGAAGAATGTGTTCAACTCATCTGCAGACTTGGTGTTACCGTCTGCAGCCCTGCTGGTCCTCTGCCCGAAGCCGGAGATGTTCTTCAGACCTCTCCACACATCTCTGACATTGTTCTGTGCCAGCTGCTCCTCCATCTTCTTCCCATAGTTTTTCTTTGCCGCCCTGATCTTCCACTGGAGTTCCCTCTGAACTCTACGCTGCTCCTCTCGGTCCCCTGAGTAGAAAGCCCTCTTCTTCTGGTTCAGGAGGACTTTCAGCTCAGGGGTCACCCAGCGGGGGTTGTTTGGAAAGCATCGTAGCCGTCGTGATGGCACGATGCTCTCCACACAGAAGTTCATGTAGTCAGTGATGCATTCAGTCAGGCTGTTGATGTCGTCTCCATGAGAGCTTTGGAACATGCTCCAGTCTGTGGTTCTGAAGCAATCCCTCAGCTTCTCACTGGCTTAGTCTGACCAAACTTTCACTGACTTGTTCTGTGGCTTTTGTCTCCTCACCATAGGAATGTAGTGGGGGAGCAGGTAGATGAGGTTGTGGTCTGAGCGTCCCAGAGGGGGGAGGGGGGCGGAGGTGTAAGCGTCCTTAACGTTAGCATAAAAAAGGTCCAGCGTTTTATTGTCCCTTGTTTTACACGTGACGTACTGGGTGAGCGTGGGGAGGGTGGAGCGGAGGGAGGCATGGTTGAAATCCCCTGTGATCAGCAGGAGAGCGCGGGGGTGCTGTGTTTGCAGATTGTTTACAGCGGCGTGGATCCGCTCACACGCGGCGGCGGCGTCCGCGGAGGGAGGGATGTAAACACAGAGCATGATCACGTGGCCGAACTCTCTCGGCAAGTAATAAGGTCTCAAACTCAATACGAGAAGTTCAACATCCGAACACATGCTTGTGTTTAGCTAAACACATTTGTTTAGCATTTCCTTTGACATTTTCCCATGTTCTATTTTGTTTCTACATTTTATTCCTACTTGCTTTTATTCTGGTTTTTCCCCCCTATATTTTAATCATGTAAAGCACTTTGCATAGTCTCTGTACTGAAATGTGCTATGCAAATAAAGTTGCCTTGCCTATTTAACTGCGTATTAGCTTAGGACTGATTACAGCATTACCAGTACAATCAAGAAATCACTTAAGAACCTGTCTGACAACACGAAGTAGGATCAAAGATCAAAGAGCATCATACCAGCTGTATTTCAATAACAACTTGTGAGATAAATTTGAAGTCAGTGTCAGATGTTGATGTTCTTAACAGAATTAAAAGGGATGGACGCTGAAAGTAAAATGTAATAGTAATAGTAATAGTAATAGTAAAATAAAATTATCATGTAGAATAAATACCAGGGCCCAAGTTCACCAAGATTCTCACAGTCCTCAGAGAGCTCCTATCTTAGCTTGAAAATTCTTGCCAAAGAGTCTTAGGTAAAGGGGACCTTGTTTCTAATGTTTTCTACTTCCATTTGGGTCTCTACTGCTTCTACAAACAATCCAAGTGCTAAAAAAACATACAGCCGTATTTCCGCAATAAGTGAATGTTTTGTTGGTGTCTGGAAAAAACAGCTGTTTCAGAAACCTTCTGACCTTGTCTTTTAAACAAGTGTGTGTGTGTGTGTGTGTGTGTGTGTGTGTGTGTGTGTGTGTGTGTGTGTGTGTGTGTGTGCGTGCGTGCGTGCGTGCGTGCGTGTGTGTGCGTGCGTGCGTGTGTGTGTGTGTGTGTGTGTGTGTGTGTGTGTGTGTGTGTGTGTGTGTGTGTGTGTGTGTGTGCGTGCGTGTGTGTGTGTGTGTGTGTGTGTGTGTGTGTGTGTGTGTGTGTGTGTGTGTGTGTGTGTGTGTGTGTGCATGGAGTGGAGGCTCAAACTGACAGAGAGGAAGAGGACAAAATAATTTTTCGTAACAAAGGTTTCTGCTATTCCATTTGTCCACAATCTTTAATTGATTAGTTACTAAACTATCTCAACTAGAAAGCATGTTTAGCTTTTGTTTTGTGAGCTTGACATGGCCATTTTTGTATGATTTATAGATCCTTTTACAGGCAGTCCATCAGAGATGGCAGCATAGGTTATATAACATAGGACATTATCAGTAAAGAAAATTGAGCTTGGGAAGATGAGTAATTATTTCATATTTTTCAGTTAAACTACACGAGGTTGACTTCAATGAACTGCTAAAGCATGTTGCATAAACAGGATCACCAGGATAACAAGATGCCATTTTCTGTCCTCCAAAATAATAAGAGCTGAATCAAGACGTTTGAACAACAGTACTTTAACACCAAAACCTTCACAAAGTTGCCATTTACCACAGGACTGTTAATTGGAATTTGTTTTATATCACAAATTTTACATTTTTATAAAGCTGGTTATTTTTCTTTGACATGAAGGGAGCATGCTTTCTAACACATTTGCTTCTTTCTCTAGCATCCATGGTATTTGAGAGCTCGCTGAAGGATGCACTGGACCTTGTTTGGAAAATGTTCTGGACCAGATTGAAGGCGTAATGTGATGGCTCAACATTTTGTCAACATTCTTCCAGCCTTTTGTCTGGTCCTGTTGGGTCTTGGACATATTTTTTGTCGTGGCCCACTCCAAAAGCCCGCCACATAGCTCGATTTGGACGGCCCATGTCAGTAGTGACGTTTGCCACAAATAGTCCTACGGAAGCTTCTCTCTAAATTATTTCAAGGGTGATTGGCTTGTAATTTGCACCATTAGTGGAATTGCCACTGTCATGGAAAGCTACCACTTGCTTCCATCCTGATGTGCTTCCTGCCAACATAAAAACACATGCATGTGTTGCTGCTCTCCTCTACAACCTCCCATCCCCAAAAGGCTTCCCCGCTCCTGGGTGCAGCTCCACGCTTAGTGTGGTTGCCATTTCCTCCAGAGTTAAGACACCCAGTTCCAGCTTAATGTGTTGCAGTCGTCTTCGCTGGGCTCTGATGTCATGAAGAAGGATCGTCATGTGTTGAAAAAGCATGTAGCCTGTTGAGCATGCTGAAAAACAAAGCAGTATGGGTTTTCTTATGTGCATTTGCTCCATCTAATGTCTCTTGTTGTTCGTGCCAGCGGCCTTCATCTGATGTTTAGTAAAAATATGACCCAATTTCTTTTCCATAGTCAAAACTTTCTTTCGCCGGGCTGGATACATTTTTTTCTGTGTTAAGTTCTTCTTCCATCCAATTTACTGTGATCTTCTTGGATTTACAATTCCTCCCTCGGTTGTTTCACCTCAGTTCCCCACTTTGCATAATAAAAGGCCTCATGTAATAAAACATTTGGTCATTTGTTTTTGCACAATTGACACATGCGTATTTTATCATCTACTGCTTTAACCAGAAACAGATTTATTTAAATTAACATTTGAATGAATTACTTAATTAATTCAAATGTTAATTTAATAGTTGTAATGTTATGCACAATCAACGGGGTTATAGATAAATGTTGTTCACATAAAAATAAAAAAATCTAATATAGAATAATTATGTCTTCATCCCGGGTCATCAGTCAAGGCGTCTACAGCCCCTAATTTTCTTCCAAGTTTTTAAAACATAATTAATATAAAAAAAAACATGGAGGTTTTGGTCCTGAGGTTTTGCTTTGTTGAAGCATGATGAGCTCCTAACCACTTTTAAGTGTAAAGGAGGACAATGTCTAGCATTCCCACATTACCATGCAGAGAACAACTGAAAGAACTTAAAAACTATGGAACACCAAACTGCTCAAAATACAATAACTGAATAAAACATTATGTAATAATTATCTACTTGAATAAATACATATTGAAAGTGACAGTGAAATTTTGAAGTAACAAAATGCTAATAAAATGATCTCAAATTAGGAAATATTTTAGACAAACTGCAGTTATTTTGAATCCATACTTTTTTTAAACTGTGGTAAGCTATACGTTGAGACCAGTAACTGGCCCATAGAAATTATTCCTACTGTTTTGGAAATGATGCACACAAAAATAGGCTGGGATTTTGAAAACAGGGGCCGCATGTATGATAGAGCGCACAGCTCTGATACTAACCGCTGGCAGTAGGGAGAAAACCCGGAAACTCGCGACGCACAAAAAAACCTCAAAGTACAAAAACATGCGTAGACCACATGCGTTGCCTTCATAAATCCCAATTTGCGAGGAATTGAGAGCCCCAGCACGTGTAACTTGGGCTGCCCTGTCCTCGCCCCTGATTACATTTGCCAATCAATAAAAATACCCAGAAAGCCCTCACCACGTGTCCAAACAACCATGACAATGCTGCTGTCAGACAGTCAGAGAGAAACTTCAAGGCATATTTGTAGTGAATCACAGCAAACCAAAAGCTTCTTGAGTGACTTCAGCGACTCCGTAAAGAAACTGTCTGAAAATATAATTTGTGTGTTTGGACCGGTTTTGTTCTCCAGTGTTAAATTCAAATGGTGCTGTCTAGGATTGAGCTTGATTACTGTTTAATGCTAATCAATAGCTATGTTTACAAGCACAATCAATTAATCTCATCATGTGTGTGTATATGCACCTGGCTTTATTCAGAATAGAACCACTTTAACATGCATAATTATCAAATTCCCCTTAAAAAAAACGACAGAAAAATAAGTACTTCAGTCTTTGCTAAACAACAAAAAAATAGTAAACAAAGCAGTATTATACAAGTTCGTTTGTCTTCTGGACGTCCAGGCTGGGCTTGCACGATGTTCTAATTATGGTTGAAACGTTAGTCAGTAAGCAACAACTTTGAGCTCTTTTATTTTTTCAAACAGAAAGGTTTTATCGGGAGCCCCGGCAGTTTTGCTTCCCGACGTATTTCCGCCACTCATCAACGCGGATGTTAGGCTCAGAACAGGTGAACCCAGAATTCAAGGCAGACAAACAGAGTCGATTAAACAGTTTATTTATCTCAGAAACAGCTCGGGTGGCGTCAGCGTCCACAGCGGGGACTTCTGGTTGTATTGTTCAGTTCTGGTCCAGAAGCAAAGGTAGACGCCAGGTGGCGGATAGCCCGCCCGGTGCGGCGGTAGCCGCTCAGAGAGTTCCCGGCGGAGATGATGCGGAAGACGGAGAACAGGCAGGAGGTCAGAACCGTGAAGACAGATGTGAGCAGGATAAGCCGAGGAACGATGCGAATGCCAAGGTCGGGGACGTAGCTGATGGTCGGAGCCAGGTGATCAGAGAGCCGGTGAAGTGCCGAAGGACAATCCAGGACGGAGTTGGGTCACAGTTCCAGGTTCGATACACAGATCAGCAGACAGGCTGAACGAGGGTAGGCAGGCTCGGTAGTCAGGAAATGAATCCGGTCGTTACACAACGGGCAGAGATCAGGCAGGTAGTCAGGTCAGGCAGAAGTCGAAAGACAGGACAGGCAATCAGAATCAGACAGGAACAGGCAGGCTCAGAAGTCGAGACGCAGACAGGTCGGGATCAGGAATCAGAACAAAGAACGCTGGAATAAATCTCACAATAGCTCGAAATAATCTGGCACTGAAGTCTGGTCTAGAAGTTGGTTATATACTGACAGGAGCAGGTGGAACAGATCTGAGGTGATGAGGAATGGGCGGAGCTAAACAGGTGTATGACATGAGGAATTAGACCAGACAACAGTGCCGAAATCATGACAGAGGAGGGCGCACATGCGTATGTGGGTCAGTTTGCCAAATTCAGAATAACTTGAGCCTGACAAGCGTTTACAGGCACGCCGATTGGATTATCAATCAGCATAAACCACTCCTCTCATTCGGATAAAAATTTCATTCTAATTGAGCTTAATATGATCATAATATTCTGATTGGTCTATTTACATGACACATTTTTATTCTTATTGGCCCTTTACTCGGATTACTTTTGCCCATGTAAACGTAGCTATTGTAATAATTTCAATGACGTAAATTTGCCTCCAATACTTTAATTTGGAAGTCTGATCCCACACACACTGTGGAGTAGGCTACCTTAAGTCTTTAAAATGAATCAGGATGTTATATAAAAATTACATAGATGTCAGCCATCGCACACAGAGCCTCCTTTTATTTAGTTCCCAACACAACTGTTATTATGAGAATAATTATTACTAATAATTATTATTACGTGATAATCACAGATCAATGCACAGGCTGTTGTAGGCTGTTGTAGGATATGGCCTAGAGGGCCCGTGTGTGCAGGGGCCCCAGATAGGCGAGGATATTTTTAACATCTGATTGGATAGTTGTGGTCCATGTGGGCCCACAGAACCCCAGCCTTCAAATGATACATAAGTGGGTCTGAACGTTTTATGTTACTGTACAGCAGAGAAAATGTCTGATAGAAAATACCATACTGGAGCACAAAAATGGAACGCCCAACGGCTCAAAGAACACTGTGACCAAGATCTTCCAAAGAAATCCCAAAACTGACTGGCTATTTCAAAGCTGCCAAATCATCATCTAGTCAACCAGGTAAAGATGTGCAGGCACAGGACTGTCAGCTAATGGTTAACATTGTTCTCCTACTGTTCTCCAGTTTCCATTGCTTGTTGTCATTTCAACTTTTAACTTTTTGTTCTCTGTTATTTTCTTTTCTCTTCATAGAAGGTACACCTGGTCTGGCGTTCTGTTAGCTGTGACATCATCAGGAAGACAGATCATCCGCTATTACCATATAACATAGAAAGGATTCCTGGATCAATGTGAGCTTCTGTGCTTTCTGTGTCTCTGCTCTGTCTTCTCTAAGCCCCAGTGGGTCGAGGCAGATGAGCGTTCACACTGAGCCTGGTTCTGGTTCTGCTGGAGGTTTTCCTCCCTGTTAAAGGGGAGTTTTCCTCTCCACTGTCGCTTCATGCATGCTCAGTATGAGGGATTGTTGCAAAGCCATCAACAATGCAGACGACTGTCCACTGTGGCTCTACGCTCTTTCATGATGAGTGAATGCTGCTTGGAGAGACTTGATGCAACCTGCTGGGTTTCCTTAGAGAGGAAACTTTCTGACCTGGAGGATTTGATCCAATCTGTATAATCTGATTAAATTTGACTTTGTAAAGTGCCTTGAGATGACATGTTTCATGAATTGGCACTATATAAATAAAATTTAATTCAACTGAATTGAATTGGCGAAGTTGAAACAACCGCACCCTCATCAGTAGCCTCTGCTAGCTCTCTTTATGGCAAAGACACTTCCCAAGCGGACCACAGCCATGCCTCACAAAAACCCGGTCACCTGGACTCAGATAAGAAGTCTGAGACAGAGGGTCCCATACTTCAACCAGAACATACCACCAACACAATTATCTGGGAATTAGCTGTGTAATCCCAGCTGCCACAAATCCCTCCATGATGGCACCCTCACCTGTTGTGGAGAAGGAACAAGAATCTACAAAGCCAGTTACTTACAGCTCGGATCCTGCATGCAGGGACAGAATTGATGAGCATATGAGGACATATTGGGCTAAAATAAGACCTGAAACAAAGATGCAGATGCCTCCACTCTAGAAAGACAACATAAACGCCATGGGAGGTACTTTTCCTAAACCTTGTTAAAAAAGAAACTGGCAAATGGTGAGACTGTGCCAAGAGAATGGCTGCTTTATTCCTCTTCAAAGGCTATGTGTTTTGTTTTGCATGTACATTACTTGCCGGCAGGTCTGCACTCACAGCAGGCTACAGTGGCTGGAAAAATGCTGCCACGTGTTTGGCTGAACATGAAGAATCAGAGAGTCACAGAAAAGCTATGGTCACCTACGTAATGCGGGTGGTTGTGGTGGTGACGTTCTTAGCAGAGAGAGGACTACCTTTCAGGGACACGGCGACATTTTTGGCCAACCTGATAATAGGAACTTCAAGGGTGGGCTGCAAGTTATCAGCGAGTTTGGTTCATTTCTGAAAGCCCATGTAGAAAAGTATGGCAATGCTGGCAGGGAATCACCATCATACCTCTCATCATCAACATGTTTGGAGTTCATTGAACAGATGGGAGAGCGGGTCCTTACAGAGATAATATGTAAGACAAAAAAGTACTTTTCTACCAATGTTGATTCCACTCCTGATGTTACACAGACAGACCAGCTCATATTCATATGTGTCACCTGACAGCAGCATAATGGAGCGTTTTGTGATTTAGCGTTTTCTGCCAATTGAGAGTCATTCAGGAGAGTCACTTTGCCAGTCTGTTCTTTTTTTTTTTACAAGACAAGCATATCGATATCAATAATTGCAGAGGCCAATGTCACGATAATGCAGCCAACATGTCTGGGATTTACAGTGGCCTGCAAACGCGCATTAATCAAATTAACCCTTTGGTCAAGTGGGTACACTTGACCTCCGGGCACACACTTAATTTAGTGGGGCTGAACAGTGTTAGCTCCTGCCTTTGTGCAGACACTTTTTAATGTTTCCTCCAAATCCACATCCCGTTGGCAGACAATTAAAGCAGGTTTAGAGCCTAATGACAACCACAGGGCAGATACTAGATGGTCAGCACACACACACGAGCAACAAAAGCAGAGCACCAGAATTATGGCAGAATCCAAGAGCATGGACCGCGGAACGCATTTGAAATTGGTCGGGCGCATGGAGGGGGGGTGGGGGGGGGGGGTTGGGGTGAAGAGAGACAAACGCGGCCGGCCGAGCGGGGGGGGGACAGACAAACGCGGACGAGCGGACAAACGCGGCCGAGAGGGGGGGGGAGGGACAAACGCGGCCGAGCGGGGGGGGGGTTGGTTGCGGCGGGGAATAGACACGCTTATCGCGGGGGGGGGGGGGGGGGCTTGATCATCAAAAGTAGGTAGGGCCGCGGCCCTACCGGCCCTACCGGTTCCGCGGTCCTTGTCCAACAGTCACTGCAAAAGTTAGGCGACGACCCAAAGCAAAGTCTTACTGCCAGGGATGATAACCTGACAAAAGCCAGCTGTATGTTGCTCCGCCTAGCTCCTAGGCGGAGCAACATACAGCTGGCTTTTGTCAGGTTACAGGGATGAAGCCAGGACGCTCGATGTGAAAATGGAGAAAGGAGAGAATTCTGTGGAACTTGTGGAACAAAATACTGCAACATTTCCATAAGACTTGTACTGCTCTACAGGTGGTTGAACGGGATTCAGTACTGTGAATTTGATCTCCAACTTTGTTCCAACGCTACAAAGCGGACACACAGGGGCACAGAAAAAGGAAAAACAAGCAGATGAATCTAATGAACCGGAGAGTGAGCAATCAGGGCGAGACAAGTTCAAGTTTTAGTCCTGTTATACATCGACTTGTCTCAGAACTGGATCGGAGGTATCTGTCCTCCAAAGAGGTTCAGCAGACATTTGGATTTTTGAACAATGTTCCTTCTATCTGTACAAGAACGTCGTACAGGAGCAGCTAATCCCCAGAAGAAATATCCAGGTGATTTTGAGGACAATTTTGTGGATGAATCACATTGAAAACTTGTCTTGAATGTCAAATGATATTCTGCACAAATTGCATTTTACCAGTCTCATCAAGAACTTCTCTGTTAGAAAAGCAAGGAAGGAAAACTTATAAAGGTAAACATCTGTATGATTTTTCTGCTGCTGATTACTGTTTGTTTTTTAAATGTTGCTGCTGTTTATTGTATCTATGTGGCTTTATGTTATTAAAATAATACACAGTGGTTTAATTTCAAGGATGTTGTGATTTTGCCTGAGTTGAAAAGGGGATGTTTTTAGCCAGACTATTGGTTTTAACACAGATAAAACCTGTTACCAGCTCTCAGCAACATTTTGACATTGCTGGTTTTAGAAGACCAATGTCTATATGTGTTTGGGCTGTAGACCTGAGGCGTGTAATATAGGGCAACCATTTTACACATGGCACTAATTAATTATTTTTTTCTGGTCAAGCATGCTTAGAAGGGGGACCACACAAAAAAGTAGCCTGGGGGCTCATGGCCACTGATGATAATACAGCGGTATCCGGAGTTGAGCAGGATTATAGCAACATGAGTGCAGTCATAGGTCTGATTACATTTGGAAATCAGCTCCTCGCTGCAAATGAGAGCCACGGTTTAGAGGACTTTTCCGGATCTGAACAACATATGGATGAGGCCGTCTCAGGGGACAGGCCCAGGGATGACTGCAAAGTACTCGACCTGTCAGTCAGCTCCCCCTAAAAAGTTCGGATTGCAAAGACTGCAGCTTAGAGATAGAGCTTAGGCCGGAACAGGCGGCATGTTTCCTCCTGGTTTCCCCCTAACGCTGGGGCCAATTAAAAAGTTCGCTGGGTAATCTGAGCCGGCCAGTAAGCCACTCAGGATCTCTGAAAACACGCTTCCTCCGCATTTTCCTACCAGCGATGTCCTCCAGCAGTGCCAACGGTGCCGTCATTTTACGATTATGTGCAACTTTATGCAGCTAGTTATGGACATGTGTGATTGTCTCCACCTTAGGAATCATCACAACTGACTTGTTAGGAACTAATCTGATGATAAGGATCCATTTTCCTTTTCAGTGAAAAGAATGAGCCCTTTAGCAGATTCCCATGTATTTTATGGTTCTCAGCGCACAGACCGATCAGAATCTACATCTACATGTGACAAAAACAGATGAATATTTGCAGTTTACATCTGATTGAGATAGTTTCCATCATTTTGAGGTGTGTTACGCTATTGTATGAGGCTAAATGTGATTCTATTTCTTTGTACAGGTTTGACCCATAACAGCTCAAACTCATCAAAGAACTTCAGGTCCGATGCTCAATGGGTTAAATAAAACTGATTTGAGTTATATTTCATCGTATTTGGGTCAGCTTCAGTACTTTGTGATTTTTTACTGTCGATTGAAAGAGTTTGCGCAGCTGCCGCACACTTTCACGCATCATTCATTTTTGTACATGCCAAATTGGGCGTTAAACATTGTGTCGTAACTTTGCTGTGTGTACGCACACTTCGTACATGAGGCCGCTTAAGCACTTTGCATTGTCTCTGTACTGAAATGTGCTATACAAATAAATTTGCCATGCCTTGCCCCTGGCCACACAAAATGCAACTTCAACGCTATCTGCCAGTCACAAACAGTAAACCTACTACTAGTATTGGGAGATGAATTTTGTCAATGATTTCAACATCCATTGTGTAAAAATGCCTTGCTAAGCACATCTGTTTGATATCTGGGATTAAATTGGGGCATTCCTAGTCTACACATAACACTACCTGGAAATGAACCAGTCTTAAATGGTATCTCTGCTGGCTCTTATTTACCAGGGGTAAGGGCCTCCATATGTCTCTTAAAAACCAGAATGGTACCATGTTTGACTGTTCAAGTCTTTCCTCATTGGGGGATGTTGTAAATATCCTACCTGTGAGTTGTGTTGGATTGTCATTATCACCACATTTGATTGATTTGCCGAGTGTAAAGTATTTGTGATTAGGTAAGACAGTCACAGACAAAGGAGGAAAGGTGTACCTGGTACTGAAGAGCCAGTTAGAAACATTGATGGGTCACGCCGATAAATTCCTGAAGCCAGATGTGTGAAAACCTTATCTGGCACATTTCATTTGGAGGAACCAATCATAGTACATTACAGAGACGTCTCTGTTGGTAATCGTCATGGAAAAAGTACGGCTTGCTTTTCTTGGAAGAATACAAGTGAGAGCAGGATTATTGAAATAGTATTTACATATCTACTTGTAGCACATCATGAGGTGAGATGTTCTTGGAACCAGACATGGCGATGGTAAGAAGGATCCTTTGAGATGACAGAGAGCACAAGTTTAAGGTAAAAAAAAACACTACAGACAGTTGAATAAGTGAACGGAGAGTGTGACCTCGGCTTTAGCTGTATTACAGATTGTTGTAAGGATTTATTATCAGTTTTTATTTTCCATGACAATGTCTTCCAGTGCTACATGATGGTTGCTTACACCCTAACTCCTATTTTCTGTTACTGCTTTAGTGAACGCTGTGTCCCAAAAGAGCATTCGCTCTCTCTATAATTGATGAAGCACATCCGGGGCAGACCGGTGCTTCCAGTATTTATGTTTCACTTGACATTTCCTCACTTGGAAGTCATTGTGCAAACGATGAATAGCAGTTTGTACATGCGTGCTGGTCTCTAACAATAGCAATTGTTGGGATGCAAACAATTCCATCTTTGAAAATTTAGTTTCGAGACAAAAAAAAGAACCAAAAATAGAACAATTAGAAAATGGACCTCCTGACATTCCTAAGCAAACAAAGCTGTTTAGAGCGAGCTTGCTATTTTTTTTTTTCCTTTAGGTTGCAGCTTCCGCCCAATCTGGTAAGAATGTTGCCTTTCTTTACCCCCACACATGGATGTCAGTTTCCCCATTAAAGTCCTTTACAGTCTGCACTGCGTCTTTGATCTCACTTTCTGCAGGGATTAATTGGAGCCAAACATGAAACAACACTTTATCTGTGATAATATTGGCTAGAAAGACTTGGGATAGAGAAATAAATATGCCATTCTGTATTTCCTTGGGGGGAAAAAAGGATTTTTAGACCTTTCATGCTTATTTTAGGTCTCCAGTGGATTTAGACAAATAAAGGATGACTTTGAATTGGTTTGGCTAAATATTGCATATACAATAGGTAACAAACTACTCTCAAAATACCATATTCATGTGCTGTAAAAATTTGACCATGCAAAACATTTGAAGTATTTTCTGATATCTTTTCAATATTCAGTTATCTTAAATTAGCAAAGTTATATTGAATCTGGTTAACCCAATAAAAAAGTACTGGTACCCTTTAGCTGAAGCTAGAAATAGCAAAGTGGCTACAAAGGATCAGAAGGACCTAATCATTCAAAGGAAAAAATTAACAGTAATATTTACACACTACAGCACAAAGACGGTAGCCTTCAGTCACTGGAGACAAGCGCAATATAAAGTGGAGGTTTCTAAAAACAAACAAAATACAGGATAAGAAAGAAACCGGATAGAGCGGCTTTCAAGAGGTCAGCAACAAGACAAAACAGCCGCACGTATTTCCAAAAGGACGGCTTTTAGTTTGAAATCAGCTGTATTCTCTATATGTCACTTTCTTCTAAATATCATGGCCTTATAAATATATCCCCAAACCTCTTGGGAGGACATGGTATTGTCAGTGAAACTAAGCTTTAAGTTTTGTGCAACCATTACAAATTTTGGCACAAAACCTTGAATATCAGCAGATGAGCACCATACGCAGAGTGAAACATGGTGGCACCATCATGCTTAGAGGTTATTTCAGAAGACTGAATTCTTTAAAAAAACAAAACATTTTTCCTTTAATTTTTTTTTTCAATTGAATTAAACAGGACAAATATTTTAATATGTGTAAAACCTATTTGAAAAGTATATATTATGTATGTGAGCAAGTCAAAGATGATAGCTCCTAACAAGTTAAAGTCATTATTCATTTTGATTTTATACGGTACTGAGAAGTTAAATATAGGAGCTTTGAAGCCTTATGATTCCTTATTTGTCCGGTTAGATTTGTTCTAAAGTAGAGAAACTGGAAGCTAAACCACCCAAGGCACCTCAGTACAATATACAAGGAAGACAAGACAGAAATAAAATAAGAAACTAAAAAAAAAAGAATGAACTAATATGCCAAGACTAAAACAAGTAAATACTGGAAACATAAAGACAAAAGAAAATTGAAACCCAAACCTCTGGAGATGGTGTAAACATAGCAAGATCGTGTGAGGCTAAACTTTGCTTTTGTCCCCTGGGAATAACGTAGGATCACTCAAGAGGAACCTCAACCTGCAACAAGGAGGGATCCCAGCTGGAATCTCAAAGCATTTTGCCAATAAAACACGTCCTTGTTTAAAAAAAACAACAGAAAAACACCATAAATCATTGCATCTGGATTCAAATAGTGTCTAAATGATCATCTAATTGCCTAATTGTAACGGGAAATTGAAGTATTTCCCTTATTGGTCAAACGTAGATCAAAATCACTTATGATCCCAACGTGGTTGTCTTGTTCACAACGCAGTTCTCAAACTACTGCAAACTACAAAGATCTCCAGAGTGGAGAGGCGAAATGTTAGACACCTACAGTCACAAATATAGCTCATTAAGCAATGTTTAATTTCCATAAACATACTATTAGCTACTAAACCTAACAAAATGAAAAAGGCAAATTGAAAGAAGTAGACTGCACCAACATTCTCAGTTCAAATCCAAGCAAATATATTTGTGAACATGTCTTTGCACTGACCTGCAACTTTTAGCTGCAAGGCAATGACAAAGTCCCCATTAAGAATGGCTGGTTATTGAGAAACACACCTCTATAAATCCCAATATAGGGTGATTTTCCAACCTAGGATGCTGTAGGGCTTCCAGAGCCTGGGGCCAGAAATGTCAGACTCTGCAGCATGGCTTAATTGTACCTGAGGCATGACACACATTCAGTAACACCCTGCTGGTGTTGGGTTAAGACGCTCAGAGAGAAGTGAGACAGACACAAATTGCACTTTTTAATACTTTGACAGTGTATTTTTAAATAAACAGTTTTCCTCCTGTACTGACCACCCACAGCCTGCAGCTGTACACCTTCAATAACCCTCAAATAACTAACCCTCCATAAGTAAATCAGAAAGAGCAAAGCCATTCTTCATTAAAATCTGTAGTGTCCTTTGACATCTTACTGCAAACTAATTATGAATTATCTCCCTCTCTCTCTCTCAGACACACATACACACACACACAGACCAAATGTTCGGTCTAGTATTAGAAGATGAAATTAGGATTTTCAACCTCCTCAGAGGTTGACAAGCCAAGTGGAGGATGTGTTTGTAAAAGCTGGGATCTACAGTCAGTTCATGTTCAGTCAGATGTCAAAAACTGACATCTTTACAGCCTCCTCCCTCAAACTCCACACTTCATGTATTATTCATGAAACATTCATACACAACTGCATTGGAAACAGATTTTCAACTTTCCCAATTTGATGGCGGCATAACAGCTGTAGATTTTTTTCTTTTTTTGTTTTACTGTGCCATTAATGTTGATTTATATTCATTGAATTCAGTTGAGTTCTAAGGTTGTAACATTAGAGAAATCATCATCTGCATACATAAGAGTAAAAAAGAAAATGGGCCGTCATCATTTACTCATCCGTTTTCACGAAGGTGCTGCTGCTTTGACTCCAACATGTTAGTAGCCAGACATGATACTTTAAGATCTCAACCTTTTCACCAACTAATGTTGAATACTAAATCACGATACCAAACTGACATCAACTTCTTAAAGGGATACTTCAGATTTGCAGAAAAGAATAGAAATAACCTTTATTGTCCACCAGTGGGGAAATTTAGCTGTACCAGCAGCAAAGTGACAGAAAAATCGAAGCATGCAGATTCACACAAAGCAACAAATATACAAAAAAAAATAGTAAGGATAAGGGACTGTACAGTAAGGGCACATTTCAACATAAGAAATTGTGTGCAGATGTGAAAAATGGTATACTCAGATTCAAAGAAATGTTCAACTGAGTAGAAGTGAGATTTTAAGGTGTTGTTTTTGCAGTAGTGATGGGAAGTCTGGCTCTTTCAAAGATTTGCCTGTTTCGTTAAGAGGTCCCTTAGAAGAATCGGCTGTTGTGGCCCCCAAGCTGTTCATTTAGTGTCACTCCTTACCTTGTATTTAAGCACAATTTAGTAAATATGAACCACTTTTGTTGTTGTAAAGTAGTGGTGTTCAAGGATCAGATGGTGGACTCAAGTAGTTTAGATCTTTGTCAAAAACATGCTAGCGGCTGCACATGTGATGAATCCAGACAAAAGCTATCCAGACTGATCTGCAACATATGTCGCTTGTCTCCCATCTATTACAGTTTTTATTGATTGCTTTGACCTGTTTGAAGAAACTGACAACCTCTCAGTTTTCATCATCACCATCTCAGCAGAGCAAAATACACCTCTTGCAAATGAGTTAACCCATTCTCATTGGTTTGACACATTTTCCCCGGCCTTTTGCAAAACAGTTAAGGCAGATGTCATTCATGCAGTCCAAACTCCATTGCTTTAGCTGGGGTAGCAAAACAGAAACCATATGTTCCAAGCTCTTAGAAACTTCTTGATCGGAATGAAATCACTGAAGCACCTGATTGACACTTCTTTACACAATTTTTCAATTTGCAATCAGTTTGTAGGCTTTACGTAAAAGGTGCCATGCTGTGTGTGGTTCTTTGCAGTCATTGGATGGTCTAAGGCAGATGTGAGTCAGAGTAAGAGATAGATGGGTCAGGGGAAGAAGATTATGAGGAAGAGGAATCCGTATGCTAGGTGGAGGTGTAGCTGGAAGGGCTCAAATTACAGATGAAATTCAGGCAACTATGATTGATCATGTGGTAAATCATGGCCTTTCACTTAGAGGGGCGGGAAAAAGAGTCCAACCTTTTCTCAATAGAAACACAGTTGCATCCATTGTAAGAGTTTTTCGACGGGAGAGCAGGTATTGCTACTATACAGTATATACATCTCTATCTATTCCTGTAGAGGAATTCTTCAGTGCATGGAGATGGAAGGTATATGATCACTGCCCCTATGAGCAGATGCCCTTGCTCAATGCAATGACTGCTGCTGCCCATGATATAGATGCAGAGGCATGTCAAGGATGGATCAGGCATGCAAGAAGATTTTTCTCTAGGTGCATCGCAGGGGAAAATATTGAGTGTGATGAAGATGAGGCCATGTGGCCTATTCGTCAAAAGAGAGAAGACACTAGAAGAGACAGACAGCTCTAGTATCTTCTGTTGGAATATTTCATTTGTAGCCACAATCTGAAAAAAAGAATGAATAATCAATAAAATTTGGATCACAGCATATCTGATTCTGGATCCATTTTTGCAAGAAGGCAAATTTGACTACAAATGACACTGACATGTAAGCTGCGTACAGTCTTTGGCTACAATGAACCAGCAATGCGCCACTGATTCACATTGAGTGTGGTATTTTGTATTTTGTTGCCCCTTGTGTAATGAATGATTGGAAGGGCTCTAACATTTGTGTGCAGGTTGTGTTGTTTGAAAAACTTTGCTTTTGGTTCATATTTTAAATGTTTTGGCAGAGTTGGAGCATTTTGCAAACAAAATGTGTCATTTTGACCATTGTTGCCACTGTTTAGGCCTCTGCGTTAACTGTTTTGAAAAATGTGGGTTTTGAGTTGACTGCTGCGTCAAATCAATCAATAAAAACTGTAATGCACTGGCTGACTTGATGAACTACACAAGATCGGAACTGTGCCATTCACACTGCCATAAAACGGCTATGGGTCACATATGGGCAAAAAGATCGGATTTGAGTCGCATTTGCCTGCAGTGTGAACATAGCCTTAGAGACCAGCATGCAGTAAAAAGTTTCAAAACATGCGTACACTAATCTGGCCATTGCTCTTCACCATTGAAACATTCAAATTAGGCCTACATAAAAAATGCAAATAAACCCAAAATGGAACGTGAATGCTGAAAAATCCAAAGTAATAAAATCTTTTAGAAGGGCTTTTTATTTAATAATTTATGTTTACTGTGTCTATGACATTTTCCAGCTTTGATGGGGGCAGTACTACCCACAGACCCACTAATAAGAAGCTGCCACTGGTGCCACATCATTATGTTCCTATCTCAGAATTTCTGCAATCAGATATCCTATAATCACAATCGTATTTATCACATTTAAGAACTAAGTCAAAAATAGAGTTTATAAATCTAATGGAAAATAGTTGAAATAAATGCAGCTCTTTGCGGACACATGACCTCCCTAATTGACAAAACCACGAAACAGAATAATTCCAGTGTTAACTCGATGTTTTAATGTTGAAGAGTTTTGTTTCTGTTTAAGTTTTAAATAAAATGGATAAATATGAACAAACAAAATATGAAAGCATGGTTCTCAACTGGATTGGCTAAACTCTCCAGGTTATTCATGACTTCTTTGAATGCTGTCAACTCAATGCTGTGTGTCGGTAATGTGGAAACGTGTGAATTCCGAGTGTCTTGCAGATCTTGTCCAGTACTACAAAAAAGAGTGACAAAAATGTAACCAGGGCTCCAACAAGACTAGGAGTCGCTGTTTAAAATATGGAAACACATGTAAATAATTGTAAACAGGTTGTTGTTGATGATGATGATGATGATGATGATGATGATGATGATGATGATGATGATGATGATGATGATGATGATTATGACCTTTTTATTTCAGCAGAGATAACGCACAACATTTCATAGTCCTTTTTAAGTGAAAGATGCACGGTACCAGGTTGTAGCAAAACTTTTAATTTCCATTTGTAGTCCCTGGACAGGTTGATGTTAATTGCATATAATTTAACAGAGATTGTGAATTGATGACAAATCCGTGTAAAACCAATGCAGTTCCATGCAAACTGAAAAAAAAAATTGTTCACACAGTAGTTTGAAAAAAAAATAATTTCATTCAGTATAAAAACATCACCCTTACTTCATAACTTCTTCTGTCCAAGGCTAAACCTTTTTAAACTGCCCCGGCTTGGAGAAGGCCATTCATTCTTTTATTAGTTCGAGGCTCCACTATTGCAATGGTCTCTATATCAAAGTCTTCTCTTAAACTGCTTCAACTTGTCCAGTATGCAGCTGCCTGTCTTTTAAACAACACCTGTAGACATGAGCATATCGCCTCAGTTTTATCCTCTTTACTCTGGCTTTAATATCATTTTAGAACTGATATTAAACCTTTATTGTTTGTTTTTAAAGCTCTTAACGGCCTGGCCCCATCTTATTTATCTGAGCTTTTACATCTTTCTGAACATGGCAAATCCCTGATAAATCTCTATTAAATGTTCCAAGGACCATGCTCCAGCAGTGGGCTGACCGGGCATTTTCAGTGGCTGCATCCCGACTCTGGAACCAACTTCCTTCAGGCTTTTGCTCCACCACAGACCCAGACATCCATAACTCCAAGCATATTTTTTCAGACAAGCTTTTAACACCAAGTAGCATGGTGGCATTTGTTGTATGATTTTTATTTTTCCTGTTGTCTGCTTTTATGGTTGTATGTTTTTATGTACTGTGATTTTACTCTTAAGTGCTTTGGTCACCTCAGCTGGTTGTCCTTTAAAGCACTATGTAACTCAATCAATCAAATCAATGATGCGAAGAAGCGACTTACGTAAACAATCATCTACAACATCCATGTTTTTCCATCTTCTTAACCTTTTCTTGCATTTCTCCTTTTTATTTTTGTTGAATTTCAGACCCTTCGTTCAAACTAGCAGGCTGGGGATTAAATTGGGAGAACCAAGGCTATTTAGCCTCACATCTGTTTGTGGTTGACGAGGCTTATCAGAGTCACACCTATCAGGCTTTTCTTGTCCGGCACAGATTTCTGTCTACCTGCTGATTCCATGTTTTTTTTTTATAAGGACTATAATATAAAAGAGAGAAAAGCTCTGCTGGTTCTTCAATAGCAGTAGCAGTTTTGAGTCCAAGAGGAAATTAAGGAATTACAAGATATTCTCTCGTGAATGCATGCAAGGACATCTGCATTAACTTTAACTGACATTTTAATAAACTAGGTAAAGTGTGTCAAGCAACATTCTGTTTATGTTTATTGAGCAAGGATCGTGGGACTTTTTTAGTTTTTTTTTCTCATCTTAACCCAATCACCGATCAGAGACATTCAAGCGGAAATTGATTAATTCCCATCTCTGTCTGACTGATTGGTGCATCACTAGCCGCTTTCTCTTACAAATCACGGAGGCTAGTAAAAATATTTCCTTTAACAAAATTCCTGCTCTGAGAAAACTAGAAATTCTTTAGAGATCACAAACGGCATAAAAAAATGGTTTCAAGGTTTCCTTTATTTTACCCACACCTGTTTTATGCTGACATATTCAAGTTTTACACTTACAAAATAAAAAGCTATAATTGAGAAAATGTGAATAAATGTAATGAAGTAAAAATATTCATCCTTTAAATAAAACCCACAGTGCTGTTAACTCCTGCAGTTCATTCTAGCCACAGAAAATTGATTTTATATCAGCCCTACACATTGGTCTGATTAGTTTCACACTTGGATTTACAACATGAGACACTGTAGCTCATATAAATGTTATTTAATCAATAGGAAAATATAGTGCTATAATAAAAATGTTGATGTCCGCACACACACACATGCACGCACGCACACACACACACATTCAAATTTTATATATATATATATATATATATATATATATATATATATATATATATATATATATATATATATATATATATATATATATATATATATATATATATATAATCCTAAATCACGTTTTATTCTGTGTCTTCTTCAGGAAAGTGTAAAGCAATTTTAAACATGTGTTTCACATGTGTTTGAATGTATACCATACCTCGAGCTCTTTTTCTAAAAGTTTTTTTTTCTGATTGCTTTACTAATTTAACTTTTACAACATTCTATTGCAATAGTATGCGGTTACAATGGTTGGTGTGTAAGACAAACTGCATTTCTTTGGTTGAATTGCTTGTTCCAAAAGAGTTCTAAATTTAGTCAGAAATATTAATGGCTATAGGAAGGCTGCAAATTCACATATTGTCGTAATTGTGTGTAAAGCTCACTGGGTAAGTAATTCTGGTTTGATGTTGCTTCATAGCACCCTTATGGTACAAAGGCAAATGGCTTACAACTCAGAGTGACATAAATTACCAGGCTTAGTGAATCACACTATGTTAGGACACAGCTGCCAGAAACATTTGTATTTTTACCTCTCATGAGAAGGACAACAAACAGCCTGTGTTTTGTTGCTGCCACAAAGCAAGCAGAATTACTGTAAGGAGCACTGCCTGCTGGCAGCAATCTTGCTGGTTATTATCCCCCACAACTTGAAGGAAAACAGCATCAGCTGCATCCAAGTCACCTGAATGTAAATCATGTTTATTTTTGTATTTTTGTGCAGCTCAACAGCAAACGCAACGCACTTCCAGTCTGAGACAGATGCAGCAATATCCTCCTAGATTCTTGTGCAAATATTTGTGGGGGCTAAATGTGCACAAACCAGTTTTGGTGCTTCTTTCTGACTATTTAACTACACACAAAAAATCAAAACGCCTCCTCAAATAGTCAATAAATTTAGTCAATTTAAACAAATCTAATTCAGTTGGCTCAAATTTAAATGACATATAATGCATTTAAAGGAAAGCCAGTATTTATGTGTATCTGTGTAAATCACAGCCAGAAAGAAGGGAGGCACATTCTCAAAAACCAAAGCAAGTTGGCTCATGCAGATTGCAGAACAAAATACTGACTGGAATTCACAAATATGTGCTAACTGCTGTTTGTTTAGCTGTTTTGCTTTCACTATTTGCCATATTTCTGCACTAAAGTCACAAAACGGATTATACTAAATACATACAAATGTGAACACACCCATAAACTCCAGCAGATGAGATGAATTTGCCCTTATGTTTGCCTCAGATGGAAACCATTCTCTCGATATAAACAATATAGTCTCATCTTACGTTTCTGGTTTTAAAAGTATTGATATTTTTAAATTCTTGACATTGCCCGGCCCTCCTATCAAGCAGACCTCAGCGTGAGAGAAGATTACTTTGAAATTTTGTAATTTCGTCAACCTGTTTTTTGTAACGCTGTCAGTGCAGCAGCTACTTTATCCCTCCTTTCCAGCAACTCTGCCAAAAGTACGACCAAACTTTAATAGATGGCATTTTTCCATACAAACTGCATAACAGGCCAGAATAATATTATTAAAAGAAATTTTGAATAATAGTAGCCTCTGTCAGTCTGCCCCAGGGCAGCTGTAGCGACAATGTAGCTCGCCACTGCCAGGGTGTGAACAGGTGAATGACTGACTGTAGTGTAAAGCACTTTGGGGTCGTCAGACTTGATAAAGCGCTATACAGTACAAGCCGTTTACCATTTCAGTATATGTTGAAATCTGGTTTTGACTGTTTATCTGTATATAGTTCATAAGGCTTGAACTATGTCAAACACACTTGTGATAAGCTCACTTTGGCATGAAATTAATTAACCAAGAAAACCTAACGAGGCCAGCCAGATTCATAATGTTTAGCACTCTACGTTCTGCGCATTATCAATCTGGGACTGCTCCATTGTAATTTGTTTGGGGAAAGGAGGGACATTCAGCAGAAGTCCCTGAGCTGATTGGGCGAAGCGACACCCAGTGCACGCCTACCACAGGTTGGTTTTAGCCAATAAGATCAAGTATCAAATTAAAACATAAGCAGTAGGCGCCATGAGAAACCACAAGAAAGTAAGCTAGTCAATGCACTTCTTGCTGTTCTTCTATCAAAGAAGAAATCATGGATTCTGACCAAACAGATGTAATTGCAGCAGCTTCATGTGCGTCCTCCTGCGCTGCCATGTTTGTGTTGTGTTGTCCCGCCTTAAACCACAATACTGCAACGTGATTGGCCCGAATCGTTTTTTTTGTTTGGACACAAACGGTTGAACCCTGAGCGGTACAAGACCCATGTGTTTGTGACAGTGTTGTAGTCAAGTCACTATGCCTCGAGTCCGAGTCCAGGTTCAAGTCTCCAGTGTTCAAGTCCGAGTCAAGTCCAAGTCATTAAAAAAAAAAATCCGAGTCGAGTCCGAGTCAAGTCCACTACTCATCCGAGTCAAGTCCGAGTCGAGTCACTATTGATCCAAGTTCGTTGTAGGAACATGCCGTGACGTGTGATCTATGACATGAAGGAGTAACATTCCATTGCACTAATAATGGCGTTCCGCTAGCGAGCTATTTTTAGAACGTGACGTCATATCACGTACAGGTAGGGCAAATATGCGTTTTCCTCCACTCTTTCGCTGTAGTTACCCTTGGTTTTACTCGGTAAAACGACTGCTTTTTCTAGGTCTAAGACGTCTCCTAACCATGGTTTTTAAACATTGTTGTTATGGAACGTGCAACAGCGACTCGAGGTACGCTGATAGGCCGCATATGAAGGATGTTAAAGCCGCAAGCGGCGTCGATCGGCCCTCGCAGCCAAGCGCGCTCTGGCCTATTGGCCACCGCCGCGGTGCCGGCCGGCCGGCCGGCGGGGTTCGCGCACCGCCGCGGTGCCGGCCGGCGGGGTTCGCGCACCGCCGCGACTCCGGCCGGCCGGCGGTGGCCGCCCGCCACCGCAGATGCTGTCACGCATTTTCCTCGCCCGTCCACTGGGTGATTCACACAAACGCGTTCGGCAGCGTTCCCTCATGACTCACAAAAAATCTGGTGCAGATGCAGCGAGGAGATACAGCCGTTGGATAATGATAATGCATTTGGCCACCGGACCGGACTAAATTGTTCGGCGGGCCGGACAATTTATACCGATTCCTGGACGGTGACTACAAACAGAAAAAAACGGCCGATGACGCCATGAACGCCGAGCAGGAGAAAAACATCGACTTACCTTTCTATCAACTCGGCCCGTTTTCCAGGCTTTCTAAGACCTCGACACTCAAGCCATCGTTTGAGCTGAACGTTGGTATGTTGTTCCACAGTTCTACCAGTAAAATGGGTGCCTGGACATCCTCTTGTGAAAGTTTAACAGCGGAAAAGGCGGTCATATCGTTGTATCTGTTGCATGTGTAATGGCTGGTTGCTACGTGCGCTCTCACACTGTTTGCCCTACCTTAGCGGCAAGGGGCGTTGCTCATGAGATGGTGACGTCACGTGCGCGGTTGCGCCATTTAGATATTAAAATCATACACCAAATAATATTCTAATGACATATTAAAATTATGGCCTAATGATGTAAAAAAAGTCGAGTCTTTTTCTCAATTTCCGAGTCAGAATGATCTGAATGTAGGAGTCCGAGTCCAAGTTGGAGTCATCAGTGCTCAAGTCCAAGTCAAGTCACGAGTCTCTAAATTTAGCTAATGACTCGGACTCAAGTTCGAGTCATTAGCTGGCCAGCACCGCGGCGGTGGCCAATAGGCCGGAGCGCGCTTGGCTGCGAGGGCCGATCGACGCCGCTTGCAGTTTTAACATCCTTCATATGCGGCCTATCAGCGTACCTCGAGTCGCTGTTGCACGTTCCATAACAATAATGTTTAAAAACCATGGTTAGGAGACGTCTTAGACTTAGAAAAAGCAGTCGTTTTACCGAGTAAAACCAAAGGTAACTACAGCGAAAGAGTGGAGGAAAACGCATATTTGCCCTACCTGTACGTGATATGACGTCACGTTCTAAAAATAGCTCGCTAGCGGAACGCCATTATTAGTGCAATGGAATGTTACTGCTTCATTTCATACATCACACGTCACGGCATGTTCCTACAACGAACTTGGATCAATAGTGACTCGACTCGGACTTGACTCGGATGAGCGGTGGACTTGACTCGGACTCGACTCGGATTTTTTTTTTAATGACTTGGACTTGACTCGGACTTGAACACTGGAGACTCGAACCTGGACTCGGACTCGAGGCATAGTGACTTGACTACAACACTGCCAGAAATACTCTGTGATTGCTTTCATGAGCAGGTGAGTCATCTGTCTTGAGTAAAAAAATACCACCCTGTACTTTATAAATGTATCCAATGTGTGAGAAAACCACTGTTTATTCTGTCAGTATTTTATACAGTAATCCAAAATCGGGATCGGTTCTTCTGACCAGCCTGTAGACACTTAATTAGGGCATTGATTTACTTAAGCAGCTACTTTGCATTTGCAGTGTATTGCTAGAATACACAAATATACTACATTACAAACCGTTAAAATATAATGTGCCTCTTTTAAAATTCAGGACATTGTAAAAAAAAAAAAAACTACTCTATTTTTTAAGAAAATGGTTGCTTATAAATTAATCTTTAGTCGATTGATAAGTTCAATCAACTTTAGATTAACGCAACAATCGATAACTTGCATCCAGATGCAAAACTCTTGTGAAGCTTTTGACTGCATGTACTAATCGCTTAGTTAGATCTTATGCATGTTTGAGAAGTAAACATAAACATGCACTGGGACTACAATAATGCTAATCTAGAAAATATTAAAATGGGTTTGAGTCCAAATTAAGAATTGAGCAACAGGTGGTAAAACAGTATTATTTTCACATAATTTTAATGGTATAAGAATACAAAGACAGCCATGACCTGAAGGTTAGAAGCAAAAGCATTGACGACGGTCAGTATTACAGCCAATGCATGCAACAGTGTTGAAATTCAAGAGAGGCCCTTGATTTGTAACATTGATGCAACAACTTTTTCCCCACTTTTCCCTTTGAGTTCTCATTTCTTCCATTCTGACACGGTCCTCCTGTGTAGTGAGCCATATTTTTTCAGATGATCAAAGTTTGTGTTGCATGTTCCTGACAAATGGGTCAGCAAGGTAATTAACTCTCAGGTGACAATGTTGACATGCACAAGATTTCCTGATCAGATTAAAACGTATTCGGATTAAATAATCGGATTGTACTGTTTATATGGGCACACAATTAATTAATCTGATCATGATGTGCGTGTATATGCACCTGGCTTTATTCAGAATAGAACCACTCTGACATGCGCAGTTCTCAAATTCCCCTGTTAAATCAATGACAGTATTGTTATCTCAGTTTTAAAGGACCCTGCTGCATCTTATAAACCTGAAACTCTTCATCAGTCAGTCTTAATTGAAGTAACGTTTGAATGAAAAGTGGAAAATGTTTGAGAGGAATCAAAAAAGAGGAAGTGCTGTTTCCATTAATTCAAACATCCAAGATTTCCTGTCATGTTTTGTGAGGCAAGAGCTGGACCAACACGCAGACAGGTACTTTGGAGTAGCATTTGAGATTTGAAATGGTTTAATGAAGTATGAATTCAAAACTTACAGGCTGGCAAAAGGAGAACAGAGCGTGGACTATGGACAGAGGACTGGACTGAACCGCGAGGAAATATCGGGCATGGTAACAGAAAGATCCATTAAATTTAGGGGAGGGGGAAACGATACACATATATACTGAGAGCAGGGTAGAGAAATGACAGTCAAATCAGACGAACTGATAAGAGGAATGAATTACAGCTGAGGCAGAGAAGGGAGACCTATCAGAGGATATGTAGAGCAACTGAGACAAAATAAAAGAGCAGAGAAGGGGAGAAAGTACAAACAAACATAAATTGAGCTGAACAAGAAACCCAAGGGAAAATGTCAAACAGAGATCTAACAGAAACTGTTTAAATGTAAAAGGATCACAAGTAAAACACAAGAGAATGAACTAAAGGAATGCACCAAACAATAAAAAGCATACAGAAATGAACCAATATGGCAACATCATACTAACAATAATGAACAGCGAAGAAAACGAATTATGGCACGACTTAACAATAGAATAATCTATGTGAAAAGACATATGAAAATCAAAACATAAGCACCAATGGATCATGACATTTCCGTGACTTACTAGACCAAGAATTTCCATTGAGACACAACAGGCAGGTTTTTTAATTAACATGTTCTGAAAATTGAAAGAAAGGCCTAATCTATGAGGCAATCTGACCTAAAGGTAAGACGTGTTTTAAGCAGAAAGACAATATAAAATGTATGAGCCTAGACACATATGAACCCAGACAAAACGGGGATGTGCAATGTGAGCGTAGGAACTAAATGCTGCTTCTCCATGTCTGGTTCTGATTCTGCTTCTGCAGAGCAGGCTGGAGCCAGAAGACCTGAGTGGTCTGGAGGGTTGATGCTGGAGTGCTGGGACAGTGACGGGAAGTGAGCTTCTAGAACTAGAAACATGACTGAGAGTGGAGAGTACTGAACTGCTCCAAATCCTTATTTTAAGATGTTAACAACAACACAGAATTACTAACACAACTTGAGATTGATGAGGCAAAAAAAAAAAAAAACATGGCTGCAGCAAGAGAACCTGGATGGTAATTTTGGGGGAAATGTAATCATCCCATCCAACAATGGGTTCCAGGCCCCATTGAGATGTCCAGATGAGCTGAGTACAAGGGGAGCTGATCTAAGAGATAGGACAAAGGATAAACTTGCAACCCCAGACCTACACTCTTTGACAAGGCTAAAAAAATAAATGACTTTCACAAAAGAAAAGTGGATATTGTGATACAGCTCATGAGAATTAATCAGGAGCAGAAAACAAAGGTGGAGACGGCAGATTGTTTGCCCTTTGAGCATGGGTCCTGCCCAGGCTCATGCTCAAGTTCCTTTGCCTCGGTGATCAGTTCCTAGCTCCATGGATGTATATCCTCCATGTGAGTCTTACCATTAGTCTTCTCTCTGCTCCTGGAACAGTTGCTGCCTCCAGTCAGCTACCTATATCCTGCTCACCTTCCTTCCTGGAAACAAAGAAAGAGAGATTCAAAACCAACAAGCTACCAAACACCATCGCTTGTCCCTCCCTGTCTCTGTGGATTTGCTCTACTCTCCAATGAAACTCTTATCCTCCAGCAAAATGCCCAGACAGACCCCCACCGGGAATCCAGACAACCAAATCATTATTCACACATTTTCTTTAATCCTGTTTACCCGCTCTTCTGTGTCAGTAATTGCTACTCCAGAGCCAGTTTGGTTAACAAACATTACGGGCATTATGCTGCCGCAAGGGGGTGCGCAAGATCAAAAATGTAATGGCGGCCTAACTGTGTTTTTTTCCCCACACCAGGCTAGACGAGATCAGGCAAGCTCGGTGGTCAAGTAGCTGGTCCGGTTTGGTACACAACAGGCAGAGATAACTGACAGGGATAAGGCAAGCTCAGAATGTCCAAGTACAAGCTAGGTCAGGCACACAAGTTAGCAGTCCGAAACAGGCAGGAAAATCAGGTAAACAGGCATCAGGCTGGCTCAGATATCAGGAGGCGATCGGGTCAGTATCGACAGGTCAATCAGAAATGAGAACGCTGGATAAGACTCACCGAAAGGCTTGTAATGATCTGGCACTGATGACTGGTCTGAAGGCTGGTTAAATACTGACAGATGCAGGTGGATCAGATGAGATGTGGTGAGGAAATGGGCGGAGCTAAGCAGGTGTATGAAATGAGTGATCAGACCAGGCATCAGTGCCGAGATCATGATACAATTGGCTGAAATCAGTGAAACTGTCATGCAGGTCAGACATCTAAGGTGAAAGTTAGTGATGAAGGAGGAGAGGAACCAAGAGAGTGAGGAATCGGAGGCAACAGAGGAGAGAATTGCAACGGATCCATGAGAAGAGAATGAGCAGGACTGAGAAAATATCTCTCTCTCATGACTTTACGTCGTTTACGTCCGTAGAGAGAAAATTTAATTAGGGCCAAAAGTTTTATTTACGAGATTAAACTAAGGGACTTGGTCTCTATCGATCACGCAGGGCCTACAAACAGCGCTCCCATGGTGCTGTAACTCTGGACCACTACCAGCACTGATGCGCATGTCACGCCCACACCGCTGCTGCTGGTGGGAAAACTGGTGGTAGACGTGATTTCTTGACTATGTTCACGCACAGGTCTGTAAAATTTTCATTGTGATTCAGACAGCTGCAGTTCATTTTAAAGAGGCAGTTTTAACGCGTATTCAGACAGGAACAGGGAAACCGGCAGTGGGGCTGCGGGGAGCTCAGGTGTGTTGCTGTGGATTCCACACTGAGCCACCGCTGCACCTGACAATCCTCAGGGTCCATTTGTGGATGTTGTGTGTAACTTTATTGCAATTTTCTTTCTTTCTTTCTTTCTTTCTTTCTTTCTTTCTTTCTTTCTTTCATTTTGTTATGTGTCTTCTGGTCATTTGAGCATGATTAAACATGCCGCCTTAAATATGGCTGTAAAAAGCTTGTTGCTTTTTATTTTTTATTATTTTAAGATTGGGGGTGCGTCAACCCGGTTGGGACACAAAAGGGGGTGCGAGGCTAGAAAAGCAACAGTGGTCATTGAGATTAACAGTCTGTCAGGTCTCTGTACAGAAAAGTGAGGTCCCAGAAATAGAGAAAATACTGTGAAGGCCAGACTTCAGGTAGAGGACCTGAGCTGAGAGTGTTAAAAACACACAGCCTGGCTTCCTCCCACAGTCCAAAAACAGAGATCAATATTAATTTGTGTAAATTTCCCTTAGGTATGAGTACGTTTTTGCATGGCTGTTTTGCCTGTGATGGAGAGGTGACCTTTCCAGGGGGTTCGCCACTTCACTCTCTCCAAATCACCACTGAAAATAGGGCAGCATACAGTGGCTGTCCGATTTAAAATAAGAAGGATTTTTTGGATTTAGGGTGTGCATAAAATCTCTAAGTGTTTTCTTTGGATTTCAAAACCTGTCCATCTAATCTTCTGACTTGTGGGTGAAGATATTGTTCAACGTTTTGGATCAACCCCAACATGTAACAGCATTACTACTGATGCAAAATCCTGAAATTTCAGTAATGCTCATCTATACAGCAAAAACTGGCAATACACATCCATCCATCCATCCATCTATCCATCCATCCACCCACCTATCCATCCATCCTCCCATCCATCCACCCACCCATCCATTTATCCATCCATCCATCCATCCATCCATCCACCCACCCATCCATCCATCCTCCCATCCATCCACCCACCCATCCATCCATCCACCCACCCATCCATCCATCCATCCATCCATCCAGCCATCCATCCATCCATCCATCCATCCACCCACCCATCCATCCATCCTCCCATCCATCCACCCACCCATCCATCCATCCACCCACCCATCCATCCATCCATCCATCCATCCATCTATCCATCCATCCTCCCATCCATCCATCCATCCACCCACCCATCCATCCATCCATTCATCCATCCATCCATCCATCCATCCACTTGGTAACTGGTCTCAGAGACTGTCCTCTTACCAGTGACACTCTCCAGTTCATTTTGGTGGATCCCAGAATGTTTCTTGACCAGAAGGGAAACACAGTCCCTCTAGTGTGTTCTGGGTCCTCAGGGTCTCTGTCCTGTGGGACTTGTCCAGAGATCCTCCACTCCAATCAATAAGGCTGAGCCTGACAATCCTATAGAGGAAGATAATATAGCAGTTTGGATTATCTTTCAATTCATCATCCACATCTGATGAGCTTTTGTGAAGGCCCAAACACAGACAGACAGGTAAATGAAGAGCTTTTGCTTTTTGTCTCAGCTCTTTCTTCATTGCGACAGGCTGAGGTATTGCCCTAATTACCGCATAAGGAGGCTCAATCTGTCTACCCATCTACCGCTTCATTATATATTCACACATTCACAAGAGACAAAGATGCTTTAACTGTTCCGCTTGAGGCAAAAATGACCCCCAACCTGGAGGGAACAATCCACCTTCAAAATATGTATTGACGACATTATCTGTCTTCAGGACACACTTCTAATATCAATGAAATTACAAAAAAATACTTTTTGATTTCTTATTGCCACAATGGCCAAGCCCTTGTGCTTGGCCGTTGTGCTTGGCCATTGTGGCAATAAGAAACTTATTCCAGCATGTAAAGTACAGTTTAGTGTAATCTGCACAGCACTTCTTTTCCAAAGTGTTTCCTGGTGGCGTGAGTTCTTCATGCATTACGGTTTACATACTTCAAAAGAGAATAATTTCTATATGAAACACGGGAGAAACATTGAAGATAAAAGACGTGTGTACAAAGGGATGTCTGAAATAGACGTTACATAACAAACGCCTTGCAATTATTTATTTATTTTCACACATGATGCAAGTATTTCATTGAACAGCTGAAAAATTTATTTTTAAAAGCTTTTTAAAGAATTTCTAATCTGAACATTTAAAAAAAATAGTCTGGAATTTTAGTGAGGACTTACTACTACAATTTGTCATACAAAGGGCATGTTGCAGCTATGATTGTGTGTTTTCTCATTCCTAAAAGTGCAAAATCATGCGATCATGTCATCATGTGATGTTAAATTGTACTCCATGTGTTACTGCCAGTGTTTCTGTGATCCTTGATGATTCACCATCTGTTGTAAAAACTGCTTCAGTGGTATTCTGCAAGGAGTCTAACACAACCTGAACACTGGACCACAGGGACAATTTAGCAGGCAAGTCTCTGACATCTATAAAACTTGACTTGCCTCCACAGTTTTTGCTGCGTCTGCTGCCACGCATACAGATGTCCTCGTGTTAGCTGGCCACTATTAAGCCAGCAACCGAACGTACCGCGTGCACAATCGTCAGACACACTGCCTCAATCATGGTTTTAGTGTTGAAACTGTTCACAAGCTTCAAAGCTGAATCCTCGGGAAGAAAACACAAGCTTTGTTTTTCTAAGGAGCATACATGATTGTATTCAATTAACATGAAACTAAAAATATATTCATTTTGTATTTTCAAACTAAATTTAAGAGATGGGAACCCCTTTAGGCTTCCTTCACAGAGTAATAGTGTCCCAATGTCTCAAAGGTCTTCATGATTGTTCAACCAACCCTGCATTAGATTAAATCGTCGATTCTAACTTCAGTATGATCCTACTGCTCGCTTCCTAATCACCAGATAAGCTTTTCTATGAAGCTCTCCCAACCATGCTGTGATGCCATCATCACGGTAAAACGACTGTACTAAGATGTTTCCTCAAAATCTATCATTTCCTATACATATGAAAGGTTTCTGCACCTCCACCGTCAGTGTCGCACTTGCTGTGAAGGAGGATTTTTAGCAGCTCATCAACAGAATGAGGCGGTCTAGAAAGGTCGGTTTGTATGGAGTCCTCTCATGTTTTTAGCTTGTATGGCTGTGTTAGGTAACGACAGATGGAGGGTACACACACTCTGTAAGCTTTTGCTGCATCAGAATCACCGGGCATGATGAGTAGCAGAAAAGACAATAACCAGGGGCCGCTGATGACAATGTAAGTTATCTAGAGCTTCTTAATGCACTTTCTGAAAATAAATCTTCTCTAACCCCCAGTGGGTCGAGGCAGATGACCGTTCACACCTAGCCTGGTTCTGGTTCTGCTGGAGGTTTTTCTTCCCGTTAAAGGGAAGTTTTCCTCTCCACTGTCGCTTCATGCATGCTCAGTATGAGGGATTGCTGCAAAGCCATCAGCAATGGCAACATTCTACTGAGTAATGCTGTGTTAGTGTACAGTTTGTCCTGCTTACCAAATCCTTGTTACTTCATCCTGTTTTAATCAGATGTAATTTTGTACACAATATTAAAATAGAAATCAATCTAATCTAAACCAGACAACCTCAGACTTTTTGATGAATACAAGTTACTTGTAAGTTACATGGAATTTCATGTTGTCCATTATAACATTTCAAGTAAATTCTTACATTTAAAGTTAACTATTGCACTCAAGTACTTTGGTGTTTATCTGGACAAAAACACTGATGCTCTTTATAAAAAGGGTCAGAGCAGACTCTACTGAGGAATCGGAGGTCTTTTGGAGTGCAGGAGGCTTTTTGGTTTTTATTGACACTGAGGGGGCATCAGCCATCTTCTATCATGTAGTATGATGGATATGGTCAGATAAACTGAATAGGAAGGCCGGCTCTGTCCTAGGATAGAAGAACTCTGGCAAAAATAACATCACTCTTGGACAATGTTTTCCACCCCAAGCATGAAGTTGTTGCAGGACTGAAAAGCTTCTTCAGTCACAGACTGCTGCATTTGAGATGCACGAGGGAGCGTTATCACAGATCTTTCCTCCCTGCAGCTGTTTTATGATTGTCAGTGCTACCAACAAACTCAATAAGTGTTAAAGTGCCTGCTCTTATTTGTACAGTTTTTTTCATATCCTTGTGAATATTCTGTTGATTTATGCACAAACACACAAGCACATGTAGCACATCTTTAAATCATCCTTTTCAGTGGTACACTTATTTTAGTCTGAGTATGCTATTATTAATAAATTTGTTTAGGTTTTTAGGCAGTTATTAATGTTGTTGACAATAAGGTTGTTGTTTTTTTTTGTTTTTTGTTTTTTTGGGGGGAGGGGGGTCATATTTTATCCTGTTTGAATCTGCATGCTTTAATCAGACTGTCACTTTGTTAATGGTAGACCTGAATTTTCCTACAGAGGCAAGATAAAATATATTTCTAAAGGGTGCAATAGAAAACAGAAAACAACTAAACAAATAACTAAACCAAGACATGTTGATAGTTTGCATTTTCAAGCTTTTTTTTATATCTAATTACATAAAATAATTCGTGCTTCATTTTATTCATGTTTGTCATTCTGGAGTTGCCACTTTACATATTTACTTAAATATTCCAATAGATTAATCATAAAGAAAATAGTATTTACTAGTATTACGCCTTCTTCTCTTCATCCAGTATCAAATGAGATGCTGACATTTTCATTTTTAATATTCATGTAATATTGACACTGCTGCTTTTGTCATAACTGTGTGTATCCCATTTCATGAACCTGGTAAGAGGTAAAGTACACTCAGGTTCATTGCAGGGCTTCATAAACTCTTAAACAACTCAAAGGTCATCTAAGTCATCCTTCTGTTGTCAGATCTGGCAGATTTTCTATTCTTTTCCGTCTTTCCATTTGAAGAACAGCAGCAGCACTTCAGGGATGCACAATGCACTTAGAGGCCTTGGCATGTTGTGGGCTGTTAACATATATCTGTTGTTGTTGTTTTTTTATTCATTTTATTTTATACTGTTAGTAACATAGAGTTCCCGCTCTCTTTCTTCATAAATGATGACATTTTTAAGACTGCTTTTTCTTTTTCTAATTTGGATCCTCAATAGGTTGTGAAAAATGTGACGGATTAAACCTGCTCAGCACTGAGAACAGACACTGGGGGGGGGGGGGGGGGGGGAGGGGGGGCTGGAAGCACTTCAGAGACCCGGTTTCTGCACTCATGTCAAAGTGGATCTGCAGTCATGTTCTCTACATGTGGACATATTCATATCAAGCGCACGACGCCCCTTGTCGTCACCACAAACAGTTTTTCAACACCTCTTAAGAGCTAAGAAACAGACAGGCCCCTTGCAGTTTCATTTCTTTGGAAAAGAGCGGCTGTTTGTGTAGTGCTGCAACTCCTTTGATTTACTACAGAAATTAAGACTCGCCATGTTGTAGCGCGTTTTGTCAAATTTTCAATGGATATCTTGCCTCCATTACTTGTAACTTCAAAGAGTTCCTTAGAGTATACTTTTTAATAGGAGAGAGCACAAGGGCTTTGAGAAATTGGATAGTCTGTGTACAACTAGACCTGGCCTTTGAAAAACATAAGAGAAGAACAACCTTTGTAGAATAGTAATCCCTTCTTCTGAATGGTTTTCTCTGATTGAATCTGGTCCAAGCACACTCAGGAAAATCTCCAAACTTCCCGCTGGAATAAACATTTTCACAGGCAGTTTCTCTGTCCGGGGAATATGACTATTTATCGTCACATCTCTGGACGTTCTCCAGGTGCAGCTGTGATGGACAATAATGCAAGATGTGCAACGGAGTCAATTCAGCCTCACAGTCGGCCGTACCCCAGGGCTTCAAATGTACAACTCTTGAAGTTGTTTGATTGCCTCAAAGAAGAACGCTTTAACGAATGAATGGAGATGGAAACATCTAAAATAAGATTTAAAAATAAATTTGCAGATATAAGAATGAATCCTGGAGAATTTGTGATTAACTGTTTCAACACAATGCCGTCCCAGAAGGGCTTCCATGCCTTAGATTTCTCATGTGTAATCCTGTTTCTGGTTTACTAGGGTGTGGCGAGCATCAAATGTTACGCACTTGAGCACCAAGTGACATTAAAGCATCATGTGAGCGGATGAAAAGAATACATTTCTTCCTCAGTTGCTCTGAAAATGCACAGCGTGATCATCGCTGCTCGCTGTCTGGCTCTATTCTATTCTTCACATTAATATTGTAGCAGGAGGTTGAGGCCATAAATTAGAGCCATTGCAGCACTGTTTCAGTTACCCTCCCTCCTATTAACCAGCAGCACACTTATGTTTTATTTTCTCCTGTCCACTCCACTGCTATACATGATGACCATACACTAGTGGTGAAACTGGATTACATGTTTCTACTGCTTTGGCCCACCTGAAATTACAGATACCCAGGCAAAACAGCTCCATGTGATTATCACTGCGGACAATTATAACAAATGTAGACATATTTGGGCAAGATGGACGCTTCTGTTTTTTCAGTGCAAGTGATAATACAACAGAAACACAAGACAAAGTTTTCAAGACTCACCTATCCGGAAAAACAAGATGTGACCCAGAGAATTTCTCACTGCAGCACCTCAAAGGGCGGTTTTGGATTCATGCTTGAATAGCATTAGTGTTAGATTCCCGGTCAGTCAACAGGCAGACAGGCTCATGTCATTTATATTAAGAATCTGCATGGAAAAAATTATGATTTTAGGAAAACAAAATACACACAGCTTGCAAAATCTGTCATTATGTTTACAACCATATCAAAGCTGAGAATGCAACCTGCACAACCAATGCCGTTTAATGTGAAATAAAAATTAATTATTGTCTGACTTGCTGTCAGATTTGCTTGGGTTACAACATAATTATCCTAAAACAAAAATAAGGGATCTTTTTCTAAATAAGGATTATATTCTGATAACAAAGAAGGATCTGTGCTGATATGAGAATCCACGTGCAATTCCTTTTTCAATAATGGATAATGAGAAACGGACGCACCACCAGTGGAAACAGAGTCTACAGTGGTAGATTCAATTTGGTGAAAGGTATGTAATATCACGAGAGCAATTCAATAAAATTCAGAGTTCACTAATAAGTTTTTGTTTTCAAAAGTGAAGTGATCCAAAACAGAAGTAGCAGATACAGAGAAAAAGATTTGATTTTTGATCAGAAATGCGTCTGCAGAAGTTACCTTCACCGAGCGAATTTAACGTAGGACGACTGTGGGTGGAGAAGTCATCGGGCAATCAGAAGGTTGTGGGTTTGATTTCCCCTTGCCACATGTCTATGCGCCCCTGGTCAGGATACTTGACCTCTAGTTGCCCACCGATCTGTGTACAAACGTGGGCGCGTCGCAGAGGACAATTAGATGAAGATGGTTGTATTATAAAGTGCTTTTAGTGCTCAGTTCTATATAAATTCAGTCCATTTACAATTTGAATATTTTCTTAGAACTTAATGAAGGACCTTTTACAGAGAGTGTTTGTTTCTGATCAAAACCATGCTCTACATTGGATGAAACAGCTGTTGACAAGAATGTGAGTGTAAATAGTGGCTACTTTATGCAGAACGGAATCAATGTGTGCTTTGATGATGCCTAGGACTTGATACAGATGTCTGTAAAGAACAGACAACTCGCTGCGAACCAGGCAGGACAGAACGGCATGCAGCTCACGGGCCACACCATCGCCACTTCTGGCCTGGATCAATCACCTCTGCCGTGTTTGCAAACAGTTCAGAACGCTGCAGCTTGTCACATAACTTGAGTGTTAAAATCTCTTCATTGGCCTCCTGCCTGTCATCGCATTGATTTAAAAATTTTACTGCTCCCTTTTAAAGTTTTAAATGGTCTGGCCCCATCTTATCGACGTGATTTCCTCAACATCCACATGCCTCTGAGAGCCCTCTGGTCGACCAGCCAGTTTCTCCTCCATGTTCCGGGATCAAAGTTAAAAGCAGCTAAAAAAACTCTGGAATAGCCTATATGATTTAAAGATTCTTTATTAATTCTTTATTATTATTATTATTATTATTATTATTATTATTATATATGTCCACACTGCTCATAGCACACAATCATACCATCTTTTAAAAAGCCATCCCCTTTCCCTGGCTTTTGACTCAATGAGTATCGGACGCTGAATAGGTTTTTAGAAAACCTAAATCTTTGTTTTATTTTCTTAATAACAGTTTTATAGTATTTGCCTTTTTATGATGATGTAACTGTGAAGCTCTTTGGTCAATTCTTTTTGTTTTTAAGTACTATATATAGAAATTTGACATAGAGCATCAGTTTCGAGGTGCTTTGAAAGCCTTCGTGGGCGTCTTTTTGATCCATATATAAGTCTTTTTGCCACCTATGAAGGAAATGTGTTATGTATAAATGGGCAGATTTATTGTTATATTGTAGCAGAGTTTATGTCAGAACATTACTAAGTGTGTTCTTTTGTTTGGAGGTTTTGAAATGCAGATGGCTTCTTCATATTCAATGTTTTATGTGCGAAAACAATCTCTGAGAGCGACTGAGCCTTTTTATATTTACCAAAAGTGGCTGCGCAGGTTGGCTCTGACAAAGGATTCAAACTCACATATCCGATTCAAAGCCTTTTATACCTTTGATTGACAAGTGTGCAACCACTGAAGCAAGAGAAATACATTCTCTTGGATGCTCTGCTTCTCTTCTTGTTCAGACCACAACACTTTTAGGCTTTGTGTCCCGTGAGACTCCCTGACCACTACAATAAAGCGCCCTCCAGCGAGTAGCAGGCATCCCCATTAGATCTCATCACACCTCAAATGGCTTCTTTCAGCGGACAGGAGAGGCTGCTCCACTGAGCTTCAAATCCAAGTTGGGGAACGGTGAGCTGCTCCACCGACAGCGAGGTTAACCAACCTGGAGGGGAACAACGAGATGCGATCTTTACACGTACCGCTACATTTTACCCGCGGTCAATCTCCTCTGTTCATCACTGATCGTCACGCATGACCATTTTCCAACTCATACCACGTCATTCACAGTCTGCAACAGCCCGGCGCTTTCTTTTCCACCTAGGTTGAAATTTTACAATAGGAGAAAGGAAAAAACAAAAGGCCGGTGTCACAATGGAACCTTCTACCTGATAAAGTACAGAGATCTTCACACTAAACTGTGAGATTTATAATGTGGTAACAGGAATGAGACTCATTGATTTTAATATGCCATGACGTGATCATCAAATATTCTTCTTTTTTTAGTGTCTTTGATATATTAATCAGATGGATATTCCTACAAGAGTTTGAACCCTGGCCTGGGGTCCTTCCACATGGAGTCTGCATGTTCTCCGTGTGCATCAGTGGGTACTCTCCAGGTCCTCCAGCTTCCTCCCACAGTGTAAAAACATGACTGTTAGGTTAATTAGGCTCTCTAAATTGCCCTAATTATGAGTGTTTGCATGATTATTTGCCCCGTGTTTCTCTGTGTTGCCCTGTGATGGACTGGCGACCTGTCCAGGGTGGACCCCGCCTCTCGCTTAATGACTGCTGGAGATGGGAGTTCTCATCCTTTTACTAAAAATGTATTCTTAATTTTTACCTCTATTTAATAGAAGTTTTGAAATATTTATAAATCCTCCACTAGACACTAGTTTCTTTTGCTTTTTAGCACATTTATTACATCCAGTAATCTGCAAAACTATTCCGTCTTGGAACAATGTGAAAAGGTGCCATGCCCAACGAATCACTTAACGTTTAAAGTTGACTAGATAAATATTTAAATACACACTTGTTCTGTCTGAGGCAGATCCTCGTTAGTGCAGTAGAGAGGATTCCTGCGTGTTTTACACAGGAGATCTTCTTTCAAGGAGTGGCTGCCTGGTGGTATGAGAGCAGGGCCCTTGTTTCCTGGAGAGACTGCAAGGTTCTGGGTTCAAATCCCACTCTGGAGCCGCAAGCAAGAACCTGAGCCCCAGAATGCTCCCTGGGCAGCCCACTGCTTCCCAAGGGATGGGGGAAATGTTGAGGATGAATTTCAACAGAATGTATGTTGCAATGATAAATTAAGGTATTAATTATTATAATTGCTCCTAGAGCAATAATACACCCTAGAAATGTATTGTTATTATTATCAGCCTGCATTTGGGCTCGCATCTGAACATTGAATATGTTATTTAGTATTAAATTGATGACATGATTTATTTTAATTAAATTCTTTTTGAGAAAATAAAGGTCTGATTTTTTTTTATGCTAAATTAACTTTAAAAATAAATCATCCTAACTAGCACTTGTTTATTAAAATATATAACATTTTATTTTTTCACACAACTCTTTGGCAAATGTAAATTGAGACAGTGTAATTTCTAAGCATTGTTTGTATAATAGGCCTTCATTTGTGCTGTTATTCTGTGCAGCTAGTCAGTCCAACCCATCGATAACTTTCATTAAGTGACTAACCCAGATTAAATCGTGTTAAAAAGTGCTTTAGATGTGCACTCTAGCAGAAATCAAATGCCTTAAAGAGTAAGAAAGTCAGAGCCTTACTGACCCACATATTCTTATTTTCAATAGAAATAAATTAGCAAACGGGTTTAAACAGAAACAAAATCCTAAAGATGATTTAGGAAGTGAGACTGTAAATGTCCAGGAAAGCAATGAGTTTGTTTTTAATCAGGAGAAAGCATCACACTCTCGTGTCCTCCTGCCTACATCTAGTCTCCTTGGTCAGACACACGCAGTTTCTGCAGGGCAAGAAATCCTATTACCTTTGAAACTACTCCTGTGGCACCAAATAATGGTCCAGCTGAGTGCTTGATTGCTCTGACAACTGGCATTGATGGGGAGGCAGCTAGTTATTGTACTGTATGTGTTGTTGATACCTTCCTTTTGGGGCTAGACAATGTGTATTCTCACCTACTTGTGAAGCCACTGCAGTGCATTTGGCGATGTCTGTCTCAGAGCCAAAGCTTGAATTTAGATTCTGTAAAGCAAACTGGGTTGATTCTGATGTCAGAAAATGTTACAGCTCCAGGTAAACGGAAAATGTCACATTTCTGAAGTGTAATAAAGAAAGAAGCAACACTTTATAAAATAACCTGCATGCACAAATCCCACTTGGATAGATGTGTGCAGATGTGGGACATAAACTCTCATACCTAATCTAAAGTCATGAAACATTTGGACAGTCATGATGTGGAAACTAAAAGGACCACAAACCATCACTCTTAACAAGGTAACACTGCTTTAAAAAACCAGCCGGCAACCTCCTTATACGTTTATATGTTTTGACAAAAATAAATTAAGTTGTGGCATACACTCAGCTGCCACTTCAGAAGGGGCACACTGCCAATACAGAATATTAAATGTTCCTGTCTGAACCACCTCGGTTCCTAATGTCATAGAGTTAGGTGAGGGAAACATTCCTCAGATCTTAGTCCATAACAAGATTCATTTTTCATCATGCTGCTGCAAAAAAAACATAAAAAAAAAAAAAAAAACAATGTGAATCTCCTGGTCTTCCACATCCCAGTCTTCCTGTGTTACATTAAGAAACCTCTGCACAGTGATTTGAATGTCATGACACGGCGCATCAACCCGGTGGAAGTGGACATCAGAAGGTGGATGTGGAAATAAAAGGACGGACTTCTTCAGCAAAAGTACCTAAATAGGCTGTGGTGTTTCAATTATCCTGCTTTGGTACAAATGGGCCCAAAGTGAGCCCAGATAATTTCACACACAGCATTACACCACAGCAGAGCATGACAGAGTCATGCTTTCATGTTTTTTAGATCAATTTCTGACCCTATACCATCTGTTTCGTCTAAAATCAAAACTTATGGGACTAGGCACCATTTTTCAAATCCGTTACTGTCCAGTTTGGCATATTGATATGAATTACAGGCCCATATCCTGATTTTGGTCGTCAGCAGTGACACCAGCTACGGTTTTCTGCTGCTGTAGCCGATTTTCTTCAAGGTTTGAGTGTTTCTGTGTTCAGGTACTCTGCAGTAGGGCTGGACGATAATTCAATAACGATATATATCGATCGATAGACGTATATCGATGATAGAAAAAAAGGGTGAATAAATAGTTCAACAGAACAGTTTTCCTTCCTTTTGCATTCTATGCTATCATGTAGGTTAATATTACAGTCATTACATTCTCCCAACCAATCACAACGCGGACCCAGGAACGCTCCGCCCCCTTCAAAGAGTTCAGAGAGCACGCGTTCTTTTTCATTTTTTAAATACTTGCAGTTTTGATAAAAAGTTGGTTGAATAAAGGGTTGAGTTTGAATTCAGTGTTTGTGTGTTCTGTATCTAAAAATATGTCACTAAGCAACAGCATAAAATGGCCAGGGCTGCACTTAAAATATATGTTTTCAATGAGTTGATAATTATCGATATCGATCCATATGATTTCTATTTTGTCTATATGTTTTTTTCTACCAGCCCTACTCAGCAGAGCTTTGTATTTGATCCATACTGTAGCCTTTTAATCATCGTCTTTAATGCCGTTACATACACAAAGTCAGGTATAGCCTGTCTCCCCATTCACAAGCTCAGTTTTAAGTTCAGCGTCTTATCTTCATCAAATATTGATGCAATGTAATTGGCTGACGTGCAAATTGTTGTAACACACAACAATTTGTCCAGTTTTGATCATAACGTTCATGGAAGGAGCTTGACATTGTAAAACTGTGATATTTAAATTCAGGATTATTATAAAAATCACATACCAGCCAATGCATAGCTATGGATGGCAGGTCAAACCAAAACCCTCAAATTCTGCAAAAATGCTCACAAAATACATTTTAGACGTTTTTATCAACACTACTACTACTTTTAACACTAAATTTACTGTCTTCTACATCTTCCTTTCACTGTCTGTTTCCTCTGCCTCTTCTCTGACTACATTTTTGCCTCCTAACAAAACCCTAACAACCTGTAAAGACCCACTCAGTAGGGGGACTGTGTTTCACTTTATAAAGTCAGCCTTCCCTCTTCCTAATCACTCTCCCACAAGCAGAGAGATTAAGGTGAGGTAGAACGAGAAGAGAAAAGGGAACACGTTGTTTTACTGGTTAAGGAACTCAGAACACTGCATTCAGGTATTTCTTTCTTGTCTAAGACAATATTTCACACCCCTTAAAAGGTTCCAATAGATCCGGTTTTCTGCCCGTTTCAAGATCTTCTTAGAAATGCATTTGTTTTTTGTTTGCTCAGGCACAAAATATATAAATATCAAGAAAACAAGCACATTTAATAGACTTTACCCATTAGCGTTTTTATCTGCACAATGTATTACTTTGAACATCCACTCATGGGGCAGTTATATCAAGCTTACAACTTCTCATGGCAGGTGGGAAGCCTCCGTCTGCAGCTCATTCAATCCATCCATACTACAACAATTGATCCAGAAATGAGATTTCCCCCAAGGAAGCCTTTCTTGCTCAATAGCATGCGTACTCCCATCCGAGTCTCCCCAACAATTCATCAATACTTTGTCAGTTCCTGCACTTTGTGAGAGGCGCTCTCCGCAGGCAATCTCAGGGAGGATCAATTAGGCGATCGGACGCCAAATAGTGACTGTCACATGTGGTGAATCCTGACAGGTCTGTTAAACCGACCGTGTGGCCGAGAGAGTTAACAAGATGAAGCGCGGTAACAAGCTAGCTCTATTAATTTCCCCTTGGACGGTTTTAATTATTTACAAGCTATATTGTGAATACTTGAAATGTAGTCCCACATACACACGCTCATCCATACGCAGGGCCTCTCCAGGAAACCCACAGCAGCTGGAAATTATTTTCTAAATTAAGCAGTTGTTTGCTGAGTAAACATCAGACTGCACCAAGCCCAAAGAGCTTCTCCTCAGCATCTTTGATATGCAAACTGGCGGAGAATTGCTAATATGCGACCGATGTTATAGTAAATATTAGCTGAGAGGGGTTTATATATGATAACACTCATGAATTCTCCCAGCTGCCAATATCATCACGCTAATACAGTTCTGTTGTTGAAGTTCGGTTGAAGTTTGCTCAATGTAAGTGTGAATGTCATTATTTTGTTGATTTTAATGGTTTGTTTGCCTTTTATTTTTGCATAAATCTGGCTGGATTTTTCACAACTGTTGTTATGTTAAATTGGTTGATTTCCTCACTAGGACCTCATTTTTACTCCGCAAGTTTTCAAGAGATTTGTGTAGTGATCAAAATCTGTGCCCACAAAGCTGGACTTCTGTTCCGGCATTTTGACGCTTTTGTGTTTGAGTTACATTGTGTTTAGTGACCTGATGACTGTTTAGTTTTCATGATTTCTGTTTTTCTTTGAAGAATTTGAATTGCTCCCATTTCATTCTTGTCTTCTAGTGATCAGTTTCCTACCCTAGCACTGAAAGCTGCACAGAGGGAGTCACAGGAACCACTCCCTGCTGACTGCTGGAAGGCATTGAAGAAGCAGTGGGAGTTGCCGGGAGGCGTGAAAGCATTGACCCATCGTCAGAACCTCCAGAAGAGGAGCGGAGGCATCTGCCAGAACCTCTGGAATGGGAGAGGAGGCGTCTCGATGGCAGCTTCGTCTTCAGTGGGAACGGGAAGAAACAGGAGGCACTGATGCAGATGGGGAATAAGGTTGGAGCTGTGGTGCAAGGCATGGATGCCAGAGCAGGTGACCACTGGAATCCAGGAATGAAAATCTCTGCCAGAGCTCTCGGCTATCAGTCCCAGTAACTTCCTGTGTCTGTTTTACATCACACTGAGGTGCAAGACTCTTCCAATCCTCCACCCAGGTTGTCAGATGATTTGGCAACTCCAATCAATGCCACGTTGAAACTGGGGCGTCCAGAAGCTGCTGATATACAGCGTCAATGACTCTGAACCTTTCAACAATTCTCTCTGCTAGGTCCAAGTCTTGGCTGGATCCTTCTTTCAAGTTTTGTGGGTTTGAGCAGAAACAAAATGCAAATAGGAACTCGGGATGAGTATAGTAAAGAGTTCAAAAATAAAGAAAGGACTCCTACAGGGGTGGTATAAGGAAAACCGGACATGAAGTACAGGCAAAGAATCAAGCGGTGCTTCAAAGCCTGTTTTTTTTCACACCATGATCCTGGGACCCAAGACGTGTTGCTCCTCGATCCAGTTTGGGTTTTTCCAACCTTTTTTCTGTCATTTTATGTCCCTCGTTTTGCCAAATACATAAATAAATAAATGAGGCAGACCGAAATGGTTTTGCGCATCTTATCCATTGCAGGCGCAATCTTTATACATCACCTGCAACATGGTCACTTATTGCACACACAATTAATTAATTTGTTTATTTATTTTGCTCATGCAATGTGTAGTTCTCCTTATTTTGTATCTTTGAAGATCAAACATAAATTAAAACTTGTTTCGAAATGGAAATAATGACCTAACACAAAGCATTTGGATTTGCCTTTCCAAAACCTCAACACTTTTAAAGGTTTTGGACTAAGCCGAAAAGCATGTTCCATCACTAACCCATTTAAATTAACTCAACAAATGCTCCCAAGAAGAGTGGTTAAACGTCCAGCCCTGTTGAGCCAGTATGTTCAATTTTTACTTTTTACTATTTAAAAAATTTACTGTAAATTGAAATTGTTCACCTAATTATATCTTTAAAAACCATTGAAGGATTCCACCCTGGGAAAAGAATGGTTCAGATGAAATATTAAAACCCCTAAATGAAGATGGCATTCATGTCCATGATGAACGTATGTCAGCTTTGCATCTAAATCATCTTTCTACCCTGTAACACTATAATAAAAAGCAGCTCATGTTTCAATCACTTTTCGTCACCGTCTTGTTTGTTCCAAATTTGGACCATGCACATCCGCGAGTCCTCTTCATTGTAAAAGCAAATCTCTGCCGCTAACATCTGACTAACGTCAAGCTCGAGTGCATCGGATTCAACTGGAGTAACATGTTGTACTAGTGCCTGCTCTGATCATCAAAGAGAATTCAGTTCTGCAGAAATCTGCAGGTACCAGGCTCTGATCATGGTGAGGTATCCTGTTTCTCTCTGGCTTTGTCTCATTTCAACTGACATTCTTTGATTTATATTAAAATATATTCACTTCTGTGGAGCTGAAAAGCTGCGCCGCACACATGGATCAAAGAGGAACACACAGCTGAGGAAATCATCACTAAGGATCTATAGGAGGGATCAGCCCTACTTCTGTGTTTTGAAAAGTAGCTGTATAGACATTATTTTTTATCTACTTTGTGAAAACTTCAATTGCCAACCTCATTATAAAACATTATCTGAAAGACTGTATGCACGTTTCTGAACAGGTCTCCTACTGCCACCTACAAGCTAACTGAACCTTTGCGCTCCTCTGTTAAAGTCTTTGGTCTGTGGATACTGAAAGTGCTACAAGGCAACTTGATTGAAATGACCTGAAATGTGTTATAAAAATAGATTTGTAAAGCCTAGCACTCTGATTAACCAAACGTTTCATAGCTGTGGACAGTGCAGTTTGGACATATTGGAATAATATGATTTAGATCAAATTACTTAGAGACGAGAGATTTAAACCATTCCATTTTTTTGTTCATTTGGTTTGCAAACACCAAGACCTTTGTCATAATTTAAAGTGGTTTAAACCAATAGTTATCAAGGGTTTCAGAAGATTTTTTTATTATTTGGACTTTGCCTGTTGTTTTACTTTTTATTTATTTTCAGTCATGACAATATTAAGACATTATTTTTCTTGTGTTTAACCCCTAATCCTGTTTTGTAGATATATCTTCTTGTTTTTGCGTTTCAGAGGTCATCAGAATGATCTTCTCCATCTTCTTCTCTCATACAAACTACCTTTATGTACTTTTTTTACACCATCAATAAATCTCTTCTTTGGTCTTCCTCTAGGCCTCCTGCCTGGCAGTTCCAGCTACAGCATCCTTCTACTGATGTCCTCACCATCCCTTCGCTTCATGTCCAAACCAACTCAATCTGGCCTCTCTGGCTCTATCTCTGAAACATCTAACGTGAACTGTCCCTCTGATGTTCTCATTCCTGATCCTCTCCATCCTCGTCCTTCCCAAAGAGAAACTCAACATCTTCATCTCTGCTACCTCCAGCTCTGCCTCCTGCCTCTTCCTCGCTGCCTCTGTCTCTAAACCAGACAACATCTCCATCGGTGTTGTATATTGGTAGCAGCACACTTTCATTGAACTCATTGAACAGCCTTGCCAAAAAAAATCTGCTGTTGTCTCCCCTAAACACTTCCATTTCTCTACAGGTCAATCGGACCATCAGGACCAATTGTCCTTACACTCTTGATCTTTTTATTGCCTACCTTACTTCATCCTAATTAATATTTGCTACAACCTGGTCCATAAAGTTAACTTTTTCTGCTCTTTGTTCTCTCTCAATTTCCTCCATGAACTCTTCAAAGTATTCTTTCCATCATAATCACCTTAACCTGCTGAACTTCCTTTCCTCTTTCTCACTACCTTCCTCGCCAACTTGTATAAATCCTCCTCTCCTGCCTTGATGTCCAACGTTTCACACAAGTGATTGTATGTCAGTGGTGTTCAAAGTCAGTCCTCAGGGGCCAGTGTCCTGCATGTTTTAGGTGTTACACAGATGAACCTTATGTGTTCTTGTCAGGGTTTAGTTTCTATTTTAGCCTTGTTTACTGTTAGTTTTCAGTTCTTCCTCCTCCTCTTACTCAGCTTACCTTCCACTCCCTCTGCAGTCAGTCACACCTGTTGGTCATTAATTAGTCAGACTCACTCCACCTGCCAGCCTCCCTACTTAAGCTTCCCTCAGTTCTCACTTCCCTGCCGGTCCGTCATCAGACTCCATTCTCTCCTAGCCTGTCTACCTGGTTTGCTCCTGCTTGCTGTTGGAATCCTGCCACCTCTGAGTCTCATGTTAAGTCTCTGCCTGCTACTGGATTATTTTGCCACCTCTCGGTTTCAAGCCTCTGCTAATCCGTTGGAGTTACCTGTCTCACCTGTGCTTCAGTGACTGGACTAAACTTCCACCTCTCTGCTTCTAGCCTCTGCCTGCTATCGGATTTACTTGTCACCTCTTTGCTTCCAGTAGGCCTTCGTTGCTGCTGGATTATCCTACCTCCTCAGAACTTCTAGTGAGGCCTCTGTTGCCACTGGGTTCCGGTCTCCTCTGTGCTCCAGCAGTCCTGCCTTCTAGAACTCTCTCTCTCTCCCGTCCGTCAGCCCCTGCTTCGTCTACATCCCCAGTTCCAGTTCAGTCCTGTCCCTCTGGTTTCATCCTCCAATAGCCATCTTATTCAATAAACTCACAAATAACCAAGCTCCGTGTGTGGTGTGCATTCTGGGTTCATCCATGACAGTTCTTAGTAACCTTGCCTGCAACATGAATTCTCACAGTATTTGTGCGTTCACACACGACAGTCCATCTTGTAGCATTCCGGCTTCAACCGTTTGTGTCCAAACCAAAAATGGTTTGGACCAATCACGTTGAAGTATTGTGGTTTAAGGCGGGACATGCAATGAAAGTAGGAGCGGTTGAGCCCACAGCCAAACCAACAGAAACATGGACGTGCAGGAGGACGCACATGAAGCTGCTGCTATCACATCTGTTTGGCCAGAATCCACGATTTCTTCTTTGAAAGTAGAATAGCAACAAATGCCTTGACTAGCTTACTTTTTGTGGTTTCTCAAGATGCCTGCTGCTTGCGTTTTAATTTGATTCCGTGATTGGCTGAAACCAACCTTTGGTAGGTGGGCACTAGATGTCGCTTCGTCCAATCAGCTCAGAGTTTTTCTGAAATTCCCTCCTTTCCTCAAATGGAGCAGACCCAAACTGATAATGTGCAGAACTAGAGGGCGATTGCGGTTTGATAGGTTGAGTAGTCGTCTTACAATCGGAAGCTTGTGGTGTCGATTCCAGCTTCCCCTTGTGTTTGCCACTACATTGCTAACAAATATTTGTATTTACGATCTCTATTGTCTCCTGCTTTTACTCAGGGCCTTGCAACGTAATTTTGCTCTAATGTACATTGGGAATGTGCAGTTGAATGACAATAAAGCCAGTCTGAGTTGTCCTGTCGTCTGGAAGCCCCTCCTGGCCACCCAGAACCTGTCTCAACTCCTCCCTGAAAGCCACGCAGATTTCTTCCATTTACAGCTTCCAACACTTTGTCCTCTCTCTGCCTTTGTCCTCTTCATCTTCCTCACCATCAGTCATTCTACACAAAACCACCCATCCAACACTCTCACAAACCACCACCTTGCAGTCACTGAGTTCCTTCAGGTATTCCACCTGTGAGCTCCAACCTCGGCTCTTAAAGTCACCCTGTGTTCCTGCCTCTTCTGGAAGAAAGTATTCACCACAGGCATTTTAACCCTCTTTGCAAAGTCTTCCACAATTTGTCCTTCTGCATTCCTGTTCTGGATATCAAAACTGCCCATCACTTCCTCGTCACCTCTGTTCCCATCTGCAACGTGTCCATTAAAATCTGCACCAATCACCTCTCTCTCATCTCTGGGAATATTCTGCATGACTTCCACCAACCTATCCAGAATTTCTCCTTCTCCTCTAACTCACATCCTACCTGTGAAGGAAAACCACTAACAGCACTGAACATCACACCTTCAGTTTCTAGATTCAGATCTATCACCCTATCTGACACTTTTCACCTCCTCCTTCAGGATATCTCCTACACCACTTGTCTTCCCGCTTTGATTCTCTCTCCAGCTTATTGGCATTTCATTGATGATGCTCGCCTAGTTTTATGCAGTTCATTATATCCCTGCAGCATTTAGGGTCTTGGCTTCTGTTTATCCGTTGTTGGATTATTCTATTCCTTAAAAAAAACCCTACAATGCCTAATTTTATTTATTTATTTATTCTGTTATTTTCCGCATATCCGCATGACGTGAGCTTGCAATGTTCCAATTAACCAAATTTGTCTGACTTTCTGTAGGAAAGGGATGTGCAAATCACTGTAGATCCAAAAATTAAAAAGGGTTTTTAATATAATCTTCAAAGATGGCCGCTCAGCTTCCAAATTCTTTTGGGCTTGATTGAAATAAACATGCAAAAGATTTTTGTCTAGCCTCAGAAACAAGGAGAGGATTTGGGTCAGTTCTTTCAAAACACTTGCTGTATTTAGCCACTTTTAATAAATGCATTAAATGAATTATTGAATTAAAAGCAGATTGTGGTCCACCAGTAATTGGCTAAAAGTCATTGGATAGATGTGGTCCTATTTTAAATCAAAGAGAATGTAAAAAAAATGTGGTTATTAAAAGACAACTACTTTGTGTTGTACCAAATGTTTTCAGTTATAAAAAAGATTTTAACTTATATAAAGTCTCCATCTGCATCAAGCTCATGTGCTGGTGGGCCAAATCATGCACGAATTGCAGATGGGGGCCGCACAAAATCAGTCCAGGGGCAATAAATCGCCCTCAGGCCACACAAAGTTGTTTCCTTTGACATTTTATAGGTTTCTAACAAAGTTAAAAACAAAACCAGAATAAAAAAAACAATACACTAGAATAATCATTTTTGATTTGTAATTCTAAACATGTTTAGGGGATTTCTTTCTCTCAGAGAGAACTATCCTAATAAAGTTTGTCTCGTGCTAAAAAACAAAGAAATCTGATCCAAATAGAAGAGTTCTTTATGAGACAAGGACCCAAGCATTTATTTACACAAGTCAAATTTAAAGCTGTGCGCTCAGTTTTAGGAAAGCAACATTCTCAGGAATCAAATCTGGAATTTAAATAATCAGACTAAACACCCAGTGAAACACCAGACCTTTCTTATTTCTGACAATTGTTTTTGCAATAGATAATTCTGTTAATTAGAATGTTTCAGTTGTCAGTACGGTGGTTAACATTTATTGTTAAATTGCTGTGTCTATGTGCTAGCCCAGCCGCTGACAACAGCCATAGATGCTTATTCGGCTCTTTGGGGAAAATAATTGCCCTCCCCTGATCTTTAAGCATTTTGTTATCAGCAGCGTGCCACAAAGACATAATTAGTTCCCATTTATTTCACAGAATTTCTGAAAAATACCAGAGATTACAGAGTTTAGCAGAAAACATATTTAGCTGCAACGGGTATTTTGATGCCTCTAAGCGCCAAAATGCAGGCAGTAGAGCTGGAGATCAGCAGAGTGAATTATACACAATCTTTAACAAAAGCAGAGCGTCCAGACTTACATAAAGAAGTAAAGGACAAAGGAAAAAACAAAGGAGCAATAGGAGACAATAAGAAATTTACACAGTATGTATTTAGGATGGTGACACTGATGAGAACTGGACAATAACAGAAAAATAGGACAAACAACTAAAGCAAGCCTGGGTGTATAAATTATGGGAGGAGAGATTGAATGAAGACCAGGCACATTATTAAGACTGCAGCTGTGAGGGAGCAGGAGGCTAGTTGCAACAGAGGGATGCTCACTGAGGAAAATGGCAAAACAGAATAAATACAAGACATCAGAACATCCCATTGACCAACACCAGAATGTTGTCAACATACAAAAATCTCAGTACAAGAATCCACAAAAAGAAACAAGACAAAACCAACATAAAATAAAACAAAACTTATAACCTAAGTAACCAGCGAAACCAGAGTTATTCAGATAAGCCCTTCAGCAGACAACTACGGACAACTGAGAAGTTTAAATGGTTTATTAAGACTAGTGGGTGAGTAAATATCTCTTTGAGGCTTGGGAGAGGGATCCACGAAGAAGATGATAGATGAATGCTGGCAGAGGAAGAAGAGTTCGGGAACTGGTGATGATGATGATGAAGAAGATTCTTACCGTTTGTGGAGATGATGAAGATCCAGGAGGAAGGCGAATACACCCAAAAAGGCTGAGGTTGGCAGATTGTGGTGAGCAGGGAAGGTTTTTAATGATCCCTTGCTTGCTTTCCAGAAGGATATGGTGATGGAGCGTTGGAAGGCGGACAGCCAGGTTGGGGATGTCCCTGGATTGTGGAGAAGTTAGATTATCAGATGGATTTCAAGAATTAGTCCATCCTCGGATTTTGAGGATTAGGAGGCAGTGGAGAGAGATCTCGAATGGTACCAGGTACTGGAGAGAATATCTGCAAGGGAGAACACAGGGAGCTAATCAAAAAGACGTAGGAAGAACACAAGCAAATATAGGATTCCTTATCACTACGTCGTTAGCAGGAACGATCTGGCATCTGCCTCAGGGGAACCTGCTCCTCTCAGGCTCTTCCTGATTGGCCTAGATGGGCTACAGCTGTGCGGAGTCGCTTGCCGGTAACACTGTGGAGTGGAAGAGGTGAAGCACAGACACACAGTGCCGGCTGACAGCCCCATAGACAGGACACAGTTAGCCACGAGCTAAAACTTTGGCATACACTGATCAACGCAGTCTAAGGCGTGTTGGACCTGAGAGTGAGCCCCAAGACGTGACGCTTACTTACTGTTCGTCTGGAGATTTAGTTTATTTAAGTCTGACACTAACTACTTTTTCTTTAATTTGTCCCTTCTAACTTCTGAAGCACAGACTGTACATTATGTTTCCATAGTCAGTGACAAGAATTGAAGTGAAAAAGTAGTTAAAGCTGGACAAAAAAAACAAAAGATCTTAGAAAGCCTGGTAAACCAACTGCTTAAGACAGCTGTAAACTATTATAAGAGATCCTGCAAGCAAAATTTAAAGAATTGGCGTGCTTCCAAACTTTTTAATACTACTCTAAACGTGACTTGAAAACACATAAAGAACAGCTAACTACTCTCATTCAAGCTACAGTTGTGTGATTCTTTATAGACATCTTGGATGTGTCTCTGGAGTTTATTCTGAGTCACGAATAAAAACAAATAAAAGTAATAAAATTATTACCTCTACCGTTTAGGGGTTTGATATTTTGGCATTCGAAGTTACCTCTTTGAAATTTTCAAAGGTCTGAACTCTGACAGCAAAATCCATTTTTACTGTTTGACAGATCGGTAGAGATTTTCACTCAAAAGAAAGTGATGAGTTTGAGCTTCATTCAGGATGCCTTAGGGACCCATTCACAGCAGACACTGGGATGTCAGTCATTTTAATGGGACCGAGCTCGGTGAATAGGATGAGTAATGGGACAAATGATGAAGAATTGTAGAAGGGATAGGGCAAACCACACATGGTCATCTGCTTAACCTCAGCTGTCTGATCGTGGTTTTAAACACCTTTCAACACTTCTCGGGCTTTGTCATTTTCATAGTCATTTAATCAATAGATTTTATGATACACGCGTCAGAAAAACCTGATTCAATTTTCAGTGAGGGACAAAGGCAAGCCAAACACCAGGATTGTACAGTCATGTGAAAATGGAGGGAGGTGTTTTTAGACCGTCGGCTGTGAGTCTACCAAACACAGCATTACGACACAGAAAAAGTTATGATACAAACTAAAACAGCAGATCAGATCAGTTTGGAAAATCTTATAAAATCATATGTAACTTCACCAGTCCAAGATAATTATCCACAGCAAACATTATTCCAAGAGCAATGCACGGAGTAGTATTACAGATCACAAAGAAATAAGGTCACATATTAAACAAAAAGCCATTTTAGGACTGACTAAATGTTGAAAAAACAGTTTTCATCCATTATTGGAATCACACTCCAATGTTCATTAATTTATTCATCGGAGAAAAGACTGATGCCTACAGATCCAAATATACATCCAGGTTCTGTGGTCTGTTTTAGCATTTGTTCTATTATAAGGCAAGCTTAACCATAAAGCTGCAATCTTACAGAATTACCCCAAAATAAACGTGCGATAATCCTCATCATTATATAATTGGATAAGACTTGCAGGTGTGTTGATAAACAGGCTACTGAGGCAATGGACACTTTTTTTTTTTTTTGAGATAGTCAAATAAGTAATCGGTTAACTCGGCCTTACCTCCATTCCAGAGTCTAGTGATTCAACAGAAAAACAACAGCTTCTCATGTGTTGAAGACAGATATTCTGAGAGCTGAAAGCTGCAAGAACAGGGAGAAAAATTCAGTCAACAAACTTAAATGGCTTCAATGTGACTATTAACATCCAGCAGTGTAGACATCTACTATTGGATGATCAATATCTGTTGTGTGACTGTCACATTTTCCTGTATAATACTTCGATCAAAGGGATATTTCACCGCACAGATCACACATATAGTCAACGTTGGCGAATCTATGTAATGAAACGCAACGATGGTTAGCTGCAATAAACTGGGAACCTTTTGCAATTTCATACATTTGGAGTTTTCATTGTTTGGTAACCAGGTTTTTCAGGTGTAAGGAATGACTTTCCCTGGATCATTTGGTACTTATCTGGCATCAGTCATTTATCAATCTGGACCAGCTATTAGGCATGTTTTATCAGGGATGCGTCAATCTCTACTCACATTTAAAGACTATTCACCATACCGTATTTTTCGGACCATAAGGGGCACTGTGAATTAACGTTGCTATGTATGTCTTTGTCCACATATAAGACAAACCGGATTATAAGGCCCACTAAATATTATTCCCAAGTGTGTAATATCACTCCTTCACATACACAGCTCTCTATCTGTCTCTGTGGGGAGGACAGAGTAGCTGGACTACACTACCCTGTTTCTAACATAACGCCAAAATAAACGTAACTTTTATATTGAATTAATTTACTAGGTTTATTGTTGCTAGCGCGTACTCCGGGCGTGGGATGCCTTACATGAATGCGCTTCTAGTTTAGACATTACAGTCAGGCAGTCTGGTAGACAGCTCAGGGGTCCTATCAGGTAGTGACACAGTGTACCATAATGCTCTGAATATCCATTGCTAACCAAAGTCACACTTTTTAAACACATTTTTGAGCACATTGTACCACATAAAATCAGTCAGTAAGCACAACGGCAACGGTAATCATATATAAGGCGCACCATCAATTTTTGAGAATATTTAAGGATTTTTAAGTGCGCCTTACAGTCCGAAACATATGGTATTTAAACCATACCTGCCATGTGCCAGTCCACACTTGCTGTGAGGATGTTTTGTACCAACCATGCATCAACTCTTACCCACCTAAGTGAGGATCAGCTAATTAGTTAATTCATACCAGCTTTGAGGAAGTTTCCTACCCCACATTTGTCCATTTGGGCCCACCGTGAGAAAATCTTTATTGCCCTCAAGATACGCCCCTTGTCAGGTTTTTAAGCCAACATGTGTCAAATTGTTTCCACCTTAAGGACGTTTCGTACACAATCTGCACCAACTTGGACTAACCCTGTGAAGTTTTTTTTTTTACCAATTATGCAAAAATTCATACTCACCTTTGTGACGTTTTGTACTCGCTTTGCAACCAATGACTGTGAAAGTAATTTTCTATAATCTACTTTCTCTACTTAGCCTAATGTCAATATGTGACAATATGTGATTAAGTTTATCTACCACAAGGAGATTTATTTTGGTGTGATCAGAGATCCTAATGTGTCATGTTTCTTAATCTTTAACTGGCCTCAATGGTAAACAGAAGCCCAATTTAGTATAAAATTTTGGAAGAATAGAATACAATTTTATTAAATAGCATATCAGTTTTGAGCATTGTTGTGACTATTTATGTTCATAATGGATTTAAATACTTCCTTGTTAATGGAAATTCACTAAATACTGTTAAGACATCAGGTCAATAATGTGTATTTTTTTGAAAACTTGTTTGAGCTTTGCTGTGGTTCTTCTATTCAATGGTAAACCTTAATATAGCCAATGGATGGATAATTAAAAGTACTGTCTGACATCTAATATTTGTGTTCACAAGTCCTCTTTGAAGAAAAAAAAGCAGATAACTATTTAGTTTTCCACACTTCGCTCCCTGAAAATATTCAGTGTTCAGAACGGTTCATAAACTTTCCTGCAACATTGTAGAATACATAAACTACTTATTATTCCCTCTCACTGTTGGTGTCCCTCTGCAGCAATTACACAGAGGCAGTGCTTTGTTCACGCACAGCAACTGGATCAGGTTCTGCCACCACATGCAGTGACTTATTGTTCCCCAGGGAAATAAGGTCTAATTGATAATTACAAAGGGAGCAGCCAGAACTGAGAGTCAGCCCACACTTTCATTCACCAACACACAAAACATGCACAGCATGTTAAGGATGCACATATATTGCAAAAAAAATAAATCTCCTGAGCTCAAACTTCACTTCAATCGATGCCAAATGGGAAACAATATTGGTAAGATTTGCTGAACCATAATTAGGAGAGTAGTTGAAGTATGAAGAAATGAATGCTGCATGGTAATGAGAAATTATTGTTCTATGTACTACGAATAATGGGCTTTTTTTATAGCGTGGCTGAGCTTTCAAGTTCACAGTTGTTTTTTATCTACTTCATGAGATCATTCGATATTTCCTTGTGAAAACTCTGTCAGCCACTCCTCTCTGCAGTTTAAAAGTGACCTGCTGTTTGTTGATGTGGCTCCCGTCAACTCTGCTGAACTTTAGGAGCACAATCTGGTTTTCATCAGTCAATAAATCAATCAATCGTTCAGCTATATTACACTTTACACAGCAAATAAAGGTGACCAAAGTGCTCTGCCATTAACAAAAAAAAAAACATAGAGATGAACAAAACAAACCATAAATGCAGGCAATAAAAATTTAAAACCAGGAACAGAATCTTGGGGTCCTGCTTGGTTGGAAATTAGTTTTGAGCTTTGATTTAAAAACTAAAAAACTTAGATCGGTGGTGGAGCGTAGATCCCGATGGAGCTGGTTCCAGGGACTTTGGGCTGCCACGGAAATCAGCTATTTGAACACAGCCCTCTGTCCTCTGTGGTTGTGTAGCTGGTTAAGGCTGTGTTTTTGATACGGGGGGATCTGGGTTCAAATTCAGGTTGTGTGAGAGAGAGCATCCAGTGTGGAAACTCTGTTAAGTCTGTGTGCAAGTTGTAATGACTTGCTGTATTGACCACTGCATGAGGGAACAGCTGACAGGACTCACATCACATGACAGATATGTGATTGTGTAATAGAGTAAAACTGCATTGTAGGTTGCATACAATATTTTGTTGGTTCAATAGATCGGGGTTTTCTGGTACAATTTAAGTTTTTCCTGCCACAGTTTGGGGCCTCTTAGTACCAATTGAGTCTTGTTTAAACACCGCTGTGATATTGTACCTTACTATTATTACAGTATGTCCCACAGTTGCAATCTGCTGTGACGTTTTTGCCTAATAACATATAGAAAGCTCTGACCAAGGAACCAACAGGACAGATACTGGAACAGATTGCCCCCAGGATAGGGGATCTACAGAAATGTTTTCCACAGAACATGGACAGAACCCTGGTGGGTTGGCCCCTTTAAAGTGGTAAGCTCCACCGTATACAGTATGAAAGTTGGTTGGATGAAGAACAAACAAAAGTAAGCAGATCCTGGCATAAATCACACTGTAGAAGAGAGAAACCAGCTACTAAAAGAAACCTCAGAGATATCAGAAAGCACAGAGGCATATAGAAGAAGAAGTAGAAGAGTAAAATGGTGCTATGTGGTAAGTGAAAACTCTTAGGAGGATTGTTGGGTGTGAGCCAGATGATTGTGGTTCGCATTTTATGATGGGAAGCACAGATTAATTTACAAAATGTGATTTCTCTCATAACTTTTGTTTTTTCAGTAATGTGCTGTCTCCACCCCAAAGAAATATACTGATCCCTGTATTAAACAATATGGGGGAGTTGAATTAAATTTCAATGGGAAGCTCGGCGAACTTTGTAATTTAACTGATGTAATACATTGCGAAACAAAGCATTCAGTCTGGAGAGGATGTGACATTTACATGTGTCATTTTCTGTGGGGTGCACCTACTCCAAGCCTATGGTGTCCCAAATGGGATTTAGTGGGATAGAATACCGGCCCAGAAGGATACACAGGACCACAAAAGGGAAGATTCAAACAACTACAAGAACAGCCAATTTGTTTAGAAAGAGGACAATTAACTGCTCCTGTAGTAGGAGAAAGATACAAAAGTTAATCAGTTACTTCTCACAGGTGTTGATCTCCTACAACAGCCCCAATTCATGTCTTTGCCGGCTCGTGCCGACACCTGTCAATAAAAGGGGATAAAGGATTTTATCTTATTTTGGGAACTGGTGTAACAGGTAAAGGTTTAATTTAATTGATCCTTCTATGAATCAAATTTCCTCAGTAAAAAATTAATCAGATGAGACCTGATTATTTTTTATGACACTTCTAAAATATCTTATCCAAAACAATTACATATAGAAACTGGTTATTCCCAAAAGAATACTGGGCTGTCTTTGATTCAGGACACTGCGTAAAAGGCAACACAAGGTAATTGTATAGTATGTGTATAGGCTGATCCCAGTTTAATATTGATAGAAACCACATTTGAATATGCCATAAATGTAACAAAAGACATATTTTGCCTGATCCAAGTTATATCTCAGGGCAATCTGGATGTAAATTTTTCTATACTGTGGCTCCACAAAATACTACTTCACCAGTCTTTCAACCTACTATGTTAACTAGGATAACTTGTTTTATCAATAACAACTTTGCATCTCACCAATTTCCTAAAGGAAACCTCTCCAGTGGTTATTGTATAAAAACTTATTACGTGTGGTGTACTATGGAGGAAGGTTACCTATTATATGGAAAGGTAGATGTGCATTGGTTTCTCTTCTTTCCCCGATTCAGGCGTTCCCCAATGCTGATCGGCCTGATGGAGCTAATAAGATATCAAAAAAGGATGTTTATAAATGATTTGTTGATCCTGATGCTATTATTAAGAAGTGCTGTCTTAATGCCAAAGAGAGTCCAACAGATTTATTTGGAGCATTACTGCTTTCGCCATAATGATCCGCTTGATATATACATATATATATATATATATATATATATATATATATATAGTAGAGGGAAAAGCTATGGCATACTATAGGAATTCTTGTTCCTGATTAGCTGACCAAATTGCTGCCGGATGGGAATTGATTTTTAATTTGATTAACCTTTTTTTTTTTTTTTTTTTTTATTGGATTACCCTTAATAAAAATCTGGACCACATGAATTATGTACATTATAATATGCAGCATGTCTAATTTTACTAAAAATGATTTTGAAGCTGTAGATGAACAACTTTCTTCAGATATATTGGCTGAAAGAGGAGGAGTCTGTAGTATGTTTGGAGATGCTTGTTGCTTTTATAGAACCAATAATACAGCACCAAATGGTTCCTAAACTAAGGCCCTACAATGATTATGGTTATTGTCCAATGAATTAAAAACCCAAGCAGGAGTTGATAACCCACTTGCTGGAATGTTGGAAAAGTGGTTTGGAAAATGGGGAAACCTTCTGGTGAGTAGATTCACATCTTTGGCCATTGTTACTGCTGTGTTTGCCATTTGTGGATGTTGTGTGTCTTGTATTTGAGCTCTCATCCTCAAGTGTATTGAAGAAGTAGTGGACTATTTGGATGTCAAAGGATGGAGGGCACCACCTGCTTATCAAGGTCCAGGAGTCCGTTCCTCTGCTCCATGGAGAAGAAGGGGATGAACAGGGGGTGGGTTCTGTCTCTATACATATAGTATGAAATGTTAAGATTTGTTTACACTTGTTACACCAGACTCCTGCACCACCTTAGAGAACTAGGAGATATGGCAATCTGACAGGGGCTGATTCATGTGACAGCTGGACGGAGTTCTGGCGTCCATATAGAATTTCAGTACAGCCCATTGTTACGACCCAGCTCAGCCAGGGAAAGATGGGAGGTAACATTTAACTTGATGTAAATGGTTTTGTGAATAAAAAGCAATTTATTGTTTTGATTTCCGGCTTTGCCCAAAAATAGACAAAACAAAAAACAAAAAGGAGGGTACTCCAATGAGTACAAACCACCAACTGAAGTTTACAAAATAAATAATCCTTTGATAAATAGAAACAAAAGAGAAAACAAATCCACACTCCGGCCAAGTAAGCTTTAAAACAGAGCTTACCAAAACTAAACTAACAGTTGGTCAACTCAAAGGCTGGAATAAAAGTAATTTGCCAATCTGAAGTACCAGGTTTCCCAGCATATGCTTGGCAAAATCCTCAAGAAAGAAATAATAAACAGCAACAAGTCTAGGGGTCCGTTCTTTGTACATTGATTAAAACATCCGAGATCAAATGACACATCCAAGATGATTTCATCCGGCTAATCATGATCCGGCTAATTGGGTTCTTCGAACACACCTGTTGTTTATGATTAGTATCGCTGGATTGAGTTATCTGAGATAACTGCGCGTTCATGCGTTTGTTTAAAAGGGGAAATGTATCGATAGTAAAAACAATGATGTGCAACGCTGCTATTGGCTGTTCAGCATGGCCAAAGAACGCCCACAGTTTTTCTCCCAAGCAGAACACGAGCTTTTAATGGAAGGTTATGCCAAATTTGAGTCATTAATTAAAACGACAGGGAACACCTCAAAGTCTGCTAAAACCAGGAGAGAGGGCTGGCAAAAAGTAGCAGACAAATTACATGCATAAGTGCTGTCCATGTTAGATGTTTCTATCACTTTCTACAGTATGTATTTTTGCATTTTAATAATTTCATATTTACTTTGTTCCTTTATGCCAGAGCCTCCACCGGACCCACTAGAAAATGGGGAAAAAAGTGAAGTACAAGAATATTCTACAAAATGGTAGCCTTTAATTATTATACTATATTTTAAAAAGCCACTTTTTCCTCTTTTTAAAGGCCACTGTTAAATGATGTGTTTGTCTGTTTATATCAGCCACCAAGAAAAAGCCTGAAAAAAAACAGGTTCTTTTTACTTTTGTTGCATGAGGCATGTTTCACCCTTTCTTTTTCTTTCACAAAATGACACATAGTGCCACCCGTTCCCTGTATAAACGGCATCTTCAACAAAAAAATTAGTATTTTGACCTGAAAAAACACAAATTAAGAGGAGAAATTGAACTCCACAACTTGAAAAAGAGAAAAATTGCACTAGAGATCGAGTTGCTTCAAAAGGACCTTCAGAGTAAGTTCTAATACACCATTTGACAGTAGTATTGCTGACTTTACATAACTATCTCTTATTGCAGGCAAAAGATGACTTGCTGGCTTTTCTTTATACATTTTTATTTAAATAAAACGACAGGAACTAAGCATTATTTGTTTCGTCTTTTATTAAAGATTAAAAAATGGTGTTCCACAATTCTGTCCCGTCCTCTGCTACTAGGTGGTCCAAGTGCACTGGCTGGACAGACTTCCCTATGTCCTCCGCTTATAAAGCTGCGATCTAATCCTGTTTACATGAAATAAGCCTGCTTGCGAGCAGGTTAAAGTTTGCGCACATGTTGCTATGACAGCAAGTCCAGGATGAGTTTCGAAGAACCAAACGATCCAAGATCATGCCAAATTGTCAACAATCAAATCCAGCTAACTGAGTTAGCGACATACGAAGAACGGACCCCAGAGCAATGCATTTTTGAAAACACCCCAAGCAGCAAGGCAAGCTGCTCACAAACAATCACAGCTGCACTGATTGCCAGGTGAGTTGAGTTTATGTAGCTGGAGCTCTTCTGTGATTGGAGGAGCTGGAGATGAACAGACCAATCTGGCTTCAGCAGGATGTCCAATGGGAGGAGACAGGAAAGGGAAGGTCAGCCAATCCCAGATGGTTAACGGCACAGCTGGCTCAGAAAATCATGAAGTTGCAACTGCACAGCTTCATGGGAATCAAACATGGCCTCTGGCCATAACACCCATCAAGAAAGACAAATATGGGTAGACAGGTGACTGAGGCTGCCGCCACTGAGGCGCTGCCTTTTTGCAGAGTAGAGAAAAGAATACATTGGGATGGTTGAGGGGGGGGAAGTGCATTACTCGCACTGTCTATCAACAGGGACACAGTATGAGTATGCAAGAAAAACCCTCAGCATAAAAAAGCAACACACAGACAACATCATAAGCATAATACGTGTGGGTGGGTGATGGGATCCAACCCGGTCTTCTTGTGCCTGGGGGGGGGGGGGGGGGGGGAACAAACGGGCACAGTAGAAGCGGTGAGTCGGAGGGTGGTGTATTTCTCAGCATGTTCATGTGTGTGTGCATGTGTATCAGTGTAAGCCCATGACTGCCCTTTAGCACTCCAGTTCAGTAGAGCACTGTTCCAGGTCACAGGTGTCATGGAAGGGTGGGTAGCGGGGGCAGAGCGTCTTGTTTACATGACATCCAGGAGTTTGAGATACTAGCCTCCAAGGCCAGCATTGGGAGCCGAATTCAGGTAGCAACAAATTGTTTGGTCTCGGATTGACTGTGAAATTTTTCCATTTGCCTTATAGTCCTTTTGGTACATCTCAGTGGTGATTCCCAAATAGCCAAATTTGTGGTGTTTCTGCCGTAAATTGGGCTTAGACCTTCCCCAAGATCTATTCGATTCACCCCTGAGTTCAGAACACAGCTGGATGCGTTACTGTGCAAGAATCGCATCCAGCTTGTGGTTTTGCTCACAAAGCATCTGAGTCTGGGTGTACCCAGATTTAATCCTTCACACATTTCCGGCAGCCTCACAATGGCTAGAACAGCTGCTGAGATTTTCCGAATTTGTAGATATACCAGGTAACCGCCAGCTCTAAAAAGCTGAAATTATGTACGCATTTTCCATGTCCTCAACGGATAAAACAGACAGACACACAATCCTGCAGTCTCCCAGGAACCCATCGTGTATCCAGGTGCATATGTCCATTTGGGACAGCTGGGCTCTCCTTTGCCATGTCTTCTCGTTGAAAAAATTTGATCAAGTGCGTTGAGCAACCAGCTGACCAGATCCATGGTTTGCAATTCGGATGATTAGCAGTAAAATGCTCTGAGAGAGTTCCAAATTGACATAAGACATAGAGCACAAGAATGAGAGATATAGGAAGAAGATAAGAAAAAGTGTCAGCCTTCACCAAGAGCCGAAGAAGAAAAAAAAAAGGTTAATATTAATATAGAAAGGGAGGATGTGCCTCCCCATGTGGAAACTATTGTTCCATTAATACACCCCCAGTGGTAGTAAAGACCCTTTTATAATTTAACCTGGCTATGCATAGTATGAGGTGCCATTTGTGCACCTCAACAGGGGGATTTGTAAATAATTTGTTCATTAAATGTTAGTATTATTATGGTTGTTAAAAGTAAGAACTGGTTCAACTGATGAAGTGGGATCAGCTATATCTATCCATAAATCCTGATGAATCCAATCAATTACTTCGACTGCAGTCATGTCTTGATGACATCAAAAGCTGGATGACTTTAAATTTCCTGCATCTAAATTCTGACAAGACAGAAGTTGTAATCTTTGGGCCAGAGTCCTCAAAAAATAAACTTCTTAACCAATCACTTAATCTGGATGACATTAACTTGGCCTCTGGTAATAAAGTAAAAAACCTTGGTGTTATTTTTGACCAAGACATGTCATTTAAATCCCATATTAAACAGGTTTCCAGAGTTTCCTTTTTTCACCTCCGGAATATCGCCAAAATTAGAAACATTCTGTCCAGGAGTGATGCTGAAAAACTAGTCCATGCATTTGTTACTTCAAGGCTGGACTATTTTAATTCTTTACTATCAGGAAGTCCACAAAATGCAATTCAAAGTCTTCAGCTGATCCAAAATGCTGCAGCAAGAGTTCTGATGAAAATCAACAAGAGGGATCATATTTCTCCTATTTTAACTTCCCTTCATTGGCTTCCTGTTAAATCAAGAATAGAATTTAAAATTCTTCTTCTAACGTATAAAGCCCTTAATAATCAAGCTCCATCATATATCAGAGCTCTGATTACTCCGTATGTTCCTAACAGAGCACTTCGCTCTCAGACTGCAGGTCTGGTGGTGGTTCCTAGAGTCTCTAAAAGTAGAATGGGAGGCAGATCCTTTAGCTATCAGGCTCCTCTCCTGTGGAACCAACTCCCAGTTTTGGTCCGTGAAGCAGACACCCTGTCTACTTTTAAGACTAATCTTAAAACCTTCCTTTTTGACAAAGCTTATAACTAGAGTGGCTCATATTACTCTGAGCTACCTCTATAGTTATGCTGCTATAGGCTTAGGCTGCTGGAGGACATCAGGGCCTATTTTTCTCACTTTACTGATTTCTACTGTTCTCCAGTCTACTGTTCTCCAGATTTGCATTGCATTACATTGAAATGACTGTTGTCATTTCAGCTTTTAACTTTTTGTTCTCTCTCTTTTTTCTTCATAGTAGGTACACCTGGTCTGACGTTCTGTTGACTGTGAAATCATCCAGGGAGGACAGATCACGACTATTACCATCTAATGTAGAACAGATTACTAGATCAATGTGTGCTTCTGTGCTTTTTTGTCTCTCTTGTTGTGTCTCTGCTCTGTCTTCTGTAACCCCAGTCGGTCGAGGCAGATGACCGTTCATACTGAGCCCGGTTCTGCCGGAGGTTTTTTTTTCCCGTTAATGGGTGGTTTTTCTTCCCACTGTCGCTTCATGCTTGCTCAGTATGAGGGATTGCAGCAAAGCCATGTACAATGCAGACGACTCTCCCTGTGGCTCTACGGTTCCCCAGGAGTGAATGCTGCTTGTCGGGACTTTGATGCAATCAACTGGTTTCCTTATATAGGACATTTTGACCAATCTGTATAATCTGACCCAATCTGTATAATATGATTGAACTTGATTTTGTAAAGTGCCTTGAGATGACATGTTTCATGATTTGGCGCTATATAAATAAAATTGAATTGAATTGAATTGAATTATTATTGTTATTATTGGAACATTTGTACTGTGGAATAGAAAATACATACATTTAGTTAGACACTTAAGACATACAAGGATTCACATGTCGTAAAACAGGTAATGTCTCTATGACAACACATTTTTTTCTTCAAATATCACGTGAGGAGACTCCCCTTTCAGGGATGTGTCTAAGTATAGAAAAAGACATGTTGCCAGGATTAGGGGCTCTTCTTCTTCAAAACATTGCTTGTGTTGTTTCGTTGTAAGAGCCTCAGCTCCGAAACGTCTTATTATTTCTCTGCCAAAATTAAAGTGTTACAGTCTAATTTTGAAGTTGAATCATCCTTAGAGGGTATTTATAGTGATAAACTGCTTAGAGGAGTTAAACGGACCTGTGGGGACCAGCCACTTTCGAATGCCATTTGGTGTACTTAATATGAACATCATGACTATCCCTTTATGGCCATAGTGTACGAATCTTCTGATGGCTATCAAAATAATGCACCATGTCACAAAGCTCAGATTGTCTCAAACTGGTATCTTGAACAGAAGAATGAATTTACTGTGCTCCAGTAGCCTCCAGAGTCACCATATCTGAATCCATTTGCAGTGTTTTTCAACGCTGGTCCTCAAGGCAACTTGCCCTTCATATTTTAGATGTCACCCTGTTTTAACAAACCTGACCACTGTAGTTCAGCAAAAGCCTGGTAATCATCCATCAACTAAAGTCATGTGTTCTGAAGCTGGGTAAATCCTAACACATGCAACACAGGGTGCCTCAAGGACCAGGGTTGAAAAACAACATTAGAGCACCTTTGAGATTTGGTAGCAGAGCAATTTGCATCGGGGAAGTACGGATGACAAATCTGCACCAGCTAAATTATGCTGTTATGCCAATATCCTCCAAACACTGTAAGAACAGCTACAGCCAGCTTCATTAATCTTTGCCACAAAGAATGTACAAAATTCCTACAGTCTCAAATGTTTTTTACTTGTTAATAAAGGATATTTATATTAGACTGAAGAAGTTAAATAAAAATTTGTTCACCTTATACATACTGCAGAAGTGCTCTAAAAACATCTACATCACTTGCTGATTTAGAAACACGATTCTGAATGTGATTCCTTCTCAATACAGTCAGGTGATATTCTTAAAGTTTTGAGGAATTCCTTCATCTTATCCAAACCTGGAGCCCTTCATAAAGAGATATTTTTCTCTGTCTTAAATCGATTTGCTTACTGATGCAAAGAGTGGTAGGAACTGCTGGATCTAAAGGGTGAATTTGTTTCTGCTTTTTAAGAGAAATTGAAGGCTGAGTTTTATTAAATTAGTAACCCAATATAAGAGTTGTTCCTTTTCACTGTTTCTAAACAATTATTTCCCAACAGCAACATATAACTGTTTAACTGCTCCTGCTTCTAAGCAAGTTTGCACCTAAAGACTTAACTGGGACTGAATAATGTACAGTTCAGAGACAGTACCTCTAATCAGTTAAAAGCAGCTTATGAACTGTTTTAGGAAGCTTCCTGAACCACATGCAGAATCAAACTAGGAACTGGGGTTTAATTTAGTAGCGAGTTTATTTTGCAACAAAGAAAATGAAAATGTGCAACAGGGAGGCTTACTCCCTGGAGGATTACTCTATGTAAAATTGAGTTTTGGGACAGATTCCAGTGTGGGGCGTGAGATCCGAACAGAGGTGGGGAGCAGGCAAGCAGGGGACAGCTGAGGGATTTGGAGCAGTATTGGATGGACAGATCTGTCCTGAAGAGGTTTGTAAAATGACTTGACGTGACATGGAAGCCAACGGGAGGGTACAGGCCGGGAGATCATGAGGATTGAGGAAGGTAAGCAACAGACAAATGACAACTTTCAAAAGGTTATTCAGAGAGGCACAATTTGGCTTGACTCTATGAAAAAAGGCAAAGCCCCAGCAGCTGATGAGGAAATTGCAGGCAGGTGTGCAAACTGCAGTCAGTGCCCACGCCCTCCAGCAGAGACCCTCTGTTCAGGGATGATTTCACATAAATCACAACTACAAAAACCTGTATAAACCAGGGTCCTGACAATGTCGACTTTACTTGTTTTCCGGTAGGCAGGCAGCACCCTGCATCATTTTTACTGGAATTTATTTAAATAACGCATAGGATAAGGCTTTTTTACTCACTGTTGTTGCATTATGTTTTTAGGGTTACGAGTAAGTTTATTTTATAAAACACTGTGGTTGTTTTCGCCTCATATGTGTCTGTTGAGAAAAGTGATGGTCCTGAGGTGGGGGGGGGGAAATCAGCAGTTGTCTTATTTTTCAATTTCAGTCAAGATATCTGAAAATAGAACTCTTCACATTTCCCTTGTCCTTTTTGATTTAGGAAATCAGACGTTGGTGATGAAATTAAATGTAAGGAAATAAATACTGTGATTCTGCACATGAGAAAGCAAAGCCTTCAATTCCAAATCGGAGAACATTTTCTTCACATAGCTTATCTCAATCGTTCCTTTCGAGTGTGGGTGGTCAGTGAAGTCTGGGATGACCTGCCCACAACTTTCACGCTCACTGTTTTCTTCCTTGAAGGTGATAGCTCTCTGTTTTTCAAACCACAGCTCTCCTCTGCTGTGTGACCCTCTGAGAAACTAACTGAAGGGCTTCTTGTGAAAGGGAAATGGCATCATCTCTAAGGACTTTCACAGACCTTGAAGAATCGTTCTCAATGACTTAGACGTATCAAACTTGGGGGGCCACAGGTTGCAACAAACTGGCCTCCAGCGGCAATAAAGTGCTAAATCCCACTTAATGCGCCTGGGGACGGCTTAGGGTAGAAACAACTAGCACTGGGTGTGTAAAAGACCCAGTGAAGCCTTCTGTAAATATTGTATTATTGATTAGGTAAAACATCAAAGTTGCTTGAGGGTTTCTTGTTTGGAAAATGTGTTTGTGGTGACAGGTTGATGCAGCCATGTCAGTTATGTGCCTGAAACATCCAATAAATGCATCCTGTAAGAGGTGACCTGCTAAAATTTAAAGCTATAGTTGGTAATTCTGTTCAGAAACACTTTTTGTATACTGCGTAAAATGGTCGTTCCATCCTGAAAGTAGTAAATACATTATGTATTCAGAAAAAGGAGGTTAAAAAAAAAATTCTCTGTGAGAGCTGCAGACCTGTAAAAACTGTATAAAATCGACCAGTCTCTGCCGCTCGGTTCAAAGAGCAGGGATTTTTTTTTCCTGTTTTCATCCCCCTCTGTCCCTCAAGTTCCTGGGGAATCACCTTATCTATTGGTTGTCCCACATGCCAATAATTGTGACACGCTCATGAAACGCCAATGTCCCTGCTCTTTCCTTCTGAGTTTACGCTTGCTGGCTGTGCATGCGCATTTCTAGTGTTTATGTATCCGGGGTAGCTTAGCGGCTAGGTTAGCTTAGCGGTTAGCCATTCATTGTAGCTCTCACTGTAAACTTTGAACATGGTTGAGAGTTGCAAGAAGTGAAGCTTATGCAGTTTGGGGATTAAATGATAATTTTCTATCAATACATGTCGTCCATTAATAGGATCCAAAGGCCTTTTATTTTGGTGGTTATTCCTCTTGTTGATGTGCTGTATATTCTTTAGTGACGCTGAGGTGAGGAGTTGAATGAAGCAAGGTCGGAGTATGTCACAACAAGACTTAAAAACCGGTGCATCCAACTTTATTAAACACTCAGGATGAAAAGATGCGAATGTGGAGGTCCACTACGGCCCCAGCTTTATTGGCCGCATGTTCAGTCTTCTCTCTAGCGACAAGCTTGGAAAGAGGCAAGCAAAGTAGTCAAATTTGTATTGATTTATTAATAATAAAGCTTTGGTATAGGTGGACAAAAATTCTGCAGAAGCAAAGCTGACAACAGACTAACAGCAGATGGTGATGGGCTGATGCAGGAATCTAGTCCAAGAAGCAGGCAGGGTTCATACACGATCTGATTGACAGGCAGACAGATCCAATGGGCTAGGTGAGGTTCTTGGTCAAGGAGACAGTCCGGGCCGTGGTCTAGAAAGACAGAGGTCAAGTAGGAGTCCAACTGGGGCAATGCAAAACAAGGAAATCCAAAAAGCGACAATAAGGTCAGGATCAGGCAAGGATGGCAAGGAACGTTGGACATCTACTAGGCTTTCAAAATTCTGTCGATAGGTGTCTGTGAAGCTCCCATGTATAAAGGAGGAGAAACAGGTGTAGGCAGCAGAGAACACAGGGGTGACGAATAACCGTAATTAAAGCAGAGCCAGAGGAGAGTAAGTGAGAGTTGAGCCAGAAAATGGACACATTCCCTACTTTCTAACAGATTCCCACATCCAAAGACAATTACAGATGCCTAAGGCTTCGGTGTTTGTAAAGATTACCAACCTTACTGAGTCTAACTGAGAATGGGGCTCTCAGTAACTCCTTAATGTCTTGGAGCAAAATTGCAAAATCCTCAGCTTAGCTGAGCTACATCTCCATGTGATCATGTTACTGTATAACAGAAATATTGGTGTTAACTTACAGAAACATTTTGAAGAAGCTATAAAGCAAGATGTTATAAAAGAAAACTTTTGGAGGAGTAACGATTTGTTATTGTTCATAATATAGAAAACACATCTTGCACTTCACTGCTGAGTTACTGCATCAGTGTCAAGCATATCTGCAGCCTGGCAGGTTCATTAATGCTGCATTAAGTCTTTTTTGTCAGTTGCAAGTAACTTCTTATAAAAATGCACAAGTTTTTTTGGAGAAAAAAAAACCTGCTTGCAAAGCGCTGTTGCATTGTATTTCTTTGCCTTTTCTTGCCACATTAAGTTGAATCACATCATATCACACTGTTTACCCTAATATCAAACTGGATCATGATGGAGGGGTGAATCTGGCCATGTCGTACTGTTTTATCTATCTGCAGCTATGTTTACATGCACAAAATTTCACAATCACATTAAAATGTATTTGGATTGAATAATCGGATCGTACCTTTTATATGGGCACACAATCAATTAATCCAATCATAATGTAGTTTATATGCACCTGGCTTTATTCAGAATAAAAGGACTCTGACATGCGCAGAATCAAATTCCCTTTAAAAAAACGACAGAAGAAGAAGTACTTCTGTTTTTGCTAAACAACGAAAAACAACTAAAAATAGTAAACAAAGCAGTTTTATACGAGTTTGTTTGTCCTCCGAGTGCCCTGCATGGACTTGCGCGATGTTCTAATCACGGTTGAAACGTTACTGAATAGGCAACAATTTTGAGTTCCTTCATTTTTTCGAACAGAAAGGTTTCATCGGGAGCCCCGACAGTTTTGCTTCCCGACGTATTTCTGCCACTCACCAACACAGAAATACGTCACGTTTACGTCAGGCGCACATGCTCACTCGGGTCAGTTTGCCACATTCAGAATAACTTGAGCCTGACAAGCATTTATATGCACTTTGATTGGATTATCAATCAGCATAAATCACCCCTCTCATTCGGATTAAGATTTCATTCCGATTGAGCTTAATCGGATCATCATATTCCAATTGGCTTGTTTACATGACGCCTTTTTATTCCAATCTGCCCTTTATTCTGATTACTTTTGTCCATATAAATGCAGCTTATGTGTGCAAAGTTAGACAGTTGTATCGAGATTCTTCTTGGATGGATGGATGGATGGATGGATGGATGGATGGATGGATGGATGGATGGATGGATGGATGGATGGATGGATGGATGGATGGATCCTAAGTTAAATTTCTGTGTTGTAATTTTATTCCTCAGAAAAAAAAGGGAAGCTGTCATAAAACAGTAAAACAATAATAAAGAAAGATTTTTCTAACAGACTGTCCTACTTACATTTCATGCACCATTGCTATGATGGCTTAAGTCTCGCAAGTTACAAGTAAAGTGGCAGATATTAAAAGGAATAATATGCGGTATACACATGGCCCCGGTACAGAGACGGATAGATTACTCTTTTATGTCGAGGCAGTGAAACCATCTTGGATGCAGTTATTCCTTACAGAGGACCATATCTTGCTTGAAGGCACAAGCATAGCAGAGATATGACAGGAAAATGTAGAGCAAAAAGTAAATAGGTGGCACTGGAAATAATATGGATTTGGAATAAAAATCAGGATCTTTTAAAAAATGCTCAAAGACCATTGAGTAAGAAAACTGTGGGGAGGTATCTTCTGGTAACCATTCTGACAGAGATTTCTGCTATGAACATACAGTAAGTCACACAGAAAGTAAAAGAAACAGAACAAACTCATTTTCCAAACATTGCAGACGTAATGCCAGTATGTTCCAGGACAGATTGTTGATATATATATATATATATATATATATGTGTGTGTGTGTGTGTGTGTGTGTGTGTGTGTGTGTGTGTGTGTGTGTGTGTGTGTGTGTGTGTGTGTGTGTGTGTGTGTGTGTGTGTGTGTGTTAAATTCAAACCTAATGTGTAATAAGAAGTTGGAGCCAAATGCCTTTAAGAAAGAAAATATTCCACTAAATTGTTATCTAAAATGAAAACATATTTACAAACTACAGCTCTATTTGCTAAAATTAATCTATATTTAATGAATTAATGTACAGAGAAACATCATACAGCACTGTATGCCTTAATTAGAGGCAGTCTTTATGTATGCCAACGCAGCAACTCCTCCTACAGTCTTACCAGGATCTTGCCTGACACTAATTAGCCAAAGTCCACCATTGTAGACTATATAAACAAAGCCTAGAGCAGGTGAAGAGGTCCAGTTTCTAAATACACTGAGACACGCATGTAGAAATTTCTGTCATATTGAAGCCAAACAACACATTAAAATTTCCCTGATGATCAAGATATTAGTTGGTTCCCTGTCTGCAAATCTGCAGCTACTAATAATCAAGCTGCACAAGAGCAACAGCCTCCCAATCTGTGATAAGGATAAACTGAGTAGTTACGCTCATTTTAACATTTTAATGAATGCAAAAGAACATTTCCTGTCAAATACGCCTTCTAACGATGCAGTTTTTGTGAGTTATGTCAAAAATTGGGTAAACTACCTTCCTAGTTTTGTAAGCCCAGTGAGAAGTTGCCATAATTAAGGACAAATCCACAAGGGGTCTCGTGAAAACTCATGATAGTGTCTGCAATGTGCTGACTGAGTTTGCCAGCAGTTGTTGGAGTCACATGTGGGAGACCTTGTTGAAAGAAGACGGTAACGTGTTGGCAGCCTGCACTGAGCTGTCCTCCCCAACAGAAAAACCCAGAGTTCAGATTTTAACAGTCCGTTTTTGTTCTTCGTTCTTTCATTCCAAGGCACATTTCTTAACAAATTATCATTTCATGTCATTTAGTGCTTTCACAGTTGGCCATAAAAATAAAGAATTATGCTCCTGGGAAAAAGCTAAATTAATGATAAAGTAAGGAAAAATATGCTGTAGTTGCATTTGTTTCACAAGCCGGTCTTAAGTTCGGGTTCTTTTATTAGAAAATTTTCTGAAAATTGACTTTGTTGGACTTTATCGTCAGTGTGTTTATGGTGTGCGTTATGCAGTACCAGCAGCATTGGCTTTGAACGTTCAAACAACACAAATCAAATTGTTAAAATGTTACATTTTGTCCAATAATCGTCCAATAATTAATGTAGCGACTGGATTTTAATACTGTCAAGCCACTATTGTTTGCATGGTCTTTTTGAGTTAAAATGTAACCTTTGTCTTCCTTTGGAAATTACACAGAAGCCGTACATACTGTACTAGAGCCTGAACTTCCCCAGTTACTTTGCCAAACAGGGTATTTTCCCATAATTTACGTGATAATTTCCAGAACTTTCAAAACTTACCGGTTACTCTTCTTAAATCTACAATATTCTTTTCAAAAACTTACAAAGTTATTTCCAGGACTTAAAAGGTACAGCATCCTCATACGGACTTAGTTTCTGAATCAGGTTACATTGTAGAGCTTTCTGTAAGTTGCCTGGGGACTGTTATGAATTATGATAACTTGCAATACGGTAGTTTCCAGAGTTTTCTACTGACCTTCTAAACTTAAACCATTATCCAACATGGATAACTTGAAACTCCACAAGAAGGTGGGAAATTAGATGGTAGATACTGGCAAAAATTTATTGTATTTGCTTAATTCAAATACAGAAAAAAAAGTAGCATAGGTGCTTTTACACTATTAGATGTTTTTTAGGTTAACACTGCACAAAAAGCTCTCATTGTTAGAGACAAAGATTAGACTAAAATGTAGAGAAAAGTTTAAAGAAAATCTATGAAACACCTTTAGGAAGCCCAGAGAATCACCGATGAAGACCATTTTGAAAATAGCATAATGTCAAGTGCAGTGTTAATTTCTTTTAAGTATGATTTAAGGGGTTAAAATCAAGATGAACCACAAGAAAACCATGCAAAGAGAACCTGTTGAGAAAACAAGTGCAAATATAATCAGCAGCAACTGGGCAAATGACAGAGATTTTGCAAATTTTTTCTTCAGGTGCTTTTATTCCCACCATATGAAGTAGAAACCCCAAATACTAAAACTGCCATTTTTTAACCCTTAAAACTGAATGATGATATTTGACAATATGTTCTGCTTGTGGTTATTCTCAGATATGTCACACAAAGTAAATACTATACTATTTCTCAAGATGATTAGTGCGTCTACAGAAACAAGGTGCACAGTAAACAATCTCATAGTGAACTTCACAGAAACTTCGGAAGTTACAACAGACTTAAGGAAACAATGCAGATAACTGAAACCTCTCTTCATCAATGGACAGGGTGCAGTGAGAGCGGAGTTATTTAAATTCCTGGGAATTCACACCAGGTCTCAGCAGTGTTCAAAAATACTCAGCAGGGCCTGAATTTTCTAAAAGATTCTCAGAAAGAACCATCTGAGGGAGGAGCTGCTGGGCTCCTTTTAAAGAGTCAACGTTGAAAGCGTTGCAATGTGCTGCACCTCCGTTTGGTGCGCTGGATGTTCTGCTGCTGCTGACAAAAAAGCTTTCAAGAGAATCACAAAGACTGCTGAAAAAAGATCACTGGATGTTCTCCCCCCCCCCCCCCCCCCCCCACCATCCCATTGCAGACATCGGCAACAGTCGTCCCCTATCCAGAGCCAACAACATCTTATTCCCACTCACCGTCTGTCTGAACTGGTACCATCTAGGAGACTTTTCAGGTCTAGCAAATCAAAAACTTCACGGTTCAATAACAGTTTCTTTCTCGTGGCATTGAGGCTCCTTAAACATTAATACGTCCTATCATTTATAATGTAATGTGAAAGAACACATTTCAATGGTTCTGGTTTCACTGATTATTATATATCTCATTAGATCTCATTTGATTTTGTTTTTAACTCTTTGTGTAACAGGTAGGCATCATTTTAGTTTTCCACTTTGTTTTGGATGCCTGGTACTCATTTTATATTTCTTTTTGCATATGGTAGTGTGTGTGTGTGTGTGTGTGTGTGTGTGTGTGTGTGTGTGTGTGTGTGTGTGTGTGTGTGTGTGTGTGTGTGTGTGTGTGTGTGTGTGTGTGTGATGTAGTTAAATTGCGCCTTATATGAGAGATACTTCTAATTTCTTTGTACTGTTTCAGAGTACATGGTCAAATAAAGTAATTCATTCATTAGTGAACCTCTGGAGCGCTTTCCTCTGAGCCACTTCACAGCTGGTTTACCACAAACAGATACAGTAGGTCACTGTGCTCTCAGTAGATCACCTATAAAAGGACACCAGCGGTCTCTGTATGATGTTATTCTTCCTAAAGCACCCTCAGGATGTTTGGTCTCATTCAGCAACTAAGATGTGTTCAAGTTCTAGGTCAGGTCCTCCTTTATGTGGACTCTCAGAAAGTGGATGTCAGCCACACTCTCTCCACACATTCTCTGCTGAGAAAATGTCTGTTTTCCTTTTTTTTTCTATGGCCAGTTATCATCTCCTTGGTCTTAGAAATGCTTAGAAGCAAGCAGTATTCTGCGCATCACGCTGTCAGTGGCTCCACCTCGTCCCTAAAGGCGGACTCATCCCCCCCAGAGATGAGCCTGACCACTGTGGTGTCATCTGTGCTGCGCAGGAGTGTGGTCGTAGGTGTAGAGGGTGTAGAACAGGGGGCTCAACACACAACCCTGTGGGAAGCAGGTGGTGGGGCTGAGGGGCCAAAGACGTACAGTATGGTGACCCAGTCTGACCATCTGTCTGCGACCCGATTGAAAGCTGTGGATCCACATGCAGGTGGAGTGTAGCAGTCTTCAGTTTATCCACCAGTCTGTAGGGGATGATGGTGATGAATAATGAGCTGTGGTCCACAACAAAAAGCTGCAAGTATTTTAGCTGCTGTTCTAGATGTGGCAGCGCAGCATGAAGGCTGGTTGCTTCTGCATCCCCAGTACATCTGTCGGACCTGTAGAAAACCTGCGGGAGCCGAAACGTTTGGGTAGAAGGGATGTAATGTGAGCCCTGATCAGGCGTTGAAAGCATTTCAGTCCATACAGGGTATGGTTAAAAGTCCTGGTTAGGACTTCTGCTAATCTGTTTGTATAGTCCCTTAGTCTCCATCAGGACACACTAAGGTCCAGCAGGCTTCCTCAGCTCGACAGCCCACAGTTTGCACCTCATGCCGTGCTCCTCTACAGCCATAGTGTACTTCACCCTACAGCTGCTGTGTGCTGCAGGGTGTAGAGGAGCTGTATGTCGTGGCACAGCCCCAAAGCGGCTAAAGTTGAGGTTCAGCTCTCTCCTGGTTTGCTTAGACTATGCTGTGGAGACTCTTATTGCCTGAACTGAAGGAGTTGTTTGTCTACTACAGCAGCTGCTGGACCTCCCTGATCAGTCAAGGCTGCTTGTTGGGGTACTCAGGTGCATTTTTTCTACTGACAGTCCAGGTTTTGATATAACGTAAAACACCGTCTGTGAACACCTTCAGTTTTAGGTCTTAAAAGATCTCCCAGTTGGTCCTGTCGAAGGACCAACTGGGAGGCATCATCAGGCCATATTTTAACAGTTTGTGATGGTAAAAGCATCTGCTTCCACTCACATCGCCGCCTTCATCTCCTTCCCATGGGGAAAGTAGTGTGGTAGTCCCAAACCAGTTCAAAGCAAACTCCTATTTTAAGGTGATTAGGTCACCTGTAGATTGTTGGTCGATCCACAGAATGATTTTAGAACAACAAGCAACTACAGTCAAGGTAAAAAAAAAAAAGACTGAAAAGGTAATGGTATGTTGACCAGACATTCCCCATTTTGGATGACTTGTCCTACCAAAAGCTCTTCCCTGAAATGTCCCCAATTTCAGCGTTTGACGAATAAGAAAACGTTTTCGTGCAAAAAGAGCTATTAAGGTACCTGGTCTCGCTGCCGTCAGTTTCTTACTCACATGCAGTGACGCTCTCAGGAGACCAGGGAAAATTTAAGGTTTTTATTTACAGAAGGTAATTTGAGTAAGGATAGGAAATGGATCCGGGACCAATGACGGAATATATTTTGTGTTTTCTTATAAGAATTACTCTTTTGGATTTTCTTCTTTTGTTCACTGTAAATAGTTGTGCATATTTTAATTGAATTTTCTTAATAAAAAGTGCTTTTAAAAATAAAACAAAAAAAAGAATCTATTAAAACCAAAAACTCTTATTTCTGAATATTTAGACTGAGACAACTTTAAGAGTGCATACAGAACAAAATTTCGTTGCATACAGGTTATGACAGTGTAATGGGATTTCACGTGGAATAAGGCAGCATTACAATACAATATAAAGTGCCGCAGTGATCAGATGTAGCAGTGGTACAAAAAATAAAAAATAATGGTGCAAAAAGGCATTTGTATGCAAAAGTATTGTGCAGTGCAAATAATATGTGCAAAAATGCAGTAAACGTTGAGTTCTGTGCTATTTAAATGGACGTTTTGCAGATCATTGTCCAAGTTGCACAACACTTTGCCTGTTTAAGCCCATACCATTTCATTAAAGTTACAGAAAAACTTACAGAGCCTGCCAGATGATATTGTACTTTCAAAAAATACACACAGAGCATGTAAAAAACATTTTAATATACAGATGTGATAATCATAAGATACATTAATGGGTATTATTTATTAATTATAATTCCCAGGGGCACTAAAGGATGCAAATAGAGACGATCAGGCGGTTTCATGTGCAAATGAAGCCTCGTGAACTGAGGCTTCAGGAGAATCCAGTATCATACGGGAGGTTACCTTGAAGCAAGGAACAAAGAAACACAGTGAGCCCAGATTTAAAGGAGGGCAAAACCATGAACTCAAGGAACCTGGAAGGCCAGAGGTTACCTCTGAAGCCAAACTCTCTGGCGTTGCAGGTGTGTGTAAACACACCCGCTACAAACCGGGCTGCCAACCATGTTCCCTGAAGCTCTTCTAGTGGAGAACAGAAAGAAAAACTGACAGAAGGGTGAAAACGGATCCCAACACAGAGTAGTAGAAGACATTAGTCAGCAGTCTGATGAATGCTTGTTGGTTCAACTTTTACATTTTACAAAAATTGTAACAACTTTGTTGCTCATTTAAAGTTTTCATTTAATGCGCTGCACATATTTATATATATTTATTCACCTTACTTTTATATATTATGTGTTTCTTGTGTTTTTATGTGTGAAGTGTGAATGTTTATTACTACTGCACAAAAATTGCCCATATTGGGACAAATAAAGTTACTACTACTACTAATGACATTTATTTGCATAAAAGCGGGTGAAACAGTCCGTCACTTTGGCACAGTGAGAAAAATAAGAATAGGCGTTTGTGCAGAAATGGGAGGATGATGGGTACAGATCTCCAGGAATAATAAAGTGACTGGATGGATTTATGAGGTAGATGAGATATGCTACTTTCCTCTCTACCATTCTGGACATGGTAAAACTGCTCTGATTGGTGAATCAATGCCTTATAGATTTAAGGAAATCGTTGTGAGTGCGCCGCTATTCTTCACAGAGAGGTGGCTGTGAGAATTGCTGCGGACCCCACCATTACCGCTGACAGCCCTCAGGTAGTTCTGCCAAAAGGGGATAAATTTAAAAAAAAAGGCAGGAAAATTGTGCCACTTTAGAAATAGCTCTGCAGTCTGTAGATAAAACTCTAAAACTTTAGACCTATCCTGTCTAAATCACATTTAATTTTCACATGGAGTCTTCGCTGAAGTTGTCTTTAACCCTTCTCTCTTCAAAGGTAATTGGAAGCATTTACCCCGCTGGGAAATCAAACGGATCTTTTCTAACATTCGTAATTTCAGAATATTTACCTGCTAAAATGCTTTTTGGAGACTGTTTTTCTTTAAATGAAAACGAACTCTCCTAGTAATGCGATCAACTGGGTGTCGAATCAGTAGGTCGCACACAAAGTTAGCGTTGGAATAAAAGTAGAAATCAGAATAGAGTAAAACAGGGGTGTCCAACCTGCAGCAAGGTGGGACGTATTTATCGCAAGAGTCTGGAATCCCTTTTAGCAGTTACTTTTAATCTTTTCTTATTTGTCTAAAAAAAAACATTACAGGAAGCTGTGGGTGTTTCCTGGCTCAGTCCCAACCTTCAGAACAGCTGGCCAAGTTATTCCCATAGAAGACGTCTATGGTAAAAATAACACGGAGTGAGCTATTAGCAGGAAACAGAAGCCTCTTGGTGTACCGTGCTGTTCTGCAAACATGTGTGCCTGCTGCAGAGGAGCTCTCCATCAGCTGGGCAAGACTAAATCAGCACTACTGGTTTCATTACTGCGGCAAATCATCTTATCAGATCCAATTTTTTCTCTGCTTACTTACATGAGTATTGAATTTGTTTTCATTTGGCCGCCCTCTGCCTGTCTCCTTGACACCTCTTCTGTTTCCACCTCCATCTGTGGCCAAGTTCTGGTCGGCATCATTTTCCTGCCGTGGTTACATTTTTATTTATTTTTTGCACAATCTTCCCCAGGTGGCGGCTCTGATCCAAGTGTTGCCTGTTTAGAAATTCACCAGCAGTTACGCGCGTGACGGAAAATTAAATAATAAACCCCGAGATATTAAACAGCCCCGAGGAACACAGGTTCGCAGAACTGCAAAGCTAATAAACATGATACAGAGGTGGAGTAGCGAGTCATTCTGTACAAATAGAGGTGCGCGGTAACCAGGCGGTGAACCACACAGACATTTCACGGTTCACAAGCTGGAGCACATCGACATTACCAAAACACGAGCAGGTAATTTATTTCATGGCGTTCAGCAGTTATTAATTCCTATTGATGGTGGTGTTGAGCTCTGGAAAAGTCATATATCATTTTGAGGACAAAAAAAACACTTTTAATTGAGCAAATGTGCTTCAACTCTCTGACAGCAACAATTTACATGCAGCTGAGCGTATACAGAGACATGCTGTCTTTATATGGACCTTTTGTACTTTTATGACAAACTAGATTATTTCTAAAAATGCGTAATTGTTTCATAAGTTTACAGTCACATAAATTCTTATTATTCACTAAAGTGTTTATTGTTCATTTTCTTGTTAGCTGACTTCAGTTACACCTGATTTCATAATAGGTTAAAAATATATATATTTATTTGATTTTATTAGTCCCAATAATTGCATGCCAATACAATGCTGTTGGTTGGATGTTGTTTTGCCACCTATGAAGAAGTATTCATAGAAATGTAACTTTTCAAACATCCTTACGCATTAGAACCATCAGTTTCCATGTATTTATTTAGGATTTTGTGTGACGCACCAAAACAAAGGAGTGTTCAGCTGTTAAGTGAAAGGAATCGAATGCATGGTTTCCACCTTTTGCTGGAATTACAGCTGCAAGTTCTTTTTTAGGTATTCTCTACCAGCTTTGCCAAATGTTTGTCCATTCTTTGGAAAATAGCTCAAGCTCAGTCAGATTGGACGCAGAGCATCTGCATCACCGATGAATATGCTTTGATCTACTTTGGTCCAACACACTTGAATCAGATTAATAGATCAGGACCTGCATCATCTGCAGAACTGAATAATATGTTATGGAGGTCATTCTGGGGCAGCAGGGATACATCTAAAGGAGTCGGGGCAGGACCCTTAGAGGACTGAAGTTTGGCACCGCTGGTGTAAACCTTTCCATAAAAGCTCTGGCTGTATGTTTGGTGTCGTTGTCCTGCTTCCGCCCGGTCTCTTGTAGCTGCAGACAAATTCACTTCCTGGATTTTTCTGTACCAGTCTCCATCCATCATCACTTCATTTATGACCAGCTTCCTGGTCCTCACTAAAGAAAAGCATGATCCCCCACAGCATGATGCTGCCACCACTATGTCCTGCAGTGGGGACAGTCTGTCCAGGCTGATGTATAAAGTTAATTTTCTGCCTCACAGAGGTTTGCACTTAGAACAAAACACTTAATGTTGTTGTGATCTAACCAGAGAACCTTATTCCACTTGTTTGTTGCATTCTTACGTGGCTTACGGTGACACTGCAAATGGGACTACTTTAACAATGGCTTTCATCTTGGTCTTGTGGAGGGCATGACATAAAATAAGAATTTTGAGGGGGTGTGAGTGATTGTGCATGTACTTTGCTTGTCCAAAACGTTTCCAACTCTACTGGGTCAAGTTATAACTTCTCCTCAATTCTGAGTGTGCCTGTATTTTTGTCAGTATGAGGTCTTTGCTCTTTGTGCCTAAGGCATGTTGGCTGGCACAGAAGGCTTTCCTCCACACAAAGCAGCAAAAGTTTCCTTAAAAAATATGAAAAAAACATGAGCCAGCATTCATCTGTGAAAAGTGAAGAAATCCAAACAGTGCAAAATCTTACTCTGTTAAAAATATATGTTAATATGTTATACCGATATTAAACACAATATACTTTTTTCTTTAAATATAAGATTTAAAGAAAAAAGCTGCAAATATTTATTTTTTGCACTTAAAGGGTATTAAAACTGACACTTTCTATTGTTGATATTGTCGATTATCGATTTTAGCATTTAATGCTCGATTGATTTTAAAGTGCTCAAAAGATCTATATGATACATAAAGAGTGAAAAGCCCAGGAACCTGATCTCACCGCTCTGTGAGGACCTACACTGGAGCAGCTTCTTTCCTGAAGAAGAGCATTCCCACAGCATGCTGCTGCCACCAAAGGAGATGGTGTTTCCAGGGCGTTTCGCAGGTTGCAAAAACTTTTTTAGCTTTAGTCTTACCTGAAAGCAGGACTCCTTTCTTTTAACAGTGGCTTGGAATATATTTCAATCAAGCTAATCCTGTTTTAAGCTTCTCTACAACTTTTGATGTGACCTTACTGCTGTGTTCCTTGGTCTTCTTGTAGCTCTTTCTTCACTAATGTTCTCCAGAAAACTGTCCTTCACAGGACAGCTGGATTTATAATGACTTGCAGCATTCACTCCTGGATGAGCGCGTTGCCACAGTGCAGCGTTACTCGCTTTGTGTCGTTGACTTTACAGCGATCCTCGTACCGAGCATGCATGTAACAACAGTGGAGAGGAAAACTCTAAATTCTGCGAGATTTGTGATTTTACCACGACACAATGTCAAAAACTGTAAGAATAAAAAGGTATGAACATTTTTGCGAGGCATTGAATCTGCAACAGGCAGGACCCTGGGAATCAGAACCGGACCCCACGTCTCTGCAGTGAAGTACTGGTTCCAGTTTTGTTTTTTACTAAACCTTTCCTTCTGTTTGCTTTAAGTTGTCCTGACCCAGAATAACTGTGGGCTCCTCCAAGTTACCTCATTTTTATAACTTGTTCTACTATGATCTTAACAATAAAAAAAACATTTTTGCTGTTGCTTTCACAGTTCATATGGATCAGTTTCACCCATTATTGCTTGTAGGTTCCGTCTCCCTCCCACAGCCATGTACCTGCAGGTGTTTACGCCACAGAATTAAATACTTTATATCCCAGAGCTTTCACATATCCCTTTTTGTTGCGTTTCTTGAATTGTAATGAGACTTTCCGTCTTCTGCCTTCTGGGATTTTTAAATCCTACGTCAAAAGCTCTTGTTCACCTAAATTCAAAAATGCAAATTTCAACGGCTGGAGAAAAAAATATTTTTTACCGCACATGCGAGACAGATTTGTCAAAACGTGTGACAGAATTCTTGGAGCTATTAAACTTTGAGGAGATACAACCAATTGGGATTCTGACATTGCCTTTCTTGTACAGGATTTACAAAAAAAAAAAAAAAGAACGACTGAAATCCGTCTTTCAGACTAAACATCCTGTGGTAGCAGGGAAAGCTGAATGCATGCTAATCGCACCATCTTCATTTGAAGAGCATCGTGACTCTTGCAAAGCTTTAATCCATGTTCTGAACATTATCTAATAATTGGCACATTCCCCCGGTGAGAATGGGCTTGCAATCTCTTTCCCCTCAATGTCAGCGGAACGCCTCGCTTTGCACATTTCTCATGGCTTTGAACTCCCCCCCCCCCTTCCCCCAACTAAATCTATCTGAATGGAAATGGGGTACATCACATTACTTCAGACCCATTCCCTTTCCTTCAGGTCATAGAAAGTAATGTCAAATTATTCTTTCATGGTCAGCTTTCTGAACGTTTACGCTGAAAAACATGGAGAGAAGGATATCATTATCGTGTATTATAGCGGAGGTGTCACTAATAATGTGCGTTAGTCTATTCAGATGAGGTTGCCTTCCACTCTCTACGTTACGCTTTTCCTCCTGGACCTTGCTGTAAATAATGAAGCACGCAGTCGGCCCTCTCGGCTGGGAAGGCGTGCTCCGGCTCGTTTTGCCGGCCACAGCAGACCGGCTGATGAGGACACTGATCGGATTGGTGAGGAAACAGTAGACGCTGCAGGTTGTGCAGAGCCGCGTTTTGCAGGCAGCAGGAGGTGAACATCAGCTTTTTCCAGCTTACTAAACTAATAGCTCCAAGTATCAACAATGCCTCAATGGCTTCTGTTGGAGATCTGCTGATTGCAGCACCTCTGCAGTCTATTTCAAATTGATATCTTTTTTTCTTCTCTTATGGTTTTTTCTTTCTGATATTCTTTAGCTTCACACATTAAATGATATCAAACAGTAAAAGACAGAAATTATATGAGCTTTTATGGCCATTCCATTTACCATTTACGTCCCGATTCGTGCCTCGTATTAACTTCACGCTGTTACACTTTAGGACCAGAATGTGCAAGAAAACAAAGAGAGTAGAAAGAAATCTCTCACATCACAAGTTTGAGAAGTAGAAAAATTATTTTTTTCTCGAGACGTTGGTTAGAGACGTTAGTAACACTTTAAAACAAGTCGGTTTGTGAAAAATCAATATCTTCACAAAGCAAGAAAGAGCTTCGAGGGAACTGACTGAGACACCTCGTCTGGCCACTAAGGTTTTCTCTCACCGCTAACCTAATTCAGATCCCAGAGAAACAAGTTCTGCTCTGAGCCTAAAAAGTAATTTGAGATTCTAAATGGTCTTTTTCACTGTTTCACTGATCCTGGACTGCCTCTCTGATTTGCCTGTTATCAGTGTGCAAATATTGTGACAACTGGGGCGGATCTGCACCACAGTGGTGAGCGTGTCGCTAAACTGAAGTCCTGTCATTTTTCCAGTGGTTTTTTTCACATCAGTGTGTTGTTTCCTGTCAGAACAAATTACAACAAAGTGTGTTGAGCCCAGCTGTTCGTCAGGCAGGAACCACACAAGCAGATGTAGACGGTTCCTATCAGACAGCATTTACAGCAGCTCTGATGCTCAACGGCAATAAAGGCGTTCAGCGAGTTTATCGCTCTGCTGTTTCAACAATAATTATGTTGTAAATACAAAAACACATTTAAAAATGTATTTAACATTCTCTTTAACTAAAGATCTAAGAGCTAAATAGATCTGATGTTTGTCTTATCAAAACGAAACAACAGTGAAAACAATTCTAAATTGTTAAATGCTTGAACTTGAATGCTCCACATTTCTCAGTAACTCAAGGCACCGACCCAGCTTTAGGCATTTGGGTGGTAAGGGATCTGGATTATTTACTTTTTTATTCAAAGAATGCAGAGGATGAGCATTATCGCTTGAAAGAGCACAGACTCGAAATGTTTCCCTGGGACTTCATCATAGATCAGACCAATCTGATTTAATATCAGATTTTGGGTGTGATTATAGATGAGACATTGTCCTGGAAAGATCACATTAATTATTTGCGCACAAAAGTTGCTAAATGTGTGGGAGTGATGAACAGAGTACGTCACTTCCTCAACCAAAATGCATTGTTCTTTGTGTATCATTCACTTGTCATGTCGTATCTGAATTATTGTATTGAAGTTTGGGGAAACAACTTTAAGACCAATCTTCAGCCCCTGGTTACACTGCAAAAAAGAGCTATTCAAATTGTTCATAAAGTAAATTATTTACATCCCACTTATTTATTGTTTCTAAAATCTTCCAATTTAAAATTGTTTGATCTTGTAAACTTAAGGACTGCGCAAATAATGTTCAGAGCGTCAACTGGCTCTCTTCCAGAAAATGTCTTAAAACTCTTTCAGGAGCGGGAGGCTCTTCGCACTTATAATCTTAGAGGTGAAAATCGATTATACCAACCAAAAGTAAGAACTACCTTGAATATTTAAGCGGGATGTCCTGAGAAAATACCTGGAAGAGAGTGAGTGATGTTCTATGAGGGTGGTGTGGTGTAGGGAGGGGGTTGTAGGTACGGGGTTTGGACATGTATAAGCTTTTGCTTCTTCCATCCCCCTTTCAAGCCATGCATATGTATTGTTTATCATTATATGTATTGTAAAATGTGTGTGCAGGTTTGAAATAAACTTTTGAAATTGAAATATTGGTAGCGCGAAGACTCTGCTGCCCAGCATCACCTTCTTTGGGCTTACTTTAGTAGTAAAAGAGAAAAAAACAAGATTTATTGATCTGTTGTTGTTGTTTTTTTTCAGAATAAAGCATTAATAATAATGACTAATAATGGACTTACTATCCAGTAGCAATACAGAGCGACAACAAAAAGCAGCAGCAGCAGCAGGAAGGTTAACCAGAATACATGTAGTATTTGTTTTAACCTTTATCTACCATTGAGCGCAGAAGAGTTTAGATTTTGTGGCGATTTGTTGAAAGACTCTGAGAAAATATATTTAAGATTTCATGTTCATTTACACACAGTGTAATGTCGTAAATGAATGAATAATTAATGACCATTTATGCCAAAAAGGCTGTTAAATTACATTGTTTCCATGTCCATTTTGTTGCTGAATTTAATGACATTTCAGACCATTTTACCAACTTTTTAAAGCAGCAGTGTTTGACAGCAGTATTTCTTTTTAACCTACTGACAGAAGAATGTGAATCTAGACATAAAGAGCATTTTTCTGATGCTAATTATGCAATTATCAAACGTAAGTGAAGCTAAGGTGTGTTTTTGTGTTACTTTGTAGAGCAACATGACCATAAACAACTCTAAATGTTGAGTAACTGTGTTCTGGCTGGGAAAACACCGGTATCAGATCGAACCCCAAACAAATTTGGATTGGCCCTCCTCTGGTCTCTGCACAAACGAGATGATTCAAAGCGAAAATATCGTGTCGTGCCTCCATTAATTTCTGATAATGGACACCTCCAAGGGCATTACCCCGCTTATACCATGGTCACTTACGAAAGGAAGGAATATTATATCAGTTATTAATACTTTAACTTTTATTAATACGTTTTGTGACGCATTGCCAAGGTAACGTAACCTGACCCTAGCCAGATGTATTTCACTCCGCCTAGCTCCACTCACATACATCTGGGACACCGCCATAGGAATTGCATTTACAGAAGGCTGGGCCTTATCAAAAATCCTTGCATATGATTGGATAAGCCACTTGTCTGTCATCTTTATCGACGTGCTATTTCAACCACTCACACCGAAGCTAACCCGTGACACTGATGAGAGCGATGCAGGAAAAAACAAAACTTTTTTTTTAAATGTGTTTGCGGCTCTAGTGGCACGCGTTTTATTGACAGTGAGCTGACAGGAAGAGGGGGGAAGACAGGCGGCAAAGCGCCACGGGTCGGAGTTGATCCCGGGCCGACCGCGTCGAGGACTAAAGGCCTCCTAACATGGTTCGCGCTAACCGCTGCGTCCGCTGCGGACGCGCCCCGGAGAACAAAACTTGCCAAATCCGGTCGGGAGAAGGGCGAAAACATGGTTTCCACCAACAAAAGCCTTCAGAGTCGTTCTCTGATGTTCTTTTAATGAAACAATATTAGGTAGATTGGACAACACGGAAGAAATAGCAGCATCAATGTTAACGCTTGCTTCCTCGATGCGAGCCGCCATTGTCTGAATCAAAACAGTCTCACGGTCGCTTCTCCACTACGTCACATCTATGAAACTCCAGCCCTGCGTCCTGATTGGCTGGACAATAAAATTGGTTGGAGAAATCACTCTCTATGGAAGATGTCCCAGATGGATGTGAGTGAAGCTAGGCGGAGCGATATCAATCTGGCTAGAGTCTGGTTAAAGGTAACCAGCTCTGGCCACAGAACCTAGAAAATATCATTTCAAGTGTCTCACCGTAAGCCAGCACAATAATTTAGAACAATCAGGCTATTTGACCAGAAGTTCTTTCATAGGTGTCCTATATCACTTTTTAACGCACACCCAGCAGCCAATCAGAATCGAGTATTCACCCAGACCAGGAGTCTGCAACCTGTGGCTCCTTGGACCTTCCACAGTGGCCCTTAATAACTTTGGCTACACATTATATTTTTATTATGGTATTTAAATGCAATAATGATAATAAATGTAGGTTTTAGCAGTGTTCTCTTGGAATAATTGCTTTGAATTTTCACAACAGAATGATGCTAAAAGTCCGTCCGTCCGTCCGTCCGTCCGTTGTCTTCCGCTTATCCGGGGTCGGGTCGCGGGGGTAGCAGCTTCAGTAGGGAGGCCCAGACGTCCCTCTCCCCAGCCACTTGGGCCAGCTCCTCAGGAGGAACCCCAAGGCGTTCCCAGGCCAGCCGGGAGACATAGTCCCTCCAGCGTGTCCTGGGTCTTCCCCTGGGCCTCCTCCCGGTGGGACGTGCCTGGAACACCTCTCCAGGGAGGCGTCCAGGAGGCATCCTGACCAGATGTCTAAAAGTGCCAGTAATATTTAATTTTAAATCAATATTTTTTCTTTATGCTGGAAACTATGATTTTTTTTTTACATCATTATCCACAAATATCAACATCCCATCCATCCTCTTTTTTTAAACCTCAAAATAGACATTAAAGGGAGTTTCTTTAACAATAACAACATATTTCCTACAGCAGATCTTTATCAAAAATTATAACTTGTCTTTTTTCAAAAGGCCAGGCAACATTTGTGGCTCTGAACGAGTTTACTTCAAGTGGACTGTAGACAAAATGGCTCTTTGGACTGTAAAGGTTGCAGGCCCCTGACGCAGACCATGGTTGTGTTATGAATAAGAACAGAGGGACCCAGTATTCAACCAGACAGACGGGTATGATTAAAGGTGATTTATTAACGGAATCCAGGCTCAGAGTCGGAACACAAATCCAGGTACGATACACAGGCTAAACGAGGACAGGCAGGCTCAGTGGTCAGATAACAGTCCAGATCGGCACACAGGTTAGCAGGCAGAGACAGGCAGGAAAATCAGGTAAACAGGGATCAGGCTGGCTCAGAAGTCAAAGGCAAATCGGGTCTAGATCAACAGGGCAAACAGAATACGCTGGATAAGACTCACCAGTAGGCTCGAATTGATTTGGCACTAATGACTGGTCTGAAGGCTGGTTATATACTAACTAATGCAGGTGGATTAGATGAGCAGGTAATGAGAACTGGGCGGAGCTAAGCAGGTGTGTGAGATGAGTGATCAGACCAGCCATTAGTGCCAAGATTCTGCCAGAACTCAAACCAAGACTGAACACAAAAACATAACAGAAAACAAACAAGAAAGAACACAAAACAGAACCTAAACTGCGACAGAAACTCAAGCTATGACAGGTTGGCCTCTAATGTGTTTTTTTTTTGGCTTGGCTGGTGGCTTTTTTGGCTTGGCTGTCCAACAAGCATCCACCTGGTAAGCTCCTGAAGATCATCGCTCAGCCTTGGTTATAAATCAAACTTATCCATACTTACTCTATAATGAATGTAGATTCTTAAAAAGTTTCTGAGCCAGATTTCATGCATCTGTGCTGTTTGCGCTACTTTGGATCCGGCCAAATGGAAATCCCTAAAATTTGGCTTCTGTCTAAATTTAGCACACATTTATGTGCAGGAGAATAAATATTTGAACAATCTTGTCCAGGTTTTACAATATAATATTGTAGATCTTTTTTTACGCTTTAGCAGAAAAGTGTCAAATTTAAATGAAAAGTAATCCACACAATGGCCTGGACAACTCGATAAATGTCCGAGTTCAAACAAAGTTCAGCAAATCAAGGAGTTTAGATTCCACCCAGACGTAAGGCTTCTATGCCCACTTTGCAGCATCCCATCCTATCCTGAGTTACAGTCATGCCTTCCCTCTAAAACTAAGTCCTTTTATTAATAACCTGTCAGCAGAGTTAACATTTATTTCATGTGTATTCATGCGTACAGATTTTACAAATGGCCCGCTGCTTCTGAACCTGCTATTGAAAAATTGGCCTTATTTTATTCCTGCTCTACTCATGAATTTCAATGACTTAACTGGATGTATTGCTTCACGTCTGCCTGCTGGAGATGCAGTTTTCTGGCTTCCGGTGCGAATGAAAAACGGCTTTATTTGGAGGGGCCGAGAAACATCACAGTGTGAAGCATTTTGCTGAAAACTGTAGGAAATGCCACGGTGCAATGAGACGGCAGGGTATTGCTAAGCAGAAAATGTTTGGTAGACTGCAGATAATTAAAAGATCCTCAACTAATAATGATGCAACGTACGGAAAATCATACTTTAAAGGAGACACATTAGGCGCCAGTTGAGGCAATTTCCTGAAGTCATATTGAAACATCTTTTCCCAGAAAACACCTCTCTCTCTCTCCCTTGATAAAACTCTACAATCCTGAGGTTTAGGGCTTTGAGTAAGGTGTGGGGTGGAGTTACTGTACCACTCATCTTCCTGCACACCCTTCTGATATCTGGCACTTCTCTACACCTACGACTGCCGACCATAAACTTTGGGAAAAGGAAGGTCTGCAGAAGAGAATCCAGAGTTTCAGGAAAATAAGATAAGAAATACCTTATTGTCCCACAATGGGACAATTCGGGTGTGACAGTGGCAAATACACAGTTATACACAATTAACAGTAATGAAAAAAACAAGCTAATTTAATCTAAAGTTAGTTCTGAAGCAACAGAAGATGAGCTTTATCAGAAACGGCAAGAATAAAAGTGAAAATAAATAGAGGAAATGCACATATATTGATAAAATGGCATATTTAGGTAAAAAAGAATAGTCAAGTTAAACAGTGGAAAACCTCCAGCCTGTTTATAGAGTTTGATACAATATGCAAGTGTACCTTAGCATCTGAGAGACAGTGTAAGCTGTAATTCATCATCAGATCAGAACCAGTGCAGCCATTAGCATGTTGTAAACAGTTATTGAGTCTGTTGTGAGCAGTAGAGATTATAAAGTCTAACAGCAGCTGGTAAGAAGGACCTGCAGAAACGCTCCTTAGAGCACCTGGGATGCAGAAGTCTGTCACTGAAAGAGCTCTGCAGCTCTGCAGCATCTCCATGCATGGAGGGGGAGACATTATCCATCAGGGATGTTGTTTTTCTTACAGTCCTTCTGTCTCACACCACCTGCACTGGGTCCAGGGGGCATTCCAAGAGAGCGTGGGCCCTTCTACTGAGTTTATCCAGCCGCTTCCTCTCAGCTACAGATAAGCATCTGCTCTAATAGACCATAGAAGATGGCTGATGCCACCACAGAGTTAAAGACGGTCTTCAGGATCACCTCCAAAATACCTCAGCCTCCTCAGCAGGTAGAGTCTGCTCTGACCCGTCCTGTAAGGGGCATCAGTTCTGTGACTCAAGTCCAGTTTATGGTTCAGGTGAACGCCCAGGTACATAGAAGAGTCCACCATCGTCCCTGGATGTTCACCTGTGTCAGAAAGGTGAGTCTGCGTCTGCAAAAGCCAGAGCAAAACTAAAAATACAGAACAAAGTGGGTTTCTTATGGAGTTAATAAATAATATTAGCAACATACCCTATTAAGAGTGTATTTCTCAGGATTATTTTCACATTCAAATGCTCTGTTGCAAAGTTTACTACCAAAAGTAGTAAAATACTGTGTGTCTGACTTATTTTGTAATATGTTATTTCTTTGCAGTTTGAAGAATTAGTGGCAATTACAACAGGGGTTCATAAGTCTTCGGTGCTTGCACAACACAGTTACACTGGAAGCCATTTGTTTACCTGTAGTAGAGCAGAGAAAGAAAAGGCGGCGTACAGGGGAGGGTAAATCAGCCACAGGGGCACTGGTGCCTCAACAAAAGATGCTATCAGGACTCATCTGCTTCTAATCTCCCTGACCAAAGTTGAAACAGACAGCACCTCTCCACAGAATATTTAATGGCCCATTACTTCATTTTATGCATACAAATTGTTCTCCCTACATTGAAGGCAGCCTATTTCTTCCTCTGAACTGGCGGAAAAGGAGAGAAGAAAGATAGAATAGGGGTTGAAACTAGACAAAGAGTGGGAATAGGCACAAAATTAGAAATAAAGGAGGAAAAAAGGTTGACAAGTTGTTCCAATAGCTTCCTATTTGCAAAGACAAATCTACCATTGAAAGCATCTTGCATTGCAGATCCATTTTATGATAGCGAATACGTAGAGTTTCCATCATAAAACACATCTTCTGCTGATAAGCTGCCAGCTGAACAATCAATTGCCTCAACGTATTTGTTTAGGCAAAGTCAGTTATTTCCCATTCTTAGTAAAAATTGTTACATTGAGACCATCTTTTTCACAAGTGAAAGTTTTTCCACTCAACTTCTCTCCAAACCATTTGATGTTCAGAACATTTTATTGTTATATTACACACAAACTAAACAATAGAAGACAAAGAAAAAAACATTATTCATCCCTGAGGGGAAATTCCACTGTTTAAGCAGCTCAACGTAAAAACAACAACCCACACTTTCATCATCTGCACAGCTAAATTACATAGACAGCACAAAGATGAAAATGATAAAAAGTTTTATAAGATACGGCTTAGAATTACATTCTTATTAATCTTCCTATGTGCAATAAGAATACATATGCATTGCATGGGACTGAAGGTGTGTTTGTGTGTGATTGAACCCAAAACAGACCCTTTTATTTCTATTTTGATCTTAACTGAAACATTTAGTTGTTTTAAATGCTTTTAATTATCCTTTAAGCAATTCAATACCATAGCACGAAAAACAAAACAATATTTTATATAAATGTAACGTTTTATTTTTCGTAAAATGCATATTTTCTTAGTCTGATCTTTCTTTTTAATTATTTTTTTATTGAAAATTGTGTATGATTTCAGCTTTATTTGCATATGAAGTCTATGCACCTATCCTTCTCTATGAATATCTCTGTTCTAAAAAAAAAAACATCCTTTGCCTTCATCTTTGAAAGTGTGGCTGCTTCAGTGGAAATAATCACCAAAGAGGAGATTCGTCCTGGATCGGCTCTATTCTGGCTGCATTTTTTTTTCTGTCTTTTTGATGCGGTAAAAATAAATAAAAGTAAAATATATAAATAAAAAGGCATGGAAAGCAGACAAAAGCTGCATCTTGTAGCATGGCCAGTCTTTTCAGGTGTCCCACTCTGGCTGTAAAGGGTCGGTTCCCTTTCTCCCACTTGTTTGAAGCAGATCTTTGTGCTCTGGAACTGGCCATCCACTTTCTAAAACTTTCTGTTTCCACTGAAAATTCATCTTTTAAAAAATCCTTTTAGTGTAAAGATGGAACCTTCCATTTTAGACGCCCTCTCTCTGCATAGGACGTGAACCTGTTACCCTTTGTTCCTCGGGAGCTCAGCGCTGCCCCCTATCAGTGCAGGACAGCACTTTCTGCATCAGTGCATTTTCATTCTGCATTCATGGCCAACTACAGAGACTAAATATTTCACACACATTCATTACACGTTTTAGACAGACTGTGGAACGTCAGCGTGTGTAATCCAACACGTATGTTGGCGATATGAAGAGAGACGGCGATGGGCATTCACCAGCTGCCTGCATCAGTCAGAGTTGAGGCACAGCTCATCGCTGTCTCGCTGCCCAGGTAGTTTAAAAATTCAGTGATTTTGACCATAAAAACTTTGAAATGATACTGAAAACAAATTCCTACAACAGTCAAGTGGACAAATGGATTTTCTCTTATTGTTGTTAAAGTGTTACTTGTCACGATGGCGGCGGGTGAGGCACTGACTCCCCTAACAGCAGGTCTCTATGAGTTAAACTGTCACATAGCCGTGGGCATGAAGATTCGCCTGAGTCGCTCAGCTCAGCGGTACAAAGAGAGGAGCCCACTGCTGCGACCCACTCTTCTGGCGCTCCAGGAGGGCATGGAGAGGCTGTCGGCCCTTCTTCAAAATGACATTCAGTTTGTTTAGCTTGCCTCTCCCTACCACAGATCTCAGGGGGTCCAGCTGCCTGCCCAGCACTTAGCTGGCCTCTTTAACCACCTTGTCCAGCTGCTTGGATTTCTTGTCTGCCTCCACAGCCATGTTAAGCCCCACCCCTGCACCACTGTTTTAAAGTTAGGGAAAGGTTTCAAAAAACATGCGTTGAATGGCACGAAAGAATAAAAAGCAGAAAAACATAATCTCCCACGTTTATAATGTGAAACATTTTCCACACACATTTCCATTTATGCCATTTATTGATGTTCAGGCAACGCAGGGAGGAGCGTGAAACACAAAGCATCCTCCGAAGCACCCCAGCACTGAACGATACCTGTCAAGAAGAGCTCTCATGTTGCAAGGTCAACATCCCTGTGCAGGGCTACAAGCTCCTGCTGCTGTTGCAACATCGCTCTGCAACTTGAATAGCCATCAGACTGATGCAGACGGAACATCTGAAGACGCTGTTAGGTTCAAATGTCCACAACTACAGTCCTGCAACACCGAAGCTCCGCTGTGGTTCCTCTGGGTGTGTTTCTCACTAGATAAACTGTAGACTTTATGTCCAGAATAAGTTTGGATGTTCTTTGAGAGGGAGGGGACTTTAAAGGGAAATGGTGTATAATTTATTTTAGGTGTTAAAAGGATTGATATGCTTTTACTTTCAGGTGCAGCACAGTAAATCTGAAATCATTGAAAAACATTTTTTTTAATTTTAGAAACACAATTCAAAAAGTGAAACTTATAGGTATATAACCGCGTTATATGCTGATGATAAAGACCAAAATCATGCGGTTATATACACCAAGCGCCCAACCTTTTTGTGGATAAAAATAGCCTCAGCACCGGGCGCGATTAGCAGATATAAACAGACGTGGCGCCATCTAGTGACAGAATCGCAGAACTATCATAATGCTGGTTCGCTTCAGTGAACACCAACGTTCAGACTGTATTCCCAGCGACATTCCAGTTTTTTCCCTCTTGGAATCATATATTTTTTTGTGTTTTTTTTCACTGGATCTTGAACCATTCTTCATTGTTTCACTGGGAGATGCTAATAGCCGTTAGCCACTTCCTTGTTTTAACCCCTGCGCAGTACATACTTCTGTTATTAAAAATAAACATGACATGCTTTATTTTCTAACAAACTGAGCAAAAACAAAGTGTAAAATGCCAAAATAACAACTAATATACCAGCGGGACGTGATAATCTTTCATAAAAACTTTCTATGCAATCAGAGTGAGCTACTGATGTATAAAATAAAAATAATCAAATTACATGGCTAGGTCCCTTTAAGTGCTATGTGACTGCGACACATCTAAGAGAATTGAAACTTTTGTGTTTTAAAAAAGATAGATTAAAAAATATTTATTTTGATAGAGAAATATAAAAAAGTATCTCCATGTGTGGTACATCATATGCACTCAGTACGTGGTCAAGATTCCTTTTGTATGAATTACTGCATCAGTGAGGTGTGGCAGGGAGATAACTGTGCAAATTCTGTTATCTGGTTTCATGACAACCACACAGGGGCTTAAATCAGAGGCATCCGGACGTTCCCTCAGTTTTTCTGAAACTCACTTGGAATGTGCCTAGGAGGATGGGCCTCCGTGTGCTTAAAACCAGCAGTTGTGTCCAAAGTCAGTCCTAAAGAGCCAGTGTCCTGCATGTTTCAGCTGTTGTCCTGTTCAACACAGCTGAGCCTAACGAGTGCCTAATTAATAGGCCTCTGCAGACCTTGACGACAGACTGAGAAGCTAAAGCATTCCTTTGAATCAGACGTGTTGGAGCAGGGAGAGATCTAAAACATGCAGGAGGCCGGCCCAATCTTTCCATGCGACTCACTCCTCATGTGAGCGCTGCGTCTGCTGGACAGCTGTCAAGTCAGCTGTCTTCCCCACCATCTGTAAAACCGTTGCCACATTCCCCGTCCTGCCTTCTTTGTTTGTTACTTATAGATCGGAAATTCTTTTCATGTTCTGTTCACGTGTTTCGTACAGGAGGATTAATGGGGGTGCGCCTATGGGGTGCCGAATGTAAAATTTCAGATAAAATTCTATAGCTGATATATTTTGATTATTTAGCTCACTTTTCTCATATTTAACTCCCTTTTCTCACATTTAAGACAGAAATTCACAATAAACAAGATCTTATATGCAATTGTCAACAATATGTTTATAAAGTAAAATAAATAGTTAAATGTTAAATCTAAATGTTAAATCTATATCTAAATGTTAAATTTAAATCTAAATGTTAAATCTATATCTAAATGTTAAATTTAAATCTAAATGCTAAATCTATATCTAAATGTTAAATTTAAATCTAAATGTTAAATCTATATCTAAATGTTAAATGTTAAATGTAAATGTTAAATCTATATCTAAATGTTAAATCTAAATCTAAATGTTAAATCTATATCTAAATGTTAAATTTAAATCTAAATGTTAAATCTATATCTAAATGTTAAATGTTAAATATAAATGTTAAATCTATATCTAAATGCTAAATCTATATCTAAATGTTAAATCTATATCTAAATGTTAAATGTTAAATCTAAATGTTAACTCTATATCTAAATGTTAAATTTAAATCTAAATGCTAAATCTATATCTAAATGTTAAATTTAAATCTAAATGTTAAATCTATATCTAAATGTTAAATCTATATCTAAATGTTAAATGTTAAATGTAAATGTTAAATCTATTTCTAAATGTTAAATTTAAATCTAAATGTAAATGTTAAATCTATATCTAAATGCTAAATCTATATCTAAATGTTAAATCTATATCTAAATGTTAAATGTTAAATCTAAATGTTAAATCTATATCTAAATGTTAAATGTTAAATGTAAATGTTAAATCTATATCTAAATGTTAAATTTAAATCTAAATGTTAAATCTATTTCTAAATGTTAAATTTAAATCTAAATGTTAAATCTATATCTAAATGTTAAATCTATATCTAAATGTTAAATGTTAAATGTAAATGTTACATCTATATCTAAATGTTAAATTTAAATCTAAATGTTAAATGTTAAATGTAAATGTTAAATCTATATCTAAATGCTAAATCTATATCTAAATGTTAAATCTATATCTAAATGTTAAATGTTAAATGTTAAATGTAAATGTTAAATCTATATCTAAATGTTAAATTTAAATCTAAATGTTAAATCTATATCTAAATGTTAAATCTATATCTAAATTTTAAATTTAAATCTAAATGTTAAATCTATATCTAAATGTTAAATGTAAATGTTAAATCTATATCTAAATGTTAAATCTATATCTAAATGTTAAATCTAAATCGAAATGTTAAATTTAAATCTAAATGTTAAATCTATATCTAAATGTTAAATTTAAATCTAAATGCTAAATCTATATCTAAATGTTAAATTTAAATCTAAATGTTAAATCTATATCTAAATGTTAAATGTAAATGTTAAATCTATATCTAAATGTTAAATCTATATCTAAATGTTAAATGTTATATCTAAATGTTTGGAAAATATGCAAATTGACCACGCCCCCTATCGGGTTCTCGCCCACACCACCGACCTTGGATCAGCCATGAGATCCATCTGTGGAGGACACGGTAAACATGCCGCACAGACGGCTGACAAGGCAACTTCCTATAACTATATAACTTTCTCCCTTTAACGGCAAAGTTTCTTGTTTTAATGAGAGACTTATCTTGCTTAAACGACATAATTTTCGTCTCATAACAACGCAACATAACCCGGCATCAGCTCGCGGGATATTTGACTGTCATGGAGAAGAGGAGAGACGGAGGGGCGCCTTTTATTACTTTTTAAGAAGTCGTCATTTTTCGGAGGAATGTATTTCTGCACTGAGGAGTGACAAGGTAAGTCATAAATATACAGCAAGTCCTCTACTTGAAATTTGACCAATTCGGCAGTTATTTATAGTTAACAACTCTGCTTTGGATACACTTGCATTACTGTAGTACAGTCTCTGGCTCTGTTTACACGGTGAAAACAGGTTTGCGTTGCCTTTGTACTCTCCATTTACACACTACAAGGTTTAACTGTTGCTTAGGGGGGGCTTTCAGCTATAGTTGTGGGTTTATTTACAACAGTTTGCAGCCGAAACAGTCCTCCGCCAGCCGCTGTTTTCTTCTTCTGGGCAATTTGAAGCGGAGCTTCAAAAATCACAGCGCTACTAGTGGTGCGGCATGGGAATTACACCGTTTAAGTACTCTGTAAACAGGGCCTGTGACTGCAAATGTACCTATCTATGCCTTTATGTATTTTAATCAAATATGATTAAAATAAATTTTAATCCGACACTTGTAAGGCTAATTAAAAGTATGTGTATTCTACACAATGAAAGTGAGGCTAGATGAAGCTACATTTATCCATATTTTATTGTGTCAAAACAAAGATATGAATACAGAGCTTTCTAATGGGACAATTCACAAGCCAGTGAAGGACAACTATTTATATGAACTTCATTAATAAACCCAGTCAACTACTGACATGCTTTAATAAGGGGAAAAGCAAAAACTGATAATCGATTATCATTGCTGCAAATTCAAAAGTTAATATCAGAATTTATCAATGAAAGCTCCTGGCAGCAAGGCACCATTGTTCTCAGTTTATTTGTTGTTCCATTTGTTTTTTCTGATGTCTTTAAACTTACTCAGAAAAGAAAACAAATCTTAATCAACAACATTGTTCCATTGCAGTCTAGGTTTAAGCAATTTTAACATTGATCCAGTCTAACCTTAAATCACAATTTTAAACAGCAGCTATTCTCCTTCTGATGGGAATTCTGTAAAAGTACTTTTTAAAATTCCCATAAACAAAAACATTAAGGTAGGAGGACCAGTATTAAGATAGCTACATTAAAAATACAGCCAGAAAATTAATGTTCTCTTTTACATCTTAGAATGCCTGTGCATTTGATCTGACACTCAAAATTTTAATATTTAAAAACTTTGAATTTGGAATATTTAGCTTCTCACATTTAGCATAAGTAACGTGCTCAATTTTTAGAAAGAATAAATTATGTTATTTTTACATTTTGTTTAAAATAAAAAACTTGAAAAAACAATAACAAAATCTCTGCTGTGTTTACAGGTTGGCATCTCTAAAGCTGAATACATGGATGGTGCTGTCCAAAAGTTACCGCTGGATATTTTCTTCCAGCAGTAACAGAGGGGGTACCACAGCCAGAATTCATATAGACATGGAGACAGAGAATGGTACAATGAAAGACATTCAAAGATTTTTGCATCTTGATGACAGCTATCCTGAAAACTACTTCATTGTGGGATCCAGCACCCACAGCCAGCTCATCAACAGCTGGTGGGATTTCTTAAGGAAACGTCGTGCACAGTACTGGATGCACCTTTTTTAAAAACTGAAGAATACAGATTACTTTACTGGTGACTTCTTGGATAAGCAGCCAATTCTGCTCACCCGTTTAAATATCACTGAGGTATGTTTGAATGTAAAAGATAAATACTATATGATACATGCTTTTAAATATGGAGTATGTACTTTAAAAACTTGTTTATTTTCTTGTCTTTCAGGAAGAACTCTTAAAGTGGTTCACTTATGGAACATCATTTGTAAGATTAGAGATGCCATTGCTCCAAGTGGCCGGCCCTACATGATGTATACCTGGGGTGTCAAGCTCCAATCCTCGAGGGCGTGTCCTGAAACTTTTAAAGGTTTCCTTGGTCCCACACACCTGAATCAAATGGCACAATTAGCTCCTCAGTTTGCAGTCAGGTTCTACAGGGTCCTGGTAATTACCTGATTATTTGACTCAGGCGTGTCAGACCAGGGACATATCTAAAAGTTGCAGGACACCGGCCCTTGAGGACTGGACTTTGACACCTGTGAACCCTTCCACGGCGTTTTGGTGAACAAGATCATCTCAAACAGGTTTCTAAGCAAGCGGCAGAAACTTGCACAGTCCAACGTCTTCAGAGGACCGTTCACATGTTATGAGACAGTTCGAAGTATCATACCTTCTGATGACGGAAAACTTTCTTCATGCACCGTCCACACATGATGAAACAATGGAGTTATGCTTATTTTTAAGAGCTTGTATGCACACAAACCTGTGACACGTGTGACATTTTCTTGTAAAAAAGAGTTTGTGGAGCAAATGACCTTGTGAGCCTGTCCAGAATGACCCTTTCACTTTCCCACACAGTCAGAAATAGGCAGCTGCAGACCCCACAACCCATAAAGGAAAAGCAGTCAAAGAAATACAGATGGAGGAAAAAAAACAGACCTCTGTTTTCACTGACTCCCATGTACTTAAATGTTTCATCATGATGTACATAATTTTTTGAATTTTGGTAACAGGTTTTTATATTTTGTGTGATTCTTGTTGTGTGTGACAGCAAATATACACTACTAAATATATTAGGACAATAACAAGAAATTTAACTTCACATTTGCCTTGTAATCTGTCATGTAGGACAAAAAATGTTTAAATGACATGTTCTGTAAACCCCACCACTGCTCCTCATATTCAAGACATACTTTTTATATTTATAACAGCAAGACTTATAGTTCTCTGTTACTGAACACTGAGACCCAAGTTATGTACTGTTTGACAATGATGATATGGTCAAATGAGATGAAAAATAAAGTGCCTATGCTTATGTGCAACATGAAAACTTTTAATGAATCTTTGGTAAAAACCCATTACAAAATAAAGTGCAATGGTTTGTGATCAAACCAACTCGTTCTTTCCTTAGAAACATAACATTATATTGCAATGTTACATCAACTCACAGAAGAACATACATTAAAAGTACCTTTAACAAGTTCTCTGAAAGATCCTTTTGAAAGGAAGTTCTCTACCTCCAGATAATGACTTAACTAGAACATAATCTATGAGTATTAAAAAGATGAATACATGGATCTCAAAATTGAACATGAGAAAATCCTTTTACATATGACAAAAGTCGTTGTTAGAAATCTGGGCACTATTGCGCTCAAAGCATTTATCTATTTTACAATCAACTTTAAAGAATATAAAAGAAAAATAATGCCCTATGGAAAGAAAAGTAAGTACAGTTTTAACACATGCTTTAAAATTTTTTACCTTAAAGAAGCTTAATAGCAACAGCAATAATTTCACTTCAAAAACTTGTATTTCACAATGTTGTTGGAGTAATCTTTTTAATCAGTATTTTTGCTCTATATCTTTGTCAACAAAAACAAAAGCTAACTGACTCTATTGTGGCTCACTTCCATATGTTCTTGAAAACATATTGAAAACACATTTTGAGTCAAATGGTAAGCTTTCTTTTTAAATATATTACATAGTGATATTACCTGAAACCAAAAACATTTTAGATCAAATTGGACTTTTTCCATGAAGATTTGCATGTAAAGAGTTTTTCAAGCCACGTCTGTTGAAGGACATCTCTTTCACCTTTTCCTTGGAACTCGAAGCAAAATCTCTGGGTGGCAATTCTGTCAGCATAGGTGGGAATATAGATGGCCAAGCTCTCATCCATGCTTGCTATAGCTGATATGTCAGTCTACAAGCACAATGAAATTATGGTTAATATAAAAACCGTAAAAAACTAAAAAGACTCTTTTAAGCACATGATTATTAATCTTTACAGCAGAATTTATGATTAAATGCATGACATGTTTTTAAAAATATTAAGCTGCTTATCCTTATCTCTATCTCATTAACATTCATGTAGAACATTTGCAGTCACAGGCCCTGTTTACAGAGTACTTAAACGGTGCAATTCCCATGCCGCACCACTAGTAGCGCTGTGATTTTTGAAGCTCCGCTTCAAATTGCCCAGAAGAAGAAAACAGCGGCTGGCGGAGGACTGTTTCGGCTGCAAACTGTTGTAAATAAACCCACAACTATAGCTGAAAGCCCCCCCTAAGCAACAGTTAAACCTTGTAGTGTGTAAATGGAGAGTACAAAGGCAACGCAAACCTGTTTTCACCGTGTAAACAGAGCCAGAGACTGTACTACAGTAATGCAAGTGTATCCAAAGCAGAGTTGTTAACTATAAATAACTGCCGAATTGGTCAAATTTCAAGTAGAGGACTAGCTGTATATTTATGACTTACCTTGTCACTCCTCAGTGCAGAAATACATTCCTCCGAAAAATGACGACTTCTTAAAAAGTAATAAAAGGCGCCCCTCCGTCTCTCCTCTTCTCCATGACAGTCAAATATCCCGCGAGCTGATGCCGGGTTATGTTGCGTTGTTATGAGACGAAAATTATGTCGTTTAAGCAAGATAAGTCTCTCATTAAAACAAGAAACTTTGCCGTTAAAGGGAGAAAGTTATATAGTTATAGGAAGTTGCCTTGTCAGCCGTCTGTGCGGCATGTTTACCGTGTCCTCCACAGATGGATCTCATGGCTGATCCAAGGTCGGTGGTGTGGGCGAGAACCCGATAGGGGGCGTGGTCAATTTGCATATTTTCCAAACATTTAGATATAACATTTAACATTTAGATATAGATTTAACATTTAGATATAGATTTAACATTTACATTTAACATTTAACATTTAGATATAGATTTAACATTTAGATTTAAATTTAACATTTAGATATAGATTTAGCATTTAGATTTAAATTTAACATTTAGATATAGATTTAACATTTAGATTTAAATTTAACATTTCGATTTAGATTTAACATTTAGATATAGATTTAACATTTAGATATAGATTTAACATTTACATTTAACATTTAACATTTAGATATAGATTTAACATTTAGATTTAAATTTAACATTTAGATATAGATTTAACATTTAGATATAGATTTAACATTTAGATTTAAATTTAACATTTAGATATAGATTTAACATTTACATTTAACATTTAGATATAGATTTAACATTTAGATATAGATTTAGCATTTAGATATAGATTTAACATTTACATTTAACATTTAAGATTTAAATTTAACATTTAGATATAGATTTAACATTTACATTTAACATTTAACATTTAGATATAGATTTAACATTTAGATATAGATTTAACATTTAGATTTTAATTTAACATTTAGATATAGATTTAACATTTAGATATAGATTTAACATTTACATTTAACATTTAAATATAGATTTAACATTTAGATTTAAATTTAACATTTAGATATAGATTTAACATTTAGATATAGATTTAACATTTAGATTTAAATTTAACATTTAGATATAGATTTAACATTTACATTTAACATTTAACATTTAGATATAGATTTAACATTTACATTTAACATTTAGATTTAAATTTAACATTTAGAAATAGATTTAACATTTACATTTAACATTTAACATTTAGATATAGATTTAACATTTAGATATAGATTTAACATTTAGATTTAAATTTAACATTTAGATATAGATTTAGCATTTAGATTTAAATTTAACATTTAGATATAGATTTAACATTTACATTTAACATTTAACATTTAGATATAGATTTAACATTTAGATTTAAATTTAACATTTAGATATAGATTTAACATTTAGATATAGATTTAACATTTAGATGTAAATTTAACATTTAGATTTAAATTTAACATTTAGATTTAGATTTAACATTTAGATATAGATTTAACATTCAGATTTAAATTTAACATTTAGATATAGATTTAGCATTTAGATTTAAATTTAACATTTAGATATAGATTTAACATTTAGATTTAAATTTAACATTTAGATATAGATTTAACATTTAGATATAGATTTAACATTTAGATTTAACATTTAACTATTTGTTTTACTTTATAAACATATTGTTGACAATTGCATATAAGATCTTGTTTATTGTGAATTTCTGTCTTAAATGTGAGAAAAGGGAGTTAAATGTGAGAAAAGTGAGCTAAATAATCAAAATATATCAGCTATAGAATTTTATCTGAAATTTTACATTTGGCACCCCATATGCGCCACCTCCTTACCTCTGTTTCCTGTGTAATTGTGATGTCCTTTGGTCTCTGGGTCAGACTAATTTGGATTTATACGTAAATAAAGACACCAAGAGCTGTTAACTACGGCAGAACCTCACTTGAAAGATCCTGAAGCATGGCTGTTCTGTAGGTGTGCGGGCATCCAGGTGCAAATGAGGCGGAGGGCACGCCGTGTCCTGCTGCAGAAGCAGCAGACCAGACGTCTGCTTCATCTGCAGATTCAGGTTTTCTTGGCTTAGCTAGCTGTCTCTGTGTTTTCTAAACTTCTTTTGTCTTAGTTTTATTAATGAAAACACGCAGAGATTTTTATGGTACATCCACCTAGAAACAAACACAGGCGCAGATGTAAACGCATATAAGATTCGGTAACATTTAAAAGAAACCAGACATTTTTTTTACATTTTACTCCACCAACCGTTGCAATAAAAACATGCTCATACATTATTCACTGATAAACATTTGAGCCATTTCCTTCCACCTATCTTGTTTTCTTCCAATTGTTCTGCTCCCTTCCTTGGGTCCCTCTCTGCTGGACCATTAGCCATTCTGCAACTACTCGACGTCGGCTGGTTGCGCTTCCTTTTACATTATTTAGATAACATCCAGCCTCCCGTCTCATTCCTCTGTTTGTCATTGTTTCGCTCTATGTACATTGAGTATAAGTTCATTACGGTTGCATAATGACTTACATACATAAAGATTCTTGATTCATTAGACACTGTAACGGCACAGATGTTACAAGCACGTAAATTTATTCACATGCAGAATATGTCGGCCACAGACAACCACCCCACATTCAGGGAAGGAAAAGGACATGTGTGTTTATTGCTTGATCTTAAGAATAATCACTTAAAATGAGTGGATTCAACTACTTAAAGCACTCCACACCAAACTAATGTAAGAATGGCTGCTAATGATAGCAGGCAGGATGTCGAAGATCAGCCGACTTTAATCAGCAGTCTGCAGAGCTTGTGTTGGGATAACGTAGCAGCAGTAGATAGATGGCAAACCATATCGTCACGTTTATGTTTTGGTATTTAATGTCTTTGAGATCATCAGACATATCATTAGTTTTGCTGATAAGAGTTTAATGGACCTCATTTGCCATGCCACCAGACGCCACTAAAGACTTTTGAAGAAACTCACCACTAATGACAATAGATCCAATGTATGTAGCATGTTACACTTAATACATTTATTTAACATTTATTTCATAGTCTGATTATTTTATATTTTACCGTGTTTTTCGTATCATAAGACAAACTGGCTTATAAGGCACACTAAATATTCTTCCCACATATGTAATATCTCTCCGCTCCTCCAGTTCCACAGCTCTCTATCCGTCTCTGTCAGGAGGACAGAGTAGCCGGACTACACTGCCCTGTTTCTAACATAAGGCCAAAATAAACATTACTTTTATATTTAATTAATTTACTAGGTTTGTTATTGCTAGCGTCTACTCCGGGCTGGCTAAAGGCTCCCACATACTTGGGCGTACTATGCGCATACTGTTAGCATGGCGGACTCCGCGCTGACTCTCCATGGACGTTTTATGGCGGAACGGATGGTAAAATGTGTGATTAGCGGAGTGAATTATGCCAGAGAATGTGGTGGCCTTTACATGAATGCACTTCTAGTTTAGACATTACATTCAGGCAGTCTTGTAGACAGCTAAAGGGTCCGATCAGGTAGTGACACAGTGTACCGTAATGCTCCGAATATCCATTAAGCGGCACGGCTTTGTTGCTAACCAAAGTCGTACTTACACATTTTAACAGATTTTTGAGGGTATAGTACCACATAAATTCGGATTTTAAGGCACATCATTTATTTTTTGAGAAAATGTAAGGTTTTTAAGTGCACCTTATAGTCCGGAAAATACGGTATGACCCTGTTTTCCAAATCAGTACAGTATGTCTGTGTGGATATCTGTAGTAAAATTGAAAATATATTTTTGTCTAAAAGCCAAAAGATTCTTCTAAATGATTTGAAAAATTCCTGGTTGTATTTTAAGTAGGAATAAAAGAGAAGTATTGACCACAGTGACTGTACGAGTTATATTATGCTTGTTTGTTTTGAATAAACACGGACAACCCATGTTCACAGTTTGGGCATCATGTTTCAAAGACTGAAAAGCCATCCATCCGTTGGCTGCCCTGGAAAAAAATGTGGGTGGGGGGGACTGTGATGTCGTTTTTGCATGCCCAAAGACTGCACGATTATCAGACATAACCGCAATATTAATATTGATATAGGCCCAAAAGTCATATTAAATACTCCACCGTATAAACAGGATCCAATAGTATATCATTGAAATCTGTTTTAGTAGCAACATTAACTAACATGTAGAAAAAGAGCAAATCCTCTTTCTTTTTCTCATCTTTGGTATCCGAGCACTAATCTCCATTTCCCACAATTTCTATATACTAGAGTCCAGGAAAAGCTGCAAAACCAATACATTTGTCCTTCAAAACATGGTACCTTAGCCTTACTAATGAGCCATTTAACATCACTCTGAAGGAACAGCAGTTAAAAGAAAGGCCCCTTGTGGCTTTGGTAAGTGCATGTCAAGACTGGAGGAGACAGTAATGCTTCACATTGACAGATGGAGGAATGAATAATGAGAAGTTTTGCACTTCTTTCTGTATAACTGCATTTTCCTTTGCACTGCCTCCTCCCTCTGGAGAAACATCAGAACCAGCACAAACTTCTGCAAACTCATTATAAAGCTCTATTCGTCAGGATTAATAAGTTACAATATTACTGAAAAGTTCATTTCAATAAGTCAACTCAAAAAGCGAAACCCATCCATAGATTAAATAAACACAGAGATAGTTTTCACGTATTTATTCCTGGGTTTTTTTTATTTATGATTATGGTTTATCACATACAGAAAACTTAGGACCAATCAGGTAGGTTTTTTTTTATATTTACACAAAAACATCATGTTCTTGGGATGAGAAGGCCGACAGATTGCTGATTTAACATCAACTACCTCTACAAAGAATGTAAGCTAAAGAAACCGAATTGGCTAAATCCAAGCATGCTAAAGGGAAGTTGAGTGGAAGGAAAAGGTGTAACAAATAAAAGTTTCACAAGCAACAGACATGTAGCCTTGAGAGGATAGTAAAGCAAAGCCTGTTCAAGTGTTTGGGGGAGATTAACAAGATGTGGACTGCAGCTATTGTCGGAGGTTAAAGAGCCACGACACACAGATGTACCCAGGACTTGTGCTAAGCCCCTCCTGAGCTGGAGACGACGTCTGAAGCCTCTCAGCAGATAAGGGACACGACTGTCTCCTGGTGGTCTGAAGTCCTCGTTTCAGATAAAGTTAAATCTTACATTCTTCTGAAAATCAAGGTCCCAGAGTCTTGAGGAAGGGAATCCAAGCCTGTTGAGGTCAAGGGAGAAGTTTAAAGTGATTTGTCTTTCCTTCACACTTCAGCAGGGGCACGCTGATTGACTCCATGCCACGCCCCATTGATGCTGCTGCATCCATGAAAAAGGAGACCCAACTGAATGCTAAATAAATGATGCTGTAAAGTACATGAACATACTTTAAATAGGCTGATATTCCTGTATTGCTGTCCTTTTTTTATTACTTTTAATGTTTTATTCTTATCTTCAGAAAAAAACGAATTTATTTTGTTCCATTAGCTGTAATCAGTCGATACAAGTTTTGTTTTTTTGATTGAATTACTCCAGCAAACTAACTTTCAGTATTTTAATTGACGGAGTTGCGCCTCTTCGTCTGCTGTGCATTTAAGCTTGAGCTTCACTCTCTGTCAGCTCTCGCATGATATGAATGCCAATGCTAATTTGATCGTCTACATCTAGACACATGTTTCTGAAGATAGATGAGTGTGCAAATGAATACTTGTTAGTCGTTGCATCAAACCGGAACTCAGGCACTGCACACATGGACTTTCAGAGTCTTCAACACAAACTCTTAAATTCCTTCTTTGACAAATGAAATCATGAGCTTGAAGAAAAACAAACAACTGAAAACTGGAAAGTCAACCGTTGCATACCACAGTGGTTTATGCGTGGTAAGTCTATAGGTAAGTCTATTTTATAACGCTGCTTTTACAAAACTGAGAAGCAAAACCTAAACATTGTTTTACTCTATAAAACAACTTAAAACAAAGGTTAACATGAAATAAAAGCAGCTCTATGTATTTTATCCATGTTGTGGATAAATCATAGCAATAGTCTATAGATTTGTTTAAGGCTAGATGTTGTCGTTACAACGAGTAAAAACAAAAACACTTCTGATGAACTTTATAGTCCAGGGAGGCCAAAAATGTGGCGCATGGGCCGTTTGCTGCCCGTGACTGCAGTTCCAGAAGGGTCCATATATTTTCTCTACATTTTCAGCATAAAATCAGATCAATTAAAGATAAAATGATGGATACAACTCTAAGTATTCTTTTGTTTATTGACCACGTTTTAATTTTAATATTAAATAAGACAATTTTTTTTCAAGGTGAAGCCACCACTACTGCCATTAACATTAACACATTTTTCTTAAACATAGAAAGTACCCCTGGTAGAGAGGGCTTCTATGTTTTTTGTGCTTGTCTTCTTAAACTCCACACAATCATAGAAGATGGTCTGGTTCTGCTGGAGAATTTTTGTTCAAAGTCTTTTTTTTTTTTTAACCAAACTGATGTGTGTATCTCTCCTTTTAAACTTTTAGCCTCCGTGTGACGTCAAGCTGGTGTCTAGTTGGTTACTTAAATATTCTCACCGGGGCGCAGCTCTCAATGCTGCGGCCAATTAGCGCTTTTTGTCTAATCTTCATCCTGTCATATTAATTTATGATACGTGTCAATAAAAGTCACATCCTTGGCACCTTAGATGCCGGCGCTTTGACCTGCCGGTGTGGGGCGCCTCTGGGCATCAAGCCTCTGGGCCACGGATGGATCCGCTCCGGCGAATCATCATGAAACATTTTTTAATCCAGTCTAATTTGATTATAAGGAGTGCATTTGTGTGTTTTTTTTTTCTTCTTGTACCATCAACCAATCACAGCTCTTAAAAGACAGCATCACACCTGTTCACTAAGATAAAAAATATCTGTCATTTCCTTCCTCAGAGTCGCTCTCAGCAGCATCTGCTTCACTCTTAAACTGCGTCTCCCAGGGAGGATTTTTTAGATAGGAGCTCTCTGGGAGGACTCTGGGAATCTTTGTGAATACGGGCACAGTTTTTTTTTATAACCAGCTGGCACTGTTAAATGTGTGTAATAACGCAACATCAGGGTGGAAAGGCTTCATTAAATGACATCAAAGCAGGGTCTTCAACCCTGGTCCTCAGGAGCCACTGTCCTGAGGACGGTTTTAGGTCTTTCCCCGCCTCCACACTTCTGACTTAAATAAATGGTGTGGTGGAGCAGAGACACGTCTAAAACATGCAGGACAGCGGGCCCTGAGATCCAGGGTTGAAGACCACTGCCATAAAGAAACCATCACGTACCTGGCCAGCTCTCCAAGGAGCAGGTGTTCCAGAAACTTGCCCCCCAGGTCAGACCACGTACTGCTCTGACAAAATGCAAAAGTCCCACGAGGTCAATTTCCGACTCTACAGAGTCTCTGCAGTCAGATTACAAGATACAGTTCATGGCAGTAAGGTTAGAAAAACACAGAACATGCACGGCTGATTTTGGAAAGGTGGCAAATGAAAAGAGAAACGCTTCCCGTCACTAACCGCTCTCTGAAGCGAGGCGTCTCTCATCCAGCGCTAACTGGCAATAGTTAGTGCGTTCATATAAGTGTGGGAGGAGTGATTGCTGCAAGTTAATGATGCAATCTGCTGGATTTACCATGAAAACGTTGTAACCAATATGCCTTGATGATTCCATAGAATTGACTTTGTAAATGGCCTTGGGATGACGTGTCGGGAATTGGCTTTACATAAATAACCTGAACTGAATTTAATACGGCGGCAGCGTGATTTAGTTTTCAGTGAACCACAAGACTTCCTGAGCAGCGTCATTTGAAGAGATGAACCCTGAGCAGCGATTTCTTTTCTTTTCTGGATATTCAAAAGTCGGACATGGTTCACCTGTTTGACAGCATTAAATTAGAAACAACTGACAAAGCAACTAAAGCCTGAAGAAAGGCTTTGAACAACCTGCAGAAACCCTGGAGAACTCTTCAGTCTCCCTACAAACATTACAAGATGGTCTGTCTCCTTGGACACATCATTTTAAAAAATAAATAAGCGCGGTTTAAAACTTTTGCGCAGCACTTTAGGTAGATAAGTGAATAGAAAATTGGGCACAAGAGTAAGCCGGCACAAACGTAAACACAGCATTTTGTTGTCTCACTATGATAAAAAATAATAACTGCAGCTCTTTTCCTCTCGATTGCATTTGAATTCTCAGGGGCAGCAGACCGGGAGCAAGAGCATATTGACAGAAATGACAAAACAAATTACTTTCATCTGTTTATGTACCAGAGGCTCTGAACCTACAACAGATTGCATCAAATATGATGGAGATGTAAAGCCTTGACTTACAAACCAAGGTTGAAGACAAAGAGAAATATTCCCCCAAAGTTTCCTGCGTCTGGTAAAGCTGCACGTCCATCAAACACACTTATAGGCAGAGGAGCATATTGTAGATGTTTCTACGAATATAATGCTGCCACAAACGAATCAACATGCATTTACTATGGTTCAGTCTAACTTACCTGCCTATTTTCAACGCATTGCAAATTTATTTACTTTTTTTATCCACCTTTTTGGTTATGTCTTGATTTTTTCCCAATCATAAAAACCTGTTCATCTGCTCAGCAACATGGCTGCAGTTATTAGGGGAAAAAAGTAAATGTTTTTATACATAAAAGTCTTAATAATTAGTGAAGTGGACAAAATGACAGTGTGACAAAGATCTAACCTGTGGTTAATACATAATTATTCTGTATTTTATTATTCATTATTTTTGTCAGGCCTTCTGCATCGGTCCGTACGCCCAAAGACAAAGAGGACAGACGTGGCGAGACGGCACTTTTGCAGCACAGCCAAAAACAGCCCTGGAAGCACTTCTGTGCAGCCCGGCTGTTGTGTTTATGGGAGCTTCACCAAGAGATTCTGCAAACAGCTGCAGTCACTGCGGCATGGCAGCCACGAGCGTCTTCACAGAGTGGGGAGGAGAGAACGCTTCCCCAGAAAAGCCCCACGCAGGCGGCGTGGACACAGAGAACCGTGCTGGACGGCGAGGGGAGAGAAGACGGCCAGCTTTCAGAGCATCTGAGCTGCAGGAAGCCGTAACCATGCCGGAGCAAGTGTGCTGCAAAGATGGGGGAAGGTCCCAGAAAGCTGTAACATTATAAAAAAGATAGATTTTAGATTAAGTGCCTTTACTTGTTCTACAAAGATCTTTTTTGTTTAGTTTTTTTGTCTGTAATGTTTCCAACCATTGCAACTACCACTACTCCCCCCCCCCCTTTCAAAAAATTTAATTTAAGGCTATGTCTTGCTTTTTTTGATACCTTATTTCGTTTCATCAGCCAGCTTATGTTTTAGGGATTTTATTTTTTCATTTTCTTGGTCAGACAGCAGCTATGCGTGTTTCCAGTGAAACTGAGCTCAGCTGTGCAGAACATTTGGTGTATCGCAGTCAGGACATGATTTAACAAGGTTTGGATCGCCTTTTTCCCTTTAAGGAATATCATTTGGAAACAGTTTTTATTTTTATTAACTCAGAGTATCTTCGATTGTCTGATGTATTCCAGTAGTATTAAGTTTTAATGGCTATCTACTGCATTTAATATGGCTTACTTATGGTTATGTGCTGTGCTGCAGTACACAAATATCTCCTACAGGAGGCAAATGAAGATACTTTGACTTTGAAATTGCAGTTTGATGAGCCGAAACATGGGCTGCATGGCGGGACCGTTGATAGTCCTGTGGCAAGAAGGTTTGCTTGTTCTCCCCGAGCGTGCGCTCTCTCCGGGTACTCCAGCTTCTTCCCACAGGCCAAGAACATGACTGTTAATTAGTTAATTAGCTTAATTAGTTCCTCTAATTTGCATTTAGGTGTGATTGCATGGTTGTTTATGCTGTGAGTCTCTTTTGCCCTGTGATAGACTGAAGAACAATCCAGGGTGATCCAATGACTGCTAGAGACAGGCACTCCATCTGTGGCAATTTAGTTCTGTTCTTTTTTTTTTTTATCTAATAAATCCCAAAGGGAGATTAAACAGGTTTGAATTATGAAATGTAACCACAAAAATCTGTTTAAAGGGTTAAGAAAACAACCAACCCGCTCTGGCTGAGAAATTCAAACACTTTTCAAAACTAAGAAAAATAATATTAGCAGCTTGTTGATTCAGTAATAAATCTACAGATGAAAAAAGTGTTGTTTTAAGTTGCTTTATAAAACCTTGATTTGTCTCTAAACTGATCATTAAGTGCTCATTCACTCCTTTGTGTGAAGCTTACTTCATAAGGTCCATGCATAGGTAAACTGTCGTTGATGAAATGCATCATTACGTGCTGAAAGTATCGACGGCCGTATCTTTGATGTCTGCAGAAGCGGCGTGTTAGCCACCATGCAGCGACGCCACGGCTCTTCAAGCTCATGTCAACGGGGAAAATGTGAGCACCTAAGCATCATTTACCAAATGGAACACTTCAGAGAGAAGTATCACCTCTGTCCCGCTCCTCTCTGCGCTCGAATAAATCACCGTCATTGTCACGACTACTGGAAGGACTCCAGTCCTCTAAAGGCATTTCGGCGTGCCAGTCCAGGGGGGCTGAAAATGTATACCTTAACATATTCTTGTCTTGAAACTTCAGTGCTTTAATGTGGGAGCCAATAACTTCAGAACGCCCCAGCGGTTCATGAAGTGAACTCCTTTCACTCTATAAAGCAACCCTGTCCTCTTTCAGCCCTCTTATCCTAAATCCTATATACCAGCCTTAAACTTCATAAATAAACTTAAAATCCAAGTGTAGTAACAATTCTTTATGAGCTTAAATAAACGTTTCCACATACTTCTGTGAATAATCTTTGTGACTAATCTTTATAGTCTTTACATGATTCAATACAGACAGGCTGGCTACACAACACAGCCGAGATGGGAAAGGATGCACAGCTTGCAAAGGACAGCTACATGCAGCTTAGGTACTGGTTTAGGCCAGATGCCAGACTAGATGAATTGTCTTTGAAAGACAAACACAAAACGACGTACAGCTGAAAAGCAGAAGGAGAATTATACATCCCTCCCCATTGCATAATGCTGCCACCACCATGTTTCACAGTGGGGAAGATGAAGTGCAGTGTTGATTTTACGCAAAATCTTTTGCGTGAAGACATAAAAAGGGTTTATTTTGGTCTCATCTGACCAGAGCACCTTCTTCCATTTATTTGCATGTCTGTCACTCAGATTTGGTCAGATTTGTGGGGTGTAAGAGTAAAAACAGACCTGTTCACAGATTCTGGCACCTGAGCTGTGGATCTCTGCAGCTCCTCCAGAGTTACCATTTCAGCTGACTGGTTGAATAGTGCTCTAATGTTATTTTTTACCATAAGTTAAACTTCTCTACAACCATCTGCCTGACCTGTCTGCTGTGTTTCCTTTGTAGAACAGCTGGATTTAGACTGAAAGGGCGTTGGACACATCTGCATTTCTGCTTTCTGTCTGTAGATTTTGAAAACCGGGGATTATCTTTTACTTCCACCTCCCAATTAGGCACCACTTTGTTTCCATCTGTAACAAAAAAACTAAATAAAATACAAAGTCTGTGGAAAGAGAAAATATGCAAATGTTCAAGGGGTGTGAATACTTTCTCAAGGCACCGCAGAGGGTGCACTTTAAAGACCTAATGTATGGATGTGATCTAAACAGCCTATCATTGCACACCGTCCTGCGATGATCTGAAATAATGAAATTTAGGAACAGTCTTGTTAACCTTCCTTCCTTGATTGGCAGCGGCCAATCGTTGCGTCAACTCACACCTTTGTGCTCCAGACCCAAACACTCAGAACTTTAGCTTTCACAGGGGACAAATTGTGATAACAAGTTCATCGGTTCATTTGATTTGCAGCACCTGAGTGTGATTTTTCCTTTTTAAAATTCTTGAATAGGCAGTAATAACATACTGATTTTAATCACACACTGCATATTCAATTTGTTATTATTTAATGAATCACCCCTCTTTCATGTTTAGTTGTATTTATGATGTTGAAGCATTTGTCTTAATTTTTTCCAAGTGCCTTAATAATGGTATTACATTTTTGGTACATGATATTTAAATGATTAGGTTCATTTACATAAATTATGTAATTTCTACTGATGTTACCAATCTTAAAAAGGAATTTTGTTCAGTTGCTTACTCCTTCACCTTCAGATAATGCTGTCATTTGGTCCGAAAGGCTGCACATGTGCACTTCTTTCTCCGGTTAGCTTATCATTTAGCTCAGCAGTTAGCTTCGGTGTTAGCTGTTCGTTGTAGCTCCGCTGCTCTCACTGTATACTTTGAACATGGCTGAGAGTCGCGAGATGCAAACTTTATGAGCAGAAGAGGAAGGCCTCAGTACAAAGAAATGAGACCAGAGTGGATTTGGGAGATTTTTTTCACGAGATCCCCCCAAGGAGCTGAAGAGCAGGTAAGACGGTCTTGCGCATGCGCAGTTATTCAAAAAGGGACTTGGGGAACTTCCAGAAAAATCACAGACTCTATCGTTAAGTAGCCATAAGATTTTTTTAAGATAAAAAAGTCTATTAAAGCAGCACCGTTAATGTTTAGCCACCAGGGGAGCTAGGCCTGTGATTTCCAGGTTTAGTGTCCCCAAAGGCCACTGGCAACACTCTGCTGCTGCAAAATAAAACAGTCCCCCTCCGTGTTTTGGAATCTGATAGCCAGAAATGCCGCCAGAAATGATGGACCCCACGACAAAAAATCGAAATCTTCCCCAAAAGTCTTATATACATAAAACTTTTCTTTTTTTGTCTAACCTTTCCCCTCTACACGGCGCCCCTGCTGATAGCAGACCACTTTGGATCAGCAGATTGAAAAGTCATCCAGCTACTTCGCCACATTCACCCCTCTAAATTAAATCCTGCATCTGAGAACCAGAAATGTGTCTGATCAGGTAAGAATCTGTTTGTTTCGCTATTACCTTAGGTCATGTGACCCAGAGCGGCTCTGTAGGTCACATGACCCATTCAGGGATGGATCCGACTCTCTCAAGTTACATTTTTGATAAGGGTAACCTTCACGGATCATCGATACACGGCAAGTGCTGTATATTGACCTGAAAAATCATTCAATATCTCTCAAATTAAGCCAATACTTGGGTCAAAATGTACACGTTTTGCTTTTAAATGTACAAAAAATTTTAAAAAATGAATCGAATAATAACAAAATTAGCTCGGTTTTTGCCCCTCCCTGGGCTGTCACCTTACCGTGGTGGAGGGGTTTGAGTGTCCCAATGATCCTAGGAGCTATGCTGTCAGGGGGCTTTAAGCCCCTAGTAGGGTCACCCAAGGCAGACAGGTCCTAGGTGAGGGACCAGACAAAGCGCAGCCTAAAACTCCCCTTATGATGAGTACAATCATTGGACCTCGTGTTCCCTCGCCCGGACGCGGGTCACCGGGGCCCCACTCTGGAGCCAGGCCTGGAGGTGGGGCACGTTGGCGAGCGTCTGGTGGCCGGGCTTTTGCCCATGGAGCCCGGCCGGGCTCAGCCCGAAGAGGCGACATGGGTCCCCCTTCCGATGGGCTCACCACCTGTCGGAGGGGCCAAAGGGGTCGGGTGCAATGTGTAACGGGTAGCAGTGGAGGGCGGGGACCTTGGCGTTCCGATCCTCGGCTGCAGAAGCTGGCTCTTGGGACGTGGAATGTCACCTCTCTGGTGGGGAAGGAGCCTGAGCTAGTGCGCGAGGTTGAGAGGTTCCGACTAGAGATAGTCGGACTCACCTCGACGCACCGCTCTGGCTCCGGAACCAGTCTCCTTGAGAGGGGCTGGACATTCTTCCACTCTGGAGTTGCCCATGGTGAGAGGCGCCGAGCTGGGGTTGGCATACTTGTTGCCCCCCATCTCGGTGCCTGCACGTTGGGGTTTTCCCCGGTGAACGAGAGGGTGGCCTCCCTCCGCATTCGTGTGGGGGGACGGGTTCTGACTGTTGTTTGCGCTTATGCGCCAAACAGCAGTTCAGATTACCCACCCTTTTTGGAGTCCTTGGAAGGGGTACTGGAGAGTGCCCCTCCTGGGGACTCCCTCGTTTTGCTGGGGGACTTCAACGCTCACGTGGGCAATGACAGTGGGACCTGGAGGGGCGTGGTTGGGAGGAATGGCCCACCTGATCTGAACTCGAGTGGTGTTTTGTTGTTGGACTTCTGTGCTCGTCATGGATTGTCCATCACAAACACCATGTTCAGGCATAAGGGTGTCCATATGTGCTCTTGGCACCAGGACACCCTAGGTCGCAGTTCAATGATCGACTTTGTTGTCGTTTCATCTGACCTGCGGCCGCATGTCTTGGACACTCGGGTGAAGAGAGGGGCGGAGCTCTCCACCGACCACTACCTGGTGGTGAGTTGGCTCCGATGGCGGGGGAGGAAGCCGGTCCGACCGGGCAGGCCCAAACGCACTGTGAGGGTTTGCTGGGAACGTCTGGCGGAGTCCCCTGTGAGGCGGAGCTTTAACTCCCACCTCCGGGAGAACTTTAAACACGTCCCGAGGGAGGCGGGGGACATTGAGTCTGAATGGACCATGTTCCACACCTCTATTGCTGAGGCGGCTAGTTGGAGCTGTGGCCGCAAGGTTGTCGGTGCATGTCGTGGCGGCAACCCTCGAACCCGCTGGTGGACACCAGCGGTGAGGGAAGCCGTCAAGCTGAAGAAGGAGTCCTATCGGGCTTTTTTGGCCTGTGGGACTCCGGAAGCAGCTGATGTGTACCGGCAGTCGAAGCGGCAGGCGGCTCGGCTGGTCGCCGAGGCAAAAACTCGGGCGTGGGAAGAGTTCGGAGAGGCCATGGAGAAAGACTTCCGTACGGCTTCGAAGCGATTCTGGTCCACCATCCGGCGTCTCAGGAGGGGGAAGCAGTGCAGCACCAACACTGTTTACAGTGGGGGTGGTGTGCTGCTGACCTCGACTCGGGACGTCGTGCGTCGGTGGGCGGAATACTTCGAAGACCTCCTTAATCCCACCAACACGTCTTCCATTGAGGAAGCAGAGCCTGAGGACTCTGGGTCGGGTTCTCCCATCTCTGGTGCTGAGGTTGCCGAGGTTGTTAAAAAGCTCCTCGGTGGCAAGGCTCCGGGGGTGGATGAGATTCGCCCTGAGTACCTTAAGGCTCTGGATGTTGTGGGGCTGTGTTGGTTAACGCGGCTCTGCAACATTGCGTGGACATCGGGGGCAGTTCCCCTGGATTGGCAGACTGGGGTGGTGGTCCCCCTATTTAAAAAGGGGGACCGGAGGGTGTGTTCCAACTACAGAGGAATCACACTCTTAAGCCTCCCTGGTAAGGTCTATTCAGGGGTTCTGGAAAGGAGGGTCCGTCGGATAGTCGAATCTCGGATTCAGGAAGAGCAGTGTGGTTTTCGTCCTGGCCGTGGAACACTGGACCAGCTCTATACCCTCAGCAGGATTCTTGAGGGGGCATGGGAGTTTGCCCAACCAGTCTACATGTGTTTTGTGGATCTGGAGAAGGCATTCGACCGTGTCCCCCGGGGGATCCTGTGGGGGGTACTCCGGGAGTATGGAGTACCGGACCCTTTAATAAGGGCTGTCAGGTCTCTGTACGACCGGTGTCAGAGTCTGGTCCGCATTGCCGGCAGTAAGTCGGACTCGTTTCCGGTGAGAGTTGGACTCCGCCAAGGCTGCCCTTTGTCACCGATTCTGTTCATAACTTTTATGGACAGAATTTCTAGGCGCAGCCAAGGTGTTGAGGGGATCCGCTTTGGTGACCTTAGGATTGCGTCTCTGCTATTCGCAGATGACGTGGTCCTATTGGCTTCATCAGGGCGTGATCTACAGCTCTCACTGGAGCGGTTCGCAGCCGAGTGCGAAGCGGCCAGGATGAAAATCAGTGCCTCCAAATCCGAGACCATGGTCTTGAACCGGAAAAGGGTAGAGTGCCTTCTCCGGGTTGGGGAGGATGTCCTGCCCCTAGTGGAGGAGTTCAAGTATCTTGGGGTCTTGTTCACGAATGAGGGGAAGATGGAGCGGGAGATCGACAGGCGGATTGGTGCAGCGTCTGCTGTGAAGCGGGCGCTGTACCGATCCGTTGTGGTGAAGAGAGAGCTGAGCCAAAAGGCGAAGCTCTCGATTTACCGGTCGATCTACGTTCCTACCCTCATCTATGGTCACGAGCTTTGGGTCGTGACCGAAAGAACGAGATCCCGGATACAAGCGGCTGAAATGAGTTTTCTCCGTAGTGTGTCTGGGCTCTCCCTTAGAGATAGGGTGAGGAGCTCAGTCATCCGGGGAGGACTCAGAGTAGAGCCGCTGCTCCTCCACGTCGAGAGGAGCCAGTTGAGGTGGCTCGGGCATCTGGTCAGGATGCCTCCTGGACGCCTCCCTGGAGAGGTGTTCCAGGCACGTCCCACCGGGAGGAGGCCCAGGGGAAGACCCAGGACACGCTGGAGGGACTATGTCTCCCGGCTGGCCTGGGAACGCCTTGGGGTTCCTCCTGAGGAGCTGGCCCAAGTGGCTGGGGAGAGGGACGTCTGGGCCTCCCTACTGAAGCTGCTACCCCCGCGACCCGACCCCGGATAAGCGGAAGACAACGGACGGACGGACGGACGGACGGCTCGGTTTGACCGTGTCTCATTTATAATATCCATTCCTGTACGGCTCAGAGGTGTTCAGATACCTAACACATCAAACATGAATACAAAGCAGATGGAGCAGGAAACGTTAAACTGTAGAGCTTTTGCACAAATCCAGTCGGCACAAAGATTTAGGATAATGTCTGAGGTCACCACCTCTTAAATGGTTGTGTCCCAATATACTTCTAAACACATCAACCTCTTTACCCTGAAACGCAAAGAAAGTTAATGCACCGCGTTTACTTTAACCCAGCTTGACCTTCTCTCTGCAGCATTGGCTCTTAAGGCACCAACCCAGACAAATGGAAAGCAAATGTCTGAACCCTGTTTTGTTCTTCCGTGGACCTGCTGGAAGTCACTCTGGGTCAGTTGCCTTGGCTATTTCGCTGAAAACACACAAGACAACCGCTTTGAACTATCAAAGAAGCAATTCTTTGTAAAACAAGGTTCGTGTAATTGCTTTAATGACCTTTTTCACGGCCAGAAAATTGATTTAGGAAATCTATGTGTTCACCTCACATACTGTATGTCTGTAGACCGTGAAACCAAAAAAAAATAAATAAAAATAAACGACAAGGGTTTTGCCTTTTTAACCTTTAGGCGATTCGTCTTGATGACAGCTGGCGCTGTGAGAGCAGACGGGTCCCAAAACACTGCTACAGCAACCAAGCTGTTAGGTTACACGGCCTTGAAATGTACCCTGCAAACAAGATAAGTCTTTGAAGATTTGGCTTTCTGGAAAAAAAAAATGAAAGCAATCGATACACTTTAAAATAAGATTCATAAAAATCACTGAGTGCATTTCCACTAAAACACAGGACCACAGTGATCGTCCACTGATGCCATTTAACGTTAACGCAACAAGCTAATCTGAGGGAACGCATCTGAGAGACTCCAGCGATGAACGAGAGCAAAACAAGATGATAAACACTGGGGAGGGCATCAGCGGAGTGGAAACAGGTGAGACTGATGAACTGAACCGCTGAGATGGGTGCAGGCTGGCTGACCGAGGGGCACTGGCAGGAATTTACCCTGCAACCGAATAAAAACACCGGCAACAAAAAACAAAAGACCCGATAAAACTGAAAAGAGATCTAACAGACATGCCCTCAAAGTTCTTCAGGTTATGATTCTAATATCTGAGGTCGAAAAGGATCTGTTTGCTAGAGAAATGTAAATAATTCTGACTCATACCAAGTGATGATATTCAGAAAGCAGTGAAGTTCTTTTTTTTATTCAGATAACAGGTAAACTCATACACAACACAATACCACATCTGTCTGGTAAATATGCGGTGAGACGCTGTGAAACATGAAGAATGTGTGCAGATGCCTTCCAGTGAAGCCTTTAAAGCGCCGACAAAGGAAGCTGAATGAGAACGGGGGCTGTCAGGAGATCGCTTTGCATCAATAGGCTGCACAGCTTCTCCGAGGCCCATTCGGTTGCAAATGCAGCCAGACCTCAAAGTGAATTGCTGATTCTTGGTAAACTTTGACAAGGCCTATTACACAGATGGATAACTGCTTTCGCTGGGGAATCAGAGGCCAGATGCACTGAGTCATGCCTCCTGTCAAGTGTCCCTCAGCAGCAAAGCCCCGTTAAAAACACTTCACCTCATCAGATATGAGGCGACTCTGATGATGTGCCAGCTTTTCAGTGGGCTGTCCAAAGCGCTGTTACTTAATTACAGCTGTAAGGATCTACGACGTACAAGAGTGAAGAGTAGGATGCTGCGGCCAAATAAAGACTCAAAGCAACCCTGGTTGTTATCTTAGATGTTTGAGGAGTCAGGATTCTCGCAGTCTGGGATGTTTTCTGGTGTTTTTTTTGTCCACCATCAGAGGAGGAAAAACAATGTTTCTGTAGCATACCACAGCTTCTCAGTCTCAGGTGTTTCACCAGGATTGCCTCGTTTTGAGCTCCGTCCATCTTCCCATCAACTCCGACATGCTTCCCAGTTCCTGCTGTCCCACAGCATGATGCTGCCACCTCCACAATCCAGCGTCAGGCTGGTCTGTTCAAAGTATCGCTCAGTGTTTCCTCCCATCATGCCGTTCCATTCTGGGCTCATCTGATCGGAGCTCTGTCTTCCATGTTCGTTGTCTCCTCTACATGGTTTTGGGGCAAATGTGGGACTTTCTTCTTGTCACTCTTCGATGAAGGCCACTGCTGAGTGACTAATAGTTGTTGTTACGGTCAGTGGCTTTCGTTTGTGTTTTCTCTTTTCTGGTGTTATTTAAATTCAGCTGCAGTTGCTGCTTCCTGCCAGCTGGCTCCGCTGCGGCATCTCGCTGCAGACCTTCTGGGTCATTTCCTCCATTTCCTCCTGCATCACTTGCTGTTAAAGTTCTCCTCTTCTCCCGATTGGATACTCGCCTTGATTGCTCCACCAATCCTGAAAGAGATCTCCTTATTTAAAAATGGCACTTCTTTACAGACGGGCCAGCTGTGTTTTGTTGAGCGGCTTGCTTCGTATACTCGATGTGTCGCCCTTTTTGTTATGGCCTACGAGTCAGGTCGTAACATTTGTCCTGAAAAATCTTCTTTCAATGAAAGGAAAAGTTTATTTCTAAAACATGGTTCAAAGTGCTGTACATGAACAGAAAAACATTACAGAGGGAAATATTAAAAAGAAAAAAAATTACAGTAACAAAGGAATAAACTAAGTACACCTGAGTCATGGATCTTTGCAGCTCCTCCAGAGTTACAATTCAATTCAATTTTATTTATATAGCGCCAATTCATGAAGAATGTCATCTCAAGGCACTTTACAAAGTCAAGTTCAATCATATTATACAGATTGCTCAAAAAAATTCCTATATAAGGGAACCAGTTGATTGCATCAAAGTCCCGACAAGCAGCATTCACTCCTGGAGAAGCGTAGAGCCACAGGGAGAGTCGTCTGCATTGTCCATGGCTTTGCAGCAATCCCTCATACTGAGCAAGCATAAAGCGACAGTGGAAAGAAAAACCACCCATTAACGGGAAGGAATGACTGCTTCTCTGGTTAATGCTCTCCCGCTGGTTTAGGGGCACGTCCATGTCCAGGTGGATCGGCCGCTGGTCCATCCTCTCAGTGTTCAGAAGCTCTGGCAGATGTTCACAGCTGGGATGCTGGTTTAGATCCTAGCCCTGCTTTAAACGTCTCCACAGCTTTCTCCCTGACATGCCTGCTGGGTTCCTTCGCTCTTCAGGAGGCTGAATGTTCTCTAATGTTCTCCCACACACATCAGCTGGATGTACTCTGAGATTAGATCACACACTGGTGGACCTCAGCTACTAAGGCAACATTCTGCTCTGCGATGTCTCAGAGGGACCTGAATACAAACGTCACACTTCTGCAATTAAAAGTTGAAAACCATGCGTTTTTTTCCCCCCACAAGGTCAATTTCTTTAGTTTCATTTTTGATAATAGAATAAAGAGGTTTTACTAAATTCCACAGCAATCTATTGCATCAGCAACAGCTCAACTCAAACTGGTTTTCCTTCACTTTCAGATTCCTGCTGAAGCTTTGCACCTTGCCCCGCTCCTCAGACGAGCGTTTGCAGTAACTCAATAAACGTCCGGGCCACAAGCCCCTCTGACACGCCGTCAGCCTGGAACGCTTGTCCGTGCGGGACAAGCTGCTGCAGCAACCAACAGCTGATGGTTCACAAAAGACAGAGGCGGAGACAAATCCAGACACACCCGAGAGCAGAGCCGAGGTCCGAGCCTCGGGTCTGTGGATAAAAAAAGCCACCAGTCCTCTGGAGGCTGTAAAATCAAAGACTGAGACATAAATCTGCACAGCTTAAAGATTCCCCTCCTGTGGAGATTTGGTGAGCTGAGGGGTAAGCAAATCTTTTTCACGAAACGTTGAACTCTTGGGCAACATTTAGACCCGCGGTGCGTGGAATAAGTGCTGTTTGCCCGAGCACGATGGCACATTATCAGAGGGGACAAATTTAGTATCGTCTTCAGGCAAACTCCTTAAGCTATTAAAAATTAATAGTGGCTCATTATTCCGCGCGAAGTTAGTATCTGGAGCAACATAAATGTGCCGTTTTATTCTTACTAATACACTAATCATCAGCTTAGTTAATGAACCTGGAACAATGTGCAGTAAATGCAGCGAAACCAAAGTGGCAGTGATGAAAATCACAAGCTGAATTATGGTTTTATGCTCAATTCTGCTCCCTAAATACTATTACCTCTCTTTCCTTGGCTGTAATGGTTTTACTACTCCAAATCTCTGCTGATGACTTTGCAGCCGCACACAAAAAAAAACCAATCCTCGCACCTTTGCTAAATCTGATTAGAGGCAGCTTCGGAGCCGAGGGGAAAGAGAGAAGGTTTCAGAATCGCTTATTTTTCCCCCTCCCTCCCTGTGGCCTGTTGCCAGGAGGAAGGATATGAAGTATAATTTCAAAAACATGGCAAACGCAGACAGTGGAGGCCATGTTGTCCCTGAATGTCAGGAACTTGCCAAGGGAGAGAGAGAGATGGGTGACTTTGATCTAGGAAACATGCTTCCTTCTTGATGTACAGTAAAATATTTAAACAGAGTAAAGAGATTGTAAGACAGGATACAACCTCAGGCAGATAATGTGGAATTGCTATACGGGGAAAAGTATTTGCCTCCTGTAATATTTTAAAGTCTTTGATCATATAAATGATTTTAATATCAAAGATAAGCTGATGACGACATAATTTAAGGTGAAAACATCTTTGCGAACCGACCCAAGTCTGAGGGAAAAGGTAATTGTCACTTAAAGGCAGAAGTAGGTTCAAAAAGTAAAAAGGCTGAACACAGATTAGTTTCGACCATCTGCATTTCCAGCTCCGCAGCAGGGACAGGGACTAATGTTCCCACCGGTGGTCTCCGGCTCCAGTCCACGAGGGCCGGTGTCCTGCTGCTTTAGATGCATCTCTGCTTCAGCAGGCCAGACTCCTATATGAGCTCATTAGCAGAGCTCTGCAGAGCCTGACTACGTGCAAGTCAGGTAGTTTAACCGTTTGATTCAGGTGTCAGGGACACATCTAACAGCAGCAGGACACCGGTACTCGTGGACTGGAGTTTGAGACCGCTGGTTTAAAAGCACCTGGTTAAGTAACCAGGATGAGAGAAATCCAGGCTAGGTTATTGCGTTCTGAAGCCGGATTTATCCACCTCTGCTTAAAGGTATCCTGCTTTTTTAAGCCTTCCAAAGTCAACTATAAGCATATATATATATATATATATGAAATACTGCCTTTGGCACTGTGGAGTATTCATTTATTATGAAATATTGGCTGTTTTCTGGTACCATTTTTTTTAAAACCTGGAAGAAAAATGCTTGCCTCTTCTCCCCATATAGGGTTGCCCTAGAGCCGCTTCAGCATGCTGTGCAGATCAGGTGCTAAAAGAGCCCCCTCGCCTCGACTTTGAGCAGAAATGATGGCGGTTCTCCTCTGATCACCGTTTCTTGGAGGTATTGTTTACTGGGCAGGGGCGGCGCGGTCAGGGTAGGTACTTCCTGGAAGGGGCGGGTTATCAACGCACTACATAGACCGGTAACGAACCACTCCTTTTCCAGGACATGGAGGGGCTGCTGCTGCTCAGACATGCTTGAATCAAACGAAATACCACTTTGGGCATGATTTCAATGAAAGAATAGCATCATAGCACAGCTAAAAACTCAAAATGTTGATTTTGAGGTGATATATTAGCTCTTTAGACCTACTAGAAGGTTGTGCCAATCTTGGCAGCAACAACCACCATGAAGGAGTCATAACAACTGGCTATGAGTCTTTTCTTAACTAAATTGTTTTAATCCAGTCTGAGGGGAGGGGTTTTAAAGAGGAATGGTCTTTTAAAGGTCATGCCACAGCATTTCAGTCAAATTTAAGTCCAGACTTTGACTAGACCACACCAAAACCTTCACTTTCTTTGTTGTCTTTCAGAAGCTGATTTGCTGGTGCGCTTTGGATCACTGTCCTGCTGCTGCAGACCAGAGTCCACTTGAACATAAAATAGCAAACTGATGGGTGAGCAGAATTCAAGGTGCCATCAAACAAACCAAGTTGTCCAGGTACTTCAGCAGCAAAGTTTCAAACCGGCCACCTTTGCGGCCCCTCCGCGATGTAAACGCCTGGCTCCCTGACCCCTTGGCCACCTCTCCCACACATCTGGTGGAGGGCCGTGTTTGAGAGATCTTCAACACTGGGCTGTTATTCAGAGCCTCCTTTGCAAATCTAGCTTTAAGACATTGTGCAAAAAACCCGGAGAGGGAGAAAAACTTTCCATTGGAAACAGGGATAACGGCAGGCTGCGTATGGTTTTCTGCAGGTGTGGACTGCTGACCTGGACGGAGGAAGTCAACGAGGTTAGGAGGTCAAAGAAGCACTCTGAGGATCTCCTGAATCCAGTCCCCATGTTCAAAAGAGAGGGGAAGAGCTTAGGGACTCACGGCCAGGTGAGTCCATTACCACGGCAGACGTCACCTGAGGCTCCCCAGTGGCCCGGGTCCAGGAGAGGAAGAGATTGCTGAAGACTGAACATCGTAGGACTGTCAAGGCTGATAAATCCCAGTTAGGACTGAGAGAAGAGAGAGAGATGCTCCAACTAGGGAGGGATCAGACCGTTCGCCCAGCATTGTTTAATAGATCTGGACCAGCCTGACAAAAAGCAGTTCACCAACTCAAGAACAGCGTAGATTTCCTATTAATGGATGTCTCACTCAGTGCAAGACTTACGCTCAAAATAAGCTCATCTACATAAAAACATGTGAACATGACTGACCTGTTTTCCTAAAATAAAGCAGTTGCAGTAATGTTGTGACTCAATAAGTCTAAATGCAATCTTTATTTCACTCCATTTCTTTGAGTTGGTCAAAACTCTTCTTAAATGAATCCTAAATAATTAAGTTTTGATTAATTGAACCAAATTCAAATCAACTTCCTCTTTCATTTGATAATGCTTTTTTTAAATTTAATCAAAACTTCATTATTTAGGATTAATTGAATGCAGTTGAAATATGTTGTTAAAATGCATTTCTAAAATACTAAGAAAAGAGTTTTGACCAACTCAAAGTAATTGAGTAAAATAAAGATTGCATTTAGATTTATTGAGTCACAACATTACTGCAACTGCTTTATTTTAAGAAAACAGGTCAGTCATGTTCAGACATTTTTATGTAGATGAGCTTATTTTGAGTGTAAGTCTTGCACTAAGTGAGACATCCATTAATAGGAAATCTACGCTGTTCTTGTCCAGGTCCATTAAACAATGCTGGGCAGCTGACCGAGGAGCTGCACACAGAGACAACATGGACTTCTGTCCAAACAGAACAAAAAAAGACTAAGAGTTATGGTACCTGGACTCTGAGACCGCTGGCGTTACGTTGAGGGGCGGCGGGCCCTTAATATAATTAGAGGTCTGACACTGAAACAGAGGGAAGAAAGCTGGAGAGTAACAAGACAAAGAGAGGCTGCAGATAAATGACGGAGCGCATGAGAGCTTGATTGGACGAGAACAATTTAACAAGCAGCTGCGAAGATGGGAAGATCAGCCAGCGTGGCAGATATGGTAACGCTAGATGCAGGCCTGCCAGGAAGTGGGCAGTGATGACAGGCGTCTGATTGGCTGCACTGTGATTTCAAACAGCCCACAGGAGACTAAATACCACTTTAGATTCAGCTGAGGATACCAACACAAGCATGGCATCGCTCCCATTTTACTCTTTCTATACTAGACAGGGAGGGTTAAAACCGGCCAGCAGAACTAATCCTTTATCAGCTTTTAGTTTTGGTGTGAAGACATTTAGTTTGTGTATACAAAAGCTCCAATAGCATTGAAATATTATGCATGAAGTTTTTGTTTCTTCTAATTTCTGTTTATGACCTGGTGTTATAAAGATCATTTTGATCTGTTTAACAGCAGTCCTCATTATTCATGGCAAATGTTTAGCAATTTGATACATTTTAGCCCATTTATACCAACTTTGGCATTAAAGCGTCTCTTGTTTGCAAAATAGATCAGTTTGAATTTGGGTGTTGGGGGTCTTAGCAACATTGTGATTTTTTTTTTTTTTTTTAGCCTATATATATACAGTTTGGTGAATTTAGAGTACGTAAATATAGATTTATGATGACGAAAAAGTATCTTCTCCCTTTGGGGAAGAATGTAAAAGTTGAAATTTTTAAGAAATTTCAACACATTACCAATGAACATCTACATATGTTTTCAATAAAATATATTTTTATATATTTTAGGGAAGTGAGTGGCACAAATAAATGTAAATGGTGCACACATTGCTCTAACTATTTTGGTATTTTCTTTTTTTTGGAGGGGGGTGGGGGGATTAAAAGAAAGTTCCCCAAAATATAGATTCTAGACTAAATGTTTTCAATTTACCCCAACACATCCAAAGTTGTGCATAAATTTAAAAAACAAAACAACATAAAGGGCTGAAGTAATTAACTGTATTAATCGTGATTAATCGGTTTTTGAAATAATTGTCAACTAATTTGATCATCGAATCGTTATCTAGCATAAAGCTACACAGACTCTGGAACATGCCAGTCTCTGAAACAATAACCTACTTACAGCAGCAAACAAGACAAAACTGTAAATGCTTTTGCCATTTGCAATACATTTAAAATGTGCAATAAAGTTTATTACTAAATTCCAAACGTTGGTTTATTTAGCCGTGTTTATTTACTAAAAGTACCTCTTTTTAGATTAATCAAAAAAACGATCGATGGCGGCAGCCCTGCGAGGCAGGAGTGGAGACCTTGATCGCAGCTGAATGCCGGTTAGTTCAGGCTGAAGGGAAGGTCGTTAGGATCCAAGGTCATCCATAGAAAATCCTGTGCAGCGCATCTGATTGAAACCACTTTTTATTTGCCGTTTGCAACAATGTTTTAAAGAAAAACTTTGCTGTGTTATTTCAATCTGAAAAAGTCACACGGAAAGAAAAAGACAATTAGAAGAATTTTATTGATACAATTATTTTTAAGACTTTGCCACTCAGACCTCGGCAGGAAACATTAGTGCTGAATTTTACTTTAATATGCATAAGCAGGTGTATGAGAACAGAGATGTTTCCCCCCAGGCCTGAAACTGGTGGTGGAGTGGAGATAGACGAAGTTGGTTCAGTCCATAAACGCTGGTTGGCGACACGATCAGCTTGAGCTGAATTGGTGGGATCCAGTACACTGCGTGAGCTGATACCAGTGCTTCACTCAGGGACCCAGGAAGATAAATGTCCAGCTTGGATAAACACAGGTTTGCATGAACAGTCCATGATGAGCAAGCATGAAGCGACTGTGGAGAGGAAAAACTCCCCTTTGGGAAGAAACCTCTGGCAGAACCAGGCTCAACATGGCGGTCTTCTGCTGGACAGGGGATGCAGTAAGAGTCCGGGAGGAATTACACTCTGTCCAAAGAGTCCAAATCAGACATCGCGCAACCACTGCTTGCACTTTGGCTGGGTAGCAGGCTGAGACGTGGATTTGAAGACCTTTCAAGATGAACTCTGGATGCTGATTGGGCTTCGAGGAGGTGCGGTTCAAAGCCAAACTAACGGCGTTGGGGGGGGGGGGGGGGGGGGGGGGGGGGACATGCATATGAGTATTTTCTGAACCGCTTATACAAAGCCTAAATTAGCCAGGAAATGCCGGCCTGTTCTGTGGAAGCTCCCATCCACGATTAGCCCAGAGCGTACTCTAAACGCCCCTGAACATGTGTCCAACTGTTACAAGCCCCATCAGACACGGCACCTTAAAGCCGGCTCCCATCAGTCCACACAGATGTCAAAGCTCCACCCAATAAAGCTGACGGGCTCCCTTCTGCCCTGGAAAAACCTCTCAGCTTGCCTCATAATTATTCTGCCGGCCCTGTTAAGAATCCGGAGACGCTCTCCCTCCCTCTTGCCTCTTTTATTCCTTATTTCCCCCCCCCCCCCCCCATGCTCCATCACTCAGGCAGAGCCAAAGATGCTGCAGAGAGGCTCCCCGGGCTGCAAAGGCCGCGGCGTCGCAAAGAGGCACGCGTGTAAACAATCGGCCGGCCTCCAACTGGGGTTTTATTGCTGAGCATCTCTTCGCAATAAAGAGGAGATAGATCGAGACGCTCGTTCTGTACAAGAAAAGAGCTTGAAGCTTTTCAGTGAATTAGAAACAAAAATCTGCGTTTGCTTAAAAGCGTGACAAACAAAAAGAGCCAGCCGCGCTGGAACAGCACGCAGCAAAGACTTGGATTTCAGTCACCGCTGCCTGAGAGGTGGGGATAACTTCCTCGACAATTTGGACGCGTGAATCACGAGCGCTTGAGTGCAAGAAGCAATCTGGATGAAAGTTGAAGCGGTGGGGGAACGGGCAGCTCCTTCTGGTCAACAATCAGGTGAAGATAACTGCGGGGACAGTAGTAGGACCCCTAGCATGGGGCCACATGGCGACACTGGGAGTAATCCAATTCCGGCGCAGTCGGGCAGTAAAAGCAGCTAAATGCATGAAAGTGTTTAAAATGAACACGTTAAGTGCGTCTGTGGAAAATGTCTAAGCTTCAGCTGAACGAAGCGTCAAGCTGTTGGTCACAATTGCGGCTGCATTCAAAGCAGCAATTACCACGACATGACATTTGCATCAACGGAGGTGTTAGCAGTGATGAGGAGGGCGTAATGAAATGGCAGATTTACATAGGATGGGTGTACCTCATTGTGCCTAGTACCAGAGATTTATGGGATTACATGTGATTATTAAAGCAGTAAACCCATATGCTGGGTTTTACTAACCTGGAAGCTTGTATTCATCCACAAATCCAGGATAATTAACCAGTAGAGGGAGTCAGATGTCAGTTATCAAGTAAAAGGAGAAAACAGACACTGATCTTTATTTTTAAATTAAAAATAGACAGTTTTAAAGTCATCTTTCATCTCTGCTGGTCCAAATGTTGTCCTCCGTTTGTCATTCTCCATCCACTGTCTTCCTCAAGCTGTGACTCAGGGTCTTTCAAGAGTTTTCCAAAATCCTATTTCTAGACATCCTTTTAAGCTTATTCCTAAAATATAAATACAAAATTCAGAACGTTCAAAGACTAAAGAAAGAAGGAAGAGTGAATGCAAGTTTTAGACTGAATACATTCTTACTTTTACTGTCCTACTGCTCTCCAATTAGCATTGCTTGTTGTCATTTCAGTTTTCCACTTTTTTTCTCTTCATAGAAGGTACACCTGGTCTGGCGTTCTGTTAGCTGTGACATCATCAGGGGAGGCAGATCATCCTCTATTACCATCTAACATAGAAAGTACTCCTGGATCAATGTGTTATTCTGTGCTTTCTGTGTCTCTGCTCTGTCTTCTCTAACCCCCAGTGGGTCGAGGCAGATGAGCGTTCACACCGAGCCTGGTTCTGGTTCTGCTGGAGGTTTTCCTCCCTGCTAAAGGGGAGTTTTCCTCTCCACTGTCACTTCATGCATGCTCAGTATGAGGGATTGCTGCAAAGCCATCAACGATGCAGACGACTGTCCACTGTGGCTCTACGCTCTTTCAGGAGGAGTGAATGCTGCTTGGAGAGACTTGATGCAACCTGCTGGGTTTCCTTAGAGAGGAAACTTTCTGACCAATCTGGAGGATTTGATGGAATTTGACTTTGTAAAGAGCCTTGAGATGACATGTATCATGAATTGATGCTATATAAATAAAATTGAATTGAATTAAAAATACAACAAAAAAAACCATTTTCTATTTTAATAGTTATCTGGGCCTGGAAAATAACTAGTTTCATATTGTATCAGCCTGAGAAGTCTGGTGGCAGCAACAGGTTCATGGGGAACCCCTGGCATCTCCAGGTGAGTCTGAAGGATCCCCAGATTCCCCAGACCCGGTGAGTTCTGGGTCGGTCCTGCGGTGTCCTTCCTATGGAGGCATCATATTTAGCTGCCTGGAACCCCTCAGACGACAACGCATCATTTCTCAAAGACAGCACCCAGTTACCCTACGGACGAGCTCATTTCCATCACTTGTATATAGAATTGTTTTTCTGTCATAATGCATATCTAATGACCTCAGGTAAGCAGCTGAACCAGTAAATCAGTAGCTTAGCACTTTCTCACCTTGGTAGTGCCCTCATTACTACAGCAGAGGTTCTAGCAGTCCTATCTCTTCCCCCATCACTCATAAACAGGGCCCTGAAATACCTAGTCTCCCCTCAGAGGCCAGATCACAATAAAGACAGACAGAAATCAGCAAACCTGTCCAGGGTTAGGGTGACCAGCCAGTTAACAGGACAAAAAACAACATCAGGAAGCCCCCCTCCGTATAGACCACCACCTGTATGAGGCATGATGAGGTCAGATGTCATGCTAGGCAGGTAGCAGGAGGGCGGGGCCCAGAGTGTCCATTCCCAGCATCCCAATCTGACGTTTATCAACGTGTTTCTTATTTAAGTAACTAATCATATTTATAAGGTTAACCATAATCAAATGAGAAGTTACTTTTTCACATTCTTTGAGGTAGCCAGGTGTGGACCTCACCCACCCCGCTGCTTTGAAATCGTGCTTTGCCTTATGAACGCGTCCATTTGAGAATACTGGTAATTATTGTTAATGCAGAAGCTACTGAAGAGCATCTAAATCACAAAGCTGTGCACCCGAGAGCAACAGCCTGGCCTGCAAACACTGCAGTGAAGCTGGAGGAAGACAGCAGAGGAGGTGAAGTGGCACTGGAGGGGAGGCAAGCTGGTAACGACAAACAACAGCGCCCCCCAGTGGTCGGCGTGAGAAGTATTAGAAATCCTGGTGGAAAAATGTCTCTTCAATGAACCAAACGGAGATTTTGGTGCATGAATGTGCTTTAAATTAATTGTTCCCCCCTGCAACAACTAATAGATGGTTTAAGATAGGGTGAAAACATATTAGAGGGACTTTATTTAAACAGATTCACTTTATTTGTTGTTAGGAAGGTTGGATCATCGTCTCTTCATTTAAAAAGTAAATTATTCTTCCTGACTGAAGCCAGTAAAGTCCACTAGTGGAGCTAATACACCACCTCTAATGCAAAAAGTATTTAGTTCATAATAAAGCTGAAGGCTGAAGACAAATGGATGCCTCTCTTCTGATTTTCATTTCTCTAAAACAAAACAAAAAAAAATCTTTATTACTTCACTGTTCTGCACATCTCCGTGTTGGACCATCACATAAAATCCCTACAAAATAACCATCACAAGGCCCTGCATGCTTACGCCGTAAAGTAGGAAAAGCTAGCAGTGATTTAAAGTTCACTGAAAGTTTGGAAGCTGAAAGAAAAAGACAAGCCAGGGATAAGATGTCAGATTTTATTAGTTCAGTTTTCAAATTTAAAATTTTTCACTTGACATTGGTTAGAAAACATCATTTCTGCAGTCCGCATCACAAGGAACCCGCAACACGGAAAGAGGGAACTCCAAAGAAAATGACTGTAGGCAGGTGTTTTAAGAGATATGTTAATACAGCTGACGGCAGACTATTTACAGCAACGGTTTGACGTCGTGGCGGCCATTTCTCAGAGAGAAACGACACGCTTCGTAAAGCCAGAAGCAACGGAGGCCGTTTGAAAACCAGGCCGTCAGTTTCTCAAAGCTTTGCGCCAGCTCAGTTTAAAATAAATTAAACTCACGAGGAGAAAGACGAGCGCAGGAGAAAGGGGGAATGGGTATCTGACCCTAATTTCTCAGCGGATGTCAAACTAAATTCCAGACAATTTTCCTCCATTTGAGTCAAGAATACCGAGCGAAAAACCGGCCCTGACACCGGCGCGGCGCAATTACTCCAGAAATAAATTAGAGATGGAAAGTTGTATTAGTGTGCATTTCTAAAAACAAAAGTACCTGATTTTCTCTCTGTGACCCCGCTGTAATGCCTTTGCATAACTTATAGAAAACTTGTCACACTCTTGTAAAACTCACAGTCGTCATTCATTAATCGCACTCCTGGAAAACAAAACAACACCAACGAAGACCGGTAAGGAATTCCACCCTGCAGAATCCGTATACCTTCGAGTCAAAACGTGGTGGAGATTTCATACAAATAAAGGACACTTTTCCTGTTTATATACACACAAACACTTCTGTACAAGTTTTCACCTCCAGAAACAGGCCGACTGAAACATTCCCACCCGCAGAACAAATGGAAATCCGATCGCATTCAGTGATTAAAACTTAAGTAAATCTAAAGCTTTGTTTTAGCACTTGTTCAACCGAACATTCGGTTTATCGTACAGGATCCAGGTTTACGGTATGACCTTGGACCTTGATTGGATTAGGCTCTTTGATCTACGGTGCCTTGCAAAAATATTCAAAAACTTTTCTTTTTTTTCCCAGTTTGTCACGTTGAAACCACAAATTCTTACTGGAACTTTGTCTGACGGATTAAAACAAAGTACTGCATAATTGTAAAGCGGAACAAAGTTTCCAGAAATATTTTTTAGTTTACAAATAAAAGATCTGAAAAGTGTGGAGTGCATTTTTATTCCGCTCCCTGTACACTAATTGGCCTGAATTACATCCAGTGCAGTCAACTGCTTTCAGGAGACACTTAATTTAGCCCTCAGAGGTTTGTTGGACAACATAAGAGGACAAGCGGCGTCATGAAGACCGAAGAACACAGCAGAAGGCGCCGAGGTAAAAGGTTTAGCTCATAAAGTCATTTCCCTGTAATAACGAACATCTCAAGCACCGTTTGGTCCAACTGAAAAAGGCCCGGCTGCAAAACTACAGACATGGCCGTCCCGCTGCACTCACAGGCCCGGCGGGGGGGGCACGCCGACTCTGGAGGAGCTGCAGAGATCCACGCTCACGCACTAGTTCTGTGTTGGTTTAGCACATAAGAGCCTCATGAAATATGTTCAGGTTTTTGGGTCAGTGCGACAGGAAGTGGAAAAAGTTCACGGGTTATGAATATTTTCTGCAAGGCACCGTATATTTGACGTAAATATTAAAACAAAAAGGTAAGATAGTGTCAATTAAAACCTCCCCCGCATAAAACACCAGAAACTGAAAATTCAACACTGTTAACCTGCGCCGCTATTTAGTAGTGTTGCGTTGCCGAAGAATCATGATTATGTTATCGAGTGATTTCATTTACACGTCAAAGCAACACCAAACAGTTTTACGATTAAAGGAAATGTTAACTGTGGATTTGCCTTCAGGCGTACGGACAGACGAGGGGAAAATAGCCCTTATTCCTCATCGAAGGCAGTGAATGTTTAAAGTTCATAGTCTGTTTAAGTCAAACCCCAGAAAGACAAGTTCAGTTCATCTGCCTGCTTTCGTGCGGCATAAAGCTTATTGAAGGCCGGCGTAGCGCGTCCAGACGGACACGCGGCGTTCTCCTGGGCTTTGAGTCAGACGAGCCGCTGGATCTCATTCTGGGACAAGTGTCCACGGCCTGGGCGGACTGGAGCTTCAGGAAGTGGCTTTGTGGTGTGGACCAGGCTCACTTCGGCACTTTGGAGGGCGTGTCAGTCTCTGTGAGCTGCCGATCTTCACTCCATGCCTCCCTGGTGCTCTTCAGGGCCTGTGTGCGCTGCTGGTCCACAACCACATAGTCAACACGCTCATCCGACGCAGAGATGCCACTCCCGTTGTTTTTCATCTGAGGAAACACGAAGCCGTCAGAGGATTAAGACACTAAGCCCCTGAAAATAAAAATAAAACACTGGCGGTGGACTCCTACCTTCCGAGGTGGGGTAGACTTCCCAGATTCAAGATCCAAATCCAAGTACTCCACCTGTTTATCTCCCTTGGGCTTCACCGTCGGGCTACTCCCGCCGACCACAGGCAGGGACGCGACCATCATCATTATCTGCGTGAGCGAGGACAAGTTGGTTTTTTCCCCCGCGAGGACCAAGAAAAACACAGTTCAAGTCCAAATGAACTGACCTGTTGTCACAATAACCAAAATCCTTCAGGATTCATTCTTTCTTTGAGCAAAAGCCACGTCGGAAACTGAATCTGCCGCCATCACCAGGCGCTCATGCCGGCACACCTTCACGTTTAACACGTTCTAATGAGGAAATTTAAAATATATTCCCCTATGTGTTCCACATTAAAGGTCTTTTGGTTTATCGAGGCCCAATACTAGCAGTCCGTTGGTAAGATCTTCACAACACAGGACGAAAAACATGATTCTAACGCTAACCTTCAAGACCCTTGGTGGGGTTTTGCTAAATCTTTTCTCTAAGAGAGCTGCGTGCCACAATAACTCGTGCAGCAGCTGCAGTGGTTTCGTAACGTAGCGGCAACACGTCCATGAAGCAGCAGCTACCTGGACCTCAGCCGGCATCACAGCCGTGTCCGTGAAACCACGGCTGCCAAGCGAGTCGATCACTGGATGGTGTTCAGCTGTAAATAATGGGCCCAGCTAAGAAAATGACAACTAGAACCAAACAATCATCACTGTAATACCACGGCATCCAATATCCAAACAGCAAAGGATTGCTTAAATGCCGTATTTGATAGGGACTTATAGCTGCTGCAGAAACTGGCCTGTTACTTGGTTTATATTTCAGTGACCAAGATGCTAAAGCTGACAAAGAGTAATGAGGATATTGTGAAATGTGGGGTTTTCATCACAGATCTAATCACAATATTCACATTTCCTGGCACCACGCAGCCTTAATCTCTGCGCTCCATAATGCTAATGCTTAACCATCATTCACTGGTGTCTGGAAATAAAAAAGAAAGGGGACGACACCGAGTTACACGCTTTTAACAGCAATACTGAGAATATAAGGCGCTGACTGAATAGGGGCTGTTATTATAGCAGCATATTGACCATATTAAAGGGAAAACTTCAAAGCCAGCAGCAACCCTGTATAAATCCACAGATGTAACAAGGCACTTTTTTACCGTATATGTCTCAATGTGGAGAACTTAGAGTCACGAATAAAAGAGATTATTGTGGTCGCACTAATCTCCTGAAATCCCCCACGATTCACGTTGGAAGAACGAAGAAGAATTGTGGTATTGTGACAACTCAAACACACATGTTGGGTCTACAGGTAGAGTTAATTCTGCTCTACAAGTACGGTGGAGATATTAGAACTAGGATGAGACAAAACTAGAACGTAACTATAAAAAAACAAAAAACAGCATCTGAAAACCCTCACAAAAAAATCCACCTCGACGCCTGAAAAAGCCCCAAGAAAACCTGCGGTGCTCTATGCATGTGTGACCCATGAGCAACCAGGCTCACCTCCTCTATGGTGTCAAGTTCCTCCACCTCCCTCTTTACGGGGGTGATGGGGACTGTGCAGTAGAAGGACTCCTCTCTACAGAACGCAAGCAAGGGTGGAAAGCAGCAAAGAACAAGAGGGGGGGAAACAAAAAGAAAAGCAGATGGTTAAGACCGAACATGTAGGGTGAAGAAAATGGTGGAAGCCAGAGCCGAAGGGAGCCGAAGGAAGTGGGAAACTAGAGGAGAAAGAAAATGAGTTGAGTGATGAAAGAGCAGCAAACGGTGGTAAAGTAAGAAAACTGTTAACGGAGAACTGAAAATGACGACCAAAAACCAAAACGTTAACCTGATGGTGTTATAAACCCCTAGAGCCGCTCAAGAGGGCTCCTACTCCTGAACCTTTTCAATCTACAAACTCGTTATTGGGAGTTTATGACCGGCACAAGGTTGGCTAATTGTGGGCTAAACAAGACTTTTATAAACAAATAAAAATGAGCTGTGCATGTGTATTCAGCCTCCCGTTTGCTGATATCCCTAAAATAAAGCAGTCAAAGGGCCCATGGCAGCTCTGGAGGAGCCGGAGCGATCCACAGCTCAGGTGGTGGAATATGTTCACAGAACAACTTTTAGTCCAGCACTCCACAAACTTTCCAAAACTCTGGTCTATGTGGAAACGGGGCAAGAAGTCGTCACGAGTCTCATTTGACGTTTTCCATGAAAACGTAGGGGAAGAAGGTGCTGTTAGAGGCTGGGTGGAGGTTAACCATCACAGCATGGACCCTCAGCATACAGCCAGAGCTTCAATGCCTCAGATCAAAGCATGTTCACCAGGCAGAATGGCCTAGTCAAAGTCTAGAGCTGAAGAAAAACAGGAATCAATGGCAAGACTTGAACTAAATTGATGCGCAGACATGCTCTACATCCAATCTGATTGAGATAAACCCTCTTTTTGTTTTGCAAAATAAAATCAGTCTCCCGGTTTGCTGGGCTGGGAGTGACTCACTTCAAGCTCCAATTTCAGCAAAAAGTGGCTCTACAAGATATTCTCAGGGGGTCTGAAAACACTTTTCAGATTTTCTTTCGTTACAATTTAAAGCCACAGATTATTTCCGTCCCACTTTACAGTTCTGCTGCTTTGTGTTGGTCTATCGTGCTGAATCAAAGCCTAATACGGTTACTGGGACAAATAATGTGGAACTGGTCACAGCGTGTGACGACTTCTGCAAGGAACTGTGTTTCTCTTTTTTCATTGTACATAATTTCGCAACACAACTAAATGCATGTAAAGAAAAATGGAGATAAAGGAAAAAACAAAGAGTAAAAACAGAAAGGAAACTGCAGAGAAAAGGAGTCAAGAGGGGTGAGGAGTCCATCTGCAGGAGCCAGGATTTCATCCACACTCCTGTGTTACCAAGTGGGGGAAGAAATGACCGGAAACTGGGATTTCTTAATGGTTTCGATAAAAAACCATGACACAGCAATCCATTCTCAGAACCTTGTGTTTCTTCTGCTTAATCTTCAGCTGCTTTAATGGTGCAGTTATGAAAAATGCCTGCAGAGGTTATTAACTTACATCTGGTTCTTTAAATAGATAAAACGCAAAAACTACAAGTTGCAACAGGAGATTTTTCTGCAGATTTTATATATTTTTTTGCATTTCAAACAAAACAAAAAGAAGATAATGCAATTTCTTTGTAATCAGTGAATAGTTGAGTGTTACATACTGGTTCATCTGTGGGCATATTAGGGTCCATTTCTACATAATTCTCTGCAATGTCCTCGGAGTCAGTGCTGGAGGCCGTGCTATGCACTGACGGGGGTCTCGCCGGCATTGGAAACCTAGAGAGACTGAGCAGCATTCACAAGGTTTACACACCAACTTTCAGGCAAATTCTCTGAGTGGCGACAATCAAAGCACAGAAGCGGACCTCCTGTCTGACAGGCGGGAGGCTGATCCAGGACCTGTCTGCATGAGCAGCCCTGCGGTGGTCAAACGGTGACTACAGCAATGCGTGAAGTGTTAGTTTACGTCTGTGGCGACCCACTAAAAACGAGGGCACGTTCTCACCAGACTGTTTTAACTCCACAACAGGTTTCTTAAAAAGGACAACGCTTTGTGTCTGGATGACGGTTTGGGTTCCCAGCCATCGTGGGACTATAACGTCCACTTTAGACCACAGCTCTGAGGAGAGCAGAGCGGTGAGAAGATGCCCTCTGGTGTTAGCAAAATGTAAAACTATGAACAACCGTCGGACCGCTCGGATACTCACTCTCTAGCAAATGAGCGTGTGACAGGTGAGCGGACAGGTGTGCATGGCTCCTCCCACTCTGGTAGCGGTTTGATCTCTAACGGGGCAGGTTTTCCTAAAACAAAAGACAATTCTATTAATTCAGCACTAAACCTAACCATCACCAGACCTAAACATGTATTCCCCTACTGGTGCCTTAGCTGTTTATTCCATTAGAGATGGGGAATAATGTGTAGCATATATAAAAAAGACTGCAATAACCAAAATGCATCATTGTAGACCTGCTTAAACTAATGCGTTTTTAAAGTTGTCCCTTTTTTTCCTGTCATTCTGGTAAAAATGAGAATCGTCACAGTAAAAAGAAAGTGCACCCTCTACTAATGAGAGGTTTTTAATGCATAACCTGTTTACAAATTACACAGCAGATTCCACACTTTCCCTTATTGGCCGAGTACCGCCCAAAAAATCCTAAATATGTGCCAAATTCTTAAAAACCCAATAATTAAAGGACATGCACTTTCTTTTTAGAAGGAGTGTCAGCACAAAGGAAACTTAAAAATGTAAACTGACATACATCTTTTTTAGATTTACCACTTCTACCTACTAAAATACTTCTACCTACAGACAGCCATGTGTTAAGGGACAGACTCTGAGACTAATAAATAAAACTGAAGTAGGTTTTGCAGCTCTTGATTAACTGCATTCAGTGGACATAACATCTCCTTGGATTACTATTCTTTTTTTTTTACAACAAAGCCTTATTCCTTTCTTTATCATGAAGAGGAAAGTTCACATGTTAATTTCTAATCTCATCTGTTAATGTATTACATGTATAACACATATGGACCAACAGTTGTCTTGATTTTATCATCTTTTTGTGCTGAATGTCGACATGATAAAGCCTCGGTGAAGGCACGCACCTACGAATAAATGCCAACTTCAGATTCTCTACTGCGTCAGGAAAGGAGGGCTGCTGATTTTGTAAGAACGTGTCATCTGCTCAGTAATCTGTTCATACAAACATCTAAGGAGTTTGGCTGGCTGGAGGCGACGGGTTTAGAAAGCCTAACGTTGCACCAGATTGCAAACAGTTCCTGTCCCTGGATTATTATTTGGTGTCTTCAGACGTTAATTCAAAGAGCACCAGAATATAAACCATGTAAGTACGGGACGTGAGTGAACATGGTGGGTCAGATCACATCTTTGTTCCACCTCCTCCTGACATCCTATCAGCTGTTTTCTGTTAGCGTGCTTTGCTAATGTACGTCACCACTACTTTTATACGGTATCGCCATCTACCCAGGTCCCTCTTTGTAAAAAGAGGTTCTACATCTCAATGAGGTTTTATCTGGATTGCAAACAAAAACACAATAAAACATTTTTGGAAAGGTGTTAGAATTTCAGTTGATTCCATGTGAGAAATAATGTTAGTGTCAGGGAGTATTTTGAGCGTGAAGCCCTCATTCCAAGAACGTCCTGCAAACATTTTAAACTAAGACTGGATTAGTTGAATGTCTTTGAATCAAGCCCCCCCGCCTAATCAGAAGAAAGATCCCACAATATTGTTGCTAAAGCATGCAAACTGCCCGGATGAAGTGTGTTGCAAAGGTCAAAGAGGTTTCAGATACACAGACACAGGTCGGTGGGGGGTACATACCCTTGCGTCGTCCCCTCGGGAATTCACCTACGGTTTGAGAGTCGGTTCGCTCTAAACCGACAACCTTTGCTCTTATTATTTTAGGACTCTGACCTGATTGGTGAAAGAAGACTTTGCTTATTATAAAAAAAAAAAAAAAAAAAAAGAAAGAAGGGGGTGATCACAACAGTTTGAAACTCTAAAATAAGAGTCGCTCTGCCATGCAAAGCAAAAAGACACGATGGCTCGGCTGCACGGCGCAGCTACGTCCTCACTTACACCCTTTCATCTCTCCGTGTCTCTGCGGCACAAATCAAGAGCGTGATCGCCATGACAACAACGGGACCAAGCTACCCAGCATGCGCCTCCCTCCATGCAGCACGGCCTCCCACACAAAGACTGACATCACAGCTGTGCATGCAACGATTGGCTTGTGTGGAAGAGTAAAACGGAGAAACCAGGTCATGTTGAGAAGAGAACGGACAAATCTGCAGCGGAGCGCCGTGTAACGAAGCGGTGACGGCTTTTACTTCAACACACTGAGCAGAACGTCTTTCTGGAGAGCTGCCAAAGGTGCGGGGGTTAGAACATGCTACAAATTAACATGTTTTAAATGGAAAAACATTAAAATGTTTGCGCTCACAGTAGCTACGTTTACAAGGACAAGAATGATCGGAATAAAAACGCGTCGCGTAAACAAGCCAATCAGAATACTGTGATCAGATTAAAATGTCTACTTTTAAATCATTGCTGCACCTTACTGCGTATTTGTTTACATTTGTTTTACACTGTTTACATTTCAACTGCCTACTGCTCACTGCTGCACTTTATCCGGAAGTCAATTGAAACTTATCCTGTAAGTGACTGCGATTTATCACTGCACTTTATCCTGTACTGTAATTCACCGCAAGGTATCCTGTAGAGTTACTGCAATCTCTCTGAGCTGTGTGAAAGCGAAATTTCGTTCTGTATCCACTCTGTGTATACAAAATGACAATAAAGAAAGTCTAAGTCTAAGTCTAAGTCTAAGTCTAAAAAAAACAATGCTGGTCTTGGGCAAACCTGTTGAATCCTTGGGGGGGGGGGGGGGGGGGGATAAAATGCACTGAGGATGCGTGAAGCTAATAGAAGAAACTATTTCTCAAGGCTCATAGAAACAATCCTAATAATTAAGAGGGGGAATTTAAGCCGGCATATTTACATTATCTGAAAATTCATCCATCCCATCTATTAAAAAAGGAAGAAAGGCATCAGTCCTCATGTCTAATATACACAAAATGCTTAAAGATAACCTCTGATTACATTTCTATTCATACTGAAATGTACAGCGCTGTAACCAGGAACAGCCCGGTAGCGCTTGACGGCGTGCTGGTGAGGCAGTTCTGCCGTTTGATTTGTGCGCGCAGGGCGGGGGACACCTGTGGAAGCAGCAGGAAACTGGCGCTCAAGGGTTTGAGACCACTGGTTCAGCGTAAATACGGTCAAGTTTCAGTCTGTAGCCACTTCCTCAGTTCCATAAGTCAAGAAGCTTCTGCCTCACTTTAATGCCATGTTCTCTTTTCTTTCCCATTTTGAGGGGTGGCTAAGAGAAAAGGCCCTCCGTGTCACGTCATATTTCTACCCCACGGAAACAAGAAGTTGCAGATTACCAATAGGCATGGGTCAGTAGTGTCACTTTGTGATATAACAACATAAAAAATGTCCGTCGTCTGACAGCTTTTAGCAACAATTATTCCCACTGCTGCTAAAATAATCGATCTTATTGATCGTTATGTGTATTATTAGGTTATTAAAAACATTTATTATCATTTTGACTTGGATACACAGGTGTGCGTATGTGGCTGTGCTGACGGTCGCTCAGTTTAAAACCACAGTCACCGGTTTCCTGCGCTCACAGTAGCTACGTTTACAAGGACAAGAATGATCGGAATAAAAACGCGTCGCGTAAACAAGCCAATCAGAATACTGTGATCAGATTAAGCTCAATCAGAATAAAATTGTATTCTGGATGAGAGGGGTGGTTTATGCTGATTAATAATCCAACCAGCATGCATGTAAACGCTGGTCAGGATAAAGTTATTCTGAATGTGGCAAACTGACCCGAGTGCGGCCGCCGTAAACGTGACGTGTTTCTGCGTTGGTGAGCGACGGAAATACGTCGGCAAGCAAAACTGTCGGGTAGCCTGATAAAACCGTTCTGTTCGAAACATTAAAGAGCTAAATTTTTTTATTTATTCAGTAACATTTCAACCTTATGCAAGTCCAGCCTGGGCGCTCTGAAGACAAACAAACCCGTATAAAACTGCTTTGTTTGGTATATTTGTTGTTCAGCAAAGCCGGAAGTTCTTCTGTGGATTTTTTAGGGGAATTTGATAACTGAGCATGTCAGAGTGGTTCTATCCTGAATAAAGCCATGTGCGTATAAACGCACATTTTGATCGGATTAATTGATTATGTGCCCATATAAACGGTAAAATCCGATTCTTTTTTTTGTTTTTATTCCAAACAAATTTTAATCCGATCGTGAAATCTTGTGCATGTAAACACAGCTAATGACGAACCAATCAGGTCCTTTCTGCTTAAGATATGTTGAAGATTATAGGATGAGATTTGACTTCAAAAGAAGTGAGATAAAAGTTCTATTTAATTGTACACAGTGGTGGAGGACACAAGAAAAAATTACATTTATAACTGAATTTTGTAAAGGTTATCAAATAAATTTAAACTTTGTGTTTTTTTAAACAGAAACAGTAAAATAAGGTTTCAATATTTGCCTCACCTTGAGAAATATTGTGTTTTTTAAGATACTTTTCATAAATGAAGGTTGTATCTGTTAGTAGCAAAATAAGGACGAAAGAGTGAATTTTATCATATTTATCTTGTTTCAGATTTTAAAGGAATTTCATTCTGAGTCTAAAAGTTTTGTTTTCAATAAAAATCTGATCGTCTTCCAGCCGCCGAGCTGAAGCGAAATTATGTCGAGCACAAAAGACTTTTTCACTTAATTACTTTAAGTAAATTAAGTCGTCACATTTCGGAGAAACCTCCGTGTGAAACGTTGGGCCGTCTGACTCAAAGGGAATAAGGAAGGAAAACTCGTTAGCCGGTAATTCTCTGCTGTGACAATCACAACCGTGGCTTTTTATTAGGCCTGTGTGATGTTCTTTGTCAGGCTTAAACTCCCCCCCCCCTCACTGCTCTCTCCTTCGCTCTTCCCAGATTCAGAATCCCCTTCGCTATCAGGTCTTTCATCAAAGGACTCCATTGAAATGATGGGAACAAAAGAGGATGGAGGTGATCTCCCCAGCCTTGGTCACTGCATGGCATTATGACAAGAAAAAAAAAAAAAACAGCAGGCAGGGTCTCTCAGAAGCTCGAGTGTATTGAACCTTTGACAAGGGGTTAAAACTTCATTAAAAAGAGGTGGCAGGCAGGAAACTAGTTCACCGGTTTGCTCAGAGACATGCATGGAGAAGAAGAGGGTGGTATTTAATAAACCAGACACACAAAGTGAGGCATTTCTTTTCCTACTAATGTCATCTACAGGACTAAACATGGGTGAGACTTAGGGAGGACAGCTCTGTGAGCTCGAACCAGCAGCTGAGTCTGAGACAGAGCACTGCCAGCTGGAGTGTTAGTTTGGTCTGAAAAGCAACGGTGACGTGAAGCAACAACATACCGAGCAACAAATCACAAGCACGACTGCATGCACCCACGCGCAGGGCTCACCTTTACGGTCGGGCTTGAGGTTTCGGTCCACGGGCGGCGGCTGGCACTCGCTGGGCACCAGCCGACGGGGAGGGGTCTTTGGGCTTGAGCGGAAGCCCATGTGGGCGGGCGGGGGCACCTGTTTCCCCAGGGAGGAGAACTCCATGGTGCTCGGGGTCATGGGCACATAGTTCGTGTCCTGCATCGGCTCCGGCAAACTGCCCGAGTGGTGGTGCGACGGCGAGTTGACGCTCATGGGGACGTAGTTCTGCTCGACCTCCTCCATGGAGTGGCTGCTCACCGGGATCATCCCTTTGTTCTTCTGAGGAGCAGAAAGCAGACATGCAGCATTACTACGGCTCAAAGCGATCAGACGTGGACAGACGGTAGAGAAGAGGCCATGAATGAGAGCACCACCAGCCGATTCCTTCAGCGATTTACACAATTATGTTCCAAATACCGGCGGACCAACCGGGATGATAGTTTCACCTGGCAGAGATTTTACCACCAGGTGTAGTAGAAAACCAAACAGACCCAACATCACATGCTCTCTCCTGATTAAAACAATGCAATAATCAGTGAAGTCAACCTGTAAAAAACAAAACCAGGATTCAAACAAGTAAATGTGTCGTTCAGAAGAACAAAACGTTGATTTGAGAGGGGAAAACATTTAAAAAAGGCAGCAGAAAATGATTGGCTGCTCGGCTAAAAGGATCTCGGATGCTTCGAGACGGAAACCAAACCCAGAAAGACGTGGCTGGAAACAGGAAAATAGCGTTTCAATGGATCAAAGAAAAGCCGACACGGCGGATACTTAGCCAGCGATCCGCTCCGGGGCGATAAAAGGAGGTCTACAGTTACCTGTGAGTCCTGCAACAATTAGAAGAATCCCTCACAAAGTCAGGTTAATGAAAGAAAATACCAACAACAATGGCTGCAGAGGCTACAGCGCGGAGCACATTACCCGGCATAAAGAGAAAGGAGGCAGCAGCTTATGGACTAATGAAAAACAAGAGGAACAGCAGCGTGTCGCTTCCAGACTGACAGGATCATCGTTATGAACTGATCAGCCCAATCCCCAAGAGAAAGAATGACCGTTTCTGGTGGAAAACTGAGAAATGCAGAAACATCGTGGCCTACAGTCAAACTGTCCTGGGCGGGAATTCCTGCTTACAGGCTTGTGGACCCCAAACAGGACTTTTGACGCTTTTTTTTCAGTTGTGGCTTTGTTCTTTCCGCTCTTCAATGACAGTAAGTATGAATTAGACTTGATGAGATTATAGTGTCACCACTAATGTCACCAGTACGAGGCAGAGGAGCTAAGTTGGGGTGTCAACACCGTGTTGAGTTTAGCAGAGAGGCAGATGGGGGGTTGGAGGGTAACGGGTTTTTCTGACCGGTTGACCTTCAGAATCCTGCATTATTTACGGAGACGTCGTTTTCCCATTGAGCGCACGGCTAATAGCTGTGCCGTCCACAGATTCTCCACCCTGAGCTCCTCCAGACCCTGTTGGCTGCTTCTTCCCACCGTATTCCCACGGACCTCCTTGAAAGGCCTGTCAGGTTGGGAAGACTGCTGCAGTGATGCTAAACTCAGACCTCAGAGCTCCTTGAGCTGCTCAAAGATTTGGATATTTCAGAATCTAACCCTGCTTTGAATCTCTCCCTACCTTCCTGAAGCCGTTTGTCCTCCAACAGGCAGATGAGATGCACTGCAGACGGTGGTGTTAACGGGGCGAAACGGGGAAAAATGGATGCGAGGACCCTCACAAGGCACTTTTTATTACAACTGCATGGCCAGTTGGTCAAAAGTGCAGCTGCTAAAACGGCTTACATGCAGAAAACCTCGGCTGTGTTACGAAGCAAAAGACTAAGAGCAGCGGAAACCATTCGTTACACTTCTGGAATCAGTTTCTATATAAAAAAAGTCACATTTCTTAGCGTCAAGCTAGGATTTTGCCTCTGTTCTATGAATAAGTCGATATTAGACGCTGGCGGTTTTTAATTGATGATTTCAGGCTTCAGTAAGGAGGATCCATCCCTCCGATTAGATGCACTATAATAACCTCGCCTTGATAAATAAATCCTAACAGTAGGTAGTCGATAATTAGTTTCTCATTAATCTGACTCTTCCCTGTCACCGAGGCTGAAGTCGTTACTCAGACTACATCCCCATGATGCAGTTTGCACGCTAAAGGCGATGTGAGCGCCTGCAGGTCCGATACGTTACAGCTGACTTGTTGTTCTGGCTGTTAAACGAACCCTTTCTGTGGACATCCTTCTACCACTTCACAGACAAGCAGGTCATATGTTAGTTTTCACTTATTCTTACCGGCACTTCACTCTTAATTTGGGCCCATTTAGGCGTAACTGGGATCCTGGGCGGCACAAATATCAGAAAATCACAGACAAGCCCTGAGGAAGTGTTAAATCACTGGGTAAGCTAATGTGTTGTAACTGCGCGTCTATATGCCAACAACTATTGATTGAATGCGTTATGCTGCAAGCATCAACCTTATTTAGAACCAAAAAAAGTCTGATAAACTAGTAGCTCTAAAAGAAGAACTTACAAAGTAGCTGTTGAAGCTTTCGTTGAAGTCAAACGAACAGCTTTTGTCTGAGGGGAATGATCTGGGAATGTCATAGAAGTCCTGGGATCCAAAATCTGTGGAAAAAATGAATAAAATGATGAGTGTAACACGTCTGTTATTACTCATCTGTCACATAACATTAACCATAGCATCCATGTTATTAAGTCAAGAAGAGCTTTAAAGACAATTGAGTCGGACAGATGCAGAGTTACTACAGACTAACTGCACTAAAGAAGTGAACAGAAGGATTTCCAGTTTTGTTCATATTTATTGTTTTGCAGATGGATTTGTGTAAAAATCCATAATTAATTTTGCAACACCATTAATTTGGTGTGAAAAAATCCCATGTTGTTCACCTTTTCACTGATTTATTTAGAGAATAATCTCCCGTAATTCAGAGATTTTTAAATAACCCTGAAAAGAACTTCAGCGTTTATATGTGTCACCACAAGGGGCAGCAGTACACGATGTTTAGCCTCTTTTTAAATGAAAGTTTCTTTTCATTTGCTTCTCAGCCCACTTTTAAATTTCATTAAAGCTGTTTTTCCATCTAATTTTAATTAAAAAAACAACAACATCCAATCACAGTGTATTACTTTGTCCCCACCACCAGTGCATTCTTAAGGATATTACTACAACATCAGCTTTAAAAATACAACTGAGTAAACAGAATTGGTGGCCGCATCATATTGAGAACCCGGTGGAGTTTGATGCTTCTGTTGTTTTTGAGTAGATGAATAAATGTGTTTAGAGGCTGGATCATTAATCACCAGAAAAAGAGTAAAATGGACTTAATGTTCACGTCCCTGAATGGTTTTTTCCCCCCTTTTTCTGACATTAACAACCCCAAATGTAAGTTTTTTGATGTGGTAGACAGACCATAGAATTACGCAGCATTAGGTAATTTGTCTTACAAGTCAAAAACAAAGAGGTGTTGCATGCATCTGGATTTATACCAGACCCCCTGAGTCAAGACTTTGTAAAACAACCTTTAGTTGCAGCTGCCAGGGTTAGACATCACCTAAAAGGTTAGAGACTGAAAGTTTTGCCCATTCTTCTTTGCCAAATAGTTCATGTTCAGGCAGGCTGGATGGAGATAGGCTGTAGGTTTAGGCCCAATGACCTGCTGGAAGGTGAATCTCTTCCAGGTTTGTCTTCCAGGACGGCTCCTTATTGAGCTCCATGCATCTAAAGAAAAGCACCTCTACAGTTAGAGCTGCTGCCGCCATCATGCTCTACCACTAAGATGAGGTGTTCAGGATGGGAAACATTTTCTGAGAAATGCAAGGTTCATTTTAGTTACCTTCTTCTATATGTAGGTGACGTCCTGTGTATGGAAAAACTGCGTCCCCACAGCACGACACAGCCACCGCCCTTTGCCCTAACCTTCCCCTAACCCTGCTTTAAACTTCAACAACTTCCTCCCTGTCCTGTCTGCTGTGTTCCTTGGGTTTCAAGATGCTGTTTGTTCATTAATGTTCTCTAAAGCAGGGGTAGCCAAACTTTTCAGCCTACGACTAAAGTAACAGTGCCAGAGAGTGGTGACCCCCCTTTGCCAGGGGGGGATTTTGAAAATAAAGTCACAAAATCAGAATAATAAACTAGTAAAAAAGGGCCTCCTCTCCCTTGCGTTACAATGAGGAACGTTTAACATCTTGTAACAAGGAAATACTGAATCTTTTTAGCACATCAGCATCAAATCATCTCGTTTGGGTGCTGTGGGTTCCTGCTGTGATTCGTTTACACACAGGTGAGCTGCGTTTACAACTTTGATGGCTTCTAAAGGTAGCTTGTTGTAGTGGATTTTGTGGAGGGGCATTAAAGTGGGGGTCTGAACACAAATGCTCACCACACATTAGGATTTTATTTCTAAAAGGGTGTCCCCCCCCCCCCACTACACAACTGTGCGTTAATCTGTCTGTCACATAAAATCCCAGTATTTAAAATGTTGTGGTTCTTCAATATCTAAATCGTACAAAAAGGGGTGTGAATACTTTGGCAGGACCCCGCATCTTTGTCTAGCACACACCTCTGCGGAGCCGCGAGCAGTCCATGGTGCCGATGGTGTTGCTGCGTAGAGCCTTGCTCCCGCCGCCGGTCGGCACGCAGTAATTCCCGTCCGTCTCTGAGGCAGAGCGAGGCACGCAGTAGTTGTCCGTGGGCGAGCGCTCGGCGGGGGGCGGCGGGAGCCCTGAGGAGGAGCTGAGTGACGGCTTGGGTGGTCTGGGAGGGGGGACCACATCCCCCCCGCTCTCCGACCCCCCCACCCCCGTCGACGACGACAGCGTGCGGGGGACCTGGTAGGTGGAGTTGGCGCCGGGCGTGGGCGGGATGTCGTAGCTGATGGAAAGGTTTCGCATGTGCGTCTCCACGCACGACGTCTTCCTCGACGGGGTGTTGAAGACGTAAAGTTCCGCCGCGTCCCCGCCGTCCGGGTTGGGCGGCGGGGACGCGGCTGACTTGGGGAGCAGCACGGTGTCCTGCGAGTAGCTGCGAGGGAGGTGATAGATGCCGGCATCGGACGAGAGCGAGGCGCCGCGCGACGGAGGCGAGTCGTAGAAGGAAGGGGCGGAGGCCGGAGGCTGGTGCTGAGGGAAGAAGCCGTTGTGCGAGGTGTGTTTGTGTAGGGAAGCGGCGGATGTGGGCGTGCGGTGGGATGGGAGGTTGTCATTCAGGTCCGTCTCTGAGGAGGTAGACTTGGAGCACTCGGCATGGGATCTGAGAACACAGCACACATGGTTTCAGAGCGGCAGAAAAAGCCCCCACGGTCACAGCAAACCTTCACGGCACTCTAAAGACGCCAAGCTAGACCTCATCCTCTGCTTTCCAGGGTTAGTTTGTGCACCACAACGTGAACAGAAGCAACGAAAAAGCCCTGCCTAGTTTAACATGCAAGCAAAACCAACATTTATTTAGGTTAGAGAACATTTTTAACACAAAAAAAAGGTTTTTATATAAGCCAAAAACAGCAAACGCAATCATTTCAAATGCTGCAGTAATACTCCCCGTTTACATTCAGGGTAGGGCTGGACGATATAGAGAAAAAAAATCGATAAAACGGAAATCATGTCCATCAGTATCGATAATTATCAAATTAAAAACATATATTTTAAGTGCGGCCCTGACCGTTTTATGCAGGTGTTAGACCTTTTTTTAATTAAAGGACTCTGAATTCAAACAGAACTCTTTATTCAACCAATATTTTATTAAAACTTTAAGTCTTATACAAAGAAAAAGAACACCTTCCCTCTGAACTCTGAAGCTTGGTGAACTTTCCTGGCTCTGCGCTTGCGATCGGTCGGGAATCTGTAATAACTGCAGTATTAACCTGCATGAAAGGCTTGAATCTAAAAGGAAGGAAAACTTTTCTTCTATTGAACTTTTTACTGATCCCTATTTTTTCTACTGAATCACACGTCTATCGATCGATATACATGGTCATTGAATTATCGTCCAGCCCTAATTCAGGGTGTTATGCATCCGCAGCAGAAACTGCTTGCATTCTGTGTTTCACAACAAGTTCAGTACGCCACACAGAGGCAGGCCGGTCCAGTTGGGGTTCTGGCCACTCACACACTAGTCTGTGGAGGTAGAGTCCTGCTCTCACACTCCTCCAGGAGCAAATACTCCTGGTCGCCCTCGCATGGAGACTGACGCTCCACCGAGCTACAAACACCAGACAGCAGGATTGAGGAAGAGAGCAGCGGTGTGGTTAAAAAAACAAAAAAAACAACAGAAATGGGGAAGGAAACTAGACGGGAGACGACACCACAGGGCAGGGTTTGGACAGATTTTCCACATTATATGTTGGTTCTTTTCAAACTTTTAGATTTTTTTCTTAATCTTAAAGCTCAATCTAGATAAGGCAAGGGATCAGTTATCACATCAAGCTTTTAAAGAGTTTCTTTCATACTATTCCCACTGCTTAAAGTCCCCTTTTACTAAGATGCCAGAGAAAATGTAGCGTACTCTTCTGGCTGCACACTGCCGGTCAGCTGACTGAAAGAAGCCACTTCACCATGACTTAGCAGAACAACACGTGTCAGTCTGGAAAGACTTTCAGTCCGACGAGAGGACAAAGTCCTCGTTGGAAGCCAAAGGTAATAAATCATTAAGGTAATACTGCTTCAAAACAACAGTTGCCCAGCACCAAGTGGCTATTAGCAGCTGATTAAGCCTTTAAGCGCTTAAAACCTAATACTAAATACTACGTTTAATGTTCATCACTAAGTTGGGGGTTATTCTGTATTTTACTCGAGTCTATGTCTTAAAATCCAAAAAAATAAATGGTATAGAAACCCTGTTATAACTAAGTCACATTTTTTAGCAGCATTGGGGAAACTTGTTGAGAATCAAGTTTATTGCCAAGTAGGTTTGAGCTTACAAGGAATTTGACTTGGTGTTGATGGTGCAGACAAAATAGATATTTATACAGAATCTATAGTCTTTTAATATTGTGTTACTATATTAAAAGCAACTTTAAAAGCAACTACATCAGGTTATATATTTTTTTTAAATATCATCCAAATGTAGTCATTTTAAACAAGGTTATCATTCCATAAGAATCCTCCTCATGGCCAAAGCCTAAGCCAGACACTGAGTATGAAGCATTTGCCCTGACTCTTGAAACAGCACGGCTACGGCTCTAAGACCTTTGTCACCTTAGATCAGCTCCATTTAAAACCTGTAAATGCTAAACCATCTAAAATCAGGATGGATCCTTTGTAGCAGTTTGTGATCTTTGACAGTTTTATTGTGTTTTGTAAAACAATAAGAACAGCCGTCTCAATGCGTTGCATCTAAAACACCTTAAATCTTGTTCAGTCCACGTGTAGAGATTAAAAACTTAATTTAGAGCCGGACTATACGCACTCGGGTCAGTTTTCCACATTCTGAATAACTTGATCCTGACGAGTGTTTATATGCATGATGATCAGATTATCAATCAGCATATGTCATCAACCCCTCTCCGATTGAGCTACATCTGAACATAATATTCCGATTGGCTTGTTTACATGACGCTTTTTTATTCCGATTACTTTTGTCCATGTAAACGTAGCTACTGTGACACTGAGTGAGTGGAACATTGAGCAAATTTCCATGCCGGACTTGAACACAGCGTTGCACACACAAGAGCGTAACGTCAGTAGCGAAGCAAGCATAGCTGATAGAAAGCGCTCAAAAGTATTGGTAAAGTAAAATATAAAGCTTTTAATATAGTCTTTTTTTTTCTCTGAAACTGTTGCACTAAAATAATTCCCTGAATTTGACACAGGTTCAGTCCCCTATTCACCTCGTTCACCGTGTGCCTTCGTTAACTGTCATTTTGGTAAAAATGTTTTTTATGTGGTGTGGATTCAAGGAATGTGTTAAAATTCACCAATTATGTCATAAGGTTCATTTGTAGATCCAAACAAGATTATATATTGAGAAATAAATGCTTTCAAATGAAAAATGTTAAGATTGTATAATCAAACTAACATTTATTAACTCATAAGCACACAAAAGGACTGAAAATAGGTGCCGTTGGGTACCGGAATCAATCGGTACCGTATCGCTTCAAATGTGAAAGGTACCCATCCCTGTAATAGAGACGTCAGCATTTTTATTAAAACTGATACGAGGCCTTTTCCTGGAGGAAAATCTGAGATTAAGGACACTTCTCAACAACCGGTGGAGGAAAGTCTAGTTCAGGGGAGTTAAACTCATTTCTATTTCGGGTCACGTTGGCATCATGAAGTCATTAAAAGGCCTGGTTGCACGTGTGTAGATTTCATAATTTCATTCCAGTTCACATATAAATATAAAAGAAATGCACAGCAACATAAAAGTAGCACCTGAGGCCCAGTTTATCTGAAAAAGAAAGTTAATATTACGGTGATTTACACTTTAAACTCATCATCCTGCATCAATTTTTCTCTTTTTGGACATTTCTGGGTTGTTTTAATGTGTTGTGGGAAAACTGACTAGTGGCAGGATGGTGGTACTACACAGTAAAAAAATAAAATAAAAAAAATCAACGTTTGCTACAGGAGGCACAGTTTTAGCCACTTTATACACTTTAAAAGGATATACGCCTCTACTTTATGAAATGATATGCCTTTTTTGGCTCTTGAGGGCCGCATACATTGCCTTGACGGGACGGATTCGGATGAGTTTGACACATGTGGTCTAGGTGAACATTGTGCTACGCCACAATAACAGCACAATCAAATGAACCCGGGATTTCTTGAGCGTCTTATCAGAATCTCGTCCTCCTGAACTCGTCTTGTGAGTTTTAAACATCGTTACGCCCCTAACAGTGGATCATACCAACACAGCCATTCACTCAGTCAGTCAGTGTCACCTGTTGGGTTCGGGCTTTTTGCTCTCACAGTTGGCGAGCCACAGGTAATCCTGGGGGTCCTCTGAACTGGACTGAGAGTCCAGGTGTCGCACGCTGACCGGCTGGTATGGAGGAGGGATGCTGGTCAGCACCAACGCTGCTGGACCGACCATGTTGCCGGGGTGCGGGGGGGAGTCCACGACAGCCGCCGACTGCTGAACACTTTTTGCAACATCTGCAGGAGGAAAGAAAGACGGCCGGGGTTAAACCCGCTGCTAAACAGTCGTCTCGTTCACTGCAACCACCTCCTGAGAGGATGCTTTTGCCTGAAGGGGAAGTTTATTGTGGAATAAAACAGTCAGTGAGGAAAAGAAGTCAGTGTGGATAAATTGTGTATTTAATACAAAGCATAAAAATCAACCAAGAGACGTTTCCGCCTGGTGAACTACGATGAGGATTTTATATAGCAAAATCTGTCAAAGCAGTGTCAGTATCTTCATGGTCATAACCCGTATCCCAGAGTTAATACGACCCAATTTATCCGTCTGTCTACGGCGCGCCGCAGAGCATTAAAGTAATCATTTTTCAATGTTCTTCATTTGTAAAAGATAAGAGTTTGTCCTAATGGAAAATGAAGTGCACCTGCTGCCTGCACATCAGCATCAGGAATATATGAATGCAAAATTAACAGAGCAGAGAGCTGCAACGCCGGATGGGTAATTTGTTTCTCTTACGCTCATAAAAACTCAGCTACCAGAAGGATTTGTCACAGCAGGCAGGCGCGTGAGGATCACTGTTAATCACGTAAGAACAACCCCTACAGGGCAGCAGGATCGCCTCGTCATGAATGACAAATCCAAAAATAAAAACACCAAATTTACAGTTTTTAAAAGGAGTTTGGAGACTGAGGTTTGTGCACTTTTATCTCATCTTCACCGTTAAAATGGTTTGGGACAGATTTCTGTTGAGGAATCCTAAAGGGAACAAGTTTGATTTTTTTTGGTTTGTTTTATTTTAATCTAAATTTCTTCACATAATAGACAATAAGTGGTGTATTTATGGTGTATTTTTAAAATAAATTCACTCGATAATCTAGTGAAACATTTTGCTGCCATTTGCTGCAACAGTAGCGGAGTATTAACCTGACAACAGCCAGCTGTATGTCGCTCCGCCTAGCTCAACTCACATACATCTGGGACACCGTCATAGGAATTGCCTTTATTGAAGGCTGGGCCTTATTAAAAATTCTTGCATATGATTGGATAAGCCACTTGTCTGTCATCTTTATTGACGTGCTATTTCAACCACTCACACCGAAGCTAACCCGTGACGCTGATGATAGCGACGCAGAAAAAAAAAAAATAATAATAATAATAATGTGTTTGCGGCTCTAGTGGCACGCGTTTTATTGACAGTGAGCTGACAGGAAGAGGGGGGAAGACAGGCGGCAAAGCGCCGCGGGTCGGAGTCGATTCCGGGGCGACCGTGTTGAGGACTAAAGACCTCCTAATATGGTTCGTGCTAACCGCTAACCGCTCCGGGGACGCGCCCCGGAAAACAAAACTTGCCAAATCCGGTCGGGAGAAGGGCGAAAACATGGTTTCCACCAACAAAAGCCTTCAGAGGCGTTCTCTGATGTTCTTTTAATGAAACAATATTAGGTAGATTGGACAACACGGAAGAAATAGCAGCATCGACTAGCCGCCATTGCTATCAAAACAGTCTCACGTCACGGTCGCGTCTCCACTACGTCACATCTATGAAACTCCAGCCCTGCGTCCTGATTGGCCAGACCATAAATTTGGTTGGAGAAATCACTTTCTACCGGCGGTGTCCCAGATGTGAGTGGAGCTAGGCGGAACGACATACAGCTGGCTGTTGTCAGGTTAGCGGAGTATATGCTTCATTTACTAATTTGTTAGCAAGAGCGTTGATGATGGGGTAAATTTGTTAATACAACCAATTAATTAAGCAACACTGTCAACAATTTACCTTCAGTTCTTTTATATATATATATATATATATATATATATATATATATATATATATATATATATATATATATATATATATATATAATATATATATATATTTTTTTTTTTGCAAGTTTAGCTTGTATCTCTATTTGAAATAAATTGTGTTATATTCTTTACTTCAAATAGAAACCAAGTTAAGAGTTCAAATGAGAAGCAACCAGAGCTTTTTCCCCCTAAAGACCTTCAAAATACTGCAGCGGGTGTTCTGATGAAAAATTATAAGAAGTCCGATTTCTCGAATTCCAGCTTCCTGTTTAATTAGGAGTTTAAAATCTTATGCATGAAGCTCTGAATGTTTATGTTTAACAAATGTTCCATATATCTGAGCCCTTCGCCCTCAGACTGCATGTTTCTTGGTGGTTCCTGGAGTTTTTAGGCGTATCTCTTAGTTTAGTTAGAAACCAACTCCTATTTTACACCCTGTATACTTTTAAGACTATCCCTGAAACATACTTTTTGAAACAAAGCCAGTATATGCTGCAGCTTAGGTTATCCTGAACTATCTCTATAGGTAAGGTTTATTCCTGTTAGAATTAAGCTCTTCCACTCCACTGTCTCCACATGCTTAGATTCCAGGGGATTTGGGTCATTTTTTAACAGATCTGCATTTTAATCATCATCAATCAAATTTGACTGGATCATAGTTTCCAAGCAGACCTAATTGCACCAACTGGATGGTGGAAGTTGGTCTCAGTCAGGCTTTTAGTAGATTGGATATCATCAGAATGAAGCAGGCTGGGGGATTGCAAACGGCTGAAGCTTCAGACACATATCCAGGTTTCTTCAGCGTTGCTGTAGCTGTTGATGGACCCCCACCTGCAGCTACCTGCAGCTACCAGACCCCCTGCAGCCGCCTGTCTTACAGAAGACCATCTGTTGTTGAACGACAGTCTGATGAAGAGGATGCCCAGGGTTGTCCGTAAAGTTCTTCATTTTGTGGAGAATCCCTCTTTGCACCCTCGTCTCTTCTTCTGGAGGAGTCCCCAGAACAGAACCAGCCTTCTTTACCAGCTTGTCGAGCTTCTTTAAGTCCCTGGTTCTGGTGCTGCTGCCCCAACAGATGATGGCAGAAGAGACACTCTCCACAACATCTTCAACGTATAGAAGATCTGCAGCATCTTGCTGTGAACCCTGAAGGACCTCAGCTTCCTCAGGAAGTTCATTCTGCTCTGCGCCTTCTTGTAGACGGCTTCCCCGTCGTGCCTGCGCTCCGGCCGGCTCCCCAGGTGAACACAGGTGGGTTTTTACTCCTTCACCCACGATGGAATCAGTCTTGGACCCGTTCCTGTTTCTGCTTAAATCTACAACCAACTCCTTTGTATTATTCACATTCAAGATGAGATGATTGTTTCCACACCATCACACAAAGCCGTCCACCGAGTTAAACTATTTCAAATTTTCCAGAGAAGATATATTAGGTAGAAGAGGCGGTCCAGGGGGTCAGGACCGACTCTTTCTGTGTTGATTATTCTCGCTGAGACTCAGCAGGTCATGCAGGCGACATGAAGACAAAGTTTTTTTTTTTAATCAGCTTGAGCTGTTTCCTAGCAACCCAGTTTTTTAATACAACAATGTAGCCTAGAGAAACATTTAGAGCTGAACTGCATCAACTTTTAATCCGTGCGTCTGAACGTTGAGGCCAAATGAGCTTAAAGTGAGTGGAGACTGCTGGAAAATCTGAAGGACAACTCGTGGGCTTCTTTACGTTCCCATCGTATATAAATACTGAGCTAAAGCTCTGATCCAGTGTGTTAAACAGTAACAAACACCTTCCCAATCAATGTGAGAAGGCATCGAAGCGCGTCGTCTCACAGCTCGCAGCAAAACAAAAGCTCCTCTGAAAGAACATGATTAAAATCGAGCACGAGGCGAGGAACATGGACGCCAGCAGCTGCTCCCAGACGCTAGCTAAGCGCGGCGTCACTGTTAATTTACATTAACACTGAAAAAAAAAGCCTCATCAACAAGTATTCACGTGTTTTGTTGCACTTACAACCGTCACACAAAGGGCCATTTAAAAGCTTTATTGATACGGCCTGAACACTGTTCCACATTTACTCTGAGCCGCCGTTTCATCAAGGTCTTTGCTGTGTCACGCCGCCAGTTACCAAACTTCTGCGTTCTTTCAAAACCTTCTGCTTCGGCTCACGGCTGCACTGAACTCAGAGACTGGCTGATAAATATTTTGCCGTTCTTCATTTCTCTACTCGTTTGTGGGGGGGGGGGGGGGGGGGGGGGGTTCTGTCCCCTCAAACGAGGTCTCAGAGCTCTCGTCTGCAGCGCCTTGCAAAGAATTAATTCCCTTCAAGATCTTCCCAACGTTACAGAAACAAACTAATTTGCTTTAATTGATCAACCGAGACAAAGCAGCAGAAAGTGAAATGAAAATTGTTGGAGTGAGTATTCTGTATACCTATATTTCTATTATTGGTAGGGGTGTAAATCACCAGCTCTGTCACAATATTGATTTGTTTGGATGACGATACGATATTTGATACTAAAGTCTGTTACGATTTACGATTGATATGATACGATATTATCTGGCCGTCTAACACTAACCTTTGCTACGGAAGAGGATTAGGGCCATTCAAAAAAATAAATAAAAGTCTATTCAATTCTAACTTTTTTCGAATGGCCTTAATCCTCTTCCATACTTTACTGTAGTTAGATATTAACTCACACAAAAACTAAACATGATTTGACCATTTTATTTCTAAACTCTTACATGTATCAGGCATTTAGTTAAAAAACTGTATTCTTCTCATTTTAAAACAACAACAGATCACCTGTTCACTTTTAGCCTCATGACTGAAATTCAAAATAAAGGGGTGGCTTAAAAATGACGATATGGATTGACATTTCTGCTTTGCTGTGTAGTTTGCACTTATTGTTTTATCTTTATAATATTCCTCCTACAGGAGAAAGCGGATATAAGTGGTAATGTTATGTGAACTTTATGGGTTTTATATTTATGCAGCCGCCAGTGTTTCCTTTAGACAATGAAGTTAATCCCCAATTTAGAAGCATCACCTTCGTTTTCCTCCTTTTCCTCCAGCTTCACAGATGGACCTATTGTAGCTGAGGTGAATGATTACACATTTTAACGATTGCCAGGATACCAGTACAGAATGATTAAGAAAAAAAGGAAAAGAACATATCCAGTAATTGTGCGATTAGAAACTCGTCTTAGAAGCATCGCTGCAGACACAAGCAGCAGGAGGTGAAGCTAACGTAAATATTTGAACCACCGAGTGATTAACGTAGCTGGAGTCTGGACATCATAACTGCCGGGGAAGGATTTTGGAGATATGGTGAGTATTGCCAAAGTTAAAGGTGGTGTGGATACTTTTACGACGCACTGTATGTAAAATGATTGTAATCTCAGGCATGAAAGTCTGATTCTATCTTATTTTACCATTTAACATTTGATCATTTAGCTTTGTTGGACTATGGAGACCTGCTTTTTAAGCATGCTCAAGGTAAGTTTTTAAAGGATGCTGTTTATCTCTGTGCACAGCATTTTGTCACTGGTTGTAGCTAAAGTGTTCATCATTAATCCTTATTCACAACTTCACATTCTCCATCTCTGTATGCTCGTAGGCTCTCCCACTGCCTGACCTTTATCTTCAAATCTATTGTTGGACTTCTACCTACATATTTATGTCTACATGTGTGTGGAAATTTTAACCGACGGGCCTGCGTTCTCAGGACGTCATCCTGATGCAGAGCCGTAGAGTCGGAACTGAAGGCTTTTAAATTCTCTGCCCCGTTGACCTGTAATGGTGCACAGAAGGAGTTGAAATTGAGAACTTCTTTTATCTCTGTCAGAATTTAAATCTTTCCTAAATGACAGAGTAGAAAGCACGACTGGATGCTGTGACTGCACTTTGTAAACTGATAATTTTACGGCGTGTGAGGTTTTCAAATGTGTATTTGAGCTGCCGGGAAAAGAGGTTTTAATCTGAGTGAGGTTTTTTTACCTGGTTATATAAAGAAATCTATTTTCATTCATCATCTTCTGCTTTTTGTCAGGTGCAGCTGAGTTTTTAAAGGCAATTAGAAAAGCCGCTTTATAAGAATTTACTAAATCGACCCAGACTGTAAACCTTCCTTCTCTCATTCCTGTGAATGTTCGTTCCTCCAAAATCTGCTTAGCTACAAAACCTGCTACAAGTAGGCTGGCCACACTCGAGTGGGAGTTGGGTCACACATGCAGAGAAAAGCAAGCAGAGACAGAGCCAAGGACGGTTTTACATGAGCGTTGAGGAGGCCTGGCTGCAAGAATATTTATCTTTGCAGCCAGTTTCTCCTTGACAAGTTTGTTGGTTTTCTCATCTAGGGTTAAAAAGAAAAGAAAAAAAGACGCTAAATGCTGATATCATCGGTACCCTGCAACACGAGCCATGAAAAAGAACTGCAGGCACGCTTTCAAAGATGACCTTGCAGCTGCCTAATCAGTAACTCATTTGAAAAGATTCAAAAGCAAATTCTTCTTCTAAAATGATGTTAAATGGGATGAATTACTGCACTCTGTTTTTTTCTGTGGTAATAATCACACTAAAATTTGCACCATTTTTAGTAGCGGTGGAGGAGAAATGAGAGGCAACTGAGTGAAAATAGCACAGATCGCAATTTTGGCTCAGAGGCAAGAGAGAGAGAGAGAGAACAAGGAGTCGGCAAACAGGAAAGAACGAGAACCAGATAAAAACAAGGCCAGGAGCGAAAGAAAGTCGGCGAGACCTCCAGACACACAATGCTTTGATTATCCAGCGCTGGGAACAAGAGTAACGTGAGCCTCGATGCACACATGGATCAGCACATGGATCATTAGACCTTGGCTAAGAGCTGTGCTGAATAGAGACTTTCCTGCACATTCAGCTCATTCGCCCAACTTTTCTCAGGGAACAGAGACTTGGAGAGCACAATGTGACCGTAAGCACACAGATACAGAGAAATCAACTTAACGTACAGCGCTGGGAATATGGTGACAGTAATCCAGGACAAAGTAAAGACCATGAGGCACAATTCCTAAACAATGAGGTTGCAAGTGGACCGCATCAGTAAAAGCTTTGAAATTCTCAACACAGACATAAAAAAGATTAAGAGCCTAAAATGTCGCCCAATGGTTGTGCTGGCTGCAAATACTGGCGACAGAAAAACACCCCCACGGCAATCCTTACCTTCGTCAGTAGGGTTAAAACCACAGATATCGCAGATGTTGCGCACCCACTTATTCATGTCTTCTTCGGTGTCGGCCACCAGGTAGAAAACGCGGTCGATCGTCTTTATGTCAAATATGAAGCTGTGCTCCAGGTCTTTCTTCCTGAACGTCAGCCCAGCATCCACCTGAAGCGACAAAGTTTGGCTTGGTTAACAATCAGCCAACGAGGAAGAAATTAACTGGGATTTAGGCTCACAGGTAAATGACGCAACCAAACTACGAACTGGTTGTGCACCTGAAATAACAACTCTGCACTGCAAAAACGGATCTAAAAATAAGAAAAAATTTCTTAAAATTGGTGTTTTCTCCTAGATTTGAGCAGGTAAATAAGATTATCTGCCAATGGAGTGAGTATTTTCACCCCTAAAATAAGATAATTATACTGCACTTGAAATAAGATGATGGAGATGAATTGTTCTTTTTTCAAGTGCAAAAATCTTATTCCACTAGCAGATCATCTTATTTACCTGCTCAAATCAAGAACAGATACACTCATTTCAAGAAAAAATGACTTATTTTTAGTTCCATTTTTGCAGTGTGAACTACAGTTAATGTTCATAATAAACGCCCCAGAATTTATTTACGTTTTGGTTGGTCAAATATGACAAGCTTTTTGGGTTTTTCACTTGTTTTTGTTTGTTTTTCATTTGTGAGGGGATGGAGTGGCGTCCATCTGAAGTACACATTAGAGCAATTTGGAGACCAATATTGACCTAACAGTCTGTGTTTTTGGACTCTGGGAGGCAGCTGGAGAACCCAGAGAGAACCCACACACGCACAAGGAAAACATGCAGAAAGATGGGATTTAAACCCAGGACCTTCTAGCTTTAAGGCAACAGTGCTGCATCCCTCCCCAAATAATCAATTCCTCTATTTTAAATCTTATCGCCCCTCTTTTTTTTTTGTCAAACTCATCTATCTCTGAGGGGGATTTAGTATTTTTTCAAAGAAATATTTGAGTAAAATGCCTTTTAGTTGCACCAAAATTAAGTTTACTGGCAAATTAAATATTATTTTGGAGCAAAAAAAAAAACAAAAAACAATAACAGTTCAAATAGATGAAAAAATAATATTTAGTCTTTTTATCCAGACACAGCATTGAATCCTACTTTCAATGACAGCTGCAATCTCAAAATGAATCAACCCTCCGATCTGCAAATGTGATCTCAGGCACATTTAATACAACCAATCAAGAGCTTCGTTAGTTGGAACAAAGAGACTGCTGACCTAGACGTTCAAGACTAATCAGCTCCGAATTTCTGACAACTATAAAAATAAGAAGAAGTTGTTCTGGGTCTCTGTTCTGTGGAGCAAATCAAAACTGGAACTTTTTTGGGCTTTTGGATTGGTAAAATTGGTAAAGAATGAAGCATATAATAAAAAGAGCACCGTGTCTAAAGTGAAGCAGAGCGGTGGCTCAGTAATGCTCTAGGAAAGTTTAGCTTCCTCTGCTACTGGAAACCTGCAGCGCGTGGAGAACAAGACGGATTCAATCAAGCATCAGGAAAGCCTGAAGGAACACATGATGCTGTCAGAGGAAGCTGAAGCTTAGGCAGCATTGGTCCCAGATAAAGATAGCAGGCAGATCTCAATGTCCAGCAAGGCCTGGTTTGACGAGAAGACCTCCAAGATGCAACAGTTGCCCTCATAGCTGCCTGATTAGAACTCTAATCTCTGGCAGGATTTTAAAAAGGAGGTTTCAGCGCGTTAACCAAAAGATATTAATGAACTGGAGGCCTTTGCCCATCTCAGCTCTTCCTCAGGAGTGCCAACAGAAACTGGTTTCTGGCTATAAAACACGTCTGCAGCAGGTCACGACAGCAAAACGGTGCTTCTAAACATTGCTGCTGCTTGAGTTGATTCATTCCTTTATAAGAAGCATCTTTAGTGTGTTTTCATTAGGAGAAACCACTGGTAAAATAAGTTGTGGTGAGATATTTAAATTGTTCTTGATTTGTTTATCGCACACCGCTGCTGGTTTATCCATCCAGCCTGGAAACCTAAACTGCTGCGGAGGTTTAATCGTTTTAGGTCCAACTGTCCACGGCAACTTCTGTTGACCTAGTTTCTGTGTAACGCCGTGCTCCAAATCAAACATGAAGACAAAACACCACCAATCATGACCATACCTGTTCAAGTTTCTCAACACAGAAAATCTGAATCAAACTTAATATATATATATATTTTTTTAAAAGGCAGGTGTTAAAGAGCTATGCAAAATGGATTCTAGACCAAGGTTTGCTCAAAATATTAATGCGATCCAACTTTGACATACAAATAAAAACCCAAGACATACTTGTTGACATAAGTTCAGATCGATCACTCGGATGGGCTTCTTGGCATTGTCATTCTTGTAGTACTCCAGCACATCTGGGTCGCCTGTCATTCGCCCACTGCGGAGAACAAACCACCGCTTCTTCCATGCCTGTTGGGGTGAGAACAGAAATGAGGTCAAAGGTTATATGCATGCTCTCACAATGACCGCGCCATTCCAAGATTACCACAGTATGACCAAACGCCTTATTTTGGGCCGTACAGCCGCTGTCTCCTTGCATATCTTGCGTGCCCTTTCCACCAGCTAAAAGGCCTTCGCTGAAGAATAGCGAGAGCCCAGAGGGAAGAGGCCAGCGACCAGAACTATGCGTCTGGGTTAGCCAGAACAAAAGCCACATAGTTTGCTCTTGCACTTTGACTTAAGAGAATAACCGAATCTATAAAGAGAAACGGCCAATTGACTCTTTTCTTTCAAATGTGTTCCGCAGTCTCTGCAGAATCAAAGAGCAGCTCACAGCTCGCTAAAGTTTAAATTTAGACTCGGCAGACAGAGGAAAAGCAGACGAAAAGGAGAACAGACCTATGACTTCACAGGCTGGACCACACTAAAAACATTTTATGGACAACAGCAGAAACCCGATATCTCCAGCCACAGTACGGTGAAAAACAACAAATGCTGTAATGCATATTTTTTTCTGCTCCATTTCATGTCGGTGACACAATAAAAGGCATTCGGATAGTTTTGGCTTCAGCTGCATTAAAAAATATCGTGGCCCATTTTTACTGCGACATTCCCAAACAGCTGGAGCAGCGCGTTATTAGGAAGACATGCAGCTTCAGGCTAAGTGTTGAATATTACACTGATGGTTTTAGCTTTCCTCCGTTTTTTCCTCCATCACAGCATCCAAGCCACTCTCAAAGAGCTCCAGCATCCTGGTCACTAAAACCTTCACCACAGTGGCAACTAATGCAGTCCCTCGGTGGGGAAGATACTGCACATTACCGGCTTGCAGAGTGTGGTCGCATTGCACTTAAAATCCACTCATTAGGTAAAACAATCTAACATGAAAGTAAATAATAGGGATGCACGATATATCGGCATTAACATCAATATCGCCCAATGTTAGTCATTTTTTAACACATCAATATTGGTCCGATAAGTAGAGATCCGATACCCGGATCAGATATCGGCTACGATATTGACCAATTAGCTGGATCGGATATCGGATGAATGATGCCGATCCAGCCTCCCGATCCAATAATTTTTTTAATTAATATATACAGCAATGCAGTCACAGCAACCTAGTCACTTCAATTCTATGTTTGCAACACCGGTGACGTCATCATGCAGAGCAAACACAGAGCAACATGGAGCAAGCACCGGACCAAGTCTGCTATTTGGAAGCATTTCAAACTCGACACGGCAACAAGTCTGACTGTAACATGCAATATCTGCAACGCGAAAATTGCAAGGGGTGGTGATGAAGTTGGTAAATTCAATAATACGGTATAAGGTTCATTCCTTCAACAGTCGTATCGGCTCGGTATCGGGTATCGCCCGATAAACCCGATGCCGCCCAGATATCGGCATCGGGTTTGATCGGAAAAAAACTGGATCGGTGAATCACTATCGATGAGTAAAACTGGCCAGATATTTTCATCTGATGGTTATTTCTGTAACCTAAGCTCCCCGTAGGGTAACATGACCCTAGTTGCCCTTTGTGCCTGTGTTTCAAGAGGAGGGAGGGAGGGAGTTTCATTCGGTATTTGTTCGGTCATGTGACGGGGATGCATCGCAGCAAGAATTGTGGAGTTTTTAAATGAATCAGAGATCCAATGTACCTCAATAGAACTCACATTCAAAAATCCTGCTAGCATAGTTTTCAGTCGGTACAAAATTTGACCACCACAGAAACGTAGATGTGTGCACACACGCATCTGTAAATATCGGTTATCGGACATAACAGTAACATTTATATCGGATATCGATATCGGGCCAAATTGTCATACCGGTACATCCCTTGTAAATAATGATCATCTCATTTTATTATTATGCCACCCGTTAGTGTTTGGGATATTTTTGGCAGCAACAGAACATTTTGCCCACAAAGCAGGAAATACGGGCCAAACTGTGGTGACACTGTTCAGTAAATGTCTTTGAAAGGTTAACCGGCTGAAGCGGTAAACCCTGGATAACAAGAATTTCAGATGCAGTTACAACCAACAGACGAGATCCATCTGATAAGCAACCTCCATGAAGATCAGGCAGATGACCAACATAACCGCAAACTGTGAGCTGAAATCCAACTGAAGCCATTGTTGTGTGCTGTTGTTGTGTTAAGATTTGACGGTGTTGTTGGTTTGTTTGTGTCATCCACAGGGCCTCCATTGTTAGTAAACCGAGCCATGCACCGAGAGAGATCATCTGGTTTTTCCTCCTCACAAACAAAAATAATGGCAGCTGCTGAGATGTGAAGGCCTTTGATAGTGAACTATAAGCTCCCAAAATGATGATTCGCCTCAGACACTGACCTTCACTCTCACGTGCAGCTCGTCCTAAACACTCCACTTCAAATCCCCCCCCCCCAAGTTGCATAATCACAAAGACACCCATGTCATCCGAATTAACCCTAAACTGATTAGACCCTGAGCCTTTGAGGTGTGACCGCCTCAATATCGAATTTAACTGCAGAAACAGCTCTGATGGCCAGTGTTGTGCTGGACAAAGGCGGAGGGTGCGGAGAGGGACAAAGCCATCCTGGGTCCTGTTACCCTACGGGGAGCTTAGGTTACAGCCTGCCGAGCCCGCCCAGGGTAGGACTGTTGACAACTGGGAAAGTCGTACATCCCCAAGATTGGGCCATTGGGTCTGCTGTGCAGTCGCTAAACAATTTTCCTTTCCAAATGCCTAAAATCTAAAAATGTTTAATGCATTTAATACAAGAGAACAAACTGATCATTTTAGGCTTTCTTCATTGCTGAAGCTAGGTTGGATGAATAGTGTCTGAAAACAGAAATTTTAAGTGGGTTTAGGTCTGGCCTTTGACTAGGCCAGAGGTCTGCAAAATGCGGCCCCAGAGCCACATGTTGGCCCCTCCACTATGGCTCTGAATGTGGTTTTTAATCTATTGTTTTTATCAGCTTCACATCAGGTGCTTTTTATTTCTGCATGGGCAACCAAGCTGTCTTCATTTGTCATATTTATGGAAAGGGCTCACTCAGCTGGTCTACAAAATAAAGTTGTTATTTTTTCTTTTGTAAAAGTTAGATGACTTATTTGTTCTAAAATCAAAAAACAGAAACAAACTTGTTAAAAAAAAGAATTAAAATGTTTAATTTCGTACAGATTAATAAAGTGCATCTTTTTTTCTGGCTCTAGACAAATTGTATTTGAAGCAGCAAAGAAAAAATTACCCTTTGCATTGGAAAAAGTTGCTAAACCCCTTGACTAGGACTAGTTACAATAAACCAATATGCTTCTATGAAAAGCTTTTTTATTGGACTTCTGTTAACTTATATTTATTATGTTTGGGGTTGTAGTCCTGCTGGAGGGAACTTCAGCTCCACTCTCAGCTTCTAACATTTCTTCATCTTTAATTACATACATCAACCCTGCTTCCCTGTCCCAGCAGAGGAAGAGCCCCCCCACAACAAAATACTGCCACTACCATGATTTATACCAAACCCTGCTTTATTTATTCCATTATACTGTTTGTTCGCCAATGTTTTCTAACAAATCTCAGAGGATTTCACAGAACAGCTGCATTTCTACTGACATTGAGTAACACAGAAATTGTATTTTTATGTTATTTAGGTGACTTCTGGAGGAACCAGATTGTTCTGGGTGTTATTTATGGAAGTTATAGTAAAATGGGGCTAAATTCAAATGCACATCATACCAGGCTGCATATGTGTGCTATATTAATATCGCAAAGGACTGTTTGGAGTGTGATAATTGATGGGTAATATATTCCGAGTGTTATGAACTTGTATTTTTCATGCCAATGAAATATTTGGGGGATGTACATTACTGTGAATTACTGTGCAATTGCATGAATATATCAGATAAACATTCATCAGATAAAAAGAAGCAGAAATTGGAATCTTCAAATCAAAGAGCTGAGTAATTTGTGTGAATTTCCAAAGAAAACAATCCCTGGGAAGCTAAAAGTGTGCAAATATACATTAGCATGTGAGAGACAGTAATGATTCTTTATCGGATCAAGAACCTGTGGAACCAGCAGCATGTTTGTAAACCTGTGAACAGACTATGAGGTTTATTAGATTTTCAGCAGGGGACGATAGCCTTCACAGCTTTGGGGAAGAAGCTGCTTTTGAGTATATTAGTTCTTGATCACAGCAGCAGATGCTGACTTAGGACACCAACGATGTCACCCAAAATGCTAAAAGCAACATAGTGATGGAAGCACAGAGGAGAAAGAGAGGAAAGAAGAAAATAGGCATTTAAAACAGCCAATACCGTCAAAATATTTACCAATATTATCACCATCACAGGCTTTTCCATTTTATCACCAATTTTTATTGGTGATAAGATGCAAAAACAATGCAGTGTTTGTCTTCACAGTTATTAATTCCCACAAAATGTTGGAGAGTTTAAGTGTTATGAGTTGTTTAGCAAGACATTTTAAGAGTGAATTTAACTCAGTAATACAGAATCTTTGAAAACAAAATGCTATCATCTGTAAATTTGTTGCTGGCCGATGTAACTTTGTATGAAACTGAATTTAATTTATTTTTTATAAAAATCAACAGCAGGTGAGGTCCTGCAATAAAAACTGTCTAGAATACCCTAAATCATATCTATGACAAAAAATTCTAACAACAAATTTAATTATTAAATTCATATGTTTAATTAATATTGCACAAAATGAACCTGGGATTAGGTTGTTGTGTCATGTCCCTGATCAGAGGTAACATGCGAACGATGAAAAGCTGCAAATATTAAACGTAAAATTGCTTTAAAACTTAAACCTGACCAGAAATCTTTCAACAACACTTTCTTTGGGGCCATTTGGAGGTAAAAAGTAAATCTGCTCAGAAAGTTTCTTTACCGTGTTTTGAACACTGATACAGCCTGTAGTGGGTCTAAGATCCTCACAATAATGTATGCATACAGACCTTTTTTTTATTAAGCAACTATTTGAACCATGCGTTAAGCATCAGAAATGAATCCTAAAAGCACTTAGGTCTGTATAAAATGATTTACATGAAAAATAATGAAAACCTGACTCTTGAAAACAGAATCTAGGATATTAGGTCAACCTCTTTTTCAGCTAATGGCGCGGAGCGAGCTTCTCTCGCCTCAGACGGCACTTTGTTGTTTAGTTATGTTGATGCATTCGGTCAATACGGTGCCTTCAGGTTACCAGGAAAGCTGCAGGAATCGCATCAAGTCATGTTGCATGACAGCACATTTGTATCTAATGCAATCACTGAGAAATGGCAGCATGGTTCCCTCAAAGCTGCGTGCACAATGCATCTGCATTCAGCAAATCTATGCAGCGCAGAAAATAAAGTCCAAGCTGAACTGTAAACAAAATAACAATAAAGTTATTTTGTACCATTTTGCAATTCTGATGAGACGACGTTCCACGGCCCCACTGTGTGAGCGCCAGCTGCTGATCGGAGCGCACCACTGGTTGACGGGCGGGGCAGACGCCTTCATTGTTGGGCAGGTTGTGGTGTGCGTCTTTGTTACTCCTGCTGCATGTCACCTGTTTGTGTCGCCGTGTTTTGGGGATCTGGTTATCTCAGATCAAACGTGCCATTTTTCAACCAGTTTGGTTGGTTTTTGAGCACTGGACCTGTTTGTTTCTGGTCCGCTGTTGCTCTGCTGGCATTATCAGCTGCAGTGAACGGCTTCTGCTGGATTCTGACCAGCCTTCTTGTTCAATTCAATTCAATTCAATTTATTTAAATAGCGCCAATTCATGAAACATCACCTCAAGGCACTTTCCAAAGTCAAACTCAATCAGATTATACAGATTGGTTAAAAAATGTCCTATATTCTACCTCCATTTTTGAAAAAGCAACTCTGTTTATACGTTTCTTATTTTAAGAGTGCATGCCTTAGTACTACAGCAATATATATATATATATATGGCGTGTACTTGTATGGCGCTTTATCGAGCCCGACGACCCCAAAGCGCTTTGCACTGGTCATTCATTCACCCATTCACACCCTGACGGTGGTGAGCTACATTGTAGCCACAGCTGCCCTGGGGCAGACTGACAGAAGCCAGGCTGCACAGAACCACATGCCTGTGATAAATCTCATAGCAAAAAATCCAAATAATTCAATTGCAATAAAGTTTGAACTCTGAAATATGTACGCGTCTCAGTTCTTCCTTAGCAGGACCCCCTACTCTGACATAAAACACCCAAGGTTTTTGTCTTGTTCATGTAATCGGGTTTAATCAGTTGCATCTAAACTAAATAATCTAAAAGAAATGATTGCTGTAATTTGATTCTTTTAGTAAGCAGTGTAGCTCGTTATAATCTGAGGTGTTGGACAGGCGTAATGTAGCCTCGGTGAGCATGTGCGCTGTTGCTCACAGAGGTCCAGTGAATACTCAGACATGAAAAATTAGGGGGGGGCATTGAATGCCAGTAATTCGATTTGTCCTTAAATGCTTAACTAAACTAGATTACTAAAAACAAACCAAATGAAGTATTTATTTTAGTTGTCAGGTTTACTTCTGCCTTGCTGGAGAACACAGGAGAAACAAAGTGTGACTAGATACTCATTTAAATAAAAGATTAGTAAAAAACTCTGGTAATTAAGTTGAAAACAGCTATCTACTCCAACAAATAATCATCATCAGACTCTTACTGCTAACATCACAAGGGGAGCAATAGGCTAGTATTCGGTATCAAGGTGTACCAAAGTTTTCAAAAGGCGCAGCTTCAAAGCAAAACTAATATCTCCAAAAGTAATAAAACGCTTAAAGTCATTTTATTAAGGTACCAGTGAAAATGCCAGAGGGCTCAGAGTTTTATCCAGCTGTATGAATCACAATTAAAGGAATGTGCACTGCTGGGTCAGCTGGCTGAAATAACGTTTTTTGTGCTAACGGCACAAACAAATCAGGCTCCACGTAACTATTTCTGGACGCAGGAACTGATCGGCCCTGGTTAGGAAGCTAAAGGAGCCCACCGATTACTCTTGTCAGGGTAACAATGTTTCTTTTAAGCTGGTGGGTTTCGAGTGACATGCAGGTCGAGCAGATGACCCGAACTCACCAGAAGTCTCATTTATAAACAGCAGGGACTAAATCTGCCGTCCGTCACTTTCCGCACAAAGCCAGGGATCTATGAAGAAAAAGCTGACGTCAGAATGCGCGGCCCCTTACACAACCTCTGACCCGGCTGTTTTGGAGACGGGGGAAACTGCCGAGGCAGATGGTGAAGTGGTGAACTGCAGCCTCAATGCATGATCGTTCCCCCCACACGTTCAATCTCACTCTATATCCAATTTTAATCACAGGAGGAGTTTATCATAAGTGTGTTTTTCATGCTTGCGCTGGTGAGTCCTTACTATACATAAGGACCTTTCCAATTAATAAAAACGGCCAACCTAAACCTGAAGCCAGCACATTTTATTGTTTCATCTCACTTCCTCTCCCCGGTGAACTCCAGGGCGACGTGTCCCACAGGTTAACAGATACATCGTGACAAGGTGTGAGGCAATTTATTCAATTGCTGTAAACATTCAATTACACTCATGCATACTGCTGCACAGGGGAAGCTTTGGCTCAGCTGGAAGACCTTGTAAATGCAGGAATTAGGAGGGAACGTGGCTTCAGGGATCAAAGATTTCAAAGATTTGGCCAATGGTGATGACTGGTCTCATATGCCGCTTTAGACTCCATAGAGCATTGCCTTCTGCTAAAACCTCCAGGGGACGGGGGTTACCCCCCAAGTGCTGCCTCCTAACCCACTCTCTGAACCCCAGGGCGCGCTTTAACACCGCTCACACCATGAACCATGAAATAAGGATCGGCTGGCTCGTTTAAATACACATTGCCATTCATCAGGTGCTTTGCATTGACCATTTATGCTTTACTCCGGGTGTGTAGAGCACAAAACACGAACCATATATGCAAACTTTCAGGTGCAGCTGTGATTTAGAAAACAAAACTGCTTGCTGGCAATTTTGTATCAATTGCCTAGAAGTGCAAATGACGTAAGGTTTTATAATTCAGGATTTTTTTTGTTGCCGTGCACCATTTTTTTTTCTTTTGGGGGTAAATAGAGTTTTATTATAGATCCTATGAATTTTTTTTTTTATAATCGAGACCCCAGAACTGCAAAACATATCTATACAATAACTGGGCAAACAACAAATACTTGAAATTACTTCCACTAAATTTACTGGGTTTCTTTAATGTTGCTTATGTGTACGTAGAAAAATGTAATTAGTGAAAAGTAAATGGTGTAAACAACGATATGATACCTGTAACAATCTTGTGTTTTATATCATCTTAGGAACTATTTGAATAATTGTTGCAATTCCATCATGATGTGCATTTTTTGATCTGCAATGTTTGTGTTAACGATATGACACCTTAATTTTATTTCAAGTTAACATACAGTGAGAATCTCAGGCAGATCCATGCATACAAAGGAGAGTTTGGGAATTTGGTTATTAATAAATCCAGTTCGGCTCATGACATCCACATGTTCAGGTTTCTAGCTGGTTTAATCAAGTTATACATGCCAGAATAAAAAAACTGAAACAAAACGTAGCAGCAACAGTTTTACAACGAGCAACTGTTCAAAAATAAATCTTTTTAAAAGGGAGTTAAAACATAACAAGCATAGTTTGAGCTTCTAAAGTGTATACAGCATTTCTGTCTCGTCACACACCTCATGTCGCTGCTCATGAAGGATCTGAAGAACGTCTGTAGTCCTGATTCAAGCTACTGTAGTTCATCCAAATTGCTCGGCGTCAGAAACCAGCCCCAAACACTACAACACAAACCCATATCTGTCCAGCCGGACCAAACACACCATCAAATCCACAACTGTTAAATGTACAGAAGTCCCTCCAGCATGCATGGCTACCGGTCTGGGAATCGGACCGTACGGGACGATTCTGGACTGGAATGGGGAGGGATTCCCCTGGCATGACCGCCGCGCCTGACAACTCTTCCCAAACATCCGCCCGCCACCCCATTTCTCTAAGGACCTCATCTGATAGGACGAGAGACGGGAAGATGCCCGATTCTGTGCTCTCCCGCCCATGTCCCACGTCCCAAAAGGGGGACAGACAGAGAGACCATTGAGGGGGTCGCTAACATGATGAAAGAGGAGAGGGGTGGGTGGGGGGGCCACTCAGATGCCAACTGAGTGGAGTCATGCTGCTGTCAGAGGAGTCCTGACCCTAGATCACTGGAGCGTGAAAAAGGCAAAAGGTGGAGGAAAGAAATGTAGGCGGCAGTATATGCATGAAGGTCAACCCCGCGGTTAGTAAGAAACGCTTTAAGATAAATACAGAAGGAATTCATGGCGTCGCTCATCGCTACCCTCCACACAGGAGCGAACAAGTATTATAACACACCACAGAACTGCAGGTTTTCTCTTTCCAACACAGCAGAATTCTAACCTGACAACAGCCAGCTGCATGTCGCTCCGCCTAGCTCCACTCACATACATCTGGGACACCGCCGATAGAGAATGATTTCTTCAACCAATTTTATGGTCTGGCCAATCAGGACGCAGGGCTGGAGTTTCATAGACGTGACCATGACGTGAGACTGTTTTGATAGAAATGGCGGCTCGTCGAGGAAGCAAGCGTTAACATCGATGCTGCTATTTCTTCCGTGTTGTCCAATCTACCTAATATTGTTTCATTAAAAGAACATCAGAGAACGCCTCTGAAGGCTTTTGTTGGTGGAAACGATGTTTTCGCCCTTCTCCCGACCGGATTTGGCAAGTTTTGTTTTCCGGGGCGCGTCCGCGTCCGCCGCGGACGCGCCCCGGAGCGGTTAGCGGTTAGCGCTAACTATGTTAGGAGGCCTTTAGTCCTCAACGCGGTCGGCCCGGAATCGACTCCGACCCGCAGCGCTTTGCCGCCTGTCTTCCCCCCTCTTCCTGTCAGCTCACTGTCAATAAAACGCATGCCACTAGAGCCGCAAACACATTATTATTATTTATTTATTTTTTTCCTGCGTCGCTGTCATTAGCGTCACGGGTTAGCTTCGGTGTGAGTGGTTGAAATAGCACGTCAATAAAGATGACAGACAAGTGGCTTATCCAATCATATGCAAGAATTTTTGATAAGGCCCAGCCTTCTGTAAAGGCAATCCCTATGGCGGTGTCCCAGATGTATGTGAGTGGAGCTAGGCGGAGCGACATGCAGCTGGCTGTTGTCAGGTTAGCAGAATTCTGGAAAATGTGTGAAATATAAAGTTCCAATATGTTGTACTATGAGGACAACTCTGTGCCATTAGGGCCCAAATGGACCAAATATGCACCAAAAATAATATCTCGATATTTTTAGGCTAAATGCCGATATACGATATTTATTTTCTTTTTCATAAAGTAATTATAAAAAGGCATCTCTGAATCAAAGCGTTATTCCAAATGTCTCACAGGCCCATTTTTTAACAAACAGCTGTAGATGAATATAAGAAATGAAAACCTTCTTCAGGATCATTCCCTGAAAAAGGCCACAAGCCGAAAGGCGTTGGTCTGCTAACAAAGTCTGCTCCTAATACTTCAAGTGTTGCTGAAGTTTTCATCTTACCCTATGTCTCTGTCAGAAGGGAATCAATGAAAGGAAACATCTCTGGGAGGTTTAATTTAAATAAAAGCAACCTTTGTACAACATTTACCTGTAAAAGTCTATGCTTAATGAACCCAGAAGCAGAATAAAGGTATCATTGGGCTTTTAAAGGGGAAGTCTGGTCAAAAAGGAAAAATCAGGGGATCATTAGCTATACCTAAAACTAATACATTTGTGGTTATTTAATGAATTTAGAGTTAATCAATAAGAAAAAAAAAACAAATTGTCGTCTGGATCACTGTGTATGGGCGCGGCCATTACTGGCCATTACTGCCCAAATATGGGCAGTGATGGCCGCCTGACATCACATCCTGTGACGTGGATAAGTGGAGAGCCGACGGCAGTTAGCCGCGCATTAGCAGCTGTAGGAACTGTTGTACACAGCTGCGATCAACAACAATTATTTCGGATTTCCAGAAGACTTCACCATTGAAATTCGCGAGAGCTATTGTTCAAGCAACAATGCTCACGTGCATGGCAGTTGGGTGTAACAATACATCGGGTAAAAGTGGAAAAACATTAGTTTTTTCACCTTTCCGATTCATCATCCACCATGGGCTGTTTTGCTGGGTTACCAACGTGAAGAGGGAGGATTTGCCATCGTGCTTCTGGCCAGAGAGAAAACACGTCGTCTGTAGCCAACATTTGGATAAAGGATGTCTTCAAGATGACATGAGAGCGAGACTTTTCGGTATGTTTTTCTTTTTTTATGATGTAGAATTTGCCGTAACATTTGTTTCCCTGATCAGAGCGGCGGAGGGATACGACGAACTTGGAAAGTATGCTCACTGTTGTGAAGCCCACTTATTTTATACGACTTTGGTCTTATTTTTTCTAAAGTCACTTGTAAATTTCATGAGTTGCGGGTTGCAGTTTTTTTTGGGCTTGTTTCTGAAAGTGAAGTCGATTGTTTGGGGTCTAAAATAAGTGACGCTGAAATATCCCTCCGCCTCATAACGCACTGCAGCTCCTCCTCACAGCAGCAGAGAGTAAACTCAGAAAGAGCCGCTCTGACCGTATTTTCTGCAGTTTACGGTTGCAATAACTGATGATAACTGCTGAAAATAGATTAGGCTGTACAGAACATCATTTTGAGCAGAGATTGGTTCTAAAGATGAGTTTTATACTCATCTTTTAACATTGCAGAACCCAACCCATAAACCGTACTTTAATGCTTATTTGTTGTCTTTTTATGTTCCTAAAATGTAAAATTAGTATTAATTTAAATTTAAATGCTTAATACCATGTCTATCTTTGTTTAAGTGGTTAAAAAAATATATTTCGGCATGAAAACGGGTATTTATTTGCAAGGGGACAGATAGGGCATTGGGACTTGCTCTACAGCCGATACCGCGACCTGACGTCACAAACTGGGAGGTGGCAGTACTGTTCTTCACCAAGATGGCGGCCCCCATAAAAAGACCTTCAAATGAAAATTACTCATAATTAAAAAAGCTTATCATTTATTGAACAGTATGTAATAATTGTATATTTAAAGTACTTTCAGCAGTTTGAATTCTGATTTTGACCGGACTTCTCCTTTAACCACTGATCACTCCTAGGTCTCCCTGCCAGATGGTTTAATTTAGACGCCGAGTCCAGAAATGGGATTGTTATCACTATACTGCACACAGTTACTGTATTTAATTATATTTTCAAATTTATTGACAGTCATTTATGATTTTGTGGAACCAGCAGGGGAGAACATCGTTAAAGTCATAATTATAGATCATTAATAGGATCTATCCTGGTTACAAAACAATCTAAATTCCTTATAACAACGAGAAATCTTTCACAATAACAATACGTAAATGCCCTAATGGCAAATCAAACGTCCGAGATGCAATCTGACCCCAGGAAACCAAGAGAAGCTTTTCTCTTGGACAAAATTCAAACTAAGCAAAGGATGGAAAACCTCCAGAACCTGGGAAACACCCCTCAAGCACAAGTCTCATATCTGCCATGGGTTAAAGCTCAAGAAGGATGGACATTTTAAGCAGCTGATCATCTCATTTACTACTAACAATTTGGTAAAACTAATAAATAATTCATTAAAAGATGTTCTCTGCATCATCTACAAAGGCCCTCGCCTGCAAAATGTAAAGAGAGTAGAGAATGAACAAAAACACCCTGCCAAATATACAAATTAGGTTCATTACTCTAATCAAGTATAAGCGCCTACTTGTTCAGAACCTGGTCATTTTTCTTCAGCTATGCTGCTGTCAGACACGCTCAGACAGAAAGAAAGATGTCACTGCACCAGACGTGTTCAGCTGGCACTATTTTATCTGCAGGAGTTAAATGCCAGAAGATAAAACTGTGTTGTTAGCACACACCCCATTGTCTTTACTGTAACACAGCATCAAATAAGGCTTTAAGATAAAGAACAATTAGGGAGCCCAGAGTGGATGAGCTCATAAAGACTTCCAGGAAAACATTAAAGGTCAGAGACAACGACTGAGACCTAACGATGAGTAAGAAGGGAATCAAGACGCTGCAACGTCACCAAAAGCAGACGCTGCAGTCTACCATTTGAAAATGCCAACACACCGACCTGGTCTCCAGAAACCAAGAGTTAATACCTGCAGCCAAGGTGTAGTCTTCCATTGAAGCCCGGAGAGCAGCAACTTCTTTCTAAGTGCTTATGGCATTAATGTCGTCTTTAAAAAATAAAATAAAAAAATTCTGCAAACATAAAAGCATGAGAGAGTTGTTTGCAGGGAGGGAAATGCAAGTCGTCATTATTTGTTGTCAAAATCAATTAAAGCGAGAACCGAGAAAGTATAAAAGTCCAAAACTTGCTTGTTTTTGTATTATGCAACAGCTTAAAAAAATACCAAGAAATTGCAAACTAGTCAATGACAACAATTACCAATTAAAAATGTGAAGAAAAAAAATTAATTAATTAATTAACCACTCTACACCAACCAGGCTTTTTCCATCTCCGGTTTTAGAGCTTCTAAAAGCCCAATTGTAATTCATGGTTTAGACAGGTTAATGCAGCATAAAAGGTCTTTAAGTGCACTAATGCCAACATACAGCCAATCACCGACTGTTGAGCTACTTAACTTCATCCTTAGTGGCTTCAGAGCTAAACGTGGAAATATGTGAGAAGTGGTACGGAGGTTACATACGACTGATATTACAGAACCAAAGAGGTGTGTTGGCTCTTTGGCAGCAAACAAAACATGATTTCAGTTGCTTTTATTTTCTCAAGGATTATTTTTAAAACAGCTCATCAGAGGCTCCATCTGGTGCTGTTTTTTTCCCTGGTTGGTTGCAAACTGAATGCTAAAAAGCAGCTTGCTGGTTTTTTTTTTAGCAACCAGCTTTTACTAACTAGTTTTTAGCAAACAGCTTGATTTCTATGGAGTCCAACAAGGATTTACAAATATTTTTATACACAGTAACACCAGAAAATATTCTTAAAAACCAAGACAAAACCTCAGAATAAGGCATTTAACCACCCAATTAAAGGGAAGAGGGTGGCTTTAATTTCAGAAAAAGTATTTTTATTGCAATAGTGAAAATTAAATAGTAGTTTTGAGTCTGAGAGAAACAAAGGTATCCCCACTGATGCATCAAAGCTTATACCCGGCCTTCAATTATTTTCTCATTCTATCTAAAAAGTGCGTGCTTTTGGTTAGAGATGCACGGATGTGAAAATTTGGGCCAATACCAATACACCGCTGACATTGCTTCTCTGCTTTACCCACAATCCTCTGCTGCATCACCATCAGGGTCACAGGACCAAAGAAATGCCACACGGCCAACCCCTTCCCGTCCAGAAACACACAGACAAACATCAACAACATGGAAATAAACATTGCTTATAAATATCGGCTCAGTTTTACATATCTGACCGATCCTGATTTTTATTTTTTTTTATGTCTAACATCAGCCGACACTGATGGTAATACCGATATATTGTGCATCCCTAGTTTTGGTTGATGCACTTCCAGGACAAAATGGTGAGAAATCTTAGTCTTGATGCATTTTACTATTAGGAGAAATGAATCAGATTTTTGATAAATCAAATTAAATCTGGTTAATTCTAATCTCTGGTTTACTAAACACTAAATAATCTTTTAGTTAGAGATACACATCCAAACGACACCCTACGCTGTTTGCTGAGTCTGGTTCTACTACTATGTGTTTATGTGAATCATGTCCGGCCACTCTGAGAAGGAGTTAGGGGTGAATAAAAGCGCTAGAAATTAGTCTACTTCCTTGAAAATCATTCCTGAAGTGGGAAAACAGCTTTGATCGCACATGGTGGCAATCAGAGGATAAGTAAACCTTCAGCAGAGGGTTGGAAGTGAAGCCTTCTGTTTAAATTAGAGAGAAATTATTTAGGCTGCCAACCTTCACTACATTTTAAAATCATAGCAGCCATTTTGGATTTTGAAATCAAGGCCAGCCCAGAAAGACCTCCAACTTCAGGGAACCTTTCTGTTGTAATTCTGACCGGCAACTGGAAAAATCCAACATGTTCTAAATTGAAAGCACCAAAAAGCCACTGTGGTGTATGAACAAAGCCCTGTTGCTGTTCTATGAGGTAAGATAACCGTCAATATAAATGTATACGTAGGTGTCTGAATGTGTAAATGCAAGTCAATAAACGTGAATACATTTAAGATTTGTATTTGTTCCTGGTTGTCAACTCATACATACGTGTGAAATCAGATGTTTCATCTGTGAAAGTTACAACTTTGCAAAATTACAAGTATAAATCCAAAATTTCCGAGTACGAATCTACAAGCCCTGATGAAGTTATTACACCCTAGTTGGTGGTGGTAATAACATGTGACAACAAATGTTTCATCTTTGTCTTCTTTTTATTTAAAGGTGGGTGGTGAAAAACGTTCAGGTGCATTAGATTACCGCCACCAACTGGTAAGAAGTGTAAAACAGCTTCATCAGGGGTTGTAGATTCGTACTCGTAAATGTGTGATTTAAACTTGTACTTCTAAGAAGTTGTAACTTCCAAGCTTGTGTTCTCACAGATGATACATCTGATGTCACACGTATGTATGAGTTGACAACCATGAACAAATACAAATCTTAAATGTATTCACGTTTATTGACTTACATTTACACATTCAGACACCTACGCATACGTTTTTATTGACAGTTATCTTACCCAACACTGTTCCAAGTGCATTTGTGGTATTTGTGGTTTTAGTAACACAAATGATACTGACGTGCCAGTTCAAACTCGTCATCCTCGACTTCAAACTTGACTTCCTGAACCAGTTAGCCAGTCTGGTGCTCGACATGTACTGACCAGTTTCAAGATTTAAGACGAGTTATTACGCTAAAAAAAAAAAAGAATCATTTATTTTCACCGATCAAACCCAGAAGTCATTAAAGATCAGTACAAAGGTCGGGTGGGTCTAAACCCCTGGGTGTGAACAGATTGTTTTTCACCAATACAACCAAGGAGCTTTCTGTGAGTCACAAACCATCATTTCCTACTGACAAACAATTTCACAATCAGAGAAATAAAATGGTCAAATTGACCTTTTGAACATGACTCAACTTCTTTTTTACGTTTTGATGAACTGAAACCTCCCTTCAAAAACAAAAATCTCAATGCACAGTTGAGACGTATCAGCGTGCGACGGGCTGAGCCATCTGTCCCATTGAGTGGGCTGTGGGTAAGTGACCTGCACCCCAGCTGTACTGACTCATCTTTGACTAGGACATCTTCCTGTTTGTTCCTAAGGAAACACACACACACAGGGAACACAGAGACTGGACACAATATGCGTGGGGTGAAGCTGATGCAGGGAAGGTCAAGATTTCGATGATAAAGAAAATGTGCTTCTCTTATCAAGCAGAGACCCCCCCCCCCCCCCCCAAAAGAATACATTAGGGTCAGAAAACAAAATTACTCTATTAGTATTCTGTTTTCATGGCAGGTGTTTTTCTTTGTACAGTAGCATGATACACAGCGCTGTGAATTCACTTCCTTAAAAACTACTTCTGTTTTCAATCCACTTAAATTTTTTATATCACAGAATAAAATGAATCACAAAAAGGCATTTTTATGTGATGATTTTATATGATTTATCAAGGAAAAATCAATGCAAACAAGCCCAGCCCTATGAGAAGCAGTAATTGCCTCTTAATCTTAACTGCTTAGGAAACTCTTGGTAGAACCACCATGAAGCCTTTGTGATAACCGGCACCGAGCTTTTGACATGACTGAGTAGTAATTGGGCCAAGTCCGCTTCGCAGAATGGATTCAGTTCAGCCTCAGTGAAGTGTGCCGTCTGTTTAAGGTCATGCTAAATAATTTTAATCAGATTTAATTCTGAGCTTTGACTAGGCCACTCCACCACCATCTTTTTGTGCAACTGAGAGGTTGACTTTCTGGTGCGTTTGGTATTACTGCACAACCTTAAATGTGTATGAGGTTCAAATCTAACAAACTGGCTCGGCCACGTCTCTTCAAGATGTTGTTGGTACAGAGCAGAATTCAAGGCTGTTGGCGTTGTCTGCGTTTTCTGAAATGCTCTTAGTTTTATGCTACATGTAACGAGAAACACTCGTCGTCTCCTCGGCTAACAGAATATTTTCCCAAAATTCTTGCGGACCATTAAGGGTGCCTTCACACCGGCCCTGTTTAGTCCGCTCTAATCAGACTCTGGTTCATCTGCTCAGAAAGTTCGGTTCGTTTGGGCTGGTGTGAATGCCCAATCGAACCCTGATATGGACCAAAACAATGAACTCGGGCCAGCCTCAGAACCTAGGTCTCGGTTCCGATGAACTGAACTCTGGAGCGGTTCGAAAACATATGGGAACGCCAAGCGAACCAGAGACCGCTCCAAAACCAGGAAGCGGACTACAGCGCAGGGCAATTTGGGTAAATATTGCCCAATCTTCTATTTGTCCCAATTTGGAAGGTTTGGGACAAATAGAAGATGGGCCTTTTAAGCTGTTTTGCTCAGTAATGTTTTATTTCCGTGGAAATGGAGGCAAATTTTGATCAGTCTAGTTCCTATTGTCAAATCATGAACTCTGATTTTAAGCCCAGTATGCATTTAAAAACAGTGAATTTAGACTAACGGTAAGGATACAGCCTTAAGCTTACATAGTTTTATTGTGGCTTAACATTAAAAGTTGTGGACTACCAGTCAAACCATATGAAAATGTGTAGGTAGAACTGAATTTAGATTAACTGGGTTTGTGTATAAAGAATATGCAAATACAGCCGCTGCATCCACGCATCAGCTGCAGTCAAACTTAAAATAGGTAAATCATCTCCAATCCTGGGAATGTGTGATTGTTTATCTCAGAACAAAAATTCTGAAACCTTTTAACTTCACTACAGCAGTAGAAAAGCAGTAAAACTCCACTGATGTACAGTAAAAACCTGGGCATTTGGAGTGGACAAAGGAAAAAAAAAAGTTTCAGAATGAGTTTGACATTTTCAGATATTTGGGGAAAACCCAGAATATTACGTAATGACATTTGCTGATGCAGAAGGCTGTACACAAAAAAAAAAATATTCGACACAAACGTGGTTTAAAAAAGAACTGATTTTTTGACGTTATTGTCATTTTCTTCAGCACAACGTTAGCTTCCTAAGACAGAACTGAAGCAAGGCTGTTTTAGGAGAGGCGTCGAGAGCGTCAGAGATTTTAGCCCTCATGGCCTCTGTGACGAGCTCTGCAGTGAAGACAGAAGAGGAAGGACAAAAGCTCCTGTATGTTTTGTGCCACAACGTGAAGAAATAAGTCTTTGTTATCTGGGCAGGAATGGGATTCTTGCTAAGTTGCTATTTTTACATCCATGAGCACAAGAGAGGGCGGTTAACGTACAAGTATCAACACGTGGCCTTTGGCTAAGCATCGAAGGCCACCTGCTGGAAGCTGAAGGGACCTCCGCAAAAAATTTCCATAACTTTCGTCAACATTTAGTAAGCAGTGGTTAACATAAAGCTAATGCTACCACCAGCCTCTGGCCTCAAGGTAAATACTATTATTCTGCTGGGATCACAATCATGCACAATATAGTCTGTTTAAATAAGTCCAAATCACCAAGAAATAGCAACTCAAGTTCTGAAGGCCAATTCTGATGCAATTCTGATTTATTTTTACAAATTATAATTAACAAAAATCAGCAAATAAAGGGTCATCACAATAGTTGTATATGTAATATTAAACTGCAAAGGAACGCAGTTTGTGTTGGCAATTATTCACATTAGGGCTGTACAATATAGAAAAAAAACTGATTTATAAAATAAAAATCATATTGATCGATATCGATAATTATCAACAAATTCAAAACATAGATTTTAAGTGCAGCCCTGGCCATTTTATGCTGTTGCTTTACAACCTATTTTTAGATACAGAACACACAAACACTGAATTCAACCTCAACCCTTCATTTAAACCAATTTTTAATTAAAACTGAAAATTTAAAAAAAAAAGAATGCGTGCTCTCTGAACTCTTTGAAGGGGGCGGAGCTTTCCTGGGTCTGCGTTGTGATTGGTTGCGAGGACGTAACGACTGTAGTATTAATCTAAATGGCTAGAATGGAAAAGGAAGGAAAACATTTATTCTATTGAACTTTTTATTGATATTTTTTTCTATCATCGATATACGATTATCGCTCGATATATAATTTTATTGAATTATCGTCCAGTCCTAATTCACATGCATTATAAACTCTGGCTGCCAATAAGATGTTCTCCTGTTGGATGGAGTCCTGCTGTGGTAGATGGCCACGCCTGATTCAGATCCTGGTTCTCATCACGTTCACCAATAGTGTGGGGAGCATCGTAATGACCAAATTAATGATAATTAGTCGGATACGTGGATTACTCACTACATATCTCACTATCGTAACATTCAAAAACATCGCAAACATGATCTGATCGATTGATAGTAGGGATGGGTATCGGTTCAAATTTCAAGAATTGATTTGATTTTGATTTTCAAGATTTAGAATTGATTCTTTTCGATCCGATCTCAAATTGGATTACTGGTATTAAAAATGTTTTTAGCTGTTAACTGAATTACATGACTGTGAAGTTGTACAACATACTGATACCGGTATCATATTAACAGTCAACAGCAAATTAATAATGTAATTGTAGTTAATGGCGGCTGTAAGGACCAAACCGTCTGCCATGTTGAGACAATTGTTTTCACAAACATGTTGTGGGGCAGAAAACCCAAACAGATCCAGGGTAGAAAACAGACACCAGAGGTATCTACAGCTGCCATTTGGACACTAAAGGCCCATTCATACCCTACATTTGGCCTACACGTCCGTATTTATGTCCGTACGTTCTATCCGTTGACTCCTTCATACCTCCGTCCGTTGAGGTGCGCAATAACCAATATTTCCTCTAGGTGGCAGTGCTGGGTGCCAATAATTCGTCAAACATGGCGACGGTCCAAGACGTGATTTTGTTGTATTTGCTCCGTAAGTAAACTTTTTGTTTGTCCCTGTGCCCCGGACACGACACATCATATATGTGTGGGTAGTTGCGGACAAGCTCCGCAAGTCGTTCCTCGAATCCCGCCATTGTTTAAAGCCCAGAATTATAACCTTCTTCGTGATTTTGTTGACATTTTGTACAACAAACTCAATAGCGCCCCCACCGTTTCCGGTAGTATTGCTCCGTATTGATCCGTTTCGTCCGTAATCGTAAGCTCCCAATTTTCGTGTCAAAATACGGACGAAATCGACGGTTAGAATGTATGAAACACTCCACACGTATCCGTATCCGTCTTTTACGTGAGGTATGAATGGGCCTTAACCTGGTGCGTTATTCAAAATATGACATTAAAAATTCTCCTTCTGGTAGTGGAGTGTGAGTCGGAAATGCTGGCTCACGCATTTAAATTCACAGTGGAAATTTATTTATTTTAGTTTTTAAATCGATCTTTGGTTATATGAATCGATTTTAAGGAATTAATATGAGAACGCAGCCCTAATTGATAAATCAAATGACTGATTTTCAGTCATTAATAACCAGAACAGATCTACAGAGATGTAAATTTAAAATCAATTTCATACATTAGAGAATAAAAAGGTATAGGCAGAAAATGTGCCTTATAAAGCCTACACTTATCAGTTTAATATAAATGGCAGCTCTTATTTCTCTTTATTTAATACAAAATAAGAAAAGAGGCACTGATACCACAATCAACTGTGTTCAACATATTGTATCTAGTGGCTGATTTGAAAATTTGTCTGTGCTGAATAAACTTATTTTACAGTCAAACTAAGTTTCCTTTTTCTCCACAGCAGCACAATGACAACCAGCGTTTTTTTCTCCTTCGCTGATATCTGAAGGAGATATTAACACAATGAACATCTTCCAGGTTAAAGAACGGAGGCGTTCAAAGAAAACCCAACTAATTAACTCCAACTGCCCTTATTGGACACACCTGAGATGTATAGTTTTAGTGGCTGACATACCAAAACTCACATTGTCTAATGGAAAAGAAATAAAGAGAAAGAAAAAACGTGCCTTAATTGTGATCATTTTCAGCAACATTGAAATCATTTTTTTTTTCCTAAAACCCTGCAGCCCTAAGGTAAACGTATGATGTACCCAGTCCTGGGTCAATGTGTGCTTCTGTGCTTTCTGTGTCTCTGCTCTGTCTTCTCTAAGCCCCAGTGGGTCGAGGCAGATGAGCGTTCACACTGAGTCTGGTTCTGGTTCTGCTGGAGGTTCTCCTCCCTGTTGAAGGGGAGTTTTCCTCTCCACTGTCGCTTCATGCATGCTCAGTATGAGGGATTGCTGCAAAGCCATCAACAATGCAGACGACTGTCCACTGTGGCTCTACGCTCTTTCAGGAGGAGTGAATGCTGCTTGGAGAGACTTGATGCAACCTGCTGGGTTTCCTTAGAGAGGAAACTTTCTGACCAATCTGTCTGGAGGATATGATTAAATTTGACTGTGTAAAGAGCCTTGACATGACATGTTTCATGAATTGAAATTGAATTGAACTTAACAATGGCATACCAGTTAATTTCTCTTGATATTTAAGAGTGTTAAGAATGGCAATAAACATCATTAGTAACGATGAGCTGCATGGCAGCCCAGATATTTTGCCGCTAGAAGGTCCAGGGTTTTAATAGTGGTCACTGCCTCGCTGCATGTTCTCCACCGAGCATGCGTAGGTTCTCTCCAGGTACTCCAGCTTCCTCCCATTGTCCAAGAACAAAATTGTTAGGTTAAAAGATTAGTCTAAAATTCCCTTTAGGTATGAGGGTGTACGTGCATGGCTGCTGGTCCTGTGCATCTCTGCATTGCCCAAAGTGTACCCTGCCTCCGGCCCAACGACCGCTGGAGATAGAAACCAGCGGCTATAGGCAATAAAGGGATAGATTCATAAAAATATTAACACACATTTTAAATTTAAATGTAAATAACTTCTAAATATTTCATATTTACGCCTTTTTTCCATGGATTGTGTGTCTGATCCAACCTTAGGTCAGTCGTCTGTTATAAAATATGACAGATTATGACCCTTAATCAAAATCCAGAACAAAACAGAACAAAACAGAACAAAACAGATCAAAACGATGAAAGCACAAGATGGCAAAAGGGGCAAAAAAAAAAACCAGCAGGCATCTATTTGTGACCCTAAGACAAAAGGGTTGAGGAATCAATCATTAATGATTAATCTGACCGCGCACCTATAGTTTACTCGTATAAACTCTTTCAATCTGAAAAGGTCTGCATGTGTTTCAGGCTCTCCGCAGTTTTCCAGGCGATCTTCACGGCAAACCTTCAAATCCAACACAAACAGTCATCGTGCCAACTTAAAATCCAGACTAAAGCTTCAGCCGACAAGACAAAAGCAACCACTAGAACATTATAAAAATATCTCTCACAGAGAAGGACTAGAACACAATGAGCTCACCCTGCGCGTTTCGCTGCCAGAGCAGACGCTGTCTGTTCGATGTAACTTGGTTATTGGCAGGAACGTGTGGCGTTTTGTTGTTGTTTGCGCCTTCTGGCTTTATCAAGTGCTGCAGGGTGCTGTGGGGTCCGCAGCTCGTGACCTCTCCCACTCCGACTTCCTGTTTAACGTAATCAGGGTTGGCGCAGACCCTGCGAGAGCCGCCACAGCTAAACCATCTGGGGCGAGCCTCCGAGCGCGGCAGTTTACATGTGGTAGAAAAGTGGCAGGTCAACCAGCAAGATAAGCACTTTTTTAAAAGAAAACCCCCCTTTTTTTTCTTTGCTAGTTGTTTAATACGATGTTTTGAGAGAAACTTCATTGTCAGCAACAATGCTGAGTGAGAACTGCGGACGGATCAAAACGTTAAATTTGCAAATAAAACGTAGACGCCAACATGTGACCGCAGGGCAACGACTCGTCTTGCATTTGCTCTTCCTAGTTTAGAGTCTTGCTTCTCTTTTCATTCCTCTTCCCTGGATCCGGGACGTCCTCCACTTCCTGTGGACACTTCATGATTCGGTTTCCTGTCCACGCTGCCAAGCGGCAGCCGTCAGAGACACCCCGACACAAAAAGCTGGTCAACCCATCTCCCAACGCCGCAGGCACAGCTGCTCAGGGGAGGCAGTTTGAGTCCAGGAGCGGCCGGAGCACGTTTAAAACAAATAAACCCAGACGGACTAAGATTCGCCGCCCCTCCTCCCGCCGAGACGGATCCATCAGGAGATATTAGCTGGAAGGCCTTAAGTGCTCTGCCTTCTTAACTTTGCAGGGTTCTGTCTAATGTCCATATTGTGTGTCGAGCAAGTTTGGAATACAGTGACTTGCTTTTCAGCAAAACACTGATTATACATTTCAAACAACATAAACTCAGTAATATAATACAAACAGAAACGTGGCTCTGTTTGGCTGCGGTGAGATTAAAGTTAATGGAAGAGACAAATGGCGTGCAAATGTTCAGGGAGCTGCTGTCATTTTAGACGGACACATTTTACACTGTCATATTTTAATCGTAATGGAACAAGTTTTTCTGTCGCCTAAAAACCGAGCTGAGGATGAGAGCCAAGTTGCTATAAATAAGGCAAAAAAATAAATAAGTCATAAAGATTTGTTTCTCGTATGAGATTGTGAAGGTATAACACCCTAGAGAGAAAAGACTTAGCTCACCTCCATCAGGGTGGGATGTGTAAAGTACCAGCCATCGCTTCAATATATGGCTGTATGTAGACAAACAAGTCAACAATATATAAAACATATGTTAAGCTTTTATTTAAACTGGCAACAAGGAAAAAACAGTTCCTACTCTGTTGTAATTAAAGTTATTGCTTTTATATTTTTGTCTTTCTTGTAAGTGACAGAGAGGTTTAGGGACCTACTTTCTCCCAGCTGAAGAAATGCTGGTACTTCGTAGTAGTATTTTAGTCTTAAATGATAACAGCACATAATGATCTTTTTGCAGTTGTTATCAAATTAAGCAGTCGCCCAAGCTGATATAAGATAATTAGTTGGCCTGCAGGAAACGGCTGAACGGGCAGATAACTGGTCAATTCTCACCTGTCCCGACTCAACGTCTTCAATCGTCTCGTCTCTTTATTAATAGTTCCATCCCTACTTCTTATTAACACAGTTGTTTGCATTTAAGTCCTAAGCATTGCATGGTAGAAAATTAACTTGTAAACATACTGAATAAGGTGGTTTTAAAGAAAAGAAATGCTAAATTAAAAAATGAAGCAACTTGTTGCCTCAAAACAGATTTTAACCATAAATGGCATCCGTTGAACCCAAGTTTTTTTTCAGATACAAAAAGGAGCGGTCTCCATGCTGTGTGTCAATCCGTACACAGCAGGGGAACGTTTGATAAAAACTTTGACAACTGTTTAGAATATTTTACATAATGAGCTCAATGTCTTCTGTACAAAAATCCGGTTATATAACTTCAATATTAATATCTAGCAATCATAAGGCAGTCAACGGACCCTATGAAATCTCTTAGTATTTTCCAAAATCCATTTTATTTTTCCCCCACATTCTACTTTTACAGTTTTTATTTTTTTTCTGAATTCCACATTTTCCATTCTAACCATATTTCTGACTCCAATTAGTCTGTCATTACGCAGTGATAGAAAACTAATTATACAAATAGACAACAGGATTCCCAGGTTTCACAATCGGTGCTGGAGTTCACAGAACATCGAGCGCCTTTGAAAGGTATTTGGAAATTATTCCCGCGACTTTTGTAAGAACAAAAATACATTAATGTGACAAAGAATCTCAACTATTTCACACACATCTTAGAATTTGTACTTTTAAAATGTTTTGCAGTTGAACCAAAATATGTCTAATAAAGAAACCTTCAAACCCGTGCACATCACGGACAACCTCACCTGGTCTGTGAACACCACGTCATTGGTGAAGAGGGCACAGAAGCAATTGTACTTCCTGCGGAGGATGAGGAGAGCCCACCTGCCCCCGCCCATCCTCACGACCTTCTACAGAAGCACCATAGAGAGCATTCTGACCAGCTGTCTCTCTGTGTGGTGTGGAGGCTGCAGTGCCTCCGACTGGAAGAACGTGAGGAGAGTGGTGAGGACAGCAGAAGGGATCATCGGGGCTCCTCTTCCCTCCATTAAGGACATTTCGTCCCATCGTTGTGTGTCCCGAGCCCGTAACATCATAAGAGACCCCTCACACCCCCACCATGGACTGTTCTCCCTGCTGCCCTCTGGGAAAAGGCCCCCGCTGCAGGTCCACCAGGTTCTGCAAAAGCTTTTTCCCTGTTGCCATCAGACTGTTGAACTGCTGAACTATAAACTGGACTCTGCACCACATTTCCACATTTGCTCGCATTTTTGCACAAATGCCTTTTTGCACCATCATTTTTGCACATACAATTGGTTTAAATATTCTCCTGTACACTGTGATCGCACATTGTTTCTTTCTCCTGCATTGTTTACATTTCAATTGTTTACTTTTTAATCACTGCTGCACTTTATACTGTAATTTACAAGCTGTATGCAACAAAATTTCGTTCTGTATGCACTCTGTACATACAAAATGACAAATAAAGTTGTCTAAGTCTAAGTCTACACAGTACAACCTTGTGCACACCAGCATCATGAACAGGTCCTATTCTTGTTTCCTCCATTTGTCATAGAGGTCTTCGTCTCCGTTAAGCTTATTGTTGCTCATAGATATGTGGATTTATTCAGCAGCCATAAACTGCAGGGATCAAAGCCACAATCGATGGGAACAAGACGTGAGAACGTCAGAGAAAACATACCATTAGATTAAATGTATGGGGTAAGATAACCGTCGATATAAACGTATGCCTAACTGTCTGAATTTGTTAATGCAGGTCAATAAAGTGGCAAAGATTCTTTACTGTCACCATGTGTTACTGTGGGGAAAGTTCTTTCAGGACACAAACAACAAGCAATGAACAATGTGTACAGTTTTTTTCACATTATAGCGTGCAAGACATAAAGAGATAAAAAAGATAAAACGTCTGTGTCAGAGTCCGAGGGCTTTGCGATCAGAAATGTTTTGATTTACAGAAGTGTGCATTTAGATATATGCAAAATAGGCAATAACAGTAAAGTGATTGTAGCATATGATGGACCTTAACAAAAGGTCCTGTGTAATTTTGTCCAAAATTACAACCAAAACACCCAACTACCAAAAGAAATTAAACTACTGAGTATGCAAGCAGGTAGTGATATGATTTTACAAGATGGAGATAAGAAAGTGGAGAGATTAATACTGAGTAGAGCAGAGGTAAAGCGGGGACCACCCAGGCAAACAACCTGAGAAACCACAACACTGTCCCACTTAAGCATTAATGTCAACATCAGAACCTTTAACTCCCAACTGGTTCTGAACCTGTCAGTTATTATCCCCCCACAATGCAGCTTTGTTTCCAAATCAATGTTAACCTCCTAATTCCTTCCCTTTCTGGGAGGAAACAAGAACAAATCTTTGTTAAACTGGAACGTCACATGGTTCCTTTGAGTGTAAGCAACCCATCTCCCACACAGGTCAGAGAAACAACTGTTGAAGAGCTCCAGCCTCCATTCTCTCAGAGAAATGAAAGCAGAATTTCACCTAAAAACAGGAATCAACCTTTAATACGCTGCACTGAATGAAAATAGTCAAGCAAAACAGCAGCTTATTTAAAAGTGTGAATATATTCTGAGAGGTTTAATTAGAAACTTTGTATTAAATGGTAATGAGAAGACAGACGGGACGTAAGAGCTGGAGGTAAGGTTGCCCCAGCAGCGTGAAACCACATACACGGACGTCTGGACAGACGCTGGCTTCTGTACCAGGATGACAATGCCAGAGCACATTCCTCAGCATGAACAATGAGTCAAAACACAGTCCAAACCCTAAATTGGCAGCAACTAGAAATTGAAGTTTAACTCGGATCGTTTATGAAGAAAGTGAAGTTCAACAAGAAGTGAAGGAGGCCAGCACATTTCAGTTAAACAACAAAGAAAACTATGTGTTCTTCATCTTTAGCACTATAAAACTAGTAGGAGCATTGCAATAAAAAAAATAGAGCGGTTTAGAGTATATCAGGAGTTTGATGAAATACCAAGTAAGATAGATTCTTATTATCTTCTATATTTGAAGTGGAAAAGATGAAGGACAGTCAAAGAAAGAAACTTCAATAGCTCTCTTTGAGAGGGACGCCGACCGTAGAGGTGAGGGCCTTTAATCAAGATCGACCGCGTCTCTGAGTGAATCACACAACCGACCATTTTTTCTGTAAAAAAACAAAAAACAAAAAGAGACTACATCTGGTGAGTACCTTTCATCTGCCTGTGAACTAACAGATTACTGGAACAGACCCATTCTCAATCAGTTACGTTTGCTTTGTGGCCTTGAGACGCATCAGCGAGCAAGGTCCCAGGTCAGAAAAAGCCCACTCGGCTAATAGAGTGCAAAGGTCACATAGACATAAACTCCACATGGAGCAGGATCTCTGAGGTATCAAGAAGCCCGACAGAGGACATTGCTAAGGCGAGGTAAAGCTGGGGCATGAAGGTGAATGGCAGACAGGGGAGCGAGACCAGTGGTGATGAAGCCGACAGCTAGTCTGGGAGGAAAACAGTGAAGCCACTGAGGTCTTGTATCGGTCTGTATCAGCCAGTAAAAGTCTGATGGTGATCAGCGCATCTCTACCAGAGAGTTGGCGTCCTGTTTTAATGGTGAACAACACCTATCAAACACAGGAGAGGATTTCCATGAATGACTGCTTTTGATAGATTACACAGAGTGTGGTAGAGTTGGGCTACGTTCACACTGCAGGGAACTGCGATCTTTTTCACGGCAGTGTGAACGGCCCGATTCCCATCTTTTCACCACCCAAAAAAAATCTAATCTGTGCCATTTCCATATGTGGTGCTAATTCAGATAGGGATCGGATTTTTTTCAAAGCGTCTGCAGTCTAAACAATCATGTTGCATTTTATCCGTCTTTTATGTCACTGTCCTGTCTCTCACTACTCATCAACACACAGTAGCAGCAGCTAACGCTCCATAAAAGACCATTAATAGCTGTGCTGGTTTCTTCTTAACTTACTTCGTCTTGCCATGATGTGGTCTTAATATTGTCGGCTCCCATTGCGCAACAGCTTTCTAATAATAACAAGGCCGGCGTTTTTTTTCCCCCGGAGTTTTTCTTTAAAACAAAACTTTATTGAACACTTCTAGAAACAACTACATCCATCATCACTTCCGTAAACAGTACGCTTTGCGGTCTTGAACTGTTCAGACAGCAGTTTGATGCCGGTCGCATTTAATAGTAGTATGAACGACCACGGCAAACCAAATAAATCAGATTTCAGTAAAAAATCAGAATTGAGCATCAAGCTTTGCAGTGTGAATGCAGTCGTAGTGTTTTCTAGCAATTTAACAGATAGCTGACTTGCAGCTAATCGCCACATTTTGTTTCCTTTAACAAATGCAGCTCACAGAATCGGTAACGTCGCATTGGTGCACAAAGACCCAAAAGAATCCTGCTGTGTGCGGAAAGTGAGCCAGCACAAGCTAAAAGGGGTCAGGCAGGGCAGTTGTTTTGTGCAGCTGGGGCGATGTAGCATAAAGGTAACACTTGTGCATTCCTACATGGCCATAAATAAACTGGTTAACCAACATCTGTTGTAGACGCTGTCAAGAATATGCAAGCACGCGCCCACTCCGGTTAACAGAGGTCATTAAAGGCTTTGAAGCTGGAGGGTTTCTGAATGCAAGCGTCCAGCAGCTGTGTTCAAACCAAAAAAAGACACCTGATTTAGTAAAAAAAGAAAAAACACAATCCTGATATCACTGTTTACACTGTTTAGATATGTTCCTATTACAGGTTTCTTCCATTTTGGCTTTTTTTGTTTCACTTAAATGTTTCAGATCAAACAAATTTTACTATCAGGCAAAGATGAAACAGAATTCTGTTTACAAGTTTTATTTATTAAGGGAGAAAAAGCCACCCAAACCTACCTGACCCTACAACTTCATGAGCTGCTCTTAGTGGCAACCATTGCCATATGTTCACGTTGCTGTGGAGGAAGTTTTAGCCCACTCCTCTTGGGTAAATTATTCTAACCCAGCCAAACTGATTTTTGAGCTCACTGGCTGTTTACCGTCCTTCTCCATCATCTCCATGGGATTTAGGACCAGAGTCTGACCACACTAAAACCTGTTTTAGTTGCACCAGATGTGACATGAATGAACGCACACCTTCTGTGTGACAAATGTGTTTGTTCTTCTCGGACAGCAGTGGTTTTGGCCTGTAGATGCCAGTTTGCCCCAGTCTCCGTTTCTTATTGCCAAATCATGGACACGGACCCTAAGTGAAGCCAATGAGGCCTGTGGTGCTTTAGAAATTGTTTTAAGTTCTTTTGTTGGAAAAATTTTAATAGACTAACCACAGCTGGGAAGATCCATCCTGGTTCTATGTTTTCTGTAGATAATAGGGGTGGACAATATCAATATATGTCGCGATATAACTCTATTCAATAACGGTGATATGACATTTCCGATATTCCAATATACGTCACAGTCTACGATTGCAGCGTTTGTCATGGACTGAAGTTCCGGGTTTTATGTGGTTTTATGGGTTTTATTTTTTAAAGCAAATATTTCTAAAATGTTATATTGGAGGAGTTGTGCAGGCACCTGCTGTACCATTCTGGGCAGTCTTTCTGAGGCTTTTATTTTGTTGATATCGATATCGTAATTATATTGTAACGACCGACATTAAGAAATATATTGTGATAAAAGTTTGTGGCCATATCGTCCAGCCCTAGTAGATAACAGCTCCCACTGTGGTTCGCTGGAAGCTCAAGGACTAACCGTTTGGCTCTCATCTGCTTTAGGAAATAGCTTTTTAGCCAACTTCCTGTTGTCATGTTGTTGTTGTAATGTTGTTGTTGTTGTCGTCGTTGTCGTTTTTATTATTATTATTATCATCAGAAAACAGCATTTTGCATCCACGCAAGTTAACTTTGAGCAATATAGGAACAACAAGGAAATCTTATTTTTCCACAGCGCTGCACGAACCCAAACCAGCTCATAGTCTTCTTATCCAATCTTTGTTTCCTCGTCCTCTCGGTTTACCATTCCACAGTTCCTCAGCTTTCATGTGCAGCTGTAAACTTCTCACCAGCTAAAGTTTACTCTGACCTCAGACCTACAAAAACACAACATGAGTCACGCTGCCATCTTTCTTGTGCTCATTATCTAGAACGATTAACAGGTGATTTTCTCTGGGCTTTCACAGGTAGTCTATTATTGGACTAAAGTTTGATTATTCAAAGCATTTAACATTACAAACCACAATTTCAGTATCACACCAGCCCACGGGGTGGCTGGGATCTCCGTCCTAATAAAAACCCGGCGACTTTTCCCATAAAACAAACTTAATCAATGCATAAAATATTTTTGTTCACCAGATAATTCTTCAGAAAGTACCAGATTATTCAGATATTTCCTGGTGAGGTGCACTGGTCTGTGCCTTTAGTCATCGTTAGCATAAACGAGGCAACTAGGTCCTCCTTGTAGCCTTTAAACAGAAACGGTGAGACATGCCATCGTTGCATATCTCTGACAGGCATCAGGCAGCCAGTCTGACGCAGAGGTGGATGTTAGGAGGAAATTTGTGGGGAAGAAGCCACAGCTGAGAGCACAAGGAAGAGACGAAGCAATCAGTAGCACTGCGGCGCATTAAACCAGCCTCCCTACACAGACTTGAACCATACACCCTCAGTGAAGCATTAACTTCAATGGAGCAGGTTTAAATATTAACGCAACATCCCATCGTCTATGACTGAAGGAGCACAGAGGCACCTCGGGTTACCTAGAACGTCCGAAACCTTTAACCGGTTCGCCGCGTTCCTTTGCTTTTTAAACCGTAACCAAACCAACAATCCCACACCAGAGGTTTCAGCCAACCCGGTGCTTCGTTATGAAAAAGACACACACACAAAAAAAAGAAGAGAAAAACACACACAAAGCAAAATAACATCCCTCAGTGGAAGTTTCCACTATGTTAGCGCTTTTTATCTTCCTGGTCATCTGTTCCCAACACACATTCTGCGCAAAAAGGTTTCCTGTTTTGCCTCTTTTTGTCACCGCCGTCGTGTTGGGGGGGTTTGTCGGGTTCTAACTTTAGAACCTCTGCTAGTGTTTACCTGATCGGGGGTGCCTACAGCGGGTTTTGCAGCAAAGCGGGAGTTGGGTTGAGATCCCAAATCAAGCAAAAATAGTAATTGGCTTTCTCCGTGTGGTCTGAAAACCTAAGCTGTCGGTTTGTTATCGTCACACAGCACAGGCTGAAAACACTTGATTTATACGCCAGACCGCTGTCAGATCGTCACCAAAAGTCACAAATCACAAAAGTTTTACCACAGCAGCCAAAAGCCTAGTAGAGCATATGTTATATCTCCACAAATGCAGGATTTAAACCACTTTTTGCTTGTGGAGATAAACAAAGAGCAACCACATCACCATCCGGGAGCATCCCAACAGAGCTGCTTGCACTTCTGTCTAAAAAGCAACATCGGAACGTCTCCTCTCAAGCAAGAGCTGCGATCACGAGGAGCCGCTGGCTGACGAGAGCCAAAAACATCAGGGAAGAATCAGAATTCACTAATACAGACAAATGAGCTTAACATGCGAGCAGAGTGAAGGTCAGATGCTTTTACCTGATTGCAAAGAGTCCAAGCTGAGCTCGGCTAAAAGCGAAGCAGAACAACAAGCAGAGAAATCCAGTTGCTGGCCAGTCACTGTTGTCCAGTTGCTCTGACCACTTTCCTGCCTACTCCACTGACTTCCCTCCCCTCCTCTCGCTCTCCAAAGTCTGCAACACCCAGCTCCAATAACCCATGACCCACAGGAAGTAGACACAATGGACTGAAAATAACACATCACCTCCCCTGGCAACAAATGCCCACCACAGCCCCCCACAGCACACGGCCCGCAGCCATGCAGAACACCTTGGAGAGGCCGGCCTAAGATAGGTGGGAAGAACCCAAAATATCTCCCGCTGCTCAACAAGCAGCGTCCGCACGCCAAACTTTAAATTCACAGCTTATTTTAGGGTGTCTGCAACTTTCGCCACAAAGAATCTGTTTAATGACGTAAATGAATGATGTAAATTTTAAGGGATGGACAAAATATCAAACGTATTGATAGCACCAGCAGATTTAGGTTTAAAGTAAGTTTTTGATTTTGTTTTCTGACTGAAAGTAATGTGTTATAGTGGCCCAGTCAGAGTCCCAACTACAATCCAATAATCTGTGGAGGGAGATAAAGATTAGGGTGATTGCAAAGAGGCCTTCCAACCCCAAAGACTTGGAGCTCATCATGAAAGATCAATCATCAAACTACCTGGAAAGATCAGATCCTCTGATCATTTAGAAGGGTATATTTTTTAACATGCTTTAAAATCTGTTACTCCTTTCAGATTGTTTATTATTATCTTTTGAGAGACATCCGTCTCATTTCCAATCAGAAACAAGGGTCTTGGTTGAGTAACAATAATATGAAGCCAAATCAACCAAGTATAAAATCTGTTATGGGTTGTTTTTCTTTGTTTTTTGCTAATGAGTCAATTGTTTTTGTGCGGTGGTGCGAACCAAACATTGAACTTTGACCTTTGCACCTCCAAAGAGAGTCTACTTTCTTACTCAACCTAAAAGGCGTGCTAGATTTCAAAAAATAAGTCTACAAAATACAGTATTTTTAATTTCAAATATTGTCTTTCACTTTAAAAAAAAATACATTTCAAACTGTTGTTATTGTTCTTATGAAACATCAGCAGCTGTGTTGGACTCCAATGGGACATAATGCGAGATGGCTAACCACTTTATTTCCTTTCAATTGAATAATTCATATATTCATCTTAAGGCTAATTGCTGAATATCCCTTGTCTAACTTGAATTAAGACATGTGTCTTTAGGAATGTTCTGCGCATTAAAACCTGGATCTGAACATAAAGGAGTAGTAGGACCTTCCAGCCGTGCTTCCTTTTCGATGAGCTACATGAGGGCAGAAGGATCCAGGTCAGTGTCACTACTCAGAGGTTAAAGCTAATCCGGCTCCAGTAGGCACATCCTTCACCCTTCTGTCTCAGAGGTTCTGGTCCGATTCAGTAGATGTTCAGGTGGCTCTTTGTTTCACTTCCTCAAAACTTCTCATCTAAAAAAAACAGGGGATAAAACTCAACTAGAACATCAGAGATAACCCCCCTCTTGACGTCTGAGACCAAGAAATATAACATCTAGAGTTTTCAGTTTTTATTAAGAATCATAAAATTGAAAAGAAATCAATTCCTTGATAACCAGTGAGTTTGGTTAAGTTCTGGATCATTAATGTAGCTGATAGTTCATCTAAGGTACCTACATTTAGCAGAGTAGCTAATGATGATACCGACTTCGTTAAATTATAAGCTCTCCTGAAGGAGCTACAAGTGGATAATAGAACAAGAACATTTTGATTTCCGTTCTCTGAATAAACTACAATGAACCTGAAATAAAATCTAATCTCTTTACCGAGTTAGGAAAAATGGCTAAACGTTGAATTAGGAGCTTTATATTTTTGTCACAGCATACCAACACCTCATCCATCACACAGAACAAATGGCTGCAGCAGCCACAGCTCAGAAAAAACAGCAATGGAAGAAACAACTGATTTACAGATCTAAGATGCAACTAAAACAAACTTAAGTCCTGTGGTGTTAAATAAATCTTTATTTGTACATTCCAATAAAACTTTTCCTCTGAATTGAACCTATCCCTAATAGGGAGCAGTGGACTGCCACTGTGTGGGGAGCATTCCTGCTCATGAACCCAGAGTGGCAGTCTGTGGGATTCAAACCAGGGAACTCACAGCCTTGCCCGAATGCCAACGGCCTGCGCTATCCACTAGACCGCCACCCCTTAAAGCAGCGGCCCTCAAACTGGGGTCCCCGGACCGCCGGGGGTCCGAGAACCACGGGTTGGAGGTCCGTGAAACGCATGTTGTCAGGCCTGAGAACCCCTGCCTTAAGGGAGCAGTATGTAGACAACATGCATCAGATAGTCTTTCTGAGTTTGTTATGCATTGCAATTGAGTAAGAATGGTATTATTTAGCAACAGGTATATTTTGGTACAACTGCCAAAATTGGATATCCTTTGCATATTTTTCCAAGATGGAACACTGGATTAAATAATTACATTGGATTATGGATAAATAATAAAATTACAATAAAAAACCCAGACATAGTTATAACTCCTTGCAGTCAAAAATTGAGACGAATGCATTAACATTTTTAAGACACCGCAGGGAAACTCCACACACTCAAAATTATTATAGTCCCTGAATAAGAGTAAAAATAAACAGTATGGACATTCAGAGATTTATGATTTTATTCTGGTCTACAAATGGAGATCCAAACTGATCCTCTCTGCTTTGTGCAGGAGTGGATCTCTGCATAGTGAGAAGGATGACTCTACAGTCAGGCGTAAAAACCATCTGTGGGCGAGTGTGGGTGCATGTGTGTTAATGTGTGAATGCTTTGCTTACTAGTTACACAGTATATTAACACTCCTTTCTGATTAACCCAGAGAAAGAAGGTTTATTTTCTTATGGATTTCAGTTCACCGTTATAAAAAGCTGGATAAAAGGCGCCTTGGAAGCTGTGTTGCTTCACTGCAGGTGCATCAAACCCCATCCTGATCCATGAAGTGAGCAACAGCAGTCTAATCCAATCACTCCAATGAAAATTATTCCAAATCACATTAAGTGGCCAGTGAGAGGTTGCCCCGGACATGATCTGATTAGCAGCTCTCTTGCAAGAGTCAGTCCATGAGGAAATGGCTTGAGATACTGAACATATAATAAGGAAATGGACTCTGATAACACGTCTGTACTGCAATAAAAAAGTGGTGCCTGGCTGCTCAGCAGAAGATCAACTCTCACGTTTCTTTCTTGCACCTTAAAGGAAAACATGGGCTTGTTGGTTTTTTTATGGAAAAAAAACAACAAGAAAAAAAAAGAAAAGTGACGGGGAAAATGGACGCTGCCTTGCAAAGGATATCCTCCTCACCACCAGAACCTTTTCAGATCTTCTCCCATATGAAACCTCAACCATTGATGTGTTTTGATTAAATTTAAGGTGATAAATTATCATAAGATAGGGCAGAATTGTGAAGTGGAAGGAAAATGATACAAGGTTTCAAAGGTTTTTAGGAAACTAAATCTGGAAGTGTGGGATGGGTATATATTAAAGCTTCTTGCAACCAATTATCTTTGAAAGTCACCTCATTAATAAACAGAATAGACACCGGAGCTGTGTGCACAACAGAGGGGCGGTCATTTCTCTGAAAAACAGAAATGCCATGAAGGTAGCCGTAGCCTTCTTGACACCAGCACGAAGCTAAAGATTTCTAGCAGAGTTGGCATTGCTGGACAATGGACGTGACGTTGCCCGTCAATCAATCTCGGAGGTTCGTCAGCAGCTGACCAATCAGCGATCGCAATTTGTCCCAAAGTGAAACGCGCCTCACCTGCAGAAGCTGCTCCCTCTATGCCTCCGACAAGATCCCAGGATGTTCGTCAGTATGACGGTAACTCAGTGTTTGTTCATTAATGTGTGGTTAATGGCTAAATTAAAGGGACATTTCTGCTGAGTTTATGCGTTTTGGATATCTGTACGTTGCATCTCCTGGTTGCCTGAGCTTTTTGTTGTCAGCTACGATCAGTTACCAGGACTCGGATTTTGCACAAAGCGTTTAATATGTAAAGTAAAATTCGCACTCCTAATACAGAAAACCTTTTAAAGAGTTGTGGCAGCATGAAAACGTATACTGCAGTCTGCAGTAAGTATTTTAAGTTATACGTTTTAAGTTGGGTATATAGGTTTACTATTTTAACTTGGCCTTTAACATCGATTTGGAGACACCTTGATGGCCCTACCGGTGCTGGAGACAGAACTTCATCTCGTCTACAGCAAAGAACAAGAGTCCAGAGCTGCTTCGCTTTGGCCTTTCGCCGTGAAAAAGTTGTTAATTCGTCTTAATTGTCTTCCTGTCTACGTTGTATGTTCCCATTCCTATACTTTTAATTTCATTTGTTTTAAATTCTACAATTGAATAAATTCGCTTTAATCATTCCTTTTGTTTAACACTTTGGTCAGTGCCTGTTGTTTTTGAAGTGCTTTATTAATAAAGCTATAGAGGACGTTTTTTTCGGAAGCTTGCTCTTTTAAAGATCGTCATCCCCCACACCCACAACCGCAGCAGAAGCTAAGAGCTGCTCCCGAACCTCGAGGAGAGTTAAAAACCTTTTCCCAGAAACACCGCAAACTCGGAGAGTCTGAAAGCACTCGCCATGCTCTCCGAGGACGAGACACTTGTTTGTGAAATGACCGATTTCAATCAGAAAGTCTTTGAAAGATGTGATGGCCTGAAGGAGTGGGAAGAAAAATATATTGTTGTCTCGTAATCACAAATCTCTTGTGCGCTCCTTCCAAAACAAATTCATCACCAGCCGCCACTGTGGACAACTAAAATCCGTCTCTTAGGGCAGAGTTGCAAGAGGAAGGCCCTTGGAACCATCGATACTACATGAGGGGGGGGGGGGGGGGGGGGGGTAAACAAATGCAACCCACAAAGTTTGTCATTCTACTTTGAACAATCAGTCTCAGCTGTTCTATCATATAAAACTCCAACTTAAAAAAAAAAAAAAACAGTTTGGGGCTTTAATGTGCCAGAAGTTCGAGCTACGCGACTTTTCAGCCGTGCAGCTTCTCAGCTCGGAGTTGTGTCTTAAGAGCCGAGCTGCTTGCATGCCTCGGCTCGTCTCCCAGCCAAATTAGACGGCACGCCTCCTTTTGAAGCCAGTCCACTGAAACTGCCGCGCACCTCCACCCGCTGGTGTTGCACTCAGATGATACTAGTTCACTTTCGGACGAGAGCGAGCTGAGCTTGTACGGCGCATACCTCGCAGGTCATGTGCGCGCCCGTGTCTTCTCCGCACGCCGACTCACAGCCTAGCAGGGAACTTGTGGAATTTCTCAGAAGCATTACAAGCAGCTCGTGCAAAGAATGCTGGATATTTCCTCAGCTAAGCCATTACTTAACCGCGTCCCGACAACGTCACAATCCTGGGCTCTGGACTGGCCTCAGTGGGTGTGTGCCTTCACACCTGTAGCTTCTCCCTGCTCGTAGTCCTTCATTCTGCGCTAACCCACTAATGGGTTCAGCTGTAAACCCTGTTTCCATTGGTATTAAATATGCATTTACTTTTGTTTAAATCTAGATATAAACATCCAATACGTGAGAGATTTTTGCAGAGAGGCTTTAATGTAAACTGTCCATCCTTTAATTGGCCCGTTGCAGCTGGGGGTGTAACAACACTCACCAGACAACATTTGAAGATTTTTGAGAAAAAATTAAGAATCACCATTTTACGATTACACAAATGGCCCAAAGATTGCAGAAAGTGGGGCTTTAAATGATCTGTAATCAGTTTAGAATAATTAAAGCCTGGCTGCTCTGATGCATCTCGCAGCTTTTGTGCTCATTCTAAAAATATGGAGCTCCTGATAAAATAACTAAAAAAGGCTAATTTTTTGTGCTTTTCCCAAATGGAAAACAAGGATTTCTAAGGGAAACATGTTTAGCGTGCACTTCTTTCACCAGACAAGTTATGAAGAGCAGAAACACTTCACCTCGACTAGAAAAACAGCGACGCTCCAATATCATAGGACCTAAGGTGACGAGCAGCATGTATCACACTCAGGAAATGTTCCTTAAACTGTCAAACCTTCTGATGCATCATTTAGTAGATATAAAGAAGGCATTGGCTAAGGGTGCATAATATCTGGAAAACATGCAATGTGTGTTAAAGTATGTGATGATAACTCAATACTTATGTCTACAGTGGTAAAAGCTTTCTAATTTGGGTTCATTGCAAACACAGAGCCAGATAATGAGCCGTCTATCCAGACGCTAAAAACAGAGAATCATATAGATTATTTCTGCTCCAGTGATATGGTTTCATAGCTTCGGTATCACCGATAAAACAGCTTCAATTCGTGATTTTTAATCATTTTACCAAAGCATCTTAATGCACTCTAAAAACATTTTATATTGCTATTAACTAGAAGAATCCCAAACATAATAAAGTCATAGAGAGCCTGAATGCATTGCATTTAGAAACAAAGCATGGTGATATTCTGTTGCTTTTGTTTGAAATATTAATATTTTGCATCCTAAGGAAGGGGCATTAATCGTATTTATCAAAATTGTGTGACTGGTATTTTTACCATTTTCTCCCGTTGGTGTCATGAGAGCATCAATAAGTATCAATTCATTTGAAAATATGATTAAATGCCGTTACTATTTGCAGTGATAAGAATCACACTTTTTATGTTATGGGTGTTCTGTGGAAGCCTATTTTAAAGGTTTTTAATTATGGTATTTGTGTGTGTTGGGCCTTAAGAGCAGTGACCTGCAGCCACAGCCAGACTGAACAAAGCTGCAAGTACTTTTTATTTATCACTTTTATTGTTATCAAAGTAAAAACCACAAACTATTGTGATAAAACTTTCAGTTCACGTCACCAACCCCTCGTACATACAGATGGCAACAAATTAGCCATCTAATGTGTGCGGTAGTATCTACCCTTAAAAGCGCGAAACATTCAGGCGCCTGCAGGAAAGCAGAAGAGGCATTTGACTTTTCAGGGTGAGTCCAAGCATACAGATCCTAATCTACGTCAGGAATGCCGCAAGCAGAAGAAAATCTAAGTTTTCAAATGGCTGAGCCGGTGTCCAGAAATAAATCTGACGAGAGAATCTGCGGCTTCACCCAAAGGAACGCCGAGGACAAGAGGTGTCCTCCCAGTCTGATAGATTTGGAGAACTTTTGCAAAACAGAGCAAATACCGCCAAGAACAACTGCAGCTAAACTAAATCAATAGGAGATTCAACAAAGTGTATCTTCACACTGATACAGCTGGGCAATCACAACTCTTTCATTTATACCATTAACCTATTTGCCTTTCATATTTTTCTTATTTGTAAATGTGAAAACCCCTGAAAGCCCACAAAAACAACTGGCTTTAGACGATGGATGGATTGCTCCTTTAGAGCACAAAAAACACTTTAACAGGAATGTGTCCATTTTTCCACACCCTATACACAAAACCCAACTCAACTACATCCCAATTTCATTGAATATTATTATTAAATATTTATAGACTATGACTAAAGCCTGGTGTATGCTTAACGCATTCGCGAGACCATATTACATAATTTTGGCTAGCTAAAGGGTTTTGCTCCGTGCAACCTTGGAAGATTCCCGACTACGCGGACAGTCCTGTGGGGAAAAACATGGCAGACGAGCCAGAGCTCCTTCTGGTGGAGGTTCATCAATATAGAAATCTTTACGATTCACCCCGTCAAGGTCGCTGTGATCACTTATCAACAATTGCTGGACAGAAATCGGCGTCACTCTTGAAAGAAAGAGGCTTAAAAATTGGAAACGACGGTGTTTTCTCCTTCCACGTGTAATGGGGTGCAGTACGCTAGGCGTATGAACGCAACGCTGCCCTCTAGAGTCTAGGAGAATAGTGCTACTTCGGAGGTAAAGCCGATTAATCACATTTGGTATCAGGATGTTTTAAGGTTTGATTGCTACTTTGACAAAGGATAAAAACAGAGCGACTCTGGCTACTGCAGAAGAAAAACATTATGACACCCCACTCCCTATAGACAGTGGGAAGCGATGCAGAAAACTTTTCCCAGACCAATTGGTCTTAAAAAGGCTTTTTTCATACAGTTCAATCTGCACACTCCAAGGACGGTTTGCATGTACAGACGGCAGCCTACATAGAGCCATGGGAACTAAAGTTAAGCTACAGATAAACCGAGCTCATCTGACTTCAGAATATGCTCCTCCCCAGAACAAAGTTTACCACATTCCCACAGTATCTCCTACCGGCGTCCCGTCTAGCTATGTAGAAGGCCGTGCTTTGCTCCTTCGCAACCTTGACATTTTCATACATAACCTTCCCTCTTTCTCTCTTGTCACATGCACTTGCCAAAGCTGCAATCCTTAAAATGCAACACATTCCTCTGGCACGGCGGACTGGGTTCACAGGATCACAAGGTTCCTTCACTGCTGACAAGAGGGCCTTACACAATCTCCTTTCAGTCTCCAAACGCCAACACCACAGGCAACGTGTAAATAAGAGGCCATCAAAAAAATGCGCTACACATGAGTTGTTGCATATGGAACACAAAAGTGAAGTGTTTTAAAATGTTTCTTTAAAAATTTCTTATCTAAGGGGGGGTGGGGGGGGGAATCAAAAGCCATTGTGGTAGATTAGGGGCCAAACCCCACGCACAGCAATGGTACGAATTTGAAACAAACGTCACCAATGCCAGCCAACACCCACCATGTTGCAGACATGATCCCAACGCATTTTCATATCACCTGACAAGAAGGAGGCACCTTTATTTCCCCCATTTTTTATCACTCCTTAATAAAAATGCCACGGCTACAGCCGATGCCTTAAGCGGAGTCGACAGCCAGACCACCGGGGCGACTTTTTTCTAACTTTTTATCAGGTAAGAAAACGCTTTGCTTCAATGATTACTGGCTTTTCGAGTACAATGAGAATGTTTGATTGCAGATGGGGCTCAACGGAAAGAGAGGCCAGCCTGTGTACGGAAAAGTAGTGGGTTCGATTACAGCTTCTTTGCTTGTCACATATCCATGTCTCTCTGGGGAAAGCATTTTTTTTCATTTTTTTTTTTTTTTCATTTCGCAATGGACAGAGAGGAAGCAGTGTTGTGTATGAAATGAAAAAATATATATATTATATATATATATATATTATATATATATATATATATATATATATATATATATATACACACCTGTATATCACGCTCACAATTCTGCCTATAGTAATAGCCATCTGTACATATATTCATAGTACATATACACTTGTAAACTCTGTTATAACAACCATCTGTATATTATGCTATTGTACACATCTGTAAAAACTCTGTAGTATTATCCACCTGTATATTATATTCGGTACATATCCAGCTGTAAATTTAGTTCACAATACTAGTTACCTACATATTATATTCATAGCACAAATCTATCAGTAAAATTCTGTTTATAATAGTATCCATCTCTATAATTATTCAGTAAAAACCCATGTCCTGTACTTATGGAACCATTGTTTATCCGGCACTTGCTGATATTGCACTTCTGGTTAGACCTAAACTGCATTTCGTTGCCTTGTACCTGTACCTGTGTAATGACAATAAAGTTGAATCTAATCTAATCTAATATACATACACACAATCAGTTATATTGACAGCAGAAGGGAAAGCAACACTTACAAATGTGTAATAATGTTCTGCATTGTAAGCATTAGTGAAACAAAAGAGTCAAATTGACTAATGTCTTATAAATCACATTACAACCATAACCTCTGCTGAGATGTGATAGTTTGTAAGTTTTCCTATCCAGCCTATATATAGCGAGTTTTAATAACTATCTCACTTTTAAAATGACAAATTATCTCCCTGCTACGATTACCACCTGTGATTGAATCCAACAAAAAATAAAGGGTTTTATTTATTTTAATAAATAAAACCCTTATTAATACCACAAACAAGGGAAGTGCAACACAGCAAAAGCAGCATCAAGTTTTATAGCGCTTCTGTTTTACACCTTACTTCCCTGGTTAATCAGTCTCATTCCTCTGAGATCAGTAATACATTATTATCTGTGTTAATCATCATAAAAAAAATATCTGTGTTTTATAAAGTTACCTAATAAACTTGTTAATGTCGGGTAACGACGACTGACCCACCTTTGAGTTCTACCACTAGCGGCTCCTCATAATCCAATTCACTGCACTGTGTGGAAAAATTAGGGAAGGCATTCCAGTTTTTCAGGACATGGCATGAAAAAGAGCAAGAAAAGTGGAAGCGGAGGACTTGTGAAAGCTCCCAGGAACGCTGGCGAACGTCTGTGGAAATGGAAAGAAAGGTCCACGCGGCTTCCAATCAGTGCCCAGAGTGAGTCGTCTCAGAGAGCAGGGGTCTCTGCTGCATCCCTACGCTCAAATCAGTGTGTGTGTGTGTGTGTGTGTGTGTGTGTGTGTGTGTCTACATGTCCTCTGGCTCATGGCCAGGACAAAGATATCACACGGAGCCATAGCAGCTCTAATGCAATAAGGGAATGTGGCAAAAGAACCTCTTTTCTCTACCAGCCCATTTCCTTCATCTTCACATTGAAAATTATCTGTTTGCAAACAACACGACAAATTTAGCAAACAGCAAAGCAAACAGAGGGTTTTTAGACGGGAATAAAACTCGTTTGACTCAAACAGCGTCTGCGTCACAGCCACCTGGGAAATAACACAAGTTGGTAACAATATTTCACAGCTAGTGGCAACACTGACCCCCCCTCCACAGGTTGGTATAAACATGGACATGTTCTGACGCTGGCAGCAGAGAGCAGGTGAGGAGGGCAGAAAGTACCATGACAGCAGCGGGCTATATTAAGGGGCTGTGAGCATAGCAGCTAGGGTCAGATCACACAGCACTACATGACAAGAATGCCTGCTCTCTGTGTGTGTGTGTGTGTGTGTGTGTGTGTGTGTGTGTGTGTGTGTGTGTGTGTGTGTGTGTGTGTGTGTGTGTGTGTGTGTGTGTGTAAAATGGCAAGTGAGATTTTAAATTTGACTACAAGTACATCTCCAAAAATGTAATTACTTCATAATGTGTCACCTAAACATTCTATAGAATTAGGGATGGGTACCGTTCACATTCCAGCCGATACGGTACCAACACCCAGTACCTATGAATCGCTACTTTTGTGTGTTTATGTAGTGGTAAATGTTAGTTTATTAATAAAGTCTCTAAAATTTTTACCTTATTGAATGAATCTTAGTTGCCGTGCGACAGACTGGCGACCTGTCCAGGGTGAACCCCGCCTCTCGCCCATTGACAGCTGGAGATAGGCACCAGCACCCCTCATGACCCCCAACAGGGATAAGCGTGTTGGAAAATGGATGGATGGAAGAACCTTATTCAATAAGTTGTGAATTTTAATACATTGCCTAACTCCACAGCACATAAAACTTTTTTTTTTTTTTTACCAAAACAACATTTATCAGAGGCACAGAGAGAACGAGGTGAATACGGGACTGAAGCCGTGTGTGGATAAAATTCAGGGAATTGTTTTAGTGCAACAGTTTCCGAGAAGAAGACAAAAAACGATAGTAAAAACATTATATTTTTCTTTGTAATTCAGGTATATTCCTCTCTGCTCTCTACAGGCCGGTTAGACAGCGTTTGTGGGAACGGGCTACAGCGACACTCGCCGCTCTCTCAAGTCAATAACTGCTGATTGGCGTTTTCACAGGAATTCACCAATAACAGAAGAAAGTTACTAGATTCGTCGCTAATCGCCTTACTGAAAAAAAAGTTGCTCGACAGGTCTGAAAAGTCGCTAAATATGGCGAGAAATTCCCTAAATTGGCAGCAGAGACCAGGCGCCTCCCCAGATTAGAGTCTTCCCGACGCTGACCTTGCACTCCGCCTCACAAATGTTGCAGCGAGCGTAATCTGGCTCGCATTTTGAAAAGCGGAGCCAGACTTTAGACCGCCTTCCATCAGACACGCTGGCTTCGTTTACTGGACCAGCGGCTGCTGACCTCATCACGCTCTTGTGCGTGCAATGCTGTGTTCGTGTCCGCCATAGAAAGTCGGCCACTCCCTCAGTGTCACAGTGATGACTTTAGGTACCGAAACATGGTACCGTCTGATTTTACCAATAAAAGTCCCGAATTTGGTACCAAGTAGGGCTGAACGATTTTGGAAAATAATCTAATTGCGATTTTTTATCTTAATATTGTGATTTAATGCGATTTTTTTCCCGCAGTTTAATTTATCATGTCTTTTTAAACATATACCAAGAACAAAACAATTTGTTTCCTCGCCGTGTGGATTGGTTGCTAAAAGACCCACAGCATCTAAACTCGGAGCAGAAATGATTGCGTTCTGCCTACGATATATTTCAACCAAAATTGCACTTTTGACTTTTCTCTCTTAACCACAAGTAAAAAAATGGCCTCTAAATAAAGATGTTTGTAAACAAGAACTTTTAATGTTTCTATTAATCAGAATATTATTCAAGAGAACAGCTTTTAATTGATATGGACATCAATCCTTGTTGAACATAAAGTGCAACCAAGAAGCAAGTCTATGTATTAATCTGATTGACCAGAACTTAATGCTATGTATGATTATATTAACTCTAAAACAAGTAATAAAATTAGATTATCTCACTGCTGCAACTGTCTTCCCTTCCATGTGGAGCAAACCCACTTTAAATATTTTACAGACACCTAAAGGACGCGTCTGATCCATTAATTGTGACATAGCCAAAAATTGCAGACCTCTGTCATTTGGAAATTGCTTTTTTTTAAATTGTAATTATATTGAAAATGCGATTAATTGTGCAGCCCTAGTACCAAGCCCTATATAGTCATCATAGAGAGAGTGAAACATCACGGTTTTTAGTATTTTGGTAATTTTCTTGGCTTACAAGTAATTAAAAACCCAAAGTTTTGTGTTTTAGAAAATGTGAACACTGTGAGAAAGACACTCGGATTGTTCCATACTAATCAGCTAATGATCCAAACGCCTGAAAAAGTCTCCTGAGCCTCTAAATGGGTCTCAGTCTGGGTCAGTAGGCGACACAATGATGCTGATGATGACCAGAAGAAAATCATCGACACCCTCCACAAAGGAGGAAACCCACAGGAGGTCATTGCTAAAGACGCTGGGTTTCATTTTCATTTATTTCAAACATGCAAATAACTGAGCATTACAACAGTAAAAAAAAAAGATGTGTTCCCTGTGATTTTCCTCCAGACCTAAACATAATAATGTGTATATATTTTACCACAAATACGTACGGATTAAAATTGTCCATAGAGTGCTGCATGCACGCATATACATAGAAAGTTGGGTGGAAGGAAAAAGTGGGTAGGAAAGGGGCCAATAGGGAAAACCAAAGCCGTGAGAGGATTGTCCAGCAAAGTCCATTCAGGAAGTTGGGAAAGAATTGGATTCGGCGCATGAAGAGCTGCTAAACTGGAAATGTTGCAGTCGTCCTTCCAAGCCAGCCCTGAACCAAAAACAGAAGAAAATCCATCCCTGGCTCTGGGGTCTACAGCCAGGGATGTGTTTTCATCTCATGGGAATCTCACACTGCCACATACCCAACTGGTACATTAGGATTAGGCCTTCTTTGTTCAGACAATTATCTAATTATCTGATTTTCTATTGAAATAAAGAAAGTTTACAGACCAGGTTTTTTAAGAATATGCTTTTCTATAAGGCAAACCTCCCACTAAGGTAATTGCAGGGTATGCACGTGTTTTGGATTCTCAGCTCCTGCGTTTGCGGCGCTCAGACCGGCGACCTCCTGTCGGCAGGCGGAGGATTGTCAGCTTCAACGGACCGGCCGACCCGCTCGCCTCCCGTTGGGTCGGTGCTGAAACTCTGGATTGACAACAAAACAACCGAGCTCTGCGGCCCGAGCGCAGCGAGGAGACGACCTTTAGGAACAGGTGACCCTCGGCTCCTCGGGGAGAACCGGGTCACGGGGGGCGCCGCGTCTTTCTCGCTCGCATCAGGTTAAAAAGCTCAGCAGGAACAGGCGTAAAACAACGCCGCTAAAATCACCGCTTGAGAAACAAACTACGTGGAGCAAGAGATGGAGATACATAAAAACTACAGTGAAAAGAGAAACACAAAGGCAGAACTAATATCCCTAAAGGACTATGAGACCCCCCCCCCCTTTCTTTTCTCTCCCTTTCTCTTCACTAGCCATCTGGTAGCCATCAGCGGCTCACACAGGAAGGGGCGGCCGTGCCTTACTGGGGCGCCAGGGAGCGGCTTCTCTTCCCTCTTGGTGTTAGGAGGAACAACAATTGCCAGAGCATTGCGATGCAGGGAAGTCCAGCCCATCGCAGGCTGAGCCGACGCAGGCGGCGGCGGCGGCGAGGGACCAGGCACTCACGCCCCAGCAGCCCAGCGAAGAGCAGCGAAGAGCAGCCTTGCATTCCTGCCGCCTCATCCTGCCAAGAAGCTCTGGGAAGGGAAAGAATCAGGGAGGCGACAGTGAGCTGCTCTCGCTGCAGGCCGCCTCGTGGTGCTGCTCATCTTTTGGTGCCGGTCGCTTCTTTTGTTTTCACCTTCTCCAACAATGACGGCGGCCTTCGGTGGCGCGCGTCGTAAATTCCTCAGTTCCCGCCATGCGCCGCTTTACCACTAGTCTGCACTAGGCACGGATCCATGAGACGCATGTCATCACAGATCAGACAACTGATTGTTTTTCCCGTCTCTGACGTGACGCGGCCACCCAATCTGACGGCGGCCCCGCGGCACGGTCAGTGCCGACCGGCTTCGGCCGTCTGGGTTCTCACACTGGGCCCCGTGTCATGTCCTCGCCAGACAACAACGACGCTCTGGAAATAGAAAGCAGTCTCATGACGCGCACTATTTTTACTGCTCCTGTCATTAGCTGACAAGTTTGAACATGAAATAAACTGAACCCTGTGTGAAACCTTCGATCGCATTGGTTCGCCGTGAGAGAGAGAGACTCGCTTTGCAGAGCAGTTCTGACTTTTCTGCTTTTAATTAAAGCTGCACTTGGAACCGTTCAGGCCGGTAAAGCACCAAATGGGAGGGAGGGCGGGGTGATTTTAGATGTTAACTGAGTTGTAATCAAACAGAAAGCACTTGGAAGTCAGCTAACCAAAGATCTACATGCAAACCCAGGCTGCAGCAGCGGCACTGGACACCGCTTTGGGGACTTGGCACACGGGACAGCGAACAGCTGCAGCAGGAAAAGGAGTCATCTGTTCCCCTGCAGCCCAAAGTTGGCCTTTATCTTCCAGTTCATATCAACGTCACCGCTCCACTGGGGGACCAACTTCCAGGAGGCACACAACACCTTAATTCTAAGAGATGGAGAGAATAATCTCGCCTTTGAAACTTCCACCCAACAGCAGAACTGATCCGTCTCGTTTTATCTGGATATCTGCAGTCAGTTTTTAATTATATAGTAATCAGACACTGAAAAATCAGCTTTAAGGTGGAAAAAAAATAACCTAAAGGAATTAGAGCATGAAAATAGATGGTTTCAGTGACCATAGGAGTGGTTCACACCACTGGTCTCCAACGGCAGTGTGCCACACCTGACTCCAATATGAGCTCGTTAGCTCACCTGGCTCCACGACAGGAGCCAGGCTAGCCAGGTGATCCAGGTGTGTAGGGCCAGTCCAGGGGTCTGCAACCTGGGGCTCCAGAGCCGCATGTGGCTCTTTACACCTTCAGCTTTGGCTCTTAAAAACTTAGACCAAAAATGTGTGTGGGGGGCGGAGAATTGGTCAATGTTTCTAAATGTAAAGGCAATTTAAAATTGCTAGCTATGGGGTGCATTTAGTTCTGCAATATATGCAAAACATTTCCAGGAAGAAACCAAACTAATGGTGTAAAGAATATTTTACTACAGATAAATGTATCTTTTTGTCAACAGGCTGCAAACGACTTGCTTTTTCATCATTTTGATGCCATTTGCTATAAAAAAGTCAAATGTAACGTATTAAACCTACACATAAAAATACTGTTGGTTAAATAATAAAAACTGTTGATCTTTAATTAAAAATATTGTAAACAAATTTCCTATAGTATACTATAAAAACAAGCTCCTGCTGTTTAGCTGGACCGAGGGCAAAAAAAGGCTCTGCTGGTTGTAAAGGTTGCTGACCACCGGGCTAGAGACGTCTAAACGTTGCAGGACGGCAGCTGTCGAGGATTTGGGTTTGAGACCACTGGTTTACATACTGTACTTTTAGCTCTAACTGTGATGGGCTAACTTTTTGAGCTGGGTCAAGATCACATGTCCAACCAGCCGTCTCTGTTACCCATTTACAGTTTGTCACAAACATGGAAGACGTTCGGACCGCTCAGGCCAACAGGCAACAAACTATGCACACAACCCCAACAGTGAAGCACGGTGGTGGAACCGTCATGCCGTCAGGGGACTCTGTTCTTCTGCGGGGACGGAGATATTGGTCGGAGTCGAAGGCAAGATGGACGGATCCAAATACGGGGCAAGCATATTCATTAAATGGCCTAGTCAAACCCCAGAACTAAGTCCAGCGGATAATGTGTGGCAAAAAAGTTAAAGGTGTTATTTACATCTTCCATGCAAACGGGGGGGGGGGGGGGGGGGGGGGGGGTTAGGAGAATTTTGCAGTTCAGTGTCGAGATGTGTGAAGCTGGCAGAGGTGTGACCCAGCCGACCCGCAGCTCTAACGGTGACCGGTTCTCTTAACACAATCACTGGAAACAGATTTTTGAGGAGTGTCAAAGTAAAGAGGTCTGAATAAAACGGCACGCCACACATTTATGTCCTGTAATAATTAAAAAAAAGGAAAAAAATTCTTTTACACGTCATGATTATGCATTACGTTGTGTGTCCCATAAAATCCCAACAAGATTCATGGCTGCAACGCAATATGGAAACATGCAAAGGGTGGGAATACTTTTGGAAGACTGTTGTTGCACATACAACATCACGTGTAACTCACTATTAGATGCACACCATAAATCAACGACTAATTGTATTTAGAATTCACCAATGTGTCCATTGTCCAAGCGTTCATAAGGAGCAAAAGACGTCTGGCAATGAGACTTCAGAGACAGATCCTTTAGAGCTGATTTCTATCAAATGTTAGCAGTGATTAACTAACCGCTAATGTGATTTATGTGCAAATCTCAGCCTGCAAAACATAAGCAAACATGGTTCTTGTAATTCAGCAGCCACGCTTGGCTACGGCCACCCTGCAACAGAAGACCGCTGAGATCTCCTTCCATGCGCTCCCGCTTTTCCGCCCGAAGCGAGCCGCTTTGTTTTCCGTCTGGTCGCCTGGTCCGTCTTTGTGAGGCAACGACACGATTTCTGCCTCGCTACACTATAAATATCCGAACAAGAACGTAGACGCAACCACAAACGTGTTCACTTTGGTCCTGTTGTCAGACAGAGAGCACTAAAGGGCCAGAGGAGGCTTGGAGACTTCAGAGAAAAACTGCCTTTTCCCTCAGCTTTATAAAAAACAAAAGAAATCTAAATCATTAGGGAATATTTTTTCTTTAACGAAAAAAATTTTTTATTTCACCTTCACGTTTTCACTTTTAAAATGGCCTGCTCACCCGTTTGGCTGCTGTGAAACCGAGCCGCGCGCGCAGGTGCCACACAGTGACAACGGTGTGCGTCGGCGCCAACAGCGGACAGGCAAACAGCAAAAATAAGATCAATTTTTAATGGTCATTTGTTTGTAATGGACAGTAAATTATTAATGACATGTGCAATCCATTGTGGAGCTGTGGCACATCACACAGCAGCAATCTGCAGACCGAGTGCAGAGCGCCGGCCACAAAGCCGGGGCCGCTGCGCAGTAAGATTGCCTCGTTAGCCTAAGAGGCTAACGCTGCACAAGTGACCCTCTGTTGCAATCCGTCCGGGATGCTTGTTTGTTTGTTTCTTGAAGCACGCGGGGTGCAGGGTGGTGGTGGGGTGGTGGGGGGGGGTCAACAGAAACCGCTTGTTCTCTGTTCCACTTGCTAAGCAGATTTAATGAATCCTCTACTTAATGGAAGAGCCGGCCCTTTGTTTCCCCCGGCCATGCCGTCACATTTGTTGTGCACAGGTTCCTCTGTCCGATTGTTCGCAAAGCGACCGCCGTTTCATCCGTCCGGGACGGAGTGTAGCACGCACTGGAGATTCGCCTTGTCCCGGCCCGGAGGCCTCATGGCGTTTGCTCCCGCGTCTCCCCTTTTTACTGCCGTCGGAGGAGAGGACCGCCGAGGTTCAGCTTTTTCCTTCATCCGCTCGACCCCCGCAGCCTCGTTCTCCCTCGCTGAGGCCCTTTGAAGGGAGACGGAGACTCCGCAGCAGAGTCTGAACATGCTTCCAGAGGGGAAGTGTCAGGGAAACACGGACGTTACGCAGAACGAGCCACATTAGAGAGAAATGACTGAGAAAATGATCGTTATCCCCATCGGATGGGGACAGTATGACTAACATAACCTTTGGGTGTGACAGTAAGCACGGGCCAGTTTGAGGTTCTCACACGACGGGTTAGTTAAGAGCACCTCTATACTGTAAAGCAACAGTTATTTCTGCTAATGCAAAATCAACTGGTTTACTGATTTATACTCCTATGATGATATAATTAAAAATATTTTAAAAACAGAGGATGAACCTAGAGATCGGTTTTTAAGTGCAGAATATTACAGTTTCCCCTCCATTTCATTTCCAAACAGCCAGATTTGGGTTTTTTCTAAGCGAGACGACTGTGTAGCAACCTTCTTTCAGCCAGCTGGATACCACTGTGCAGCAACAGGTGGGGGAGGGACTGAGGATTCTGGTCATTCAAGCAATTTCTCTCATCAAAAGGACTGTAAGGCAGGGGTGTCCAAAGTGCAGCCCAGGGCCCATGTACCGAGTTTGTGTGGCCCCCAAAGAGTGAGACCATTCTGGGCCCCCAGCACAGGTGGCTGATGCAGATGGGGTTCAGTAGTATATATATATATATATATACACTCACCGGCCACTTTATTAGGTACCCCATGCTAGTAACGGGTTGGACCCCCTTTTGCCTTCAGAACTGCCTCAATTCTTCGTGGCATAGATTCAACAAGGTGCTGGAAGCATTCCTCAGGGAGTTTGGTCCATATTGACATGATGGCATCACACAGTTGCTGCAGATTTGTCTGCTGCACATCCAGGATGCGAATCTCCCGTTCCACCACATCCCAAAGATGCTCTATTGGATTGAGATCTGGTGACTGTGGAGGCCATTTGAGTACAGCGAACTCATTGTCATGTTCAAGAAACCAGTCTGAGATGATTCCAGCTTTATGACATGGCTCATTATCCTGCTGAAAGTAGCCATCATGGGTTGGGTACATTGTGGTCATAAAGGGATGGACATGGTCAGCAACAATACTCAAGTAGGCTGTGGCGTTGCAACGATGCTCAATTGGTACCAAGGGGCCCAAAGAGTGCCAAGAAAATATTCCCCACACCATGACACCACCACCACCAGCCTGAACCGTTGATACAAGGCAGGATGGATCCATGCTTTCATGTTGTAGACGCCAAATTCTGACCCTACCATCCGACTGTCGCAGCAGAAATCGAGACTCATCAGACCAGGCAACGTTTTTCCAATCTTCTATTGTCCAATTTCGATGAGCTTGTGCAAATTGTAGCCTCAGTTTCCTGTTCTTAGCTGAAAGGAGTGGCACCCGATGTGGTCTTCTGCGGTCTTTCCGCCCACAGAACTGCTGCTCACTGGATTTTTTTTCTTTTTCGGACCATTCTCTGTAAACCCTAGAGATGGTTGTGCGTGAAAATCCCAGTAGATTAACAGTTTCTGAAATACTCAGACCAGCCCTTCTGGCACCAACAATCATGCCACGTTCAAAGTCACTCAAATCACCTTTCTTCCCCATACTGATGCTCGGTTTGAACTGCAGGAGATTCTCTTGACCATGTCTACATGCCTAAATGCACTGAGTTGCCGCCATGATTGGCTGCTTAGAAACTAAGTGTTAACAAGCAGTTGGACAGGTGTACCTAATAAAGTGGCCGGTGAGTATGTATATATATATATATATATATATATATATATATATATATACATACTCACCGGCCACTTTATTAGGTACACCTGTCCAACTGCTCGTTAACACTTAATTTCTAAGCAGCCAATCATGGCGGCAACTCAGTGCATTTAGGCATGTAGACATGGTCAAGAGAATCTCCTGCAGTTCAAACCGAGCATCAGTATGGGGAAGAAAGGTGATTTGAGTGACTTTGAACGTGGCATGATTGTTGGTGCCAGAAGGGCTGGTCTGAGTATTTCAGAAACTGTTAATCTACTGGGATTTTCACGCACAACCATCTCTAAGGTTTACAGAGAATGGTCCGAAAAAGAAAAAAAATCCAGTGAGCGGCAGTTCTGTGGGCGGAAATGCCTTGTTGATGCCAGAGGTCAGAGGAGAATGGCCAGACTGGTTCGAGCTGATAGAAGGGCAACAGGGACTCAAATAACCACCCGTTACAACCAAGGTGGGCAGAAGAGCATCTCTGAACGCACAGCACGTCGAACTTTGAGGCAGATGGGCTACAGCAGCAGAAGACCACATCGGGTGCCACTCCTTTCAGCTAAGAACAGGAAACTGAGGCTACAATTTGCACAAGCTCATCGAAATTGGACAATAGAAGATTGGAAAAACGTTGCCTGGTCTGATGAGTCTCGATTTCTGCTGCGACAGTCGGATGGTAGGGTCAGAATTTGGCGTCTACAACATGAAAGCATGGATCCATCCTGCCTTGTATCAACGGTTCAGGCTGGTGGTGGTGGTGTCATGGTGTGGGGAATATTTTCTTGGCACTCTTTGGGCCCCTTGGTACCAATTGAGCATCGTTGCAACGCCACAGCCTACTTGAGTATTGTTGCTGACCATGTCCATCCCTTTATGACCACAATGTACCCAACCCATGATGGCTACTTTCAGCAGGATAATGAGCCATGTCATAAAGCTGGAATCATCTCAGACTGGTTTCTTGAACATGACAATGAGTTCGCTGTACTCAAATGGCCTCCACAGTCACCAGATCTCAATCCAATAGAGCATCTTTGGGATGTGGTGGAACGGGAGATTCGCATCATGGATGTGCAGCCGACAAATCTGCGGCAACTGTGTGATGCCATCATGTCAATATGGACCAAACTCCCTGAGGAATGCTTCCAGCACCTTGTTGAATCTATGCCACGAAGAATTGAGGCAGTTCTGAAGGCAAAAGGGGGTCCAACCCGTTACTAGCATGGGGTACCTAATAAAGTGGCCGGTGAGTGTGTATATATATATATATATATTAATATTAATATGCTTTAAACATTTACATTTTAAATATGTAGTTATTATTATTACCATATCTGTTCATTTATTGGCACTTTTTTTCACTTAAAGATAAGATTTGTGTGTATTCTTATGTATTAAAGCATTCATTTATTTGGAAGCTTTATCAGCTTTGGTGAAGCTGAGAGTCTCAAAATATTGCCGTGTTGTCGGTTTCTATTCCTTGCAAACTCATGGATAAAAGGGGGAGGGGGTTCACACACAGTTTAACCCACAAAGAAGAAGGAAACGTACACAACCTGGGGCCTACAGGGTTATTATATAGAGTTAAGGCTGCGTCCTTGATACGGGGCGGGGGGCGCAGGTTCGAATCCCGGTCGCGTCAGCCATGAAAAGTCTGGTGCACAAGGTGTAATGAGTGGCTGTGGCGGCCCCAGCAGCAAACACACACAAGAGGCCTACAAACATGTCTGTCACTTCGCCACAGAGTCTCCGGGGAAACGCAGGCGAGACGCGGTCTCCACGGGTCGGTTTATCGCAACGTCACAAGTAGGATATAAAGTGCACTTACGTAACGTCTCAACTTTTTCTCAGGAGGAGACTTTCGCAGCCAGCCCGAGCACACCACCTCTCCCCCGCTCATCTCTGCTGCCCGCTGCCCGGACTCCCGGCGGTCGGTGGCCGTTCGGCTCTGCCTGTTCTGGGGAGTGTCTCCGTCCGCCTGGAGTAAACAGAAAAAAAAGGAGACACGGCGGTGGGACTAGAAAAACGAGGCAAAGTTTGTGAAAATGCTGCAGTTTTCGTGTTTGTGAGAGCGACACAGACCTGCCTTCCAAATTAAAAAAAAAGAAGAAAAAAGTCGCCTCGCCGACAGCAGGGTAGTTTCTCAGAAATGAACACAACAGATTCCCACTGAGTTGTAGTCAAATCCACGCAGTTTCCCACGCTCGGAGTGAGCGCAATCCCCCTCCTCCTCCTCCTCGGCCGAAGAAAAACGCTAAAATCGCGCACTTTAAAACGCTAAAAGCGACAAAAAAAGAAAGCCAGCTGAAGTTTTGTTTGTATTTATATGAAACGTCCCATGTTAGATCCAGTCCAGAGTGGAGCCAGAATTCCCAGTTGGCGAGGTCGGCTGCAAACGTCCCACGGTGGACGGCCGCATAATGGTCGAACTACCAACCTTTGGACGTAAACACCGCGCTGACACCGAGCTCCCCTAGCAGTTTATTCCCATGCTTCCTTAATTGTGATTGACAGTACGGCCAAGTGTGTCTTTTCCCTAAAGTCAGCCTCCACTGAAACACGGCGGCGTTAAGCTCGCTGATAGGCGAGCAAACACAAACCGGAAGCTTGGGTTTATTTCTTTCAGAACAAAAGCACAGCGTGAAGTTCCTCCCTCATTATTCTCTCCACACAGCTAGGCATATATAAACGGAAATGTACAAAAACCAACAACAAAAATCAAAAAGAATGTCACCACATTAATATGGAGGAAAAGTTCTGTATCACTTATCTTTTCCAGTTTCATATTTCGACATAACCCGAATATTAACGTTGCCATATGCTACACATTTTCAATAAATCAAAACTAGTAATGCAGATTTGACCAGTCTGTATAATCTGATCCAATCTGTATAATCTGATTGAATTTGATTTGGTAAAGTGCCTTGAGATGACATGTTTCGTGAATTGGCGCTATATAAATAAAACTGAATTTAATTGAATTGATTTGATTTGTCTCGGGTTTTTACGGGTTTCAAGCTACGGAATCTCGCTGGGATAATAATAATAATAATAATAATAATAATAATAATAATAATAATAATACATACATACATACATACATACATACATACATACATACATACATACATACACACATACATACATTTTCTAACACGTCTATCCCTTGTGGGGTCGCGAGGGGTGATGGTGACTATCTCAAACTGTCAATGTGCGAATAATAATTAACAATTAATAATTAATAATAATTTAACTATGTGCTCTGCATCAAAAAATTAACCGGTAGATTTCTAAAAGACACGTTTATCAGAGTAAAGTCGCGTTTTTATCTCGTACGTGACTTCGTGACGTCTTTCTGTTGTTGTTTTGAAAATCCTAACCGGAAGTTAAACAAAGGTCAAACTTTTTAACTTGACCTCGCTTGAAGACATCTTCAGGGGACGAACAGGCGAGGAGGCGAGGCGACGTGCAAAGGAAACTGCAGACTTAAAAAATAAATAAATAAAACGACGTGACTTGTAGCTCGGTGGTTGTTTGCGTTCTGGCAAAACGGGCAATTTGATAAACAGGGCCGGGGGTAGCAGAGAAAACTCTGCTTCTGTTTGAAAGTCTACATAGTTCAAGAAGACACGAAGAATTGTTCCCACCTACAGCCTCAGGTGGCCCGACAACATCGTGCACGTCTGAACTACAATGTCCACAATGCGCTGATTGTTTCGGCGTTGCAGCCTCTCTCTCTCTCTTTAAATGAACGCTTTTGTGTGCAATGCGTTTAGCAAAAACTTGGTGCACAAGTGCAGTGAGCGAGGTGCATTTCTTAAATCGTTACCATCAAATCAACAACAGATATACTTGATCCTGTATGATCTTGGCCGAATAGCTATTTGAAAACTGCAAAGTTAGCAGATGTTGGTCAGTTTTACCCCAAATGAATGACTCATGTATAAAGGATCCAGTCCTCTGCCAAAGGCCTGGTCCCTTCCCCTCAGACTGGTATCCTAGGAATGCTGCTGGAATGCTATTGTTACAACAAACACGTCCACTGAGAGGACACAGTACTTCTTTAAACATTGTTTATATTATGGTTAGCCTGACTGTTTTTTTTTTAACATTTGGGTCTTCACATCCAACACATTCAATATGTAATATACATATGTTTGACTTTTGCAGCACAGCATCTCATGCAAAGTCCTTGCTGGGTTCACCGATTTTAAAGAGGATATGTTGCATTGCTTCATACGGCGTTTGGTTTTCTTTCATGTTCTGTTTTTCCACAAATAGAATGGGTGCTTGAGATTTTTAAGGGCTGCGTTATAAGTTTGTGGTAAAGCTGCAGAGAATAATTCGTACATTTATGGAGAAATGTTGATAATGGATACCAGCTGTGCACCGCCCAGCACCACTGTGAATGTTTCGCTGTTAGGCCAGACATCCAGCACCTTTGGGCTGTATGGTCCATTAGGAATCTGGAACCTGCTGTTATGATGTCTCAGTGAAAGAAAGCTATTTTTTTTTATTTTTTTGTTTTGAGATTCATTCTTTTTTTGCACAGACTCACTATTTTTTACTCTCTTTTCAGACACACTGAGCCATATCATTCAATGCAGTGTTCGGAACCCATGGGATGCAGCACGGTGGGTCAGTGTTGTGTCTTTCTGCGTGGAAAACTGCAGCGGTCACAGTCAAAATACCTGACCGTAAGTTATTGGCCTCTAAATACACACCTCTGCGTGACGCTGGAAGGAGAGGCGAGTATTCAGTAGATGGATGGTAGACAAATCAACCAAACAACACATGAAAGGAATCAAACAGTGCTTACATTTATGCATCAAAGTTTTTGTTGGTAAATTGAAACTTATTTCTGCAACAATCTAGGAGTCTATAAGTTTTATTTTGAAAGTTAGCAAGACTTCTTTTTTCCATTATGGGTTTAGATCTGTTTGTCTCTCTGTGTCTCTTTGTTGCCCTGTGATGGACTGGTGACCTCTCGTCCATCCCCCAGAGTCTTTCTATATAGAGTTCAAATGTTCTCCCCCTGCATGCGTGGGTTCTCTCTGGGTACTCTGGCTTCCTCACACAATCCTAAAACATGACTGTTAGGTTGATTGATTGATTTCCCTAAATTCCCATGAGTGTGTGCAAGCTTGGTTTTCTGTCCCCTCTGTCTTTGTTGCCCTGTGTACCCCGCCTCTCACCCAAAGACGGACGGACGGACGGATGGATGGATGATTTGGCTTTAATACTATTAGATAGTATCAGGCTACTGTGGAGCCTACTTTCTCATTTATGTATCCTATGTAATATGTAGAGACTTTTATTCTGTGTATCTGAAAACTTATTTTTTTGTATTTTCCAACTCCATTGATCGCTGGTTTAAGACCATGAGGTATTTCAAATCAGATTTAGAAATAATCCAACATGTACATACTCTCTGATTGATAGGTTTTGTGGGCCTGTTAGGATTTTGAAACCCTTTTTGGGTGTCAAACCTAGGTCAGCTAGTATGGAAGACTCTGACTTTTTTTAGACTTTGAATTTCCATCCATCCATTTTCTAACACGTCTATCCCTTGTGGGGTCGTGAATGGTGCTGGTGCCTATCTCCAGCTGTCAATGGGCGAGAGGTGGGGTTCACCCTGGACAGGTCGCCAGTCTATCGCGGAGCAACACAGAGACAAACAGGACAAACAACCATTCTCGCACACACGAAGGAGAATTTAGAGAGGCCAATTAACCTAACAGTCATGTTTTTGGACTGTGGGCGGAAGCCGGAGTACCAGGAGAGAACCCACGCATGAACAGGGAGAACATACAAACTCCATGCAGAAAGACCCAGGGCAAGGGTAGGACTTGAACCCAGGACCTTCTTGCTGCATAGCAACAGTGCCACCCACTGCAAATGTGTCAGCAAAAATGTCCTCTGTGATTAGATTCTCTGCAGAGATTCTCCAGCAAGAATCCGCCTGCAGGTGTGTTGACCTTCTGGTGACTCAAGACAAAGCAATCAGCATTAAGCCAATCAAATTGTGCTAATTTGATCACAGGACACACCAGCAATGCAGGTTGGAGAGCAGTAGGAGAACTGTTAAGAGACTGGTCCCCAAACGCACCCAACGCACTGGTGTGTCACTAAATCCAACGAGAGTAATTCCATTAATTAAAAGCTGCTCAACTCGATCAAGTGCTGATTGCTTTGTTTGAGTCACCAGAAGGTCAACAAATTTGCAGAAGAATTTTTGCTGTCAAATTTTTGCAGGTGAATATTTTGCTGGCAAATTTAAAGTAATGTGACGTGGCAGCTTTGTTTTGCCCCACCTCTGCTGCCTGCACTTCCCCAGCCAGCCTGATTGAACACACCTGCTCTCAATCATCTCCTCCTGTGTATGTAAGCAGTCTGTTGCCTTCCTTCAATGCCAGTTCGTCTTCGCTTTTTCCTGCAAGCGTTCCAGCCCTTTTTTCCAAGCTTTTCTAGCCTTTAGTGATTTTCGGACCCTTTTTGCGCTTTGACTCTGCCTCAGCCCAGTGTTTTTGGATACCTCTGCCCTCTCGACTGATTCTCCGTGTACCGACCTTAAACAGAATTTTGGAAACTGCCGGAGTTGTCGTTTGAGTCCTGCCTGCCCAGTTTCTTGTCACGAGTAAAAGGAAAAACACACGCATCATTTCACATGATAAAAAATCAGTGTAATAAATTCAGTGTCAAAAAAAGTGATAATTATGAGACTATATTTCTTCCATAAGCGAGCATGTTGTATAAATAAAGTTAAAACCAAATATTTAATTCAATTCAATTCAATTTTATTTATATAGCGCCAATTCATGAAACATGTCATCTCGAGGCACTTTACAAAGTCAAAATCAATCATATTATACAGATTGGTCAAAAACTTCCTATATAAGGGAACCAGTTGATTGCTTCAAAGTCCCGACAAGCAGCATTCACTCCTGGAGAAGCGTAGAGCTACAGGGAGAGTCGTCTGCATTGTCCATGGCTTTGCAGCAATCCCTCATACTGAGCAAGCATAAAGCGACAGCGGAAAGAAAAACCACCCATTAACGGGAAGGAAAAACCTCCGGCAGAACCGGGCTCAGTATGAACGGTAATCTGCCTCGACCGACTGGGGGTTACAGAAGACAGAGTAGAGACACAACAAGAGATTTACACACATCGTATAAAGAGACACATAGCCTTTGTTTCCTCACTGTCTAACATTAAATCATAAAAAAATGTTGTTCGTTTTGAGGCTGCTTTGATTGCACATACATTTTTAGCTCTCTCCATAAACCTTCTAGGGAAATGAGATCAGGGATCTGTCAGTGATTTTGCTGGAGTTAAGATATTTTATTTGTAATCTGGCAGTATGTCCATTTGGAAGACCCATTTGTGTCCAAACCCTTTCTTCCTGGCTGATGTCTTGAGATGCTGCTTCCATAATTTTAATAATGCTGTTTCCACCAACCCCCTCTGCTCCCCTGCCATCATCAACTCTGATCACCTGCCTGGAGGAGGTACAGGTGTGGATGAAGCAAAACTTCCTTCAGCTAAACAGCTCCAAGACTGAAGTCATCTTAGTCAGCACTCCACACCAGGTTCGGTCATGTGACATCACCAGCATCACCTTCTCTGGACAAACTCTTCCCCTCTCAACATCGGCCACCAACCTGGGTGTTAAAATGGACTCTCATTAGACCTTTGAGGCTCACATCAAACACCTCTGCAAGACCTCCTTCTTCCACCTCGGAAACATCGCCAAACTTCGTCCCACACTCACTCCTGCAGATCCCTGAGAAAAAGCCTTCAGAAGCTGCAATATATACAAAACAGCGCTGCTCGGATCCTAATGAGGGTGCGCAAACATGACCACATCACCCCCATATTCAAATCACTTCACTGGCTTCCTGTCCCACTCAGAATTGAGTACAAGATCTCCCTCCTTACCCACCAGTGCATCCATGGTGATGCCCCATCATACCTCAAGGAACTTCTCACCCCACAGACCTCAATGCGCACCCTCCGATCTACCGCAGCATATCTGCTGAAACCACCAAGGACGAAGCTCCGTACAACGGGAGATCGGGCTTTCTGCTCAGCTGCTCCCAGGCTGTGGAACGCTCTCCCTGACCACCTGAGGACCCCACAGACTGTGGATACTTTTAAACGTGGCCTTAAAACCCACCTTTTTAGGAGAGATTTATTTTTTGTACTTTTTTTTCTTTCATTTCATGCTCTCCATGTGTTTTTATGTAGCACTTTGGGATTTGTACAAATATAAAGTGCATTACAAATCCAATGTATTATTATTATTATTATTATTCCTCATGATTTTTTGAAGTGCACCCGTTCCCTCCTGCAGCAAAACGCCCACACATGATACTGCCACCCCCGTACTTCACTGTTGGGATGATGATCTCAGGCCTGCAAGCGTCCATGTTCACGCCCCCTGCTGGATAAGTGGGTACGGACTATAAATGGATGAACCAGACCTCTGGAGGTCAGCAGTTCTGATGTCTTGTCTGATTTCTTCTGAGTTTTTCCATGATGTCACATGAGGAAGCAGTTTGGTCAGACACTCTGTTTAACTCAGATGTTGAAAATGAACCTATGAAGAGTGGAGAAGTCAAGTAACTAAGTACAAATACTTTGTTGCCTTACTTAAGTACTAATTTTTGGTTATTGATACTTTACTGGAGTAATTATTTTTAGCCTACTTTTTATTCTACTTCTTACATTTTTATGCAATGATCTGTACGCTCTATTCCTTACAAAATAGTCTCGCTACTTCAATTTTATTTCAGCTTGTTGTCGTTCTGGCTTGTCAAAGAAACAAAACAAAACAAATTAGATAAATAGAGCCACCCGGACAGAATGAATTTGATTGTAGTTGGAGGCAGTACTGCACCAAGCTGTTTGCCAATCGGCCAATAAATAAATAAATTAAAACGTAAGAAGAAAACGTAGAAGAAGAAAGAAGAAGAATTTAGCATTTTTGGGATTGTTAGTTAGTTTTTCATCTTTTATACATATTTTGATTAACCACTTGGATTAATCACTCATTTTGACAACACAGTGTGCTGGATATAGACAAACAGGTTGTATTGTATTAGAAGGGTACGAGGCTAATGCCGTCATTTTCTTGTCCAGTTTTGTTATCTTACATCTGTTGCCCTCATCAATTCCTGCAGCTAATCTTGGATGTTCGTTTACATTCCAACAATAAGTAAAAGGTTATTAGTAATATTTCTCTATCTGAAGTTTGACTTTTTGCACCAATACTTACAGGCAACCAGACATCAGATTTTCTGCTCCATGAAACCCAAGTTGATTCTCAGTATTGCACCGATATGGACCTTTGATACTTTTGCATTGTACAAAATGGTTTATTTTCAATAGACATACAGTATATGTGGGTGAAAAGGTCTATTTCAATGTATTTCAACATTATCATAAAATAATATTGGTGATAATTACCTTTAGAAATATGTCTTTTTGGGGGGCAGGAGTAGTGCATTATAGGCCCCTGTGATGTGGGACGTCTAAGCTTTTGTCCTTAACGGCATTTTTTAGCTTAAATTACTTTTTCTTTTATACTTTAAGTAGTTTTATAACCGGTACTTTTATACTTTTAATGGAGTGAAAAGTTTGAGTTGATACTTCTACTTCTGCAGAAGTATTTTTAAACCCTAGTATCTATACTTCTACTTGAGTAATAGATGTGAATACTTTTGACACCTCTGATAAAGAGCTTACAAAGCAACAACGCCATCACCCGGACCTTTTCCAATTGTCATCTTATGGTATGTAAACTTCTATGAAGAAACTGATAGAAAAAAAAAACTCTTTCACATTGTTCTGGCATTTAGGAAATAGAAACAATTTTGAGTTCTAACTGAAAAAAAAACAGGAAAGGTTTTAATCTCATTTAATTTCAGACAGTGAAGAAAAGAAATTGGCATAATCTTTACACTATATATTAACATCTGGTTTTAAATTTATACACAAAACACGGTGTCTTGTTGTGAACAGTACCAGGGTTTTTAAACCCGCGTGTTGTGCTGTCTTTTAATTTTCAGCGCATTTGTCATTTTAAATCTGCAACCTTCAAAAACAGTTTTCAACAAGAAAAGAGTTGTTAAAAGGCAGCAATTGTCCTATATTTATTTTTGATATTATATATTCATTTATTTTGTGGCTGTACTTCTGTCACGTCAACATTACATGTTTATAATTTTATAAATAAATGAATAAATAAATACTATAAAATAATCACAAACAAAAACAAGAGAAATACTACATAGAAAAAACAAGGGCCACTCCTGCCTGCAGAGATTTAAATCAGTCACAGTTTGGAAAAGACAAAACCACTGAACTAGTTAAAAAACAAATTACTGAAATAAAGAACTCAGCTGAGGCACAAATCTTTGATTTCCATTTGTTCTGTGAGCCGTGTTTTATGTAGAAGTTGCTGTTTCTATATTTCTATACATGGCATGGAGGGTTGGGTGGGGGTCGTACTTGTGATTTCCCAGTTCCCCTTTCAGTCTCAGTTTGTCTTTACCCACTTCCATTTGTGAAAAATACTTTTTGCAGTCAAAGCAAAAAAAAAAAAAACAAGAAAAAAACTGGAGGAGCCAGCAGGTTGTTTCGACTAGTGACACAAACCACATTTCTGTTCTTCTTTTCTAATCAGCTTGTCAATGTGTGCAGAGGCTGATTAAAAAACATTTCTCTTCCATGTGGTCGACCCATCCTGAAATGAAGCCATACGAACACCATCAGGTCGGGGGAATGTTCTTTAGATCCACAAGATGGGAATAAAAGCTGAAGCTGCAACAGAGCAAGAACATCAAGTGTTTAACGGCACTTCCAGTTGTTTACACCTGAACAGTCTGGGACACACTGAGTCCTCTGCAGAACAAATAATGGTCACAGAAAGACAAATGCATAAAATAATGAAACTAATAAGGAAACTATTTTAAAAAAAAGGTTGAGCTGAGTAATTTCCCTTCCTGCTTTACTTGTGGAGGAAGTCGGACACCAAGCCCCATCTCATTGGTGTAAAGCATGTAGAAGCCAGCATCATTCTGAGGGAAGTTTGTTCTACTGTGAAAGCAGCTGGACCGTGCTTGGGATGGAGGGAAGTGAAATCACAATGAAATCTTTTTGCATTTTTAAATTTCAGAAATACCATATTTCCCCTCAAGGCACTTTCCAAATTAAAATTCAACCAAATCCTCCAGATTGGTCAGAAAGTTTCCTCTCTAAGGAAACCCAGCAGGTTGCATCAAGTCTCTCCAAGCAGCATTCACTCCTCCTGAAAGAGCGTAGAGCCACAGTGGACAGTCGTCTGCATTGTTGATGGCTTTGCAGCAATCCCTCATACTGAGCATGCATGAAGCGACAGTGGAGAGGAAAACTCCCCTTTAACAGGGAGGAGAACCTCCAGCAGAACCAGAACCAGGCTCAGTGTGAACGCTCATCTGCCTCGACCCACTGGGGCTTAGAGAAGACAGAGCAGAGACACAGAAAGCACAGAAGCTCACATTGACCCAGGAATCCTTTCTATGTTAGATGGTAATAGTGGATGATCTGCCTCCCCTGATGATGTCACAGCTAACAGAACGCCAGACCAGGTGTACCTTCTATGGAAAGAAAAATGACAGAACAAAGAGGTAAAAGCTGAAATAACAAGCAATTCAGATTGGAGAGCAGTAGGAGAACTCAGCAGAGTGAGAGAAATAGACCCTGATGTCCTCCAGCAGCCTAAGCCTATAGCAGCATAACTATAGAGGTAGCTCAGGGTAACCTAAGCCACTCTAACTAGAAGCTTTGTCAAAAAGGAAAGTTTTAAGATTAGTCTTAAAAGTAGACAGGGTGTCTGCCTCACGGACCAAAACTGGGAGTTGGTTCCACAGGAGAGGAGCCTGATAGCTAAAGGATCTGCCTCCCATTCTACTTTTAGAGACTCTAGGAACCACCAGCAGACCTGCAGTCTGAGAGCGAAGTGCTCTGTTAGGAACATACGGGGTAATCAGAGCTCTGATATATGATGGAGCTTGATTATTAAGGGCTTTATACGTGAGAAGGATTTTAAATTCTATTCTTGATTTAACATCAGAACTCTTGCTGCAGCATGTTGGATCAGATGAAGAATCCCATAAAGTCATTACTGCTGAGAGCTGAGGGAATGGATGGATCAACAGAGCTGTGACTCTGGGTAAGTTTGGCAACTGCACTAAAGAGAAACCAGGGATTATTTTTATTCTCCTCTATTAATGATGAACAATATGCTGCTCCAATTTAGTGAAGGGTCTTTTTAAACAACAGTGGACTGTTTTTCCAGATTAGGTAGGATTCCCCATCGAGACGAGTCTCCAGGGCAGAATCAGAACCCCCTGGAGGGACTGCATATCCTTTCTGGTCTGGGAGTTCCTTGGGATCCCTGGGAAGGAGATGGATATCATCACTAGGGGGAGAGGGATGTCTGAGTTTCCACCCCAGTCCTTTACTATGATAAAATATTGTTCCAAAGGATTTACAGGTACCCGATCAGGAATTACAGAGAGATGCTGGGTTGATTCATATATACACGTTTATTGCATGAAACCTTTAAAACATCAAAATGGCACACGCTGAAAAGATTCAAATTTTCTGAAAAACGATCCATTCTGAGAAGAGTTACAGCTTATGGTGCAAAGCTGCATTGAAACCAAAGAAGTAAGCAAAGTCTCAAAGCTGGGTTCAGAAGTACAGGATAATAAAAAAAACAACCTCTTTATTACAATCACCTCATTTATCTGTAGTCTGAATTACGCAAACATGAATTATCATGTTTGTGAGTGTGAAGAAACATTAGAAAAACTCTGATCAGCCAATCAGGCGTTCCAATCAAAAACCTTTTAATTTGAACTATACGGGTACTTTAGCTCTATTTCTAAAACTCATGGAGGATACAGAGTTCAAACAAGAATTTTACACTGATTGTACAAAAAGACACATAACCTTTTTCCCCTCAATAGCATTAAATCAGATTAAACATTTACGGTCCATATGGATTTGTTATAGCCGTTAGAATTGCCTAAATTAATAAGGGATATTTGTTTATACGATTTTATAACTTTCTCCACAGTTAGAGGTTTACAGCAACTAAGACTGATAAGCCTACAGACAATGATGTGTTGACATTGTAAACTTTGGATATGCTAATTCCCAACGTTTAATTTAAATGGAGGCACACATGACAGAAACCGTCTCCTGGTGCAACGTAATAAAAAAAATAATAAAAATAAATCAACCAGGGTATCAGGAGGAGATTAATGGAATTCCAGGATCCCTGTAGGCGCCTCTATCATTCAAACAGTTGAAATCATTAAAACCACGGTAATCACCAGCCGTCGTACAGTTCAGGAAAGAGACGGAGTCTGTGTGCCAAAGATGAATCTGTTTTGGTGCCAAATGTGCAATCAGCCACAGAACAAAAGCAACAGACCTTGTAAAACATATCCTGTGGTTTGACGAAACTAAGGTTTTTTTCTGAGATACATCTGGAAAGCAACAGGCTGCTAGGCCGAAGATACCATCATGGTGTGTGGATGTTTTGCTGCAGGAGGGACTGGTGCGCTTTACAAAACATGCGTCAGCCGGTTGGTCAAAGCTTGAAGGCAAACAGGTCTTCCAGATGCCCGTTGATCTGGAGCTGCAGCTAACAGGCTTTTTAAGTCTGATCTTATTTCTGGGAACGTGGGTTTGAGCACGGCGGCTCACCGGACCAGTTCTGTCAGGAGGAACGGGCCAGATCACAGCAGACTGTGGTGAGAAGCTCCTGGGAGAACGCACACAATGTTTGACGCAAGTCATACAGTTTAACAAAAAAAAAGCAACGCTAGCAAACTGAGAAACTGCAGATAAACGTCAGAATTTGAAGAAAGTAAACTCGTCATTTAATGTTAGCGAGAATAAAAGGTTATGTGTCTTTTAATACGGTGTGTAAAGAGCTGGCTTTAACTGTATATAAAATGATCATCTACTCATATGAAAGAAACTAAAAGGTTTTGCAAATCAGAGAAGATATGAATCATTAGATGATTTAAAAAAAAAAAAAAGTTGAAAAACACATCTAACCAAACGCATGGGATGTTAGAAACCGAAGGACTGGAGTCAGTTTCCTGATAGCCAGCCTGTGTGGGTGCTCTTAAATTACGTCAGCGCTCTTCTTCTCTGTACACAGCAGGACCGTCCAGCCTCTCGCGTGATCAGTCAAGCCCAGTTCATGCGAGTCTCACGCTGCTGCACGTTATTTCCTTTCAGAAGACCAGTCTGCTAATGGTGTTGAAGCCCCCTCCTCCTCCGCCTCCTCCTCCGCCTCCTCCAGATGGGCCGCAGCTCCCTGGTGGGTTGTTGTCATCCGAACCGTTTGGCCTGAACGAGCATGAGGACGCAGAGGCCTGCAGAGCTTGGGTCCGAGCGCTGAGCTCCTGCTCCTGTCGATCGCGAAGGAGAAAACACAGGCATTCCGTTAGGTTTGATTACATTTAGAGAAGCACTTTGGAAAATAAAAATAAAAAGATAAAACAGTGCAGGTGTTCCAGAGGCCGTATGACAGCTCCCTCTAGAGGAGATGCAGTGAAGAGTCGAGGAGTTTCAGTAACACGCCGCGGCTCAGTGACTTGTGAAATTACACATCTCTGAACAGAAAAAGTTGGAATCCATAAATAAAAATCCTCTGCTGCGTGGCTCAGTTTCTGTTTGCTGCGTTCCACCTGGATTAATCCTCCGCTTTGATGATAAACTCATGGGAGGGGAAGTGGAAACGATGGTTTAAGTCGATTGTGTGTTGAAAATGAAAAGTAAGCAGTTGTTCTGAATACATGCCCACAAACCTGTAAACCGCTTAGAGACATAATTAAAACAAAATTACCTCATGTCTTACATCACGTAGCTGTGCAAAAGTGGTGAAGTGGAAGAGACATTACACGTTAGAAATTTTAATTTTTTTTTCTTTCTTTACAACTAAAAATCTGATAAGTGTGACGTGGATTTATGTACTCAGACCCGTTTTACTTTAACAGCCCTAAGCCAAAACTGAAGCAACTGTTTTAAAACAACATCTCAAAGCCTTGAACATCTCACAGCTCTGTTCAACCCATCGTCTGCAGATACACAGAGGATAGCAGGGCTGGTATCATCTAGGAAGAGCCGATTCGGTACGATTCTCGATACGTAGCTCAGCTTGATTTGATTTGACTCCAATATCGTTATTTATTACTTTAAAATTAATGCTCAAAGTCATTCAGTAAACAAAACCAGCCAAATCTTATATTTATGTTCAATTTATTGAACACTGATATATTAACAGGAAAATAAAGTGCATTTGGTTCAATGCATTTAACGTATCACAGAAACCAAAAATGTGCCCAAACATCAGATTTTTTGTCGGCCGTTCCACATATTCGTCTAACTTGCTCTTCCTCGCTGTGAACAGTAGTGGCGCGCTGTGATAACGCCCCCTACGGGTTTAGAGGTATATCGATATTGAAAGCCAGAATATCGATATTAAATCGTTTTTAATAACATCGATATTAATCTTTGTATTGATTTTTATGCACAGCCCTAGATGATAGAATCACTGCAAAGATGCCACAACATGACCGTCCACCTAAACTTACAGGCTGGACAGGAGGCCCACAGTAACTCTGGAGGAGCTGCAGAGACCCACCGCTCAGGTGGGAGAATCCGTTGACAGGACAGCTATTAGTTGTCAAATTTGATGTTTATGGAAAAGTAGCAAAAAATGTCCTGTTTGCAATTTGCAACAAGCTGTAAGAGTGACACGGCGACCATGTGGAGGAAGGTGCTGTGGCCCAGAGGAGCATCCCAGCTGGGAAACATGGTGGTGGCAGCATCATGCTGCGGGGTAAGCTTCTCCTCAGGTAAAGAGAAGCGGGTCAGAGTATACTGGAAGATGGAGGGAGCTATTAGGGGTGGGCGATATGGACTTTAAATCTTATCACGATATGTTCTGGTACTATTGTGATGATGACTATTACCAGCTCCCTGTAGTCTTTTTAGGTAACTTTGTATTTAAGGGGCTACAATTAAGTCACAGCCACAAATAGTGTCCTTAAAATACATATAATAATGTAGCATATATTCCTAGAGTCTCTAAAAGTAGAATGGGAGGCAGATCCTTTAGCTATCAGGCTCCTCTCCTGTGGAACCAACTCCCAGTTTTGGTCCGTGAGGCAGACACCCTGTCTACTTTTAAGACTAGGCTTAAAACTTTCCTTTTTGACAAAGCTTCTAGTTAGAGTGGCTCATGTTACCCTGAGCTACATCTATAGTTATGCTGCTATAGGCTTAGGCTACTGGGGGACATCAGGGCCTATTTTTCTCACTCTGCTGACTTCTCCTACTGCTCTCCAATTTGCATTGTTTGTTGTTAATTCGGCTTTTAACTTTTTGTTCTCTGGCATTTTTCTCTTCATAGAAGGTACACCTGGTCTGGCGTTCTGTTAGCTGTGACATCATCAGGGGAGGCAGATCATCCACTATTACCATCTAACATAGAAAGTACTCCTGGATCAATGTGAGCTTCTGTGCTTTCTGTGTCTCTGCTCTGTCTTCTCTAAGCCCCAGTGGGTCGAGGCAGATGAACATTCACACTGAGCCTGGTTCTGGTTCTGCTGGAGGTTCTCCTCCCTGTTAAAGGGGAGTTTTCCTCTCCACTGTCGCTTCATGCATGCTCAGTATGAGGGATTGCTGCAAAGCCATCAACAATGCAGACGACTGTCCACTGTGGCTCTACGCTCTTTCAGGAGGAGTGAATGCTGCTTGGAGAGACTTGATGCAACCTGCTGGGTTTCCTTAGAGAGGAAACTTTCTGACCAACCTGGAGGATTTGATGGAATTTAACTTTGGAAAGTGCCTTGAGATGACATGTATCATGAATTGGCGCTATATAATTTTTTTTAATTGAATTTAATAAAAAAAAAAATTCAAACCATCAGGACACGAATTACACAAAGAAATTTGATTTTTATCAACTGCACACGATAACGGCGTCTAATTATATTTTTGAATTTGTTTAAATTTATTGATGCTCTGAAGAAACCAAGCGTGGAGAAAATAGCTGAAACAACAATACTGGTAGTTTTTGGGGGGTTTTCAGGCATTACCAATTAGAATTTATCGTTGTCAAGATAAACCTAAATTCTTATCATGATGAGCAATTTTATCGTAACGATAAAACGATACGATAAAGGCCCAGCCCTAGGAGCTATATACAGGATGAAGCCATTAGAGGCTGCACTACACAAAGCTTCACCCTCCAGCATAGACGGTGTCCCCATAGAACCAGAGCTACAACCAAATGGTTTAGAGATTAAAGCACATTCATTTATGAGAGTGGTCCAGTCAAAGTCCAGAGCTAAATCCAGCTCCCCCCCCAATCTAATCTGGATAATCTTAGAGAAGAAAATAGAAGTGTGCAGATGTGCAAAAAAGGTGGTGACACCCCTAAGATTTAAAGCTGTGGTGGCAGCATGGGATGATTCTGGGTTTTTCACTGCACCGCTCCACACTTTTCAGATTTCTTATTTGTAAAGCACTGAGCAGGTTTGTGAGAGTTGTTCGGCGTTACCTGCAGAAACAGCTTGTTGTCTTTGATAATAGCATCCAGCAGCTCTTTTTGCAGCGGGGGCTCGGCGCTCAGTCTCATCCCGTTTGCCGTGTGGCCCTCGTTCCCATTCGGCCCTGGGAGCTCCTGCTTCCGGTACATGAGCACATAAGCCGTGTCTTTGGGGAAGCGGCTGGTGATGTTCTGCACCGACTGTAAGGAGGTGAACGTCACTCTGCTGTCGTTGAACAGGAGCCAGTCCCTCGCCTCCGGGCCGTTAGCAGGCAAGGCGTCTGCCTGCTCGGACGTGCAGAGGGCAGAAGCAGCCGGGCCAGTCTCTGCGTCCTCTTTGACGGGAGAGCGGCCCGCTGGACGCTGCGTCCCATCCGCTCCGTTGATGTTTCGGCCGTAGGAGTAGTAGTGGCCGCTCTCAGACGATATACCAGAATGCACCACTACGGAGCTGAGCATATAGGGCACTGATTGGACCGGGGCTCCTCTTCCTCTGTCCATCTGCTCGGCTTCGTCTATCCTCAACTTCCTCTCTTCCTCCTCCTCTTCTTCGCCCTGGGAGGGTTTGAGCTTCTTGGCCAGGTTCTCGCTGCTCTCAGGGGCGTCAACTTGCAAAGGGGAGGCGGCGGTGGAGGACCACCGGCCGGGCGTCGAAGGGGCATGAACAGGGAGCCTCAGAGCTTTTGGGATGATGACGTTTTCTAGAATCTTCTTGCGGACGTGGCTTTTGGCGTCGTAGGAGAAGCGGAGCAAGGTGAGGATGAGGTACTCGGGTGCGGTGACCACCTTCATGGTCCTCTCGGCTCGTTGCAGGGAAATGCACTTCTCGCAGAAGTAAGCGTTGTCTTCGTCGAGGATCTCGGGGGCCAGAAAATAGTTCACCAGGTCAGGCACGGACAGGGGGGGCTCGTTTGTCACTGGCTCGTACTGAAAATTAGCAGCTGGACTGCTGCTTGAGCCAGACTCAGGCGCTTCGCTGCCGCCATTGACAGATCCCTGGCAGAGCACCTTGGCCTCCGCCGATGGCCTCTCCGCTTTAGGGCTGCCCTGAGAGGCGGCGGATGGACAAAAGGCCAGAGATAAGTCTGTAAAAGGCTCTTCTTTCTCAGACATGCCGTTACACTGCATACAGCGAATGCCCGTGATCAGCTTTCCACCAAACATCCGTTCTATTAAAGTCCTCCCGTCGTTCGCACGTTGATTCCCCGCTTGAACCAAACGGGCGTCTTTGTGGTCTTCAGAGGACGTCTGAGCGGTGGGGTCTGTGCTGACTGGATCAACTTTTGGCTTGGCTGACTCCAGGACGTGAAGTGTTTTCTCCTCTTCGTGTAACCTTGAGATTACAGGGACACAGATAATTAGAACAGAGAACACGTCAGAAAGGACAGTGATAGTGTGATAGTGATAGAAAATTTCAGCTTTTATAGAAGTTTAAACACTCTATTGCAGTGGTTCTCAAATGATTTCTGCTGCGTCCCCTTTGAAAAAGGAAAAAATCTTCAGGCCCTCCCATCTCATCCCAACAAAATAGGTCAAAAATGTAATTTAAAAAATAAAAATAATAATAATAATTCTGTTTTGATGCATTAAAGATGTTGTTCCTAATATTACCCAGAATCCTTTTTAAAATTTATAACTTACATACATACATACATGCATACATATACATATATATATATATATATATATATATATACATATATATATATATATATATATATATATATATATATATACATATATATATATATATATATACATATATATATATATATATATACACATATATATATATATATATACACATATATATATATATATATACACATATATATATATATATATATATACACATATACATATATATATATATACACATATACATATATATATATATACACATATACATATATATATATATATATATATACACATATACATATATATATATATATATATACACATATACATATATATATATACACATATACATATATACATATATATATATACACATATACATATATATATATACACATATACATATATATATATATATATATATATATATATATATATATATATATATATATATATATATATATATATATATATATATATATATATATATATATATATATGGGTTCTTTTATAACATATAATAACATCAAAAGTTGGCCTGCAGTCAACGTTTAACTAGCTATGAACCTCATAAGGCAAAATAATATGAATCCATTAATATTAAAGACAAACTTTACATTAAGTTTTGTATTTTTTAAGGGATTTATTAAAAGTACTCATCATACTACTGAGCGCAGGTAAAGACCAAACAGCAGGGGGTGCTGTTGTCTCTGTATTTCTGTACAAAACAAGCCAAGGCTGTTGTGTGCCCGCCTGCAATACCGTCACCTCCCGCTGGGGAGCGCCCCACTATTTGAGAAGCACTGCTCTGACTCTAAAACTACATTTGATAGTATCAAGGATTTCTCAACATACAGACTCTTAAGTGTCTTCATCCATTCCTCACGCTATCAAAACAAACTTCAGTATATTTTTTATGAATAATTGTAGGTTGGATGGTTTTCAAATCTTCTGAATAATATGAACTCCTGATTTGGATTTGGGTTCATCTTATCTTACTCTGATTCCCTTAAATAAAATCCAGCCCAACAAAGATGAATTCAGAAGTCATTCAAGTAGTCGAAGGAATTCAGTGAGCAGAGTCAACCAGTGTGTGCTGTTTATCCTCAGTATACACAATGTTGCCACGACACGTTGACTAGAGAACATTCATTACTAACAAAACTAAAGTACTAAGGTCTCCGTTATAGAACAATATCCTCAAGGTAAGCACTTCAACTCATCATCTAAAAATGTTAAGAATGAAAGAAACCCAACACAGACAAGGCCGTCTACCAGACGGGACAGCCCACACAAGGAGATCAGTAATCAGAGAAGCAGTCAAGAGGCCTGTGATAACTCTGGAGGAGCTGCAGAGACCCACAGCTCAGGTAGGATCATCTGTCAAGATGGCAGGTCTGGACTTTGACTATGCCATTCTAGAATCCAGTTGGCGAGTTCTCCAGGGAGGATGATGGTGTCTTCGCCACTCTCTCGCATTTTGCTGAAAATCAAAGTGTCAATGGAACAAACCTTTAACAGCTGGGACAGCTACAGCCTGTTTCTACTCATAGGAGTAGGCAGATGAGCGTTCACACTGAGCCTGGTTCTGGTTCTGGTGGAGGTTTTCCTCCCTGTTAAAGGGGAGTTTTCCTCTCCACTGTCGCTTCATGCATGCTCAGTATGAGGGATTGCTGCAAAGCCATCAACAATGCAGACGACTGTCCACTGTGGCTCTACGCTCTTTCAGGAGGAGTGAATGCTGCTTGGAGAGACTTGATGCAACCTGCTGGGTTTCCTTAGAGAGGAAACTTTCTGACCAACCTGGAGGATCTGATTGAATTTGACTTTGGAAAGAGCTTTGAGATGACATGTGATGTGAATTGGCGGTATAGAAATAAAACTGAATTGAAATTGTTCCTGGTGGCAGTTCCCCTTCGTAGCATGGAGAAAATGAAAGTTTGTTTTCATCATCCCGGTCTCTGAATCTCGTGCTGGACCACCGTTCTACAGCTGTGGGATACGTGGCAGCGTCACTGCTCCAGGCGTTTTTTGTCATTTCCACGATCAGCTGTCGATGCCGTCAGCCGGTCACCTTCGGTTCGGATCGCTCCGCTCAACGTTCGCTCCGTCGCGGACAAGTCATCTGCTCTGAACGAGCTCTTCTCCAGTAACTGCGTGGATTTCATGCCTCTGACAGAGACAAGGCAGAGGGAGCAGGAACACATCCTCCTAAACGAGCTCTGTCCCGTCGGCTGTTTCTCATGCAGGTCAGTGGATTCTCAGGTGATCAAGGTCGGTTCAGCTAACATGTTTTACTGCGTTTTAATTTACCGCCCTGCTGGCGCCGCTGGAGCTTTTATTTCAGATTTCTCAGACTTATTATCTACCGTCATAAAACCCGAAAAGGTTTTATTGATTGGGAATTTTAACACATGTGGAGGACAGCAACGGTAATACAGCAACCGACTTTTCACCGACTCTTGATCCTATTCAACATGGATATTGTTTTTACTTTTGGCCTAAATATCACTAATTTGTGTTACTGGTACACATTAGGGGTGGGCGATATATCGAATATACTCGATGTATCTCAAGTTTCCCTCCGCGTGATGGTTAAAATCAGGGCTTTATCGCGACCATCGAGTGTAAATTTTCATGGCAAGATTGAGCCGCTGTATTTAATTCACTGAGTTTAATTTTTCCCACATGCTGTGAACGCATCACTCGCTCCTCCTCCAAACCAGAAAGAGTTCTGGCGCACACACACACGAACACACACACACACGAACACACACACACAACAACGAACCCGTGCGCTTACTTACGTTGACGGGACAGCGAGAACTATGGCGACAGCGGGCGTTTCAGGCAGTGGTTTGAATTTCACAAGAAGGACGTCGAACAAAATGCGGTAATTTGCAAAACATGCCGTAACACCATTGCCACAAAAGGTAGCAGTAGCACAAATTTGTTCCACCTAAAAAGTCATCCAGTGCAAAATGAAGACTCCCCCCCCCCCACACACACACACACACACACACACCGAAGGGAACTTTAATTAAACCAGCCGTAAAACTGTTGAAACTGGCGTCTTCTTTTGCTAAATCCCATATGACAGAAAAAAAAAACGTTTGTTTAAAATTTCCCAGCACCTAAAGAGCAATGGAAATATTTTTGAGATGTTCTGAAATGTAGCTGCGACTGATCAGTTGATTTTATAGTCACAATACAAGCTTTTGTTTTTGGGATTGTCACATTTTTATTATATATAACTTTATGTCTTAAGCACAAAAGAGCACCTTTAATTCAGGTTTATTTTGTCAGATTTTTCCTTGGTGTTCCTTTTGGCCGCTGGGATGTTCTGTTTTTAAGGTCCAGTGTTGACCATGAAAGAGCTCTAATGTGACAATATTGCAATTTGTGAAAAGATTCTATGTGCAGCTGTGGTTAACAAATGGCTAAAATATAACATTTTAAATTCATTTTTATTTTGCAATAAATTTTTCAAACAAAAAAAAAATTGACACGTTAATTTGAGATATATCAATGTAACTTTAGGCACTATGTGGCTAAAAAACATTTGTTTTTCAAGGTTATTTGAACATATCATGATATATATTGTGTATCGTGATATAGCCTAAAGATATCGTTATATTAGATTTTCTTCATATCGCCCACCCCTAGTACACATGAGAGTGATGCTCTGAATGTTAGTGATTTGTTTGATCCATCTTAGACAACTTTATTGTCATTTTGTATGTACAGAGTGCATAAAGAACGAAATTTCGTTGCATACAGCTTACGACAGTGTAATGGCATTTCAGGTGGAATAAGGCAGCATTACAATACAATATAAAGTGAAACTTATATTGCACTTGTCTGGGGGACCGATGCTGATGTTGCTACAGAGCGTTTTATTAATCATTGCTCAGATATTCTTAACATAGTTGGTGCCGCTGAAAACTACAGCTTTACCGCTCAATGGAGGAGTTCAAGTTGTCAGAAGTCACTGTATATTTCCTGTATAACAAACTACAACACAATTTTATTCTTCATTGGCGTTGAGCAAAAATAAAACTACAGGAAAAGCTGAAGCTGAGGAAGAGTGCGGGAGACTGGCCGTACCTTTCTAGAAGAAATCTGAGATACTCTGAACAGTCCTGCTGCGAGCCCACGTTGAACCAAGGAGGACGAGACGCTTCCAGGAAGTTTCTGGGCGCGTACGCCGCCCTCTGTGGGACAGAGCAACACACGGGCACAACTCGTGTCGTCATCCGTGTCATCAGACTTATTATTATTAGCCGTGACGTAACAGACCTGCGTGTGTGCCAGGAAGGCGAAGAGGAGCTGAAGCTTCTTCATTAGCGTGTTGGAGCCGTTTAGACGTAATGATAAGACGTGCCTCCTGAAACTGAGGACACGCGTGTTTAATTCCTCAGATTTACAGCTCTGTTGATCCTGTGTGTGTCGGTAAGGACTGGGTGACTTACTCTGTCGCCATAAAGAGGGTCTGGATGATGCTGTTCATGTAGCAGGTGTTCCCCAGGTTGATCAGGCCTGTCCTTCCCGTCTCAGACTTCCCGGCTGGCCTCAGTAACCCAGAAGCAAATGAATTAGACTGGGATGTCCAGGCACTTTGATTCAACACCAACTTGATCTTCTCTTCTGACGGCTTCGGAAGGTCCTGGAAAGAGAACACGGACTGATTAACGCAGAAATCAAGCAGACGCGCCAGAGGGCCGGCATTATTTAAATCTTTGCCCGATCTGAGAGAATTCATAAAACATCGACGCGGGCATCTTTACCTTGATGGCTTCCAAGATGTGGTCATAGAGGTCGGGGAAGCCAGAGTACTGATACATCATGCAGTGTATGAGCTCAGTGAACTGCAGCAGGAAAGCTTGGCTGGTGGGGAGACCGTCTGTCTTTAGAGAATGAACCAGAGGCACCACATGTGGAACAACCTGAGAGGAGAACACGAAATTGGAAATAAAAACAATATATCTGGACATTACAGCTAAAATGTCCCCGTGCAGCGTGGTCAACCCGAAAGGACACGACTTCAACACAGTTCGGTCACGTTTGCTGATCGTTTTTCAGAGTGCTCGTGTTTTGTAGATTTTAATTAAACTGGCCCAATTAAATTGGCTCCAGGGACCCCTGCTTGGCATTTAAATGTTTAGCAGATCATTACCGAGGAGGGTACCGAGGCCTGTGGTTCAGGGGAGGAACGTGAAGTCATTTAGGCAAAAGCGGAAAGAAAATGAGAGAGCAAATAATCTTAATTCTTAATAAAAAAAAAAAATTCTCCATGCGTTTTTATTTTTTAGCACTTACCCGTTTTACTATGTAGCACTTTGGGATTTTTTTTTTAAATATAAAGTGCATTACAAGTCCAAAGTATTATTATTATCCTTATAATCTGGTCATAGGAGAAGGAAATGAGCATCCCTTACCAAATGGAAGGCCTCAGGGGAGTGCTGGAAGCTCAACAGCATATGGGAAAGCACAGCTAGCGCCCCCTGCCGCACAATAGGGTACCACAGCCGGCTAAACACCTGCAGGTTAAAACAAAGGAGTGAAAACATTTTGGGTCATTTAGTCCCATAAATTAAGGTTAATATCCTTGATGCATTTAAACCAAATGAGTTAAAAATAGAAAGTCATACAAAGCCTAAAATACGAACTGAACGACACTAAATCAGTAATAAATAATAAATACAGTTGTTTTTTTTTTTGTTTTTTTTTTTACAAGCTAAAGAGAAAATAAAAGCCTAAATAAATCAGAACATTTAATAAATTTGTAACACGCTGTTTTGAACCTTTAGCGCTTAAAGTTAAAAATAAAATGAACCAAAAGTCTGGGAGGTTTTACAAACCAGCTCAATTTTCAGCAGAGTGACGTCTATGAGGATAGTAAACTTCTGGACTGCAGCCAGTCCTTTCAGCAGCGCGATGACCCAGGTGTCCACGTGTTGGGCCAGAGGCCAAGACAACCAGTCGATCATTCTTTAAAACACACAACAAACAGCCGTTAACTCGCACATAATCCACTGAAAAGGGAGAGGACGTGTTTTCGTCCTGAAAACCAACAAAAAATGCACAGGGACAGAATATAACCAGGTTACCTGCAGAGAGCTTTGGTCATACTCGCATCTCTGACATTCTGGTCTGTGGTGAGGCTCTTGATGAGCACCGTGATCATCTGTACTGGGATGTGTTGGACCAGGCTGGCCAGTGCGATAGATGGGTCAAAGGATGGGTCTGGAAAGAAAACAACAACATTGAGAGTTGAGTCATTTTACTGACCGTTGTCTTTAGAACCTGTGAGGTGAGAACAAAGCGTAAGAAACAATAAAGAAATCATATAGAAATGTTTTAAATACAGGAGTGGCTGAGCTAAAACAAGAATAAAAGGACAACTGTAAAGCCAGGCTGAGCTCCTTAACCTTCAGAGCGGTTATCCTACGTCTGTTAGGGGACATGATGGATGAGCAAGTAGCGCTAACCTCACTTAAACACGGATATAAGACGCTGACGCCACTTTAAAATGACAGCTTCATAGTCATTATGCTTTGTTTTAAAAATAGAAGTAAAATCCTAAATGATGTAACGTCCACATTCCCATAATTATTGTTAACTTTGGGATGGAAGGAATACAAACAAAAACCAGAATTCTGTTTTTTATTTTATTATAGTTTTTAAAAGAGAAATCAGAACTGGTTAAATTGGTTTAAGTTTCGTATTTCCACACGTTTTATTGCACTGGCGGCCATTATTTGACAGAAACGGGGTTTAGAATACAAACGGCCTCTGCACACGCGTCATTTTAACATCTTCTTTCTACCTTTTATCATCTACACAAACACAAACAGTCACAACATATTCAAACCCAATAAAAACAGCGTGGGACGAAACTTTTCCTTGCGCGTTTGTGGTCTTCAAAAATCTCAGAGCTCAGAGGAGCCGTTGCCAGTTTTGTAATCTGAATGACAGCCACCTGTGATCAGAACGTGTCTGGTTTCAGATTCAGAAACGATTCACCCCGTGTTACGCTTTGATTTGGGTGTCTCAAGCCATTTCTGTGCAGAGGAGAATAGCTTCAACGAGTTTTAAACCAACATCTTTTAAAGCAGAAGACGAACAATGAGGGTCAGCTGCAGGACTCTAGAATATCCGTTCATTTATCCATTCTGGCAAACGCACGGCGGTCCGCGACTGATCCGGCGTTCCCCAGAAAACGTTTCTAGCTGAATGAGGCTTACCTGTGGAGGAGATAATAGCAAAGACCTCCTGCAGCGAGGGCAGCAGTGTGGCTGGCTCGGCCTTCCAGATGTTCTGCAGCAGCGTGCCGACCTTGGTCACCTGGCCCACGTACTCTCTCAGCTCCCGCTCCTCGCTGGCGAAGCACTGAAAGCAGCTGATGGTCCGCACCAGCTGCTGGCAGAACAGAACGCCTGACTTGTCCCTCGGGATGCACTGCATGAAGTCTGAGAGCAAGGCGCTGAGTCTGACGCAGAGCGCCGGCTCGGGGCGCTCGCACACCATCCTCAGAACCTCCACCTGGATCACGCTGAAGGTCTCCAGCACCGAGGGGCAGCTGATGAGCAGCCGCAGGCAGCAGTGGATGTAGTCTATGATGGCCGGGTCCCTGTGGTCCAGCCCCCCATAGCCCTGCTGGAGCAAGCTGAGCACAAAGTCTTTGCTAAAGAAGAGCTCAAACTCCGGCCGGTGGTAGCGCGCGTAGGCCTCAAGAACCTGCAGGCCGATCTGCCTCTGGAAGGGATCGTCGCCGAGCAAGACGAGGCGGGTCGTGAGCGTGAAGAGCGCTCGGCACTGCTCCCTCGTCAAATCGTTCTCCGCCGCCTCGACGACCTTCTTCACTATGGCCCTCTTGACCGGAACAGAGTGATCGGAGCTGATCAGGCCCTCCAGAATCTTGTCCATGACGTCGAGCTGCACAGAGCACAAGACAGTGATTAGGCGTTAAAAAGCGCCGCGACTTCTGTGATGTTACTCAGAGGTACTATGAATCGATGGGCTGCTGTTTTGGGCTATTGTTCTGGGTTTAGCAGTGATGCTCCGTCCCAACAGGACCTTTTAAAAAGGACGTTTTAAATACATTTACCATCTTAAAACGGAGGACCGAGCCGACAAACGGAAAGACTTGTTTCTGTTTGCGTAACTTTAGAGTTAAGCCAGTTGTTTGTCGGCCGCTGAATTCGTCCGGCATTTGACTCTTTCTTTCTTTTTTTAAACAGACCATCAGCCTGCCGGAAGATTCCCAGAGATAACCGAGGAGGCATGTCTGCGCGCGGTAACATTGTTGCTGCTGTTCGGCAGACTGTACCAGGCGTCAAACACTGGAACTACAGCCTCCTTCAGACCAAACGCCTATCAACAGACCTCAGACGACCATTAGTCTATGTTCTGCTGGATTATTTATGAGCCTTAACAAAGTGTAACTTACTGAGGAGGACGGAGCAACTTGCAGCTGGTCTCAAAAGAAGTAGCTTTACTGTTAATATTTACATTAAAATGTTCCTATTCCTTGAGAGGCTGTGGGAAGGGACGTAGATTGGTAAAAACTAAACTTATAAACTGGCAGGTGACCATAGTCAGATGATTTTGACCCCCCCCCCCCCCCATAATCTCCTCCTACCTACAACTTTCCTTAAAAAAGTCCAGCCTGTCACTGTATCTGACCTGATCCAGAGAGTAAATTCCTCCCTGTCATCAGGGGTTCCCCCCAGGCTTTAAAAGCAGCAGTTATTAAACCACTGATAAAATAAGAGCAATCTGGACAAATCACATCTGCAGAATTACAGGCCAGTCTCCCACCTGCCATTCATCAGTAAAGTTATTGTGTGTTTCAACAGTTAAACGGCTTCCTAACAATGACCAAGCGTTGATGTTTTCCAGTCCGGTTTCCGTTCTCACCACAGTACTGAAAAACTGCAAATCAGCCAAATCACTGAGTTCTTTTAAATCAAGACTGAATCCCACCTGTTTAAAGCCGCTTTCAGCCATAATAACCGGAACACTGACCAACATATTTGATGTTTATTGATGTTTCCACAATCAGTGACCGTTTCGATGTTTTCATGATGTAAAGCACTTTGAAGCTGAAATATGATACACAGATAAACTTGACATAAAGATTAGCTGCCAGTCCTATTCCATAAATCTGATCTTTCTGAGCTGTGTGAAAGCGAAATTTCGTTCTGTATCCACTCTGTGTATACAAAATGACAATAAAGAAAGTCTAAGTCTAAGTCTAAGTCTTTCAAAGAGTGAACACACCAGAATGAAGCTGCGTTGACAATATCACTCCTCAGAGGGAAAGATGTTTATCGGTGCGGTGGTCAAAATTGAACTGGAGAAAGCACAACTGCTTTAAGAAGTTTCTCGAGAGAAAAACTGTATTTTCCATTGGCTGTTCACTTAGGCTGCCAGTGAAGCAAAGTGGGAGGAGTCTGCAGATAGCAGGAAGGGAGAACATGTTGCAGCAAAGTAACTACATTGATTTGAAAATTCTTCTAGTTCTATTTTTCATAAAACTTTCAGCAATATTCAAAAATCTAAAACTCGGGTAAGGTTCTACTTCCTCTACAAGGAAGACAGAGTGAATCTGTAATGGTAACTGTCGCTGATCACTAATATAAGATTTTGAAGATGCAAAAGGCATATTTAAAAAGTAAATCACTTAATTATTTGTGTTCTTTTATTTGTAGAATCCTGTCAAAGAACAGACCGGTGTGAAAGTGACTCATCTCTCTCAAAAGTGGAATTTTACCTTTGGTTTTATTGTATTGAAAGATAGTTCATAACATCAAGGTTGCTTAAAGCTTCTTCGTAGTTATGATAGATAAATGAATAATCGAATAATTTGACACACCTCACAATAAATCAGAGCTTTTACCTCTCAAGTTGGACAAAGCTGTTTGAAATGGTTGTTGTTGTTTTACCACAAACATATTACTGTGAAGACAATAAACCTTGTAATTCATCCAGATCATAGAAATTAGACTTAGATAGATATCAAATGTTGGTTTTTAACAGTACTTACATTTCCAATTCTAGCAGACAACACCAATTCAAAATTGGTGTTGGCTGGCAGAGCTTTAAGAAAAATAATCAGTGATCAGAAATCTGGCTGCATCTGACTGGTGCAGCAATCAATCTAAGTCTCCTGACGTGATTCAGTCAGTTCATTTCCAAGATGGCTCATATCACCAAGATTGGAGAGATAAGAGGCTTAACCTAGACCTCATACAAATTTTCAGATGGAATAAAAAAAGTAAAATGACTAAGCTTAATTTGAGACATCAGTCATAGACAAATTAACAAAAAACAGCAATCATATTGTGTCACAAAAGCAACTGCTATAGCAGCTATATAGGAAATGCCACAAAAAATAATCCATGGAACATTCCATGGATTTTTTGTTGTTGTTGTTGTTGTTGCGTTACCTTTAAATATGAATTAATTAGCTATATTTGTGTAGTAAATAAATATGAGTAATTTAATTGGTAATTTAATTGGTGGCACTTAACAGTACTTTCTACTTCATTTGTTAAGTTTATTAAGTAGAGAAAGGCAACAATATTAACCGGTGTTGTTTCTGTTCTGTAGAAACTGGCAGCTAGCGCGCTAATGCTAGCTGTTTCGTTAAATGTAAAGCATTTACAGTAAAGCTACAGTAAAGCTCTGACAAAACATAAATCTAAAACTTTAAGAGAGTAACAGGAAACCTGCCAGAGCCAAAATGTCAACTAGATAAATAAACTAATAAAGTAATAATAATAACAACAACAACAAAGCAACGAAACAGGCCGAGCAACCGTCAGGTACCACTCTGACTTAGCATAAATCCCTCCACAATGCACCGCATTTCACAGCCTTATCAAGCGGAACCTACCTGGATGTAGCATGACAACACACCCCAAACTAAGCAGAACAGCTCCCGGGCCGAGTCAAAAATCTTCTTACAGAAAAATCCGTTTTATTTTGGTTTCATTTCAGCGTTCAGAATCAGCTGATTAACCTTCCACTACCGTCATCCCAACTGCCAACAACTGGTTTTGTGCCGAAAAACAAGCACCCCCGCCGTAAAACGTGACTGCTGCTGTGGAACCGCGTATTAAAGGGAGATATTTTTCCCTGAATACTGTTTTGGTGGTTGAATAAAAATAATGAGGGAATTTACATACATTATCTAAGAAAGCGATGGACTTATTTACTTATGTACGGACAATAATGAGCGGTTTTCCCGTTGGAATGCTTTTGCCGCTACACCCATACATAGACATATATAAAGAGTAGATACATATGGAGTTTGGTAAACATTTAAGTTATACCAGTAAAATGTAGACTTTATGCAGATTCATTTTCAGTTCAGTGGGCAATTCCTTTTTCAAGAGAAGGTCTCCCCCCCCCCCCCCCCCACACACTTAATAAAGCATCATTTGAATTTTGTTTTTATTTGTTTACTTGGGTGTTCAAAAATGGGTCCGATGAACTGAAATATTTAAGTGTTACAAAAAGAAATAAAAAACAAGTAATATGTGATGGGGATTCTTGAACTAATAACAACCTATGATATTAATATCTACGGTATATATGTCTAGGTTTACAAAAGTCCGCAAAAGCGGCACGACAAAGTCTCGCGAGAGAACGCGTTTACCGGGTCCCGTTGTAGCGCGAGAAAATCTTGCTAGCGTGCTGGCTGTTCAACCGGCGCGTCTTTCATTGCAAACAACAGACTAGTTCTGACCGAGTCCGTTGAGGGTAAGGAAAACCATTAACGGCTCCCAAAGGAAGATCTATTTCACTCACGAACTATATCTTTGAACCAAGGAGGGATTTCCACCAAAATGTCCGAAAGCGAAAACTGCGCCGAACAGCGGGAAGAACCGACTGAACTAGAAGAAGCCGTAGGAGAAGAGGTAACGCGGTTTAAACTGTCCTCTTCGCCGACTAAACGCCTCACAAACTCACCACAGTTGTGACGGAAGTTCCCTCTCCTCGCTTTGGGAGGAAGTCAGCCCTCTTTGTGCCAAACGTTGACGTTGAACGTTAACGTGAGCTCCCCGGGCTAGCTAGCTAACAGCAGAGGCTTCCAGCGGCCGCTCGGGCTAACGTTACCCTTCCCCATACGCTGTGTTTACACTCCTCATGTTATTACGCCAAAATTATCTCCTCATTTGACGTTTGCTGGTTAAACATGCCCAGTCATCTCGGTGATTGTGAAAACATACGATTTAATTGAGATCAGTGAGGATGGTAACTTGTTCCGCTTGGTCTCTTTGTTTTCAACGGGTCAGTAAACGGCTGTTGTTCTGATGCAGCGTCGCCTCCTAACTGCTTGGCGTCTGTCTCGCTTTTTTGTTGTGTTTCAAAAATAAAAAAAAATAACTAAATTCATGTCCCCTTCCAAAGAAAACTTCAGTTTGCATGTAGTAGGAAAGTTTTAACCCCCATACTGAAACTATCTGAGTTACACAAGAGTGAGAAATTTTAGACAAGAAAATGTCTGGAAATGTTTTCAGGCCTTTTAATGTGTTCAAATTAAATAAAGGTTACAGGTGGAGCCTCAGCAGTCTAGATCAGGGGTTCACAAAGTGGGGGTCGTGGACCCCTACACCGGGTCGTGAGACGGCACATGGGAGAATATCATAGTTTTAATATAGCAAATGTATACCTTTGATCGTGGGAAGTTATACTTCTCGAATATTTACGACTTTTTGTCGCCAGAGAACTTCCAATTTTGTTTCCCGCAAAGATGTGAAATTAATCTCAAAATATAAAATGTAAGCTTAGTTTTTGTCGAAATTTACTCCTCCGTGCCCAATCATTTATTTTCTTTAATCTACGGGAGCCCTAATAGGATTGTGTGTGTGGAAATTATGAGGATAAAGTCTTAATATTAGGCGTACAGGAATAAATAACATTGCAAAATTCGTCGTTATATTACGAGAATAAAGTCGAAATATGAGAGTAAAGTTGCAATATGAGAATAAAGTCACACAGTGGTTTCAGAGTCCTGATACTAATAATAATTTGATGCTTAAAAGATTGAGTATTTTCTTATTTGTAAAGCCAATACCAAAATCTAACTTTACAATATGCTCAACATTCCTTATTTTAACACGGGGTGACGAGTTCTCCTAAAGTTACGCTCAAAAGGGGGTCGCCAGTCTCTGGGTCTGTTATCTCAGGGGTTGCAGGCTGAAAACTTTGGGAACTCCTGGTCTAGATCCTGGGTGTTAATGGGTAGGAGGCACGGATAAACTCTGTCAACAGTAATTACAAGTATCATGACAAGAGAGGCAGCAGAGGTGATGTTCATGTTCTTTTTGGGAGTGAGGAGGGTGGAGAGGATCAGGAATGGGAACATCAGATGGACGGATTATGGGAGATGTTTTGAGAGAAAGCCAGAGAGGCCAGACTGAGATGGTTTGGACACGTAGAGTGGAGGGACAGCGAGGACGTCGGTAGAGGGATGGTGAAGCTGGAGGCCCAGAGGAAGACCAGAGAGGAGATTGATGGATGGAGAGAAAGAGGACAGGAAGGTAGCTGGTGTGAGAGAAGAAAACGCAGAAGATGGAGACAGATGACCCTGAAGGGGAAAAGCTGAAAGAACAAAACTCAGAACCACGTAATCTACAAAGTTTAAAACTGTTATAATTATTAAATTATAAAAAGTGGAAAAAATAACGACAAATGTGAGTTTGGAACAAAAACCTATACACAAGTGTGTAACTATACACTCAATTACCTGCCTTTGTCGTACAGAAAACACAAAGTTTTAATACACTGAACAATTTTAAGAGTTGATTTGAACTAAATTGATTTTAACTGTTTTTCCTGTTTTGTTATTAGAGCAACGCTTCATGACTACAGTCAGGTTTCATCAGTAAGGGTAAAAACACTAGAAAGCCCAAAGTTTATTTCCACTGTGATCCTTCAGATCCATAAAACTTAATAAACATGTAAAAGAGAGAGATAGAGGGGGGGCAATATGTAGGTGAGAAACAGGAAAAGTATGATAACAAGAACAAAAATATAGCGAATTACATTTAGTATCCCTAAAAATCTCTACAAATCATAGTTTAGAAATGAAGAAAACAATTTAGCGCCTCGATTGTTCTTACGGCAAGTAAAGTCTGCAAACCTGGAACACATTAACATCCTAACATATTTCATTTTTTTCCTGTGAAGGTTTATTTTGTAGAGCAGCACTACAACAACCTGCTTTTCCCACAATGCTTTTATATTTGTAAGGAAAGACTGTTTTAATTTCCTGTAGTGGAGTAAAGGCGAGTGTGACTTGACAAATGAAATAAATTGACTTCTTTAGGACTTTGTAAATTTCAAATCAAACATGACGTCTCCCGGTTCACGCCTGCACAGTTTCTGGGGAAATAAATCTGGTTTGAGAGCTTCAGAATACCATAAAACATTGGTAGTCTTAAGTAAAAATTGTTTTTAATGCTGCATTTACCAAAAATAATTAACAGACAGAACAGCATTTATTTAAGGTTTTAATAAAAAAAATACAATCCGCTCTACACAGAATCGTCTTATAAGTCTGCCTTTTGTTGGTTGCTTCTAAACATACTCAAAAGCTGCAGTAAAAGTGAATAAGGATGAGAAACGGTGAGCTTCAGATTTGCCACTATTATGCAATAATTTAGATTTTTTTTTGTGGTCTGTGGTTCAGACAGTCTTGGTACAACCAGTTAATGATGAGCTGATCAGTAACTTGTTTGTTAAACCAGCTGATTCTACGTATTCCACCATGGTGCCTATTATTTGGGCCACTTACATTCTAATAATCATCCAACTATTTCTAGCATTGAAAATGAACAAATTAGCTGGATGTTTGTGCGCCTCCAGACATTTTCATTGGAGCCACATTTCGGAGGGGCCTGTGCTGCATCTGTCCTGAAACCACGAAATAACACATTTTTATATCAAATTGGGATATCGACTAATTGGTGTAAATATAATCCTTTTTTTTTTTTAGAAAACCTCTTGGGGCTGAGGTCTTGTTCGTCATCAGTTTATATGAAAACTCTTTCTTCTTCATTCAGAAAACGACCCTGGCCTGTGATCTTCTGCCTCAGGAAAAGTCTGACTCTTCAGACGCCGGAAAAGAATCTTCATCAGAAGGTGGAGCTGATGGACAAGATGCATCCTCCTCTTCGTCGTCTAAGACTAAAGAATCCACTCCGGGCTACGAGGAGAAAGTAGTAAGTAGATTATTGTGGATGGCTGGAGTACCAAAGCCTGCTGTTGAGTTTCTGGCTAAAAGAGTGACGAGTCTTTGCTTCCTGTGTGTCGCAGCAAACGGACCGAACCAACAGGTTTGAATATCTGTTAAAACAAACGGAGCTGTTCGCACATTTCATCCAACCGGCTGCACAGAAGACCCCCACCTCCCCTCTGAAGATGAAACCAGGGCGTCCTCGGATCAAGAAGGACGAGAAGCAGAACCTGCTGTCTGCCGGGGAGTGAGTAGCCGACCCCGCAGCGCAGCGGTTTCACCTCGTCGGAATCAGAAGCCCAGAGCCTAAATCGATCTCCTGCTTTGTCTGACAGCAACCGGCATCGCCGCACAGAGCAAGAAGAGGACGAAGAGCTCCTCAACGAGAGCACGAAGACCACCAATGTGTGCACGCGCTTCGACGAGTCTCCCTCCTGTAAGCACGGGCCGTTTTCTAGCATTGAGGGACGTTTCGTTGCATGTTTCGAGCAGCTCTGCAGGTGAAATGCTCCCCTGTGTGTCGTTCAGATGTGAAAACGGGGAAAATGAGGGACTACCAGATCCGCGGTCTCAACTGGCTCATTTCTCTGTACGAAAACGGAATCAACGGCATCCTCGCAGACGAGATGGTCAGTACTGTCCCCGCCGATGAAAGCGCGCGGGAGATTTCTGATTACTTAATGCTCTGTGAACCTGTTCCCAGGGGCTGGGGAAGACCCTCCAGACTATCGCCCTGCTGGGTTACATGAAGCACTACAGAAACATACCAGGTCCTCACATGGTGCTCGTTCCCAAGTCCACCCTCTATAACTGGATGAACGAGTTCAAGCGGTGGGTGCCGTCTCTGCGCGCCGTCTGCCTGATCGGAGACCGAGATCAGCGTGTAAGCGTCGGCCAAAGAGTTCATTCAAGGCTTTCCGGCTTTGGTTCGGGCGGCGATGAACCGTTTCTCCTCTGCTCTTCACTTTTCAGACCGCCCTGATCAGAGACGTGCTGCTGCCGGGAGAGTGGGACGTCTGCGTCACGTCGTACGAAATGCTCATCATCGAAAAGGCCGTGTTCAAGAAGTTCAACTGGAGGTACCTGGTCATCGACGAGGCGCACCGGATCAAGAACGAAAAGTCAAAGGTCACCAGCCGCTGGTTTTTAGGCAGGCGTCTCGTGTTTAATGGTAACGCTAAGCTCACAGAGGTGTGACTTTGCTTCCAGCTGTCGGAAATCGTGCGCGAGTTCAAAACCACGAACCGGCTGCTTCTGACCGGGACGCCTCTGCAGAACAACCTCCACGAGCTCTGGGCTCTGCTCAACTTCCTGCTGCCCGACGTCTTCAATTCAGCCGAGGTGCTCATCTCCGTCCTGATTTCCGCCCGCCGGTTCACGCTCCGTGTCACTTAATAACTTTTGGTTTCCCTCACAGGATTTCGATTCATGGTTTGACACAAACAACTGCTTGGGTGACCAGAAGTTAGTAGAGCGTCTTCACACTGTAAGTTCCTGACGTTTAATATAAACCTCTTTACGTGTGAAATGTTTGGGCGTAATAAATTGTCGCTGTTGCCCAGGTGCTGCGTCCTTTCTTGCTGCGTCGTATCAAAGCAGATGTCGAGAAGACTTTGCTTCCCAAAAAGGAGATGAAGATCTATGTGGGTCTGAGTAAGATGCAGCGCGAGTGGTGAGCATCGTCTACTACTTTTCCGATGAGCGGCGAGCTTCTCTGGGACGTCAGACTTCATCTAAGCGTCTGTTTCCACCCGTCAGGTACACAAAGATTCTCATGAAAGACATCGACATTCTGAACTCTGCGGGTAAAATGGACAAGATGCGTCTGCTGAACATCCTCATGCAGCTCAGGAAATGCTGCAACCACCCGTACCTGTTCGACGGGGCGGAGCCCGGCCCGCCCTACACCACCGACCTCCACCTGGTGGTGAACGGAGGAAAGATGGTGGTGCTGGACAAGCTGCTGCCCAAAATGAAGGAGCAGGGTGAGAGGGTTGGGATGAACTGGGCGGAATGGCTTAAAAATAAAATCTCCGACTTTATTATACCAAGTTTATTTCGTCTCACAAAGTAATTCTTTTAAAAACTCCAAGCATTTAATCTGTGAGTTGACCTGAATTCAAAGTGCATCGAAATCCAAGCTGTGGAACATGCTGGTAAAACAAGATGGCCGCCCTGTCGTTGTAAACAATGAAAATATAACAATGTTTGTTGCTATGAGCGAAGAGGCTTCACTGCACTTGTGACTTCAAACTGACTTTAAAAAAGAATAAATGGATAAAGTTCCTTGTATTATGGTGGAAAAAGTTTCCTCTCTACAATATTTTGACCATATATTTTACTAAACATATATTCAGCATGGTTGATATTCTCTTCATGGAAACCCAATGAGTACATTGGCTAAAAAAAAAAGAAATCCACATTTTCCAAAAATTAAATCTTAATTCCGAATAAATCGATTTATCGCTCAGCCCTGGAATAAACGGTTAACCTTTTTATTTAACATTAACATCAGCAGCCTGGAAAAAGTTCATTGATAAGGGAAGAAATCTTAGACGTGTGAAATGATCGGCTTTGTGTCCGGCGCTGCTGACGTTTCCCTCGTCTTTGTTAGGCTCCCGTGTGCTCATCTTCAGTCAGATGACCAGGATGATGGACATCTTGGAGGACTACTGCATGTGGAAGAACTACGAGTACTGTCGCCTGGACGGCCAGACGCCACACGAAGAACGACAGGTGAGATGCAGACGCTTCGCTTCAGCAGGTTGAGCTGATTACAGGCTGTAGCGATGGATAGATGAGCGGCTTTACTTATCGATAAAATATAAAGCATGTTAATCGATATCGATAATTATCAACAAATTCAAAACATATACTAGTGCAGCCCTGGACATTTTATGCTGTTGCTTAATGACCTGTTTTTAGATACAGACACAAACACTGAATTCAAACTAAACCCTTTATTCAACCAACTTTTTACTAAACCTGCAAGTTTTTAAAAAAGAAAGAACGCGTGCTCTCTGAACTCTTTGAAGGGGGCGGAGCTTGGTTCCCGAGTCTGCGTTTGTGATTGGTTGGGAGGATGTAATGACTGTAATATTAATCTACATGGCTAGAATTCAAAAGGAAGGAAAACTGTTATTCTATAGAACTTTTTATTCACCCTTTTTTTTCTATCATCGATAAATATCGTTATTGAATTATCGTCCAGCTCTAGCTTCACTCTTTGTTCTCGGAGCGAGCCCCAAACAACCTGTTCTCTTCTCTTCTAACACCAGGTCTCCATCAATGCGTTCAATGAGCCAAACAGCTCAAAGTTCATCTTCATGTTGAGCACCAGGGCCGGCGGTCTGGGTATCAACCTGGCCACAGCCGACGTAGTCATCCTCTACGACTCGGACTGGAACCCCCAAGTCGACCTGCAGGCAATGGTGAGTGCTCCAGCGTCTGTGTCGCTCTGAGCGTGGCTGTGGTCAGCGCGTCTCCGTCTCCAGAAAGCAGAGAACGTCAGGCGTCTCGTTTTCCCTTTAGGATCGAGCTCATCGGATCGGTCAGCAGAAGCAGGTGCGCGTTTACCGTTTCATCACGGAAAACACGGTGGAGGAGAGGATCGTGGAGCGAGCCGAGATGAAGCTGCGCCTGGACTCTATCGTCATCCAGCAGGGTGAGCTTCACGGACGCGCTGCCAGAGGATTCAGTAGAACCAGGAAACCGAGTTCAGCCGTTTGAGAGCTGTCCTTATTTAACAGGGAGGCTCGTGGATCCGAGTGCCAACAAGCTCGGCAAGGACGAGATGCTGTCCATCATCCGGCACGGCGCCACACACGTGTTCGCTTCCAAAGAGAGCGAGATCACAGACGATGACATCGACGCCATCTTGGAGCGCGGCGAGAGAAAGGTGAAGCCTGCGGCGCCGCGTCTCAGATGGGGTGTTCCTAAAAGGTTTGAGCGATCTTCTGTAAACGGAAAACCTTGTTGTTTGTGGCAGACCATGGAGATGAAGGAGAAGCTGTCGTCTCTGGGTGAGAGCACACTGAGGAACTTCACCATGGACACGGAGAACACCAGCGTGTACACGTTCGAAGGCGAGGACTACAGGGAGAAGAAGAAGGTAAACGTCCCTCCCGGCGCCAGCCGCCGCGCTCCAGCAGAGGCCGTCTTTCACCCGGCCGCGTCTCTCCCTGATACCTCAGGTCATCACCAACTGGATCGAGCCTCCCAAGAGAGAACGCAAAGCCAATTATGCCGTGGACGCGTACTTCAGAGAAGCTCTGCGAGTCAGCGAGCCCAAAGCCCCCAAGGTAGGGGAGATAAGTTTACAAACGCCTAAAGGCACAGCAGGGAGCGCTTTTCTTCTTAACCGAGAAGTTTCTGACGTCTTCGACAGGCTCCTCGTCCGCCAAAGCAGCCAAACGTTCAGGACTTCCAGTTCTTCCCTCCTCGTCTGTTTGAGCTTCTGGAGAAGGAAATCCTGTTCTACAGAAAGACCATCGGATACAAGGTGTAAAAATACGCCGAGCTCTGTTTCTCTGGTGGTGTTGGAGGCGTGTGCTGGTTTAACCGTCTGCTTGTGCAGGTTCCCCGTAACCCCGACATCCCCAACTCGGCCCAGGTCCAGAAAGAAGAGCAGGCGAAGATCGATGAGGCCGAAGCGCTCACCGAGGAGGAGCTGGAGGAGAAGGAGAACCTCCTGCAGCAGGTACCGACGAGTCTCACTCAGATCGGCTGATCTGTTCCCCATCTATGTCTGAGAAGTGCTTTGTGTGACGGAGATGGAAGCTGGATTCTCAGACTTTGACTCAAGTTGTGCTTAAGTCGCTAAAAAAGCCCGAAGACCCGACTCGATCTGTAAAGAAGTGAGACTTGAGGGTCGGGTCAGAATCGGCTCTGACAGGTGAACACATTCTGGAAGATGGTGCGTCTGATTTAGTCGCCAGAGACACTCGTAACAAACCTGATCAGAATGAAACAAACTCACATCTTAGTCTGTAGACGCTGAGCTAGTGTCCTTACAGAAAGAAGCCTGGCTTTTCAAAATAAAAGCATTCCCTGTTACATTAAGTCACCACATTGCACCTCACTCTGTTTTGTAATTTAAAACGTTCTAAATGACAAACGGGCTTTAATGCGCCTGTAGTCCCACAGCAGTCTGGTGTGGGTCGGGTTTATTTTTCTCTCATGGGATATAAGATTAACTATTTAGTTGTAATGGATGCAACAATCTGGTTTCCCTTACGATAAAACAGAGGATGTGTACTTTAGTTGTCTACTCTTGTGAAGGGAGGAAAAGTCGGATGCAGCATTTAATTAATCAGTCAGGAGCAGAGCGTTCTGCTCAGTTTCTCCCATCCTCATCACTCTTGATGTGGAAACGTTTAGAATAAACACACACGGCGTTCCTCGTGCGCGCCGCACACACCGACCTAGTTGTAGTAATACCTTAAATAAAATATTTATTCACGGCAGGTTTCCTTCGGGCTCGGGTTAATTCAGGCGTGTTGGTCGAGTCAGGCTGGATGTACTGACCTCATCTATACTCTAAGTAGTTTATGGTAGAGAAACTTGGAGTTTTTCAATATAAAATACTTCCTGGTTGATTTGTTCAGAAGTTGAACACCAAGGTTCGACCTTTTTCAGCGATTTCTGTCTTCTTCTTTTTAAACCAAATGTATATTGATATAGATGATGGATATTAAACTGTCAATCTCCATCAATTTATACATTTGTTTTAATCACTGAATTCAAAGGAAGTAGGAAGCCGTACATCTGGGTAGAAAACGGTCGTGTTGATCATTAGAGACTGAGATAAGGAGTGAAATTTATGGAATTTTCTTTTAGTACTTTTAGGTCTTAGAAGTACAAATTACAAAAAATGAATTAATAGCGATAATCAGTAGTTTTAACAAACTTCATTTCTTTTCATTTTATTATTTTCCTAAAGATTACGAATTTCATTAAACAAATTAAGCAGAATCTTAAAACACAACTATATGCCATGTTTTGAACTATTTAGCTGATTTGAACGTCCAGCCTTAGCGTTGGGTCTTTATCATAAACAAACAGTTGGTCACCATCTTTCCCTCAGACGGGTCATTTCCTGCTGTTTTCTGTGCAATCCCATCCGTTCATTTATATTAAATAGTTACACTTTGACCTTTAATGTTCACCTACAAATCGGTCCAGAAATGGTGGGAAACCCCATTACGCTTTGCTGCATTCATCGAGTGTTTTTCCTCGCAGGGATTCACGATTTGGAGCAAACGAGACTTCAACCAGTTCATCAAGGCCAACGAGAAATGGGGAAGAGACGACATTGAGAACATCGCCAGAGAAGTTGAGGGAAAAACACCTGAAGAAGTCATGGAATATTCTGGTAATTAATACAGATATGTTCAGTGTTGAGGCTTCTGTGGGGCAGGTCTTCAGGTTGGTGTGTATTTTAACTCCTTCTTTTGCTTTGCAGCTGTTTTCTGGGAGCGTTGCAATGAGCTGCAGGATATCGAAAAGATCATGGCCCAGATCGAGAGGGGAGAAGCCAGGATTCAGAGAAGGATCAGCATCAAGAAAGCCCTGGACTCCAAGGTAACCGGCCCTCTGTTGGTTTAGAGTCGCGGCTGAGCTTCGCCTCCTTCGGCCTTCTGATGACTAGTCTCTGTTTCTGGTGTTCTCTGCACAGATCGGACGCTACAAGGCTCCCTTCCATCAGCTCCGAATCTCCTACGGCACCAACAAGGGCAAGAACTACACGGAGGAGGAGGACCGCTTCCTCATCTGCATGCTGCACAAGCTGGGCTTCGACAAGGAGAGCGTCTACGACGAGCTGCGCCAGTGCATCCGCAACTCGCCTCAGTTCCGCTTCGACTGGTTCCTCAAGTCCAGGACAGCCATGGTGAGCCCGGGCTCCGGAGCCCCGCTTCTCCTGGTTCTGTTCACCCTCGTGTCCCGGTTCATATAAGCCAGACTCGCTCTGTCTTTCTGTAGGAGCTGCAGAGGCGATGCAACACTCTGATCACGCTGATAGAGAGAGAGAACATGGAGCTGGAAGAGCGGGAGAAGGCCGAGAAGAAGAAGCGGGGACCAAAGTCCGGCTCGGTGAGTTTCAGCTCGAGCTTCCAAAGATCGGCCTTTTGGTGTCACGTCTCCTCGCTAAAGCGCCACCTCGCTCTTTTTCCAGGCGCAGAAACGTAAAGCGGAGGGAACCCCGGACGGCCGAGGACGCAGGAAAAAGCTCAAATTGTGAGCCGGAACCACAAAATAAAGGATCCGATTTTGACCACGTCAGCCAGCTCCTAGTGTCTGTCTTACAGGCTGCGATGATGTACTGTGTAAAAAAAGAAAAACCAGACTGACCTGGTTGTTTAGGGAAGTGTTGCTTTAACGCTGACCTGAACCCTTCAGCTGTGCTGGCTCCCATTTTTTGTTTCGTAGTTTTTTTTTTTTTTTATTAGAAGTTATCTGAAATAACTGTATTTATGCCTTTTTGGTTGCACTGCATTCCATTGCTCTAAATGTACCCTTTGTATTTTTATTTTGGAAACGGCAGTTCTTGCATCTTCCAGTTTCGAGTTTAAAATGTCCTTTTGAGAACCCCGAATAAACCTCCTCTTTTTCTACAAAAACCACACGCTGTCTGGTAAAGCTACTGGCTACGCTGTTCTCTAGACTCAGACTCCAGATATTAGTCGGCCCCTATTAAAGATGCAAAGGTGGGTTTTTCTCTGTATTTTGCACGGCTGTGGTGAAATGGTTTAAAACTAGGATCGACTGATGGGCCACAATTTCCATAATCTTTTTTGAAGATTTACATTTGATTTATATTTGAGAGCAGTTATTCAAGAAATTTCTATTGTGTCACGGTTACTGATTGTTTTTCGAGGTAAGTTTGAAATATTGAAGATGCCTAGGGATCTTATGACAGCAGCCAGTTATAAGAAAACAAAACAAATCCATATCGGTCAAAATGGGAAGCAGCTTGTCAGGCTTTTTGAAGATCGGTGATCGTCCAGAAACCTGCAATCGGTGAACCCGTTTAAAACCGAACTGGAGACGCCGCTTAACGTAACTGAAATTTTTTTTTAAGCGCTTCCATTTGAACTTTTCTAGTTTTCCTGTTTTTGTTCAGGTTTCTCTTTCAGTTGTATTCTGCACGTCTGCAACAAAATCTGAGTGGTATGGTTGCATCTTAATGAATTAGAAAAAAGGCGAATTCATCTAGAGATTTCATTCAAAAAGTGAAACATTTAGATCCATTCGTGATTTTTTTTTTTCCTGTTTGAATTTTTATATCTTATAAATGACAAAAACTTTAATTTGATCCACTCATAAAAATTCAATTAAGATCAATTAGAAACAAATCTTTATCCAGAAGTTTGCTCCTGCTGAATCTCTGTCCACATATTGTTCAGTTTCTGCAACGACTTCTTGATCTTTCTGCGTGAATTATTGCATCAGTGCTGCACAGCATGGACGTAATCAGCTGAGGTGGTCCTGGAAGCCAGGAGGCTTCAGCTTTCATCTTCATTGCTGCCTCTGGTGTCTCATCTTCCTCTTTAAAATAGTCCAAAGCTTCTCTGGGGTGTTCAGGTCGGGGCAGTTTTCTGGCCATCACGCAGTCATACGCTGGTCGATAAAGCAGGTACTGGTCCTTTAGGCTGTGGGTAAGGAGTCCTGCTGGGCAGAAATCAGCATCTTCATAAAACTTGTCAGCAGAAGGAAGCATGGAAGGCGCTAACATTTAATAGACTGCTGTGCTGATTTTGGATTTGATTGAGAACCCGAAACAACGTGGATCCTGTGTTTTTTCCACAATCACCTCATGCTGGTGAACTTCATTTCTAAATATCTTTAATCTGAAATGAGGGCTTCAGACCACTGAGCAGCAGACCAGTCCTTTTTCAACGTACTGCAGGTAAAATGTTCTGGGCTTTCTGTCTTTCAGGATTTGCTTAACAAGTAACAGGATCTTTCATCCATATCTTTAATGCATACAAGTGTGGCGGACTCCAGCCAGTCTACTTGTGAGTTTCACCCAAATTCTCCAACATGCCTCAAGGCTGAAGGTGTGTTTGTGAACCATTTTCCTCCCACACAACTTTCCATTAATGTTTGGATGCAGAGCCAGAATCTTTGGCAATTACCTTTGCTTTTCCCTCCTTGTTAGGACTAGCAAGAATATGTATCCCGTAGTGAAATAATTTTTAATAAGGCCTGCGGTCAGAGTAGTTTTTGAGATATTAAGTTTGGGCTCTCCATTGGGTGTAAGTGATCAAAATACTGAAATGATTCTGTGCAAGTTTCACTTTTTGAATTGAGTTACTGACATAAATTCTCTAATTCACCTAAATGCGCCTGTACAAACAGAAACCAGTCGCATAAAACAGAAAGGATATCCGTTGAAGTTCAGAAGTCGGTTTTCTTGACGCTGCTGGCTTTAGATCCACCCTCCGCAGCTGTCTGTCAGGGTTCAGGGGTCATCGGTCAATGACTGCAACGCTCCAGCATCTGTCTAGAACTATCAAAAGTCCCTCCTCTGCCGTAAAAATGAGTGTTCGACTCAATTCTGCTGCCTCTTGTGATGCCATCGACCCAAATATACATAAAGCTGATTTCTCCCTCAGTGGAGTCTGGTGTTACATTTCACTGTAACACTTAGTAAATCACATTTTGTCTTATTCTACTAGGGAACGCCTTGGGAACTAATCTATTAATGGGTAGTTAACCAGTACTTATTAGCCTTAGTAGGAGACTACTGGTTTCTTACCAAGGAAAACCTGTTTTGTAGTGATTTCTCTACTGATTTTATTGGATTCTCTCTTTGGCAAATCTATTGATGAAAGACATCAGCAGTTTTAAATTCTTGCACTGCTGTCATCTTAATAATGTCTGACCATCACTTATGGAGTACCAAATCATTTCCTGGCTATTATTTTGTTCTCTGGTAGTTAATCAAATTTTGTGTACCTTAGTGTAGACTTACCAATTTTACATCCTGCATTAGAAACGCATACATTACCTAAAAATACTTCTGAGGATTTATTTATTACTAAAGAAATAAAATACCCATGGGTCCCTCTTTAAAAAAAGAAATTTGTTCAAGAAAAAAAAAAGACATCTACATTTGGCTGTAAAAATGTAGTTTTATCCAAAGCTCAGAACTTGTTGCCAAAGACATTTTGCTTCTTGGAAACCTTCCTTCTGAAAATGAATTGATCAGCAAAACAGAACATTTTAAATTCACCAGGATGAATGAATAACTCTCCTTTAATATTTACACCGATCAATCTGAATAAGTTTTTTTTTTTTTTTTTTTTTTTTTGGTGCATTTAAAATCCCTTTAACATTGTTACTGGAGCGGGTCAACATTTGTCACATTCATTCATTCAGTCTTTTTTTTTTGTACTGTGCTCGTCACAAAACTCAATGAATCATAAAAAAAAAAGAATTAAAGGCTATGCATAGAAAAACGTATTTTTGTGTGTGTGTGTGATGAACATAGCGGTTTCCATTTAGTCATGAATTTGTTGCATGGACTGCATGCATCTGCAAACACAAAACTGTAATATTTTACAACGGGGCATTCGCTAACAGAGGCCAGTATTTTAGGTTAGAATCCCCATATTTTTTTTAGCTTCATCAAGGCACAAACCTACAGGACACTACAGCTAAAACGAGCCTTTAAAGCCGGTACATTCTCTGCATGTGGGCCCTGAGCACCGACAGCCTTTCCTGTCCACAAGTCGCTCTTGGCTTTATTCAGCGCTACGATCAAAGGCACAGTGGTGAGGAAGACTGCTGCAGTCTTTTCAAGAGGAAGACGGGTGGTGAGGAGACTCAGAGTCCCCCTTTAGACTTCAGAGCTGTCTGAACTGCCCCACATGCCTGCGGGGCCGTGGCTGTAGCCTGAGTAGGCGGACGAGGAGGAAGTCGCGTACGGAGGGAACTGAGCCTCCTTTTCCCTCCTCTTGCGCCTCAGCAGCAGAACGACGACGACGACGGCGACGAGGCAGACGAGCAGGACCAGGCCTGCGATTCCCACCAATGTGGGCAGGAAGGAGGTGTCAGTCGGCTCTTTCCCAGAGCTCTCCAGCAGGGGGCGTCCCAGCACGGGGTCACCGTGAGGCGACCAGGGTTGGCGCTGGCTCACCACCATGCGGTCTGAGCGGTCCAGGGCGATGTGCTGGATGTTGGTGCCCCGGTTGTTTTGGATGCCGATGTCCTGGGCCAGAGCGTGACCGGAGATCAGCGGGGCGGCCCGGCGCCGCCGGCCGGCCGCGTTCGAGGCAGGAGGAGGCCGCTCGACCGAAGAGACGCTGTGCTGGAGGTGCTCGACGCTGCGCTTGCCGATGTGCCGGTTGGCGTTCTCTCTGGAGCGGAGGGTGTAGATGGTGTGGATGAACCATTCGCGACCAGCAGCCACCTGAGGAAGAAGCACAGAGCATTAATCTCCCCTTCCAAAAAAAAAAGTTAAAAAACATAACAACTGGACTTTTTTCCGAAGTTTGAAGACGTTTCGCTTCCCATCCAGAAAGCTTTCTCAATTCAAAATGTCTGGAGTAGTGTGGAGTTCCAAGCTTTATGTTATTAGCTATATTAGCTACGTCCTCAGGACAAGACTCTGCTGTCCACCTACACCTTAACCCTTATATTATGTTAGAAAAAAATTACATTGATTATGTTGCGGGTCATTTTGACCCGCACTGTGTAAATGCATGCAAAACAGTCAAGAAAACAGGCTAAACCAATTACCAATTTATTTTAGATTACTTAAACATTTAGTCAAGTGACAAACAATACATTTTTAATTCCAACACTTTATTTAAGAACTATTTTGTTTAAATTATTCCCTCTTCACAAAAACATATCTTTTAAACTTTTAACAGCGCTATTTACTAAAATTTTGAACATTCAACAATTTCAAAGTTCTCCACATGATGGGCAGAATGTTACTGTGTGCTTTCTGCAGATGTAATTCATACATTTCACACAAGACGTACTTGTTTTACTGTCCTCTCAGGAGGGACAGACCTGGCATCTTTTCCTCTTCTTTTTACCTGTCTCCACTTGATGTTGGTTGGGTGACCTGAGCTTGACCTTTTCAGTTATAGCTGCTGCTGCTGGGGATCGAGCTGGCCTGGCTCGAGTCTGCATCTTGGGAGTGACAAGTGCTTTGCCGAGTTCTTCCAGTAAAAGCCGACGTCGATACAATTTGCCGGCATTCCATTGCTGGTTGATTTCAGTCCACAGGACATAAGCATTGTATGCAGACAAGTCCACAATGTTGTAGAAAATCACCAAAGTCTTGCGCTGGCAGCTGTGGCTGTGACTTTTTCCAGATTGTCAACTCCTCCTTTGGTGGAGTTATAATCCAGGATCATTTGTGGCTTCAAGTCCTCTCTTGTGCTCAGAGATGCATCAGCGTGCATTGTACTCATAACAAGAACATTCTTGTTTTTCTTTGGGCAGTATGAAACAACTGTCGCTGAGGAATGCTGAGGTCTCCCTTGCATCTTCAGAATTTCACCGGGAATTCGTGTGATGGCAAATCTTGTAGGACCAGCAGTCATTTTTATTACATTAGCTGATGACAGTCTGCCTCGACTGGTGTGATGATGTTGACCATTTTATATTACCGTCCTCAGATGTCCATGTCACCTCTCTGGAAGATGATTGCTGGATTCCTGGGTTTTCATCTGTTGGGGGGACAATGGCAGACTCGTCCTCTGAATCCTCCTTATCGTAGGAAAATTGATCATCTGGCTCAACAATAACATTGTCTTCTGATTCTGAAAGATCCTCTGTCTCAGAAACCTCTTCCTCTACATCACTATCCCAGTTCAAAATTTGTGATAAAGGCCCCTCAGCTGTAATCCTTCGGGAGCTCATTTTTGGTGAGTTTGTCATAAAGATGACTTGAGAGCAGTGACAAGGACTAGTGTGAGAAAGTTCCCTCCCTTCACACACCTGGGTCTGGGTCTCAGAGGTTTTTATTTTGGATCTGAACAGCTACTTACCCACATTAAAGTGTCCGGGTCAAAATGACCCGCAACATCATCTTTGTATACATACTCTGCACAGACACGCCACTACACATCAAAGTGACCAAATTTTACAAAGAAGTTCATGACCCCAGATGAGGAAAAATCACCAAATTTCATGAAGAAAAAAAAAGAATAACCAGCACTTTGATCAACACAAAAACTGAAATGGGTCAAATTGAACCGTAACATAATATAAGGGTTAAGGATGTAGGTGGACAAAATGTTCACATTTTGGACAAAGAAGACAGATGGTTTGAGCGGGGGGTGAAGGAAGCCATCTACGTTAAGAGAGAAAAACGAACCTTAAACAGAGGAGGGGGACTCAAGTTTCAACTTTCAAAAACTTACAACACAGCTATAGGTTTGATTCCTTAAAATTTTCACCTCAATCCTCACCTCCATGCAGGTGATCACAACATCTCCCCTGTAAACCAGGCTAATAACGACCCTAACGACTCCCCATTGCAAAGCGGTGGACCTGTTTTGGTTCAATCTGCATTTTATCTAAGCCATAACAAGGCCTTTTTGGGCAGTAATACAAAGCTTGGAACTCCACACTACTCCAGACATTTTGAATTGAGAAAGCTTTCTGGATGGGAAGCGAAACGTCTTCAAACTTCGGAAAAAAGTCCAGTTGTTTTGTTTTTTAACTTTTTTTTGGAATGATCATGGCCTGTATGACTGAGAATCTTCACCGATTCATCTCCCCTGTTAACTTGCAGCTCTGCCCCACATTTAGTCATACATTACTCTGAAACAGCCTGACTGCACTGTCAGATTCTAAAGGGGTCTTGATCAGTCAGCTCTCCTTTAGAACGGTCTCTGAGATGGGCGTTTGTCACTTTACAGTCCAGGTTATGAAAATAAGCTGGACAGACATTTTACTGGCCTAAAAATGGTACCAACAGCACATTAATTATCCTTAAAGAAGCAGGAAGAAAACAGACTTGGCAAAATGCCTCAGAGATGCATTAATCATCCACTATGCCACCAGGTTTCAGGAAAACACCTCGCTGGAGCTAGAATCCCTGTTCGCTTGGTTATTTTTCATAAACTAAAATGAATGGGAAAAAAATCTGTGTTTTAGTGACAGCCTGCTGGTACCAAAGAGCCTTTAGTTGTCATCTGAAAGCAGTTCTTTGCTGGATCAGATTTGTCTCCCAAAAACAAAAGGGTTCATCCTCAGAACCTTTTGTGTCTGACCAGGTTATAAGTCCCAGTTAAGCAACTTAACAAACCAAAGAGATGAAGAAGTGACCGTAAGAGAGACCGCTGATCAGGACCGCTCCAGATGATCAGGGAAAGTCAGGCTTCTCGATAGAAACGACTCAGTTTGCGTCGGTGCAGCACACGACTCGTCGGTCTGAGAGTCACTGACCTGGAAAAGCGGCGAAGAAGACAGCAGGAAGCCATCTGAACCGGGCTGCCTGACCAACGTTTGTGCTCCAGGGGCGTCTTGGGCCAGTTTGGCCTTGAAAGCAACGTCCCCAAAGGCCGAAGCTTGAGTCTCTGGCTGGGCTTTGTCCTGCAGAACCACACGTGTCAGAACCGTAAGAAGCGACGCCAACCAAGTCTTCTGGAATACCTCGGATTTGTCACATTCCTACCAGAATCTTGAATCTGTAGAGCAGAGACGGAGCATCTGCCAGGCAGCCATACTCCCTGTTTGTAGGGTTGTACTTGGGGACGTATCCATCCGCTCCGGTGCAGAGGAAAACCTTCTCAATGCTGCAGGAGAAGGAGTCGCCCAGGTTCTGGACGGGGTCTACCATAACGCGGCCGTAGATCGTAGAGCCTGGAACGAAGAGCCAGCAGACATGTGAGATGATCTGAAAGGCCCTGCAAGCGGCTGTAATACCCCGTTACTCCGGTAGGTGGCGCTGGCGTCCAACCTTCTGAAAAAGCAGCATCGGTTCCTTCTCCAAAGCCCATGGAGCCATCAGACAACCAGAGCTCTTTCTTAGACAGCAGGAACATCTGAGTGTTTAGACTGAACTCAGCCGCCACCGGGTCGCTCACCTGCAAGACAACACACCCAACAGGTGGTAATTCTGGGAGTAAATAAGGGTAAAATAAAAAAAAGACTGATACACACGATTAAATTGTTATTTTTTAGAGTCTTATCATTAAAGATATTCCACTTTTTAGCACTGAAAAGGTGGAGGTTGTCCCATAATTGCCCCCATTGTTGAGCTCCTGGTTCACAAGAATGTGACATAAGCAGATTTTAACTCTTTTTTTTAAATATAAATTATGATTTTATTTTCCTCACAAATAGGTTAGAAACATCCCTTTTTGTATTCAGTAATCTGTGATAAGTTTGTAATAACTGAGTCCAGGTTTGATTTCTCTAATTTACGGAAGTTTGGGTCAGCCTAAGGCTGTCTGAACGGCAAAAATCAAAAGGTTTTTGTTTTTTTACAATATAATTTAGTTATTCTCAAACTCTGTTTTAACACCTGTTAGTTATCTGTCAATAATCAAAGCGCAAGTTTAAACAATCTAGTTGTTTTAGAATTTGAAGCAGTGTTGGTACATTTAAGGATCAAACCTATAAGGGTGGGGTTGCAAGACGTTTATTTATTTATCTGTTCTTTCATTTTGGTGTGTTTTAGACGAATGCACACATAAGTTCCTTTTTTTTCTGCTCCACTGAGTGAGGAGGAGAAAAGGTTTAAAGTGAGGAGATCATGTATGAAATGCCCACACTGACTTTACATAAGTACCGCCCTAAGAGGGACACACTGGATTCTCTAATAATAAATATATAAATACATAAAAATAAAGATTCAAAAAGCTGTAACTGTAAATGTGAAGCAGAGCTATGGCGCCGACACCATGTACGCAACGCCACCCGCTTTCCATTCAAAACTGTTACTTTTATCTTGTTCCACCCGCTGACACAGTGGTGCCCTGGGTGAAGAACCATGTCGCCCAGGTCAAAAACGGTTTCTAATGTGTGACGCTCACGGTAGAAAGTCCTACCTGCTGGAAGCGGATGTCCATGTCAAAAGTCAGCGGCTCCCTCGGGTGGCAGACGGGAGGGATGCTGAACTCTCCGTTGGGTGACGCTATGCAGGGAGCCAGCTTCACCGTGTAGGTCCCAGAGTAGTCCCGCACCTGGAAGCCAGACGCTCAGGTTGGTGGATCGCTGGGGGGTGGGGGGGGGGGGGGGGCATTAAGTCGCTTTGCCTTTTGTAAGGGTGGAAGAACGAAGGACTCACGGCAAAATCTGAGACGAAACTCCACTGCTGCATGGGCTGGTTGTAAGTGGGTTCAGTCCTGACCAAAGCCAGGGTGAAGGTCAGTCCGGGAATGTCGGCGCACATCACCATGGATGTCACACTGGTTCCTAAAGACAAACATGAACACGGCCAGCGTTATATCCAGTCTAAACAGCTAGCCTGTAATATTTATAGGGGCATTCTCTGAGCCACGGGCTTGCCAACTGTAAATGCTGCAGGGTCACGTCAACATTTGCTCCAATGACCTTTGGCCGTTTCCCGAGAGAAAGACCCTTGAGGCGGAACTCCGGAAATAGACGAAGAGTGGATGTTGGCCACAGAGTAACCCGATATGCACCTGCTTGCACAAAATTACCCCACGGGACAATTTAGGGTACGAAAGGCCGCGCATGCGGGCGCCAATCTCCTACCTGGATGAGACATGACAAACTGTCCCCTAAAGCGAGCCTCGGTCTTGAAGTTGACCACTAGGCGTCCCTCGTCATTTATGCGCATGCTGGTGGGGTACATGGCTCCTATAGGAACAGATAAAACACAACAACGTTCCCACGTTTAGCTCTTCGTTATCTATGCAGAGGCTAGCAGAGGGCCATTGATGTACCTTGGAGTTCGGCTTCAGGCGGGCTGCCGACGCCGTCCTGCCACAGAATGGCCGTATCGTACACAAAGGTGAGCTTGAGCTCCGACTGCAGGTCAAAGTGCTGCCAGCCTCCGACGGCAACGGGGGAGTGGAAGACGTAGGACACAAAGAGAGGGACGCGCAGCGTGACGTAGGACTGGACCAGGTTCAACACCTAAAAAAAATAGAAAATCCTGAAAAGTTCATTTTTAATCTTGCGTAAGTATTTTTCTGTGGTAGTCAAAAGAAAAGCACGTCTTTTTTCAGTTCTAGGGTATCAGAACGTAAAGATGTCATTTAAATCTCATTTAAACTGTACAAAACACAGATTTTCTAACATGCTTTATCCCTGTTGGGGGTCATGAGGGGCGCTGGTGTCTATCTCCAGCTGTCAATGGATGAGAGGCGGGGTTCACCCTAGACAGGTCACCAGTCTATCGCAGACACACATGTAATTATTTATTTAGGTAAAATAAAGCCAACGTGGAAAAACTAAGTGCACCCCTATGACCGGGCAGCTTGTAGAACCACCTGTAGCAGCGAAATCGTGAAGCACTTTACCATGTTGCTTCCAATCATTGAGGTTTCAATCAGGTCGACATTTGGACTTTGACTAGGCCATCTTGACTCTCTCAGCCCTTCTGCTGTAGATTTACTGCTGTCGTTTGTCCGTTGTCCTGCTGACGAGGTGCAGTTAGGTCCGAGCTTTAGCTGTTGGACAGTTGAGCTCAGATTTTAGTCTAGACTACTTTGGCATAAAGACAAGTTTATGGTTATCTCAATGGCAGCAAGCTCTTGAGCCTTGTGGCTGCAGAAAAAAGGCCCAAATCATCATTCCTCCACTACTTTGCTTGACAGATGGCACAAGGTCTTTGAAGGGGTTCATCTGTTCAAATGATTACATTCCAGTACAAACAGTCACACTGTTTTGGGAAGGAGACGGGTTCAGTTTGTGCGTTTCTGCTCCGAAATGCGCTGCTGAGGCCAAAAGCAAAAGACGTTGTGAAGATGCTGGCTGAATCTGGTGAGAGAGCGTCCCTGTCCACGGAGAAACAAATCCCGTACCAGCATGGACTGAACAGCTCCTCAGAGAGGAAGAAGCCACTATTCCACAGCAGGGGTGTCCAAGAGCAGTCCTCGGGAAATACTACTCTGCAACTTTTAGATGTGTCCCATCTCCAGCACACCTCAATCAAATGGCTGAATTCCCTCCTCAGCTCTGCAGAGGTCTAGGAACATCAATTGATTCTAGTGTTGTGGAGAAGGGACGTTCTAAACGTTGCAGGATAGCAGCTCTCGAGGACTCGACTTACATGAGATTACAATTTGTAAATGCATATAAGCACAACAGTGTCATTTTTAGAAACTGTTGCCTTGCAGCAAGACGAACTGTTGCATGTTCTCCCTGTGCATGCGTGGGTTCTCTCCAGGTACTCCAGCTTCTAGTCAGTCCAAAAACACAATTAAATATTCTCTCTAATGGCGGACGGACACTGTACGATATTTTCAATCGTCGTACTCAGATACAGCTCAAACCTCAGGGTTCAAAAGTTCACAGCTCACCATTTCTGTTCTCACTGTACGGCCTGACGCTCTGATGCGATCTGACTGCTCACACTGTACGTCCAAAAACCACACGTCAGACTCAGCACCGTAGAGAGATGGCGCTTGTCGGACTCGTCTATCCAACGTAGACAGTAGAAGAAGAAAAAGACGGAAGTGTCGATGCTCACTGTTAAATATGAGGCTCACTAGAACAAAACGCGTTGCCTTGGCAATTCTAGGAGTTGCTCCTCAATAGTTTGACTCCATGTCACACGTACCGCCGCCATGCTGCTCTCCACTCCTATGTTTTCGTCTGAGAAGAAGAAGAATTTTCTTGTTTGCACATGCGCAGTGCGTGAGGTTGGCTCGTAGCTCTGCTTCAACAGCAGGAGGCGCTCACCATCACCTAATGACATGTTTGATTTTCATCCAACCATACGATTCCTAATCAGGAAGTGGTGGTGAGAGTCTAATCGCCCCTCGTTACCCCCTGTATACGAGACGACGCAGGACGCACGATGCGGCTGAAACTCAGCCTGATCCAAAAAATTCTTGCACAATTGAAGAATCGGGCCAAAAAGGCCAAAAATAATGTAACAGTGTACGCCCGGCTCAAATCGTCCTTAGTGTGTCTCTATGTTGCCTTGTGATGAACTGGTGACCTAGCCAGGGTGTTCCCCGCTTCTTTTCCAAGAAAGGCACCAGGACACCTCACCCCCACCACCTGGCACGGATCAGTAGGAATAGATAACGGATGGATGTCCTGTGATTGGATCAAATTAAATATTAAAGAAAATCGTAACAGATGTAGGAAGAAGAGGAAATGTTGAAAGCCTGAGAACACCATCCCAGGTGTGAAGCCCAGCAGATACCCAATACACAGCTGACAGCACAAACAGTGTCACGAAGCTTTCCAAACTGTCGAAGGTTGATTAAAGTCCACCTGTCCATCGGTGCCGATGGATCCCCCGCAGTCGTTCAGCAGCTCGGACATGTCGTAGTAGCTGGTGAACTCCCAGAGGCAGGCCTCCAGGTTGAGGTTCCTGTAGAAGCGCAGCGAATTGGCCGAACGCATGGCGGCGCTGTACTGGTACGGCGAGGTCTCCCCGATGATTTCAGGGTTCTTGGTGGCGTCTGTGATGAAGCCGTAACCCGTTTGGATCTCGTTGAAGTCCAGCAGGTTGGAGCAGCGGTGGTTCCCCACGCGTGTGCCGTCCGGGCTCAGGGTGAGCTCAAAGTTGGACAACGGTCTGGTGGAGATCACCGGCAGCATTCCTGGCGGAGGACAAGAAGCTCAACATGGACTCTCTAATTCGGCTACTGGGCCAAAATTGTTAAATGGAAAGCGCTTGAGGGCCAAAAAACTAATAAAAACAAATCTCATAACCATGCCCAACAAAATGTTACCATTTTAGGAAAAGATATTAAACTGTATTTAGCCTATTTTACCAAATTAATTCCAATCAGATTTTAACGCGCCAAAGTCTGCATTTGAGTAAAAGTTGCCCTATTTACTATCAAATTAAAGCGAATGTAAAAAAACGTGTTTTTCAAAAGACAAATGTTTTGTGCTGTACCAAACATTCAATAAAAAATTTAATTGTAAGATTTAACTTGCCTATGATAGATTTATAATAGATTAAAAATAAAAAGTCTCCATCTGCAAAAAGCCACCAGCGCTGGTTGGCCAAATCTTTCTTGAAATTCAGTTGGAGGGCCACACAGAAACAGCACAGGGGCCACAACCTGCTCTGGTACGATGCAACAACAATGCCCACGCAGGAAGAGACTTACCGTCCATGTGAGGCATGTTGACGGTCAGTTTGATAAGGTTTGGAAAGTCCGGATCATCTGGACCTGTGTAGCGGATCTTGGCAGAGAAAGGTTCTGCTCCAACGGTTCCCAGGACACGGGGCTGACACATTCCTGTGAAGAATTAAAGCCGGCCCACAATGGGTCAACTCACAGAGGTATCAGTCTGAACCGATCCATTCCTCTTGCGGTACCCACCCTCCTCTGTGCTGATTACAACGATGGGGCTGGACAGCTCTAAGCCGGCGTCTCCGTTGGTGTTGAAGGCTCTTGCCGCACACTGAACTCTGGAACCAGCTTGAAAGTAGATTGAATCCAAGGTGATGGACTTGGTGTTGGTGAAGAAGGTGTTGGTGTCCACCTCCCTCATGGGGCTGGTCACGCCGTCTGGTCCGGTGGGAGCACTGATCAGCCAGCGGTACTGGGTCAGAGTGTCGTTGATGCTCTCTGCAGAGCAGATGGAGCCTGTTTTGTCAAAGTCGTGGTACTTTGGGTTGCAGGCCTGGAAACAAAGAGGAAGAGATTAGAGTCAGCTCCAAGATGACTAAGGCGACGGACCAGAGGAAGCAGGGCGGTACCCACCGTCACGCACACCACAGGGTATCCGTTGGGCGGGCTGGGCCTGTCTCTGGTTTTGGCCGTGTCATCATACATGAGGAGGGACACCACATGAGGCACCGCGGGGAACGTGACGTCTGCAACGCTGTCCATCTCCTCAATGTACACGATGGCCTTGTTCATCTGCCGAGCAAAGGGAAAAGATTCAGTGCAGCTTCTCTAACAAGTGATGGCAACGTTCAAATCATAATTGGCCTCCGTTCGTTCACTGAAGGCTTTTCTTTAGTTTGTGCTTCTCATGGTACGTCGGTCTGCTTTGTGATTCTGAGTTTGTGCTCAGATCCATCTACCTCAAAGCAGACGGCCACCAATCAGGCTGCAGGTCTCTCATTATCCCTATAACTCCAAATGTATCGTTTTTGATACAACTATTTAGATAATATAACAAAGTCAGTATTTTTCGGAACATACAATTTACAACACACAAATGAATATATCCTACACACCCTATATAAAAATGCAGAAAACGTATCAATTACGGTACAAAGAAAATTTAAAATCCTGACATTTTTTTTAATCAAACAAAAAAGATTAACCTTTTTTTATACATGTGACGTTTCCTCACAATTACTCATATTGGTCTCTTAAGGGATATTATTAAGGTGATCTATTTTCTCTTCTCCACTTCTTACACTCTGCTTCTAGTGAAGAGATTTAATCTGCTGGTTTCTTTTAAACCACACATTTTTATTTATTTTCATATTTCTCAAATGGGATCAAATGGGACTTTATGATAATTTCATCACATTTTGTAGGGCTGGACGATATAGAAAAAAGCATATCGATAAAATACAAATCATATTAATCGATATTGATAATTATCAACAAATTCAAATCATATACTTTAAGTGCAGCCCTGGCCAATTTATGCTGTTGCTTAGCAACCTATTTTTAGATACAGAACACATAAACACTGAATTGATACTCAAACCTTTATTCAACCAACTTTTTACCAAAACTGCAAGTTTTTAAAAAATGAAAAATAAAACGTGTTCTCTGAACTCTGTGAAGGGGGCGGAGCTTAGTTCCTGGGTCTGCGTTGTGATTGGTTGGAAGGATGTAATAACTGTAATATTAACCCACATGATAGCATAGAATGCAAAAGGAAGGAAAACTGTTATTCTATTGAACTTTTTATTGACTCTTTTTTCTATCATTGATATACGAATATCGATTGATATAAATAGTTATTGAATTATCATCCGGCCCTAACACTTAGATTATGTTTCTTTTCACTTGCTGCCATGTTAATTAATTTTGGTAATTCATGGGCACTAGCAAGGAGTTTGACTTTGGATTCCAATGATTGCGTCGTGTAAAAAACAGACAGATGTGTAACAGCAAGCAGAGCAGCAATCTACAATCTATTATAGAAAATACAATATTCAAGGGAAAAAGGTAAGAGCAGGACCCTTTCTCCTCTTCTTTTATATCTGTGTTGTTTCATTACATGGGTTGTGGCAAACTGCAAACCTCCTTTAAAGTCAGATTTGTGGAACACGCAGCTAATTGTCTCCCACCTGAGCAGTGAATCTCTGCAGCTCCCCCAGAGTTACCGCAGACATCACAGCTGCGTCTCTGATTAAATGCTCCCCTGGCCCGGCCTGTCAGATGATCTGGAGGTTTGTGGTTATGCCATGCTCTTCCCGTTTCCAGATGTTCGATTGAACAGAGCGAGATGTCTAAAGCCTGGATTATTATTTGATTTGATTTTTTATTTGATTTTATAACCTAACTCTGCAGTTAGCTTGTCCACAACTTCATCCCTGACCGGTCTTCTGAGCTCCTTGGTCTTCACAATGCGGTTTCCGAAACACTAAATTTTTAACGTGATAAAATTTGATTCCTCATTCCAACCAATTTTTATTAAATTGATCATTTAACAGTATAAATATTGGGTGAAATAATGGGCAGACATCAGCAGTTCTGTTTCTCTACTGGTTTTCTTGCAGCTAATGTCAGCAGTTTCTGAACTCTGGAGTTACTCACTTTTCTTTTATCTTTTCTTTTGTTAATAATCTTAAATGTCTCTAACTTTGGTCATTCTTAAAAATAATTTTGCTACCTATACCCGTGAGAAAGTTTTTCAAATCTTTAACTCAAGTCATAAAGTCTCTCCCCGTGTTTCAGGGGGGGTAATACGATTGTTTCTGCACCCGATTTTAATTCTTATGCGTCTTTCAGAGTCTTGACACAATCTGAAAGCGGATGAGAGCGGGTGGGATAGAGATCACCGAGCTCTCCATGGGATTTACAGTTTTAATTACAATATAATGAAGCACAAAACAATTTGGCGAGCGGTAAGCTATTTCTAACCTGAATGGCATGCGGCGACTGCAGCGCGTTTGGGTCGAGTGTCCCAGTTCTGTTTATAGCTTTGTCTTCTGTTGGGCTCTGCAGGGACATTCCCCTCAGCATCTCATTCCAGAGGGAGACGCTTTTTAAAGGCCTGAGCTTGGGCTGTGCTGACAGCACTGCCAGCTGCCGCGTGCCTATTTTAACACAGGCTGACATGACGGGACGCGTGCTCTCGTGCGCACACGCCCGGACGGCTGCTGGTTTCTGTTTGTTGTCGTGAGCCGTGCCTTTAACTCACCTGTACCTCAGCCACCATGTTGTCGTCAGGCTTCATGTGCACCGTGAAGGCCTCTCTCATCTCTCGATGACCATCGTACAGGATCTCGATTTCAACAAAACGTTCCTTCTCGCCTTCCTTGAAGTCCACATCTTAAACACAGAGCGGAAGGTGAGCGGCGATCAGCTGAGCGGGGTCCCTGCAGAAACCCAAACCAGGGCCTCTTACCCTCGGACAGCGGGTTGTAATCGTCTCCGGAGGTTGCGGAGCCGTCCTTCGTGTGCACCCTCACCACGGACAATTTTGACGTGTCTCCAAATCGCAGGATGGGAATCTTCACTCTGGCCACCTCACCTTTGACCTGAGGTTCACGCACACTGTATTTGATCTCAGAAAAACGAATGATGGGCTCTAAAAACAGACAATAAAAACACGTTAATGAGCTTATTTGTCCACACAAATCTATTGAGTTTAACTCATATCACAGAAACGCAGTGCTGTCCATGTTTATCAGCACCTGTGGGAAAGAACGCTACGATGAATCCATCTTTTACTGGAGTAACAGGATCTCAGAAAAATCCATTTCATTTTAGTTTATGCATTCCATGAATAACTCCATGAACAGCAAAAGCACTGCTTTAAATTGTTTTTTTGTTTTTTGGGATGGGATGGCATTTAGTTCCCTTCACCTTTAATTAACCACAATTTGGAATAAACAAGTTTATTTATATGAGATTTCTGGCCAAGACGGCAGCAAAGAAATTCAGTTTCAAAGATGAAAGCATACAAAAAGGAGAGCAAAAGTTTTAGAAGATCTAATTATTTTCAAGTCTTCTAATTCTTGAGTCCTTCAAGTTTGATAATTCAACATTTTTGCCTCATTGCAGCAGAGAGAGAGAGAGAGAGAGAGAGAGAGAGAGAGAGAGAGAGAGAGAGAGAGAGAGAGAGAGAGAGAGAGAGAGAGAGAGAGAGAGAGAGAGAGAGAGAGAGAGAGAGAGATCTCCCCTTGTCAGAAGATTTTCTACAGGATTTCAGTCTGGTTAATAATTTCTGCGACAATTTATAAGTACATTGTGGATCGTCATCTCGCTGACAGACCCAACAGTGACCAGATGTTCTTGGTAGGGCTAATAGATTTTTATGTGAAATGTCTTGGGATTTGAAAAAAACAAAAGTTAATGATCCTGAGTACTCTAACAAGGTTGCAAAGGGGATTTGAAAGAAAACCAGGCCCACAGCATCACAGACCCTCCACTGTACCTAACAGTGGGCACCAGTTTTCCTTTCACACGCTCGTCCTTCGCTTCACACCGACCCGGCCAGGAGTGTTTGTTCCATGAGCAAAATCCACACATTTACGGTTGTGATAGTGGAGCAGAAAAGACTTTTTTTTAAATGATGTTGAGGGTGTCTGTTGGTTGTTATTGAGACTGAACCCCACTTGCTGCTCCTTAATCACCCCTTTGCCATCCTCCTCAGTGTGTGGTGGCAAAACAAACTTGCAGCCAGCGGCTAAAGGAAGCTCCTGTGTCACCTCATATTCATACCTCAGGGAAAGAGAAGGTTGCTCATCAGCTCCTAGAAAACCTGATCAACTTCAAAAAGAAAAGGTTTATACTTTTTATAAAACCCGTGAGTTTCATGAGGTGCAAATCTCACGGGCTCGTTGCCACAGCGTCCAGGGCCTTCAGCACTGTGGCTGATGGGGGGGGGGGGGGGTCCTGGGGCTCCTCTCTGCTGGTCCCTGGGATGGGGGAGGCAGCTATCCTTGTGTTGGTCCTTCTCTGGGGGCCTCACAACCACTACTGAGCATTTTTCTCATGGATAAACCTTACATACACTAGCGCACTCTCACAAACACCTACAGGTGCTTAAATCCAGGAGCTTACAGATTCACTTCTATACAGAAAAAACCCCTATAATTAACTTTAACTGTCCATATATACATCTTGTTGTTAAACAATGCTACGTATTTTTCAGTGATGTCATCAAGGCGTTGGTTGTTTGTACCTGTGATATTTTATGGTTTTGCTGTTCTTTTGTATCTCTCTTTGCAGGTGTAGAAACAGACTCAGAGGATGTTATATCTCTTTTTCCTTTCCTCTATTTTTGGCACCTTTTCTCCCTTTTAGCATTTTGTCTCATCTTTTTCTCTTCCTTTCTGTCTCTCTTCTACTTTTCCATTCCTGCGTCCATTAAACTTGAAATAATCCCAAAATAATATCTAACAAAATTTTTTTTTTTACATACGTATCAAGTAGAGCACTATGGCAAACGCAGTACTTGTGAAAGTAAAATCTGTTGGGCTCTCTCTGGATTTTTCTACATTTGTGCTGTGAAATTGTTCCTGCAGAATAATCAGAATTCATTGTAAGGCTGTTGGCACATCCTCGACCAGATGTGCCATCACCAAAAGTGAGAAAAGGATATGGCTGTTTTCAGATTGGGTAAAATGACACACTTTAGTCATGTTTCCTTGCTAAATTTCAGTGTGATAAATAAAATCTAGAGCAAACATCTTAAATCGTTTGATTCCGGGGAGCACGTACTGTCTTTCTCATCCGTGATGGTGACCAGGGCGTCCTTCTGCTCCCCGATCGAGGCGCCGTACGGGGACATGCTCTTCGGACTCCCCAGCACCAAGCGAAACTCTTCATCTTCCTCGTGGACAGCGTCTTCCATCAGGCCAACCACACACGGCTTCTCCGACTCCCCTAACGTGTGAGAAAACATTTCGATAAGGGGAGAGTTGACAGTGAGGGCGGGTGAGAGGTGTGTCGGGGCTCAGTGCACCTGGCAGGAAGGTGATGATGGACGCGTCGGTGTTCGGCCTCTCGCTGTAGTCCATCATGACCTGAGCAGAGCCCTGCCGGGTGTAGCAGCGGACTGTGGATCTGAGGCTGATGTCTCCACTGCGATACACCGTAGCTGTCACTTCGCCGTCAGATTCATCCACCTTGTAGCTGCCCTCCTTAAACTGAACCTTTGGCACTGAAAGCAAAACAATCATCATACGTTGAGCCAGAAACAATGACTGTAGGTCCCTGAATGTTTGGGTCGATGTCCTGAGGGCCAGGTCAGCAAATACGCTGCTGAAAAAGTTAAACTTGTGGAGTATCGATCTGGTCAGGTCAGTAGTACGCTGCTTCAGCACTGTGGAGCATGATCAGTATGGTGGTGGGTCAGTGTTGGTCTGGGGAGCTTATATCCATTAAGAGACGCACCGACTAACCCTGACTGTCATTAAGTATCAGGATGAAACCCGTAGACCCATTGTTAGACCTTTGGCTGGAGCATTGGGTCCTGGGTTCCTTTAGGTGCATTATAATGCCCGCCTGTTTATTTTTGCACAAAGGGAATTTAATATATATATATATACAGTATATACATACATACATATACATGACTCCTTCTAACAGGAAGAGAACTCTGCAGCAACTTACTGAGGGTTTATTATTAAACATAAAAAGGTTTAACAATTATTTACAGTTATTGTTAATGACATTAGAAATAAAACTAATGTTAATTACGTGTGCCAGGATTGAGTGTTTTAAAGGCATACTATGCAACATTTTTCAGTTAATTAATGTGTTCCATACCGTTTTGGATGATTAAATGAGTCATTTCAGGTTGAACAAAGGTTTTCTCAGCCGCCCTGGTGGTCTGTGGGGGAAATACCGCACTTGCAACTGCAGGAGCCCTCGGCCCGCGCCCACAGGCTCAGAATCTCGTACAAGATCGCGAGAGTCGGTCTTGCTTTACGGTGAGAACTGCTACACGCCCCCAGTGAAAGGCATGTTTGTTGCTAGCGCAGTGGCGATATCTGTGCAGTTATCATGGCGGAACCGGCGATAAAACAGCGAAAGCCCATGTCGGAGCAGGCAAGAAAGAGGACGAGGGCTCTGGACAGAAAGAGGAGTCGTACACGGGTGAACATCGGGCAAGCTTTTTCCGAATGGCGAGAGCTAAAAGAAAGAGAAGGCTGCAAGGCTGACGCGGACCTCGTGTTTCTGCTGATGCGATTGTAAGTAACATTGGAGGGTTTCCCTCACGCTACCCGCCTCCCAACATTCCAAAAAAAAAAAAAAAAAAAAAAAACTAACTCGATATGCACGCAAAGCTTGTCTCCCCCTGCTCCGCCGGTCACGCAAAGCTTGTCTCCCCCTGCTCCGCCGGTCGCGCAAAGCTTGTCTCTTCCCCCCACCCCCCGCTCCGCCGGTCGTCCGGTAAGCAAATTCCTAGGGGAAACACTGCATTGGAATGGTTTCTCTCTCTCTGTGTGCATGTTCATACTTTCACTGTGTTAGTCATTGCTTGTACTGCCGTTTTTTCGACTTTTGTATTCGTTGCGTTCGCCTGTCTGCTAAGCTCAAAACAACCGCGCCTGGCTTGACGGAGAAACATGTACAACAGCTGAGCATATTTACGACAGTGCACTTTTACTTTCGCCCTCTGGGGGGCGCCTCGCTGGAAAATCAATCCCGGTTGCATAGTATACCTTTAATTATTTAATAATAGACACAAAATGACTTAAAATATACTGAATGTATTACTAGTGTTTATTCTATTCTAATTATTATTATCATTATAAATACAAGTACTATCTAAAATCAAGGCTTTTTATTCAGACTGCTGATTTTTCAGATCGACGGTAGGACTTCTCCACTCACAGTCTGTGACAGTGTCGTTGATGGTGATGGTCGTCTTGCTCGGTTCTCCTAAAACGGCATTCATGGGCATCCTCAGCACAAGGTCAAAGGTCTCGGGCCCCTCCAGTTTAGGCTGACCCAGGTCGTCCAAGATGGTCACCCTAAACGTCTGCATGGTCACACCAGGCGCAAAGTCCAGGTTGCGACTAATGCCGACATAGTCGAGTCCAGCTAAGATACACAGGGAGGAAGGTGGCGTTATTATTCTGACCGGCAGTCGTGGATTTTATCAACCTGCCTCTTTTACCTTCTGCAGAGACAGGATCGCTCTTCCTGGAGCGAACGGTGACCCAGGCGGACTTGGACAGGTCGGTGCCTGTCCTCCAGACCTTCACCTCCACGTAGCCTGAGCTCTCCTCCGCTACATATTCAGGCTCTTCAAAGTACACTGAAGGCTCTGTAGGACAGCAGACACAGTGGTCGGTCAAACAGTGAGGTTATTTTACACACATTTTTAACCAGGGCTGGACACTGGGATGTTCATTGGAGTACATTCTAGTAGCTGTGCTGTGTACTTTTACGAAGCATAGATCAGCATTGCTTGGGCACATAAAGAGAGCCGTCATTCATCTTCTCCTCTCTTCCCTCAGCATTCCTTCCCGCTCATCCGCGTCCAGACAGCCCCGTCTGGACTCCAGGCCAAAGAGCCGGGGACACACCTGAAGACGGTGGCGTGCGCTTGTACATGCAGGCAGGAAGATGTGGAGAGGGATGTTCCTGCTTTGTGCTGATCGGGGAACCCGATAAGAAGCACGGTCAGGTAGACCGGGGGGGCGGGGGCAACAAAGAGACAGGGGAAGAATTCAGACCGCTGGAAGAAAAGGTCCATTAATCTCTCGTCACTTTTGCATAAAGCGGGGTTTTTCATCGCCCTGTGTCCGGTGACGGCTCTTAGAAAATAACTGAAAGATGAGCAGATTCAGAGCGGCAGCCTTTAAGCAGGAACGAGACCAAGGTGAAAGAAACGGGAAACAAATATTTTTGTTAACATCCTTATTTTTCTAGGTCATTAATGTGGACTGTCAGGTTGTGGAAAAACCTTTGATGTTGGTGTATGACAGGTATTATCCTCCACCTGTTGCACCTCTGACCATCCTCCTCTCTGTGCACGGTGGCAAGAAGAACCTTCATCATCCAGCCTTGTTTATCGCAGCTGCAGTTATTGTGGTTCCTGTAAACCAGACCTCTCAACTTTTATGGAAAGCTAAGTGAAAGATTATGTTCATTTTCGTCTCATTCTTAACCGACTAGACATGGAAGTGGAGATGTTTTGCTTTTGTTAAGAAGTGACAGAGGAGTGTCAACACTTTATTGTCCAGTTAGTGGTAGTTAAACAGAATAAAAACACACAACTGTTCTCCCTTGATTGTTTCAACCTACCCAGGCTGCCTAATATGGGGAGAATCACATCTGTTTAAACTCCATTCACAACATAAACGCTCAGTATTGCACCATCTCAACAAGTAAACGGCTCTATGGTTGTTCCCAGATTCCTGACGAAAATACAATTTGTTCTAATTGTCGCTCATCTCCAGAAATCCTGTCTGCTGCAACCAAAACTCCACCCTCCTGAGTCCATTCAGCTGTCTGCTTTATTCTTGTAAAATATATTTAGGTTCTAGATAGACCCGCATGAATGGATCCAATGAAACAGACCCCAAATGTACAAATAATCACTGAATAAAGTAATAAAGTAGTTTTAAGTTATTGCCGGTATTATCACACTGCTTTTTCTAAAGAATGGAGAAGTGCTTTTATGCAGAAAACACAGTAATTATTGCTTTGATTTTGAATACAGGCATATTTTTAAAAAGGAGCAGTTTTCTTGGTGTCACGTTCTGACTTATAAAGCACAACACAGAAGCGCTTTATTAAAATGTCACGTTCTCTCAGCTTAACCATCGTGAGATGTTGCTAAGGGACAGCGGCCATCGTGTCACATTGTATTTATACCCCAAAGGAACAGAAAGTGAGAAATTACTGATTAAAAGGAAAAGTATGTATTTAAATTACGGCAACCTTGGTATGACTCTGACTTTCTATCTGCGAGTTATAAAAACCTCCTGTTTCATGGAGATTAAAGGTTTTTAAAACCTTTAATCCCCCATGCTTTGAGATAAGCCTGGCCATGTTTGAAGCCAATTTGTCGTAATCTCTGGGTTGAGGTGGTAAAAATAGGATGTATAATGTTTTATTTTAATGTTCTATGTACCACTCCTTATAGCTTCACACCAAACTGGTCCAGAGGCTTGCAGTTTCGTGGGGGGCTGTGTAAAAATATTAAAATTTCAGTTACGACCCTTAAAACACCCAAAAATTAACAATGACTCGTCTGCAAAACATTTATGCAAAGTCCAAAATCAAGCTTTGAAAAATCCTCAAAGAATGCCTGGGAAACCACTGATCATAAACGCTCAAATGAAAGTCTGCTTAAACATAAAGCAACGAGGATCAGCAGATTTTGCGACAAATTAAACATGCATCAAAGAGTTTCAGCTGGCCCAGTAATGCACCGGCTGCCTGTCCAGGGTGCACCACGCCTCTAGGTCAAAGCCTGCTAGAGATGCATGGATTCTGCTGTTCGCTGCAGCACAGAACAACAGAATCCATGCATACGGGATCGAGTTGTTCCCCTTCTGGACGAGCGGCAGCGTTGGGACGTCTCCTGCACCTCTCTGCATGTATTCAGAACACAGGCAGGCTAGACGGAGGCAAAGGATTGCCAACACGGCAGCCTGGGGATCAGTGGGAGGACGTGTCAGACAAATACAGGAACAATGGAGGCTTAGAGCTGGCAGTAACCCAAACCTGAAGTTTACTCAGGTGGACAGATGCCTTAACGCGTTCACACACGTGCAGATTTACGGCGTTATTTCAGGACCCACCAAGAAGGGGAACCACGATAAAGTTTCTGACAGAGGTGTCCTCTCTTGTTTTTCGCATGTCTGGGAACGAACAGGGTTTGTTGAAACCGACACTTTAATTATACTTCGATGTAATGCAGCTAATTACTTGAAGCGAGTGCAGGGAAACAGAGAGAGAGAATATTTGAAGAGTCAGAAAACCTCAAAACAGTGAGTTCCCAGATTCCAACAAGCGGAGGGGACAGAAGGAAAACATGACTGTCACATGGACAATGGTCCCCCTTACTGCACCACCTGTCTTCTTTTAGGCTTGTGAACAAACATGGGGGTCCCTTCTTATCTGGGAGGCGACAGTGCAGCATAACACTGTCTGTTTAACGTAACACCTATTTTGAAAATAGCCAGATACTAAACTGAAAAGTCAAGATCACGCCTCAAGAAAGCCCCAAGAAAACATGGTCGGATTGTTGGAAAGGTCGAAGAAATGTTACTTAATGCCACGATTAAGAGGGATAAAATATAAAACAATGCTGCACATATGCCTGGGCCAGTTACCTGTATCAAGATATACCAACGTTTTAAAAAGATACAGTTTCAAAAACCACACAAAAAATCCATAATGTGGTTCCTACCACTTAAATATCTTTTTTTTTTTTAGAGATGCCAGCGAGTGACCAGAGTTTTCTCCAGCCATGTAGAGCATACAGTAATGCAGCAACACCCCGCCTTCACTTGTTGCTGCACACTGCCAGCCAGCTGGCTGAGAGAAAGCTACTACACATTTCCTCTGCTTACAAAAAAAATGAAATAAAGTTGTTTGGAAACGGGCGTTCATGTCTCTTAAAGTAAAGGAGCGACACCCATCACTCTTATTAAGGTATTGCTGTGTTAAAATTGCAGTTTGCAAACTATGGGCGAGCTTTCTGTAAAGCAGCTGACTGCAGGCTAGCTACCCGAGCTAACAGCTAGGCTAATTTACCAGCTAATATTCTTCTTCTGCTTCTTCTTTGTGGAGTTTATTTGGCGGTTGGTAAAGAAACTAATTACCGCCACCTACTGTGGAGTGTGGTACAGAATGATTGTCGTTTGATCCTATTTAATTTCTTGCTATCCTTAAATTCTATTAATAAACTTTCTGCAATTTGTTTACAACATTTATTTTTTCTTGAATCTTTTCTAAAACTTCTATAATTTTTCTTCTTACTTTTTTATATTTCCCACATTCTAATAAAACATCTTCTATTGTTTCTTTTTCTCCACAATCTTCACATCTTCCTGTATCATGTTTATTTGTTATAAATAAATATAAATGAATCAATTAAGTCCTGTGAAGCCAAACCTTAATCTTGTTATTAATTTATCCTCTCTCCTGTTTCTACCAGCTAATCATATTTTGCATACCAAACACTTTTAAGTACTAATCATTTCAAAAATGTGTTTATACCAAATTTATGCTTACATCCATATGTAAAAATCTAATTATCTTGTTTTAATTTTGTTTAAATACAATAAAAATGTTTTTACTCAAAACAATCCATGGGAATCTCATACCGGCTCATGCCTAGCCTAAAAAAACAGGATTTTTTGTATTTTAGAAGAAATGAAAAACAGTTTTAAAACGTAATGCGTGCAGAAGAGATCCTCCACTCACCATCATCGATGTCTGCTAAAATTGTGACTTTAGCGGATGGGAAACTTGTTCCAAGCTGGCCGCCCATCGGCATACTGAGGCTGACGTTAAAGCTCTCCTCTTCCTCGTACAGGGAGTCGTCGATAACGATGATGCGGCAGACCTTTTCTCTCTCGTCCTTGTCGAAGCGCAGCACGCTGGTGTGGTCCTCAGGACGGGTGATGTAGTCAGAGTAGGAGAGCACAGTGGTTGGTATGGTGCCGGTGGCCGTGCCTGTGGAGCAACAGACTTTTTTTCCCAGCTGGATGTACTTTAAGGATTAGATAATTGAAAGTCTTTAAAAGAGGCAAAGCAGTAAATAAAGTCCAACAAACAGTTTGCAAACAGGTTAATCTCACCTTGCTGGGTGAAACAAACCACCATGAGCTCCTGGCTGGCATCTCCTGAACGCCTGACCGGCACCAGCAGCTCCCCAATATCCTCCTCTATCTTGAATTCAGTTTGTGGAATAAACACCTTTGATTCTGTTTGGGAAGAAGACAACAGCAAAACCAATTAACAAAGGTATACATTTAAAAAAAAAACAAACAAGTAAAACTGTCTTCAACATGTCAGATTTCTACCATCTCCAGGATCTATAATCTCCACTGTTGCAGTATCAGGGTACTCCAGCACCGCCATGACCGGGTCTGACAGCTGAATCTCAAAGGTCTCGGAGGTCTCAAACTCCTTGTCGGTGAAGATCTTCACCCTCCAGGTCGCTGTCGTCTGGCCAGGGTTGAACTGGACTTGCTTCTGGGCTTTGCCACGGAAGTCCTTGTCCTTCTCGGCAGTGCCATCCTTGGTTCCGATACCTAAAAGATAGAGGAACCCACTGAACTGTCGGAAACAGATTTAGGCACTCAGAATCCTTTATACGAATAAATCAATGCAACCCAAACTGAGACAGAAATGATAGGGAGGAGGTTTTCCCACAACAAGATCCTTGCGGGATTTCCCTCTATAAGTTTTTATCATCCACATGCAGGGTCCAGTCAGATGAGGTTTGCTGATGGAAACATCTTACCTGCTCTCAGTTAGGTCTGGTCACTTTGCCTCTTTGCCACTTTATACTTTTGCAGTTTTCCTTTTCTCATACCCAACTACTGATTAAAATTAATGTTTAATAATCTGCTTCTAGTTTTCTGCAAGGAAGCTACAAGTTACACAACTCTGGTTAATATTTTCTCCCAGCACCATGCTTTATGCCTCAGCCAACTGGTCCAAATGAGGATTAGAAGAACCAGAATCAATGGAAGCACAGGGAAAAGAACATAAAACCCATTTTCCTCCTCTAGGCTGGTTTCATATCCCCTTCACAGGCCCTATATGTAAAGTCATTTTCAACTACTTACAGTCTACTGTATAGAAAAGGGCTTCTAAGCCTCTTTCACCTATTATCTACCACCAGAATGTCGCTCAGAGTAATTTTATTTTGAACAGGGGTCATAATCTTCTGTATATCTCTGTAAGGTTATTATGGGGTGCATGACATCATAACAGAAAGGGACAGCACCAGTTTAACTCTCAGGTGAGGTACGGAAAGAGGAAAAACGTAAAGACCAGACTTAGGTGTGTCAGCATCTTGTGGAGATACCGAAAGGTGACTTGAGATGGGTTGTACATGCAGGGAACCTCTCAAACATCTCACAGCTCAAAGTGGGCAGTGGCCTCAGAGACGCACCCCCCAGTGGGTCGAGGCAGATGAGCGTTCACACTGAGCCTGGTTCTGGTTCTGCTGGAGGTTCTCCTCCCTGTTAAAGGGGAATTTTCCTCTCCACTGTCGCTTCATGCATGCTCAGTATGAGGGATTGCTGCAAAGCCATCAACAATGCAGACGACTGTCCACTGTGGCTCTACGCTCTTTCAGGAGGAGTGAATGCTGCTTGGAGAGACTTGATGCAACCTGCTGGGTTTCCTTAGAGAGGAAACTTTCTGACCAACCTGGAGGATCTGATGGAATCTGACTTTGTAAAGTGCCTTGAGATGACGTGTGTTGTGAATTGCAGCTTTATAAATAAAACTGAATTGAATTGAACAAAATGGTAAGGTTTCTTTACTTAGAAAGTGCTTACGGCACTTTGAATTGTCTTGTGACTGTAAAGTGCAATATAAATAAACTTGCCTAGCCTAGAATACACATTTTGGTGTGTATTTTCTACTCTTTAACGCCACAACCCGAAGCAAAGTTCATTTGTGCATTTCAGATGCAGGAGACTTTCACTAGGAGAGCTTTCCCAAGCTGATCTCAGAGGCAACCAGCTTCATGTCAGCAGTAGGGTTTAAGGGTTTTTGGACTTCTTTCAGCATCTTACAGTCTGTTTTCAGGGTGAACTTGATTAGACAACCAGACCTGAGAGGGTTAGAAGTTGTGTTGATTGTCCTCCACTATTTTAAGGGAACACTGGCTGGTTTTGAAGCATTTTGAGACCCTTTACCCGATTTGTAAGCCGCTACAGTCATTATTCTGAAGGACTGTAGCGGCTAGTTATTTGGATATCAGAATGGTGTTTACTCTTACTTCAACAGTCAGGAACACCATATTAAATGTTTTAGCAGGGCAAAGGTCATTCAAAATGTTGGGTAACAATGTTTTAATGATCCTTAGTGGTTTTAGCCATTTTAAGCAGGAATAAAGGAAGGGTTGCTCTAATCAATTCCTTATTAGAATTTTTTTTTATTACATTATTCACAATTTTTTAATTAGTCTTTTTTCCACTTTTCATAGTATATATGTTATTTATACTATGCTAATTTTTCAACTTTGTTAAAACGTATGTCATATAATACGTCTAAAAATGTTTCCGCTTTCATCGGGAAGATTTTCATAATCCGAAAGAACTGACCTCTAATGAAATGACTGAAAGTGAATCTTTCTAAAGTATTACATTGATTTGATTGTATATTTCTGGATATGAATTGGATCTGTTTCTCTTTTTAAAGGGACATTTGCTGTGAATTGTTACTGTATGAATAAACTGAATATTTAACTGTATGAGAACAACAGAGAAACCAAACAATTGTCACACAGTTGAATTACCACAGCAAGTAAGAAAGTAAATTTTACTCATATAGCACGTTTCTCAGTCAGCATTCACAATGTTTTTCACACTAAAATAAAAAAAAAATAAAAATTAAAATAACATTTAAAAAAAGAAAGAAAGAAACTCTAAAGTACACCAAGAGTCAGTACTTACTGACAAAAGAGGTTTCACCCAGGTAGCCTCTGCGTTTCAGCGTCACCTCCAGGAATTTGGCATCTTCATCCACTAAGTAGTATTCCTGCTCCAGAGAGATCCAGGCCCAGTTAAGACGGAACGGCTGCGGCTTGAGTTTGTTTCCACCTGCAGAGGGATGAAAGGGCCTCAATTCAAAGCTCCTTTCTACTGTGCCACAATCTACTTTGTTCTCACTGCGAGTCGGTGAAGCGCGTTAACTGCAATCCGCAGAGAGCTCAGAGATAACAGATATCAAAGAGTCTGTTTCATTTCAGCAGGGAAACACGATAAGTTAATACCGAGGTTTCTTGAAACTGATCTTAAATCCGGCTCAAGAACTTCTGCAATATATTTATTTTTTTCCATAGTGCTTTTTAATAGTTTAATTAGATCAGTTGTATCCGTGAACTTATTATACACTACTGAACAGCAGCAGTTAACTCTGAGGTAAATGAAAGAAAACAATTAGTCGTTCTGCTGTGGTGACAGAGCATCCAAGCTGTTGAAGGTAATTTGTGATTCTGAGAACACTGCAAAAACGGATCTAAAAAATAAGTAACATTATCTTAAAATTAGTGTATTTGTCGTTGATTTGAGCAGGTAAATAAGACTATCTGCAAATGGAAGGAGTATTTTGACCCCTAATATAAGATAATTAGATATATTGCACGTGAAATAAGATGCTGAAGATGAGCTGTTCCTATTTTAAGTGCAAAAATCTTATTCCATTGGCAGATCATATTATTTAGCTGCTCAAATCATGGACAGATACATTCATTACAAGAATATGTCGCTTATTTTTTGTTCCGTTTTTGCAGTGAAACAACGATCCTTCTGTTATCTGTCATCAAAATGTCAACGTCACTCAGCACGCATCAGTTACTGTGCATCAGAAATCAGCTGACGGTATCATCTCTGACTCGCTCTGACCGGTGATTAGCGAGTTGGAAACGTCACGCTAACAGGTGTGGAAGTTGTTACTGAGTGAAGAAGACTTGGTTGGCTCTTTCTGAATTTATATAGCACCTAAAGCTTTTTGCACTGCAGCCACATTCACCCATTAGCAGACGTTCATACACGGATATGCAGATCAGTGGGTAACTTGGGGTTACGTGCCTTGCCCAGGGGCACATCAACATGTGATAAATGGATGCTGGAATTAAGCCCACAGCCTTCTGCTTACAGCATGACTCCTCTACCCACTGAGCCACACTGGCCCACATATGCCTACAGTATCTCTGTGTGTAACTGTGTTCCTTAAATTCTTGAGTGCATGAAAAGGAGAGGAATATATATTGTTTTTAGCTTCTATGGCTTAAAGCTGCCATCCTTGCTCATTAATCAAAAATAATGAGCAAATACCAGTGAGTATTCAGCTTGCAGCTACAACCTATTGCATTAAGGTTTGACTTTATTCCCAGAATCAGGTTCCAAGACAAACTGAACGCAGCGTAATCCATCCTAACTGCCTCCACATTCCCTGTATAAATGAAGCAGTTGTGTAATCTCTCTGTCTCTGTATATTTATAACTAATGTGTTTGCCAAACAGTAAGAATCTTTGACTTAGACCATTTATAGCAAAGCTCACAGATTGTTTTTAAAAACTAAAGTCCAGCTCTGTTAAAATTTTACTTTATTGCTCCAGATTCAACTGGGGTGGACAGCTTTTCTGATGGATTTTCAGGCCGGATTGGTAACCTCCAACACGTCCTCTCAGGTTTTTTTTGTTGAATTTGGATTCATTCTCTTGAGCTATGACATATGTAGTATATGTGAGAGAAGCCAGTTAAAAACCTTGTCTAATATCAACAGTTAGACGGTTGAAACTCGGACAGACTTGGGCGTTTTCACATGACGATATGGTGGCCGACAGGTGCAAATGCCTACAAAACGACTGAACGTGCCACATGCGCTGAAAGAGAAAAATGCTGCCAAACTACCAAACATGACAGCAAATTATAACAAAGCAACAAACTCCCCCTGAAAGCAGAAGCACACCAGACCACTAGGGGGAGTCAACCATCACGTTAAAATGAGACCAGGCCCTCATGACGACATTATGGTGATGCCAGAAAGAAAACGCACGTTTTCATTCACGTCTTTTTAAAACACGTGGCCGTAACCTTTTACAATATTACAGAACATCAGCATATTTACGAAGGTAACATCAGCATGCTTGTCTTTACTGCTCCCCCTAGTGGTCTGGCGCACTTCTGTTTTATTTAGAAAGAGTTTGCAATATTTCTTTTTTTTAATTTGCTGTTGTTTTCGGTACTTGCAGCAATTTTTCTTTAAATTCTGCCTCTATTTTCTGTGATTGCAGCAGTTTTCTTTCGCAGCGTTTCTCTGATGCATGTGTTTTGTTTTTGGAGTTTGCATCGCTCATGCGTCTACGATGTGTTTGGCGGTCTGTTTTTACCTGTTTTGATGCACAATTGCACCCGTCTGCCACCAAAGGACAATGAAAACGGATTTGGGAATAGATCAAGCAGATCAACGTCTCGAACCGCCTTCCCTAATTCCTGACATTCACTCTACTAGAATTGTGTGACCAACGCTTGAAATCCAGATCCAAAATGAACTCTGCAAGGACAAAAGTCAACAATCCAGTCTGAAATATGCCAGAAACGTGTTGCTGGCTTCAAAAAGTCGGGTGAATCGTTTTACAGGACACTTTACCAGTTTGGTTCCGCGTCCACCCGTTTCTTTATGCAAAACAAATATCGCTCAACAAGTAATATTGAAAAGCTCTGATCCACAACCTTCAAACTACTCCTTAATCCACACTATCTCATGACTCGAATAATCCCTCTGACTGTCAGATCAGTTCAGTTCATTGCCTTAGAGTTGCATACTTTAGGAATACTTAAGATCACAGGTTTCTCCTGTGTAATTGGAATTTTTACTTAAACAGCAGTTCCTTAAGAGCTGATCCTGCAGTAAGATGAGCCTGGTGTGGTGGCCCGTGACATGTGACGGCAAAAGGGTCAGACTTAGCAGATTCTTCTCCCAGTTCTGATCAAGGCGGCTTGAAAAGGAGTTTTTCACTGAGAGTCGCTCCGACAGCGCGCCTACTGACCTAAATCTGTTCAAGATCCAAAGAGGGAGAGGGGGAAGCTGCTTGGCAACATGCTGAGAACGCTGGAAAGCTTCACGTCGCGTGATACAGGTGTCAGAAATCATGAAGTGAACCTAAAATTAGACCTGTTTAAAAAAAATAAAAATAAAAGTGAAGAAAAATGAGCAATGCAGGGAAGCCTCACAATAAACCAGCACTGAGTTCAGTTTTGCTTCAGTGACAAAGAAAGAGGGCACAGCTTTTATGCTATGTGACTGGAGGGAATGAGAAGAGGGGGCTGGGTGGAAGGGGGGGGGGGGGCATTTCCTCAAACTCACATTTCAACTCTAAACCAGCCAGAGTAACAATAGATGCAGAACAGCAGACATGCAGAAAGAACCAGATTCAGTCATTCCAAAGAGGTCACTATATACTTGATTTATCATGATTGTTAGTTAATAAGATGCTGTATAAATTTAGAAAATCATTATAAGTACAAAAAAATCTTTAGAGCAGTTAAACCAATCCAAGAGCTGACAGTAAGCAATTTTACTTTGCTGTTGACGTAGAATTGGTCGTATTCAGCTGGAGAACATCCACAAAATCTCTGGTATGCCATCAGATATTTCTGTCAGTTATTTTATCTGTACATGACGGCTGGATACTCAATGTTGGTGCCGACCAACCCAGCAGCACCACCTGATGATCAACGGTACGATGACAAGCCAGACAAAAACAACAATCAGGTGAAAGTGGCGACATGCCTGTCAATACAGGTCGTATCTTCACAGCTGATTATCTGCGACAGAATGTCTAGAAAAGTGTCTACAAGGCATTGTCTCTGTACCAGATGCCAGTAAAAGAGGCAGAATAAATCTGCACATGCCACGATGCTAGGATGTCGTGTATACGGGAAGCTTGTGCCAGATGTGGTACACTGTAAAATCCAATTAGTCATCACTACTTTAAAAAAAAGCATGCGAACCGGTTGCATGTAAAGAGAATTAGATATTTTAAGTTGTGCTAACTAGTACACTTATACATGAGTCTAAGTAACTAAAATAATCAAATTAGTACGGGGAACAATCTCCATTGAGATATTAAATCAGCCTTTACAGCTGCCTTGCTAACTCGGTCCTGCAGAAAATAAAATGCTCTCAGTGGGAATTCCAGCATGTTCAGAAAGGTCCCGTCTGTTGAAAATATTTAGGGCACAACTTTAGTGCTTAGGCAGATATCTGGTGAAAAAGCAATCAACGTTAAACAAATAATAATAAAAATGATAATTATATTATTATTATTATTATTATTATTATTATTATTATTATTATTATTATTATTATTATTATTATATCACAGATGCACCAACGTGTAACTTTAACTATTCATTTGTTAATAGTGGGGGATCCTATTGAGAAAAAACACATTAATTAAGCTCCGTGCTTTAGATTTGTTTCGTCTCTAATTGGAAGAATGAAACAAACACACTTATTAGTATTATTCAAGTTGTGAAGGTGTGATGTATGACACGAGGACATTTTCCCTGTTATCTGGTGATGCACCTTTGACTTGTAATATTTTTAAAAACATCCTCATCAAGGAATGTGTTCAACACCCGCATTCCAGCGTCAGGCACTAACCGAACAGAGAGACAAACAGAAAGTCTTTGAGGAGCTCCAGCTATCTGATTGTTTCCGTGCCGAGCTTCAGAGAGCCGCCTGCTGACCCCGTTTGAAGCTTTGCCAGCGGCTATCATCGGGGATTACTGAATGAACACGGCGAAGACAAAAAGCTGCTTCGGGTTTGGCGTCAAGTGATCAGGAAGGTTTCGCTTTCAGCTTTAAGTGGGGAGAAATAAAACAAAGGAGTTTTTATGAATCGGCAGCACGATACTACGGGGAATTTCATGAACTGTACCAAGTTAAACACCTTACTGCGCAGCCGTCACTTCCAACTCACGATGAACGGAAATGACCAAGTTTAAAGTCATCGCTAATTTCTTGTATACTTTACTTCAAAGACACATATTGTTTCATTCTTTATGTGGTCTTAATGGATAGTTTTCTTGACTTTCTGGAGGTCTGTCAGTGTTTTATTTGGATTCTGATTGTTTTCTGACAGGTTATTGGCCTCCATTACAGTTGTTGTCATTGTAGAAGCGGACCCTTGTTGGATTGTTAAAGATCTACCTGCACCTGACAGGTGAGAGTGGCGGTTTCTAAAAGATCTCCGGCTCTCTTTAGGCTGGGATTTCAGTAAAACGATTTATTTTAATCCTTTTTACAATATATTTAGCATAAATCTAAGATCATCCTTACCTGCCATTGTATCCCAGATCTTTACCCTGTTACAGCCCCATGGCTTTACTTTCTTTGTTGATGAGTCAATTAGAGTTTGGGTTAGTTTGGAGTTTTAGTTTTTGAGGTCATCTGTGAGTAAAATTGTGAACAATGGGCCATGGTAACGTGAGAAGATCTGCAGGAGATCTACCGCTCAGGAGTGAAAATTTGTTTGACAGAACAACTATTAGTCTTGTATTATACAATCTGAACTTTATGGTAAATGGACAGACTTGATACGGCTCTTTCCTGGTCATACCGGCTATTCAATGCGCTTCAAACCAAAGCATCATTCTCCTAATCAGATTGTAAAATGACTGCTCTACCCACTGAGCCTCAGTATGGAAAGATAGCTGCAGAAAAGCCTGTGTTGAAAGAAAACCATGTAGGAAACACAGAAAAAATGTGGAAATATGTGAGACATTTGACAAAAACATTTGGTCTACTTGCAAAACTGTTTGGTAGACAGATGGCACATTCAATTCACTTCAATTTCATTTTATTTATATAGAATTGAATTGAAAACATACTCTAATTTACTGAATATGCCTATATAGTGGTTCAAACGCATCCAATAAAAACCAGAGCCTGTGTCAGAGTTTAAGACCTTCTTTGAATGTGCTTAAAAACACAGCAAGGCAAGATAATTCTCAGATCAAATGTAAACCAATTGTCTGTTCTTATTTCTTGCTATTGATTGATAGGTTGATGAATTAAGTAGAAGTCACTATGTAGTGATTCAATTCAATTCAGTTTTATTTATATAGCACCGATTGACAACACAGGTCATCTAAAGGCATTCTACAAGGTCAAATTCAATCAAATCCTCCAGATTTGTCTAAAAGTTTCCTCTCTAAGGAAACCCAGCAAGTTGCATCAAGTCTTGACAAGCAGCATTCACTCCTCCTGAAAGAGCGTGTAGGATAACAATTCCTTTATTGTCCCACAATGGGGAAATTCGGGTGTGACAGTGGCAAAGACAGACAGTTACACACAATTACCAGCAATGAAAAAGAAGAAGAAAAAACTTTAGACTAAAAACTAGTCTAATCTAAAGTTAGTTCTGAAGAAACGCCATGAATAGCAGATAAAACAGTAAGGACCATAGTAAGCATTGCACGATTATTGATATTTCATGCTAAAAATAAGATTAAATATTCATATTTAACAGTGGAAAACTCCAGCCTATTTACAGAACACACGATAATATAATATGCAATAGGGCATTCCTCAAATGACGGCAAATTACTAAATTTAGACGCATGCGTCGCGGCCATCTTGTGGTCGTACAAGCAGAGCAGTAAAGCTTCAATAGTTTACTTGTTTGAGTCAAATAGTGAACAGATCTGTCCTGAATATCGCCTCAACAGACATTAATATAGCAGCAACAAAACACGGCTGCTGCGTTGGTATCTGCCGGAGTCACTCTTGATATGATGATCGTAATCATGTGAAGGGAGTTTTGTTTCAGTGATTTTCCAAAACCCCGAAGGATTGGAGATAAATGTCAGTGTTGCACACGAGCTTGTAACCGGGGGGTCTTTACTGCGGAATCTGACCAAAGACACCTAAATGTGGTCTCTACATTTCCTCGGTGGTAAGGAGCCAACACCTGAACGTCCACACCTGAAACCAGCGACCGCAGCATCTGTGCAGGTAGGCGACGTTTATGTGGCTTTTTCTCAGCGGCTTTAAAACTTCATACGATCCATGAGGACTGTTCATGTGAGCTTCAGTGATGCATTTAGTCCATTTATTATCAGCGACTTTGGGCTTGTTTTTCTCTAAAGTCGATTGTAACTTTCGTGAGTCGGCGGTTGCGGTTTCTTGGGGTTTGTTTCTGAACGTGCAGTTGCTTTATTGAACTTCTCTTTTTTCTGGTTATCGCGCCGCGCAGCAAGAGAGCAGGTGCTCAACAGCCCTTCTATCTTCTGTCTCCTACCACCTGCACTGGGTCCAGAGGTCATCCCAGGACAAAGCTGGCCCTCCTGTTGAGCTTACCCAGCCGTTTCTTCACACCTACAGATCGGCTGCTGCTCCAGCAGACACTGTAGAAGACGGCTGATGCCACCACAGAGTCAAAGAAGGTCTTCAGAACTTCTTGCACTCCCAAACACCTCACCGTGTAGCCACAGTGGACAGTCGTCTGCGTTGTCAATGTTTTTTCAGCAATCCCTCATACGGAGCATGCATGTAGCGACAGTGGAGAGGAAAACTCCCATCCATATAACCTCAAACTCAAATCCTCAAATGGAGGAAAATTTAGTCTGTAGATGTCCAAAGCTGGTACAGACATGCCCCAATTATGCACCACGTTCTGTGGGTTTGTTACTCACAATACCAGTAAAATATACTGAACTTTGTGTTGCAATGGAATAAAATAAGAAAAAATCCCAACTGTGGCTCTTTTGGGATCATTTTGTTGGTGTGGTTGGTATGGACTGTTAATAAAAATCCCAATTTTAGGTCTGCCAGTATCAATTGTTGATGAAATAAGGTACCAAAAGGTTTACTTATGTTTTTCAAGCAGCAGCCTTTTTTTGTGAAGAGTTAATAGGTCAGAGGTAAGGATTGAAGGATCGGACACTGGACTGAAAATGTGGCCAAAAGAAGAAGTCTTACTACATACTGAAAGACTTTAGAAAGCTTAAGGGAGCTACATATCAAGAAAACCCGAAAAGCTTTAAATAAAGTCTTGCCCTCTAAAACCTAAACGATAACAAATAAAAAATGCATCAAGTTTTTCCCTCCTTTCTCCTTCTTTCCCGCCAGACCGTGAGGAGCAGAGTGACAGCTGAGCTCAGATTCCTCTTCCTCCCTCCGTGTAGCCCTTCCTCCCTGTGCTGGCTTTGTTCGCCCGGGGGGGACGAACAACTGAGAGGGACAGCAGGCCACAGTCTGGGTGGGCCAGAGCCACCACCATGGCATGCTTCCCTGCCTGCCTCCACATTGTTCAGAAACAGAGTGGGAGTGGGGAATCTTCCTGCTCCGGCACCTTTTGTGCACGCTGTCAGACAGCGAGCTGGAAGCTGGCATGAGCCATGACAAATCGAGAAATAATCGGGACGCCAGACTTCCCACGGTGGCGCAGACGGACGTAAAACCTCCCCAAATGAAAACCTGAGAGATGCTGGGAAAAGCACGTGCAAACGGCAGCCTTTCAAACGTGTGAGGCATGGATTTAGATCCCACCGATGGTCTGATTTATGGCGCTTTTTAAGATCCTCTCACCATATTAGACCGGCTATCAAACCCAATACCCACAGTAGCTGCTGGGCTCAGCTCACATTTCCATTAGCTTTCAAACTGACCATCCTCATAATTTCTGCTGGGATGAAACATTTTATAGTCTGCTAGTATTTCTGAATGTCACCGTTAGGAGCTATTTACTAAATCACAGTTACAGTCAGACGTTTATATCCGGTCATCATGAAACGTTTTTCCTCGGTCGCACGATTATACTGCAAACAGTTCAAATACTTTATAATAAATAAGCACTGGGCACACAAGTTTGGACTTATTTTCTTTAAACTAAACAGTCAAAATAACACGTACCAGCCGACTTGATAGTCAAGCCCTAAATAACTTTTCTTTGCCAGGACATAACTTGTTTGACAGCCATCGAGGCACCTATCATTAACCAGAGGTCGGAAGTAACTAGTTACTTTTACTCAGTTACATTTACTTGAGTAACTTTTTCAACAAAATGCACTTTTAGGAGTAATTTTACTGCACTTTTCTTGAGTAATATTATGAAGAAGTATCACTACTCTTACATTAATATTTCTGGCCACACTACCCAACGTGAGTACCATCCCTGAATAAAGAACAGACTTGTTTTAACCAAAAATGCATCAGAGAGACACGCCTACAGTTTTTGCTAAAGTGAGATGTTAAGCATTGTTGTTTTAATGTTAATTTCTGTCTGCTGAACTTATTGAGCCATCTGAGGGTTAAGAGAACATAAAGTAAACATTAGGGGTGAAACAATACATCGATCCACATCGATTTATCGATTGAAAGTGCAACAATCCAATTGTATCGATGCAAAATGAAAATATCGTGTTAACAATCCTCATTTTTAAGGTACGCTTTTATTATGTAATTTAGGCATGAGACTATAGTGAACAGGTGAGCTGTTATTATCATTATTAATATTATTTTAGTATTAGAAAAATACTGCTTTTGATTTCAATGCCTGATACATGCAACAGCTTAGAAATAAAACAGTCTAATCATATCTATCTATCTATCTATCTATCTATCTATCTATCTATCTATCTATCTATCTATCTATCTATCTATCTATCTATCTATCTATCTATCTATCTATCTATCTATCTATCTATCTATCTATCTATCTATCTATCTATCTATCTATCTACCGTATTATTTCTAAGCTGCTTCTAAGCTGCTGCGTATATATATATATATATATATATATATATATATATATATATATATATATATACTGTATATATATATATATATATATATATATATATATATATATATATATATATATATATATATATACTGTATATATATATATATATATATATATATATATAAAGTGAGTTCATATCAATGTAAATAATAGCAGAAGGCCGGATGATATCACATCTTATCGATCACACCGATCGAAAATCATTGCACACTTTGCAATATTGCCATATATCGTATCGTCATCCAAACAAATCAATACATCGTATCATGATAAAGCTGATGATTTACACCCCTAGTAAACAGTAATTTTACTGCACTGTTCTTGAGTAATATTATGAAGAAGTATCACTACTCTTGAGTAATATTTCTGGCCACGCTACCCAACGTGAGTACCATCCCGAAATTGTAATTGGAGGTACTTTCCACTGTTCTAGCATACAGTTTAATGTTGAAAAAATTATTTAGAAAAGTGCTGCTTCTGTCTTTATTAATTTGATATTATGCTATTCTTTGTATATATGGTTTTCACTTCAGTTTTTAAAACACCAGAATTTGTACATAACTTTCTATTTTTGTGTGTCTGATTACACAAATTTTAAATATTAAATCAAATGTTATGATTTGCTACTCAGTACTTGAGTAGCCTTTTTACTGAATAGTGTTTTACGTGAGTTATTTCTTGGTTGCTCAATCCACCTCTGTCAATAACGCCTAAGGAACTCAGTGAAGCTTTTAAAAACAATATTTGTATATTTAATATTTACATAACACAGGAGAATGTTTTGGAGCCAATTCCACATACCTGTTCATAAGCACAGTGGGTTGCTAATTGGTCAAGGCCTGGAAAATGACCCAAACTGTTTAACAACCCAGAAACAACCAAAGCTAAAGCCTACCAAGCACTGCAAACCACTGGAACAGCAGAACCAGCCTCAGTCCATCCATCATAGTATGAGTGTACAGAGGCTCCTGACCCAGAAAGATTCTTCTGCTCTGGCACCAAGATCTTCAGACGCTTGCAGCTGCCCACACGGTCAAGCTAATTCCTTTCTCGAGTAAAGATATATCATCAAACGAGACAAGGATTGAGCTGCTTGGCCACGATGACGTAACGCTACTGGCATCACCCGGCGGAGCTGTTTCAATGTCAGTGGTGCGTTTGCATTCTCTAAAGTTGGAAAGGAAAACCTTAAAGTTTCTGCACTTCAAATCAGATCCTCGAGACAGACGTTTGGACACAGGTTGGTTTTTCAACAGGACAAGGAATCCAAATACATATCAAAACAGGTTTTTGGAAAGCAGGTTAACATTTCGCTTCTGGTTAAGTCCTTTAAAAATCTGTTGAACAGAACCAATAAATTCAAATGAATTCCAGCGATTCTGCTATAAAGAGTGATTGAATATCCAACTAGAGTTATGCCAGAAGCTTGACAGCAACAGAAATCAGGTGATCAAGCTGTGATTTGCAAAGGGACACTTAACCAAATATTTGAGTGGCTGTATTTGGATTTTTGATTAACACTTTTTGCCAATAATAAATCAAAGAAAATCCACAACCAAATCTTTAAGAGCCCATCAATAATATAACCATAATGTTCATAACAAAGGTATGTAAACATCTGACTGCAACTTTATATGCAGTATAACCAATCACTAGCGTGGAAAGGGGAGAAAATAACAAAAACTTTGGAAGTTTTTCCTTTTTGAATTAAAAATCCACTACAATTATTCAGAATCAGCTAATTTAAAACAAATTCCAGTGAAATTGCAAATAATTGTTGAAGTAACTCTAGTGACGATACAGCAGGATCAAAACCGGTCCTTCCAGTACTGCTGCTGGTGCCAAACATAGATGCAGTAAGATATTGGGTCAGGCCAGAGATATCGCTGGAGAGGAAGGTCAACATGATGCTCTGACGTCCATCAGCATGATGCAAGGAGCAGCAACCTGCTAAGAATATCCTCGTCAAGCAACAAGCATCACCTCTCTGCATTTCCTCATCAATCATCCTGGTCGTATAAATAATGCGGGAGTTCCAGGCAGCTATGCGCTGAATTTCAGCGTCACACGTTCAAAGTGTGATCTGGTTGATCAAAGAGCTGCCAGATGACGATTTGCAGGCAAAACATCTTAATCTCAAAAGGATTAGTCAGTCTTTTTTTTTGTCAAAGTCTGTATTTTTGCTTCACCAAGAGTCTCATAAAGCTCAAACTATAATCCAAATAATTTAACTTCCCAAAGGCAATTATGTGAAACTAAAAAATGTTCACGGTTGAGCCGAAAATGATGAATGCTTCAACAGCCAAACGAACTGAGATCTTCATGTGGGCCCCAAATGAAAGCCAAGGTAAGTCGGTGAGAGCTTGGCCAGGCACTGCAACAGCTTTGCCATATGAGAGCAGATAATAATAACTGCTGAAGCCATACATCATAGCTCCACGCCCTAAAATCCCCGCAAGCACCATAAATCAGGGCTGAAGAAAAGGGACAGAAACACAGAGAGTCTAAGGGATTTCATGGCTTTTTTTTTTTTTTTTAAAGGTTCAGGAAATTCCCACAAATATTAAAACGGGAGATGTGAGAAAAGGAAAAGGAGCTTAGTGGTGCCCTTAAGGGTACCACTAAAGGGAAAGTGAGAACAGAGTGAAGTTTTGTGGAGGAGGACTGAGAGGCCTTGGCTTCCAGGAGTCACGGGGGGCCCCGACTGTGGCACCATTAGTCACTAAATCTCCTGTGACTGTTGACGCGACTGACACCTAAGATCCCCAAACACAGTTAGGAAGTATAACACAGTCCTGTCAGTCAGCATGGAACCCTAAAGCATAGGAATATGCTGAATGAACTGAGGAAAATGACAAAAATACCCAAATTAAGCGAACACATTTTCCTCCCTGCCTTAGTTCCTTCGCCCAATGGAGAACACGCACCTCCGCTGTGGGATTTATCAGGCGATGTGATTGGGTTGGATTTCCAGGGGGTTAACAGCAGAGTGACCACAGACCTTCTCACTTACACACCTGTCTGCTTGGGGAGCCACTTCACTGCAGGCCCGCTCTCTCCGTCTGTGGTTCTGGAGTCTGGAGCCTCACAGGAAGTGCATTCCCCCGGCCGGCGCTCTATGATCGTGTACCACTCGACACACCAAAGACTCCCTGATCCCTCAGCCCAGTTGTTGCTACTGAAAAAAATGCACCCTGAACTATTGAGGGAATGTACAAGTGAATATTGGTGTCTTTTCTGTTTTGTTGCCTAGTGTGTTTAATTTAAATGACAGTATTGTGCAACAGGATTTAATTAGTTTATTTTGGAGACGCACAGAGAAATCAGCTGACAGACTTAATGTCATCCAGCTGCACATTCACGCACGTACATTTGAGCAAACTCTTTTTACTCAAGTCTCTGAGTAAAAACTGAAGACAAAATAGAAACATAAACCAAAGTATTTGTTATTATTGATAAATGTAGCGGCAAACCATAAAAGATGTTTTATACGTACAGAAAAGTGATGTGTAAGACAACAGCTGGTGATTAAAATTGGAATATTGTTAACTTGATCAGCCCCGACAGGTGACTGGCTGGTTGGAAACCAAAAAAATCAGTTAATGCACAAATATGCAAAACTGGCTACAAAAATCAGTCAAATTCGTATAATGGCTCCATTCAGTTTGTATTTGAACAAAAGGTAAAGGGAAGATGGCAGAAACGGTGGGAAGGGCAAGTAGCTATATAATATTAAAAGAAAATTTGATGTAATGAGAAAGACAGGATGAAATAGAAAAATGGAATTAACCATATCCAGATTAAGCTTTGGTTAAATAATACATTAGTTAAATTGGTATGTGACTTTCTAGACATCAAATTGCAACTGGACAAACAAGGCCAATTAGTATCCTTTAAAGAAAGAGCCTAAACAAACTTATTAATACTTAAAACTTATTTGAATACTGTACAGTACAAGAACCCAGTGGCTCAAGGCAGACGGCCGTTCACACTGAGCCTGGTTCTGGTTCTGCTGGAGGTTTTCCTCCCTGTTAAAGGGGAGTTTTCCTCTCCACTGTCGCTTCATGCATGCTCAGTATGAGGGATTGCTGCAAAGCCATCAACAATGCAGACGACTGTCCACTGTGGCTCTACGCTCTTTCAGGAGGAGTGAATGCTGCTTGGAGAGACTTGATGCAACCTGCTGGGTTTCCTTAGAGAGGAAACTTTCTGACCAACCTGGAGGATTTATGATTTGATTGAATTTGACTTTGTAAAGAGCCTTGAGATGACATGTGTTGTTAATTGCCGTTATATAATTTATTTTATTGAAATGAATTACTACATAGTGACTGCTACTTAATTCATCAACAGCAAGAAATAAGAACAGACAATCAGTTTCATTGGCTCTGAAAATTATGGAGATGGGGAAGTATAAAAATGAACTTCCCTTGCTGGAAATAAATTGTGTTTTTAAGCACTTTTAAAGATTGTTTTAAACTCTGACACAGGGCCTGGTTTTCATTGGATGTCTTTGAACCACTATATCGTCATATTCAGTAAATTAGAGTATGCTTTCCAATGAGGCATCTTTGTCCGATTAAAAAACACCTTTTTAAAGATAATAACCTTTAAGCAAGCATTAAACATGGTTTTCATGACGGCCACATTATGTAATTTAGTTTTTTTTCTTTTTATCCGTCTGATGTGATATCTTAAATGTGTTTTTTTCATAAACCTTAAGCAGATAATCATCCTAATTAACAGAAATAAAGGCTTAAAACCTACATTTATCTACATAATGTGTTTCACTTAGCTGAAATTAATTATTTTTCCATAATATTTAATAGTATTTTATTTAAAATGACTGTATTTTTCGTATTTTAAATCCCACCTGTTTCAGTGTGGGGAAAAAGAGATTTTGGTGACTTATGCACACCTTGAACACCAGAGACGCTGACTTGAGTCATTCTTCTGAGCTGTTGCTTATATTTTGCAGAGATGAGATGTTATATTTAATTTAAATTTTAACCACAAAGAGGTTGTCTGGACACTGAGGGACAGCTGCCACCCATTCCTCTCCAAAAGCTTTAAATATTCTGTAACAATCGTTCAGCTTTTCTTTTGACCCCTTTCATGCTTTCCAAGAAGTAAAATTTAGTCTGTAAAAAATGAACCATAATTAAATGTTTTCTTGAGTAATATAGTGAATCTGTGATTTAATTTGCGCTGCAATGACATTTCATCTCCTCAGTCTACAATTTTATCATGTTTCCTTCACCTCTGGGGGACATTTTAATTTGCCCAGGGCTTGTCAGAACTGAACACACAAACAGGTTGCGTATCACTTGTAAGAATGAGGTATTTATTGCTTTGGGATCCCTCTGTTTGGAGGCCTGGAGGGAGATTCTCACCTTCTGCAGGGAAGTTATTGCTTTCCCAGCAGACAGAGGGACCAACCCAACAGGAACTAGAGTTTGTGGTGGAGGTCACTGCCATTACTAGATGAAGAGGTGAGGTTTAACATTCTAGCTGCTTCACGAGAACACCTCATTTACTGCAGTTCTGTTCACATTTACTTTAGCCATGATTGCTGTGCAAACAGAAAAGTGAAACGATTCAGGATGAAAAGTAGTTACTTCCTGTCTCTTTGCACCTTTTAAAGCAAAGTTGTTTTATTTGTGAGGAAGGAGTCATCGCGGATCACAGAGAAAAACATGCAGAAACTTCTCCACCCATAAAAAAAATAAGCTACAAGCTAACTAAGCCACTAAACCACCAGGGGCTTCCTATAAATGCTCAAATTATAACACTATAGATCAAAAAGTTTTACTTTGGTCATTGTGAATGATAATACAGATTAAATTTGATTTGACAACTTTAGCTTGGATAAATTAAAAGTTTTTACTTTTTTCAATTCAAATTTGTTGGCAAGTTTACTTTGCAAAGGTGGAAAATAACAATCTTCATTGTGTTGGAGCTTGTTTTTCCCCCCGTAAATACATCTAAGCTAATAATCCTTCTAAGCTTTCAAGTTCAGCCAAGTCCCCTCTCCCAGATTCAACCAGATCGCTATTGAAACGCTATTAGAGGTGGGCACATTTTAAACAGAAGGAGGGGCCCCCAATCTAAGTCTGCTCCAGGCCCCACACAACCTTAGGCCAGCCCTGAACGTATTTATTCAACTTTGTGTCCCTGTGAAATCTGTACACATTTGATTCAATTAGTTTGAAACATGCAATTCTGCTGAAATTATTTCCACAGTTCTTTTAAGTTTATTCAACAAGTTTTTGCAATACGATGATTTAACGGCTTTCAGTTCAGTTTCTACATCTTGTTTTGACAAAAGATGTAGAAACTGAACACGGAGCCTGACTATTTAAGAATCTTCTAAACCTCTCTTTGATTTTAGGCTGCTGAACATAACTAGGCAAAATCTCTATTTCAAAAGGGATTCAAATATGTGTCAGCTGAACTATATTGAAACATAAAATATTCAGAAAATCATATACTAATAAGACAAATATTACAATCTAGCTCCATAGCAAATCTCAACACTTAGAGAAATAAACTAGCATGTAAGCAGCTCAATTAATTTCTGTGATCTGTGTTGATAATGATTACAGAAGGGAAATATGTCGGGATGAAATGGTAATGGGTGAGAGCTGCACATGCAGTTGTTCAACCCTGAATAGCATTTAATAATAATACATTTTATTTAAAAAAAGGCGCCTTTCTGGACACTTAAGGTCACCGTACAAAAGGATAAAAACACAATGTTAGAAACAAAGTCAAAACACAGAATAAAAACCATTTAAAAAATACAAAGGCTGCAATAGCATTTACAGCCATCACAGTTTTCAACAAATGTAGAAAAAACAATAAACAAACATGTTTTTTTTTGTGTATTATGTTTTCAGATGTTGGAGAAGGAACACCTTTAAAAGCGAAGCAAACAGCTGCAAAGCTTCTCTTATTTAAACAAAGTTGATTTTTACAAATGCTTGTAAGTAAAAATGAAAATACATATTTAAAAAAAATCAGAATTTAAGATAGTCCTGGAATCTCCTTCTGTTTCATAATTTATAAAGTGTAGCTACATGACGAGGTTGTCCGGCTTCATAGTTTAAATAGGATGAAACGTTTGTTAGCTGAAGGCCAAAGTGGGGGGATTATCTGCGGTGCAAATCTCTTCTGACCTGGAGTTTTACCCTCAAACACAAACAGCTCACCTGTTGAGATTTATTAGGAGATAGTCTGACCATTAGCATGCTCAGCAGCTGCAGGCTCAGGCATGTCCAGGATGCAGCCACATCCATCCTCTGTGACTTTTTAACCTTTTCCAGGAGTAATCCACCAGCTGGAGACGTACTGGATCTTTGGGTGCAATCCCATGAGGGAAACCTTTAATTAGTTTTATTGTTAGATTAACCTGTTTATAAAACTAACATTTTTGTTCTTTGTTAAAAAAGCTTTAAAACTATTTAGCCCTTTATATTGTGTAACACAGCCTGGTCTGTTGTTACTTCTGCATTTCTCCAAGCTCGCACTTAAGTGTGAAAAAGTCTGAAGCTGGTCATTTTTCCATTGCCACTTAAACTGTTTGTCACCAAAATGCATTCTTTGGTTCCTTCATATTTACTTTAAGACCTGGTGATAGTGAGCGATCAGCAGGAGTTCAATTATTAATATTTTTTAAGCTGGCATCTGTAACCCTATAAGTCCAAATGAAGAATTTTTGATACAAATATTTTTGAGACCTCTACTTCTTCAACAAAGTCAGTATTTTTCTGAACACACAATTTACAACATACAAACAAACATATATTTTACACAAGCTATATAAAAATGCTGAAAACATTAGGAAAATGTTTTTTTTTTTGGTCTAACGTATCACTTACGATACAAAGAAAATACTGTATATTCTTCAGTGATGGCATTAAGGTGTTGGTTGTTGTATCTGTAATACTTTATCGGCTGGTTTTGCTCTTCTTTTATATCTCTCTTTGCCGGTGTAGAAGCAGACTCCCTTTCCTCTCCTCTTTTTTCACATTTTCTCCATTTTAGCATTTTCTCTCATCTGTTTCTCTCATTTTTTCTCCTCTTCTACCTTCCCATTTCAGTGTCCATTGAGCATGAAATAGTCCCAAAATAAAAGTCTAATAAAATTTCTTGCATATATAAATCAAGCGTAGCACTACGGCAAAAGCGGTAAGGCTCCACTTGTGAAAGTAAAATCTGTTGGGCTCTTTTTGGTATCAAGACAACAATTTTTATTGCCACATTGCCAGACAGGACACACACAAAAAAGAAAAATAAAGCCTGACTTTTTATTTATTTTTTATTTTTAAAGCAACCAAAAAGATTGTCTTTTTTTAATTGAGAAGTTTCCTCAAAAGTACCTGTATCAGACTTTATTAATGAGTCCACTGGCCAAAACAGGGTTCAGAACCACAACCAACACAAAACTATTTCCAATCATGTGAAAATGTAAAGATTTCAGCCTTTTTATGATCGTTTTATGCAGACGTGAACAGGAGCTCTGCTGCATGAGCTCAACAAAAACACACAAATGTTGGACTTGTCTTCACTGTTTACATGAATGTCTTATGGTGAACAAAATTTGTCAGATATCAACTGCTGCAGTTATTTGATAAATGTAGTTTATTCTCTATAGTGTAACGTTTAGGTTGTGACGTCACTTTCATCGTTTTCATGCCTGCAAGCAACAATAAACATTTACACAACCAAAACAAAAACCTATCCGTCTTAAAATGATCTGCTCTGGGTTTAAACGCTTCACAGGCATTTTAAGTGTGACATTTCAAAGCATTGAGAAGCTCCCTGAGGAAAACAAGCCTTTTGTCCGTGGACATGGAAGCCCATGGGAGTCTTTCCCTTTTACAAACCCACAGTAAGAGCTTGCTTTAGGTCTCCTCTGACCCCTGTCCTTTGAACCTGCAACCCTCTGCAGTGCTGCAAACAGAGGCGGCGCTCTGCCCCTGGTGTCAGTCATGGCCAGCTGCCCAAAGCCTTTGTGATGCAAACACTTGTGACTGACAGAGAGCAGAACTTTCTTTTTTAGATTTTTAGCAGCTATGGCTGAAAGGATATGGACAACTTTCTGATGAATAATTTCTATCAGATCCCTATTTGGTGTAGCTGCTGATATTTAAAATAATTTGGGATTCTTACCGTTGTCCTCGACGGTGAAATAGAAGATATCGCTGGTGGCGTTGCTCCCATCTAACAGCACATAACAGATCTTCATGTCGTTGATTTCAGCTGTTGTTGCGATGAACAGAGGGAGACAAACATTTGGAGGAAATTACAACGTTTCTGTGCGACAAACACTTTTACAAAGTTTTCGCATCTGATTTGGCCAAAAAAACGTACGTCTGTCACTTTAAAACTGTGACCATGTTAAAGTATCATTAGTATCGCACTACCATAAATAAACATACAATTCCTACTGTGAAATTTACTGTAGTTGTGTATATTTTTATTTAGTCCTGAAACTATGACTTTCTTTTATAATGTACTAGTAAATCAGTCCCATGCTCTAACACTACATAACAGAGCCAGTGAAGACAATTCGTCATGTTGTTTCTGTTTAAATTGGGAATGGTTTTCTTATTCATAGTCTTAGATAGCATCCACCATAATAATTGATACTTTATTCATCTCAACATGGAGAAATTCACTTCTGCATTTAACCCATCCCCTTTGCGGAGCACTGTGCCACTGGGGGCGCCGGGGAGCAATCAGGGGTTAAGGGTCTTGCTCAGAGAGCCAGAGTGCAGGAAGTTGGGATCGAACTGGGTACTTACAACCTTCTCAGAGCGCAAGCGCACTGCTCTAACCACTAGGCTACCACTCCCCCACTTTCCTACTTTAATAGAAGTAGGAAAATATGTTGATCAGTCATGTGATTTTAAATTTTTTTAAAGAGGAGTTATTATCTCTTAATGTGCAAATTAATTATTTTATTTAAAAATGACATCAAAAGAAGTTTTTTTCCCTCAGATTTCAACGGTTTTACTGAAGTGACTATGAGGAAACATGTTTGTTGTCACGTTTTGCCTCATTAGTGCAGGGTTTGACCTTATCGACTTAATTTTTACTTTTAACTTAACCGGTCTGTGGCTGATTGCAAAATTATTGCACCTGAAAATAAACAAAATGGCAAAAACAGGCAAATAACTTTATTTTTCTAAGGTTTTTTATGAATCTAATCAAAGACATAAAATAAAATAGAGGAATGAAAATATAATGAAAAGTCAGAAGTGAATGCTGCTTGTCAAGACTTGATGCAATCAACTGGGTTCCCTTAGATAGGAACTTTTTTGTCCAATCTGTATAATCTGATTGAATTTGACTTTGGAAAGTGCCTTGAGATGACATGTTTCACGGCGCTATATAAATAAAATTTAATTGAATTGAACATTTAAATTCAAAGCAAGCTACAAAATCAGAAGCAATCTTTAAAAACCTTAAATTAAGTTTGAGCATTTTCCAGGTCAAGATTAGCAAGGAAAAGAGAACACAGTATGGAAAACCACTTGTATCTACAAATACATTTCATTATTCCACTTTCTGAATGATGAACATATGAATTTCTACACCAAATTGCAAAATCACCGCTTTTCATGTTGATTGAATATGTAGAACACTTTTTTTTACCATGATTTCAGCTTCTTCTTCTCTCATCAAATCTCAAGTTTAAAATGTTTTTTGCATCAGGGGTTCTTTTCTACAGATATGTTGTCTATAGGTTAACATGTTTTTGTTCATAGTTGATGCTGTTTTGTGGTGATTTGAGCAAATCTACAAATAAAATCTGTGTTTGATACCAGAAGGGATCCACATGTCAAATGAAAATCCAGGAATTTTACTTCAAAAGTCTGAACTTGTGTGAACTCTAAAAACGGTCACCTGGGGAAACGTTAGGGAGATTTTTTTTGTTGGTATTTGTGGGCATAAATTTGTTATTTTTATATATATTTTTTTAAGTTAGACATGTAAAACCTAAGGCAAACTAAAAGTAGAAATTGCAATGTTATACTGAACTTTTACTCTTCAGTAAGACGTGGCTTTAAACATGGGAGTATACATTTGTTTTTAAAGAATATAATATTTAAGGGATTTAGGGGGTAATAATAAAATTCAGCTCTTTAAACTTTGAAAACAACATTTTGTGAAATTAGTGCTGTTCAGTTTTGGTCTTCAGGGGTCGATGTCCTGCACGTTTTAGGTGTGTCCTTGCTCCAAATCTGACAAAAATGGCTGGATGACCTCTTCAGCAAACTATCAAGTTCAGCAGGGGCCTGGTAATGACTCCTTCATTTTACTTGGATGTGTTGAAGCTGGAAAACATCTAAAATGTGCAACAAAAAAACATGCAGACACCGACCCTCTGGGTTGAATTTAGACATTGTTAAATAATTTTGTGGTGTGCTTACCTTGAGTGAAGGTCTTGATGCTATGATTGCCCAACTCCATATTCATGATGAAACCATGCAACGGGGCCTCAGACACAGTGTACTTCAGGACCTTCTGGGGACTGTCTCTGTCCTCCGATCTCAGGACCTTGCTGGTGAAAACGAAGCCCAGGTGTCCCATTTGGAGGACTTTCAGCGAAGCAGCAGCTTTATTGACCACAATCTGGGGAACGCCATTGTCCACTGTGTTGATGTGGATGGTCATCGTTTGAGGCCTGCGTGTCTCGTACACAGTGTCAGGAAAGACATAAAAGTCTGTGTGAGTGCCGTCCGTGACTATGAAAGAAAAGCTGTCCTCGTTGGTCTCTGTGCCATCGTGCTTGTAGCTAATGAGGTTCTCATTAAGGTCCTGCTTGGTGAAGGCCGTAATCGGCCGGGTGTTGTTGAAGAGCAGCTGGCCGTGCACGGGTACCTGCGTGACTGTAAAACGTAGCAGGTTGTCGGGCGTGTCGCGATCCTCAGCCGTTAGCTCAAATGGCGTAATCAGCTTGATTTCTCCCTCCTCCACAACCAACTTGTGCACAGTGACGACAGGTTTCTTGTTATCTACGTCAGTAATGGACACTCTGAAGGTCCGGAAGACGGGATTGTAACCATCTGTCACCTCAAACTCGAAGCTGTCCATCTTGACCTCATCGTCCGAAGTGTGGATGTAGTAGATCTTGTTGCCAGCCAGCTGCAGCTGGGTGAAGGTTGATATAGGAACACCTGGGAGGTCGGTGCACTCTAAATGCCCCCGGCTGGGCGCTCTTGTAATGCTAAAGCTGAGATACTCATCAGGACTATTGATGTCAGATGTGCTAAGGAGGTCAGTGGTGAGAGTTACTTTCCCCCCTTCCTTCAGTGTCACACCTTTGTTGATTACATCTGGGAAAACCATGTCAATACTGCCAATGTTGATGTAAAAGTAGCGATCAATAAGCGGGTTGATGCCATCTGTGACATCAAATTTCAGCAGGTCACGGATGCCCTCCTGGCCTGTGTGTACGTACTGAATGAGCTGCTTGTCTATTTCATCCTGTGTGAAATTCATCCCCAGGGTTACGTTTCCCAAAACGTCACCGAATTTGCTTATACGCTGAAGGTAGCCCTGCCCAGGACCGTATCGCACAACGTACGTTAATTCTTTGTCTTCAGAGTCAAGGTCTGTCGCTTTCAAAGCCCTGTTACCGATCACCTTCGTCTCCCCAATCTCAACATCAAGGCCATCGTTTATAGCCATTCTTGGTGTCTCATCATCGACAGGAATAACCACGATGAGAACCGTTTTCTCAACGGCGTGTTTCCCATCAGACAGCCTGACCTCAAAGCTGTCTTCTTTGGTCTCAGAGTCATCATGTTCATAGACAATGTTGGCTGCTTCTTTGATCTGTTCTAAGCTGAACCTTTCTACAGTGATGGTGCCAGTGCTTAGCTGTTGGATTATTGCACCATGCTGTGGGTTTTTGATTATTTCAAAGAACAGCTCGTCCTCAGGGATGTCAGCATCAGCCGCGTTCAGAAATGGTGTGTCAATAGCAATGTTCATGCCTTCCATTACCACAAACTCTCGTGTGAAAATCTCCGGTTTCTCGTCGTTGGCTGGGATAACGACAATGTTAAGGAAGTGGCGTTCGGAGAAGTTGATGCCATCAGAGCAGCGGAATGTGACCTGATCCTCCACAGGTTCAACTCCTTTGTGGATGCTCTGGACATAGTAGATGTGACCAAGCGCAATGTCTTTAATGGTAAACGCCGTGATGGCAGTACCGGCTCTTGATTTCTCAGACCCTGTGGCTGGGGAGATGTTTTCCACGTAACCAGATGTTGGTTGGACGATAATGGTGCATAGGATGTCATCATTGTTGGTGTCAACATCCTCAGCTTGAATGTGATTTATGGTAATGACATTTTTCTCTCCTTCCACCACAACAAATTGCCCCCCAACTCTGACGACAGGTGGAATGCTGTCAACTGGAAGGATGGTCACATGAACAGTCACACCCTGGACTTTGTTGCCACCTACAACCCACTGATCAGACATATCAGACAGAGTTAGGTTGAAGGAGTCGTGTACTTTGACTGGACCGATTTCACCAGAAGTATGAGTATACACGACCAGTCCGTTGATGATGTCTTCCTGGGTGAACCTCTCAGCTGGCGCACCGTTAATGAGGATTTCACCCAGCCTTGGAGGTTCCTCGACAATGAAAGTAAGCATGAGGTCATCCGTGTCTTTATCACGTCCTTGAATGACGTTACTGGTGATCTCCGTGGCACCGTTCTCCAACACATCGATGGCAGCTCCCAACACGCCGGCTGGGAGCATGATGGTCGGGGTCTCGTCGTCGACTGGCTCTATGGTGACCCTGAGAGTAATGGGCACCTCGTGGAAACCATCACTCACTGCAATTTTGATTGTATCGCTGAGGGATTCCTCTCCACCATGGATGTAGGTCAAGCGACCGTTTGCGATATCTTCGAGAATGAACGTCTCACCATTGGACATATAAATACCTAGATATTGCAGCTGTCCATATTTAGGAGCCTGGGTCAAAGTGAAGATGATATTTTCATCGTCTGTATCAGTGTCAGTGGCATACAGTTCCTTACTGGTAATTATAAAAGTGCTTGTTTCCTTGACAGTAAATCCTGTGTTGATAATTTCGGGGGGTTTATTGTCAACTGGCTGGAGAAATATTGTAAATAATCCATCTGCTGAGTTACCAGCTGTGTCCTCCACAGTGAATGTGAACTGAGCTACTTTTGGAGTGATGCCCAGTTCCTGGTCTGGAGGCTTGTAAGCTACTTTGTGGTGATTAACCTGGGCTTGTGTAAACTCTGTAAGTACAGTGTCAGGACTGTCAGTGAGTACAATCGTCCCCAAGGGGGCTGGATTGTTCTCGTCCGTATCAGTAGGCACTTTAGTGATTGTGTATTTCAGATCTCTGTCTTCTGAATCTAGATCCGTGTAGCACAAGAATTTCTTTCGGAAAAATGTGAGCTCATATTCCTGGACAGTCATATGAAGTGTTGTGCCTGGGAACAGCTCTGGGGGGAGGTCGTCAACGGGAAGGATTTTAATGGTGAACCTGTGCTCGCCTGACTGATTAGGAGGGTCATTGTCATCCTGGACACGAAACACAAAGTGATCTGTCGCTGTGGTGGTGCTGTGAGGCCCGATGTGACGATAAAACAGCTTTCCATCGAGAATGTCCTTCTGAGACCACTCAGTGACCACCTGCTCAAACATCTCATCCGTCTCACTGAACTTCCACTGTGAAGGGTCAGTGGGTGGCTCAACTTGCCTGAGCAGGAGCTCCCCCATGGTGGAGAACGGCGCTTCAAGGATGAATCTTATAAACGAGTCCTCCGAGTCTATATCTGTGGCACTCAGGATGAAGGGGGAGATCTGCATCATTTCCTTCTTAAACAGCACCAGACCAGTGTTGGCGTTGATTATAGGCGGCTCGTCATCAGTGGGAACAATAGTGATGGGAAACAAAAATTCCACTTTATTTCTTCCATCGGTCATTCTTAAAATAATGTTATCGCTGTAGGTGTCGCTGCCGTCATGCTGGTACACCACAATTCCAGCGTCTAAATCGGACGGCGTGAAGAATTTCCTCCGCACCCCGAGCACAGTCAGGTCTCCGTGTTTCAGACCATCCACAACAGTGATCCTTACGTCGTCCAGGTTATCTTCATCACTGATTTCCAAATTCTGTGAGCTGGACAGAGCTCGGGACTGCCCTTCGAACAATAGCTGACCTGTATTTTTGGTTGCAACCGGAGCTAAGGTGTTCATAGGTTTCACCACTATCATAAAAGCAAATGGCTCAGACACGGCACCGTCAGAATCAACAATTTCAAACTCTAGCTGGAAAATCCTCTCTTGGTCCGAGTCCTCTGAGGGAGGCTTGTATGCTATTTTCAAATCTCTGATGTCCTTCTGGTTGAAGGAGGTGATGGGGAGGTTCTGATCATCCGTGCTGATTATATAACCCTGCTGAGGGCTCAGAGGCGAAGTAATGTTGAAAATCAAATCGTCCGGGTCAGATTCAACATCTTCAGCGGCCAGCATGTCACTCGAAATGGCCGTCATCACAAACTGATCGACCTCCATCATCATCATGGCTACAAAGCTGGGTTTGGGAGCAGTGTTCTCTGCACCCTCTCTGATTCTGACCATTGTTTGGAAGTGCTCCTGCATTATTGTGTTGCCCTCAGTGTCCTGCAGCTCTACCATCATTGGAATATAGTCTCTGTTTGGTGACTTGGTTTTAGCAGTGTGTTTGTAGCGAATACCCATATTTACAAACTTATCGCAGTCGACCAGTTGGCCACTGGGAGGGCCATTCAAAAGTGTGCCATACCTGGGGAGACCTCCAGCGCCGACCAGCGTGGTGGTCTTACACTGCGTGACGCCGTCCTCGAAGGAAAACTCCAGAGCCTTTTTGTCAATTGGGCTGCTGTCCCCATTAAGTTTCTCCACATTGAGGGGCATATTCCTGAGGATGATCTCGAGCTGCTGGAAAACCACCTCCACCTCCAACATGAATGGGACGATAACTGTGTCTGTGTGGGAATCATAGCGAAGCTGCAATTTTACACGATCCCTGCTGGGGCTCCGAGATCCAAAATGAGTATATTTCACTTCGTTGGCTCCAAAAGAACAGGGAAACCTTTTTGGGGTCAACACCCCAGGTTTCTGGGTCAGCGGGTCGTTGTCCAGAACTGTTATGTGGCAGCGGTCACCGGGCTGCACTTCTGTAATCAGGTCATTCACAGGGTCCAAAAACACTGACCTCCCAAAAGGCACCCTGATCCCATTGTTAGCGATGATGATGTCGTCTTCATTAGGTCCAGACTTGTGGTAATAGAGGTGACTGGTATCAAACGGCTCTGAAAGTACTGAAACAGGACATGAGCTGAGACACAGAGTCAAGAGTAAGCACCTAAGAAATTCCACATTTCTGCAAAGTTGGGAACTTTGCAGAAAACCAGCCATGTCCACTGTTAGTTGTCCTGCGGTTAATTTATGTCACAGATTCCTCCTCTGCATGAAACAAACAAAAAAGCATGAAAAAGGAAACTTCTTCCTGATTGTCTGTGCCTTTGGATCAGTCTCTGTGTGTCTGTGTGGCCACACAGAGGCACGAGTGTGGTGAAGGCTGGAGGGCTGTGCAGGTAAGAATGAAACTGTAGACAGTGACAGGCACCGACTCCTCCTTCTGTCAGCACAGGGAGGGAGCCTCCGGCCCCCATGGCTAATTTAAGAAAGACCATTGGACAAGCCTGAAAAAGAGCCGCTCCAACCAACACTAAACCCCTTCCTCTCCTTTCCCCAAAAGGGTGATGGGAGAATAAAATAAATAGATAAACCCAATAAAGCTACTTTATTAGAATCTGTACCGTGGGACTGGGCCATTTGTGTAAATCAAAATTTAAAATTTGAATTACAATTTAGAAAATGTTTGTTCATGAAAAATATATTTTTCATGTACCATAATCTAATCCAAATATTCCCTCCACACATTGAAATGGTTTATTTTGATTTTCCGGGGTTTTTTAATCACAAACTAATGTAAAACATAAGAACTTATTTGCATCTTATGTGCGTTGTTGAAGTGGAAAGCACCAGTGCCCTCTAATGGGTTAATGCATCTCAACTGGAGGAATGAAGCAGGAAAACACATATTTACTTAATAAATATTTGCAGTGTGGCAAAGTTCCTTAGCAGTTTATTTCATTTGTTTCTATAAACACTTTTTTTATGTATCATGATTCCCCTCTGGGATCAGACACAACTTCTAAAAGGCGTGAAGGTGGATTTAGACCTACAACTGTTCAATCAGAAATCCCTTTCAAAAGGTCTATTTGCATCAAGATTACATCAATTTGAAGCAGTTTTCTACTAGAATAGAAAACTGCTATTCTGTCTCGAAAAGATTAGATCCTGTTGTACAGATAAGGACTGGATCATGAACAATCAAAGTGAGACTGCAGTGATTTGATTTCTGAATCAAACTCTCAACATGATTATTAGTTGAATGCTGATCTTCTTTTTTGCCATCACTTTAATGCCAAACATTTTTCAAAGTTATCTTTGAAAAATGCACCTTGCAAAAAAATAAAAAAAACGTCATCTCTTCCATATTTGTTTGCATTAAAGCCACAATTTCTAATGTACTTTTTGGGTTGTTATGTAATAGACAGAAAAAGGGTACACAATTTTGACATGCAAGGAAAATTATACAAGGCTGTAAGTTTTTTTTTCCAAATAAAAATCTGAAAATAGGGCATGCATTTGTACTTTAAAGGAGCTATAAGTAACACTGACACCTTGTGGCTTAAATCAGTACAACAGCTTGCCAATCACAACAATCTAATATGCCGTTTTTAAACGGTGTGTTGCTGTTGTGAATTTTTACTTACATGAAATAGGTATATTATGGTGGGTATATTATGGTGCGCTCTTTGCTGGGACCACTAGGAGGTCTCATATGATTGGCTGAGGAACCAGGAAGTAAACACAAGCTACACACTGCACTGAAGTAGTTCCGGACCGTACCTCTAGGTTTGAAAGGAGAAAAACGTGACTACGACACTGTTGATGAAGAGGACCGATTGTTTATAGGGGACGTTGCTTCCATCCAGGGTGACAAAAGAGAATGACTTAGGTTGATTTTACAGTAAATATCTTACTTATAGCTCCTTTAATGGGGAAACATTTATCCACTGCCCTCAGCCTTAGCACTGGCTCTCCACAGGGCTGTGTGCTCAGTCCCCTGCTCTATTGTTTATATACACATGACTGCACCTCTACCCACCACAGCAACACCATCATCAAGTTTGCTGATGACACCACAATAGTGGGGCTTATCTCAGGAGGCGACGAGTCGGCCTACAGGAGTGAGGTGGAGCGGCTGTTGGTGTGGTGCAGGGAGAACAATCTGCTCCTCAACAACTCAAAGACAAAAGAACTCATAATAGATTACAGGAGGAAAAAAACGGACATTACACCACTAACCATTGGGGGGAAATGTGTGGAGAGGGTAGCTGACTTCCGTTTCCTGGGGGTCCACATTGAGCAGGGCCTCACATGGAACATCAACACCCTGGAGCTGACAAAAAAGGCCCAGCAAAGACTGTACTTCCTGAGGGTTCTCAGGAAGAATAACATCAAAGAGAAACTGCTGGTGTCTTTCTACAAGTGCTGCATAGAGAGCATATTGACTTATTGTATCTGCGCATGGCATAACAGCAGCACTGCGGCTCAAAAGAAAGCTCTACAAAGGATTGTGAATACAGCCCAAAAAATCATTGGCTGCCCTCTCCCCTCATTGGAGGACTTGCACAGCGACCGCTGTCTAAAAAAGGCACAACCCATCACAAAGGACACTTCTCATCCTGGACATTCTCTGTTTACACTGTTGCCTTCAGGCAGACGATACAGAGTAATCAGAACAAGAACCAACCGTTTTAGAGACACTTTTTACCCGACAGCAATAACAAAACTAAATGCAACCAAAAATAACCATTAATTATCATGGATGATGTGTGTGAGAATGTGCTATTTTTAATTTTTTTAGTTGTTTTTTTCAGTTATTTGTTATTTATTTCTTATATTGTGTGGAAATTGAGGGACAGAGATTTATTTATTTTTTATTTATTATTGTTTTTTTTTTTTTAAACATATGCACGGATCGATGGCACTTTTTAAATTTCGTTGTTCTTGTGACAATGACAATAAAGTTTTCATTCATTCATTCATTCATAACTCTGATAACTTTAAAAAAGCATTACTTTAGAAGTCACTGATTAATAAACAAAACCTGTTTATGTAATTCTATCTCATTATAAATGCAGGAGTTGTGTGAAGACCTCGGAGGTTTGTTAGAGAAGATTATTGAACAACAGCATTATGACAACCTAGAAACACAGTAAACGGGTCATGGAGAAACCTGTATAGAAATTCAAAGACATTAAGGTCATAAATCAATATCCCCAAGCTTTGAACATCTCGCTAGGTTTTGTTTAATCCATCTTCTGAACATGGAAAGAGTTCGGCACAACTGCAAAGCTCCAAAGACTGGTGGTCTAGCTGAACATAGCATTAGTCAGTGAGGCAGCCGAGAGGTTCACAGCAACTCTGGAGGAGCTGCAGAGACCCACAGCTCAGGTGGAAGACTCTGTTAACAGGACAACTATTGGTTGTCCAATAGCACTTTTCAATACTTTGAATTGTCTTGTTATTGAAATGTGCTTTACAAATAAACTTGCCTTGCATTGCCTTGTACAATTACAATCTGGCCTTTTATTGATGGGACAGCAACAATTGTTGAACAACAGCCATACAAAAAATCCAGTTTGCAGATTTCTACAAGCAATATAGGGGAGACAACAATGTGTTCCTGTTGAACACATTGTGGAAAATGTGCAAAATGATCAAGCTGAATGTTTTGGATAACGTCCTAAACGTTAGATGTTTCCTGATGGTGAAGCACCGATGATAACACACAGCTGTGTGCTAATGTGAGGGACCAAGCAGTGAAAGAAAGCATAAAAGACACGGGAAAAATGTCTTCAGAGTGGGTCTTTCATTCCACCCAAAAAGAGTTCCACAAATGACTATTTTGGGTAACGGACCCATAAAAGAGGCCAGTTAAATCTAACTTTACTCAAAAACAACTTCAAGAAGATTAGCTGAGCAAATTTAACTCCAACTGACCTAACACAAAAACACGGATGTTTTCCTTACATAATTCAATTCAATTAAATTCAATTGTATTTATATAGCGCCAATTCATGAAACATGTCATCTCAAGGCACTTTCCAAAGTCAAATTTAATCAGATTATACAGATTGGGTCAAATTATACAGATTGGTCAAAAGGTTTCCTCTAAAGAAACCCAGCAGGTTGCATCAAGTCTCTCCAAGCAGCATTCACTCCTCCTGAAAGAGCGTAGAGCCACAGTGGACAGTCGTCTGCATTGTTGATGGCTTTGCAGCAATCCCTCATACTCAGCATGTATGAGGGATGATGATTTTTTCTGTGTCCAGTGTTTTTGGGGTGCACCTAGTTTTTCATCAGTTTTCTCGCTAAATAAGAACATATTTGATGTGTATTGATGATGACATAATTCAATATTTGTTACTGGTCCTCACAACCAGTGACCGTTTCGATGTGTTTATGATGTTTTTATGTTTTCATGATGTAAAGAAATGTGCTACATAAATAAACTTGACCTGGCTCCCTGGTTTAATTCAGAGCTGCATTCCTTGAAACACAATGTTAGGAAATTGGAGAGAAAATGGCGCTCTACACACCAAGAGGAATCCTACTTAATCTGGAGGGACAGTCTATTGTTGTATAACAAGACCCTTCGCAGAGTTAGAGCAGCATATTTTTCATCATTAATTGAGGAGAACAAAAATAATCCTAGATTTCTCTTTAGTACAGTTGCCAAACTTACTCAGAGCTGCAGCTCTGTGGATCCATCCATTCCCTTAGCTCTTAGTAGTAATGATTTTATGGCATTCTTCATAAATAAAATTGATGCCATTAAAAATAAAATAATTGTCATCTTCCCAAACATGATTACCTCATCCCCAGTAAGTAAGGCAGCATTGGAGGAATCTTTAGAACCTGCGCTGTGTCTGAACTGTTTAGAAGCAGTAGAGCTTTCTGAGCTATCTAAAATCTTAGCTTCATCTAAACCTTCTACCTGTATGTTAGACCCAATCCCAACCAAGTTGTTTAAGGAGGTATTCCCTTTGATCAGTGGTCCTATTTTAGACATGATTAATCTATCCTTAGTAAATGGATATGTACCACAGGTTTTTAAAGTAGCTGTTATTAAACCTTTACTTAAGAAACCTTCTCTTGATCAAGATGAGCTAGTAAACTACAGACCTATATCTAATCTTCTTTTCGTATCTAAAATTCTTGAGAAAGTAGTTGCTAATCAACTTTGTGAACATTTACAAAGCAATGACCTACTTGAGGAGTTTCAGTCAGGCTTCAGAGCTCATCATAGCACTGAAACGGCTCTGGTGAAGGTCACTAATGATATTCTCATGGCCTCAGATAATGGACTTGTGTCTGTACTTGTCCTGTTAGATCTTAGTGCTGCATTTGATACAGTTGATCACAATATTCTCCTACAAAGACTTGAGCATACTGTTGGGATTAAGGGGAAAGCATTAGGCTGGTTTAAATCTTAACTGTCGGACAGATTCCAGTTTGTTCATGTTAATAATAAATCTTCCTCAAACTCTAGGGTCACCTGTGGAGTACCACAGGGTTCAGTCCTTGGACCAATTCTCTTTACTATATATATGCTTCCGATTGGCAAAATTATCAGACAGCATGGGATTAATTTCCACTGTTATGCTGATGACACTCAGCTATATTTATCCATAAATCCCGATGAATCCAATCAATTACTTCGACTGCAGTCATGTCTTGATGACATCAAAAGCTGGATGACTTTAAATTTCCTGCATCTAAATTCTGACAAGACAGAAGTTGTAATCTTTGGGCCAGAGTCCTCAAAAAATAAACTTCTTAACCAATCACTTAATCTGGATGGCATTAACTTGGCCTCTGGTAATAAAGTAAAAAATCTTGGTGTTATTTTTGACCAAGACATGTCATTTAAATCCCATATTAAACAGGTTTCCAGAGTTTCCTTTTTTCACCTCCGGAATATCGCCAGAATTAGAAACATTCTGTCCAGGAGTGATGCTGAAAAACTAGTCCATGCATTTGTTACTTCAAGGCTGGACTATTGTAATTCTTTACTATCAGGAAGTCCACAAAATGCAGTTCAAAGCCTTCAGCTGATCCAAAATGCTGCAGCAAGAGTTCTGATGAAAATCAACAAGTGGGATCATATTTCTCCAATTTTAGCTTCCCTTCACTGGCTTCCTGTTAAATCAAGAATAGAATTTAAAATTCTTCTTCTAACGTATAAAGCCCTTAATAATCAAGCCGTTTCAGTGCTATGATGAGCTCTGAAGCCTGACTGAAACTCCTCAAGTAGGTCATTGCTTTGTAAATGTTCACATAGTTGATTAGCAACTACTTTCTCAAGAATTTTAGATAAGAAAAGAAGATTAGATATAGGTCTGTAGTTTACTAGCTCATCTTGATCAAGAGAAGGTTTCTTAAGTAAAGGTTTAATAACAGCTACTTTAAAAATCTGTGGTACATATCCATATGATTACCCCGTATGTTCCTAACAGAGCACTTCGCTCTCAGACTGCAGGTCTGCTGGTGGTTCCTAGAGTCTCTAAAAGTAGAATGGGAGGCAGATCCTTTAGCTATCAGGCTCCTCTCCTGTGGAACCAACTCCCAGTTTTGGTCCGTGAAGCAGACACCCTGTCTACTTTTAAGACTAATCTTAAAACTTTCCTTTTTGACAAAGCTTATAACTAGAGTGGCTCATGTTACTCTGAGCTACCTTTATAGTTTTGCTGCTATAGGCTTAGGCTATTGGAGGACATCAGGGCCTATTTTTCTCACTCTACTGATTTCTACTGTTCTCCAGATTTGCATTGCATTACATTGAAATGACTGTTGTCATTTCAGCTTTTAACTTTTTGTTCTCTCTCTTTTTTCTTCATAGTAGGTACACCTGGTCTGACGTTCTGTTGACTGTGAAATCATCCAGGGAGGACAGATCACCGACTATTACCATCTAATGTAGAACAGATTACTAGATCAATGTGTGCTTCTGTGCTTTTTGTCTCTCTTGCTGTGTCTCTGCTCTGTCTTCTGTAACCCCCAGTCGGTCGAGGTAGATGACCGTTCATACTGAGCCCGGTTCTGCTGGAGGTTTTTCCTTCCCGCTAACGGGTGTTTTTTCTTTCCACTGTCGCTTCATGCTTGCTCAGTATGAGGGATTGCTGCAAAGCCATGTACAATGCAGACGACTCTCCCTGTGGCTCTACGCTTCTCCAGGAGTGAATGCTGCTTGTCGGGACTTTGATGCAATCAACTGGTTTCCTTATATAGGAACATTTTTGACCAATCTGTATAATCTGACCCAATCTGTATAATATGATTGAACTTAACTTTGTAAAGTGCCTTGAGATGACATGTTTCATGAATTGGCGCTATATAAATAAAATTGAATTGAATTGAATTGAATTGATCTGTTGTGTGTTATTTTCCTCCTGAAATTGAACTCAAATGGTGCCTTTATCAGATTTATCCTAATCAAGGGATTTTTAAATAATTGACGCCGGAGTCGCTGATGAAACCCACATCCTGATACCTAAATTATGTTTACCCTGAGTTTGGTTCAGCCAGTCTTTAAAAAGCACATCCTATTGTCATGGGTAAGGCCCACAACACTGTATTTTAGCTCTTGCACATAACTTTGTTGACGGTTTTCCTTCATTTTGTCCTTTTATTTTTAGCCTTTGCCATGCATGATAGACGTGGTTGTTTCAGCTCCGGCAGCTGGAGATAGGCACCAGCACCCCTCGTGACCCCAACAGGGATAAGCGTGTAGAAAAATGGACGGATGGATGGTTGTTTCAGCTCCTGTTCTGTGCTTAGAGGTCACCATCTGAGCTGAGGAGTAACTTTTTTCTGGTAGTTCACACATGATTAACATAATCCCTAATGGGATTAGAACAATTGATTTTGGACCTGTAACAGTTTTGAATTTAGTCCCCAGTGTGTGTTTGTTATTAGTTTGATATCCTATTACCTTTTGTTCACTTTGATGTTTAAAAAAAGTTCAGGAATAAAGCTCAAGAATGCTTTATTTGTCGTAGATACCAACAAAGTCTTTCCGGTCAGGTTCTGTACTCCTGGCCAAGGTCATGTTAAGATAAAAATAAAGAGGAACCTTTTATGGATCGTCATCACAGTTGAGTCTGATCCTCATTCTCATGCTTCAGTCTCCGTCGCCGACCTTTTTCTTGATCACAGTGAACGCTTCCTTGATATTTAAATTATTAAACAAACCAATAAATGAGAAAAAAGCCTTTGACCTATCCATCTCGTGCATGTTTGCTGGCTGGAAGTCTTGTGTATGGAGAATTTTAATTCAAAACATGTCCTCAGAATATCATAAAAACAAATCATAAATGAGGAACAAACGCTTATTGGGTCGTTTTTTTGGGGCAACAACTCTGCAATCTGCCTGGATGTGTGGGCCAGATAGCACAGATGCTGTTTTCATTCAGGCATGCCGTGTCACATTTTTCAGCGCATCCTCTAAATAAATCCTGCCCTCCTCACTTGTCCGTCCAAAAATACACGTGGGCCACTTACCAAATGGTGTAACTACAGAAACAAACCAGCGCTCTCCAGAGATTCACTTACATTTCTCCCTTTAGGAAGGAGGATCAGAAAACGAGGACCTGTGGACTCAGCTGCCGACTTCTCCGTCTGAAATTAGGTGTTAAATAAAAGAAAGCACGGTCACGTCTGTTTGTGTGGGCTGGCGGCTGTGTGAGCCTGTTGTCGGGCTAAAGGGTAACATTAACGCAGCCATTAGGTTTCCTTTTAATTCAGACATGAAAGACAAGACACGCCTTTAATGAGAGTCCAAGGTAAACAGACAGAGATGCTGGTTGGAAGCCAGGCCCAGACGCCCAGGATCAACTCTTCATCCAGGGGAAAGCTCCTGATGACAGCAGCCACTAATGATCTCATGATGGATGGAATACAAAGCCTAGCAGATCCGGCCCCATGGACAGGAGGCACAATTTGTTTTGGTTTCACGTCGTGCCTTCACTTCCTCTGTCTGCTTCAGCCTGTTAATTGGTTAAATAAGCTGCACTCGTTTAATGCGTTTATCATGCTGTCATGCTTTCACAACGTTCACTCACTCACGAATCGATTCGCAGATTGGTAGGCAAAGGCACGCCGACATGTGGCAGGGGAGAGCTGGATTCAAACTCACAACTTTCTGATTGTAAGGCAACTGTTCTTTCCACCGAGCAACAGCTGTCCTCTTATTCTTGTTTTTTTTCTTCTTAATGATTAATTTTTTTATTTTTTTTTGCAAATGTTTTTGTCCAGTTTGGTTTGGTTTTGGTACCGGTGGCAGCTTGTTAAAAGAGGGCGCCGCCCCTTTAAAATTGCAGGAATAAAGGAAAGACGAAGTTAACAGATTACAAACTAAAACTAATTATCACACCTGTTCTCACATGAAACGTATCTGACTTTGGATTTTTCAGCATTCACCAGACATTTAGAGTTTATTTGAATATTTTTTTGCGTAGGACTAAATACATACATTTAAATGGCGGTGAGGTTGTATGCATATTACTTTTTTGCTTAATGTGACTTCATGCTGGACTCTAATTTATCCTCCTCTGTGTGGAGCTTTCTGCGCCATTCGCCAATTAGCACTTTTTGTTTCATTCTTCATAGAAATCAGATTTATTTCTGATACTTGTCAGTCAAAGTCACACACCTGACCTGGTAGCTCAGAGTTTATCGTTTTGTTGAAATCTCCAACCTCTGTGCCCAACCCCAGCCGCCACTGGTCCAGTTTCATTTTGCTGTAGTTTTTTTTTTTTTTTTAACATGGATAACCTGTATAGTCTTACTTTGATTGTTATCAGTGTGGTGGTAACAATCTTTATCCACGTTCAATTTTTTACTTTTACAGTGGAAACATTCATTTTATTACATAGCATATCACAGGGGTCTGCAACCTGTGGATCTTTGGACCTTTCACAGTGGCTCTTAATAACTTTGGCTACAAATTATATTTTTATTATGGTATTTAAATGTAAAAATGATAATAAATGTAGGTTTTAGCAGTTTTCTCTTGGCATAATTGCTTTTCATTTTCACAACAGAATAATGCTAAAAGTGCCAGTAATATTTAATTTTAAATCAATTTTTTTTTCTTTATGCTGGAGACTATGATTTTTTTTACATCATTAACCACAAATATCAACATCCCGTCCATCCTCTTTTTTTAAACCTCAAAATAGACATTAAAGGGCGTTTCTTTAACGATGACAACATATTTCCTACAGCAGATCTTTATCAAAAATTATAACTTGTCTTTTTTCAAAAGGCCAGGCAACATTTGCGGCTCTGAATGAGTTTAATTCAAGTGGACTGTAGGAAAAATGGCTCTTTGGACTGTAAAGGTTGCAGGCCCCTGACCTAGCATAATAGCATGAGGCAAAGTAAAATACTTCATGTCTTTCTTTATGGATGATTATTCCTCCCAGCAACCATATTGCCTCACTCTGAAAATCATGATAAATAAGATTTACATTTTTTTTATTTAAGGATAGTTTAAATTATATATTATATGTTTGGTTGATTTGATCAGATAAACTAAGCCTCTGACCAAGATGCTTCCTGGGGCTCGCTCCATCCATCCATCCATCCATCCATCCATCCATCCATCCATCTGTTCCTGAGGCAAAATAAACAGGCCAATTTATATCCAGTTGTATCATATCAACCTAATTCACAGCTAATTTCATATCAATCCCATCCAATAATAAATAAGCAACGTCCAATTCAGCAGATAAAAAAGACAATTTTGCATACTGGTGAAATCAGACGATAACATCACATTTTTTGTTTCGTTGAGCTCTGTCTTTCAAGCATGTGGCGATGGTGTGGAGAAAGGACTCAGTTTTAACAGGAAGACACCTCCAGCTGTGACCATCCAGATGTGTTGCTTATCACCTTCAGGGGAAAACAAACCCCACCATAAAACTCACCTGGAAACTCGCCTTCAAAGAGAAGCTGCTTGGCCCACCTACCTGCCTGCCTGCGTGGCCTAAATCCCAACTTCTTCTCAGGGTTCAGCCCCGATAATCCTGTTGGAACCTGATACTTGATATTATCTTGTTTGAAAAAAATTAAATTTTCATCTGGCTGTTCTGGGCTAAAAAAATAAAAGAAAAAATTTACTAATAAACATTTAATAATTATAATGAAGATTAGTAAACAGCACACATATTACATCTTCATTGCAGTCAATAACTCGTATAGCTCACCATCACGTCCCCAATAGGCATGCAAGAACCGACAAATCAGGAATTTTTTTTTATCTCTGAATAACATTTTTAAAGCTTTCTTTTAATATGCCACTGCAATATAATTTTAATGTGTTTTCATTACTTATGGTTTCACCATGTAAGGCTCTTTTGTTGCAATGCTGCTGAAATATGCTGTACACACAAACTTGCTATGCTTTGAATGGTGTTTTTAAAATGAAAGCCCAACTAATCGACCTTCTGGAATCAATTAAAACATTCATGTTTTTGGACTGAAGGAGACCAGAGTACCCAGGGAGAACCCATGCGTGCACAGGGAGAACATGCAAACTCCATGCAGAAAGACAAACCCAGAACCTCCTTGCTGAAAGTCAGCGTTGCTAACAACAGCACCACCGCCGCTAACGGTCATATTGACATGTTTATGCATCAAGAGCCAAACTTTTCTGATTAAAGGTTACACGGCTGGATAAAATAAGAAGCTCAAACAAATTCTATAAAAGATCGTCTTGACGTCAGAGCAGGAGGCTCACCCACGATAAACTTTGTGCCTCCTCAGAATAGCCGAATAAGATTCCCCCTGACATTCTCTGTGCGCCACTTTCTAGCATTCAAATCATCCGGGCTGTTGTAAATATACTTCGCATATAAATAGAGGACACTGAGACCTCTGGATCCAGTTTCGAGGAAGAAGAGGTTTGTGTTCTGCTGCACCGAGGGGTTTGTTGCAGCGCATTCATGACTGCGGTCAGGTCTAAGCGCTCCTGCCGTCACTGCTGCACCACAGGCTCAGTGCAGCGTTTCATCTGCTTAATGGCGGATTAAACTCTTCTGCGGACGCCCTGATATATGCTATCGCTTGTCTTTAAACTGGAGCAGAAGTTCGTGGAAACGAGCTTTATTTAGTCACTGGATCGCTCCCAAAAACTGGGGAAGTCGTCACTCTTTATAAGGCTCATAAATTTATAGAGGAAGCGTATGTTAACTGAGCTTTATAGTGTGATAAATTGTGAACTTGCCCATGAATATACACATATATAGAATAACTAACCCGGTGGAATCTAAACGACCAACCAACTTAGCGCTGTTCACGTATTGTGCATTGCTAAGATGTTCATTTTCTTCTTTTTTTTTTTGATGTTACAACCACAAACCTAAATGTGTTTTTATTGATATTTTATGTGATAGACCAACACAAAATGGTGCAGGATTGTAAAATAGAATGTACGGTTCACAAAATGTTTTAAAAATAGAAATCTGAAAAGGTGTGGCATGCATTTCTAATCGTAAACTTGATAAGTCTGAAAAGGGCCTTTTGTTGCAGTGAAATCTGCATGTCTACACGCTTTGCATATCGAGAAACTAACGTCTTTACCCATTCTGCTTCACAAAACGACTCAAGCTCAGTCAGATTGCACAGCACACCTGTTTAATATGGTTGAATTACCAAGACTTGTCATTTTAACACATGATTACTTTGATTTAAATCCTCACAGCGTTGGCTGTATACTAAAGGCAATTATAATTATAAAATTATAAAAGTTTATTTTTTCTCAAGAAAAGATCAGTATTTAGCTCCATTCGTCTTTCCCTCAACCCTCCTGAGGAATATGGAGATGATGTGTTCATTTAGTCTCCTACCTCAGGTAGAGGTCATGATCTCCAGGTGTTTGGGTCTTGATTTTCTCTTGTGTAAAGGCAAAACTCTTTCTTTGCTGTTATGTTCCTTAGGGTGTGCTTTCTTTAGTTATATCCTTATTCTCATTATTCTTAGGTGTCTGAGTTTTTGGATTCTTGTGTTTTTTCCTGTTTACATTTTGTTTTAGTTTCCATTTTAGCTCATACTTTTGTGGCTTATGTTCTTGGTTCAGCCACGGTACATTTTATATTATTTCTGTGAGATTCCTTCCATGTGTTTCGCCTCAGGTCCTGTTCATTGCCCTCCTCACATCACTTCATCAGTTTTTTTTTGGTCTCAGTTGTTCCTTAACTCCCCCCGATGGCCTTCACCTGTTTCTGCCTCACCTTTCTCCACACGTCTCCTGTATTTGAACTCCCTGGTTATAATTTCTCATGGCTGGTTTCTTCCATTTGATTCTATCCTCCCCGTTGCTCCCTTGTTCTGCCTGATTTAGCTATTTTTCTTTCCTCCTCGTGCCTGCTGTTAAGTTTTGCTTTTATATCTTGAATGAAATCCAGATTTTTATCATGTGACTTCCAGGTTCCAGTCTGCATTTTGTTCCTGTGAAAACCTCATAGAGCACGACAGCAGAGTTTTGAATGTTGCCTTTCCTTCAACAATGGCTTTCTTCTTACCATTTTTATAAAGTCTAGACTTGTGGAATCCAAAACTGACAGCTGCGGCTCTCTGCAGCTCCACCACAGTAACCATGGCTTTTCCACTTTACAATGTTGCTTTTTTTTTTTTTTACTAAAGAAGAGAAAAACAACATGAGCAAATTTTAACAGAGACATTTATTAATCATATTAAACTGAAATTGACATATACATCATATTATCAAAAAAAGAATTGAAATATTGCAAACTCACTTTTAACAGCAGTCCCTACTTTCTCATAATTTTATTTAAAAAAGGCTCTAAATGGCTTTGGCACACATACAACACACATCTGTAAGTGAATGGGAACTTGTTGGAAATGTTAATTATACAAACCACCTACAGAGGTCAAAATATATGTCTGAGTCAAAATTAAAATAAAGTTAATTATGAGATAACTGGCTTTAAAACTTTTTATATATGAATTTGGGGTGTGATTCACTAAAAGACTGTCCATTTTTTTTTTTAAACACAAGGAGCCTGCAACCTTCAGACGTTTCCCTGGTACAGGACACCTGTTTAAATGGTTGAATTAGCTTCCCAACACGTCATGAAGTTCTGCAGAGGCCCGTTAGTGACAGATTAACTGGATTCAGGGACATAATAAAAGTGTTTGGACCCTATTCTGGTAGAACCAGAGATTAACTATCCTGATTTAATTGTAACTTTGATGTAACCCACTGGACTGGACAGCTTCTTTCTGTGCTTTTTTTCCTTAATGCATTTAGGGGGAAACATTATTTATCAAAGGATCACCAGATACAGTGTTTTTCTTCTAAATCGAAACCAGAGATAAATATAGTGCAACAATAGCCGCTACAAATGGACACAGATTAGCTCTAGTGAATCAGGCCTTCAGAAGCTAAACATAATAATGAAATCTGACTTTAACTTTAAAAATACACTATCTATCAAACCCAGAGTCATCAGTGACCTGGATTTTCTACAGAGTATTGGCTGAAGCATCCTCTGCAGTCACTCTGGCTTCTTCTGCAACCTGAAAGAGCAAAAACAAAAGGACAAAACTAAGAACTCAAAGCATCCTCTCCCACAGCCACATGTCCTACAGTCACCTGCTTTTTCCTCCTTCAACCTCTGATTTAACCAAACATATGGAGCCTCAGGCATGTCCACGTCAAAAGTGAAACATTTGTTCGAGTATAACTGACATAATGTTAGGATTTTGGTGTGTTTGTTTCCTTGTACGAGTGAGTTCCTGTTTCAGAGAAGATCTCTGCTGGAGCTCTGGATCCTGCACACCTGGGGCAAATCTCCTGATCAGGCTGACCGGTGCTTAAAAGGAGCTGCAGGATCATCACTCTTCGCCGGATGATTACTTATACTGGTATTCCCAGCCAGCTCTCCTGCGTCAAGTTATGCGGTTTTTTGGTCTTTGTCGCAAGCTCCTTTGTTCCTGTGTTTCAGACCCTTTTTTTTTGATTATTGCTTGTTCAATTCAAATACATTTTATTTATATAGCGCCAATTCATGAAACATCAGTATTATACGAGTTATTTTGTTTTCCGAGCATCCCGGATGGACTTGCACCAGGTTCTCTTTACGGTTGGAACGTTACAAGTTGCCTACCGAGCTGCGTATTAGAGGATGAATGTGTGCGTGAGAGTGATTGGGTGAATGTGGCTGTAGTGTGCAGCGCTTTGAGTGGTCAGTATGACTGGAAACGTGCTACATAAGTTCAGTTCATTTACCATTTACTGAGTAAGCAACTAGTTTTAGCTCTTTTATTTTTCCGAACAGAAAAGTTTTATCTGGAGCCCCGACAGTTTTGCTTCCCGACGTATTTCCGCCACTCACCAACGTGGAAACACGTCACGTTTACGTCGGGCGCACATGCACACTTGGGTCAGTTTGCCACATTCAGAATAACTCGATCGGATTATCAATCGGCATAAACCACCCCTCTCATTTGGAATATAATTTAATTCCGATTGATCTTAATCCGATCACAATATTCCGATTTGCTCGTTTACATGACACTTTTTTATTCTAACTGGCCCTTTAGTCAGATTACATTTATCCATGTAAACGTAGCTAGTGTTATTTTATTTTCTTTATATTTAAGGATTGGCTAACCACCTGGGAAAGAAACATTAGTGCTGGTTAATCAGTAGCTTTTGCAAACAAAAGCAGCGGGTGCTCATATGGGAAAATGTTTTGCTTCTCACTTTTTAAATCTGACTTTCAGCTTGAACACATATTCTTTAATTGAATTATTTTATAACTGGATTTTTAGAATTGCATGATACTACTTACACCACCCTCTGTTATAGTTGTTATTCCCTCTTTGTGCAGAGGTCTTTGTTAAACATCCTGGTGTGGACAATACATCATTTTAACCAGCCTCACACCCAGCTCTGCAGAGACTTGCTTTGCAGCAAACAAAGAATGTGAAGCAGATGACTCTGACATCAAGGCAACAGTATTCTTCCCCCATCATTGGGAACCCTATAATTAGGACTGTCTGACCACCAATGGCCCAACCCAGAACCTCTGTAGCCCCCAGAGGTGAAGAAGAAGGGGGGGATAAATGTTGAAGCTTTGATAAGGATCTATAGAAAAGTTCACCTTTTATACCTCAACAGCATGACAGATTATACCAATCTGAGAGATGTGAGACATTGGTTTAGCTTTCATACTGTAGTTAGACGACTCCTATGTTTTTACCTCACCCATTCGAGAGTAAAGTAAAAGGTGTTTCTTGACACTGAATAGTAAAATGTTAGGCTTCCCCAGCTTCCAAATTGTTCCATCTCAACTGTATTGATGAGTGTCGTAACTGTTGTCTGATCAGAAATAAGATTTTTCTTGTTTTGGTAAATTTGGCGTCAGTTATGTGTCAATAGAAAAAAAGAGTTTAGATGATTTATAGAGGCCTCAAAATGATGCCTGATATTTTTGAGTCATGTTATCACATAATTACAAAAATAAAACTTCTTAATATGCTGTAAACTGTCTCAAGAGCTGTTTTCCTTTACAGAACATTCTGTGAGCACCATGCAGCGTTCAGCTCGTGCTCTTTTCTCTAAGAGGACGAGTGGAGAGTAGACGGTGGAATGTTGATAATGTCAACTTTGTCTTTATACAGTCTGTAATCAAGGCCGTTAAGAGTTTTTAAAAAGGTAATGACATTTTAAATCTATCCAGAAATGGATAGCAAACCAATGTAGTGAAAATGAAACAGCTGTAATGTGTTCCCCTCTGGGAGTGTGAGTCAAGAGAAGAGCTGCTGCGTTCTGAACAAGTTGGAGGCGACTAAAGGATAACAAGATTAGAATTTAAAATTCTCCTTCTCACATATAAAGCCCTTCATAATTAAGCTCCAACGTACATCAGAGCTCTGATTACCCCGTATGTTCCTAACAGAGCACTTCGCTCTCAGACTGCAGGTCTGCTGGTGGTTCCTAGAGTCTCTAAAAGTAGAATGGGAGGCAGATCCTTTAGCTATCAGGCTCCTCTCCTGTGGAACCAACTCCCAGTTTTGGTCCGTGAGGCAGACACCCTGTCTACTTTTAAGACTAGGCTTAAAACTTTCCTTTTTGACAAAGCTTCTAGTTAGAGTGGCTCATGTTACCCTGAGCTACCTCTGTAGTTATGCTGCTATGGGCTTAGGCTACTGGAGGACATCAGGGTCTATTTCTCTCACTCTGCTGAGTTCTCCTACTGCTCTCCAATCTGCATTGATTGAATTTGACTTTGGAAAGTGCCTTGAGATTACATGTTTGATGAATTGGGGCTATATAAATAAAATTTAATTGAATTGAATAACTAAGGGTTGATTCTGGAACTGAGAAAAGCACAAACAGCTTTTCTCCGGATCACAATAGATAAAAAAGACTTGACCTTAGTTAGAAGGCATAGATGATAAAAGCCAGACTGAACTATAGAGATGATTTGTTTGTCATATTTTAAATCGTTGTCCAGTATGACCCCTAGGTTTTTTTACACAATCACAGAAATTAGCAGTCAGAACTCAACCGATGCCAAATAAAATTCATTGAGATTGTTTTTTTTTATCTAAAATTCTGGCTTAGCCACTGGCACAGATGCAGTAAAAGACACAGTGATGTGGATTACTGCATCCTGGCTATAATGTTAAATCTGCAAATCATCTGGATTTTCATTTGCTAGGGGCTGTTTTACATAAACAATGAGAGAAGAGGAAGTTGTGAGGGAAACTGCAGTACCACTCCGGTCCAGCTGGTGGCAGCAAGACAACAGCATAGGTCAAACAGACAAAGGAGAGGTCTAATGGAAAAAGGCCTAATGGAATTTGTGGCTATTGTAATGGTTTTTGAAAGAACCAAGAGGCTAAATGTATAATGAAAAAGCTGAGGGCCTAAAACTGAACCTTGTGGCACGCCGTGCCAAAGAGGAGCAATAGAGGAGGAGAAATGAAACCTCACTGAGAAAAATGTCCTTTTGTCAACAGTAAAATAGTTGCTCTAGTCTTGGCTCAAAAATACTCAGTTTCTCTTTAAGAGAAGCTTGAAGACCCAGTTCAATTGTTCAGAAGTGTACATATAGCAGTACAACCTCAAACAAACACATTTTTCCCTCTTAGTCACATAAAGATAGCTTCTGTGTCTGCTTTTTTCATAATTTCATTTTTTTAAAGATCCAAATAAAAATGTGTAAAACTTGGGCAGATATTGGCCAAAACGAAAGAAATTATATAGGTTTTAAGACTTTTGCACTGTACTGTATCAATCTAAACCAATGGTTTTGGTGCAGATAGTACTTTTAAAAGACTTTAATCAAACATTAACTAAAATTATAAGTAAACAGTGTGGAAAGATTAAATATAGCTTAAGAATGCTAACTTTTAATGGTCTATTTTTGGTATTTACATATTGAGTGGTTAATGAGGTTATTGTAATCTCACATGCGTAATCAATGTTTCTTGATTTTGTAATTGGAAGTTGACTTTGTTTTTCAAATTAAAGGCTCTAACTTGTCCGTCTGAGTTGCAAATTTAAGTAAAGAGGGGGAGAGTCAGCTCTACCAGCTGTTTTCTACTTGCTGCGTACAGGAAGCGTCGGTCTGTGATTCCCAACAGAACCTCCCCTCTAAAAGCTGTCCAGGTGTAATCCTGATTTACCAGTTTTAACCACATCAAGCCCAATGAGCAGGAAGTTTATCCTCACGGCCTTTAGTGGAATTAGATCATTTTAAAGAATATGAACCATTATCTTTATGTCCTTATGTCTTCGTTTATAATTGTAAGTTAATGATTGATTGTTTTTACCTAGCCCTGCGACAGACTGCCGACCTGTCCAGGGTGGACCCCGCCTCTCACCCAGTGAACGCTGGAGATAGGCACCAGCAACCCCCGCGACCCCATGTGGGATTAAGCGGGTCAGAAAATGGATGGATGGATGAATGTTTTTACCTAATTTTAATATTTCCGTTAAATGCTCCTATATTATTTTTCCTATTACCACCATGACATTAGTCTGAAACACCAGCAACATTCCTCTCCAATAATGACCTCCACAAATAAAACAAGTGTTTTCTAGTAAATTACCGATGTTGCCAAACCTATTAAAGTCCTGCTTGTTGGTTTTTCACCTCCAGCTCTTGTGAGCTGTGAAATACTCACCCCAGACCACAGAGGCTGTTTCCTTCAACGTAAACCAGCAGACATGAAAGCTGGACTCTAACTGGAAAATAGCAGAGTAAGGAACAGGTCTAATTATACTGCTTGAGTTTATGACCTGTCAGCTCATATCCATTATCTCCCGCTACAGCCTTTTATCTCCAGCTTGTGCGATCCGGTGTTTCGTGTATACTGTGATGTGGTAAATTTATGCACTTCAGAAAGCGCAGCTCGGATTTCTGGAGTAAGTCACACCTACTTTTGCATTTGTAACTTGGAAAATGATTGGTATTTTCACAAAGCTTAGCTCAGAGAGCAGCTTAACTATTAATAGCGTAACAACAGCGTGCTCTTCACCTCAGGCAGACCTGTCGGGGAAACTCCTGAGGTTTGAGGACAATAAAACTGTCCAGGAAAGCAACGATACTGCTCAGAGACAGCAGGCAGATCTGCTGGTCCACTGCTGCGGTCGGAACCACCTGGAGCTTAACCTGCTCAAGACTGTGAAGATGATGGAGGACGACCGGGGAACATTACCGCAACCATCCCTTTTACTGGGGAGGGACATTCGGCCTGACAAAACAACAAGCTGATATTTTTTAAATCAGATTCAGATAATGCAGCAATATCAACCAAATGAAATAGTTTATACGGTGATTTCATGACACCTTTAACGTCTCTTAATATCATTCATATTATTACATGTACTTTGAAATCCCAGAGTTTGCCATCTGATGGGATCTGGTAGGATCTGAGATGAGCCAGACCACTCCCCAGAGAGGACCTAAAGAACCCTGGAACGTTTGTGGAGGATCTTTAAAGACAGAGCGTCCTAGAGAAAATAAAATGTTCCTTTCGTCAAAACCAAAATGAAACTGCAAGACGGTTTTTATGACAGTAGGAATAAGTTGGAGTTTTCCATATCTAAGGGCGATTGGGTTATTTTCGAACTATCACAGGTCTGGGTGTTGAAAATCACAGAAATAACCGGAATAACGAAGCCCGCTATTAAGCAAAAACATTACCTGCACTTTTACTTATCATAAAGAACCATTTACTGCTTTAAAACACCAGACTCCACTGTAATGGCGACACTGGTGAAGCTGGTGTATTTATTTCTTTATTTTTTTGTTGTGAGAAAAGAGCCCAACTACTATCCTCCTCTCAGGTGTGAGCTTATCATCAGCTGTTGGGGGCGGTGTGAATTCCTCCGCCCGGGGCGTTTATGAGCAGAAGGAAGGAGAAACACAGGTGCAGGCGTGGACCGTACATCCTGGAGCACTCGATGATTGGATTGAGAAGGACCAAGTTACTACTCGTGGTACAAGAATCCCATCCATCTGTGGCAAGCAGTTAGAGGAATGAAAGACCGGAGTCTGGCAGGGTTTACTCTGTGCAGAACAGTAGAAGATTTGTTTTATTCCACTTCTCATCATTGTTTTGCATTAACAGGCCATATTATCAGCTGCATTTTTATTTTTTATTTTGACCAACTAGACAAAACACAGAAAGGGACGAATAAAATAAACGCGCAGCAATATTTCCCCACCTTAGTTGATTCAGTTTACATAGAGGAAAGGGAAAAGGAAGATGATTACGCTTATCTAATCTCACCCTAATAGTATCAACTACAATATCTGATTAATGAAAATATAGCAACCAAGTGACAGACACCTCTGCTACGCTAAATTTAAGATGCTCTTCCTTTTCGTGTTTCAATAAAACCACGTGTTTATGTATACCTCCTTTTTAAACTGTTCTATTTGTGAATATTTATCTAACGCCATTCTCACTTTATTTCCAAGGAGCAAAATTCACAGAGTTTGAATCCACACAAAGAAACAAAACAACTGTTCAAAAAAGGATAAAAATAAGCTCTAAGCAGGCCCATAAAGCTGGGAACTTCTCACTACGTCAGACATTTTGAATCGAGAAAGCTTCCTGGATGGGAAGCGAAACGTCTTCAGCTCCAGAATAAAAGTCCAGTTGTTTTATTTTTTAACCGTTTTTGGATTGATCATGACCTAAAACATCTATTCTAAACAGTGCGTACATGAACAGCTGCACATTTAAAGTATATTTCCTTTCTTTTATAGGAAATTACTGGGAGTGGTGGTCTAGCGGTAAAACAGCTAGGTGTTTGCATCTAGGAGAAGCCGTAGAGGTTGCTGGTTTGAAACTCAAGACCCTGGACCACAGATTGCACCCTGCGCCCCACTCACGCTGCTGCCTAACTGATGGGTTAAACCAGTGATTTTCCACCCTGGTCCTGTGTTTTAAACGTCTCAGCTTCAGCACACCTGAATCAAATGATTGCATGACCTCCTCAGCAGCCACGAAGGGCTGCAGAGGCTTGTTTATTTAGGGAAACACCTAAAGCATGAAGGACAGTTGGTCCTGAAGACCAGGGTGGGAAATCACTGGGGTGAAAACGCAGAGACAAATTTCCCCTCTGCGGGACAATTAAAGGAAATATTTACTTATTTATTATTTGAATATATTTTAAATATTACCAAGTAACTCTTTTTTTTCATTTGGATCGTTCAAATGAAAAATTCACACAATCAGCTAATTTCAACATTTTCACCTGTAGCTCTAAGTCAATTTGATTAGTCTCTGTAACCAACACTGTAAAATAGAGTTTATCGTGATTAAATTGTCTAAGACCTCTGTGCAAAAGCTTAAATAAGGGGAAACCAGAAAACCTTCATTATGAGATGATAAAATGTTCAATCTAATACCACCTCACTACTAAGAACCCTTCAAAAAAACAGAAAAGTTTTACGCTGCGTTTGATCGACGTTTATGTCGTTTATACAGTGTGTATTTTAAACCACCGGCTGACAGGCCATCCGTGTGATATACAATTTAGGGAAAAGCACAGGTTATAATTTTAGAGTTAATGGTTATGACTTTTCTATTTCTAACAGATTAATTCAGGACAGGAAGCTGTAACTCCAGCTGACCGAATGTGGTTTGTTGACTTGAAGCCTATGGTGGGGGGGGGGGGGGGGGGGGGGGGGTTGCCTTTTTATGAGCACTTTAACTGGCTGAGCAGCTGAAGCTCAACATCCATCAGCTGCTGTCTTACCTCGTCTCTGAGGGACAGCAGGGATACGTGTCTCACACCGGACAGTTGACACGGACTTCCCACAGAGTGCTGCTCCTCTGCCTTTCTGTGAACAAATGGGATACGTTTGCAAACTGATTACTGTGTTATTTGCCAGCAGGTCAAAGTGATGTTTCCACTGAAAGTTGCCTAAAGTTTGCAGAAGCTTTGAGCCGTGCCCCAAAGGTCTCGTGAACGTTTTGCTGTGATGAGAACATCGGTTTTAATGAATAGAAAAGATGGCGGCGTGGGTACACGTCTGGTCCTGCTGTCAGCGGTGGTGTTCTCCTCTGCAGCAACGTGGCCCACAGCTGTTGTAGCTGGCGCTAAAGCAGTGGAGCTGCTGTACCAGCTGATCCCAGCAGTAAACCTGCAGCCTCATGGATGTCAATGCTTGAGACATGGTCCAGGATTAGTGTTTTCTGAGAATAGGAGTAGTCCCGTACCTTCGTCCAGATAGCAGGCAAAGATATTTGGGGAGAATCTGCAATATGTTGCATGCAAAATGTCCAGTACTGGTGTGGAATGTCTTGGGCAGACACAACTTTAAAGATATTTGTGCGTGGCCTAAGGTACCCATGGGTTTTAATATTGACCACTATGGCAATGTGTCTGTATGTCCCACTACCAACCCTAACATCAGCTCTCAAGTGCTGCCTACTTGATCTTTGAGGCATCTACGGATCGGATGAGCTTCACTTGCTGCTTTGACTGAAGGCTGTGGACCATTTGTCCGTTAGGTTCTCTGTTGCCCATTTCAAGATCTGCCAGTTCCTTTCAAATCAAAGCAATTTTATATACAAATTTTGATGTACATTTGCACAAAGTTGCTCTTAAATCATACCCTTCTTTCTCAGTGTCTTTTCTACCTGTCTTGTCAGTGAGAGAATAAAAAAAGTCAGGCAGTTTAACAGTCTTGTGCAGTTTCTGTCTAAGTTAGAAACTGTGGGAATAAAACGTTTTTTAAAGCGGTTTCTAATTGTCAGAAGACTGTGACTTGAACACCAACCTCCACTCTGACTGAAGTCAAAGTTGTTGTTGTTGTTCTCGTTTGTCTCCTTCAGAGACTCCACCGAAGTCTTGGTGGAGGCCGCCCCTTCATCATCAGTTTTCTCTTCCACAACAGGCTCCACAGGTGCAGAGGAACTCTGCTTGGCATCGTCCGACTTCGGTTTCTCTTCTGAGATGTCTGGAGGTGGAGCTGCAGCTGGAGCCTCGGACGGAGCTTCAGGTGGCGCTGCAGCCTGAGCGCTGGGCGCAGCAGCAGATACGGCCGCCTCTTCTGTACATAATCAGATATTCGTTTCATACATCAGTTAACAGGTATTTTCTTTTGTTTTATTGACGTTGCTGTGAGAAATAAAAAAAAAAAATCAAATCCTTTGCTGTGTCATGATGCAGTATTCTGGAAAGCCCTAACTGTTGCATAATATTCTCAGGTAATTTCTTTATTATTCAAAACTTCAGCGAAGTTGCAGGTTTAATGTTTGGATTCACACATTTTGTGCATATCTGCTAAATAATGACTGCCTCTTGACCCGTACAGCCTGAGGCATTTTGTACCCAGGCAGCAATTCCCCTGTGTGGCGGTGTTTCTAGGGGGCCACGGGGCTGATAATGAGGGGACTGATTACTGGGTAGCTCCTAATAAGCCAGAGCCATGCAGCTGTTTGGAGTCTGTGGGAAAGTAGGGTTGCCCCATCATTATCTGGCCCAGTTTTTGGAGGAGGGAAAGCAGAGGTGAGAGGAAGATGCTTGGTGATCAGGATCTACAACTTTGTGCTAATTATTCTTTGTTTAACACAGGGGAATTTGTTCTTTATTTGTACACATCCCACAAACCACACTAAAATCACAGTAGGAGCTGAACTGTGCTGATGAAGTCAATTTGTCTTCAGACAATTTCCAAAGGGGAATGGCCCATATTTTCTTGGTTTTCTAAAAAAAATAAAGGTGCAATGGACCTACCTTGGAAAAGTATGCCATAGTGACAGCCTAGAAGGTTCTTCCTCACAAATTAGGCATTACTTTGAACACAGACTCTGGCTCCTTTTACGAAACACTTCAAGGTGGGATTAAGGCCCTTCTTTTGCCAGTTCTATGTGTTTTGAGAAAAGATTGATGCAGTAAGAAGGGTTGAAGTCAGTGTTACGACCATGACTGGCTATGTGAGTTAGGGATAAATGCAGAAGTAGCATTTACAAGTGTAAATAAGACGAGAGAATACAAAGGTGAGAAATTTAATTTAAATATAAAGCATTTTCTGGGCTAACAACACTGTCCTCCATTACTGTTTTGAAAAGAACAGCATGGGGAAACGGATGACTTAGATTTTATCTGTAGTGTCTATGTCGATGACGCACCACCTCCACGTTGCTGGTTTTATTTATTTTTTATCTCAGCTGTGCAAGATATTAATTTTAATCTTTAATACAATGTATTTAAATATCGCCAATTCACAACACTTGTCGTCTGAAGGCACTTTACAAAAAAAGAAAAATTCAATTTCGATCTGATCATACGGACATTTTCCAACTCAACTACATACAGTCCAATTGATCCTATTTATCAAACAATGAAGTCAAGTTTAGTTCCGTTTATTATTCAAATAGCTTAAAAGTTTTCTATCTAAGGAAACCCAGAAGACTACATCAAGTTTTCAACGTGCCACAGTCACTCCTGCATGAGCATGTAGCCACAGTGGACAGTCGCTTACATCGTGTTGTTAACTTTGCAGCAATCCCTCATACCGCGCTTGTATGTAGCATGTAGTGGATATAGTGTCATCGCATCCACTTGGGCTTTATGAAGGCTCACATCACATGAAAACTCAATGCTTTTAGGTATCTGGGCAAGGTAAAGAGGACTTTGCCCAAATTTGCTCATATATTCAAACGATATAATAACGAATAATGGCAATTGCTTCAATATTTCCCCCCACCAGCAGTTTTTTTGCAATGATGATAAGTTTCCGGTACAGTCCTTTTATGCAAATGTTGTTGGTTAACTTTTGTGGAAGGAAAAACGTCACAACGCTGAAGTAATCATTTTGAGGAAGAAACACTCATTCTTCTGATGACAAAAAAAACATTCTTCCTCTTACTGCAGCTTTTTTACATTTATACCAAGAGGATGGTTCAGGGGAGTAAATTTGCAATAAATCACCATTTAATTACAGTACACTGTTATAACAAAAGCAAGACATTGTCAGCCAGCTGTTTGGAACAATCACTAGTGAAAACTGAGAATTAAAGTAAAAAAAAATTTTTTTTCTTGTGGTGGATTATTTCCTTTGACAGGAAACAAATCATTTAGTGGGTAACACTTTAAAATCTACCACCAGCAGCCTCTGTTTAAAGCCAGTTTGGCCCAGGGCAGAGTGACGCGCCCAGACACCACTACACCGTTTACCTTTAACATGCAAGCACCTCAGAGCAAGGCAGGAAGACTTTCTACATTTACAGCAGTTCTTTAATGAAGATTCTGAATATTGTTCTTTTGTAAATAGACCTTCCGATGAATGTAAGAAGTTGCATGAAGAAATATTTTAGCTTTGTAACTTTACAGATTTCAAAAAACTTTCGAAATGTCCCTAAGTTTCCACAGTTTTTACATTTTTACACGGAGGTTCAGCTTTGAAGAAAACTGTTATTTGGCACCAGGTGCCTCCAGCTGAGCTTCTATCGCCATCGTGTGGTCAGCCTGAGTATTGCATCTTATTTTCCCTTTCAACCTGGAAACCCTTTCATTATTTCTGCCGCCTGTAACTCAGAAAACCACAAAATCAGTCTTTTCTTTGATATCAGAGGACGAGTAACAGTGACAGAGATGTTTCTATAGTCAAGGCCAAAAGCTTGGCCAGCCACAAATCCTCTGCATTTTGTTGCGTCTTTTTCTTACCTGTTCAAGTGGCATACTGAAGATAAATTTGGGGGAAGTGGCGTTGATTCCTCTTCTTCTCAACTTCTGTACATTTTCCTGACATTTTGGTGCTTGGAGTTGATCACTTGATTGGCTTCTGCTTCTTCCCTTTCTTTGTTTTTGGGAATTGACCATATGCTCTGAGTGTGATAAAGACCTGTAGAGCTTCCTGAATACGGGTCCAAAATCTCTGATATTCAAGCCACTCAGTGCTCGATCATACTAGGAATATATTGATCATCCCCAAATTGTGCCTGAATTGCTAGGAGACGTTTCTCCTGGGGAACATTTTGATTGCACTCTTCATTTATGGCAGCAATATTTGGCATATTGTGCAGAAGCCCAATCCTAACCAGGAGAATCAATCCAACACATGAACTCTACTTAAATGTTTTACAGTAGGTATACCAGAGGACTTATTGGCGTGATCACATTTTCTTTTCCAGGCAAATTATTTTCTTAATGTCTCAAACACAGAGAAAATGGTTTATAAGATGAAATAACTTTGACTAGTCCTCTGTTTTCAATATTTGAACTCCCTGCAGAATTTCATCCATCGTCTACCCCCGCATAGCCGTGCAGGGTATGCGGGGGGCTCCTTAATGTTTATCTTGAACTCAAGTGGGTTCTTGGTCACAAGGCTGTTGATCAATTCTCTTTGCACTTATCCCCACCTGCTGCCAATGACAAGCAGGCTCTGCACTGGCGGCTGGATGCCTCCCGAGGAGATGGATCTAATACTTGCTGGGCCCTCTTGAACTTCGTGAAACTACAGCTAAACCTCTCCCTATTCCTCCAGTTGCCATGTTGTTTGCAGCAGTTTCCTTCTAGTGTGTCATTTTGATGCAATGCAAAGATGACTGCATGCTTTTCTTTGGGAGTTACCACTGCTACTACAAGAACATTTGCTCACGTTTTACCGCCAACAGCCTGCTCATAAGTTTGACAGGGAAATTTGACTTGAATAAAATGAAGAAAAAAATCTAAGTATACTTCCTACGCTTTTAAAAAGCTCTTTACAGTGTATTTATATAAGTTTGGTAACTGTGTACAATCATCTAACACTAAAAGGTAAGCTTTTTGCCAGAACAAGAACTTGTAGTCATGACTGCAAGGCGGGAGATCTAAAGTGATATTTTGGACAGTTTTAGGTTTCTCAGAATCAGCATCAATAACTGTCGCAACCTGTATGTGTAATCTAAAAATGTTTAAGTGTTTCTGCATCAAAACACTCAGTCCGCGTTTAAAATGCATTCTCACACTCTATCTCTGCAAATTAGATGGTTTATAGATAGTTGAGATGTCTGAGCTATACTTCCTCTTACTTTGTCATTGTATGCGTTTAAGAAAGAGGAAGGAAAACAATACACAATTAGCTAGCAACTCACATCAACAAGAGTTTCTATAGTTTCCTGCTTCTCACACACAAACTAACAAACAAACAAAACACAGCATTTGAAAATACAGACGCACCTTTCTTCTCTTCCTGTGTTTCGGGTGTAACTTCTGGCCCTTGTGACTCTTTTTCAGGTGTTTCTGTGCTCTGAAAGGATTTGAGACCTGCAACGTGTGCAAACAAGTTGCTATTAAAGCAGGTTTGTAAGTTAAACATACAGAGATGGTATGCTCCAAATGTTTCCTTTGAAATTATGTTTTTTGGAGATGCTGGAATGACCGTTCTGAGGTGAAGACTCAACAAGGAGTTCAGGGTCTACAGTGCTGAGAGGGACATTTTCATCGGGTCTGGGGGCAAAATCCACAGAGTAGCGCTGTAATAGAAAGCAGTATGTTTTAGCTCTTATTTGTAAGACTGAAACATTTCTCATCATCAATGCAATTTTAGCTGCTTTGACCTTCCGCTCTATATTTAGTTAGCAGTGAATAACGTTCCAAGGAACATGTTGGGTAATTGAATTAAAGGCATACTCCTCTTACTCTTTCTCTTTTCCTTGCAACACAGCAAGCGATTCCAAATCCAAAGATTATAACCAGGATTACTACCAAGATGATGATCCCTGAAGATGGAAAAAACAAATCAAATTTAATTTCTAAAATCATTTGCCCGTGCAAAAAAAAAAAAAAAAGATCTGTGGTGAGATTGTGGTGGTTCATTTATTGAAGAGGGAGTAGCTGCTGTGTTTCAACCCATGGCTACAGCTTCATCACACTCAATGCCCCACTCTGGCAGGAGTATAATAATAATAACCCTGTCAGCCTTGGCATGCACACTGTATCTGGATACTAATCTTGACCTGACTGCAACCAAACAAAGAATCCTCAGTCTGCTCAGCTATAAATACAGAGCCACGATCCTTCTACTCGCACTTTGGTTTGGGATGTGCTCCTGGGGGAGGAGCGTAAACACCTCCAAATTGCACATATGCTGGTTGCGAGGTCTTTATTTTTCAAAGCTCCAGTTCAAATGAAAATGTTCCCATCACAATGTCAAAGAGACATCACTGTCAGTGTTATTGATGAAGCATTACATTTAGTCTTATAGGGTTTCTAAGGTTTCTAAGGTTTCTCAACAAGCAAGAGTTGCACTCTTGCTTGTTGAGAGATTAGCCCATCGTGGCATTGTCTGCGGCGCTCAACTCTGTGTAAAAAAAACTTCACTTGCATCAGGATGAGACTTGTGGGATGTGCTTAGCATTCAGCACCTAGGTCTTCTCATGCTGGTGATAAATTAATGAAAATACCGAAAGTCTTCACTTCACAGTAAAGTGGAAACGGATGGTGGAGGTGCAGAAATTATCTCTTTTGATTTAGGAGAAAATCTGCAGATAGTGCAGCAGTGAAAGCTGGGGCAGCAGTGGGTAAAATGGCTGGGAAATCAGCGGGGAAAAAATAAATTGACCACGTACTCAAAGCACACTGGAGCCCTGATTGCCTTGAAAACAGTAGGTTCTCTAGATTTGCTGCATTTTAAACGGTCTTTGAAGTACAGGAAACTTGTGTGAAAGTGGCGTAACTATCTGTGTCGGAACATATTTCAAATTCAAAATGCCTCTTTGGTCATTTTTTGTTTTACCTCAGAAACAGAAAAAAAACTCACCAATACTGCTTCCTTCAGCTGAACCTGTTAGGAATAGAAAATGTTAACTTTGCAAGAGGGAGTAATTCATAAACACAAACCAAAAAATAAATAAAAACCTATCGATTTTACTTTAATAATGGTCCATTTAAAACTGATCTTCACTCTCTTCACTTTCTATTCACTCCCAATATTATACAGTTAGTTTTCGGGTGACAAGGTCTTTACAGTGTCGGTCAGTTTGTAACTTCATGGTGCAGTGCACATAAGCGTAGTGTTATTTAACTCCAACTTCCTCTCAGGCACTGTTTTAATCTGTGCTAAATTTGTTCCCAAACGTTTCATGTCTTCACAGCATGTGATTGTTCTGCAGCTACTAAGGCTCACTCTTTGGGGTAGGTGTCCGATTTTCCGTTGTCCTAGACGTAGTGGTGGTTGTTGCCGTGAGGGGGGCGGCTGTTTTTGAGGGTGTGGACACAGTAGTTGTAGAGACATTGACACCTTCAGAACTGGCATTACTGACCCCTAAACAACACAAATATGAGGGATTCCCCAAAAACAGAGAAACAGTGAATAAATGAGTGGACTTTGAGGGTAAAGACATCATGGACTTGTGTTAACGACACTCACCCTTGCTGTTTACTGGCGTAAGTGCGATGCTTGTGTTATCATTGGATTGATAGCCGCTTTCAGTGGTACTTAAGATTGGCAAGATGTTTGTGGTGCTGATGTTGGGGGTTGAAGGGGCTTCAGTGGTGAAAGTTGTAGTATTGTTGGCATCTGAACTGTTGAAACCCTGGCCGGATTCCATCATGTTATTTGCCACAACGGAGGTCAAAACCAACTCTACAGAAAAACAGTTCAATTGTTAACGGTCTACATTGTTAGCATACCATTTTAGCATTGCTGTACACTCAAATCGCTTTCACGCTCTTTGTTTGAGCTGCTCTTTTCAGCCTCCACAGTGGCTCTTCTACCTCCGTCTCTCTCTGTCACCAGTATCCTCCTCAATCTTCTGCATGTCCTCCTTCCCAACTCAGAAAACAGTTGGGCTTTAACTGAAATGCTGGGCTTATGTAGTTAGGGCAGAAGTTGTGACTTAGGTTTTTTGGGCTGGAAATAGACTTTAATTATTACTCACAGACAGCCATTTTGAACACAACCTTATCACTTCAACAAACCTCTTCCAAAGGGGGGAATCTGTAACGTTAATATCAGTGAGTTGTGTTTAGTGGTTTAGTTGATGATAGAAAACAAGTTTGCTCACTTAGCATTAGCCTTGTATCTGCTAACTCGTTAGCGCAAGCTAGTGCTAACTATGCTCAGGATTCAGCTCTTGACTAAAGGATTGGCCATAAAGTCTTTACAGACATTGTTATTTTTATGTGAACTTTGCTGTTCAAATTCAGCTGTCTGGTTGACTGTTGATGCCACAGTTCTTAGCACAGTTGCCCTGCAGCAAGAAGGTCCTGGTTTCCATACAAACCTGATACTCCAGCTTTTCCAAACCATCCAGAAGCCTTGTTAGGTTAATTGTGTGTGAATGTGTGGACATTTATTAGGGTGTACCCAGTCTGTCTACCACTGACAATGCCACTTTATTGATATGGCTCCTCTGCAACCACACTGGTTGTACCAAAGTGCTGCACAACAAAGGTAATCCAAATCATAAATATATATTTATATATATATATATTTATATAAATATAAATTAAAGAAAACAAAAACGTTAAATTGAAGATTTATTGCCAATGGTCATTTTCTCCAAATAGTGGGTACTGCTACTGCAAAGGGAAGATCTTTCCGTTTTTTTGTGTTTGGTTCATGGAACGTGAAACAATATGTAGATAGTAGACCCGAGTTCTGAAATAATCACCAGCGTAGATGGCCAGATCATTCCTCCTAACCCAGAAAATGCCTGCTCAGTAATACAGGTTCAGGGTTATTCAATTGAATTAAATTTTATTCATATAGCGCCAATTCCCAACACGTGTCATCTCAAGGCTCTTCACAAAGTCAAATTCAACCAAATCCTCCAGGTTGGTCAGAAAGTTTCCTCTCTTTGCAGCAATCCCTCATACTCAGCATGCATGAAGCGACAGTGGAGAGGAAAACTCCCCTTTGACAGGGAGGAAAACCTCCAGCAGAACCAGAACCAGGCTCAGTGTGAACGCTCATCTGCCTCGATCCACTGGGGGTTAGAGAAGACGCAGAAAGCACAGAAACACAGAAGCACAAATTGATCCAGAAATCCTTTCTATGTTAGATGGTAATAGCGGATGATCTGTCTTCCCTGGATGATGTCACAGCTAACAGAACACCAGACCAGGTGTACCTTCTATGAAGAGAAAAAAAGCTACTGAAAAGCTCTTAAGGTACTATTTTGTATCTTTATTATTATTTCTACACCTTTTTAGGGATTGATGACCTAACCCAGTCAATCCCATAATCTAACCCACTGGTTAGCAACCCACAGCTGGACCAGTCCACATTTGACCCAGAACTAGATTAGAAAAATAACTCTTCAACCAGCAGCTTTAACATTGGCATACACCTTCTCTGAGATCTTCCTCTGATCCTCCTCCCCATTGTCTGTGGTTTGATTCTTACAGCTGTCTTTCCATCTTTGATCCCTCTGCCTGCTCTCTCTTTTAATTAAACTCTCCCACCATCAGATCCCTCAACTCCTCTCAGCATCACCTTGTCTCCTAATCATTCAGATGAGACTTCTGGTGTTTTTTATTTATTGATTCAAACTGAAGCCAGGAAGCTAAAGAAGCAGAACCAGCCGGGGCTTTGAAAACCCCAAACAAATCATGAATGGCATACTTCATAATAAGATTAAAAAAACCTTTCAATGTCCAAAACCAAATAGAGCAACTAATGGTTGATCTATTTTGCAACCACTTTTAGCAATTTGAAACAAGCCAGAAAAGCAACAATATGCATCCCACACCTCAAGCGTTGCAAAAAAAAAAAAAAATTAAAAATAACTTCTAAACTTCTACATTTCTGACAAAAAATCAGAACTCAGACTTGTCTGTAATGAATAGTAAGTTTTGTTAAGTTATAATAACTCTTTATTTCTTGATATGCAAACCTCCTAATCGGAACGTGTCTGTTTTATGAAATCAGGAGAAAAAAAAAAGATCTTACCAAGGAAAAATAAATAAGTTGACAACATTGTGTGCTCTTTTGATGGCAACAGCCAATGGGGTCCAAAAGTCCAGAAAAATGAATAAACGTACAGCTCCGTGCTCAGAAGTGATGCGTTCGTATGCTGCGTTCTTCCTTTTTTCTGCTTCAAAGTATTGCGTGCATCTGAAGCAACAAAAAGAGGATCAACGCCTGTGACCACAGCAGGATGCTTCAAAAAAATACTCTTGCTCAAACAGGTTGAGGGAGAGGAAACTGCTGGTTTCTCACTTCAGTTGATTTTTTTTTTGTTTTTTTTATGTGTGATTAGAAATACAGAATATGTCTTAGCATTTTAAAGATTTGATTTTTTTATTCACATTAAAATTTTTTATCTTGAAATACCACAGATAAGTTTTATTGTCTTGACCCTGAGAATGTTGCAACGTGTTTGCTGGCAGCTATTTGGGCGTATGCTCACTAGATGTCACTGTGACTAAGGAAAACAATGTTTTTCCAAGTTACCAGACCACTTTCCAATAAAAGTCAGGAGAAATTGCTCCGGAACCAAATAACCAAATGCATTCATACCGTATGTTATTTAAAATCAAAATGTGTGCAAAATTTGGTTTTAAGTATTTGATCATTAATTTGTTGCTTGTTTATTGTTACTGGGAAAAAAATTAGATAATAACCTTGAGATGACAGAACTCTGGTTCCATATCTAATATTTTATGGACTTCAATGGACCAAATGATCCATTTAGTGTCAGAAAAAGTTGCGATAGTTTTACATTTTATGAAATCTTAATTATTTTAGTTGTCCCAGTGTGTGTGCACTATGTTGCAAGTGTGTCGGTGTCACTTTACTCGTGTGGTTTTAAGAGTGCATGTACGCTTGGTCTTGGAGGTTCATTTTATTGCTGTTTATTTGCCCATGCCAATGGTAATCAGCTGCAGGATTAGTGTTAACTGCCACCCAGTCACGGGCAGGCCCCTCCTGCTGTCTAGCCTGACCGGGTCTGTTCTGGACCTTCTCACAGAGTTAGGGAGACAGGGAGTCCACTAATCCCATAGAAAGACCCACGTTTGGCTTCCTCTCTGGGCCACCTATCGCCACGTCACAGAGCCACGAACAGGGGCATCAGACGAGGAGAGAAGAGAGCCGATGGTTTGTTTCCGTGCAAATGTGTGGAGAGACCCAGAGAGGAGAGAGAGCTGGACCACCCACCCGGAGGATTCAGAGGCACAGGATTCACAGCTCATTCTGTTGACCTGCCACACTGCCCCAGCTCCGTGCAAGGCCCTCCCCAATTGTTCCGCCTGCTAGCGTGAGGAGGAGGAGGGGGGGCAGACAAGAGAACTGTGGTGGTGGATGAGCAGTAAACAGTGGGCTGAGCTTCTCTCCTTTACCGCACAAAGGGGCTGAATTGTGTCGGGCTGGAGCACTTTTTAGAGTGGCCCTGCCATGGGGCCTGAATGAAACATCTGTGGAGGCTGAGCCCAGGGGAGAAAATGCTATTTTGCTGTTCAACCACACTGACAACCTGTTTTCTTTCTCTTTACCCCCTCCTTACCACACGCACACACATGCACACACACACACACACAAGCAGCTTCCTGCGCTGTTATTCCTCCCTTGGCCTTGTAAAACTATTCATACTGTATGCACACGTTTGCCAAAGGGGGACAGAAGAGCAACAGTTAATGTGAGGAAGAGAAAACCTTTAGTAGAAAAAAAAGGGACATATATCTTGTTTTTTAGATTGAACCACATACCTTGTTGTTTCACTGCTTTTCCAGGGGCCTATTGGGTAGTTCAGACAAACAAGATTTAGACAAAGAAGCATGGTAGATGAAGTTTCTACTGGAGGCTGTTGGTAAAGTCTGGGCTAACACTTCAAACAGTAAACAGATGTATGTTCATTCATTGTTAATTTGTTGATCTTCCTCTGTTTTACACTCTGGCCCGTTCAGAAAGTATGGCCGCAGAGGAGGTATCGCAATAGTGTCAAGTGCAGCCAATACTAAAGCACCAGTACTGCAAGGTTTGTGGAGAACATTAGCCAAGAATGGTTGCTACAGCAGGTTACGGACAATTCACAGACTTTTCAGACAATGGCTCATTGGCGTTATCAGTTCCTCCTTTTCTAACTTCCTGCAGCAGGTAGCTGTGGTGCAGTAGTTATGTTAGTGTCTCTAACTTAACCACAGCAAATGTAGATTGTAGAGTTCCAAAGTCCTGATCGGCTGCTGCTTTACCCCCCCCCCCCCCCCCATCACACCATTGCATGTCTGCCTTGAGATTCAGTCAAATGTACTTGTGTAGCACATTTCAGCAACAAGGCGGTTTAAAGTGCTTTATATCATAAAAATATTAAAACATCAAACACATCGAAATGGTCACTGGTTGTGAGACCAGTAACAAACATTAAATTGTATCACATGAAAACATCAATACACATCAAAAATGTGATATGTCAGTGTTCCTGTTATTTTGGGTCAAAAGCAACTCTAAACAGGTGGTGTTTTCAGTCTTAATTTGAAGGAACTCAGTATTTCAGCTGTTTTGCAACTTTATGTGAATTTGTTCCAGATTTTTGGAGCATAGGAACTAAATGCTGCTTCTCCATGTTTGTGTCTGGTTCTGGGTATGCAGACTAGACCAGAACCAGAAGATCTGAGTGGTCTGTAAGGTTGATACAACAACAGCAGCATTTTAGTGCTAAGCCGTTCAGAGATTTATAAACTAACACAAGTATTTTAAAGTCTATTCTCTGAGCTACAAGTGGCGTACTAAAATATTCTACCTTCACAGGTTCACCTTTCGACATATTTAACCCTTTAGCATGCTTAACCTGATAACCTGCTAAGCTGGCCTGCCGCAGATATTTTGGCACTTCACAACACATACTGTGTTATCAGTGTCATCAGTCAATGAAGGTGTTAACTGAAACATTTTGGATCTAAGTGATTTATTTGTGTGGAACCTCTTGACAAATTCAAATCAAAGCAGCACCATGCAAGCTTTGACCAAAGTATCATCTTGATTTGGGATAATTTACATGATTTTTCAGGTCAATATCCAGCACTTGGCACATTTCGATGGTTTGTGTGGACTGCCCCCATAAATTTGCCTATATAACTTGAGAGGGTCGGATCCGTGACTGAATGGGTCATGTGACTTAGAGTGGCGCTCTAGGTCACGTGACCAATTCTGGGTTACACAATGAAACTAAAAAGATATGACACTTACCTGGTCAGGCATGTTTTTTGGTTCTCTGATGTAGGATTTAATCCAGAGGGGTGAAAGTAGTCTTGTCTTTACAACTAACTCAATGACTTCTCAACCTGCTGGTGCAAAGTGGTCTGCTGTTAGATTGCAAAACCTGTAGGGAGACTGTTTAATTTTGCAACATTGCAGTGTTTCCAGGACCTTACTAAAACTGTAAATTACAGATGAAGTTGTAATCTTTGGACCAGAGTCCTCAGAAAATAAACTTCTTAATCAATTACTTAATCTGGATGGCATTAATTTGGCCTCTGGTAATAAAGTAAAAAATCTTGGTGTTATTTTTGACCAAGACATGTAATTTAAATCCCATGTTAAACAGGTTTCCAGAGTTTCCTTTTTTCACCTCAGGAATATCGCCAAAATTAGAAATATTCTGTCCAGGGGTGATGCTGAAAAACTAGTCCATGCATTTGTTACTTCAAGGCTGGACTATTGTAATTCTTTACTATCAGGAAGTCCACAAAATGCAGTTCAAAGTCTTCAGCTGATCCAAAATGCTGCAGCAAGAGTTCTGATGAAAATCAACAAGAGGGATCATATTTCTCCAATTTTAGCTTCCCTTCATTGGCTTCCTGTTAAATCAAGAATAGAATTTAAAATTCTTCTTCTCACGTATAAAGCCTTTAATAATCAAGCTCCATCATATATCAGAGCTCTGATTACCCCGTATGTTCCTAACAGAGCACTTCGCTCTCAGACTGCAGGTCTGCTGGTGGTTCCTAGAGTCTCTAAAAGTAGAATGGGAGGCAGATCCTTTAGCTATCAGGCTCCTCTCCTGTGGAACCAACTCCCAGTTTTGCTCCGTGAGGCAGACACCCCGTCTACTTTTAAGACTAGGCTTAAAACTTTCCTTTTTGACAAAGCTTCTAGTTAGAGTGGCTCATGTTACCCTGAGCTACCTCTATAGTTATGCTGCTATAGGCTTAGGCTACTGGAGGACATCAGGGCCTATTTTTCTCACTCTACTAAATTGTACTGCTCTCCAGTTTTGCATTGCTTGTCGTCATTTCAGGTTTTAACTTTTTGTTCTCTTTCTTTTTTTTTTCATAGTAGGTAGACCTGGTCTGGCGTTCTGTTAGCTGTGACATCATCCAGGGAAGACGGCTCACCGACTATTACCATCTAATGTAGAACAGATTACTGGGTCAATGTGTGCTTCTGTGCTTTCTGTAACCCCCAGTCGGTCGAGGCAGATGACCGTTCATACTGAGCCCGGTTCTGCTGGAGGTTTTCCTTCCCGTTAATGGGGAGTTTTTCTTTCCGCTGTCGCTTCATGCTTGCTCAGTATGAGGGATTGCTGCAAAGCCATGTACAATGCAGACGACTCTCCCTTGGCTCTACGCTTCTCCAGGAGTGAATGCTGCTTGTCGGGACTTTGATGCAATCAACTGGTTCCCTTATATAGGAAATGTTTGACCAATCTGTATAATCTGACCCAATCTGTATAATATGATTGAATTTGACTTTGTAAAATGCCTTGAGATGACATGTTTCATGAATTGGCGCTATATAAATAAAATTGAATTGAATTGAATTGAAAGTCTAGTGCCCCCAGTGGCTGAAAGTTACACAATGCTTCTTTAAGTTAACATTTTTTCAGTGTCATAAAATTTAATATCCCTTTATAATTCTGTTCAGTTCAGTTTATTTATACAGCGGTAATTCACAACACATATCAGCTCAAGGCGCACTACAAAGTCAGTTCAGTCAAATCATACAGACAGATTCCAAGGGGAGTACATAAATTCAGATCCTATCAATGCAATTAAGTTTATTTTTTATTCAAATTAATTTTTCTATCCAAGGAAATCCAGCAGATTGCAGTGAGTCATTGATTTGCAGCATTCACTCCTCTGGGATGAGCATGGAGCTACAGTGGACGGTCGCTTGCATTGTTTCTTCGTCTTCGCAGCAATCCTTCATACCGAGCATGCATGATGCGACAGTGGAAAGGAAAACTCCCCCTTTAACAGGACCAAACCTCCAGCAGGACCAGAACCAGGCTCAATGTAAACGCTCATCTGCCATGACAGACTGGGGGTTTGAGAAGACAAAGCATACACACAGGAAGAAAACACAAGCAGAGAGTCTACCTTTTCTTTTAGAAAAAATCTTTTGATGCAATTTTTTTGTTTGTTTTGCTTTCATTTAATTACGTTTAAAAAAAATGCTGTCTTAGAAAGATTCCAGTCTGGCATTAGAGCCCAGCCCATTAGTGAATCTGCTTTAAAGGCATACTATGCAACATTTTTCAGTTAATTAATGTGTTCCATACCGTTTTGGATGATTAGTAATTTCAGGTCGAACAAAGGTTTTCTTGGCCGCCCTGGTGGTCTGTAGGGGAAATACCGTACTTGCAATTGCAGGAGCCCTCGACCCGATGTCTCGTGCATCGCGAGAGTCAGTCTTGCTGTACGGCGAGAACTGCTACACGCCCCCAGGGAAAGGCATGTTTGTTGCTAGCGCAGTGGCGATATCTGTGCAGTTATCATGGTGGAACCGGCGATAAAACAGCGAAAGCCCATGTCGGAGCAGACAAGAAAGAGGAAAAGGGCTCTGGACAGAAAGGAGTCGTACACGGGTGAACATCGGGCAAGCTTTTTCTGAATGGCAAGAGCTAAAAGAAAAAGAAGGCTGCAAGGCTGACGCGGATCTCGCGTTTCTGCTGATGCGATTGTAAGTAACATTGGTTTCTCTCCAATGGTTTCTCTCTCTCTCTGTGTGCATGTTCATACTTTCACTGTGTTAGTCTTTGTTTGTACTGCCGTTTTTTCGACTTTTCGTTGCGTTCGCCTGTCTGCTGTAAGCCGGGCTTACACTGTTTGAAATTCAGTCGGCCGTCGTGAGGTTTTCGTGAGCGCATCCTGCTGTTGAAGCAGAGCTACGAGGGGGCGCCCTCCCCTCATCTCCGTCCCCGCCAGAGGAGGGAGGGGAGCGGGCATCCCCGAAGCGACCTCCTCCCGGCCCGGGACCCGCGGGGCTCGGCGTCGGCTCGCGGATGGGTTGGGGAGGGCGAGTGTTCCGGTCCGCGCGACGCGCTGGCGGTCTGTTTCCGTACAGGGGGGGGGGACTGCCGCTGGGGTGTCTCGTCTTTCCTCTCTCCCCTCCGTTCCCCCCGACGCCCGGTGCCTCCCGTGGGCCTCACCCGAGCTGGGCTCGACCCCCTGGTCTGGGTCCCTGTCACCCACCGGGGCACGACGTACAGTGAGAGCACTCCGGTCGCGTCCGAGCGTCGCACCGTACAGTGTGAGAACACAGATTGTGAGCGGTGAACTTGTAAACCCCGCGGTTCCGTCGCACAGTTTGAGATGTATATAAGTACCACGACTGAAAAACTTGTACAGTGTATGCCCGGCTTAAGCTCAAAACAACCGCGCCTGGCTTGACGGAGAAACCAGGAGAACAGCTGAGCATCTTTACGACAGTGCACTTTTACTTTCGCCCTCTGAGGGGAGCCTCGCTGGAAAATCAACCCTGGTTGCATAGTATACCTTTAATAAAAGTTAATAATGTCATTGTTCTGTTATTTGACTCTAAGTGTCGTTTAGCTCTGGTGGACCCCTGTGTCCTGTCTCACCTGTGGCACAGCTTTGAAGTGGTTCACATCTTACCTGAATGACCTTTCCTGTCATCATCCATGGCATCGCCTCGTCGCCTGCTAATCTTTAGTGTTGAGGTGCTACAAGGTTCCATTTTAGGCCGTTTGCTTTTTTGACATACATTTTGCCACTTTGAACAATCATAACCGAGCACAATATCAAATTACATTGCTCTGCAGAACATTTGAACATTGTCTCCTTTATTGCAATCAAACAGTACTTTTTGTTTTTGAAAGACCCAAAAACAGAATGGATTTTTTTTTTGTAACAAAGCTGCGACTGACTTTGGAGTTCTGACTGGTAATTACAGCAACTGTATAAAAAAAATCGAACTTGGCTTTTATCATCAAGACTTACTTGCCAACTAAGGTCAATCATTGCGACCTTGAGAAGGCTGTTCAAGCCTTCATCTGTTCATGAATCGACTATTGCATCGCCCTCTATGTCTGTGTCCACCAGTCGTCATTTAGTTGCCTCCATCTTGTTCAGAATGCAGCAGCTCGCATTTTAACTCACATTGTCAGACACAAACACATAACACTTGTTTTATTTTCACTACATTGGCTTACCGTCCATTTTAGAATAGATTCTAAATGTTGATTGTTTGTTATTAAAGCTCTTTATGGCCTGTTTTAGCGCTTCATTGACATGATTCATGTTAATCAAGTATGGTCAAATATTAATTTCTTAATGCTTACTGCAGCAGCACTTACAAAACTCAAATTTTCCAAATTAATCCAATAATAACCTTACTTATTCTGGTGTAATGCTGCACAAATGCTGTCTTGACTCAGGAACTGACTCACCACAGGATGTGAGATTCTTGAAACATGAAGGGAAACTTTCTGTCACCATTTGTGGTAATCAAGAACCAAAGTGGCCACAGGACATCCAAAGGCCCATGTTTGATGTATTTATAGTAAAAAATCAACAGGATAACAACAGATGGACCCACAAGGACGGAACAGGAAACAGCCCCTTGAATGCAAACAGAAAACAGGAGAGTGCAATTAACAAAACACAACACAGGTGTGAATCATGACACTGCATTATTTTCATTCGACAAAACTTTGGGATGCTCCTAGAGTATTCAAATACCGTTACCAGACAGTTAGTCAATCCTCAAATGAAAAACAACAACAAAAATAACCTAAAAAAAGCAAACAAGACATGAGGTCACAGCAAAAGTAACAGACCCCATCCTGACGTAGTTGAACACAGGGAATTATACCTTTGGTCAGATGTGCCATTCAGCTCAGGAGTGCATTAAATGCAACACACATACTTAATTTCCAACAAAATCTGTTTCATTTGCTCTCCTCTATACCTGTTTAACACCTGTTTCTCAAATAACCCTGATACATGGTAAGACAGGAAACACTGCAGCAGTAGCTTTAAAATGTACTGAGGAGGTACTTTTTCTAAAATGTCTGAGACCTTCTGCCGTAAGCCACTGCCCATGTACTGACAGGACCAAACTTACAGTGCTAAAGCAAAAATAATAATAATAATTAGAAAACAGAAGTTTATGGACCGTCCTCCGTTTAGGGGTCTGCCCAATAGTCCGACACCCCAATAGTCCGACAGTCCCACTGGTCTGATATAGTCGGATGACCCATGAGTTTCAAGATGAAAAACATGAGCTTGGTTTTTAGTATTGATTCTTAGCAGGCCTATACCTTGACAAGATTCATGCGCAAGGCCTATATTCCCAAATTCATCTTATCTGTATCAGCAGTTATCATGCCTAGTACTCTCTGATGGCATTAGATTGAATTTCATGGTGAGTGCATGGCGAAGAAAACTAAACTTTTCCCACATTAGACAGAACAGTTATGACTTGTGCCTTAGGTTGTCGGGTTAGGTTAGGGTTAGGGTTGTTGAACTATCGGGTTGTCGGACTATTGCTATGCACCCCTCGGTTTACCAATCCACTGGTTTTATTCCTTGAATCACTTAATAACATATTGATATTTATCACGATTCATAATACATTGTTAAACTGCAAAATCGGCTTGTGTTATCATGCCACCTGTTATTGCAATTAATATGTGATTTCTACAAAAAAAGATGTTATCAATTTCTACAGAAAAGCATTGTAAAAGTGGCCAATATCACACTTTTGTACCAAATAATCTAAATTAATAGCTAAACTCTTGTCGATATGGTTTATTTGATTAATTGAAGTGAATCTGTGTTGTCATGCAGGAAAGGATAAACCTACTATGTGTTTTTGGTCTGACATTTGGTGTTCAGGGTGTTATCGTGGCCTTCTACAAAATTTTTAAGTGATTCTGCAGCATTCCTTCACCGATACTATATGTTGTAGCACCTCCAGATAATATTTCAAAGTCATGAGACCTTGTTATCTAAATGTGAAAAGCCTTTTAGCATGCCTTTCTGACATAGTTGGGGATGAAACACATTGCCCTCTCAAATGGCCATGTTTGCTTTCTATATACAGATGTACAACAAACTGGAACACTTTATTATTTAAGGGTTCAATTCTGCCAGCTTCAAAACAGATGACGGCCTCCACTTTGATAAATACAGTAAAGATAAAAAGGTATGGAAGGTATCACAGTCAGCAAAGCCAACCTATCCATCAAAACGTCAAACAGTTTAACCCTGCTACCCCCATCAAAGAGACCCCCGACTTTCCTCACGCTCCAGCTTTGCCATGTGCAGCTCAGAAAGAACGACCACTGAAACATTTCAGTGTAATTGAAGGGGAAACAAAGATCCCTGCGTACTTCCTGGTCTACCATTTTCTTTAATCAATTTCCTCTCTTTGGTCCTATATCATCTCTAATTACTTTCCCTTTCCCGCCCCTTGCGGGTTCCCCCAGGAATGAGGGTCTACATACACATGCATGCTTAAGGACACACATCCACACACACTTATTGCTAACCCCCTGCCGCAAGCGAGCAATACCTTCAGCATTAATACTCGTTGCCCCCTTCTGCTCCTCCAGCGTGAACAATGAAGAAGGCCCGCTGGCTCCAGAACCCCACGAAGCAACCTCTGACCCTGCTTACCTTACTGCTAAACCCCTACACCCACACAGAGAGACACTTACTAATGTGCACACAAACACACACACATGCAAGTTTACATATCTAATACTGAAGTTGCAAACTTTGGCACATTTGCACACGGCGCTCTGTTGTCGATGTAGGGAGGCTGAGGCGGAGGAGAGGTGAAGGGGGAGCAGGTCCGCCTTAAATACCAGCTCAGCTTGTAATCACTGGAGTTTGAACTTAAAAGATTTCTTGTGTTTGGAGGTCAAAAAGCCAAAACACTCATTCACTGCTTTCTTTCATACCCGCTGCCTTCTGTCAGTCATTTCTCTTACAGGGTCCCTCTGATCCACCAGCTACTTACATCCAGCAACTCCAACAGTTAGGTAAGTTCTCAAAAATGCACGAGTAAGGCAAAGTTATGGCATGAGCTTGACCAGTTCTTGCTTAAAAAAAACCCTACTTGTTTTATCAATAAAAAAAATGTGGTATTTTTAATGGTTTCCGAGGGAATTCATTAAATTTAAAATGTTGCTTGGTTGGGGGAATGTTGAGACAATGCCTTGAAAGTATCCACAAAGTGTTGCAACAATTGTTTACCACAGGGTATTGTGTACATCTGGAGAAGGCTGAATGAAATTACCCTCCAAATAATACATCTTTATTGGACTTCACATTTCCCCAAATATGACCACCCAGAGAACACAAGCCATACCACCCACGCAGTGTGGAGTGGATTTATCACTCATCTGATGTCAGTGTGTTTGATGAATGAAAGCAGCTTACAGTATTGGCATTGTTACCCCGTTTGATGGGGAAGTGAAACACCAGAAAGTCCAATATAAATAGGAACTGGGCATGCGAAAAAACGAAAAGGAATGGTGGTGTTTATGGCCGGCAACAAGAAGAGTGGCTGTCAAGGAAAGTTAGCGATTATAAAACACAAAATTATGAAATATCATTGTGTAGAAAATCCTTTTTAACAAAATAACATTTCCATTTGTCAACACCATCACTGAATGATACAGAAACGAAGCAGCTGATATTTCCTCATAGCACATGGTCTTTAATTTGCATTTCTGCTCTACACCAGAACTGTATTATGCCCGTCGTGCCCTTCTGCTCACTCTCTGGTGATTTACAAGGAGCTGGCACAGCTGTAATGGGTTTAAGTGGTGAAATCATCAGTGATTAGTTATGGGCAGTAACATTTCACCTCATACGATGAGAGTTGTTCCTAAAGCTGTACAAACTGGCCCATGGGGTCGATCAGATTGGAGCTTGGCCACAATTTATATCTAAGAGGATTTCACACATGTTTTATTGGACCAAGACTTGAGGACTTGGCTGGGAGCACGTCAGCAAGACTCCGGCCATCCACAAGGAAACATTTTGTGTCTGTCTGTGCCATGGTGCTTCTTCAGGGTGGGTAAAAATGCAGATAAAGGATCCTCCTCTCAGCAGTGACCTAAAGTCAAAAGTCATGACCAAAGACTCTGAACACGATAATACCTGCAGCTGCACTGCTGTGTTTTACAACAACAGTTGCAGGATGGAGCCGCTTCCCCTTGATATTGCCAAACATACACTTTTTTTATTGCTGATGACCCGGAACTGAGATTCTGTGGTGAACATGATACAACACCACTGACCACCAGTGAATGCCTCTTGGTTCTACTACCAAGCTGTTGTCTAATGTAGCAACCAAAACACTGGACAATGAACCTGTGGTTCAGTCATGGAGAGACAGCGGATAGTGATATAAAGGCAAGGCAAATTTCTTTGTGTAGCACATTTCAGTACGTACTGTGCGCATACTGTGAGCTGCGCTGACTCTCCGCAGGCGTTTTACCCTTCATAGTGAAGTACGCCTGAGCATATGGGGACTGTTAGAGTCCTGACAGTTCCAACATTAGACCAAGGTAAAGTCTGGTTGACACACCAGTGAATAACATTGCATAACTGTAATGGTTTGTTTAGAGTGAACCCGTTATTCAACCAGACTCGGAGCTGCGCTCAAAGAAAAAGGTTTATTAACAGACTTTGGGGGGAAAACAGGAACACAATCCGGGGTTACAGGTGCTGGACTCCAAAAACAGAAAACAGGTCGGGCACTAACAGACAGGACATCAAAAATATAGCAGAGGCTGGGAAGCTCTTACCGATCACTTCAGTGTAGGGAATGAGTTGAGACGTTCTCGCAGAGTGCAGAGAACTAAGTCAGGAATAAATAGGCGTGCAGTCAGGTGAACAGGGAGGGACTAATCAACGACAGGCAGGTGGAAACAATAATGACACTGACAGATTGATAAAACTAAGACCGAGAAAGTGTGTCCTGAATAAATGACGCTCCGGCACATCATAGTATGAGCTGATGATATTTCTTGGAAGAGTTTTATACATGTCAGGACTCAGCCAGCAGGGCCGTGCAGCTTGCTCTTTCCACAGGTGTTCTGGGTTGACTGGTGGGCGGAGCCCACACACCTGCGGGCGGTTGAGCGGCATCGGGAGGCACTACTTAAACACCACGCAGACAGCGAGAGGATGCCAGAGTGTTACCGTCGTGCTATGCAGACCAGCCTTGGCCTCTCGTTCTCTGTGTTTCCCAGAGGAACTAATCACTCACCTCTGTGTCTCCCAGGTACCTCCTCGTGTCAGCTCTCTTCCTCTTGTGACCCTGTGAAGTCTCTCGTGACAGGAGCTCCAAGCATCATCATCTTCCGTCTGGTGTTGGTCTCTCCTGCAAACCTCCTGGTTCCTCCTGAGTCGGTTCCCCTCCCCTGGAACCCTGCCATCTCCGGAAAGTCACCTGGTTCCTCTCGCTGTCCTGGACATCTGGATTCCCCGGTGCTGCTCGGACCCGACCCCACCTTCGACCCACTGGTCTCCCGGACACCTGTGGCCACCATCGCACGGCTAGCGCTGAGTCCCCACTGCTTCCTCCCCGGTCGGCCTTCTGTCCATCAGGTGGTAAGCTTGCGTCCAGCAGCAGATCCAGCTCAGTCAGACCAGTTCCTCTCCACGTTTCCCCAGTTAACCTCTGTCTCGTTCTTCCCCAGTGATCGACCCGGTTTCCTGCTCCCTGACCGTTACCTGACGCTGCCTCCGCTGAGGCAGAATCCTCCCGTTACCTGGTTCTTAAATAAAACCTTTAAACTTCACCTGTTTCTCCCGAGTGTGCTTCTGCATGTGGGCAAAATACATAAAGCCAACCATGACAATACACACACATGCATCCTTTTTAAAAATACTTACTTTGGACTTCACCTTCACTTCCATTAATTTTTAACCCTTTCTATGGCCTAACCCTAACCTAAACCTAATTGACACCTTAGACCTAAACATGACCCCAAGCCAAAAAAAAATGAGAACCAAGAAAATGTCCTCGCTTTACATCAAAAACCACACTTTGGTGATGAAAAAATAAAAATTTCTCAGTCAGGTGCAAGTACAAGTATACACACACACACACACACACACACACAGACATACACATGTTTAACAGGCCACTATGTTGGCTGCCTAATTCAGGATTAAAAAAAGAAGACAGAAAGAAGGTGATGACAGACTCAAGACAGATTTTACCTCTAACCTTTTCTGGAGCGCTTACAGCAGTTCAATCTGCAAACGATAATGGTTTATCCAACTGTGTGTGTGGTCAGATGATGTCCGCACACTTGCACATCCACGCCCACACACATACAGCTCTCACATGCAGTCTAACTTGATGATAGGGACCCTTTGGTCCTCTTCGGAACCTTTGGACCTGGAGGCAGTGAGCCTGGATGTCCTTCTGTCTGCAGACTTCACTGTAGCCTCTTCCAAGAACTCCTGAGCAAATACAGACCATCAGTGTGTGTGTGTGTTTAAGAAAGAAAGCCAGGGTAAAAGCAGGAGCTGGGAACAGGCTCTGTGTGGGGTATAAAATGAAAATTAGGGGTATTACCTCATTGTCATTTACCGTAACGGGCATTGCACATTAACTATTAGCTTTGAGGCACCACTAATGCTCATGTTTTGCTTGAACATTAGGTACAGGATGTGTGTTACATGGGGCCAATGGCTGGGAATACATTCTGGATAGAGTTTGCTCATTAAACACCGACTTGGATGTTGTTTCTATCACATAGACTGCCCACCTGTGACTGTCAGTGAGCCTGTGCACCAAGTGTCTTTGTCTGGTTCACGTGCACAGAGACGTGCACTGAAGTAAAGCCCACTGACACAGGCAGAGACCACCACAGACGGTTTGCAGATGTGCCCCTGGCCACAAGCAGAAGTAGGTCTAGCAATCAGAAGTGATGGCTCTCATATGGTATTTGGCGGCAGCAGTGAAATCTTGCATCATTCCTGCTATAAAATATATGATCAGAGATGGATGGGGGAGGACTATTTTGTAAGAAAGGAATAGTTCCCTTATATTTCTTGAAAAAAAATGGACTCTGATAAGTTGGATATTTAAGCAGTTCCACCTCATCGGTGGTTGGTTTGACAGCAGGTGATTGATTTTGTTTGTGTTGAGGCTTTCTTAATAATATCAGTTTAGCCTGAATAGAGTACCCACAATAGGAAGACCACCATGTCCTTCCATAAAACAACACTTAACTGTTTTTTCCTACACACACATTAAGGTTCGATCGTGCTGCGTCTGAAAGGAATCCACGTTCACATAATATAACTGTTGTTACATACAAGTAATACAGTCTGGCACGGGGGGCTGAAGCATACTCTGCCAGTTAGGAGAGAGGCAGAGGACACTGACCAGGCTATAGTCACTCTATTTAGCCAATTAAATTCATATTTTTTATTTATCCATCCATCCATCCATTTTCCAAACCGCTTTATCCCTCATGGGGTCGCGGGGGTTGCTGGTGCCTATATCCAGCGTTCACTGGGCGGGAGGCGGGGTACACCCTGGACAGGTCGCCAGTCTGTCGCAGGGCAACACAGAGAGACAAACAGGACAAACAACCATTCACACACAGACTCACACCTAAGGACAATTTGGAGAAGCCAATTAACCTAACAGTCATGTTTTTGGACTGTGGGAGGAAGCCGGAGTACCCGGAGAGAACCCACGCATGCACAGGGAGAACATGCAAACTCCATGCAGAAAGACCCAGGGGTGTACTCGAACCCAGGACCTTCTTGCTGCAAGGCAACAGCGCTACCCACTGTGCCACTGTGCAGCCCATTTTTTTATTTTTTATTTAACCCAGCATAAATGTGTTTGGATTGTGGGAGGAAGCAGATAATTGATGTGAATCCTGGACCAGAACAACAGGAGAACTCTGTCCAGACCCAAGGCAACCTCCTTGAAACAAGACTAGAGCGGGAAGCTCACCGACAACCACCTAGTTGGAGCCTTGGCTCCTAAACCTTGGCCCGGCTCAGTCTCAGGAAGTACCTGCTTGTGGGTCCATCGCCTGCGAGGAAGAACACTGGAGTCCGGGGTTTCTGCAAACTGGGAGGGTGGTGGGGGCGCGCGCCCACTCTCAGCAGAATAATTTGTCTTCTGAGACCTGGAATGTCACCTTGCAGGTGGGAATGGGGCTGGAGCTGGTGTGTGTGATATCAGGTAGGTATAGCTGAAATCACCTCCACGTACAGCCTGGGGTTTGGAACCCAACTCTTGGAGAGGGGTTGGAGTTTCTCACACCTCGGAGTTGCCTGTGGACAGAGATGTCAAGCAGAGATGGGGATACTCAGCAGCCCCCGGCCAATTGTCTCGGTGTTCAACATTTCCCCAGTGAATGAGAGGATGGCCCGTTTGAGCTGCAAGAGGGAAGCTTCTGACATTTTTTGCTGTGCTTTATGTGCCAAAGGGCAGCTCAGATTACCCGGCCTGCTCGGAGTCCCTGGTGGTGTCCTGGACGGTGTGCCATCTGGGGATTCATTTATCCTCCTGGTGTTTGATTGGGAGGAAACTTTGAGTGATTTTACAGATTGTTCCTTAGACTTTTTTTGACAACTACATTACAGAAAAACCCTTTGAACCTTGACAGTAAAACTGTCAAGGTTCAAAGGGTTCTAAGCAAAGCAGCAGTTTGTGTCAACACTGACGTGAATTACAGACAGACCAGGTATAAGATACAGCACTTGTATATCTCAGGATAAGGTGCTAGGCTGTTGGATCACCATAGCCGTGCTCTTAGACATTATTTCTTCCGACTTCCTCCTCCACACTTGACAAATCCCCACATAAATCTCACCATGTAAAACCAATTTGAGACCGGAGAGTTTGCTGTCACAGCTTTCGTCTTTAATGATCGTTGTGTTACGAGTCAATGTTTGACCACAGGATGCCATATATCAGTCTTTGGCAATTTCCCGTTCCCTTGTGTGTCGTTTTTTTCTTTGACCGTTTCTATTCTTCACGCATGGAAATTAATATAACTATCATGAGCTACATGCCAGAGCACAAATATAAATTAAAATGTGTAAAAGTTATGAAATTGCCATAATCTGTTGGATTTTCAGTCTAGTAGTTGATCATTTTGGTTCCTTTGTAGCATATTGTGTCATTTTTGCTGTGTTTTAGGTTAATAATTGACCTTTTACCTTAATTGCTCAGTTTCCTGTTTTTTTATGGCTGTTTTCCACCTGTTCATTTATTCACCTGTGTATCATTCAGTAATCATGCTCCCTAGTGTAAATACTCAGTTACTCCATGGCTCCATCCGAATACCCCTTAATAATAGCTCCTAGCTCCTGCTCCTTGACCTTAGCGCCGGTAAGGGACGGTGCGAGGTTCTATTTCTAAACTAGCTGCGAGAGGAAATCTACAGGCTACTTTTCCTACCTCCTACCCTACTGACTGGACTATTCGGACTGCACTAATTATTTCACTTCTGCTTTGGATAAATAGTCTTTAGCCAACAGAGGTATTTGGATGTTTTTTGTCAGCCAATTCTGTTTATTAAATCCTCTCTTTCCACAATGCTCCTGCCATCCTCATCTCTGCAACTGGGTCCCCAACAAGTCCAAAACATGACAGAAATGTTAGTTGAAGGTTACACAAAGCAACACACAAACCTGTTTTATGATCCAAAAGAATACATGGGTAGTAATTTTTTTCAAATTGATTTGTGTTGCATAATAATCCTTATTATACTAAAAAAAATAGTGCAGATGTAGAAAATGTTACGGTGAAATGTGAATACTTACAGCTTTACTGTAATTACAGTGAACGGTGGCTGTATAAACTATTGAAGTATTATTAAACTATTATTGGCTGTATTTGAATGATTGGGTTTGTGTTTGTAAAAAATAATAAATAAAATGGAAAAGCTTTTGTGTGCTACCTCTTGTCAGTCTATCATACAACATACCAATACAAAAAAACGTTTAAGTTTGTTTTGGTGATGTCAGCAAGTCACTGTGAAATGATACAAATCTCTAAACAAAATCATCAAAACATCCCATTACAGAAAAATAAGAAAATATAAAAAACAATAACTAAATTACAGTTTTACATCTTCCCTTGTGTCTCCCCAACAAACACCTCTTTGTGAATTTGAACCAAATCTTGTCACACTTGATGAATGAAGGACAAAATCTCTGCCCAAAGCCAAAGTTAAAATGGCTCTTTTTTATTTTTTAGAAACTCTCAACTGTGGCGGATTAAAGCTAAACTATAGCAAACCTGGCCAGTATCAACAAGCTTCATCTTCCATTTAAATCCATATGATCCATCATTAGTAGGACATCTCTGGCCTTACATTGACCACAAAACCTGCTCTGACCAAGCTTAATGTTCCAATTTAGCTCCATGAACGAGGAACATTTTCATGATTTCTCTCCTTGTTTTCATCCCCCCTCTGAAGTATCTTTTGATCTGGTTCCAAAAAAAGTGCCACACCAAGGTCAGCGCGGTGGTTTTTACCGCTAATCACAGGCGCAGTTTGCATCACAACACAGTGCACGGGCAGTAATGACCGTCAGAAGGGCCAAGCTGGAAATGGGGGGTGAAGTGAGTCGGGGTGTCCAGCAATGCATTGCCGATCTCCCGAGCGCTTTCATCTTCCCTGATAAGTGCCATACCTAATCAGGTTAAAGGAGCGCATGCCACGGAAGGGAAGGAAATTCCGGCCAAAACGGTAACGTATCTGTTCCGCTCTCATGGATCGCATTCCTCCAGCTAATTAAGAGTAAATATCTGACCCTGGAGAGAAAACGTCCACATTAGTCCAACCAGTCAGCCGGTGTGGTCCATCTGCACTCTCTCTTTCACTCACCTCACCCCCTCCTCGCCCTAATTTGGCTCTCGGATGAGAGAAAAAAAAAACACAGCAGGTTTGCTATTTTTCCTGGAGCTCCCCTGCTTTTGTTTTTCCCCAAACGTAGGCCCCATCGTTACCGACAGGCTATCAGTTGTGCTTAAGGCAGATCGTCCAGCGGCGAGGACCTTTTGGGTCATGGAGTCGTGCTCTCCGCCGGTTTCCCTCTTTGCTTCACAGATTTAAAGCGCGTGCCGACTGTAAAACAATGATGCTACCGATCAGCTTGTTTCAACAACCTTTTAGTGGTTTTGGTAGAAAGAGAAAGGGCCTTCGAGGTGTGAAGGAAATATATTTTCCTGATTTCACAAAAGAAAAATTGAGACAGGCTTACAAAAGAGCATAATTTCAGCCTGGAAAAGCACCTTCTGTCCTGGCACTAGCTTGCGCGGTCTTGTTTTAGGGAAATAAACTAACTAATTAGACTGGGTTGCCATTTGTGAGATGAACTTAATGTTCTCCAACCAGGGAATATTAAAAGTTTATATGAATACACAGAGAGTCGTGATTGGCCAATGGCAGTGACAAGTTTTGGTCTTTTCTCTTTGTGCCAAAATCGGCCTTAAGGCCACATTTTTAAGTTTTTGGAAAAGTTGAACTATGGACTTTTTCTCAAGAACCGTCAAAAAACACAGCTGCAAAAACCTTTTTTCAGTTTTTTACTTTAAACTGTTGTTTTTCTGTCTGTGCAACATGTAAAATGAAAACTATGTGAGTTAATGTTTAGCCAGAGGTAGGCACACTTTAGAGTTATCTAGTGTTTCTGTTTAAGTCGCTACCAGCCAGTCAGCAGCTTGTCAGATAAGTGGCAAATAGTTGAGGCTCTGCTCGGGCAGAGACGTCTCCTTGCCCGCATTAAAACGTGAAAAAGATTAACAGAGTGCTGGTTAGCAGTTTTTAGATGTCCTCCTGAACAAAGCGCAGATCATTTTGTTCCGAGTATGAAGTTGTGTGCACCAAACTTTCACTTTTATCTGCTTTAATACACCTGAATAGGCTGACTCTGGTATATGCTGCGATATAATCCCATGCATCAGACCAGGGACACATCTAAAAGATAAAAAAATAGCTGCCACAAGCCAAACGGCAGTAGTGGAACTGCAAATGTGAAAGACCGAGCAGGGCTGGTGAGCTGAAGACAGCATCAAGTGTTGAACACCAAAAAGTCACATTTATCTCTTTGTCCTGAGCAAATTCTCAGGAATCCTGGCATAAACTCCTGCTGTCTTTCATGTGTCAATCTTTTCAGACTGGAAATAACTATTGAAAATCCCAATTAAGATATCAAACCTCTGATAACTAAACTAGTACTATACAAGGCTTAAAACTCTGATTAGCTTTAGTTTTTACAAAGGCAGTCTTAGTCAGCTAACTCTCCTTCAATAAGTAGAGTGTGATAAATATTTTGTTGTATGTCTTGTTTGTTATTTGCTGTTTATTCGGCTTGCTTTATTTAATTTAGTGCAGTTCATCACTAGTAATTGGAGAACATTATTATGAGACACAATGTCCTTCCCTATAAGCCTTACTAAATCGTTACATATTCCATATTAATTTATTTAAAGAAACTATACTTGATTCTGCACAAATTTGAACCATGAGTGAGGAAAACAGTTTAGTTTGAACTGTAAGCCTCGAAAAGCGGGACTTTTCTTAGTTTTCTTTGACATATGTGGCAATATCTTGGGTAAATTATATTTCATTATGTGAATGGTCATATAATAAAATAATGGGGGGGCAGCTACAGTTATTTTGCATAAAAGTGACAGAGCCGTATAAACAGCTCATTCTGAAAGGAGCTCAAACTATTTGAAACTGGGGAGGTGAAATCTCATTATCTGAGAATGACTATATGCAAAAAAATGTAATGAACATGTATCGTACAGCCAATAGACCTATCCTAACTGGCTTAAAAGGAAGGATAATAGGTCCCTTTGGGTAGATTTCAGGTGTAAAAACTGAAAGAAAAATATCTTGAAAGGTCAGGAATGACTAAACCGATCTCCTTTTGTTATAACAAGGGAAACTGGTTTGGTTGTTGACATTTAGCTCATTTAAAGCGGCAGATGTTTGCTACAGTGTTAAATATGATGCAGAATCCCTACAAGACAATCCTGATGATCACACCCGGTGCAGCTTGTTTGCTAAAAACACAAAATGTTTACTTCTCATTGATTTTTCTCCTCTTAAATTTCAGCGTTTCACAAAATATAATTTAAACAGGGCTGCAAGATTTCATGCTTTAGGTGTAAAGAGGAAACGAGTCGGTAAACAATCCAATGAAGCCTCAGGTCCATTTGTTTCAGGACAACAACATCTGTTTCACGTCAGAACCTCTCAGGCTTCTTTTAAAACTATCATCCTACATGGAAAACATCTTGCAGCACATTCAGTGCTGGCCTCCAGGAAAGAGCAACGTTTCCAAAAAATGATTTTCATGCCATTGTCAGTTTCATGTCACCGGCAGTTTCAGAAAGATCTTCCACCCCATATTCTGATTGTTAAATCAAAACAGTCCTTGGTAATTTGGCTGGAATGGAATTTGGCTTCCATTTAAAGTCTGTATTTATAACAGCGCAAAACAGACTCGCTTTAAGTCTCATCAGCTGACGTACGCAGCCTGCCACACACATGGCAACAGGAAGCGGCGCAGTGAAATACTCTTGAAGTTGTTTACGTTTCTTCGCTGAAAGAGGAAGGCGCAGGAGAGGCACATCGCGATCCCGACCCATGACCCTGACCCGTGGCCAAGTGGACGGTGAGCCGCGCTGCACGTGTTCGAAGCTGGACTGCGATCAAGTGCAACATTAGCAAGAGGTTGAAAAGAAGCGTCCAGAGAGGGAGACAGTCTTCTGAAGAGCGCCGTCCGTGTTCAGCATCCGGTCTGTTGTCTGCCACAAAACCTTTCAAACTACTTCTCACGCATGTTCCACACGTAAAAGTTAAAAAACACATTTAAAAACAAACCGGATGTTGCTGTCACAGTTCTGTAAGAGACGTGTTTAAATAGGAAAGTGCAACGCCATCGACAATGCAGACGACTGTCCTCTGTGGCTCTACGCTCTTATTAGCTGCAGCTGGATTTCTAAATCTGGTCGGTCTGGTCCAAGTTCCTTTATCCAATTGTTTTGCTCCATCGAAATCCTCTTCAAATTATTATTTTGTAAATAAATGGGTGACTATTTTGTTTTTTTTGGTAAAGTCCAGATAGGGTTGCAATGCTGTAAGTTTCAAGAAAGTCAAAGAAAGTACCAGGAATGGACCTATGGAGGAGTGAATGCTGCTTGTCAAGACTTGATGCAATCTGCTGGGTTTCCTTTAAGAGGAAACTTTCTGACCAACCTGTCTGGTGGACTTTTTACCAATGCTGAATGTTTTTAAAAAGGATAAAAGAACATATGCGCTTTGAACTCTGTGAAAGGGGCGGAGCTTGATGACGTAGCGATCTTAGGTCTGCGTTTGTGATTGGTTGGGAGGATGTAATGACTGTAATATTAACCTACATGATAGACTGGAATGCAAAATGAAGGAAAACTGTTTTCTATTGCACCACTCATCTATGGATCAATATACAGTATATTGTTATTGAATTGAATTGTCTGACCCGAGACTGGAGAACTGAGTGGGTTATGGAGCTGTCGCGGCGTTTTGACCACTCACACAGGGAGAGCACACAACTAGATCCTGCATGAAGGGAAAATGAACTCCATCATCGGGACCAGAATGATCGGATTTTGTTTCTCCATGATCGGCAAAACAAAAATCTGACCTCTTGTCGGCCACTGAACACACTCACAGCACTCTAGAGCAACCGACTTGTTTCAGCATCAATGAAGTCAGAGGTGATTCAGGCTGCCACTTACCTGAAACACGGAGGGAGACATCAGCAGATAACAGCAAGGGTGGCCCTATTTCAGCAGAGAAAACTTGGAAGCAGCTGAAGCACACAACTACAGCTGCTTCAGCTAGGAACCACTGATCAGGCCTGAAATCTGGGTGTAGTGATGGACTCAAACCTGAATCTCTAAATGCATTGACTAACAGAAGTACTTTAAAGTCTATTCTCTGAGATCCAGGGACCTAGTGGAAGGACTTCAGAACTGGGTCCATGTTCTCTACTTTCTTAGTCTTAGTGAGGACGCGGGCAGCAGCGTTCTGGATCAGCTGCAGTTGTCTGATCCACTTTTTAGGCAGACCTGTGAAAACACTGTTGAAGTGAAATTGCCTTGAGATGACATATATCATGAATTGGCACTATATAAATAAAGTTTTGTCCCCCTTGGCAGAGTGACCTCTGGTTAACGCCCCCTTAACCGGCTTCCGAAGTCTTGCTCCTTGTTATTCAACATCTTTAAGGTGAAGAAGTTTTCTGGATCCTCCTCTCCTCCCCTCTGTCTCCCGTTCAGCTCCCCTGGTAACGGGTTTGCTGCTCAGCCGCTCAACCGCCTCTCTACCCTCTGCGACTACCTCTGTGACGACTGGAGTCTTTGCAGGTTGCTGGCCAGAGCATAGGTGTGTATTAACATAAAGCCAGAGTAAGAAGACATCAGCAATGACCGGAAATAATCAACTGCTGCTCCTTCATCAAATTTGGGAGATACATAAGATCATTTCCAAACCATTTGGGAACCATCATCCTTTTCAGAGAAATATTGCTCACAAATTTGGGAAACATTTGAGAAAATTACCAGCTTTCCAGAGATGGACATCCCAGGAAATTAGCTGCAGGGTAGCTTCGCTTAATGCTTAGAGGGCCTGCAAAATGCCAAGAACACCACATCACTTTTAATTAAAATGTATTTTGATCCTAAATTAGAAAGTGATTGAACAATGAATCCATCCTTTTTTATACCTGACTAAACCATACAGAGCTCTGGGGGAGGTGGCTGTGCTGGAGCTCCTGTTTTCCATCTTTCATGGTTAATCCACAATGTTTGCGGCCTTTTGAGTACATATACGCATACAGGCAGCTTGCCTTTAAAGCAAACCCTGAATCTGAGCTAAAATAGTCGTGCTGCTTCCTGAAACATTCAAACTCAAAAAAATGCACATTTGCTGTCCTTAACCATCCACAGAACAAAAAAAGTTTCATAATTACACGTTAAACCTCTCCTGTAACACAACTCCTGCCTAAAACACGCACACAAACATGGCCCCACGCGGGTCGGCGGTATGTGCTTAGAGCCTCGCTGGAGTCAGACAGCATGATGAAGTGTGCAGAGGCCAGAAGAGAAAGGAAAGTGCTTCCTGAGCAGTGATGTGTGACAGGAGATATGAGAGAACTGGTGCAGGGTCAGCCACCGCTGACAGCCACCACACCTCCTGACATCCACCCAATACCCTGGGAGTTGTGCTCAGCAGATATGGGTCAGTGGAGCCTTGAGATGTGTGGGCTCATCACATCCGAGTGTGTGATAATCATTTAGTTGGTGTGTGTGTGTGCGTCTCTCTCTGCTTGTGTCCACACTATAAGATTTCTCGAGGAGTAGCAGGGCCCACCCAGGTAGTCCCTGAGTTGTGGGTTGCAGTTTCTGATCGTTTAGGCAGTGAACAGGTAACCGAAACCTTAACACCAGTCGCCTGCAGCTGCTTCATCTCCTCCCTCAGGAACCTACCCTCTCTTACATGCTTTGTGCTTTGTTCCTCGCCCTGCAAAACATTAGCACTACAATGACCTCAACAGAGAAACCCGAGTCCGTCAAAACCTAACGGAGTGGGACGAAGGGGAAAAAGAGGAAATGGCAGCTAAACCTCGTGTAAAATGTGTAATAAATTGCTCCTCATAAATGGGGCTTGCAAATAGATTTTCTGAGCAGCTACTTGGCTTGAACATTTTTCAAAAGTATCACTCTATTAAGGCGGAGGCGGCCAAGAAGGGGGAGGAGGGGACAGCGTGTAATAATGGCCTGTCATTTTTCATCAACATTCCTGACAATGCATGACCCAGACTGGAGCCAGAACACTGAGGGAGGTGACACGGTGCACAGAGCTGCATCACGTAGGTCAGAAGGTCGAGCAGCGCGGTGATTACTGGGATCAGGAGAACGTTCATACATGCAGGCGTGTATGGGTGTGTACGGGGGGTATATTGCTCAAAGTTATGGCCGGGAGGTTTATGGAAGGTAGGGAAAAACACCATCAGGATGCATTCTGCGAGAGAAACGCAAGCACACAACCATTTGTACTGAAGACTCTGTGATGAGGATTTCTCCACTGCTCAGACTCTTAAAGTACACCCCAAACCCACTCTCATGGCTCCCTACCCAAATTAGATCCCCAGGTCTAATCAGAGGCAGCTTGGCACTGTGGGTGGAAACTAGCCACAAACCTCATCTTCAAATGGCTGTTGGTTGCTGACAGAACACCCCCCACTCCCAGCCCACCCCACCCCATCAGTGTGTTGCCTGGGCAGGAGAGACTGCTATATGAGGCTTTCTCCATTTCCCTGGCCGCACAATGGAAAATGGATGGAAGACCACACAACAAAAAGTGATTTCAAACACGGTGGCAGACCAAAAAAAAAATGCTTTAATGATATTTTAAAAAAGAAAAATGCACAAGGCTCTAAAATAAACCAGCTTGCTTCAACATGAGTACAGTGGGAATAAATTAAATTCAATGTATTTATTTACCACAGATTCACATCAGCATCAAATGCCAATCACACACGATCCAGTCCTAATTTTAAAATAAAGCAGTCAAGTTCTGTTTATTATGCCCGTTGGTAAAATGTTTAATATCTTACTAAAACCCAGTCAATTGCATCGAATGACTGACTTTGCAGCAATCCCTCCTCCCGGACAAGCATGCAGCGACAGCAGACAGTTGATCATATATGGTCATTAATGTTTCAGCAATCCCTCATTCTGAGAATACATGTGGTGACAGTGGAAAGAAAAACTCTCCTTGAACCAAAAGAAATCTCCAGCAGATCCTGTCTCTGTCATGATTTGGGTTTGGTTATGGTTTTTGTTTGTTATTTGATCAATTACTTCACTCTCCTGCCTTAAGTTCAGTTTCTGTTTTAGGTTCTGTCTTAGTTTTTGAATAGGTTGGGTTTTATTGTGGTTTGATTTTGTTTTATGTTATTAGTTTATCTGGCCTGCTCCGACCATTTCTGTCACCAGTCTTAATTAAGTTCACCTGCCAGTATTCTTCCACCCTGTCACTCCCCTTCTCCGGTCACCATTGTATCAGCTTCAGTTTACTCCCAAGCACTTCCCTGTTCCTGATTAGCTCCACCCATGCCAGTAATTAGTTTCACTCCATTCACCTGATCACTCCCTTACTTATACCTGCAATCTGCCACATCATTGTTTTTTCTGTGCCCAGTGGTGAGTCTAGTTCAGCTTTCAATGCTCTCTGTTTACCTGTTCTTCTGACCCTGCTTTGCCTCCTGATATTTGAGTTAGCCTGTCCCCTGTTTTTGCATATGGATTTGTCTGTGACTGCCTTTTTGTTATTTTTTGGTTATTGGATGCAGTCTTCCCATTTTTGGCTTGATGCCCGTTTTGGTTTTTGCATTTTGTTAATAAATTATCTTTTACCTAACCTCTGCTTGTCTGGTTGAATACTGGGTCCCTCTGTCTCTGATTCTTGACAGAATGATGTGGCCATAACCGGACCCATCGCCAGACAAGTACGTTGTTTTTTTTGTTTTGTTTTTTCCTTCTCCTCCTTTTTTTTTTTCCACCATGAACCCGACACCGAGTTTGCAATCTGGACTTAAAATTATGATGGACACTTGGTCTTTGTTTGGGACAGAAGAGGATGTCAGGCGCTTACCTGAGGTCGTCTTGGGAGCCTCATTTGAGGGTTCCAGGCTGGCGATTTGTCCCCCTGGTGTTGGTTCTAGACACCACCTCCAAGGGAGGAGCGCTCTGCCGCAGCCGTCCCGCCGCCGCAAACGCCGGTGAGCGGTTGGTCTGGCTGACGCCTCGGCTCCTGTCCCTGAGGGGTTACCGCCAGCGGGCGCCGAGGAGACCCAGGAGGGTCCGCCGCCAGTGGGCGACGAGGGGGTCCAGCAGAAACCGCTTCTGCCCAAGCCCCAAGAAGGGCCCCTGGAAGACCCGCCTTCAATCTCGGCTCCAGTGCCGGCTCCCCGCAGCTTTAAAGCCCAGTGTCCAGTCCCGGCTCCCCGCAGCTTTAAAGCCCAGTGTCCAGTGCCGGCTCCCCGCAGCTTAAAGACTCAGTGTCCAGTGCCTGCTCCCCGCAGCTTAAAGACTCAGTGTCCAGTGCCTGCTCCCCGCAGCTTAAAGACTCAGTGTCCAGTGCCTGCTCCCCGCAGCTTAAAGACTCAGTCTCCAGTGCCTGCTCCCCGCAGCTTAAAGACTCAGTCTCCAGTGCCTGCTCCCCGCAGCTTAAGGACTCGGTCTCCAGTGCCAGCTCCCCGCAGCTTAAGGACTCGGTCTCCAGTGCCAGCTCCTTGTAGCTTTAACGCACTGTCTCCAGTGCCAGCTCCTCGTAGCTTTAACGCACTGTCTCCAGTGCCAGCTCCTCGTAGCTTTAACGCAATGTCTCCAGTGCCAGCTCCTCGCAGCTTTAAAGCACTGTCGCCCGAAGCCTGTAGTCAGGCCCTGCCCAAAGCCTGTAGCCAGGCTCCCGCACCAGTCGCCTGTAGCCAGACGCCTCCAGTAGCCTGTAGTCCGGCGCCTCCTGTAGCCTGTAGTCCGGCGCCGTCCCCAGCTTTTAGTACAGCGCCATCCTTAGCCTTTAGTCTGGCGCCAGGGTCTGTTTTCTCCCTCTCCAGGCGAAGGCCTCCGAGGGCTCTGCTCCGCCGAAGGCCTCCGAAAGCCCTGCTCCGTCGCCGGCCGCCGAAAGCTCTGCCCCGCCGCCGTTCTCCGGGACGTCCGCCGGAGAACCTGACACGCCGGGGCCATGCTCCGGTACGTCCGCCGGAGAACCTGACACGCCGGGGCCATGCTCCGTACGTCCGCCAGAGAACCTGACACGCCGTGGCTGTGCTCTGGGACGTCCGCCGGAGAACCTGACACGCCGGGGCCGTGCTCCGGGACGTCCGCCGGAGAACCTGACACGCCGGGGCCGTGCTCCGGGACGTCCGCCGGAGAACCTGACACGCCGGGGCCGTGCTCCGGTACGTCCGCCGGAGAACCTGACACGCCGGGGCCGTGCTCCGGGACGTCCGCCGGAGAACCTGACACGCCGGGGCCGTCCTCCGGGACGTCCGCCGGAGAACCTGACACGCCGGGGCCGTCCTCCAGGAGGTCCGCCAGACTTTTTGTTCCTAGAGACTGTTTTTTTGAAACATTTTTGGTTTGTTTTTCACCCATGCGCCCTGTTGGGTTTGTTTTTTGTTCTTGGTTTGTGTTTGGACATTTGTTTGATTCTGACCCTCCGTCCTGAAACCCCCTCCACCCGCCCGGTCCAGTCTGTTTTCTTTCTTTTCATTAAGGTCGTCTGGAATCCGCCCTTGAGGGAGGGGCTCTGTCATGATTTGGGTTTGGTTATGGTTTTTGTTTGTTATTTGATCAATTACTTCACTCTCCTGCCTTAAGTTCAGTTTCTGTTTTAGGTTCTGTCTTAGTTTTTGAATAGGTTGGGTTTTATTGTGGTTTGATTTTGTTTTATGTTATTAGTTTATCCGGCCTGCTCCGACCATTTCTGTCACCAGTCTTAATTCAGTTCACCTGCCAGCATTCTTCCACCCTGTCACTCCCCTTCTCCGGTCACCATTGTATCAGCTTCAGTTTACTCCCAAGCACTTCCCTGTTCCTGATTAGCTCCACCCATGCCAGTAATTAGTTTCACTCCATTCACCTGATCACTCCCTTACTTATACCTGCCTCTGCCCCCTGCAATCTGCCACATCATTGTTTTTTCTGTGCCCAGTGGTGAGTCTAGTTCAGCTTTCAATACTCTCTGTTTGCCTGTTCTTCTGACCCTGCTTTGCCTCCTGATATTTGAGTTAGCCTGTCCCCTGTTTTTGCATATGGATTTGTCTGTGACTGCCTTTTTGTTATTTTTTGGTTATTGGATGCAGTCTTCCCATTTTTGGCTTGATGCCCGTTTTGGTTTTTGCATTTTGTTAATAAATTATCTTTTACCTAACCTCTGCTTGTCTGGTTGAATACTGGGTCCCTCTGTCTCTGATTCTTGACAGTCTCATGAGGACACAAAGCAGCCACTTGCATTGGGCACAAAATAAAGCGGTTTAAAATAACCTTGCTGTTTGCAGATAGACAGAAATATTATCTCCACATTTCAATTTGTCAAGATTTTACCTGCAGCATGGTTATATAGATTGATTTTGTTTGACGGCAACAAAAAAGCAGAGAGAAATGCTCTTACTAGTTTGTTAGTTTGTTAGAGGCAGAATTAAAAGCCACGGTTGTGCAGTGAATCTACTACCCAGAAAAATATGTTTGAGAATTATTCAGCATTGCCAGACGAGCTCTCTTTTGGAGTTTGATAACAATTAAAATCTATTTTTCTCACTCTGCTGAGTTCTCCTACTGGTCTCCAGTTTGCAATGTTGTTATTTCAACTTTTAACTTTTTGTTCTCTGTCTCTTTTCTCTTCATAGTAGGTACACCTGGTCTGGCGTTCTGTTAGCTGTGACATCATCCAGGGGAGGCAGATCATCCACTATTACCATCTAACATAGAAAGTACTCCTGGATCAATTTGAGCTTCTGTGCTTTCTGTGTCTCTGCTCTGTCTTCTCTAACCCCCAGTGGGTCGAGGCAGATGAGCGTTCACACAGCCTGGTTTCTGGTTCTGCTGGAAGTTTTCCTCCCTGTTAAAGGGGAGTTTTCCTCTCCACTGTCGCTTCATGCATGCTCAGTATGAGGGATTGCTGCAAAGGCATCAACCAGACGACTGTCCACTGTGGCTCTACGCTCTTTCAGGAGGAGTGAATGCTGCTTGGAGAGACTTGATGCAACCTGCTGGGTTTCCTTAGAGAGGAAACTTTCTGACCAACCTGGAGGATTTGATTGAATCTGACTTTGTAAAGAGCCTTAACATGACGTGTTGTGAATTGGTGCTATATAAGTAAAATTGAATTGACTTGGAAAGTATATCATTTTAAAAGTAGGGCTGCATGATATTAGAAAGATGGGAAATTGTGTTATTCTCATTGAATATTAACTAAGCTACATTTCTTCACTTTTCCGTTTTTCCAACATGATGGTGAAATTTAGGCATCTTGGCTACTAACATCTATTTCAGATGTGGGAATAAAGGACAATGAAACCCCATCCAACAGACCACATATATTATTGGCACATAAAAAATTATATACTACAGAATATTGCATCAAAACAGTGTTTTGATATCATGATATAACACTGGTTAAATTATGAGAACTTTTATGATTGAGCATATTGGGCAGCGTTTCATAATTGTGACGTGGAAGAAAAATTACACATGTTGGAAAATAACAATCTGAAAACTGTGGGCAGCTTTTGTTTTCTGATTCAATATGAACCCTAAAGCTGCAGGTGTTTTGGTGAAAATGTTTACCAACTTTGCATATCTAGAGATTATGATTGCTTTTGCAAAACGGCTCAGGCGGATTGTAAGGAGAGGGTCTGTGACCAGCCATTTCCAAGTCTTGCCACAGATTGATTGAATTACGGTCTGGAAATCATAAAACATCTACATGCCTTGATCTAAACAGCTCCAAGGTAGTTCTGGGTGTATGTTATGAGTGTTTATGCATGAATGTGAACCTCCATCCTGGTATTTTGCATTCTCTTACGAGCATTTGTTTTAAGGATTGCCCTAGATTTATCTGTCTACATTTTTCCATCAACTCTGACCAACTCTCCTGTCCCTGTGTAACGAAGGCATGCCCACAGCATGATGCTGCCACTACCGTGTGTCACTGCGGGGATGTTGTGTTCAGGCTCTTTTGCAGTGTTCTACCGGAAGCACTAATATGTTCCTGTGGCCAGAGCTGCTTCAGGTTCATGTAGACAAACAAGCGAGAGGTTTGACAAAAGCCGCTTTCTTAGTTAGGAACTATAAAATCACCTGATTATCCCACGCCTGTAGAAAACATAACGCTTAATGATGGTTGTTGAGAATCCACAGTACTTCCTGGATTTTTATGTGGCTCCACATATTACATATGGGCTGCACAACTCTCAGCCTGCCAACAGAAAATCAGATTACAGTTTCAGCAAACAAACATGACAGAATGGGTCACACTCTTCAAGTTGACGGTCACCGGCTCCTTTCTGCATAGGTTTTATTACATCTGTGGATTCTGTGGGGCAGAGTGGATAGAGGTCTTTAACTTTTTGCAGTGTCAATAACTACAGACCTCTAAAGCTCATGTAGCTTCCAGATTAACTCAGGAACAGTGCTTAGAGAGCTTCATGGAAAAGCTTTCCATGGTCGAGCAGCTGCATCTATGAGTGCCAAGTTGCATCCTTGCAACTTGGCAAACAGAGCTCTTGGTTTGGCAGAGCTTTGCAAAAAAATCCCATAAGAGGATGTTAAAAGCTAGGGTGTTTGCCAGAAGTTTGCAACTGCAAAACCAAGACTTGTGGAGTCTTGGTTTGGCAGTTGCAAGGAGAATGGCACTTGGAACTGGCACTTTGGAGTGTAGTGTAAAGTGTAAAGTTTGGTGCAGAGACAATTATAGTGTGGGGCTATTTTTCAGGAGTTGGGCTTGGCACTTTAGTTACACTGAAAGGAAATCTTAATGCTTCAGCACGCTGTTCCCAACTTTGGGGAAACAGTTCAGGGATGGCTTCTTTCTGTTCCAACATGACTTCACACCAGTGTACAAAGTAAGGTCCATCAAGGTAGGGATGACCCAATGTGTGTGAATGCAAATGAGTGTATACTTTTATCCAAAATAGTACGTTATGAGCAATGATAAAATATAAGCATGACATCCTTTACTGTCATGCTTATATTTTAAGAAAGATTTTAATATTTGTGGAGTCTGTAGGGGAGTCTCAATCTGATGTGAATGGGCCTAAAGAAGGCTAAGCATCGCAGACAGTTGTCCCTATTTAAAGTTTTCTAGCTTGACTGAGTCGACCTCGATGTCAACTGGCTGAAGTATTCTGGGTTTTCACCTGGGTGTAGCTCTAATCTACTCTCAGTTCCTTCCTTTTTTTTGTCAACGCTCCCTTTAAATTAGATAGAAACAATACACCAACAATACACCCTCCAAGGCCACTGGAAACAAAAAAGCCCACAAAAAAATAGAAAGCGATGGTCATTTTTGTGCATTCTCGGCTTTGGCAGGCCTTCGTGATTATCACTTTGCGTGGAAGCATTCATTTTGCTTTCAGTTGGAAGACAGAAAGAAGTCAGATCCCCTTATTACACCGGTAATAATAGATTATTCTGGCTAAGAACTGGCTAAGAACTGCTTTGCTACCTACACCAGTGATGCTAGAGCAAATGGGTCCCTATTTAAAGCCCATGAAGGGTAAAATTGGGGCCATAGCTAGTCATTATAACACCAGCTCATAGTCTAATTTAGGTCATGCTTTAGTGGCTTTAAATGGCTGTGAGTCCAGTTCTTTCAGCTTTCGACATGCAAGTATCTTGGTGAAAAGGAAGCAAACGTGCCAATATACTCATATTTCCTACCAATAAGGAATAGATGAAATAATACAGGGAGACATAACCTGATTTTATTATTTGACCGTTGATCTCTTAAAATGTGACATCTGTTAGCAAATAAAAACAATGTTAAAATAACTTGCCCCACAAATGGTAAGATGTTGCACTGACTGACCAAATGGTCCCCTTTCCATCATAAAAACTTAATCAACAGCAAATATCGCTGTTTCTGTTGCTAGCTGCTCGACGCAGCTGTTCAAACATTACAGTCAATTGACCCATATTTTAGGAAAACACTCTGTTTTGGCAGCATGTGCTGGAATAATGCATAAGGCAGCACATTAATGTTCGTCATAACTCACAGGACACTGAGGACCTGTTGAGACGGGCCTAAACTCAAACACGGTGTGAGAACGTCTGCATGTATGACACAAACCAAAACAGACAGCTGTCCACACCAGGCCACTGGACACAGGACCGGATCCAGAGATTCTGGCCCTCCTCAGAGTAGTCGTTTCATCTGTTGAGGAGGTCCAGAGATCAGAGGCACTGAGGAAAGGGGGGAAAGAGGAGAGTAAAAACGCTTACGGGGCCAATGTCAAGGGGCCAAAAATAGCGGAGAACGCTTCTCACCATGTCTCTCTCTCGCTCTATGACTCAACTGCAGTGCAGTAATTAACGAGAGATGGTTCACCACCGTTGTGGCTTGAGTCCTGCACTACGTGGTTGGTGACAGGGCCCAAAGCAAACGGCCCTCAAAGATCGGCCCGGGCGGCGGAGAAGGAAGGGAGGAGGATAAGAACGGAAGAGCAAGAGAGCAGGAACGGGTGGATGTGTCACACTTGGATCCAAGCGGGATTACCAAATCCTTCCAAAGGGCAGGAGGAAGCAAAGAGGAGGAAGGAGGAAACCAGAATGACAAGAGGTGAGACGGAGGAAAGAGACAAGACAAACAAAAATGCTTTCATTGCCTGGATTTACAGCCGTAGCACATTTTCCCCTCCAGTTCTCAATGCGGATCCCTGGTTTCCCTCCTAACTTTACAAGAGCTTAAATTTGTGAAGCTGTAAACTCAGACAGAAATCTGGAGTTTCCTATAATAGGAAATCAAGGTCCCTGGACGGTGAATTACACTGCTTTCAACATCAATTCACCCCCATCCATTTTCAGTGCAAACAAAAAGGTTCATTAACATATCAGCACAGAGCCCCTGAGCTGATTATAGTTTTCGTAACCTCTAGATGTTTTAGGTCAGTGTTTTCTTTGCATTTTCCACCACAGTGATTTATGTCTAGGCCTGGTTCCTGTATTTACGTGTATTACATACAGCACTTTATTAAAGTTAGACAAACGCAAAGTCATGCATAATTGTAAAGTGAAAGGCAAAGGCTAGTTGGTTTTCTTTTTACAAAACTAAAAAGTGTGTACTTTTCTATTCACCCTGTCGTACCGTGCAAAAGTATTGGGCAGGGATGAAAAAAATGCTGTAAACTGAGAGTGTTTCTAACAATTGAAGGTTTAATAGTCTATTTTTATGTATTAACAAATTATGTGAATGAACAGACGATAGATCTAGAATCAATATCTGTTGCGACCAATTCCCCTTCAAAGGAGCATCAATTTTTCCAGGTACACATGCAAAATGTTTTCAAAGGAACTCGGCTAGTAGGTTGTCCTAAACATCTTGGAGAAATCGCCAAAGATCTTCTATGGATGTTTGCTTGCTCGAATCCTTCTGTCTCTTCAGGTTATCCCGGACAGACTCGATGATTGAGAGATCAGGACTCTGCTGGGTACGTTCAGTCCCTTCCAGGACTTCTTGTTCTTCTTTAATCTGAAGGTAGTTCTTAGTGACCATGGCTGTATGGTTGAGGGTCAGTGTCCTGCTGGAGAATACATTCGGGGCTAATCATAAGCCTCCGTGAAGGCATTGAAGGATGTATAATTATCTGCCTGAATTTATCAGCATTGAGGATGTTGTTACTCTTGATCAAATCTTCAACTCTACTTCCAGAAATGCAAACTTGCAGGGAATCTCCACTATGCTGTGATGTTGCCTGTAGAAACTCATTATTGTACTACTCTCCAGCCTTTGGGTGAAGAAAGTGTATTCTGCTGAAACCAAAGATTTCAAATTTCTGTTTTCTTGCATAAATGAGTCACATGGCCTTGTTTCCATGTAAGAGGTTGGCTTGTTGATCTCCAAACTCCTCCAAGAAGAGCACTTCTGGCCAGACTTCTTCAGACAGTAGACGGGTGTACCTGGGTCCCACAGATTTCTGCCTCTTGTGAGCTGCTGGCACTGCTAGGCATCTTCTGATTTCAAGGGGAAATTAACTTGATGTGTTTTTTATAGTGTCCTTGGCCCACTGCTGTGTTTACAATTGCCAACACTGCCCTTTTCTTTGTGATTCTTCAAACGACCTTTAGCCAAAGGCCAAATCTTCAAACACCAGTGTGCTTCGAAATATTTATCTGGGGGAGACCTTGGTGATGCAGTACCTTGTATCTGGCCGCTGTATTCAGTCGTGCCATAATATATGACCTGTGAGATGAAACTATCTTCCACAACCTAAGCAGAGTTTAGCTGTTTGCTTTTCACCCTGTCTTAAGTGTCCTACACACTTGTTTTTTGTTGCAGTTAATGACTTTGTTTCAGCCGACATGTGGCAGTGATGAGCATCAGCACCTGTTTGGTTGATTCACTTGACTCCAGTCCAACAGAATCCCTGACTCTTTCCAAGTGTTCCTATACAAAACACCAAACATTGGTTTGAATTAGATGCATTTTGCAAATTGCTGCAGATAAACATTCATTATTTATCATTTTTTAAGTGTTCCCAAGCTTTTCCTACCTGCCTAAAACATTTCCACAGTACCGCTGACTCAACACGATGTACAACCAACTTTTGCTACAAGTCTTTTGGGCTGTGTCTCTAAAGGCTTTGCACATCTTGAAACAACATTTATTTTTGCATTTTTTCTTTCCAAAACTGCTCCTGGGACAATCACACTGGATGGCGACCTTCTATATACACTAGGGTGACCACCCGTCCCGCGTAGCGCGTGCGCGCACAGCGTTTGAAGCCCAATTCATGCGTCCCGCAAATTGAGACCGTGTCACGCATAATCAATGCTTTCTCAAAAAAAAGTTGGTCGCTCTATCCATCTTATTTTCGAACGCGGAAGTAACTATGGCCACAGCTTCAAACTATTCATGACTGAGAGGATGACATGAAGAAGTGGCCTCATAACGTACGAGGACATTTTAACCTGTTTTGTGTCGTCACTTGGCACGGACGGCTCTGCAGTGCGACTTTACCGAAGCGAACCTCCGCAGTGAAAGAGTTGAATCGGTGTTAATAAATATCAACATGGATGACCTGGTATTCATGGAGGCTGATGGCCGTTCAAGTCAAAACTAGTCCGACGTTCACGCTGCTGGATCCTGACTGCATCAACCGGCTCTACCGAGACGGCAGGTGTTGTGCGCAATTCTGTTCCCCCGTGAAAATCTGTTTCCCCTGTGTTGGGAGCGCGCTTTGCAGCCGTTTTCCATGCGCTTCTAATTGATTTCTCGGTAAAATAACTCATATAATCATGTCAAGGTTGTAACAGTCAGTTTAATCGGCAGCCGTTTACAAAATTGTAAAATAAAAATAAATAAACGATGTCTTCTTACGCTGTTTTGTGTTATTTTAAATGGCAAGATAAACAGTCTTTTTCCAACTTTTGTCACTTTAACCTGACAAATAAAAGTAAGCCATAAAACACTATTCCAGCACGTAGTGTGTATTTATGATTTTACATTGCTGATAGAGGAGGATGGGATGGTTGATAGCAGGACACAAACATTATGGCTGTTTCTCAATTCACGAGAACGCGAGCGCGTTCTCGTGAATTGAGAAACAGTCTAAGACTTCCTGAAAACACAAGAGTGTAGACTTCCCAGTACATCCCTATGTAATGTAAAATATGACAGTTTACTGGATTAAGGAAATTTCTAGTATACTACATGCTATCACACATCATTTTTGAGAATTTAGAAACATTTGCTCTTTATTTCCCAAAGTTTTCGGGAGATGTCTGAAAGACCTCGTTTATTTATTTTTATTTTACAATTTTGTAAACAGCTGCCGATTAAACTGAATGTTACAACCTCGACATGTTTATAGGACTTGTTTTACCGAGAAATCAACTAGAAGCGCCGGGAAAACGGCTGCAAAGCGCGCTCCCGACACGGGGGAAACAGATTTTCACGGGGGAACAGAATTGCGCACAACACCGGAGCGCTCTGGTGCTGCAGCTCCAGGAGAAGCCTTCAGTCATGCAGCAGCGACCTTATGGAAGGTAGGCTGATGAATGGTCTGATTCAGAAACATCCTGGCTGTTGGCTCGTTGTGATTAGATTGCTGGTCAGTTAATTTTGTAATGTTTTGGATTAAACTGATGTTATAAGTGGACATCTAAACATTCTGCCCACTTCATGTTTTGCCTTGAAAAGGTTTGAGTCCTAAAGGTGACCCCAAAGTCCTAAAGGTGTCCCCAGAACACTGAACAGTTTTTTTTTCCTGCGCCTGCCTTTACCAACATCCAAGTTCACCATCCTTCCTCCCCCTTCTCGTTCTTTGAACCTCTGGAGTCGTGAGTTAAGACTTTTTTACAGTTCCTGTGGTGTAGAGCAACTACAATTCCTGTTAATCCTTTAATTTTAAATTATAATATATTTAAAGTGAATAAATTGTAATGAAAAATAAATAAAATTAAATAGCTAAAGTAAATCGGAATTGGAAGTGCATCTGTTCATTGAATGTTCAACGTATTATGAATCTTTATTTAGAAAGAAATACACATTGGTTGGCCTATTCATGAGCATACATCAGCAATTACACATGTTTATGGGAATAGGGCATTATTAATATACCATGTAAGGTGGTATGTGCTAGAAATGTGTAAACCACTATCAGTGAGTCTGCCCGTGAGGTGGGGCACCGCCGCGCCAAGCAGTGTCCCACTTTGTCCCTCAGAAACATACCCCTTGTCCCCCCTTGGGCTTATTAGCAGGTGGTCACCCTAATATACACCAGTTTTCAGACCACAGTATGCACCAATATGCCTTTGGTGTAATCCACTCCCCTGTAGCCTGGCTGTATGTTCAGGCCTGCAGGAGGGTAAACCTCCACTCTGAAGTCTTATTCTGCCTTCAACAGGTTTTCTTGCAGGGCTAAGCTCTATTTAGCACAATGTGTCTTCCTGTCAACCTTGTCCAGCTTCAATGGCCCTGAAAATAATCTCCATAATATCTTCTGCCACTTACATGTTCTGTAGTTTGGGTCTCGTATGAGCAAAGCAGCCTTTTCCACAGGTTTGCTGTGTAGCCACCATAGCTTCTGGCAAAGACAGATTCCCATTTAACAACATACATTATTATTTTTTTATAGTTTTAACACCACATAGTCAAATACAAAGGCCAAAATTTGTGAAGTAAACTATTAATATTTTCCCCTTGTCAACAGATGCTACTGTCTGAGTTGTGGATCTCTGCAGTTCCTCCAGAGTTACCATAGGCCTCTTGGCTGCCTCTGAGTGATGCTATCTCTGTCCATCCTGTCAGTTTAGGTGGACAGCCATGTCCTGTTATGTTTCCAGGCATGCCACATTGTTTTCCATTCCCAGATTACAGTTTAAACAAAGCTCTGTGAGATGTTTTAGATATTTTTATTTCTATAAATGTTTAAAACTCTGAATCATTTTTCCTTTCCACAATAATGAGCTACTTTCTGTTGGTCTATCCCATTCAACCCAAACAAATTACATAACAGGTTTCTGGTTGTAATATGTGACAATATGTAAAAAGGTTCATGGGATACAGACACTTTTTCACGGCTCTGTAAAAATACAGAACAACCAGAGGCAGATTGACATTCATGTGGATGTGTTCAGCTGTGGAGCGTTGGGATGCTTGAAGTGATTAAAACTAGCATTGTTGGCCTTTTAATAAGTTCTGTCAGAGGGATTTTTGGGGATCAAAGACAGATATTAGTTCCTGTTCTTGGCCAGACGAGGGTCGGGGGGGGGGGGGGGGGGGGGTTGTCATTACAGACACGGTGAGCACACACATTTTGTTGGGCCGTGGGCGTGGGTTTAGGTTCTGCTGGGTGGAATCATTACTCACCGCGGACCCTGAGCCTGGGCTTGACAGAGAAGCTTGTGTCACACCCACTGCGCACTGACCGTTGTGTAATCCCTCCTGGGGTACTGGAATGAGCTTGTAATGATGACTGGTTTGATATAGTTTCACTCTCTGACACACATACATAGACACTCAGGAGACATTCATGCAGACACAGACAAAAACCTGCTGTGATGTAACTGATACCACCACACAGGAGCTTCTGTACAGTTCAGTGGAGACATTTTTTTTTTTCCAGGCTTCTCAAATTAAAAATATCGGTGCAGGGGTGAAGCAAATTTCCTCTCATGCGCTAATCCTGTATGAAATACTCCAAAAAGTGTGTGCCTGTTTAGGGAAGACAGAAGGTTATGGTGCAAAGGCACTACATCCTCGTGAAAAGGGAATGAGCTGACCGTCCTGTCATTGACCGAGTTAATGAACTAGAGGACAGGCAGGTCCTCTTGTACCACATTTTGAGGACCCATAAACTGTACAGATTACTAGAATGACCGTGTCAAACGGAATATTTAACAGGCTTTGCTGTTCCATCGACCTTTGTAGTTTGTTTTTTAATATTTTTTTTTAAGTTCTGATGTTTTAGTAACATGCATACCTACTCAACTCTAGAGTACAATTAGCTTTGTCATGGCACATGGTAACCAAGTTTAGCATCTAACCAGGAGTCCTAAATGGCGTAGCGCAAGAGTACAAATGCAATTTCCGTTGTTGTCCCATTATCTGAGATCAGGTTGACCAGGTAACAGGTGCGGTAGTCAAATCCTGCTCCCCGCTGACACCCTCCAGCTTTTTTTTTTCATATGCATACGTAGTGCCTTTCCCTCTCACAACCACTGATAAAAAGTACAAGTGTGGAAAAATCCATGTTTAGGAATAATTTTTTATTAATAAAATTGCTTATGCTACACTTCTTGGCACTGGTTAGGATCTCCAATGGAGGTACTGACAAAGAATGGTTTGACGATCCGGAAGAATGACAGACCACAATCATAGATGAACCTTGGTGGGACTGAGAAGACTGGGTCACCGTCCTGGAAGAAGGGCTGATGGGTGTGGGGGAAACGGGGGCCTTGCTGGTGGGTGTTTGAGCTTTGGCACCTACAGCTTGGTCAGGCCCAGCCTGAACAAGTACGCTGGAGATTTACCAGGGGAGTGACAAGGTTGCCTCTTTGTGGCCTTGTGCTACAAAAAAGAAGATTTTGATTAGCCAACCATCTTGGATTCCCTGAACAATGTGGGGTGCCATCTGAGAGAGCCTGTAGTGCTCCCGGGGGGCATCGGTCGCCCTGAAAGAAAAGGGGATGCTCCTTGATCAGGCATTGGGATAAGATGTTCAAAAAGAACACCATGTTTGAGCATAAGCTGGTTCTAAGTGTACTTGGTACAAGGCCAATCAAAGGTTGATGACTGGATCTGTGCTCATATAATATCTGACAGAGGAACCTGTCAGGGAGATCTGGGATCATTTCTCCTATTTTATAGATTAAGTATGGGACATGACATCTGAATGGACCAGGCTTAGGGCCTCCACTGCAGCCTGAAGGTCTTTGGTGCCTATCACAGGACCGATGACTAACCAGAGGACATGTTGGTGGGTACCAGTGGTGATGCAAGCTGTCAAGCTTTAGGGCTTGATTGTCTTCAGGGATTCCTGGAACAGCAGATGGTTGGCAGGTGGCCTGGAGGGCTGCAGCTTCTTTGGTTTAATGTTTGAGTTTCTTTTCAATCTTTTTTCCCTTATTCAGTTATTTCCTTAGTTTTAAGATTAGGATGTAAGGTCTGCTCTAAGTTGCAGTCTCTAATTAAGGTTATTCTCTGTTGATCTTAGCTTCTGTTTTATTTTAAAACCGGTCCATGGGCTCAGTCTATTTAATGCATGTTTCCTTTTGCTCCTGTTTAGGAATTTCTTTATTACCTTTTGGGTTGAATCTTAAATCTTACCATTCATTCACACAGACTCCATCATCCATGTGTACTTCTAGTCAATGAGGTATTTCCTAAAGGATCTGTGGCACCCCCATACAAAGAACATAGGTGTGAAGCCAGCCTTAGATTAGGCCATGTCCTGTTTCTGCTTTGGCTGGATTCTGGTTTCTGTGCCTTTGCTTCCTTGGCTCCCGCTGCGTTGCTTCAGCCATTTCTCCCATTTCCACAGTTCAGCTGCGGTTACTTGCCTTTCCTCACTGCTGAACACGGTTTCTATTCAACTACCTATTCCTTGTTCTGTAATCCCACTCCCTAGTATTTAAGTATCTCACTTTCTGGTGCTCTATACCTGGTTCCTGTTTGGTTTCTTCATGTTATGTGAGTTTGTCTTTTTTTGTCCCAGTATACCTTCAGCCCCATGCACATTCCCTTGTTTTTCTGCAATTTGGGTCCTGAAACAACAACAATCATGACAACTTCATACAGTTTGTGGTTGGAGAATATGCATAAAAAGTTGAAATGGTCAAAATGCTCATTTGCCTACTTATTGTGGACCCACGCTGTTGTTTTTTTATTGTTCATAATAATAATAATAATAATAATAATAATTAATTTTTATTTCAGGGCACCTTTCAAGGAACACAAGGCCACCGTACAAAGAGAGAAATAAAACTATTGATTCCATAACAAGCGATGAAACTAGACTGTGAAATAAAACTGATAAAGAACGAAAAATGGATGTTATGTTGGATATGCATGTCGGAAGGGCTGTGTCTTAAGTCTATTTAAAATAAAATAAAAAGCAGGATTCTAAACTGAATGTGATAGTGGACAGGAAGCCAGGGTGATGTGATGAAATGAGAGAAACGAGCTGCTGCATTTTGAAGGAGTTGTAGTTTGTGGATAGTTTTATGGGGAAGACCATACAGGAGGGAATTGCAATAATGAAGAGGTGAAGTAACTAGACTATTGGCAAAAACGGCAACTGTGTGGGGGGTGAAGAAAAGACGAAGTCGCTTAATAATACTGAGATGAAAATAAACAGTCCGTGTAATATTATTAATATGAGACTGGAAAGAAAGTGTACTGTGAAGGAGGACTTCAGTTTTATTGTCATTTAGTTTCAAGGAGTTGGAGGAAAACCGGGAATGGGTGGAGGGAGTACTGGTGGTAGGTGGTTTGGAAGAGATATAGAGCTTGGTGTCATCAGCATAACAATCGAAGTTTATGTTATGTTTTCTGAAAATGTAACCAAGTGGAAGGAGATATATCATAAATAAAAGGAGGCCAAGTACTGATCCTCGGGGTACACCTGATGAAACAGAGGAGCGTTGAGAAAAAAACAAACCAAGTTGGATTTACTGAAAGCAGTTTGAAAGATAGGAGATCAACCAGAGAAGAGAAGTGTTTGAAATGCCAAGTGAGATGAGTCGGTCAATGAGAATGGTGTGGGAAATGGTGTCAAAGGCTGCGCTTAGGTCCAACAGGATAGGATAGCCAGTTTTTTTTCTATATACATGTATATGCTCAAGCTGGCAGCCTCAGGACTTGAATTTCTGAAGGTTGGGGGTAAACCAACAGTTTATTTACTGTTTATTTACTAATTTATTTACCAATCTCATGTTCTGTGCCCCCATGAAAAAACACTGCCCCCCCACCGCCACTGGTGGACAACTATCATTCAGCTGAGAAAAGGCAGTTGCCATGTTTCCGTCAAACCAAGAAAATCCAAGTTGTGATCACAGAAAAGGTCTTGGACAAGCTGCCCCTTTCCAGTGCACATATCTCCGGCAGGGCTGGTAGCTGGTCTCCGAGTCCAGGTACGACGCTAAAGATGGCAGCTTGGACAGGGGGAAGCAGAGCTGCAGGAGCTCAGCAGCGCAATAGTGCCAGAGCCCCGTCTCTGGTCTATGGATCACAGACAGGACAACCAGAGGATCGTTGACAGGACGTGCAGCGTGTAGGTCCACACATTAGCGTCAGACTTGGCAGAACAATGAGCGCCGGAGAAGGTGACAAAGTCAGCAAGGGGTACGGCAAAGCAAATCAGTTCCCTTGTTACTGGCAACAAGGTTACTTTACATGTCCTGAAGTTTTAGGATTTTGAGACAGCATAGAACTCAAAATCGAAGTGTAGAGCAGCGGCGGCAGGACGCGCCCTAGTTAACCCGAGCTACTTTAACAAATACAATAAAACCAGTGAGATTGTACATTTTCTGCCCTTTTACTAAGTTGCATAAATATTCTGTACACTAATAAATGCGGCTGCACAGTGGCGCAGTGGGTAGCGCTGTTGCCTTGCAGCAAGAAGGTCCTGGGTTCGAGTACACCCCTGGGTTTTTCTGCATGGAGTTTGCATGTTCTCCCTGTGCATGCGTGGGTTCTCTCCGGGTACTCCGGCTTCCTCCCACAGTCCAAAAACATGACTGTTAGGTTAATTGGCTTCTCCAAATTGTCCTTAGGTGTGAGTGTGTGCGTGAATGGTTGTTTGTCCTGTTTGTCTCTGTGTTGCCTGGCGACCTGTCCAGGGTGTACCCCGCCTCTCGCCCAGTGAACGCTGGAGATAGACACCAGCACCACCCGCGACCCCATGAGGGATTAAGCGGGTCAGAAAATGGATGGATGGACTAATAAATGCCCAATAATTGTGCACACATAGATATTCTCCATGGAAATCCAAAACTTCACTTTTACATCCTTGAATATTGAGAACACTTTGCCACCAGGTGCTTTACCTCTTCTCTGCAGTCCAGCTGCATCACTACTTTTGATGAGTCTGACCATAGCTGTGTTGTCTGCAAGCTTCACAGTGCAGTCATTTCCTGTCGAGCATAAAGCCTTTACAATAACCTAACATGAGACAGGAAGGAATGCATGTACTGTAACTGTTTCAAAAACCTCCAGCAGCTAAAGGGACTAACATTACTCAGGATTGTCAGGCTTTCGAACATAAAAGGGCTGTCTGGTGTCTGGCAGCAACTACTGTTTTCTTATAAACATTTATATATATATACATATATATATATATATGTATGTATATATGTATAAATCTATATATAAGTGTTTTATTTATAGTTTTGTTTATAGTTCAACCTGAAAGAGGAGTTTGCCAGTTGGTGCTGGTTGATGATTTTAAGTAAAAACTAAAAACAATGACCGAAATTAAAGTTTTCTCATTTTTATATATACAGTGTATGACTAAGAAAAAAAGATTAAAAGATTGCAGAAGAAAATGACAAAATGTTCCAACCTAACGAAGCTCGTCCTCTGAAAACGTGACCCATTTATAACAACCAATGTGACGCACTAAATGCAGTCTTCAAGTTATATAACGCTGTGTGATGTTTATGTTGTCTTTATGCTTCTACAGTGTCAATGTTTCCGTCTTACAAGCAGAAACTGCTGTTTTTTCGTATTGAAACTTGTGGATAACAGGTTTGCATTACACAGTTTGTTATACTATATATAATATATTACATGCTGTTTATTTAAAAGAGGCAAAGGTCACCATTTTCGTATTGTTGGGGTCTTTGTAAATAGTCTTTCCCATCGACATTAATAACATATCGGAAAACTTATTACAAATAAAAGAAGAAATAGTCATTCCCAGAGCCGTTAAAATTAACAATTTAAATAAAATATTATGCAAAATCAAGCATTTCAAACTGATAAACACCCGGAAGCACCTAGATGGACCATCTAAGAAAGGTAAAGGCCTTTGACCAATTCATGCTTGAAAAAAAAACTACAGGGCTCACCCTTGTGATTTCCTCTCTTTATCACAAATGTTGACAAATCCCCGTACATGACATCATCTTGTTCTGAGGAGTTGTGGCCAAACAGACAGAGAGGAAATCTGGACCAAGCATAGCATCCAGATCCAAACCCTCAGCAGTCACACTCGTTGGCCAGCAGACCTGGACAGCAGCGACGGAAATTATGCCAAATACCACCACCGCCGCCCTACTCCAACACTATCCCCCCCTCCAGTTATTATCCCCCCCCCCCCCCCCCCCCCCCTGCCCCCTCTCTCTGTTCACCAGGGCCTGATTACATCATGCTCAGTGTCCACATTTCAATAATACCTCTGAAATCTCCCACTGGCAACAACACACGTGGAGGAGGGGTTAGGCATGGAGAGAGAAAGTAAATAAGAAGAATGCTTAATGAAGAAAAACACAATCTGAGGATTTGCTGAAAGACAAGAGTTCAGGACGTTTACAGCAAGGATGTCGCTTTCTGTCGCCTTCTTCCATCCTAATCCCTGCATCTACAGATGTAACGCAAAGATTTGTATTGACTCAGGCCGGTCAGCCAGGCTCTTTTCAGCCCCCTAACTCCTCATCCATCCAGTGGGGGGGCTCTTCGCTCCGCGCAGGCCCAGCCATAGCAGACATTTTTGTGGTGAAATCATTAAACCCACGTGCAGCTCTCTCTCTGTGGTCACTGGGGGTCGTGCTCCTCTGCCTTTAGCTGAATAAATCATAAAGTTTGCCGGGAGACCACACAAGAAGCCACCTCAGTGCAGCCAGAGCATCCATGCACACGCACCGCAGCCCCAGACCTTGTTATGTTTCAGAAAAACACCAGCGCCGAGGCACAGATAGAGGGAGAGAGACAGGAAAAAAGAAGTGGAGAGGAAGCAAACCAGCAGAGGCAAAAAAATAAATGAAGAAAATACAGCACTGGAGAGAGTCATAACATATATTAAAGATATTGCAGTTAATATAAAACAGACTTAAAGGAACAACTTCGGTTTAACGAATGAAAAAAAGCTGTAACAACAAGAAATGATCTCCTTTGGGCTCAGGAGCGTCATAAAACAGAGATATTTGCTTTCTCTCTCTGCGTCTGGGCAAGCTCGCCACGCTGATCCTGCAGACAAGACATCGAAAAGACGAGGAAACACTTTCCTGTCTGAGGATCACATATTGTCTGGGTTCAAACCTGCAGCATGTGGCAAAGAAAATACCATATATTACTTGAAGTGGTCACTTCCAAAGCAGAAAAAAGGACCCTAGAGCTCCCGTTTCCCTGGTGAATCTCACAGTGATAAATCATTGGAAGATGTCTTTGTTCGTTTGGTGCGAGACAAACAATTTCTTTAAGCTGGCGAAGCGTTTCTGTTGTATTATAAATGTGAAAACGAAAAGAGATAGGGAACTTTACAACAAATATTAAGCATTTAGGCCAAATAGTGATGTTATTTGTAGAAGGTCAGGACCTAAAGGTTTGCTTTATAAACAAATCAAACCAAATATTAAAATAAACTGTATAAATAGACACACAGCTATTTTCCTTCTGTCTGATATTCAGATAATCAGATTAAGCCCTTCCGTGTTTTTAGGTCTGTTCAGATAACCTAAACCATTCCTGTTAGGTAAATGGCAGAATAACAAGTTAGAACATTTTAAGAGAGTTTTTTTTTTAAATGTCAGAGGTTTACACACATTTCATTTCGTATTATTGCGTTTATTTATTGCGTCTTTGAATTGTTTAATCATGGTCAAAGATTTTGGGTCCATCCATCCACTCACTTCTCACAGTAGTTTGCTGGATATTCGGACCAGTCCTCCTGACAGAACTGCCGTAACCTTGTTCACACACGCAGTTTGAAAACTACCTGGAGATTATCTTTGGATAAAGAACAACTTTGTTCTCCTCAAGCTACTCTGTAACTGGCTTGGAGGTACGCGGAGGGTCACGGTCCATGTGGAAGACCTATTTGTGACCAAGCTCTAACTTCCTGGCTGTTGTCTTGAAATGTTGCTTTAATATTTTAAGATAATGTTGTTGTTTTTTATCAGAATCAGCTTTAATCGGCAGGTTTGTGCACACAAACAAGGAGTTTGACTTCGGTTCCACTTTGCTCTCAACGAAGACGTTTTAAATACAAGTAGAAGAAGGAAGATAATATTTTTCATAAATATGTATACATGCTGTTTTATATATATATATATATATATATATATATATATATATATATATATATATATATATATATATATATATATATATATATATATATATATTACTCTTATTAGACCTTTATTTAACCAGGAAGTCCCTTTGACATTCACAATCACTTTTACAAGAGAGACCTGGCCAAGGTAGCAGCCAAATCACAGCAGATGCATACATGATCAGAATCAGAATCAAGTTTATTACCAAGTAGGTTTGCACTTACAAGGAATTTGACTTGGTGTTGATGGTGCAGACAAAAAATAAAATAATGGTGCAGACAAAAAATAAAATAAAATAAAATAAACATGATAAACACCAAGTTACATTTCATGATAAAAGAAATGCAACATGTTAAAAACAAGAACATGTCTCCATCACAACATTCTTTACAGTAGGTTTAAATTCATTAATGGACATGAGGGTTTCCAACTTTAGCTCGTTCTGTTGATTATTTCACCCCCAAGGTGCTGAATTAGAAAACGCAGTTTTCCCCAATTCGGTTGCAACTGGTGGCACATTTAAAAGCAACCACTTTGAGGAGCGTACCTGATCAGTACCATAACAAACAGAGCGGAGGTCACAGAGGTACAATGGAAGTTTACCAAGTACAGCTTTATAGATAAAGATATACCAGTGCTACTGTCTACGAATTTTAAGTGATGTCCAGCCAACTAGATCATAAAGAATGCAGTGATGGGTGAGGGACTTTGTATTTGTTATGAATGGTAAACTGAATCAACATGACGCAAGATGGAAGATGCAGCATGCATGTACAATATGTCTTCATAATCAGACAGAAAATATAGACAGAAAAGTAGCTTCCACAAGTTTCTTTTTACATAAACCTTTGCTAACTAATCAAAGTTGGTATATTAAATTAGAGCCATGGGTGTAGATTTTGTTGTTTAAAATTTTTATTAAGCTTTTTAAAAAAAAATCTTATTCTGTTTATCATTGTCTTTGCCCTTTTATTTCCTCAGTGGATATAAAAAAACATGCTTAACTACATTAGGGTCATTGCTTTTATCTCTTAAAAAGAAAAAGATATACACAGAACTGTTTCTGAGTTAAAAATAGTTAAAAATATCAAATCAAATACATAAATCGACACAAGCAACAGCCAAAATCCTAGTCATGGATGCGTTGTGGTTTAATTTTCCCTTTTTCATTACACATGCTATTATACAGCCCCTCTTGAGTGGCTGTGGTTGAAAGGTGTTGAACTGGAACATATGTTCCCTAATGTATGCTCTTCCTAGATATGCAGGTCATTTCTGAAGTTTGCTCAATATGTAGCAGAGACACAACAAGCACAGGAGCACACATTAATCCAGGAATCCTTTCTATGTTAGATGGTAATAGCAGATGATCTCCCTCCCCTGGATGATGTCACAGCTAGCAGAACGTCAGACCAGGTGTACCTACTATGAAGAGAAAATGACAGAGAACAAAAAGTTAAAAGCTGAAATAACAACAAAAAATGCAAATTGGAGAACAGTAGGAGAACTCAGCAGAGTGAGAGAAATAGACCCTGATGTCCTCCAGCAGCCTAAGCCTATAGCAGCATAACTATAGAGGTAGCTCAGGGTAACCTAAGACACTCTAACTAGAAGCTTTGTCAAAAAGGAAAGTTTTAAGATTAGTCTTAAAAGTAGACGGGGTGTCTGCCTCACGGACCAAAACTGGGAGTTGGTTCCACAGGAGAGGAGCCTGATAGCCAAAGGATCTGCCTCCCATTGTCATAATTTGGGTTTGGTTATAGTTTTTGTTTGTATTTGATCAATTACTTCACTCTCCTGCCTTAAGTTCAGTTTCTATTTTTGGTTCTGTCTTAGTGTTTGATTTTGTTTTAGGTTATAAGTTTATCCGGCCTGCTCAGACCATTTCTGTCACCAGTCTAAGTTCAGTTCACCTGCCAGCATTCTTTTGTCTTCCTGTCCCCTTCCTCTCCCCTTCACCAGTCACCATCCAATCGGCTTCAGTTTACTCCCAAGCACTTCCCTGTTCCCGATTAGCTCCACCCATGTCAGTAATTAGTTTCACTCCATTCACCTGATCACTCCCTTACTTATACCTGCCTCTGCCCCCTGCAATCTGCCACATCATTGTTTGTTTTTTCTGTGCCCAGTTGGTGAGTCAAGTTCAGCTTTCAATGCTCTCTGTTTACCTGTTCTTCTGACCCTGTTTGCCTCTGGATATTTGAGTTAGCCTGTCCCCTGTTTTTGCGTATAGTTTTGTCTGTGACTGCCTTTTTGTTATTTTTGGTTATTGGATGCAGTCTTGATCCCCGTTTTTGGCTTTTGCATTTTGTTAATAAATTATCTTTAACCTAACCTCTGCTTGTCTGGTTGAATACTGGGTCCCTCTGTCTCTGGTTCATGACACCCATTCTACTTTTAGAGACTCTAGGAACCACCAGCAGACCTGCAGTCTGAGAGCGAAGTGCTCTGTTAGGAACATACGGAGTAATCAGAGCTCTGATATATGATGGAGCTTGATTATTAAGGGCTTTATACGTTAGAAGAAGAATTTTAAATTCTATTCTTGATTTAACAGGAAGCCAATGAAGGGAAGCTAAAATTGGAGAAATATGATCCCTCTTGTTGATTTTCATCAGAACTCTTGCTGCAGCATTTTGGATCAGCTGACGACTTTGAACTGCATTTTGTGGACTTCCTGATAGTAAAGAAGTACAATAGTCCAGCCTTGAAGTAACAAATACATGGACTAGTTTTTCAGCATCACTCCTGGACAGAATATTTCTACTTTTGGCAATATTCTGGAGGTGAAAAAAGTAAACCCTGGAAACCTGTTTAATATGGGATTTAAATGACATGTCTTGGTCAAAAATAACACCAAGGTTTTTTACTTTATTACCAGAGGCCAAATTAATGCCATCCATATTAAGTGATTGATTAATCACTTAATGTGATTAATAAGAACTTTATTTAAAGTCATTCAAGTATTGATGTCATCAACACATGCCTGTAGTTAAAGTTGATTGGATTCATCAGGATTTATGGATAAATATAGCTGAGTATCATCAGCATAACAGTGGAAATTAATCCCATGCTTTCTGATAATTTTACCAATCGGTAGCATATATATATAGTAAAGAAAATTGGTCCAAGGACTGAACCCTGTGGTACTCCACAAGTGACCCTAGGGTTTGTAGAAGATTTATTATTAACATGAACAAACTAGAATCTGTCCGACAGATAAGATTTAAACCAGCCTAATGCTTTCCCCTTAATCCCTACAGTATGCTCAAGTCTTTGTAGGAGAATATTGTGATCAACTGTATCAAAAGCAGCACTGAGATCTAACAGGACAAGTACAGACACAAGTCCATTATCTGAGGCCATGAGAATATCATTAGTGACCTTCACCAGAGCTGTTTCAGTGCTATGATGAGCTCTAAAGCCTGACTGAAACTCCTCAAGTAGGTCATTATTTTGTAAATGTTCACATAGTTGATTAGCAACTACTTTCTCAAGAATTTTAGATAAGAAAAGAAGATTAGATATAGGTCTGTAATTTACAAACTCATCTTGATCAAGAGATGGTTTCTTAAATAAAGGTTTAATAACAGCTACTTTAAAAGCCTGTGGTACATATCCATTTACTAAGGATAGATTAATCATGTCTAAAATAGTGCCACTGATCAAAGGGAATACCTCCTTAAACAACTTGGTTGGGATTGGGTCTAACATGGAACTTAAGCGGGATTTCAATCTGAAGAAACTCTATTGCCTACCTCCCATCCAATCAGAGACTCATCCGCCTTCGTCGCAAGCCTATCAGCTTTGAACTGGTCCTCCTCGAAGCCAATCAGCATCCTGGGTTCATCTTAAAAGAACTCCACATCCTCGTCTCGGCCTTCTGCAAAGCGGGTAAGCGGTGGCTGCGCCGTGTCTGGTTTGGACTCTGATGACTGGATTCAACCCACCTCCATCCCTTTCTCCACCATCGTAGCCAAGCTCCGCCTGGCTTTCCTATGGTCCTCCTTCAACCTCGTCCCTATCAGAGTGTAATTCCTCCCGGACTCTTACGGAATTCCCTGTCACTCCTTAAAACGGTCCGGCAGAAGACCACCATGTTGAGCCTGGTTCTGCCAGAGGTTTCTTCCCAAAGGGGAGTTTTTCCTCTCCACAGTCGCTTCATGCTTGCTCATCATGGACAGTTCATGCAAACCTGTGTTTATCAAGTTGGACATCTAGCTCAAACAGATCATCATATGGACTGAACAAAACTTCGTTTATCTCGACTCCACCACCAGTTTCAGGCCTGGGGGGAAACATCCCTATTCTCATACACCTGCTTATGCATATTGAAGCGTGAATGTTTCCTGCCGAGGTCTGAGCGCCAAAGTCTTAAAATATTGTATCAATAAAATTCTTCTAATTGCCTTTTCTATCTGTGTGAGTTTTTCAGATTGAAATACAGGTAGAAGGTTTAGATGAAGCTACAATTTTAGATAGCTCAGAAAGCTCTACTACTGCTAAACAGGTCAAACACCAATCAGGTTCTAAAGATTCCCCCAACACTGCCTCACTTACTGGAGACGAGGTAATCATGTTTGAGAGGATGCCAACGATTTTATTTTTAATAGAATCTATTTTTTTTATGAAGAATCCCATAAAGTCATTACTGATAAGCGCTAAGGGAATGGATGGATCAACGGAGCTGTAACTCTGGGTAAGATTGGCAACTGCACTAAAGAGAAACCAGGGATTATTTTATTCTCCTCTATTAATGATGAAAAATATGCTGCTCTAACTCTGCAAAGGGTCTTTTTATACAACAGTAGACTGTTTTTCCAGATTAGGTAGGATTCCTCTTGATGTAAAACCAAATTCCATACTTCAAACCTCAACATTTACAACTGCTTAGGAACTCTGGTTTTATTATTTCTTTTGCACCAAAGCTTCCAAAAACAAAGGAAAATCTTTAGTTATTCATTTTTGCCTTGGTAAAATCCACTATTGCTCCTCAAAATTGAGCCGACTCATGTTCTCTGTCATCACTTTTATCAGATTCTCTGTCACCTGATTAAAGGTGGTGGTGGCTGTGGTGTTTTTTTTTCCATGTGTCATATTGAGAAATGTAAGTAGCAGCCTGCAGAAATAGGTGAGGCTGGATGCTGAAACTCTACCTTCGCAGCTAACAGAGGGTGTAGCACTTCTCGACCCCAGGCCACACATTTCTGAGTGAACTTTGGCCCTGTGACCACACCAGTGGAACTGGGTACCCCTTCAAGCAAAACATGCACTTGCATACACACAAACAGCATCTCCTCACACTGCCCCTGGCCTTGCAAATAGGTGGCCATTACCTGGAGATTGTATCAGTGTCAGTTTGTGGGGGATTCTTGTTCCCTGGAGTAAAGCTCAGAGGGCAGGCGCCTGATCTTCTGTGAAATGTTAATGTGGAACAAAAAAGGCTGAACGAAGAGTGTAGCAATACTTGAGGCCAGGCTAGTTGGTGAAGAAACTCTATCCACTTTAGCATCAGTTGGCATCTGGCCAAGCAGAAAAAATATTAGTTAGATGTGAGATTTAGTTTTAAAGAGTGCCCTGATAGGTTTTCTTGTTGGATTACTCAGCATCCTTTATTTTATGTCGCACTCCCATTAAACTGTGGAAAAACCCTCCCGCTTAAGCTACAGTATAAGTGTCTATCAGTACTGGTATTTCAGTTTTGATGGCGGTAAATTGGCCAAAGAATGTAGCCTGTTGCCTTATCAAAGTCTAAAAGCCGGGGATCTGGAAATGCCTAGCTTTGTTGAGCGTTCACTTTATCTGTCCAGTAATTGCACATTGTAAAACTGTCTATCTGGGCTTGTTGCTCTCCCCAGTGGCCAATGTAACCATCTGGCCTTTGCAAAGATCAGAGTAGGAAGTTATGTGAGACGTCAGAGGATAGGAACTCTGATAGCCTCACATGAAGTTGGCTGATTCCTTAACATTCCAGTCATTGCTTCAAATGCTTGTTGCTGAGTTTCTGCAGAAATCGCAAAATCTGTCACTTTCAGAGAAATTCTCTGCAGTAAGAATATATGATATTATTCAAAAACTTTTGAATTTTCTCTTTTCTATTTCACAAGAAATGAAGATAGACACTTTCAGGACACAAAACACCTAACTGTCTGTAACTATGGTCCAGCCTCAAGTGTTTAAGCATTTTTCCAACCAGCAGCAGTACATCGATGGAGGAGATCCACTCTGTAGTTTCACCCTGGGTCTTTCTGTATGGGTTCTGCTGAGGGAAAACATTTTTACATCCAAAAAGGGCTCCTGTGTTTTTAAATTCAGCGTTGTACGTACCTTCAGTCACCTTGGATACAGTGGACAGGGAGAGAAGGAAAATGTATGGCAGGATTATTCAATGAACTTTCTATAACTGTCACTACTTTTACATTTTTGCTCTACAGCTGGGACATTCCCAGCCAATAGGAAAAGGAAACATTTAGGGAATTAAGAATCAACAGTCTTTATTGTCATTATGTCGCCATAATAAAAAGTGTTGCTGAGACACCGGTTCAGGATGCGCACATGACACACAGACACAAAACAAAGACAGAGAACGAGCATTCCTAGAGAAGACCCTCAAAAATGCATTAAAAAAACACAATAAAAAAGCTAAATAGAGCATAGGAGAGAGACTTATCAGAAGGAGGAAGACTGTGCAATTATGAATAGATAATAAGGCATATTCAGATAAATCCTGATAAGAGCGTGTGTGATCTGCATGAATGTATCAGATAAACACTCCCCGAGATGCTGAAAGTGCACATATAGGCGTCAGCATCTAATAAAATAGAAATGTTTAAGTGAAAAAAGAAGAACAACAGCAGTCAATTTACTGAACGATGTAAAAAGAAAAGAAAAACTGTCCAACTACATAAATGTACCAGACAAACAAAGCTAAAAAACATGTGCAAATAGTGATTAGCAGGGGGGTTTATTTGATTTTCAGCAGAGGACGATTGCTTTTGCAGCTTTGGGACAGAAGCTGTTTTTAAGTTTATTTGTATTCCTGAATCGTTTTCAGAACATTACGGCAGAGATCTCCACCCCCAGTACCTGAGAACTACTCTGCTGTAACTTTTAGATGCATCCTTGGTCCAACAGACCTGAATCAATCCTCAGACCTCTGCTGAACTGTCAAATGCTGAGGGGGTATTCCAGCTATTTGATTCTGGTGTGCCGGACCAGGCATGGATCTAAATGCTGAAGACAGAGAACGGCACTGGAGAACAGGAGTTGGAGAGCCCTGGTTTACAGTTATTAATGGTAACAACTGAATTAGACCTCCTCGTATAAATACATATTTATACATACAGATTTATCCAGACTTCCACAAAGTAGTTTTGCCATGTTCTAAGGCAAAGGTTTTCAAGAACTGTGGAAATAATTATGTGATTTCTAAATGGTTTTGTTTGACATACATGTCAATTTCGAGTCCTCGAGGACAAATGTCCTGCAATTTTCAGGTGTGTCCCAGGTCCAACTCAACTGAATGAAATGACTGAATCACCTCCTTACGCAATCAGGTTCTACAGAAAGGATTCCTGGATCAGTGTGAGGTTCTGTGCTTTCTGTGTCTCTGCTCTGTCTTCTCTAACCCCCAGTGGGTCGAGGCAGATGAGCGTTCACCCTGAGCCTGGTTCTGGTTCTGCTGGAGGTTTTCCTCCCTGTTAAAGGGGAGTTTTCCTCTCCACTGTCCCTTCATGCATGCTCACTGTGGCTCTACGCTCTTTCAGGAGGAGTGAATGCTGCTTGGAGAGACTTGATGCAACCTGCTGGGTTTCCTTAGAGAGGAAACTTTCTGACCAATCAGGAGGATTTGATGGAATTTGACTTTGTAAAGAGCCTTGAGATTACATGTAAATTATCATATAAATGTAATTTAATTGAATTGAAAAACTTGAATAAAGAGTTCTGCTAATGACCTAATAATGTCATCCAGGTGTGTTGACACTTAAAAGTTGCGGGACATTGGCCCTCGAGGATTGGAGTTTGACACCTGTGGTTTCTAGTGTTTCCCTCTAAACTATTACAAGGGATGACAACTTTAAAAATATATCAGTTTTTAATACTGTATTTTCTGATGAATCTGCTCTTGCCGACCAAGCTCACTGTTACCATGTTCATTAAAGCAGGCTTTGGCACTTTAGGCAGTGTGGGCAGGTATCTAGACCTCCTGAAAAATGAAATCAGAATCTCCATAAAGCTGTTCAGGAACCATAAAGTCCTCTAAAATTCCAGTTTGTTGTTCATGTGGACACTGGACTTGATAAGACACAGTGGACCAACACCAGTTGATTACATGGACTCCCAAATCATTACCTATTGACTAAGGTTTAGTCGGTGGGCAATGGGCTCTCCTCCTTCCCGCTCTTCTCCAGACTCTTCAATTCAATTCAATTCAATTTTATTTATATAGCGCCAAATCATGAAACATGTCATCTCAAGGCACTTTACAAAATCAAGTTCAATCATATTATACAGATTGGGTCAGATTATACAGATTGGTCAAAATGTCCTATATAAGGAAACCAGTTGATTGCATCAAAGTCCCGACAAGCAGCATTCACTCCTGGGGAACCGTAGAGCCACAGGGAGAGTCGTCTGCATTGTACATGGCTTTGCAGCAATCCCTCATACTGAGCAAGCATGAAGCGACAGTGGGAAGAAAAACCACCCATTAACGGGAAAAAAAAAAAACCTCCGGCAGAACCGGGCTCAGTATGAACGGTCATCTGCCTCGACCGACTGGGGTTACAGAAGACAGAGCAGAGACACAACAAGAGAGACAAAAAAGCACAGAAGCACACATTGATCTAGTAATCTGTTCTACATTAGATGGTAATAGTCGGTGATCTGTCCTCCCTGGATGATTTCACAGTCAACAGAACGTCAGACCAGGTGTACCTACTATGAAGAAAAAAGAGAGAGAACAAAAAGTTAAAAGCTGAAATGACAACAGTTTTTTCAATGTAATACAATGCAAATCTGGAGAACAGTAGAAATCAGTAGAGTGAGAAAAATAGGCCCTGATGTCCTCCAGTAGCCTAAGCCTATAGCAGCATAACTATAGAGGTAGCTCAGGGTAACATGAGCCACTCTAGTCATAAGCTTTGTCAAAAAGGAAAGTTTTAAGCCTAGTCTTAAAAGTAGACAGGGTGTCTGCTTCACGGACCAAAACTGGGAGTTGGTTCCACAGGAGAGGAGCCTGATAGCTAAAGGATCTGCCTCTCATTCTACTTTTAGAGACTCTAGGAACCACCAGCAGACCTGCAGTCTGAGAGCGAAGTGCTCTGTTAGGAACATACGGGGTAATCAGAGCTCTGATATATGATGGAGCTTGATTATTAAGGGCTTTATACGTTAGAAGAAGAATTTTAAATTCTATTCTTGATTTAACAGGAAGCCAATGAAGGGAAGCTAAAATTGGAGAAATATGATCCCTCTTGTTGATTTTCATCAGAACTCTTGCTGCAGCATTTTGGATCAGCTGAAGACTTTGAATTGCATTTTGTGGACTTCCTGATAGTAAAGAATTACAATAGCCCAGCCTTGAAGTAACAAATGCATGGACTAGTTTTTCAGCATCACTCCTGGACAGAATATTTCTACTTTTGGCAATATTCTGGAGGTGAAAAAAGTAAACCCTGGAAACCTGTTTATATGGGATTTAAATGACATGTCTTGGTCAAAAATAACACCAAGGTTTTTTACTTTATTACCAGAGGCCAAATTAATGCCATCCAGATTAAGTGATTGATTAATCACTTAATGTGATTAATAAGAACTTTATTTAAAGTCATTCAAGTATTGATGTCATCAACACATGCCTGTAGTTAAAGTTGATTGGATTCATCAGGATTTATGGATAAATATAGCTGAGTATCATCAGCATAACAGTGGAAATTAATCCCATGCTTTCTGATAATTTTTAAGCTGAAGACTTTGAATTGCATTTTGTGGACTTCCTGATAGTAAAGAATTACAATAGTCCAGCCTTGAAGTAACAAATGCATGGACTAGTTTTTCAGCATGACTCTTGAACCCTGAATCCTAAATCCATTCATTGTCTTTACCTACTTGTCCTTGCAGTGAGGCGGTAGGGCTAGCGCCTGTCTCCAGTTGTCTCGGGTGAGAGGCAGGGTACACCCTGGACAAGTTGAATTCAAAAATGTAAAGCTAAATTAATTTTCCCTAGAAAATAACTCTTTGGCACACGGAGCAACAGTTCAGTCCTGTTTCCTCTCAGCCCAGGTACCATGGTGTTGACATTGATCCTGAGCAGCTTGTCAAGAATTAATGAGACAGTTGTAGCTCAGGTCTGATCGTGGTGGCTCACATTAAATCGAGTCGCAGTGTACACATCGTGAATCTCCCCCAGACTTTTCAAAGAGCTTTGCTGTCACAACCCTGTCAAAGCTGGAGATATCCATTAGTCTCAATACCTCTTTTTTTCAGCAACGCCTTTCCTTCCACTCAACTTTCCATTCTTATGGTTAGCCAACAGTCAGCTTTTTTAGCAAAGACCTTTAGTGACAATGGCTGGATTAATGTCAAGTCAGTAGTCTTCGCCTTGTTGTGTTGAATGTAACACAACAATCACGTTTTTAAAATCTATTTTTTTCATTGACTTTATTTTCAAATTTTCCAAGCACATTTGATTTGGGGTTTTTATAATCATTGATATTAACAAAAACATACATTTCAAATAGACAGTATCACTGTGTGCAATGAATCTGTACATTTCCCAAGCTGCACACTTTTAATTGAATTAAATAAAAATAATTTTTGTTAAATGCATCATTTTGTGAGCATCCAGGTTGTCATGACCAAAGAAAAGCCTCTGTTATCACATATGAGCAGGTCTCTGCCAACAAATTATAACTGAAATTATTAAATCCTTCAATATTATCCACTTATGGCTCTGAAACATCTCAGAAAGGGAGAAACAGCAACATAAAAATAAGTAGGTCTGAGTAAGGTCAGTCCTCCCAAAGGTAGTCTGTGCAGATCATTCTTTATCCTCCTGTTTATCGTGCTCCCAACCAGTCCGTGCCTTGTGCGCTACACCAGAGCTGCAATATATCAACATCTTACTGGTGGTTTGTGGGGTTGCAAACAACAGATAGGATGCACTTAAGTCACCACCTAAACTTTAGAAACGAGGTTCAGCTGAACTCTAATTTTTACAAATCCAGAGCCTGGGAATATTTTAGCTATACAACCAGGGCAGCCTTATTTATTTACGTATTTAACAATCTATTGACACAACACACATCTGTTGTTCATGGCTTATGGGTTAGTTAGTCGAATTGGCGAAGAGCTCAACTTTCTTATGCATATCTAACACAGATGCCTATCAAGATTAGTGTCTCGGTGATCCAACAAAAAGACTTGCAACACCTTTCTGATGCGCATGGAAAGAAAAGTGCTGCTGAAGGATTTGCTGATGAGAAGCTTGTGCGTGTGTGTGTGTGTGTCTATGTTGGGGGGGGGGGGGGGGTATTTTTGTGAGCACCTCTACAATGATCCACCTGTGTCTCAGCCATACCCCACAGGACCACCCACTTAGGCAGAGAGAGGGCAGTCGAGAATCCACATAACCTATCTGGGTGGGCAACAAGGCAAGAGTGTTTGAGGCAACTGAAAGACTTTGGAAGAATGACTCTCAGCAACCATCACATCATCACCAGCGGCAAACAACAGCAAGTGCTGGTGAGGTTTAAACAGAGGCTCAGTTAAGGCAGCCTCTGGAGAACATTCAACTTGAAACGGTCTGTGAGGAGCTAGTCTGTGTATGTATGTATGTAGACAATACATGTTTTCTGCAACCACAACAGCCACATCTAAAATCCCTTTTAGCTCACAAATCCCATTAAGGATAGTGATTATTATAAACCACGTGAATAAAGGCTTCACATATTTCCTTACTGGTGCTTTAAAGCTGTTGTCTTTGTATATTTAACACTTGTATATTTAACAGATCCAGAGACCTGAATCAGCGTGAAGAGCACTTCAAGTATAATCAATGAGCTGTTTGGAAGTGAAGACATTTTGATATATAATTACTAGTTCATGGCAGTAGAACGGAAGAATCTGGCAGGTAACAATCAGAAATTAGGAGCTTAAATACCGAGGCAGTGTGGTGGATGACGATAGGCTGCAGGTGAGGTGATGCAGGTGATCATGAGACACAGCAAATGCACAATCAAACCAGGGTGCTGAGGGAAGGAGAGTAATAAACCAGATATGAGCTGAACAGAGTTAAGAAGAAACCCGAAGGAAATTTTACCAAAATAATTATAAGTGAACAAAGAATACAAGAATACCCTAGAAAACGCATAAACTAAAATAGCAACACATTAAAGAACATAAACAAGAGGGAAATTATGAAAACTGAGATACAAAAGAAACCAAAAACTCAATGACATAAGTTGAAATTATTCACCTTCATTTTTTTTTTCATTTAAAAATGCGAAATACCACTTCTTAGACTTACAATATTTTGATGAAACAAAGTAGAAAATAACACATTTTGGTATGTCAAAAAATTCAAACTTTTACAAAAAGAGAATAAATATCGTTTCTTGAATTCTATATTTATAGAAAATTTTAAAAACCAGTATTTGCATTCGTATTTAAAGGAGAGGCTCAGGCTTCCTACTTCTGAGACATCTCCTCCAGCTTCTCTGGTGGACACACGAGATGTTCCCAACAGCCGAGACAGCGTGTCCTGGGCCGCCCCATGGGCCTCCTCCTGGTGAGATTTACCTGCAACACCTCCTGAGGGAGGCGTCCTGGGGCCATTTGGATCAAATACCTGAGCCACCTTAGCTGACTCCTCTCGATGTGGAGGAGCAGTGACTCTATTCAGAGCCCCTTCCCAATGGCTGAGCTCCTAACCTATTTCTAAGGCTGAGCCCGGCCACCCTGTAGATTAACCAAATTTCATGGCCATAGGAACAAACTTCCAGAAAACTGTAAAGTTCCTTTAAAACAAGATTAAAAACACATTTGTTTAGGATTGCCTTCGACTGTTCTAGTTAAACTGTTTTACTGAAACATCATTAGTTCAACTTTGTAGTCCAACTGTTTTCAGCCCTCTTGGTCTAGAAAATGTTTTACTCCATTTCCAGCAATAAACAATATAACTTCTTTCAAAACCCTTGCGATATTAAGCCAAGTTTTTTTTTAGTAAAAGGTCGCTGGATATTTTTGGTCCTGGGTACTTTGTTAAAATGAAAGCATATAACATGCCTGAGAAGAACTTTCTGTTGTATCTCACAGTTTCCATTTGACTAAGTTAAATAAAACGTGCCTATCTGCATCAGTTTCATTTACCAGAGGGAGAAATTTGTACAATTCTCGAACCGAGGTTGGAGGCCACACAAAACTATTCCAAAGGCTGAAACGTCAAAAACACAGGCTGGCATAAAATATTTCCTGTCCATATGTCTACACCAGAGTACTAATTCTTTATCAGAAGGAATTAGACTCATTGTTCAAAGAACTACTGACTATAGTCACCACTTATTTACTGAAATGTTTGTCACATAACAAAATGCAACAAATTACTCATGAACAATCCCAGTTTTAAAAAATAAAAAAAGGGGAGATACCCGTGTTGCAGTATGACGCTGTCCAAAAAAGTGCTAACTAATCACCCAATTTACATGATGGGCCATGTAATTGCCATAAATTCTGTTTAGTCCAACCATAATGTTATATGGTTGGACTAAACAGGAGTAATATTTCAGTCATATTTTCTTATTTTACAAATTCACACTCCTTTATCTAGCTTTGGACTGACAAAGGTTACCTGAAAGCGACACTCTGTCAGAGTGACATAGTTTTATCAATATTTTCCACTTACTTTCTCTTTATTGATTTATTGTTTGAAATTTTTGTCATGTTTTCTTGACCTTGCATTGGGTTTTAAAGCCAGGTCAAGTCTATTTTGACCCCTAAAATAGGATAATTAGATATCCTGCACTTAAAATAAGATGGTGGAGACAAATTGTTCTTATTTTAAGTGCAAAAACCTTATTCCATTGGTAAATAGTCTTATTTACCTGCTCAAGTCAAGAGAAATACACTCATTTCAAGAAGGTTTTACTTACTTTTAGATCCCTTTTTGCAGTGTAGTTCTGGTTGGAAACCACTGCTCTTGCTAAACGGCCGTGAATTTTACATTTTTAATTAGAAACTGAACACCATCCCTAGTGATTTCCAGATAGCATTTTGTGTTTGGTGCTCACCCTCTACAGCTCAAATGTTAAATGACACTTTACAACACAAATATGTGAAAATGAAAATGTTGTCATATTTATGTCTTTTGTCTTGATCCGTAGCTTCAACATGAACAAAAATGTGTCTTTTTCCACTCATTTATATTGTACTGTGAAATCACTGCTGAACAATATTATCATCTATGCCTAATCAAAAGTGGCTGTCTCAAAATTTTGGTTAATTCTTTCTGATATTTTATTTTATTTTTTGCATAGTTTTCTGTTGTGGACCTTGTGATTTCTTTTAAACTGTAAGTCTAAGCTTAGATCACTTTTAGACAAGGATATTTTGCTTGGTCTGAATCAAGATTAAAATAATATACGTCTGAATCAGCACTATGTGTAGATGGAGCATTGACCTATGTTGACATACGATCTAAATGTATTTTCAACTTTAAAATGAAGTCTACTTTTCATTGTTTAGTTGTTCTGCGGCGCTTAACCTAATCAGAGCTAATTTGCTTCAATTTTCTTTTGGCTTTTGGTGCTGTGAGAGTTTTAAAGTAAATAAGAGCTGCCCACATGAACAAAATGACAAAAACTAAAATTTCACCCTGGTCAGTTGGAAATAACAACCGAATACGCGGCAGTTATTGTATAGGAGGCTCTGTGTTCCTTAAATTATTTAAACCGAATTATACTATTTTGAGGTTTTAAATCATGACGTCAAGGTGTGAGGATGAGTGCCTGCTTGTGTTTGCTTGTATCATTTTCATGCGTGAGTGGTAGAGTCGAAAAGTGAAAGCCTCCTCCCTGGTGGTCCCGCCAGGCTCTTAGCCACTGTGCAATGACCACTGCTGTTGCTGTCCCTGACCCACATCACCACATCATTGACACTAAACCGACCGGCAATCTTCCTTTGGCCCGCTGCCTCTGGCCTGCGCTGGGGCTGTTTGGATTATAACTTCGGTCCATAATGAATACCGAACAGTAACGGAGGGGAACTCTGTGTCCACAAACTACAAGATAAAGTTTGTTTGTCTGTCATTATTGTCAAGCCGAGCTATAATTTTCTCTATAACAGAAGGGGGGGGGGGGGGGGGGGAGGGGGGGATATGTGAGCGCGCTGGCGAGCGGGCCAACGCTGCGGTGCATGTGTTAAGTGGCAAACACGGGCGGGATAAAAAAGCTCAGGAACACTATCCCATGTTCAAATAAACAAATGTGTGTGGGGTCTGAAGGACAAACACACATTCATTAGGTGTCTCTGTGCCTGTAGACCTGCTATGTTTGAGAGGTGATTTACTCACATATTCACGCAAACACCCGCCGACACACACACACATTCATACAAACTGTGCAAAACTCTAAAAGCACATTGATTTTATTTCTGCTTTCCTTTAAAGCTGCCTGATTTTTAATAATCCTTTAACCTGGTCTTGCTCCCTATTCCTGCTCATTTTCTGAAGGGATCTCATAGTTGTTGTTTTTTTATTATTGTTATTATTATTTTGCACCATTTGATTAATTTTCAATTCAAACACCATATTGTGCGACGTGTCTGAAGTGGACAGGTGTAGAAGTAAAAACAGCAGATGACAAGTATTTAAGAAGTAGGAACAAATCCAGTTAAGATCAGGACATCAGAGATAGATTTTTCTTCAGCTGATTATTCACACTATGCCAGGTTACCTTTTCAGCAATCATACTATTTCGTGTTCAGCAAACTTATGTGCTATTTTTCAGTAGCAACTACTAAAATTGAAGCAAATTATGTATTTGTTACAGACATAGTTTGTTTGACACAATATTGCTTTATACGTAGAGTTAAGCAGTACTTTTTATGGCTAAATAATTAATAGGTTAAGATTAAGTGACCTAACAAGCAAATAAAACGACCAAAAAAGAAAAGAAGAACAATGTTCTGCTAACAATGTTCATTAATGGACTAAAGATTTGTTAAAACCCCATCAAACACCAAAGGAAATGTTTAAAAGATCGTCAGAAAGCCTGAAGAACTTCCAGTAAAGGCCACATAATTCAAGAAAGCGTAGTTGATTAGAAGACATTTTTGTAGAAATTAAGGATGACTTAAAGAGTTTTGCACAGAGCTGAGCGATGATAAGAAGAAAGAAAATAAGACATGGCATTGGAGATTATTTATACCCATGGTTATAAATATTTTTATCCTTCATTTGGTCACAATGTTGAGTCTGGCCTTCCCCCCAATTAGACGATCAAACAGCTCTACTGACCCTTAGCTTCTCTGGGACTTGGAGTTTATACCCGGACGAGGGCGGTCCACTCCTGTTTACCAAAGAAGCTTGACTGATGGAATGTATTGTTTGGCCTTTCACAGCTATAATTGGCTCTGTTGTATAGGTTAAAGCTTGGGATATATTCTGCAGACCCCAAACATGCCATACATGGCCTCTGGGTCAATAACACTCGTATCAGTCCAAGGAGCCCTAAATGGTGAGAGGGTCAGGAATCGTCAAGAGCTTTCTAACAACATCAGTTGGTGACGATGATTTTAACATCTTGGACTCACTTTGTGTCTTTTCTCCTGGACCAGAGACACATGCAAGGCCAAGCATGCCTTCTAGCCCCCCCTCGCAGCACCCAGTAAATATTTAGCCAGGACTCCCAACTGTGACACACAGCCAGTCCAAACAACCTGCTGCACAATTATCACTGGCATCATCTGTATACTGCACGGTCTCCTTCATGTTTCCATGTGAGGATGTAGTATTTGGATTTAAAATGGTCTGTGATATTCTGTTAGCCTCAGATGTCAAACTGTATTGACTTTGTTCTGACTTTCAATTTGATACCGCAGGACAAGAAAACACACAGTTGGAGCTGCAAAGGTGGCACCATAAATATTATCCATGGGCTGTGTACACTGTGTGTCTACTCCAAATGTTTATAAAACCTTCAGCACAAAATTCAAATAATTTGTCCTAAAAAAAAACGCCCTAATTGTCTTTTCCTGGTTTTAAAATTGGATAACCAGGATAAGAACACAGCAGCGAGCTAATTGTCAGACTGAACAGCAACTTGTAATTGTTACATTTCACTAGAAACACATGGAATCTCTAGAATAAAACATGTGATTTATACCTAGGTTAGGCAGCGTTTCCAAGTCATAAAATAATTATGTATTTCTTTTTAAGTATAATCACTTAGAATCCCAGCTGAATGAACCTTAGCTGAGAGTGGGAGCAAGGACAAAAACATTAAAGTACAGTTCAAACATTATTTAAAGGTGACATATCATGCTTTTAAATTCTTCCTTTTCACATTTAAATCATTCAGTTGTGGTCTATATCAAGTGGAACTGCAATGCTTTGGTTTGAATTCCTCGTTATTGTTGCCCCACAGCCCCTCTTTTACCCCTGTTCTGAGGTTTGTCTGGGAGCATTTTGATTGATTGATTAATTGATTAATTGACTGATTGATTTTATCTTAGTTTCATGCACCACAGGTGCCCAGCTCACATGGGCTTATAAGACGCTACCCACACAAGAACATACTAAAACAAAATGGCCACATCCAAATCACCGACCCTACAAAAATGCCAATACAACTTTAAATATTTATGCTCAACAATGTTTATGCTAGAAAATTGTCATCTTCTAGCCCAAGCTTTTCAAAAAAAAGTGGCAAATGCAAAAATTACCTGTCATACATCCAACTAAGAATGTTATCCTCAGATAGCCAAAATACATCTGCATTACCTCCATTTATACAGTCAAATAAGGAAAATCTCAAATCAGAATACAGGGGAGGGTAAATAACAAAATTATATTCATCTTCCACCACATTAAGTTCACAGAAAACACAGATTCTCTCCTCTACAGGGACACCTTCACAGAGCACCTCATTCTGGTGCTGTCTCTTTAAATGCACAGGAGCACTTCACAGGCAACAAAACCGTCGCTACACTGAGTTATTGTTCTGAAAAGGCGTGACACTGACGCTGATACCACACAAACACCTCCTGTGTCATTTTTGAGAGCTCTCAAGCTGTGCAGGGTATCGCCACTCTGTGCTTGGGATTTTTGAATCCTGCTGCCTGACCTATTGAATCAATAAATTGCCTGAATTGATGTTTTGTGAAAGAGGCTAGTGACTGCAGGGCTGTAGCTGCAAAAATAGCCTTTAACTCAACATTTAAAATGCTAATTAAAGCCTCCAGAGCATCTGGTGGAGCTCTTAGGTTTTTGCTGCATCTCTAAGCATAGCATGGGTTGAATTTGCTGGGACATCCGCTCCTGGGAAGATTGGCAGCTGTCTTAAATGTTTTCCACTTGAGAATAATCTTTGTTGTAGTAGAAAGATGGGCTGCAGATTGTTTAGGAGTGGCCTTATAACCCTTCACAGATTAACTGACGGCAACAGCTGCTTTTCTGCTGAGGTCCTTCATGAACCTGCTCACACTGAGGATGACGAGTCAATCAGATGCTTTTGATTAGCAGCAAGTTGTCGCTACTTTCCCTCTAAAGATCTCAACCAGCAGGAGTGTACTTTCATTTTCACACTTCTCTAAATTTGATAATTTTTTTATTTAAATGTCTATAGTGAAGGATCAGTTTTTTTATTTGTTTGTTTTTACTTTGGAGGTTAGAGTAGAAAAATATTTTTATTTCTTCTGATATGTAAAATCCATTTAATGGTGTACATTCTTTTAATAGACTGTAGATACCACTCAACACAAGTGGACAGATAAATACTGTAAAATATAACATGGCGTTCGCTAAAAAAAGGTGCTGATTGTGCCTGATTGCGACGAGAAAGAAATTACAGGAAGACTCTTAAGGTTGGAGCCACAAGAAATGTGAGAAGCTGCAGGTTCATTCTCTAAGGAACTGCCCCATCGCAGCAGGCCAGCAATCCAGGCCCTCCCCCTTCATCTTCCTCTTTGTCCGTGGACCTTGTGAAGATAAGGTCTACACTGGAGAGAAAAAGCCACCGTGGTCTGAATGGAGTCCGGAGACCCACAAACATGTACAGGCCAGGCCAAGCTAAGTTTCAACATCGCAAGCAGGCAACTGCCATGAATTAGGCTGTTTTGTAATCTATCCTCAGCTTTGCAGGAGAAAAGCTGACCTGAAAATTGCCCACCGGAGCCTGTGTAATGGCAGGCGTACACTGTACGATACTTTCAATCGTCGTACTCAAATACAGCTCAAACTGTACGACGAAACCTCAGGGTTCAAAAGTTCACAGCTCACCATTTCTGTTCTTACTGTACGGCCCGACGCTCTGATGCTCACACTGTACGTTCAAAAACCACACGTCAGACTCAGCGCCGTAGAGAGATGCCGCTTGTCGGACTGGTCTACCTTGAAGCCAAACGTAAACAGTAGAAGAAGAAAAAGGCGAAAGTGTCGATGCTCACTGTTAAATATGAGGCTCACTAGAACGAAACGCGCTGCCTTGGCAATCCTACATGTTTCTGCTCCGTAGTTTGACTCCATGTCACACGTACCGGCGCCATGCTGCTCTCCACTCTTATGTTTTCGTCTGAGAAAAAGATGAATTCCCTTGTTTGCACATGCGCAGTGCACAAGGTTGGGGGGAATCGGCTCATAGCTCTGCTTCACCAGCAGGAGGCGCTCACCATCACCTCAGGAGGGCCGACTGAATTTCAGACATGTTTGATTTTCATCCGATCGTACGATTCCTGATCGGGAGGTGGTTGTGAGAGGCTAATCCCCCCTCATTACCCCCCGTATACTACACAACGCACGATGAAGCTGAAACTCGGCCCGATCCAAAAAATTCTCGTACGACTAGAGAATCTGCCCAAAAAGGGCAAAACAATCAGCCAGCTTAAAGCTCACCCAGATCCAGTTCCCAAACGAGGACTTTTACCCTGAGAGCCACTCTCTCGCCGCCGACTCAAACTTCATTCCAACTGGAGGACCTAAAGTCAACCGAACGGACACAGAGGCAGAGGTTTGGCAGAGAAAGTCAAATGGTTTACGTTTAATGTGTTTTTAAAGTTTGACCGGGCACATGGGCTAAGCTCCCGTTAATAATTTTGAAAGAATGCTTTGCTGATGTGTTTTGGGTGTGTTTTAGGATTATAACAAACTTAATTTCTATAATACACTGATGGGACATTAATGTTTGTGTTTTCCAGTAAAAGTCTTAAAGACTAGGCTTAAAACTTTCCTTTTTGATGAAGCTTATATTAGAGTGGCTTAAGTTATCCTGACCTATCTCTGTAGTTATGCTGCTATAGGCTTAGGCTGCTGGAGGACATCAGGGCCTATTACCAAATAACATAGAAAGGATTCCTGGATCAATGTGAGCTTCTGTGCTTTCTGTGTCTCTGCTCTGTCTTCTCTGACCCCCAGTGGGTCGAGGCAGATGAGCGTTCATACTGAGCCTGGTTCTGGTTCTGCTGGAGGTTTTCCTCCCTGTTAAAGGGGAGTTTTCCTCTCCACTGTCGCTTCATGCATGCTCAGTATGAGGGATTGCTGCAAAGCCATCAACAATGCAGACGACTGTCCACTGTGGCTCTACGCTCTTTCAGGAGGAGTGAATGCTGCTTGGAGAGACTTGATGCAACCTGCTGGGTTTCCTTAGAGAGGAAACTTTCTGACCAACCTGTCTGGAGGATATAATTGAATTTGACTTTGGAAAGTGCCTTGAGATGACATCATCATGAATTGGTGCTATATAAATAAAATTGAATTGAATTGAATAATTGTCTCTTATAATATATTTATGGACTAAACAGCACCGCAGTCTTTGAACATCTGATTGCAAAACCAGAGAAACACTACTTATGTAATCTAAGGCACAGTACAGACCACATGACCGTACAAATATTTGTGGAGTTTATAGTGATGTTTGGCAGCCTCATTTTCTTTGAAACAGCCTGTTAGTCACAGGTTGTGAAAGATTTGTAGAAAAAAAATCAACTTTCCCAAGGAAAAGTGTTGAAATCCATCTGACTGTTGTACACTGGAGCACAAATGATTTATTATCAAATCGTCCTTTAATTTCCTCGATGGTTTATCTCCTCCACTGTCGAGTTTGTGAATATCAGAATTCACAGAGCTCTTTTGGTGGCCTGAATGCACCGCAAGAACTTAAAGGCTCGGTTCATTTAGCACCGTAATGTAAAACATGCCATGTGGCCTGTTAAATCATAGCAGCCTTTCTAATCAAAGACATTGTGTCAGATTCCAGTTGTGGCTCTATGTTGGCATAAAACCCAATTTCCTCTGTCATATCTCTCTGGCAATGGGGGCGGGGGGGAACTGACAGAAATATACAGCGTATTACCACAAATTCAGTGTCTGTGAGCTCTGACAGTAAACACCTGCTCATGTCGGCCACAATTCGTGTAACAACCCCGCTGTTTATAATTATGCTGACATATTTCCAAAGTCCTAAATCAGACATTTGGGTAACAAAAAACGTTAATAACATACATGAAACATGTTCTTAGCTGTGCTTTTTGGTAAAAATCAGGATAAATTAAAAACATCATTAAAACGCCAACTGGAGCAAAGGGTCTTACTTTCAAGTTGTCTTATTAGGAATCAAAACAAAACTCTTTTCTGCACCTTTCCTACAATTTGTGCCTAAACTGAGTCAAGCAGTAAATCAGTGGAAAACAAAATCAGGTAAGCAATTTTAGACTGAGAAGGATGTCTTTCAGTCCTGGACCAGGATAGATCCACAGATTAATCCCCCATAAACTGACATGATGGATGGATGGATGGATGGATGGATGGATGGATGGATGGATGGATGGATGGATGGATGGATGGATGGATGGATGGATGGATGGATGGATGGATGGATGGATGGATGGATGGATGGATGGATGGATGGATGGATGGATGGTGAAAAAACAGATGAAATGATGACATCAAAACCTGGATGACTTTAAATTTCCTGCTTTTAAATTCTGAAAACTCTGCTCTGTCTTCTCTAACCCCCAGTGGGTCGAGGCAGATGAGCGTTCACACTGAGCCTGGTTCTGGTTCTGCTGGAGGTTCTCCTCCCTGTTAAAGGGGAGTTTTCCTCTCCACTGTCGCTTCATGCATGCTCAGTATGAGGGATTGCTGCAAAGCCATCAACAATGCAGACGACTGTCCACTGTGGCTCTACGCTCTTTCAGGAGGAGTGAATGCTGCTTGGAGAGACTTGATGCAACCTGCTGGGTTTCCTTAGAGAGGAAACTTTCTGACCAACCTGAAGGATTATATGGAATTTGACTTTTGAAAGAGCCTTGAGATGACATGTGTTGTGAATTGACGCTATATAAATAAAATTGAATTGACTGGATGGATGGAAGAAAGGACGGACGGACAGTCAGACACACAGATTACTTGATCAACACATTTCAGTGAGATCAAGCACGGTAACATCTCTCAGAAACAAGTCTGCCTCTCTGAGTGTGGAAAGAAGAATGTGTTGCTGAGGGAAATGTTTTATCAAAGTCCTTGTACACTTCAACTCATGTAAGCATGCTTAAAATGCTCCTTGGTGGTCCATCACTGCTATCAACATCTGGAATGTAACATCGTGGAGACTGCACCCAGAAAGCTCTGCTCCGTATCTTTGCAATTAGCTAAAGATAAACTTGGAGTTTAAACTGTCCCAGTTTATCCTCCCCCCCCCCCAATTATTTACAAAATGATTTTTCCCACAAGAAAGCACAAACATCTAGCCTGTCTTTATGGTCACTAACTTGTGTTAATTTGCTGTCTGCTTTAATTGGCTTTGAGGACACGGGGGTGGGGTGGGCATGTTAATGAACCAGTGTTTATGTTTTTGAGTGCTCGGCGGTAACAGCGCTGCAACTGTTTGCGTATTTTGTTTTCTTGCATGGACGGCTCTGTGTGCGCGTATGGAAGACATCTGTGAGTCTGAGGTGGTTTCAGACAGCCTGTCTGTCTGTGTGTCAGTGTGATGGAGGGTTTGAAGAATGGGAAAGGGTATACAGTGGCAGACAGGGCAGTGACCCCATTAGTGGGAGATGAACCCTGCTGAGAGACGTCTGAGGATGAGACATAAGTGCTCAACCTGCCTCACTGCCTCAAGTGGCAATTTTATCACTATAAATATCAACATTGAGCTCAGAACTCCTATTTTGCAAGTGAAGCCCTTTCTGTTTTTATTTTTTTTATTTATGAGGGTAAAATGTGATGAATCACACAAACAACTGAGACACTCATGCAGGAGTTAAACGATGGATGTTTGCAGCAGCTGCACTTCTTTGTAGTTTTAAAGAAATTTGATATTGATCCCTAAAATAAAAAGGCATTGTCAGTAACCGGCCTTCATTAGCAGGTTGTAAAGGAAAAGGATTTAGTTGGTGGTCTTCAAGGAGACCCAAAATCTTTTAGCATGGTGGTCATTTTGCCTATTTGCCATGTCATACTTTTGCAGTTTTGTTTTTTTTCACACCCAACTTTTCTGAATATGAAGGAACTGTGAGCCCCGGGACATTTTGCACCGAACAACGCATCAGTTTGTAACCGCCTCCGTGCCATTTTATAGCCTCTTTGATTGTCAGTAATTTAAAGTAATTCTCTGTTATCTAATTACAATTTATTGCAGGGATTGGCCGATCAGATCAGATCTGAACCAAAGAAGAAATGTCTCCAGATCCAGTCTACGAGAGACGCAATCGTGAGGCTTGTGTGGCCAATCCTGCTTCCTATTGTTGTCACCAGGGCCATCCAGGATTCTGATATGCCTTTACCACTTTAATAACTTTAATAAACCACAACAACATTGCTACAAAGGTTTTAGGCCTCCTCAAATACATCTTTTTACTTATAAGCTATCCACCAGTTTTCTTTTTTTTCTTTCTTTTTGCAATGATCAAGTTCACCTTTGTTGTAACAAAAAAAAAAAGGCCAGCATGGAGACCACCTTCTGACATGACGCTCTGACTGCCATAAATGAGAACAACCTGAAGGCCATGAGGAGGCAACACACATCAAACATGCTGTCAGGCATGACCAGTTCAGAGACTTTTGAGCTGTTAATGTGCTGAGTGATACATAAAGAACAATCGCAGGGGAACGGCAGGAACGCACCTGGACATAAAAAATGAAACATGGTAATGACACTGAGTTTAGGGCGAGGGAGGCTAATAAAAGAGGTGGCAAATCTGGCATTTTACAGTTTTCTGCACAGTGCTTCAAAGCTACCACTAAATATGTCCCACGGCTTGTATGAACCATAATCGCAAAGGAGCTTGAATTATACTCAGGTATGAAAGACGAAATTATGCTTTAACAACCGCGCTCATTTTTTTTCAGGCATAGGAATCTTGGAAAAAAGTGAAACAGGATTAGAACAAAAAAACATCCTGACATATACATTCTAAAATGACTTGTCCCTGGTGATCAGACTCCAGACAAAGGGGACGTTTTTTTTACCTATTTAAAAAGATTTAAAAAGAAAAGATTTAACAAAACAGTTGAGAAACTACGACTCCGAAATAAAGCCTAATTTTTTTTTTGGGAAACAATAAACCACGAATCCCAAAACAGTGTCCATATTGAGTTTTCCTTTTTGAGAATCTCTGCTCCATCTTTCCTTTTTGGTTGATGTCAAGTGAAAATTCAGTGTGAACTTCCCAAACAAAACCAAATATGTTTGGCTCTTAATGACCAATTATACTCACGATAAAGATTTAGTGAAGCATTTATTTTTAATATGAAAATGTATTTTAAATGTACATATTAAGTGAACAGGTTTATGAAAAACTGTCCATCCATCGATCGTTTATACCCATTTATCCGTGCAGGGTCATGGAGTTTACATCCCAGGACTTTCTTTCTGCAAGGCAACAGTGCTACCAACTGCACCCTGAAAATGTCTTCTTTCCATATATATTTACTGACAAAACTTTGCAAACTCTGGAACACTGATTAAATTCTTGCATCAATATTCACCTTTAACACACTTTGGACACACTGAGCCGAAGCATGCTAAGACACGTGTGGATTGCAGTCATCTAGTCTAAAAATTTATACTTTTATCATTCAGATGCTAAGACCACTTTCACACAGGAGTTAGTTTTTATACTAGGGAAGAATTCAGAAATGTTACGTCTTTAAGGGCTCATGGACAAAGCAACTTTGGGTTGGACCAGGATCTCCCAAATTTTTGACTTACAGAGAGAGCTCATGATTTCAGAGATACGTAAACAACATGCCTTCACCTCATAGTGCTCCTCCTCCACTCCTGTGTCTGCTGGACAAATGTGTTTAACATTACTTTAAGCCTGGCATCCACTCTGTATTTAAATGGAAATGTTGAGGGCCTTATCGGTTAATTTATTTATGGAGCAGAAAATTACTTTTACTTTATTTGTAAATCAAAGATTGTTTTTTTTTTTATTTTGGGAATGTTTCATGTCTTCTGTAAAGCAAAAAGCTGGTGGAAGCCACCTTTCTATCTGCCATAGATTGTGGTGTACAGCCATGCAGCATCTTCCACTTTAAAAAGACTTGTGGTGGTCTATCACACTTCGCTAGGGTTAATTTCAAATGCAAAATCTCTCAATTATCACTCTTTATCAATCTTTCTGAGTTGGTTTATGTTCATCTATAAAGCTTTGCTGCAAAAGTCCAACAGTATCTCAGCACCCTTCTGTCTATCCGCTCTAACTGCTACCGTTCAGGTGCCTGACAGTGGTTGCTTTTGAATTATTCCTGGCTTTTAACAGACTTTGATAAAACAGGCTTCTCCAATCATGCACCGTCATGACTGAAAAGACTCTCTAAAAATCTCCTGAATTGCAAACGTTCATATTCAGGATGAGTTTTAACATTATCATAAAGAATGCAGTTCAGGAAGAATGTCAGCGTTTTTTTGTTGAGAGTTCATTAAATTTTATTTTACTCTTAATGTTTTGTTTGTATTGTTTGTTTGTACTGTTTATAATTATATGTTTTTGTTTTTTGTTTTTATGGCTGCTGCCTTGGCCAGATCTTCTTTGTAAAATATTTCAATCTGATTTCCTGGTTAAATAAAGGTAAACGGGAATAGTTAAATCTGTAATAGGACTGTTGAACAACAATTAAAAACAGAATATTGTAAATCACTATTCTGGTTGATGCATACATTCTTTTATCAGATATAATTAGATGTTATTAGTTGAAGAAGCATTCGGTTGCTGAGGTCTACCTGATGGAAAGCTTGGGAGACCAAGCAGGAACAGATGGGTTGAGGACAACGGGATACTGGGAACGAGGGAGCAAAGAGAGGGAAGGAGGAGAGAGAGAGAGGGAGAGAGAGAGCATCGAGAGTCAGGGACCACCATCACTGGTGCCCACACCAAACATTTACCACTAGCCGCCCACCTCCATCCCATCAAAACCATTTTCAGTGTGCAGTGACTCTTATCTGTAATTAATCTGCAATTTGCACATACAGGCACTGTGCCTAAAATGGGACTACCCTCAAAACCTTTTTCCTCCTGATAAAATCTTTTACAGACAAGCGACCAGCAACATGCACATTAGCTTTTTATTTGCCTGTGGGGGATAATCCTGTTCTTTATTGTATGAGTCGGACAGGACCAAAAAAACTGAAACAAAGAGGATTTTTCTTTCTATTTTCTGAAGAAAACCAATAATTATTGAAGTGAATAAAACGAGTTTAGATCCATCACATATCACTGCTATTTCTGAACTGCAAGGCATTTCACTCTCTGTCCCTTGTTGCACAAGCTAAGATGATGTCCAGCATATTTCCTGGCTCTGTGTTTCACCACTGCAGAACAGATGCTTGTCTTAGATTTGGCTCATATCTGCTGTTGGCAAGGAACGCAGGGAAGAATCTCCTCATATGACAACCGGTCTGCAGACACTGGTCAAGCATAGGTTATCTTGTTCCAGTTTACACCCAACTGAGAAGATTTGGAGATTAGCATACTGGCAGTAACTTAAAGTCAGACAACTTTTCCATTCTGGGGAACCACTTTAGGTCAACGAAAAACACGGCAGGAGCTTGTAAAATTGCATTCAGCCAAAGTATATTTGTAAAGACCCAATGTTTAACAATTGAGTTACCAAACAAACCACGCTGCCATTGTAATGTGTGTGGAGTGCAGGTAGCTGACATGAACGTAAGGCTCAAAAGCACTGGTTTTAAAGCTTTTAAAGTCTTAATATACGTGCCGTACAATGACCGGCGCACTTTGTGCCATGTTCAATTGCTCTACTATGGACTTTATTGGCTTGAATGGTGGCGGGGAAAAAATGTGATTGCAAAGCTCCACTGAGCTCACTCAAAGATGGAAAGAAGAAATGTGGTTGTGTTGTGCCGCTAATTTAGACACCCGGCGTTCTTCTACTTTATTTAACATCAGCTTTTCTTGGACGAATTTGAATTATTTAAAAAGTGACAGAGAGCAAAATAACATTTCTGTCGGGCTGATTCCATGTTCTGTCTCCTTACTCTCTTTCTCTGTCCACTATTGCCAACAGGGCAGCCGTCCTGAGCCTGACGGCCTCCTCGGCTTCAAGATCAGATAGCCTACATAAAGATGAAGATCAAACAAGATAAATGTGAGCAAAAAACATACAGTTTTAGTCCATCTTTTACTTCTTTCTGGATCATTCTTTTCTGTCGGGAATTGTGAAGAGTGAATGGAGGTTTACAACCACATTTCTCCCATCATATCCCTTCACTCACATTAAAGTGTCCAAAACAACACTTCACTCAGGGTAGTTGTGTTTTGTGTAAGGAGCAATGCATTACAAAGCTGATTGCAGAAACATAATAAGTTTTACAGTAATACATCATACTCCTTTAAAGACTACGACAATATATTCCTCTGTATCATCGCAGTAATGAGCCCTGTACAAAAGCATTTTATCATGGTCTGATGGTAAGTGCTGTCAGCACATACCTGGGGCATCTCGAGGCCATCAACCCATTCTCTGCTTCCGAGGTGCTTTGGGTCCCAAGACGCACGAGGATGGTCATATAGGTCATATATGGTCATATATGGTCACCCGTCACTGCAGAAATACATCTCCCTCTCACGTCACAGTGTCGCTCTCGGTCTTGTGGCCCCCCATCTCTTAAAGGAATCCACGATTAGTTGTAACAATAGACTTTATTTGAGAAATACCTCTTTCAGATGTAAAAACAATACTGTAAACATATTGTAAGATGTTTAGTGCGGAAGTGCGTCAGTGGTCGCCATAATAAGTGCTGTCTGAATAGTGCAGTCAGTAAGGAAGGAGGCAGAAAAAGGAGCCTGAATTCTCCCTCCCACGGCTAGTTTTGTCATGGGACGTCCCTGACCAGCGCTAAGAGCCCTTAAGGTATCCCACAATCCGTTGCGTGACATGACGTATCAGCACAGCCCCCCTCATGGAAATCAATGAAAATGTCAGAAGAGAAAGCGCACATTTCGCGGATCATTTTTGGAAGGCTGTAGGCCCAGGTTTGACTCGCATCATCCATGTGGGTTTCTGTCACATAATAACGTCGGAGTTAAAGGCTGTCTGAATTCGGTACAGCAGTCTGAAGCTCCTTTCCTCTACATGATAGAGTTCTGACTGTTGATCCCATGAAAAGTCAAGAAACAGGAGCTAAGAGCTATTATTACGGACATTCGGATTGAGCCTAGGTCCTTTAGCTCTGTCCAGCCAAACCAGCAATGAATAAAGTTAAACCTTTTCAGTTTGAACCGGAGACCATTGAAAATGATGACAATGTCGTAATGTCATAATAATAATAATAATAATAATGACATGTACTGCTCGTAGGACTGTGTGATCCTGACAAGTAATGCTCTGTGTCAGGTCCAATAACTCCCGCTTAGGATCTGATCAGTCCGGTCTTGGGCCCGTTAACACCTGTTTAGCGTCTGGTGTCGGGTCTTTAATTTCACATTCGGTACTGGCGGAAATGGCAGTACCTTCATTTTTAAAAGATCTTCCAGTGTTGCCTGTCTCTGATGTTTCTCCCCGTGTCTTTGGCTCACAAGCCAGCGAGGTTTAGGCACTTTATGGATAAAAATCGGCACGGCAGCTGGTTCAAGCTTGCGAGGGTAACGCCCACCTGTTAGCTCCTTCATTAATTTTGTTCGTACAAATGACTCAGTCTTCTGGAGAGAAGTACTGAGAGCACAAATGCCACCGTGTGGCAATGTCTAAATTTACACCAGTCAAACACAATCACTCTGCAGGTTCCACTCCAGTGGCACCTCACCGCATCATTAACCCAGCATGCATTACGCAGGTGGGAAAAATGGCAACCTCCATGAGTGAAAAATATAACAAAGGATATATAATTTCTGAAGTAAATATGAGTTCTTGTATTACAAACGTTTGGGTTAATAGGAAAACTACAACATATTCAACTAATCGTGGATCCCTTTAACTCGCTCTTTCTCACACTTCCAGCCGAATCATTATGTGCTTTAAACACATAAAACATAAACATAAAACTAAGTTTAACTTTAATGTCCCAGCTTGAGACAGAGACAGTGTCCCTGCAGAGAACAGTCTCATTTGGCCGTCAGTGTACTGACGGCCAAATGGATAAGAGGTATGAATAATCTTACATGGCACTATCAAATCATTTTTAGATTCAAAATCCTTTCAAGTATCATGTTGTTGCACAGAAACCTAATTTCTGTCCCAGAAAGAAACAGAAACACTCCTACAAAGGAATTACAAACTCTAAGATGTTGCTGCATTGCGACGTCAAGCTGACTGACTGATCGGATTCTGACATTTCCCGGATAGAGCCATTAAAGACCGTACAGCCGTATTAACCAGGCAGCGCATACGTCCAGCTTCGGCTGTCAGAGGACACGCTGTCTTCTGCAGCTTTGTATGTGTCTCGTGCCACAACATTAGGGAGCCCTGGGTGGCTTTCCTTACTTATGCCATGTGTATACTTCAGCCAAACAAGGCCTAAGGACACTCCAGGGTGGTACAGAATAAAGGAGGGGCGAGGAAGCTAAAAGCAAGGTTGTGTGGTCCGATGGCTGAAGCCCATGATTTAGAGGCTGTTGATGCTGGGCAGACAGCCCAGGCTCAGTCACTGACTCACGCTGGATGACGCTACATAAGTCACTACACTTAAAATGTCCTCATGTGTTTGGATCTGTTCAAGTGGAAATCAGAGGCACTCACACGACTGGAAATCGCTACTGCATCTGATTTTCTTGTTCCTCTCTTTCTCTTTTTTTTTCCACCCCGAAGCCTTCACAAACAGATGGCAGAGACTCATTAAGCTGTTGTCAGGACTATTAATGACATTGTGAACACTCGCAGAGGTCTGTATGCCTTATGGCGTACGACTGCCAAACAAAGCCGGGCCATTAAAGAAGGTGTGAGAGTAATACAATGCTGCTTGCTGTGTGCTGTTAGAAGAGGGGCGGCTGCCTTAGAAGAAAAGCACACACATGGTTAGCAGTGGGCCGACTTTTATGATTCCATGTCAGTGCTAAAGTTTATAAGAAATAAAGAATGTGATATACTGACACCACATGTTTGATCTTTAAGTAATTATACTTTCCAGAAGTGTGTGTGTGTGTGTGTGTGTGTGTGTGTGTGTCAGAATTCCAGACTTCAATTTGCAAAGTATGGCTATTAATGGTTTAAATACAGTTTTAGAAGGAAGGAAGGAAGGAAGGAAGGAAGGAAGGAAGGAAGGAAGGAAGGAAGGAAGGAAGGAAGGAAGGAAGGAAGGAAGGAAGGAAGGAAGGAAGGAAGGAAGACAGGAAGGAAGGAAGGAAGGAAGGAAGGAAGGAAGGAAGGAAGGAAGGAAGGAAGGAAGGAAGGAAGGAAGGAAGGAAGGAAGGAAGGAAGGAAGGATACTTAACCTGTTGCTGATACAGTTGGTGAACATTTTCTCCTTTTCAGACCATTCTCAGTAAACCTGGGGTATGCTTGAGCATGAAAATCTGATCAGATCAGCAATGTCTGAGATACTTACACCAGCCCGTCTGGCAGCCATGCCACCACAAACTCACTTAAAAAGAGCAGCTCAGATAAATCATTAAAAGCCCCAAATTAATATGACATTCGTTCCTTTGATTGTGAACTTCTCACCTGAATTTAATCAGCAAAGGTGACCAGATTTCTCCAGTTGAGGCTAACACAGGATGTGGATTGTACAGCTCTTTGGAGAATCCCTTATTTCAGCAGAGATGCGTTTGAATTTTAATACTCAAACCAAAGGATGAGACTTTCATAAACACATCTCAAAGCAGACCAAGAAGGTTAGATTAACAGTGTAAAGATTTTGTCAGAAGGAAGGTAAGGACACAAGGTGGAAAAGACAGAACACAATGAGGCAAGCAAAGAAGGAACAAGAAAAAAAGAAAGGAGGGAAGGACACAATAACAAGAAGGGAGGAAAAAAGGACACGAAGGAAGGTAAGAAGGACACATATTTTGAAAGGAATAAGGCAAGCAAGAAAGGAAGGAAAGATACAAGACAGGAAGGAAGGGACAGAAGGTGGAGGGGTTAAATGAAGAAAGAGACAGAAAAAGGAAAAATAAGTAAACTCATAAGGAAGAACAGGAAAAAATACTTATCTCAATACTCAATACTTATCAATATCTCTAAAATACGTGAATCAAAGTTTTCTTGTTTTCATATTGTTTAGGTCTAAATGAGTCACACAGTTCATCTCAGAGATAAACAATTATTATAATTGCCTTATGGGAGCGATGGTGATCTTAAACTGTAGAAAAGAAGGAGAAATTAACACGAAGCAAAAAAATATATCTGGATTTCTTACCAGGAGACCAACAGGTTTTGTCTCCCTGTCATTTCCAAGAAATAAACAAATGGAGGGAAACAATGTTTTTTCTCAGTACCACACTTTGAATACAATGTCAGCACTCAGCATTGACACAAAATCTGTACTTTTTGTTGATGTGTACAGTTATGGTGGACAATGGCGGGAGATTAAAGATCCAAGTTTTCATGCCGGCGTGTCAAACTCATTTCTATATTGGGCCACTTTGGCATCATGAAGTCATTAAAAGGGCCGGTTGCACCTGTATAGATGACACTTTTAATTTCATAATTTCATTTCAGTTCACATAGAAATATAAAAAAAATGCATAGTAACATAAAAGTAGCACCCTTAGGCCAAGTTTATACAGCAATTATACATTATTATTGTGGGAATGTGTAATTTATCTAATGTGGTTCACTTAATGAATTGAGTTCCAGAAATAAATGAACTTTTCACTAGTTACGTTTACATGGACAAAAGTAATAAAAAAGCGTCATGTAAACAAACCAATCAGAATATTGTGATCGGATTAAGGTCAATCGGAAGGAAATTATATTCCGAATGAGAGGGGTGGTTTATGCTGATTGATAATCCGATCAGCGTGCATATAAACGCCTGTCAGGTTCAAGTTATTCCAAATGTGGCAAACTGACCCAAGTTCACATGTGCGCCGATATAAACGTGACGTTTATATCGGCCGACATAAACGTGACGTTTATATCGGCCGATATAAACGTGACGTATTTCCGCGTTGGTGAGCGTCGGAAATATGTCAGGAAGCAAAACTGTTGGGGCTCCCGATAAAACCTTTATGTTCGAAAAAATAAAAGAGCCCAAAGTTGTTACTTACTCATCATTTCAATCGAAATTAGAACATCGTCCAGCCTGGGCGCTCAGAAGACAAACGAACTCGTGTAATACTGCTTTGTTTACTTTTTTTGTTGTTTAGCAAAGTCGCAAGTACTTCTTCTTCTTTGTTTTTTAGGGGAATTTGATAACTGCGTATGTCAGAGTGGTTCTATTTTGAATAAAGCCAGGTGCATATACACATACATGCACATTATGATCGGATTAACTGATTGTGTGCCCATATAAACTGTACAATCCAACTATTTAACCCGAACACATTATAATCTGATCATGGAATTTTGTGCATGTAAACATAGCTAATATTATTATTATGATTTACTGAATGTGACTGTACAGCTCAGGTGATAGCTAACCCTGAGGATACTCTTTTGCTTTCTTTGACTGGAAACACATCAGTGCAAATATACATGTATAACTGTTTGTAAGGTTTTAAATTATGATGACCAAAAGAATTATGTAACAACTACAGCAGACGCAGCAGAGACAGTTTGTCAAGCTTAAGCATCATATCGTTCCAACTTGTCAAACCAACCCAGAATCCCTTGGAGTACTAATTCTGTAGGATAAGAGGCTGAATCTTGAGGTTGCTACTAAAATATGTGGTAAAAAGTTAATATGATGTCTAAAGGAGATTTAATTTGTTTACAGTCCCGTATTCTCAGCTAGATTTGGATCTGGATTTCTGTTCAGGCGTGTTTAGAGGGCTACTACGGGCCTCAGAAGTGCATTCTGTCAAACGGTTCTTCTCTACATCTATCTGTCCTTTGCAGAAGCACTCCGCAGCTGCATCCCACGTGTTTTCACGCTGTCCGAAAATGCAGTTTTTCTGTGTTTCTGGAGCCCTTGCTTGTGGTGACAGTGCTGTTGGTGGCAGATTTTGTTCTCTTCATTTGGTTCTGTAGCCTGTCTCCTTCACAGACGTAAAACAGCCGAAGCACTTTGGTCCTGAAACGTCTCCATTTGGATAATGTAAAGCTTTTATGTGTGCGTGTGTGCGTGTGTGTGTGTGTGTGTGTGTGTGCGTGCGTGTGTGTGTGTGTGTGTGTGTGTGTGTGTGTGTGTGTGTGTGTGTGTGTGTGTGTGTGTGTGTGTGTGTGTGTGTGTGTGTGTGTGTGTGTGTGTGTGAGGGGTTTGCCACAGCTTCATAGCACACAGTCATTTCCATAATAACCCACAATCAAACCAACCCCTCCTGGATTCCACCCGTTCCAGATTCCTGATAAACTGAACCGGGAATCTGCTGAGAGCCACAGACCCCCAAGTAAGAACAGGTGCTGCTAAAGTTAATTATTTCAGGTTCTGTTCTCCAGAAAGCAAGGACTGTTGTTTCTCCAGTAACTGCCCCCCCCCCCCACACACACACACACACACTCACACACACTTTTTTTTGAGATTGCTATCAAGTGGGTTTTGTGAACTGGGTAATGCAAAAGGAATTGCTTGACATGTGGCATTATCGGGAAACCGGACAAATTAAGATGCCTTTTGAAAATGTAATGTGTGACAACAAAATGCAGGCTGTAAAGTGATCTGTGACTGGGTCAGTTTTCCTTTTCCCACCATGGTGCAAGACAAACAACACAAAAATGGGGTACCCACCCAATGAACTTTCCCATTGGCCTGATTTTTGTTTTTTTATATTTCAGTGATTTATTAGCTGTTAAACCGGCTATAAGGAAAGTCGAACAATCTTGGGCTGCCCTTATATTGTCTTGTAAAAACCCCATCAGATGTGGGTAGTCTACAAAAGTTAAATTGACATCTACTTAGTGTTTTTCAAACCAAGAAGAAATGAAAAGTAGTCATACAAATTGTGCTCAAGCAATAGTAAAATAAGCATTAGGAAAAAAGGCTACTAAAGTACTGATTACATCAGATTTAACCTATGAAAATGATGCAATAACATAAATACAAACAATAAAAAACATAGTTATGTGCAAATTTGGAAATTAAAATGATGAAATTAATAATCTCATTACAATATAACAAATGCAAGGAGAAGAAAAACGCATTTCCAAATCTAATTTCTTTACAAAATAAAGCTACTGAAACCATTACATACAGCAGGTAATGTACCGTATTTTCTGGACTATATGGTGCACTTATAATCCTTAAATTTTCTCAAAAATTGATGGTGCGCCTTATAATCTGGTGTGCCTTATGGTCTGAAAAATACAGTATATGTTAGAACAGTGCAGAGTCATTCCAGTGACAATAAATACCGTTTACTGTATTTTCATTTTACCTCCAAAGGAATTACATTAAATTGCATTAGGACAATGGCGATTGTGTACAAGAAGTCTTAGTGTAACGGAAAATGTGTAACTGCTGAATTTTTGGTTAAAGGTGTTTGTTCTTCATCTACTGACGTGACTAGAGGTGGGTAGAGTGGCCAGAAATGGTACTTAAGTAAAAGAAGTGTTACTTCAAAATTATATCATACAGCTAAAAGTAAAAAGTGCTCCGGGGAATAGGGCTGGACGATATAGAAAAAAAAAGCCTATTGATAAAATAGAAATCATATCGATCGATATCAATAATTATCAGAAAATTCAAAACATATATTTTAAGTGCAGCCCTGGCCATTTTATGCTGTTGCTTGATGACCTATTTTAGATAAAAAAAACACTGAATTTAAAATCAACCCTTTATTCAAACAACTTTTTACCAAAATTGTAAGTTTTGTAAAAAGAAAAAAGAACGAGTGCTCTCTGAACTCTTTGAAGGGGGCGGAGCTTAGTGACGGAGTGTTGCAGGGTCTACATTTGTGATTGGATGGGAGGATGTAATGACTCTTCTTTTTCTATCACACCACACATCTATCCATCCATCTATATTGTTGTTGAATTACCATCCAGCCCTATCCTGAAAGTTTTTTACACATTTTTATAAAGTTTTTTGTAAATGAAACCAAGTAAGTGTAACTTGCTATCTGCGAACTACATATCCTACAATATAAAACACCCAAATCTATTCAAAATGTAACAGATAAAGCAGGACAGAAATCTTAGGTGTGATAAATTTTTATCGTAATACAGATCAATCTTTTTTAGGGAGGGTTGCTGAGGGAGCATGGGCACATGGGATGCTTGCAACAAGAACTCAACTTTGTGCATTCTCAGCACAAAGTAGAGTTTCTCCTCAGTGCAGGATGGATCCATGTCAGGGATGCCTTTGTAACTTGCTCTGTTGCTGGGGTTCATGGACCTCAGGGTGTTGTCGATTGTGTTGGAAAGTGCAGTTGGAAAGAGGGAGGTCTTCGAGAGGGACCTGTTTCCCCACAACTCGTTTTTAAGTAAGCAATGGATGGATGGATGGAGAGAAGACAGACAATAACAATGACTTGTAAACATGATTAAAAAGCCTATGTTGTAAAGAACTCTAACTCTTGTCACCTATCCAAAAAAAATAATCTCATGAGCTTCTGATTTTTCTCCCTGTTGTTTTGTGAACGGTTAAAGGTGTGTAAGCTAAATAGAACCTTGTTGTAAATTAAAGTAATGTCATGCACAAGCCTATAAACCTATAACTCCTGTGTGCGCTCCTTCTGAACTGTGCCGAACAGAACTTCTGTATAGTTTTAGAAATGTACCAGCGCAGTGTTAACCTTGCCTGCAAAGCTGAATTCTCTGAGAGACACATTATTAAACATTATTGTCAAGACTTGATGCAATCTACTGGGCTTCCAGATAGGAGATGTTTTTTACCAATCTGCATAATCTGATTGAATTTGACTTTGGAAAGTGCCTTGAGATGACATGTTTCATGAATTGGCGCTATATAAATAACATTTTATTGAATTGAATTGAACTGAATTATCAACCTATCTGGCCAGGTTAGCAAAAGTGTGACGCAGAAACAGCCTTTTCTAACTGTAATGGAAAGTTGTAGCTGTTATTCTTCAGTAAGTAGCTCTCTGGAGGAGGGGGGGGGTACTGAAAAGTATTGTGACGTCAGAGGCCAAACTTGCGATATAAACAAACAAACAAACAGACAAAACGGTTTTCTTTCGGGCTCACGGGCTGTTGCGGAGCTCCGCGTGAGTAGCCTCGGTCTGCAGCCTCCATCCACGCTCTGCCAGGTGAACGTTACACCTCAACGTGGGCGCGACCGTGCTGGTTACGCGCGCCCCCGCGGAGCCATACGTCACAGCGCTCGCTCCGCTTCTCGCGCGCTGGTTAAAAAGAAGGAGGAAACAGCACGAGAAAACATGTGAGCGCTCTGAGGACTTAGAGACAACTTTTATTTTCTCATGTTGTTGTGTGCCGTGCGTGCGCAAGCTGCCCAGCCGTCCCCTGCAGGAATTACGTTTTAAAAGGAACACCAGGCTCTTTTCTGTTGGGGATTTATTTTTTTTTTTATAATTTTTTTGTTTGTGTGTGTTCTTGAGGATACATTTAATTGCTCTCGTTTGTCATTTGCTTTTTGTAAATGTCAAGATAAATCATGTATTCCGAAGAAGAAGCTTGTTACTTTATTTAAAACAACTCTCCTCGTTGGGATATAGTTGAATTGAGTACAGTTTCATTTAAGAATAAAAGTAGCTATAGTTTTTTTTTTTTTTTTTTTTTTTTTATATATACAGAATCTGGTGTTTGGATAAATACAACTAGACAGACAAACTGTTCTGCAGGGGGTCGCTTGCATTTTGAAAAAAGAAGAAAAAAGACAGGAAAACTTTAAAAAAAGAAAATATATATATTATATATTTGAAACCATGAAGCACTTACAATTCGTGCTTGTCCTGGCCATCGCGGCGAACGTGTGGGAGTGTGGGGAAGCGAAGTTGGGTGAGAGAGGAGAGTTGAGCCCCAGGAGGAGAAGATGCTACGACGGAAGCCTGCCGAAGCGTCTGAAGAGAAGGGAGCGAAAAGTGCTGCTGGATGGCAGCAGCAGCAGCGGCGGAGAAGTTTGCCACAGGTTGTACCCCCGTGTGTCCTGTTGTCCCACCAGGAGAGCCGCCTATCAGATGTTGCACCGCGAGGATGAACGGGTAGGTAAAAAAAATAAAAAAATAAAAGTCAGACTTTAGACGGTAGTGTGATTTTATTTGGGTTTTAAAAACATTCAGACGCCTATATACATATGTGTGTGGGGATGTTGAAGATGTCTTTGGGTACTATCGTTCCAGCTTGTAACAGACAAACTGTTTCCATATTGAAATAGTCTGTCTTCTTCTCCGCTAATGTTAAATATTGATATTTTTTGCATTTTTTTATGTTTGCTCCGGAGTCCTCCTTTTAAAGCAGTGGAATTAGCGACGTGGTGTCTATTTTTTTAACACGCTGCTGGAACGTTTACGTGTGTCGCTTCTGCGTTACCATGACAATCGATCCACGTTCCATCCGTTACTTCCCAGCTAGCTGACCGCGCGGACGGAGCGCCTGCTAGCTAAACCGTCGAGCCCTAAAAATAAATAAATAAGAAAATGAAAGGTAGGAGTTCTGTTTCACTCTCTTTAACCCGTATAGCGCGGAGACTCGTTACTGCGTGTTCTCGGTTGTTGTTGCTGTATTTACTTATTTTTTTTAGCAGTTAGGACAAGTTTTAGTAATTGGCGTTCTTTAACTTCGACCGTTAAAGAGGAGCTGCAGCTAATTCGTCTCCGTTTTTGACCGTTAAAACACCTTTTTTTTGGAGGCGACACGCGCACAAAACGCAACTGTTGTTGCTCCAAACGGTGATTCCTTTTTGGGGTTCTCACTGGGCCATTATCATGCAAACGTAACCCCCTCCCGCCAAACCTCGTATAATTCAGTGGCTGGGTGGTATCTCACTTTGTGTGATACAAAAAAAAAGAAGCCATATTGCATCATTTAATTTGCTCAAGTCATGCAAATAAGAGGTGGTGGTGAGGGGAGGTGGAGGTGGGGACTGAATGGGACGAACTCGACTTCTCCTCCTCCCCTGCTACACTGCCCACACACGGAGCCTTTTCTGATTATGGCAAAAGAATAACAACAACACTATTGTGCTTGTTGGTTTCACTAATAGGAGAAGCTGGAAAACATCACCTCCCCTCCTCCTCCTTCCCCCCTTTAGTAATCAGCCTTGTCCGAGTCCTAATGCCTATGAGAGGGTGTGTATTCTTCACTATATCCCCCTGCCAGCAGACTTCCACCTATTCCCTTAGGGCAAGTGTTTTGTTGAAGCTAAGTGCAGCCTTTGCTCCCCCCATCTCTCCTGCTCTCCGCCTGTGGAGGAACGTTTTCAGACCTGAAGACAATTTTCGCCCTTTGCTATTTATGTTTTCATCCGAGAGGAAGTCATGTTAAACTCCAGTTCGAGCTTCTGATGATAGCCTTGAGTAAAAATACCACACTAACGCGAAAAAAATATTCAGACCGAGTTAACTTCTAAATTATCAAAATAAGAACAGGGTATTCCTTGTTTGTTTGACATATGGAGTTGCAAATTGTGTAGTTTTGGAGTGTGGCTTGAGCGGAATATCTTCCCCCTTTTGCTTTTTCTAGAATGACACAAATATAACCAGCTCTTGTCATCGGGTTAAGTAGCTAGGCTAGCTACTGGGCTGTAGTTGTTTGCCCTGTGGATGTGCCACTCATGAACTGTAGGTTCAAGCCACCGTTGTTTTATTTTATATTTTGCACAGCTGGAAATATTTCCAAACAGCTGAGTTTGTTTTTGTTGTAAGTGACGGAGAAGTGCACCACCCTCACCCTCCTTTCAGCCTGCTGACCCCCAGTGCACAGCAACAGGTGGAGGAGGGGCTCCAGTCACTCAGACACGCACGTAAAACCTTTAGGATGGTTTGTTGGGAAGTTTCTGTGTTTCTGAGAGGATAACTTTTTAAAACCTTGGTCCCGGTGACCTGCCCGGGGCATTTTGTGTTGTATAAAGTTGTTTTTTTAGGGTTCAGGAATAACATTTTAGCTATATCTATACATAACGTTGGCTGAAAATGTATGGCAGAGGTCCCTAACCACTGGGCTGCAGACCGGCTCTGGTTGTTTATTACTGACCTCAGAGTAAAAATTAACATAATTTCCGTGGTAGTGACGGTCAGAGCGGGAAAGCAGTTCTTATTCAGCACAACCAAATGCATCTTTCTGCAGGAGGGTGAGCAGGAAGCAGGTGGGTCTTCACATTTGTGACGATTGGAGTCTCCCTTACTTCTACCATTTCTTCTACCAGTGCCCAAAACACTACCACACAGGGGCATTCGTCAGCGCTTAAATATCCGAGTGTTGAAGGCAAGCCAACTTTATCAGTCCACTCTGCCAATACAACCAAGAACTACTTCCCTCCTTGCATATAAATCTCAAATCAAACAGCTGCAGATAATGATCCTCAGAACTCAAAATGCTCATCATCACCGTAATGACAGCTCAGACTGACTTTGCAGAGCCGAGGTCAGTTAACAGTAACTGGACAGAACTTTGCTAAATCGGACTTCAATTAGATAAGAAATAGTTTTTTATATCGCAGCCATTGTTATTCCAGTTTAAAGTTTTGTGGGGAAAAAAACATAATCTAAAACTTAATTAAGTGATTTTGAAAGTTGTTCTGGATGTAAAACAGCCAATTATTACAAACGTATACAATTTGAACAATATATTAATACTTACAGTGCCTTCCTGTTTGTATTACTACTTTTTATTAACATTACTCTGTTAAGTTATTACCAACAGTAAGCATAGTGACAAGCCTGTTATGGCAGCTGTTTAAATGCATTGCAGTAGGCTCTGACAACGTGCATGTAAGCTTTTGGCCACTTTTTGCCTGTCTGTTATTTTCTTCCTCGTTTTGAGAATTATGCCCCCGGAGAGTCAGCAAAACACAACAAACAAAGGGCCACTTGTTCTGGTTTGGATGATGGCAACGTTGGAGTCCATCCCAGCAACATATGGACACGGGGCATGGCTGAGAGCACACAAATGCTTCTCTCTGCGGACCTTGTGCCAGGCCATGGCTCCCAGAATCAATGGGCACTTTAGAGCAGGGGAGCAGGCATGCCCACAACACTGGATGGCACGAAAGCGGAGAGTGCCGTGACCGAGGATCATGTCACACCTATGGGTGCTAGCCGTGGAGTCATTGACACTTTATTGAATTATATCACAAAATGTAATCCATGTCGGAGTAAGTGAACTGAAACGCAATAATAAATCAAGTTTCTTGCCTTTCCGTCACAATGCCTGTTCCAGAGAGAGCTTTATTCCTTGTTTGTTGGTATATTTCTGTGCTGGAACATCAGGTTTTTGTCAAGGTTTCCACCACCTGTTGCGCTAACATAACTCCGTGCAGCTTTAGAGCAGAAGGAGAGTTGAGGAGCCGAGTGTAAGGTGTCCATATGTTAGCCCTGGGTCCCCTGGTTTAATTGACTTCGACAGACTGCTAATTTGTTGATACCAGAGTGGGAATGATGTGCCTGCCTATCTGGAAATTGGTGTTTACACACGGACCTCACACAGAGCAAAACACCACCAGCATGCTTGGCTGCCCAAACAGCACAGCTTTTGACCTAAAACAGATTACATTGTGTTTTATTATAGCCAATTTGTTCTGTAAATAATCCTGCTAATTTCTCCTGGATTAACTCCTTGTGTAGTTTATCTTAATGACCCTGCCTAAGACTTTTTAATTTGGTTTTATTTTTTGCTTTATTTTCCCCTGAATGCTGTCAGATGCAGGGACTGTTGTTACTCTTTACTTGTTTAGGAACTTTGGTGGGCGGGCAGAGGATGAGATTATTTCTGTAAGTGTTCCTCCAAACATGAAGCCATTCCAGCCTTATTGAATAAAAAATATTGTTACATTTGAATATACATTTTCAAAACGTCTGCATCTAAGTTTGCAGAACATTGTAATGATTTGTTTATAGAAGAGCTGTTTTAGTTACAGAGATAAAGTTACACGGCGACTATGGCTTTTTATTCTTTATTAAGGGTGTAAAATGCTCAGCTGTACAACTTTTAAATTTGGCTTTAGAAAAATATCCTAGGTGGTGTTTGTGATACTGAGTCTTAGACACCAAGAGGCACCAAGTGGAGGTTGTAGGAATTTGTAAAAAATTCCATCCAAGTTTCTCTGTTTTGACCGTCCTGGATTATTATTTGTGTGATTATTAATTACCGGTTGATTCTTGACTGTGTATTAACTTGTGCGATACGAGTTGAAAAGGTAATGGCCCGCCCCTTTAATACGGTGCCGGCTCTCTTTGTGTGTGGTCTCCAGATTTTCTCCACCAACAACACAGAATGTGGACATCTCCTGGAGGAGATCAAGTGTGCTCGCTGCTCCCCCAACGCCCAGGTGTTGTTCCACTCCTTGGACATGGATCGAATGCCACACAGAGAGCCGGACCTGCCGCAGCTCTGCCAGGACTTCTGCCGGGAGTTCTATTACACCTGCAGGGGGCACATACCAGGTAATTAAGCCCATAATAAAGATAATGAATGCAGCTATAACCCATTGCCTGTGTGGTTACCTAGTAGTGCCCATGCAAGCACACTCAGACAACAGAGGAGTTGAAAGCGTTGGGTTTTTGGGGGGGCTGTAAATGTTTTGTTGTGACGAATTAAAACTCACAACAGGTTTTATTTCTTATTGAGGCTCAGCTTGCGCATGTGGACCCTGCAAAGCCCCGGATTTATGCAAAAAGTGGTGCGTCAGGAGTCTGGTCTGAGAATATTTATTTATCCAGCTCTTACCTCACCTCACCTCCCTTTGTAGCTGAGCCAGGCCTAAAACTTGTCCGCGGCCTTGCTCCTCGCTGTACTAATGTGGTGACGATTCATCGATTAAAAAATAGATTAAAAGTATTCACTAGAATTTGGCTTTGCAGAGCAAACCGTCAGTGGGAGTCTAGACTGGTACAGCATATTTAATCCTGCAACTAGCACGTTGACAGTCGTACTCCACAATGCAATCTGATGTGCAAACTACGTGTGAGTAGGGATGTGCAATTATTGCATCTTTAACGGTTATTTAGGAAAGATCATCATGATAGCTATAGTGAGTTTTTGATATTACAACAAACTTTTATAAATGATGTTTGCAAACCTCTAAAACTGGATGGTTGGGATTAATTAGGCTGTTTGAAGCTGCTTGTTCACTGTTTCATGCGAATGTTAATAACTAGCAGTACGATTACACCTCTAAACGGAACACATGTAACTGATAATGGGTTTTATTTTCAGAGCAGTGTTCGATGGTCCAGCCAAAAAAGACATTTTGAAAAACTTTTTTATTGACACTTTTCTCAAAATTCCAATAAATGCCCAAAATACAGTGATAAAATATTAGGCATATTGCGACCTACAGTGACATTGTGAGTATGTCGCTGGTTTTTTTGGTTATTTCACTTTAGATCAGTGGTTGGCAAATTTTTAAAACCAAATACTTCCTTTGTAAACATTAAACTTTCCAAGTACCAGCATACATTTGATAAACAGTAATACAACAGGACTTGGACTCGCAGTTCCTTGTGTTTTTGTTAAATGACAATAAAGATAAAAGATAAAACATGCACCGTCCACTGACGGTGCATGTTTCAGTTGTGATGCTGTTTATTTGTGCATTTCAGTTCTCCACAGATGTAGAATAAATGGACAGGGAGATTGCAGAAGTCAAAATCCAACATGGCTGCACAGTGTTTAAAACATTTTGAAATCTGCGGTGATAAACTGTTCATTTGAATTTATAAAAGTTTGTATCTTATTTAGTTATTTGCACACAGTACTGTACGACCCCTTCATTGTACTTTAGTGTTTGAATGCATAAGATGCATGAAATGCCCTGTTACTAATTAATATTTCTAACACTAGTTGGTTTGACAGCAATTAGGATACCTCACTGGTTTTCCAACTTTCAGCTCATAGTTAAGTTTGGTTTGGTTTCATTTTGAGATCCACGTTCCAACTTAAGAGGTAAATAGGTAACCAGTCGCACTGTGGTCCACTCCTCGGTTTAGATCCTTTGCTTCTCAGCAGCTGTAATGCTGCTTTCAGACTGAACACGTTCTGAGCATCAAGGGCATCTGGTTTACAAGCAAAGTCTACGGTGGACGCTCCTCAAGGCTTTGAGATGCCACGCACATCTTGCGCTGCGTGTTTTGAAGCTTTCCGGGTGTTTCGTGCTTCGTGTTTGGCTTGACGAGCGTTAAGCGAATGTAGAGCAGCCGACGCTAGAGTTGGAAAATATAACGTTTTGCAGCAGGACGCTGAGCGTCAACCAATCAGAGAGACCCACCTATGTGATATAGGGGCGGATTTTCCTACAGGAAAAACAATTTTTACTTCTAATCACTGATAAATGTTAACATCAAGCCTCCTAAATGATGCATACTAACCCGAGACAGATGGGCAGATGCTCTTCAGCTGAAATGGGCGCCTGTAGATGGCGTCCTGGTGGGAGATGAAGGTACCAATGCCGGTCAGCGGGTTGTCAGACCGGGCTTGGGTGAGACGTAAATAGCGCTGAAAGCAACCCGCATCAGCTCCACCAAACTCAAACGCCTCTCAGCTCTGGCTCTGCAGTGTTTCTCTGAACTTTCAGCCTCACGGGATTCTAATCATACTTGAAGACATTGAGATGGCATCAAAACTCTTTTGATGCATTTGACTTTGCTTTGCATGTGTTTTGTTACGTAGGAACTGTTTACCACCTGACAGCACCTGTTCTTCAGAAGATTTTCTGTTGCAAAGATGCAAGATCATAGGTAGTTGAGATTTCAGGGAACCTGCCAGATACGATCAGACGCTTTAGGCTGCGAGTCTCCTTCCAAACCGTCGCCTCAAACTGATTAGATCAGCAGAGATTTGAGAAGACAGAACCGTCTCAAACACACGTGTCGACAACATGGTAAGCTGTAACTCAAATGTATATAAAATCCAAATAGAAATCTGCCTGCATCAAACAGGGAGCTTGTGTACAAACTTCAACACCAGAGCTACGTTGTAGGGTGGTGACAGCAGAATACAGAAGGCTGTGGAAGACGAACACTTGTTCCAGGTTAGGCTTCTTGCTCCAATACTGACAGACACATGGGCTCCAAGAGTCAAATCAGAAAAGCCGAAGAGAGAAATCTCTTCCTTTCTTTGCTTGTATGCTTCTTCTTGCTCTCTCCGCTCAGCCCACCACAGATCAGCATATGTGGTGACGAATGACACATTTATTTTTCTACTAAGCTTGTGTGTATGTAAAACTGCTGAAGTGCATCAAGATGTCAAGTGCTTTGGGTGGCCCACCCAGGTTGGCTTGGAAGATAACCAGATGGAAGAATAACTTTAGTCCTGGGGAGCCAGGAATATGGACGCTGTTTCTCTTTGTGCTACACCTTTTTTCAACTCTAGCTTTTCCTTTTCTTTTTTCAAATGCTGCTATTTTCATACCTTTTTTAATTTACTAACAGAAGCCAAGTAGGGAATCTCTACATTATTCTGGTCATAGAATAGTTTTATTTTAAACTGATCACAGAGTTAAACACCAAAGGTTTTAAGTTGAACAAGTAGCCTTTAAAACATTCCTCAACTATCATCCTCCCTCCATAAAACTTACTGCTGTCTCTTGATTAGGCAATGGAGTTGGCCCCCGTTTCTCCTTAAAGATATTTACTGCCGCGAGTCTTACTTCTGCCCCCTCCCTTTCTCCCCTCCTCTCATATCTTCCCTCAGTCGTTCCCTCATCCTGCACCCGAGGTCCCCAACCAGCACGGCTAAGATAACTGCAGAAACAAGTGTGTGGGTGGTATAGCCAGAGCTCCGTGTGTGTTTGATCTCCATGTTGTGTTTAGATGTTTGAGGGGATATCCTATCACCTCCAGTATTTGATGCGGTCAGCCTTTGCGGTGTGTGGCAGGAGGAGGAGATGAAAGGAGGGGCCGGGAGAGACCTTGTTTGTATTTTTTATCACTGGTGTGTTTGCTCCCCTCTGTCCTCCCAGGGATTAACTGGAGGAAACAATATTGTCAGGATTGTTTTTACGTCTCAAAGAGCCTCTGAGATTTAGTTTTCTTACGAGAACGGTGGTGTGACTGCGCCGGCTGGAGGTGTGGCTGTGCGATAACTACTGGTCACCTTTTGTCGTCACTGGAGAACATCTTGTCTTTGTTTCAACAAGTTAGGTAATTTATGTATCTCACCGTGGAAACATTTTGTTTACTCTGAATAACCACCCGTGTTGAACAGGCCGATTGTTTGAATTCACATGCTGTTCCCGGACGCTGCTCAGTAATGCAAAACAGCGAAAGCTTTTTGAAAGATAAACCAAGTTACTGCATTTTTTTGGGGGGGTTTGTTTACTTGGGATATTCAGGAAATATGCAAAAGAAATTGTTAAAACTGAACTGCAACAAGATCAGTTGCATGAAGCCCCTTTTTTTCTTTGCCGTTATCTCGATGCATCCGACAGACTCTGTTCGCTTTAAATGTCCTATCATCTGAATCGGGTCTGGGCATTAAGGACAGTGATTATGAGAAGTGAATGTCTAATACTATTTTTAAGGCTAATTACTGGGAATGTATTGGGATAAATCAGAATACACCTGGAATTTAAAATATTAAACTTTGGCCCTGAACACAGATTTTTAAATACAACTGGGCAAATCTATATTTGAGCATAATCTTAACTAAAAATACCAGTAAACTTGACTAGATATATGTTATTCCTCTATCACATCCACATAGCGCACTGCTTTACGTCACATCCAAAGCTGGTTTCTACAACTCTGGGTTATTGAGGCCATAATATGGAGCCTCTGGGCCAGGGGTCACCAACATGGGGCCCGTGGGCACCAAGTAGCCCCCGAGGACCACATGTGGTGCCCACGAGCCTGTTCTAAAAACAGCCCAATCCACCAGTGAGCTGCATCTAAAACTTTATTTTATTACGTTACTCTTGCTGTTCATACACGCTTGCATTTATATAGATTTAAAAACGACAATATCTATAACAAAGCATGAAAAATATGTTTATTTTACATAAATTTAAGGTGAAGTCTGACTACCAGTACTGACTCATAGGTCAGTACTGGTAGCCTTTCGTATGACACAGCACAAATAAAGTAGCTCTCAGTTTCTAGAAGGTTGGTGAGTCCTGATCTGGGCTATATAAAGTGAAGTAGGGTTTGATGCTATAATTGGGTAAATATACTTGATGCATCGTCATAATGTTTTGCTGGTAAATTAACTCCAATTTCCAATTAATTCCTAATAATAACCATAACTCTCACAATGGAAAGTATCCAGAAATGTGTTTGAAACTGAGCGGCCTTAGTCCTGATCTGGGTTTGTTTTGCCCCCGGTACCGACCGGCATTAAGGTTAGGCATGTGAAAATGGACTCCCACTCCGACACATCATGGAAGTCAGTGCCATGTATATGCAGCGAAATAATTAGGTTTCATCAGTACCAACTGTGATTTTGTAGCACTCAACTCGCTCAACTGTGATGTTCATGATGCTGCAGATATGATGCTCCATCACCGGTCTGTAGGATTAAGAGAGCTGGTATCACTTGTATTTAAAGGTATATCCGACTCGACACAAACAGTCTTCAGTAAACTCAAGTCTTGCTCTTGCTGACAAAGGTAGAGCAGTTGGCGGAATTATCAGTTTAGCATGTTTTAATATGATTTGTTATAAAATATTTCAATGCAGTTCCAGTTAATGTGTGCACAAAGGTTTTTGTCCTACTTCATATCGCTTTGCTTTGGTTATCACATGTTTCAATGACTAGTGTTTCAGTTGAGCTCCGCATCTTCTTCCTGATATCCAAGTCACATGGCAGAGATGCTGCAGCGGCCTCTCCTTCACTATCAACGGCAACGAAAAGGGTGCAAAGCACTTGTTTGTTAGGGAAATATCACATTAGTTAGAGCAACCAAATAATGTGCCTGGTCCAAAATGTAGTGTTTGTAAGGATTTGGCATCTGGGGATGACCAAACTCCCAGACAGTAGAGCAACAACTGCTTTCAGGACTTCAGTTTCCTGTGTTTAGGCTTTGGTTTGGACTCTGATTCTCGGCATCAGATCTAAACCTCTTGTATAACGACATTAATGAAGAGACTTTTCAGTTAGAAATTAGTCACTCTCTACTTAGAAGTTTGACAAACAAGATTGGAGCCATTTCCTTAAAAATCCCTTTAGGGACATGTTAGCATGTTATGTTATGTTATGTCTGATCTGCCGTCCTTTTCTCAGTCTCTGTCACTTGATCTTTTCAGCCTTTTCTAATCCACCTCTCCTTTCCAAACAGCATGGCAGATCATTTTTAGAAAAACGTCCGTCCATCTCCATGTAACATGTGGCCACAATACCATGGAGACATTTATAAATACATGTCAGTTGCCTAGCTTCTTTTAAATCCTACATAGAAAGTAGGGCTGGGCGATAATTCAATAACAATATATATCGATCGATAGACGTGTGGCGCGATAGGAAAAAATAGGGTTGATAAAAACTTCGATAGACAGTTTTACTTCCTTGCTACAGTCGGCACGCCGTCACAAAGCACCTCCCTCTCAAACCACAACACAGAGCATGTGAATATGTCGCAGCAAGGAGCGGCGGAGGAAACGGTCCCAAAACGGGGTTTTACTAGTTCGCCAGCCTGATAGAAATAAACCACAGTGATTTGTAAAACTTGCAAGGAACCGGTAAAAGCAGAGTCTGGTAACGCAACCCACCAGTATTCATCACGTAAGCCGCTCACACCCGCAGCAGCGAGCTGCTCGGGCCCGCGAGCTGCGCGGCTCCGGGTCGTCGTCGGAATTTTCCGGAACTTCTTCCAAAACAAAGCAGGTACAGCAGCTAAACTGGGCTCCCTTCTTTGTGATAAAATGACAAAGCGTCCAAGCGGCATAAGGACATAACGCATGCAGTAACGTGCTTCATAGTGATAGATATGTCTGCTGTTCTCTGCAGCTGAAAAACCTGGCTTCAAACAATTACCTGCCACTCTTGATCCGCGATATAAAGTTCCGGGAAGCAAGTTTTTCTCTAACAGCGCTCCCTAAATTGTGCAACACGTCACAATTTAGGGCGTGTTGCTCGGACCTCAGCCCTGCATCAGCCTCTCAATTATGAAACCTGATAAGTAACTAGTGTACTATTCCCACCTAAATAGGCTATTCTATTAATTTATTTGGTATATTTATTTTGGTCACTTTTCTGGTGACTTTAGTTTATTCTTTGTCATTATTTAATAACATAACTCGGGTTTCTTAAGTTATTTTTCTTAAAAAAAAATTCTGTTATGGTTAAAAAAGTTGGTTAAATAAAGATTTAATTGGAATTCTGTGTTTGTGTTCTTTATTTAAATCAAATCATTTAGCAATATCATAAAATGTCCAGGCAGAGCTTCACATAAAATATGGTTTTAAGTATTTTCAATAATTATCGATATCGATCAATATGCATTTTTTTTATCGATAAGCTTTTTTTCTATATCGCCCAGCCCTAATAGAAAGTCATTTTGATTGTGCAGCATCATCAGTAAGTGTTGCCTTGTATGTGCTGTGTTCGCTAGAGCTGTTCCAAGCTGATGTGGATGAATTCTGCCAGTATTATGGGAGGAGAGGTGCCGGTTTATGTTTTCCGGATTACCAACGAAGACAACTGCTTGGGCAAGATTCCAACTACTTGGAAGACGAGAAAATAGAAGATATCAGCAGGTTGGTACTCAGATTTTCACCACGTTTTATTTCATCGAGTCACTGTAAGTAAGAAGACGACCGTTTCACGTGGTTAAACGGACGTACCTGTTTTAGACTGCCAGGTCTAAAATATAGTCGGGTATGACTATATTCACACTGTGACGTACGAGTAACTACATCACCACCAGTTTAAACTAAGTTGCTCAGCTAAGCTTTATAAAAACTTCTACACCGAAGGGTGCGTCACTTAGAAACAAAACAGTTTTGTGGCTCTATGGGAGGATTCTGCAGGATTGATATTAACCAGGGGCCATAGAGTAATCCATGAGTTTGTAAGAGAGGCGGACCGCTAAATGTGCAGATATTTCTCACATGAACAGACAAACGCAAATGTAGCGTAACAGAAACTCTTGATACTTTTGAGTTGAGTTAATAGTAAAAAAGAAACAAACTTTGACGACAGCAGTGCTTCTATCATATGAAGAGTTCTGTGAAGATTGACAGTGACTTGCAGAGTTTTAGAGAAAATGGCTACAATGTTCCGCAGATTCAGAAAGTACACCCCAACTAGCTTTTTACTTGAGGTAGTCACTGAAATCCCTGTATTCAGGCTTTATAACCAATGCTTATCCAGAGCGAGCGAGAGTCCATGTCATAACTGATGAACTGATCTCTCTGTGCTGTTCATTCCTTATTTTCTAAACTGCAACCTAAAAATACCCTTTTGCTTCTTATGCCGGTATAATTGGATTATCGAGTGCCACCATCATTCCTTGACCTTTTGTCTCTTCCATGTTTCCCAGGAAACACAAACACAACTGCTACTGTGCTCAGGAGGTGTTGAGTGGTCTGAGGCAGCCGGTGGCTGTGGTGCACTGCGGAGATGGCTCTCAGCGGCTTTTTGTCGTGGAGAGGGAAGGACTTGTCCGGATACTCAACCATAACCTTGAACTTATCAAGGAGCCCTTCCTGGATCTCCACAAGCTGGTGCAGAGCGGTTTGAAGGTAGGAGAGTGTCTGATCTCATAGCGTCAAATCTTTCTGGATTGTTCTTGTCCAACTGCCGGGCCTTAAAATAATGGTGACCTAACTGATCATTAAGGTAATGAATATTACAGCATGTCATGTGCTGTAACACTTGTTCACAGTCTGTCAGGTTTAAATTACAGTGTTGCTTTCTTAATCTGCTTCAATAGACGTGTTTTCATAGATGTGTGTTTGTGTGTGTGTGTGTGTGTGTGTGTGTGTGTGTGTGTGTGTGTGTGTGTGTGTGTGTGTGTGTGTGTGTGTGTGTGTGTGTGTGTGAGGTCAACTCGGTACAGGTTACAACGGGTCAATATGGACTGGATTGCAGCAAAAATGAGAAGTGGACATTCATGATGGGTGTTCCGGTACCTACAGGGCTGCATGAAAGTTTTTACACTTTGTCACATAAGAACCACAGACTTCAATGTCTTTGTTTTTTTGGGGTTTATGTGATCGGCCAACTCAAAGGAGGACCGAGCGTCCCCCATTAGCTCTGACACAGTTGTTACATGTTTAAAAAAGTTAAATGAGGGTATTTTAGGGCAGTTAGTGAAAAACATGTCTGTGGAAATCAAAACCTCAAAGTGGCCAGAAATTGCATACTTTATATCTGGATTTTCTTCCATCTTTTCGTGTTCTGACAGAAGTCTTTTTAACTCAGATAAGCCATGAAATGTAGGCAGTAAAGCTATATTTTATGCTAACAATCCATTACCATGTCAGCTTTTTACAGCTGAAATAAATATTTAAAATGTTTGCCGTCTCATTTTTATATCAAACATATGTTCCAAATATCCTCATTGACAATAATTTACTGTCAATCTCTCAGTGTCAAAGAAACTTTATGCCTCAGGATTACATTCTTGAAATGTATTTTCCACCAATAATACTGCCATAATCAGATTTTGATCTTGAAAAATGTCCAGAAATTCTTTAGATTGCACAAGGAGATGGAAAAGAAGGGATGTTTTCAGGGGCACAATCCCAGACAGGAAGTTTATCCAGCTTGCACGCCCCTTGCTACTCAGCTGACAAGACACTTTGTTTACAAGGAGTCAAACGTAGCACAGCATTTGAAAACGAAACTGCCCCCTCCGGGATGAACTTCCTGCTCTTCTCAGCTCTCTTATCATAATTCAGTCCAAACTGGCTGTGGATAAAATGACTGTTATGACAATTAGACGTGGCTCAGTCCCCCGACATCCCCAGGAGTCCTATTCTGTGATGTTGGCTGCCAGAAGAAGAGTAACAAGTGATGGACTGAACCAGGGGAGGGATGAGGTGTTTACTGGGAGCATCAACAGGATGGAGCTTGCACATGCTTTGATTGTAATGTTCTGTGCTTCCTGCCCTCTGACCCCCCTCCATGGATCCCTCAGTGCCAATTAAGAAAAATTGCACAGAAACAATGGTATGCTGGGCCAATGTAGGCCTCTACCTTCGCTGTGGGTGTTCTCGTTAAGGCAAGAGCCCAATCTCATTCCCTCCTTTGCCCTGACACTTCCTCCAGTGTTTGTCTCATCTGGGTACTGGGGGGCCAAGTCACAAAGCTTAACCTGATCAAGGGACCTTTAGGAATTTATGTATTCAGAAATGCATTTGCTTCTAATTTGCTTTTTAAAGGCAAAATAATATTAAAGACAGTCATGCTTTCTGGCTGTTTTCAAGTTCTACATGATTTTATTTTGGCTTTTACATCCAGACCTAATGAACGAGACACACACAGAGTGAAAGATGGATCAGCAACATTTAAGCTGAAGAAGTGAGACAGTTCCAGATGCTGAACACAACAGTAAATCAGAGCTATAAAACTTTATTTACCAATTGCTTCACAGTGGTTACATTCTACAGTACAAGCAAACATAGGCACACCTCAGCACACCTCCACCAGGGAGGTGCAGCCGACCAGATGTTATGTGAGAGAGTCTGTCTGTCTGTCAGCTAGACTTTCCTCAGTCGAGCACAAACCGAACAGATTGGTGAGAACCTAAATAGATCCGTTTTGTTTAATCCCAGCAAATGCTTGAATATCTGTCAGTAGCAGGTTTCTGAACTCCTGAATATGACCGTCAGTGTTGTGGTAAACCACACAAACAGATTGGACTTAAAATACAGACTCGGTAGGGCACTTCTCTGCTGCTTGCCTCTGGCCAGAAGGTCTTCACAGCGGGGCGTCCGGAAGCCAGACAGTTGCCTGGATGAGACCAGGATCAGTCAACAGAGGATCTCCGTTCATTTTGACTCGCCCCGTAAAGGAAGTGCCTGGTTGGATGGATGTGGGACCCTGACTGGATGAGAGTGACCCTGGCGTTCCACTGAACGAGGGGGCACGGCGCCTTCTGCCAGGCAGAAATTCAGAGCAGAGCAGCGGTGCACTGTTGGACTCGGATCACGCGAGGATTGCGTCATTGCACGATAGTAACGTCCCTGTAGGTTTTAAATAGAATGATAAACCAGTGAAGAGGTTATTTGGCCAGTCCTACCCGCGTCTTCGCGTGGTATCATGCAAAGTGGTGTGACTTTCCACCTCCAAGGTAAACGTCTCGTCGTCCACGGTTTCAAATCCGCTGGTGGCTCGGTGCTGAAGCTGCAGGTTATGATGCATTGATGTGTCACAGGCAAACGTGGTCCAAAGTCTGCACATGTAGTCTTTCATTTGTAAGCTCGACTGGATCCACTTCGCTTTTCATCAACTGACTTCCTGCTCGAACGACCCGCTCTGCTCCAGATTGACGAGGAGTCGGAGCGGCGAGCGTCAAAAACAGAACAGCCGCGTATTTTAGAGAAGCGGCGACCGTCTGCGCTTCAGAAATGCGCTGCGGCGCGCTGGGTCGCAGCGATCAGCAGCGACGCTCCGTGTTCTGTGGAACCTCGGGGTTAGAGTTTGGATGTAGCTGTAGATGCGCCAACCTAAATACTTGTGTTTAATTTATCTTTAGAATAAAACAAAGAATAAACTGTGTAATTGATAATTCTGTAACTCATCCCTGAAGGCTGAAGTTTCTAGCCATCTAATCATGTTTTCAAAGTTTTTTTTTAGTTTGTTAGTAGAAAACTATTTAAAGCTGAAAAGCTTCCATAAAAAGCCCAGTTGGTCAGAAGATTTCAGCTTGACCAGGAAATAACAGCAACTATCCCAGGGTCTATGTTTCACTCTGACGCAGGGCGGCTCTGCTGTCTTTATGGTGCCGGTTGTCTTTGAACACTTGACATCGACTTTATTTTAGAAAAGGAACTTGTTTTAGTGGAAGAATGGCCACTCAGCACTTTTAAAGGATCAGAGGTTCGTCTTGTTGATGCAAGCAGCCGCAAAGGTGACACAGAGTACTGAGACGATCCAGGACAGGAAATGACGTTCACGCGTCGTTCAGACAACACCTGAAGATATGAACCAGCCGACTGGTTCTTTATTTGTTCTGATACTTGGTATTAAAGCCATTCTAGAGCTCTTAGTTTGAGACGTTTTTATTGTCTCTGAATGAGCTCATTCTATTTTGTTTAAATATCTAAACAAAATATTATCTAATGCAGGTCTGGTAGCAGTTTTTACCTATTTGGAGGAAAACTCTGGGTGGTGAATTCTCTTCTTTTAATCAAGCTATCTCGTCAGACTGGCTCTGCTTTCTGCTGCAGTGTTTGTTTCTCATGGCTCTGGTGCCAGCGCTGCTGTTCCTCCGCTGCTGAACGGGTTAGTCATTAGCAAGGGAGGTAATATTTCAGCCCAATAAACCTCTGTGTGTCCCGGTGGTCCCCGTTTGGCTCATGGTCTATGCCTCTTTGGTTCATTCCCTGTCACACGTTTATTTTGGGATTGTGGGTCACTGCATATCCATTTCCATCATATGGATCTAACCTTTGAAGGTGTAGTTCACGCGTTTTCCTCCGAATATGAAACTTTTTCACAACATCTGGAGCCGTCTCTGCTCCAGCTAACAGCCATCCTGGACGTTTTCCTCCATCCGTTTCTGTAAAGCACATTTTTATTTGACTTCAACAATCTGACATTTATTATTATTATTATTCATCATGTTGGCTTTGACTTTGAGAGCGTTGAGGGTTCAGCATCCCTGAATAATGAGGATGTGAAGCATCATCTAAATTATTACTTTGGTCTCTGTTGATGCTTTCAGGACCTTAGAGCAGCTTGTTCGTGTAATGTTGTACATTTGGCCTGCTTCCCTGTTCTGTATGTCAGAGGTGGGTCCCGCTCAGCCCAAACAGAGCCGACATCCACGACACGGTCGGGTTTGTGACAGGCTCGACCTGTCTGAGCCGCACCCAAACAAAGAGATGTCGTTTTCTTTTATTTCTCATCAATTTATTCACTGCTTCCACACACAGACACCTGGACCAGTGCCTGTGGGTCAGCAAAATATGATCACAACTTCAAAGCATCACCTGGATTAGGGGGGGAAAATGCTGTTTTAGGCAACATCCTCACCTAGTGACAGCTTCTTACCATGAATCACGCTTTGTGTTCTTTGTCGACAGGGAAATAGGGAGCATACAGCAGAGAGGGTCTGACCTGGCCCCCTCTGCCCGGGGAATGAAACGCTATAGCTGATTATTCCAGCCAGCTATGATGGGCAGACCACCAGGGTAGTGACAACTGATGTAACTGCCTCAAGGGCGAGATAAAGGTTTACATATTACACAAGCAATTTAGATGTTTTCTAAACATGTTGCCAAGACAGTGGGAGTTGGCAGCTCTATCCTTGTTTAGGTTTCCTTTTTTTTTTTTCGTCTCCTCCTTTAACTCTGCCCCACCCCCCCACCCCAATCCCAGCCTTGGATTTTGTATGGATTTTTGAGTGAATCAGGAAGGAGCGAAGGATTGGGGAGCAAAAAGCATGGTCTGAAGCACCCTGCTCTTTGTGCTCTCTATGAACTGTGAGTGAGCTAATAAATTCTTTCAGCCACTCAGCGTAGCATTCACAAATATCCCCCTGAAGATTACACACACAAATCACCGCACAATGGAGGCCACCGGGAGGGACTGAGCGTCACAGCCCACCTCCCCGACCCCGGGGACAAGCACACATAGGCAGGCTGCAGGAAAGGCTGTGCAGTGCCGGGGTTAGGGGATGGGGGGGCTAGAAGAGATGGTGCAGCTCTACCCACGGTCAAATGTTTTCCAATGGCCTGAAGTGGTATGTTCAAGAGGCCTGCAGAAGGTGCGAAGCAGAACAGCGCTGCGTAGGAAAGGAGAGAACGAGATAATGAGCGGCGTCGTGAAAGGAAATGTGATGGACAAATCCGAAAGAGGATTAGACAAGTAAAAAACAAGGAGGAGGCAGGAGGGTGCCGGGTGTGTGGAGCTGGCATGTTAGCGATGATGAATATGACTGAGGGGGGTGATTCCAGCCCCACACCACGGAGCAGAAGCCAAGCAGGGACATAATTAACTCCTGGATCTTTTGTGTTTCTCATCTGACTGCAGAGTGGGGATGAAAGGGGCCTGCTAAGCCTGGCATTCCACCCCAATTACAAGAAGAATGGCAAGCTCTACGTCTCCTACACCACCAACCAAGAGCGCTGGGCCATCGGACCACACGACCACATTCTCCGTGTGGTTGAATACACCGTTTCAAGGTAATGGAGAAGTCCCCGCCAAATATAGACATTTAAAGGCTCACCCTTCACCTACTTACCGTTTTGGAAAGCAATGATCTAAACGTGCAGTTTTTATCTCAAATGGGTTATTTAAAAAGTATTCATACCCCTAGAACTTCTTCACATCTGGTCAAGTTGAAATCACAAACCTTTAGGTTTTTTACTGCTGTTAAACTGCATTGAGCGACAAAAAGTTGCCAACAGTGCTGGAAGACAACAACACCCCTTTGAACGTTTAATTAGTTTGAATGTTCCTTTCGAAGTCCAAATAAAAATCGGCAGCAAGATTTGAAAGCTGATGTTCACAGGCGCTCTCTAGCCAACCTGAATGGGGTTTAGCCGTTTTTAAAAGAACAATGGGCAAAAAAATTATCCATAGATCTGCACAGTTGGTAAAGACACGGTACAAAAACCTTGCAAATGCAATTCAGCTGAACGGTGGTTTAACACAGTGTCACACAATGGAGCTGGATCATACACACTTTGAGATGAAATAACACGTTGGTGGGCTGTATTTTTATGTGGTGACTTCTTTAAGCAAATTATTGCACTGGATTGTAGTTAGGGGTAGGGCTGGGCGATATGGACCAAAAATAATATCTTGATATTTTAGGTTGATTGCTAATATACGATACTTCTCTATCTTCTTTTCTTATCTCCTTTTCGTAAAGTAATCATAAAAAGGCATCTCTGCATTAAAGATTTGTCCCAGATGTCTCACAGGCACATTTTTTACCAGACAGTTGTAGATAAATATTAGAAGTGGCTGAAAAATAACCTACTGGAACACATAAAAGTATAATTCTAACGCAACATACAGTAAAAGGAGCTGATTACATATGTGCATTTAGAAAGCTTTGTATTTTGTCTTCCCTCCACAATTGTTCACTACTTGGTGTTGGTCCATCCAAAAAAACCGATAAGATACACTGATGTGTCTAAAGTGACAAGATTAATAAAGCTCACAGGGGTATAAATACATTTGCTCAGCTCTGCAAATAGAGTTATAATTATATCAATGATTATTAGGATTCATTAAATTAGATTTTTACCCCTAACATTGGCAACAGTAACTTTAAGCGCCACAGTGCAATTACCTGAAGAAGTGCAGAGAAAAACAAAAGGACTGTTGTGTAACGTGGATTTATAATGGATGTCAAACACTAAGAGTCTTTCTGCTGAGCAGCACTCCTATGATGATGACAGTGTTTTAGCTGGGTTGGTACCCAACGCTCCTTTAGTAATTACTTATGTCTAAGATAAGCAGTTTTTCTCACGAAGGTGTTTAAATGTTGCATTTTAATGTATTTAACCACCGTTCTATGTTTGACTTAATGAGCTAATCTTAATTATAGTATTGCCTGGCAGTCCTGGTGACGGCAACATAGTCGTTAAATGGAAGATTCCTATGGAGTAATAACAGTTAAAGTATTTCAAGGTTGTTAAAGATGTTTTTTCTCTCTTTAGCAACTTCTAGAATTATCTAAAATAACACGAGGCCCATTACAGCATATTTTTTGATGGCGCTGTCCAACTAAATTCTCAGTAAAACTCTTTCAACATCTTGAAATCTGCGTTATTTTCCACCCACCGTATTTTAGTAGGAGAAACTAAATGTGCAATATTTTAAACTTTGGATGCTGTCGTATCAGCATTTTAAATTTGTGGCTCTTAATCATTTTATCAGTTATATTCAAAGTAGTTAGATGGAACCTGACCAAGTGTTAATTTACAGAAAAGTGCCCTTATTGTTCCCCTTGTGCATTCAAATCAACATACAGTATGAGTTGAAAGATGTTTAATGAGCCGATACTATACATGGGATTATGATAAAATGTAATACCTTAGAAAGGTTGATGAAAGTGTTCAGGGATCTTAGTTTCTTTGTCTGGCAGCAGACCATAGTTTTTTTTGTCCACATGCAAAGTTAAGAGTCATCTATGTTTTTTTTGTCTGTGCTTTTGTTTGCAGGAAAAACCCAAACCAGGTGGACACCAGAACAGTCCGAGTCCTGATCGAAGTTGCCGAGCTGCACAGGAAACACCTCGGAGGTCAACTTCTCTTCTCTCCTGACGGTCTGCTGCACATCATTCTGGGAGATGGGATGATCACTCTGGACGACATGGAGGAAATGGATGGGCTCAGGTACGATCAGACGTCTAAGGAATCACAGTGGGGGAGTTTGATCCTTGTTTTGTGACAGACGGTTGTTTGTGTTTGAATGCAGTGATTTCACAGGGTCTGTCCTCAGGGTAGACGTGGACACAGACGTTTGCACGTCGCCCTACTCTATACCACGGAACAATCCATACTTTAACAGCACCAACCAGCCACCTGAAATATTTGCTCACGGATTACACGACCCAGGCAGGTGAGTAAGACACCTGCTGACATGAGGAATATTACAGGAACACATTTGAATGATTGTTGAACTGGTATTCATCCACCTGAAAATTCACGTGCACAACTTCAAACGCGCCGTTTATTGGGATTTAATGTCATAGAACATAAAGTAGTGTGTTACTCTGATGGTGTAAAACATGTTTTTCATAGTCAGTGAAAAGACCCTTTGCTGCAGTTACAACTCAAGTCTTTGGGATGTGTCTCCACCAGCTTAGCATATGGAGAGGCTCATATTTTTACCCATTCCTCTATTTAAAATGGCTCGAGCTCAGTCAGACTGAGGGGAGGCTGTCTCTGAGCATCATTTTTCAAGTCTTGATCAGATTCTCAGTTGGACTTAGGTCTGTACTTTGACTGGGAAGATCCAGCATATGTGTTTGCTTTGATATATAAACTATTCCAGAGTAGCTGCAGTTGTCTGTTTGTTGTCTGCTGGAAGGTGATCTTCAGCCTTTCCCAGCTTTTCTTCAGGATTCCCCTGCATTTCGCTCCATCCACCCTCCTGTCCACTCTGACAAGCTTCCCTCTCCCTGCTAAAGCCAAGTAATCACACAGCATGATGCTGCCACCACGTTTCATCACGAGGATGCTGTTTACAGGGAAATCTTTAGTGTTAGCGTTCCGCTACATTTTGGTCTAATCTTACCAGAGCACCTTTTTCCACATGTTCCCTACATGGCTCGTAGCAAACTGCTCATGACTTTTCTTCACGGCTTTCTTCTTGTCGCTCTTCCACTAAGGTCAGATTTGTGTCGTTTACAGATGACGGCTGTAATACATCACACCCAAACAATAAGAACAGCATCAAAAATGTAGTTATCTGCGTAAATAAACAGAGAAAATACTGCATTACCTTAGCAAAGGACCCTGAGGAGGACCGAGCTCGCTAGTCAAAGCAGATAAGAGCTCTCAGTTGAATCAAGAGTATTTTATATATTATATTGTATTTGGCCACTTCGGTTCACATTACATATAATGAGGCAAAAACTAACAAACAAACAGCAATGAACAAGGGTTACATTTGTTTGTTTTTCCAGTAGTCGACAACGTGTAATATTTAGGAAACACATGGATCTGCGCCTGAGATGTGGGTTCTCTGCAGCTCCTCCACACTAACCCGGGGCCTCTTGGCTGCTTCTATGAACAATGGTCTCCTGTCAGTCTAGGTGGACACTGGACAGTCATCTCTTGGTAGACTTCCAGTTTTGCCGTAGTCTTTTTATAGATAATGTATTGAACAGAGCTCTATGAGACGATCAGAGGATGGAAATGGATTTATAAGCTAACCCTGCTTTAAACTTCTCCCGGACCTGTCCGCTGTGTTCTTTGGTTTTCATGATGCTGTTTGTTCGCTGATCTCCTTGATCTGTTTGGGCTTTTACCTTCAGGTCGGCCCTACAAAGCTCTTTTTGCAAAAAGCAGCCGCCACAGAGACCGTTATTCCCCCCAGGCTGTCTCCTGATGAACACAATAAGCCCCACACAGCATAGTCAGCTAGGCTGCGGTGAAACAAAATAAACATATTTGCTCCCACAACCTTCCTGTTGTATATTTACATTTAAAAATAGGTGCACATTGACATATATACACATATTTCTCCTTTTCTCAGTTCTTTTTCAGCTATATTTTATATATTTATACTTAATTGCACGCTGTGAGCGCTTAAAACCAAAGTCAAAATCCATGTTTGTCCACACAGTCTTGGCCAATAAAGCTGATTATATTGTCTCTCTAAGAAACCTCTGAAGCCTTCACAGAACAACTGGTTTTATACTGAGATTGAAATACGCACAAATGTACCCTATTTAGTAATTAAGTGACGTTTGAGGACAGTTGGTTGCTCTTGATTTTATTTCGGGGGCATCAGAGTAAAGGGGAATGGTTGCTTATGCATGGCACATAAATCATATCTCTTCCCCTTCACCGTTATGCTCTGCTTTATGTTTCTCTATTCCATAAATTTCCATGTTAGTTGTAACAAAATGTGAAAAACTAAAGGGTTATGAATACTTGTCCTATGGACTGTAGCAGAAATGCTGTCATGTGGCTGGTTGATGTAACAACATTACTGATGAAATAAACTCCATCTGTTGGCATCCTGTGCTCTGAAGGTGTGCCGTGGATCGCCTGCAGACGGACAACGGCAGCCTTGTTATCCTCTGCACCGACGCCAGTGGTAAAAACACATCGGCAGGGAGAATACTGGAAGTTTCTAAGGGGAAGGATTATGGTGAGATTCATTATTAATATTAACTTTTCCATGTTAAGCAAAGGTCAACTGTTAGAAAACGTTGTCGGCCGTAACCTTTGCTTGAGTCTGTTTGATGCCGTGATTTTGTGAAAATAGTTTCACCTCTTGGATAACCTTTCATATTCATCCCTGTAAAACTGACATCTGTTGTTATAAATGACTTTCATTTCACAAGACCACATTGTTTCGGCAACAAATTTAGAAATCACACAGTGAAGGGTAAACGAGAAATGATTGGAAACAGAGATAATCTCTTTTTTTTGTGTGTGTGTGTGTGTGTGTGTGTGTTTTGGGTTTGTCCAAGGAAACGTGAGAGTTGGTCCACAAGAAACCTTTAAATGCTCATGAAGATGATGCCTAAGTGCTGAAAACAACTGCTGGGAGGGATTAGGTTTCTTAAAACAGGTGGATCTTGGGTCTTATAAGACAACCTTTATGAATGAAGATTAAATAAATTCATTCAAGGCGTACATTCCCTGATATTTTAGCCTCCTTTTGTCCATAATTTCTCATCTGAATTCATTTCTTACCTCAGACCTGCTCTCGCCTGGTTTCATGTGGGATCAAACCAGTCACCCGAATTTTAAATGAAAATAAGAAACCAACTCATATTTTTTAAAAGCAGCCAAGATCACTTACATCTTCTTTTTTACCCGAATAATTGTTTATGAGAAAACGTTTCCTATTGCTTTAGCTTAAACCATCTCAGATGTTTTACTGTTGTTTAACTCACAACTGAAATGTGTGTATTTTATACTCACTGCTTTCCCAGAGCCGATTATAAAAGCTAACTGTATTTGACTACCTTGTCCTTGTGACATGCGTAGTTACAATAAAATTTAATCTAATCTAAAAGAGGAACACATTCTATTCCAGATTTGATAAAGACCCTTCGAAATAAAAAAAAAGTGTTTGTCACAATGCAGACATATTAGATTGTTTTCACAGGAAGCAAGCAGACTGTAAGTCCATCAGATGGGATCGAATCAAACCAACATCTCTTTATTCCTTCATAGAAAACGAGCCTTCTGTCTATGACCTGCAGTCCAGCGGAGGAGCACCACCCGTGGGGGGCTTCATCTACAGGGGCTGCCAGTCGAGAAGACTGTATGGCAGCTACGTGTTTGGAGATAGAAATGGGTGAGCATGAAACAGGAATGGCTACTAACGGTTTATGGACAAATCCTGATTTAACATGTGGTGCAAAGACAGGATCAGCCGGGTGTTTATTCTTTATGGTCTTTTAAAAACTATTTTATAGTAATCAATTCAAATTCATGTTTACCATGTAAATAATTTTCCAATTGGAAAAGCGCTGAAACATCATCTGTTCTACTAGAAAAAGTGTTTTGATAAAAGTCTAAATTGATAGGGAAATATAAGCAGATCAGAGGGAAAAGTTACAATATATCCGTACTTCCCACAGTGAAAAAACTCTTCCTTTAATTGACAGATGCAAGCAGTCAGTAAGTACTGCACCCAGTTCCACCCATGTGGGAAAACAGGTTTTGTGTTACTATCACCACAGCAGAATTGCTCAATGAGTGTAAATCGAGACAAGGCATCCTGTCCTGTGCTGTTCACACTTTTCCTCTGTTGGTAATTCATCCTACTTTGCTGATGTCAAACTCTGACGCTCGAGTAAGCAAAGGAAGTAAATATTGTGCTGGTGCGCTATCAGGAGTTGGCACCGTGTTTAAAACAATGTGTGGTCGCTGTATTCTGTGTCTCATTACAATCTGGGAGCGCATCGCTGTGGCTGTAGAAAAGCCCCGGCACATTGTTTGTTTTGAAACTAAAGCTGAGGTCTTGAGTAACATCGGTTGCAACTTTGGGTGGAAAAGAAGATTGATCCCTGAACCATATTATGTGACGTAGCCGTTCAGCCTGATACCAGATATTAACTGGTATCAGTTAATAGTAGGTGTGAAAATGAATAAAAATTCACCTCGATAGGATCAGGCAGTCGATGAAAACGACACTGAACATCCTGCGTCTTTTCTCCCTTTGGTTTGCCTCAGAAACCTGCGGATCCTTCAGAAGTCTCCGTTTGCCACATCGTCAGACAGTGAGCAGTGGCAGGAAAAGGCTCTGTGTCTGGGCTCCGTCTCCTGCGGCTCGGCCCTCGTCGGGCACGTCTTGGGTTTCGGAGAGGATGAACTCGGTTAGTATCGCAAACCCAAACTTAACATCTTTCCCTCTGATAAATTTCCCCCTTTCTCCACAGCGGTATCTGCTAACAAATTTAGGTTTTTAAAACATGAAACATGTAGCATTTGTAAAATTCAAGTCATTGCCATTAGATATGTTAATATCATTTTATTCTAATTATTTTAACTTCATTGTATTTCAGTTGTTTACTTCAGTTGCTTATGAAATTTTCCAAGACGGATATTTCATTCAAGAAGTAAATCTTCTCGTTCATAAAGGAAATGATCAGCCTCTAATGGAAACACCTTTTCCATGACAGATGAAACGTCTTCCAGGTCAAACACCACAACGACCTTTTTCTTTCTTTTAGAAAAGGCCGCTGTCCTCCTTATGCATTCAGAAATAACAAAATGTCTTCTGTGGCCCAGTGGGCCCCCATTATGGGTCATGCAGCGCAAGTTTGTCTGTGTGGAAGCCTGTTGGGGTCGTGGAGAGTCACACTTCCAAACACCACTGGTCTTCATGCTTAGGCTATGATCCCCTCACAAACTACAGCAGACCACTGTGCTCTAGTTTGTACAACGCCCTCGGTGCTGTAGCTGCCGAGAGCGTTGCCTCTTACAGCCGTCTGTCGTCGGGAAAAAGATCAAACACCTCAAAATTAGAGCTGCGTAGTTATCAGAAAACCTGGGATTTTAATATAATCTGTGAATATTGCAGTGAAGACAAGACCGTAGAAACAGAAGCGTTCCCCACGGCTGTGTGATGTGGCACCATGGCGTGATTTTCTAGCATACAGGCGTTCCGTGCAGCATTCAGGCGAGTCGGATGCTTAGTGGTCAGGGCTGTACATGGAAGGACCATCGGGAGAAACTGTTTCTCACGGAAAACATGGCGTTGGGGCAAATAAGCGCCCCAGAAAACCAGGAAAATAGATGTAATATTAAATGAATTTCTTCAAAACAATGTCTAAAGCTTTTTTTTTCCCTTATTGCTTAAAAGATTAATTTTTAACAGGGCAACTGTAGCATCAGGGTAAGACAGCCAGGGTAAACAGAGACAAAGAGATAAAAAGGATCTTAGCCATTTCTGCCAGCTGGACTCCCACCAGACACTTACTAAACGGTTAACTGTCAGTGGTAATGTTTTGAATCAAAATGTACATACGATGTGAATTGCTCTCACAGGCTTCATGAATGTTGGATGGCTGTTATTGCCAGGTCTTGGAGTTATTATTTGATGAGCTTTTTATAGATTCCTGCAGTGGATCATGCATTGCCAGCAACGCTAGAATTATATGTCCCAAAGACGGGGCCTCACAGACACATGTTTACAATTTATCCCCGTATGGAATTTTCTTGCAGGCTTGTTCCTCATTAAATTATCCGCCTGTTTCCCAGTCATGAGTACCCAATTGTCCCATTAAACTTTTTCTTAAAGTGCCTTGGCAAGTGGAGCATTGTGGACACTTTAGCTACACTGATTTTCTTCATCTGCCCCCTCCTTTCATCCTCATGTCTGCTGTCTCGTCACAATTTCTCTCCTTTTATAGATTGCTTAGACCTGCTGGCATATTGCAAAATGACCTATTTAATGTAAAGATGTAATGCTAACAGGAATTTGCTGTGTGACTGTTTCACTCTTGCAGGTGAAGTCTACATCCTAGTGAGCAGTAAAAGCATGGCACAGTCGCACAGTGGGAAACTCTACAAGTTGGTCGACCCAAAAAGGTACACTCAGCAAATTCTTTCCCATTTTTTCTTCTGTTTACCTGATTCTTAGTTTAGTGACTGATTCTTGCTTGTCCAGTCTTGATGTCTCACCCAAGGTTCCAGATTCATGTGCAACTTATACAAATTAACGCAAGGATTTGTATTGAAAATATCGCTACAGCCCCGTTTTTTCGCTACGCACCTTTACCAAAGAAATGCTGTTTTAAACCTGAACACATGCAGAGCCGGGACCTGCCGACATGAGTCCACAGCGCAGCGCTCTGTGGCACAACTTTAGGAAGTGGCACCAAGTCTGTTTGACTCCCAGCTGCCACTAAACTGCTATTTAGGAACATTAAGGTTTCTTTCTAAACATCATTAACCGTTTAAGAATCACAAAATTCTGTGTTACCATAGTGAAATTTGTTGAGAGAGACAAGTTACACATAGATAACAGATGCAGACACAACAAAACATAATATAAATTAAATCGGTTGATTGCACTGACCAACATGCTTAAAGCATCCAAATAGTCTTTACTGATAAAACTAGTCTGAGTCAAAAAACATGTATGATAGCGGTCCCTTTGCAAACAATATGAGTTACTGTGTTGTTGCATTATTTAATCACTAAACGCTCCCTCGATGATGGACCCATGCCTGCAGTAAACACTATGCAGTAATTTTAAGCCTTCATTTACAGAACTGTGCAATCTGCATGGATGGGTGTCCAGCACCCATCAACAACACATGCCCTGAGAAATTAGAGAGTGCAAATAGGCCTCACCAGTAGCGTGTTTTTAACATGTAACAGACCACAGACTTCTCAGCAGGGGGCGATAGCCTTTACAGCGTTAGGAAAGAAGCTGTTTTTGAGTCTATTAATTAATAATTTAATATTTCTGAAGCGTTTACATGATGGAAGTGGGTCAAATAGTGTGTTTCCTGGGTGGGTGGGATCTGTGGCAATGCGTCTGGCCCTTTTCTGCAGCATAAACTGAGTCTAGGTCCTGCAGACGGCATCCCACAATCCCCACAAACAATTTTCAAGTAGCTTCAATGTTGTATAATCTAAGCATTCATCCAGTCAGTGGTTATTGCAATTTATCCTCTATTTAAAAAAATCAGAATCACCTAAATCTCCAGTCAGTTTAGTACCGGCCACTTTTTATTTCTTCCTGTTATTGAAAGAAATCATAAACGTATCAAATCAGGACTAAAAACCGACGCACGTACGCAACATTGATTTCTGTAAACCATGACACTTCTACTGAACAAACTGCAGAGTAATAAGTGGATATCCACCAATCGACGGCCCAAAGATCACAATGAGACAGTTTTCCCTGGATCAACAGTAATCATCAGCATAAATACTGAAAAAAAACATATTTTTTTCCATTCAATTTCCATCTCTTTCTGTCTTAATACATAATTCAAAAACATTTACTGTGATGTAGTTAATCTTGTTTGTATTTAACTTGAGGCTTTGGACATTTTCTGTCAAAACCATCACCTCTGTCAAAGAGCCAGGCTAGACATTGTTTTTACCCTTTATGTGCTATAGTACTAATACTAAAGGAACATTAAACTTTACATATGTTGCACATCATCTCTTGCAATGATGCTTTTCAACAAGTCGTCACTCGAGCGCCTTCTTTACCCGCGTCAAATGTTGAGCAGAAACTAGAGGATAATATTTCAAAACTGTTATTGTAAGGAAGGAGCTGCTAGTAGCTAAACTGATTAACTCGCCAGGTGTGACTTTGTTCCAAGCGTCTCAAAGAAAACTTTGCTAAAGTAATTGTTCTGGTCAGTATAAAAAACAATCCAAAGCTCAGCTGTTGTCAAACATTGGAACTTTCACTTGTTTTAAATGAGCACATTTGGATAAAAATTGATGCAGGTGTCGTATTTTATTCGTCATCACAAGGCTTCAGCACGCATAAATCGATTTTACAGTGAAATCCAATCCCTCTGTGTGCAGTCTAATGCTCAAATATTTGATGCTCCACAACGGTAACGTGGAGGGAAATGCGCATGAAAGCAACTTTATCATTTATAAATGTGCGTGTCAGTAGGTCATAATCTGTTCCATATGCACTAGTCAAGGATCGAAAATCATTTTGAATATAAGGGCTCTATGAAGCCCATGTGAAAAACATTTGTCTCTCAAAGGAAGGAAAACAAATTTATTCCACACAGTACAGGAGGAGTAAGTAAAAAGGCACAAGAGAGAAAACAGTTTCAGACACACAGACCTTGTTTTTCAAACCAAGTTCATTTTCTGCGCCCGGCCAAGCCGCCGCTGATTCTTCCACCTATCTTATCATTGGCATTTCTGCTCATGATGGATGAGAAAGTTCCTGTTGGACCGAGCCGAACCACTCAAGTCACTAAATCATCGAGTGGAATGTACAAAGAAAATCCCAAATCTGTTGTATTGCTTAAAGGTTCGTCGTGTTTGATTGAACGAGACAGATCAAATAAGAAAAGCAGACTCTCCGAGGGAGAATTTGTATGCGTCTGATTCATAATAGCAACGTATTTGCAGCTGATTATTCCTGAGTGACGACAGTGCCACCCAGGCGTACGCACAATTAATGAAACCACAGATGTTTCACTGGGGCCCTGGTGGCTTGCTTTGTATTTATGTTTTCAGTGCCTGCAGAACGTGTTTCTCTCACAGAACCGTTCTTTCCACTATCAACTGGACGTGTTTAGTCTGAGTGGACCCCGTGGTGCTGGAGACCTGACTCCTAATACACTCTGGCTTTATTATTAGGATCTGGTTACCAAAAGAATGGAGAGGGGGTGACGGGTGGGGGGGTGGGGGGTGGGGGGGGGGGGGTGAAGCAGCTAACGTGTCTGACCTTAGCACGTCACCAAGTCCGGTGGTCCTCTCGTCTTTTCTCTTCCACATTGCAAGGACATCTGGACCTTGAAGCTTGTTCAGACTGAGCTGTGTGTTGGGCTCTAGTGGGTTTTGTGGTCCTGTATAGCATCTGGGGGGGGGGGGGGGGTCATCAACTTCGTGTTTGGAAACACGGAATAGCGGAGGGAAAATGGTGGAGCTGTTAGGGGGAGCGGTAAAGGCTTACAAGAAAACATCAGCCATAAAATCGCTCAGCAGTGTTTGTGTAAACATGTCCTGGCCAGATGACTTCATTTCTAGGTATTTGTTTGTCAGTTGGAGTACCCCTCCAATAATAAATAGGCCACCATGCATTTTGAAACACTCTGAATGTGTGCGGTATGAGTGATGGTGTATTTGAGAGGAAGAAAAAAGGCTGGAGGGGGCTTATTTGTGGCAGAGCTGTGGGATGAAAAGATTTCAGATTATATAATCTTTATATAACCACCGTAATTATTGCCACAGCTTTAAAATGGGCATCACTGCGTGTGTTTGGTGCTGCAACGTTAAACAACAAGGTATTAGAAAGTGCTTTACATACAATACCAACGTACATCACAGCAGCTGAGCAAGGCAGCTGGCCTCAACCTGACTGAGAGCTGAGTTTTATTGACACTCTACACTTCAATTCAATTCAATTCAATTTTATTTATATAGCGCCAAATCATGAAACATGTCATCTCAAGGCACTTTACAAAATCAAGTTCAATCATATTATACAGATTGGGTCAGATTATACAGATTGGTCAAAATGTCCTATATAAGGAAACCAGTTGATTGCATCAAAGTCCCGACAAGCAGCATTCACTCCTGGGGAACCGTAGAGCCACAGGGAGAGTCGTCTGCATTGTACATGGCTTTGCTGCAATCCCTCATACTGAGCAAGCATGAAGCGACAGTGGGAAGAAAAACCACCCATTAACGGGAAAAAAAAAACCTCCGGCAGAACCGGGCTCAGTATGAACGGTCATCTGCCTCGACCGACTGGGGTTACAGAAGACAGAGCAGAGACACAACAAGAGAGACAAAAAGCACAGAAGCACACATTGATCTAGTAATCTGTTCTACATTAGATGGTAGTAACGGGTGAGCCGTCTTCTCTGGATGATGTCAAAGTTAACAGAACGCCAGACCAGGTGTACCTACTATGAAGAAAAAGAGAGAGAGCAAAAAGTTAAAAGCTGAAATGACGACAGTCATTTCAATGTAATACAATGCAAAACTGGAGAACCGTAGAATGAAGAACAGTAGAAATCAGTAGAGTGAGAAAATTAGACCCTGATGTCCTCCAGCAGCCTAGGCCTATCACAGCACAACTATAGAGATAGCTCAGGGTAACATGAGCCACTCTAACTATAAGCTTTGTCAAAAAGGAAAGTTTTAAGATTAGTCTTAAAAATAGATAGGGTGTCTGCCTCACGGACCAAAACTGGGAGTTGGTTCCACAGGAGAGGAGCCTGATAGCTAAAGGATCTGCCTCCCATTCTACTTTTAGAGACTCTAGGAACCACCAGCAGACCTGCAGTCTGAGAGCGAAGTGCTCTGTTAGGAACATACGGGGTAATCAGAGCTCTGATATATGATGGAGCTTGGTTATTAAGGGCTTTATACGTTAGAAGAAGAATTTTAAATTCTATTCTTGATTTAACAGGAAGCCAATGAAGGGAAGCTAAAATTGGAGAAATATGATCCCTCTTGTTGATTTTCATCAGGACTCTTGCCGCAGCATTTTGGATCAGTTGAAGACTTCGAACTGCATTTTGTGGACTTCCTGATAGTAAAGAATTACAATAGTCCAGCCTTGAAGTAACAAATGCATGGACTAGTTTTTCAGCATCACCCCTGGACAGAATGTTTCTAATTTTGGCGATATTCCGGAGGTGAAAAAAGGAAACTCTGGAAACCTGTTTAATATGGGATTTAAATGACATGTCTTGGTCGAAAACAACACCAAGGTTTTTAACTTTATTACCAGAGGCCAAGTTAATGCCATCCAGATTAAGTGATTGATTAAGAAGTTTATTTTTTGAGGACTCTGGCCCAAAGATTACAACTTCTGTCTTGTCAGAATTTAAATGCAGGAAATTTAAAGTCATCCAGCTTTTGATGTCATCAAGACATGACTGCAGTCGAAGTAACTGATTGGATTCATCAGGATTTATGGATAAATATAGCTGAGTGTCATCAGCATAACAGTGGAAATTAATCCCATGCTGTCTGATAATTTTGCCAACCGGAAGCATATATATAGTAAATAGAATTGGTCCAAGGACTGAACCCTGTGGTACTCCACAGGTGACCCTAGAGTTTGAAGAAGATTTATTATTAACATGAACAAACTGGAATCTGTCCGACAGATAAGATTTAAACCAGCCTAATGCTTTTCCCTTAATCCCTACAGTATGCTCAAGTCTTTGTAGGAGAATATTGTGATCAACTGTATCAAATGCAGCACTCAGATCTAACAGGACAAGTATAGACACAAGTCCATTATCTGAGGCCATGAGAATATCAATGGTGACCTTCACCAGAGCTGTTTCAGTGCTATGATGAGCTCTGAAGCCTGACTGAAACTCCTCAAGTAGGTCATTACTTTGTAAATGTTCACAAAGTTGATTAGCAACTACTTTCTCAAGAATTTTAGATAAGAAAAGAAGATTAGATATAGGTCTGTAGTTTACTAGCTCATCTTGATCAAGAGAAGGTTTCTTAAGTAAAGGTTTAATAACAGCTACTTTAAAAGCCTGTGGTACATATCCATTTACTAAGGATAGATTAATCATGTCTAAAATAGGACCACTGATCAGAGGGAATACCTCCTTAAACAACTTGGTTGGGATTGGGTCTAACATACAGGTAGAAGGTTTAGATGAAGCTAATATTCTAGATAGCTCAGAAAGCTCTACTGCTTTTAAACAGTTCAGACACTGCGCAGGTTCTAAGGATTCCTCCAATGCTGCCTCACTTACTGAGGACGAGGTAATCATGTTTGGGAGGATGGCAATTATTTTATTTTTAATGGAATCAATTTTATTTATGAAGAATCCCATAAAATCATTACTGCTAAGAGCTAAGGGGAGGGCTGGATCAACAGAGCTGTGGCTCTGGGTAAGTTTGGCAACTGTATTGAAGAGAAATCTAGGATTATTCTTATTCTCCTCAATTAATGATGAAAAATATGCTGCTCTAACTCTGCGAATGGTCTTGTTATACAACAATAGACTGTCCCTCCAGATTAGGTAGGATTCCTCTTGGTGTGTAGAGCGCCATTTTCTCTCCAATTTCCTAACATTGTGCTTCAAGGAATGCAGCTCTGAATTAAACCAAGGAGCCAGCTTCCTGTGAATAATCACCTTCTTTTTCAAGGGAGCTACATTGTCTAATGCAGAACGCAATGACAAAGTCATACCGTTTACAAAGACATCTATTTGTGAATTGGAAGAAACAACATTGCTGCCATCTACTGGGCATTTCTGCAATACGGAGGATATTAAAAAGGGGACAGACTCTTTAAGTTTTGATACAGCATTATCCGATAAAGATCTACTATAATGGAACCCTCTTTTGGGGGTGGAGAACTCCGTTAGATTAAACTCAAATGTTATTAAAAAATGATCAGATAGGACAGGGTTGTGAGGAAATACTGTTAATTCTTCACAATCAATGCCATATGTCAGCACAAGGTCTAAAGTATGGAGCCAAGAGTGCGTCGGTTTATGCACATTTTGAGCAAAACCAATTGAATCTAGGATAGTTTTAAAGGCTACACTAAGGTTATCACATTCTGTGTCAACATGGATGTTAAAATCACCCACTATAATAACCTTATCAGTATTTAACACCAAATCAGATAAGAAATCTGACAACTCATCCAAAAACTGAGTATAAGGGCCTGGTGGACGATACAAAACAACAAACAGAAGAGGTTTTATTGCTTTGCAGTTTGGATGAGGGAAACTGAGGGTTAAATGTTCAAAAGAACTGTAGTTATTAATTGGCCTGGGACTAATTAATAAATCAGACTGAAAGATGGCTGCCACTCCTCCTCCTCTTCCCACAGATCTGGGAATGTGGAAATTTGAATAATTGGAGGGAGTTGACTCATTTATACTAACGTAGTCCTCTTGTAGCCAGGTTTCTGTGAAACAAAACAAATCAATCTGTTTATCAGAAATCAATTCGTTAACTAACAAAGTCTTTGGAGGGAGAGACCTTATATTTAATAGACCACATTTAATTGTTTTATTTTTAGGTTCAAAGTGATCCGTATGGATTTTTATTAGATTTTTATGATTTGTTCCCTTTAGATCAGTTTTTGATCTGTTAAGTTTTGGCCGTGGGAAAGACACCGTCTCAATAGGATAATGGGTGGGTAACAGTACAGAAGCTGCAGAGAGGTGTGTTAAACTACGGCTCTGCTTCCTGGTCTGGACCCTGGGTTGTCAGCATTTAGGAGAACTAATAAATCCGGCCAGATTTCTAGAAAGAAGAGCTGCACCATCCAAAGTGGGATGGATGCCGTCTCTCCGGATCAGACCAGGTTTTCCCCAGAAAGTTCGCCAGTTATCAATGTAGCCCACGTCGTTTTCAGGACACCACCTAGACAACCAGCGGTTGAATGATGACATGCGGCTAAACATGTCATCACTGGTCAGATCAGGCAGGGGACCAGAGAAAATTACGGAGTCCGACATTGTTTTAGCAAACTCACACACCGAAGCAACACCAACTTTAGTGACCTCCGATCGGCGTGACCGGGTGTCATTACCGCCAGCGTGAATAAAAATCTTACTGTATTTACGCTTATCCTTAGCCAGCAGTTTTAGGTAAGATTCTATGTCGCCCGTTCTGGCCCCTGGCAGGCATTTAACTATGGTCCCTGGTGTCTCTAGTGCCACGTTTCTGACTATTGAGCTCCCAATTATCAGGGTCGGCTTCTCAGCGGGTGTGTCGCTGAGTGGGGAAAATTTGTTAGAAACGCAGACGGGTTGGTGGTGAACTGGGGGCTGAAATCTAGAGCTATGCTTCCTACGAACTGTCACCCAGCCGGCCTGCTTACCCGGCTGCTCGGGTGCTTCTGGAGGACCACTAAGTGAAGTAACGCTAGGTCTATGTGGCTCCGCGCTAGCAAAGGGGCGGCTATCAGCTGGTCTTTCCATAGCACGGAGCCGGGTCTCTAATTCTGACACCCTCGCCTCCAAAGCTACAAAAACACTACATTTATTACAAGTACCATTATCACTAAAGGAGGCAGAGGAATAGCTAAACATCTGACACAGAGAGCAGGAGATAAGGGGAGACTTAGTAAGAGACGGAGAAGCTGAAGTAATAGTAGGAGAGGAAGCCATTGTGGAGCTAAAGCTAGGCTAGGCTAAAGCTAGGCTAGCGCCCTTCTACCACGCCAAGAGAGCAAACCGTGAAACACGAGGAGTTCCCAAGCGTGATGTGCAGCAACAGAAAATGTTTTAAAAGTGCTTATGTGTTAGAAACAGATGTTACAGCAAAGAGATTAAAGATAAAAGCGAGAGAATCTGGAGCAACAAACCGTTGCTCACGCAGTGAAAACAGGAATTCGCCTTACCGCAAACAGGAAGTGACGTCAGCGAACAAACAGCTTGTTCACCTATCTGCAGGCACACGGAGATGAACACGGTAAACTTTCAGAAACGATCAAGAATGAAATGTGCGTCCACACAAGAGGAAGCAGCAGGACTGAAGAGGCTGTAGTTCCAACAGGACTTGGCTCCTGCACACAGCGCCAGAGCTAGTACCTGGTTTAAGGGCCATGGTATCCCTGTTCTTAATAAGCCAGCAGACTCGTCTGGCCTTAACACCACAGATAATCTATGGGGTATTGTGAAGAGGAAGGTGCGATAATTTCATTAGTTGTCAGTTATAATCAACAAAATTAGAAGAAATAAACACTTGAAACATATCAGTCTGTGTAATGAAGTAATAAAATACACAAGTTTCACTTTTTGAATGGAATTACTGAAAACAATTATCTTTTTCCTGATATTCTAATTATATGACCAGCACCTGTATGTTGGCAAGGGACACGCTGTGTAGAGCATAAGTTATTATCGAACTTGTGACAAATTAACCAGACTCAGAATGTTGTTTATGATATATCCTAAGTCCAAATTAGAAACAGGAAAGAATCGGCATCGATTGGAGACTGGAAGTTGGTCACAAACCTCTGATCGGTGTATCGCTGATTCCTCTCCATGCGTACATTTACATACAGTTAAAGCCATATATTTACCTACACTTTATAAAATGCACAGAACCTTTTCTCTAACTAACATTAAATCTAAACTTTTCCAGTTTTAGATCAGTTTGGATTACCAAAATTATTTCTGTTTGATAAATGCTAATATCAATGCTAAATCTTTGAAACTGTGGTGGACTGGCTTAGACAATGGATGGACAAACATTTCCTTAATATCTAGTAGAATTGGCTTTTAAACTGGATGACTTGAGTCAAATGTTTTGGAGATCCTCCCACAAACTCCTGCCCATAACTTAGGCAGGTCTGTGGGCCTTCTTTGCACACACCTTTTCAGCTCCGCCTGCAGATTTTACAACGAATGTGGTTTATTTAGGCCATCGTCTATTTGGAAGATGCCATCTGTGCCCAAGCTTTAACTTGCTGGAAATTCTCCACCTGAAATCTTCCCGGCTCTCCTTGGATTTCCCCATTGTGTCACACATAAAGCCGTGTGTCTGAGGCCTTAAAACGCACCGACAGGTGTGCCTCCAAATATTATCATGTTACGCAACCTATCAGAAGCTACAGGCTTAGTATCATCACAGCACCACGAACGTGCTTGAAGGCAAATAGAAATAATTTTGTCAATTCTAACTGATCTTAAATGGGAAAGTTCTGCTAATTTAATGTCAGAGACTGAGGAAAAAAAGGGAGTTGATTCTTTATTCAGTGTAAATGTCTGGATTTAACCGTTGGTTGTTGGTACTGATGTAGGTGACAAACAGCTAAACCTTGAGACGCCTTCTGAGTAAAATGCTCGTTGCTTTTCTGTTCGGCGCGAACGCTCGCCACAGAGAAGGAGAGAGCGCATTAACAGGAAGGCTGTTTCACACATTCAAGGCTTTGTCAGCTGGAGGCGCCGCCAATTTACTTCAGATAGGCTCCTCCTTTATCAACCGCGTTGGCCATGGAAGTCACAAATCTCTAACGCGTTCGGAAAGCGGACATCGGGTGCTTCTCTGTGGGTTGTGTATATGGATATAAACTGTGTGGGTGGTGGGTGCACACACACATGCACATCTGTGAGCCTTTGTGAGGGTGCGTTGCATTTGCTCCCAGCACCCTGTAGGAAAAAAAAAAGCCTTTTCTCTATTTCCCTATCCCTCTTAAATCTTCCTACATCTCTGCTGTGGTCCTTTCCTTTACAAAGCTGCATGCCAGCCTCACTGAATAGCCCCAGATTCGACAATGCACAGTAAATTTCTCGCACAATTAAAACAAGGAGCGAACCTACAAAAGGAGCCCCCAAACAATGGAGTCAGATGACAAAACAGCAAAGGAGACCACACTGGGCCGTTTGATTAAGCCATTGTTGAGGCGCACAATGTACACCACTCCATAGCCCTTTTCTCACATATAGCCCGTGTCAATCAAACAGGCCTCACAAGCTAACAAGCTAAATACGCCTCGGCTGAAATAAAAATGAGATTTGGGACAAATTTTAGAAACAATATTTACCGTACTTGTGAAACAACATGCAGAGAGTCCAGCGTTAACGTTGGGCTCGTTTAGAGAGCAGGGTGGGCTTTGTTTCAGCCTTCAGTTCATTCTCTCATACTTAAACAACTATGCTTCCAATCCTGAACTTTGTGCTCCAGTATTAATATAAGACATTAAATTGTAATGTAAATGTAATTATTCGAGTTGGGTCATTTTTCTCTTTCTCATTTTTATCTAAGCGATGTGAGAGCAGGGTTGCCTTTTTCACTCTCTCACTATCACACATGCACCACCCCTTCCAGAGTTGATAAATTCCCACAGTGGCTGTTGACCCAGCTGCCTTTGTCAAGTGGCGCTACCAGCAGGTGCTGTTTTCACAGCCACCCTGGCAGCCGTACAGGCTGTTTAGCAGTGCTGCTGACCCCTGCCTGCTATTAACAGTGTTCGCTACGGACCCCCCAACTCTCCAGGGACTCTTACTCTTTCTCTTTTTCCTCCTCTTTCTGTTTTCTTCCTTTTTTGCTCTTTTTTTAACTACATGCAGCCTGCAACAACAAAAGCCAACAGGCATGGAGTCTGCAGTTGGGTGCTGATGGGAGCATGGGAATCAACCCCCCACTACCTTCTATCCTGAAATTAAAAGCCAATACAGCACAAGAGCAGCCACATTATTGCCACTGCAGTCAGTTAGCATGTCTATCAGAGCATTTGGCGGGCAGAAATACCAAAGCGACACTTTTAATAAGGACAGGCATCTCTTCTCACTGACTGCAGCCTTTAAAATAGGTGATAAAATCTACTGATGATCGATCTAAGAGTGGATTCATTGCCAAACCAACTCCTCAGACTAAGTGATCCAAAACCTGACTCTGGCTCTGGACTCAGGTCAGTTTATAGAGTGGAAGAGACGATGGTCTTCCTGTTGATCAGCATATAGATTTACACTGAGATGCAGGAAATCGTAGCAGTCTGCATAGCTTTACCTAAGCTTCTATGAGCTGCAAGAATATCCCTTTTTCAAACAAATATTTTCCCTTTTTCCATTCAAATTATTAAGCTTTTATTTAAAAAGTGAGAAAGATACAGTTTTATTCGACATTCTGTGGAAATGAAACCAATTTTTTTATATTATTTCTTCTATAAGACTTGAACAAGGTGTGAGCAAAAGGTTTGGCTGTCGTTCTGTCAGGTGAAGGATTTCAGTCACAGGTGGAGTTTATGTTCATGAAGAAACTTTGGCTTAAAAGGAAGAAATTTTCAGCACTGGTGCTGAACTGCATCTCGTTTTGGCTTCTGCTGCTGAATGACCATTTGCTCTTAGGCCATGATTGATGAGGCTTATTCTCTAATGGCCTAAACATCACACACACTGACCTCACTCCTCATGCCTGCTGCCTCTCATACCAGAGTCCAGTTACCCTGCCTGTGTTGGACAGTCCGCTGTTTTGTCCCTCAGCACAACAGCAACGTTAGCACAACAATATGTCTTTCCCTCTCCCCCACAAACCCTGATGTGTTTGTACATGTGCGTGTGGGCCAGTGTTCAACAGGCTCTAACAGACACTTTGCATTTGAACCTGATTACGCCCTCGGTATTATTTCCAGACTTATGGAGCGTGATGTGAAAAGATTCAGGTTCAGCCCATTCGCTGATGTGCGTGTCTGGATGTTTGTCTTTATATGGAACGATTGCAGTATGCCTCTTTGGTTCTCAAACTTGACACATATGGTGTGGAGATGTTTGTGTCTGTGCAAATTTTCCAAGTCATGTTTATATCTAAGAGGGGCCTTGTCTTGGCCATATGAATTGTTTTGCTCCTCAGATTGGAGAAACCACAAACACCCGATGTGCAGGGATTGGTGCAGCGTCCTGCAGACGTAGTCACACTAGCCACTGTCTCACTATAGCCACAGGCTTCAACGTATCTAGCGGGGTTTTATAATTATAAAGTGAGAGAACTGAAAATAGTTTATTTTTTGTTTCACAAATAAAAATCTTAAAGGTCTGGATTAGTATTCAGCCCCTTACCTTTGATTCCTCTGAGTAAAAGTCAGTACAGCCAGTCTAAAACTGTTCTCTGAAGGACTGAGAGCCTTGTTAGAGAACAGTAGAGAACAAACAGCATTGTGAAGACCAGGTTACACCGGAGACGTGTCAGGGAGAAGTTATAAAACAATACCCTGTGCTTTGAACATGAAACACGGTTCAGTCCTTGACAATATGGCAAAGATGCCAACTGCGGTAAAAGTAGCGTACTACATCTTGACGCAGAGGGACAGCATTGATCCCAATACACATGCACCATTCAGAGATTTTACAGGACTAGATGAACATTCCCTTCATTTTGTCACGTTTAGACCTGCAGACCACGCATTTCCTTTATCACCCTGCACACACGATCCCCACAGTGATCCATGGTGGTGGCAGCATCATGCTGTGGGAACGGGACAAGTGCTGGAAGAAAACCTGAGAGAGGCTATAAAAGCCTGAAAATCTGCCCCACGGCAGAGCATGACCCTAAAGTGGCCAGAGCTATGTTTGAATGGTCCAGTCAAAGCCAAAACTAAAATACAAGATTTGTATTACCGCTGTTCACAGATGCTCTCCATCAAATCTGAATGACGTCGACGTGATAAATGCGTGCTGGACGTTTGGGATTTTTATTTCTAAAACTGTTAAAAGCATCTATCATTTCTCCTCTACTTTCCAGTTATGCACCACTCAACATAACAGTCCAAATGAAATGCACTGAACGTGTGTATTTAATGTGCAAAGTGGTGATATATGAATAGTTTTGTAAGGCTTTGTAGTTGCTCTCCTTCTTTGGCCCATGTGCTGCATGTTGTAGTTGTTATCCTGGTCCTTCGCGCTGATTTATAAGCTCTTTACGTCTAGGAAGTTTATGGCTGTTCCTTCTGAGGCTTATAAAACAAACAATGGCAGCATGACTCAAATAAAGGCAGAATCCCCATAAAATGTAATTATAAAAAAACAAAACAAGAAAGTTTCTTCCGCCTTTCATGTTTTCAGCCTCATTCTTCGACATGCAGCACTAAAACGTGACTGAAGGTTTCTTCGTTCGAACCAGGATTTCATGTCATGGACAAACCGAAATCTGAAAAGTGCGGTGTGCAGATGTGTTCAGTCTGAGTCAATACTTTGAGGAACAGTTTTAAGTCTTCAAGGTCATGCCCTCATGTACGGCGTCTGAACTATGCACACCTTTTCATGTAAAATAGCTCAACCTTAAAATAAATGTTCCCTCCATTAGTTTTCAAAGATTGCCAAAAATTCTCTTTTGGATTTAGATCTGGATTTTTACAGGGATATTTCAGTAAATAAGCTTTAATCTAAACCCTACTATTGTAGCCCTGGCTGTCTATGTTTAGGGTTGTTAACCTGCAGCTCTTTAGAGGATCCATGTGTCTCTTATTAACACTTATTAACAGAGTCATGAATATGGCCAGTAGTTTTTTTTAAGACCATTATTGATAATATTTGTTTAGAGCCTGGTTCTGTTCTCTATAATTTCTTATCTGGCTCCTCTCATCTTCTGCTGCAGGCCTCATGCCCCCAAGGAGTGTCGGCGGCAGGTGGAGCCAACAGAGCTGCTAATGACGTCTTGTTCCAGAAACTGCAAGAACGGACATTGCACTCCGACGGGCAAGTGCTGCTGTAGCCCCGGGTGGGAGGGACCCTTCTGCCGAATAGGTCAGTGTCGTTCCCCCCCCCGCTGCCGTGTACAGTAAACGAAGTTTACAGTTTACAGTGTGGCTCATTGTTTTTGTGCTTTTCTGTGACTTCAGCTAAATGTGAACCAGCCTGCCGCAACGGAGGAGTCTGTATAGAGCCAAACAAGTGCCTGTGCAAGAGCGGCTACTCTGGAGCTCAGTGCGAGAAGAGTGAGCGGGGGATGCCCAACGACCAGGAGAAGGACGGCATCCTGGACCACATCATCGACATGACCTCGTATCTCCTAGACCTGACCAGCTACATCGTATAGGGGTGCGCAGAGGGGGACCGCTCCCCGCCTCCACCCTCACATTGACACAGATCTACCTGTCACCGCCAGCAGACTCGAACCAAGGCGTCATTAATGTGGCTATTTAATCTCTCTCACCTGAGTGCAAACGAGCACAGACACAAACACACGGATACACCCAGGATCCCGTCAGACTGAAACAACAACCTCTCCCTCGTCTCACCTATAAGCTATCTGCTCTTAGCACCAGGCCGGCCAGCCGAGCCGTGTTCACGGTGAAACGATGCCTGCGGACACGTCTTCACCCGCCCTCAGCTGCGTCCACAGCTTCAGGAACTTATCTGGAAAGGACTGCACCAAACCGGGACTCTGGGTCGTCTTTTCAGGGGCTACTAAACCCATTTCAGGACCTTAGGGATTAGAAACGTTAAAGCCTACGTTGCTCGTGCAAAGTAGTCGTCTCACACACAGACATCGGAGGAGCAGAAGTCATCGGCCACATTGCGGCGGCAGCACGTCACGTGTAAAGATCATGTATCATCTATGATGTATTTAGTTAGTGGGCACATGATAGCTAGAGCAATCTGCAGCGTACTCTGAATGTTCCCCCATTATCAGCATAAAGAAAGAGCAAATACACAAAGAAGCGACGGAGCGAAGGAGTGTTTGGCTTTCATGCACTGTACCCACGTTCACCTCCCGAACGTCGTCTTTCAGGACGACTTTAAAGCTGTAGTAACGTCCGGTTTGGACGTTCATAAACACCACGAACCACAGGCTTCCATCAACAAACGGAGTTCATTGTCTCACACTGAAACTAAAGCCCAAACTCTACGCTACAAAGGGAAGAATCAACACAGTGATGTATATTTCCAATAGAGCTTACTACTTAGCATTGCAAAAAAAAAACATAAAAAATAAGAATCTAGCATTACTTTTACTCTCGTAGAAGAGGGTTTATTTTTTTAATCGTAATAATATATGGGAGAATATGGTGTTCCTAGAAGGCAGTTTTAAAGCAAGGTCAGGTTGTACTTATATATATATATATATATTGCAGCTTTTAAAGAGACACGTGTGTTGTTGTTTTTTTGTCAGTTTAAATGTAACGCATGTCTGTGCCTGCATAGAGTAATTCCCAACAGTTGTGGGAGACCATCCGTTTCCCCCTGACATCTGATTATATTACCGCTGTCAAAAATGTGTCTCCGCTGTGAGCTGATCAAAGATCGCGTTTGGCCTCCAGTCGGGGGCCGATCTTATCCGTAAAGGGCAGATTTCTAATTAACCTAAGGGAAAATATGCATCGTGATTAAAGTGAAAGCTAAACACAGCTGGGATCATCAGGAGTCTCTTCCCGCGTCCAGACCGAGGTTCACGCAGGCTTACGCCCATCTGCACGCACTCATTCCTTTAAGGCCAATTGATCGTTTTATTGTCGAAAAAATGAGTCCAGCTCTGTTCACTTTTTTGTTTTTGTTTTTCTTTCTTCTACGTGTACTTTAAAAAGCAAGTCCAATAAATTCTGTATTTGTCGTTCATCTGCTGCTTTGCTCAGCTCTACCTGGATTCAATGTATCAGGACGGATTATTCATGCTGTAAAATGGAAGGGGAAAAAAATCATAACTTTTTTAGCACTTAATGTGAAAGTTGCATTGTAGCTGCTGAGACGGCGGGGTGTGAATAGAATAACCGTTTTCATTATTTAAGTAGTTACACAAATAAAATAATTATTTAAGTTCTCTATTTTGTTTTTACCATTGTACTGTATGTGACATTTTTTTATTCCTGTGTTGTAAATAAAAGTAGGGATAACTCTTGTTTCTCCTCAGAAATATCAATATGTCTATTAAAATTTATAGCATGTCTTCAGTACTGGTCTCTTGTTCTGACTGAATTTTTCACGGAAAAAGCTTTTTTTTTTCACTTTTTACTAAATCAAAAATGATTTAAATCAATTTTCTGTTTTAAGGCACAACTTTTCAAATTATAGTGCAATATATTAGTATATTAACAAAGCACATGAAAGATGAATAATTATAGTTACAGATCCTGCCATGATTAAAATCTTTGTGACTGAGAGGTCTGGTCTAAGGAAAGACGGCTTTATTTAGTGCAGCAAGTGAAAGGGTATATTAAAATAAAATTACATGCAATTACATTAAAATGTGTGTATCAAATATAAAGCCATAAATATTCAACTTTGAAATATGTAAAGATAAAATTAGCTTTTATCTCGAAAACTGCAATAAAGAAAACATTTTTAGTCAGTTTTTATTTTTATTTTGTGTCATTAGTGGCCGTTATTTGACAGGAAGCAGAGAGAGGGGGAGACATTAGGGGTGTGACAATAAATCGATTTACATCTATACATCAATTAAACGAATAACGATCCAATTACATTACATTAAAACATCCATATTGTCATTTTAAAGATATACCTTTATTTTGAAATTCACAAGACATGAGACAATAGTGATCAGGTGATCTATTATTATTTATTCTAAAATTAAAAGAAGCAGTTTTTTATTTAAATAGCTGATACCAGTAAGAGCTTACTAAAATGGTCAAATCATATTTGTTTTTTTGTGAGTTGATAAAGTAAATGATAGTTTTAGATGGGCAGAATTTAATGGGAATCGTATCGTAACAGACTTTGTGACACAAGCAATCCCAACAAATTAATATAACGTGGTGCAGCGCTAAAGCTGATGATTTACACCCTAGAAAACACGCAGCAGAGGAACTCGAACCCAGGACGGCCGCCTTGAGGATCCGACAATTTGCAGGTTTTTAAACGAAGCCGACCCAAAACCTCGTTTGGTTCTGGTTCTGGAAACAGGACCTTTCGGGTTTAGGTGGTTCAGCACTAACCATTCAATGCTTTAAAGCCCAGTAAAAAAAAAATCTTTCCTCATTCTCCAGGATTCAAGAAGGAAGCATTCTGGATGAGCGGCTTTTTATTAATTTTTGTTTACTAAATCATTTTTAAAAGATTATTACACTAACATAACCTACTGCACATAAAAGCATACCCCAGTTTACTGCAACATGTTTTAACTGGAAAATTAAAAGGATTCAATTAACGACACTAATGGGGCTATTGAGCTGATTTTCTGCAGCAGTTAAAATTAAGGAGTAATTTTTTTATTTTTTTTGGGACAAATATTTGCTGACTGACACTCTGAGCCATTCCAATCATTTCATTGTGCCAGGCTCCTGGAGATTGAATGAAAGACAATAAAATAAAGAGATTTCTGTCAGGTTTTAAAGTCAAAGTGCCACAATGGAGGATTATTGGCAAATTAAAGGCACAAATTACTGCAATTTTAATAGTATGTGCAGTTAAAATCTCATTATAGACTTACTGGATGAAGTCATGTGTCTGTCTGTGGACCTTCAGAGCCAAATCAGTTCATTACACTCCAGAACCTCAAATGAAACCAGATTATGTATCGATCCGAGGCCAACACGTCTCCGCTTCAGTGCAAAACTCCACAGCAGCCCAGGGACTTATCTTGATGAGCCCTTCATTACCTCTAGGTTTTCCAGCAATAAATCTGGTTCCAGATTTTGGTGAAACTCCGTAATAACAGGCTGTGGACGATGATACTGACTGAGCACATAATCTGATCGCTTGCACAGGATCCATTTTCCCGCCAAATTGATGTTTAACACAAGGGGGCCAGTTAGTGTGGGGGATTGTGGTCGTGTGGCAACAGATATAAAGTTGTATGTCATCATCATAGCAATAAACAGCTAAGCCAAGGCGAGCTTCATACATTGAATAAAATTGACCTTGGGGAACCCTGCATTGGGTCTTTGTTGGCTCTGAGATTAAGACTCGCAGCACTGTGGTTACAGATTAAACAAACTGTAAATATTGTTTTCAACGACTGGATGAAGCGTGGAAACAAACCGTGACTGTGCGACAGGTTGCTGACAGCTAAGAGGTTAAAGTTCAGGAGCCTTTCTGTACCTGAATGGCAATCGTTGAAGGACAAGGACCAGATCCAGGGTCTGCACGTCTGCACACTACGTGAGTGTATGGCAGAGAAAAATACAAACAGCAACGACTAACAAAGGTTGTTGGTTTTTTTAACACAGGGAGAGATGATTTCAAAAATTAAATAAGGAAAAATTCTGTGAATCATATGAGAGCAATCTGTGCTAAAATAGGCTCTAAAATAAACCGATAAATTGGGCTAATCTCACAGTTCAATTCAATTAAATTTTATTTAAATAGCGCTAATTCATGATACGCGTCATCTCAAGGCTCTTTACAAAGTCGAATTTAATCATATCCTCCAGACAGATTGGTCAAAAAGGAAACCCAGCAGGTTGCATCAAGTCTCTCCAAGCAGCATTCACTCCTCCTGAAACAGCGTAGAGCCACAGTGGACAGTCGTCTGCATTGTTGATGGCTTTGCAGCAATCCCTCATACTGAGCATGCATGAAGCGACAGTGGAGAGGAAAACTCCCCTTTAACAGGGAGGAGAACCTCCAGCAGAACCAGAACCAGGCTAAGTGTGAATGCTCATCTGCCTCGACCCACTGGGGTTTAGAGAAGACAGCAGAGACACAGAAAGCACAGAAGCTCACATTGTTGAGCAAATAAAATGAGCCATCTACCATAAAACAAGTTGTGGAGGAAACCTGTTTGCTACAATTATGCTACATAGAAAAACTATTTCATCTTTGTTCCTCTAAAAGACAAACCTCTTGGCATCTCATTCTCATACAGAAAGTGTCTAAGCGTGATGCATCCTGCAGCGAAAAGGATCTGGTGCCAATAAAGTGTCACAAAAGTGAAGTTCGCCTCATTCTGGGCACTTTGGTGGTAGAGATGGTGGAGAAAGGGGTTGTGCTTCCGCACAGGACGAGTTGCCTAATTAATTCACAGCCGACACGGAAAAAGCTGCGAGAGTGAGCGGATTGATAACCTCCTAAGTCGTCGCTCAGCTGGACGGTATCGTTTGGAGTTCAAGGTGGAAATTCTTCCGTTTCTGTGGAAATTCACTGCTCCGCTTCAGACATACACAAACACAGCCGTGCTGGGAAGGACACACGCAAGAGCGACTGCTGATGGCAATATTAATTTCCTTTTCAAAATACCAATGAGGCTTTTGTGTTGTATAATGATAAGTGAGCGGAGACCACCCACCTCACACGGGGCCTCACTCGCACACTCGCACACACCCAGAAGTGCTCACGCTGCCATATTTAGAGAAACGCGATCCCCAGTTGTCTATGCAACATTCAGCTCCAATCAAAATTGCATAAAGTGGAACTGTCCAATGGCGCTGCGAGGTCCAGCATATATTTGAGTTTATACACTATCTGTGGCATGAATCATTACTTTTCATTTGGAATCGTTTTCTTTTTCCCTCCCAAAGGGCCCTCGTCTGGCCATCTCTCTCTAACAGTGTAACTCAGTACTTTGAATAAACATGAGAAGTCTGTATGGCAAATATTTGTAAAACTGAGAAGGCTGGAAGTGCATGCTATAATATTGTATACATGATAGAGAGTCAGCGTGAGCCGTACTTATAGGGCAACGGGAGGAGAGCTGGAAAAACAATAGCTGTGTTTATTCGGATCCAGAACAAAGTGGACATTCATTTATTATGCTCTATTTACTCTCCATTCTCTTCTGTTGTGATTTTTTTTCCAATGGGATCCTTGGAAACTATAATCAAGGCTCAGGATCAGCTGAAATAATCAACTGATGCTAAATATTAACAAATTAGAGGGCCTGGCCCCTGCTGATCGTAATGTTCTGGAGAAGCCGAGCCCAGGTTCTATCTTTCCACGCATTGATCACACAGCTCAGCGTGATCCAGGCATCCCACAGCTTGTCCTGGGTTCTCGTTGGGAATCCTCAGGGAGAGCTGAGGATCTGAGGACACTGTTGCTGTTTATATATGAAGCTGAAGCGCAAGTTCAATCGAAGAAACTCATCGCCTGCCTCCATTCAATAAGAGTCCGATCCGCCTCTGATGTGAGCCAATCAGCTACGAACCGCACCTCCATGAAGCCAATCAGCATCCCGCGCTCATCTTAAAAGCAACTTCAAATCCACGTCTCAGCCTGCTAACCAGCAAGCGCAAACGGATTGCATGTCGGATTTCGAATCAGATGTCCGATTCAACCCACCCCCAACCCCTTCTCCACCATCATAGCTGAGTTCATCTAGCTTCCAAGACGTTCCTCCATCCTCAACCCATCAGAGTGTTTTCTCCCTTCAGTCTTCAGCACTCCCTATCACCTCGTTATTGGTCCGGCAGAAGACCACCATGTTGGGCCCGGTTCTGCCAGAGATTTCTTCCCAAAGGGGAGTTTTCCTCTCCACAGTCGCTTCAAGCTTGCTCATCATGGACAGTTCATGCAAACCTGTGTTTATCAAGTTGAACATCTATCTTAAACAGATAGCCATATGGACTGAACAAACTTCTTCTATCTCCACTCCACCACCAGTTTCAGACCTGGGGGGGAACATCCCTGTTCTCATACATCTACTTATGCATATTAAAGTATAATTCAGCATTAATGTTCCTACCGAGGTCTGAGCGCCAAAGACTTAAAATATTGTGTCAATAAAATCCTTCTAATTGCCATTTCTTTCTCTGTGAGTTTTTCAGATTGAAATGATTTTGTATTTCTGAGCTCCTTGTGTTTTAGCTGGAATTGGATAGAAAGTTCTCAGTTTTTCTGCCCCTTCTGCTCTGAACGCCCTCCAATCTGAACGGAAACCCACAGCGGACGTCCTTCAAACAGCGCCTGTGATTCAAATCTCAAACTGTTACTGTATTAAATGTTGACGTAACATTAACTCCTGCATTTTATTCATCAATTTGCTCATGCTGACTATATTATATCGGCTGTGTTGTTATTGTTGTCGGTCTTGTCCACTGTGATGTGTGATGGTCCTGGTCAGGATGGTGAAAGAGGTCTTGATCTCAATGGGTCTTATTTTCAGTTAAAATAAAGGTTCAATTTAAAATAAAAAGGCCAAAATAAAAAAGAAATTAACTAAATGATTCATATATTACTGTTGATTTTAGAAAATTGCATGAGTCTCACAGCAGCTGACTGCTGTGGGGAATGTTAGGAATCATTGATGGTTGAAGACATAATAATAGTTTCAATGTTCATGTTTTAAAATCTAACAGCTTAAATTCAACACCTCACACTTTATACTATATCTACGTTAAAGAATATTACTTTATTGCCCCTTTAATGTCATTATTAAATTAAACTTGTTGTAAACTTCTTGTTTATATTTTACTTTAATGCATCCATTTCTGATCATGTCTTGATCAACGGCTCCTCCAGCATGTTTTTCCTTATACTTCAATGTTGTTTTCTCTCATTTTAGATCCAGTCTGAGTATTCAATTCAGTTCAGTTTTAGTTATATAGCGCCACTTCATGATACATGTCATGTCAACGCGTTTTACAAAGTCAAATTCAATCAAATCCTCCAGGAAGGTCAGAAAGTTTCCTCTCTAAGGAAACCCAGCAGGTTGCATCAAGTCTCTCCAAGCAGCATTCACTCCTCCTGAAAGAGCGTAGAGCCACAGTGGACAGTCGTCTGCATTGTTGATGGCTTTGCAGCAATCCCTCATACTGAGTATGCATGAAGCAACAGTGAAGCAAACTCCCCTTTAACAGGGAGGAAAACCTCCAGCAGAAACAGAACCAGGCTCAGTGTGAACGGCCATCTGCCTCGATCCACTGGGGGTTAGAGAAGACAGAGCAGAGACACAGAAAGCTCAGAAGCTCACATTGACCCAGGAGTACTTTCTATGTTAGAGCATGATGACAGAAGATCTGCCTCTATGGATGATGTCACAGCTAACAAAACGCCAGACCAGGTGTACCTTCTATGAAGAGAAACATGACAGAGAACAAAAAGTTAAAAGTTCAAATAACAACAAGTAATGCAAATTGGAGAGCAGTAGGAGAACTCAGCAGAGTGAGGAAAATAGACCCTGATGTCCTCCAGCAGCCTAAGCCTATAGCAGCATAACTATAGAGGTAGCTCAGGGTAACATAAGCCACTCTAACTATAAGCTTTATCAGATTTGTTTTATGGATAAAATGTGACAGTTATTTTTTGTTACGCAATTTATGTTCACTATGACGATGCTATGAGTTTGACGCTCTATCGCCATGAGATTTGACAGATTATCATTTGTAATTTGTTTTGCTTCTAACGCACAAATAGTCACTGCTTGGAGTTGGTTTATCACAAAAATCCAATCAAAAGAAGCCCTAAAAATCAGGTAAAATAAGATAAGAACAGTAGAGGAGGCGGCCTCAGTATCTGTCTGTCAAACTTGTGCCTGGCAAACCTCCTTCTCCTCTGGTGGTCCCACCACACTTCACACCTTCACATGTGCCTGAACGACCTCACACATTGGCCTAGTTAGACATCCTATAAGCATGTGTGTGTGTGGGAGGTGGGGGTGGGGCTAGGGCATGGAGGGGGATGGTGTGGGGGAGGTAGCATTAAAGGTTACGTGGGGGGGACTCTGGTCGATTGTCCCATTTGGTTCGTGTTGGCCCCATTTCCGGGTGGGCGGGTCTGTGGGTCGTCTGGTCTGGGGCCGGGATGGGGGGGTCAGGACCGAAGCATGGGCCGGGAAGGTCGGGTTGTTGTGGTGCCCCCCCCATCTTGATTTTAGGTTTCACTTACCGGGTCCGGGTACCCCTTTGGGGGTGTTGGTGCCTGGACCTGGGAATATCGGGTGTGTGTGGTAAGTGCGGGTGTCTGTAAAGAGTCCTGTTTTATTTTTATTTTTTTGTAGGAGTGTTTGCATGTGGGGGCATGTATACGTAGTCTTCTGTTTGTTTATTTGTCAGGTTGGGTTTGTACTGCCCCCTCTCCCAGGACATCTCAGGTCTCCACTAAGTGTGGAGCCCATCCCCCCCGTCCTGCTCCCCTCTGCTGGCTAGCGCCTTGGCCTCGTGGTGCATCGGTGGTATTCGGTGTACGAGGCTTGGTGCCCGGTTTGCTGATGGTGGCTGATTCGCGAGGCCTGACCGCCTGTGGCTCGGTCGGGGCCTCCGCCGGAGGGCGGGGCACCCCTGGGACCTCGGGTCCTTGGGGCCCAGGGCCGGATGCACTCCGCCGTAGCTGGCTGCCACCGGAGCCCACTGGCTCGTCCCTGCGGCTCCCCGGGGCTTCGGCATTGTGGCTGTTGGCGGGTTTCCTTGGGGCCGTCTCTCCTCTTCCCTTGGTTGGAGAGGCAGATTTCCTGGGTTGGTCCCTCTTGGGCACCTTTGCTGTGGGGGTCCCTTTGGGCATCTGGGGTTTTGGTTCCCCTGGCGTCTGCCTCGGTGCTCTGGGGGCGTGGGTCTTTGGCTCGTCACAACTACTATTGAGCATTTTTCTCATAGATAAACTTACAGGTGCCTGGATTCAGGTGCTTACAGATTCACTTCTATGGAAAAAAACCCTATAATTATCTTCTCCTGTCACTTTATACATGTCGTATTGATTAATACTGTATATTCTTCAGCGATGGTATTAAGGCTTTGGTTGATTGTATCATTAATACTTTATCAACTGGTTGTGCTGTTCTTTTTACATCTCTCTTTGCAGGTGAAGAAGCAGACTGAGGATGTATCGTTCTCTCCCTTTTCTCTCCTCTTCTTCTTTCACCTTTTCTCCTTTTTTTCAGTGTCCATATAACATGAAATATTCCCTGCATTAATAAAGCTTCTTGCATGTATAAATCAAGCAGAGCAACATGGCGAATGCAGTAAGGCTCAGCTTGTGAAAGTAAAATCTGTCGGGCTCTTCTTGGCATTAAGACAACAATTGTTATTGCCACATTGCCAGACAGGACACTGTAAAAAAAAATAAAAAAGACATCCCATAAGCAACCTTGATCCATATGACTCACAGGATGGACAGGAGGGGTCGTGGCTCATATGACCTTGATGCCCCCATTGGTAGAAATAACGCTTTAAAAACCTGCCATCTCCAACCCATAAATACAACTGACAAAGCCTTTCAGATTAAAGTTAAACCATCTTTGAGAAACATAAAAATAATTCACTTTAACTTCCATCAAATACTGTTAAATAGGGCCTATTTTTCTCACTCTACTGATTTCTACTGTTCTCCAGTTTTGCATTGCTTGTCATCATTTCAGCTTTTAACTTTTTGCTCTCTCTCTTTTTTTTTCATAGTAGGTACACCTGGTCTGGCGTTCTGTTAGCTGTGACATCATCCAGGGGGGACAGATCACCCGCTATTACCATCTAATGTAGAACAGATTCCTAGATCAATGTGTGCTTCTGTGCTTTTTTGTCTCTCTTGTTGTGTCTCTGCTCTGTCTTCTGTAACCCCCAGTCGGTCGAGGCAGATGACCGTTCATACTGAGCCCAGTTCTGCTGGAGGTTTTTCCTTCCCGTTAATGGGTGGTTTTTCTTTCCACTGTCGCTTCATGCTTGCTCAGTATGAGGGATTGCAGCAAAGCCATGTACAATGCAGACGACTCTCCCTGTGGCTCTACGCTTCTCCAGGAGTGAATGCTGCTTGTCGGGACTTTGATGCAATCAACTGGTTCCCTTATATAGGAAATTTTTGACCAATCTGTATAATCTGACCCAATCTGTATAATATGATTGAATTTGACTTTGTAAAGTGCCTCGAGATGACATGTTTCATGAATTGGCGCTATATAAATACAATTGAATTGAATTGAAACATCACTTTTGATCACTGCCATTTATGTTTGTATGATGTGGAGGGAATTTTGTTCCAACATTGCTGCAAGCAAAGAATAAGTTTCATAAATGGAAATTTTAAAAACCAACAAAATGTTCTGCAAATGGAAATAAAAAATGACAAACTTCTTAATAAAAAAATCGTTTTGAGAGTAACGTTGCTGTTTACTCAGATTTTATTTGATCAGAAAATAATTTATAAAACATTTTTTTCTCATTTTAGTTTCTTACATTTTTTTTTACTGATTTTATATTTTCAAAATTCTTTTTTTCAAATTGAGTTTTATGAATTGCATTCTTTTCAAATTATGTTAGCAACAACATTTTATTGGTCAATGTGCTTCAAGAGCGAGAAGTGAAGAGAATGTGATCTGCAAAACACAATTTCACAAGAATGTAATGATTCACGACAGGGAACCCAGGATTCAGCCAGATAAGCAGAGGTCTCGGAAAAAGGCTGTTTAACAGAAGAAAACAAAACAGGCAAAAAAAACTAAAATGACCGTCGAACCAAAAAGGGACGGCACGTTACAAAAACAGACGGGTCAGGCAAACTCTCAATCAAAAGGCAAACCAGGTCAGGCAACTCACAAGCAGTCCGAAAAAGGCAGGAACAGAAACAGGTTTTTAACAGGTCCGGCTGGCTCAGATCCTCGGGGACAGACAGGGTCAAAATCAACAGACAAAAAAACAGGAACAGGATTATGCTGGACAGAGACTCACCCGAATGCACGGAAAGATGATCTGGCACTGATGACTGGTTTGAACGCAGTTTATATGGAGGTGGAAACAGGTGGAACCAGTGAGAGATGATTGCAGGCGGGGTGGAGCTGAGGAAGTGTGCTGAGTGAATAATCAGACCAGGCATCAGTGCCGAGATCCTAGCGGAACTCAAAAACAAGACAGACAGAACATAATCAATAACAGAATTCAAACAGAAACGAACCCAAAACAGGACCCTAAACCAAGGCAGAAATTCAAACTCTTACAAAGAATCTCAAAAAGAGAAATTTGAAAAAAATCAATTTGAAAAAATAAAATCTGAAAAAATATATATATATTTTGAAAAAGAAATCTCAGAAAACACCAAAGTTACTCTAAAAGCCTTTTTTTTATTTAGAAGTTTTGCAAAGCTTAATTTTTGGATTGCATTTTTTTCAAATTTCCATTCACAAAACATATTCTTTGCTTGGAACAATATTGGAACAAAATTTACACCATACATTTGAAAAGCACCTCAACACAATCAGCAGCAAGAGGTCTGATACCAACGGTTTCTGGAAACATGTTCACTGTGACTGTGACATCTCTTCAAGCTTCGTTTGACTCCCTACAGTATGAGTAACTGTTTCCACTATGATCTAACCGTACCACAACACCACAAAACTGTGGAAATCACTGCTAAATGTGAAGTGTGTGGTGCGTTTAGCTCAGTTTGATGTCATTTGTCAACATATGAGGTCTCTTTAACCGAGGGATCACTGTTGTCCAAAATGTGCCAGGCCCACTTTGGGGTTTCATATTTAAACTGTGGTTCCTCCTGGGCACAGCGTATTGATTTATGTGTTTTATTGGAAGTTGGATACAGTGGTGAGGATCTGGAGAAAGCCTATCCTCTCTAACTTTACAAACACTCAGTCAACTTCAGAACAAAAACAAAAAAACTCTTAAATTACTCTCTTTCTTGTTCCTCATCTACCTGAATTGCTATCTAGAACTCAAAAAATAAAAAAAATAAAATCGTTCCAGAGCAATCTGGGAAATTAAAACTGATTTACAGGGAGGGAAATATAAGAACAAACTATAAAAACTTTATTTGAAATTGATAGGATATTGAATTATTTATTAAAAAGTAGGAGTTTCCATTTTAAGGTCTGAACATAACAGAGGGAAACAATCTGCTTTTCATTCAATTCCAGAAAGTTGTATATTTTGCGTATGAAGATTTTAATCTTCATCCTTAAACTGAAATCATGATATCATCCCCTCTGTGGTGGTGTAGCAGGCTACCTCCATGTCTTTAATACAGAGGACCCTTGTTCGAAACCTGGCTGCATCAGGAAGGTCATACGATGTAAGAACCCCGCTAGGTCTGTGTGTAAATTGTAGTGTCTGCTGTGGTGACCCCTGAATAAGAGAGCAGCTAAAAGGACTTGCCTGCTGTCGGTGGTCAAAGGGCCAGAGGTCCTGATTGTATGGCAGTCCTGCTTCTGTCAGTCTGCCCCAGGATAGCAGTGGCTAAAATGTAACTTATCTGCATATTCAATTTTATTTATATAGCACCAATTCACAACAAATTCAATTTAAATCAAATCCTCCAGGTTGGTCAGAAAGTTTCCTCTCTAAGGAAACCCAGCAGGTTGCATCAAGTCTCTCCAAGCAGCATTCACTCCTCCTGAAAGAGCGTAGAGCCACAGTGGACAGTCGTCTGCATTGTTGATGGCTTTACAGCAATCCCTCATACTGGGCAAGCAGGAAGCGACAGTGGAAAGAAAAACTCCCCTTAAGGAAAAACCTCCAGCAGAACCAGAACCAGGCTCAGTGTGAACGCTCATCTGCCTCGACCCACTGGGGCTTAGAGAAGACAGAGCAGAGACACAGAAAGCACAGAAGCTCACATTGATCCAGGAGTACTTTCTATGTTAGATGGTAATAGAGGATGATCTGCCTCCCCTGGATGATGTCACAGCTAACAGAACGCCAGACCAGGTGTACCTTCTATGAAGAAAAAAATGCCAGAGAACAAATAGGTAAAAGATGAAATAACAACAAACAATGCAAATTGGAAAGCAGTAGGATAACTTAGTAGAGTGAGAGAAATAGACCCTGATGTCCTCCAGCAGCCTAGGCCTATCACAGCACAACTATAGAGGTAGCTCAGGGTAACATGAGCCACTCTAACTAGAAGCTTTGTCAAAAAGGAAAGTTTTAAGCCTAGTCTTAAAAGTAGACGGGGTGTCTGCCTCACGGACCAAAACTGGGAGTTGGTTCCACAGGAGAGGAGCCTGATAGCTAAAGGATCTGCCTCCCGTTCTACTTTTAGAGACTCTAGGAACCACCAGCAGACCTGCAGTCTGAGAGCGAAGTGCTCTGTTAGGAACATACGGGGTAATCAGAGCTCTGATATTAAGCTTAAAACTTTCCTTTTTGATAAAGCTTATAGTTAGAGTGGCTTAGGTTACCCTGAGCTACCTCTATAGTTATGCTGCTATAGGCTTAGGCTACTGGAGGGATCAGGGTCTATTTCTCTCACTCTGCTGAGTTCTCCTACTGTTCTCCAGTTTTGCATTGCTTGTCGTCATTTCAGCTTTTAACTTTTTGTTCTCTCTCTTTTTTTTTTTCTTCATAGTAGGTACACCTGGTCTGACGTTCTGTTAGCTGTGACATCATCCAGTGAAGACAGATCACCCGCTACTACCATATAATGTAGAACAGATTCCTGAATCAATGTGTGCTTCTGTGCTTTTTTGTCTGTCTTATTGTGTCTCTGCTCTGTCTTCTCTAACCCCCAGTCGGTCGAGGCAGATGACCGTTCATACTGAGCCTGGTTCTGGTTCTGCTGGAGGTTTTTCCTTAAGGGGAGTTTTTCTTTCCTCTGTCGCTTCATGCATGCCCAGTATGAGGGATTGCTGCAAAGCCATGGACAATACAGACGACTCTCCCTGTGGCTCTACACTTCTCCAGGAGGAGTGAATGCTGCTTGTCGGGACTTTGATGCAACCAACTGGGTTTCCATAGAGAGGAAACTTTTTGACCAATCTGTATAATATGATTGAATTTGACTTTGTACAGTGCCTTGAGATGACATGTATCATGAATTGGCGCTATATAAATAAAATTGAATTGAATTGAATTGATATATGATGGACCCTGATTATTAAGGGCATATTCATTTCCTCTATCCTTCTGGTTTAGGTAACCAGACACCAACTGGTATGAGTTTATATGAATAAGGTTACTGTTGTCTGGAAATATGGTGCAGCGATGTGTTCAGGAGCACGGGCATTATGGTGGATAGGTAACACTTTTCCCTCTTTTTGTTGTTTCTTTGCTTTAATAAGGACGTCACATGGTTAGCATTTCAATGATATAGTCATATAATGCTAGAACTATCATTCAATGTTTTAATGCTACTCTATGAAAAATAAAGTATATTTAAAAAAAACCTAGGTGTGAGCTCCCACTCCATCTCAAGGCCAACACAAAACCACACAACCAACCATGCGACATCTCAAGGTCAATAAGCCAGAATCAACTATAATCTTAACTTGCATCAGAAATGTCAAGCCACGGGAGATTCATTTCATGTTTTTGAGCGAGTTAAAATTTATCTAGAGACGATGATACACCCTACCCTTTTTGTTTTATATCATATATTCATTTCTTTATTCATTAAGATGTTTATTTTAAACTTAGCCTTATTGTTATTTTCATTCAAGATTTGCATCAACGAATATCTGGTGAGATTTCGTTGCAAAAGCTCAGAAAAGATGCAGAAATTGAAACAGCATATTGTCTTCTTGTGTATAGAATAAGCAGAATTTCAACAAAACTAGAACTAATAGAATAGTAGAAAAGGTAAAGAATGTCAAAAATACTGACAATTGTAAACATACATATGTTGCATATTGAAAGAAAGAATTTGAAATTGATTAAGTTTTAAGCCCCAAAAATCTGGGACCATTTCATTTAATATTGTTTTTTTTGCTCAGTTTCCTTTGTAAATGTGTAAGAATTTCTCCTTTCACCATTCCCCCCTGGATTCAGAGCTTGTTTACTCTCCCAGACCACAGCACTGACTCGCATCCATGAAATGATGCAATTAAGGTTCCTACTGGGGGCTCAATCTGTCATGTTAGCACATGCTAAACCCCCGCGGAGGTGTGAGAGTAGCACTGAGCGTCAGAGCGACAGCTACAACTGACTGCTCGCTTGACGGGATCACCTGCCCTGCAGCTGAAGGAAAATGGAAAACTTGGAAAGAGTGAAAACGGCACTGATGGGGAAGTATTTTCTGAGGAAGCAGGATGTGTGTGTCGCTATCAGTGCCTCAGAGAAACACATCCACCTTTCACAATGAGAGAAAAAAATTTATTCTTTGAGTCCAAATTCATGAAATGAGACAAAAAGGACTGTTTAGAACCTAATTGAATAAAAGTCTAGTTGATGACTTTATGCAATCTGCCTGGTTTCCTGACATAGAAAACATTTTGAGCAATCTGTCTGGATGATGTGATTGAATTGACTTTGGAAATTGCCTTGAGATAATATGTGTCGTGAACTGGTGCAATACTGTATAAATTAGCTGAATTGACTTGAAAAGGACTACAAAACATTGCCCATGCTATTAGTATCCTTTATTGTGGAACTTCTATACAGATATTGGTTAAAAAAGACTGCTTATTTTGCCACTTCTATCTTCTTATTGCCGTTGTGACTTACATTCGCATCAGCAGATAATTATGGGAGGGCGAGAGCGATGGTGTAGAAAATGATACAAAAGAAAGCCACAAAAGGCTGACTATCCTGTAAAAAACAGAACCATTATGATGCAACAGTTCATATTTCTTACATTGTATGATTGCAAAAACAGCAAATCAAAATTGATACTTTTTTTCAGAATTTTTCCATCTCAAACCTTTCCAGAAAGTTACTGCTGTTTACATCCAAACTACTGTGCGTGTCTGACTGCAGTCTGCAGCGTTACGTGCCTGTTTGCACAAAGTCAAAGTTCTTCAAACTAAGAAAGTATCTTTCATCATAAACCTGCTCAAGACCGTCTTACCCATAGACATTATATACGTAGACGCCTCATCCTGCGTCGCCGCCATATTGGATGGGTCTCTCCTACTCTAGGCTGGCATAGCAGGCAACGGGAGTAAACGCAGATGGAGCAACTTTGCCCGTATTCTTCCGGAGATAACTACTGAAAGTACACTCAACAAAAATATAAACGCAACACTTTTGGTTTTGCTCCAATTTTTTATGAGATGAACTCAAAGATCTAAAACTTTTTCCACATACACAATATCACCATTTCCCTCAAATATTGTTCACAAAGCAGTCTAAATCTGTGATAGTGAGCACTTCTCCTTTGCTGAGATAATCCATCCCACCTCACAGGTGTGACTTCGCTATTGGGTGCTACTTTGTGTTAGTCTATACCAAGAAATTCAGAACAAAGAACTTTTAAAATATATAGAAGTTCAAGACGTGTAAATACTTTTGCAAGGGTAGCTTTCAGCATTTTCTTTTTATTTCTTCCACAATTGAAAGCACCAGATCTGCTGCTCCTAAAAAAAAACACAAAAGAAAAACAAGCTTTTTGCTGAACCAGAGGAAAGACTTGCTTTCTGGCATGGAGACCAATAAACAAGAGTCAGTTTTACTTTCAAAGTTTTTCATTGAAGACAAAAAATGAAGAAACTAACCAAAGATTAAAATTGTTCATTGGGTATTGCATACTGCTACCCAATACTCATCTCTTGTGAGTCAGGTGTTCTGTATCAATTAAAGTAAAATGTGGGTGTGGATTAAGTGTCTGTCTGCAGGTTTGTTCAGAAGCTTGAGGATCTGCTGCTTTGGAGCAAATCTGCGTTTTGATGTTCTGCTGGGACGTATCTGATCTATACGAGACTGCGCCTGGTTGTCAAAGGCAACATGTCGCTCTTGCTCTGCTTCCCTTCTCTGATCCGCAGTCTGTCGTGGAAGATAAACAACTGATGTGGGCTGGAATGGACCACCAAAGTGTAAGTTTCCATGCAGGGGTACATCCTCTAAGCAAAGCAGAGACATTTTCTGCAACACATTAAAAAAAAAAGCTATGCAAATGGTTTACGGCAGCGCTCGCGTGGCTGTATTGTTACATTAATCTGTATACACTGCGGCTCCGCTTCGCAGGAGCCTTTGTTTGTCTTCACTTTTAATCTGCAGGGCTCATCTTGAGTTTACATCACTCAGATTCGGCAGAAAGAACACCAGCCTCAGAGTTGCTGCATGGAAAACAGCTAAAGGTAGGGTCAGACGCTCTCTGTGTGGATGTGGTGCAGTCCATGCGGCACCGGACCACCGCCGCATAGCAATGGCAAGGCAGTCAGGTTTATTTGTAAAGCACATTTCAGTAACAGAATAATTCAAAGTACTGAACATGAACAGAATATAAGGAAAGAAAACATTACAGAGGAAACCACATTGGAGTGGAACAGTAGCAGGTTAAGATATAAGACAAGTTGGACTATAAACTTCAACATTAACATTCAAAGGCAGCTCTAAACAAATCAGGGTGTCAGCACTTTTACAGTTTTCTGTGAGTTTGTTCCAGATTAGTGGAGCATAGGAACTAAATGCTGCTTCTCCATGTTTGGTTCTGGTTCTGGATATTCAGAGCAGACTTGTGCCAGAACACCTGAGTGGTCTAGAGGGTTGATAACAAATGTATCCAGTGTAAGGAATTGAGAATGTTGGTTGTTTTGCACATTTCTACATGTGGACAGGATTCCCTGGATCATCAAAACATGCAACTTCAGCATAAGATCCCTTCAGACAGGGTTTATCGTGGCTGCGCCTGTCCCCTGGTAGAGCAGGAATCTTGTTCTTGCAGTTTTCCAACAAAATTATAACCAGAATGTATATGTTGTCTGCACATTTTTTTAGACTTCATCCACCATTGGACAGTGGTTGTTGCATCAACCACTGTCCTCCAACCGTCCTCGACACGACACAAAATCTCTGTGTAAATGTTTAATTTCTGTTTGAGTCAGCCAGACATTGTGCCTCCTTTCTTATAGATTGGGATTTTACTGTAGGCATACTGAGAAATATTTCTCTGAATCGAATCAAATAAATTTCCTAAAAAAAAGATCAACATATTTATTTAAAGTTTCAGCAAAGAAACCAAGAACAAAGCAAATAAAACGACATGTTTTAGTAGGACTAAATGGCCTGAAAAAACAACAACATGGCTCTGAGCATTGTTTCCGTATCAGAAAAAAAAACTGCAAAGTTAAATAAACACATCAATTGGGCATTCTTCAAGAACTAGAGAATTGCATATTTCGATTGGGGGATTGCTGCAGCGACAAAGAAACAAGGCTTGTTGCTTTGCAGAAAGCACTGGCAGCTCACCCTCAGCGCCACGACAAAACAGTAAAGCATAGATGGCGTATAAAAATTTTTGGCAGGTCTGGTGTCTTTTGCATGGCTCTCTGGTGGCGCTACCTCAACCCTGCCTAATCCTTAATCCTCGTTTTGGTACAGAGACTGCCTGTGGTGCTGCTGCGCTGTGTGCATCCTAATCTCTCCACAGCTCTGTGTCTAATGGCCGCGCCGCCTCTCTGCAGCCTGTGTGCCTCCACTTCAGCTGCAGCCCAAACAGGCATGACAGAGAGAGGAAACGGGAAGAAGAGGAACGAGTTAAAGGTTTTCCTTTAACAAAAATATACGGTTTATCAATTTCATTCACTTTGGGGTGGGATAAAGTCATAAATGATGTCAAAAAAAGATTGTTTCAGGAATATTGCAAAAGCATTTTGATTTTTTTTGATTTTCAATTCAATTTTATTTATATAGCGCCAATTCATGATACATGTCATCTCAAGTCACTTTCCAAAGTCAGACTCCATCAGATCCTCCAGGTTGGTCAGAAAGTTTCCTCTCTAGGAAACCCAGCAGGTTGCATCAAGTCTCTCCAAGCAGCATTCACACCTCCTGAAAGAGCGTAGAGCCACAGTGGACAGTCGTCTGCATTGTTGATGGCTTTGCAGCAATCCCTCATACTGACCATGCATGAAGCGACAGTGGAGAGGAAAACTCCCCTTTAACAGGGAGGAGAACCTCCAGCAGAACCAGAACCAGGCTCAGTGTGAACGCTCATCTGCCTCGACCCACTGGGCTTAGAGAAGACAGAGCAGAGACACAGAAAGAGAGACAAATCATTTTGGAAATTATTAATTTGCAGTCATTCGTTTTGATTAATACTGGTCAGGTTCAAGTCTTGTTAACCACATATTTAGTTGGACCAAAGCTTCCGCAGTGATAAAAAATGTTGCATTTTGTTTGGTTTTGGTGGTGACAGTCCGCATCGCTTTCGCACCTTTCTGCAGTAAAACCTACGAATTCTTCTGAAACATTGAAGCAGCACCAAGATGAAAGGAGTTGCTGGTTATTTAAGCCTTATAGCCTAACAGGAAGCAGGTCTGAATCCTCATTTACAGATGGTTTTAGAAAGTTTGAGCTAGCAAACGTATTCTGTGTAAGTTTTTATCTGCACATAATTTTTTAAATATGTTTTAGGAAGTCCAGTTAAACAATTCAGGCGGGGTAGTGGAAGGAAAGAATAGGCAAAAGTCTTTGTTCAAAAAGGACATTTGGAAATAAAGCTTCTTCATTTTCAATGTTTTATTTCAGGCTTTAGGTTATTTTTTATTGACAATCTGAGGAAGCTTGACACCTTTGTTTTGCTTTGCTTTTCCTTTATGTTGTGAAATGGTTCTGTAGTTCCTGTCAAGCCACCAGACCTGAGTTACCCCCTTAGTTTTTTTACTCCTCAGTCCAACACCTGCCTCTAGTTCTCAGATTACCCCACCTTTGTCCTCCGTGTAATCTCCTCCCTCAGTGTAGAAATACTCCCCCGTTGTCCGACGCTCCTGTTTCCTGTCTGGTCTCGTCATTCTGTGGGATCATTCGTTTATTAGAAGTGTTTAAGTTTTGTTCGTCAGCTCGACCGGCTGTGTCTGGGTTTGGAGAACCTCAGGATTGTTCTGCAAGATAAATAACGTTTTACTTTATGAAGCGTGCTAATGGATATTCACCTTTAAGATCTAAACCTGGTCAACATTCCCAAAGCTACACTTTAAATACGGACTTTTCCATACACTGGCTTTTTTTTGCTGGATTTATTCAGAATGTGGTTTAAGAATAAACTCTGATGTGTTCAGGCTAAAACCATTTCAGACAGACACCTTCTGTAAGGTCATCAAATCTAATTTCTGCTAAATATTTCTATTAAAGTTTATTTGCACAGGAGCAAAAACTGGTACCACCATACCATTCTGAATAAAATTTTCTGCTTGATGCAGGTGTGAAATATAACACTGGAAAAGTCATTTTTTTAAAAAGTGTAATTACTAAATTAGCAAATTTGAAAAAAAATCTCTGGAAATGTCCTTCGATATATGTCAAACAAGTTGTGTGAAAAAAAAAATCAACACATGGTTTAAGCTCGGTCAAATATTATAATTGTAGATCTGTACATGCAAACTGAAATAGTTAAATGTTAAAAATATCTTATTTTTATTTAAATAAACAGGTTTATGTGCAAATAAGCAATTCTTTGCATTTTTGTATCAGGCTTTATGGTCTAAAACGCTCTGACAGAGGCTTCTAATCTTTGCAGGTAAATATTAGATATAAAGGTGTGGATCTATTGCATTTCTTTTCATGCCAAAAAAAGGTTTTGTCCTGAGTCCAAACTATCAACATTTTAGCTACACAACATACCTGAGTTTAATTTGTATTTTAAAGGGAAATTTGAAATAATGAACAGCTTCTCAGAAGAAAAAAAACCTGCACGTGTTAAGGTGGATGCTTAGAATCATAGAAAATGGGTTTAAAGTTGCCGCTGTCAGGCCCAGAAGCCACATTCTTCTTCTTGAACCTCGCACATTGTCCTCCTGTCAAACCCATCCCAGTTGTCCTCGTCACATCCTCGCAGGTGTCCTGCCTGCTGACCTTATCGCTGACCTTTAGCCTTTAAACCCTCCCACCTGGGCGACACCTTTGCCAACCCTCTCTGAACTCTGACCCCCCGGACCGTGGATCATCCCGGGGGTCACCTGTTAAAAGCATTTCTGCAGCAGCGAGGTGGTGTTGAAAGTCTCGGCTCATAAATCAGAGAAGGACCCTCGGCGTGATGATACACCCGTACTTTGACATGCAGCAGGATTTGTGCTCAGGTCTTGCTTTGGTGGGGGCTTTTCTAAAAAGAAAAAAAAAGGCCTAAACATCAAGGAAGCTTGATTTACTACTGACTGTTATATTAAAGACTATTTGTTGTAGTAGGTAGAAAATAACACGAAATCCTTAAATTTTTCAAACGTCTCCTTTAAATTTCACTAGAAACCAGTCTTTTCTTTTAAACATATTATATATATGCACACATATAACATCTTCTGCATGTTTTCTGGCTGGTAATCACTGGTGCCAGAGTCATCTGCAGCCTCTTTCAGTTTCTATATATTAAATGCAACTTGTAATGTAAATTTTACCTCATGGATTTATCGGAGTCCCTCCGATCTTATTATTTGTAATAATAAGTAATATTATTAAATAATAATTTCCTGTTTCCCTTGGTCACAAATATGACAAAACTCAAAGGCCCATTTCCCTTAGTTAATTTAAGTCAATTTAATTTCATTTGATTTATATAGCACCAATTCAGAACACGCATCATCTCAAGGCACTACAAAGTCAAATTCAATCAAATCATACAGACAGACTGGTCAAAAGGTTTCCTATTTAAGGAAACCCAGCAGATTGTACCGAGCGTGCATGAAGCGACAGTGGAGAGGAAAACTCCCCTTTAACAGGGAGGAGAACCTCCAGCAGAACCAGAACCAGGCTCAGTGTGAACGCTCATCTGCCTCGACCCACTGGGGGTCAGAGAAGACAGAGCAGAGACACAGAAAGCACAGAAGCTCACATTGATCCAGGAGTACTTTCTATGTTAGATGGTAATAGAGGATGATCTGCCTCCCCTGATGATGTCACAGCTAACAGAACACCAGGCCAGGTGTACCTTCTATGAAGAAAAAAATGACAGAGAACAAAATGTTAAAAGTTGTAAATAACAACAAACAATTCAAATTGGAGAGCAGTAGGAGAACTCAGCAGAGTGATAAAAATAGATCCTGATGTCCTCCAGTAGCCTAAGCCTATAGCAGCATAACTACAGAGATAGCTCAGGGTAACATGAGCCACTCTAACTAGAAGCTTTGTCAAAAAGGAAACTTTTAAGATTAGTCTTAAAAGTAGACGGGGTGTCTGCCTCACGGACCAAAACTGGGAGTTGGTTCCACAGGAGAGGAGCCTGATAGCTAAAGGATCTGCCTCCCATTCTACTTTTAGAGACTCTAGGAACCACCAGCAGACCTGCAGTCTGAGAGCAAAGTGCTCTGTTAGGAACATACGGGGTAATCAGAGCTCTGATATAAGATGGAGCTTGATTATTAAGGGCTTTATACGTTAGAAGAAGAATTTTAAATTCTATTCTTGATTTAACAGGAAGCCAATGAAGGGATGCTAAAATAGGAGAAATGTGATCCCTCTGGTTGATTTTCATCAGAACTCTTAAAGTAAAGGTTTAATAACAGCTACTTTAAAAGCCTGTGGTACATATCCATTTACTAAGGACAGATTAATCAGGTCTAAAATAGGGGCATTAATCAAAGGGAATACCTCCTCAAATAACTTGGTTGGGATTGGGTCTAACATACAGGTAGAAGGTTTAGATGAAGCTAAACTTTTAGATAGCTCAGAAAGCTCTACTGCTTCTAAACAGTTCAAACACCGATCAGGTTCTAAAGATTCCTCCAACACTGCCTTACTTACTGAGGACGAGGTAATCATGTTTGGGAGGATGCCAATTATTTTATTTTTAATGTAACCAATTTTATTTATGAAGAATCCCATAAAGTCATTACTGCTGAGAGCTAAGGGAATGGATGGATCTACAGAGCTGTGACTCTGGGTAAGTTTGGCAACTGTACTAAAGAGAAACCAGGGATTATTTTTATTCTCCTCTATTAATGATGAAAAATATGCTACTCTAACTCTGCGAAGGGTCTTTTTATACAACAATAGACTGTTTTTCCAGATTAGGTAGGATTCCTCTTGGTGTGTAGAGCGCCATTTTCTCTCCAATTTCCTAACATTGTGCTTCAAAGAACACAGCTCTAAATTAAACCAGGAGGCCAGCTACATTTTCTAATGCAAAACACAACAAGGAAGTGACACTGTCAACAAAAGTGTCAATTTGTGAAGGTTAAGAAACAACATTGTTGCCATCTGCAGGGCATTTCTGTAATACTGAGGATATTGGAAGGGGGACAGACTCTTTAAAGTTTGATACAGCATTATCTGATAAAGAACTACTATAATGAAATCTTCTATTGGGGGTGGAGAATTCAGTTAAATTTAACTCAAAGGTTAATAAAAAATGGTCAGATAGGACAGGGTTGTGAGAGCAGACAATATGCTGAAGTGGCCCTCAGTGAAACTGATTTCGACTCCCCTGATCTAAGTCATAAATGAAGTCACTGCTGAAAAGAAGCTATGATTTATCTTTGTCTTTCAAACGTGCTCAGTTTACTTTAGATTTTGTGCAAAACTAGATCAGAAATACATCCAAATGGTGCTGTTGCACTCCCACATGTCACTATTATGTATGAACATGTACATTTAACAAAAAAACCATAAAAGACTGCACGTGTGACCACCAACAAAGTTCCAGGAATCATATTTTTTTACCATAATTGGATTCGCTCGCCTTCTTCATTTATGATGGATATGTTGCATTTTTCGAGCAATTTGAGGTGGGGAGCAAGCCTTGAATGATATCTGATCTCGTTGTGGGGCATCCCTTTTCAGCTCGAGGAATCAAAGACCACCGGAGTGTTACACCTCTAATGTGGTCAGAGGAGGAGGAGGGAGGAGGGGCAGGATCTGCAGTTTTGGCCCCAAAACATCTCGATTCTCTCCCACCCGGTCCACGCTGGCAGATGGAGGAGAGCACTGCTCGACTCTCTGATCGACTCCTGCACTTGCCACACACTGAGAGAGCGCCGGTAACATTTGTCATTCTGCTTTACTGTCGACGGCCACTTTCTTTTCCTTTTCGCCCACACCCCCCCTCCTTCTCCCCCCTTCCTCTTTGGCAGGCAGGAGTAGGTTTAATTGTATTGTGTATGACAGACCGAAGCCTGACACTAATTCGATACAGACTGTGGACAGCTATTTTGTGGTTTCCTTCCACCTCACTAACTGATGTGTGGTGGTGACACATTTGACAAAAACCATCCCAAGGTGGAGGGTTTGGGTGAGGCCCTCAGCATGTTCAGAGAGAAAACGAACCATTTCACAATTTACCTTTAAAAGCACCTCCTAGGCTGACTTCTTTTTCCTCAAACTTGTTATTTCCAGTAATCTTATAATGTATTCCGAAAGAAACCGTCAAATGTGTCGTCAGATGTAAGCTTTTTTTCTAAACTGCCCGAGCTAGCATAAAAATGTCCGGTGCTTTAATATTTTAGTCGGGATAAAGCTGTATGAAACATTTTATATCATGATTATCTATACGTTTTTTTATTATCGCATTATTTTACAATGTGTTGAAAATAAAAAAATGGAGTCAAACAAAGCAGGCTCCAATGAAAACAATTTGTTTGTCTCAGATGGAGATCCGGGTCAGTTAAGTTTCACTGTTTGTCAGTAGCTTCCTTTTTGACTTGCAAACCACTTACAACAAATACAATAAAGTTATTAAAATCAATATTTTTCCTATAACTGATAACTCAGGGGCTCTGCAGCAGTTTAAAATGCTTGAAACGACCATCTTCCTTTTTGTAGCCACCTTCCCTGTGATGAGAGCGGCCGGCTGTGCGTTAATAACTGAAGTTTCTCACATTGTGACATAAAACGGCATGTTTGCGCTCTTTGTACTACATTACTTATATGAGATCTACCAAACTCATGGGCATGCAGCACAACACATATATGAATAATGAGAAATCTGTGCAGAGACATCGGGCAAACCTCCCAACTTCAAACGTTTGATAGATGTCGCATTGGATAACATGCAGCGGTTGTTTTTTTGTCACATGTAAGCATTTTGCATCATCAAAAAAAGTGTTATTACATTGAAGGAAAACCTGCATAAATAGAAAACAGCTTTTGAATTATTAAAACATGATAGCCCTTGCTGCAACTAAGTGTTGGTGATAACAGGCAATGAATCTTTTAGATTGTTGTGGAGTTTTTTCCCCCCCTGAACAGAACCTGTCTGACCTCATGAAGTAGGCTAGAACATCTTAGAAGCAACACATTATGGGCCTAATTCAAAGAAATTCAAGGCCACTGCTATAGGGTCAGGAAAAAGTAAGCTAACGTCTCTGCAAACCTCACACATCCAGGACACAAACTGTTCAGACTTTTACCTTCAGGTACGTTTTTGGTAAAAACCACCCGCCAACAGAAATAGTTTCTGCCTCCAGGTTGTTAATCCGATGAACATTTAACAGTCGGAGCACCAGGATCGATATCACGCTTATCTGCACTAATCAAATCCCGTTGTATATTTATATGTTTACAAGGAAATAACAATTTTATTTCCCGTCAGTTATATATATATATATCTATATATATATATATATATATATATTGCTCAAAAAATAAAGGGCACACTTAAACAACACAATGTAACTCCAGGTCAATCACACTTCTGTGAAATCAAATTGTCCACTTTAGAAGCAACACTGATTGACAATTAATTTCACCTGCTGTTGTGCAAATGGAATAGACAACAGGTGGAAACTACAGGCAATTAGCAAGACCTCCCTATAAAGGAGTGGTTTTGCAGGTGGTGACCACAGACCGTGTGGTCACCACCAGAAAGTCAAAGTCCTCCAGCCAGAAAGTCCTCTGCTTTCTGGCTGTTGTTTTGGTCACTTCTGAACTCTAGTTGCAGCATAAGACGAAGTCTACAACCCACACAAGTGGCTCAGGTAGTGCAGCTCGTCCAGGATGGCACATCAATGCGCGCTGTGGCAAGAAGGTTTGCTGTGTCTGTTAGCGTAGTGTCCAGAACATGGAATAGGTACCAGGAGACAGACCAGTACACCAGGAGATGTGGAGGAGGCCATAGGAGGGCAAACACCCTGCAGCAGGACCACTACCTCCGCCTTTCTGCAAGGAAGAACAGGAGGAGCACTGCCAGAGCCCTGCAACAGGCCACAGATATGCATGTGTCTGCTCAAACGCCCAGAAACAGACTCCATGAGGGTGGTTTGAGGGCCCGACGTCCACATATAGGGCCTGTACTTACAGCCCAACACCGTGCAGGACGATTGGCATTTGCCAGAGTACACCAAGATTGGCAAATTCACCACTGGGTACCTGTACTCTTCACAGATGCCATTAGGTACAGAGATGAGATCCTCAGACCCGTTGTGAGACCACATGCTGGTGCGGTTGGTCCTGGGTTCCTCCTAATGCAAGACAACGCTAGACCTCATGTGGCTGGAGTTTGTCAGCAGTTCCTGCAAGACGAAGGCATTGGTGCTATGGACCGGCTCCATCCACCAACGGATGCGTTAGTCCAGGTCTGGGAGGAGAAATCTCAGGAGACCATCCATTACCTCATCAGGAGCATGCCCAGATGTTGGAGGGAGGTCATACAGAAACATGGAGGCCACACGCGCTACTGAGCCTCATTTTGACTTGTTTTAAGGACATTAAATCAAAGTTGGATCCTGTACTGTGTTTTTCCATTTTAGCTTTAAGTGTGGCTCCAAATCCAGACCTCTATGGGCTAAAAAATGTGATCTCCATTGATAATTTGTGTGTGATTTTGTTGTCAGCCCACTCAACTATGGAAAGAACAAAGCATTTAATAAGAATATTTCATTCATTCAGATCTAGATCGCGTTATTTTAGTGTTTCCTTTTATTTGTTTGAGCAGATATCGATACTTAGTCTCTTCGTTGAGAGCAGAGATGAACCAAAGCCCTCACACAAACGTGGTGAATAAAGCTGGTTCTGACTCTAATTCAGTCGTGTCTTGCCATCTCTGTGCCTGAAACCTTTACATCTGAAAAAATAAAAATATTGTTAATCTTCCCCAAAGTGTTGCAAAGATCTTCCCTCATTCTCACAAACTCAACAGTGTTTCTGGTCTCTTGCGCTGTTGCATTGTAAATGGCTTTTTCTTATTTCCTTTACTGGAATAAGTCAACATTTATCCATTATTAATCTTTAATAGTACTTGATAAATTGTGTTGTCAGGGCCGATTTTCTATGTGGAAAAAAACGTCTAAATCTTATAAATCGTTACGTTCTTTAAAGTGAAAACATGATTTAGGGTTTGGGAAATGTTGGGAAACTGCAGGCAGTGATTGTGGTTAAAATTAGAATAAAACGGCTCCGTGAGGAGAACGTAAGTCAGGGTAATGTCTGATGCCTCAGATACATGACCATGTGTTCCCGTCGCTCCGTGTGTGTCTGCTCAGTGAGCGGACCACCGGGCGCTCAGACGTGGACTTCGCCTTTGAGCTTAATACAACTGATTGCGCTCTGATCAGCCCTGGTAATAGTTAAAGCTTCAAAGACGCCACGTCTGAGGCTGCCAGGACTTATTTCCGACCATGAGATCTCGGTTTGAGCCTTCACAAAACACAGCAAGCTCTAAGATCGGAGCGTTTTCTCCCCCTAGCAATCTGAGCAGAGAAAAACCCAGTAAACGATTAGAAACCCTTGCCTATTTAGTCGGTAGGTAACAACACAGGTAAACTTGAAATAACAAGGAATTGGTGCTATATAGGATAAAAACAGACCTGGAGCTTTGGACAGCAGTGATATTTATGGAAAATTGAAAATGTAGATCCCAGCAGTCAAAGCAGAAAACAACATGAGGCAAAAAAAAAAAAACGAAACAGGGCAGAAATAGAGATGTTTTTAACCACTATTGGGCAGAAAAATTGCTGGAAACAAAGGAACAAGGCTCTGACAGCTGAGAACCTAGAAGCATGTGCTCGCTGAGGGAGTCAATTTTGATACAGAACAGATTTTGTAATTAGGAAGCAAGAACTGTGTGAGCAGGAGAAGCGGCGTGCCAGACTAACGGAGACAAAACAGTGGAAATAAGGAAACAAAGTGACATGAATTACACCACACACAAATCATTATGACTTTAACAAAACCCTAACATACCCATAAAAACGTGAAGTCATCAAAGACATCAGAAGACCAGCACAAATCAAAATCACCACAAAACCTAAACCATTACAGAGGGAAGATGAAGGCCTAAATCAACAAAAGCTCGCGTCCAAAACCAAATCTGCAGGCTACAGCTACAGCCACAGCTCATCGTGATAAAGATTCAGGGAGGAATTCATGAGGCAATGTTTAGCAAATGTCTGCTCCTGCTATTTGTTTTGTTTTTTTACCGGATTTACGACACCGATTAAATACGCACAGACACAAAAGTGTCCTTCAACTCCAGCGATTTGCACCTATCGTTGAGTCAGGTTAGAGTCGTCCTCACCTTAACCGCAAACACAGCAGATTCAATGAAATGATAAAACGGAGAAAAAATGTTTTACTATTATGCTTCATTCAGTAGAATTTCAGGTTATGGGTTCCTCAAAACTTTTAAAACAATTCAAAGAGGATTTTTAGAAGATCCATTTTCTCTGACACCGCAAAAAGGGAACTAAAAGTAAGTAAATTAGTGTATTTTTCCTTGACTTGAGCGTGTAAATAACACTGTTTGCCAATGGAATAGGATTTTTGCACTTAAAATAAGAACAATTCATCTCCATCATCTTATTTCAAGTGCAGGATATCTAATTATCTTATTTTAGGGGTACAAATATACATTTCACTGGCAAATAGTCTTATTTTAGCTGCTCAAATCAAGTAAAAATATACTAATTTCAAGAAAACTTTACTTACTTTCAGTTCCCTTTTTGCAGGGGATTAATTCAGAGGTACCCTACTCTATCCTGTGTGATTTCCCTCACCTGTTGGCATGTAAAGTCATGTGAAGGTTGATCTTTTCTTTTTTTATTCCTCTCCGGTGTCCAAATTAACACTAGCTTTCAGCAGGCGGTATTTTTTTTTAATCTAGCTCTGAGCTATGAGAATGTCAACCTATTTTCTCTGGCTGTAAGTCCCATAAATACACAGGCACATGGGCCTTCTTTCTTTTAAATGCTGCATAATACACTGTTTAAATTTGGGCAAACTTCATCAGAAGAAATAGACTCTGATGAGCCCTTGGGTCCAGATTCAGCATTAGAAGGACATGCAAACTCAAGTTTAAACACATTTGGCAACAGCAAATGGCTTCATGACTTTTCCCATCAGGTGCGGTTATCCTGACTTTCGCAGCTTAAAAGGAATGTGAAAACACGGCGACCTACAAACCTGAGCTCCATCACTCCTGCCAGGAGGAATGGGCCAAAATCCCAGCAAATCGCTGTGAGAAGAAGGGTTGACCCAAGCCGTAGAGTTTAAAAGGCAATTGTACCAAAGACAAAGGAAATGTTAGCAAACTTATGAATATAAGCAAAAGTTTATACAAACAATAAAATGTTTTCTGGTATTTACACTACAAAAAGGGAACTAAAAGTAAGTAAAACCTGAGCAGGTAAATAAGATTATCGGCCAGTAGAATGCCATTACTGCACTTAAAATAGGAACAACTCATCTCCTGTCATCTTATTTCAAGTGAAGTATATCTGATTATTCTATATTAGGGGTAAAAATACTAATTTCATTGGCAGATTATCTTATTTACATGCTCAAGTCAAGAAGAAATACATTAATTCCAACTAAATTTTACTTAATTTTAGTTCCCTTTTTGCAGTGTAGCAAATACAGATAATTTCAGCAATGCTTTCAACTGTATGATAAAAAATATAATAATTTTCCACTTCATTGGTCATTGCACCCACAGATCCCTTTGGGATCATTCTGGGGCTACGGGTCTTGCTCAGGGACCTTGGAGGCAGTCTGAGGGATTCAAACCGAGGAACTTGAAGGACGCATCCTACTCTGACCACTAGGCCACTACTCCATATATTCAAAACCTTTACAAAATACCTTTTGTCTTGCAGAAAAGAGACTTCACAGCATCGTTATATATGGTGCAGACCTAAAATCAGACAATCACTGTTGGGTTCTTACAGGTGTCGGCTTATGACTGATTTAATTTACCCATCAAAGCATCGTTTACACGCCTGGTTTATGTTGTTCCCTGTTTCCTACAGATCACATCTTCCAGTAAAATACTAGTGCAGAGGAATCTTCAGATCCGTGGGGCAAGGTGTGTGTGTAAGTGTCTTTGTGGTCTGGACCGTCTACTTTTCTCCTTCACGCGGGTAAATGATCCAGCAGCCTACAATTAGACCACAGGAACCTCCTCCACTCTGTCCTTTGTTAAGACAAAACACACTTCTCATCGGATAGAGACGAGGTCATCGCCGATGGAGGACTCTGATGTGTCCCTTGGTTCTGAGGTTGAAGAAAATGATTAAAACAGGAAAAGGTCTCCTTGTTGCACTGCTTCACACGTCTTTGCTCTCGTCGGCTCGTCTTCAACCGAGGTAAGAGTTCTTTTGTGTGTCTTTTGTAAAAACAATCTGGCTTTTATTGAACAAAGTGTTATTAAATATTTACTGTAAGTAGTGATTATAAAAAAGAAATTCTGAAGAAATCCAAGCTGAATATATTTAAATATACGAGAAAGTGTCTCTGCTGTTTGTTAACGTCTTTAAAAAGTATTGCTGGTGAAACTTTTGGCAGAGACGTAACTGGCTGGTGTCGGATCCTTTACTGACCCATGAAATCTGGGCTTTACGACTGTGATGGAATAAGAAAATATTTTTTTAATGGTGTAACTGTACACAGCTGCTTTATACGGCTTGTGATGCGTCACTCGATGCAGTTTCTTTCCACATTAATGCAGCAATAAAAATGGCCACTTGGCTGTGAAAAGACGTTTGAGAAGATTACCAACCTATGTGGCATAGATGGTCAACATTACCCAGCAGATGTTTGCAGCCTTAAAGAATCAGATTTCTTCTGTTTCTGGTTTTATGTCACACTCAAACAACTTTTTATATCAACAGTAAATACAAATTGCAATTTTCAAATTATCACAGCATCTATTTACAGCAAAAAAAAGCTATTCAAACCAACCCTTTATGACACAATAATTTCCTCCCCTCATGAATTAACTATGATTACCCACACTCTTCGGTTTATTTTACAGTTCACCTCACACTGATTACTGTCTGACCAGCAAAATAAACTAAAAAACCTTAAGTAGTGCCTGTCTGATCACACTAACTGGGCCCATCGTGCCCTGATCCGACGATATTCAAGAACAAATGAGAACCAAAGCATCTGACGTCTATCAAAGGGTTGCAGAATCATTTCTACACACATTTATGAGAACAAATAACATTACCAACCATTAAACATGGTTTGTGGGGGTCCTCTTGCGCTGGGAGGGGGCTCAGGCCACATCCTGGAGACGTGGAGGATGCCCTCCCTACCTTGGTCTTTCTGTGGTGCCTGCCTAGGGCTCTATATGGGCCCACCTGCTTAGTCCCATCTTACTGCTGTGGGTTGGTGCAGGCCCTGGGCTCCCGGGGGACCGGGCCCATCCTGAGAGATAGCAGTGAGGCTGCACTGAGGGGGCTTGGGGCCAAATGTCTCACTCATCTGTTTCACTGATTGGATACCTCTAAACGGGGGTCATGGTCACCCTGGGGCGATGCTCCACACGTAGTGCAGCTTTGTCCAGCTGAACTATGTGAAGCGACATTGTTTGAGCCTGCAGCAACTCCCCAGGTCTGCTCCAGCTCTGTAAAGAACGGAGTAAAACTTCCGGATGTTGCATAATTTGTGCGGCAGCATGGTATCTATACGGCTCACTACCTTGTTAGCCTGTTACCACCTGAAGGGGGGGTGGGGGGTGGGGGGGTTGTATTTAATTTTGCAACAAACTCACAACAATATGACATGTTTCTACTACGGGTAAGCACACTAGTAACAATAATATGTTTCCAGAACTTTGCTTCAAAAAACCCAGAGAAACTGCAGAGAAACAAAACACAACAAAATGGACGTGTTGAGGCTTTAACAGGCCGTTTAGGCTGGAAAATCATCCAGTTTATAAAATTAAACATTTTTACAAAGAGCAGAGGGCAAATAAATCCTGCACAGTATGAATGGTGGCATTTTTTATCAAGGTAAGTTTGCTTGGAAGAATAATTGAAATGCAATAAACTTCAAAGTTATTTTAAGTTAAAGAAAATTATCTTATCTGCAAAAAAACCTCACTTGCACTCTGTTTAAACCCACGTTTTGGGGTTTTTTGCATTTAAAGGGCTTCACCGGTAAGCTTTCTTTTTAAATCATCACAAACTTCCAGAAAAAGAGCTCTAACTAATTCAGTGGAGTCCAGCGAGTCTGAGGATCATCTCCAAAAAAAAAGATTCAGCTTCGGCTTTTTGGTTGCCACCAGTGCAGAGCCGTGGGAAGATGGTCATAAGCTGTGTTTCCCCTTCAACCTGTTGACGTGCCCTTGGGCAAAGCACTTCATCCCAAATTGCTGACCTATCAGTGTATTAATGTGTGAGCATTGTGATCTGGACAGCTGGGCGGATTTACCAGCAGTGTGAAGGTGCTTTGAGAGGTTATTACTAGATAAGTGATATTGACTTTTACCATTTAAGTGTCTGAGTTTCTGCTCATATACAGCGACTTCTGTCCATGAAAAGCATTAAAAACAGACCGACCTTCAGCAGCTCATTCCACTCGGCCCCTGTAGACATTTGGGGACTTCTGGAGCAGAGAAGGTGATCATTACCTTTAATCGTGTGAATGACGGTCGCCTCTCATCCAGGGGAGTTGGCTCACTCATTACAAAACCCTCCATGAATGAAGGATGGGATCAAAACGTTCTTCAACAGCAACTTTGGTGATGAACAATGTTTTTTTTTTTTCCCCCAATCTTCATGGAGCACCGCGTTGCAAACAGCATTTCTCACTAAAACCCTTTAAAGCTTATAAAAGGTTTAAAGTACACCATGTAAACATCCTACAAAATAGATACTTATAAAATAAAACAACACATTTCTGTACAGACTGTACACCTTCAGCGTCTGCCGGATGATGGTTTTGTATTTCTGTCTTTCTTTTCTACTTTTTTACCATACCATACCATATTTATTCATTTATTCATAAAGCACTTTGCAAGAACGAAGATCAACAAAGTGCTGCACACATACAACTGAAAATAACTGTAAAGTTAAAATAGACAAATAAAACACGGATCAAGTTAAAACAGACAAAAGAGACAGTTTAAAAACAGTAAAATAGTTTAAAGATCTCTTAGTTCCCTTTGGTTTAGGGCAGGGGTGTCCAATGTGCGGCCCGGGGGCCATTTGCGGCCCATGCGCTGATTTTGTGCGGCCCCCTAAAATTGCATTTCAAGAAAGATTTGGCCGCCAGCACAGGTTGCCGGTGCAGATAGAAACGTATTATTTTTATTTACGGCAAAATTATTACAGATAAGTTCAAATATAATTCAATGTGAGGTGCAACATTTGCCTTTTAATAACCACACTTTTTTAACCCATCCATCCATCCATCCATTTTCCAAACCGCTTAATCCCTCATGGGGTCGCGGGGGGTGCTGGTGCCTATCTCCAGCGTTCACCGGGCGAGAGGCGGGGTACACCCTGGACAGGTCGCCAGTCTGTCGCAGGGCAACACAGAGAGACAAACAGGACAAACAACCATTCACACCTAAGGACAATTTGGAGAAGCCAATTAACCTAACAGTCCTGTTTTTGGACTGTGGGAGGAAGCCGGAGTACCCGGAGAGAACCCACGCATGCACAGGGAGAACATGCAAACTCCATGCAGAAAGACCCAGGGGTGTACTCGAACCCAGGACCTTCTTGCTGCAAGGCAACAGCGCTATCCACTGCGCCACTGTGCAGCCCTTTTTTAACAATATCTTTAATTTAGTAGTAAATAGGACCGCATCTATCTGACTTTTACTCAAACGTAGACGTTGGTGCATTAAAATATGATTGGAATTTGTTTATTAGAATTGGCTAAACACAGATAATCTAATTTGTTTATTTAAAATTGTCACATTTTGTAGTACAAGTTTAAAAAGAAAAATCACAAAAATATTTTGGTTTAGTCATTTATTTGTATTAATTCTATGGTCCTCGAGTGATTTTTTGACTCGACAGTTTCGGCCCACAAGCCATAAAGTTTGGACACCCCTGGTTTAGGGAACGCAAGGAGAGCCAGCTAACTGCAGTGAATACGTTTATCTTTATTCATCACACAAAATGTAAGGGAGAAAAAAAAAAAGCAGCAAGTGTTCATGGGAGTCTGGACGTGTGTTTTGACATCAGGCGCCAAAGTCGTCGCCACGTTTAATGATCAAGCATCTTTTGTCTCGGTCACCTCAGAACGTCGGAGGACGCTCTGCAAAACGTCTGGGGTCAAACACAGCCGGGACGCGTTGGACGAACTGCTGACGGCGACTGTCAGCGTAAGTGTTTCTGCAAACGAGGTTGCTTTGACTTCTGTCTGTTCCAAAGCGGTGTTGAGCTGAAACAACAAAGGTTTGCACCAATTTCAAACGACCATGACAGCCAGTTTTAAACCCTTGAATGTATGCTTCAGTCTGGACGTCTTCAGTTAGGAGCAATTCTTTGATGAATGACATCAAAGAATTTCATGCAGGTCATGCCGCCCTGAGCAAAAAAAAAACTCAAATTCTCTGGCTGCAGCCTTATTAGTTACATAATGACACATAATGTGAAAGAGAAAATAGTTTATTTTAACTTTTTTTTGTGGTAATTTGTTAGTTTGCCATGACACTTCAAACTGAGCTGAGGTTGATCCCGTGAATCTTCTACACCTTGACCAGAGTCCCCCTGCTCCAGATTTAGGGCAGAACGTATTTTTCAATGTTTCCAGAGCAGAAAGGAGAGGAGATAAACTGTCCATAGACTTACGGGACTGGATTGTGTCAAAGCAAGAATCTGGGGAAGGATGGGGAGAAAAATCTGTAGAATTGAAGTGGTTTGGTCAAGAGGACTGGAACCATCTAGATCTAAGTAACAAGGAAGGGGGGCTTTGGTCAAAGAGGTGACCAATAATCCAACGAACTATATTCTCTTGTTGAGATAAGGACCATCCATGAGGTCAGCTATTACTAATGCACTCCAGAAATCAGGCCTATCTGTCTGTAGTGACCAGACAGACATGGCAGCCTGTAACATTTACCATAAATGCACCTAAGAGTTTGTCAAAACCAGGAAAAACAAAATCCTCTGGTCTGTTGAAACCAAAACCTCGTGGTCATCAGGAAGAAAATCAGGCACCGCACATCGTCTGGCTCTAAATATCCCTACTATGAAGCATGGTGGAGATTCTTCAAGGAAATCTCCTCCAGAACGCTCTGAGGAGACGATTCATCTTCTTACGCAGCAATAGCGTCATGATTTGGGGTTTGGTTCGTGTTTTTGGGGCTGACTGATCCCTCCTCCCCATTCCATGCTCCACTCTGCCATCTTCTACCATCGGCAGCCATTCCTGCCCGCCTGTCATCTGCATCCTTTTCAATAAATCTCTTAAAACGGGTCAGGCTTGAATATCGGGTTCCCAGATCCACGCATTACACAATAGCTGAAAGAATAGCGTGAAGACAACAAAGAAATGGCTGCAGGAGCAGTCAGAGGATGCCCTCGAATGACCCGAGCCGAGCCAGGTCCTCTCTGGAAAGACCTAAGAAGGTCTGCCTGCAGATGTGACCCATCCATCTGAGCAGACAAGAGACTTTGATTACTGCCAAAGGTGCTTCAACGAAATATAAGTGAGATTCTTTTTATTCTCGGCAGAAAAGGCCTATGCAGGGTCGTGAAAATCCCAACCCAACTACCCCTTCTGCGGCGTGATCCTCTGCTGGGTCCTGATGGTACTGGTTCAACATGTGGCGCTGTCATGTGTAACCAAAACCCATCCAGCAGCAAATGGCGCAGAGTTAGCGCCCAAATATTGTTGAGTATTTTTCTGCTTTCAGCCAAAAACGCAAACGATGTGCAGCCGAGACGCACGGCTCCAAGCAAACCCTCCAACAACTGCTCTGAATCTGCAGGATTCACCAACAGGCAACCGTTGGCTTAAAAAGAGAGAGAATTTAGTTTCGTCCGTCATGCAAGATGCATTTATTTTTCATTTAGCTAAATAAAAAAAGTATGCAACTGCTCTCGTGGTGTTAGGGGTAAACGCTGTGCCGGTTCTGCTCCACAGCAGCGTGCAGGAAGCCCTGCGTAAATGGAAAATGTGTGGGACCAGACAAGTGTTCGTGCTCGGCGGGATACGAAGGACCACACTGTGATGAAGGTGGAGTGTAATTTCTGAAACCGCTGCCAGGCTTGTGTTTTCAATTTCTCCACCATTACCTGTGTCCTTCTGGATCATTTAGCGCGAGGATTTCTATCTACTGCGTTAATGATGTTCCGTATTAACTCCAGATGTGAATGAGTGCGGTTTGCCGAAGAGACCCTGTTCCCAGCGCTGCATGAACACGCCGGGCAGCTACCGTTGCTACTGCGAGCCGGCACACACTCTGAGTGCAGACGGATACACCTGCACCAGTGAGTAAAGTCCCCTTTCAACCAAACATTGCATAAAAAAAAAAATAGCAATTGAGGAATATATCTTAGTCATTTTTAGTAGGTAAACCAGGACATGGAACAGATTTATACATCTGAATTTGCTGCAGAACAGCTAGAAAAGCCGTTTTTTTAATCTTGTTTGGCTTCAGTTCTGGTCCGAACGTTGCACATTCTGCTTCACGGTGGCTCGGCCGCTCTCTCTTTTAGGAGATACCACATGTTTCCCCCTGCGCTGCCAGTTTGGCTGCCAGTTGGAGCAATGGGGAGCAGCTCGATGCCTGTGTCCACCTGGCCTCCACCTGGCGGCTGATAGCGAGACCTGTAAAGGTAGGGCCCCGTTAAAGAGACACACTTCGCTGAGAAGCAGTTATTAGACGGGACACGAGGTGAGCATATTTTAGTAGCACACGGAAACGCTCGATTTCCTTTCAGTCCCCACCATGTTGCTGACTGACTGAGACGTCTTCCCAGTGAAACCTTACCTCTGTTGGCACTTTAGGTTTTAAATGCCAAACCATGAAAGAAACAAGGTGTTATGGCTCAGCAGGTCCACCTTATAGCTGTATTTCATCAATGATAGCCTCAGAAATTAAAGCATCGTATCTAATTCACCTTAAACTAGGCGTGCTGTAACGTTACAACCTCAAATTTCAGTTTATTCTATTGGATTTCTTTTATTTATTTTTTTTGCTGACAAAAGCTGCAAAGGGAAAGTTTTTCAACATTGTTTTGTTCTTGAAAATATGAAAAGTGTGCATTTGTGTTCAGCCACCTTTACTCAACACAACTTAGTAAAATGCAGTGCAACCAGTTGCCGTCTTTTGAGGTCTTCTGATAGTCGTGTATGATTTAAAAAGAGGGAATTAACCAGATGAGCAGCCAGGAGGTCCCCGGTTACCCTGGAGGAGCTGCAGAGAGCCATGGCTCAGGTGGGAGAATATGCTCACAGGACCACAAATCTGCCCTTTTATACAAGAGTGCCAAGAAGCAATTTGGTGAAAGAAAGCCCCAGCAAACGTGTGAAAGAAGGTGCTGTTGTGTTTAGGTGAGCCTAAATTTGAAGATGTGGTGGAAAACTAACACTGCGAATCCCCCCGAACACCATCTCCATGATGAAACTGTGGGAACTAATTTCAGAGTTAATGGATGGATCTAAATACTGGGCAATCCTGGAAAAAAAGAACCTGTTAGAGGCTCCAAAAGACCAAAAACCCTGACCCTGGCATAGAGGTGCACCTCCAAACTGGACAAATATGCAGCCACAGAAACAATTGGATCAAAGTTCAGACAATAAACCGACTGAAAATCTGTAGCAAGACTTGAAGATTGCTGTTCAGAGTCTGAGCTATGTTGCAGTTTTCATGCAGAGTCATACCCACCAAAAGGCCGGCTGATTACAAAAGCACTGCACACTTTTCAGATGTTTAAATATGACCGTAAATTTGGGGGAAACTAAACATGCATAATTTCTCTTCATCTTTACAAATATATGGTCTATGAAATGAAGTCCCTACATAATACCTTTAAGTTATTCAAAGCATCATAATCCTGCAATATATGTTTAAACAGATATCATTCTCTTCCTACTGCAGGATCTTAACTGCTGTTTGTCCCTGTAGTCCCAGAGAAACCTTTGCATGAAACCTGTGAATCGCGTTTGTTATTAAAGAAACTAAAGCACAGTTTTCCAGAGATGTTAGCCCAGCTCTCTGCAGCAGTGTTAGTAGTGGCAGTCTGCCCAACCAATTATCAAAAGCCTCTAATTAACCAAAGAAAACACACTGCAGAGTCTCGTCGGTGTCTGGTTGTGACCTCCGTTAACTCAGGAGGCGACGGCTTCTGTCCTGTAATGACGCTAGGCTCTCCCACGGCTGTATGGGAAACGTTCTCCCCCGCTGGGAACAAAATCCGAGTCCGAATGAAGTCACAGCCTCATCCTCACTGTTGTGAAGCTGTTTCTGAATTATTACCGGATAAAACTGAGTTCTGTCTTAGATCTGTAAGGGATGTCACGTCCAACGGAGCACTGCTGGAGCTGCTGGTCTGCAAGCCATCGCTGTTTATTGTGTTTAGCAACCAAACTAAGTAGGCCTAATCATAACAACCCGCGGCGATAACAATGTATTCCTGTGCAATTCATGCATTCAAACATGACATTTAATAACAAGCTGTGTGGCAATAAACAGTTCAGTTTCATGGCTGTCACTACACAGTAAAGAATGGAGAGCTGATGTTAAAGTTTTTTTGTGTCCTGTCTGGCAGTGTAGCATTAAGAATTGTTGTCTTAATGCCAAAAAGAGCCCAACAGATTTTACTTTAACAAGTGGAGCCTTACTGTTTTCGCCATAGTGCTCAGCTTGATTTATATACGCAAGAAGCTTTATTAGATTTTATGCTGGGACTATTTCATGTTAAATGGACACTGAAACAGGAATGTAGAAGAGGAAAAAAGGAGAGAAACAGATGAGACAAAATGCTACAAGGGAGAAAAGGTGAAAGAAAGATGAGAGAAAAGGGAGAGAGCAATATAACATCTTCAGAGTCTGCTTCTACACCTGCAAAGAGAGATATAAAAAGATCAGCACAACCAGCCGATAAAGTATTACAGATACAATCAAATAATGCCTTGATACCGTCACCAACTAATGTATTTTACGCACTTTTAGTCGCCGTCAGGAAGCCCGGCTGGATATTTGGTCCCTCTGTTTTTAGAATAAATTGTTTTACTCTCCAAAGGAGAACGTAGTCCACAAACGTAGTCCACAAATCATCATTTTAGTGGCCTCCTGCAGAGGCCTAATGTTGGATTGCTCCTCCAAAATCAGCTCTGATGTTTGGCACATCTAGGTGAGTTTGAGATTTGAGGTGAAGTTGAAGGTAGTCCTCGTCCATTTTATCATCCGCTTTATGCAATGAGCCAGTTCCTCTGGCAACGAAGCAGCACCTCACCATGATGCTGCCACCGCCAAGCGTGACAGATTGGTGTCTCATCGGGACTTCTTGTCGTTGCCGCCAAAATAGCTCAATCTTTGCCTCCTCCAACCACTTTCCTCCAGAAGACATTTGGTCTGCAAGTTATGATTGAGCTTCTCAAGGTCCAGCTCGGAGCTCGGTCATCTTTCGTGGAAAGTGATTTCCAGTTCGCAGCAAGCCTTGGTGTTTTTGTTTTTTAGGTCTTTTCTAAACTTTTAAAACAGTTAGGTTCCAAAGCACCAATTTAAACTTGATGGAAAAATGCTTACAAGCCAGAAAAATAGTTAGTGTGAATTATCTAGGTAAATGCTGACCATTCAAGAAAACAAATTAAGTTTTTACACTTCAAAATCAGAAAGACCTCATTCCAAATGCCTGAAACGAACTATATTACTGTTTGTGTCCGTTCTTGTCTCTTAGCAGCCCCAAGCTGCACTACAAACAACTAGCTGCACGTTCCGGCCAGTCATTTGGGCCTTTCAGAAGTAAATTGCTGCTTTGAGCAAGGACACAGATACCTTTTGCCCCCCCCCCCCCCCCCCCATCCCGAGTTTTTTCTAAGAACAGAAAGGACTTTGCTGCCTTTCGGCCCGTTAATAGAATCAGACATCTAACCCTTTGTTTGTCGGATGCATTTGCATTTCGTTGCAGACGTAGATGAGTGTCGGATGTCTGACGTGTGTCCACCACGGCGGACCTGCAGGAACACCTTTGGCAGCTTCGTTTGTGTCTGCAGAGACGGCTTCGTGATGCGAAGCCTGCGGGGATCCGTGGACTGTAGAGGTAAAGTGTCATAAACACGCACATCTTGCAGTAAAACACAGCTTTAGGTGTATTTAAATAGCGTTTTAACTAGTCCGACGACCCCAAAGTGCTTCACACTACTGTCAGTCGTTCACACCCTGACGGTGGTGAGCTATGTTAGCAGCCACAGCTGCCCTGGGGCAGACAGAGGCGAGGTCGCCATACGTCGGCGCCACCGGACCCTCTGACTGCAGGCAATGCGGGTAAAGTGTCTTGCCCAAGGAGACAACGACTAAGACGGTCGGAAATGGTGGATTGAACCGGTAAACTCCCTAACTCCTGCGCAACTGTCCCATAAAATCCTTTTTTTGTGTTTTCATTTTATAATGCCTCAAACAGACTGGAAAAACATCCAGTTATTCTCATTTGTAATATTCGAAATAGCTAATTTTCCTCCAAAATCAGACAAATTTGGTTTACCGCTTAAATCTAATCAAAGAAACACAAAACGTTTTTTTTGGCTTTCTCTCAAGGGTTGGTTAAAAATAACAAGGTAACATTTATTGATTAAGTAATTCACAGTTTCCTTCTCACTCGTTCCCTTTGTAAAGATGGGTGAAGAACTTGAACCGTTTATTCAGTGCAGGAGAAAAATGCCACATTAAGATCATTTTGTGTCGAGAAAATCACCGATGGCACACCTATGGGCTCTGCTTTATGCAACCCTTTTGCCAAAAGGACAACGCTTCTTCTTCTCCTCTGACATTTCCCAGCGTTATTGCAAAGGCAGAGGAATTATGGACTCTTGGTTCAATCTCTGCAAATCGTTCAGAGTTCTGGTTTAGCTCAACCTGCGGGTTTTATTTCTAAGAGTTGAGATCTCATGGCAGCAGGTGAATTTTGTGTCCGGTTTTAGCCATTTCTGTGTTGATTTGTTGACCACGTGTTTCGGATCACCGTTCCACCCAGTGGAAACACATTTACAGCTTTCCAGCAGAGGCCACTAGAGGTTTCCTTTAAAACGTTGTTGTTGTTTTTTTCAAAGAGCTGCTGATAACATTCACTCTAATAAAGAGAAACAAGCCCGCAGCATCATAGATCCTCCACCGTGCCTGACTGTGGGCACGAGATGCTTTTCTACAACTTTTTCTACGCTTGTAGAACAGAAAAGGGCTTTTTTGTGCCATACAGCTGATTTGCCGGCTCATTGAAAGGCTGTAATGTTTGTCTTGGAGATTTTCTGACCCTAACATGCTGCTTCTTGCTGCAGCTCTCCACCAGTGAGCTGTAGACGCCACTTTAAACCTCCCTTACATCATCCTCATTGTTTTTCACAGTTTTACCTCACCGACTGTAGATATGAGCAAGTTAATGAAGGGTTTTATTTCCTTATAGCCATGTCCAGACCTATAAATATCCACCTAATACTAGCGCTGAGCGATGTGGACCAAATATAACATCTTGATATTTTTTAGGCTGAATGCTGATATACGATATTTATCTCGATGTATGCTTTTCATTTCATAAAGTAATTCTAAGAATACATCCATGAATCAAAGCTTTATCCCAAATAGTTCACAGTACATTTTTAACAAACAGCTTTAGATAAATATGAGAAACAACTGACAAATAACCAACTGGGATACATAAACCAACTCCCAGTTTTGGTCCATGAGGCAGACACCCTGTCTACTTTTAAGACTAGGCTTAAAACTTTCCTTTTTGACAAAGTTTATGGTTAGAGTGGCTCATGTTACCCTGAGCTACCTCTATAGTTATGCTGCTATAGGCTTAGGCTACTGGAGGACATCAGGGCCTATTTCTCTCACTCTACTAAGTTCTACTACTTTTCTCCAATTTGCTTGTCATCATTTCAGCTTTTAACTTTTGTTCTCTCTCTTTTTCTCTTCATAGAAGATACTCCTGGTCTGAGGTTCTGTTAGTTGTGACATCATCCAGGGAAGACAGATCACCCGCTACTACCATCTAATGTAGAACAGATTCCTGGATCAACGTTTGCTTCTGTGGTTTCTGTGTCTCTGCTCTGTCTTCTCTAAGCCCCAGTGGGTCGAGGCAGATGAGCGTTCACACTGAGCCTGGTTCTGGTTCTGCTGGAGGTTTTCCTCCCTGTTAAAGGGGATTTTTCCTCTCCACTGTCGCTTCATGCATGCTGAGTATGAGGGATTGCTGCAAAGCCATCAACGATACAGACGACTGTCCACTGTGGCTCTACGCTCTTTCAGGAGGAGTGAATGCTGCTTGGAGAGACTTGATGTAACCTGCTGGGTTTCCTTAGAGAGGAAATCTTTTGACCAATCTGTATAATCTGATTGAACTTGACTTTGGAAAGTACCTTGAGATGACATGTTTCATGAATTGGCGCTATTTAAATAAACTGAATTGAATTGAACTGAATAAACGTAGCCCATTTTGATATAAACGATATAGTCTCATTTTATAATCTCAATATATTGCCCAGCCCTACCTAAAACCCATTTCTTTCTTGTCTTTCCCATTTTGAGGAGTGTCTAATGGAAAGTGGTCCCTGTGTCATGCAGTAGGTGTTTCACTATAGGGATTTTGTTAAAAACTTTTTCTTCACATGAGATTTTTCTTATGCGTGAGATGTCGTAGCTGCAATACAGATCCATTTAATACAGATCCAGCTGTTTGCCCTCGTTTAGCTGGGATGTCCATGAATGATGTTGGTCTAGCTCCACTTTTCTCCGTTTTAACAAGTGGAATCAGACAATTACACACAATTTGTCTCTACATTTCTTTCTTAGAAAATATTGCACTGGAATAACATTGGATAATTGCAGCACACAGAGCAAATCTCACACCATGCAAGTGAAGTTGATGTGCAAGAAGAGTTCGCTGAGAGCTTTTGCTGGAGATCCCTCACCAGAACCCAAACCTGAGATGTCAAGTGATGCGAGTTTTGCACACATCACGTTCAGATGTGTTCGACAGCAGGGCTGTAAAAGACCGAGATGATCGGAGCACATCCCCACATGTTCTCCTCGTCTGCGGTAGCTGGCAGAGAGAGCGATCTTGTGAAGAGACGCTCGGCAGCAGAGGATCCAGAGGGATCGTGTTTATTTGATGGCTCACCCGCTCAGCTCAGGGATCAACCATCAGAACCTCTGCTTCTGGGTTCATCTTGAAGCAGAGGTCTGCAAAATGATCTCTCAAACAGGATTTAAAGCAGGCAGCGCTGAAAGGCCCTTCTCTCCTCATTTCAGCCATTATTTAACCATAAAAGAGCTTTTCTGTAAAAAAGATCAATATATAAATATATCGTTCTTTGCAAAAGTCCTTAGTCTAACCTGATATCTTTATATTTTACTCATTAGCAGTAATACGTTTTTTTTCAGATAATCTGAATATCTTTTACAGATTTTCTGCATCTTTTTAGCTCACTTTCAGTCCGCTGGCTGACCACTTTTTTTTGTGTGTGGCTCTAGTGGCATTTATTTGACAGTTGCTAAACAGGAAATGAGTACAGATACTATAATGTCGGGGATAAAAACACACTTGAAATGAAGGACTAAAGCAAAGGTGTGTTCACAAATAACGCACAACTAAGAACACATTGTATTTTGGATCTTTAAGCCATTTGTTTCTCTTTTACAAAACACATTTTGGGAGCATTTCTCTCATTGAATCTATAAGACATGAACAGAAAACACTGTGATTTTCAAAGAGCTAATAGCTTAAAGGGTAACATACAGTATATGTTTAGCATATATCAGGTCTCTTTTTTTGGTGCTAATAATACAATAAATAATAATTATAAAATATTATGCTAATAATAGAAAATAATAAAAATAATAAAAAATAAAACAATTTTTTTTAAACGTAGCATGTGAAAACATTATTTTCTCTGCAAAAAGAGTTTTAGGAGGCTCAAAAATAAATTCTTCAGAAATGACTTGAAGAAAAAAGTGTTTTTGATTTTGCAACTTTTTGAAAATGATGATGCCATCTCCCCAGCCCTAATTGCATACATTTTTAGTATGTTTTTAATGTGTTTTTGTGGCAGAGCTAACGCTACATGCAGGTCTGGATTGTAACTGTAAAATTTTGGGTCATCCTGAATGTTTTTGTGCATTTCTTCTCCAAACAAAGTTGTGTTTATGAGAAATGTTTCAGAAACAACAACTAGACGTGTTGTTTTGAAAATACTAACTTAAATAGATCACTTTCAGATATAGTTCATTTGATGAAGATGGCTTCTTTAGGCTTCCCGCTGGTTTGTCAACCAGACCCGGCACAATACTGTCAGGTAGAGGGACTGAGAATTAGATACGCAGTTTCAGTTTTCAGCTTGGCCGTTTCTGACCGGTGATTTGGTTGTTGAAACTCTGACATTTCTGATGAGAAAAAGGCCTGCACTAACAACTTTCTGTCACAACACTCTTTGGTGTGGAGGTTGTTACTAAGGGACGGAGACTGAAATCTAGATTCAGAGAGTCAGCGCAAGCACAGACATATGTACGTAGACGGCACATTGGGCGCAGGTTTGCACGTCGACGTCACCGCTATATTGTATGTGGCAGAAAGTAGTGAACGTCTATGTTCCCTGTATATATATGTGTGTGTGTATATATATATATATATATATATATATATATAGAGAGAGAGAGAGAGAGAGAGAGAGAGAGAGAGAGAGAGAGAGAGAGAGAGAGAGAGAAATATATTACGTGTATGTGTTATGAATATAAAGATCAATTGGTTAAATCTAAACATTGTGGTCTTCATTATTTCATAAAACCGTGTGAACCTTTTAAGATCTGGTATAGACACAGATTAGGAACAGGCTTTTTTGGGGGAGTATTAAAGAGATAAAATTACTAATATGAGGTGGAGCTGGAGCGCTCTCTGTAGACCAAAACAAGATGTGAGACAAGCCACGCCTCTCTCTGCCTTGCTCCACCTTCCACCTCTTCCCCTCCTCTCCCTTCTGCCACGTCGCCTCATATGGGCATATGAAGAGTAAAAACACAGCAAAACTTCATCACCTTTCAGAGGAACATTTCTAGTGAAGAACTCATAACTTTATAACGGCTATGCTGCTCTGACGGTGGCATTTTATTGCACGTATGTGCACGCGTGGCCGGCCCGGCTATGTAAACGAGTAACTGGAGAAGAACACAGAGAGACGCAGGATGACGTCATACCATAGTCCAGCTGAAACATCACCTTTAGTTCTTCACATCACTAATTTTTATGGCTTTTCTGTCTAAAATAATGACATTTTGCTTATTGCTGTTTTCTCCAGACCATTATTAGCTGCTCATTTGGGCTACAAATTTAAACCGGGAGTGTGAATGGAGACAGAATACCAGGAAGTCTGGACATATTTCAGCAAAGTTCGTCAACCTCTGAAAAACTCCTGAAAGACGTTCAGAAAACCATAACAAATGTTGATCTATACCTCCGCTTAAGCATTTCAAGGAACTCTAGCTGCTTGTAAAAAAATATAAATCAACTTGCGGTTTTGCAAACTCTTGGAGCAGCCCTTGATCTGCCAACCCTAGATTGTTTAAGCGCATTACTAACCTCCTGCTCTTCTTCTCCTCCTAAAGACAAGGATGAATGTCTGATTGGAAACCACGCATGCAGCCGCCACGCTCGCTGCATCAACACAGAGGGCTCGTACACGTGTCGATGCTTGGAGGACCACTTTGGAAACGGCCGTTTCTGCCGGCGCAGGAGAGCAAGGCAGTCTAAGGCTGCCATGTACTTCATCTACAAACTCTCCAGAAGGACCAGACCTGTGCACCGGTTGTTATTCTAGAGCTGCATTATAGGAAACCGATATATAGACCATGTCCAAAGTTTACATCCACTCATCATCACCATTAAATAAATTTTAGACCTTTGATGACGCTTTGAACTGCTTTTTTTCTACAACATGCAAAGAAGCCAAACTAAAAGCCCAATTTGAATTTATTGGGAGCTTTCTTGAATCCAACAGCCTCCAACACTCAATTCATATCCCACTGATGTTTGGGAACAAGTTCCAAGTTTCGTCGTCGTAGCCATTAACCAGCTTCTGGCATCATCCTGGCTGGGTTGTTATCAGAAATGTCAGAGCTCACTTAAATCTGTCGGTTTCCTGGCATGGACCCAGCATCCAAGTATGCACAATGATTTTAATACAGGTTTGGGCTTTGGGAAGGCCATTTCATCTGACTCTAACTGTCCCCCTCAGATGAAAGAAATCGGTTAAGTTCTTCAGGAACAGCCATAAACATCATAAACGGGAAAACGTTGGGGCACAGGAGTCAGTTTTACACCCGCATGGACTGGGAGGCTGTTGATAAGGAAGAGAAGGGCAAACTCAATAGAAATTTTGCTGCTGCTCGCATTAAAAAGCCAAAAGTCTTCTGGAAAAAGGTTTTATAGACAGGCATGCACCAGCTTTCAAGCTCGGTGGTGCCAACGTCATGCTGTGGGGCTGTTTTGCTGCCAGTGGTACAGTTGCATTGCACAAAGTTGGTGCAATAACTTGATAAGGCACATTTGACCAAATAATAGAGAGCCTGTCAGTATAATTGTGACCAATTACAGATTAAAACGACTCCACAACAAACACAAATTACCCGATTCTTGTTTTTAAAAGTCATCCAAGTCCTGTACAATGACTCCACCTCAGCAAAAATTGGTCAAATGAGCCATAAAAAGCCAAGAATTAACACAACATTTATGATGATGAAGGAAAGCAAACTTGTAACAGGGAGCTCTCTTTTAAGCTAAACTGAAATTTGACAGTTTTTTGCTGTTTTTCAGGGTTGAGGTTATTGTTTATCCTTCTTTCTGCTTCTTGCGCTTGCTGTCAGTTTGAGATATGAGCGCACCGGGGACTTCTCTGAGGTTGTTGGGTCACAAATATGACACGTATGAAATAGTTTGTACCACAAAATATGGAAAGGCTACATTTGTATCACTAATAATTTCTATAATTTGAGCTTTTAAAATGGTTGCCAAATCTTATAATCTGATAACAAGAGGCTGACCTCTACTGGATCGATACTCTGTTAAAATCATCTTAATTTCCACAACAAAACAGAAAGAAATCCTGAAAACAAGCTGGAACAGATGTGGTGCACTTGTTGGCGCTGGAAACAACGCTGGAGAACAGACAGTGATTTTCATATCTCGGCACTCGTCCACCGCCCTCGCTTCATTTCTGTGCCCGAAGGCAACGTTTTCAGACCCACAGAGTCACATGCAGGACAGACTACCACACAGCAAGAGAGCACAGACAGGTCAGACCAACCAAATACCGGGAATCCTGTCTGTCAGCAGCTGTCTGCAAACCTCTTCCTGCATTTGGGAGAGTGCAGAAGGGGAAATTGAAGTTTGTTTTTGATGTTTCCCCTTGGTCAATTTCAAGTTTCCTTCCCGGCGATTAAGCCCGTGACCCCAGGAGAGAAAGAGAGGTGGGGGGTTGGTGGGGGTGGGGGTGCAATACTTGAAGATAATAACTGTAATGATAGGAGATGATGGTAGAGGGCACTGTGTGTTGCGTCAGGGCTGCAGTTGTAGTCCTTTGATGCGCTGATGGGAGTCGGGTTTGTAGTGAGAACAAGCAGCTGCTGCCTGCTGAAGGGCCCTGCCACTGACCCCATTCATCCCAGCAGCAGGTGTCACACCGAGCCCCCGCCTCGGCCGTGCGCACACACATTCACACACGTGCACATGCGCACACACTAGTGGAAAAGCAGCAAATCTTGTGCACGCAAATGTGTGTGTAAGAAAGAGAGGGGATTTTTTTTGGGGGGGGGGCGGGGTGGGGGGGGTGCTGGAACTACTTACCGAGAACAAAGAGCGAAATCAGGAAAAAATGCAGCCTCTTAGAATAAATCTCACCACAATGCCGAGAAAAATCCCCAACCTCACCCCCAGAAACACAAGAAAAACCTGGTTTCTCTCTTTTCAAAGCAGTCAAAAGTGTCTTACAAAAGCAGAAATAGAAAACATTTTGGATAAAAGGATCCAGGCCCCCTTCCTGAAAGGGACCTCACACCAAGTTGTGTGTAATTCCTACCAGAAACTGGTTTATTTAACAAAAAAAAAATAATAAGATTTAATGCCAAAGCACTTAGGCTGCACATAAAGGACAACAAGGGGTGTGTGTGTGTGTGTGTGTGTGTGTGTGTGTGTGCTGAATCGGACAAGGGTGTAAAAGAGGGGAATTTTTTTCTTTCCTTCCTCTTGTCATTTTCTGCTTCTGCTGTTTACGCGACGCCAGGGATGTCGTACGGGAACGGTGGCGAGGGCAGCGGGCTCAGTGACCTCTGCGAAAAACTCCGAAAACAACAAACATGTCGGAGGAAATCTGGACATCCACACCATGATTACTGCAATATGACGAATCAAAGCCCCGCTGCTGCCTCGGCTTACTCCAGATAAAAACCAAATCAACATTTATCCCAAGAGAGATGCTGACAAGTGCACAGAGCCAACGACAATACGTTAGAGGAGATGCTAGGAACAACCGTGCCACCCACGTTGCTGGAAGGCAGTGCTTTCAAACACCACCACTGAGCTGTACAACGACTAAAACCCCTGTCTCCCCCATACTGTCCTTTTCACTTGAGCTTGAATCTTTTCCGAAAGCTAATTCTTGCATTATGCTCCCAAGTGGACCCATCCCCTCTGAGACACGATCCCAGAGAGAGAGAGAGAGAGAGAGAGAGAGAGGTGAAACACCCAGCTCTGTTTCCGTGAATGAATCAAAAAGGGCCAAAACTTGAACCCTTGCCGTAAAATTATAAATCACGTTACCAGGCCTGCCTGTTCGAAGTGCTGCAGAAGGGGTCGGCAAACTCTCTGCCTGCAACCGCTTTTACTCGTGTAGCTAAACAAAGCTAAGCGCATCTGTTCTAGTGCTATATCATCCCCCGGCATTCACAAATCTGTGTTTAAAAGGCCAACATGAAAAGGGAAATGAGCCGGGGCTCATTTGTCTCGCTGCAAAAATGAAAGTAGAATCGCATCACAGCACCATGAGTAACTCGTTATGCCCAATTAGGCCACGGGGATTGTAGAAGCCTCCCGATATCTTAAAAGCAGCAATGTCCTCTCTTTCACTTTTAAATCACGTTATGCATTTTGCGCCCACACTCTCAGTGAATGTCTGTTTAAGTACAACTTTTGCCAAAAAATATGGAATCGCTGCTCTAAGAGGATGTCATCCGTTGTCATGTTAAAAGTCATCGAAGTGTTATAATGAGATTTTCCCAGCGGGCCGACACGATGCGGAGTGTAAACATGAATCAGAAGGAAGATGACGCAGGTGCGATTTGTCCCGCCTCCATCAGGTAAACGACTCAAGAATGTTAAATCAAAAAGTAATAGGCTTAAAATCAACTTCTTTCCCAAATCTGTGAGGGCTATCGCCCCCCTGCTGAGAATCAAATAAACCAGCCGGCCAAGTTTATAGCCTGTTTACGTGTTTAAAAACATGCTGCGGTTTCCAAGGGTTCATGATTCGATAAAGAATTATTACCGTCTCTCACATGCTGGGTGTATTCACATGCCTCAGTTTCAGCTAGAACGTCTGATTGGGCATCCATGCAAATTGCAACTTGAATTTTCTCAATTTTGCTACTGACTATTTGCTAAGTTTAACTTCGCCGAGCGTGATTGCATGATACGTCAGTGCATCCGTGTATCATTCTTTCATTGGTTTGTTTTTTAAATAGAAAACAACAATGAAAAAAAAACGAGAAACAATGGTTGGTGTTTTTTTTTTTCATAATGTGTTTCATAAAATAATATGAAAAAAGGGAGGGCACTTCCTTATTTTAATTCCTCATTTACCTACTAAATAAAAACATGGAGCAAATGGATAACAAGCATATAAATTAATTTTTTTTCCCCATTTCGTTTCGTGGTGACCCAGAAGTTGTTTTATATACAACTAAAGGTAAATGGGAATATTTTTCTCGTAAAAATGAATAACTGAATTGGTCCAAACAAGCATGATATCAGTCTGGACGCTGACTGTCAAGTAATGGCCCCTTGAACACATGAATATCTTGTTATCTAAACCACACCGTTGTAGCTCATGCTGCAGGTTTAGGGTCATTTTGTGCTCAAAGTGAGCATCTGCCCTTGTTTCAACTGTTTGCAGCTTCTGACAGGTTTCCTTTCTGGGGTTCTTCGTGTTTATTTCCATCCATTCTCACATTAACTCTGTCCAGCTTCCCTGTCAATGCAGAGGAAGAGATCCTTAGCTAGATGGCTCCCCTGCTACGCCTCACTGTGGGGATGGTGACGTGCAGGGTTAGTTTTCCTCCATACGTGGCATTTAGCACCTAGGCCTGAGGATCACCTGCCATTGGTCTCATCAGCTTTGATAACACCTTGTTAACAAAGCTGCTTTGCTTGTGACAACCTGTGAACGGAACTGATACGTCTTTCGTTGAGAAATGTCTTTCTTCTTGCAACCATGCAGGGTTAGATTTGTGGAGTGCATGACTTCTGGTTTGAACATGCACCTGAGCTGTGGATATCTGCAGCTCCTCCAGAGTTAGAGTGGGTCTCTTGGCTGCTGCTCTGATATAAATGCTCTCCATGTCTTGCTAGGTTTGTTCTCTGTGAGACGTTCAAAGCTTGTTGTTTGGTAATTTATCCTAACCCTGCTTCAGACTTCTCCACAGCTTTCTCCCTGACCTATCTGCTGTGTTTTTCGGTCTTCGTGATGCTGGTTGTTTAGTTAAGTTCTTTAACAAACTCTGCAGTCTTCACAGAACAACTGGATTTTACCTGAGACTGAATTGCACACAGGGGGGACCCTACTTCTCAATTAGGTAGCATCAATATCAATAGTCTGTACCAGATGTTATTTAAAGGTGTCTGCATAAAGGAGACTGAATACAATGTGGTGCTACAGTTTTTAGATTTTATTGTTTGTAAAAACTAATTACAACCATGTTCAAATATTGTCCTTCATCTTCACAACTTAGAATAATGTTGTGTTGGTCTTTCAAATAAAATCATATACATAAAAATATAAAATGTGGAAAAGTTTTTTCACTTTTAACGCTTTTGCTGCACCTGCTCTGGTCTCTATGGCAATTTGAAATTTTTTGAGAACTTCCTCATTAAAAACAATATTGTTCATCAATAAGGCCCCCAACAGTCTATTAAAGCTGCTGACAGGTCATCTTAGCAGGTTAGAGCTTCTCATCAGGGCTGACCCACAGCAAAATACATAATCTTATAGAGATTATTATAGACTTTTGACAGTTGGAGTGAAATTTAACATTTTATTCATAAGCAACCAGAAAATTGGAGAAAAATTAGATTATAAATTTCCAATTTTTATGATTTTTCCAAGCAGGTATGTGACTTGTGCATTTCTAAACTTGCTCTACATGCTCCCAACCAGACAAGCAGGAGACCCAAAATTCAAGCTGCATACGTTGTTGCATTTAAAATGTTTGTTAATAACAATATGAAGGCAGAACTCCTCTGCAGGAGGAGTAACCAGGCAATGATGAGAGCTGGCTTACTTTCTGCAGAGGTGACAGGCATGATGGCTGAGGCTTGATCGGGGTCCAGGGGACAGGCTTGGGTCACGCACGGTGGAGAAGAGACAGGCAGACAATAGCCAGGAGCAAGGCAAAGTTCGTAAGTCACGGTACTAATCAAGATGGAGGCCCAGAAATTTAATCTGACTCTTGCCAGATGGATGTAGCTCCGCCGAGCTCCACGCGGCGTCCACACGTCCATCTGGAATCGCTGCCATTGGGATGGATTTCAATACCACATATAATGGACGAGACAACCAGGATCGTAGAAGTGATGTATCAGAGAACTGTTTGGATTCAGACAATAATGGCAGCTTGCAGCGAGGAAGCAAGGGTGACCAGACGTCCCTGAATCCCCGTTAGGGATGACTTGTCCCCAGTGAAAGCTGTCCCCGGAAATGTCCCTGATTTCAGTGAATCATGATGGAGTAAAAAAGTTTAACGCAGCAAGAGGTATTGCTGAGCCGAACGTGTCGGACAAAACAAACCAATCCCCCCCCGACAGAGACTGTGCGCCCGCTTAGCAAAATCAGAGACGGTTTTGATTAGAGAAATCTGGTCACCCGGTAACAATGATGCTATTTGTTAGTGGAAATGATGGTTTCAGTTTCGATGTGGTTGAAGTAGCGCGTCAGTAAAGATGTCGGACAAGTCGTTTATCCAACCATATGCAAGGATTTTTGATAAGGCCCCTCCTTCTGATATGCATCTCCAATGGAGCGATCCCAGATAGATGTGTGGAGCTCTGCAGAACGAAATCCACCTGGTGAGAGTCAGGTTACCACAAATCAGAGGCTTGTTAGACTTGTTAGAGGACAGGAAGATTGGAAGAACAAAAAAAAGGTCTTAACGAAGTAATCAGCCATGAAGAAACGATGGACATCTACTAACAAAAGCTTTTAATAATCTGCCACTTTTAATAATTTGCTGTCTGTGGTGAGTTTATAAGGAGCAGGAAACAGGTGTGTGGAATGAGCTTGATTGCAAAGGTGGCAGGCTCGCAGGTGCTGTGAATGAAACTGTTGACAACGTGAATTAACATCATGAAAAATAACCAACCTTGCCTTAAAATTGTTGCAGTTAGAACATGTTAAACTATGTTACCTACAATGCAATAGCTGCCTTTTTACTTTTGATCCGCTTAATAAATAAAATTTGTATTTTGTCAACAGATTTTCGTATTTACTCAGATCGCATTTGTATGGCATTACAATTTATTTGATGATATGAATCATTTAAGTTAAAAATGCAACAAGAAAAGAAAATCTATAATGGGGCAACTATTTTTACTGCACTGTTTATTGAAAAGATTGCAGAAGGTCCA